>CM076238.1:36191659-38723659 GCA_038380155.1 Pseudococcus jackbeardsleyi
TTTTTTGCTGTGAAGGGTAGATTTTTGCGGGAGACCTCGCGCGGAAAAATTCTATAAGCAAAAACTATTACATTTCCGGAATCCTCTCGTCGAGACGAATCGATTGGTTTTTTCATCATTCAATTTCGAGTATTTGGGTGAGAGATAATATTGGTTTGCGCAGATTGCAGATCGGGAAAAATGCTAGTTATTCGGTCGAGAATTGCTAAAAATGCAAAAACTAATACACTTATAGTCTCCGGAATGAACAGTTACAGTACCTATTTATAAAACACTTCAATCAACATCATGTGTCAACCAACATATTGACATACCCATGTTCTAAGATTTTTGCTTTAACGCAAAAAACGTTTTAATTTTTTTTAACGGCAATGTTGTCACTTTTTATTTCCGATTGCATGTTTTTCATATCCTAGTAGGTATGTACATAAATGTACCTAGTACCTACTACCTACATCTGTAATCGAAAGTTTTCTAAAAACTTCAGCACAGAAAGATAACTCAACTTTGCTTTCAAATTTTTAAAAGTACTTATAGAGTAATCAAATAGAAATTAATAAAACAAACACAATGGATATAGTGTTGAAAACCCATAATGTTTCAAATAAAAATTAGCATTACGTTGCTCAATCATTCTGTATAAAATTATGACCCTTGCATTCGAAAGTTCAAAGATAAAAGTCATCTCAACAATGTAGCAATACATGCGAAGATTCCATTCACATTCCACTACCACAATCTTTATAGTACCTTTTGAACTAGAATGGTCTCCTTTGTTACGTATCGTATAGAGAAGTGCTACACAAACGGTCTCTATAGTTGTTTCTCAGAGTAGGATATTCCATTGCGACATAATCTGAACACAGAAAGTATTTCAACTTTCAACATGTTTTGAAGATGTGAATGAAGAACAGAACGATTTAGAATAAAATCAGGATATGGATAGCAACAACTTATTTTTTCTTTCTTAAACGGGGGCTTTGCCCCATAGGCCGCTACACAGCCTCAACCCCTAACTCGTGACCTCGCTTCGCTCGGGCTGCTCGCTCAGCCTGTGCCTGCTCTCATTTTCACCTGATTTTATTAATTTTTAAAGAAAAATTTGATACTTGAAAACGGTGTTTTATATGCTCCACCCTTGCTATATGTATTTGGCTGTATCTTATATTTTTACTCTAATAGGTAATAATACTTTTACATAACATTCGCGTCCCCCTCTAATACTAAAAGATCTTTGAAAATTTTTGTGTTTTTGTTTTTGCTGAAATTACAACTATGGTAGTCCTCCGCCTGGTAATAACATTATTTTAGCTCAAACATAAAAAAATACCCTTAAAATTAAAAAATAAAAAGATATGTCGGGATAACTCGATAATCCGAAAATTCTGAAACTTCCTGGTTGTAACTCCATCAAAAATGCAAAATAAAGGTCATAAATCGAAAATTTGGCTTTACAAAAATGATAAAAAACTGTTAGGTGTCACTAATGATTTTTGAATTTTGTGAAACATGTGACGATTTTAAAATGCTTTTGTAGTGTTCAGAATGAATTTACAATTATTTTGATTCGAAAAACATTTGGAGTTAGTTCGGTTTACGAATTTATGCCACCATGCTCACACCCCTCCCCTCCCAAAAAACCAGTCCATTTCATGCTTGAATAAATGTAGCGTTCAAAAAAGTGGTTCGTTTAATCTGTATCACGAACCGCAAAAAATAAACGCGTCCTCATGTATATATATATTGGATGTGCCGATGTGCGTAAAGAAATTGCCTTATCTACCCGTACCCTGAAGTGGTAGGTTGTTACTGTACTGTCATACTACCCTCACTAGCTCACCAGGGTGAGAATCGGACACAACATTCTCTCTGGTTCGAAACTAACACAGCGACGGAGTTCGTGTAAATACAACGTTAACACATCTCCGACTCCGGAAACATTTTGCGGCTGTCTTGACCGTTTTGATTTTTTAATATAGAGAGAAGAGATATGCCTAGAGAGAAATCACTACCTACCTACTTTTTATATATTTTTCAGAACCATTCCTAAAATTCAATTCAGACAGTTTCCTATTCTCCTTCATGCACACCCACACACGAATTTTTTTAGAATAATAAAAAAATTTCAAAGAAAAAAGGAAAATTTAAAGCATAAGAATTATTCTTGGGTAGGCACCAAAAAAATTTTAGATGAAACAATTTTTTTAGCTTTTGTATTTTTTGTTTTTGTAAATTTTCAATTTTTTTGGAATTTTTTAATGAAATTTCTGTTACGTAGGTACCTACTATTTACCTACTTCCCGACCAAATTTGAAAATTTCCACTTTTTCAATATGATTGACGCTAAAGTTCGATACATCGATGTCATCCATCATTATTTTGAATTTCTGTATTAGTTTCAACTTGGTTTAATTATTTTAAACTTGAAATCACACGTGAACCTGGATATAGAAACCACCCTTAGAAGTCAAATAATGGTTTCCGAGTTCATACTGATTTCGTATTTTCAGGATGAATAGATTCGGGGGGGGGGGAGATTTCAACTCACAAACCAATTTTTGACACCTGAGGCTGGTTTCTAAATCATATTACCTACCTTGGCATTTAATGGAATTTATTTCTTAAATATGAGTAGCAAAAAATCTTGTATCTTTTCTGAATTTAAAATATTGGAAAAAAAATTCAAACCTCATTCTCAATACTTAACCACCACTTACCATCGTTAAAATATTATCACCATCACCGTATCGTCGAGTCGCCTTGATTTGGATTACTAAAACAAGTGAACCGCGTAATGGTGTGAATTATATATGATATAAACCGCATGCCCTGTTTCAATATGTCTCTACGTTTAAAAATTTAAGTATCTTAACAAAATCATTCCATACTTTTTTAATTCCACGTCCCATACACCTACCAACACGTAAATATTTTTAAAAAGCCGAAGTACACAAACAGGTCGTTAAAAATGATGAAACATATGTTTGAAAAATATTTCGTAGATACATAGATACCTACATAGAACAACCCACGTTGCTCAAAAGAAACCTTAGCCTACTTACGCATTGAAACTATAGCATAAGTACATCAGGTATATAAATTTCTAGTACTCACTAAAAATAATTTCAAGTGCTGCAACTTTGAAACAATTTCAAATAATGGTTTAATAAATCATAATACTATTATCTTATCGTCTCGTATTAAGTAATATAAAAGAAACCCCGAAAAAAAAAAAGAACTTCTGGTGTTTAAACGTTGGCAGAACATTATGGGTGAGAGGTAGGCCATGTTACAAAAAGGTTATCGTCAATTAAGTAACGATGTTCTGGCCTCTTACCTTTTAAACAAACTGCATCGCCATTACAAGTACATTACGTACATACACATCGATATCATCCATACCAACAAAGAATCCCTTCTCTTCATCAAATTCGGATTTATAGAAAAGCAATATGTAGTTGTATTTGTACCTATAAAATATTGGCATTTTTTTTTTTTTTTTCAATGGGCATTTCTTTTTTATATATCTACCTCCATGTGTCCATAACTCTTTTCAAAGTGACATTGCTATGGATACATCTCGTCAATCTGCCTGGGACACTATTTTTTTTTTCAATCCGAATGACCAGCATCATAAGGCATCTGGTTTCTATCATAATTCCATTATAGTTGGCCGGTTGGGGTTGAAAGGCGGAGCCATAAGCCTTTATGAAATCCTACATACCTAACTCCATGAATATAAAATAATGACTATATATTTTCAACTAATAGCAGTAACAGTGGTTTCTATACATCTGGGTATTTCAAGTTTAACCGATGATCTAAAGGTACCTAGCTTTGTAAATTGTAAATGTTCAGTGGTAAAATTACTTGTTTACTGAAGGAAAAAAAAGGCAAAATATTGAGTAAGTGAAAAATTCATTTGAAATAGGTTAGATGTACAAATTATTAGAATTAGGCATTCGTCTATTTATTTACTCATTTTAATTTGTTCCAATCGGCGTTTGTACTGCTCACATTCGAATAAATACTTTTTAGGTAAAGAGAATGATGAAATAAGTTCCTAACATGTTCATTTAGATAGGTATTTTTCAGCCTGAAAATAAGTATAACAAGCCTATTTATTTTATTTCATAATTCATCATATCATCTTATTTATTAGGTAAATTATTTTTAAAAAAGTGGGGATATGGGTAATCGTTTTACCTCAATTCAAATGAAAAATACCTAGGTACCTATACATTAGGGCGGAGTGAAAAAGAAAACACATATTTCGTATTTCAACCAAATTTGGTGGGGTAGTTTACTTTGAGTGGGAGCCCTCCCCAAAAAAAATTGAGCACCCAAAGAGCAAGTGGAGGGGAGCAGTGGTGTTCAAAGTGCATCTCCTTTTGAAAAAAAAAAACTCTTTTTTGTGTGTGTTTTTTTAGTTTAAAAAAAATTGTGAGAGGCTGTCGTAGCACTTAAAAATTGCGATTTGAGTTTCTACGTCTCCCTGAACCAGCGCCATCCTTCTCCGATCAAAACTCAGAGCGCTACCAGGGATTGGAAGTTGCGGATTGCAATATTCCAATAATACAAAATTTTCACGACGCTTGAATGATTTTTTTTTTCATCCAGTAAGTAATTGAACTAAAATTTTTTTTAAACCACTGAAAGTAAATATTGAAGAAAAAATTTGAAAGTGTTACACACCAGTGCGGCCAACAGCGAATTGTAAAATTCAAAAATACGGAATTTATTTCGACTTTAAATCGATTATTTTTTCTTTTTTTTTTTTTTTTTCAATCGCCAGAATTATAGGTATTTTCGGAAATTTAATTTTTTGAAAAATTTTATGTCAGTGCAGCCAGTTACTAATTGTGACGTGCTATAAAAATAAATTTTTAAATCGATACATATATAAATTCCCTATTTTGGAATTTTACGATTTGCTGTTGGCTGCACTGGTGTGTGAAATTTTCAATATTTACTTTCAGAAAAAAATTTTAGTTCAATTACTCGATGAAAAAAAATCATTCCAACTTCGTGAAAATTTCGTATTATTGGAATATTGCAATCCGCAACTTTCAACCACCTGGTAGCGCTCTGAATTTTGATCGGAGAAAGATGGCGATAGTTCAGGGAAACGTAGAAACTCAAATCGCAACTTTTTAGTGATACGACAGCCTCTCACAAAATTTCTTTTGACCAAAAAAACACAAAAACCGAGTTTTTTTCAAAAAGAGGCGCACTTTGAACACCCCTGCTCCCTTTTATTTGCTCCTTTTGAGGGCTCAACATTTTTTTGGGAGGTATTCCACTCAAAGTAAACTACCCCACCAAATTCGGTTGAAAACCAAGATTTTTTTTCATTCCACCCTACAGTACTATATGGACATAAGTAGAAGATTGAGACATCTTATGCTAACAAGCTGATTGTTCAAAATATTTTAGAAATTGATATTTTCCCCTGATTTTTTCAGGGTTTCTGAATAATTCTTTGACGTTTTCTGGACTTTACCTATTGAGAGAAGATATAATTTTTTGAGTGAAATCCAAAATTGTGCTGTGGAATAATTTCAAATATGCAGTTTCTATCAAACTGAAAAAACTCCTTTTTACAAGATTTTTTAATATGTACCTCTTTTCTTGTCAAGAAACTACGCGAATGCAATTCGGAAAATGTTTGCCCCCTCCCTCCCCTTGCAGAAAAAACCAGAAGTTTGAATGCAAAAAAATTAGTCCTATGAGAGTGAGAGTACAAATTTTTGAAAAATTTACAATAAAATACCAAAGTAAAAAAACAATTTTCTAAATTATTCAACTACATATTATTTTTCTTTTAAATTTTGATAAGATTGCTGGGAAAATTCCAAAATTGCTTGACATTTCTCTTACTTTTTCAAGTTTTCCATTTTCTAGAAAGTAAAAACCAAAGAAATTTCATAACCCTTTTCGCCTACTGAGCGGCAATCAAGTTCATTAAAATAGGATGTCATTCACATTTCTCAAGTTTTAATTTTAGGACAATTTCAATGTTCATCTGGAGAAAAAACGGTTCTTTACAATAATCGCGACGCAAAATGATTGCATGAGTATTGAATAATCAATTTGAAGGGTCGATTTCAATATACTTATTACTAACCAATTTTCAGATTTTTATTTATCATTTTTACGAAAAATCAACAGATCAAATGGTCATTCTAACCATATTTAACAATTCTTTAAAATTCAATTTCAGAAGCTCAAATTTTTTTTGAAGTATAAGGATGAAAATACTCATTTAGTAAGCCAAGTTTCAGTTCAATTTGGGAATAAAAATGTGAAGGTTTCCCTTAAATTATTTTTTTTGTTTAACGATATGCACCAATAAGAATGCGTTTGAAGACGGTAGGGTCTCGAGTCCCTCCTCCGAAAGAAGTTGAAAAAAATGATCAAATTTGAGCTTTTATAGATCTATTTTTCAGAAATTTCAGTCTCAAGAAAATTGAAATTTCAAAAAAAAAGTTACAATCTTCAAAATTACCTCGCTTACATTATTACAGTAATGACAAGTTTGACTTTTTGCATGTTTTTTTTTTAGATTTTTTATACCCCCCCCCCACCCCACCAAAAAATGATTTTTACGAAAAACTTCGACACAAAAACACACATCGACTGAAAAATTTGCATTTCATCATCTTTACTTCCTACTTCGGTTCTTAATTTACCTATTTATTTATTCATTTATTTACCTATTTATTTATTTACTTTAATTATTCATTTAGAGTGATGGATTTTTTGAAGTGAAAACTTCTATGGTGGGGGTCTAAAATTTTCGACGCGTTACGCTAAATACACGGTTGCCAACCACCAATTATTCAGAAAATAAAAAAAGTCAACAAAATAAAAAATTAAAGTCATTAAAAAATATTTATAAAAACAAAAAGTCAAAAAGAGAAATGTTGGCAGCACTGCTTTACCTTTTAAAAGTCATTATAAAATGTCACTCTTCAAGTTTGAAGTAAAAACTTCTATGGAGGAGGTCTATTATTTTCGACGTGTTACGCTAAATACACGGTTGCCAACCACTAATTATTCAGGAAATAAAAAAGTCAACAAAATAAAAAATTAAGGTCATTAAAAAATGTTTATAAAAAGTCAAAGAGAAAAATGTTGGCAACACTGTTTTACCTTTTAAAAGTCATAAAAAAATGTCACTCTTCAAGTGTGATAAAAAGTCAAAAAAACTTTTTTAGACTTTTTTTTTATGAAATAAGTAATCTAAAAGTAAGTTATAAAAGGTCAAAAATAAAAATGTTGGCAGCATTGTTTTACCTTTTAAAAGTCATTAAAAAATGTCACTCGCGAAGTATGACAAAAAGTCAAAAAGTAATCTTTAAAACACTAGTGGATTGTTCAAACTTGGGAAAAATATGTGGTGAAACAAGGAATAAATTGGGTAGAGGTTCAGCGAGCAGCCCGAGCGAAGCGAGGGCGCGAGCTGTGTGTGTGTTGAATTTAACGGCTTAAGCAGAGCGAGCAGCCCGAGCGAAGCGAGGGCGCGAGCCAGGGATTGAGGTTGCAGAGCGGCCCAGGGGGCGAAGCCCCCTATTTTCAGCTTTTCCATGTTGGTAATTTTACAATCTACACAATTTTCAATCATTTTGGGATCCAAGCTAACATTTTTTAATAAATTTGTTCTTATTTTCATTTCAATCATTTTTTTATAATCCATATGTCCTAATCTTTGTCTTCAATGCCAGACCATACATTTAGATTTTTCCAAAAATGGCATGCGACCTATGAAAATGGGATAAAATTTCGTCAAAAATTCAAAAATGTCATCCAAAACCATTTTTGAGCAACTTTTGGAAGTTTGGAGCTCCAAAATAGGGTCAATTTGGGTGTTTTCAAATAACTGGTGTGTGACCTATAAAAGAAGGGTAGAATTTCACCAGAAAAGCAGAAATGTCATCTAAAATTATTTTTCAGCAACTTTTGAAAATTTTGAGCCTCAAATTCTGTACTTATCTACTAATGTAGGTGAACTTAATGAGACACATTTTAAAAATCATCAGGCAACCCATAATTATGGGTGAAAATTTCTTAGGAAAATCAACCATCATGAACAAAACTTTTTCGAATGTTCTATTTTTCATTTGATATGTATTACACATTTCTTCGTTCAATTTTGTCATCTAAGAGGAAAATATTTTATAACTGAAAATTTCTGAAGTCGAAAGTTGTTCAGAAACGGTGTTGAATGACATTTTTGGTTTTGTTCTCAAAGCCGAAATATATTGTTCTTGTATTGTAAATTTTTGACTCATTTATTCTCCATTCGTTTGATCAATATTGAATATGTATAGTGACCTATCTATTTTGTAAGAACCTCCACCACCTTTTTCTTCGTCCATCTAATGAGGTTTAATTATCTTTTATCTATCATTTATTCAGAGTAACATTTCTGTTTTAAAAATTTTTTTTTATAATCGCCCACCTGTTTTCATTGATATAAAAATACAGGAAAGCAACCTCTAATTTAAATATCAACACTTCATACCCAAGTTTTCACTTCTGAGGTACGTCCCGTGACGCACCCATTTTTTTTTTTAATTTTCAAAAATATTCACCCGTGAATCAAAAAACTGAACTTTAAATGACTACTTTGGCCTTATAGTCAACTGCTCTACTCAACTCTATACTTACTTAGATAGGTGTAGGTCTAGGTACCCTCTTGACGTTCCATTAAAAAAACTTCATAAGTATCCCCTTACAAAAAAAACCACTGGTTGACATTTTATGGCACTCTTACGTCATCGTCAGTAGAAATGGTACCCACTCAATTTTGCATGAATTTCTAATAAATTAGTGGGTTTTTTTGTAGTTTAATTAACCTAAAAAGTCATCATTTTTTTCACCTACCATTTCCATTTTGATTTTGAACAAGGTTCAGAATATCCAACCAGAAAATTCAAAATGGACGAAAATGTTTTTTTCTACAAATATCCTGAGCCACCGCATTATCCAAATTTTGGGAACACACATCACGTAAGCAATAATCATCATCTGTTTCCTTATTGCGGTAATCATTTCGATGGAGCTTCGATTTCAATGAAAAGGCTACCAAAAAACAACTCAAATGCGAATCAAAATATCGACGAGTTCGATACGTTTTCGCCGCATACTTTTACAAATTCTACGAAATCTGGTCAAATTGATCAATTTTCTTCACGGATTTCTCATTACAATCCTTCTGTGGCTCATACAAACGGACAAACTTCTCGTAGATTTCAAATTTCATATTACAACATGTGCGAAAATTTACAACTAGAACAAGATTCAGTTCCAGGTAATTTTGTATAAGTAGGTAAACGCAATTTTTTAAAAATTTATTAGTATCTAGATAATTATTTTGGATACCTAACTTTATTCCGCAGTTTGTATAGAAATTTCAAAATTTAAAACTTCCGACTTGAATTAAATTTTTTCCAACATTGAAATACAGATATCACAGATATTTTTGGAAAATTTTCACATCAATTGATTTTCTATTCGGCCAACACTAGAATTTCGTCATAGAATAATAATTTGCCTCTGCTTCACCCTTTGGTTCCGACTCGGTGTACCTATAGGTGTAGCTAAGTCTGAGAATTTGTAATCAAAACTCAAAATATAGCAAATCGTTTTTAATTTCAGATAGCACCGCAAGTATTTCATCAAGCACAAAAAGCAATTCGCCTAAAGCCGGAAAAAAGACACGAATATTATTCACGAAGGTAAAATACTGATTCCATAATTAACAAAAAAAATGAAATTTCTTAATTAGAAATTTTAATCTTATAGGAACAAGTACACGAATTGGAGGCACGATTCAGACGACAGCGTTATCTCAGTGCAGTTGAAAGAGAAGAACTAGCTTCAACGATAAAGCTCAGCTCAAACCAAGTAAAAATTTGGTTTCAGAATCACCGATACAAAAATAAAAAACTGAAGGAGATGTCGATCCCCAAAACTTCGTTCATAAATTCATCCATTTCAAATGAATTTTTTCATAAATAAAATTTCAATGTAGGCATGTAGTTTAAAATAAGTATTTATTCACAGGTCTAAAAAATTGTAAGTATATAGGTACAACCAATAAAAATGCCGAAGAATCTGTTTAGAATACCTATTGAATTAGTATTTAATTTTTAAATAAATCCATGAATAAAGTAAATCCTTCGAAAATTAAATTTTATTTGAATTAGATATATGCTTTTAAAATCAAAATCTGAAACCAGATTATTTGAATTTCTTCCCGGGCTTCAAACTCTAGATTGAAATTTAAAAATTGAAGCTTTTCAATTCGAAATATGTAAAAGAATCATTAATTAATTGCTTTCAGATCATGATAATAAAACCGAAAAATAATAATTCCATTGGAAAAGGAATTTTCAATTTTTGGCCAATATGCATTTGAAAATATTGATTTTGGCATACTTATCCACCTAATGTACGTGATAGTCGAATTCTACGAATACCTTCTACATCATAAAATCGAATAAAACGTAAAAGAATACTATTTGTTTGCGTATAGTGATAAAAGAGACAGCAATATGAAGATCAAGATAAATATTTCTTCAAATGTAGGTAGGTGAACTTTAAACATTTCAATATTATGTAGGAGTATCGATGATAATGAAAATGGCACCCAAAGGCGTTTCGATTGAATTTATCAAATTAAAAATCACACCGAATTGATTTTCATCAAAACCTGGGTATCACAATGAAATTATATTTTAAAAAAACTGAAAATAGAAAAATTAAGACGAATTAAGAACCTATCTGCAAATTTTAAAGGCAAAAATAAAAATAACCTCAGCCTAAGCCTGCTAAAAAAGTACAACGAAGATGATCCACTTCAATAAAACCATACCTAATAAAATCATTCATAAAATCACTTCAAGTACTGGGTAATTCTGAAAATACTCTACACTGAAATACTACGGAAAGTACTATTACAATAAAAATTCGCTCTGTCTTATGTTCATTCGCAAATATTCCAGATAAATAGATACGATATGGACCTGAAGTACCCAGCAACACGTTTAAGTAATACTTTCACCCACAAAATTCAATAAATTGCCTTTATAATTCTATATTAAAACCATCTAGCATGGACTTAATCGAAAAAATTTCTACATATATCGAACTACACATACTACATATAAATTAACGATACGGTTGCAAAGTTGGCAACACATCAAACAAATCGAACCTATGGCAGGTACGGCAAGGAAAGCGAGCATTCGACTATTGGTTAACGCGAATTTGATGGAAAAATAAATATCGGTGAATACTTTTAATTCTTGGCTCAACGGGAACCGCCATTGGTGGATTTTTTTAAAGCGAGGGTTGAGTAGAGGTAACACGTGCGGTGGCCTCTTAGACAGCGTTCACCACTTCCTGAAATTAACTTAATAGCTATCGAAGATCACTTATACGTTAACCCTCGATAGTAAATCAAAATTCATTCGAATCACCAGAAGCGCTGTAATATTCATGCTAGTTAAAGCTGCTGTTATTGTGGTATTTTTTTTCTTTCGAATTCGGTGAACGATTACTGTATCATAATGTGACTAATATTCAGTTTACAAAGATTTTTCGAATTTTTTGTGCTTTTTTAAGAAAAGTGATGATAAAACTTTATGAATCGTGTAATTTTTTGTAAGATTTGGTAATCAAGTTGTCGGTTGAAGAAATTCGTGATTATTTTTAAAGAGCACTTTTTTTCGAATATTGTATTAGTTTTGAAAAAGAAAAAATTAAAAATGGATTTCAATAATTCACTAACATTGCAAAGTAAAGAAATTTCTGAACATTCGAAAGCGAAAATAACACCATTTTCGATCGCTGATATTCTCACCAAGAATACGCAGAACGAAGAAAATCAAGCTCTGGATATGTCTAGCAAATACTCGAACTGCAGTTCACAACGTAAGTTGAAAATTTGTTTGTTTTTCAAAATACTGAATTTTTTTTTCTAAATTTAACGATTTTCTGAAGTAGTTACATGAATTTGATATTTGGATACAACTAAATTCCACTTACAAAATTTTGATGATAGCCTAAAGAATGATAAATTATCTTTCGAAAAAATTAAATAGGAAGATATTTTTAATTATGGAGAAATCAGTGTACGAGCATCAAAAAAATAATAAATTTTCCACCCTGTGATTTTTTGCTCAGCTTGAAAATTGAAGGAGCTACAGAAGACATAATTATAATTGAATAAGATTAGGTACTTAATCAAGAAAATGAATAAGTAGAACTTTTATAACAATTTCAAATTTTCTCAACTTCGAATGTGATTTATGATCCCATCAACTTTCATGATGGTAAAAAATTATTGGAACAAAATTTGTTCAGTTTTAGATTTACTACAGTACCATTCATTTATTAGACTGATTTTTTTTTAGATTTTTGGATACAATTATTCTTTCATAGCTCCTTAAATTTCCAAATTGGACAAAAAATTGTTCTTTTTTGAGCTAATTATTCAAATCATCGTTTGAAAGTAGATAGTTTTTGAAAGGACTTGTGTCTCGTTTGCCCTTTCAGTTTCAGAAATGAGCGACATATTCATCAAATTGGGCTTGGTAAACTATTCAACGGACGCTCGTACATGAAACACTCAATTTCCAAATACCCAAATACTCATTGTCAGCCGAAATTTTCCAATGAATATTTTTCTTAGAATTCATGTGATATCTACCAATTTTTTCCTAATAATCCCTAGGTACATTCGAATTTTGAAAATAAAAAATGTACCTATTTTTAAAAAAATCAAAAAACCCCAAAACTAAATAAATGAATTAGACGCCTCTTTTCCTTAGAAACAGGGTCACTAGTCTCACTACCCATCTTATAGGTATACCTACATAATTCCAAGAAGATGGCTAGGTAAAAAAAAATCCAAGACTTGCAATAATTCCAATAAAATGGCTGCTTCAGAAAAATTTTAAAACAAGGTAAGGAATTGCATGGATTTGGTCATTTCAAATTCAAATTAAATAAATTTTCGTGGATATAACCAATCTATCAATCATAATACTTACTGATTTTTTCCATATCCATAAGTCTTGATTGATTATACTAGGTTTATTATTTTTTTTAACGGAATTTTAATTTTTTTGAATCTTTCAAAGAAAATCCGTGCAGGTAAAAATGGGAGCTGGTTTATTTAGGAAACAACTAAGTACGTAATCAAACATTTTCGACTAAAAAAAGTTTTTTCCAAATTTCCCGACACAAATTTCATTTTTTTCATTTTGAAATTGGAAATTTTCAAAAAAAAAATACCCAGCTTTCTAAAATTTTCTTGCGTGACTATAGAATTCTTTATAGAATGGAGATATTGCATCTTCTTTTGCCCCTAATTTTTCTCTGAATCTACATACAGAGTTGATTATTTTAAAAAATGAAATATTAAGGCCACTAAATGGAGATCGATTAGGATTTTTTTTAAAAAGATGCTAAAGATGCAATTAATCCAACTGACTAGATTTTTCAGCAAAAAAACGAGTAGTATATAAACGATCGAGAAGATACTTATACCTAAATTAATTTTCAATCACACATTCATGGTGAAAAAAAATTACACGAATTTTTTCTTTTTTTTTAAAAAAAAAAAAAACAGTCTCCAAGTGATAAATAATAAGTAGGTAACATTTTTAGGGTAAATTTCCATTACAAAAAATGAAAATATCTATACTTCAACGCAAAACTTTTCTTCATTATGAGAGTTCGAATTTCACAGATGTTCAACTCGTGAAACATGATCCTATATTAATGATTTTCAACTTGATGAAAAAAAAATGGAAAAAGAAATATTGGCAAAACTTATCTATAACTGATGTGGGTGTTCTATATCATCATCATTCCTTTAAAATGTTTATACCTTCTGTCTATTTTATATGAAGAAAAATAAAACCTAAACGTTGGATTATTTAGGGTGAAGCTCAAATTGACTTAATGGATTTAAAAGCATCAATTTCAAGTGGGTTTTAGCCGCATCGCTGTAAACAATTGGCCGGTAAGCAAAACATACAAACTCTTTATCAATTAATGTCCCAAACTAGATTGTTTACTTAACGTTCGATAAATGATTCATAAACTAGCAAATAAAAAAACTTTAATTGAAATGACGATACTGCGTTGGCATTTATCTAAAAATGGCTATTCAGTTGAAAAATTTTATTCCAAAAAAAAATTAAAATAATCGTATACTTTTTTCTCGTCAAAATTCGTTTCTCGAATTTGACAATTCAATACTAAATTAAACACAAAAAAATTAAATTCATCAATTTTAAAAATGACAATTGATGTGAGAAAACTTTAACCCGAATAACTTTTCTTTTATACAATAAGCTATCATTATCAACACTAAGCGATGCGTCACCTTCAATAAAACCAATACTGTCAACTTTCGTCCTAATAAAAGTTCTTTAATGCATAAGTTACAATGGAAAATCAATTCTCGAAACATTATTAGATGCTTTTAACGAAAATTACTACCAATATTTTGCTCTAATTTAGGTGACCCCAAGTACCATTCAGTTCCTAGGACCGAAATAAAAGCCTTTAAAACGCCGTTGTCGTCGCAATTCACAAATTAATAAAACACGTGACCTTCGTGCATAGTCATTGTTGTTTGAAATGGTATGAAATTTCATAAAGAAAGTACCTACGAAAGTATTACGTAGGTACCTATGTAACCGAATTAAGTGAACTTAGAATGTTTCATCCGGCAAAGGCAAATCTCGTAGGACAATTCTAAATGGATTTTTCTGAAAAATAATTGAAATCAGTTTTTCTGAAAAGCAATTGAAATCAGTGACGAAAAAATAAAATGCCTTTGTGTCTATACAGGTACTTGATAGGTACTTGGTTATTGAAAAAAGGAAATTAGGTGTGTTTTTTCGGAACCAAAATTTCACGTATGGATAAATTTTCATCAATTTTTTATTACTTACCTCTATGAATCACTTCTGACAGGGCTGGCGAGAGGAAATGCGGGCCTGGTGCAGAGCTTTTTGCAGGCTTCTCTTTTCAGACCATTATCCAAGCTATTTTCATTGCTCGAATAAACTTGAGCCAGGATCTGAAGTGAAATTTGGAGACAAGAAGGAAGGATTTTTTCATTCTTTGGATCAAGTAAAAATCGATTGAAAATTAAGGCGGAAATTTTTGCTAAAAGTTTGAAAAAAATTAAATTTTGGCTACAGAAGGTGATTTTTTAGCTCATTTTTCATGTTATTTCAAATCAGTGATTTTTCACTGATCTTTCAGTTTTTCAGTCAGAATTATTGATTTTTTGACAAATTGAGAATTGAATGGAAAATACGATTTTCGATTAAAAAGCTAATAATAATTATTAATATTCAAAAAAACGACCAAAACACTGCCCAAATGAAGCAAGAGCGAAAATTTTTCAAAAAAAAAAAAAACAGAAAAAATTCACTTTTTTACTTTTTTGCAATTAAAAAATCTTCTTTAAGGCTTGGTACAAGTGTACCCCCTCGTACCCTCGTTTCACCGGACCCTTAATATTTGAGGGGGGAAATGCAGGCTCGGTGCAAATGCATCCTTTGCACCTGCCTCTCACCGGCCTTGCTTTCTGAATAGGTACTTGAAAATCAAATAAAAAAAAGAACATGAAATCATACCCCTTTTCGACAATATAATATGACGAAAAATTACAAAATATTGTACGTAGGTATTCAATATTATGGTTATATTTCTGAAATTTGAACGTTTTCGTCAAAAGTAAAAAACTCAGTACAATTTATTTATACGAGTAGGTATGAAGACATTTACATCAAAATTATAAATTTAAAATTTCATCAGTTCGAAAAGGTTATAACAAGATCACACATTTGTAATGTAGTCTCATTTTTTCCTCCTTTTATCATGCAGTTTTCATCCGAATCGTGAATACTTCAGTTTTTTTTTTCTTTACACCTCCCTCCTCTCCGTATTCATTATAGAAAAACGCCAAGAATTCGAGAAAAACTGAGGACCAATCAAAATGCAATCAGAATAATTGAGTAATCTCTTATTTGAATGGAGATTACCTACGTAATTAGGATAACTGTTTTCAGTACGAAGATCCGTACATATCCACTGAAGTGAGCTTAGGTAGGCATACAGATTCAAGCAAAGAAGAATTGAAAACTTCTTAGATATTTGTAGGAATGAAGAAATGAACCATCAAAATACTCTCTAAATCTGAAAAAATCAATGAATTTTGGAAAAATTTTACTTTTTTTAATCAGCGAAAAAAAGTTATCAGAAAATCATAGACTTTTCACTGGTTTTTTCGTCAAAATTAAGTACCCATTTTACAAGATTATTTTAGTGAGCCAAACAAGCTAAATTTCATCAAATTCGATTGATAAAAGAACAATGTGTTCACTCGAGAAATGAGTCGATAAAAAGCAAAGACAATTTTTTTTTTGAAAAAAAATCCTATTTAAAAAACAACCATTTTTTTGAAATTTCCATGCCAAGCTCAAGGAGGAAGCTTCCCTCTTCTTTGGATGCCCTGACTCCTCTTTTAGATATTTGTCTTCATGATTTTTTTTTTTGCTTAAATCCTAAACTTTTCCTCCATAACTCCAAATCATATTAGGTAACAGATTAATTTGAAAATCATGAAATTTCTGAATAGGTAAAGTAGGTAAATCCCTCAAAAATGAAAACATATTCGATTCTTTTGAAAAATTATAAAATATAAACCACTTTCAAGGATCGAAAATAGTTGATAGGTATTAATTTTGAGTCTTTCAAAATAATTAATTGAGCGAATCTTAAATGAAATCACCTATTCATCATACACAAAACCACATTTTAGCGCAATAAAATTATCAATGTCTAATAATGATGTTGGTAGGAATTATCACATAATTTTTATTTGCTTTGTTTCCTACAGCCAAAGAATCAAAATCACTCCTACGGAATTCGCCGCCAAGAAAACTGAATCCGTTATTCTACATCAGACCAAACTACAAACAACTTCCAAAAACCGAAGATCGTTCTTCCAGATACCTCAACGAAGAAAACCTACCACTAAGTTACCGCAAAAAAAGGTCACGAGCAGCGTTTTCGCATTCTCAAGTATTCGAATTAGAACGCCGTTTCAATCAGCAAAAATATCTTTCTGGTCCAGAACGAGCAGACCTAGCTCAGGCTCTCAAACTGACAGAAACTCAGGTCAAAATATGGTTTCAGAATAGACGTTACAAAACCAAAAGAAAACAATTACAAATGTCGGAGAATATGGCCAATGCGAAACGTGTTTCGGTCAAAGTATTAGTAAAAAACGATTATTTGTACCAAGAGAGTCGAAATTCCAGTTCATCAGCTTTGGATGAAAAATACCGTAATTTCCGAAATAATTTCCACTCGTTACAATATCCTATTTCTTACACGTCGCCTTATTATTGCTGTTATTATCCTTTACTTTATGTGGGTGGTAATAATAATGCAGCGAATTCTGAGGTTTCATCGGTTAGTAATGTAGACGTAAATAGTGATAACAGTGATTCTATGATCGAAGTGTCTAATGATTTTGAATCTGTTTCTAGTTAATCACATATCCTTAATGTTTAAGTGTGTCTTGAAAATGTACAAATGAATTAGGTTTATTGTTATCGATTAAGTTTTAAAAATGATGATAGGTTTTTGAATCAGAATTTATTCGGTTATTTTAAATTATGTAGTGAACAGTTATTGGAAAGAATTTTTCCAAATTATATGAACTCGAGTGTTTTTTATGATCAAGTGCATGAACGTGGTTCCTTTTAGAATTATTTTGCAATGTCCAGTTATTCAATTGAAGTTTTTCAATTGAAGTTTTTCAACATATTTATTTTTAGAAAATCTTCAACTACATATTGTCGAAAAACACTACTTTTTTTTCAAAAAATACAATTGATGCACTCAACAAAGTTCGTGAAAATCAAACTTAAGGTATACCTACCTGAGAATTAACATTTTCCCAAAAATTTTACATATCATTTTTTTTTTCAAAAATAGATCTACATAAATTTTCACTTGTTTAAACAATCCAATTTTTTAGTTTTCAGCCAATTTTAATTCCTAAGAAATCCGCTATAAGTAAATCCATTTTTAAAAGTTTTAAAAGGGTTCGAATTGAAATCAAAAAATTTTAACGTTCAAAGAAGCCCTAATTAAAATTCTTTCCCTGTCAAAAATTCAAATAATTTCATCCATCAAAGCCAGGAATGAGAAAAAAATCATGGAAAAACTGAAATTAGAAGGTAACGCCAAAATTATAACAGAACTCTATTTTGATAGAAAAAAAAGTAAACGAAATATTACTTTTTTTTTCATTTTTTGAATTTTTATTAATTTCTGGCTTTTTTGAGTTCTGCAATTTTACAACTTCGCGGAAAAAAATTAGATCCAATTGGATCTGAAAAATGGCGCGATCCAATCGGATCCACACAAATCCAAATTGATCCAATTTAAGACATTTTCCCTCTTAAATCGAGAAAAAATTCGATTCAATTGAATCTTTTCAGATCTTTTCAGATCTTTTTGGATCCAACTGGATCTAATTGGATCCTATTGAATCCAATTTTATAACTCTGCTTAATTTGTGATCCGATTGGATCCAAGAAGATATAATTAGATTCAAAAAAGTATAGTCAGATCCAAAAAAATAAACTTAGATCCAAAGAGATACAATTATAGATCCGATTTTTTTAAATTTAGAGAGAAAAATGTCTTTAATTGGATCAATTTTGATTCATTTCCATTCACTTGTATCCACTTGGATTCATTTGTATCCACTTGTGTCCACTTGGATCCACTTGTATCCATTTGGATCCGATTGGATCGCGCCATTTTTCGGATTCAATTGGATCTAATTTTTTTTCCGGGGTAGATACACAAAAAAATAATTTTTTTACATACATATCATGTTTTTAAGCCAAAAAAATGAATCATTACTCGTGAAGTTTATTTTTAAATTCCTCGGATAATTGAATTTTTAACTTTTCATTTTTCAAAAATCAGTAAGTAACAAAATATTTGAAAACAAAGAAAACTTTTAGAACTTCAGATGAAAATTTCTCCGTCTTATGTCTTTATTGAAACCAAAAGTATTGATGAAAAAAACTTTCAACTTTTCAAATGGAAAATAATTTTATTCTGCTCACTTCGGAGTATTAAAATTCAAAATGAAAAATTTTCAAGATTCGAATACCTGAGTAGGTAGGTACTTACTTACTTCCCCCCCCCCCCCCACAAACATACATATAAGATGCAACTAAAAATTATTCACCCATTGAAAGCACTCAGAATTCCTATCAAACAGGTCTGATACTTGGAGCTCGTAAATGTAACTTAAAAATTGTTATTTTTATGGTGAGAAATGCCTTTAAAATTGAAAAGAAATAATTATAAAAACTGAGGAGGATATTCGTCGAATTTTGTCACAAGGCGGGAGAATTTTTGTAAATTTATAAAAGTATTTTACGAAAATTCTCCTGCCCTTAAATGATGGATTTTTTGTATTATAATACGGAGCTGATTTCAGGAAATAAGGAGTGGAGAGGATGAATAAGGAACTTGAAATGATATGATTCAAATCGTCGTTATCTATTAAAGGAGATAAAAAGAACAACTGTCCTAAGATTTTTGTTAAACGTTGCAAAAATGAAGGTTTTGTTTTTCGAACGAAATATTTTTTTTAAATTGAGAAAATAGGTACATCTACATAATCTCCATGTTCATGATCATAAAGCATATCTAACATTATTTCAAAAAATTGTCTCTTTGGAATTTTCAACGCTGAAATTTTTTTTCCCGTTTTTTTGTTTTTTTATTTTTTATTTTTTCAACATTTTACTCTTCTCAACTGAATGGATAAGAATATGTATCATTTCTCAATAAAAACTCAAAATATATATTCAATCATTCAGTCCATATTCTTGACCATTTCTTTTCAGTTTTCAAAGATCCATTTAAACCAATGTCGATATTGAAGAAAAAATATACGTAGTCATAGATTTATAATGCCAACAAATGTTAACTATATAAATAAATTACCTAAGTACAAATAATTCGTTTCTTTTTAATCTAGTAAAAACATTCCGTCACTTATTCATTAAATTTCAACAATAAAAAGCCACCAATTCTTGGAAGAAATTATCAACGAAAACGTATGCATCGCGCACGGTTAAAAAAAAGGAAAAACCCCTCTCGTTTACGCAACTTGCAAGAGTAATTGAAAACCACACAATCGAACCATTCGGAAATTTTAAAGTTAATTTAGAACATAAGTCATCTTGGGAAAATTAGTTATTGAATCGGAAGTCACAAGTAGTACTTTACCGCTTAACAGGGGGTTTTGAAAAAAAGAAAAAGTTTCGCGAATGAAAAGAGTTGGCAAGTGTGCCGGGACGCGACGCGAGGGGAAATAAATTAAACGGTTGCTTAACAACCGATTGAAAAGTTAGGGTGGCGCCATAACCGGCTGTAATTCGAATTAATTACATCATTAAGGAGGATTGTCACGTAGTGTTCTTTTTATCGGCACAAGATTACACACCCTTCTTTTATTATTTCTTCCTCTCTAATATTATACTTATTTGAACGTAAAATGAACCGTATTTTTTTTTCGAATTTTCTTTTCTACAACTTTTCCATATCGTTTTGTGCGACTTTTCGGTGTGCTATGCCGGAGCTGATTTTTACATAATAAAATTTTCGTTACAATTCGCGCTTCGTCACTTTTTCCAACGCCGAATTTATAATTTTCAAAATGGATCAAGATAAAGGGACGGAAAAATTCATTAAGAGAAAAAAAATGAGGTGTGAATTATGTTTGGAAATTCCGCATACTTATTGCTTGATGATTGAGGGGTTTTCTGTTCTCATTTTCAGTATTTTTCATTTCATCCGCATCGGCACTGAAGTATTTTTGAACTCAAGAAAGCCCGAGAATTCATTTCTTTTTTTTTTACTCAAACTTCAAATGATTCTAGTCTACAAGTATTTTCTAGATTAAATATTATAAGAAGAAAATTTTTCTAACGATTTTTCTTCCTTCTCTTGTAATTTTGCTGGCCATTTCGAAGTCTTGCAAAAGCGATAAAAATGTCCAACTGTCGTGAGAATTATAAACCCAAATTCTAGGTAGTATTATTATTTTTATAATTGAAGCGTAATACTCCAAAATACAGTATGAGAAAATGGACTCGGATGCAATTTTTTCCAGTATATTGAAGTCTCGGTCCCTTTTATCATTATACAGTTTTTAAACTTCCTGCGTTTTTGAATGTAGGTACCTACTCTTGAATTATTTATCTATAGTGAAACTTCTTCTTTCCTAATTATTGAAAAGCAACGAGGGTAGATATAATCGATGGATATGAGAAATGAAATGCGTTTAGATCAAGACTGAAAATCTGCTGAAAAGAGGAGACAAAAAATATAAATTTTGTGAATTTTTTACAGAACTTCGTCCATTTTTCTAAAAAATTCACTGATTTTTAAAGAACATTACTGATTTTTCGAAGAATTTCAGATATTTTACTGACTTTTAGGTGAAATTTACAATGAAAATTGTGAAACTTACCATTTCGGTAATACCTACCTAAAAAATTTTAAAAATTGAATAACTCGCCTCAAATGGTGTTTGAAAGATGAAGTTTATTACTGTGAAGTGCGAACTGCTTTTAGTATAAATGGATCACCTGGGAAAATATGGTAATTCCCTTCAATTTACGGAGTGAATTCAATTTTTTTATTTTTCGGTATTGGGACAAGGTATCCTATGCAGACATATTGTCTTAAGGGGACATGGTGTCCTAAAGGGACATGGTGTCCTAAAGGGACGTGGTGTCCTAAAGGGACGTGGTGTCCTAAGGGGACGTGGTGTCCTAAGGGGACGTGGTGTCCTAAGGGGACGTGGTGTCCTAAGGGGACATGGTGTCCTAAGGGGACGTGGTGTCCTAAGGGGACATGGTGTCCTAAGGGGACATGGTGTCCTAAGGGGACATGGTGTCCTAAGGGGACATGGTGTCCTAAGGGGACATGGTGTCCTAAAGGGACATGGTGTCCTAAAGGGACATGGTGTCCTATGAGGACGTGGTGTCCTGAAAGGACATATAAGGCCATCGAGTCCCATAAGGACATCGAGTCCTGTCCCATAAGGTGTCCTATGAGGACATATAAGGACATCAAGTCCCATAAGGACATGGTGTCCCATAAGGACATCGAAATCTGTCCCATAAGTTGTCCTATGGGAACATGGTGTCCTCCAAGCACATGGTGTCCTAAGGGAGGCTGGAAAAATTTTCCCAAAATTTGAATGGAACTGGTTCCAGAATCCTACATTCAAAATTAAGAGAAAGATAATCATTTTTTTAGCGAAAGAGTCACGTTTGAAAATTTCCAAAAGGTTAAAAGTTTTACCAATGTTGAATGCATGGAAAACCCCATTCAATCAATGTTTTATTTTTCAGTTTTTTGGCCAACATATGCAAAAAAAATCCCTCAGAAATGGAATGCAACTGGTCTCAGACCTCTATGTTCAAAATTAAGCGAGATATGCAACTTTTAAGCGAATGGAGTCAAACTTTGAAACTACGAAGAAAAATACTCCCAACTTCGAAAGCTTTCTCAGGAAAATTTCATTTTTGATCGCGGTCCTCGCAGAGTTCTTTTTTCCATGTTCCCTCGTAAATAATTACAACAAATGAAAGGGCATCGTATAAAACTACAAAGCAGGGTACAAAATATTGAAAAAATTGTGAAATTTTTCAAGTTTGGGGGCAATTTATTCAATAAATACCTATACGCAATGAAATGAAACACAGTATAGGGAGGTGTTTTTCAAAAAGCTACTTAGATGTCCTTATACATATGAAAATCAAGCTTCACTTTTAACGACTACATTACCAGCAATTCTAGTCTGGATTCGGAAAGAAAGAAAACCAAAAAAAAAATCATAATATCATCCAAACGAAGAAACAGGCAATTTCGATCTCTTTAGCGAAAAAAATATAACCTACAAAAAATGTACCTATACACAAACTCGTATTACTTTTTGAGTTTCCTAACCAAAATTATCGTCAATTTCACACTTTTAAATTGACCATACACGAAAGATTCACGTACACGAAAATCATCGCAAGATACAATTTTCAGTGGCAAAATAAAGTACACACATTCGTCTTCCAAAATCTCAGCATACCGACGACAAATCACGTAAATTCAACAATTTCCAAAGCACGTAATCGGAAATTTCACTGATGGTACTTCTCAAGTTTTCTTTTTTTTTTTTCTATTTCTCATGCAGAAAAGCTGAAAAATCACGTTTTGACTTCCCCGTGGAATCGTTTCCGCTTTATTTTTTCCACTATTCTTCTATCCTACGAAGCTCTCTATGCAATGGAAGAAACCTTTTCCAGAATGGAATTCCGTGCTGTAAGAATTCCACCCTTATCTGGTAGGTACTCGGCAAGCCATATACTTACTGGTCTTAAGAGTACCTACGTATAAGATTTGCTTCGACGTTGGAATACGAAAGCTATTTTTGGATAAAACTCGTGAAAGTGATAGGGTTATTGATTTTAAAGAGATTACACAACCTTCAAGAAATGTGTAAGAGAAAAAAAATATCAAACGTATAACGAAGCCGCTGCGATACTAATTACGTAAACAGTTTATAATATTATAAAAAGTACGTTTATATTAAAAGATCAGACCCAGAACACTTTCGAAACATAATGGGAGGTCCTTGCTTTTAGTCCAACAATCATCGAATCTCTTTATCGGTGTTTATTTACATTACCGGCACCGCATCTACACCAAAACGACGCACAGTACCTACGTTCTTTTTGGTCTCGGTTTTGTGTACCTTAGTCGATTTTTTTTTTTCAAAAAAGATTTTATAACTCGTAAAACTATACAAATTACCAACAAATTACCTAAAAATATTTTAAGCATTTTGTACTACCTACCCGTATCACACGAAACTCTGTGCATACATTTTCTAATCAACACTAGATTTGTATTACCCACGTAGGTCTATTTACAAAAACTGCATCACACATCAAAGCGAAACATTAGTCAATTCGCAATTCGTCTAGATTACTTCAAACGCGTGTCAATTACAACTATTCGATATAAATACTTCAAAAAGCTTTTAGAATTTTCTGTAATCCATCTTCAAAGAACATAAAAAATCTATCAACGTACAGGTACATCAACGTGGCTATACAGAAGCATGTGGCGAAGAAATTGAAAAAAAGAACAGAAGATTATTCGAGGATTTTTTTCTTCATTTTATTCGATACCTAGAGATACTTATTCGTAGAAATGAACCCTAATATAAATGCTTTTTCCAATTTCAGGGATATTAATTATAAGAGAACTGCATCACGTGAATGTGTATAGAGATTGAAGGCAGATATACAAGTTAGTGTGACATGGAAATTAACGTTTAAGTGTGCTCCTGTAATGTGGTACTTGTACATTGTACCCAATAATTTCTACGAGTGAATTTGTCTCTGTAATTTAAATATAATACACGAGAGTCGACGTCGAATTAGTGTCTAACTCAATCTCTGCTGTATCTGTACGTAGAACGTACTCTTCAACTTGACGTTATTGTTGCTTCGCCATCCGTAAAATATTAGGCACTCATTTAAGGCTACTCATATGTTAATGTGCTTTTATGCTTCGGGATCGATAATCAGCAACCCTATTTGAAATCTGTTTCAGTAAGCAGACGATTTTATGAAGTGATTAAAACTTTTGATATACTAAACACCACAAATCGGTAATATACGGATGTATTAGGTATCGGCTCAATTAGCGAATTATGACTTTTTGAAAAAATCTTACTTCTGCAATGTTTTTCCAACTCTAGGTAGTTTGATTTCCGTCGCTAAAAAATTTCATTTTTTCATCAATGAAAGACGATGTTTTCTCTAGGTATTCGATCGCTTTAATGATGAGCAAATAAAAATTATTATTTTTTAAATGAATTTCATCCATCAAAAAGGTGAGTATCGAAGTAAGTAAAGGATCATTATTTTCATGTAATTTCATTATCGTAGAAATATGCAGGTAAGAATAAAAAATTATTGAAATTACCTATGACTAAACCACGAAAAGGGCTCCAGGCACGAAATTGAAAATATACTGCGAACGACTGAATCGTTCATTTTCCAACTCTATGACTCAAGTGGTCCGTTTGCTTTTTTTTTCAAGTTCGAAATTTTAAAATTTTTTCTCCGTTATTTTTTCAAACTTTGAAATTGTTTTCCCAAGTTCTAAATTCGAATTTTCTCTCGATTATTTTTTCAAATTTTCAATTTTTTTTCCAAGTTTGAATTTTTTCTCGATTATTTTTTCAAAATTCAAAATTTCTTTAGAGATAGGAGATCGAGATACTTGAAACAAAAAAGTAAAACATTAAAACCTGAACCTGTATAACAAACTTTTGTTAACGAATTTTTGAATAAATTTTCAAAAAAATTAAATTTTGGGAATGAAAAAAGGAAAGAACAAGAACGACGAACATAATTTGTATTTTTTTTTTTTTTACGTTATCTGCAGAATTTAAACTTGGAAAAAAAATTGAATTTTGAAGAAATAATCGAACAAAATTCAAACTTGGAAAAAACAAAAAAAAATTAAAAATTTCAAACTTGAAAAAAAAATCAAGCGGATCACTTCAATCATAGAATTGGAAGAGATGCGATTCAGTCGTTCGCAGTGTATTTTCAATTTCGTGCCTGAAGCTCTTTTCGTGTAGATTTAGTCATAGGTATTGAAATTTTTTCTCGAATGAGAATTTTTTTTTCGAAATGTTTTCAAAAAAGTGGATTTTTTTTTCAAGAACGTTCTGTACTTTGAAAGGTTACACATTTTTTTCGAAATTATCTGCAAATAACTAAAGAGAATTTTCAAAAAAGTGATATCAGTCGTGATGTTACAAGAATTCTTGTAATTTTGCCAACTGGAGGGTTACGCCAATCTTAAGATTCGTTTAAACTGAGGAAGAAGTATGATTTAAATTTTAGAGAGGACCGAAAAAATAAATCCTGCTAGTTTTGAGAGCCTTGCAATATTGTTTAAAATATTAATCTATTCTCCTAAGTTCGTGCAGATTGGTAATATTCATTTTTTGAAAGAAAGGCTATGTTTTACCCCTCCCGTTCCCATCGTCAACAAGGAATCGCTTCTCAAGAGCCCAGTGAACTAAATTGTTGTTTTGTTTACTAGAAAATTAAACTTGCTGATAAGCAATATCAGATTGCTGGATGAGTTAATAATGTACTCCAGTTTGAAATACAACAGGTGCACTTGAAAAAAAAAACAGATAAACATGTTGCCTATCCTGATAATTTAAGGGGAAATGGTGTTTCCAAAAAACACGGGAAAAATTTAATCGTGGTAATCGAAGACTGAACAATTTCTTTCATCTCATGACTTTTTGGTTTTTGTCCAGCTTTAAAACTGAAGGGGCTGTAGGTCATTCAGAGTAAGTAAGAAAACTTTAAAAAATGCTTAAAAGTCCGTTCATTTTTTGGTAAAAAATCTTCAGAAAAAAATTGTTCAGTTTTTAACGTATTATTCATTTCCTTGGATGATCCATTAAATATTTTTTTGCAGAGATCGGGAGCGGAGCCGAGGGAGGACTGGTCTCTTCCGGACATTTTTTTGGAGCCTGAGGGATTCAAAAAAAAATTGGAGCCGCAGCTGGAGCCGGAGGGACCACATTAGACCTCTTTCGGCTCCTCGCTTCAGAAGTCCCACTTCGGAGGTTCCTTCTATGAATTTTCAATTTCAAAACGTTTTCTTAAAAAATATATATAATATAGGTAATTCGTATTCCTCTTAATTTTCCCTGTCATTCCAGTTTAGTCCCATACTGTGGTGCGCATAGGAATCTGAAAGTGAGCCGGAGTCGGAGCCGGAGCCAGAAGGATTTTTAAAAAAGTTCAGAGCCGGAAGGACCAGACCCCTCCTTCCGGATCCCTGATTTTTTAAAACAATTTTTTGCTCAAGTAATCCATTCAATATTTTAAAGTTGGACAAGAACTGATGAGATGAAAATTTGTTTAGTTCATTTCAACTACTGTCCATTTCTCTGGTTAACGTTAATTCGTTTTTTTTTTCTTTTAGAATTTTTTAAAGATTTTTTTGGCAGCCCCTTCAATTTTGAAGTTGGGCAAAAAATCAGAAGACAAAAATTTGTTCATTTTTAAAGCACTTTCCAGTTTCCATTCTCGAGATCAAATTTTTAACGCGACTTTTTTCAAGAAACAGCATTTTCTCTCTCAATTAATAAGATAAGTAAAATGTCCATTATCCATTTTTTTTTCCTAGTGGTGCCCTAGTGCTCCGTAAAATTTAAAAATTATGTCAAGTCGTCCACTCTCTAAACGCTATGTATTTCATTCATTACCCTTTCATTGAATTGCCTTTTGAAAAATATCACATTACTCGGTGCTGCACTCTGACGTGCTGATTCGTTACCAGGAACCATCGCAAGTTATCTCTATTATTCGAATGTTCAACTATTCATAGGAATAAGTAGACTTTATTTTCAATAGATGTCGCTTAGTAGCAAAAAATGGAAATATTCAATATTACATAGGTACTTACCTGATACTATCAGTATTTTGGATTTTATTTTGAATTTTAAGTTCAATTAAAAAGACTACCTATTATATCCCCCTGTCAATTTCGACATACCTACACCAACTCATCTAATTCTAATTCAACAATATCTTTAAAATTTAAATTTTGTTTGATGTTTAAACCGATTGTATGAATTTTTCATTTTTTTTTAACTTGAAAAAAAAGTTGATTAAGTAGATATGATCTTGGGCTGTGTTTATTTATTTTGAATCAATTTTGTGTACATTTCTAACATGGGCACGTGGGAATAGGGAAAGTTATTCTGAAATATAGAAAAATTACATTTGGAATTACCTACCTATACATATATCGTTGAAAAAAGGTGTGTACCTAGGTAGGTATTAAGCAATAAATTTTTGCAAATTTTCACAAATTATAAAAATTGTTTATCGCAATTGATAGAGTGGTATGCCGAAATGTCAGATTTTGAAGGGGTTAAATCAGTTGCTGAATAAAAAAAATGTATAAATCTAGATGAATTTTTCATGAAATTCCTACCTTACTATTTTTTGTTTAGACTATTCATTTTACACGAGTGATTTTCATTGCATAAGTAAAAATTCGCAGGGGTCAAAGTTAGCTGCTTCAGTTTCAACGCGGTTACAGAAAAAATCTAATAATTAGAAGAAGACTCCCGTTAGTATCAAATACGAGTAACTGAAAGGTAAAGTTTTTATTTATGATAAATGACATGATTTTTTCGGGGTGGAGGGGAGGGAAAAGAGGTTTGATGAAAATTTCTCTACGATTATCTGTCCAATTTATATTTTTATTCCCCATTTCGCTATTAAAGTCAGTTCCGAAATTTAGTAAAAATGATTATGCTATTCGATAGATATTAGATACAAGTAACTACTTATTTCAAAAAAAAAAAAAGCAAATACCTAGCTGTTTTTTTCGTGCCGCCAAAACCGAATTCTAAAATAGCTATCCACAAAAAGAAAAAAGAAACAGCAAAGAATAGGTTAATAAATCAGAAATAGTACCTAGACCGTCTGAAAAAATCATTTTTTTTTTATCATTTCTCAGAATTTCACTTCAAGAAAATTAAAATTTGTAACACGATTCAGGAACGCATTCTCATTAAAGCTATTGCAACATTGAAAACTGTAAAAAATTATTTATTTTCAAGATGAAAAACGAAAAAGTGGAAGAAGAATTAAGAATACAACTTTTTAGTGGCCCGATATTTTGTGGGGAATTTTAGGAGGCAGATCAATACCTCTCGCATACTCTGATTGAAAATAAAATTATGCATTTTGGAGTTAGATATTTTGTGGGGTACTTTGGGAGCCACATCAGTACTCCACGCATACCCCAATTGAGAATGAAATGATTTTGGAGTGAGATATTTCGTGGGGTACTTTGGGAGGCAGATCAGTACCCCGCGCATACCCTAATTGAAAATGAATGAAAGATTGAAAAGGGAGTAACTAATTTTTCGTGTATGTACAATGTACATTGTACCTACATAGAACTTTCGATCAATAATTGTACAGAAAAATTAATATTTAAATGTAATAGGTAAGTACATACATACCTACTTGGTGTTTAATTATTTTTAATTTTTTTTTTTTTTTTCAAAAATTATGACTCCTAACAAGATTTTTAAATATTTTTTTACTGGCCAATAAACGATTCACAAGGGTGTAGTCGAGCAGGTTGGAAGTCTAGACCCCCTTAAGGTCAAGAATTTTTGTGAAAAATTCCTTTTTTACACATTAAAATATCCAATTTTATCTAAGCTTCACCTTCGCTACGCGCGCTCGGGCGTGAATTAAATCGCTATTATGAAGTACCTATTTATGACTGAAGTGCGAAAAAAGGCTCGTTTTTATCCCTCATCCTTCCCTCCCCTCCAAAATTTCTCGTTTTTCATAGCTCTGCACTCATTTTGCGGCCAGCTCAAAAAAAACTTCCGACAGAACTCGTTCAAACCCACCCTTCTTTCAAATAACGATTCTGGCTACGCAATTGATGACTCAAACTCAATTTTAGGAATTTTTGCCCTCCCTTTCCCCCTAGAAACTTCAAAATTTGAATTTAATTCAGAAAATATTTCAATACCTAATGAAAAAAACCGACGCATTAAACCAGGAAATGAGGTGTTTACCAAAATCATGCAAATGAAAATTAGAATTATCCCTTATCAAAATCTGTAAATTCTCTTTACAAATTCATTCCCCTCTCCCCCTCTCAATAAAATGAAAATATATTTTTTAAAGTTTTCCCATGAGATGAAATTTTTTGAGACATTTAAAATAAAATAAGCAAAAAAGCGCCTCTCTAAATGATTGATTTTTTTGGATTTAAAACAAAATTTCTGGGAAGATTCCGAAATTGGCTGACTTTTCCAATGTTACAAAGAAACCGGAAAAAGATTTATTATATCACACTGTGAAAAATTGATCTTATTCGAACAATTTTTTTTTCAATTTTCGATCTCGCTTTGCTTGGGCACTGGGCCCTTGGTAATTTTATTTTAAAAATTATTGATTTCCCCCTGATCTTTCACTCAAAAATCGCTGATTTCTCAGTCAATCTCCAATTTTTAAGAAAAAATCAATAATTTCAACAGGAAAATCAGTGAAAAATCACTGATTTGAAATTTGACCTATCCCCCTCTATTTCTTCTGAAATTCTCAGCCCCTCCCTTGATTAATTTCTGGATGCGGATATTTATTTCACAATAAATATCAGTTTCACAAAAAATCAGCAGAACGTTTTAATCGAGTACATATTTAGGAGAGTTTTTCAAAAATTGAAAACCCAATTTCAGCAGCTCAAAATCTGGTTTTGAATTGTGGATAAAATGCCTACATTTTCAGTAAACTTAATTTCAGTTCGATCATCGATCAGCGAAGACAAGTTGGATAAAGTTTGTGCTCATTGGCATCAACATCAGAAACATATTCGAGAGCAATTCAGATTTTTAAAATTTCCAATTTTTTCCGAGAGGTTTTCAGAAAATTGAAATCTCAGCACAGACTTTAAAAATTTCCAATTTTTTCCGAGAGGTTTTCAGAAAATTGAAATCTCAGCACAGACTTAAAAAATTTTCAATCTTTTCCGAGAAATTTCCAGAAAATGAAAACTTCAGTATTTGGTTAAAAATTTGATAATTTCAAGACCTCAAAACAGGGATTTCAAAACATCCAGTTTATTCTCCCGCGCCCCGTATATCTTCACTCACAACATATTTAATTATATCCTGTACACAGACATTTCGCAATATCCAGGATTTATACGCACGTTGATGTAAATGGTCGTTGAAATATGGCGACTAAACCGAAAAGAAAACCGAAAAACCGAAAACTGATGAATGGTTTAGTTGAAAGGGATAAAGAGGCAGGAACATTACGGTAATACTCGTCGTCTCCGGAATAGATTGAAGTCGTTCCGGTCTAGAAGATGTGATGACGGATTCGATGGTCGCCAGTCGGCATTTTAGACTCATTCGGCGGTGTATTCTAATTGCTTCAGTCAACTCCAGTTATCTTTGTTGAATATACATTAGATTTAGTCTCATGTAGACAGTAGGCACTACACGGAGGCACCTACGTACCCATTTTTTTTTTTTCAGGAAACATTGTTAAGATCGCGTTTAATGACATGACGTCACACTTCGGTTAGCACGTCAAAGTAGCTAAAACAAGAATTTCAAAATCGTCGCCTTATTTTTCATCTTTTACTACTTAATAGCAAATTAACATTTCCAAATGCGCCTCTGCCTTAGCGCCGCGATTCCGGATACCAAATCTCCAACGCTAGATTAGGAAAAATTCACATTGGCTCTTGCGCGGTGGTAATGACACGTGATAAATTGCACATTTGTCGGGTTGACCGCGAAATTAGTTTGGTTAGGTTTGGATTTTCTTCTAACGAATATACCCGGAAGCGGAAAATAGTCTACCCCCTCCTCCTGAAGGCGACCAATGCATCCATTTTTATACCCCAACAGCTGTAATAATTGAGCATGAATTAAGCTTTCAACGACTCGAAGGATAATTTTTCACGCGAGCTCGAGATATGTACTACAAACATATATCTATACTACGAATAGATTGCGGCAAATGTAGGTATAAACGAATTTTCATCGATTGAATTCTTGTTTATCATTAAACTATTCGAAAATCATTTTCCCCTTTTTCGAATCGCTTCTTCACTTGTAATAATTAGGCGAAGCTGCCGGCACAAGCGATCATTATAATATGTTTCAATCTGCTTATTTTTATATATTAACTTCGGAACGAACTGGTTGTAATCGTCGCTAAATTATAACGTTAGCATGTGTAATAGGCAAATCTAAACAACCTGTAATTTGAAGCGGCATTGGAAGCTGTTTAATGGTATTAATCGTTAAATTACACCAGTGTGTTACTCTGCTCATTGCTCGAATAGCTTACGCTAATGGACATGGTCTTTATCTAAATCTATTTATGCTCACACTTTAGTATTCCATTTTTTTGCTCTCTTGAGCTATGTACGTGTCGTTAATGTGGTTATTTCGTTAATTTTTACTCTTATTAGATTAGAAACCGAGACTCGGCTAAATTAATCGATCATTCTAAACTAGAATATTAACGAGAGTTGAGATGGTTATCGAGTACCTGTCTCTATGTTGCTTTTTTATTTTCATCTGCTCGAAGCTTCGGTGGCGAGCTTTAAACATTTTTGTGTAGGAGTAACAGTGTAAAAAAATTAGCAAGATTTCAAAAGTGAGAGAGAAAGAAATTATATCATCGCTCAGACTTAATTCTAATTTTTTTCAATATACAAAAAGAAAAGATGAAAGATCGAGACGAAATGAAAATTTATAAAAAAATTAGGTACACCATAAAGGAATCCTTCGTCTGAAATTTTAAAGATTAAAGATCATTTCTGGAATTTAATGAATTTTTGAGAATTCAAAATAATAATTCTACGACCTGTAAAATACTTACAAAAAAATTCAATCAAATCCATGATGAAAGGCTCAAATTTAACACGGGAAATTTTCAAATTTTCTTTTTCTACTTACCACGTTTTCTCTCAATATTAAATATGTACTATCCATACCTCACAAGATAAAAAATCGTCCTATTATGCTAAAATGTCGTAACACCTTAAGAAATTTTTACTTTTTTGCAGAAATGACAACTTTGAGAAATCCTTCAATCATCATTTCAATTCAACAGACCAAAAAATCCTTAAAATTAGGGGGGGGGGGGGGTTATTGGCGTAGGTAACTGTATATTCTAGAAATTTTGAAACTTTTTAAAAATTGTTCCTCTACTTGATGCGAAAAGGTATGTATAATTTCCAAAATTCAATTATTTTTATAGATGGATAATAAAACTGTATTACTCGTGATTTCTGAATTTCGAGAAGGAGTTGGTGATTTTAATAAGTAAGGGTAAGGTGCCCTATCTCCGACCCCTTCCCTAATTCCGACCCCCCTCGCTCTTTCCGTTAATGACGTAATTTCCTAAAGAAAATTCGTATTCCTTTTCTACAGGTAATGGTAAACATAAAACATAATAAGAGACCAACCCGACGGTTCCAAAGCCGAAACCAGTTGAGAAAATCGAGAAAGTTGAAAATTAAAGCCGCAAAACTGATAAACTCTGTAAATTTACATGCTCGCGAGAAGAAAGTTTCTATCAAAAAAACTTTTTTAATTAATATTTTTTGAAAGTTGAATCAATTGTCTATCAATTGGTGCAATTGGTTTTGGAGATTGATCCCAGTAAGTACCAAAACTTTTTGATCAAAGTTTTCGCTTTATGGTGTTCTAACTCCACCCCCCCCCCCCCCACAATATAAGCTGTTGTTTTGTACGCGATTTTGTTTTTTCAAATTTTCTCCGCGAGTTTCGACTGCAGAATTGACGATTTGGACTCATTTTGTTTATCTACGAGAAAGGAACAAAAAGGAACAAGAAAATTTTCACCTTTTGACTTTTTGATATATATATAGGGTCATTCCATGTCAGTTCGTACGCAAAGTGGTAAGGTGGGTCGCCGATTTTTCTGATTTTTTTTTATGTGAGTAGACCTTGATGAAAGATGACGAATGCCGCAAACCGCAGCTCCCTAAGTCTTTTTGGAGGGCAGCCACGGGTATTCAAAGTTTTGAGGTAAAGTTGGATATGGTAAATTTTGAGCGTGGATAACTTCAAAACTATGATAGGTAGAAAGTTGAAACTTTTTCCATTGTGTAGGGTCTTTGATGAGCTTTTTGACGATTTTTTGAAAATCAGTGTTGCCACTTTTCTTAATGCCAAAAATCAGCTGTAAAAGTTTAAAAATGGCATTTCCCTATCAGGGGCACCTTCAAAAAATCTGAAAAAATTCTCCGAAGTACAACTTTACATGCTGATTAACATATTAAAAAATCGAGCTGACGTTTTTCGTATTCTCGATTTAAAAATTCCAAAGATGAGAAGAAAATAGACTTTTTCTTTTCAAAGGTCGAAATTGCGTAAAATTGACATATTTTCATCAATTTTACATCATATTTGAAGAAAAGGTCGGTAAAACAATTCAACTCCACTTACCACCCTCGATACTTTACTATAAGTAGACTTTTACGCTGATTTTACTTTATTTTGGTATTTTTTCATCAATTTTTCAACCTTGAATTCTTATGTATGTTTTTAATCATTTTTTTTTAATTTATAATTATTTACACACGTTTAGTTCATTAAAAATAATCAAATTCAGTTTTTATCGTATGTATTTAGTTGCCAGTACATGCAAGTTGTAACTTGTTTACCCTGCATGAACTGTAATAATACTGTAAATCATGGAAGTGGTGGTAGTATAATTCAGGGGCAACAAAAAAATAAATTTTGATGTGAACTGTTTTTCTTTTCAATTTTTAAAGCATAATACTTGATATTTTTGTATTTTCGCGCATATTAACGGGTGTTGGGAGGAGTTAGAATGCTTTTACCGACCTTTCCTTCAAATATGGTGTAAAATTGATGAAAATATGTCAATTTTACGCAATTTTGACCTTTGAAAAGAAAAAGTCTATTTTCTTCTCATCTTTGGAATTTTTTAAATCGAGAATACGAAAAAACGTCAGCTCGATTTTTTAATATGTAAATCAGCATGTAAAGTTGTACTTCGGAGAATTTTTTCAGATTTTTTGAAGGTGCCCCTGATAGGGAAATGCCATTTTTAAACTTTTACAGCTGATTTTTGGCATTAAGAAAAGTGGCAACACTGATTTTCAAAAAATCGTCAAAAAGCTCATCAAAGACCCTACACAATGGAAAAAGTTTCAACTTTCTTCCTATCATAGTTTTGAAGTTATCCACGCTCAAAATTTACCATATCCAACTTTACCTCAAAACTTTGAATGCCCGTGGCTGCCCTCCAAAAAGACTTAGGGAGCTGCGGTTTGCGGCATTCGTCATCTTTCATCGAGGTCTACTCACATAAAAAAAATCAGAAAAATCGGCGACCCACCTTACCACTTTGCGTACGAACTGACATGGAATGACCCTATAATAAGTTCATTTTGGAAATATAAGAATTTATAAGTTTTCAAAAATAAGCTTCTGAATTTCTGACATTAAGTTAATTTCAAAAATATAAAAATTTATAAGTTTTTGAAGTTTGGTGACGGAAAATAGGGTCTTAAACATTTTGGAATGCCCCCCCCCCCCCGAGGAAAAAACATATCCATGTTAAAAGGAATTTCGACAGATTCCCCCATTAATCGTCAAAATAGAGAAGATTGGAATTGGGAATACAAAATTTGACCATCTATTTTTGACTTTTTTCGGGGGAAAAAATCGTAAAAAATATAAAAAATTATTTTTGGGCCCCAAACTTTTGGATACTAGAAGTAGATACTTCAAGGTACCTTTTAAGCCCTTTTCAAAAATTTTTAACCCAAACGGTTCGAAAAGGGCTTAAGAGATACCTTGAAGTGTCCACTACTAGTATCCAAAAGGTTGGAGGCCAAAAATAATTTTTTATATTTTTTACGATTTTTCCCCCGAAAAAAGTCAAAAATCGATTTTCAAATTTTGTGTTCCTAATTCCAATCCTCTCTCTATTTTGACGATTAATGGGGGAATCTGTCGAAATTCCTTTTAACATGGATATGTTTTTTCCTCGGGGAGGGGAGGGGTCATTCCAAAATTTTTAAGACCCTCACAGGCACCTTACCCTTAGGTATGCTTTTGCAAGGTTTAGAAGGAATTTTCAATTTTTTTTTCAAAAATACCGATTTTTAACTCAGTCTAACTCCAAAGGTTTGTGTTTAAGTACGAAAAGTCGTAACTCTATTCTATTTCAAAGACTAAAAGTCAGTAGTTTGAAAAAAAAATGAAAATTTACTCTCCCGAAAAAGTGAAATTTAGAGGGACGAAATCCTTGTCGTACATTTCCAAAAACTTATGCGTTCAAAAATAACAAATTCTAATTTTTTCAGTCGTTTTTCAAAGAAACGACACAAAACGACGCGACGCATCCAACATACCTAAATGTAATCGATTTTAGTTGTTGTTCGAAAATTAAAAAAATTCTACGAGAAATCGTGGTTTTTTGAAAATATCTTGTATCCGTCGTTTTTTAAGAAAATACAACTTCATTAACGTGAGTTTACATTATTCAGAATATGATGACGAAATTTCTACATTTCACCCCCCCCCCCCCCTACTCTCTAGCAACCCTCACCACCAAACGTAAAAATATTACCTAATTCGTATTTTACGATTTTAAATGTAGATTCAGACATACCATATTATATATGCTATTTATAAATTTTTCACCTCTCACCTCGCCCCTTCTATGAAGGCTCAAGTAAATTCAAATTCTAACTTCTAAGTCGAATTCGAAATCATAAATATACCAAGTAAATGCGAACAAGGCCATGTAGAGAAAATCGGGGTCCCAGGAGCATGTGCAGGCGAAAAAAGGACACTAACTTTTGGTATTTTGAACGTCGATACAGGGGCGGGCGGCACGATAGGGGAATGAGAGGGGGGAGTAATTTTCCTCAGTCAAATTCCGTCGGCAAATTCGACAAAATTTCGAAAATTCGACAAATCTTAGAGATTTAGTCAAATTTAAACGCGGTACTAATTTATGATATTTTGGTATTTTTTAATGGGTTTATTTCCCAAATCAAAATTTTTACAAAAACTTCGGCCTCGCTACGCTAGGTTTTATTGAATTTTTCCCATCATGATTTTAAAATAGGTAAGCCAAATGCTACTGAAGTGATTTTTCATATTTTTTCTCAAAATTATCCAACTAATTTAACTACGTGATTTTTTTTTTCTTAGAATTCATTTTCGATGTTTGGAAATCTAATTTTTTAAAAGCTTTGGCTTTGCTACACTCAGTCCAATCCAATCGTATTTTTCTTTCAATAATTTTGAAGTAAAAATATTTCTCCAAAGACATATCTTTGTTCCGGTGGGAGTTTTCCAAATGTCCATTCAACGATAGGTACCTATAGGTAACAAATCCATATTTCAAATATCATCGCTTCAACCGATAACTATATCTACGTTTGGATGGATTGCAAGATTGATGATCGATGACTATTGAACATGTACGATCCTAATCCAATAACCAGCTGTAACCTTATTATTCTACGCACACGAGGAAATACACGTACGACGTACGTAGCTATTGAACTGCAACAGTTAAAATGGACTTTACCAATACGATACGTTACCGATACCTGTCTAATTAAGTAACAGTTCTTAGAACTGCGTTTGATCTGCGTTATTTCTATAATCTGGATGTTTTATGACCAGGTTGTAGTTTATTTATTTAATACTTACGGTTTGCTTTGGGTCGTCTGTGGTGTTTTAATGTTTGTTTACATATACCGAACATTAATTAGTTTTTGCTTAATGTCTGCCCCGATTATTTTTTCTTTTTAAAATATTTAAAATCGTATCCTATTCCCTGTTTTATTTTACTGTTTCCGAGTATTCGATTGATTTAAAACACGTTTACCGATTCTAAACAGTTATTCGAATGATTTTCAAATTTCCGTTACTTACTTGAAAGAAAATTGAAAATGTACGTGGTGTTGGAGCAAATACCCCGACTTTATGATACTACCACGTAGCAAATCCGCCGTTTAAAGTCACAATACACGAATTTGAATTTACTAGCGTTAAATTTATACACGAAGCTTAGTGATGCTGAAAATGAAAGCGAATCGTACCACTCGTACGTTGTAAACTTTCTTACAAACAGGTATCTACTCACGGTGGAGAACTCGGATCTCATGGCTGTTTCCAATTATCACCCTAGTTTCCGATACTGAAATGCATTTAGAACCCTTCAAACGTATCAGTGCTGTATTATAGAGTCGATTACGTTACAGGAATTTCGACTCGATGTTGTTTTACAACGAGGGTTACAAACCCCCTTTCTTTGTTTTCCTAAACAATAACAACTAGCGAGTATTTCAATTTCCCCGAGAAAAGTGTCGTTTACTTTGAACACAATAAAATGTACGTATAAAACACGAGATTGGAGATCGGGGACCGGAGACTCTAGTTTCGGTAGTTACGGTAAATCTTTACTCACCAAATTTTACGAATGGAAACGGAAAGATAGTAAGCACTTGAGCGAATAGTTAAATTTGTAACATATCTCGAAGATGATAATTCAATTGATTTTTCACGATTAGGATAATGGAAAAACCAAAATTTGGAGACTAAACTGAGTGTTCTTGAAGGGGGAGGGGATGTGCTTACCTAGAATTTTCCCAACTAATTTTCCGAAAAATTTCCAATTAAGTATTTTTTCTAATCCCCCCACCCAAAAAAACGACTAGGTTTCAAAAAAATTACAACCTCCTTTTAAAAATTTCCCGATGTCTTTAATTTAAATTAAGTAAAGATTGCTTTTGACTGAGAAAATCTTTCCCATTTAAATATGTGCTACTATTTGAAAAAAATTCTAAAATTGAATTAGATGAAAAAAATCATGCCTTTCATTTATTAGAGCACTTTTGTGACAATCTTGAATGGAATTATCAACAAATTTTCCATTTTTTTGGAAGAAGAGACATAGACATAGACGTTTTCAGAAATTAATTAAGAGAGGGGTTAAGAATTCGACAAAAAATGAAGGAAAGGGTCAAATAGGAAATGATTTTTCACTCACAATAATGATTTTTTCTAACAAATTGAGAATTGACTGAAAAATTGATGAAAAATTATCAATAAATTTTTGAAATGAAGTAATTAAAACACTGCCCGAGCGAAGCGAGAAAAAATGCGATTTTTTCTTTCACAGAATTTTGGAAAGAATGAGCTGTAACTTTTTTTCTAAAAGAGATGGAGGTCAACGGTTTGTGACATTCGGTTCGCAGTAAAATTTCCTATAAGATTGGACCAAAAAAATGTTTTCAATTTTTTTTTTGCAATGCTTAGACTTATTGCCTTTAATAAATTAGTCCCCCTCCCCCAGCAAACATTGGTCAAAAAAATGTTTCCCCTTCATTAGTTACATAACAGCAACCTAAATTTTACAATCGGAACCCAGAAACAAAAAATCGTGTAGACCTGTGTAATTATTTGGCATTGAAAGACAAAGTAATGGTACTGAATGCACAGAAAAAAATTACAGAAGTCGTTTTTTCATCACAAAAGTAAACAAACATTTCAAATTGCCTATTTTTGATTCCATAGGCGATTTCGAACAACTTTATTTCTTTTTTATTCTTTCCATGATTTTTATTTTATTTAAATAATCAATCATGGAAAATTTTAAAAGTAGCTCTGCTTATGCTTATAATTGAGTAGGTATTCTAATTTTATTGGAAAATGTAAATAGGGAGCTGGTTCATTTCTGGTTTTTATTGTTTCTAATTAAAGTCGGTTACTTAATCTGGATGTTACAATTTTAGCCAGCAATGGATACATCGTTCGGAAAATTATTCGAATCGAAAATTACAAATTATTTTCAATTTTGACGAATCGAATCTTCAAAATCCAAACCTTACGAGTCGAAAATTCCAAAATGATTCGAATCATTACCTATTTCAAAACACGAATTTGAATCATAATATTTTGTCGATTTTTTTTTTGAAAAGTTGGACTTTTTTGTTATTTTATGATCATTTGAGGACGTCCTAGTATGTCCTTGTAGTCACCGAATAAAACTGATATAAACATACTATTAAAATCGAGATTTTTTCAATTAAAAAAAAAAAGGTAATAACAGGATCTAAAAAAAAAAAAAAAAAAAAAAAGGAATTTGAAACAATTATGTAAACACAAATCAATAATTTTTTCGAATCACTCTTCTTTAATTGCAAATAGGGGAATCAAAATTAATTGCTCCAAAATGATAATTTTCACGAATAAAAATTTTCGATTCAAATCGCGACTTGTAATTTAAACCACACTCATTACTGTTTTTAGTCAAACAGAAGGTACTCCTGAGTATGGACTTGACGATCTTTCAAAGAAATTATTATCCATGTGAATAGGTATTTATTTTGAAGAAAAAAAAAAGTGATTGAAACCTTCAAAAACAGCAAGGTACCTACTGATTTATTTTTAAATTCAACGTACGTACGTACAATTTAAACAATTCTGTTCTGTCCTAATTTATTTCGTTTATTTAATTTACCTTCAGCAACTCAAATTACTCCATTTCGATAAGTTGGAAAATCGAATCGAGGACTGGAGAAAATTCGATACTGAAGTGTACCTCTTTTCTTTAGCTGATTATGTTGAAACAAAAATCGGGAAATTTTGAAGCAAATATTTTTTTCAAAATAATAGCCAATTGGTAAATTCAAAAAATATTCAGAAAAAATGTCCAATTCATAGAAAAACAAGACAAAGTAATTTGAATTAAACAAAATTTTTTCGATATTTTAGACACTTAGTTAAATCATCGAAATCCGGTGAAATATCCCTATTCCAAGTTGGAAAATTTTTTCATAGATTTTGACCATAATTTAAGTAATAGAAGATCAAATCTGATCAGTTTCCAAACAACAAGTATGTTCTTCGATTATTTTTTTTTGGGGGGGGGGGAATAGTGTGGAGAGAAATGAGATGACTCTTATACCACAAAAAAGTGGAATTTTGCTGAAATCCTCTCGTCCTCGTCGTGATAAATTTTGCCAATAGTTATCCCTGCTAAATAAAAATAAAAATTGAGTAATTTTTTTCAAAAATTAGTCTTGGATGTGATGGGAGAAAAATTACAATTGCATAGACGATCAAATCATCAAGGTCGCGAGGAATAAAAATTTGGATTCTCTGGAATAAAGGTTAATAATAAAATATAAAAAATAAACAACAAAAAATGAAAAAAAAAAGTAAGTAAAATGAATAGCTATTTACCTATAGATATTATATCACTATCCTTATTATTGATATAATAGTTATGTACCTACATAAAGTACTTACCTGCGTGAGAATCCCCGAACCAGCATTTTAATAGAATAATTATCCCATTATTTGGACGAAAAGTCCTGCAATTAAGATCAGTATCTGTCACTACTCAAAAATCAATTTTTTTTATTCGCTAATCCTGAAATAACAACGAAAAAAATAAAGTTGACCAATATTCTAATTTAGATTAGATAATTACTACTTCTGTTCAGTTTCTGAAAATTGAAAACGCCCACATATTTTAGGTTGTTACCCCTGTCATGTGTCAGTGTCAAGTGGAAGTCCTCCTGTTAAAGACTACCGAGTTATAAACACCGTGTGTATCTATCTATCTACTAGCTCAAGTACATACCTACCTACTTGCCATAAAAATATCGTTTATACCAAGAATATTTATTACTTTATTGAGAAAAAAAAAAAGTTTGACGTCGTAATTTTAGAACGTTTGAAAGTAAAATGTTTTCAAGTATCTAGGTATACTTACCTACACGTATAGGTTGGTAGGCGTTTATTCCCAAGCAAATAAAAAATAAAATTTTATCTTCATTGGCATAATCTTCAACAACTTTTCAAAATTCAGATTTTTAAAACGTTATTAGATAAGAATAATTTTAAAAATTTCGATAAAAAATTCATAAATCGATTACTTACATTAAATAAGTACCTACCTACAATTTTTATTGAAATAGGTAACTCAAATTACCAGTGAAAAATCCCCATAAATTGAACAATTTCGATTTTCCTACAGTGGCGATTTTCCAAGGGAAGTTGGGGAAGTCAGACTTCCATTGATTTTTCAAAGATTGGGATTTTTTAAACCAATTTTTTGGAAAAATACGTCTAGAAAAATAGATGATTTAAATTAAATTCCATCCTAAAACAATCATAAACTTGATTTAAAGGATCAAAGTCCAAATTTATTCTAATTTCTGAGGCCTCATTTTTTCCTATTCCAAATTTCTTCAACGACTATATTTTTTTTTTCAAAATTGTACCTATTTTCAATTTTTAAAATAAAATTAAAATCAATTCGAACCAAATTTTTTTAAACATACCCTACTAGTATCTTTCCAATTTTGATTTTTGTGTTTTTTTTTTCTTTACTTCTTGTTCTAAAAAATTTCTAAGTTAGTCAGAAGACAATTTTATGAAAAAATTGAACCCCAAAAAAATGAGGAATGTTTTGAGAAATATCAAGAAATATGAATTTGATTTTTTTAAAAATTCAATTTGGAAAGATTTTGAGAAAATATTAATTAATTCGTAAAGAATGTCTTCAAATTCCAACTTGGATTTCTTCAATTTTTTCTAATTTTTCCCAACCCAAAAATGATTGATTTTTTTCAATTCTCAGCTCCACGTTTACATTGAATGATTGAAATAAAATTCAGAAGTACCTACCTAATAAATGACGTGAACCGATTCAAATTTTCTGTTTTTTTTTTTTCCTTTGGTAAATTCGTCGTAGAAATATTCAAGTTTCTTTGAATTTCCTGACATCCACAGATTTTCCTTTCCAAAATCGCCACTGTTCCCCTACGTCCACGACACCGAAGAAACCAACAAAATAAAAGTATAAAGGTACATTTAATTACCTACATCAAAAATTACAAACATTTTCAACTTTTACAACATTTATAATACAACATGAGATTATAATAATAGTAAAAATGGTAAATTATTACGTTTGTTAAATAAATAACGAAATCTGCTTCAAATATACATACAGCAGGTAACATATAGAAAAAAAATTTCCGTTGAAATACCTTATAATACAAAATATTATATTTAATTTCTTTACAAAATACCAATACATACTAAAATAAACAAGCTTAAAGCTTCAACCATTATTTTGATTATAATAAAACATAATACTGCTACGCTGTCGTATTTTAGGTTTTAGAAAAAAAAAACATTCTCTTTGGTGTACAAATAAATTTAAAAATAAATATAGGAATTGTACTAATAAACATTTTTTTTTGGGAAAATAAATGGCGTAAGTTAATTCAGTTTTTAAATAATTTTCCCTCCCGTGCAATAAATTAAACGAATTGCGAGAAAAACCCCCTAAATTTATACCTTATGCAAAAAAAATAATAAAGGCAAATCTGATACGATTCTTTTTGAAAATGTCAATAAAAACTATCTCGTTCAAGGGCATCGGCCGTCGAAACGATTAAAATAGGAACTTAATACAAACGCAGGTTTATGTTCATTGAAAATTCATTAATTAAATTCTATTCGGAAAACGATTTGACTAAATAAGACATAGAAAATGAGAATCAACTAGTTACGCGGTGAAAAAATTTTCACGAGTATTTTAACCTCCCTGTCTACTTATCATTTTCAATATGCTTACATTCGGAATGACTGGTGGGTTTCTTTTTCAAAATACCGAAATTTTGAACGTTTTCTAAAAACGAAGACGCTGTCGATAGGACTTTGGAAGATTCCACGTCTTTCTTCAACTCTTCCATATCTCTTTTTAATTTAGCTCGACGATTCTGAAACCATGTAATTACTTGGGCGTTACTCAATCCTAATTGCGTCGCAATCTCATCTCTGTCGGCCGGCGATAAGTATTTTTGATATATGAATCGACGCTCCAGCTCGAAAATTTGGTTATTGGTGAACGCAGTCCTTGACTTTCGTTTTTTCTTCGGTTGTTGTCGATTATTAAACAAATTTAAATGATTGCCGTTTTCTGCAACAAGAAGTAAAAAAAAAATCCATAAATAATGACTTTATTAGCCAAACCCGGAGAGGGTAATGAAAAATTTTCGCGGCATCCGAAGGAATAATTACGAGTTTAATTTGTTTACAAAATTATCGAACGCCAGATACATGTATCTCTTTATTATCCGAATACGGTTTTAAACCAGTAATAATGAATCTCGGAGGTACCGACGATATTCACTTAGCATTAATTCGATAAAATGATAGCCTACGAAGGAGTAACTTAATACGTAACTATATTAGGGTCGTTACTTTCTACATCGACTTTTTTTTTTGACCATCGTGAAGCGGTTTCTTCTGACGATTTACTTTTACAAGGTGAGACTATGGATACGCTACCTTTCATTAATGCTGATTCACGATAATTATCGTATTTCGATGTGTTTTTTTTTTCCTTTCTTTTATACGGTATACTTACCCGGCCAATGTAAAAGATACAATATTTATTTAGCAAATTGTTTTTATGGCTTTGTAAGTACCTAGGATAGGATGAAGTTTTATTTTTTTTCTAGCCTCTATTACAAGTTTTTTAAATCGTTGCATGTAACAATGTAGACAACTTCTTCATTTGGAATCTAAATTACCCAAAAAAAATACATCGTACTTCCAAGTACCCATTCGAAATCTCCGAAAGATGGTAAATTTTCTTTCAAAGTCGTAAAATAAAGATTATCAACGTTCAACAATAAGAAACGTATCTGACCCAGCCGTCGAGTAACTATAATTGCAAATATTTTTAAAATAATAGCTCTCGGCCATTCGATCCCCCCTTCCCCTCCGTTCGCCGGCATAATCAAAACGTTGGAACTCGTCTAGACGTAGATAAAATTGCATATCGCCATTTACCAAGGGGTATGAAGATTGGCGACTTCGCAGTCACGCAGGTCATGTGCTGTTTGCAAGTTGAAAATCCACAGTGGAACCGAAATGACCACCAAAAAATACGCAGTCCGAATGGTTATTCCGTAAGTTTGAAAAATTAATACGCATAGCGAAGTGGTAACTTAAAGAGCATGAAGTTAACACCGATCGAAGAATATTTCAACTTGCATAACGAATGTATATTGTTCGAATGTCGAAGTAGAAATTAATTTTAAACACTTTATTCATGCGCAAAATGCAGAAAAAAGTACCTAAAATTTGGGCTGTAGCTACGTAGAATAGCGAATCGCGCCGGTAACAATTTCAAATGTAGTTAGAAAATTTTCAAAATAAACGCGTTTAATTAATAATGATTTAGTGCACAAAATTACAGTCATTTATGTATACGTATGTGTATTCGGTGTTAATTACTATTTTCAGTTGACGTGCACGCTTCACATAAACAAAACAGCGGTGTGAATGGTGACCTCAAAAGTTTTCCGACAATGTGGATCCATATGAGGCGAGATATACGTTTATAGGCGGTATTTGTAGATAATAATTTTCGGGTGACAGATGACAATTGACAATGGTGTAGGCTTTTTCTTTATTTTTTTTGGTCGAGATTTTCTAGAGTTTGATTTATGGGCTGCAAGGCTGCAAAATGCCGTGTGATTGAGGTTTGTAGGTATAGATGAATTGGAATGTCTGTTGTGGAATTTGAAAGGTAAGATTTTTTTTTGAAAATTATGAAAAACTAAAATAATTCGGGGAATTATTACGGGTATTTTTCCTTCAATTCGAACGAGAATGGATTTTCCAAAATTATTATGTATTTTAAGATAATCCGTGACTAAAATTTAAACTGTGCAAATCAATTGTTACATTTTTGAAAAATTGTCAAAAACTTGAAGTTTTTGAAATCAGCGATAATTTTTTTAAAAAAAATTCATAAAAATGAATGACCCTCATTGCAGAATTTCATCAATTTCAGGAATTTTGGCGTCTGCAAGAAAAAAATTCGATTTTTCCGGGAAGAGTGGATATTAACTTGTAGGTACATCTAAATAAAATTTAATTCTCTTATTCTTCGGAACAGGGTATTAAGGAACTTCCAAAATGTTGCAGTTATACAACTCAGTTAAATTCAAACTTTTTTTTTCATTGATCAGCTAGCTTTAAAATTTTCACAGATGATTGAAAGCTGATTTTCATCCAATTGGATATTATTGCTGCAAAAATAAATTTTTGCGAAAAACTATCTACTCCGAAGGAGACTAGAACTTGATCTTTAGCTACCGAATGCCCAGTTCAGCAAAATCAAAATTTCAAAATCAAAATTTTGTTGGTAGTTCAAAAATAGTTGAAAATATGATCGGAAAGAAGGGACTCTGTGTAAAAAAAATATATGTCTTTATTTTTATGTTTGATCGAGATTTGGTGTCATTTGGACCAAAAACGTGAAAAATGAGACATCGATTTTTTTTTTACATAAGGTCCCTTCTTTCCGGCAGGGTCACAAGTGATAAAATTTAATTTCAAGAAAAAAATTTTAAACAAGTGCACACATTTTCGTAGAGAAAAAATTTGTATACCTAATTCCAAAAATTTTACCGAAATTTAAAAATAAATTTAGACAATTGAAATTTTGGTTTCACGAAATATCTGAACGTAATTTCTAGAAATTCTACCTTCCTTCAAAAAACTTATTCCATCAGATAATTGCGAATTTTTAGTACCTACAATTCGATTTATGAAAAACATGTTTGAGAAAAAATGACGAAAAATTATAATAAATGCTTAGAAAAATACTAAGTAATTTTATTCTCATAAAAAATCGATTGATTCTTTCTTACAAAAAAATTTCAATATTTTTTGAGGATTTGATATTTTAGTTTGGGGATTTGAAAAAAAAAAAAAAAACTGTGATTCGAAATAGAGTTCTACACTCAACTTTACATCATTTTCACCATAATTTGAGGGGGAGGGGAGTTGAAGTTTGAAATTCAGAACGACTTTATTTCATAGAGAATACTTTGACTGAGTCTGTGCATAGAAACCACCCTTTGGGGTCAAAATTCGGTTTTTGAATTGAGGTTTCGCTCGATTTTACATTCTAAGACTAATTTTAGACACATTGGGGTGGTTTCTTCAATGTCCATGCTCATAATTCAGAATTTTAAAAAAATACTTTTTTAATAACGTTTTACGTACGAAAGCTTGATATTTTGCATTTTCAGGTAGATAATTTTGAAAATCCAAGTGTCAACCATGGCTAAACGATGAGCATTTCTGATAAAAAAATAAGCTTTCTGAATTCTCTCAAAAATGAAATTCTTTCTCAGTTTCTCCACATCATAAATTCTATTTCTATTCGTACCAAGATAATTTGACGAAAATTTTTCGTTATTATTTTTTTTTTGATTAGGAAAATTTTTTGAGCAAATGAAAAAAAATGAGAAAAATTCCAGTCGAAAATTTTCGAATTTCTGTTCTTCCAATGGGACTGCTTTGGTTTGTCTCTGTCTCAAGATGAAAAATGACAACTGAAGATGTAAATTAGGGAAGAATAGAGAGGAAAGAGAGAAGAAAATGTTTCTCTTTTTTCGCTTCTTCAGAGACATATTCAGGTCAATCCATAACAAAATATGATGAATTATGGTCAATTATAGAAACCAAAATAAAGCCAAGTTGACTTGATATTCCAAAAATTGATAAATTTTTGAAAATTCATTCCCATTTCAAATGCTTAATCAATTGTTTAAAATAGGTAAACAAATTTCAGCAATGTAATATTCACCTACAATGTTCCTTTTTAAAATTGCAGATCCTTCAGAGTCTGACTGAATAAAAAGAATGAAGAGAATGAGGAGAAGGAAGAAAATCCAAAAGTCATTTTAAAAAGACAACAAATCAAATTTTTACAATTTTTAGGTCCTCTTTCAACTTTGTTTAGTCCCTGACGAAATATTTTCAAAATGAATTAATAGAAAAAAAAAATCTCCGCATAAATACATAGCTAGGTAGGTATCTTTTATTTTGTCCAAGTAGGACCAATAAATATTCCGATTCACGCCAAAAAAAATGAATTTTCTCATACCTAGTTGAAAATCAGATTTTTAAACAATACAGATAAAGAAGGGTGGAGGAAAAGGTACGAAATCCCGTTTGTAAATAATAATAAATGATTCATCAAGTATACTTAGTCATCATCACGAACGAGTTTCACACTTTTCAGAATCAACCACAATAACCATAATACATATATCCATACTTTTTATTCCTGAGTCCTGATGATGGTTCACTACATCAAAATACGTATACCTATTTCAATTCAAAATGGAAGAAAGGGACACTCTGTCCTAATTGAAAAATGATGTGTGAGGCTGGATATAGAACACACCCTTAAGCGTCAAAAATTGGTTTTTGAGTTGACAATAATTTTGGCCCTTTCAGAAATGGTAAAGTCAGGGGTAACCTCAACTCAAACACCAATTTTTGTCACTTAACGGTAGTTTCTAAATCCAGGCTCACATAATGTAAACCTGGCTATAAAAATCACCTTCAGGAGTTAAATTATTTTCTGAGCTGACTCTGATTTTGGGTCTTTCAGAAGGAGCACAATTAAGAGGAAACTTCAACTAAAAAATTAATTTTTGAGCCCTAAGGGTGGTAACGAATACATTTTACTCCAAAAATAATAAATTTTATATCAAAAAAATGAATAAATTTTTACCAAAATAGTACATTTTAATCAAAAAATAATAACGACGTGTCTCAATTCACCAGATGGGTGAAATTTTTTCTAAAAAATAATATTTTTTATCAGAGAAAATAATATTTTTCATTAGAAAAAAAAATTTCATCAGAAATAATGATATTTTTCATCTGAAAAAATTATATTTTTCGTCTGAAAAAATGATATTTTTCATCAGAAATAATGATATTTTTCATCTGAAAAAAAGATATTTTTCATCTGGAAAAAAGATATTTTTCATCTGAAAAAAAGATATTTTTCATCTGAAAAAATGATATTTTTCATCTGAAAAAATGATATTTTTCATCTGAAAAAATGATATTTTTCATCTGAAAAAATAATAAAATATGTCAAAAAATGAATAAATTTTACCAAAAAAATTAATTTTACCTATTTTGAGAATTGAGAGACGTTACCTATCATTTTTTTTTTTTTTTCAGTGAATACAAAACATGAATATACCTACGTAGGTATGATATTACATTTCCAACGAAGCACAAAAGCTTCGAAATGGTCGATTCTTTAAACTGGCGCCTAAGTAGCTATCATTCGACTTCACCTACATAATAAACGAGCCGATGGCCAGCTCCTCATCAACAATTGATACACTCGATACAATCGAAAAAGTTAATCAAGAATTCCTTTACATGCCGAAATTCATTATAACAGAAGTGAGTAGTCGTGTCGTTTTGTTAATCTTAATCTGATTAAACTAAATGCCACAGGTGTCTTAATAAGTAATACAAAAATTTATTTCAAGAATAGGTAAATTATATAAAATGACGTATTTTTTTGCTAACATAGAAGAGTAAAAGAGAAAAGTTACTTTAAAAAATTGAATAAAAAATCACAGGTAATTCAAGACGAAAAAAGAATATATATGAGGCTTTTGTACGATTCAGGTAGGCACATCAGAGCACAAATTACACATCTAGGCATGTATTAGGCGCCCGCATATAAATTTAACAGGCGAATACAAAGTACTCTCGTATTTTATTGACCTTTTCACAACGTCAAAATATTCGAGATTTTTAATCTCAGCCATCTAATAGCTCGAAAATAAAACCACAAAAGCTGGAAGAGAAAAACAACCCATCCAAGTACCAAGGCTAAAAAACTTGCCCTGAACTTCAATCTGGACGAAAAAAATGAGAAAAAAATCGCAACCTAGGCATAACTATAACACGTAAGTAACAAGTGAGTACACCACAAATCGATCATAAAACGACGAGTTTTAATTCAACTTCGTATCGGTATTTTTTACGTCGCCAATAAAGATGAAACGTCTTTTAAAAAGATTCACAAGAAAGTTTAAAGGCCACCGATAAAAATACTATCGCACGGTAAAAAGACGAAACAAAAGTCTCGGTAGTTTATATAAAATATTTCAACGGAGCGAGAGAGGGAGGACGAGCGCGTGAGAGCGAGAGAGAGAAAGAAAGCGCGAGCGAGAGAGGAGGAATGATATAGGTAAAATAGTATATAACCCGACCAGGGATACGAAAGGTTCGCGGTGTATACTTAGTTACGGTTCTAGGAAGGAGGTCCGATTTTAGGTGTTGCTATGGGCGCTGTGAGGCGGCAACATCAAAGAAACCGCCGCGCATGGCAGGTGTGACTAAATAGCATAGGCGGCTTCTCAGATCTACTACCTTCTTATTAACACGGTCCGGTCCAGTGCTTACTAAACCTTTAAAAGCGGAAACGAAATCGACCTAACTCGTTGATACCTAAAACAATTTACAATAAGGGCGCAGGCATAGCTACGGTGCCGACCCGTGCTCGCTTAACTTCGGGCTCGCAGCTCGCTTCTCTATGACAATTTTCTGTCTGTAATCCTTTTGTTTTTTTCACGCCGCGTTTATTTTTCTTTTCTTTATATGTTATTAAGTAGGCACGTTAACGAATTTTATCGTCGTCGCTGTAAAACTGACCGAAATGTGTCGATGAGAGAAGACCGAACAGCGCCGAACGCCGACCAAAGTGTAATACCCGATGTCACGTCGTTACCAACGTTGATTAATGTCCTCCTACAGGCTAAAGCCACTAAGGGGTATACTCTATAACAATTCGTTTACAACATGTAATTGCGGTCTCTTTACAGGTACCTGACAGAACAATATGCGTCCAGACTCACGTCAGCTCGATGTGTAAGGTCACAGTTTCGACACACAGCTTTGGAACTTTCCGCAGCTTTGACTTTGGGTTACGTGATGAGAAGAAATTAGTGAGAAGCGAGGGATAGGCTTTTGCCGAAGCGGGAGACCTTTTTGTTTCTTTGAAGTGTTTTCTTACTTCCGTGGTTTTTTTTTTCATCCTTGTTCCCGGTCGAACAACTAGAGGCTATTTTTTTAGCATAAAAATGTTGAAATTTTGTCAAAAATTGATAATAGAGACAGGATATGGTTTAGAATTGACAAATCGATCAACTTTTCAATAGTACAATGTCAAATTTCAAGTCGAATGATTTGCTCTCTCTCATTCTGAATCAGTAATAAAAGTCAGTGATAAATAGTCAGAATTGAAACACAGGAAAAATAAGATAAATTTGCTAATTTTTCAAAAAAATTCACTAATTTTTCAAAAAATTTACCAATTTTTCAAAAAACTCACTAATTTTTCAAAAAATTTACTAATTTTTCAAAAAATTTACTAATTTTTCAAAAAATTTACTAATTTTTCAAAAAATTTACTAATTTTTCAAAAAATTTACTAATTTTTCAAAAAATTTACTAATTTTTCAAAAAATTTACTAATTTTTCAAAAAATTTACTAATTTTTCAAAAAATTTACTAATTTTTCAAAAAATTTACTAATTTTTCAAAAAATTTACTAATTTTTCAAAAAATTTACTAATTTTTCAAAAAATTCACTAATTTTTCAAAAAATTCACTAATTTTTCAAAAAATTCACCAATTTTTCAAAAAATTCACCAATTTTTCAAAAAATTTACCAATTTTTCAAAAAAATTACTAACTTTCCAAAAAAATCACTGATTTTTGGAAAATTGTAATAATTTTTCAAAAAATTTCACTGCTTTTTTAAAAAATTTCATCAATTTTTCAGAAAATGTCATCAATTTTCAGAAAATTTCACTGATTTTTCAGCAATTTCTATAAATATTATCTATTTTCAGTGATTTTTCGTTGATTTTTCAGTGATCTTTTTCACTTGAAATTTTTTCACGGATTTTTTCCTGTGCAGCAATTCTGACTGTATTTCGTATTTTAGTGATTTTGGATAATTTTCACTATTCTGCATATAAATGAAAGAATAAAAAATACCTTATGAAATTTATCTCTCAATTACCCATAGATCTGAAAACATAATGATTTTCCATTCTGAATATATCAAAGCAGAACAGTTTCTTAGGCAGGCTAATATCAATTTTTTTCATTTCTAGAGTTGTTTTTTTTTTCAAAAAATAATAAAACACTGGTTCATCATTTTTTTCCTTCAAGAAGTTTTCAATTTCATAAGTAGGTACCAACATATTTATTCAGAATAATTTTTATCATTTTGTGAAATGTTCTGTGATTTAACATTTTTGGGGTTTGGAATATTATTCCTGGATTGATTTTTGTCCCTTCACCTGACACTCTTTCGGTGTGTTGAAAAAACGATGAAATTTCACTTTTTGGGTTTATGTAAATACCTTTTCTGCAAAACTTTTGTTGGATCAAAAAATTTTCTTTATTTTTTTTCGAATTTTAACAATAATCATTTTAGGAGGAGAGGTAAAATGGGATCCTTTGCTTTGTAGCCTCAGATGACTGGACTTTCAATTCCCTTATCTGATGTGCACTCGTTGCCTCTGCAATCTGCATGCAGCTGAGTGCCTATTATTTTTTCTTGTTTACTCAAAATAATATAATTTTTAATTTTTTTGAAATTTTTTCTCTCTTTGATTCAGACAGGTGGTTCCTCAAAAATCCATTCTTCATATATCTACTCATCAAATTGAAAATATGTAAGGTACGATCCGAGCTACGATTTTGATTTAGAGAGTTTGTTGAATCAAGCTCAGTGCTCTCTTAATTTGAATCAATCAAAAACTGAAAATTGACTGATTGGAATGGACAAAATTGTGTCATTGATTGGAGAATAAAATCCACTAATTCCACTGTTAATCAGTTCAGATGTTAAATCTTTGAAATTTAAAAAAATGTCAATTTTCACACTTGAATCGTTTTCTGCAAAAAAAAAAAAAAAAAAAAAAAAAAAAAAGGTCAAGTTCAAACCCCTGAAAGTACATACAAAATGGACTTGGGCCATAAGGGTTAATTATTTTCCTTTTTTTTTAATTTTGAAAAGATGAGCGAGACATCTAGAAGGGAAAAAAGAGAAAGAGTAGGTACACTCATGCCCCTTCATTAATGCATAATTTCCATAAAGACCCACTTTTTTTGCATATTTAAACTCATTAATTCATCTTTTTCCTAAATTTTTTTCAAAAAATTATTGCTCTTCGTCCCCTCGGACCAAACGACAATATTTTTTGAGGTAGTTTATCTTCCTAATTTAGCACTTTTTTTACTCTAATTTTATAATTTATTACGTGAAGTTTTTAGAGGAGGGGATAATATTTGCCTTGAGCTCACTTCTTCAAGGGCTTCAAGCGATGTTTTTCATTTTTTGGAAAAATCGTATCAAATTTTTCAAAAATAATTATTTTTGCGTTTCATTTTTCATTCAAAACATCTTCAATTTTTCGAAAAATTTTCATTTTTGCTTCGTTCAGGCACATGCGTTTCATGATTTTCAAAATTTTTTCAAAAATGTGTCATTTTTTTCTCTTTTTTTTTCACTCAAATATCTTTTTTGAATTTCTAAGAACACAAAAAAACTATTTTAAAATAATATGATAAATATCTGTATTATAAAACGGAATATGAGGGGTAGAGGGGTTATCAAGTCTTGAAACTTCCTTTGAGAATAAAATGTAAAAATTATAAGATTCAAACTTTAATGTTTTTTTTTTTTTGCAAAAAATTTTTGCTAGACTTGAAATAGATTAGGTAGTATTCAAGTATAATTTTTAATGGTCATTTTCAGATTTTTACAAATATTCAAAATCACTTTTTTATCATCTCTCTCCCTTTTCATAAACGTCATCGTTTTCTACATAAATTATCGAAAAATTGCCCAAGTATGTTCGTCAGAATTTTCTTTTACAACTTCATTGAAAAATCCGAAGAAAGGTCGAGATAGATGAAGAGTTTCTATATATTCTATGCTTGCAGAAATGATATTTTATTTTGGCATCTCTATTTTGAATAGATTTTTCCATCCAGTCTTTTCAAAGGCTTACAACATGAAGACTAAATTTACATTGGTGCATATAATTTTTTAAAAAATCATATTTGATATTATTTTTGAACAATGGCACATAATACTGTAAAAATTGGTGAAAAAGTCTGCACTTTATTGATGGTGAGAGGTGTCGAAAATTGATTTTTGAGGACACTGATTTTGGGCTTTTTAGAAGGAGTAGAATCAACGAGTATCCTCAACTCAAAAACCAATTACCGATGCCTAAAGGTAACTAGTTTGTATATATTCAGGCTCACATATGTAAACTGAATATTGCACATACAGATTTTAACGATTTGAGTATTCTTTTCTCAAAGGTTTGAAAATTTACTTGAGGAATTTTAATTAAATGAGTCATGAACACAAAATGACCCAATATACCCACATAAATAGGTAGTCAAATTGAATTTTGTTTGCAGTAAGTATTTTCTATAGAAATGAGTTTTTTTTTTAATTACTCAGCAACCCTGAATCATGGATTTTTCAGGAATTTTTAAGGGATTCCCAAAATTCCTAACTCTACCCGCTTCGACTTTTCAAACAGACAATTTGAACCAGTCTTAATGAATTTTTAAACTGGAAATCTAGATCTTCCCATTCATGATCTCGTTTGAATCCTTTGATTGAAAAAAAAATCAGAGCTGCACGATCGAAATCCAAAACACCGAAAGATACCAACAACGAAATTAAATCAGCAGCACGTGCAGCACGCAATAATTATAACAATTTATTGATTATCTATACGATTCCAATTCGCGAAACCGGTCATCATCTCGATCTCGGGCATTGAAAATAAATAACATCCGATATCTCGACTGCTGGCCAAATGGCAAAAGCTTAATTACAAATTCGCTTTAAATACAACGCGATATCATAAGCGATCACCTATACACTGGTCCAATGCCTCCAATGGTCATCCAGATACACCTTAGCCGCGCCGAAACCGTATAAACCAAGGTGTGGAAATGCTATACGAAACGTTAACAACGGTATATATCCGAGGATTAAATGAAGTAAAAAAGACGCCGCCAACCAGTTAGCAGTTAGATAATCAGAAGGTCACGATTTGACGACCTCAAATATAATCATTCTTCCTTAAGATCTTTACTAACCAACTGATAGATCTGACTATCATTAGTTATAATGGTTTGTTGTTTTGGCGGGGTACTTTCATTGTCGGCTTATATAGTATACCGTGGTGTCGGCCAATTGTCGGCGTAACTAGTTGTCGGCGGCGATGCTTTCTTCTCTCTTTCACGCACAAATTAGATTTCTTTCGCTAGAGCCAGCGAGTAAACGATATCCTCCATTTGATTGCCTTCCACTAAAAACTGTAACGCTTCCGATTCGGTGGGGGAAAAAAATTCAGGGATCGAATGCTTTTCGAACAGTTTTCTCCCATAGGTTGGCGAAACTGGTTCATTTTTCAATTACGCTCAGACGTCGAGTTGTAATTTAATGTGCCGAAAAAACCCGCCCTATAATTCTTCATTTTTTCGTTCATTTGTTTACCTAAATATATGAGGTGTTTTGATCGCAAGCGTACCCAGAAATTAGGCGAGGGAGGGGCTGAAGGCTGGGAAAAAATAGGGGAAGTCAAAATTCGATGAAAAAATTGAGTAATCTATTGTTTTCGTGGCGTAGGTGATCGAGGTATTTTCAAAAAAGTCACAAGACCGAAGGAAAAATTTGAAAAAATTGTTCGATTTTTTGGATCAAGCTTAAACTTAATACTCTGAATAAATCTAAATCAGTTAAATTTGGTGAAATTCTGGTTCTTTGAATCAGTGGAATTAATTTTGTTGAAAATAGAGATATTTTACTGACTTTTCAGTCAAAAATCACAAATTTTTTTGTCAATTCCCAATTTTTCAGAAGAAATCAGGAATTTTGACAACAAAACTGTAAGGAAAAATCATCGAAGAAAAATTTTGAAAATTTTTTTCGATTTTTGGGTCAAGCTTAAATTTATTACCTACTCTGAAAAAATCTAAATCAGCTAAATTTGGCGAAATTCTGGTTTTTTGAATTAGTGGAATAAATTTTGTTGAAAATAGAGATTTTTCACTGACTTTTCAGTCAAAAATCACAAATTTTTTTGTCAATTCCCAATTTTTCAGAAGAAATCAGGAATTTTGACAACAAAATTGTTGAGAAAAATCATCGAAGAAAAAATTTGAATTTTTTTTTAGATTTTTGGATCAAGCTTAAATTTAATACCTACTCTGAAAAAATCTAAATCAGCTAAATCAGCTAAATCAGCTAAATTTGGCGAAATTCTGTTTTTTTTTTTGTATCAGTGGAATACATTTTGTTGAAAATAGAGATTTTTCACTGACTTTTCCCTTCCGTCAAAAACCACCAATTTTTTTTATCGATTCCCAATTTTTCAGAAGAAATCAGGAATTTTTACAGCAAAATTGTAGGGAAAAATCATCGAAGAAAAGTTTTGAAATTTTTTTTAGATTTTTGGATCAAGCTTAAATTTAATTCCTACTCTGAAAAAATCTAAATCAGCTAAATTTGGCGAAATTCTGTTTTTTTGAATCAGTGGAATAAATTTTGTTGAAAATAGAGATTTTTCACTGACTTTTCAGTCAAAAATCACAAATTTTTTTGTCAATTCCCAATTTTTCAGAAGAAATCAGGAATTTTGACAACAAAATTGTAGGGAAAAATCATCGAAGAAAAATTTTGAATTTTTTTTTCGATTTTTGGATCAAGCTTAAATTTAATACCTACTCTGAAAAAATCTAAATCAGCTAAATTTGGTGAAATTCTGGTTTTTTGAATCAGTGGAATAAATTTTGTTGAAAATAGAGATTTTTCACTGACTTTTCCGTCAAAAACCACCAATTTTTTTATCGATTCCCAATTTGTCAGAAGAAATCAGGAATTTTGACAGCAAAATTGTAGGGAAAAATCATCGAAGAAAAATTTTGAAAATTTTTTTCGATTTTTGGATCAAGCTTAAATTCAATACTGGAAAAAATCTAAATCAGCTAAATTTGGTGAAATTCTGGTTTTTTGAATCAGTAGAATAAATTTTGTTGAAAATGGAGATTTTATACTGCCTTTTCAGTCAAAAACCACCAATTTTTTGTCAATTCCCAATTTTTCAGAAGAAATCGGGAATTTTGACAACAAAATTGTAGAGAAAAATCATCGATTTTTGGCTCAATTTATTTTACTGATTCAAAAAGGTAGGATTTCGTTAAATTTGACTGGTTTAGATTTCGAGAGTGAGTAATACATTTATAAGCCTGATTATGGAAACCTGCACTTTTTAGTATCAAAAATTGATTCTTGAATTGATATTATTTTTATACCTTTCAGAAGAGATAGAATTAGGAGGGATCCTCAACTCAAAAACCAATTTTTGACCCCCAAGAGTGGTATCGATATCCAGGCTCACATTTTTTCAATTATCATAAGAAAGGATTTTTTTTTAAATTCATAGTTGAAAAGGAAAAAAATTGTACTTCTTGATTAAAAATTTCCTCGGCTAGCTTTAGGAAAGGCCTCGAGCTCCTTGAGCACATTGTTTGGACCCGAGGGTCAATTTCTGCCCACCAATATGATCCAATAGGTACAATTGCCCAAATATGGCAATTCTTGAAAACGAAGCAACTCCATTCTCTAACCTATAAAATTTATACTTCGACTTATCGATGTATTATGGAGAAAAAGTTGATACTTGATCTAATATTAAAGAGCTGGTAAATTTCGTCTACTAAAGGTACCCGGCGTTTTGTCTTCTCCAAAGTCATTAATTTTCTTTAATGAAATGTCATGTGCGCTCTTTGTGTTCGCACAACTTCACAAAGGTAATTATATTTACCAAACTCGATACTCTCTCGAACACTGGCACAATCTTAAATAGGTATACTTTTAAAATATGATACCGCCGTTCGCCGTTCATCAATATATGCCCTATACCTGTACCTGTGCCAGTACCTTGCTACAAAAGATCATGTACAACATACGTTCTACAGTTGACCTTCAACGTAAAAAATCTTTCATATTCATATACTCGAGCATCATAGGTAATCTTATCAGCCACGAATTCGGTATACCAACCATGTGATACATTGTTATACTTACACATATGTGTTATAATAAACTTGGAAAACAGCCATACGTAAGAATCTTCATGTCGTACTTTTCTCTTTTCAATTCCACTCGTTAAGTATATCGTTAAGGTAGTTGGATTCATAATTGGATAGTTTTTTACAGCATATTTTTGGCATTATATTTAATAAGAGTTGGTAATTATTTCTGAATGATGTTGATATATTTACGTAGGAGTCACAATGTAACCACCATTATATCTGCGTCTTTCTAATTATTCTACCTAAATTATTAAATTTCGAGCACTTATCGTCAAAAATATCGCATTTTTTCATTCCTCTCTATTATTATAATTATCGCGAGCGTTGATGTGACTGGCTAACAATGTATTTTTTTATCCTTGCTGCTAACTATTTAGAAACGAATACCTGTGTAGTTGTACATATTTGCACGATGGTGTTTATTACGAGCTACGTTTAATTGTTTCGAGCATTTGTAAGTACATATTGTACTTCCGCAACTTGGTGTTATTAACACGTAAAAACTTTTTTTTTTTAATAGCGAATAAATTTTTATCTGATTTTTGTGGCGTTAATTCGATAATTTAGAGTATCTATAAATTTTATATTAGTGTGGTGAATTTGTAAGTTGTACCTATTCGTATGGTAGGTATTTTTATGAAAGATAATGAGCGAAATTTTAAATTAAATGGGCGAATTGGATAGAAAATTGGAAAAATTTAGTGGTAAACTTCACAATACTTCGCATGATTCGATATACTTTCATCACTTTTTTCCCCCAGAAAGAGATGTATTCTATACTCTTGCCATCAAAAACTCATCTTTTTCAAAATTTCTCGCATCAAGATATTTTTATAGTGCATACCAGGCTTCAAAATACCTACCTATTAAAAAATCGTAACTTTTTTTTTAGAAAATTCGATTCTAAAATTTGGTGTAATTCTGTGAGGTATTCAATCTTGAATGAAGCAATTTTAAAATTTGGTAAAGAATTGAGAAAAAACTTGAAATTTTATCAATTTTTAAGAAAAATTTCAAAAATTAAAAACACTAAAAAATTTTAAAAATTGAAAAAATGAAATTAAATTTAGAAAAATGTTTGTATTTTGGAAAATTTTCTATCCGCCTGATTCATTTTTCAAAAAGAAAAAAACAAGAACAAAAATTTATTTCAATTTTCATACTTTACTGTGTTCTTGAGAATTTTCTGCCCTGATAAATCAGAGATGAAAATTCGAGGAAATTTGTTGTTGCAAATTAACAATTTCTCAGAATAAGGTTACCTATTTGCCATTTGACAAATTTTCATTTCAAAAATTTTCGTTCCAAATTCCTCTTTTTGATATCCTACACTAGATACTCATTACGAGGAAGAAGAAGCACGAAAAACGAATTTGCACTGGGCCTTAATTTTTTTTTGAAGAATTGACTAAGGACCAGTAGAACCCTTATCAATACCAAAGAATCCACTAAGTTGACAAAAAAGTGTCAAACGCCAGAAGATATCGTGAATAATGTTCAAAAATTAATACTAACAGAATCAACGAATTTTTAAAAAAAAATAGTAGGTAGGTAAATTAATTTTCCAAAAAAAGCAAATTTTGGAAAATTTGGAATATTTTTTCACTTGTGCGGAATGGAATTATTGAATTTTTTTTTTAAATCAACATTTCAAGAAGATATGTTTTATGAAAATGCCTATAAATTTGGTACTGGTAAAGTAGGTATAAGTATGAGTTTTCAATAATAAGGTACCTACCTGGCATTTTGAAATTTTCAACTTTACTTTGACTAAATTTCCAAAATTAATTGCCAAACTTAATAGTAATAAAATTCAAATTTTAGAATAGTAAGTATAGGTGATTAGAAGACTTCTTTCATCAATTCAATGGTAAAAATTGGATACCATTTTTGATGCATCGGATAGAAAGAAACTGAGGAGTTTCATTTCAAAACGCAACATCTTTTTTGTTTTGCTGCCCCCTTCAACCCTCCTTGAAGTACAAGTGCGAAATGACCCCAAAACATGTAGCTGGGGTCCTAAGCTTTCCAATGAGATCGCTCCGAGCCAAACTCCCCCCCCCCACCCCATTTTGAATGACAGTTTTTTTGCGATTTCCCAAAAATCAGGTTTTCAGAGATGTTGCGTTTTGAAATGAAACTCCTTAACTGACAGGGAGGGGGAGGTTGTTAAAAATTTCACGTTGCTTTTTCAAAACCCCGAAGGACAATTTTTTAAAATTTCGCCAGATTTCTTGAAAGGTGCAACATCAATCATTTTTAAACTTTCGATAAAATTAGAAGATTTCGAAAGGAAAAACAAATTAAGCGATAATTTAATAGAAACAAAATCATGAACATTTTTCATTTTTAAATAGGTAAATACTTTTCATATTAGTTATGCCAGATCTTGGAGAAAAAAAATTAAAAAACAGTGATGAAAAACTAAAACTTTGATAGCAAAAGAAAAACTGAACCAGAAAAATAAAAATAAAACTAAAATTTTTTAATTTTTCCAAAAGTACCTACGATTTTTTCTACTTATTTTTTACTTCTGGCAGAAATTGAACGAAAAAGAAAAGAAACGAGACACGAAGAGAAATACTACAAAGTAAAAATACAAAGATGGAAAAAATTCCAAAAAAAATAATAGGAAAACACGTCAAATCTCAATTTCATCAGTTTCAAACAGGTGAAAACAGATATCAAAATTGCATTTCTAAAAACGTAGAAAATTCAAAAAATTGACAGAAAAAACATTTAAATTGAACCTGAATTTAACATCAATTTAGTTTTATATCACTGATAAAAAAAAAATTGGCAACATTTTGAATTAATAATGATTTCATTTTTAAAAAATGTCCAGATAGGTATTCAGGTACATCTAAACAACCTACCTACATATTCTAAAAAAAAAAAAATTCAATAAAATCATAAAATGAAGACTACTTAGAATCTCTATTTCTTATAACACTGTCAATAGCTTCCTACCCCTGCGTCTTTTTTTCAAATCATGAAAGGCTCCAGCTCCAACCTAACTGCATATTTCGTATTTTTATGCAATTATTTGAAACACGTTCGAGAATGTAGACCAATTTTAACATTTAAAAAAGTCACGAATTTACTTTGGAGATCGAGATAGGTAAGTATTGGAATTAGAAATTATGCCATCAAGACCAGATTGAACGGTTTGATAAGTCAGCTTCTTTCATTACAATAAAGCTGTATTTTTTATTTTAAAAAATTAATATTTGCAAAAAAATCTCCAAAATCGATAATTTTTTCCAAAATATTCAAAATTTTGTTCCGTTATAGGGGAAAAATTGTAAAAAATTATAGGAATCAAAAATCTGCCCCTCCCCCTCCATCACGAAACAACTTTGATCCTTACAAGTAAGGATTGAAATTCGAACTTTCCACTACACAAATAGTGAGTAAATACATAGACAGGCATTGAAAAAATAATTTTAAAAAATCATGGTTTGTGCACCACTTCCTGAAATTTGTTCCATGAAAATGCTCTTCTGAATTTCAATCCACGAAAAAGTTACACTTGAAAAATTTAAAATTCAATTCTGTTACAAGTGATTTGATCTGGAAAAAAATGTCTCAGGCTGAGGACAATGCGAGGCTTCAACTCTCAAATTTTTTAAACATCACCATCAGATTACCAATTTGACATCAATTTGAAATATTTCTGAGCTAGAATACATTTTTTTAGAACTCGATCCTCTCCCTCATTACCCCTTACCCATCTACTAATCAACGTATAGGTAATTTAAAAATGGAAATGAAAATAAAACATGAAATCCAGATCATAGATATATTTTGACAAATAAGTACTCATTTTCGATTCGAATATTTTCATTTCCCATTTTACACGACACGACATTCGTGTTTACACGTAAGTAAGTATTTATCAAATCCATGGAAACGTTCGTGTGTAGGTATAACAATACACGTATGCATTGATCCAGTCAAAAACCTCTAACGTGGCAATTTTTCCACACCTCGTAAAAATATAACGTACACGTACCAAAACATCACACTTGAATATATTTAAATCCAAAAAAGTACCGAATAATTCCCCCTTCGCCCCTGTCTTCAAAAAATCTCAAACCTCAACAACCAAATACGAAAAATTCACCACTTCAAAACGAATTAAATTTTAATAAAAATAAACGAAAAATACGATTCGCAACATTGAAATAAAAATGATAAATACACCTAACTAAACTCGATACGGAAAACTATTTTTTTTCTAAAATTAGCGGCTTATATTAAAACCAGGACTACACGTCGACGAAGGTTACCCTCCCCCCCCCCCCCAATTCATCGGCATCAGCATCATTCAGAGTCAGCCCAACAACAACGAAAGCATAGCTATGAATTTCTTGAAAAGCCGCATTCAACGCTCGTATATTAATTAAAAATATGCGGAGAACTGTCGTAAATCCTATTGCTTTTCAACGCGCGTCTCTTTTTTTTCCCCAATAACAAAATCATATATTCATTTAAGAGTCTGGTCGTCGCGTGTGGCATAATTAAGCTTTGAAAGGCGTCAACGGATTGCCGAAAGCCATTTATTTGGCCGGTTTTCGAGTCTTCTCTACACGGTCTCGCTAGATAACAATAATTGAGTACCAAACGTTCAATAGCCGTCACGTAGCCGCCTTAATCAACATAAATAGAATATTACTATCAGTACAATCTCTTATCATCTTACATTGTTATTCTGTCAATGGAAGGGTAACGAGAAGAGAGGATTTTCACTGACGTGTACAACTATATATACATAGTATAGCCAAAGATACCTATATAAGCTTCGTACTCGTACTACATACCGTGAACTTTTTTTTTTCTTTTTCTTCAAAGTACCTAATTATATAAGAAACCATCGCGGTGGTCTTTGATATAATAAATTCATCGAGTAGTAGGCCGGCGCGCAATTTAGAATATTTATAAGTAAACCTGGCACGTTGATTTTTCGCTGTTGCAAAAATTAGGGTAATGCTGCGTGAAATTTTTAACCTCCCGTGTACCATTCCCAGCCTCACCCGCATATTTACCATCGCCTTAAAAAAATTCAGCTACTGCACCAAAAGGAGTTGGTTTCGCTTCAAGAGTTAGCCTAATTTTGGTCCATCTACATATTACGAGATCTATACTCGACGCGAGCATACAGAATGTTTTATATCATTTTAATATACACCTCATTTAATTTTCGGTGTGTGGTCTACCTTTTTCTTCCTCTCTTCTTGTTCTTATTTTGTTCGCGCTTATGCACAAATCCGTCCGAACGAATACGTTTAATGTAATTTTTTCGTTTCCAACTCGGACCGCGCGTTATTACGAAAAACACCATTCGAAAGGGAGTTTTGAATTATAACCTTATTACACCTTAATTTGTTTCCAGTTAACACGAGAACATTAAGCGGACCTGATAATAAATTAGTTAAAACTTGACAACATTAAATTTAACATCTGTAACGCTTATAAGACAATACTTCAAATTGATACGTGGGATGTACCTTTTTGTTGGTTTATACGGTAAACAAAATCCAACTTTGATATATTGTACGATCTAATTAATTATTTTTCAAACGCCATTTTATTAGTTTGCTTTGCCGTAGCGCTCAGCCTACCTATATTTTCTCGTCTCGAAACCACACGTTGTACGAAATAATTTACTATTAATTAACAATAGTCGTACATCATTCGACTGCGTTCTATCCGATGTTAAAAATCGAGTTTCGATTGATCGTTTTGGGAATTCCCTTTATTTTTCCGGATCGACCTGAGCGATTGGAGAAATTCATTAAATAATACGGGAGCAGTGGCGTAAATACGGGAGTTTTGGGGATGAGCCTACTTTTAGAAGCTGTTCAAAAATGAATTAATGTATTTTTGTGATCTCAAGACCAATATTTTTCGAAATTCTCTTAATAAATGTCCAAATTGACTGATGAAATGGAGAAAATCAAGTCACTGAAAATCAGTCAAATTCCAAGCGACATTTTACTGCAAATCAGTGAAAAATTACCGAATCAGTCAGCGAATTTTTACCAGGCATTGAATCAGTAAAAATTAATAGACTAATTGAAACCATTCAAAATTTACTGATTTCGATCAATGAATTTTCATTATTGAATCAGAAAAATTAAAATTCACTGATTATAATTCAGTAATTAATCACTGTTTCAATCTGTGAAATTTTTATCACTGATTCAATCAGTGAAATTTTTATTCACTGATTCTATAATGGCAATTCACTGATTGAACCAGTAAATAATTTCACTGATTCCAACAGTGACTCAATTTTGTCGATTTAAATCAGTTAATTTTGACTGATTCAAATTAAAAGAGAGCAGATGAAACGTAAAAATTTGCAAAAGAATTTCCATTGCTTCGCTTGGGCTGAGTTTGCTGTTTTTTTTTTTTTAATTTTTTAAAATTGAAACTCATATCAAAAATCTAATAATTATTTCAATTTACCAAGTTTGGAAATATTTTCTAACAATTTTTCTGAATGCATTTTTTTGAACTTTGCTGGAGTCTGAATATTTTAAATTTTTTTTTGAAAGTTGAGAATATTTTTCTTAATCAAAGACTCGACTCAAAAAATTGCTTACAAAAATTTTTCTACTTTAGCACTCAGTTTCCCTGACTATCATAACTTCCAAACTGTTTTTTGAGGGGGGGGGAGGGATTTTATTTTTTTTAAAAACTATGACATGCCATGATGGAAATCAAAAATAAAGCCTTTTTGAATAAGTATGAGAACCTAATTTTGATGAATGATGGCTCGGATTATTTTAAATTAAACAATAAAAACGTACTTAGAACAATGATAATTTTTCGAATTTTTATCAGCAAAAAAACGAAAAAAATCAATTTCTGAGAAAATTTATGATCCACTTTTGAAACGAGAAAAAATTATTTTAAAGAGGAGATGAAATAATTTATATCAAGTAGGTATACATTTTTTTTTGATTTTCTGAATGGCAAATTTATGAGGAATGAAAAATTGAGAAGTTGTTTTTTTTTTCTAAACAATATTTTTCTGATTCATATCAAGGGCCTGTCCATTGCAATTAAAAATCATAACGATAAAGCGTGCAATTTTTGGAAAATCTTCCACTTTGAAAAATTTACCGAAATTTAAAAAAAAAAAATACGAAATTTTTTAATAGACATGAAATCGGGTACGTATGAAGTATTTATTGCCCAAATAAAGCGAAAACTATTCAGAAATATTTCCAATTGATGCCAGATGGGTGATCTGGTGCTGAATTTATAAAAAAAATTAGAGATTCGAGGGCCCGAACAGTCGAACTGTCCTCAAGGCTGGGCGAATTTTTCTCAGATCAAATCTCTTATGCTAGAATTCAATTTTCAATTTCAAAAAAATGTCCTTTTTCATAAAGTAATTCTGAAAATGCTACTCCATTAGGACTACATTTTTCACACTTCCAAATGCAACACGAGGATTAATAGTAGTTTAAAAAATTTCATGATTTTTTGCAACAAAATCTTCTATTTAAAAAAAAAAATGCTGCCTTCCATAAACCTAAATAGCTTGAACAATTTCTTATTCGCCCAATTGTTTTTGAAAAGCAATTTTGTCCAGTTCGATCGAAACAAGAATAAATTTCTCTAGAAGAAATATATTTGAAATCGAAAAATCGAATTTTTAAAATATTTCAAAGGTGATTTTTGACCTAAAGTAAGCAAAAAGGAAAATGGAGAAAATCGAATTTTATTCAAATAACGACTTCTGTATGATTTGTACAGCTCAAAATCGAACGTATGAAATATATCTGTATGATTATGCTCGATCTTTGGCCAGGGTACTTTTCTGAAATTTTTTCAATTTATTGCATCGAAACGTGCATTTCTATAAAGGAGTAGAAGAATTTGACCCCAGCGAAACGAAGGCAAAAAATTTATAATAAAATAAGCCAAGAAACTTCAGATAATTTATGCTCCTGGAGTGTTACGAAATTTCAGCGGATATTTCAAATTTTTCAGATGATTGCAGGTTTTTCAGAAAATGGACACCGTGGTAATTTTTAGCTTTTGAGTTTTTTTTTTTGAAAATTTGTTTGCTTTCATATCGCTTGAATTCGTACATACCTTGAAATAAAATTCCATTTCAGACTTCAAAAACTTGACACACCATCCTCCTTTTTTTCTTTTCTTTTTTTTCGTTCACGTATAATAAAAACTAATACTTAATTGAACGTTTTAAAATATACTCGTACCTTTGTATTTTATGATTTCTATCTCCCCCCTACCCCTTCAAAAAAATTAATGTCTAGTTACACTCCTATACCGAGTATTTTTTCCAGATCATTATGTCTCTTTAAAATTACACATTTCCGCGTTTATTTTCCAATATCAACCCATATTTTACACATATCGTCAATCTTTAGGCATATTTCAATCATATCATGATATCACACACCCAAATTAGCAGGGATTAAATGCGTTAATTGAGAATATTCCCAAATATCTAGGTATACACTTATCGCGAATTTTATGAAAAAAATCACTAAAAAATCATTAAAAATAGGTGTTGATATCGTGGAGCAATGCGAAGGTCGATTGTTATTAAATTATGAAAAATGTATACATGTAGGGAAAAAAATATGGACGAAAGTATTTTGATCACGCAAGTTTTGCCGTAGCTAAGTATAATATGTAATACAATGTAAAATATAATATTTTTCACGTGCTAATGTATAAAATCATAATAGCCCTATATGTATTTTTCTTTCCCTCTCTGGCTATTTTTTTGTTTTCCTGTGTCCTAGAGTATGAGAAGGTTTTTTTATTTAATGAGAGGGTTTGTCGCTGGAAAGCATTTTTGTCCATTTTATTTTTCGGCGCTAATAGGTATATTCATTTTTATTGGGGTGGGAGTGCGATGGATGGACGTCAGTTTTTATACACGTACCTTTTTAATATTAACATGCCATGTTTGATAACAACCTCGGTATGTTATAGATCCGTGTAATATTTTTGGGTATTTTGACTGAATTAAAGTTGAAAGGATTTTATAGGAGTAGGAAAACGAGGGAGAAGGGAAAAAAGGGAGTATGAAAATTTTTTCAGATAAATAGTAAAATTGTGCTCTGATTTGACGAATATTACGAGTAAGATCATTTTACCAAATTTTTCCATCTTTAGGGGAATATTCTAACTTGATGAGTAAGAGTTTTCCATAAATTTTTGAAGACTGCTTTTTCAAATAATTTTTCATTTTTTTACCTTCTCCCCCAATTGAGATTTTTGTCCAAATTTCGTCTCTGCTCAAGTGTTCATATGTACATTTAAAAAATATAAAATTCCCTCAAAGATGTCACAGAAAAATTACCAATCAATTTTTTATATTCCAAATTAAAAAACGCTGCAATTTCATTAATAGCTATTCAATTCAAAATTTCTTCATTTCTTTTCTCAAATCATTAATCGACAGTAGGTATTTTCACATCATAAAACATCACACTGCCTACCTCATATCTGCACAGTATACACCTGTACGATTTAATACTTCACAATATCGATCCTACTGGCATCGCTAACATGTTAATTCGATTTCCTGGTGGGTTTTTGTTCGGCGCATCTTGTGTATTTCAAAAATGATCAAAGTGGAACCACTGTATGATCTCGCATGCTCAATATTAAATTGTAATTAGCAGCAAATCACATTAGGTGCGTGATTGCGATGTAATAGGATGTTGGAGAGTTTTTAATTCAAAACACTTAATGTTAATAGACTTATAATTATGTTACAACCTGTAGTTACATTATCTACCAGAACAGACGAATTAAATGCCGTTAGATATTGAAATAGTATAAGTATGTAGGTCTTACACATAAATACCGATAGCAATAGATTCTTACACATAACAACAGCAGTTCAGAATTTAGATGTATACGTTTTATGGACGTAGAATGGTAGGTATCAGACACGTGAGATGAAATATGTCCTTGATAATTTGAGAAATTTCAAACTACATGGAAACGAATACATTTTTTTTTAATTGAAGACCCACAATACTAACAAGAAAGGTATGCCAAATCGAAAAAAAATTCGAGCCCTCCCTCCTTAAAAAAAAAAACAACAAAAATACATTAAAAAATAACCTCATATCAAAAATTACGAATGCCAATGTTCATTTTTCAAACTTTGAAATTTCAAAATTATTTCATTGCCCTCAAAATATGAAAATTTGATTCAATCAACGAAAAAAGCTGAAATTTGGCAAAAAATCTTATTTATGAATTCTCAAATTAATTGGAGTGATTTCGAGAAGTTTTGAAGCCTTCAGAAAATTCTGAAATTTTTTAGCATTGAAAAAATTGACCACAATAATGGTTCATTCAAAATTTGGCATTTATATAATCACAGATTACCAAAATAGGTACCCAAATTGGTGACCTATTTTTGATCGATTTAGACACCGCTGTTCAAAATTCATAACTTCGAGATCAAATCCATATTTTTTGACAGAAATTTTTCCGAGAAAAAATTTAAAAAATTCTATACGGAATTTGAAACGATTCGGGCGATTAAAACAAGGACATCTACCAATTTTCAGCTTTTTGCCTCAATGTGTACGCTGTGGGCGTATTCTTCAACTTTTTCCAGCAAAATTTTCCGCCAAAAAATAATTCTGGACTTTTTTTTCCAAAACATTAAGCATCAGAGCGAAATTCTGTGAAAAATTAGTAACTTAAGTTGCTTTTTTTAAGCTAAAAAGTAATTATTTCCAGGATATCCACAATACCTTAGAAATTTTTAACCCTGAATTTTCCAGGGTTTCCATACCAATTTCCCCCAGTTTTCAAACTTTTTACAGAAAGGGGGAGGAAGGGAGGGATAAAATTAATTTTTTCCAAAAAATTTCATACCTACGAAAACTTTATTTTGTGGAATGATGGTTCGAATTGATCAAAATTTTCAAATTAAACGAATAATGTTGATTTCTCTGATTTTTTATTTTTTAATAAACATGACTTTCTATTGAAATGTGAAAGATTTTATAGAGGAGATGAAATAATTCATTATTAATTATCCTTATTTTTTAAAATATATTCTCCGGATGAACAATTGAAAACGTGTTTTTTTTTTTTAATATTCCAGTATCAAGATCCTGATCCATATCAAGTAAGTATTGAAATGATAGAATCTAGAAAGGAGTGTTGAATTTAGTCCAAAAACAGATCAGATAGCTAGGTACCTACTATCTTTTTGTATTTTTACAAAATTCCAGCGAAAATTTAAAAATTTTCTGAATTTTTCTTCATCTATCCATAATGTCGAGATTCCCTGACTTTTCCAGATTTTCCAGGGCGTTCAAAAGTAGTATCATCCGATTTTTCATTTCTTATTATTCTAAATTTCTTCTATTCAAAAGAATTTAACTATTTGTTTGTGCGACAAACATACGAATGTGCCAAACGTAAATATGTACTTACCACTTAAGCACCCTTCTCTCCCCCTCCCTACTCATCAAATCATCCGATTAAAATCCATTTAAGGAAACCGGGGGTAGAAAAAAAGGGGCTCGGAATCCATCCTTCGATATTATTCCGAGAAGATGAAAAAAAAAAAGACGCAGAAACAAATTAAACGCTCGGATTTGTCATCAGACCGTAACAAACTAAACGATGGAACGTTAAGTTAACAAAAACAGAGCGAAGCAATCAAATAACATTCATTTAAAAATAACAAATTACAAATCTAAAGTCATTCTCCTCGTTCCAAACCTGCTATTCGTTCGAATATGAAAAAATGAAGCAGAGAGAGAAAAAATTACACACGATATAAATTTACTCTCATAATGTAGCGATAATGATTTCGTTGATAACGTTATGGAAATAAGACATCTCTATTTTTAACCGCAAAACGTTAATTCGTTGTCAAATTTTTAACCAACGGCGCAGTCGTTAAAGCATTTATAAACCTATTCAAGCGAACGTAAGACGAGCGAAAGTTAATAAGCGAAAATTAGAATAGCTTTAATACCGACGAAAGATATGATAGCTTTTTAAATGATACGACGACAAACATACTAATATAAGATGCAAAACATATAACTACCGTCGTACGTTAACAAATTTTAATATTTGTGTTTTCGAAAAACGGAATGGGGAAAAAAAACGTATTTTTAATTCATACGAAAAGCATAGAAATCCGAGAGATAGGAAAAAAAAATAAACGACGAAATTTTCTAACGAGAAATGGCACCTTGATAAAACCTATCCGATGACAAATAAATAAGACGAATATCGACAGAAAATACGAGACTAGGAAGTTGTAAATGTAGATGAATGGGTGCACTAAGTAAAGATGGATACAAGCACCGGATATAACTATACTGCTAAAGCTCTAAACTGTAGATTATAAAGCAAACATTTGACACCCTCGGGAGTCGAACCAACACCAATAAGTCTGTCAGTCAGACGTTTAAATGAAGAACTATTACACACCGCCATCCCGTATCCCCCTTGACTGCTTACCTAATAACTCTCAGTATTTTTATAATACTTCATTATTGTTTTCCCTAATACTGGCTGTAAATCATTCCGCACAACTAAATCCTTTTTCCACATTATTTCATTTAAATAGGAAACATCGCAAGGGTGGCAGCAAAACTGCCAAACACTTACAGGTATTTTTCCTCTATCAAAGTCACTGGCATTCTTGCTCTGGTAGAACCAAATTGCAGAACAGGTACTCTCATTCAATTACGTAGGTACTCGTGTATACTTACACATCACAAAGGTCTCCTTCAAATTAAACGCATTACCTCGTGTGATTTATTTTTTCGTGTATTTAAAAACTCAAAAATATCAAAGTGATTTTATTCACGATAGCTTGCGTCCTTTATCCTAATATAATTTTGTCACGGTACCTTTTAAATTATTAAATGAATTGACTTCCCTGCCTAGACTACTTTTTTAACGCAGCTTTCAGCGGAACATGATATAATTTTTCTTTGTATTATTTCCAGAGGGAGTGTTATGCATACCTACTAATTTTACTAAAATACTTAGCTATTGTTAATTTTTTCACGAATTATGAGCGAGAATGTATTATTTGAGGAAAATGTTTTAATTTATTCTTCTTTTTTTTTTCGGGTACCGACGATAATGAAACTTATTAAATTTTTACCTCATTTATTGATAGTAAGCACGCGTATGAGAATTTTTTCAGTTTTGGAAAATATATAAGCAAATTAATTGGGTGGGTATGGTGTAAGAATTATTATATTTTGGTACGAAATTAATCTGAAGCAGTTTTTTAATTGGTTGGAAACGTGCATGGGCAAGGGGAAAATTAAATTTGGGTACGAATAATGAGTATCGCCCCGTGAAATTCAATTTCAAATCTTGAAATGAAATACTTTCGGGGAACATTTTTTTATGGATTGTGTGTATTTTTTTACTCGATTTGTGAAATCACACCCAGAAAGACAAGATTTATTAAGTATTAAGAGTAAATCTGATGTAATTGGTTAGGCACTTAGCCACCTACATCAACGAAATTTGATTTAAAAATAAATCATAAACAGAAATTCACGATTTTTTTCAGAATTTGAAAACAATTTTTTCTCATCACTCTTTCATTCTGAAATATGGATTAAAAATGGAGGGGAAAATAAATTGAATGGATTTTCAGTATTTCTCTCTCTCTCTCTCTAAAAAAAAATCGTCAATCAGTAGCACAACTGGACATACCTCAACGGCGGGGGGGAGGGGGAGAAAAATTATTTTTGTAAGTGGACTAAATGAGTATAAAGAACTGGAAAACCAGAAGCATTTCAGGAGGAGGGGATAAAAGAGTTTTTTTTGGTATTGTCGCCTCAAGTACGAAGGACATTCAAAAAATAAGGTAAATAGATCGATTACAGAAAAGCTAAGAGAGCAAGAAACAAATGATAAACGGCGTGAAATTCCGATTATTTTTCTTCACTACTCAACATAGGTACCTATGTAATTGAGAAAAAATTCACCAATTTTTCGAATTTTTACAGATTTTTGGCATTAGGTACTTCTGCTTTTCTCCCATTAAGATATAAAAGTTAATTTCATTAATTTTAAGTTTCGAAGTTTTAGTTATCATTTTAAAAAAATTCAATTATATTTTCAGTGGGGAGCGAATGGAAGGGAGTTTTCCCCAAAGTCTGAAAATTCGAAAAATTAATCAATTTTTGGTCAAGTAGGTATGTTCACCAGTTGAGAAAACCAGTTTACTTTTTTTTTCTAATTCTTTCAGCTTTTCTGTAATCAGTCTTGATTAAGCGCTTTTTGAATGGCCTTCGTACGCCAGGGCAAAGCTTTGAGAAAATTTGATTTTCAATGTCCAAAAAATTCACTTTTGAAGCATGCGTGGGGTTGCCCCTACCCTTACCCCCTCTCCTTCCCTACTATTTATGCCACCGTCGCCAATTTCCCAATAAAAAATCATTGATTTTTAGTGAATTTTCACAATTTTTTTTTCAGAGAACATCGTCTAATTTTTGGTAAATTCCATTGTCTTTAAAAAATAACATCGAATTTTGTCAATGAATTTCTTTGATTTCAACATCATTGATTTTTTATAAAATCTTTTCGATCATTGAAAAAAAAAATATCATTATTATCTATCACTTTTTTTTTTTTTTTAGTGATTTTCATAGATTTTTCAAAAATTGATGAACTGTTTCTTTTAAGTGAATTTTACTGATTTTTCAATGTGAATTTTTCTGAGTTTTTGTTTTTAAAAAACTGTACTTAATCAACTCTTCAGTAAATTTTTCATTGATTTTGATGATTAAGGCAATTTTTTATAATGAATTCATTCAATTCAACTTTATAATTTTTTTAGTAATTCTGTTCGTTGATTTTCTCTTGTGCAGGAACCTCAACTGAAGCTCGTACATTTTTAACCGGGTGAGGGGCTAAATGCTCCATCGTAACTTTTACGAGAAAAAAATCTTTTGAAAAATGAGTAAAATTACAGAAAATTTGCAATTAGATGCTTAGTTGAATCAATTATCAATTCAAAATTCAAAATTTTGGCTTTTCCGAAAATATTTTTCCGAAAAATTCACTGCTCTGGATCGTATTAGTCTCCTCAACAATAATGTGTGAAGATACATTTTTCGATACGAGTCGAAGCAAAATCTTAAACCTTCTTCAATTTTAGTTTCAATTTATTTTAAAGTGTTTTAAGGGGAGGATTTTTAGAGACTTGAAATTTAACACGAATGAATCCCAAATTCAAGTGCTACCACAAAAGTATAAAAAATTGAAAATTAATGGCACTTTTTTTTATTTTAAAGCTCTTCTATTCTTCAAGTAAGTAGTTCTGTAGGTACTTAACTAAGTAATTTCATAATTACTTGAAGTTTTGAAAAAAAAAAAAAACATTCACACATTGAGAATTGATGATGTGAAGGAAATCCGTCCCCTTCTCCCTCCATCTAAGGTGAAAATAGAAAATTTGGTCAAAAATCGAACAAATTACATAGGTACTGACATACCTACAATCAAATATTTTTTTTAGAACTTCTGAGAATTAAAAAAAAACACTTTTTTTTGAATGAGGAAAAAATTCAACATTTCAAAATTTTCAAATTATTGTTCATCTTTATGGATAAGCTGAGTTACTCGAATTCTTCCTTTATTTTATTCTTACAATTTACAACTTTTTACGGCCTTTTCTTAGGGAAGAAGACTTCATCAAAAGTTATCTACCTACAGGAATTTTTTTTTATATTTTAATTTCAAGAGTATAATATAATGTATCTGCGAATTCTGTCACCTTCAAACGTCAATTTTTCTCAAAATCATCACCCCGTATTATTCCGGGGGGGGGAGGGGGTGTCGTTTGATCATCTTTTCTTTAGCTGTGAATTGGCGTCTTAGAAAATCAGGTTTGAGTCGGAAAAGTTTTGAAACCGAAACTGACGGAAAATTTTTATTACCATAGTATGATAAAAAACGAAAAAAAAAAATTGTATTTCAGGACGAAAAAATTAATCTCAATCAAATTTTCGATCTTCTTCCCCAAATATATTTTTATCCCTTCCTTCCTTACTTAATCTTACCAATAAAAAGTCCTAAAATTTTGAATTTTTCCAACATTTGTTTCGCCAATTGCAAAAATCCTAGGCTATCAACACTAGTTCACACCGCTTCCCTTTAATCAAAATCTAATCTCGATTACACAACTCGATTCTCAAGGCTTCCTCGGTAATCACTCATCGATAAATAATCAAACCGGTAGGAAATACCTTTTCAAGACGATTACCACAACAATTCTCAAACACAATGCAAAATTTTGAATGATCTCTGGACGCATTGCAAAGTAGCTCATCGCACATTTACAAATCGTAAAGATTAGCTAAACATGTTGTCTGAATTTAAATATAAGTAAGCGCATATAAATGTATACCTTATAAACATGGAAATTTTTTCACTAAAACCATTATAAACATTAAACGGTGGCAGTGGCTACCAAAAAGACCTCGAAAACAAGTATTTACTTACCCATGGTTTCACTCGTTTAGCATAACGACTAAAAATTTTAATAATTTTAATTATCTGTACAACAAAATTACAAACTGTTTTTCTATTAGTAGAATTTTTGAACGGATTAACAAACGTTAATCTGACAATGAGATTAATACGAGCAGGGCAGATGATAATTTTGTATCAGAAACGTCAACGTGAATATCATTCCGGTTCTTTGGGAAGATTAAAAACATATTAAATTTAATTTGACATCTGACACAGGCTAATCTGCATTTTCAGTTAGGTATACCCTGCTGTATAAAAATTATAGCTGATTTACGCAGTCCATCACGTATTGATTTTGTTTCCAAACCATACTTAAAACCAAAGGTGTTCGCCATTAAATAGATACCTTTGCTGCAAGCAGCACCAATCAAATTGATTATTCGTCCATTTTTTCCTCCCTAAACCATTTCGATAATTTTTGGGTGAGAAATGAAAATTAACTGGGCGATTGTTTCTACTAAAAAAAAGTACCAGGTGTTTGGAGCCTGCTAAGGTATCCAAGACGACTTTCGCAGCTGCTGAAGAAAACTAGCCTATGGTATTAATGGCTGAAGGACTAAACTAACCCTTACTCGTATCGACGCCCTACCTTCGGAAATTCTCGGTGCCAAAGTGCAACATCGTAGATTTCGTAAAACTCTCAACAGCCGCGTACATCACAGCGACCGCGGCTCGGCGGAATTATTAAATATTCTTTTTAATAACATATTACGGACCATTTAGCGCCAAAAGAGAGACTCTTTTAAGACCTATGTTCGAGAGTACACGTAGATATAAGTCTTGTATGCACATTTGTCACACAGCGTACGCATCACGCCAAAGAGTTTATTCAGTTTAAACGAACGGTTTGTTATTTTTACACTATATTATAATGTCACTACGTTCGGATGAGAAATTCCTCTTCTCGTTCTCTCTCACTTTGAAAATACGCTGCCACATTCGAGTCAGCGTATTACATACTAAATACTCGAACCAGCGTTATCGCATCCCCAAATAACGCAACACCGAATTTATTACCTACAATAGACGAGTAAACGCTTCCAACAAATTACGTCGAAAAAATTCAATTTGTAAGAGTGAAAATTTGAAAAATATTTGTCTCGTAATCTCATCATTCATTCATCTCGGCTATAAAAGCTGCCTCGCGTCGACGATAATTTTTCAGCTCGAGTTTGAATGAAAAATTGCATATTTCCCAGCATCATAATGCAGACATGAGTCAGCCAACACCCTTCGTGACTTCGAGTTAGGTACATATGTTTCAATGTATTAAATACACCGAATGGCGAATTAATTAAAACTTGTAAAATGTTGTATAGGTAGGCACTACCTAGTTGAAAAAAGCGGCATGGCAGCGGCACTAAAACATTAGACTTTTAACTCGATACCTACATATAGATATAGATTAATTAAAAAGTACATTAATCACTTCGCCGCGCGTATCAGAATATAAAAAAAAAAAATACAAACAGGTAATTAAGTGGCTCGGGTATTTTTATTCGTAAAAAGACTCGCTTAGCTTAACAGCAAGTTCTATAGAGATAGAAAAAGCAAGGTAGTGGTAGGTACACCATAGATACGTTTTATATACCTGCGTGAAAATGCAATCAATTTTTCATAGTCGAAATTCAACTTGCAAGTTCCCCTTATTACGTTCCCCTTCTTTGGCCATGATAGCCAAAGGAAAGAATTTTCTCAATCATCGCCCTCGATGTGGAAAGTCTTCGAACGTATGGAAACGAAACGTTGCCGCAATTTTGGGAACCCGTAACATTATTTTGCCATCTCATTACATCGACAACTGGCAACTTTCCTCCTGTTATCCAATACAAATTATAACGGACCGTTTACTCCACTAATTGAAAATAACTTTTAACAGATTTATTGGGCTTAATATTGGTAGATTTTCAACTCGCGAGGAATAGAATTTTCATCAATTGAATGCGTCTATCTGACGTGAGTAACGGCGTGTGACTGGGTATTCGAATACGAGTATCTAACGTGTGACATTTCGGATGATTAAAATTTTAAAGAAAAGAAACATGTAGATGGTAGATTTTTTGGTATGTTTACTTTATGGCCGATTGCCTGTATTTAAAATTGAAGGGGATGTAAATTAAGTATATGAACGATTTTTGTTTCAAGTTGGGAAAATTTAAGAATAAAATCTTATAAGGGAGTTTCACGATTGATTCATAAAGGATTTCGACGATCTTGGTCCAAATTTATTCCAAGTTTGAATTTACCTATTCAGTTATTTTTTTCAGTTTATTTTGTTTTTAATTTCATCCATTCTAAAATAATTTTATCAGTTAAAACTGACTCAAGTTTAAATTTTTTATTATTTTTCCCAAAATTTTCCCAACTGTGATTTTTTAAATTTCATATTTTTATTAAACATTTAAAAAATTTATTCTAATAATATTTGAGTTGGAAATTTTGAAAACCCGTCATGTTGAAAAAATTTTAGGAGTTGGAAAAAATTGAAAAAAAATTCAAAGGTATTGTAACAATTGAAGAAATTCCCAACAAAAAAAAATTGAATGAAAAGTCAATATTGAAGAACATTTAAATACCAAAATATTTCCATCAGAATTTTTTTGACGATAATTTTCTTTTAAATCAAATTTTATTTTCTAAGTTAATTTCAACTCCTAAACATTTAGAATTGAAGAAATTAAAAAGGACTACAATAGAAAAACAATTAAACCAGGAATAAATCTTAATAATTATATGGGGTAGTTGAAATCCCATTTGGGTCAAAATTAATTAGAAGATGGTACCTAGTTTTACAGAAGAGCGAGATCATGTGGACATTTGGTAACGTGTGGTGTTCAATCCTCGTGAAATTAAGGCATCTCAATTGGAAAAACGTGAAATTCAAAATGTTGGAAAAAAAGGAAAACGCAAAAAAAAATATTGTCTCATTTTTCAAGTATAGGAATTTGAACATATCCATGATCTAAGGTATTGAATCCAAAAAAAGCGGGTTAATTTTTTTTTGAGAAAGTGCCGTATAGGTAGGATTCATTTTCGAATCATAAGTTCAAGTACAAAGCACGAAAAATACGACTAAATCTAAATTTTACTCCAAATTTTCAGTAAAAATTCAATAAAATTTGACAAAATAAGCATCCAAGATTTGAAAAGATTTCGCGGAATTTTTAAAATTCCAGTTGGCAGCTCTGAATGAAACTGGTTTTGAGACAAAAAAAGAGTTTCCTGCCTTTTTACCGATATTCTAATAGGTGATGGGAAAACAGAAATATGTATTTATTTCGAAATACTACCCCGAAGCCCTAAAATTGTATTATGGTTTCGTGTACAAAAAAAATTGTGGCTTCTTCAATTTTATTATATCACTTTGAAATATCACGGCGAAGGGGAGGGAATAGACTAAAAATTACAAAAAATTCAAGATAAAACTTTCCAAACTAATGACATTTTTTTCAAAAAAATCTATGAGGGATACAGATTTTTATTTTATTTTATTTTTTTTCAAGTTAGATAAAATAATGAAAAATTACAATTCAGATTTGATTATAATGGTAACTTCAAGACAATTTTTGAAAGACCTTTTCTATACTTACTAAATTATTATGACCAACGACTTTTTGTTTTTTTTTTTTCATGTTTGCAAAATATGAAAAATGACAGAAAAATCGATTATTATTAGGTGCTTTTTGATTTTCACTGAGCTAAAATGTATGTTGGCGACTTTGAAAACTGGTATATCTAATTCTGTTTATTTAATTTTTTTGTAGAATGTATCCGCGATTTTGAAGTTTTTTCTTTCAAAAAAAAACTCTGAATTGTTGAAATTTTTTTCGGAAAGACAAGGAAAAACAGAGATGTTTTAAAACAAAAAATCAGACAACCTTTGACTAAAATGAGAAAAATTGCGGAAAGTTTCAAATCCCTCTCTCCAATTTAAATGAGTAAGTATAAATCAGTGAAAATTATTGAAAATTACTGGGAAACAAAACGGTGACAAAAGCGGCTGGGAAATCAGTGAAAATACACTGAAAAGCTAGTAAATCATCTGAAATTTGCTGACAAAGCAGAAAAATTGTTGGAAAAATCAGCAAAAATCCGCTGAAAATTTAAGAATTCAACTGATTTTTCCGGAGCTGCGATTCTGATTTTTTTTTTCAATAATTTTTCACCGATTTAAAATGAAGAGTTTGTTCCTTATTCCTTTTGTGTTTCTGTACCAAGTCAAGAAGAAATTTATTTTCGACTGAAAATAAAGTTTTTTTTTGTTTTTCCAATTTGAATTGAAAAATTTCATCTTTTAAGTAGTGGGCACCACTTTTGCAAATTTTTCATCTTGGACGCAACTTTTCCGGATAAACACCAAATTTTTTTTTACCATTTTTTTTATTTTTCCTGTTTCTTTTATTTTTATTACTTTTTAAAAATTTCTTTCAAGAAGACGTGTCTTCCAAACGAAATGATTTTGTTTTTCAAAATGCCTTTTGAAAAACAAGATGTTGAAGAAAATCTTGAAAATTTAGTGATTTTCGAGTTGAACATTTTTTTAAAAAAAGACTCTGTAAAATGTTTTTCCTTGAAATTTTCCTTTTTTAAAAAATGAATTTCAATTTTATAGGTATAAAAAATTGGAAAGAATTTTCAAGAACATAAAATTAAAAAACAAGTGGAAAAAATCAAATTCAGGTTTGAAATAATTTTATTGAAGAAAAAATTCAAAAATTAGAAACTGGGCAAAATTTTGAAAAAAAAAATTACGATTGAAGTGATGGAAGGAATTCAGACTTGAAAAAATTTAGACCCAAAAAAATTGGAATAAATTGGAACTTACATCGTTAAAATCTTGTTTATGGTCTGGTTCCAGGATAAAATTTAATTTGATTTTCCATTTTTCTGGGCACATTTCCCCAAAAAATTGACACTTGAAAATCTCAATCTTGGGAAAAAAATAAATGGAAGTCTGACTTCCCTAACTTCCCTTGGAAAATCGCCTCTGACCCAAAACTCAAATCGATCTTAGCGTTCAAATAAGGCAGCGGGGTATTTAAATTTATGTATTAGATTCCCGTTGCTCGGTACTGGTACTGGCACGTTACACAATACTACATCTTCTATACCTACATGAAGCTGAGGCTAACACGATGAAAAAATGTATAAAAGCAAAGAATGCGACTAAAAAGCGTTTAACTTCTAGCCAAACAATGTATAGGTCGTAAAAACAGGTTTACGGAGTAAATATCAAAAAGAATTATGAGGTGTGTAAAATGGTTTTTCGGTGTTTATTCAAAAGGGTGAGTTAATAGAAATTGCGACAAGTTACATTTAACAACTTTCCCTTCGCGCGCCGTCGACCACCATAAAATTCGCCGTTCTCCTTTCGCCATTTACTATATAACGAAGTGCGCAAAGGAATGAAACATCGCTCTAGTTTGTCATTACGATGGCTACACGACAGTTAACACTATTTTCCGAACGATTTACTCTTAATCTAGTTTCAGTTGTGTCGCTCCGCGGAATCGCATTACGAACCCTCCATATATCCACCGCACTTTCTTTCACCACGCGGATGACGATCTTCAAATGTTATTATACAACGCCACCGACACCGATGCGATGTCGCCGCGCCACGCCGGGTTTCGTCTTTTTTTACTATACGAGTAACATTATCACGCCCACATTTTCGAGCCTTCATCGTATAGCGACGTACACGCCGTTGGTACTCGTTAAATACCCCTTTTTTTTCACAAGCGTTGAGAGATGCGCAAAATTTATACCTGTCCTTGTAAACATTTACGATTGAGAAAATCTCAACGACAAGTTAAGTATAAAATCTCTAAACGAATAGGCGCACGTAGTAGGCAAAGGGGTTTCAAAATCATCTGAAGAGAACTACTCGAGATACCCTGCTTGGATTTGATTTTTGAAAAGAGCATTTGACCATGTACCTATTGACCAAAATTTCAATGGATCGAGTTATTTTTTTGATTTTTTAGTAGAATTTTTTTAAAATTGGAAAATTGTCATTTTTTTAGCAAAAATTATAATAATTCAGGAAATGAACTTATTTTTTTTTAAGAAACTTGATAAAAATCGAGAATAGGCATGTATCCAGTAGGTATCAGTCTCCAGTAACTCAATTTCAATATTTTCAGCCATTGTGGAGCCTCTAGCAAAACTTCGATTTTTCCAGCATTTTCAAATTTTTTCAAAAGCCGAAAAAATGATAATGGGTAGCTGAAAATCTGATTCCGATTTCATTTCGATCACTCCTTTAAACCAAGAAAATTCTCAGGTTCAGTAGATTCTAACCAAACACTTCAGATTTTTTTTGGCCTGCTACCAAATTTTGAAAAAAAAAAAAAAAAAACGCAGCCTCAATATTGAAAATGATTAAAATAAGCAATCTCTTACCAATTCGATGAAAAAAAAAAATCATAAATTTAAATTCGAATATCACTATTTTTGACCACTCTAGTCCGGTCTGGAGCCTGCAGAAAAATTTTGGTTTTCTCCAGAATTTGCCAGTAACTTCGAGAAGCGCAGAAAAATCAACGAAGTAACGCAAATGAAGATCTACTTATGCTTTTTCAAATAGGTCGGCAAGAAACCTTGCCATTCTACTGAATTATTGTCGAAAATCTCAAACGTTTATTCTGAAGTTTGAACAATTTCAAACTTTGATAAAAAATCGTAGGAATATCTAAAAAATTCTAGATTTTATTTTTCAATTTATTAAAATTCCCAAAATGTTTCGAGGATTAAAAAAAATTGAAAATGTCAAAAGATTATCTGACTTTCCGACAAAAATTTGATGCACTTTTGAAACACGGATCCAAATTGCATTTTTTTTTGCGGGGAGAGGGAGGATTATGTTCAAAATTACGAATTATTCCAAAATATTATGTCCAAATTGGGATTTTTTCGTTCAAATAAAGTCATCTGGGACACCATGTCCGAATTGGCTTTTTTGGAACCCTAATTCAGAATCTCGAATGTTTTTGAGAAAATATATCCAAATAGGATTTTTTAAGGCTACAATGGCCATATTAGCTGCTTTTGGGACACATGTCCAAACTAGAGAAAAGGGAGGATACTATGTCTAAATTGTTTTTTACATGTTATACGGCAAGAAATCAATCCATAAAACGTGAGACAAAATTCAAACGCCAAAATTTTAAGGCTATTGATTTGAAAAAACTTGGAAGAATTCCAACCAACTGAAATAATGACTTTTTGAAAAAAAAAATCCATCAATTCAAAAAAGAAAGTGATTTACTTAACGATCATTTTCCTTTGAACCTTCAAGGGGACTAGAGGCGCTGGGGAGGGGGTCGTAATTTTTATACAATTATGATGATTTTTTACCAAATTACCCAACTTTGAAGGTCTATATCTCGAGATAGGCTGTACTTGGGGGAAAACTGTTTTCAAAATCTGAAAGAAAATTTATAGGAGATTCAAAATCGATCATCAAATAATTTTAAAAAGCTCAAAGTTGAACTTAAGTGGTGAAAACTGAACTTTCACAATACAAAATATGAAAACTGCCCTTTAAAAATCTAAAAAAAATTACAGTAAGTAACCCTTTTATCCTCCTTCCAACCAATAAATTTTCAAAATGGGATCTTCACATCCCTAAAGGATACAAAGACCTACAATTTTGACCAAAATTCAAAAAAATAGTAAAACTAAACTAACACAACGATTTCAACTAATTCGAAGGGGCTGATTTCGAATATGTACTCATTTTTTTATCATCCGACCTTTTCCAAGTACCCCTATTAGCCCCCTTGAAAAGGTCGAAATTCAAAAAAATAAAAAATAACGTGTGACCTGACGTTGGTCAAGTTTTTGAAGGCACTGAGTTCAAATATTTACATATTTTTTAGGTTTACCCCTTCAGTGCATCTTAATCCTTCCAATTTTTGGAGAAAGTAAGTTGAGAAATGAAAACAGCACGTCGCGTCGTCGTGGAACATCAATTCCCACTAATTTGAGGGCGTAGAATTCGAATATCAACTTATTCTTCGATGCAGCTTCCCGACTTCATTTTTGGTTCGAATTAAAGTGGAATAATCTTAAAATTGGTCAAATTTGAATATGTATAAAAAATATATCGGAGTTGTTCAATTTGGAATTTGTTGGAACCCATTTCTCCTTAAATTACTTGAAAAACAACAGGAACGAAATTTTCAGCTATTCATATGCCCAATTTGATTTTTACTTCAGCAAAATAAATTTTGAAAATTAAAAAAAAAATTCTCCGAAGGCTCCAAAAATTATCAAAATTGATAAAATCTGAACTCGACTAAGAGAAATGACTGAAATCAAGTATAATACTTGATTATCTTCATCAATTCGATTGATGACCAGCTTGGACTAAACCATTTTTATTTCTATTTTTTTTGAAATTTTGAAGCTACCCAATGGTCGAGAAAACACACTCGAATTATTCAAATTTTCCAGACGGCAGCAGGAATAACGGTGGGAAGGATAGATTAATATTTGGATAATAGGTAAATAGTGTCTTTTTATGAATCTCAAAAATCATTGCAAAATATATCAACCAAACGCCAACTTCCCACGCTAAAAACACGTGCAAATTCATATTTTCAATCAGTAATTTCCGGCCCAATCTAAAATTAAAAATTTACAACGCCAATTTTTACAATGTAAGCAAAAAACACGCATGCAATATTCACCGCATACGAAATCAAGGAAGAAGTATTATTTTTACCCCAAACAATGGTTCGTCATTGAAAGACAATAAACTTATCTATACGATATCCCAAAACCCATCTACCTTCGTCGAACTACACCTTCGGCTACCAGTTGTGTACAGAAGGTAACATTAGGCTAATATTCGTGTATTTTATGGCTTATACCGATTATCCATTAAAATTTTTCATAATTTATTACATCGGACAAAAAGCAAATTTCGTTACGCATACGATTCATTAGTACATCGGTTCTAATTGGTTTATCGTCGGTTACCATTATTAGCATATTTTTAGAATAGCTGTATCATTTTTCTAATCGTAGTTTACTTATATATTTATTCTACATGCGTCGCGCAATTCATTCGAACTCATACCGACGACCATTAAAACTTGCGCAATAATCGTCAATAAATCCATTGCAAAAGCGTATTACGACCCGCGGGGAGGAAACAACGGCTACCTTTATTTAAAATCCCGTTTACTGTTCGCCGACGACTCTTCAATACACTTTAAATAATGCCAAGAATCGTTCAATAAAACTTTAATATATGTACGCAACCGATTAGAAGCAACGCATGAGCTCTATAACCAGTACTCGAATATTGGGTACCTAGACCTACGTACGTTTGTTCGGCAATTAAGCCGCAGTATTTTACCAAGTACGTGTTAAATGCGGTTCTCAAAAACGTTATTCGTCGATGAAATCTTTTTATATGACGGTAGAATTTCGATTTTGGTTGTTTTTGGTGTACGTACGCGGTATACTTACATCATATACCAGTACTTACTACCTACATAATTAAATAATACTTCGGGAAAATCTACTTACGTACATGCATCCATTAATTTAAAATAATTATATTTGTTTATGCGTACCCTAATATAGCGTTTATGTGTAATTATAGAGGCATATATATTCGTGATGTAGCAGTATGATTGCTATGGCAGCGGAACATAAAAAGATTACGAATTCATTGCAGGCCTGTATCCTACTTACGTATGCATTTCGGGAACATTACCGACGCCTAGAGAAGAAATTCATGTACCTATGCTAGCTACCTATTTATGATGGTGCCGTAAGGATAACAAATATTGACAGAAGTCGTCCCTTCAGATACGCTTACTGTGCTACTTCCATCAAAAGAAATATGTCTACTCTTTATGGGAGCTGTTTGATCCTAATTTTTATGCCTTTGTGGAAAATATCAGAAGATGAATCAACTATAATTCCTTTGATGCTTCATGAAAATTTTTTGACCTAATTTCTCAAGTTATGTAGGTATAAAGTCAAAAAATTCTTATAAATTTCAAAAATGAGTCCCGAAATTTTACAAAATTATTTCCAAAAATCTGATGGGTTAATTTTCTCAAAAACGATTTATAACGATAATGATTTTGCGTAGGTCGATAGGTATACACTGCTATCAAAAACAAAAGTAAGGGTTGATGCTCGTATAACTTCTTTGAAATACCAACTGGTATCCCCCTAAGTAAGTACGAGTACATAAATACAGAAGAACCTAATCCAAACTTCCTTTACTACTGATTAACTAACAGAATAGGGTAGAATCAATATGTAATATGGTACAACAGGTTGCAGCATAGAATTTTTCAACGTATTTGAAGAGATCGAAATTCAATGGAAATATCAGCGAATTCGCCCAAGTTCGTTCTATTTTATCCGGATGATTTTTACCATCCGAAATATCTCAAAAAATATTTTAAAAAATCAATTCTTCAGTATTATTATCAAGGAGGACTGGTACGAAAAAAGATAGGTTCCTTACCTACTTAAGATACCTATTTAAAACATGAAGACATCAGAGATCAATTATTTGATGTTTTTCTGATTTTCTAGTCAGCTTTGAATAAAAATTTAGGAAGAAATAAGAATGAAAACAAAATGCCATTTTTTGCTTTACAATTTTCAAAATTTTTGCGAGGGGGAGAGAGGAAAAAGTATTAAGTACATACAAAAGAGGAAAGGAAGGTCACAGTTTGAAAATCATATTTTTCCACTTCAATTTTTGCAATGAACTCGAGTGAAACAAGAGCGAATTTTTTTTTCATCAAAAAAGAAAAAAGTTCAAAGTTTATTTCATGTTTTTCTTTTTACATTTCAGTTTCGAAGTAAGAGAGGTCAAGATTTTCAATCTTTTTTTTTTTAAATTTAACAAAAAATCAAGATTATAAGTACCTAATCTACTCTCTTAATTTGAATCAGTCAATTTTGACTGATTAAAATCGACAAAATCAAGTCACTGTAGGAATTATTTAAAAAATTTACTATGATTCAATCGGTGATTTTTTATTACTGAATCGGTAAAAATAAAATTTCACTGATTCAAGTGATAATTAATTACTGATTCAATAATGAAAATTCACTGATTTGAATCAGTAAATTTTTACTGATTTCAATCAGTTGACTAATTTTTACTGACTCAACAATCAAAATTCACTACTTGAATCAATGAATCAGTAATTTTTCACTGATTGGCGGTAAAATGACGCTGATTAATTGGAAAATCAGGGAATTTGACTGCTCTCTTAATTTGAATCAGTCAAAAATGCCTAAATTGATTTATGAAATAGAGAAAATAAAGCCACTGATAATCAGTCAAATTCCATTGATTCCGCAGTTGATCAGCGTCATTTTACTGCCAATCAGTGAAAAATTACTGATTCAAATAGTGGATTTTGATTGTTGAATCGGTGAAAATTAGTTGACTGATTGAAATCAGTAAAAATTTACTGATTCAAATCAGTAATATTTTCATTATTGAAACAGTGAAAAAAAATCACTGATTGAATCAGTAATTAATTAACGATTGAATCAGTGAAATTTATAATTTTTACTGATTCAGTAGTGAAAATTCACTGATTGAATCGTACTTTTTTTTACTAATTCCTACCTATACAGGGACTTGATTTTATCGATTTCAATCAGTCATTTTTGGCTGATTCAAATTAAGAGAGTGATTATCAGTGACTTGATTTTCTCTATTTCATCAGTCAATTTAGGCATTTTTGACTGATTCAAATTAAGAGAGTATATCTACTTATTTAAATTTTTTTTTTGAAAAAACCTACAACTTTAAATTGAAAATTTCAAAGTCCTAAAATTTTGGTAGACTTTTTTCGGACGTGAAATTTCTTTTCTTTTTTGGGTAAGATAGAAAATCAACATTTGAGATATTTTCTTTTCTAGGTCTCAAAATTTTTTAAAATCGACAGTTTTGGAAGGAAACAGAAAAACATTAAGTAGACCATGAATTGCTCATTTTGGATTTTCAAAAAAGAAAGAAAATGGAGAAGATATTTTTGCATTTTATTTTTGCATCGGTTAGATTAAATTAGAACACGATAACTCGATTCTTATCTTTCCTCGTGAATAAAATCATAAAGAAGTAAGTACCTCAATTTAAAATTTCTTACCTACAAATTTTTGACGAAAATTCGATAAATTGCAACGGGAAAAATAAGGATATTAACCAGTGTGTTTTTTTCTTTCAAGAAAGTTACTAATTCTTCAATAGTATTGTTACCGGATTGTTCAACATTTTCAGTCTGTTTCATATTTCGAATTTAAATTTCCGATCTCTTTTCGTTATAAATCAGAAGAAAAATTATCAAAAATCATGAATTCTGGTAGTATTTATTTTTTTGAAACTTTCTGTAACGTTCACTAGTTGTGCTTCATCTCTGTCACTACGTTCAAAACGACCAAAATTATAATTTTCGTGCTAACGAAAAACCAAACATTTTCATTTTTGAAAATGAACTCCTTGTAAGAGTTGTAAGCTCCGAGACTGGAAAAGAAATTAAAATCGAGTCATATCCTCAAATCACGCAAAAACCTTCAATTCTTCAAAAATTTCCAAAAAATTTATTAAAGTAATTTTTGAGCTTATTTAGTGACTGTTCTAGACCAAAAAGCACATTTTTTTTTTTGAAAAAATCAGAATTTTAAACTTTTTTCAATTTGACTTCATAGGTGAGAGAAAATAGTAGAAAACTATAAAAATATGAATTTTTTCAAAAAATTGTGCTTTCTGGTTTAGATTGTCACTAAATGAGTTCCAAAATCAACTTCTATTTTTTTTTTCTATTTTTTCAAAATATTTTCAAGTATTGAATTTTTGACAATAGTTTCAGAAAAATTACGAAGGGTTTCGCGCGATTGGAAGATATGAATCAATTTTGAATTTTTTAAATTGCTTTTTCTAGTCTTCCAAATAAACAGCTTTTGCGCAGGAGGTAGGTATCTTTTCGTAAATTGAAAATCTTGATTCTCACGTCCATTTCCATACTAATGCCTTGATTTGCAGTGCTTTAAACCAATTTTTGCCGACACGAGAGTGAAATTTTTTTCTGAAAAAAATTGCTTCGGAGCCTTTACAACATTTCAATTTTTAACCATCAGTCTCGATTTTTTACTCATATCGAAAAAAATCCTTGGATCATAAATCTGCAATGAATTTTATCAGGATGATTCATTGGATCTTCCAAGATTATTTTTTGAAGCGCAAATTAATTCATATCATTCCCTATCTTGATAAAAAATTTAATTTCCATGATATCACTTGTGTTGATCAAAATCTACCTACTAATCCAAAACAGATGAACCAGCTTTCGTTCTTCTGAGTGAAATTCATATTTGGAAGCATAATCTTCGGTTTTTTGATGCCTCCTATGTTTTAAAATTCATCCCTTTTCAAAAATTGCGCTTTTACCGGCGGCATAAACTCATAAATCACAAAATTTGAACAATGTCGGAAACAAATTTCGACATTTCGAACACAACTTCGAGGCAACTGATCTCTATAAATATTACACGTTAATTTTTCACGTTATATCAAAAATGCACACCGAACTGAGAATTTTAAAACCGGTCATTCTCGCTATTTCAATAAAAAAAAAAATTCTCGAATATATTTTCCGCTTCCAAACACACGCATCAAAGCGCGGTAAAATTGGCAACAATTTCGGGCATAACCTGTCCTTACGTCCGTACCATCGTTATCACCTTTACTTCTTCCTTCTTTATTTCCAAAAGTATACCTACCGTTGATAAGTGCGACTAATAAAATGTAAAATTATGTCCTAAAAACTGGTTTCCATAATCAATAAATATCACTACAAAACGAAGTTCATTCAACGCATTCTTCACCGGATTGTACCCTGCTTGCTCCCAGCCCCCTTAGGATGGTTCGGTGTCAAGCGGCGGCTCGTTTCTAAACTAGTTAATGTTTTTGACAAAATCGCATCGACATTTATGATTTCAAAATAACCTACTTATGATAATAACTATAATTAATCGTTTAAAGAAGCGTTTAACATATATATTACGACCACTTGAGTGTAAAATTTCAAACAAACGTATAAGATCCACATTTCAACCGAATACTATAATCTGGAACTCATTTCGAAAGGAAATTCACGCCGGAGTTACATTTCCCTTCGAAATTATATCATTCGTCGACCAAATAATAAATATTTCCAAAGATGATAAAATATCCGCAAAAATCTCTGGAGAATGGGATACTTAGCCCAGTGCGACGCAGAGAAACAGTTCAAAACTTTAAAGTACTAACATCTGCTGGAAATTTACTTCCTTTTCTCTTTTCGAATATACGTTCATTAAAACAGCATAATATTTTACGTACTTATCTACTTACAACTTAAAATATGCGACAACCCAAAAAAAAACTCAATTCGCCAGTGGTCATTTGCGAAACAAAAGGTGGAAACAGTTCTGCTTCAAAAATATCCAACGTATGGTTTCAGATACAGGTACCGATTGTTTATGCCACATTAACCGTGCATTTTTATTTTAAAAGTAAAAAAAAATCAGTGTTGGCGTTTTATCGATGAAAACGATAAAGAAATCGCCTTTCACTGAAATCATTATCAGAAATATTAAGATGTAAAAACAATAAGCCAGCTTGGTATATAATCATTAAATTTATAGCTTTCGGCCAGCACCCACTCTACGTGCATTTCACGCAGTTATACCCTGCTTTGCATAAACCGAAGATCCGCACCAGCACTCGTTCAGTCAATTTAATCGATAATTATTCTTTCCACGTTACCTATTTTAAAATACCTATAGGAATAAAATCGCAGTACTTTTTGGAAACCTTTGAATATAGTATTTGGATATTTGGTGCAATGACCTACTAAAATTTTGTGAATGTAATGGAAATAGTATTATAATATGGTAGTCACGAATATCGAGTAGCACCTTATGAAGCCCTAGCCACCTACCTTACTCGAATCACCTAACTACTCATCAGCACGAAAGCGACACGAAAATTTTCGGTAGTCTACATTTAGTTTCACGTATAGTTTCTCCTGTCGCGTTTTTAAAATCAACAATATCTAACATGAAAGCTGCCACGTGAGAACGTTAACTAGCGCCAGTTTATTGTGAAATTTGAGTAACGGAATTCACGCGTTGTATAATTTATATAGCCGGTCTATATTAACCGAGGAGGGGGAAAAAAAGTAATGCAATTTTATCAAACGGTCGGAATATTTTTCTGGAAAATAATTCGTCGATGGGTAATTTACCTACGTGCAGTGGACACCACTTATTAAAATCGTGTATTTCGACAAAATTATAATTTCACTCGAATACTCTCCTGCGGCCAAATCGAGCTTCGGAATGGTACATGTTATAAGTCGAATTACTAATTTGCTATAGGTATGAGGAATAAAATATTCGATATTAGTATAATTAAAAATAGGTAGGTACTGACAATTTAACCCTCGAAGTGTACACTTCAAAAAAATTCAAATGGTACACTGTGGTGAATTTCACCACCACACTAAATATATTACTTGCGGTCAGGGTGAAACAGCGGGAATCAACGAGAGTAGTGGCGATGTGTAGTCCGAACTATTTAAAACGAAACCTACGGTCTAGCTCACATCTACCAGCCCATTTTACCATTTTTGATAGACATAATGCTACGTTTAAAAAAATCGACCCACGAAATTCACCTTAAGGCCCACTTTTCGCAGATTGAGTACATAAGAATCAATGGAAAAATGTAACCTTAAGGTTTAGTTGAAGCATGTGATGAAATTTTATTAAATTCAATGCGAAAAATAAAAAAATAGCCCTCGAATAGGTTCGTATAGGCAACCACAAATGCTTCCTCGAATCGTGCGTAAGACGTTCTACTAAGCGCCCCTCCCCTCGTCAGGCGAACAGTTACACGCTCCACCCGCGTGAACAGAAACCGGTATTGGTGGTGAAATTCACCAAGTGTACCTTTAGAGGGTTAAACGTGTATTCTGGAATCCCTGATATTTAACATCAACACCTTATAAGTGGACTAAATATTTGAAAGAAATTTTCAATAAAATATTCAACTGGTTAATTGATTTGAATACCTAGATGTAGATATACGATGTACGAGGTGTGTTGATGGGAATAAACATGGAAAATATCCGGAAAAAATCGGATCACAAATCTCTCATTTTCACCCACTTTGAAAAGTTGGAATTTCAGCACAGGAAAAATCGGTAAAATTCTTTGATTTTCAGCGGATTTTTGTAGATTTTACAGCCTTTTTAGTGAATTTTCACTGATTTTTCGGTTATTTTTATCACTATAGGTATTTGCTTTCATTTTAGTAAAACATTTTTCATCAAGTAAGTATATATTAATTTATTAATTAGAGAGTATAAATCGACCCACTAATTCTAAAATTGTCTAAGGGCAATTTTTTTCAAAAATGAGATTTTGAGTGTTTTGGACTCAGTGATTCAAGCTGAATGAGTAAGTGGATATCCATATTTTCATCCAAAAAAAAAATAACTATAATTAAATTTTTTCCTTCCCACCCTCTTCAAATCAATGAAATAGTAAATTTTTATTTTGACCACACTAATTTTTTTTTCATTATTAGAAGCACCGTTCTCAGTTGAAGTCAGTTTTTTGTAACGAAACTTTTTCATAATTTTCAATTCTTGGTGTAAGAAATTAACAAATTAGATTCATACAGAATCTATATAGACAAAAGACGTAAAAAAAATCATTTTTCCATGGAGATTTACTTTCTGTTTTTATTGTATTTTTCACATTTGGAAATTTGTTTCACTTCAAAGGAAACCATCATAAGGATTGAAGAAAAAAAATGGATCGAAGGACAATTTCAGTAGGTATGTACTCAACTAACCCGGCTCTTAATTTATTGAAAAAACTGGGCTTATGGAAAATGAACAAGATTTCCGTTTTTGATTTGAACGAGAGGAATAATTTTGAAAAAAAAAAGTTAAAAAACCTTTGTGACTGAAATTGGTTGTCCAAATTCATTTTTCGTTTCTAGATGAATTTTTTAAAATTTTAAAATCAAGTATTGGATAAGTAGGTTTCAATTTTCAGAGAAAAAATACATTCGAAAAAAGTGCACCATTTTCAGTCATTTATAGAGGTTTCTATCAAAATTTCGATATTTCATCCACCAACAAACCTGAAGAATTTTACCAAAGAATGGTAATGAATTTGAATCCTAAAAATCGAGTGTCGATCTAATTTTGAGAAGCAGAAAGAAAATCCGCTTGCATTGTGATTCTTAAATAAGCGCATTTGAAGAGGCCAATTTTGATAAGATTTTAAATTTCCAATACCCAGTCAAAATTCAGTGAGTTTTCTTTGAAAAGAAAACAAATGTAAAATTATGGAAATGTTTCAAAAAAATATCAAGTACTACGTATAACAAAACAATTTTCAAAATTTTTAAACAAGTATATAAGTAGGGGTAGGTGTATTATTTAATTTAATTAAAACTGGTAAGTACCTAAGATAACAACCAATGTCTAGCTATTTATTGCTGTAGATATTTAAAATTTTTGAAGTTGCCTGCTAGAATTTTAATGCAGTGAACTGCCCATCTATTTATTTTTAAAAAAGAAAGAAAAATTTGCCTTCTTTTTTACAATTTTTCCAAAAGTACAATATTTTGTGAAATATGATTCAAAATTTTGCGCCGAAAACCTTTGTAACATTTTATCACACTTTGGATTTTTTTAATTTCAATATTCTAACCCCACTCCCCCGTCTCCCCTACACCCTCCTGCCCACAATAATTTACTAGAACAAATAACACGCTTGAAAACTCTATGTAAATCGTGAAAAAAAAATCAAATTTTTTTGTTGAATTATTCGAAAAGAATAGTATACTTACCATAAATTTAGTTTTTAGCAGCCTATTTTTGTAAATTCTGGAGAAATTCAAAAACTTTTGAGGCATATGAAATTTTCATAGGTAGAGGCTTCAAAATAACTGGAAAAGATAGAATTCGAGTTCTCAAGATATGTACTTGATTGGGACAAAGTTTCCTTCAATATCACAAAAAAAAAAGAAATTTCACGTTGGTAAGCCTGAATATAGAAACCGTCCTTAAAACCTGATTTGTTTTTGATAAGAGGCTCTCCTCGATTCCACCTCTCCTGAAAAGCTCAAAATCAGCGTGACCTCGAAAACCAATTTTCAATACCTAAGGGGGGCTTCTAAATTCAAGCTCACACTTTGTTAAATGACATTAATTTTTTTTTTAAAAAAACTCACCAAAAATCGAAAATTTAATTCGGCGGACAGTTAAAATTTTGGTCGACTTGATGACAACTAAAATTGATTGGTACCTAATTGTTATCTTTTGACTTTTCTCCCTCTGTCAGTTTTAACAGCTCTGGAAGGGATAATAAAAAGAGTTGAACAATTTTTCAAGGTACCTATTTTTGAGATGTAAAAATTATCGAACTCTTAAATGGGTACGCCACATTTTTACATAAAAATTTGCCATGATGTAAAAAAAATCCTCATACCTATGTAGATTTATTCAGCTCGAGGGATAAAGCCAAAAAAATTTCTTTCAAAAAGGCTGCTACCTACCTACTACTAAAAAATTCTGTTATGCTTTCTAGATCATCTTTTGAAACACCTATTTTGTCTCCAAATTAAACCTCAACAGATTGAGGCAAAAAATTCCAAAAATATTAATTTTAGCTTAAATTTTCATTCATTGAACCTGAAATAAATAGGGACAATACTGTGCAGAACTTTTACACCTTTAAAATTGCAATTTTAAATCCCTGGAATTCTATTTCTCCAAAAATCCTTCAGCATCGTAGCAGGTGAGAATTTTTTACGATCTGCACAACACGAGGGGACTTCATACATCCTGCTTTCCTGCATTATTTTCTTTAATTAAAATTATACAAATTCAATTATAATCAAGTATATTATTACGCGCAATTTAAATAATTTATAACCATTCCAAAATAACTCCTATCACCACAAATTCCTAGTCCTACACATGAACATATTTAAAATCAGTCACGTGTTACCAGCCAAATTATACTCGAGTTACCTAAAAAATTGCGTTTAGATCTCGTCTACAATAGCCATTAATTCAATAAGCCGCGAATACAATACAAGCAGGTAGACCTAATAAAAGAAACATTTTTTCGCAGAATAATTAACGCAAATCTACATCTCATTGCTAACAAGCTTCAAAAAAAAATTAGAATTACATGACGTACCTATAAAGATCTCGTGACCGTTGAATGTACTACATATAAGAGCATGCATAAAATTCGCAACGTAAATTTCGAGACCAGATAATTTCCTTATTTTCTTTTGTTTCTTTTTTTTTTTTTTGCTGAATTTGGTCGGTTGCGAAATCTACATAAAGCACGTTTCACGTGTCGCTATTCTCATTATCGCTGAGTAAACTAATTACAAAATCACGCTCGAAAAATTATGTTTTTTGATAAATATAAAAATAATAGTTAGGAGCTTAAAAAGATTTTGTTTTTATTACCAAGCAGCGTGTTCTAAAATGTTAGAATACGTAATAAGTAACACGCCAATTATTAAGCCATTATTAATGTCTATGAAATCACGCAAGAATCCATTTTAACTTTTCAACTATATACCTACCTGCGAGTATACTAAAACGCGTTTTTTTTTTTATGGCCATAAGTAGACCAATTTTGAAATTTGATAAATCGATTAAATATAATTCAACGGCGAGTAAAAAATCCTACACCTAAAAATGATTTCGGTTTAGAAGAAACAAATGTAAAAAAAAATAAGAAAAGTAAATAACGAACAATAATAAAAACATCCCCTTCTAAATAAATAAACACAAATCTCCTATACAAACAAACCGAAAGTTATACGAATAATGAGCAAACAAAACATTATACCGATGGTAAGAATTATTACAGGTATAGATACCTCGACGAAAGGCAAAATAATAAAAGAAATTGAAATTTTAACCCAGCACAGGTAGGTCTAAACGACCTTTGTAAAATCATACGAATATCTTCTGTACACCTCTCTATCGGAAGTAAAGATTGTTAAAGGGCATCTTTCGACTTTTTTCCCTATTCGATGAACTTGGGTAATATGTTCTTAATTGATCTTCCGTCCTTTTTTTTTCTTCTTTCGATATTGTAAACTAATTTCCTCCACTAAAAACCTTTGTATTCCGTCCAATGCATCGAACCCTTTCAAGATGGGGAAAAGATGCATTTGGAAAATTTCCACTTGCATCGGTCGTTTCTTTACGTCCCACCGCGCGCAAAAATTTTTCAATACGTAAATGAATCACGTTGAAAAAATTTCTTATTTACGGCAAAAAAAAAAGATACAAAATTAAAACGATTAGTTAGATAGAAGAAAAAAATGATGAAGTGGAAAGAAACGAGCTAAACCAGGCCAGAGGTAAGTTCGTTGCTGGTAACATATCATCGAAGCAACTAGGTTTAACCTAGTCCTTTGACTTGGTTATATTACACGGAAAAGCGGAGAAGGCGGGTACGACAGGTAACACTTGAAAGAAGCCGCTATGACCGGCAACGCCTAATTGGAAGGTTGAGGTGTGTGTTCTGTGTGGTCTTAAAAGAGTGCCGACTCAAATCTCCTAATAACTTCATCCTTACCGATAGTACCGTGTGGCTACTATCTTTACAAGAAAACATTATCCAATAAATTTTTCTAACCCGTTTCTTCGCTGCTCGTGTGGTAGGCGAAGGCGATACCACCGAAAGGAATGAGAAAAACATATGTATTTTTCACACATGTCTCCTGGTGCCAGCGTTATTGCCTATCAACCTCGTGTGAAAAATGAATTAATTAATGTAAATTAACGAATTACTTATTGACAAGTTAATACGAAAAATTTTTTGATAGGAATGACTAGTTTTCTAAAAGGAGCTTTTGTCGTGATTAAGTTTTTTCGTTTGACAATCGACGAAGGGCATTATGTATTGCCTGGTGCCTACTATGGTTCGGTTTTCGAATTTATTTTCGTCTTTTCCGGATTCAGCGATAAAAACTGGGGAAAAATTAGTTTTTTTTGTACTCGTGATGTACAATATTGAATAATATTAATTTGAAATGATTAAAAAAATGTGTGAAAACATAAATATTTGATTTCATCATAATTGTCTTCAGCTAGCCAGGGCATTCGATTGAATATCCTGCGAACCTAGCTGATGTCGTTTGCGAGAACCCAAGGATACGATTCTCCTCTATCCTTCCACCCCACCCCATCCCATCCCATCCCAAAAATATCAACAAAATGAGAGGTGAAAAAAATTTGAAAGTAAGTCTCGCATTCCATCATCTCCAAGAAAATCTGATACCAAAGTATTAAGAATACATAGCTCACACTTTGAAACTTTTAAAAATTTAAAAAAATTACGATTACCTAACATGCCTACTATCTGATTTATGAATCAGTGAAAATTTCCGAAAATCATTGCAGCACAGGGGAAAATCAGTGAGAAAATTTCACTGAAAACAAATCGGTCAGAAAAATCACTAGTAAATTACTTAATGAAAATTCACTGGAAAATTGATGAAAATTCACTAGAAAATTAATGAAAATTCACTAAAAAGCCGGTAGGATTTAAGAATTTAGCTGAAAAATCAATTGAGATCCTTGAAAAACAGAGAAAATTTGCTGAAAATTAGTGAATTCTGCTAGTTTTTCCTGTGCGGCAATTTTGACTGTTCATCAGTGACTTTTCACTGATTCAAAATGAGAGAGTATTCTCTAATTTGGAATCAAAAGAAAAGTCATTGAAATAAAATCAGAATTGCAGCATAAAATAGTGAAATTCTTTGATTTTCAGTGAATTTTCTCTGATTTTTCAAAGAAGTTCACTGATTTTTCAACCAATTTCAGATATTTTTACTAATTTTTAAGTGAATTTTCACTGATTTTCCAGCAATTTCCCTCACTATTTTTTTTTTTCAGTAAAATTTTCTCACTGTTAAAATGCTGTGCTAAAATTTTGAATTTTCCAGTGATTTTCGATAATTTTCACTGGTTTATAAGAGAGAGAGAGTACATAAAAAAGTTATTGATGAAAATTGTATTTTTAGCCAGAAAGATTAGGCACTGCTTGGAAAATCGCAAGAGTGAATTTTTTTTTGAATAAATGCGTACTTAGTTGAAGTTTGTAAAAATTTAAAAAAAAAACATAATATAATTTTTTCATTTTTTCCCTCGCAATTTTCCTAACTTTGATTTTACTTTACGTTATTTGTGAGTATGTAGACTACCTGAATATTTATATCTTGAAAATTCTAAGCTCTTATCCTGATTTTTTGAAATCTTTTTGAATTTAAAAAAATGTTTTTGGGGTGTTTCTTTTTAGATTTGTTCCAGAAAGTGAATACCTATACTTTTTAAAATTATTTTATTTCTAGACCCATGTTTTTTATTCGATTTTGAAATATTATTTTTTGTTAATGAAAGAAAAAAAAATTTATTTTGATGCTCCTTCAATTCTAGGTATAGATTATGTACTTACTTTTTTTTTTTTTTGTAATCATTTGAACATATTTTCGAGTAAAAGTTTGAAAAAAGTAGCGCAGCTTGTGTGAGACAATAATTTTTTAAGAGAAGAAATGGTGATCAGTTGATCACAAAACGATCAGGAATAGTTTCATTGGCTTCGCCTCTTCTCTTTACTCATCGACAGCCCCAATCATGATCATCGCCAACCAACTATTATGATGATGAATAAGAATCTATTTTTAATTATACGAATACCTATGTAATTATTTAAAAAAATTATGACCAAAGATAATTACGTAGATTTTATATAAGATCACTTAGTGAACAAAAAATTATTTGTTTACTTTGGCCATTAGTTGACTTACTGTTAAGTTTTCTCGTCAGAAATTTTGGCTATAATTAGTATTCAATTATTAGTAACTAAGACTCTTCACATAGTTGTTAATATTTTCAAATGGAAAAACTATTAGTAGGTAACTAACATTGCAATTTTTTTTATCAACGCCATGACAGAAACGCTCAGAAATTTATTACCTAAGTATCGGCTTTTTGAACTTTTACTCATTTTTCAGCTTTGCAAGTATATCATTTTAAAAACAGTTTTTAGTTTTTCTACCTTTTTTCAAGGTAATGCCGATCTCTCGTGTTTGATACGAATTTTTTTTACAAGGGTATATCTGACCAATTGATTAGAGTCAGTGAGTGCGAGCAGATTTTTTGAAAATGAATCAAGTGTTAAAATTTCCGATACCATGAAGAAAAGTTTGTTAATTTTTAGCATTTTACCAAAATACCCCAATGCAGAGGTATTATCAAGAAGATTTTTTTTAGATTTTTATAGATTTTTCAGGTAAGTACTTTTTTTACTCCCCCCCCCCCCATTCGGACCTTTCAACAATACGTTTAATATGTCAAAATCAAAAATACAGATTTTAGCAAAAATTTTACACGAATTTCTTAGAATTTTTTTTCGAGATTTTCAAACATGGGCATGGGATTTGCCCCAGGACTGTTCTATACTTCTAGAAAAATCAATCTTCCCTTCAAGAATTTTCATAGGTACTTCTCAACTGTACCCAAAAAGGAAAAAAATCAGTTTCGAGGCCAATTTAAAAAAAAATTAATATCATTTTTTTTAATTTAAAAAAAAAAAACGGGATTTGAAAAAGTTTTGTAATTTGACGAATATTCTTAGCAACACAAAAAATTAATTTTCACAAAATTTTAGGTATAAATTTTTCATTATTGTGTAAAATCTTTTTTTTTTTAATTTTTTATGCGAATCGTTACAACTAAATTCCGGAATTTGGAGGAGGAAAAAACTAGAATTTTTTCCCACTATTCAAAAAAGCACTGCTGAGAATTCGAAAATTCACAATTGATAGTTTTCTACTAAAATTTTGTCCAATTTCTCAAATTTTCCCAATTTTTGAACAAAAATTTAAAAAATGACTAGGAATTAGTCTGGTTTTATCCCATTCTTCCCACATTAAAATAATTTTTTGATTAAATCTTCGAGATCATAAAATAAAAACATGCATCACCGTAGCTAGATAATCAAATTGACAAATTTTCCATCAAATTGCCTCAGTGCAAACAAATAGACTCCTTTCTTTTTAAATTCAAGAAACCTATCGATTATTAGTTTTTCAAGTTCATTTTTCGATTTTTGTTCGATTTTCATGATATTTGGTGAATTTTTTTAGACATCTAGGTACATAAAAACAGAGAGGGAAAGGACATACTAATATCGTAATCGTAATGGATTTTTAAGTTCATACCATGTTCCTATAAATAGAAATTCAACTGCTAAAGTTCATCATATTTTGATAAGCAAATGAACCAATGTTTTTAGTCTTCAAATGTAGGTAAGTTTTTAAAAAAATCATTTGAAAAATTTTCAAAAAATTGAAAAATGAACTTCATATGAGTTAAAAAATCATGAAAGAAGAGTTTTTTAAGTGCTTTTTTAAGCTATTAAATTTTTTCCAGATCAGAGGATCCATGAACTGGGAGATTTCCTCACAAGTACTTACATACATAATTAATTTTTCAGAATCAAAAGAAAATTATCTAAGGCAAAACAAATTTCATAAAAAGGGCTATTCCTAGCCACTTTCCGAAGAAATCTTCAGACGAATTTCATTCTACCAAAAATCTATAAAATTTTATTCGAAATATGTCATAAAAATACCAATCCTCTATCTATACCTTCTCGTGGTTTATCGTACACTGACTCGAACTGGGCGTAGAATTGAAACTTTAACCCTTTTACTTATCTCATGGATCGTACCCAATGATGCTTAAAAAATGGTACAGCATGAATCGCTTTTACCGGGATAAATAATAAAATGGAAAAGAGAAAAAGAAATTGTAACGCATTGGAGCAGGACAAGAATACTTGCGGTTACTACATTAATTTCCCATTAGGTATCTTATTATAAATGTTTGACGCAACTTTTATCCGCCTTACCAGCAGTCGAAATAACCGCAATTAAAGTTCAAAGTATTTGGGAAAATGGTGGGTATTATTAATAACGAAACCGCGCGGTTCTTATAATGGACACAATTATCCGACTCGATTACAATAATTGAATTTATCAAGAGGTTCGATTTAATGTCGCACGAACGTGAAAATTATTCTCATCAAATCGCTCCACATTAAACGGTGCTGACCGAGCTCCGCGGAGGTAACTTACTGGCGTTGCGTTTGCGGTAACACCTTTGTTATGGCTTGATGCACATATCGATGATTTTCAACTGTGTAGTCCTTTTAAAAAACTATTACGGCTTTCGGACCACCATTTGAGTGTTAAATTAGTGCATGAATATTTGAAGTTGTTCTGCTCAATTATAGGTAACGGTGAGAACATCCAGACATCCTATACAAAAACTGCTGGCCGAAAATAATAAAATATAATTCTTTGCGGTTCGTTGGAAAATCTTCACGTTTTATCATTTTAACAAATTATTCACTTGTACGTGATCGGCGTGGGTGGGAGTTTAATACACTCGTGCTTGATATTGAAAAAAAAAAAGTAATACACATACGTACAGATGAAGCAATAATGCAATTAACAATCAATGGCTACAAATAACTCATCACAAGTTAATTAGCCCGATCCCTACAGCCATTTCGGAATTAAAATCCTGAAATTTTTGGCAAAATGAAACAATATACTCTTTTATATTCTCATATTCGAAATAATGGCGTCTAAAAGGAAATGTACTTTCCTTTGAAATTTTTTTCCTAACTGCGAAATCTTGGCGCTGCGAACGCGATGCCACTTCCTATCATACTCTACAATTAAATAAGATACGGTCTGATGAAATTTAACTAGTCTTTTCTAAATTATTATATTTTCCTTCGGGCTCGCTTATCAGTAATCCGCGGGCTCGGTATCAAATTATAACTATAAATCTAAAAAAATAAGATTCAACAATGAACAACATGTCGATACAATTTCCAGCTTATATACAAGTATATTTTATAAATAATTCATGTTTCATTGTTTTCGCTCTAGTATTATTTTCTCGTTTCAAATTACTAATTTTAATGTTGAAAAGCCCGACAATTATCAACTTCCCAACGTTTTTTCATCTTTTTTTCGCTTCTTTTTTTCCTCATTTTTTAATACATTTTTCCATATTAGGTACATCTAGTTTGTTAAAAATGTTTGAAATTCGTGTGTCGTTGAATTGACGATGGCATTAAGACGAGATTATTCAATTTTATTCCTAATTACTTAATTTTAATGTATACGTTGGCGTGGTATGCAAAAAGAATGAATTTTGAGAGAAATTGATCGAAAATAATATGCAACGGAGATAATTTGTATTTTTGGCAACTGTTTTTTTCGTTTAATCTCGTATTTTCATTTTCACTCCATCAGTTAGTCATTTACATATAATAGGTAAGTAGGCTATTTACCTACCTAAGCGTGGAATTGGAATTGTACCTGGGTTGAGAATTCGAGGATTAAGATTTGTCTTTGTGAAATTTTAGATAATTGCTAATTCAATGAACTGGTGTTGCAATTTTTTCGACAATAAGTAGGTAATATAATGTTTTTATTATTGAAGGAAATAGAAACCCATCAGAGGTACATGAATGTCTGGTCAATTTTAATTTGAGATGAAGTAAAAATTATTTTTCACCAAGTGAGGAAAATTTTACAAGCTCTGTCTAATTCGCAAAGGTGAGTAATTTTAATGTTTTCTTAATAAAGCTTCTATGAAAAGGACAGATGCATACCTCCTTCTTTTTTAGCATAATACTTTAAATTTTGCCTGTGAAAATTTCTGTTTGAATTAAATGTGAAAACCTTGTAGCGGTCAAATTAGGTATTTCACCGGTGGAGATTTTTTACTGAAAAAGTGCAATTTTTACGAAATTTTACTTCAATTCATACTTAGTTTAATCATCCTTTTCATTTTTTGATAATTTTCGAAACCTTAGACACATTTTAAATTCATGTTTATGATTTTTGCTACACATTAAAATAATTGAATCACGATCAAAGGTGGCAAAGAAAACTGATATTGCTCAAATGACCTTATTCATGATTTTTGAACTTTTTCAAAATCAACGCTTCATAAAAATCAGCTTCATCAGGTAGAAGTATTCTACATATTTAATGGCATGAATTTATTATTTTTTTTTTAAATGCAAATTTTTTAAATTCACAACTTGAAATTTCTGCAAGATTAAAATTTAAATTACTCATGATATTTTCAATTACAAATAATTTCTTGTCTTCTCGAGATTTATGAGCCTGATGAACATCAAAAATGATATTTTGAAATTTTACACCTAGTAATTCGTTCATCGAAAAATTCAACTTATATGGCTACAATTGGTACTTCTGGTTCAAGTGAATTTCGTTTAAAATCGCTTTTGTTTACATAAGTTTGTAGGTAGGTAGATACCTGAACAAATAGCACTTGTAGTATCATAAATCAAAAAGCAGCTACTTCACGATGGCATAGCATTGCGAATGCAAAATAGGTATAAGAATCTATGTACTTCCACGACAAAAAATTATGAGTGACATTTTTTTCGACAGGAAAAATAGGTGTACTCGTTTTTTGAAACAACATTGGAGTCAGGCACGGTTCGAGAGGGGGGTGTAGGGGGGTGTCACACCCCCCCAGGCAGTTTTCAGTTGGCAAATAGTTGGAAAATGGTCGGAAAATCCGTGAAAATTATGTCTAGTCGGCAAAATCGAAGTAAAAAATATTTTTATTTTCCAAAAATTAAAAACGGGAATTTACATAGTTCTACAAATTCATTTTTAAAATCAAGTTTTCGCTTTTTTGTTACCTTTCTTTTGCAGATAACTCGAAATGCACGAAAAGGACTGGTTCAAAAATTGTAATTTTTGAAAATTCTGGGTTCAGCCGGAAAGCACCTTGCCACAAAATCGAGATTTTTTTTCCGACTGTAATGATTATTTTGCCAACTCGAGATGGTAAAATTTGAAGTTTGAAAATTGACCTTGAAGTGGAAGATTAGTCAAACTCGTTTAAAAATTCCTACATTTTTTTTACTTTTATTCAAGTCCGACGAGAGATGGTACAAATGATTATGCATTTGTACCGGGTTCGATTTTTTTCAATATCAAGAAGACCCTGCAAGCGGGTCCCTAAAAAGGGGATTTTTTTATTACAAAAATGTGAAAAGTGCATTTCTTTATTTTGGTCTTTACTCTTTAGGCAGTATTTTTTTGAAAAATTTTCGCCCTCGCTTCGCTCGGGCAGTATTTTAATACTTTTATTTAAAAAATTATTAATTTTTCACTGACCTTTCAATCAAAAATTATAAATTTTGAATCCATTCCCAATTTATAAAAAAAATCAGTAATTTTGACTGAAAGATCTATGAAAAATCACTGCTTTGAAATGACATAAAAGATGAGCAGAAAATTCACATCACATATTGAAGCCACAATTTTTCAGGTTTTTTATAAAATTTTTATCAATAATTTTCGCCCTCGCTTCGCTTGAACTATAATAACTAAATTGCATATTTTGAAAACTCTTTCATTCAATTCTAATTCTATCTGAAAAATGAGAAAATCCCTCGTTCCCAGTTTCCAAATATTTTTTCAGCATAATTCAAATTTTCAGGTACTGAGGTACATCTTGTTGTACAGTAGTTAGTTGGAAAATTTTCCCTTCTCACCCCCCCAAAAAATTATGCTGAAACCGTCCCTGATTGGAGTGATCTGAATTTGAGGAATTCTTTACAAATCTCCATTGAGAATTGTAAACTTATGTAAGTATAATAACACAATGGAAACACATTAACACATACCTAACTTGGGGATGATTTCCAGCGGATTATTAAATGTAAAAACGGAGTGAGGGAGTTTGAAAATTTCAAAAAAATCGAAATATAGTAATTTTAAATTTTTTTAATAAAAAAGTAGCATAGATGCAAGGGGAGAAAGGAGATAGACATACAAAGTTTTGAAATAATATTCGGAAACCATCGAGTCATTGTCATTGCACTTTCACGTAGATATAAATCAATGAAAAAAAATTCACCGAAAGCAAACAGTGAGAAAAATTGCTGGAAAATCAACGAATTTCGCTGATTTCCCCGTGTTACAAATCTGACTTTTTACTGATTCGAAATAAGATTAAGTACTTACCATAGAAAATAATTGCAAAAAAATGAAAATGAGGATTGATTTAATATAGGTACTTAAAATATGGAATCGTATGACTGTGAATCAGGAAAACAAAATTTATTTTTAAAGGATACTCAGCGATAGAGGAGTGCGGAAACAAGAAACAATATTTTTTGTACTTACTGCCTGTCTTCTTAAAATAGAATAAATTGTTTTTGTACGGGTGAAAAATCGTTTTCTGGCCAATTTTGTTGGTGGTCGGAATTGGGAACACTTTTTTTCAAAGTCGAGTTTTGACTTGTTTCACAAAAAAAAATAATTAAAAAATTTGAGGCCCAATCCTCTTGGGTACATAAAGTAGACACTTCAGGGTATCTTTTAAGCCCATTCCGGAACTTTTTGACCCAAGCGGTTCGAAATGGGAGGGGTTTTTAAAAAGGTGGTCGGTATTAGGGCACCTTACCCTTACCTAATTTATTAAAATTCTTTCAGAACTGTTATTCGCATAATTGTTCACCAGTGATTTTTTTTTTAAATTTCGCATGAGTAAGGGGAAGCAATTTTTTCAGTTTTCTTCCAAGAACCAGACATGTTAAGCTCAAAATTTTAAATCAATTATTTTCTTAATTTCAAAATTCATTTCAGGGAGCTAATTAATAATTCGGTCTGCGGAAAACTGAAAGATACAACGGAAACAAATTACTCATTTTTGAAAGCCAAAATTAAGTCAAAAATTCAAATATTTGTTCAACGTGATTTTTTCAAGTAGATATAATTCATTTATGTGGTGGCAGTGGCACGATACATCTGAATGACAAAATTATGCCAATTTATAAAAGTCTTTTTTTGAAGGTAAATAATGTAAAATAAATTGAGCTGAATCAAAAAGGTGAACATAATAACACCTCGTCCATCTCCCTCAGAAACTGATAAAATTGAACTCAAATCAAAAAAAAGTGCAGAAGTAGGTAATGATTTTTTCAAAAAATATGAAAATTTTTAAATTTTGAGTCTGAAAAATACGATTGAATTCCACAAAAGTTGCAATTTTTCAATTTATTTTCATTTTTTCCTCAAAAAATTAAGAGATTGATGTATTTTTGGAGAGGTGGGGGGGGGGGGGAGGAAACATTTTTCATCTAGTATATTACAATCAAATTACCGAAACCGAAATTACATCTGGAAATCATCCCCTTCCCCCATTTTTTATAATATTGAAACAAAAATATCTTCAATTCGAATGATTATTTTTATTATTCTTCATTTTACAGAACGTAACTGGAGATGGAACGCACAAGTAATAAATAATTTATCAATCCATAGAAATTGATTAAGGTAAATAACCTCAATATAATCAGAGACGAAATATGATCAGAAATCTAAAAGGTAAGGAAAAGTGTGCCACTTTTTGAGATTGACTTAAAAAAAATTTCTCAAAATTCCGGACCCTATCCCCTCCATTTCGGAGGTATGAACATTTTATTGGATTATTTTTATAAGAATTTTTAATTTCAGCGATTTTTTAAAAAAAGTTTATCTGGGAATTTGGCTTGCTGAATACGAATATGGGTAGGTATTGGTTTTTTAATTTGGCCATGTATTTTTGTAAAATGTTCAAAATTTGAACAATCTGCCATAATGTCATAACATTTCTGTAAGGTTTTTCGTTACTTCCAGCTTTTAGTTCAAAGAAATGGCCAAAATCGAATACACTGCAAAATTCCAGGTACATTTAAAAAATTTTCCAGAGTGGTCGCTCTTTGCTTGTATGGTGTTTTTTACGATTGAAAACTTCGAATTGCCAAAAAATATGAAGTTCACCAAAATTATTCAAAAAAATGCATAAATATCTCTCTACGAAATGTAAAGTTGTATCACAGAACAGATAATTTCCTTCACTTCCGCTGAAATTCAAAATATTATTGAAAATAATACGATAAAATGGCCATAACTCCGAAATGGAAGAGGTAATAAGGCTACGTTCACATAACATTAAAATAAGAAATAAGAAATAAGAAATAAGAAATAAGGACGTGAGAAATATTTGGCTATGTTTTGATGCAGTTAATTCTGATATCTGATTGGAGGTAATTGAAAGTCAATTGAAAGTAAAATTTTTCATTTCTTAATTCTTATTTCTTATTTCTTATTTACGAAGTTTGTGAATAGACCCTAAGGGTCTAAAATTTTTGTGAAAATTTTTTCTCGTCAATATACACCACTTGAAGTGTTTAAGAGCCCAATTCACTTCTAATCTAGACCATATACTTTTAGGGGAAATTTTTTAACTTCAGTGTGGTGTGGAACCCCCCCCCCCCTCCCTTATTCCTTCTTAATCTATCGCATATCCCTTTTACTCTGGTATCCCATGATGCCTTTAAATCATACTGTACATGAATTTTCTTCAAAAAAATAATAATTTTTGCACTCTCATAAAATTGCAAAACCACATAGAATATCAAAATACCATATCCAATTAAAAGATTAAATTTACCTGCATTAGGATCGCCGTTCAACTCATCAAAGGTCTTATTGGTCATTTGAAACAGTGCATCCAAAGGTGATGAATTGGATGATTTGCCATTAGCAATTTTACTTCGACTGGAATTTGTCTCTAGATTTCTACTCCGACTGGATGAACGCTGATGATTATTTGAAGGATTCTGAATGGAACAATTTAAAACATCAGGACTGGTACAACAATCACTGCCGCCAGTGCTGGATCTGCCGCTGCTGCTACACGATTCGTATGTTGAACTGATATCTTCAGACTTTGGTCTATGCAAATGCAACGATAATTGTTGAGGATGGAACTGACTAAGGAATAGCGGAGGTTGAGGTAAAATTCCGCGATGAGCCGGTGGCGGTAATAAATAAGGGCTGGGAGATTCTTCTTGGGGTTCACAATCCCATGGTCTGACAATTTTACTTGACGATGGACTACTTTTATTTGGTTTGTGACTCAGTATGTCACAAATGGAAAATGACTTTACACCAGAATTTAAATTATTGCAATCATCCTCTGTGGTATCTTCGGTGGTTTGAGGTACAATATTGGCCACTTTGTGATGTCTGTACAATCGCTTGTTCAGATTACTTTTGCTACGTTCGCTTATGCTAAAACTAGTTTTATCGATTTTCATCATTTTTAATCTTTTCAATGGTTTGAAATATTCTTCTGCACCTTCTTTAGGAACTGTTTCATCTTCACTCATAGAGTACCTTCTGGAACCATTATCTGATTCTGATATCCTGCCATTTTCTTTTTCCATCGTCTCTTCACTGAGATAACTGAAGGAATTGGATGATTGGTGGCAATGAGATTGTGTAGATGAGGCAGATGAACAGGATGAAGACCTAAGGCGAGATTCTTTTTCTGAAAATTTTTCTTCTTTGCATTCATCAGCTGATCGATTGATCGGTGATGGGCAACCAACACTAATCTCATCCTCTTCATCAGCTGATTCGGCTAATTGTTGTTTTTGCATTACTGATGATATATCGTAGTTGAACATTTTATCAATAGAAATTGGTTCGATATTACGCATGTTTGTTGGACTTTTTACACACCTGTACACGTTTTTACGGCTGTTCTCAGCATGTGATTCATCTGCTGCCATTAGTTGGTTGTATGAACTGGTATAGTGAATGGACAACATTAAATTGTCAGGGTTACATCCGCGAAAAATTATTCAACACAGAGAAACAAAAATAAAAAGGGTTCAAAATTTTAAAAAATCTCAACACCAACGCGCCACGAATCGAAATTGTACAAAACACAACACGATACAACTTGAAAAAATTTGTAAATCAAAAAAATCCGAAATACGTAATGAAATTAAATATTTAAAAGCAGAAAAAAGACTAAAATTCACTGCATACCAGGTTGAAAAAAAAAAACGTCAGATGTTATCACCAAACCGTACTATGATCTCGGAATCTCTAAAGCTAGTTGCATCAATAAATTTCCACTGTGACATGAAAGGCGTTCAACAACAACGGTAGTAGGGAGTTCTAGTTTGCTAGAACGGGCTTGCCTGCTGTTTAACCATTTCCTCCCTTTAACCACACCTCTTTCTTAACCAATAAAAACATCCATCTAGACACAAGCCTGTTTCAACCTTGTCCATTGGATTGCCAGTTACTAAGCAGTTGATTTCTAGTTTCCAAGTAGGTGTTTCCCTTTGATTGTAATTCTCTACTCCTATGTGGTTTTTTTTTCACTGCCTTTTCGGATAATACCACTCTCCAAACTAATTATCATCCCAATTTTTCTTTGTCGGCTATTTTATATACTAAATTATGTTCTTTACTCGTTTTCTAAGGATATGTTAACGATCTCACTATGATCTTTAATTTATCTTCAATGTAATTTATTAGCATGATTCTTCAGATTTTTGCTTTTTTTCCTCTTCTGCTTCAGTTTCCTTCACTCTCTCAATCTATATTCTTCATTGGAAATTCTTCTTCCTTCCTTACTCCTTCTGTAAGCTAAAGACTATTTGTTGGTTTTATTCACTTTTTAATACAAACATGCCACACTGATAACTTTTTAGTTGATGAATAAAGTAATTATCTATAGGACCTTATAAGTTGATACTTGATATGAATGTAATTTTACATTGGTATTTTGAATTAGGTAGGTTATATATTTTTCAAATACCACTATCTGTGTGTCTAGCAACACGTTGGTGGTCATTTAGAAAGAAATTATAGGCCACCTTCGAGATACCTACTTTATTAAAACAGTATAATCAGCATAGAGTATAATACTTGGAATTCCTCGCTGTATCATCTCAGAGGTTGTTCATATTTTTAAGTATTGGTAACACAAATCATAATTTGGGAGGGTTTTAATTCAGCTTATTTTAGGTGGGGGGGGGGGTGTCAAAAACAAAATGTAGTGACTTTTTTGGTGGTGCATGTTACAAATTTCAGGATTGAATTTTAAAATTTTATGGCCGAATTAAATTTTTCAATGATGGGACAGCTGTCTCATTTTTTTTATACCAAGTACAATGAAAAAACAAAATGATGAATTTCATGCAGAAAAAAATAATAACGGGGACCTATTCACTGAATTCGTAACATTTATTACGAAAAAATATTATTTTTCTGAATAAATTGTGAATGAGGCACTTTTATGATTTATTTTTTTATATAATTTCTAATTTTTTGTAATTTCATTTTTTTCAGGGTAGGTAAGACTTTCGTGGTATTTTTTTCATGATATGAGGTGTAAAATTCCAAGAAATTCAAACTCAAATAATGCATACCTATTACGATAAGTTTTTTATAAATTTTGGCGCGCTCCAGGTCGTTTTGAGCTTTTAACTATCTGACCTTTTCAGCGGTAAAAAAAGCTTCATATAGAAAAATTACTATAAAATTTTGTTTTTTATTCAGTAATTTTCTCCTGAATTTGGTTTTGCTATTTTCGGCTCTGGTGGCATCGAAATCACCAGAAGTAATACCTACGTGACAGGAATTCATCAAAAAATACGTTTTTGAGATATTTTCAAAAAGTAGTCGAACGTTGCAATCGATAAAGCTCTTTTTACGATTGAAAATTTCAAAAACAGCGATATTGGCACCGAAAGAGAGGGGATTGTGGAGGGAGGAGGACAGCAATTTTTCTAAAAAAAAAATGTTTACATCAAGATACGTCATGGGTGTGGGGGGAAAGGAGGGTCGAAAATCGGAGCCAAAGCCGAATTCATCTTTTATTCGACCAGTCCGTTTAGTATATTTTTGCGATATACACTCTCATTTTGAATCAGTGAAAAGTCACTGATGAACAGCCAGAATTGAAGGACAGAAAAAATCAGCAAAATTCACTGATTTTTCAGCTAAATTCATAAATTTTACTGACTTTTCATTGAATTTTCATTGATTTGTTTTCAGTGAAAATTTATTCACCATGATTTTCTCCTGTGCAGCAATTCTGACTGTTTCTCAGTGATTTTCGATCATTTTCACTGATTTATAAATGAAAGAGCATGTAGTTGAATTTTTCTTTTTTATAAATTTTATTTTCATCGCAGGAGAAAAAAATGAGAATTTTGATTTGTCTCGAGTGTAGCGAGGTTGAAAATTTTTACAGAAATGTTAGGTATACTTTTTATGATAGAATCATCTATTTTCAGCAAAGAAGAAAGAGGACGAAATTTTTAGAAAATTTCAATTTTGAGACGAAATAATGCAACATTCTTTACGAAGTGCCTATAATCCGGAGTAAAAAAAATTGGTAATTTTCACTTTCGAACTATTAGAAAAAAATATTGAAATAAAGTCAAGCTTAATGAGTCACAATTTATTGACAATTCTATTTTCAAGCATAAAAAAAATGAAATATTTTACGAAAATAAGAATGAAAAATAATTTTTGGAAAAATTTGGAGAACTATTAAATACCCGCAACCAGAAACATCGGATTTTTCAAAAATGTCAATTATAGTTAAAATTTCATGTTCAACTTTTCGTTGTTGGAATTTCGTGATTCGTAATTTTTTCAGAAGTTAAATGCATTTAGAGTTGGAGGCGTCTTCAAAATGATCTTATTCAGGATGTTTTACTTATGCAAAAAAATCTTATTCACTATCCGAGTAATATGCAGGATCAAAGATGTTTACAAAAAAAGCATGGTACAAAATTAAAACCATAAAATTTTTCAGTGGGGTTACCAAAACATCGGAAGTCTTTCGATGGACTCTCGTCCCTTCTACGCCGGTGGGGAGGGGGGGGGGTCATTTCTTCGAGAATTTCTTATTTTTATTAAAATTTTTTGAAGAATAATTTTAAATAATTGATATTTCGGTGCTCATGAATTTTCGAAAAAAAAAATATACGGATAACTGGACCCTCGGGCACTGAGAAAATTTGGGTGTATTCTTTAACCAAATATTGATAAAATACTGTTCAAATGAGGCGAGAATGAAAATTTTTTCAAAAAATCCAAATTTAAAATATTCAATTTCACCGAGATTTTTCTCGATCAGCCCTACATAAACCCATTCGTCATTTTCCTTTCCCTTTTGCATATTAACATGGTCGATACAGTCGAACGCATTTCCTGATGCATTTGCATATCCATATCTTAATTTAGAGCATAAACGTTGATTTTTATCAATAGCCTGTGGCAAAGAAACATTTTGTAATGAACCAATTACCGAAAAATTAAGCAATTAGTGATAAAGCAAGCGTATCTTAGTACATGGCATCGTGAGAACCTAAATTCATGGCACTCTGCGGCATCCTGGCGGTCTCGGTGCAGTGATACGCGATGTGGCGCTATGCCCGCCAAGTCATCTCGAGCGAAAATTTTCATCTTTTTTTTTTTTAATTTAACGTAATTGTTGTTTGCATTCTGTTTATACAAATCGAGTACCGATTGCGGAAACTTGCGGGACTATAATCTATAAACCAGAGAAAGACGTAGGTTCGGTGCAGATTATTTTTTCAATTTCATTTCTCCACATGCCGCAAAATCTACTGGGAGATTTCTTAATAAAAAAATTATGTTCACGCGGAAACAGCGGAACATCAGCAACGAGTTCGATATAGAAATTTAATAGTACTACGTATTTGATTGGTATACGTGTGATTGTAATTTTAACCAAAACTGTAGGCGTGTAATTTTCTGTATACCAATTCGACCAATGACGTACTTCCAAAAACGCCATTATCTGAAATAGATAGCATAAACTCATTAATGATAATACTCCGGTGAGGCGACCTATTGCTAATGACACGTACCGTAATAACAGCTTTATATACCGCAAATGTAACAATGTAATAGCTTATTTATCCTTTCGGTTTGATGTTGGTCCGTTGTCTACATTTATTCGACTGATCAGCGAGAATGGAGCAAACGTTTATGGTCTGTAGGTTTGAAACGAATTTTTGTGTTCGTGGACCACATACGTGATGGGTATTGGGTAAATGATTCTGATGGAGAAAAGTTTCATTGAAAGATAAAAATTATGTACTAATTTTTTTGGAAATGGGAAATTTTTTGAAGAGTTTTGGAATCAAGGATCGAACGAGGAGGAAAATTAAGAATCATAACAAAAAAGTGTGGAATTTTAAGCTATTGACTCTTTAAAATAATTTTCTTTGGCAACCCTCTATTCATAAAGGTAGTCGTTTCGATATTTTTTCAAAGCATTTTTCTAATTCGACCATGATCAAATCAACCGAGACGACTTCTCCAAAATTGATGAAATTAACCTTTCGCGTTATTTATCAGAAATCAGAAAATTCAAATAGACCTAAAAATTCTTCCTCATCCAGATATTGAAAGCCTAAAAGGGCTGAAATAATTAAGAAGGCACATATCTACATACTATTTTCCAGGCTAATGCAACGAAGTGCAGTTGAAAGTTCAATACGTACATTACCGAATTCATACTTTCTTGCAATTTTACCAAAACGAATTTTGAATTTGGAAATCCGTGCAATTTTCTGATCTGAACTCAAAATTTGAAACTCATCCAAAATTTTGCAGAAATTGGACTTGCAAGTTTAAAAAAAAAAATCGTCAATAATTTAATATTTTTGAAATTTTTTCAGTTCGAAATATTTAAAATTTAGAAAATTTTGCGGAATAGGTATAAGTAATGATAATTTGCTAAATTCACAAATTTTTTCCAATTTTCCTAAATCAACTGATTTTTTTAAAAATTTTCACAACGATAATGTTTTTACTCAAAACACGCCACATCTGTTGTTAGAAACAGAGTAAGTACATATACGAGTAAAGAAAATCACAGATTCAATCTTTCTTCTTCTCCTGCCATTCACTAATTTTTAAAACGTTCTTCTCTTATGTATTATTGGATAATTTTTTGATAAAAAAAACTACCTTATCGATTTCTTTTCACCATTTACAAAAAAAGTTGATGTTTGATATTATGAGGTTTGAAATTTGAATGAAACTCGGTGTTCTGATTTTTGAATTGGTAATAAGTACACCTATGTAATTATTATTGAAATCAAAAATTGTACGTTCTCAAAAATTTTTCAAGAACCTTTTCGAATTCAAACGAAAATCCATTTGTTATTTTGCAATTTTCTGAATATGTCATTCTTTTCGATCTATGCATCTCCAATATTCAACAATGAAAAAGTAAGGAACACTTACTTACTTCAGAAGTTCAGCAGCGTTACGAAATTTAAGGATTTTTAGCACAGAGGGAAATAATTTTGGATTTTCAAAAAGATTTTTGTGACTTGAGACTTTTTTAAAAGTCAGGTGATTTTCGAATTTGTTTTGAAATGGAAGGAGAAAATTAATCAAAGTTTATTTTTAAAAAATGGCCAAATTCGTTCGTCAAAAGTAAGAAATTGATCGAGTTCGTTCATTGAACAAAAGTAAAAAATTTATGGAATTTTTTATATCTATTTGTATTTAAAGTGAAAAATTGATGCTATTTTATTCATTTGATGGTGCTGCCTACAAATTTACCATGCCAAAATTCCAAATCGACCCACTAATTCTAAAAGTGTCGAAGTGCCATTTTTTTCAAAAATGAGTTTTTTACAATTTTGAGTTCTCTGAATCAGCTGCATCAATTAAAATTTAAAAAACGTAAATTAGGAAATTAATTTAGAACTGAAAAAAAAATAGATTGAAATTTACAAAGTCCATGAGTGCAATGCAAATTATATTGAGTAGGTACGTTTTTTTGGCTTTCCTGTAAAAAATCAAATTGGCACTCAGACACTTTTAGAATTAGAATGGGTCGAAATTCTAATGACGAAAATTCAATTTAATCAGATCGTCGAGCTATTAAAGATCGATGAATAAGTATTAAAAAATTGAATGATTTTTCGAAGTTTTACACCCCAAAATTTCCACACATCTTTCTTAAAAAACACACGCGTTTTAAAAAACAAAAAAAAGAAGCAATTTAAGGACTTTTAAGGATTTTTTTCATCCCAAACAGGTATTCGACTTTTACTGCTTGACCATTTTCGTCCATTTGTATATCTGACAACGCTGAATTTGAGATTTAATCATTTTTGTAAAATTATAAGTACCTACTGAATTTTACTGCCAATTAACTGAAAACATACAGGATGAGAAGACTTTTTTTTTCAGCGGATAAGTTATTTTTAAAAGCATCATAAAAATTTTTAAAATACTGCGCTTATTTCATTTCATATTTCAATTTTTCAAACACAGCTTTTGATGTAATGTGAACAAGGAAAAAATTGAAATGATCATCTAAAAAGATATTGTTTGAAGAGGGGGTGAAAAAAGAGGGAAAATAATTATTAATTCCGAGCTGATGATTGTTTAAAAAAATTCATAAGAATACCCAACATGAAAAATTGAATAGGAACTTTGTAAATTAAATTTCATTTTTACAATTTTTCAATTTTTCTGGTTCTTATTTAAAAGTAAACATGGAGGGGAAATGAAGGGAGGATTTGAACAAGGGAGGCAAATGCCACTTTCTCTGAGCTCTTTCCAGCTATTGAAAAAATAATTATTGCATTTTTTTTTTAGACACGAAAATTAGATATAAATGGAAAATTTGAATGTTGCATCGAATTAAAAAATTTGGACAAATTAGAAATGCATCTTGAGAAAGAAAAATGTGATCCCACCTAGAAATGTTCAACAGTTTTCCTCCGTTTCCCAATTTCTTTAGTTCAGATTTACTTAAAATAATGACAAATACACAGCAATTGATAAAAAAAATTGGAACTTGAATAGAAATCATCTCAGTTTTTATCAATTTCTGTTGTAAAAATGTCCTCGAACGTCGTCAAATTTCAAGGGGGAGATGGAGAATTTCATTTTTCAAAAAAATGTTGGAATTGAAGGGAGGTAAGAAAAATCGAAAATTCTTGATGGAAAATTTTTCCAGATTTTTCCGATTTGATAATAATATTACCTATATCTAAGTTATCATTTTTCCAATTTTTCCCACCCCTTTGATTTCAATGCGATCCTGCTGAATATACTTTTGATTGTTTTCGAATCAAATTGTAAATTTTTTACGAAATTTTTGCTGCTTCATCGCCATCTTTAAAATAGTTTGTCTACTATTTTGAAAAATTGGCTATTTTTTCATGTTTCCTGACTTTAAAAATAAATGTTTCCACTCAGTTCAGGAAAAAAAATTCTGTTCACTCTACATGGAATTTCTAATGCAATAAAAATTATTTTAAATACCAAGTGTTTAAGTAGGTGAGTGCTCATAAAAATTCAGAAAAAATAACAAAAGGGATCAGAAAAGTACATAGCACGAGTATGCTATAAGTAAGCGTAGATACTTGATATTTTTATATGAAAAACTGACAAAAATTTAGTAAAACCATCTCATCAACTTCCACATCGATCAAAAATTCCCATCTCATTGCGATGAAATTACATTTTCATTCCAAACAAGACATCCCAATGAAGATACCTCCTTCGACGTAAAACAGATTTACTCATTTTTGACTCGCTTCTTTCTATATTACACGATCGAGCTTACAAGGTGCCACAGTCGCGTATAGGGATTTTCAAGTGTTGTGAAAGGTGTTTGTGCATGGATAGCCGGGTAATAATAATCGTTTCGATGGTATGTAATTATCAAAACGCAGTGTGGAAATAGTGTTGATTTCCAGACCTCCAACAAAACACAGCCAGCTTTTTGTATTTCTTTTTCTAACGTAATATTGACAGATTAATTTCTCAGAATGGAATACGCGCATCGCATCAGGGCAGCCGCAGCAGCCTATAAACTGACACGAACTAAACTATGTAATAATTTCATTATTTAATGCTGGGTTACCTATTAAATGTCATATTAAAATTAAGCTCGTAATAAATGCGAGTTGAAATGGATTCCGCGATCAGGAATTTTTATATGTATATTAGCCTCTGTGCATTTGGTATGTAGGTACCTTTTTTTTTATTTTTGGTTTCGTATACGCGTAGTCCACGGTTTTGCCATTGGCATCTATAACGTGCCTAATAAAGAAATCTATATAGAATCGAAACTGCAATAATAAAAATTCATTTTATCGAGACCGCAGCGTGCTCATTCTTATTGATTCGTTATAATGGTGGCATGCGATCAGAAAACCGTGTAAGATAGAAAACCTCAGGTTTTAAATTAAAACATTCGAGAGGTTCGAAAGGTACCTAGATCTACCTACCTATTCGATTCCAAATACATTGAAATCGCGTTTTGATAACCCGTGAAAAATTTCGCTAAAATAACGTTTAAGGCGTGAAGTAAGAACTGGTATGGGGAATTTTACAAAATCAATCAAGCTTTACTAAAAAGTCGATCGCGGACAGATGTTGCGACTATATAGTTATAAAATAGACTGCTGCATTAGGTTGAAAAGCGCTAATAAACACATAATAGGCCATTAATAGACTTGACTATTTGTCAGCGAGATTAAATGATACTCCGTGTCCTTTTCATGGCGTACAAACTATATCTTTAATCGCACACGAGGGCATGGGTGTGTTGTGAATTTGAAAAATACGAGTTTTAATCGCGTTCAAAATCATCAACGGAGGCGAAGGGAATGTAATAGCTGAAGGAAGGTACTTATTCAATAATTCATAAAAGTATACAAAATATCTGTAACGATTTTACTCGATCTAATTTCAATATACTTATGCTCATTTAAATTTCAAATGAAAATTAGCCCCAAGAGAAGAATTCCATTTTCATTCATCAGCTTAGGAGGATTCGTTTAAACGTAAAATATGGCTCATGCGTCATTTTGTATTTTTATAAATTAGGTATGAAGTACTCTCTCATTTTGAATTTGTGAAAATTCATCAATAAAAAATATTTTCAAAATTTCAGTAACTACAAAGAAAATCAGTGAAATTTTTCGATTTTCTCAGTAAATTTTTGCTGATTTTTCAAAGAATTTCGTAAACCACAATCTTTCAAAAAATTTCATCAACTTTTTAGGGGAAAAATTCAAAGAATTTCTTAAACCACAATATTTCAAAAAATTTTATCAAATTTTTAGGGGAAAAAATTTCATTAAATTTTTAGGAAAAAATCAGAGATTTTTTTACTGACTTTCCAGTAAATTTTCATTGATTTTTTAGAAATTTTTTTATCATCTGATTTCAGTGATTTTTTTTCTGATTAATCACTGTGCTGGAATTTTGACCATTTTCCAGCAATTTTCGATATTTTTCATTGCCTTATAAAATGAGAGAGTAAAAATATATTTCAGAGAATCATAGTTTTTTTTTTTAAATTTTCAACCATCAAATCAAAAAAATATCATCTTCATGAAGAAATTTTCGAAACGCTGCTCGAAAGGACGAATAATTCGATGCTCTTATCGGAACGACACTGTGAACCTTACTTATCAAACGGTGTAACATTTCAAGGGGTTTTCTATAAAATAACTCCCATGGTGTTCTATTTGTTCCGAATTTGTCATACAAACAACCTTTTCGAGGATACCTAAGTATTTCGAAAAGAACCGCTTTCAAGACATTATTCTCAATTTCTTTAATCGACTAGCAACACGATTCAGTCTATCGACAGTTGATCTTCTAATGATCAACGGCGCGCAGGTAAATTGCCGTTCAATGACATAGAAAATCTCGGGTGTGCGCCACAAAATATAACCATTCCTATTTTCAGATGCGTGAAAAATCGAGCGGATTCCTTCGCGGCCAGTTTGGCCAGACATTTCCGTAAGATTGATGGCATCGATTGTCATCGAGTATTTTTGTTTTGTAGGTATCTTGAAAATTCGCACGAGACTGCGATACGTTTGTGGGTAGCTGACTAGCTACCACCGTGCTACCATACAAACATCGTGTAGGTAGAGGTAATAACAAGCAACCGGGAGGCCATCTTTCAATTAAAACTGTTTTTAAATTAGGTTGTCATTATATCTATTAATTTTAAATTTGAAGGAGAATACAGTGGCAGTTATAGAGGTAAATAAAAGTGTGACAGAAGTAATACGATAAATACTTTTTGGAGGGAATGGGATATGGACGATGAGTAAAAGAATTCATACCTTGATAAATAAAAATTAAAATGGATCAAAAATGGAATAAATTTTTACATTTGAAATTAACGTGAGCATGCCTCACATTTGAAGAAGTTGTGTTTTAAAAATTTATCAAATAAAACTGCAGAATGTTTCGAAATTTTGAAAATTTACGAGCACCCACTATACCTATCATCAAAATTGTACAGAAATATCATTCTAGTAGATGATAAATTCGTTTATAATTTTGTTAAAATTATTGAAACGATGGATAATCTACCTATTGACACAGTGGCGTCGGAAAGTGGGGTACAAGGGGTACATTGTACCCCCTCCCAAATCCGGACGGGGGTACAAATTATAATTTTTACCCCCCCCCCCCCCCCCCCCATCGTATGATATAAATTTTTCAGAGCATTAAAATGTGGGAAAAAATGATTTTTTTTGGCAATAAAAACTCAATTTTTTCAAAGCTTTGCCCTCGCTTCGCTCGGGCATGTACAAAATTACATTTCTATGAATTATTTGAGACGACAGAGCCCAAAAATGCTTCTTTTTGCCCCCTCCCCTGAAAATCTATCCGGTATTTGAAGTCTTGGTACTCATTTTGTACCCTCCCAAAAAAAAAGCTTCCGACGCCACTGTATTGACATCAGATTTATATGAAATTGAAAAGAAAATTGTTCAAAATCTATCAAAAAGATTCTGAAATATATTTTTTTACTTCAATTTTTAAAAAAATTTCATAAACCCCTCGTAGATAATAGGTATATAAATTTAGTTACTTCTCACAATTTCAAATTTTTCCATCTTAATAAAGTACTTTGAGATTAGTAGCCTACCCATGCTTCAATAAAAAAAAAAAAAAAAAAAAAAAACGGACTCGTTTCGTTCCAAAAATGTATCGAAATATTCTGCTCCATCAGAGCTGAGGTTTCGGTTCAACATCGATTTTCTTAGCTGATGAGTCAAAAGAGGAGAAAAAAATGACCCGTCCAGAAATCAAAAATCAAAACTTGGAAATTGCATTCACGCAATCAATGTCTGGGAAATAAGAATCAATAATCAAATCATTCAAATAAAAAAAAATTAAAATCAAATTATTACCTACTCATTGTTAGGGCAACCCAAAATATGATCTTTGAGAAGGTAAAATATTCAACATTTATTAAAATATTGCTAAAAATATTCAAAAATTTTGAAAATATTCAAAAATATTCGAGTATTTGGAGTATTAGGTATAATATGGGGTATCGTTTTACTAGTCTTGAAAAGAGTAAGCAAATTTTCGTATCAAAAGTATATTAAGAGCAAAAACAAAACATGAAAAATCGTGAATTACAATAATATGATTAAGTAATTAATTACATTAATTTTTTTTTACCCGTGAAAACCAATGTTACCAAATGCAAAACGCGAAAAATTCCCAAAATATTTGGAAATACTTGGGAAAAGTCGAAAAAACTGGAGAAAAGGGGGAATTTCCGGAAATTATTGATGAAAATATTCAAATAGCAATCAAATGTGGGAATATATTCATTTTCAGGTGAAATATTCGAAATATTTGAAATGAAGTTGGGCTCATTTCAAAGGAAATTTTCTAAAACGAAAAATGATTTCATCACTTTGAAATCGGAACACTACAAAAAAATATATTGGGTTGCCCTACTTATTGTATATCTAAAGGGCTGTTTCTTTCGGTCCAGCATTCGGACCTTTGATTGCATAGCTTTTGATTTCGGACCATGTCCTCGAACCGACAGCTCTAACTTTGAGATCGGTATACCTATTGAGAAAGAAAAATTTTTCTCTTTAAATCAAAATTAAAATACCACATTTTCATTTTACACCCAATCTCAAAAAATTTACGCGTAATAAGTTCGCATTTTTGATCAAAATACTCGTATGATGTCTTAATACCTGCTTAGTATGCTTCGTAGATATATTAGGCATCAACTAGTGGTGATTTTGGAAAGGAAAATCTATGGAAGTCTGAAACTTGAAACAAACTGAACATTTTTCAAAATCTTTCGAATACGAATTAATTAAATGACTACTCAAAATTTGAATGGGTTCACGTTTCTTGTATTTTTATTACTTTTTTTTAAAAAAATTTCAATTATTCATTTCGTTTGGAAGTCTTCCAAACGAAATGATCTTGTTTTTCAAAATGCATGTTGAAAAGCGAGACGTTGAAGAAAATCTTTGAAATTTAGTGATTTTCGAGTTTAACATTTCTTTAAAAAAAGATTCTGTAAAATGTTTTTTTTTTTTGAAATTTCTTCACTTCAACTTTGAAATTTTTTCCAATACCTTATTGAAATTTTCCTTTTTAAAAAAAATGAATTTCAACTTCATGTTTTTCAAAAAATTTTATGAGTAAATCATTGGAAAGAATTTTCAGGAACATAAAATTGAAAAACAAGTAGTAAAATTTTGAAAGAAATTACGATTGAAGTGATGGAAGGAATTTAGACGTGAAAAAATTTGGACTCGAAAAAATTGAAATAAATTGGAACTTGCATCGTTGAAATCTTGTTTAGGTATGGTCTGGTTCCAGGATAGAATTTAATTTGATTTTCCATTCTTCGGGGCACATTTTACCAAAAAATCGGTACTTAAAAATTTTAATTTTGGAGTCAAAATTAATGGAAGTCTGACTTCCCTAACTTCCCTTGGAAAATCGCCTCTGCCATCAACCTAATCAAAGAAATTTTTACTCGTTTTCCTTTTTTGATAGGCAAGTAAAGTATTCAAGTAAAAATACATATAATGGATAAAAAGCTTGACTTTTAGCGTTAATGAAAACGTATAAAAAATTCTCAAAAATTCAGAAAAAGCATTTCCTTTCAAGAATCAGGCCGAACAGGAGGGGGAGGGTTAGAGAATATATTGTTCTTGGCAAAATTCCATTTTCATAAAATTTGGTTCGAGTTGACAAAAAATTAGAAAAAATTATACTGTTCACGGAAAAAGGGACTTTATGGGTCATTTTACCAAAAGTCCCTTTTTTCGGATTTGAAACTCCAAAATTCTAGAAAATTGATTAAAACCCTCTAGAGATTCCTACTCTTAGGATGCGAAATGAGATCTTAAAACAGTATTTTAATACGTATCTACAAGAAATTCTTCAAATTCTAATGCAAAAAGTTTTTAAAAAGTTCGTTTACTCTCAGATCCCTTTTTTCACGAATTATCACAAAAAATGATGATTTCTTCGATAAGTTTTCATTTTGAATTGAAAATGATGGAAAAAATCATATACTTACATCCCTACTTCAAGTCAGAAAATTTGTGAAAAATTGAAATTTTTCATTGTCCTCTTTTTCTATACAATTTAAAATCTCAAATACAACTCGTTCCTTGGTTCACGTAAATACATAAAGTAAACACCAAGGACTACGACCGAAACAATTCCCCGAAGTAGAACCAACATGGAAATTTCAAAACCATACGAACTCTGTTTACCAATTTAATTGACAAGAAGTTTGCAATTAAAATACACCTTAAAATTAAAGACGTTGGAAGTTGGCGTGTCGAATTTGATTTTAATAAAGGTATTGTTCCGTGACGACGCATATTTAATTACTTCGGCTGATTACGGCGATTCTACCGCGGCCATTTTTTTTTCTCTCCTCCGTATAATAATAATAATATCAATTAAATACGTCAACGTGCCATTAATACTCATTTTCTAGGTTGAATATTGTCATTATTCACGGTATAACCATTTGGTGCTATGCGTTTAGCTATCTGCTGGATTTAGGTATTAAGGTGTTCAACGGGTATAAGCTGTATCATTTTTAATATACATCGTAATTTATGAGAGGTGATTGTGAGAAGCGTGAAAACCTTGAGATATATTCGTGCAAGGTGTGGGGTTGACAAAAATATGGTACGTAGCCAGGAATTGTCCACCAGCGCCATTTCAATTACCAATACCTATCTAAATCACCGATATTCTTCGTCCTATAAAAATCAACACTTCACCGTGCGTATTTTTTTTTGTCAAGCTCACTTCTTCCGTTCAATGCACTTCGATTAATTCGCTGGAATATGATTAAATCGTGGTCTCAACGATGCTCCGGCTCGGTACTGCGGGTAGGTACTAAAAAACCTTCCAACTAGCGATGACTCGTGATAATGCTATTCGACACTGTTGTAGGTCTGGCTAAATTAGACACACTTATGGTAATTAAGAAGCTTAAACAAGTATATACAGCTTTCATTGCTCAACCATCCGAACCGGCTTTTTATTCATTCACATTTTCAATACCCTAGATCCTTCTTTTTATCCTTGTTACGAGTACCTACGTTGAATTGGTTACCAATTTTTCTAAACCGTGTGGTAATTTTCGTCGTGACCGGAGGCAAAGTGAGCGGCAATTTAGTCACCAATGTTTTCAACAGTCATCTCCTACAAATAGATATAATTTTAATCGAATCATCTCCACATTCTTGGTACTAAAGCAATCAGAAAAATCATCGATAAATTACACTATTGGTTTTTCACGGTACGCTAGGTAATTCGCGAAAGCCAAGTATTAAAAAAAAAAACTATCTACAACACTGTCACTTAAAATCGATACGGATGGAAATTTTAATCGTATTCTAGCGCTCGTGTTTAATTAATTCGTCCGCTATGTATACTTATTTGCTGAAATGAGTAATTAATTTTGAACGTTGCTAACAACATTTTTTTTTTTCATATACCCACGTTTTTTCATCTATATTTACATATTCGTCCTAACTATATGGAATTCCAATAACAGAGGTGTATTATTATTAAATATACTGTACGTATAGAAAAAATGTACCTACACGATAAGAATAATCAAGAAATCAAACATATAAAATATATACCTAATGAAGATGAATCAAAAATATTAAATAGATGCACATTATGTACGATATCTACCAATGCAGATACCAAAAACATATGTGAGTATAGGGCCATCTTTCTAGTTATATCTTCATGATTTTTTTTATTCACTTGTACAAACGTTAACCATTGTTAGGCTTGAAAAGTTAAAAAGAATGGGCGTTTATATCCGAAGAAAAATTAATGATACAACCACAACACACGCCAACGTGTCAAGTTTCATTTGTAAGAAAAAATAATGACGATAAAAAAAATAAAACAAAATAAAAACAACATGGAAAGAGTCGAGTTAATTACATAGAGAATATACTTAGGTAGGTATACCTTTTACTAATTCGTACTGCAAAATACACGTATGGAAACGTGCTGGAAAAATTAAATAGGTTTGCCCTCCTCGACTCCGAAACTTGGCTTCAAATTGGTGCCCTTTCCCCTTTCTCGACAGATAAAATAGACTTAGAAAATTAAAAGAAAAATAAAGTATTCAGTAAGACACCATTTCATTCATATTCATATAGGATATGATTATGTTGATTTTGGTGGTGTGGCTAGCCGAGGTGCCGAAAGTTGAAAAAGAGTAATCAGAAATCCTTCGTTTAGATATTCGAAATTTTGATATTTTTTTTCCTGAAATACATACCTAATTTAAACAAAGAAAGGGATCACCTTCGAGCAAAAAAAAAAAAAAAAAAACTTTTAAAAAAGGACTTGAACGGTTGATTTTTTGAAAGTATAAACATCAAAATCATGGATATGAGTTTCAAAAAAAATAAACTGTCTACTTACGATTTACCTATTTGACTTTTTTCTCTTATACCCAATTTGAATCACCGTCAAAAAATTATACTTGAATGTTCATTTTTTCTGCCTTTTTTCCCTCAGCATTGGGTACCTCAAATTAGATAACGAGGAAAGAAGAAAAGGGAAAAAAATGAATTTAGTTAGAAAACATATAGACATTCGTGGATGTGCTTTACGAACACAAAAAAAATTGATTAAATATTATCGTGGAATTTGAAGTAAAATTTCAGTAGAACACAACTTCTGGACATGTTCTATAGATTTTTTTGAACCTAAAAATCAGGTACGAATTTTCACTACTTTTTCAAAACTTGTTAAACTATTTTTCACACTAATCTCAAAAAAGAAAAATTACTCATTCAAAATTATTTCCAAATATTCTTTCAATGAGAAAAATTAGAAACAACCATTTTCGAAAAATAATCAAATTTGTTTGATGAGAAATCGTCGATAGAGGTGCCTAAGTATGTTTTGAATAAAAAACAACGGGGTTTTTTCTAATGGAACTTGTGACTTTTTTTCTCGTTCTAAATTAGTAAAAAATTACTACAATTTTTTGTAATTTTTCAAATTTTAACTGGTTTTTAGGAATTTTTTTCACTGAGATTCTTTCAATGAGAAATGTTTTACAGATTTCTTCCTTTTCGAAAATTTGGACTGGTGTTGATGATTTTTCACTGATTTAGAATGAGGTAGTAGATGGGAGAGTATTTGTAAGGGAATCGAAAGTAGGTATAAATCTCTGGTGTCCATGGGTTCATTTTTTAACGTATTACTTACTCGTGTTCAAAAAGCAACAAAAAATTTCAACAATAAAAAGAAACTTTTTTCATGTTTCCATTATCGTTCTAAAGTTTTTTTTTTTTAATCAATTCAATACATTTTAGTTAACATTGTTCAAAATTGTGAAGGAGAGAACGAAATTCTTTATAAAAATTGAACCACTGCTTCTGGTTTGGTTTACAACCAACTCAATTTTCAAGTATTGCCAATGAATAACGTGCATTAATTTTCAAAAGTTGAAACTAAAATCTACTTAACCTATTTCAAAAATCATAAAGCAGAAATTGAGATTAATATTTCTAAAACTAATACAGTCCTGGACTAATATTTCCGTTCAAAATTCAAAGCTAATATTTTGGGGATCAAAATGTGATATATTCAAGAATCAAAAACTGAAACTGAAAACAGTGGCTTCGAAAAGTGGAGTACAACCGAGATAGGAATTAAACATAAGGGGAAAAAATGGTTTTTCGGGTATTAAAAACTCAATTTTTTCAAAGCTTCGCCCTCGTTTTGCTCGGGCATAAGCAGAATCACAAATAGATAGATGAATTTATTTCAGGCGACAGAGCAAAAAATCTTATTTTTCCCCCCTCCCACAAAAATTTTTCTGGTATTTTCAAGCCTTGGAACTCATTTTGTACCCTCCCCTCTCCAAAAAAAAGCTTCCGACGCCATTGCGACCGATAATATTCAAAAATAAAGAAATTAAAAGTAATATTTTAAAAATCAAACGCTTGCTGTTTATAAAATGCTTATTCAAGAAACTGAAAAACTATACTTCCAACACCAAAAACTTAGATCGATAAATACCCCAAGAACAAAACTCAAAACTGTTTTTGTAAGCCGTTATGGTTTATCTGCTACAAAATAGGGGCGTTACTCTGACGCATCAAAGCTCTCTTATTTACACTTCAATCAATGAAAATTATCGAAAATTACTGAAAAGAAATAAAGAATCGAAATTGCAACACAATAATAAATCAGTGAAAAAAATTCGCTGAAAACGAGTGGAAAAAAATTACTAGAGAATCAGTGAAAACTCACTAAGTCAGCAAAACATCTGAAATTCTTTGAAAAATCAGCGAAGGTCCGCTGAAAATAAAAGAATTTAGCTGCTTTTCCCTCAGCTGCAGTTATAGCTTTTTACAGTGACTTTTCACTGCTTTGAAATGAGAGAAGGCTGAACCAAACAAAAGGTAACGACCTAACGACCTCTTCTCCTTCTCTTTTCCCCTCATTATTTGAAAATAAATCATCTCAATCGAAAATTTTATTTCGAATTGAAAAATCGCACTTTTCTCATTTCGAATCAGTGAAAAGTCACTGAAAAAACCCAGAATTACAGCCCGGGAAAAATTAGCAAAATTCTTTGATTTTCAGCATTTGTTAAAAAATGTTTGCTTCTGTGGATTTTTTTCACTAAGTGACTGTGTTGCAATTCTGACTATTTTTCAGTGATCTTTGATAATTTTCACAGATTCATAAATCAGAAAGCAGTTTTGTGCCACAAGACTGTAATTTTCTAGCCAAACAAGTTGGCTTGCTGAATATATGAATGTAGGATTGTAGGTACTTAACCTACACAATTTTTCGGTTCGTCATCGGCTCAAATATTTTAAGTATATCAGTAAAATACCTAAGCAACAGAGTTTTATCAGTCAAAAATTCTCTTAAAAAACAGTCAGAAATTTCTGAGTTTTTGCTCCCCTTCTTTTCCATCAATAACATTTCAATTTATTACTTAGGTCCCCTTCTTTTCCATCAATAACATTTCAATTTATTACTTAGGCATCTCCTTTTTCTCTCTCTGTCTCAGACAGTGTGATGTCTTTAGCAAGCATATTAAAAAACATCAGAATTTCTTATGGAACCTATAAATTGAATGATCGAATTTTTTGAAGACCATTTTTTGAACATCATTTCAGTTGAAAACAATCATGCACAAATATTTTGTGGAAAAAAAAACAAAGAATTCTAAATTCTTTTGTGTAAGTATATAAATCTGAATGAATTTGGTCATTTTTTTTCCAAATAAGTACTGCCAGATTAATTGAACGTCAGAAAAATACGTTCGTGAATTGAAAACTTGAAATTCAATTACATACATTTATATGGTTTTCAACATTTGAATTATCAGTAAAAAAAAATGAACGAAATGAACTTTAAACCCCTTTAAGCTCAAGTGAACACAGAATTTTTTTGGTAACAACAGAAAACGGATATTCTGAAATTGTAGTAGGTATATTTAAAGAGATCGGGAAGAGGAGAAATTAATTTTTTTCGAGTTAAAATTCAGCTGTGATCCATTTTAAATCTGAATGCAATAATAACGAAATTTGGATGAGATACCTAATTACCTACCTAACTACATTCTTTAAAACTTTCTGAAAATAAATAATCAGAAATAATTCGCCCATGTTGATGGGCACAACTAAATAATTTGCAAAGAATTGAGTTGTTTATCCTTTAAAAAGGTAGCCCATGTAGGTGAACGTGAAAAACTCTCGATGATATGAAGTGAAAAAAATCCATAGTATTTGACGACAAGATGATGTGCCAAATATTTGAATCAAATTTACCTATACTGATAATAACGAAGTCATGATAAAGCAAATAGTGTTTACTTTGTTCGTATAAAGGTTGAAACTGTCGAGATTTGTAACGTGTTATAAAGACCACACAGGAAAGCCGACACTAAGACCGTAACTAATGTATGAGTTATTAGCTGAACAATGATTACACTACGTAACCACTTACTTCGTCCAAAAAGAAGAAAAAAAAACATTAAAAAAAAAACTAAATTTAGTTTCACGTTTAATAACGTATTCAAGAAACTACCTATACTAATAAAACTATCAAAGAAAATTAACTTTAATCGATAAATTAATTAATTATTTTTCCACAGAATTTATTGCTTAAATGGCCGCATACGTATATATGAAGTTTACGCGTGAAAATATAAATAGCATAGGTGGATAAGTCGGATTATCTCTCCGACTGTGCTGACTAGTAAGTTTTAAAGATACCTATGCGACCTACCAAGTGAGAAATTACTTGGCTGGCTCGAGCATACGAGTTGGTACCCAATTACCACTCATATGTGTATAGTTTTGCATAATTATTCCGTTCTTTTCAGCGTCAATCGTCAATGTAGGTAGGTAAATAACCATGGTAAAATTTATTTTCACACTAAAATCTAAACGAAGGAATTGAAGAGAATCTTCTATAATATAAGTTAATTCAAAGTCGAACTAATATGAAAAGGAGTATCCAACAGGGTGTGTTCTAAGGTTCGTACCTCAATACCTCCTATGTTTCTTATAATTAACTAATTAAGCTGTGGTAATTGTAATTGTAGAATATTCTACGCCAACTTACTAGCGCCACACCGGTAAAAAATTTTTTTCAAATAAGGACCATAACAGTCGTTAACCGCACATGTTGTTCAGCCTAGCGGGAAATTTTGTAAACAAAAGAAGATGGAAAAAATTAATGTAGCTGTTATACCAGTACGTGGATTCGAATTCGTCTAATAATGACAACAAACAGATATAAGGTACGTTTGTTTGAAAGACACTAAATTCATTTCCTTTGTGTTAACAATGAGAAATCGATTCGACGTCGGTGTGATATGTATTATACTACGTCTATCATTTGTTGTGCGAAATATCGCCGAATTGGAACATTTGGAGGGTTGGCATTTGATAGATTGAAGAAAAATTGAAGTCTCGATTAAACAGTGTAATAAAAATGATGAAATAGGTATTAAATAGGTAGACATCTATCTTTGGTAAGACGTAAAATAAATAAAAGAATCAGTCATTGCGGAGAAATTCCTTCTTTTTAAATCAAAAAAAGTAATATTTTACAGAAAATCAATGGTTTCTCAGATTTTTCATTTTCAGGGAGAAATTACTTAGGTAGATACCTTTGAGTCGATTACAAAATTGTCAGAAAAAATAATTTTATTAAATTGAAAAATCACCTGAGAAATCAGAAATTCAGACTCTATGAAATCTATTTTTAAAAAATCAGAAATTTGTAAGCAGGAAATCAGGGAAAAATCAGAAATTTTTGGCCAAAAAATCTAAATTAGTAATTCTGACTAAAAATCAACGAAAAATTCATTAATTTTGAAACAAAATTCAGCAAAAAATCAATAATTTTTGACTAAAAAAATTGGCAAACAATCAGTAATTTTGTCCAAAAAATCAATAACATGAGGTACCATAATTTCTGACTTATAAAATCAAAAGGTAGAACCTAATTTCTGATCGCAAAATCATTACTTAATCACTAATTACTTAGTCATTCCTGACTGTAAAATCTACGAAAAGATCATTAATATTGAACTGAAAATCAGCAAAACATCATCGGCAGTTTCTGACTAAAAAGAATCAGCGAAAAAAATCAACAATTTCTGACTGAAAGATCAGAAAAAATCGGTAATTCTTGACAGAAAAATCATCAAAAAAAAATCAATTTCTAGATCAAAAGGCAATAATTTGTGATTGCAAAATTGATCATTTTTGACTGTAAAATCAGCGAAAAAATCAGTAATATGGAACTAAAAATCAGCAATTTCTGATTGAAAAATAAATTATTATTTAAAAAAAAAAAACACACATTAATTTTGGACTTTAAAAGCCCGTAAGTAATTTTTTGCCAAAAAATCATATTTCAGACAGAAAAAATCAAAAGGCAGTAATCTCTGATTGAAAAAATTGATCGTTTTTGACTGAAAAATCAACAAAAAAATAAGTAATTCTTGACTAAAAATTAAAAAATCAGAAAAACATCAATTTCTGACTGAATAATCGGTAATTTTTGATTGAAAAAAACGTTAAGTTTTGAATTTGAAAACCCATAATTTTTTTTTGAAAAATCAGTAATATTTCAACTCGAAAGAACCAGCAAAATTATTTCTGACTGAAAAAATCAAAAGGCAATAATTTCTAATCGCTAAATCATTCATTTTTGACTGTAAAATCAGCAAAAAATCAGTAGTAGAAAAAAAATTCTGACTATTAATTTTCAAGTGAAAATCAGCAAAACGAAGGTAATTTTTTACAAAAAAAAAAATCAATGAAAAAATAATCAATTTTTAAAAACAAAATTTCACAAAACTGGTTCAGATTTACGGAGCAGATGGAAAAAAACATTCAGCGCCATAGGATTTAATTCAGCTTAAAAATTCGAATAATAACAGTTTTCATTGATTTTTTTTTTTGAAATTTTACAATTTATTCGAAAATTTTTGATCTGTTAGAAAAATTTAACCCTTAGACCAATAATGTCTTGGATAAACAGGATTTTCGCCACAGATAATGTCGAGTGTGAGCAACAATAAGACGCCCCTAGCTATACGCGTAAAAATTTTTTCATCCCAGTGGAAAACAATTACAAGATGAAAAACTTGAACATTTAAATTCTAAGATAGTCATAAACATAAGAAAATTAATTAAGAATAGATACTTCCTTCACTTAGCTCACAGTAATAAAATTACTTTTGCGGTTGCAGCAGACTCGGATATACTTAGACTTACGCAGATTCGTACGATGCGTAATAAAAACACTAAATTTTATAACTGACAAATTAAAAAAAACAGTCGAGTCGCGTCGTCTGTAAATGTGTTGAGTCAGGAATGTAAATATATCAAGTCGAAAAATATTTTTATGGAGGTACAGATAAGCACTGTCTAAGGGTTATAACTGTACAGGTACTTAGGTAATTATGTATTAGGTATGGGAAATTACAGACAACTGGACCATTTTTCAGTATGATTATTTCTCTTTGGTGAATAAATCAAAGATGATGTTCAGGTTTGCTGAATACGCAAATGATTTGAAAATTGGATTTTCCCAATTATTTCAAATAGGTACATATATTAAAAAATTAATGAATTAGACGATTTCGTGGTAAGATGGTAATATGATACAAAATGAATTCTGCTGTTTTTTCGGTATCTTTTTACTATTGAAAAACATTAGGTAATTTTTGTAGAGGGAACAGATGTTCATGTTATTCTGAAATTGAAGGCATCATGTTGAATGCAAAACACGTATTATAAATTGCTCAAGTCGTCGGTATTAAAACCTAATAAACCAATTCTTAAAGAAAAACAAAAACGAAGAGTAATCATTTTAAGGACTACCTAAATAATCAAAAAACTTCAATTGAAACAGGACTTTTATGATTTTTTTCAATTATTTCCTACTTACAATAAAAATTTACCTAAAAAGATCTTCACTTTTGGAAATTTCTGGGCTGAACCTAATTTTTACTACCTACTTAAAAAGCAATTTTGCCATTATATGAGGGGAGCAGGGTGCTGTCCAGGTGTCCACCATTTGAGTTGATCCTGAAATACGATGAAAACTGAAAAAAAGTGACGAAGACGACTTTTCAGATTTTCAAGGATTTTTCTACAGGAAAATTTAAGGAAGATTTAAAGATTTTTAGTTTTAAGCTTCGGTTGGAGGGTATGACAACTTCTAGTCAAACTCAAAAATGCTCGACTTGATCAGAAAATAATTCTCATATTTTCCAAAAATTAAAATCGTGGGAATTTTTTTAAAAATTTGAACATTGGTACCTACATACCAAATATTTCTTTATTAAAAATTTTATTGGATTTTTTTAGAGCTGAACAGTTTTCGATTTCAATCGGTTCAAAGATTTTTTTTTTTAATGAATAAAAATCGAAAATGTTGAAAATTTCTCAAACAAAACAGATTCTAAGTGTCAATGACAAACTGAAACTATAATACATAATTACTGTATATGGAAGGAAAAAAAATTAAAAAATTTCCAGTCTAAATAAAAACTTTTTAGATGCAAATTTTATTTTCAAAAATTTAGAAGGACATCACTTCCCCGAATTTTTTGGACATATCACAATTTTCCTAACCATAGGTGCACCCAGAAATTAATTAAGGAAGGGGCTGAGACGCTTAGAATTTGGGTAAAATCGGAGGGGGGGTTAAATTTCAAATTAATCATTTTTCATAGGTCTTTCGGTCAAAAATCATCAATTTTTTCTTACAGACTGCAGGGAATTTATTGAGGAATCGATGATTTTTGACTCGAAAATTGGTCAAAAATTATCAATTTTCAACATTGAAAAAAATACTATTTAAAAACAAAAAATGTATATTTTTTTTGATATTTTTGTATAATGAAAAAATCATTCTCTCGAGCTTAAGGGGGTCTCAAGCTCTTTAAGCCTCCCCTTGGGTATAAAAAGACCAAAAAAAGCCCCTCTCCCCTCCCCCCAAATCTTCTTGGTTTTTCGAGATTTTTTTATTAATTTTGCGTCAATTCCAAAAAATCTTCCGACGCTGCTGCTGATTTTGGTTTTGAATTGGTTCTAATATAGGTAGGTAAAACTTCTTAAACAGTTTTTTTTGGTTTTGATAATTTCATTTTTCGTACTTAATGGTTCTGTTTTTTCTTGGAAAATAATAAATTTAAAATTGGAAAATTTTGACATACGCCTACATATGTTCGTAAGTGAAAATGCAATTTGAAGATGAAGATGAAGAATCATACGTATTACCCCTCTCCCCTCCTACCGATCGGCTTACCTCTCTTCGAAGAGAATCATTTAGAAGTTGTTGTTGAAATTGATATAGATAGGTAATAATTTAATGAAAAAGTTTCAGCAAAGACGAAATTCGAATCAAAAATTTTTATTTTTGGAAAATATTCGAATTGAATTTTCAAGGTATTTGCAACAATTCAAACGAACCATTTGAACCAGATTCGAAGTAAATTAAAAAAAAAATCGTGATTCGAAAATTTGAAAAAATTCGTACTTACTACTTGAATCTCTCTTTATGGTTAATTTGACTCGCTGGGGTCTTTTCTCAGTCTGAATGGAAAAGATTGAAAAATCTTACAAGTCTCAAGTCTTTTTACCCCTTTCATTAAAAAAAAAAAAATACGATTTTGATTTCTTCATACCACTTTTGAATTCTGGGAATAGGGCACTCTTCATTTACCAAAGGAATAATTGACCATTCGAGAAGAATTCACTCAAATATCATAATGAAAACATAAACTTTCGACTTCTTTTCTTTCTATTTCGGTACACTGAAAATCTCTTAGCCCCCTCCTCCTCATTCTGTGACTAGTTAGGTGTAAAAAACAATTTCTCAGAAAAATATTTTGAAGAAATGGATCCCTTAATTTTTTTTAATATTAACGTTTATTATTTTTAATAATGAGCCAAGAAATCTATGACAAAATTTTGACAAAATTACTTCATGTGATTTTATTTCAATTTTCAACTCGAGCACTTTTTGAAAAACTCTTTTTTTAAAATAAAGCCTTTGATATAGGTCCACCTAAGTAATTTTTTTTAAAAAAATTAAAAACAAAAAATAGTCATACTCAATTGCGGTACGATAATTAAGGTAATACAGGAAAACCGATATTTACTATTGCTGGTCAGAAATGGTTTACGTTTCGAAATGAAATGTGCCAATTCCTTACTGCGCTGTGAAAATTGAACGGTAATTCCTGAGGAAAAGGTCAGTAAGTATAAGTGGATAGGTACTTAATTTGCTTTAGTAATGTTTTCTAAAATGTTATTGTAGTTTTATTATAGTAATAAACCACCATTTTTAAACTATTCACCATATCGAATGTTGTCATTACGGCTGTTTCAGATTGCTTAGTATTGCGTGATTTTGTATAGTTAGAAGTGCTATTTTCCTATAATAATACGAACGCTTCGGAAGATATTAATCTATTTATACACGAATACATTTCTTTTAAAGTTAATATTACCTTTTTGATTTTCTGTGTTTGTTTATTATATACCCACGTATTAGTGTAAATATAAAAGTGAAAAACGATTTTTTAATATTTTATACGTTCGAAAGGTTTTGTTGTTCTTTTTTATTCTTTATTTGAAAAAAGGATAGAGAGAGAGGACACGAGCTCGATAATGATATTTTTCACACTTTTATTAGGGAAAAAAAGTTTTTTTTATAGGTATACTTTACATTTCAAAGATATTGTAGGTAGGTAGTACCTGCCGAAAAAATTACCCTTTTTGACGAGTCAGATGGTAATACATTGGACGTATTCTCACCGCGTGGCGCGAATTAATCGAATTGAAATATTAATTAAGCGCCCCCCGAGGCGGCGTAGTTGACTGAAAATTTTTTCAAATTAATCTTCTTCGTTACCCTTACAAATATCTACTTAGTTGTACAGTTTCCGTGATGCTCATTTTATGAACACACTGTAGAGAAGTTTTCTCTTCGTAGGCTACACGATGTCATCATTATTAGCCGCAATAAAATATGTTTACTTTAGCATCAGACAAAATAGTGGCGTTCACATTAGTCATATTTAGTGAGCCGTGTAAAAGAATAACATGCGAGTGTTTAAAATCTGAAAACTTATTTAAACGAGATTGCATTTTAAAAATACGCGTACTTATCTATATACGAGCTCTTGAAAATGCATAGACAGAGTCACCACGTACCGAGACTACAGGCAATTAATTTCCTCATAAAGGATGACACAAACAGACGTGCCTGATGAGAAATGTACCTATCCACTGTATCTACTTACGTATAATTCTATACGCTTTTTAAATCGGTACATTTCAAAAATGCTACGATCTGCCGGCAAAAAAACCTTAACGTTTTGGGTATACTTCGATGAGTTTTAAAGCGAATGAAGGAAACTAGGTACATGGTATTTTTAAAACACTCCGATTACCTATTCAAATTTCATCGGTTTCGAGTTAATTTAACAGGAAATTCAAAGTATCTAACCCAGTTTATAAAATTAACAATCGAATTCTCATAATTTCAAAATATCGATATTAAAGATAGCCAGATTTACACAATTGATAATTAAATTCGTGATTTCTCATTGTTCTGGTTGCGTAATTCAATTAAATTGAGAAATCAGACAATCGTCTTGAATTATAGGTGAGTAAATAACTGGAATACGTTTCGATTCCGAGTTATACAAGAAATATGTAATACGTACTTATTATCGATATTAGATCGCATTCAAAGTATTATCACATTGGATGGGTAAAGTAAGTTGACTATAGAACGAAAATATGGAAATTTTTTACAAAAAATCTGGTTTCAAAAATGATCTGATCGGACGGGTTGGGTAAAATCCGAGAGGAAGGATTTCAAGTCTGAAATTTGAAATCTTCCGGAAAAAAATGAATGCCAAATTCAATATCTGAAAAACTTTTAGAAAGTTGATTTAAAATTAACTTTCGAAAATCTAGGAAAGGGTAGTTGGAAAAAAAGTTGAAAATTATAGCAAATTAACATTTTTATGAATATTAGAGTAATGAAAAATATTTTTTCTCGTTCTGTCTGAAAACTGGTGAAACTAGATAAGGGGGTTTCGGAGGAGGGAACTAGAATTTCTCAAATACTCTGTGTAATTCGATATTTCAAAAAAAAAAAAAAAAAAAAGGATTTCAAATTCGAAATCCAATGTGTGAGGATGAGTTTATATCCAAAATCTCGTTGGATTTTATTGCCCAACCTTGCTGATCAGGTTTTATCAAATTTTTTAAAATGATATTAAAACTGATATATATATTTTGACAAACCTAGGTATTAATTAATACAATCATTTTAGGTCTAAGCCATAGGCGGATTTAGAAAAATGAATCAGGGGGGGGCTAAGCCCCAGGTCAATGGCATTAGAAGTTTTTTTGGAAAGGTGCAAACTACAAAATAGATACAAGGACTAGAAATACAAGAAAAATTTTATGAAGAAGTAAGAGGAAGCCATCTTTGACACTGTCACTTCAAATAATTTAAATAATTGCGATTTAATTTATACCCGAGCGAAGCGAGGGTGAAGCTTTGAAAAATTGAATTTTTAATGGCCATAAAATTGATTTTTTTTATTTTAACGATTTCAAAATTCCTATTTGATGTTATTTTGGGGGAAGGGGAGGGAGAACATTTATTTGCAGTCACTGACGTTGGAAGCTTTTTTTTGGGAGAATACAATTTGAGGAAGAAGACTTGAAGTACCGGAAGGAATTTTTGGGGAAAAGAGCCTTATTCCTCAACTTTGCCTAAAAGTAATTTATGAATTGTGATTTTGTTCATGCCCGAGCGAATCGAGGGCGAAACTTTGAAAAAAATTGTATATTTAATGCCCAGAAAATATGTACATTTTTTTAATGGTAGGTACATTCGAGTTTGATTGTCAAACAGTTTGACAATCAAACACGAAAAATTTTTGGACTTCCACCTCGCAAGTGAGGGCAAAATCTACTCAAAAAACCAATTTTTCAAATTTTTAATGAAAAAAAAAAATTCATTAAAAAATCTTGAGATTGAAATTTTTTCAACAAGAAATAAAAAATTATAAATTTTTAAAAAATTGTTATTTTGAAAAAGCGTTTTGAATGGATTGAAAATAATCTGTTTCAAAATTCACCATTTCTTTCACTTTACGAGGTTTTTGGTCTTTAAAAAAAATCATGAAAAAAAATTATTTTTACATTGAATTTTGAATAGAAGGCATTCCCTAGTTTTCGCGAGCATGCAAGACTGATTCGATGAATAGAGTGGGAGGAAAGGGGGTTTCTTTCATGAAAAAACAATCATGGTAGGAAATATTCAACAATAGCAGCATGAAAATATAATACTTATGGTTAAATTTCAGCGAGGTTTAGATTCAGACCTAAAATTACTGTACATTGGAATGTGAAAAATTGCGAAATTTCCTATTTAGTTTCCAGAAATTTGATCTGGGCAATTAGGTACATCATTGATCCAAAAGTTTTACAAATACGTTTTGGTATGATTAAATGAGATGCTTGAAACAATGTGAGTCCAGTCATCAGAGATGAAAGTTGTCCATCCCTTCTCACATTTTCTCGAAAAGTTAACAAATTATGGGGTAAGTTGAAAATTTTTTGAAAGTGTGCCTATAAGTATAGAACGAATTTTTTTTAACATTAACAACTTTTTAAGAAAAATAAAAGGTCGGTGAATTTCGTTGCAAACTGTCACGAAAAAGAGAATAATGAGAAAAATTTTCTCTTCAAATTGATGGAATTTTTTCAAACAGACCATCAAAAAATTAATTAATTTCTTTCTGAAAATCATCAATTTTTCAAGAACCTTTGCCTTCGCTTCGGTTAAAAATAAAAAGCCCATTAGTGATAGTGATTGATGACTTCAATACTGAAAATTGATAAAAAGTGAAGGAATTTTAGCTTTTGGATGTCATATTTTTCGAAAACTGTTATCTTCGCTTTATTCGGGCTCGATAAATTTACAGAATTCAATGGCATAGTGATATGAACTCTTTTCCGTTTCATTCCAGATGATTGAATATTTTGAAGCGGAAAAAATTTCCTAATTTATCAAAAGACTTGATGACCATCTCGAAAGGGGTTTTTAAAAAGCGATCAAGAGGGAGGTCAAGGATTATATATTTTTTTTTGGGGGGGGGGAGTCAAAAAATCATGTACAGAATTTAAAAAAGCACTTCAGTACTCTTTCATTCTGAGTTGTCAGTGAAAAGTCACAGATGAACAGTTAGAATTGCAGTACAGGAAAAAATCGTCGAAATTCGCTGATTACTGAATTCATAAATTTTACTGATTTTTTAGTGAATTTTTACTGCTTTTTCAGTATTTTTTTTTCATTGATAAGTTTCCAGAGAAATTTTTTTCGCTGATTTTCTCCTGTGCTGCAATTTTGACTGTTTCTCAGTGATTTTCCATAATTTTCACTGATTTATGAATGAAAGAGTAGGTACAACTGGTCAACAAATTATTTTCTTTTCAAAAAAGAGGCAGTGATTTCCCCTTTTCAAAAATAATAATAAAAGTAGGCAAATTTTTATTTTCACCGTTGAGATTTTTGTCCAAGTTTCATCTCTATTAACTAATACGTGCATAGTTGAAACCCCAGCAAAGTAATTACTCTCCGAATTTTCTTCACTTTTTAAAAAATTATATGAAGGGAGAGAAAGAGTACAAAATGTACCCCATTCTTCCACCTTTCACTAACAAACAAATAAATAAATTTCAAAAGGTAATAAACTAAACGCAAGTTGATACGCATCCGCAATGATACCACACAGGATCATACATAGAAATTAGAAACACTTCCACCATGATCCTTTTCTCCATCCCTATCACGATGTACAAAGGTAAACGATATTTTTTACACCGCACCTTGATCGCTCAATCAATTTACCCTTAATCATTCTACAAATAAACATATAAACAATGGCTCGGTTAAAAAATAACCTATTACAATTTTCGCGCAGTAGGACGTTCACCAAAAGTAATTACCTTCGAAAAAAAAGGGAGCAAGAGCAAGATGTGCGTATTTCTCATCAGCAATACCTATACCTATTCGACGCGACCAAGGTGTCATTTGCGTTTCTTTTTTTGTGTAAATTAACCACAATAACTTCGTAATGACTTAATTATTTATTACGTTATCAAATTACATCCCTTTTATAATTCGCTGTACAGGCCGTGTAATGATAAACCATATCCAAGTTTTATTATATAACAATAGTCAACCTGGAGGGGGTTGGGGAAAGTCATTACCGGCTATTATGATTATTATGTGCAGAGGCTCACTTCCACACCTAGATCCGAACACATTTAGGTAGGTAGTACCTGTACCGGAAAAGTTGAATAAAAATACAAAATGGCATTTTCGCACGAAATAAAAAATTCAAAGGTGTTATTTGTTTGGAATTACGAATTGTAGGTCTAGGTATATCGACATGAGTACAAAGCCAATTCATTCACGTAAATATTTGAATATCTAATTTAGATATTTAATAATTCTGCAGGTTTCGCGTGTTCTTAACATAAATAACACAAGTATTCATTATAATTTATCATACATAGTCTACCTAAAATAATTATGTTCGTGTAAATTCTTACAAATATAAGTAGGTGAACCTGAACTTAAAAATCCCCCTTGGGGGTCAAAATTGTCCTTTCAGAGTCAACTCAAAAACCAATTTTTGACCCTTAAGGAGAGTTTCAATGTTCAGGCTCACATATGTGAAGTGATTTTTTGAAATTTATCGAGTTTTACCAAATTCTGATTGCTCACTCAAATACGTCAAAAATCGGTCAATAAAATTTCAGTTGGTAGAACTGCTACAAAAAATTTCCACAAAATATAGGTAAATCGAATTTATTTTATTGATTAAATAATTGTTTTTCAAGTCATTGAATGGACAATAATTTGAGTTCTATGAAAATTGGATAACTCAACGAACAATTGGCAGAACGGGTTAAAAAATTGTTTTCTGAAAAATACAACTTTCAAAAATTGCATTAAGAGACCTAAAAAAATTACCCATTTTTAAGGTGTTTAAATAAGCAATTTTAAATTCGTAAAAATCAATAAATTTTCTCATTCGTGATTTGCGATTTCTCAATTCCGTTGGTAGATGGTAAAAATAATATAAATTCTGGAAAACAATAATAATTCAGGAAAATATCGAAATTCAAATCGTTTCTTTCAGGAGGAGGGCGGGACTCAGCAGGTGTTATAACCCAAAACATTCAAAAATTGATTTTCTCAACTTTTTTGTACACTTGAGTACCGTTTTTCCAAACTGAGCTAACTTCAAAAACCGTGCATGAGGAAAGGGCCTTAGGTGCCATTTTTTTTCGGAAAGGGTCCTAGGTATAATTTTTTTTAGAAAAAAATTGCACCTTAAGCCCTTTCCAAAAAAATGGCACCTAAGGCTCTTTCCTCATGCACGGTTTTTGAAGTTAGCTCAGTTTGGAAAAACGGTACTCACTTGTTTTTTTGGGTTTCAAAAGTTGATAATTCTCATACCTTTCTACTCAAAAATCCAAAAAATTACGCTACCTACTATTTTTTATTTTTTAAAATCCGAGATATGAGGACAAATAAAATTCTAACAATAAATTGAAGTGAAATTCTTTCAATTTCAGGACATTCAAATATTTTTCGTTTTCGAACATTACAAATTTTTGAAGCACCAGATAGAAAAAATACCTACCCACCAGCCACCACAAAAAAAAATTTTGATTTTTTTTTTTTGTAATTTGAACCTTTTTAAGCAAATAAGGTAGGTATCTAACATTCTAACCTTGTAACATCTTAGACAAAACAAAAGTGGAAAAAGAGAATTGTTACCTAGGTACATTCACAAACGAGACAACAATCCATTTTCCAGAGTTAATTTTTGAGGTGATTTTTTTAAATAGTACAATATTCAAAAAAGTCGGCAAAAGAAAAAAAACACTTGACCGAAAATATATGTGTACCGTGCAGGGAGAGGGTATCCAAAGTCAGAAAACATAATTTTGCGCTACTGACAAAAATATTAAAAAATCAGCGATTTTTTGCATTTTTTCCCCAGGATTTTTTTTTTGGAAAGTCATGATTTTCTTGTTTTCAAATGCCTCTATCTCACCAAAAAATTGACCTAGGATGCTCATCCAAGTCTCAAAATTTTTCTCATAATCTCCTCTATATTTTAAGCGAAAGAAGAACTCATTTTTGAAAAATCCGACTTTAGCAACCTGGTTCACTGCACCATACACATATAGCAAAATAAATAAACATGATGGATCAAAATTTGGAAAAATTTATTTGTTATAAAAAGGCGATGTAGATGACGAAAAAAATAACTAATATGTGCTGCGATGCGAGAATATCACATTGAGGTCTTCTAACTCCGTCTTCCTTTTAGTCAAGAGAAGAGGTAATTTTCCAAAGGAAAATCTTCCTATCTGACTTTTTCAGATTTTCCAGATCAATTTTTCGAAGTTTTTCAGACTTTTTACATAAGATCATGAAGCTGGGATAATTTTCATGCGTGCTTCATCTAAAATCCAAAATTATGCTAAATACATGACGCTTAGCTTTTTTTTTTTCAAAAATCACTAAATTTGAGGAGATTTTTTCAATTTTTCTTTTTTGACAAAAAAATAATAAAATTCAATTTTGAAAAGTTATGAACATTACGTTTTGTAAAATGAAACAAATTTTGTCGAGGTTTATACAAAATCGAATGAATATGAAATATGGATTTTCCAGGCTGAGAATTCGAAAATTTTTTCACAATTTATTTGCTTCTCCTTCCACCCCCTTCGCGTACAAAAAATAAACACGTGCCTTAAATTAATGAATTCCGCGTATCTACTTAAATCTCTGCAATCTTTTCAGCTTACCTCGGTAAATAATAACTTGATCAAGGGGGAGGGGTACTAATCATTTTGCTGACAATATGACCACTTTGTTGATCGTGAGCAAAACGAAGACGAGATATTGTTGCAAAAAAAAAAAAATGCTTTAAAAAGTTGAATTTGCCACTTTTGCATTATCAAAATTTTCCGAGACAAGCATTCGTCTCTTCCATTTCTTCTTTTTTTTTCAACATCGTGCTCAAATGCATCAAAGCATTCGTTTCTTTTTAGAGCTTATTAAAAAGTACAACTCCACAAAAAATTATTTTTAATGAATTCTGTTGGAAGAATTAGTCTCAAAGCTAGAGACCAAATTTGTTTGGAAAAATTCGTAATTTAATAAAAAAAAAAAAATCAGACAGACGCACCTAGAGGGAGAGCTCAAGGGGCTCAAGCCCCCCATCCTTCAGCTCAGAAAAAATATTTTTTTGCTGCAAAAATGTGAAAAAATACATTATTTTACTCTTTAAACAACATTTCTTCAAAAACGTTTCGCCCTCGCTTCGCTCAGGTAGTATTTTAGTCATTTCATCTTAAAATTTGATAATTTTTGACTGATGATTTCTCCGTCAAAAATGACCGATTCTTCAATAAATTCCCCGTTTGTCAGGAAAGATCAGTCAAAAATAATTACTAATATAAAATTTGACGACCCCCCCCCCCATTTTTTTCTTAAGTTCTCAGCCCTTTCCTTGATTAATTTCTGGGTGCGCAATGAGCATATGAAATCATTCAATGAAATACTTTTCTTCGAGATTTTTTTACTTCTGAATTCTTAAAAAATTTCAGAGAAAATTCCGAAATTCCTTGCTATTTCTCTGATGTTCCAGACTTTCGAATTTCCCCGACTTTTCCAATTTTTCCACACCGAGTGCAATCTGATTTTGTCATCCGTTACTCGTGCCTAATTCAATAATGGCTTTTTTTGCAATGACAAAAGACACACCTCTGTACACGAGGCACCTATTTTAATCATGATCTACGAGACAATTACATCAAATAGGTCCCTACAGCTCACATAGTCAGGCTATCATAGCTACAGGTACATCAGCATCATATTCCAATCGGTTTATTTTCACATCGCGTTAATTATTTTATCAAACTATTTGGAAAGTTACGCACACATAGAAAAAAGAGGAAGGCAGAAAAAATATATCTAATATGACCAGTATACAGATAGCCAATTTGTAACTATGTATTTGAAATTGCTGCGGCCGGTTTTTCGGAAAGTTGATTACAAACCTCGGTTACAGCAAAGGTGTCGGTATTTTAACTAGCAACTAGGCTAATGATAGAAAAATGATATAGTGGCGCACTCTGGTAGCCGCTTGTAGTTATGTCGAATAGCGCCTTAAGTGACGTTCGTAATTATATAGCCGACAAAACCGAAGCCCACACACGTTATATTGACTCCTGCTGTATCGTCCGTCGTTCGTCGAATATTTCTTAACTCGCGAGCTATCGATTCGCTCACCGAATACGTCTCACATACAGATAGTCTAATAATTAACCGTTAATTACGCGAGATTGATTTTAATCATTAATACTAATTGAAATGAGTTGGCACTAACGAAAATACGTTCTACCTGCGCAGCAGCCACTACCTCCATCTACCATAACAATTTTTTTCCCTCTACATCGCCACGTTCAGGCGCTAATGGGAAAATTTAATTTTAGACGTCTTCGTCACCTCAGCCACTTCGTATTATTCATAATTACACCGACGCGATGATCAAAAAGAAAGTAAATGGTGTTACAAAATTTTACTGACAGTGTTGAAAAAATAAATCTATATAATGTTAACAAAGCATTCATAAATCATATTTTTACTTGTCGCCGCGAAATTTTCCAGAACCGTATGAAACAACTGACGACTCTATCAGCGAACGCCGCGCCGCGCCGTTTGCCAATTTCGACTGCTGTTCGTCGTCCTATTTGTATACCGAGAAACTGTACACTGTGCAGTCGCATCTTCGTCAACAGTCATTTAACCATGTTTTTCATAACGTGATAATGTCATTTGTAAATGTCATTTTAGATTTCTTTACATTGTTTATGTTTATACGGATAATTTCATAACAAACGATATGAGATTGTTGGCAATAGTGAACTTCATCGTATATAGGATATGGCATGAAAATCTCGAACAAGGTATACCAATGATAGGTGCGCTGTGTCGCTATTTTCTGCAAGCACCTATTTTTTTTTGTTATAAAATTTTAATTATAGTAAGTTGGCAGGAAACCCCATTCACGGGCTCGGCAAATTTTTGTCAAAGAACGCCACACAGATGGTGCATTTCTTGATATTAATCGATGTCGTTTTTGTATCAAAATAAATTGTCGTGTTGGGTAGATGCATTCGGCTTTCAAGGTTCAATTCTCACTGAAATTATTTAGGTAAAAGCCTTCGAGATTTTAAGCGAGGAATATCACTGTATAAAATGAGAAGATAATTTATAGGAAGCAGGGAGAGTAGTGGTAAGAAGGGAGGGTAAAATGCTCGTTTGTATAGACTTTATAACTTGAATTTTTTCAAAAAGCTGGTTGGATTCTTCAGAGGTATGCAAAACATTACACTGAGGGACATATTTCAAATTTTTGAAAAAATTTCCAGTTTTAGGACCAAAATTGAACAAAAAAATTGAACACATGGGAAAAATTTGAAGAAAATTTAGAAAAAATAGAAGCAACTTTGATTTTAAAAATTCGTGTTTTTTTGTCTAATTTCTTATAAGTATATTATTTTTCAGAATTCCTTAAAAATTCCTGAAAATGTGAAATTTCTCAACGAATTCTTTAAAATTAGGAGAAATTCTTTAAAGTTGAGGAATTTTGAGGATTGTAAAGGATTTATTAAGGAATTACACATTTTGAGAAAATAATATGAAAAATATTAATCAAAACACATTTTTTTTTTAGTTGAAAACATCTATTGTAAGGCGCAATATTTTTTCCAAATTTTCTTCAAAACTTACGCACTGTGTCCAATTTTTGTCCAAAAACCGAAAAGTAGAAAAAAATCAGATACTTACCTTATGCGATTATTTGGGCTGAATGATCAATTAATCGATTATTAAATGTCCAACACTGTGACGTCAACTGTGATTTTTTCACCAAATTTACTCAAGTAAGTGCATTAAAAAAAATTATAATTTCCGAAAAACGGCGTTCTAAATACTCTTTAATCATAATTTGTGCTGCCGTATTTATTTTTTCATTTTTTGGTAAATTTTTGATATCATCGTACGAAAAAATTCAAGTAAAAATACGTCCCTACATAAATGATATTCTGAAACGAAACTATCAAGTGACTTTTTCAAAAAATTCGCGCTAGAAAACCATGTTTTAATCCTGCCTCATTTCAAATTTGCAATTTGGCAATCTTGTCCCAAGGGAATTAAGTTTTTTCAATGTGCAGCATTGGAAAAGAAAATACCTAGGTAGGTGGTAGGTACTAATGAAAAAGAGTATCAACTCGTAAGTACATATCGCGATATGTATTTTGCGAGAGCGACATTTTGAAAATTTTACGACAAAATCACATCATTGATAATAACTTGAAGGCGAACTATATATTTGTCAGATTTTCAATTTTTTTCTGTTTTGGGTTACAATGTCACCAACTCACCAATAACGTGGAAAAATTTCTTAACCACATCACAGACCCTAATATACAATAGGCCGATTTGCATTCTGCTACAAGCTTCTTTATTCCATTTATTGTTATTTTTCTCAAATCTATAATTATTAATTTCATCGTAAAAAAAACTTACGAAATCATTTATTTCTCCCGAGCGAAAATTTTATAAAATCTCAAATATTCAAGGTGTAAAATAAAACAATGTTCTGGATTAATAAACCTAAAAAAAAAAAAAATAGGCCACTTCTATTTTAAAATTAATATTTTCAGGAGAATTTACGATAGAGCGTGTGTAGCGAGGGCAAAACTCTTAAAATTTTGATTGGTTTTTAATATTGAAAAAAATAGATGAGATGCAAAACAGTTCAATTTTCGTATAACTTGAATAAATCGTCAAAATTCATTATAAATAATATCGCAAAAATATTCAAAAAGTCCCAAAATGAAAAAAAAAATTGCAACAGATACAGATTAGTTTGCCTAAAATTTCATAATTTGCAGCATGTAGACATTCATGATTCAAGGTTTCCCACACTCAAGAAAAAATCATTTTTATCAATTTCGAAATTAATTATCAAATACCTAGACATTTCCAGTGGAAAAAAAAAGTGTAAAGCCTGAAATTTGTTACGATATTGGGACTTGAGAAATTATATCAAGTGATTTTTTAAAGAAGCAATTTTAATTCATTCACGTTTTGAAAGATATAGCAAATAACACAAGTGGTAATTGGTCTTCACGGCAAATTAATCTATCTATCTTTTATCTATATCTAACTGTGGTTAATTTTATGGATTATAATTATCCATGCATTTCACCACGCATGCAAACGGTTTGAACATGTGGCAAATTTCATGGGTAGGAATTATCCATCAAAATTACCAACTCAAGAGTTCGAGGAAACACATAAAACTGTGGTTAATTTTATGGATAATAATTATCCATGTATTTCACCACAAATGAAAAAATGTTTGAACATGTGACAAGTTTTGTGGATAGGAATTATCCATAAAAATTACCAATTCAAGAGTGCGAGGAAACCCATAAAACTGTGGTCGATTTTATGGATAATGATTATCCACGAATTTTACCACACATGAAAAAGGCTTCAAAATGCGTGGCAAATTGTATGGATAGTAATTTTCCATCAAAATTACCAATTGTAGAGTTTGGGAAAACCTGTAAAACTGTGGTGAATTTTATGGATAATAATTATCCACGAATTTTACCACACATGTAAAAGGTTTCAAAATGTGTGGAAAATTGTATGGATAGGAATTTTCCATCAAAATTACCAATTCTAGAGTTTGGAAAAACCAGTAAAACTGTGGTGAATTTTGTGGATAACAATTATCCACAAATTTGACCACACATGTAAAAGGTTTCAAAATGTGTGGAAAATTATATGGATAGGAATTTTCCATCAAAATTACCAATTCTAGAGTTTGGAAAAACCCAAAAAACTGTGGTGAATTTTATGGATAATAATTATCCACGAATTTTACCACACATGTAAAAGGCTTCAAAATGCGTGGCAAATTATATGGATAGGAATTTTCCATCAAAATGACCAATTCAAGAGTTCGGGAAACCCATAAAACTGTGGTTAATTTTATGGATAATAATTATCCATGCTTTTCACCACAAATTTAAAAGGTTTCAACATGTGACAAATTTTGTGGATAGGAATTATTCATCAAAATTACCAATTCAAGAGTTCGGGGAAACACATAAAACTGTGGTTAATTTTATGGATAATAATTATCCACATTTATTTCACCACAAATAAAAAATGTTTGAACATGTAGCAAATTGTGAGGATAGGAATTATCCATCAAAATTACCAATTCTAGAGCTGGGGAAACTCATAAAACTGTGGTTAATTTTTTGGATAATAATTACTTATCCATGTATTTCACCACAAATGAAAAATGTTTGAACATGTAGCAAATTTTGTGGATAGGAATTTTCCATCAAAATTACCAATTCAAGAGTTCGGGAAAACCCATAAAACTGTGGTTAATTTTATGGATAATAATTTATCCATACATTTCACCACAAATGTAAAATAAGGTTTCAACATGTGGCAAATTTTGTGGATAGGAATTTTCCATCAAAATTATCAATTCAAGAGTTTGGGGAAACCCATAAAACTGTGTTACAATTTTTTCCAGAATTATAGGCACAAATCTAATGGTATGTTCCATTTTAAATTTTCATAGATTTTTGTCAAAGTTTCAAGCTCGAATCTAACGAGCTATTTGATTTGAAGTTTTGATTGATTTATGACAGAGTTCCGGGTACCAATCTAAGCGATTTTCTATTTTTAAGAAGTGATGCATTATGGTTGTTTTTCAAAAAGGAATCTACGGCTAGTCCCAAATATGACTGACAATTCCAGATCAAAAATCAAATCCAAAAATTAAAAGAGATACTCTATTAAGTATGCATTGATTAAAATAAATATTCTTTTGAATACCTACATAATTAGAAAACTCTAGCGAACAACTTAAGGTTCGTTTTGGGTCGTACCCATTTTGTACCACATTTTTCAGCTTCCGGAAGGATAAATGAATAATTCCTTTTTTTAAACATCGCGCCGCTCATTTGCAAACGGCTATCATTTGATATCTCAGTGCATTATTGTATCACAATAAAATAGTTTTAGAAATGAAAGTGAATATAATTTAAATTTCAATCGAACTTGAAGTGTAACTGATGTCAGCAGAAACACCCCTTCGAAGAGTATGATGCGATAAATCACAAAGAAAAACAAACGTTTATTGATGGATTTTCCACTCTCAACAACGCAGGGTATAGAATCACTCCTTATTTCCGCTCCTGTCAGAATCAATGAATGATTATGCAACATTGACTTGAAATCGTCCTTTCTGTATCACATACCTACCTACTTACGTCGGATGATTAAAATAAACAAAGGGATATGTTAGGTATACATTTATCCGGGTATATCTCTTCTAAGTATTTTACCCCCTCACACGCATCTATCCATAAATCACAAACGTATCAACATATTTTCAAAAATCCATCAACTTGAATTTAATTAATTTACGACAATTACTTAGCCCACAGATATAATAAATAAATAAAACAAAATGAGGAAAAAAATTAATGAAAGAGAAAAAACGTTGCCGGAAAATTATCACCATCGTTAAATAATATTAAGAAAAGCACGCGAATTCTTGTAGCACGCTTTTCAGACAAAAAACAATTACAATGAACGTAATATTTGGTGGCTGGTATGGCTCATGATCATTGTTCCGTTAAGGTGTGTGGAATCGATAGCATTATTATACCACGTTAGCCTCCCACGCTCGACTTGGAAGACTAGCGGCTCCTTTGATGTCTTTCCCGCTCACGGTCATTATTTTAGACGCCTATTACCCGTAGAAGAACACCCAAGATATTCATCCGACTTAAAAAAGACTTCACGTTAATCCTCTCGATTTGATTCGTTCGTTGCACACAGCGAACGTAAAATATTTCCACAAAATAATATCACTTCGACTATTGGCTAAATGCTGGTTGCAATAAAATTCATTAGAATACCCATCGCTTCGTGGTATATCATTTATATACCGTCTCGTGTCTTCAAAATAGGTCTGTCAGCAGTCAAATGATTAGATATAAATGGAGAATTGTATAGGACAATTATATAAGATGAAAATTAACAGATAATTTATTATCTATTTATTCTTTTGAATTTTTTCCAAAATGGTGAGATATTCATTGCAACGATGGAAAAAGAAGAAATACCTATCCCAAAAAATATCGATTTTTATAAATGAATGAATTCGGTTATTACAAAATAGGTATCCGAACTAGAAGTAAAATTTTGAGCTCAAACAAAAATTGATCGAAAGTACACCATGAGAGAACCCCGTGACCAAAATTTCAAGCGCTGAAGTGCATTTTTCGAATTTTGGCGAATTTTTTAAAACTCGAAATACATTACAGCCTAAAAAATACCAAAATTTGATCTGATCAACGAAAAGAGTTGAAATTTGGTATATACCCTATTTTCGACCCGCTGAATTGATTGGAAGCAGTTTCAAGACATTTCGGAGCCACCAGGAAATTTTGGAATTTTTCGGCGCTGGAGAGAATGCCCATAAAAATGACCCATAATTATGCACTTCAGCACCTATAATGGTGGATTACCCATATTTGTGACCTATTTAATTGATTACAGTGCAATTTTCCAAAATTCGTAACTTTCAGTTCAAATTGGCATTTTTAAACAGAATATTTTCCTGGAAGAAATTCAAAATTCCAAAATTTCCTGGTGGCTCCGAAACTTCTTGAAACCGCTTTGAATCGATTTGGCAGATCGAAAATAGGATATCTACCAAATTTCAGCTTTTTAGCGCGTAACGTGTGCCTTGAGCGATAAGCACACCTTTGAATTTTTTCCAGGAAAATATTCTGTCCAAAAATGCGAATTTGAAATGGAAGTTACGAATTTGGGAAAACGCTCTAATCGATTACTTAGGTCACCAATAAGGGTAATCCACGATTATAGGTGCTGAAGTGCATAGGTATGGGCCATTTTTATCGGCATTTCTCCAGCGCTGGAAAATTCTAAAATTTTCTGGTGGCTCCAAAATGTTTGGAAATCGCTTCCAATCAATTCAGTGGGTCGAAAATAGAATATACAAAATTTCAAATCTTTTCGTTGATTAGATCAAATTTTGGTATTTTTCAGCCTATAAAGTATTTCGAATTTTAAAAAAATCGCCAAAATTCTAAAAATGCACTTCAGCATCTGAAATTTTGGTTACGGGGTCCTTTCATGGTGTACTTTCGATTAATTTTTTTTTTGTTTGGGCTCAAAATTTCACTTCCATGTTGGGATGCCTCCCTTGTTAGTAGTTCTGTAAGTTCATTCTATTGCATTGTAGGAAAAACTCTAAAAAAATATTGAAAATTTAGCGGAAATACATAGCTATTTAGGGGCCAATTTTTAGAGCAGGAGTTAGTATGATGTACTAGAACTTGGAGAGCTTTCAGAGAAAAATTCGTTATCAACATTTTTTTAGTCCTACAAAAATTGAACATTTTTTATTGTACAAAAAAATAAGAAAATTTAAATCGATTTCAAAAAAGTGACTGAATCATTATTCTTGAACAAAAATTTACGTCAACAATTTAAACATTAGTAAGAGCTGGGAGGTATTACGTAAAATGAGTAAATTTTAGGATTCAGTATAATTTTAAAATTCTCAACAAAATATTTGTGACCTAATGTCAAATAACAAAAATAATATTGTAAGTAAGTAACTGATTTTTATACGAAAAATTCATCAATGGATAATTATTTACATACCTGAATATAATGAAGGTAAGAAGGTAATATTTTAATCATTCAAAAGATAAGATTGTGTGATATTCAATTTTGTCGCGATTTTGTCGAGCTGATCATCGCGATATCAGAATCCATTTCGAATTTATTTTACCAGTATCTAAGCACTGGCCCGCAGCGCTCTCTGCACTCATTGGCATGAAAATAGACGTGAAGAGATGAAACTGAATGAATAGCAAAGATGGCTCTGCATGTAAGAATTTTGCACAAAAAAGAGAAAAAATTTAGGCAACTACCTAATTATCTCGTCGTTTAATTTTGACATCAATAAATGCGACTACCTTGTACAAATTTCAATCATATTTTAAAATATTAATACTTTAATGCTCGATTTATTAGGGAATTAATTTCACCAGAAATGGCTCAACATTTTCATCAATTTTGATGTAGGTAACTTGAGTCGAAATTAAGTACAAATGTGAAATTTTTTTTGTTACCTTTCGACTACCCTTTCCCTTCCACCTGGAATAAAAATATGCTATCAAATTTCAACTTCCTGATCGATGTGAAAATTTTCAAAAAAATGGTACCACGCCACCAACTTACCTAAAAATGATGAGGGTAAGAATCAGGAACAAAACTTGGGCAAAAATGTCGGGATGAGGGATGAGGATGAAAACGTTTCCCTGAAATTTTGCATTAAAGTAGGTAGGTGGGTACTTTTTATGCAACTTTTTTGACTTCTAAGAAAACGGCATTCCTTAATAAAAGCACATCTCCTTCCGAAAAAAATCTTTGAAAATAAACAAATGAAGAAATTGTATACCATCATTTTGAAAATAAATTGTGTAAAATTATTCAGCCAGTGTGAAGCAACGACAAAAAATTTTCAGGAAGAAGACATCTAAAAGCTGAAAGTTTTTTTTTCTTTAATCAATACCTATTTTAGTATTGAAAGAAAGATAAAAAATTTTTGGAGATACCCAGACGAAGCCTAAAAACCCCTTTGATTTTGAGCATAACCCCATTTTTTTTGTTCCAACTTTTAAATTCCTTCTAAAATATTATAGGTAAGTAAAATGTTAAATAAACTTCTAACTTTTTTTATTTTCCAATAAATTTTGTTGATTTTTAGTTAATTTCGCCACTGTTTGGGAAGTTTCCAAAAAATGTACAATTTTCAACATTAAAACGTCAATTTTATTGATACCTAGTAAATGAATTTCGCCAATATTTTCACAATAAATTTTACTGGTAGAATTCCAACTATGCATTATGCACAATCAACATTACAAAACAAAAAAAACTCAGTGAAATCAATTTGAAATACAAAACATAAAATCGACTGATTTTTTATCGTGAATTTTGCTAATTTTTCAATGATTTATTTCGCTGATTAAGCATAAAAAGTTGAATAACTATTGCGCTTATTCATAAAAATTTAAGAAAATGAACGATCATTAGGTATTCATAAAAAATGAACTGAAGCAACTTTTCATCTCATCCTCGAATTTTTTCAACCAAAAATTAAACACAATCTTATACTTTCCAGGTTCGAAAGTTGAAAAAGAACTCCAATCGAAAAAATACTCAACTAGAAAGTTATGAAGAAATTACAACGATAGATACAGTTTTATAGACGAAACTCATCAATCAAGACGAAATTCTTGTTGATAAAAAGATAAAATTTACATGCTTACCTACTTACGTACCTAGTACCTAGTACCTACCTACTATTAAACGTCCTAATTATTTTCAATTTTTTAGCCATTTTTTACTCAATAATGGAAATGGATAATAATGAAAAAATATTTTCTAGGAGGTAAAGTAATCTTGGCCTAAAAATTGTAACTACTGGATAAACTAATTTTGTCTATAGACATTAGAGAGCTCTTTCGTTCTCTTCTCCATGGAATTTCGATTGGTATGAAAACGAATAGAGAGCGCTATCACACCAACGGAGATTGTAAAAATTATTTCTATGGTAGGCTATTATTCAGCATCAAAAAATTGCTTTTAAAATCCACAAAAAGGATGTTAAAGCAGAAAAAATGATCCATTCAAATATATACATTTCGTTGGCATTTTTTCAATCAATTTTGAGGCAAAAAAAATGAAAAAAAAAATCATATTTCAGTACGAAAAGTCTAATTTTCCATTCACTCGCTCATACGGAGGGGTATCATGGCATACACTTTTCATAAATATTGAATAAATAATTATAAAACTGTGTCAAATTCTTGTAGCAATTTTCTCATTAATATTCAATAAAATTGAGATCGTGAAATGGTTTTCAATCTACTTCTTAGCCTCAGATAGGTACAATAAATAGTTTGAAATGCAAATGTGCAATTCACAAACGATTAGACTTCCTAAAATATTGGGAAGCGTTAAGAAATGCCTATACATTTCATTGAAGGCAAAAGTATGTGTCGAAAAATCGAGTGTGGACTGTTTTTCAATATTTTTTTCTCCTAGATGAAAGAAATATAGGCTACCTAATTAACATGAAAATTGGAAAGAACAAAAACTCAACACCTTGATTACAATGAAACAAAAGGTAGGTATTAGGGACTCATTTTTTCGATATTCCTATTTCTGATAAAAAAATTTGATTGTTACTCAAATTTCAGAAGACTGTATTTAAAATGCATAATTATGTAGTTTTATCATTTGATACTTAAGAAGGTATCGAAAGTAGATAAATACGTACATAATCTCATTTCAAAAATTTCAGGTAAGTACTGAAGTTCATTTCTCAAATTTTACAATTTTTTTTTGAATTTTTAAATTTCCTTATGGTCCTACAAAACTGAAAATTTGATCAAATCAACAAGAAACCCTGAAATTTGGTATAGGTAGGTATACCTTGTTTTTTGACCTCTTAAATCGTTTGGAAGCGGTTTCGAGATCTTTTGAAGCCTCCATAAAATTTTGGGAATTTTCGCACGTTAATAAAAACCTGAAAAAATACTTTAGCACCAGAAAATTCAAATTATCCAAATTGATGACCAATATGATCGATTGGAGTGCAATTTTTTTTAAATTCTTCATTACCAAGTCAAATCCACATTTTTAGTAAAAACTTTTCATGGAAAAATTGAAGCCATTCCATCGATTTGGAAGGTCAAAGGTGGAATATTTACCAACTTTCAGATTTTTACCTCGATGCGTAAGCTGTCGGCCTATATATTTCAATTTTTTCCTCAAAATTTTCACCGGAGAAACAGGTATAAATGAATTTTGAAAAATTGTGTTTTAATCGATCAATCATGTCACCAATAGGAGGGTACCTAATATGAGCTTTTTGATGCAAAAGTTCATCGAGACCATTTTTATAGACTTTCAAAATTTTCTGGAGCAGGTTCCAAAACAACTTAAAACCGCTTCCAATCGATTTAGTAGGCAAAAAATAGGGCATTTATTAAATTTAAGCTTTTTTTATTGATTAGATCAAATTTTTATATTCTGTTGAGCCATTAGGTAATCTTAAAATTACAAAAATTCATCGAAATTCGAAAAATAAATTTCAAAACAAAGTTTTGGATAAGGAGTTCCTTAATGATGTATTTTAGATTTAGGTATTTCTATTTCGATCCAAAATTTTACTGTCAGTTGAATACCTTCTAGGTAGATAACATAAAAACTGATCGTTTATCTAGAAAATTTCCCAATTTCTCAATATTGAGTATTTTTAACCCCCCCCCCTCCTCCTCCCTCCCATGTTCTCAGATATTCATACCTAAATTATTTTTCGACATTTAAAAAAAATATAATACAATTCTAATAAACCGAAACCTCATCCCATAGCTCAATTTCTGCCCGCCATTTTACATCAATGACCCGCGATACCTCGTACGCAGGTACTAGGTACTTACATTAGACACAAAACATCTAAAATAAAAAAAAAATAAAAGAAACACGCGCACAATAAATACACATAACTGCAGTATACGATACATTTCGAATAAGAAAAAGAAATAGAAAACGAGATATCTCTACTATGTATACGTTTAGAAACCGGAATCTTTTATTTTATGAGATAAGTTTACAGCAACAATCGAATAATTTCATTCCATTTTCGTATATACGCTGAAAAATTTTTATATACTTTCAAGTACCCATTTGAAAACAAAAAACGTGCGCATTATAGAACTAATTAAACTTAGCATCCATTAAAAGTCATAAAATATTCAACGTTAAATACATTTTTGTCTCAAGTCACGCGTTTTGATAATAAAACGGTAATTTCTTTTGTTAGGCGCCATTTTCAAAGTCTGAAAGACGGTAGTGCGTACTTCTCTATAAAGAGTACGTGTTCAGAATTAATACATTTTGTATACAGATACAGTATGACTAGAAAAATTTACAACCGTTTTCAAAGTCGGCGGAAAATATTACTTTGTGTGATTGTAATTCGTAAACATGTAAGTGGATGGATACAAAAATATGACTCTGGGATATGAGAATTTCTTGTGGGTAGATTTAAATTGAAGCGAAAAATTGCATAAGTGCATTATTCAGCACTAATAGGTTAAGATGAATTTAATTTTTTTTATAGAGGTAAAATTTTATTATTTTTTGATGACATCAACGTATGAATATTATGAAATTCTATTATAGGATAGATATTCTTGATTTGTAAATTGGTATAGCAAAATACAGAATCTCATTATGTTTCATAAATTTCAATATTTTAAATCTCAACGAAAAAAATATTCAGAAAATTTTGAAACCTCTTTGAATCAATTTTTTAAACAACATGCAAAAAAAATGTCATTTTTTTTTGAGGAAGCATGCGAAAATGAAAAATTATTCCATTACCATGGCATGGCATGAAGTTATACAAAATTCTCTATAAAAATGCAAAAAATAAATAATACTGAATTTTAAAAAATTTTGATCCCAAACCCATTTTTTCCTTCATTTTTACGTTATTCTATGGCTGAAAAAAAAAAGTTCGACAAAAAATCCTCGAAAGAGGTGGAAAATTCGCTAAAACGTTGATTGATTGCACGTCAAAGTAAAAATACCATGATTGAAAAAAGAATACCGGCTCGGGCCATCGTAAACGAACAATACGACAGTACAAAATGTTTGAACACCCGGTTCTCATTCAATCTAATGTTTAAATTATTGTCTCTGATATTTCTCTTGCTTTCGTTTTACTTTTTCATTTGCTGGTCGAGTTTATAGCGTTATATTATACCTTTACTTTTAGTAATTTATCTGCATTACAGAAGATTGTGAGGTTTACTTTTAGGTTCATTCTCATTACTTTAGGTTATATTGCTTTTTATATTAGCGATTTGAGACTTCTTCAAAAAGAATAGCGTTAATAATGGATCGAAGAAAAATGTTGCAACAAAAATATTGTTGGACGTTTTGTTTTATTTTGCGCATCTTATTCTTCAGCAATAAAACGAACACTTAGATGTATTAAAGCTTTGACCAATTATACTCGTAAGAGAATTAAACTGGATTTAATTTTTGAAAAAAATCACGTATCGAAGCTGGGGCCATGCGATGGATCAATTAAGAATACCCGCACCAATGGTTTCTTTGTTGTTGTTTTTTTCCTAAATGAAGATCAGCTTTTAAATACGCGTTTATAGGTATAGAAAAAAAAAAACCAAGCGAAAAAGATTGGGATATAAAAAATCATATCTATGATGTTAAGAGGACTATTAGATAGCGGTTAAAAAGGCAGTTTGAGTTTAGTTATCTGACAAACGATGGCCTATCATTATACTTAAAGATAGACTAACTTGTAATAGACTTTTATGACTATACCGAAACAGTTTATATGTCATTACAGGTTTGTGAGTTGAACCAACCTTCCAACTGTTTTTAAATTGTCGTGTCGTGACTACAGCCGATCGCCATGAAATAATTCCTTATCTTATAATTATGTGGAAATGAGTTTAGTCGGCTTTAACTCTGTACAATGACAAAACCTAAATCGTATCTGTATGAATTTGACTCCGACTCAAATCCTTCTCACGTCGGGGATGTGTATTGAAGGTACTTGCCAGACATTAAATATCTTTTATTTTTGTTCGAGGAAAATTTTTAGGGGTGTAATTTCGTACAGATTGTGTCGGGTATTCATATACGAATGTAATAGGTTTGCTTTTACCACAACTTATTTAGTATGATGTTCTGTGTTGTTCTTGTTCTTATATACCTGATCATTGTTTCTTGTACAGAATAATGTGATTCATCTGCGGTCGTCTTTTAAAATTATTAATAGAGGTGATATTACGTGCATATTTCTATGCTTCGGTACGGATAGGTATCTAATTTTTGAACCCTATACACGAGTAAGATGAATCATTGTACCAATGAACTGCAGATGTAGGTTTCAAATTATGTGTTTGATTTTCAACACATCCAAGTATCTGTCGAATGAAGGATTTTCATGTTTTTGTCGAATATCTACTCAAACCTCATTACAAAAAAAAAAAAATCAAAATCCAATGCTATATTTCGAACAAATTCATGTTTTTCCAGCAGAAGTTTTTTTTTCGGCTTTGATATACTCAGTAAATCTTTTCTTTTTGATAAAGAAGCCAACTTACCTACGGGTAAAAAAAATTGAAACTAAAAGGTATCTACTCACTCATTTAGATATGCAACGAATCAGCAGAAAATTCTTCCATTAGAATCACCATCTGCAGTGACCTGTAAAAAAATAATAATAATTTTACAAAGATCTTTAGAAATTTACTGTAACGAACAATAAAGATAGGAATATCTCATAATCGTAGAATTCATATTGGTACACTCGAAAATACTCATGGGAACGTAATACGATTTTTCATATCTTACTGAAAGCAATAGAAGAGGCAAATGTGTGCCCAGATATAGAAACCATCTTCAGGGGTGAAAAATGGGTTTTTCTGAAACTGAAACAAAAATTTTTGGAATTTTTGAGAAATTGAAAAGGTACTTGAAAACTGAAAAAAAAACCAACTCAACACTGATTATTTCAAATTTGATATTTCCCCTCTCAATTCTATTCCTTCTATAAAAGGCCCGAATTCAGGGTCAACTCAGAATCAGAAATCAATTTTTGACACCTAAGAGTGTTTTTTATAAGCAGGATCACAAATGTAGAAATTTTACGTCTCCATTTTCCGAAAAATCGGTTTGATTCAAATCTTTAGTTCTAGTAAGTATAATAAGATCTTTTTCTTCCTTTGAACCATTCATTATCAGACATCTTATACTTGAAATTTACTGATCACTGATTTTAGTGATTATTCAGTAACTTTTCTGGCCCCTTACATAGAAAAATATCTTCTTTTCAAACAAAAAAAATAAATGAAGCATCTGATTATAGAACAAACTAAGAAAAATCAAAAATTCTGAAACGATGGCTTTGAAAGGCCATTTTGCTCCAAATCTCAAAATTCATTTTTCACTTAATTTTTTTTTTTTTGAAAGTGAAAAAAAAATTATTTTGATCTAATTCTCAAAATTCACTTTTCAAATTCAATTTTCTGAACGACGATGAAAAATCAATGAAAACATTTTGAAATTGAATCCCATGAAGGAAAGAAGTATGCAACTTGAACCACGCAGATACCAACAAAAACTTGGTGGATTTTTTATCCAATGCTAAATGATCCACCAACTTACTAAAAAATCTTGGTAAATTTGATGGATTTGCCAAGAAGAAAAAACATAAAAAGCGAAAAAGTGGTTTAAAAAAATGGTCAAAATGACTGACGAAATACAAAGAAAAATCTTCTAATAGACTTTTTGACAAAATTCACAATTTTCAATTTTGGGGTCGTTTGACAAGGAATTCAAAATTAGAAAAATTGGGCAATTTGAACTTGATTAAGAATGCAAACCTAAATCGAAAATATCAGTATTGGTGTAAACTTATTTTGGGTTCGGTTACAGTCTCGGATGGAAACAGAAAATCATGGAATTATATTAAGTATTTCTAATTTGCAGAACTTGAAGTGTTCTAAATTTTCAACAAACTAAAAAACAAAGATGCAAACAGAAATAAAAAAAAAAAAACGGTTTATTATGGTTTCATTTTTTTTATGTTTTGGTTTTCATTTTGTTTACAACTTGATAAGCATATAAAAATTTAATTCAGGTAAATACCTATCTGTAAAATAGAAATTGAAATAGATTTTCGCTGTTTAGAGAGGAAAGAGAAAATTTATATTTTCCATATTCTTGGATTGATAGGGCCCATGCTCGCTTTCGCTGGCTGCTCTATAATTCGTGATATTTTTCGAAGTGTTCTAGGAGGAAAATAATATGAAGCATGAAATTAATGAAAATAATGTTTCATTGAAATACCTATTAGCTTTCATAAAATGACTGAATAGATAACCACTGATTCATTATTTTCTGATTTCGATGTCATGTTGGAGAATATCTTCGAGCATTTCAATGAAAATTCAAAAAATAAAAAATTCATCCCATTTTCCTCACATCAAAATTTAAAAAGGACCTCTGTCCAAAAATTTTTCAGCTAAATTCATTTTTTTCCAACATGCTAAATAATATTTCAGAGTTTGAAAACAGAAAAAAAAAATCCTTTCTAGAAATAATTAATTTTCCTCTTTCCCACAGAAATGACAAAAAAGAAAGGAGAAAAATTCGGTATATCTGGTAAAATATTGAGGTAAAAAAGACTGCTGATTCTCAAATCGTTCTTGATGATTTTAATCATACTTACGGTAAAGTACCAACAAAGCGATCAGAACCTGACAGAGCGTGATGATGAATCATCAGTTTACTCACTATATATCTTTAATTGTTTTTTTTTTGTAACTAAAGCTGAAGAATTGAGGAGTTTCGTTTCAAAACGCAACATCTTTTTTTTGCCCTCTCCCCTCCAACCCTCCTTGAGGTACAAGTGCGAAATGACCCCAAAACATGTAGCTGGGGTCCTAAGCTTTCCAATGAGACCGCCCCGAGCCAAAACCCCCACCCAATTTATGACAGCTTTTTTGCAATTTCCCAAAAATCAGGTCTTCGGAGATGTTGCGTTTTGCAACGAAACTCCTCAATTAATGATTTTTTGAAAAATTTTTTCATGCGAAAAATGGATGTTGAAAAAAAATTCACCATCAGAAGATATTAAAATACTTTTTTTTTGGTTGGAAACTTGATATTGATGTAGAGAAAAATGACTTTCCGCAAGATTTTTTTTTTGAAAAATGTCAACCCGGGACGTCTGCAAGTAATGTGATCCACAAATGGGACTCCTGAAAAATTCGAAAAATGGAGGCTTGGGGAGAAAATCTCACAAGCCAAGGATTTATATAAAAAATCTGATACTTCGGTATTTTTGTAGTAAAAATTGCGCTCTTTCAGATACCACATTCTATTTTTCCCGAAACTCGAAATTTTAACGTCTTTTGTGCGATGAGTAAAACCTGATCCACAAAAGCTACTTCGAGCTCCCTTTCTCTCATTTTTTTTTTTTCAATTTCAGAAACCATTTTTCCAACTTTTCAACTTCAGTTTACTCAATCGTCAAACTTTCCACTAAATGAAAAATAAGGTAAGCAGGTACCTATTATTCAATTTATCCCTCGAATCGTTCTATTTTTTTGACCCATATAGAACATAAATCCAAAAACAACTCTTTGAAAATTTCCATCCTACAATTCGGAAACCACCATTCATAAAATCCTTCATTTTCACCATTCATCGGGTAAAATATTCCTCAAATTATCCCAACTCGAGCACTTCCAAAACACACCACCCGATGATACATTCAAGAAAACCTAAATCAGGCGACGTCGACGCGACGATGAATTTAAACAAGCTCGTTTAGTCGCCTAAAACGAATCATTATAGTGGTCCAACTCCGCGAAGGTGTATACTGCACAAGCGGAAGAACCATCAGATGCGGTGGGAATTCAACATAGGTATAAAATCATACTTAAATGACTTTTACAAACGTGTCATCATACCCTTTTTAATTCTCTCGTTTCGCAGATAATTGCAGGTTAAATGATACCTGGTAAAGGAAAATCACAGATCGACGTAAAATATTACGTGTTCAAAGAGTGGATTTCTTTCCGCAGCATTCGTGACGTCCGGCGCACAGTCCCCAAGTCAATTTTTTTTCTTCGTATTTTACACACCAGCATCAAATCAAACCGAAATCCTTTACTTATAAACGAATACAATTAAAAAGTCCACATGCACAAATACCTAACGTGTTTGTATCTCTATGTACAATTTAGCATTGGTATGGATATGAGGTTCCACCCCTAATTAATTTCGAATTTATGTATGAGAAGACTTCGTACAAGAATAAGTATAAGTATAGAAAAGCTGCGGGCAATAAGATGGTTAAACATGGCACTGTGTATTGTAACTATCCAGGTACTTCATTTGTAAACATTTAAACAGATTTAAATGCCATTTGTCTCCGTGGTTATTAATTTCATAGTTATTAAATCGATGTTTTGTGTTCAGCATATTGATCAGGTTTTTCAACAGAAAATTTACCCCTTTAATTAGGTATAATTTGGAACGTAGGTATTTCAATGCCCAAGGTTTCATTTCCTTAATTTGAAGCTCCTGTTGTTCGTTAAATTCTACATAGAAGTACATATGAATTTTTTTCTTCTAAATAGCTTAATGGGAAACCCAAGTGCACGAAATTCTTCATAATATGCCATTTTTTTCAATTAAAACGACAACAATATAACGCAATATTGAAATTAAAAACCATTTTGCAATTATTTTCGATGAGTTTCGCAGCATAAAATATATATTAGGATACTAATTGTTATACCTAACTTTTAATCTGGGTACCAAAACCCGCGAATGGAAAATCATGGTTTAAAAGTATAATTACGAAAAAAAAATTCATTATTAAACGCTCGTATTACGTCAAAAATATGAAAACATAATACCCATCCAGTATCCACCTGACCTTCTATACGATTACACTTTCGTAATATACGTGTAAATTGAAAATCAGTAAGTCACGTACCAATAAGATCAAATTTCTTACTATATTCTGTAATAACAGCTTTTAAAATATAAACGAGTGAGAGAGAGAGGGATAAAAAAACGAATTCGAAATCGATTATAGAATCGTGATATTCTTTTGATTTAAACGTGTACGCAAATTCGTTTTACGAGCAACGTGCTATTTAACACAGGCCGATAATCGTGTTTTATTTTTTAATTCATAAATCAAAAAGAGAAAAAGAAACGCGTGCGATGTTTCTTCTTAATGCCGAGGGAAAAATACAAGAAAAACGAAAACGAAAACAAGCGGATAGATATAAATTTTAAAGATATACACATGCAAACGAAATAATTTCGTTCCGTAGGCAGATTATTTCAAAGCCACCGTCAAATATGGGGGGCTTTTATAAATTGCCGTAGCGTGGTAACCTAGTTATATAGTGTAAAACAAAGCGCAAAGGTTCTTTACGCTCTGAACTTTAGCCTTTGTTTTATTTTCGTAACATTCAACCTATTATTTTACGTCAAAAATTTCCCGCTTTTGTTTCATTGTTTTCAACCAGTAATTGAACTCGATGGTTATATTTATTCCGTCATTTTATTTTCCTTCGCGCTGTTGTCTGCAATTTTTATTATAATATTGCGGGAAAATATACAGATTGTGTGTCCCTCGTATATGTAGATACGCGGTACCTTTAAATAGAATAAGTTATCATTTTTCATACGCTGAATATCTTGTTTCGTTTTTTTTTTGTTTTTGTTTTCTCGGCAAAGGCAGGAGTATAAATGTGTATTATTTTCACTTCTTATACTTATTCGTCTATATTTTGTATCAATCTACTACATTAGAGCGATTCGAAAAAAATTCAATGATACCATACTCTCTTAATTTGAATCAGTCAAAAATGACTGATTAAAATCGACAAAATCAAGTCAGTGTAGGAATCAGTAAAAAAATTACGATTCAATCAGTGAATTTTCACTACTGAATCAGTAGGTAAAAATAAAATTTCACCTGATTCAATCGTTAATTAATTACTGATTCAATCAGTGAATTTTCATTATTAAATCAGTAAAAAATTTCACTGATTAAATTTATTAGTGAAATTTTATTTTTATTCATTCCAGAATGAAAATTCACAGATTGAATCAGTACATTTTTTCACTGATTTCTAAACAGTGACTCAATTTTGTTGATTTTAATTGGACAATTTTGACTGATTCAAATTAAGAAAGTACCTTTTTATGAAATTTGGATTTTTTTCAAGGGTAAACTATGAATAAATTATTTTTTTCGAAATGGAAAGTTGACGAAAATTGAAGCGAAGCCTTTGAAAGTATTGACTTGAAATTATTGTATACTTGAGAAGGTTTTTCGAGGAAAAAAATCATCGAGTATCTGATTTCAAAAATTTCTCAACCTCTGAGAAATTTTGAAGAAATTCTGAATTTTTAAGAAATTCCCAATTTTTTTAGAAATTACCGATTTTTGAGAATTTTTGAATTCAGATGAATTCGAAATGAAATCGCAGAACATACCAGATATCACAGAAAAAAGTAAAAGATCACGCATTATAAGAGATACTTATTGAAGAATATCAAAGATTATCTTCTAATATTGAAGAACATCGTAGAGTATCTGTAGAATTACACATGAACATAGCAGAATATCACAGAGTAGATATAGCACAATCCCCTTGAATACAGCAGCTGCCTCTCAAAATACCCCACAAAATATTTCGCTACTCAAAAGTTGAATTTTTGATTGGGGTATTTTCGGGGTACTGATTCGCCTCACAAAGTACCCCACAAAATAACTGGCCACTAAAAGTTCGAAATATTTTGTGGGGTACTTTGGTAGGCAGATCAGTACCCCGAGAATACCCCAAATGAAACATTCAACTTTTAGCGGCCATGTTATTTTGTGGGGTATTGTGGAAGGCAGTGCAGTACCCCAAATTAAGAATGCAACTTTTTAGTAGCGAAATTTTGTGGGGTACTTTAGGAGGCAGATCAGTACCCCGAGAGTACCTCATTTAAAATTCAACTTTTAGTGGCCAGTTATTTTGTGGGGTTTTGTGGGAGGCAGTGCAGTACCCTAGGAATACCCCAGTCAAGAATACAACTTTTTAGTAGTGAAACATTTTGTGGGGTACTTTGGGAGGAAGATCAGTACCCCGAGAATACCAAAATTTAAAATGCAACGTTTAGTAGCGAAATATTTTGTGGGGTACTTTGGAAGGCAGATCAGTACTCTGAGAATACCCCAAATAAAAATTCAACTTTTTGTGGCCAATTACTTAGTGGGGTACTTTGGGAGTCAGTTTAGCACCCTAGGAATACCGCATTTAAAAATTTAACTTTTAGTGGCCAGTTATTTTATGGGGTACTTTGGGAGGCAAATCAGTGCCCCGAGAGTACCCCAATTAAAAATTCAACTTTTAGTGGCCAGTTATTTTATGGGGTACTTTGGGAGGCAAATCAGTGCCCCGAGAGTACCCCAATTAAAAATTCAACTTTTTCGTAGCGAAATATTTTGTGGGGTACTTTTTGAGGCAGATTAGTACCCCGGGAATATTCCAATTACAAATACAACTTTTAGTTGCCAGTTATTTTGTGGGATATTGTGGGAAGTTGTGCGGTGCCCCAGGTATTCTCCAATCAAGAATGCAACCTTTTAGTAGCGAAATATTTTGTGAGGTACTTTGGGAGGCAGATCATCAGTACCCAGAGAATACCCCAGATAAAAACTCTACTTTTATCGGCCAATTATTTTGTGGGGTACTTTAGGAGTCAGATTAGTACCTCAAGGAGGATTTTATTGGATAAATATTAATCCATGGCAATGTTCTTTAAATAGAACAATTTAAATAATTTTTTTGAAAAATTAAAAAAGTGGTCTTATATTCACATCTGTTCATTTGACTTTTTTTTTTATATATATTATATAAGACTGCATTAGATACATAATTAGTGCGATCGCTTGAAAATTAAAAATCGTCGTTGATAGATCATATTTTCGAAAATTGAATAGTTTTTTAATTTAAATAATGCATCATGTGAGAATAAAAAAATCTTCTAAGTGGCAAGTGTCAATACTTAAGTGTGAAATTAAAATTTTCTATTCTACTTTTTTTGATAATTCTGATAATGCTTAATTGTAAAAAAAATTTAGAACATTTGCTTACTGGTTGTAGTCAAAGTTTTCATGTTTTTTTTTTACTCTGGTCTTGATTTCTTTTGTTTTATCCGTTTATAATTTTTTAAAGAAAAATTCTTTAGATAATTGTATCTACATGATTATTTATTAAAATCGATAATTTCGTCTCTACAAGGCATCAATTTTTAAAAAATTCTGAATAGAAAACATTTTTACCCTTATAAATTTTTGAGAATGTTGTTGAATTGAAAGCGAAATTCCTGCTCCCTCTTTTTGAATTGGAATTTCACTGATTTCAAATCTTTTATGACTTTTCAGTGAATTTTCACTGGTTTTCCAATATTTTTTCACAAGTTGCTTTTATTGAAATGTTTTCTCTGGTTTAGGTATTACCTACTTACTGTGCTGCAATTCTGACTATTTTCCAATGATTTTCAATGGTTTTCACCAATTTATAAATGAGAGAGTAGGCATTTTCAAATGGGATCAGCAAATTGCAGATATTTTAAAAATCTAGTGATTTTTTCGTAAAAACTCTGGTATGGTAAGGGGGTCATTTAGTCCTTGGAGGAACTTTGACAAAATTTTTACGCCATTCTACTTGCCTATGTGGAAGATGATTTTAGAGCGCAAAAACGAATTTTTACCACGCTCCCCGGGGGCAGGGGCCTCAAAATACGCGAAAATCATTTTTGAATGAGGTAAAGAAAAGCTAAGTAATCCAGTATGACAGGGAACTGCTGGACACCGTGTTGGCAATGGGTATATTATATTATATACCTATGTCTCGTGACAAAAATGAAAAATTTTAATCGATAAATTTTCTGAAGTGATGGCCTTTTTTTGGAAAATTTTTGTTTTGAGTTGAAAAAAAGTGTCGAGAAAAAAATTATTTTAATTGAGGATTTTTGATTTTTTGCCCCCCCCCCTTGCTTTCTTCCAAAACGCTGGTCAACTTTGTAGGTTTCCAATTTTTATTTCTTTATTGAATTGATCGTGAACGACTTACTTTTTCTGTTTTCATAGAGCTATTCGCGAATAATGAACAAGTATTAAAACATGAAAAAATGTAATCGAACATTTAGAACCCAATTTTTTCAAAGCTTCGCTCAAGCAACAAAGTCAGAATATTGTAGGCGAAAATAAGAAAAAAGGCTCCTTTTTGCCTCCTCTTACAAAAATCCCTCAGATACCTATTCTAAATCTTTGTATTACTCAATTTGTATACTCTCCTTAAAAAACTTCCAATCCCAAATTATTGCGGAAGGGAGAAGTATCAATTTTAGCATTAATATATTTCTTCATTTTGATTACATTGGCTTTATGCGGTGTTTTACGAATAATTATTTATTCTTTGTGATGAAAAAATTAATTTTCATTTTTTTTTTTTTTTTGAAGGAAACTGGGTATTTTGAAATTTTTATGGGCGTATGATTTTTAAAATGATTGCATCGATTAAATTAACATACCTACCTATTACCTATCTATAAAAAGGTACAATGATTATAATAAGTACATATATGTATGAATCTTTTATCAATACAATCATTGTAGCAGAATATTCTGGCCATTATATGGTACGTACTTGACTAATTAGGCCGTACATATTAATGAAGGTTATTATTATTATTATACTTACACAGGCATCTATACTCATATTGTGCTCAAGTAGGTAAAAAAATATACATTAACGTAGGTAACATTTCTTAAAGTTTTTTTTTTTCGCAAATTAATTCTGCGATGGGCGTATATTCGAAATTCATTTGAGAGAAAGTATGAAAAAGTTGATTAAAATATATAGGTACATAGTTCAGTTTGATATAATGACGTATTTCCCTTAAATTTCATTCGTTTTCATATTTCATTAATTAAAGGTGTGTCATTATGAGAAAAAAATTATATAAGACTTTGTATTATTTATAAAGAGTATGAAAATTACCACGTTTTACCAATTCGAAAAAAAATGACCTAATTTCTTCACCTCCGGTTGGAAAAAAATTCCATTAAATTAAAATTGATCTCGCTCATATGGACGTCCCATTACACACGGTAATTTACTGCATGCGTATATAACAATGGCCAATACAACGACCCGTGTTGTAGATAAATAGTTCACACCATATGCGGTGAAAATTAAAATAGTGCAACTATTAAAAATTAGTTTCAAATCGAACTCGGGTGTTTTTGAATATTTAAAAGGGGTTTTTTTCCTCGTTCAAGTATTAAAAAAGTTGATAGGGACGATAAAAAACGAAAAAACGTTCGTTTGGTGGAAATTATTTAAACCGATTCTCAACGTTTCAAAATGAAAATAATCCGCCTGTGTAATTTTCTGGTATTGTTGCACACAACTATTCCTGTGGGAGTTTAACGTACAGTAGCTTCTGTATAGAAACACTACATCAACTCCACTCGTAACGTTTCAACGGGTATAAGACATGAAGAAAATCGTGGTACAGTAAGTGGTGGGATTGGTTGGGCTGTTCAATTGTTTCAATAACGTAACCAAAAAAAAAGCAGCGGAGAAAAAAGTCGAGGGGTTAAAAGCCAATTTCGAGCACGTTAATATTATTTTACCGAGTTGAGGAATACAAATTCGACAAAGGCTGTTAAGTGTATTGAGGCAATTTATTTTTCCGTACGAAGTATATTTTCGGGTAACCATTCGATATTTTGATAGGTATCTGCATAAATCGACCAAATACATTTTTGATAGTCTTTTAGTTATTTTATTGATGAATATTTTTCACAAAATCTAATTCATTTTCAAATTTACAATTATTTTTTCAGTCGAACTACATTGTATGATCAAGGAAGTGGATTTATCATAAAATAAAATCTAATAAAGGAAATTGTTATTATAAAAATATCATGTTCAAATAAAATAACCGAGGTATATTCCTATTTTATGGGCGTTGCAAACCGAAAAAAAAAACTTGCTGTATACTGTTAAACAATGTAACAAAAAAAAGACTTACACTCCACGAGATCGCATGGAAGGGATGAAATGGTTACCAGGAAATAAAATTAACCTTATTCAATTTAAAAGCTTCCACTTTCCGCTATTGTTAATATATAACCCACCGGAACACAAAGTACTAAAAAAATGGAAAACTTTATTCTATTTTTATCAGGGCGAGTAAAACGAAACGTAACCCATCTAATATTGACAACTATGCAATAAAATGGACAGTCGAAAAGTAATTGGATCTCGATTTGATTTTATAGCTTTTTGTTGTCGGGTTTTTCGCAACCAAATTACGATTTAATTTTTAATACATTTCGTTAATTCGTCAATAACTTTTCCGTCGGTTATTTATCCCTCGGATTGTCACGCTTGACGCGTATTTATTTTTCAGTGCTGTGTTTCTTTCAATTGGTTTTTTGCTTCTTTTTTTTTTTGGTTTTCATTTTAATGGAACGAATTGTTTTCATGCGGTATTGCGTTACACTCGTGTTCGGTGAAATTACCCGGCTATTTATTTTTAAAATGGTTTCACGAAATAATTTCAGAAGTTGATCGATTTAAAAATTAGGGGTTGGATGAATATAATATCGGTTGGGTTTTATTTTTACGCAGGTACTGCGTGAATCAATTTTAACAAAATGTATTGGGTATGATATGGGTAGGTATGGGTATGTACCTACTAAATGAGTAATTGAGTATGTATGTAAAGTAAATGTACTTACAATGTGTATGTAGATATTATTGTTTGTTTATTCTTACCCTTTTTATTTTTCATCATGCCTAAAGGTGGCATTAGTTGCCAAAAGGTAAGTACACGCGACGTATGTATAAAATTGAGAAACTTAACAGGGCTGATGTTGAATATTTTAGCTTTAATGGTTGTAATGATGTGTTTTTTAAAAAAATGTACCTACATACCTAATTAACGTTCGTTTGAAAAATTTCAACTTTTTAAGAAATTTTCCCAGAATTTTTCTTCTTGAACCAATTTTTTATTCAGGCATCATTTTGCAAAATTTCCAAAAAAAAAAAGTAACTTTAGTGACTTTTGGAACTGAAAAAGTAACCATAAAAGTTATTTGTACTTCTGAATAAAAAAACTGACCAAAATAAAAGTGACCATTTTTTCTTGAATTTTGATGCTTCAATTATCAAAAAAAAAAAATTCTCAATCATTCTCATTTTTTACCAATTTTTCGAAGTCTTTTTTTTATTTTTTTAACGATTTTTTAATTTTTCAAATTTTTGTTTGGGAAAAGTTCCAAAAAGTGGCCAAAAGTCACTAAAAGTGACCTTTTTGATAAAAAAAAGTGAATTTAGTGACTTTTGATGGTAAAAGTGACCAAGTCACTAAAACGGGACCACGGTGTGATGCCTGTATTGTTTTTTTTTTAATCTTCCACTACAGTCTCCAGGAACATAAAATAATCCAAAAGGCCCTTTTAGGGAGCTACAAGACAGATGGTATTCCTGGGGTACTCCGACATATCTATTTAACGTTCGTTTGAAAAATTTAAAGAAATTTTCCCGGAATTTTTCTACTTCGCCAATTTATTTATTTTTTTTGAAACCTTCCACTCCAGGAACATAAAATAAGTCAAAATTTGGCCCTTTTAGAGAGTTATCAGACAGATGATATTCCTGGGGTACTGCACTGCCTCCCACATTACCCCACAAAATACTTGGCCACCAAAAGTTGAATTTTTAATTGGGGTATTCTCGGGGTACTAATTTTCCTCCCAAAGTACCCCACAAGATATTTCGGTACTAAAAAGTTGCATTTTTGATTGGGGTATTCCTGGGGTACTGCACTGCCTCCCACAATACCCCACAAAATAACTGGTTGCTAAAAGTTGAATTTTTAATTGGGGTATTTCCGGGGTACTAATCTGACTCTCAAAGTACTCCACAAAATAATTGACCACAAAAGGTTGAATTTTTAACAGGGATATTCTCAAGGTACTGATCAGGGGTGGTTCGAACATAAATTCATGGGGGGGGGATGATGTCCAAAAATGCCGACTACAAAATTCGAAATTGCCGATAAAGAATTCCGGAATTTGACAATTCGAGAATTTTTGGTCTTAGCAGCTTACTCAGTTTTGAAGTTACTTCAATGTAATGTAAATAGGAGGCAAATAAATAATGCCCGAGCGAAGCGAGTGAGAAAATTTTAAATAGAATACTTACCTTAATTTCAATTTGAATAAAAGAGTTATAGATTGATCATCTAACTTGATTTTAAAAAAAATTGGCCACTTTTACTCAAAAAATATGTTTTAAAAAGTACGATAAGGCCGAGCGCAGCGAGGCCAAAGCTTTTGAAAATTTTGATTTTTAGACATCAAAAATGAGTTTTGATGAGAAAAAATTTTATAAAATAAGTTGAAATAATTTTGAAGAAAAATATCAATTTTGCAAGATTTGGATATTTTAAAATCACAGAAGAAAAAATTCAGTAAGACCGAGCGTAGCGAGGCCGGAATTTTTAGAAAATGTTGGTCTGGAGAGTAAGTACCCGATGAAAAAATTTTAGATCAAATCGTATCAAATCATATCTGATTTAGATCAAATTTTATCAAAACAGATGAAATTTGATCTCAGAAATATCCCAATCAAATTATATCTAATTACATCTAATTTTTTTACGTAGATATGACTTGATCAAAATAGATGTCATTTGATCACATCATATCAAATTGGATCTGAACTTCAGAATTTTTTCAGATATGAATTGTTATTTACAATGAGATTGAGATGTGATTTGATGTAATTTGATGAAATTAGATTGGGACATTTTTGAGATATGATTAGATCTGAAATTTTTTCAACGGGTAATTTTGAATCTGGGCTGTGTTTTGTGGAGAAGAATAGTAAACTTGAAATTTAGCGAAGCACAATTTTTTATTACTAATTCTGCAAAATTTCTAAAAAAATTTTAATTCACTGATATTCCTGAGATTTTGCCGACTCATATTTATATCTCCCAAAATTTTGCCGATTTTGCCGACTGAGGATTGACTAGAGGGGTATTACACCCCCATACCCTCTCCCTCATTGCGCTGGCCCTGGTACTGATTTGCCTCCCAAAGTACCCCACAAAATAATTGACCACTAAAAGTTAAATGGGGTATTCTCGGGTACTAATTTGCCTCCCAAAATACCCCACAAGAAATTTCGCTACTAAAAAGTTACATTCATGATTGGGGTATTCCTGGGGTACTGATTTGCCTCCAAAAGTACCCCACAAAATAACTGGCTACTAAAAGTTGCATTTTTAATTGGGGTATTCTCGCCTCCCAAAGTACCCCACAAAATAACTGGCCACTAAATGTTGAATTTGAAATTGGGGTTTTCCCGAGGTACTAATCTCACTCCTAAAGTACCCCACAAAATATTTCGCTACTAAAAAGTTGCATTCTTGATTTGGGTATTCCTGGGATGCTGCACTGCTTCTCACAATACCCCAAAAAATAACTGGCCACGAAAAGTTGAATTTTTAATTAGAGTATTCTTGGTCTTTCATCAAACCTCATCAGCAAATTCGCTGTATGAACATGCACAATCAGCAGAATATCCATTTAATCTACGAACTGTTTCCATACATCACAAGTACACGTTGCGTAATCCCACCCTCGAAAAAAATTGAAAAATAATAATAATAAATAATCATAGGTAAAATAAAAATTTAAAAAAAAGCATAACGTAAACAGGTACAGCGTATAATTATAGGTTGGTAATATAATCCGGGCGGCCATATTTGAAACAATGTTACCACTCGTTAAAAGGAAACCCGGTAACTACCAACCAAAGATCTTTTTACAGATTACGTAGAAGTTAAATTACGAACTATTATTTTATACTGTTTATTACATCCGCTAGAACACGTTCCATGACGTTTATATAGCCATTTCAAGTCTTCTTATTAGATGCGAACATGCCATACTTTCAATGTTAATAAAATCCCACAATTTTTTTTTACCTTTTCACGAGCTGCACAAAATTATTATCCCTAAATCGCGATTATTCCAAATTTATACCTACCCTTATAGCATTTCATTCGAAGCTAACTTAAAATTCAAACGTTACATTTTTCCGATCGAATGTAGATAAGCGCGTGCTTTGATTTTCTTTGAATTTGAATTAGCTCGGTACGCAGAATTGCCTACGTTTTCATGCCGACTCGCATATGCCAACGTATAATTTTTTCTCTTTTTATAGAAAAAACCTTCGAAAATTACACATTTAGCAAAATATGTACTTACATACCGACATAGCTCGAGACTGAAACATTAAATAGAATTTTTCAATATTATACACAATATTACGTAAATATTTACGTAGGTAGGTATACAGCCTAGGTACATACAAGGCTATATCACTTTGGTAAATATCGTGCGTTAATCGGGCAACAAATTCCATATCAAATATATGCCTAATATAAATTTACATTGTGTACACAGTCATCAAACATGATTCAATCATGGTAAACATTAAAGGGATAAAAGTCATTAACACAAGAGCACGCATCGGGCTTATATAATTGAAACAGTGAAACGCGACATTTAGATATCCAGAAAGCGGTTGAAATTATTCCTAAAACACCGAGCCCCCTTCAAACGTCACATTACTCCGTCTATGGGGTTAATTTAATTGGATGTAGTTGTTAGTACTGATTTATATATTGACGTAAATGGATGTAAATACGTATCAACTGTTTGGTGATGAATTATAAATGCGACAGAATAATAATTTGCCATTAGGTGTGCAATGGGATTGGTATAGCACCATTTTCTACTTTTCTAGGTACGTGTGGGTAGCTGGGTACCTAATTTTCACGTTAGGAAATGCTTCCATTCATTTACATCAGATCCTCGTTAATTTTAAATCGTACGAGTACTATCATTGAAAACGTTTGGAAACTGATTGCTTTACTTGGATTTGGATTTTCAATGTTCGTTGTGTTTGGGCCATTTGTCATTTTCTTCTCTTTCATTGAGTATACGATTTGAGACGTAGTTTTCAATGTTGAGGTGTTTTGCTTTACGTAATACGCAAATGAAGGTGAAAACGATATAAGATACAGTCGTGAAATTAATTTATAAACGTGGAGTTGCATAATGCGTAATATGTTGTGCAGATTTTATGTCGAGATTTCAATTTTTAAATTTATTTATTATCGTTGACGAAACGATTAAATATTGCTTCAAATAAATATAATTTTCGCATTATGAAGTCAAACTGTGCTTCAATTCTCAGAATATTTCAATAAAAGTCATTTTAAAAGGTCAAAGATTCGTTCTATAAGAATTTCGACAATTTTTTCCAGACATTCTTTTTTCAGTTTTTCTCGTCCTTTATTTTCGAAAAGTGATTATTTGTTCTTGGTGTAGCTTTGAAAATCGTCAAATCAATGATAATTTCAATCTTAGAAGCAGGAATAGAAGCGAATCACCGGGGAAAAAGGCCTGAAAGAGTATAATTGACAAAATGCAAAATTATCATAATTGAGTATTATACCTACTCGTATTATGATTTATTTAGCGTTCCACCACTTTGCCAGACTCCTTCCAATAATTGGATTAAAAAATTTTTTTAAGTGATTTTGAAGATGGAACACATTTTTTTCCAATGGGATACTCAAAATTTAGTCAATTTTTCTTGTTTTTGTCTTGATTCTTTGTGATTAATTTTAGTTTCTCGTGTAAAATAATCAGAAAAACAGTCGAAAAATAAAAAAATCATTTTCTATGCTTCACTTCATTTATACACGTATGCATGGCTCGATACATTATTTCAGATTTCAGCACAACATTTGCACCATGAAACGATCGTAGATATAATTTGAAAAGAAGAATTACAACTAATTAGGTACATTTTAGTTCCAAATATGAAAGAAGAGGCCTACTTCGAATTTTTAAACGTACCTAGTACCTATACCTATCTAATTTGATTTCATTTGATTTTGCCAACAACTCATTTTTGTACCTCATTACTATACGAATATCAAATTTTAAAATATTTTTCAAACATTTTCAAAATGTAAGTAGATACTTACTTATATTTGAACTTTTGAAATTAATTTTTGAATGAGTAGGTAGTGAGATGGTGGTTTTTCCACGCTCAATTTTTCTCAAGTATTTGATAGCCTCAATCAACAATTGTCATTTTGCAAAAACTTTTCAAAAAAAATTTATTATTCTTGAAAATTTTGCTTCAGCTCTTCAATGCCTAATTTTTTCACTCAATGAAGAAGTCTAAAAAATGAAAAAAAAACATGGCACCTGGGTGTCTACGACTTTAATTTTACTTAATCAAATTTTTTTGAACTAGACTAATAGGTATATTGAAACATTGCTAGCAACTTGGCAACTTTATCGAATTTTGTAGGTATGCTTTGAAAAAATTATGCTCTCGCTTCCACAATGAAGTAATTCAACCAATCTGTATCCGATATTCCTGTTTTTTAAAGAGCTACTCTCCTATTTCGAATGAATGAAAAGTCACTAAAGAAATATGTAGTTAGGATCGGTACAGGAAAAATCAGGGATACCAATTCTTTGGGTTTCAGCGGATTTTTGCTAATTTTTCAAAGAATTTTGCTGATTTTTTTTTGGCGAAGTTCACATAGGTATTTTATTGACTATTCAGTGAATGTTCAAGTTCATTGATTTTCCAGTAATTGTTTTCATTGTAACCTTTGAATGGAATTTTTCACTAATTTATTACTATGCTGCAATTCTGTCTGTTTTCCAGTGATTTTATATACTTTTGACAGATTCATAAATCAGAGTACTTTTGAAAATAATGCCATTTTTCGATTTTGATTGCATTCATTTCTCTGGTCTGTTATTTATTCAGAAAAATAATGTTGTCAGAAAAAATTAATGAATTGCAAAATATGAGGTTATTATGGATTTTTTTGATTCTTTTTTTCTTTAGGATTTTTCCAGGTAGACGGGGAGGGGAGGGGGAATCAAATCCCAAAACTAGACAGAAATTCAAACTCAGGACCCGAGTTTGAGGGGATGGGAGGTGAAAGGGGTCAAATCAAGAAAGAAAGTAATAATTATCGAAAAACCAAATCTCAAATGTTCATTTATACCTACCTACTTATCTTCAATTTTTCAATAAAAAAAAATTAAGAACATCAAAAAATTTAAAAACCAGGCACTTTTTAAAAAACGTAAAAAAATCATCATAAGATCAATCACTTTCATTGAAAAAAAAGAACAATAACATGCATAAAATCACGCTGCAGAAAAAATCAACTCCATAAACAAATTATATCAGCTAAAATAAAAAACACTAAACGACCCCATCCCCCCCAAAAAAAAAAAATACGAATCAGGAACATCAAATAATTTTCAAAAAAAAGCAATTTTCAGGAAAAACCTCAAAAACCAAATTATACCTAAAGGTACATTGGGATTTCGTTAAGTAGAGATATTATGTATTTTATTATTTTTTAAAATTCAATATCCACCATTAAAGTGAGTATACCAAAACTTTGAAAATTTTTATTTAAAAAACATCAACTATAATACTAAACTGCTTTCATAAAAATCAACCCCATCAGCTAAGCATATTCTACATAAGCTACAAAAGGTAATTCTAGGGCATCTGCTGATGTGTATGCCAAATTTCGACCCTACACATCCATTTAGAAAAAGAACGAATAAAGCAACAAAAAATAAACATTTTATGATTTTTAAAATGAACTCGAAATTTTTTCAAAATGATTCACCTACAAAAAGCTGATAGTTATATTTTCGAAAAACGATTTATGACAGTAAGTATGTGAACAATGATGATTTAATTTACATGGCCAAAAACACATTTCCAAAATCTTAAAATGAACAATAAAAATTCCCTACTCTCACTTGGATAATCTAACCAAAATTGCTTTTTAAACAAAAAAACGTTTTAAAGATATCTTATTATTGTTGTATGCTTCAGAAAACTTTTTAGTAGGGTAAGTACTTAGGTAACGATATCAGTTTCAGTAGATATATCTACATCATCATTTAAAATTTTCTAGTACGTAGTTTTTCCCCCAAATCGCTAATGAATGCGCAAACGTTCAATTCCTTTTTTCTTGGGTCATTATTGAAAAGCAACGAGGGTAGATAATGAATGGATATAAGATACGTTCGTGCCATGCCTCGAAATCTGAAGATAAACAGATATTTGCGGTTATTTCTTTCTACTTGTTTCAAAAGTGTTTGAAAACAGCAATACGTCATTTTGCACTTGTTTTGAACTGAAATAAAAGAAATCGCTTTTAGCGAGAATTGCTCGTTCTGGATTTTCAAAGAGATGAAAAGTCAAAAAGTAAGTAAGAGAGATATTCTTCAACAATCTAATCTTTGTAACGGTTTGTTGTCCAAACACCATTGTTAGATACTTAATTGATATTTGAAATTTTCTGCGTATCAGATAATTTTATCAAGTCAAAAATATACTTACTTAAATTACACAAAATAAATCGACTTTTCTATTTTTCCACAAATCAGAACACAAAAAAACTATCTACTAACTTTGATTCCAATTTTCGATAAAAAACAGATATTTTTTGAAAGGCAGGTAACATGCCTCTTTTCCCCTCCGCTCCTACAAAAACTCATCTTAGCTTTCGAGTATTTCGAAAGGAAACCAAAATGTCTTAGTTTTCTTCATTTTTTATGAACATTGTATCAGAGATACCTACTCTCTCATTCTGAATCAGTGAAAAGTCACTGATGAATATTCAAAATTGCAGCACAGGAAAAATCAGCAAAATTCACTGGGTTTTCAAAGGTTTTCACTAATTTTTCAGCTGAATTCAAAAATTTTGCTGATTTTTCGGAGAATTTTCATTGATTTTTCAGTGATTTTTCTCACTGATTAGTTTTCAGCGGAAAATTTTTTCACTGATTTTCTCCTGTGCTGAAATTCTGCTTTTTTTCAGTGATATTTGATAATTTTCACTGATTTATAAATGAGAGAGTACCGAAATTCAGAAAAATATTTAAAAAATCAACTTCAAGGGTGGCTTTTTCACATTATCTTCATAAATTAAAATAAAACCTTTTTCTCCATTCTGGAATTTTAATTTAAGAACCAAAATAAAATCATAAAACTTCACACATCTCTTTTTCTCTTTTCGCCTTAAATTATACGAATGCATCAGTAGCCTTTTACGAGGGAAAATTTTCAGCTCTGCATAATTGAAGAAAATCACAAGAATCAAGGGTTAATATTTTAAAAAAAAATATTTCCAAAATTTTTGAAGATCCGGAGAAAATAAAGGAGGCTTCTCAAACATGGCACAGGCAAAATCGACGTGCAAAAAATTCCCTTTTCAACGACCTTGAAAAGCACCTATATACGTGAGACATTTAGAAGATAATCATCGAAAGTTCCACCAATTAATCATCGCCGCTAACAATGTAACGGTTATACGATGATAGATTGCGTATTTTATCTGACAGTTCAAAAACTCAAACACTTGTCCTGGATCACCTTAAAACAAATACGACATAATTTTATATACCCATATGTCTTTTTCGTTAATAGCCAATTTAATCATCGCTCAAAGGATTATTGGAATTAATTATTAACGCGATGACGTCACTAATTTACGATCACACTGTTAATATACTTACTAAGTACATACAAAATACTGACTGCGAACTTCCTGCCTGCAGAAAAACAAGGTTGCGAACGCAGCAGGTTTATCAGTTTATGATAAGTGTTATTTTGTACCATCGTATATGTACATTAAATTGCGCTCGAAATCGTTCTGCACGCCGCATGACACAAATATTGTAAATAAAGACAAACAGCCAACATTGCATTTGAATTGTGTACGTAAGTGCACGAGAATGATTTTTCAAAACAGACAACCATTAAATTTAATGTCTATTAATTACGCTGCTGTGGTGTGTTTTCTACAGGGCCGGAAAATTGTCCACGGTCTTTTTTTTTTCTGGCCAACAAAATACTATACTTATTTATATTGTCTTTTCCACATCGTCGTACCAAAAATAAAGTCTAACCGCCTTGACATCGACGATTGTACGTTTATTTAGCTCGCCATCGTATAACTTAACGGATAATTTTTTTCGTACATTTTCGACGCGTTTTTCCTTTTGTTTCTCTGTTATTTTTTTTTCATTTTTTTTGTCAAATATTCGGATATACTTTTGTTCATAATTGTGTGAAATTAGTGAGTTTTCGTACCCTATAATCACGGTCAGCAGTTAATTATGCGCGGGTTTTTCGTCTTGTAAAGTTACTTTACATGAAATAAGCGAAATTATTATTTTTTCGAAATTAATGTTTTTCAAGCACGCATAATCATACATTCGGCATTAAATATAATATACCTATAATATAGTACAAATACCATAACGTAGTGTTTTGTAAGGGAAATGATGAAAAGGAAAAAAAATTATTAATGTTCGAGCAATATCATAATAAGTATTATACACAGCGAAACATTATTCATTTCATATAGTACGCCAATGCTTTGTACAATACCAATGTACCTTCAGAAGGCATTATAACGCAATATGTGATTTCAAACTATAAACCTTATGAGCCTACTATTTTCACGGAGAATACGTAACGTGCCTGTATAATTTAGGTTCATTTTTTATTTTTTTACCTGTTTTACTTATTCTAACTGCGAATAATAATCATTTTAGAGTTCAAGTAGGTGTGCATTATTCGAGTTCGAGTAGGAAAATTTCAACACAACCATGGTATAATATTTGTACCGTGACAATGTTTAGAATTACTATTAAATGAGTGAAGCAATGAGTATCATGGTATCAAATCGATATTCGTGCTGATGACGATGAGCATTAAAAAATATAGGGGAGATGTTTAGAAAACAGGGGAGAATTTGGGTACATTTTTATCATCCTCTGTCTAAAATCAACTGCAGAAACACGAAAATAATACTGATGGAAGAGAAAAAATACGATTTCATACAGATGCTTCCGTAAAGCAGGAATTATTTACCAACATGAAATTTTTCAAAAAAATAACTTTGGTGACTTTTGGAAGTGAAGAAGTGACTAAAAATTGACCTGATTTTCTTGAGTTTTGAAGTTTTCCAGAATTTTTTACATGCGATATTCATGAATCAGGAGAAAGGGGAGGGGATATTTTTCTCGTGACGTAATCAGCACCTGAAATTGTGTGGAAGTATGACTAGGAATGGGTGGGACACAATTTTTTTCCCAACACCTCTTACTTAAGTAGGTACCTACTCATTTTTACGAGATGTGTACATATGTGACCCTTTTTTTTTTTTTTTTTTTATTGTGCCACACAGTCCAATTGATCGTCACAAAAACTATAACTAAATTTCAATTCTGAAAATTTTTGACACCCTCCTCCCCCACACACACACACACACACACACACACACACACACACACACACACACATATACATACATCAACTTGAAGATTTGAATTACCTGATCACAGGAAAAATTAAAACAAAGAAAAATTAATTTTTTTTTAAGACAAATTATAAAGCTTTAAAAAATGAAATACAAATAATTATATCATATTAGGGTAGCCATCAAATCACACGAATGAAATTCGAGATTCTCCGGACTTGAATTTGAATTTTTATTTCAAATTCATTGTTCCTTCTCATCTTCTCTCCCCCTCCCAAAAAAACTTACTTATTCTAATTTATAAAATCTACGAAAGCCTTTGCAATTTTTTTTGGCTTACCACTGATGAAGAGTAAAATATTAATTATTTGGAGAAGTACATTGATGTGTGAGGCTAAAGCAAAACGAAGAATTTTTTTTGAAAAATTCAATTTATCTATAATGGACAAAGACATGAACTTGGATAAAATCAATTAGGAATTTGGAAATCCTACATCATAGTGAACAAAAATGACAAAAAAAGTAATAATTTTCCCCCCAATTCATTACTTTCCTTTTTCAAGTTTGATGAGAAAATTGACCAAACCTGGCTGTTGATGGATAAAGTGACCAAATACGATGCCTGCCCTAACAACATATTCCAGCATAATTTTGGATTCTCGATTCAAGCACGTATAAAAAATCAAGCACTTATCAGCAGTAAATTTCTGATTTGTCAGAAAATTTTTCCTATTTCTTGTTCCACATAATTTCCTTAGTTTCGTTTCCGTCACGTGCAGAATATTTTATCAAACTTTTGACACTCGAAGTTTTACCAAAATTATTTTTAAAAACACAAAAATGGTATTAGGCATTAGGTAGGGGATTTAAATTAAATTAATCAGATTTTGTTATTAATTACATTTGAAAATAATCTTGAATTTTCTAAATCAGTCAGGAGCAAAAAATCTTGGGATGAATTCATTGAAATGGAGAATTATGAAGTTTGAAGGATTAAAACAAATATGGGCTTATTGAATCAAAAAATGCAAAAATACAGGCATAGAATTTCAAAAGGAAAAATTACACCCGAGTAGAAAAAGTAGCAGAAGTGATCGTTTTTCTTTTCATTGCGAAAAACTGAAATTTCAGCAGGTATGGTAGAGATAATATTGAGTTGATATGTTCATTTATAGAGGAAATTTCATAATTTTTTCAACACCTCGAGTTCGATTTAGGATCCTACTAAACAGGACCTACATCCAGTTTTTGAGATTAGAGGCCAAAAATTGTAAAAAAAAAAAAAAAAAAAAAAAACACCTTATAGACTTTACGTTCGAAACTTCAGCTCACCAGATCGTTTTGTTTAGGGCTTTAAACTTTCTCATTTGTAATTTGTAAGAAGTCATTTTTAAAAAAAAGTCAAAATAAGTTGGAGTGGATACAGGAGAAATCACAGCAAAATCTTTGATTTTTAGCGGGTTTTTTTGCTAATTTTTTAAAACATTTCACCAAAATTTCACCGTGTTTTCAAATCTCATTGAATTTTTGAAGAATTTCAGATATTTTACTGTCTTTTTAGTAAATTTTTATTAATTTCCCAGCAATTTTTCTCAGTTTGTTTTCAGTCAATTTTTTCACTAATTTATTACTATGTGCTGCAATTCTGACTGTTTGTAGTGAATTTCGGATTTTCACTGATTTAGGTGAAATTTCTGATTTTATTTTCATTTTTGATCAATTCTGCGTCGAGCCCCTACACAAAAGAAATTAACCAGAATTTTCGATTTGGACTCTAGGAACAAAATTTTGTTCTGCAAACGCACAAGAACCCTTTTTACAAAGTTTAAGTACCTACAAGAAAACTTGAATCAATTAAATAAATTGAAGTCAACATTAAATGTAAAAAAATTGGGAATAGGTTTTTCAAAAAATTAAGCGTCAAGGTGTAGTTGCCATTTTTTCACTTTTCTTGTACAAATTTTATCCCCTACATTCCATTTGTAATGGGTTTCATCAATTTCCAAAATTTTATGTTCATAAAAATAAGGACTGCAATTTTTTGAATGGAGGGAGAGGGCGTGGTAGACATTTCTAAATTTCTCAAAATTCATCGACACTGCTACGGCTATTTCTTGCTTAATCGTACTTTCTCTTTCTACTCCTGTATGACAATTCCGGTTTTCATCCAAATGAAACAATACGTAGGGGTATATTTTTCAAAATTCGGATTGAATTCAGAAGATATTTGTTTATTAATTGAGAGAAAATAGATATTTATTATTCACGTAACCTTGGAAAGATTCTTAATATATTTTTGAAGAAAATTCAATTTTGAGTTAATTCAAGCTTTATGATGAATTGACGAGCGTATTTTTTTCGCAATTTTTTTATTGATTTATGGACTACACTCCCCCTTCCCGCCCCAAAAATGATAAAAAATTTTAGAAAAAATTTCAAAAAAAATAATAACCTTTACAAAATCACAATGAACCTAAATACCTAATATTTTCACGAACGAATTCAAACAAAATAATTATTGAAAAAAATCTGAATGAGCTCCTAAACTTTATCTTGAAAAATGAATTTTTCAATTTTTGAAAAAAAAAAAGGAACTCAGAGTCAAAAGGCTCGACTTTGTATGACTTAGTTTGATCCTTTGATCAAACGCATGACTGATCGAGAACGCATAAAATAAGATTTCAAACCCCTGTTAACAAATCAGGTCGAACTGTTCGAAACTTTTTCATCTAGATAACCCACACACACAAGCAACAAATAGATACTCACATCATTGAAAAAAATATTCGAATGTATCAAGTTAATTATCAATGTTTGCAGTCGTTAATTTATGAACATATTTTCAAATCATAAAACATAAAGTACATGAAAACGCACGGTAATCTCATTTCGATATGCTCGCTTGATCATTTTAATTTCGCTACACAGATTAAATTTCAATTACATTCGTACTTCCTTCCTTTTTGTTTCGTTCATATAAATGCAAAATAACATCAAGATAACCAACAAAAAAAAAAAAAAAAACGACGATACGAGATACAATCTCAAATGACATTCACCTCGAAACCAGCAATCACAATCATGCAAAAATATTCACTGCTCAACTGCTGATGAAAGAAAACTGCTCATCCCATCATCAATGTGAACTCTATATCCGAGATTTCAAAATGTATCGGCATCATTGAACGTTATCGAAACGAAATGTATAGATATTTTGGCGTTAATTAATTTGCATAGCGTTTCGCCGTAAATACGATATGCAAATTCCATGCCCCGTCTGCATGAATCATGTTCACCATAATATACCTGTTTAGGCATAAAATCGACGCCATTTTGATGGGTACCATGACGAAAAAATATTTTGGAGTAATAATACATCCAAATAAATACCTTTAAAACGGAAAAACGTTAAAAAATATATCGTATAGAGACGGATCCTTTCATTAATTTATGAAAAAAAAAGAAAAAAGAAGAGAAGGGAACAGTTCGACGTGGATTCGATATATTCTAAGAATACACACGACATATTGCGAATGGGAAAACTACAGAGCGAAGAATAATAATGAAAATACGAATACGAAAACACCCATTAAGCAAGTTAATTTTCGAGAAACATCAATGAATGAAAGAATAAGGATAATTACTTTAATTAATACGTTGAAAGCCGACAGCGATGAACTCTAATAAGAAGAAAATTAAATTGGAAGAAAAACGGAAGACGAAATGAGGAAAAAAACGGGTATAACAAAATAACTATACCGAGAATTGCGCACATGGAGGGAGAGAAAACTTGTTAAGGTAAATGTATTTTAATATAAGGTTTAACAAGAATTGAGATTTAAAAGGTAATATAGCAGCGCCAATAGGAAGGTTTTATATTAGGCGTGGTTTTAAATGTACAGTGATTCGCGGTTGATCCTGCGAACGGTTTTCAGGGGTAACATCAAAGACTCCGCCTCTCCTCGCGACAATTCCAACCGATAACAACTATTCCCGGCTGTAAATCCAGTTCGTTGTTAAACCGTACGTACGTATCGTTGGTCAGCTCTGTAGCATTCTTACTATCGGTTTTTATACTGCATTTTTATCCATCGTTTAGTACGAGTACGTGTTTTTTTTTGAGGGGTTTCTTCTTCTTCGAGACGTCGATTTACGATTTCGTGGCGCCAATTTTCCAGTGTCGAATTCGATTGATTTTTTGATTTAATTGAACATTTCGTCGTGTATGGGTATATTTTATTCGACGATGCGGTTCGTTTGTTTGTTTTGATTTTTCGAATCGGTGTTTGTTTGGATTTTACATGGACGAAGTGTCGTTTGGGTCAAGAACTGACTGTGTTGTGGGAATCCATCGTTTTGATAGATCTAATTAAAAATTGGTAAGTTGGAGTTCAGATTTCAATTTAAATATGTATAGAATGACTATAAATTTAGTGATTAGGTACACCATTCTATTAATTTTTGAAAAAAGAAGTCTGAAATATTGATTCCTTGATTCTTGAATTTTTGATGATTGATACAAATCATTGGTAGATATAGATACTTTTTTCAAAAACTAAGCAGACGATAAATAGGTTTTTGACAGATAGGTCCAATCAGACATATTTTTGTTATAGTTTTCAACAAAATTATGAAATGTACGTACAAAGAGGAAAGCACTATTTATTAAAATACTCATTACATTCATTCAAATCCCTCTAGGTAGGTATATAAATCGATAAAATGAGACTTTTTAATCTACCTTCGAAGACATTCAACAGTGTGTAAGTATCATTTCCTCTCAGTCTCCATATAGGTAGATATGTTTGCACGAAAATATTGAAAATCTTATCTTCGATATTAACCATTCAATATAAAATGAAACATTTAGATGAAAGAGATGCCGCAAAAACATTTCGCAAAACCGGTTGTAATAAATTTAATACAAGAAATCTGTTTTAAAAGTAAAGCAAAGCATTATAGTAAATGCAGAGATATGTTTGTATAGTTGTATACATATCTATACTCTGCTGTCTTTATCAGTTGTTTTGCGACTAGGTGATTTTTTTCGCATACGAATAAGGAATATGTAGGTATTCTCAATTTAAGTATATTTGTATGCAAGTTTTATTGGGATATTCTCTATATTATGAGAATTAATGGATGTCAATTTGTTTAAACTCGAATGAGTGTACCAACCTGGATATAGTGAATAAATGATTAGAATTCAGAAAAAGGATCCTAATAATATAGTAATCATAGTTTTGAAGGAAACGTGATTGAAATAAATCATTAATTAAGAGTACAAATGTGCAACCAAATTGTTATTTTGTTTCTTTTTAATTCAAGAGCCCTGAAATTTTTATGTATCTAGCTACTATATTTGAAAAGACAGCTCAAAAACGAAAATTTTTTTTCATCAACTTAAGATTTTTTTTAATTTTCGAAGTAATTGAAAAATATTTGGTCAATGAGCAGAAAGTTGGCCCGACGATACGATATGGGATTTTATTCAGTAAAACCGTTTTTTGAAGGAATTGAGAACGAATTTTCCTGATGATGATATTTTTGAGCAATTTTTTTTTCAGATACACAGAAATATTTAAAATATATCATAAGTATACTTTTATTTACAGGGTGTCCAATAAAATTTGCAAAACAAAAAGCTCAACTTTTTTACATGGGAATTCTGTATTTTTTTTATGGACTACCCTCTCCCCAGAAAAAAAAATGATGATAATAATTCTTACGAAGAACTTCAACTATACATTTTGAAATGTTTTAACTTAGGTATGTACCTACTTTCACAGTGCATCGATCGAAAAATAACAAAATTTTTAAATTATACACACAAAAAAACAATCCGACTTTGATAAAAATTTTCAAAGCATTGAAATATGAGGAGTTTCGTTTCAAAACGCAACATCTCCGAAGACCTGATTTTGGGAAATCGCAAAAAAACTGTCATTCAAAATTGGGTGGGGGGTTGTTTGGTTCGGGGCGGTCTCATTGGAAAGCTTAGGACCCCAGCTACATGTTTTGGGGTCATTTCGCCCTTGTACCTCAAGGAGGGTTGGAGGGGAAGGGTCAAAAAAAAGATGCTGCGTTTTGATATGAAACAAATTTTTTGTTGCGTTTTGAAACGAAACTCCTCATATTTTTCGAAAAATCGTGTTAGAAAAACAAAAATGATATTTTCTATTTTTGAATGTCAACATGTTTGAGAAAAGCTTGACCTTTGAGTCAAAAAGAATGACTTTGCATAATAAGCTTTTCCTGTTTGTCAAAAGCTTGACTAATCTGGCACAGTTTGACTCAACTTGACGCTTAGACACCCTGAATCAACATAATTGCCTCCTTGAACATGTAGGAATGGATTTGTGCAAGAAATTATATCTAGGTATAGAATTTTGATTTTTGAATTCGTCTTTGCTCATCTTTTTTGGTTTCACACCTTTGCTCATAAGATCCTTACTCGAATGAATTCTTCGGTTTATAAATAAATATTTCAAAATATCTTCTTTTTTCAGAAATATAGATGCCTATTTACCCTCATACCAAAATCGAATTCTTTTTTCCGCAAGTGCTTGAACGATTCTTCAAAATGTCGCTCATTCGTTACCTTTTTTTTCTTCAATTTTTTGTGAGATACGTCAGGAGTTTTTCTCTTCATTACGATTGAAATTTACCTCAGACGTGGTGATCCCACCAGCAGAATTTTTTTTCATTAAATCTCTTTTGTGAATAGCTGAAAAGTCTCTGAGGTTTATTCAGATTTTGATAACCTCTCATGTCTCATTTTTCACTTTCCTGCTCACTTCAAATTTCAAATTTTTATATAAAATGAAAAAAATAGGGAAAATTAAATGAAAATTGATGATAATAAAATAGAGATCCTTGTAATGTTTTTTTGAGTAAAATTGATTTAAAAAATTCAGTTTTTTTTTGTTTTTTCCTCAGCTAAAATGAAATGAAATTTATCCGAGTTGTTTTACATGCTAAAAATGTGATTATCTAATGGAACACCTTGATTGTTTTAAATCAGTTTTCCTATCAGAAAAACCGAGATTTTAAACTCGAAACTACCTTTACCTGCAAAGAATTTCCAGGCAAACAAAATCATTCAACATGCCTGGTTTTTGTTGAAGATGAATTTTGAAAGGAAATTTCATTATTGAAGCAATTTCGAACTCCTTTTTTTTTTCAAAATTTTATCTTCTCTCCACAGTGGCGATTTTAGAAGAGAAAATGTGAGGAAGTCAGAAAGTTCAAAGAATCGAATTGAACATTTTTCAAAATCTTTTTAATACGAATTGAACGAAAAAAAAAAAATACTTACAGAAAATTCAAACAGGTTTACTTTTGTATTTTTATTACCTACTTTTTGATTTTGATTTTAAATTTCTCATTGTGTTGGTTCAAAATCAAGTCATTTTTGAGTGGGATGAAATTTTTAAAAAATCTGAAAAAAATTTGAAGAAATCTAAATTGTAAAAATTTTTAATAAATACTAAAAATATATTTTCCAACTGTAAAATTTTTTCAAAATTTTTCGAACCTCGATCTTAACAAAATCAAAATTATATTTCTTGGAGGAACTGGAGATAATCGAACAACATATCGTCGTTGATTTTATAAAAACCGGTTCACGGTCATTTTCCCGAAGCCTGAATCCCGCACAATGTGACACTTTTTTTTGAGGAGCTTTTTTGAGCTTGTTGGATTCATCTTGACGAGCTGCGTCGGTTGAAAGGTGCTCCGATCTGTTAAATTCACATTTAAATGTAAACTAAATGATTTTGAGGGTTTTTTTTGGTACATTTGGCTCGTTGAGACAAATCCAACCAGCTCAAAAAGCTTCCCTGGAAAAAATGTCACAAAGGAGGATTTTATGAAATCACAGACGATATCGTAATACCTAAGTAATTGGCACAATTGGTACATGTTTTAGGTACAGGGGCGGCAACTTGGATTTTTCTCGTGTACAGCAAACAACAAATTCTAGTAGTCAAACGGAGGGGGGTCCCCCACGAATATCTTTTATCTAGCGTTTTTGTACATATACAGCCAATTTTCTCGTGTACAGCATGCTGTACACAGAATTTGCTTGTGTACAGCATGCGCAGCACCGCTGGGGTATAGATGCCGCCAATGTTTAGGTATATACCTATTAGATAAAGATGGCTTCTTAAACTATACCCTTTTAATTTTCTCTAAAAATTGAAATTATTCTTGAAAGTTTTTTGTCCGATTTTTAAACAAAAAAAAATGGTTAAAGCGAACCAAGAGTGAAAAAAATTTGAAAAAAATTATAATTTTTGAAAATTTGTTTTCAAATTTGAACATATACGATGAATCTGACAATCTAAAAATAATTTTTTTTTTAATTTATAGAATTTTTTGAGTTATTTTTCGATATTTATATCTTTTATCTACCTACACATGCCTAATTGCCTATCTAACTACTATACCCATTATTTAATTTTAATTTTAACTTCAATTTTTATTAAAAAAATCTTATCAATAACTAGGTAGGTATGGATATCTGAATTAAATGATGGTAGGTACATATACATTGCAGCATTTTGAATGATGAAAATGGGGCAAAGCATGGAGGAGAGAAAGAGAGGTGAAACCCCACAAAATTCGTAAATTTTTTTTATAATTTAATGCTATACCTACCTACTCGATTAGCAAGCTGAATTCTAAATGAAAAATAATTCAAATTTTTCTACATTTGTCAAAAAGTTTAAATATAGGTTTGCTCCGTAATTTCAGTTATATAATTAATCCACCCCTTCCCTTCACAAAACTTTCTCTAACCATCTCAAATACAAAAAATAATATGACTCATCAGGGTATTTCTAAGGGACTGTTTATTTGCATAATCGTAATTCATTGCATATTTGTTTTCATACATTTATTTTCTTCTATAAACAGAAAACATCCTTTTAAAAATATACCTAATATAATACTGACATATCATTTGAAAAATAAAAAGCTTCCGTGTAATATTTCATTTGCATAAAATTCACATCATTAATCAACAAAAAAATAATCTTGATAGGGCACAGATATCAAAATAATCTCCAACCGAATAATCACCCAGTTTCCTAATGAGAATGGAAATACATTCGACAATATAAAATAAAACGCACGAAAACAATAAAACCCACAGCTGTGTAGAATTTTCAAACAAAAAATTCGTTTCGATCGATACGCGGCACATGCAAAAAGGAATTACACTCAAATGTGCTTTCATTCCATTCCAATAAAACGTATATCTACCTAAATCAAATAAATACTTCGATTTCTATTCATCAATTAAATATCGTACCATTTTCACATGCCAGAATCGTTAATCAATCTCATATAAAATTCATTAATGAAAAATTTTCAAACAAGATTCCACCATAATTTAGAATCGCATCATCAGTTCATCAGTCATCACTTCACAAACCCGGTTCAGCAGCTACCGAATTCGATTAGTCGAAAAAAAAAACCGATTATCTGGCAACAAATAACAGTAGTTACCATTGCTGATTAATTTCAGCGCGTCAAGAGAAAGCATCTAATTTTGCTATTTCACGCATTCGTCGACTGGTATCAGCCAGAGGTCCTGACACGCCCGTAAAAAAAAGATACATTCCGTTTACTTTTCGCCTAAAAATAATTAGATAGGTATTAAGAGAGGGACTAAGAATATATTTAAAAGGATCGAGGGGAAATATCGACTCAAGATGTATGCAGGTAAAAAATCAATGGCATGAGTGCTGCAATACAAAATCTCTGAGTGTAAATCGCATGTAAATTTATTTTTTTCCAACCAAAAGACAAGTCCCTGGAGCATTCGACCATAAACCGAAAGAATGTTCTAGGTACAAAGTCTCGCATACAAAATTACAAATATTCTCACGATTCCGACTTTAGAAAATTTTTCAAATGAAAAAAATACAAATATTAACTCTTCGAAATAACACCATTTAAAAATTAAGACTTCATTTATTCAGCGTTAATAATTCGAATGATTGAAAAATAAATAAATTTTACCTTTTATTTTTTTTTCAAGAATTTTAAGCAGCCTTGAACCAAGATCTTTAATTTTTTGTCACCAACCCTCCTCCCTGGCCATCTTTTTACCAACACCACCGTGCGAATTAAGGCAAAAACTACGCACATAAAAAAATATTCTTGAAAAAAAAAACACTTTCTTGTTCTATTTCGTTTGGCTGAATTATCCGAGAAGGCGAAGAAAAAAGGGGATAATTCAAAATAACCGACCATAAAATATTGTCAAATTCTCGTACACGTAATTTCTTTGCTAAAACATAGAATTACCTTCATTGTTGCGTAAAAGTGAAATTGTACACATGGTATTAAAACGCTAAACGCGAAGAGGACGCTACAATAACGCTGCAATATCTTATTATAAAGCATAAACTCGGTGAAGTTTTTAGTTAATTCGTATTATTAATCTGTGAATTATTAATTTTTGCAGGTACTCGTAAGTTTGACGAAAAAAATCTCGCGTGTCGACGCTCGAAAATATAAGTGTGGATCCCGAAATCTATACTGGCAATTGAACTGGTACCACATTGTGCGCGATTGCTTCATCAATAATGGCATTGTATAAGACTTTAATTAAATCAACGACAACGACGATAAATTACATCGGTCTCATCGTGGTGTTATATTAAAAGTTTTACTCGTATAATAATTGCACTCGACTCAATGATGACAGCATCAACCATAATCAACGAAGAGGTGAGTTACTTTCATTTTTACTCCACTCTATATTATGTCGATGTGCCATAGACATATCTACTTATTTTTTATATCGATAAACGAACGCATCTTTCGTTGAAAACTTTATCGTATTCGTATAGGTTCTTCGCCCCGTACGGTCTACACTGCAGTTATTTTTATTTCGAAACGATATTACGACTTCGGTTGAAATATTTTCAAAATTTTTCCTTTCGTTTAAATGATGACATGAGGAGCCTTGAGTTTCCACTTTTATTATTCTGATACCCCTACGTATCAAAATTGGTAGGTCTAATATTTAAATGTTTTGAAAATATTAAGGAAATGTTTCATCTGTAAGAATGACCTCAATTCTGCAGTAATTTTAATAATCAACTGAAGGGATAAGAGCAGTAGAATAAGGACAACTGTCCTTATAATTTTTTTCACGACTATTTGAACAAAAAAATGTAAAATTTACCCATAAATTTCAAGCTCTTCTGAGAATAAATTACAAGCCCTTTTTTAGATGAATTTAGCAATCAAATGCACATTGATACTTATTTTTATGCAAAAAAAAAAAAGAAACGTGATATCTAACTATTCAAATTTAAACCAGCAACAAAGTGAGGTATTTAACCTTTTTAAATGTACCAAAAAAAAAAACACACTTTTCAAGTATAGAGCGATTATGTGAATGGGAGAAGAGTGGTACTGAAAATGTAGTATTTTTTTCTAAATAATGAGTCAAGCTTGGGTATAGGTACCTAGGTATAAGTATAAAAAAAAAAAAACACGAAGAAAAACATTTTTTTCGCCAGGAGAAAATTTTTCAGAAAAATCATACCTAATTTCAATTAATTTAAAAAAAAAAAAAAAAAAAAAAATTGGAAAACAAGTTCGAAATATGTATTTTGTTTTTTTTTCCATTTTTTTTTCTCTACGTATTTCAAAGTTATCGGATAATTTCACGTATCATTCCTTTATATATCTACCAATATTATGAATGTGGAAAAAGTTCTTTAATAATTCCAAGAAGTTATTAAGTTCCGAAAATGATTTCTCGACCAATTTATAATAAGTACTTTAATATTTAATACGATAACAAGAACCAATTTAAATAGGTGGCAACATTAATGAAGAAATAATTATACTCACATAGTATGTAGAAATTGCCAAACTGCAAAAATACCGGTTTAGTTTGATCGTTTGCGGTTTCCGGTATAGACGATTAATCGATTCGATTCAAAGTTGCCAGATTAATTTGATGTTTTTCACTTTAAATTTGCGTTCGGTTTAAAATTTTGAAAACAATTGAAATGAAATTCTGAGAAAAAAATGAGTTAGGTAGGTAAAAATATTGAGATTGTTTGTTAAATTTTTAACAGATGGCAGGTTCATCAAGATGAATTATTCTCTTATTCATTCGGTGCTTTTGTTGATAACCATTAGACAAACTCAATTTCTTTCTCAAATTTCAAATTTTTCATCCAATAGATATGACGTTAAAAAAATAATTAAGTGATGCATACAAAGATGAACCAAAATTGGCTCGTTGAAGGGATCCAAACAATCAAACGTCAATTGCCTAATAGATCGAAGCAAAATTTTCTGATTTTCCTGACTTAATTTACGTACCTATACTGAAATCCAAAGATCGTGCTAAATACGTAGATGCTACTTTTTTCGAACTTTATTTTTGTAGTAATTTTTTTTCACAAATCCCTAATATCTGGCATAGAAATAAATTTGACATAAATGTTTGAGATTTTGAGAAAAATGATCTTAAAAACAAGGTTTTCTATGCGGGCACCATCAGGGTACCTAAACTCTTTCATTTCAAATCAGTGAAAGGCACAAAAAAAATCATAATTCCAGCACTGGAAAAATTATTGAAATTTTTTCATTTTCAGCGGATTTTTTTGGATTTTTAAAAAAATGTCGTCGATCTTTCAAACAATTTTGCTGATTTTTCATTGAAATTTGGATATTGTCCAACTTTTTAGAGAATTTTCACTGAATTTTCATTTCTGATGCCTGATTCATCTTTCAAGACTCACAATGAATTGAAAAAAATGATAAATATTGGAGGTACCTACACCTTTTTCCGAATTCTTTTCTCATGCTAAAAAAAAGGACCTAACAAGAAAAATCCTCATTCATCAGTTTTTAGTATTTTACCTGCCAATTTATTCCTAAATTTTTTGATTTTTCTATCTTGAAAAGTGCTCGAGTCGTCGAAAGGGGTTTTCAGATGGGTCTTTTTCTTTGTACCAGGGACCTCATACTTTGAAAAGCTATAAAACTCATCCACAAACAGTATAAAGGAAAAAATTTACATTTATTGGCTTCAAACAGAAAAAAAAATTCAATTTCGCTCAACCAAACTACTCTCTTCATTTCAATCAGTCAAAATTGACTGATTTAAATCGACGAAATTGAGTCACTGTAGAAATCAGTGAAAAAATTTACTGATTTCAATCAGTCAATTAATTTTTACTGATTCAATGATGAAAATTCACAAATTGAATCGGTAATTTTTCACTGATTGGCAGTAAAATACCTATCGCTGATTACTTATCTGGGGAATCAGTGGAATTTGACTGATTATCAGAGACTTGATTTTCTCTATTTTATCAGTCAATTTTGGCATTTTTGACTGATTCAAATTAAGAGAGTATAAGCAGGAATTTTGTTACAACCTGTTAATATATTTAAAAATATGTATTTTTGTGATAATCAAATGCTATTTTTGTTTGAAGAAACGCAAAAGACGTCCCAAAGACACTCTCTCATTGATAATTAACAAATTAGTAAAAAAAATGATCGAAAATTACCGGAAATAGTAAAAATTGCACCACAATAATAAATCAATGAAAAAATTTCACTGAGAACAAAAAAATTGGAAAAAAAATTCTGGAAAATCGATGAAAATTTGTTAAAAAGTCAGTAAAATACCTGAAATTTGCTTTAAAAAAAAAAAAAAACAACAGTGAAAATCCGAAATTTTGGGCTGTTTTTTCCTTTGCTGGAATTCTGCCTTTTTTTAAAAAATTTTCACTGATTCGTAATTAATCAGAGAAATTTTGCCAATTTTTTCTGTGCTGCTATCCTGACTTTTTTTCTGTGATTTTTCACTGATTTTTAAATGAAAGAGTGAACGATTCTTTTCCTCTTAATCACTACACTTTTTTTTACCACATTTGACGAAGTTTTCAGAAAACCTTCTCTTCGCGACCAACAAGAATAAAATTATAAAAATTCAATTTTGAAAATTTTCGACTCTTTTTTTGCACACAGGCTTAAAAATTTGTATTTAAGGGATAAATTTGAAATAAAAAGAAAGATCTGACTTGAAAGCAGAATTATAAACAATTATGATCATTCAAAAAAACACCAATGGTGGTGATGTACGCTTTGAGGGGGTTGGAATCTCCGGTCATTTATTCCGCAACCCGCTCAAAGCATGGGTACATCACCATACCTAAAAAAAACTAGGTTTTGGTGTTTTTTTCTGAATAATAATAATTTTTTTTTAAATTCTCATTGAGAGATTTTTATGATGGAAGATATTTCTACTGAGTAGCGAATATACGTCAAAATTACCCAAACTACGCAAATCATGTCCTCATACTTTTGAACCATAATGTAATTTGAGAAGCCATAAAAAATGGTCCATTAAAGAGAGGGGTTGAAATAATGAATATTTTCCGAGAAATTATTAAACTACGTACCTACGTTAGAACAATGTGTCACCGATACTTGGTTGGAATTTTCTACGAATAAAAAAATTCTAAACACGTCAACTATGAGATATTTAGCAACACCGCAAACTATTATTCCTCCAAAATATTATAAAAACTTTTAAAACGCTCGAATAAACTCGTTGTTTTTTTTTTTTTAATACGGTGTTTTCTATAAATCGTTCCACCACATCCAATAAAAATAAATTATGCAGATAAAACACGTCAAAAATACACTTATACTTTTAAACTCTTTCATAACTCGTATACCATACCTATAAGTATTCTTGGTTATGCAATCCTATTAACATTATTCTTGAATTTTTTTTCGTTCTTGTTTCTTTCCATCTCAACTTTTCTTTATTGTCCCATTTCTCCCCTCCAAGTTACATTAGTTATTTTTTCTTAACAATTTATTAACCTTTTTTTTAAAATCAAATTTTCTGGCAGTCGGTCCTTCTGTAATTTCACTCACAAATGCTTTTGTCAATTCTTCTATCCGTTCAGTAGCCCTGAAAACGTTCATTTTCAACAAATAAATACACTCAGAAGTAATAAATATAAAACGTACAATCATTTTGAACGATTCTCATCCTTTTTTTCCTTCCTTCTGCGGCTTACGTTGAAAAACCCCCCTAGCAGCGATGTCGAGTTACAAAACCGAACGTGCTTATGGTATATATTGGATATATAAAATTTTAAAACACCCATAATCGAAACGATTCCGTCATTTTTTAAAGTACCGATGAAACGAGCGCTTTTAGACCTGTCATTTTTCAAACGCTGTTAATTGACTGTGATATTTTTTCGTATAGATAAACTTATTCGTAAACGACGACGCGAGGTGAAAAAAAAACATGTTTTCAATTTTAAAGATTAAAAATCTAAATAACATAAATAACTAGAGGAGGCGCCCCGTTCGATGCTTTTTCACCGAATTGTGAAAAGTGAATGAAAAAAAGAGTACAGGAGGAAGAAATCCGTTTAAAGCCGAGATTGATGATTTGAAAAACTCGTTGTGACAAGGAAAAACTGTGTATCGCAAGTTTTTACCCTACATTTTTCTTATATCGAAAGAAAACTACTTTTGATTGAAAAAATCAGCCGTTGCGTGTTTTTACCTGACAGTTTATAATCTATCATAATAATGCAGGTAAAAAAGATTGATGCTTTAGGCACATTTGATTCACCTGCACTGGATCGTCGTGTATACCTATGTTGTTCGCGTATACGTGCGGAAAAAAAGTTAAGTAGGTAAAAAGAAAAAGAAAATGGAAAACTTTATTTGCTTATTGTCAAGTTATTCGTCTGGTCCTAAGAGAACGACGTATAAAACATGGTAAACAACGTTGTATTACATGTAGACGATTCGTAGATTTAAAAATCTATTTTTGGTAGTGAAATAGATTTGTTGGTAGATACATAAGCGAGTTACGGGATGGAGCTCGCATCAGAGAGACTGTTTTCACTATTTATTTCTCACAAATTCGTGACTCGTCATGACCTTTCACCAAGATCTATTCGGATATTACCAGCCCACGGAATTTTGACCAGATTTGTACTCTGGAAGGCTTGTACATATTCGAATGCCGACGATGGATCGGCCATTTTATTTTTCAACGTTCGTTTAATATAGCAGATAATAAACGGAATTGGTTTCGTGGAGATAGAGCCAATGCGATGGAAGCATTTAAGATTGTAATGGTTTTATGTTCTGTGTCTGACAGTTTGGGAATCTTTTCACCAAATCTTCCTTTTTGTATGACGTAGTTGTGAAAGGAAGAAATTTTGGAAATTTTTTGTAATTTTTTTTTTGAAAGAGGCTCAAAAATGTTTTTCAAATGGTGCGCTAATTTTTCAATTTTGCGCAATAAATTCGATTTAGAAACATGCCACGATTTATAAGGTACTCGAAATCAAATTTTATTTCAGAAAATTATACGTAAGTAAAAAAAAAAAAATGAATTTTTAACAACTTTCCAATTGAGTTAATGAGAGAAAATTGAAAAATAAAATCAAAGTGGATTCCCACCTGAACTCTTGAATTGAGAAACTCTTAAAAAGTTATTTCCCAATTTATTTACCCGCGAATGAAATTTTTCTAAATGAACGAGAAAATATTGGAAATTTGTTTTTATTTTACCAGACTATTTTCGAAAAGTTATGTTATATGAACCAACAGTCTGCAAAAGATTTTGATGCCTCACTCAAAGAATTGAGAATCTCCATCAGACTTTAATTTTGCAGCAATGGGGTCGAAATGACTGAAAAAATGGATGGAGGAGGAAATGGTAAAAATAGCTTTAGATACCTCACTTGGTAGTCGATACTATTATAAATTCTTCAATTTTGGGTTGACCTTTTCAACCCTGAGGCCCAAATTCCGAGTTGGGGTAAAAACAAACAAATATTAGGGCCGAAATAAAAATTTTTTCGATTTTCAAAAACATATACCCGCAAAAATTATTGGGTGATGAGACTTGAAAAATAAAATAAAAAAAAATTCAAAATCGATTCACATCTTCCGATTGCGCATTGACGTTAACGTTTTAAAAAATTACCAAAAATTCAAAATTTTAAAAATTTTGGAAAAATTGAAAATTTATTACCTACAATCAATTTTAGAGCTTATCTAGTGACCACATACTTGGGCCGAAAAACACCTTTTTTTTTTTTGAAGAAATCAACGTTTTATGATATTTTTTTTTTGATTTTTCTTCATGCGAAGAAATGGCAGAAATTTAAAAAAGATGTAAAGCATGAATTTTTTTCAAAAAATTCTGCTTTTTGGTTTGAATAGTCACTAGATAAGCTCTAAAACCAATTTAAATGAATTTCAAACTTTTTCAAAATTTTCTAAAAGTTTTGAAAATATTGGATTTTAGTTAATTTTTGAAAATTTCAATGCCAATGCGCGATCGGAAGATATGAATTGATTTTGAAATTTTTTAAAATTATTCTTCAAGTCTCATCAGCCATCAACTTTTGCGGGGGTATGTTTTTGAAAATCGAAAAAATTGTTTTTTCCGGCCCACCTTACCAAATATTACATTCAACTGCTTATACTTCAACCTTCAGAAATGGACCGTACCAACCCCTAAAGCAAGAAATAGGAGTTAGCAAAAAGTTAACTTCTGACTCCGACTTAACCCGGACTCAAAAGAGGTCAATTTTTGATTCCACCTTAATTCCGGAGCATAGTCGTACCTCAGGGAAGGGGGCTCAGAGGGATCGAGCAGCCGCCCCCCTTAAGCCTGGGGAAAAGATTTTTTTATTGCAGAAATGCCAAAAAAAATTATATCTTTTTGTTTTTCAAACAGTAAGTATCTTTTGAAAAAAAATTCGCCCTCGCTTCGATCGGGCAGTATTTCAATCCTTTTTTTTTAATTTGATAGTTTTTGACCACTTTTTCACTCAAAAATCACCAATTCCTCAATAAATTCCCAATTTGTGAGAAAAAATTTATGATTTTTGACCGAAAGATCAGTGAAAAATGACTAATTTGAAATTTGTCCCCTTTTCCTCCTATTATCATCAAATTCTCAGCCCTCCCTTAATCAATTTTTTGGTGCGCCTATGCTCCGGAGCCAAACTTACACCCTGAATCCTAGGTCCACTTTGACTCCGGAGTGATTCTATGACCTTGATTTTTGACTTCGAAGTCTACCTTTGACCTTGACTCTCCGACTCCGGCTTGGCTCTAGAATCAAGTTGAAGTCAGAGCCAATTTGGAGTCAGTTTGATTCAGACTCCGGAGTCAACTCCTATTTCCTGGTCAAATGGTCAAAATTGACTCTTGACTCTGACTTGACTCCGGAGTCAATCTACGACCTTGACGACCTTGACTTCCTGACTTCGGTTTGAATCTGGAGAAAGTTGAAGTTTCTAATGGTAATTTCATTCAACCGTCCGTTCGGGGAGATAAATTCAGCAAAATTGATTTAGGAATATCTCGATCTTTTTTTAAATTTGGGATTTTAGTCATTCAGGAATTTGACCCAGAATTATTGAAACAATGCCAAAAAAATACGATGAGTCATAAGTCTTCATACCCAAACTTTTTCCTTATTTTTTCAATCGAAGGGGAGCGAGATACTCTAAAAAAAATTTAAAAATTTAGTGATGACTGGAAGAGAAGATGAAGAGTGAAAATCAGTCAAAAGAAATGAGATTGCCCTAAAGAGAAAAAAAGGAGAGTCAAAAATAGAAAAAAAAAATCGGTTACAGAAATCTTCATACTTGTTGCATAAAAAATGGAAGTTTTCACTCATTTTTTAATTTCTCTCGAATGATTTCCACTCTTTACCTTTTTTCCAACTACCACTATTCAAAAAAAATATGAGAACTTCTCGCTCTTTGATAAAAAAAAAAGTGACTCGCTATAGGTGCCTACCAAATTGGTAGACAAAACGTAAATCTAGGTATACAGCCGTTACAATGGTAACTAGGTACCCAATTAAGAATAAATGTGATTCACGCTGTACATTAATTTGAGACCATTTTACGCATAATTACAGAATGAAAACATGAAAACATCAATGTGCAGTTCGTTGTCCGGCGACGAAGAGCACGAAATAAACGTCGAATCTGGCAGCGACGATTATGAAGAAGAAAACGAAGATTTAGACGAAGACATGTGCAATACCGGTACCGACAATGAAACAGACATACCAGGAAACATATCAGTATCATCGGCATCATCGTCACCATCATCAACGTTACCATTCAGTATTTCACGATTGCTCAGCGCCGACAAAGAAATCGTCAACGGTCACAGCTACGAGAACGCCGCACAACGACTTCAAAACAGCGAGGCTACATCGTTGTACTCGAATTCGACAGTTTTCTCGGCCTCGAAGCCAGTCAATGGATCCGAATCTGTGATCTATTCGGCGACCGGAGGCGTTATCAAAGTTCCAGCTCACAGACCTAACCCAAATTCACCGATGAATGGGCCTACATTACATCAAAGTCCAGCTTTAGGATCTCCTTTCCCGTGGCTCGCCATGGATCCCACAGTTATCATGCAGAGGAATGCTGCCGCTGCTATGCTCGCTTCGCACGTCGCTAAAGAAAGACTCACAGGTAATTTTTTGAAAAGTTTAGTTGAGTTTGTTGTATTTTTGTATGATCTGCTATATCGATCGGTGGCGTTTCTGAATTAATTTTGCAAAAATATTGGGAAATGATTGTGAAGATTTTCTCAAAAAGTCCAATTTCTACTGGACAGCTCGAAAACATAAAGCAGCAAACCCAATTTTTCACTAAGTAGGTACATACATTTAGATTGGTATTCAAAAGCGTTACTCCTACCCTTTAGTAATACCTACTAGATATATTTCAGAATACTTAGCTAAGTTCCCAAATCCCGAATTAATTATTTGTGGGTATTTATACGTACTTCAGCGAAAGTTCTTCAAATAAAATGGATAATTTCATTTTACTCTTGAATTTTTCCCATTTTCAATTACATACATATTTTGCTATTTTTTAATCCTTGTAAATATTTAGAAAAATTATTCAATGAAACGACATAGGTACCAATACCAACCCCTTGAAGCCAAGAATCACACTCAGCACTGAAAAATCACAACCAAAAATTGATTATTTATTACCGACTCATTTAAATCTTTTCATAATTTTTTCTCGCTTTCCTGGCGCTTTTGAAGTTTTGAACGACTTTAATTATTGCTGAATCTTCAATTGGTCAATCAATTGAAAGATTAAGATTGGATTAAATAACTGATTCAGAAGCTCGCAATTCTCATCCTCCATTTCCTCAAAAAATATGTAGATTTTTGAATCAATTGACACCTAGATTGACTGATCAAAATTCGATTAAAAATTAACCAATGACCAATTAAAAATTTTCAACAGTAAGAAATGATAAGATATAAAATCAAAACAAAATGAAACTGATCTTCATTTATTTTAAACAGAACAAAAATATTGAAATTAATTTTTTTGTGGATTTCACATCCTTATTTTGAACAAGAGAAGAATAAAAATTGAAGTTTGCATTATGGAAAGAAAAGGAAGAAAGGGGGCTAAAACTAGAAATTTTGGTTTAAAATCAGTCTGGATTTTTTCAGCTCCATTCCGACTGAAAATACCAATAGAATTTTCCAAATTACCCCCCCCCCCAAAAAAAAAAAAAAATTAAGTGAAGTTTCTTCAGAAAGGAAATGTTGATAACATGGATATGTTTTTTCTTCTCATCCTGACTTCTAATATTGCATTCATTTCAAAAATATAAGAATCTGTTTTTAAAATTTAAAAATCGGTTTTTAGCTCTCTGATATTTTTTCTGTCATTCTGACTCTCTGATAAAAAGTTAATTTACAGCTTCATAATTCATTTCAACAATTTGAACATTTTTAAATTTTCAAAAGTCAACTTCTGACTTTTTGATAGCTATCAAGTTAATTTCGAAAATAGAAAAAGTCATGTTTTTAAAAGTAGGATGAAGACTTTTTGATACCGAGTTAATTGCAAAAACAGTAAAATTTATAACTTTTTAAAATTCAGCTACTGAATTTCTTATATGTTTCCTGTCATTCTGACTTCCTGATATTGAATTAGATTTCTAAAATGGCGTTGAATAAAAACACATCGATCTATGACTTCATGACTTTTTGACATTAAGTTGATTTCGAAAATATAAATTTTTTTTTGAAAGTCTGTGTCTTCAAAAATAGGGTATCGCAAAATGGCGTCTTGAAAATTTTGGAATGACCCCCCTCCCCCCCCCCCCCAGGAAAAAACATATCCGTGTCAACAAATATAGACCAATTTTTTCTTCAAAAAAAAAGTTTTGAAATCATGAATTAATATACCCATTTCTAGAAAAATATGTATCTTTTTGCAAATCAGTGGAAAACAGTCAGAATTGCAGCATAGCAATAAATCAGTGAAAAAACTTCACTGAAAACATCAAACGAGTAAGAAAAATTAAGGAAAACTTAGAACAAATTCACTGAAAAATTGGCAAAAATCTGAGATTTTTTGAAAAATCAACGAAAATCCGCTGGAAGTTGAAGAATTTTACTGTGCTGTAATTCTGACTTTTTTCAGTTACTTTTTATTACTCATTAGAAATGCGAAAGTAGGTTCCAATTTTTAAATGTAAAAGTTTTTCGGATGATCCCTTCTACTTCTGCTGTACGAAATAATCAAGGGCCAAAAAACTTACTAATGAGATTGGAAAAAGTTTTAAAATTATGTATGGGTACTTAGGTGTACAAAAAATAATATTTCATTTCAAAACTACAAATTTTTCAATAAAAAAGCTCAATTTTAACTCAAAGATGATTTATTATAATTTCACAAAAAAAATTGAGTTAAAATTTACTCTTACATTTCGAATCAGTGACAAGTCACTGAAAAAAAGTCAGAATTGCAGTAGGTACTGGATATTTTTGATGATTCTCACCGATAAAAGAAAGTAGTTTTTCGTGGCGAGGAAAAAAACAGCGCTGCACCCAGCATGATTTTATTAAAAACACAAATCTGCAGTTAGAAAAAACATCAATTTTTCAAGAAATTATCCATTCAGATCGTAAAAATCAGTGGTGGTGGTCGAAAGGAGGAGGCAACAAAGTCAGCATTCCTGCAGTATTTCTGTTCCCTCTCGGGAAAACTTTTGGTCTGACCCTTTTCTGTCTCTATACAGTTTTGTTACGTCCACTTAAAAACCTAAGTATGTTTCTGTTAAAGAATTGAGGTTCTGATCAAATCAGATTTTCACACAAAAACGCATGAAATTTTCAAGAGAATCTTTCAAGATTTTGTCACAAAAAATTTCAGAACCGTCAATCCTCGACTCTAATAACCCGATTAATTTCACGTATATGGGTAAACACGTGGTAAATTATAGTTTGTACCTACAAAATTTTCTCGTTTAATGCTGCACTTTAGATTGATTTTACGATGTGGCTTTTATATTATGTCATAAGCGGCACGATGATAAAACACATTAAAACGTACTTTATGAATTTCAAGGACGAACATCAACATTAAACATTTTCATAGTATAAGTAAATCATTAGCGGATAATTTGATATAAAGTCGAATGAAACATCGATAAATCAGTTTTAATCGGTGAAAAGTAACTTCATATTGCTTTGGCGTCTGTTTCCTTTCCTTTATGTTTAAGTACATTTTATTTATGTACAAGGAACTAACCACGTACACCAAGGTACCCAAATTTGTACAATGATCGTACAAAGAAAAAAAAACAGTCAAATATACCACAGATCCGTGACACAGTTGCATTAAAGTTCACATTTCCGTTAATATTGATTTAACAATAACAATATTTTCACTCTATTGCATTGCAAAAAATTTTAAAAACTCCTCCCACGAAAAAAAAAATTCAAAAATTAGCTCGAATCTATTCCAAAATATTGACGAGAATTTCTAAAAATTAGGAACAAATATCAAAAATTACCAGTCCATACTTGGTAAAAAGTATCTACATAATAATAAAATAAAAACGCCACGCAAATGAAACCAAGTTCAAATTAAAATTAAACCGCACAACCTAAACGTACAAGTTTTTTCATTCGTTACATAATTAACTTCGTTTTAATTACTCGCATAATTTACATCAAGTAGTCTTACATTCAATTACATTTGCATAAAAAAAAAGTATACCGATATTATTTTTCCCTAATGGCGGAGCACAGTACATATTCAATTAAATGCCCAGGTTTTTAAAAAATTTTAAACACCGGTACTTAATAAATCACACAATACCAAATACACAGCCCACCCGTAAAGTACCTTTCATTAATATTTAAAATTTATTAATCCTTCCGCTCGAAATGAGATTTTATTTCCATGGCGAAAATTATTAGTTATTTTTTGCTTAAATCGTCGCATTAGGTACATGGAAAAATAGGTACCTAGTTACCTACTAAGTATTTAAGTTAATTGCGCAGAACGAAAGTGAAACCCATTGTGCAAAAGTTTAATGGTACGAATACTTCGAAGGGTCACATAAATGAATTTTATTGGAAGGAATACCATAAGAAAGGAGGGAATAGCACAAGGAGAAAAGCCAGCGAAGAAAAAAAAAGGGTGGATATTTTATATACAGACATCCCCCTTGTATACAAAGAACATCTTTAAGCCATTTCTTTCTAAACAATTGATACCAATACCCTCTCCCTCGAAATAAACTTTGAATTTTTGATATTTTCATTAATTTTTACAATGGCGAAAGCGAACAAGGTGGAATACCAATAGGAAATATCTCGAGTTAAGAGTAAAAGACCAGACCGAAGAATAAATTCTTTTACGAGTTTATCTGCATCAGACATAAACATACTTACATTTTTTTTTTTTTAGAATTGGGGTACATCTACATACCGATGTATCGTCGATTTGAAACAGTTTTTATGAAAAATGATTATACCGTTACAGGCATATCCCTTTCATGCGCAGCTCATAAACATGGCAAAAACCCATCCAAACTAAAATACTAGACTGTAATGTGTGCGATGCTGTAGATACATACATTCTGTCGGAACTGTGGCTCTCAGCTAACGCTGAATGTTATATGTTAGTTAGATATACTTTGTATGCTAGTTGAATACATAAATATTTTGCAAATATAACTTCTCGGTTGGCTTTCCATTTCAAAGATATTTTACCAAAAAATTCATCTTCAAAGAAACCATACGATTTATTTGCATTTAGCAATCGGGTCACGCGCGTTCGATAAACCATCTTTGTACATAACACGTTCTTCTCACTTCTTGGGTCTTGGGTATTGGGGTATAAGGGTGGGTTTTTTTTAACCATTATAATGATTGGAATGAAATGTTTATGGAACGATTAGGTATCATTGTTTAAAAGTTTTGCGCAGTGGCGTGATGAAGGATGCAGTGGCGTAGGAAGCTTTTTTTTTGGGAGGGTACAAAATGAGTACCAAGACTTCAAATACCGGAAGGATTTCCAGGAGAGGGGGCAAAAAGAAGCATTTTTGGGCTCTGTCGTCTCAAATAATCCATATAATTGTAATTTTGTACATGCCCGAGCGAAGCGAGGGCGAAGCTTTGAAAAAATTGAGTTTTTATTGCCCAAAAAATCATTTTTTCCCACATTTTAATGCTTTGAAAAGTTTATCTCATTTGGGGGGGTACAATGTACCCCTTGTACCCCACTTTCCTACGCCACTGGAAGGATGTGTTCTGGGGAAGTGTACCTCGAATTTTCCCAACTAATTTCCCGAAAAAAATCCAATTATTTTCTCGATTTTTTAAAAAAAAACCAAACTAATTTTCGAAAAAATTTACAGCCTCTTTTTAAAAATTTTCCAATGTCTTTGATATTAAATTATAAGTAAAGATTGCTTTTGAGTGAAAAAATCTTCCAGTTTTCTACTATTTAAAAAATTTAAAAATTGAATCAAATGAAAAGTTATCCTTTTCATTTATTAGGGCACTTCGCGACAATCTTGAATGAAATTTTCAACGAATTTTTACTTTTTTAGAAGAAGAGACATAGGCGCACCCAGAAATTAATTAAGAGAGGGACTGAGAAGTGAGAATTCGATAAAAAAAAAAAAAGAGGGAAGGGAAATATCAGTTTAGTTAATTTTTTCAAATAATTTTTCACTCACAACAATGACGTTTTCCAAGTTCCAACAAATTGAAAATCGACTGAAAAATTATCAATTTTTGAAACAGTAATGAAAACACTGCCAGAGCGAAGCGAGGGCTAAATTATTTTGAAAAATACGCTTCGAAGAGCCAAAAAAATACACTTTTGCTACTATTTTCGCAAAAAAAAAGTTCTGCCCGAGCTTGAGGAAGGGGCTCGAACCCCTGAATTTTTTTTTTGAAGTCAGAAAATAGAGTAAAAAAGTCATGAATTTTAATTCACGTGGATAATTATCTGGCATTGAAAGGTATTATTTTGAGAATCAGGGTAAATTTATCGAATCCGAGCGAAGCGAGGACAAAAATTTTTGAAAAAAAAACAGCATCAAAAAACTAAAATTTTTTCATTAAAATTCTTTTTTTTTTCGTCTTATTTTTTGTCCTCAAAAAAAGCGATGTTCCTTGATGAGCTCTTCTCCTTCCAGAAAAATTGAAAATTTGTTGAAAATTTCGTTCAAGATTGTCACGATGTCCTCCGATAAATGAGAAGGGTAATTTTTTCATTCGAAGACATTTATTGAGCTTGGATAGGGCCCTGGGTATAGGAGAAAGGAAGATTTAAATATATGCATACTTAATTTCTAAAATAAATAATTGCAAAGTTACTGAGCCCAAAAATTTTTTACAATTGTCTCAACAATCCCCAATTTTTCCAATTATCCCAAATCCTAACTCGGGAAAAATTAGAACTACATGGGGAAAAGTTGGGAATCCCAATTTGCCCAATTTTTTCCAATTTTCCCAACTATTTTCAACCTTGGGATCGTCTTTCTGGTTCTGCGGTAAAATGTTGGTCCAGAGTAGTTGGTCTTGAATAAGATGATAAGTTTTCGATTGATCGTAGCATTGCAGCTTTTTCAACATCAACAGATTATACATTCTTATTTAGAACTTATCCATAAGATGAAGATAGGAGTCTTAACACAAAAATAAAAAGTCACACGTAGTAATACGCTTATTTTTACTCACCAGTTGAATGTTTTTCCATCCTGTGTCTGTGAAATGAAGAAGAATCTGGGAAAGAATTCCCATAACACTGCACGTTTACGAAATGAACTCGATGAGATTTCGAATTCAGAAAAAAAAATCATAAAGCTCTCTACGAGCAATTTATTCTTTCAATTTTTACTTTCTTTGGTCGCGTAGGTACGTACATTATCTCGATCGATTATACATATTAATTGCATTCTAGAGATGCGTCGATATCGATGAAGTTCACACAGATTCACTGAATAGATACACTAGCACAACACTATATTTACATTTACATACGAGGCTCGAACTGATATCTCACAATTTGAAAATGTTACGAGCAAATTCATACGTTAATAGTTATGAAAATAATTACGTGAAGAACAATAAAATCATTAAAAATGTGCTTTTCTTTTGCTATTTCCATGTTTGATAAATGAATAGTGATAACAAACAAGAGTAGATGATTGAATCATTTGATAATGAAATCGTTCGTTCCATTTCGTTCCTGAATTGGGAATTACAAATTACAATTCAAAATCACCATTCTTCGCATCTTCGGCAAACGACAAAACTTTTTTTTAAAAAATAATAATTTAATTTCAGCCCTTTGACTATTCAGCCCTTCAGGGTTGCGAGAACGGATCGCGTTCCGTTACGTTACGTTACGTTACGTTACGTTGCCGTTCCGTTCCAAAAATATTTTATCCGTTTCCTTACTGTTCCGTTCCAAAAATATTTTATCCGTTTCGTTACTGTTCCGTTCCGTTCCGTTCCAAAAATATTTCCTCCTTTCCGTTCCCTTTATTTCAATTTTTACGTTTAAATTACTTACGAATTACTATCAATAAGAGCATAATTAATAAGGGTGCAATAGAATTAGAAACATTAATCTTCAAAGTTCAAACCCCAATGTTAGTCGTTAGTCGGTAGATTGCAAAAAGTTCACTGATTTCTTCATATTTTTTTTGTTGGATATATTATGTAGTTTGAGATTTGAGACTTCGAGTTGAAACTCCATTGGCTAAAATTATGAATTGATCCCCTCCCCCAATGCTCATTGCAATTGTATGAAAAATGTCCACGAAGTTATTATTCTCCCAATATTTTTGACTTACTCAGGTATTCTTTGGTCAACAATGACGTAGGAAGCTTTTTTTGGAGAAGGTACAAATTAGTACCAAGACTTCGAATACCATACCATTTTTCAGGGGAGGGGGAGAGGAAGAGGTACTTTTGACTTATTCGCCTCAAATAATTTAAACAATTGTAATTTTGTTCGTGCCCGAGCGAAGCAGGAGCAAAGCTTAGAAACAATTCATTTTTTAATGCCTAAAAATGTATGTACACGGAAAAAACAGAAGATACATTTTACCCCAGAAATAATAAATTTTATCAAAAAAAAAGATATATTTTATCAAAAAAATTAATAAATTTTACCAAAATGATAAATTTTAATCAAAAAATAATAAAATGTATTCAAAAAAAATAATAACGTGTTTCAATTCACAAAATAGGTGAAATTTGTTTTAAAAAATAATATTTATTATCAGAAAAAATAATAAAATTTGTCAGAAAATGAATAAATTTTATCAAAAAAAATAAATTTTATTCAAAAAAAATGATAAATTTTACCTATTTTGAGAATTGGGACGCGTTATTATTTTTTTGGATAAATTTTATTATATTTTTTTTCAGTGTATTTTTTTCACATTTCATTGCTTTAAAAATGCCTATCTGGTGTGAGGGGAGTCAATGTACTTCTTATACTCCACTTTCTGACGCCACTGTTTTTTTTTTACCAAAAATACCACTGTTTTTTACCACCTTTGCATCGCATCGTTCCCTTTTTCCATTTTTTCATTCATAAATCAGTGGCAATTTTCGAAAATTATGTACTGGAAAACTCAGAATTGCAGCTCAGTAACCAATCGCGGTGAAAATTTTCACTGAAAGCCAACAGTGAAAATTTTTTTGGAAAATCAATGAAAATTCACTGAAAAGTCAATAAAATTTATCAAAGTGGCTGAAAAATTGGCAGAATTCTTGGGATTAGTGAAAATTCAAAGAAAATCAAAGGATTATGCTGATTTTCTCTGTGCTTCAACTTTGATCTTTTTCAGTGACTTTCACTGATTTCAAATGAGAAAACAGGGGATAGGCAGGGAAAACAGAATTAGGGAAGAGAAGACAGTTTAATTTCCTTCAAAACTGTGAGAAAATTAAAATCAACTATTAGGTAATGTATCATAAATTGGAAACTTCTGAGAAGTAATGGTCTTTTTTCGAAAAATTTGTCGTTTCGAGTCGGAAAAAATAAGTAGGTAGATAATGATGAATCGGGGAAAAAATTCATTTTAGGTCGATATTATTAGACTTTTTTAGCTCCTCTTCAGTTAATCATTGTAATTTTTAATATACCTACTTAGTTTCACATTATATTTTTATCAACTTGTCCATCTTCATTTTTTAAATTTTATTTCGAATAAATAGGTACCTATCTACTACCTAATTATTAAAAACATTTTCTCTTTGCCATATTTTATTCTGTTCGGCCTATTTTCCCAAGTCATTTGCCAAAATTAACGTTTTTGAATAAATTTATCATTTCAAAATATTTTCAATCAAGCCATTAAGTCAATTTGATTGAAAAAAAAAAACTGCTAGATACCTATGCTCATAAATTAAACGATAACAACTCATTACAGATCATTAGGTACACATGGAGATAAAAATCTGATCTGTGGGTATCTGATTTACATTGATTACCTACTTAGTGTCTACCTTGATGAGATGCAGCTTGTAATTTGTCGCATCCGCGTGCTTTTTACATACCTCTACATGCATAATTAATCGCAACCGATTTCGGTTGAATACTGGATTTGTTTAATTCTTTCCGGTTATATGTATCAACAAGTAGGTAGGTATAGATAAGTACAATATACATTTAATTCCAACCAAAAGAAAATGTGTTTGCACATTCCTAACATCTCCCAACAAACCGAATTAAAAATTTTGAGGTAACCTCCGATTGTCATCTGTCATTTTAATTCTTACCCAATAATAAAGCATAGATATTTTTAAAAATAATCCACAAAATACGAAAATAATTGGTAGCAACTTCGCACAACATATTCATAGTAAATCCTTATCTGGCATTAATTTCTGATTCCAGCTGCTTTTCCAATAACTAGACGAATAGGCCATCCTTATCAAAACAGGACGCCACCGAAAAGAAAAAAGCCTCGTACCTCGTTCACCAGATTACAAATAGCAGAATTAGAGAAAAGGTTTCATAAACAAAAATACCTTGCATCGGCGGAAAGAGCCTCGCTGGCAAAAAATCTCAAAATGACCGACGCCCAAGTGAAAACGTGGTTTCAGAATAGAAGAACGAAGTGGAGGTAAGGGGAAAAAATACTCTTATACATTGAAACGACCGTATAACTTACGAGAGAGAGAAAAAAAGAGGGAAAATTGTTAATTCAACTTATCGATCTAGTGTTTAATTTAAAACTATTTCTTATACTTTTGAAACAAGTTGACGTCATGGAACATGATTTTAATATTCTTTACAAACAGGTTACAACGATTACTTGTTTTCTGGTGCACGCCTCTCTTGTAGACTGTTTAAAAACTCACCATAGCACTTATAGTCTACAAGAGGATTTAATTTGCAACACAGATATTCTATTGAAAATTATTCACTTTAAATACACCGATAGTGTAAAACGAATGTAAAAAGAATGATCTTTTCCTCGCTCGTACTTGTTTTTTTGTTTCTGTTGTATTTACCTATCGTTTACAACGTGTTAGATATTTTATTGAATTTGTAAAATTATGGCGATCAATTAAGCGAACGCGTTGAATTAACAAATTAAGTACCCAAGTATTTATAAACTTATGTCGATACGTAAATGTGTGGTTGGCTTTGTGTGTACCTACAATTACCAATTCGGTGACGCTGATTGATATTTCTCTTTTTTTTTTCTCCTCCTCGTGTAACTTTAACGAATTGTAAAATATTTCAATTTCAAGTTCCTATATCTAAAGATAAAAACAAAAGTATTTTCTTTTTGGTGAAAAAAAACGACTCAAGTCAAAAAAAAAATTAAAATGTTATGCCCGCCAAAATAAATGGGTACCTATCTACCTACCTACCTCTACCCATGTGACTATGATAAGGCGAATTTTGTGCATAATTGCATTAAATATCAAGTCCCATATTACGTAGATAAGCTACACGGTTACGTATACTCATTAGTTATTACATACATAGGTTTTCATTGTGCACCATTATACGGTTGCTAATCGTCGTTCGTGTTCACAACATTTTGGTAATTTTAGTAGGTTTTGGGTTTCGTGGTTCGCCACCACTCTTAAGCTTAATTTCTGCTAGAGTAATTTTGCTCTTCACCCACCCTATTAATCCATTTTCATTGCCTTTTTCAAAACTTTAGCCACTGCAGGATCCCGTTCTTGTTGAGGGTGCAGGCGTATCAAAGTGAATTGTGAAATACGATTTAGAGGGGTTTCGTTAGCATTCGTCGAGCTGTCCTTCCCTCTCATTAACAGTTACGCGATGACATTATTTTACCTTGCGATTTTCCAGTAATCAATCTTTGCTGATGTCTGAAAAAGATCTGGTTCGGTGTTCTTTTCGGTTGCTTTATTTGGTTTGCTGGGTCTTTATTTTTGTGCCTGTATTTTCTTTGATTTTTTTTAATTAAATGGCAAGGTACTTGAGAGAATTTTCAAAAAAAAAGTCGAAATTCCAATTGAATACTGATTATGAGGTACTTTTTTTAAATCGAAATCGATATTATCCTCTACTTACCCGCATGAAATGAATCTCGAAAAATATAGCCAAGTAATCGACCTCTACTCCACAGGCGCACCCAGAAATTAATTAAGGGAGGGGCTGAGAATTTGAGAAAAAATGGGGAGAGGGCCAAATTTCAAATTGAGTCATTTTTCACTGATATTTCAATCAAAAATCATCAATTTTTTCTGACAAACAGAGAATTTATTGATAATTTGGTGATTTTTGACTGAAAAATCAATCAAAAATTATCAAGTTTTGAAATAAAAGTACTAAAATATTGCTCTTTTGAAAAAATATACTTTAAAGAGCAAAAAATTGACTTTTTTCTCATTTTTGAAGCAAAAAATTATTTTTTCCGGGCTTTAGGGGGGGCTCGAGCCTCCTGAGCCCCCTCGAGTGCGCCTATGCTCTACTCAATTATTTTCTATTAGTAATTTTTTACCCATAATTCATTTTTCTTTATTTAATATTTTTAATTAAAAGTGACAAAAAAATTTCCACCAAATTTATGAAAATATGGGGTTTCTACTTTTTTAAAATTATTCTTTTATTATTTTTAGATGATTCACGATGGGAAATTTTTCTCATCTGAATATTATACCCACCTAACGAGCAAAAAATTGAAAAATTCAAAATTTTGAACATTTTTTAAAGAGGGAGGAGAAAACGAAATGCTAAAAAATTGAATTAAACAAAGCATTCCCAGGACCATTGGCTCATCGTCAATTATTACGCAATATGCTGAAAAATTAACACATTTAGAGTGTTTGAATTTTATTTTGCGAGCTGTGTTCTACGTGACTTTAATCAAACAATTTAAGCAGAAATTTAAAAAAATTGGTTAGAAAATTGGTTCTTGATCCTTAATGTCTCAATAACGATTCCAAACCAAAAAAATTAACTTTGATGAAGAAATACCACATTTTTAAACTTTATGGAGCTCTTCTTGAGGCAAACTAATTTTTTTCGGATTCTTCCAAAAATTCAGCAAGAAATTATATCTAAGAAAACATTAATTTTTTTGCACATTTCATTTCTCGGATTTTTGACTCAAATCCACTAGCCTTTGAACCCTAGTCTACTGTAGTTTCAATCGAGATGGGTTTAATTCACAAAGGGGAAAAAAATATTTCGTTTAGATTTCCTTTCGTATCTCAAAAATATTTTCTGGATAAAAATTTTCGTTTTTGTTTTTTTAATGAATTGTTGAAAATAAAATTTGGGTAAAAATAGTCAAAATTTTAAAAAATTTGCTCACGAAGCTGAAATAATTCTGAAGAAAAATGTTTATTTTGTATACCTATCTGAATCAATGAATCATGCAAAAGTAATCACGCAATTCAACTTGAAATAGGTAATGCAAAATACATACCTATTTCTTAGGTAGGTATTTAAAATTTGATGCCTAAATCAATCATTGTTGAAATCACATAGGGTAACATAGGTAGGTACTTAGCTGCCCAATAATCTAATATTTTCTTGTCAAAGCTTCTTTTCAAAATTTTAAAAATGAATCCCCATTTAAAAAAAAAAAAAACAAACAAAAAACTTTCAACTTTTTTTAGACGCGTTTTCATTTCTTATTGATTAATAAATTTTGACAATAGTGAAAGAAGGAAAAAGGGGAGAAAATGGCACATTTTCCAGGAACCTGAAATTGACCTATAGGGAGCCTAAAAAGCAATGAAAACATAGAAAAGGTATGAATTTTCAAGGGTTCATCAACTCGACAAAGCATCGTGAAATTATCCATTAGATGTTGATAATTATTTGAAAAAAAAATCAGCAGAATAATTACCTACCTACCTAGGTAATTAACGTTTTTCTAAATTTTTGAAATTTTTAAGCACACTGCCAAATTAGGTAGGAATTTTAAATTTGCATTTAAAAAAAATCTAACCATACTTATCTAATTTGTTTCAGAAAAATTCCAAAATTTGGAAATGAATGTCTATTTTATTTTTTCACCACAATCACAATTTTTTAATCTTCCATTCAAATTCAATAAAAATTGCATTTTTTGATTCGTGGAGAAAAAGGGAAACGTTGAAAAAATTTTTGGACTTTTTTTTATACTTTCCTACAAAAAAATAAGGGAACGGTAATTTTTTTTCATCGGTTCAACTTCGCTGTTGGCTAAGTATATAAGCTCGCAAGAAAGAGAGCTCAGAAGTCTCAAGCCGACTCCTTATAAGCTGGAAAAAGATTTTTTTTTTAAATTATCTCTCGCTGTCAAAATTTTTCAATCAATTTCCAATTTGGCAGAAAAAATCAATAATTTATTTTGATTAAAAGAGCTGTAAAAAATCACCAATTTTCAGTTGAATTCATTTTACGGATTCAAACAGATATACCTATTTTGCTAATTCAGATTTAAAATTGATTTTTCCAATTTTTTTTTTTCGCTCAAATCCTATTTATGTATCATCAGCCCACTGAAAATACTCTATGCCAACTTCTTTAAAATAACAGAATACTCGATTTTTTTCATTGAAATTTGACCTCCAATTACATATTTTGAATTGTTAGCCCCTCCCTTGAATAATTTCTGGGTGCACTTATGCTGTTGGCAGCTCAATTTTTTCAGTTTTTTGTTACGATTATTTGATAAAAATTTGTAACTAAGATCAAAATGAAATCTTTTAGGAGTAAGGATGGAAATCGAATCAGTATCTAATCTATATATATAGCTACAAAAAATTCCCTGCGATGATTTCTGCTCGAATTACTTATTGAAAAATGCATACTTATTCAATTTTCAAACGTTAATCTACGGAGAAAAATTCAAACGATTTGCAATTGTCAGAAATAAGCTATTGAAACGAAAATCAATTGTAAAAAGCCAAAAGTCAATCCAAAAAATCACTTTTTCCAATTTGATTATCATTTTCCTTTCCATCGTTGAAAAAAAAACACAATGGAAAATCAAAAGGTAAACTTAAAACACAGCAACAAAATACTCACACAATTGTATCAATGGACGTAATAACGATACTCCAATAATAATCGTTAATAATAATAAAACCTATATCATCATCGGAGTAAGAGTCGCTTAAAAACAAGAACGTTATTCCATTTAAAAGCTTTTAAAATTCCTGTCGCCTTTTCTTTTATTTTTGTCTTCTATTAAGTGGTTTGCTATCATTTTAATTACACGTGTTTGTCCGATCTTAATGCATCTTTCGTGTCCTCCAATGTGGCGCCTACCTTACAATAATTAAACAGCCATAAACTCGATGCTACTATTAAAAAACGACCAGTGTTTTACCTATATTTACCATATTATTTCCATTATAATCTTACCTTGTGTTCGCTTATCAATGAAGTTACGTGAATCTGTTATTAGTGTCAGCTTTTTTTTCCATCTTCAAAATCCCTTTTTAGTTTTAATTTTATTTACAAATGATCGATCAAGAGGTGCCCGAATTGTGGCATTAATTTCTAAATTTTTGTGTACTACTAATCCAACAATTCTCATTAGCAGACACAGTTGTTCGACTACCTAACAATATAATAAACGTTAGATCGGTATAATCACTTTATCGCCGCCAACCAAATCGAAATGGACTTTTTTTTTCCAACGGTGACGATGTTAGCACCGTGTATATGCATATTTAAAACTACCCTCGAGTATTTCCGCCAAAACAGGTAACTCCGCGCCGCGTCGCCGCGATCTCAGAGGCGCCATGCGGCGTTACTTTCGAATACATACAAAGATAATCGCTTAACGCCGTGTAGGTAGGATATGTATTGTCTCCGCAGCGCGACGGGAAAAAAATCACCAAACGATCGCTCATTTTTCGTCGATTTGGAGGCAAAAAAAAACGTCAAATTGAATTTGACGCGTTGCTGGCAATATTGTTGAAGTTATAAAAGTGAAAGTTGAAATCCATTATCTTATAAATTCGCTACGAACACTTTTAGCTTCCGAAAAAGTTTAGCAAAAAAGTCTGCAACATTTTATAAAAGATTGCGTTTACCTAAAGCTTAAAGAAAATACAATTTTTAACTATGTTCCACGCGGAACGCTCAAAGTAGGGTTAAAAATGTCAACTGAACAGGCAAGGCGAATACCGCTTGACAGTTTAAAAGCCGTTTGAATAATTTAACCATTTTTAAATTTTAATACGCTTTCGAGTGCATATTTTCGGGTTAAGAGGGGTAACCTTTTTCGCGATCGACTGCGTAACATAACTAAACCGTTTAAATGTATTAAATATTCAAGTGAGTAAATTCTCGATTTGTGACAACAAAAGTAATTTTTACTTTAAAATACAAAATGCTATCTAACAAAAACATTCGAATATTTCGGCTCCGGGCTCGGGCTCGCGTAATTTACGCAAAGTAAATATATACTTTGTATAAAATTGATTTATTTAAAATACGCGCGTATCCGAGTAATTGCCTCGTTGCGAGCAATATACCTATTTAGGTACCTACGTTTGGCTGAAAATTCTCATAAATTTTCGAGCCGTTTTGAAAAAAAAGGAGAGTTTAAAAAACTGATAAGATAGGTAATCGTGAAGCGTGTGTTTTTTTTTAATCCACTTAAATTAGATTTTATTTCGTGAGAAACAGCCGTTCCAATTTTACGATATCAATTAAACTAGTTTTGGTTCCATCTTTTTCGTATAATTACTTTTTAATTTCAGAACTTAATTTTATATACGTGCTTTTTTTCTATCAAATTGAAGTGTCAATTTGGATGGGTAAATTTTACAAGGGTTATTTAATTCTGCGTTGTAGGTCTGTTGGTTGATGGAGTCGAGAAAAATTTAGGAAGAGGGGGAAATGAGTAAAAATGTCGTTGACTTCGAAAGTGTATTTGGAATTTTATGGCTTAATTTTTCCATCCGATTTTTTTTTTTTTTGAGAGAGGTTACCCGTTCAAAGATCTTTTTGTCAAAATTAGGTATTGATTGAGAAATCTGGGATTTTTGATTGAGAAATTAGTGAGAAATCATTGATTTGCAATGAAAATCATTTCTTTCGGTTCCTAAAGCAGGATTTCATCAAAGACTGATTTCGATTCAGAGGGTTATAGGTATATTTATGTAAGAAATAAAATGGTTAAAATACAGCCCAAGCAAAGCAAAGGCGATTTTTCTTTTTGAAAAATCATATTCGAAAGTAAAAAATCTTTTTTTTTGAATTACTTAACAAATATCTCTTAATGGGAAAGCTTGAGCCCCCTGAGTCCTTCTTGGATGCACTTACATACTTTTGCTATGGATAAGCAGTAAGCACCATATTTCAGAAGCATGAATTATAATTTTTGTTTCCAATTGCTCGAGCTGAATAAATTTACGGATGATATTCGAATTATGATAGAAACTTTTCACAGATTCATGATGATCATAATCCTCTTTTTCCTCGTACCCATGTAAATCATCAATTCCTAGGTGAAAATTTTCTATTAGCTTTTAGATACCTATGTACCATACTTTTCAAATTTTCAAAAATTTTCATTGAGAATAAATTTTGAAATATTCTTCAATTTTAGTAGGTAGACAATTGAAATTTTCTAATTTCCTCTAAACTGAAGTTCAATAATCTTCACATTTTAAAAAGAATTTCTTGTCTATGTAAGTAAGTAATAAAATCTCATGTTTTAAAATACCACTGACTTTTCATCAGAAAAAATCAATTTAACCTTACTTACATTTCTTGGATATATTTCTTTTTTCATTTCAAAAATTAAGAAGTTTATATTTCAAATTTTTCTAATATTCTCACAAAAAATAGGCACTTGATAATTTGAATCTGTCTTTAAAAATTTTCTCAATATTATCAATTTGATAGATATATGTTGATTAATAAAAAAATCACTTCTCCCTCCTCCACTCAAAAACTAGGCATCTTACGTTTTCTATTTCATTGTTGCTGGTGGTTTTTTTGGGGGGGCGGGGCGTTGCCTTTAGTTTTCAAAAAATTCTTATCGTTCCCATGTTTGTTTTTTTAAAATCGGAATTATTTATACTTTATTATGTTTTATTGAAAATGGACATTATGTCCTTGTGGTTTTTGAAAAATGTCCATCTTTCAATTCCACGGTTTTTTAAAGAAATGGACAACAGAATCTCTTTCTTAGCAATATAGACACATATTTTCATGGTATTTTCATAGGTTTGAAAAAAATATTGAGATACCCGGATAGTTTTCCAAATGTGAAATTTTCTGAATACCAATTTTCTTGTATTAAGGTAATGTTTTTCTGAAAATTTGAAAAGTGGACGTAATGTCCACGGTCTCTGAAAATTCACATTGTTTCCCAACTTTTTGAACGAAATGAACAATTGCAAAGTTTTTTGAAAATGGACCTATGGTCACGTTTCATTGAAAAATAAACATTAGGTACCTACCTATCTAGGTACATGATTTCTGAAAAATTACCTAATACCTAGACCTACCACCAAATTTTGAGAGGAAAATATTAAACGCAATTTTAGTTGAATTTGTGAATGAAAATTCAAAAATTTTGATTTCTGGCTATTCGCAAAATTTTTTATCAAAATTTTCTACTATCTGGGAAATTTTCTGTAAACATATTCTCAATTGTCTACTGACGATTGAAATCAGAAATTCAAAATTTTCATAAGGTTGGGAGTAAATTTTCTCTTTAGCACGGTGATGCACCGAATGCAAACAATTGGAAATATTGCTAAAAAAGTACAATATTTAAAATTTGCTGAAAAATCAGGGAAATTCTTTGAAAAAACAGCGAAAATTCGTTGAAAATCGAAGAAATTTGCTGATTTTTCATTGCAAATTTAAATTTTTTTCAATGACTGTATTCACTGACTCAAAATGAGAGAATCCTAATAAAACATCGTTTCGCGGATTCTAACTTGCAGATTTCATGAAGTCACATTTTTCTGAATATTTTTCTTTCAATTAAATTATACATTCGCTTTTTTTTACCGTTCGCATGATTCGTAAAATTTTTCGACTCTTTTCCGAATTTCTCCATCAAAAATACGCATTTCATCGTTATTTTCTGAACCTGAGCTCTTCCTAACTTTTTTCAAAACAATAACTTTTTTCTCTGCCTTCGTTCCTTTCAAAGTTCAGTACTCTCGTCCAATAAATTCCAGGCAACGGGGGGGGGGGGAATGTAACCTACAAATCACGCATTACCAATGGGGCTATTTTCCCATATTTTGGTCTCCTACTCACCCCATTGTCCCCATTTGAGCCAAAATTATGAGAATCATCCAAGCAAATTATAAAGTATTTTGAAAAAAAAAAGTCGAAGCTGAATTTATCTTAAAACGGTTTAGACTGCTCTACGTACTCCCTTATTAAAACACATTCTTTTTCCTTGATTTAAATGCAAAATTTGAAAAAAAAAATCGACGTACAAATTAATTTTTTCTTTGTTATCCATCGTTTTGTGTTTGTTTTTTTTTTTTTCGAAAACCCCATCAACTCAAATCTACCTGGTCTCGTAATTAATGTAACCCACATTTTACTCAAATCGTAAAACCATCCTTGTACTTTTACGTTTCAGAAGACAAACAGCAGAAGAAAGAGAAGCCGAAAGGCAAGCAGCTAGTCGTTTAATTATGTCATTTCACAATGAAGTGATAAGTAAAGGGTTATACGGTACAACTCCGGCGACGCTGGAGAGAGAAGCGACACCCTCGTTTAACGCTTTGCAAGGACTCCAAAGTTGGGCCTCAACTTCACCGGTTGGTCTGTCTGTACAACCATCTTCAGAACACCATTCTTCTCCCCCAACTCACTACTCGATCTCTACGCAACCACCCATTGCTTCACCAATTTGTTAATTATTAAGCATTTTCTATTATTTCAACCCTTATATCGAAAGAATCCAAGCTCAAAAGGATCAAAATTCAAAAATCAATTCGAACGAATCAAAGAAACCAAATTTCTCTTTACCAATTATTCCAGTAGATACCTATTGAGCAAAATCTTTCGAAAAGGGTTAATTTCAATTTTTTCGTGTATTTTAGAAATAGGGAAAAAAATCAATATAATTTTTCGCATTTTCTTAAGATAATTTTGTGGCATATTTTTAAACAAATTCTAGCGGATGTAATTTTCGTTTTTATTTTCTCTCATTTAATAAAGTCATGTGCCATTATGCATTAAAAATATGCTTTTATTTTTGCGTTTAACTGCAATAATTCGCCTGCTACGTAAAATGGATTCATTTTATATTTATTTTCATGATTTTTTTGGTCATTTTTGGTGATAATATTCCCCGACTGTAATTGTTCCGTATAAGTGTAGGTAGGTAAATAATTCGTATGTAAATACGAAACTACTTAGTATTTTTATGATCGTGCTTAGAACTTTTTAAAATTAATTTATTTATTCGCATTTGTTCGTTCAAAAACTTATGACTATGTAAGATCTTTTTTGTCACTTAAATTCACCCAGAAAATTAATTTTATAGCACTAAATTATTGCTAAATTGGCGTAAATAAGTAATTTGCATTTGAGATTCGAAATTGATGTTACGAGGACGTATTTAATGATGAATTAAAAATATTTTTTGTAAAATAGCTAATTCGAGTCGTTTAGGTATAAAATTTCGTGAAAACTTGGTCGTATCTACTTCTCTCCCTCCACTCATACATTGAAAGGAGAGGGTCTTTCAGTTTATTATTTCTTGGGAAAAATTATTCCAAACGAAATTACATGTTCTTAATTAGGTTTTACGTGCGGGGTGTTTTCGTTAGTAAATTTTTACATATTTTTAAATAGTTAAATTAGAGAAGCGAATTTCCTCGTCTTTCGACCACCAAAGATGGTTCCAACTTTTGAAAAGACCCTTCTCATAAAAAATTTTGATAAAAAATATAATTTTTTAAAGAGTAGGTACCGAGAGTATGAAAATGGATGAACGTTATCTAATACGAAAATATGTAATTCGCTATAAAGTGCTTTTAACTAATTTAGTTAAACTATAAATTACGTCATCTTTAAAAATGCTTTCTCTTATGATAATTTTTACCGTTTTATTGCGATTTATTTTAACGCGTTGCTATGTTTTATTGTTCAATTTCCTGTATGTATTTTTAATGTACCTATATGAAAATTCATTAATGTAGAAATAATTGTATTTGAAAGAAAACTTTGTACCTGTAATTAATTATTATTATTTTTCTTTTTCTCTTTCTTTCTTTCTTTCTTTCTTTCTTTCTCTCTTTATTTTTTTTTTCTAAATTATGCGTATATTTGTATACTTAAGTATACTATAAGTATATACATTGTTCATTGTTATTTTATTACAAAAATTTTTACGAATTTTTTTCTTCTTTTATTTTACGTGGGTACTGGTCGACAATTTGACCATCTAGGTACTACCTGGAAGTAGGTAAATCACACCACACGAAAAAAAATAAAATAACAACTGAAACCGAAACATGTGGAAAGTTAGCATGTCAAACGAACCAGATACTTACGAGCGAGAATCAAAATAGATTATTATCTTACTGCAACAGCCTATATTTCTCACGGACAGGAAATGAACTGCTGCTGTAAAAAATTGAAAAAAGGTTGATAAACGCGGACAGTTTTCTTGCGAAATTACTCAGACATATAATCTTGGAAATATAATCAGCAGGAGGCTTTGAAATAATAATAGGGGTAGCTCTTTTTAGTCACTTGATATGAAAGTAACGTTATGTGACATCCTCAATTCTACGAGACGCCGTTTACGAAAACGTAATTAATTTTAACGTTTTAATTACGACTGCACCGAAAATTGTCATTCGGGTAAATCCAATCGGTATTAATTTTCGAGTGGAAAATTATTCAAGGGTGAATTATTTCAAGGGGGGAATCAATTTTCGTCGAAGTGTTTGTTTTTTTTTTATTACTAAAAATAGACGATTCTGATCTGATGAGTAATTCAAAAAATGGAAAGTTTTTTCAGGAGAGAGGGGGGAGTAGATATCTGAAAATATGAAAAAATGAAATTTTATTTGTAAATTTTCATTTTTTTTCGATTATCAAATTGAATTTTTGGTTCAAAATTTATGTTTTCCTACTCAGAAGAAATTTTTATTCTAAAAAAAAAATTGAAAATTGAAAACTAACATGAAATCTCTTGAGGAAAACGATTTTGAATTTTAATTATTCATCTAAAAAGTCTCTATCAAGTACCTATATATGTACTTGTACCTGAGAACACGAGGGCATAGCCCATTTGCGCACACCTATTGTTATTTTAGTAGCCCATTTGCGCACACTTTTTTCTAACAAAAGAAGTGATTGATTAATGATGTTTTGGAAAAAATAGCCCATTTGCGCACATTTTTAAAAATTAGCACCTGTTTTTCAGTGGTTTCCAAAATTGTGCAGTACTTGAACGTTGGATTTTTAAAATCTAATTCATTTCCGTATAGGTAGTTAAGTTATGTGCATAATATGTTGACGACGATGAGCTTTGATAGGCACAGTGATAAACGGAGATATTTGTGATTCTCGAAATCCTTCCAATCGATTCGGCAGGTCGACAATATACAAACATTCAGCTTTTCGCCTCGATGTGTGGGCTAGGAGAATGTTTTTGAATTTTTTCCAGGAAAATATTCTGTCCAAAAATGCGAATTTGAACTCGAAGTTACGAATTTTGGAAATGGAATCATTTTATGGTGTACTTTCCATTTACTTTTATTTTGGGCCAACATTTTACTTTGCGTTGGGATACCTCGCTTGTTACTATGAAAAAGTCGTAAAAAATCACTTTTTTTTTGGTTTTGATTTTTTTGACAATGTTGCACCCCATTTCAGAGTCCAAAAAAATATATGTGATGAATGACCAGTTGATAAAAGTAATAAAAAAATTTCCAGTCGTGTGTCCCCCCCCCAATTTTTTTGAAAATTTCAAAGTGGAAAAAAATTGGGAAAATGTGAACGGAAAAATTTCAAAAAATTCTCATCAATACTACCCAGTGAGATGAATAATCTGTGAAAATTTCAAAATTTTTGACCCATCCCTTCCAGAGATATTGCGTGTTGAAATTTCGACATCAAAAGTGCGTTAAATCCGAAAGGAGAGGGGGTTGGGGGTCAAATTTTTTGGGCATAAGTAAAATTTTGGAACCATTTTGATCAATTTTGGGTTAAAGGCCGTTTTTGACCTTTATTAGGAAAAGCTCTTTGTTTTTTCAGCTGTTAATTTTGTGGCGACCTATTGCTGTATTGCGATGAAAAGTATTTTTAATTTTAGAATATGAATATGTTGTGCTCATTTTTAAAAAAATGTAGAAATAGACTATTTGGTACACAGTGACTTGTAGAAATGCTGCGTTGAAATTTTATTTTGCGAGTAGTGCTATATTTTACGTACCCTACTTTGGGAAACCATTATAAAAATGTGCGCAAATGTCCCCTTGTCAATTTGGAAACAATAGGCAGGAAGGTGTGCGCAAAAGGGCTATGTTTACGGGGGGCCTTGTGAAAAAGTGTGCGCAAATGTCTTTCGCCCCTGATAACCCCCAAATTGGAAAATTTTTGGAATTACATTTACCTACCTAGAATTTTTTCAACTTTTCAAGGTAAGTGTATCAATTTATCAGAATTAAATTAATGTAAGTATAAATGTAGTTTGAGGGTTATTTTAGGTTATGGACCATTTTTTGAGGTAAATGAAGTCATTTCATACGTAGTTCTCGCAAAAAATGCTCAAAATTTTCAATCCCCTAAAAATGGATTTTTCCTGAAAAAAAAAATTGACCTCATTCATATTCAGATCATAATGTATTGGCAGGTTAGTCCCTACATAATAATTTTAGGGTATTCCATTCATAAAAAGTGATTTTAGGCAATAATTTTTCAACATTGATGTGTCATCTTTTGAAATTATTTTTTGACCAAATTTTTTTTTCACTGCATCATTTTTTATCAAAACGGATCAAATGAAGAGGTACAACTTCGAAATTTCGAAAAAAGGTTCACTCTACTCTCAAATAATGTCAATTTCGATTCGTTTTAGTTCTTATGTATAATTTGCCTCTCCCCCCCTCCCAATGCCCTAATGTTCTTAGATATAGGTATGATGATGAGGGTATTGAAAAAGAAAGAGCATGTTCCGAATTTTGACGAAAATTGGAGAAGTATTTTAATTTTGAATGAAATATGTGCCGAAAAATTTTTGAATTCTCAGTCCAAAGAAAAGTGAAATGGAGGAATCTTTAACTGGGTTTATTCTCAACCCGGGGGAAGGGGGGCAAAAAACTGTACTGATATTTTATAAGAAACTTGAACATCTCCAAACAAAAAGAGATTTGAGTTCCTTTACTTTTTTGAACCATTGACCTCAAATTGAATGCCACATTTTATCTTCTAGAGTTTTGAAAAGTTGTTGCAAATTGATTCTCACCAAATTCAGATAGCTCGCTTGAACATTTCACCATCAAGCCAAACACTTTTTGGTTACAAAATGATTTTTGACTTTTTTGAATTATTAAAGACAATACCAATCATGAATTTTGTCCGGTATTTCTCGGGATTTTTTTCAAATTATCTCACTGCTCCAGTACTTTAAATTTTAAAATTCAACCTATGTAATACCCACACAACTGAAATAGGTAGTGTAAAAAATCCAGTAAAGCCGAAACCAAAACGAATTTTCATTTGATTGCCTTATGGTTTTGGATTGGTTTCTTGGATTCGTTTATGGAAAATTCGATATGAGGTAAAAGTTTTTCGTCGTTCAAAATTTTTAATGATTTTTTTTGTTGAAAATTTATTACATAGGGACAACATGATAAAATTTCAAGAAAGTTTTAATAAATCGAAATGCAGTGTGCAGCATGAATTTTTTAAAAAGAATTCAGCCAAAAATTATTCTAGTTGACTAAAAAATGACTTGATTTCGAGGCTTTTGAGTAAACGATTCGAATTTCATAAAAAAAATAACTTAAAAAACGATTTGCAAATTTTCAACTTTTTTTGCGAAGAATGAAAAGTAATATCCAGAAACTCAAATCATATCTTTTCAGTGGGTTCTCAAGATTCACGATCGGAAAAATTGGTAAAAAGTGGACCAAAATTAGATTTTTTAAAACAATTATCTTTCCTTAAAGTTTCCAAGTCCGTCTTGCTTTGGGCTAGGGTTGTCAAAATTGAAAATATTCTTGGATTTTTTTTCTTCTTCTTAAAATTATGTCGTTATAGATACCTATAGATTTCTACTTAAAAGGACACCTACCCAGTACCTACCAATCACTGAGATCAGTTTATCTAAGATATTTTACCTTTTTACGTGTAGGTAGCAAACAAAAAAAGAAAATCTTCAATAAAAACTAGCATGTAATTGAAAAGGTATAATAAACCAAGGTAGGTAAATAAATACGTCGAGAAAATTTTAATTTGGTCGAAAAAAATGGCATAAATTACTATTAAGAACCTTAATTTCGAAGAACTCGAACCCGAGAAAAATATCATTTATCGAAATATAATAAAAACGACAATGTATTGGCGAACGGAAGCAGTTGGCATCACGCGAATACCTTTATAGGTCTAATATTAATACCACCTAATTGTTTTTACATCCCTGTAAAAAGCACTTTCGAGGAGTCAATATCAAAGCAGCCAAACAAGGGGCGTGACGATACGCGACATCCGTATGATTATTCTAAACCTAAACCTAATACCTATTCGGATATTCGTGTGTTGGAAAAAAAACGACAACAGGCGCCAGAATATTGCGTGCGTAGCGTGGGCTTTAAAAAGAAAACAGGAAAAATAAGAGGAGTTGTAAATGCATCTACATTAAGTAGCGGTAGATGTAGGCAACTTCGTGTGAAATTCATTCAATACTCGATATAATAATCATCGGATTAATATCACCTGGAATTTAAAAATCTGTATACCTTCGAGTTTCTCTAATTTTGGACCAATTTCGAGAAAATACCAACTGTAGACTGTACAAATTTGTATACGGGCAATTAACGTTACCGAATCGATTTGCACAATGAGAATGTTTTGCGTTACAAAAATATCGAGTTATACGGTTTATTAAAGTGCGTGACACCCTTAACAATGGTTGTATAAGCTTTAAAAGAACCTTTAACGGGCGACAGTTTTATATGTTTCTAAGGGACTGCTCAGACACACTCCGAAATAACGCACAATAACTGTTGCCCAGCGCCCACGAGTATCCAGTTACCAAAAATCGAGCTTGTGAAATTGGACGTGTCGTGGGTCGTGGGCGCGAAACGCACATGCACCACCATCCCCTTTTTATACGTAATTTTTAGTCTATTGTTTTTTAATTTAATTATAAATTATTTATGGATAATTGAGTTGCGTTTTCATAGTCGCGCTGCTTGATGGAGATGTCTGATATATTCGTAGCTTGGGTATAAATAATACTCTTGTATCTTTATTTTTCGTGTCTGTGATGATTTGGGGTGTTTGGGGAAAGAGATGGTTGAATGTTTGCTATTTTTTTAAATACTTATTTTGACGGATTTGATAAAAACATGCATATTCGATGTATACCTATCTATTTTGATGACAGAAATTAAATTTCTAGAAAATGTATACCCATTAAATTGGAAGTTAGGTACCTATCTACCGAGTACCTGGAAACTGGTACCTGAGTAGCAGAAAAGATTCTCCTTTTTTTCTCTCCATCATTTTTATTGGTAGGTAGGCAATTTTTAAAATGATGGACATCGGTAGTCGATACCTACACCCAACAATGGTGTCAAATTAATAAATTTTTTCGTTTAAAATTCGTCTCAAGTCTAGATTTTTGCAATATGAATGTATTATTTTATAAAGCGATGAAAAAATTATCCTAAAATTAATTTTTATACCACATACAGTCAATGAATTTCACCTTTACTTAAGTACTTGGACCAATAAAAATTTTTTGAAATTTAAAATGTCCCAATAAGAATTAGTTTGTCAAATAGATGAGATTTTCACCACATTTTAAAATATTGAGAACCTTTCAAATGATTAGGATGATCCTTCCTCCCCCTCCTCAGATGCTGAAATAATTGAACTCGAGTAGGAAAATTTGCAAAAATGACAATATTTTAGGAGGGATGTGGAAAACTTGTGTCAATATTGAAACTTAATGCCAAACTTAACCTAACATCAAATCGATGTATCAAAGCATCAGACCTAACCTAACTGCAAACCCAGCCTAACCTCATACCTAAGTTTATATAGGTAATCAAGATTCCATACTTTTCTCTAAAAATTTCAACTTTGAATTCGTTCCAGGTGTCAAAACCTCCCTCCCCCTTGAATTATGTCACTTTACCAAACGAATGAAGGGCATAAAGTATTTTTTTTTGTTTTTCACCTTTAAATGTTCGATCATTTTTTTGAAAAAAAAAAAAAAAATCGATTTTAATGAACTCGATAAAACTGCAAAGTAGCGAATTACAAAATCAGTCATGTAACCTCAAGTTTTAATTACCCATATTTTTATTTGAAAATTTTTGACTGAGGTAAAGGTGTAGGTTTTGTAAGAATGAAGTTTCATTTTGTGATAATGCATGAAAATTTAGTGACAGTGAAATCTTTACGAGGATTGAGGTTTGATAAAGGCGAAAATTTAGTGAGAGTGCGGAGAACTTTTGAGGTTGGAGGATTAATCAGACTTGAAATAAGTACCAAAGTACCTATGTAAATATTTGTAAATCTAGTATCAAAAAATTGAGATAATTTTAAAAGTTTTTGTGTTTTGGTTTTGGTACATATACCTAGTAGCCAAGCTGAAGGCTATTTCATAAAATCTGTGTCCAATATAGGTACACCTATTGAAGATCACCAATTTATCATCAGAATTTTGGTATATTTTTTTTCTCTCGTGATTCCATAGTTTGTTCTTATAAAAAAAAAGAACTGACAAAGAAATTCAAAAATTTCATGAGGGGGGGGGGGGGGAATTTGAAAATATTTCAACTCAAATAAATTTTTTCATTTTTTTTTCTCACTTAAGGAACACCAAAATTTTTGATTCTTGAAACAAGTAAAAAATGTTGAAAAAGAAAAAAAAAATCAAATACAAAATACAAAATTAGTTATACGAGAGTGGATAATATCCACATTCCGGATTGTGAGATTTTTTCAAAATTTTGTTTAACTCTGCTAAAAAATATATATATATCTAGGTACAATAGAATTCTTACTCCAGTTACATCGTTGATCTCGAAATCGAAGACCACTTTTTAGCCTCTACAAAGTGAATTGAAAAGTCGCATATTTGACGAAGTTCTATTATTGATTTAAAAAAAAAATCTCAAAATCAAATCGAAAATTGTTTGCTTCCCTATTTTAATTCTGATGGATTTTTCAAAGAAAATTTGAGCCGTGCTATTAAATTCATTTTGATTTCCGCAGTTAATGACTTGAAATTTAAGCCAATTCATCAAATTTGCGGTCACAACTTTTCAACTCCCTCATAGGGCAAAACTCAACTTCGAGATTAATGGAACAAAGAAATATAGAAACTCAATCGTAGGTACCTTTTTAATGATGTGACCAAAGTTTCAAGCAGGTGGTATCCCTTTTGGAGGTTCCTAGCTCCATCTTCCTTTGGGCTAGGTTCCTCATTTTTTGGGGGGGGGGGGCTCCCAATACTCAAAGTAAATTACTTCACCAATTTTCTTCAGATCCAGGAGGTGTTTTTTTTTCGACCTGCTCTTCACTTTGCAGATAGCAGATATTTTAACCTCACCTATACCTACAATTTTGATGAAATAATTCGATAACAAAAAGCTACTGCAAGTTTACCATGCAACAATCCGATAGACTCTCTTCGTTTGGTCTGTATAATGTAACGAAAGTTTAATTTCGTAATACAAGTTTTGGCGCGAGATTATGGTCGTCGACGAAAACGCAGCTCACTCTGGACGGAGGGGATCTGAGGAGACGATTCTTACAAAATTAAATTACAAAAATCGGCGGTCGTTCGGAAAATACCAAACCCTCGTTCGTTTAGACCCTCAAAACATTAAATGCGTCATTTAAACTTAGAAAACAACCAAACGAGAAAACAGTGTTTATTGAACTGCTTAACAACTTTTGAAACTTTAAAAGCGTCTGTTTAGCTTCAAACTTGGTACTCGGTTCAGCTGAAACCGCACACATTCAAAACTCCGAGACTTTTTATGAAACAACGATGCAATTACGTTAATAGAACGTTTTTTTCAGTCAACTTTACCCCGTTATAGTATATTTAACCACTCGCCGGAATCGCATTATACTAATACTTCGCACCGGCGAATATAACCTTTTTAAAAGGCGATTGTTTTCAGGGTTCAACTTAACTCGTTGGCGTTTAAAATTAGGTATTCTTGATTGCTCGATTAAATCGTTTAGCTCGCTAGCGAAAAACGTTTTTGGATGGTTTCTTTTTTCACGAGTGCTCGTAAATAGATACCTAGGTGTCTGATGTGGGTTTTCCTGTAAATGGCCATTTTTCTAGGATATCCGAGAACGGAAACAGTGACATGACATGGTCTCTAAATTTACAATGCATTTTAGCCTCTTTATGAACTTAGTTCTGACTATTTTTGAGATGTTTTTTTTTTTTCGAAAAACATTTTCTTCAAGCTGAGATTTATTTTTTAATTTGAATTTTTCTCTGACTTTTATATTTTCATATCGTTACGAACAAATGAGAATTTCGGTAGAAGAAACAATTATGTAAGGTATTACCAAAAAAGAAAAAATTTCAATAATCCCAATTCATTTCGGTTTTCTCAAATCTTTAAGACCATGGGAGGCGATTTTTTTTACACCTCTGTAATTTGATTTTCCCCAAGTATGTACTTAAGTACCTATTGAAAAAATTGAATTTTCAGTCGAAATGATCACCTGTGTTAGAGTGAATCAGTTTGCAAAAGTAATAACTTTTCGACATGAATAGATACATTCCTGGACTGAAAATCGATTATGTTTTTATTTTTCAGCTTTAAAAAAATGAAATAATCAACACGAAAAATGACCAAAAATTAGAGAAATGAACATAGGTAGGTACCTACAGAGTCTTTTTAATAATTTTTGACAGATTCAGATATTGCCATTTCGTCAGATTTTTTAAAAAAACACACATAATTTTTGGATTATTTAAAGAGCTTGTAATAATAAGATGGTGAAATCCGCACTTTTTCCGTTGGGGCTGAAACTCACCCAAAATGTTAGTCTTGATGTAAAACATCCCCAAAAAAATTTTTGGCTCGATCCCCCCACCCCAACCCGAGTAAAATGGCCGTAAATGCCCAAAATTCAAAAATTCATAGCTTTGAAGGGGGTGGTTCAAAAATTTTGAAATTTTCACAAAAAATAGTTGATGGATAGGTGTATACGTGAGAATTTTTTCAATTTTTTTTTCGCATATTTGGGTGGGTTTTGGGGGTTTGAAAACTTCAAAAATTCGTAGAATAAAAAATCGGGGGGGGACCCCTCGCTGGAATTTTTTTTAAAAAGTTGGTATTACCCTTAGGTATAACATATATTTTTTTCATCCCCGTGAGGGGGTGCAACATGGTCAAAAAAATCAAAAACTATGAAAAAACGTGTTTTTTGACGTTTTTTCGCCATTTTTACACCTTTCAAGGTCAATATTTCGAAGATCAATTAAAATTGGTTTAATAAGGGTCCACATATACAAAAATTACATTTTTGAATAATCGGGCCAAAAACAGAGGATAATAGCATCGCGGTGCTTCTGATTTTTAATGAAACTCAAGTCTAGTGCAATTAGACTAACAAAATTATAAAGTACTGAAAAAATTCTGATCAAAGTTTTTTTTTTCTGGTTCAATTGATTCAGGACACCATCATACCGAACAACATGATAAGACTTCTTGTCCCCTCTCCCCTCCAAGAGTGTCGGAGGCCCTAGAGAAGGGGTTATAAATCCCCAAAAATTGGGCTTTGTCTTGTAACTCGGCGAAAACGTAATTTCTAAAAAAAAAATATAACCATCAACTTCAAGCTTCAACAATGAACTGCATTTTTTATTGATTATAATTTCCTTGAAATTTTTTTCATTAAAATTTCTACTTTTATAATTATTATTCCTTCAATAAAAACCTTATATATTAATAATGAACAAAAATTTCTAAAAAAAAAATATATATAATTATATTTTTTTTTTAGAAATTACGTTTTCGCCGAGTTACAAGACAAAGCCCAATTTATTTTGAAATTAAAAAACTTGAAAAAATTTTTTTGTCAAATTACCTACCTATTTACTTTTTAAACAATCGGAAAAAATCAAAAAGGTTGAAGTAGCTTTACATGTACATTTTTAAAATTTAATGCGAGGTTTGTACCGAAGTAGGTCTTTGAATTGTTTAGAAATTTTGAGCATTGAAAAAAGTTTTATTCAAGTTATTTGATGTGAAGCCATTTTTAAATTTACCAAAATTGTTGTTCATAAAAAATCTATTAAACAAATCTATAATTTGAAGGAAATTTTCCGTAGCAAAGTAGCAAAAAAATTTATCTTTTAATCAGGTGGTCGGTGTTTCGGCTTCAGGTTCAGACATCAAAGCATTTTTCGTTTCGTAGTCAAGTTGTAATGTCATATCTCTCCTGGAGCTGGGAAGCTCAGATTTTTTCAGGAAGTCTCAAGTAACCTGCATCATCAATTTTCGTCAAAATTCAGTCTAATGCTCAGGTTCACCTATTACCCTTCTCCCTTATTTGCCTCTCTATCAATCCATTAAATCGTATTTTAACGACATAGCGTAACAGACCGCATCGTAAATTAGAAAAAATAAACAATTACGTCGAGCTCGAGATAAATTAAACGTTACCTATGCAACCTGCGATCTAAGCTGCGTCTTCTACCAGTTCTACCTACGAATATATGAGAAATGCGAAATAAGAGTTTACACACGATTGCGTCCTGAATGAATGAGCACGCTGCTAATGCCCGCCAATAATTTCGGCTTATTCGTTTTATCAATGTTACAGTATTTTGTGGTCGACTCGATAAAAACTATGTCATTATAGGCGGATATTACCAGCGTACTATCTGCTATATGCGAGTAAATGCTGCGTGAAATAAAAAGCGAAAAGAGAAAAAAAAATACTGGGTGGTAAAGCGTAAGCATATACGACGAGTGGTTGTTTATAAGCGGTATCGGTTGGTAAGGTACCTAAACGTAAAAATACAAGACTGAAAGTACTACTTATCCGAAGACGAAGGACGGAGTCCTTTCAGCGGTCCTCTTTAATTAATGACTTTGTTTGCTTGAAATCGCAGGAAATGCGGTGAAACCGAAAAGAACCGCAAATAATACCCAAGCGCCTACCGGAAATACGCTATTTGTTGAGTAATCTATCAACACGCACAACCAAAATTTGCCTATTTCGGCATTTTCGTCGGTTCGATTCGACCATGTGAATTGTGAAGGTCTTTCATACACACGTAAGTACCTAAGTATTTCATTTAAATAATACCTGGTCAATTTTCCAATTTATTATTCGTCAACTTTATTCCGCACTTCAACGCATCTCGAGTGTATAATTAAATGTAGGTAGCTAGGTACGTAAATATTATACCAGAACAATGTACTTAGCTATTAATTGTACTTGTAAATATGTATATTAAAAAAAAAGATTTATAGGAGTGAGCAATTTTGCTATAAATTATTGTAGAAAGATACATAAGTACATACTTAAGTTTATACCTACTTGTTTTACGTAGAAAAATTACGAGATAACAAAATTTTTTCTTTAACGTAATTACCTATAAATCTAATGTTTAGTCAGTCGTATGGCCACGAGCGAATTCACACGCAACCAAAACGATTTTATCAATTTCCCCTTCAGAGTAAAGTTTTCAAAGTTCAGACGATTTTGTTTTTGGACTATTTCTCCTCTGTCATGTAACTTGAAAAATTCATAATTCGCTGTTGTGCCAGCCCTTTTTTTTTTTTTTGAAAAGTTTGGAATTTTTGGATGTCAAATAAACTGAGGGGTTACCTAAAAATTGGTTTTTGAGCTAACACTGATTTTCTGATCTTTCAGAAGCAGAATTAAGGGAAAACGTCAACTCAAAAACTAATCTTTGATCATCCAGACTCACGTATGTATTTTTTTCACCCTCAAACCATAATGGTATTTCTGGAGCTATTTTATATCCAAAAAATGGCTGAAATCAGTGAAAATAGCATTTAAAGTCTCCTAGAATTTCGAGAGGCTATTCTAAATCAAAATGTAAAAAAAAAATCTTTCGAGAAATTTCAAAAAATGAAGTTTTTAGGGCTCGGGCTTGGCATCTCAAGGTCACTCAAAAAACTCAAAATAGCAATTTCCTTGAATTTTTGATCAAATTTGAGCCAGGATACAGAAACCACCCTTAGATGTAAGAAAATGGCTTTCGAGTTGTGGTTAGTGGTTCATTCCTGATTTTACCCCTTCTGAAAGGCCCAAAATCAGACAAGACAGTCAAACCGGTCTGGGATTCGTACAACTTCATGACGTCGCTACTCATACCACTGAATGTCGTTTCGATTTTTTTTTCAAAGTCCAGAATATTTACATTATTTTTAAACAGTTTAGATTCAAAATTTTCTCATTTCTGAAGAAATTTTTCGAATTTTTTCCTCGACTTTTTCAACTCTTAATATTTTTTCAGAATTTTCTCCAACTGAATTTTTTTCTGATGTTATTTTTTCAGGACCAAATTTTTTCTAGTAATTTTCTGTACTCAAATTTTTTCTGGAGAGTTTTTCCATAGTTGTAGGTACTTGCGTATTTTTTGAAAAGAATAATTTCAGTTTGATTGACGTCATGAAAATTTTGAGGAAAAAATCTGGACGTGAAAAAAATTTTTAGGAAAGAATTTCAGATGCGAAAGTAGTGAGAAAATTTTTTATGACGATAATTAAACAGAAATCATTCTTTTCAATGAAAAAATTCTTGAGAAAAAAATTTCAGTGAAAAAAATTACGTCAGAAAAATTTCTGTTTCGAAAATCATGAGAAAAAAGTACCTACATAATACCTATGTAGTTAACAAAAATTACTAGGGAAAAATTTGGAATACTTTTTCAAAAAATTCTGAATTATTGTTGTTTACCTACTGTTTAAAAATGACGTAAATATTCTGGATTTTGAAAAAAAAAAAGTCGAAAACTACATTCAGTGGTACGAGCAGTGACGTCATGAAGTTATTCCAGTTCGAGATTTGACTGTCTTGTCAAAAATCAGTGTCATGTCAATTTGAAAATCAATCTTGACGCCGATTGAGGGTGGTTTCTGCATCCAGGCTCACAAATATATCACGCCTAATTAATCTGGATAAGAGCCAAATGCACGAAATGGGCAAAATTTTTAAGTTACTGGTTGCCCAATACATGAGTTTTTTGAATTCAAAGCTTTGCTTTTTTTTCATTCCTTAAGGAAACATTCAAGGTACTTCGATCAGTATAAACGGCACAAACTTTCATCTACTTTCCGATTCCGAATAAAAAATTCATCTAACGAACTCAATTAGAGAATTTTTCACGCTAAAAGGAAAATTCTTCATTCATTATTATGTTTTTCTTCATTTTGCAAAAAGTATCCTAAATATTTCTTGATTTTATCCGTTTCAGCCAAGAGAGCCATCAAAGAAACTGGCATTTTTGTAATCGACCTGTTGAAAATTTGAAATCTTATGTGAAAAACCTTGAGATGTCCGCTTTGAAATCACCTTGAAGATTAGGTAATTTTATTTTTCTTGTTAAGCAAACGCGAAGTTTACAGAAGGATACCTAGTTGCCTAATTTGATTTTCAGGACTCTTAAAAATCTGAAAGACTGGAGAAAGGTTCCTGGACTTTTACCTGAATCTATTTCCCGAATACCTTTTACCAAAATTTCTAAAGTTAATTTTAATCACCTATGGGTCAATGTTGTGTGCTAATGAACTTGGCCTGCATTTTTAAAACTTTTTTCTCCATGATCAACATTAATAGGCGATTCTGGTCCATTTGTAGGACTTAATTCAGATCTGATTTCCGCTTTTCTCCAGCTCATCGCAAGTTTTTTCAATTAAGATTTTTTGTTAATTTTTTTTTACACTTTGAAGTCAATTTAGATCCACAAGAAGGGTCCTATGAAAAAAATGAACCGAACATAGGTACATAAATTGTAGAACGTGAAATTTTCTAGAGTCTAATTCGTATTTTTTTTTCAATAGAAAGCAATAGCTTTCGAGGTATTTATTTTCAATATTTTATGAAAATTGAGCTCTCAACTGAAATATGGTACCTATATTTTTAAAACCAAGATTCATAGCAAAAAAAGAGGTAAGTATACTTCACAAAAAGAAAATTTCATCTTCTAATTTATGTGCTAATCATTTCTTTCAAAGAACCATTTCTTTACTCAGAAAATTAACTTCAAAGTGAGACATTCGGGATACAGGCATTTGGGAAAAAATTAATCGGGGATTTGTTATTCAGGTAAAAATCCTGTAGCCCTGGAGAAAATGAAAATTTTTTTAGAGACTTAAAAATATCTGGAAATGGTGAGATTCAGCACGAAGGGTAAGAAATTTGAGGTAGTGGCATATTTTCTCTCGATTTCGCTGGAGAATTATTGTGAATTTTTGGAATTGAAAATAATTACTTACTCATATGATCAATTTTGAAAATTCCCAAAAAAATCAAAAATGAACTTGAATAGGTAGCTGAAATTTGAATTGTTGCTTAAAATATACAATAGGTAAGATATATAATTTTTAAATTTTCCGATTTAAAAAATTCCAAGAAATTTAATATTGATCCTAAAAACTGCAAATTAACTTGTTTGCTGCAAGAGAATCGCCAAATGTCTGTTTTTACACTTCCGCGGCATCATCATGGTTTTGGACTGATTGGGAAACTTTTTTTAAAAAATTTTTTTCGGACCTAAGGTCGGTTTTCTCCTGGAAGGTCGCATATGTTAAACTTAAATGAAAAATTGAAAAATAAATAAAATGAGAAAAACGAAAATATATTTTAAAAATGAAAAAAAAAAATTAAAAAGTGTTCAATGTGTTGAAAAAATAAGAGAAAATATTCAGATAAATAAATTAGCTTGAAAAGTATTTTTGAAGATGAAATCGAATAAGATCGTGTGATTGAAAAACGTTTTCTCTATCATATTTTATTCTTACCTAGCTAAATATAATCAGCAAATACTGTTTCAATTTAAAATTCCTATATTCTCGTTATTTTATCAATGATGAAAATTTAAAAAATCTTTTCCACAAAACGTTATCGATTTCCTCTAAAGTAGATTATTTGTATTGGGTGCTTGGGGTATTCATAAAAAACTAACGATTGTTACTTAGGTGCCTACCAACAAAATTAAAAAATTAGAAAACACGTGATGCCAAACAGATGCAATTAAAAAGGGAATCTCTTCATCAACATTGAATTGAAGCAAGTGGTACTTAATTCAATTTTTAAAAATATGTTTATCCCTCTTTTTTTATTATCTTCCCAGAAGGGTTTATGTGTACTTTTTCATTAAAATCTACCTATTTTTTGATTTTATTCGAAAAATATTCATTCGCCATTGCCAAACAAAATGTGGCTGTGTTCAAAATAAATATAAACATTCGAAATCAACTTATTTTTCTACGAAGTGAGTATTCTAAGCAGTTGAGTGATGCTCAATCACAATGCATTTTTTGGCCAAAATTAAAGATAAAACCAGTGAAAAATCATCTGTAGTAAATTCAGCAGTAAAAATGAAATTTAATATTTTGATTTTTGAAATATAATCTGTACATAGGTACCTAAGCTCACATAAACTTTAAAATAATTTCGAAATTTTATTATTTTGGTTGCTTGATCTTTATGATTGAATTGGAAAACACCGAAGACGAAAATAAAGTTACCCAGAGCAATTTTCGTTTTATCTTTTCTCCATAATTTAGATACCTATAAGACTATACAACCTCGGAAAAAAATTCGAGCCGCCTTAAACGGTTAATTTATTAATGTTGAAATAAGCAGTGGTTCGATAACGGCCTTAAACATCAACGATGATAAATTGCCGATAGAATTCTCAGACCTTAATTAATTTTATTCCCAAACAAATTTGAGTTTTAATGAAACAACGAAGCTGTCTAAACTTTAAACGTTTTCCATCCTCAATGTAATGGAAACGTGAGAGGTAACAGAAGATACGCCGGATAGATGAATCAGTTAACTTAATAAAATTTTAATCATTGTATAACGCTTTAAGTTGTAAACCACTTAACTGCGGCAAAATAGGGTAAACTATGGAGTCTCTGGAGGGAACGAGGAAACTCGAATATTGTATCTTTTCTCTTGAGGTTTTATCAACCCTCGGATTAAATAAAGGGCATTGTTATGAAGCGATCAACTGGATCAGGCGGAACGCGGGTACGTATCGCGGATATAAAAAAAAGTTGTTATTCTATTATCATTAATAAGCTGCAAGTTGTTTTCGCTATATTATTTGTTGAAAGTAAACAATGTAATCTGCAGAAGTTAATCGTACAAGTATGTTTAACTGTTGAGGCTATACCTAGTAATGTGAAAAATGGTATTTAGGATTGATATCTACGGTAAGTTTTCATCAATGATTCTTGTTCGTAATATGGGCCATATTCTCTAGAATGACAGATTGTAGATACCTCAGATACCTGTATAAAATTACGTTTACAGTTTATTTCACCGATCGAGCAGGTACCTACTTATCTTGATACCTATCTAATCGCTTGGCTTATTCAACATCATTTGTTTGTTCATCGGACGTAAAGTCAGCATTAAACCAATCCTTTTTTTTCATATTCATTATTCAAGTATTTTTTTATCTCAAAGTTTTTTCAAGATATTAGGAAATATTTTTGGTTTTTAGCCTATGAATTATAATGAAAAAATTTAATTGATTAAAACTAATTAATAACCTTCTGTGTCATACTTAGTGAAATTGAAGAATTTTTCTGTACGCTGCAGCTGTACGAATTTTCAAAAATTTTGGAATTTTGGAGGGAAAAATGAAAAATTACAAATGACCAATTCAAGTAGCAGACTGTGTATGAAATGGTTTATTTTTATTTTGGAAAAATTGGAAACACAAATTGTTGACCTTGAAAACTTGAAATACAAACGTATGGTACCTATTTGATTAGTAAGAAACGATGTATTTTGGACCTGAAGGGTTCAGCGTTCAATATAAGAAATTTAGAGATCCTTCGAAAGGAGATGAAATGATGAAAACCACTTTTCTAATCCCCTATTCTCTCTCTTATTTTGAATCAGTGAAAAGTCACTGAGAAAAAATCAGAATTGAAGCACTAGAAAAATCAGCATAATTTTTTGATTTTTAGTAAATTTTCATTGATTTTTCAGCAAATTTCAAATATTTCACCGACTTTTCAGTGAATTTTCACTGATTTTCCAGCAATTTTTTTCACTGTTTGCTTTCGCTGATTTATTACTGTGCTGCAGTTTTGACAATTTTTCAGTGATTCTCAGTAATTTTCTTCGATTTATATAAATGAGAGTTCAAAACTGGTCCTGTCTGGTCCAAAATGCATCACGATAATCTGATCTTACATACATTCAAGGTATGTATTTTAGATTTCAAAGGTTATTTTTTTGTGACATAAGACTGACATGAGTGATTCAAAAAAAAAAGAAAGAAGTAAAGTTTCCTCTGCAAAGAAATGTTGATAACATGGATGTTTTTTTTCCTGTCTTCCTGACTTCTGATATTGAGTCAATTTTCAGCTTCTGACTTTCTAATTAGTAAGTAAGTTGATTTCGAAAATATAAAAATTTGTGTTTTCAGAAATCAGCTTCTGACTTTCTCATATCAAGTTGATTTAGAAAATTTTATGTTTTTAAAAATAAGATGTTGGCTTTCCAATAGGTACCAAGTTAATTTTGAAATATGAAAATTTATAAGTTAGGCTTTGAGAAAGTTTTTTATAGTTTAAAATTTTCGAAATGACTTATTACTAATTTTTGGATAAAATTTAAGATAATTATAGTGATTTTTTGGGGCATTAGTTTTCGATAGCGAATTAAAATGCATTTCTCTTCAACAAATAAATATGCCAGCCTGGATATCAAAACTACCCTTAAAATATCAAAAATTGATTTTCAAGTTGAGGACCTCCCCTTAATTCTACCCTTCCTGAAAGACTCAGAATAATGTCAATTCAAAGATCAATTTTTGACATCTAGGAATGGTTTCTATATCTATAGACTTACATTGTGCGTCTTACAAGTAAAGAGCCTATATTCGTGGCGATTGCGAAAAAAATAAGATTCAAATTTCATATTTAAAAAAGTAAAATTTTGTTCAAAAAAGTTTTTTTGAAATTTTTCAATTTTTATGCTTCGAAATATTTTATTTGATGTATCAACATCTAAAAAAATCCCCTGCATGTGAACTTGGTGGTGCTCGAAAAAATTCTGGCTCTTTCCCCTCTCTCCGAGAGAATTTCTTGTTTAAAAATCATAAGTTGATACACTTGATAGGTAAAATACAAAACATGATAATTACCTGGGTACATAAAATGTGGAACAATAAATTGAATATGGAAGAAATTTTTCTTTTTCAATTAAAAAATATATATATATCAATAAATACAACAATGAACTAATATTATTTTTTGTTTTCATGGGTCAGGATTGCCAACCTAAAATTTTTAAACACAAAAATCCCAGTAGGAAGTCACAATTTTTCGAGCATCCAGTAGGTTAATTTCCACCAAATGGGGTTATTCAGAAAAAATACTACAATTTTTATAGATTGTAATTAAATGTGTGAAGAGTGTGAATCAAACGAAAACTTATTCTTGGTTCTTTTAAAAATTTTTGCGATGAAAGTGTAATTTTCTCAGAGATTTTTAATCGACCGAATGGGTTTATTATACCTACAAAACGTTATAGGTAAATGAGTTTTGAATAAGATTTTTAGAAAATTTTTAAAAGTTGAAACAAGGCCAGGGATAAGGAAATCATATGAGACAAAGATGAAGTTCAGATTTGAGTTCTGATACTAACAATTTATAAAAATTCCCATTTTTTCTCGGTGTTGGAGTGATTGAATATTGAATTTCGCAGATAAGTATTTTCGAGGCATCCCATTTTGAGCAGTCACAGTATTTATCTACCTTTAAAAAATTTAATTCGACAATCTTTATGTTCTTAGTTCCAAATAATGACCAAAAAGTTCAAATTTTCTTCGACCAGAATTCTAGTAAGGATTTTTTGCTAATTTTTTCCCGAAAATATCCCAATTTTTATCAAGTTTTTTATCATATTCATAGTACCTAAATGACCTGGAAAAATCAAGCACAGCACTCAAAAGTCAACTTTCTCCTAGGCAGAAATCTTGTCGAAAACAAATTCAAAGCGATTTTAAATTTTATTGGCGGATTTTAATCGATTTATATTTTTGTTGATCCTCTAATAAGTGGGTAGGTAGGTACCAAAATCATTTTTCATTATTTTTTTTTTACAAAACTATCGTTAGGTATATTCACATTTTCCATTATATACCTCAACAAGAGTTGGATTTGAAAATATATCAAAATCGCATTTGATCTAGAAATTTATGCTCCCATATTTTCGAGCAGGGGATACATTTTTTGAATTTTTAACTGTTTCCAAAAAATACTAGACCTTCTATTTTTTTAATTCCTGTTAATTTATCCATAATTTAACCCTTTCACGCCGGCCGGGAACTACGCTGTCCCAGTAACTTTAAAAATTCGTAGTGGGACAGCAAAGCGTGTATTTTGAATGAGACTTGTTCCCAGCAGTGCGGAAACTCTCTACAAAGCGATATAGAGCACCCGCACTTTTTCATTTTGTGTTGGGGCAACACTGCATCGATTTTTTTGATAAAAAACGTGTTATCCAGTTGGATTTAAAACTCCATAAAAATTGTTGATTGTGATAAAAATTTATTTTGCGAACTGTATGTTATCTTGAAACGGGGGAAATTGTGTGTTGAAAGTAGACAAATAGACCATTATTTTGAGACCACTCTTGCACAATTTGAGTAAAACCGACCGGCGGAATGAGTGAGTGAAAAAGTATGTAATTTGGTATGATATTTTTCTCACATTTTTTGATCCTTTGGGACGAATTATTATCAGTTTTTCGACTTAGGGTCAGTGAAAGATGACGATCTATATTCAACCGATATAGAATTAAACCAATATATTGCCGATCTGTTGAGCAATGAAACTTCCTCAGATGAATATGAGTACTCCTTACCTAAAATACTTGATGAAGACATTTGTGTACCTACTCAATTTTACAATATAAACATACCAGGTTCATAATCATCGTCTAGATCCACATCCGTTTCCAAATTGCAATCATCTGTGTCATTAGAAAGAATATTCTCATCTGAGGAGTACTCATACTTATCTGAGGAAGTTTCATTGCCCAACTGATCATCCATAAATGTTTTATTTCTTACCAAAAACATGAAAAATAATGTGCTTCATCTTTTTTTTCAAATTATGAACTCAAATAAAGTCAATTTTCGTATTTTTTATTCCTCTTTTCCCACTGTCCCACTAGTTCCACAGTACTGTAGGGACAGATATGTCCCGGGAACTTTTGTCCCACCAGTTCCACAGTACTGTTGGGACAACATATGTCCCGGGAACTTTTGAAAAATAAGCCTGGTGGGAACTACGGTGTCCCACCTCAATATCTTGAGTATCCTTTGAGTTGAGTTCCCAGAAAAAATATATGTTTCATTTTGAAGCCCAAGGATCCATATTAGCTATCAAACTTTGATCTAAAATGAAATCCCGACTATCGGCGTGAAAGGGTTAAAAAAAATTCCATATTATAATTGCTCTTATACCATTTCTACCTTAGAAAAAAAATCATTTCATATAGTACAAACATAACATAATTAAAAACAATCCAAACAAGGGACATTGCCACGCTACAGGAAGTCTGTGGTCGCACGCATTTATTGCTCGTCAGTAAATGGATTCATAGTTGGCATCATTTTACAGATTATTAAACATAATACGATATATGCGGTTAGCGTGAATTCTTAACCTTTAGTTAATCTCGAATATAATTTTTTCTCATTTATTTTTTTTTATACAAACGTTTCCAAACTTTATTCGTCTTCACCACAACTGCTATAGCTGTAAGTACATCTTCAATGCCTATTTTATTTGGTATAGGTACCAGAAAACCCACCGAGTTTAAAATTCATTAAAAATCTGCCTTAAATAAACAGGTCAACCACCAGCACCTTAAAGACTTTGGTATAAGTTTAAAGTTTGAAACCATCTAATGGGTGAAATGAAAACGTGTAGGTATTAGGCAATACGCATACCATAAAGTTGAACGACGTAACTGGCATATTGCGTTCAAGTTGAACCCTCCCTTTTACAAATATACCGTAAGAATGAGATGGTGGAAAAACGAATAGAATTATAAGCGCTTGTGCATTGACGCGCCCATATGGTAAATAATTATAGTTCAATCGTTTAGTTGATTGGTAATTTCCATGTGTCAGCTGTTTTCGAAGTAATTTTCAAAGTAACAAGAAATTATACTGGTGTTTGGTGTATACCTATCCTGTAGGTACCTTTTTACCACAGCACCCTATACAATTACGCCTTTAATACCTGTAGAGTGTAGAGAGCGGTTGAAATTAAGCTAGGTGTAGATGGTCCTAATCCCTGCCGCATGCCGTGTACGATTATCTTTGAAATGAAAACTGAGCATGATGATTTTATTCATCGGGGGACTAGAAATTAAGTTTTTACACTGGGATGATGAACTGAAGAAAATTATCTGATATGATGCTGTACGTTTCATCACCGTGAAAAGTATTGGTACGATCATTTCCCCACAGTAATGGAGTCATTTTTACATTTTTATTTTCATAGGTAGTGGGTATCTACAAAAAATTTGAATTAGGTAAAGAAGTATTAGCTGAAATATTGCCTAATCATATACTGAAACTGAAGATGAAAAATTTAAGAATGTGATAGATATCTTGATGATTGATTAATAAAATATTCCATAGCTGTAATATTAGAGCAATTTCGTCTTTTGAAGACCTTTGAGACGTTCAAAATTTTTTTTCAATTTTTAGAGAATGAGAATTTTCAAAAAAATGAAGAAAAGTTTTGAAACTATCTCAAAAATCATAAAAAATATTAGGTAATTACATTTGCAGAAAATTATATTCAAGATATCACGGTCCTAAATTTTTTTCGCTGATAACAATTTAGGAGCATATCTACCTACCCTTAATTATAAAAAAGCAATTGTGCATCATAGAATATGAAAGGAAATTTTTAAAAAAAAAAAAAAAACAAGAAAACGATTAAATATAGGGGGATCCTTTCTATTTTCTTCAAAAAATGATCAAAATTTCTGCAAGCTAATGAAATATCATTCAAGATTATGCAATGGCATTATGTATGTATAGGTATTATAGGGTGGAGTGAAAAAAAAACATATCTTGGATTTCGACCAAATTTGGTGGGGTGGTTTACTTTGAGTGGGAGACCTCCCAAAAAAAATCTGAGCCCCCAAGGTACAAGTGGAGGGAAGCAGGGGGTGCTCAAAATGCACCTCCTTTTGAAAAAACGCTGTTTTTTGTGTTTTTTTAGTCAAAAAAAATTGTGTGAGAGGCTGAAAAATACATAATATTTTTCGGCGAAAAAATAAACAATTTGAAGTCGATATAAATTCCGTATTTTTGAATTTTACGATTCACTGTTGGCTGCACTGGTGTATAAAATTTTCAAATTTTTTCTTCAATTTTTACTTTTGGTGGTTTAAAAAAATGTTTCGTTCAATTACTCGATGAAAAAAAAATCATTCCAGCTTTGTGAAAATTTCGTATCATTGGAATATTGCAATCCGCAACTTTTCGACCCCCTGGTAGCGCTCTGAGTTTTGATTGGAGAAGGATGGCGATGGTTCAGGGAGACGTAGAAACTCAAATCGCAACTTTTAAGTGCTACGACAGCCTCTCACACAATTTTTTTGACTAAAAAAACACAAAAAACAGCGTTTTTTCAAAAGGAGATGCACTTTGAGCACCCCCTGCTCCCCTCCACTTGTCCCTTAGGGGCTCAATTTTTTTGGGAGGTTTCCCACTCAAAGTAAACCACCCTACCAAAGGTCGAAATCCAAGATATGTTGTTTTTTTGAAATTCCATGCATAATTATGTGCAAAATTTTCAAGATCTTTGCTTCATTATTACCATTTTAAAATTTCTTCCATCACAAATGAGAAGAAAAAAATTGATTACCCAAAGGAATGAGCAAGAAACTAGCATATCTGATTTGCCGGAAAAGTTGATCGTTATTCCATTCTCCCATTTCTATTTTCCCAAAATTTGAATTTGAGTTTATTTGGCTCTAAATCCTATTGTTGAATTATTTCATTTATTTCAATTTGGAGAAAAATTTCAAAACGAAAAATTTAGTTGACACTAACTTCTGAAAACTGAAAAAAAAAGTTTGGACATTATTCTATGATTTCAAGAGTTGAAATTTCCACAATATCTCGTTGCTTACGATTAATTACAAAATAATATAAGAGGTGGAAAAATGAGCTAGCATTTTAACATTAGATAGGTATGTTTCATTATCAAGATTACATTTCCAAAGATTCAGAAACGCGTTGGAAAGTTTTTAAAGCGGCGTTTAACCTTTCAACTTGAATTTTTAATAAATATCTGTCAATTTTGGCGCACGAGTATGAAGTTAGGTAGTTGATAGTATCTGGGTACCATGATAGACCGCCTTCACAATTTTTACACATAATTTTATAATCTCAGGCCTACACCCCACAGTCTAGAAATTTTCAATTCGTCTCCTCCTCGAAACTTTTTTGAAAAAATTTTGGAGGGAAGAAAATTTATTTTTCACGTCTTGCATCTTCAAAAAAAAATGGGTAAGCTGATGAATAATAAGTATGTATATTAAGTTTATAATTTTTAATTTATAAAAAATGAAAACTGAGTTTTTTTTCACATTATGTTAAGATTTCTACTCAATTTTTCATTTTTCGTTATTTCGCCCGCTCGATCGATTGAAAATGAATGAACTCAATTTAACGATACAAAATTTCTGAAAAAATAACCTCAAAGGCACCGCAGCAACGCCACAGACCCGAATACTTTACGAAACACCCTCTATTCGGCGCGAATTTCCGCATTTTGGCGAATAGATGGTGTGAATTATTCAGGCAACGTTTCGTAACAATCCGAAATCCGCGTATTAAAAAAACAAAAACCTCCAGAACTAGAACGCTAAACGTATTAGGTAAGCATTCTACACGTGCCGGTTACCGCGTACGTAAATTGAAAAATTACATTTCCTTTTATTTTTCCATTTTCATCGCACCAATTCGAAATAAACATCGTCAGTTTCACATTTTCGGCATCGAATAATGGACGTTGATAAAATACAAACGATTAAATTTAGACGTTAGCGTCGACGAACTACAAGGGGGCTAATTTCAACCAGGATAGAAGCCAAAAACGAATATGAAAAGGGCTTTGGGAATGGTAACAATAAAGATAAAGCAAACCGTGAAAAGGAGAAAGCAAAAACTCCGGAGGGAATTAATCTAGCACATTTTGGTGTGAGTACGCCTGCGAATTCTGACAGGGCTTACAACAACGTATACAAATTGATGTAATTGAATTACAAACTAAGCCTGTGCTTTATCAGTGTTCTTTTCTCGCGAAATATGTAATTTTAAGGAAATAAAGTTCAAATTTAAATGTTACCTATGAATTATACGCCATGCCGAGTGAAAAGTCGAACAGGTTAACAGATATTAATTTCGTTTTCGAATGATTCGCTTTATTCTTCGTTTATAATTCGTTGTATCAAGTGAGTGTTATTTTTATTTGTAGGTATGATAATTTTACCGACAATGTTACATAATATATCTCTGTATATTCGCAATGGATTGAAAAAGGAGGTAATTAAGTATGTCAGGTACTACTATAGGTAACTAGGTAAGTATATTTATTTACATACAGGATGACTATTTAAGTATTTATCAAAATCCTATTGAATAGGTACCAAGGTATAAGGTACGTACATAGGTATACTTGGAATAAATAAATTACATCAGGAACCTTTCGTACTTATTTGAGGAAAAAAAACAATTTTAGGAAAATTAATTTCAGTCATTTGTTCGATTCATAATTTCATAAATCTGTCTCATAAGTACTTCTCTTGATTACAACAATTTTCATATCACATCATTCACATGTCTTGAGATTCCGATATATCCATTAATCGCTATCATTAGATTGAAATGTTGCCTATCCATAAAAATAAAAGGGACAGCCATATCTGCTCAGTACTTAGCTACTTACCTACTTATTTAAAAAGAAATATAAAATATAGGTAAATGAATCAGAATGGGTACCACAGATACATATTTAAACTACAAAATACATATATGAATTTCTTGATGAATTTTGGATCGGAATTTTCGCGCAATTAAAATTCCATTTCCAAAATTTCAAGTGCTGAAGTGCATTTCTCGAATTTTGGCGATTTTTTGAAATTTAAAAATTTGAAAAATGCACAACAGCACTTGAAATTTTTGAAATGGAATTTTTTATGATGTACTTTCAATTTATGACTATTTTGACTCAAAATTTTTACTTTGAGTTGGGATATCTTGCTTGTTACTACGATAAAGTGGTACCTATAAAATCATGTTTTTTTTGGTTTTGATTTTTTTTTTACCATGTTGCCCCCAATTTCAGGGACCAAAAAAATATATGTGATGCATAACCACGTTGCCGAACTAATAAAAAAAATTTCAGCCATGACATGTCCCAAAATTTTTTAAACAATTTTTTTGAAAATTTCAATGTGAAAAAAAAATCGGCAAAATGTGAACCGAAAATTTTCAAAACATTCTCATTCATACTACCCAAAACGATGCATAATCGGTGAACTTTTTGGTTTTTTCGAAGTATTGAGGGGGGGGGGGGTAACTTTTTCAGGGTCTGCGTCGGAAACTTTTTTTAGTGTTCGTACAAGTGGGCATGAAAGACTTGAAATTTCAGAAAGATTTCAAAGAGGAGGGGTAAAAAGGAACATTCTTTTGCATTTTTTTGCCCCAGTTGGATCATAGAACTGAAAACGTATTCATGCCCAAGCAAAACGAGGGCAAAGCTCTGAAAAAATTAGGTTTTCAATGTCAAAAAAAATTTCTTTTCATGTTGTATGTAATGCTTTGAGAATACGTATATTTATTTTGATGTAATGGGGAGGAATTTTTTGAGGGCCAAGCTAGAACCAGAATTTTTCCGGGGGTCAGGTCCTCTCCCCCCTCTTGGCGACGCCACTGCCACCAATTAATTTCGAAAATTTGCCACAAGTTGGTTTTCTCAGCTGAAATCGGATATTAATCGCTAGGTGCAGTGGCGCAACCAGGGGGGGCTAAGGGGCTAAAGGCCCCCCCCCCAACCTCGGGTCAATTTAAGGTAGTGGTTTTAAAAACGTGTTGATTTTCACCTCCGAACCAGCGAAACAATGAAATTCTATGAAAATTAGTGTCCTCGAAGACGTAACTTTAGTTTGGAGAATAGAGGAAAGTCACTAGGAGACAACTTTTCGGTTTTTTTTTTTATAACTTCGACGACCTTAATTTTCCAAGAATTTCGCTGTTTTGCTAGTTCGGAGGTGAAAATCAGCACATTTTCAAAATTACTGCCCTAAATCGACCAAAACGACTTTTAAGATGAGACTGAGGGGGTGGTATGGATGAAAAAAAAACTCGAATTCACACGATTCTCTCTTAACTTTACCCAAATGAGGTGTTCCTCCTTGAAAAATTTACTGTCATTTGTTTTTTAATGCTCTTTGTACTCTGCTGTTTTGAATAAAATTCACGTTTACAATTTAAAGGGGAAAAAATCTCAATATTACATGAAAATAGATTGACATCCCCCTTGCTGGAGCCGTGCCGAGAAAATTTGGGTCTCAGGGGGATAATATAAAAGCAAAAAAAGGGTTTTCAGAGAATTTTAATAACCATCGATATTTGACGTAATTAGGTAAATTTACCTCTTTATTTGAAGGTCCCTCACCCATGGCAAGCCCTAATCAGCTCCTTGAAAAATGGGGGTTCGGGGGCCCCCTCTCTCTACACAGGCCTACACCTCTTACTTTTCTCATGAATTCTAGCCCCCTCCAAAAAAAAAGTTCTGGTTGCGCCACTGGCTAGGTGTATAAAGTATGTTGCCCCCTCCTCTTTTCATCATCTTCGTAGGGATCTCTGATATCAATGTTGGCAAAAATCGCCATAACAATTTTTTTACCATTTTTTTCACCAATAAACTTTTTTAGATTAGGTATTTTTGTGTCCTATTAATTCGTTTGTTTAATCCTTTTCTCCATTCGATTTTGAAGCTGTGTAAAAAAATTATCGGAAGATTTAGTTTTTGAGGTCTTAGGTGTATCAGTTTTCACTGTTTTTTTTTTTTTTTTTTTTGAAAGGCATTGTTGATATTTTATTTTGCAAATAGAGACCAAAGAAGCATTAACATGTTTTGCAATTTTTTCTCTCTTATTTAAGAAGCAATTAGTGAAAAAACTTCTGAAAAAAATGGTGAACATTCTCTGAAAAGTCAGTGAAACAGTTTTGAAAAATTAGCAAAAATCCTACGAAGATCAAAGAATTTCGCTGGTTTTTTCTGTGCTAGACAAGACTATTCCTCACCAAAAACACCTTTCCAATTGGAGCATATTATGCAGAAAAAAATTCACCAATTTCGTCCAACGATTTGCCAACAGTCTCTGGAAGAAATACACCAACGAATATCGTACTCGCGAAAAGAATAATGGCGTAAAAAATATACAAAGTGCCGCCAAAATAAAGGAATAGGTAAGGATGAAGTTTCACAGCAAAACCCGAACTCGTACAAAAAACAATAGCCGGAATACAGGCGAACCCTTTGGCATTATGAGGAAATAATTCACCCAAAATAGAGGTAGGAATAGTGATCACACCGAAACTATAAAAAAATGATATGCACCATACCGAAACAACGTGCAACGTGTTAAAAAAATTCTGCATATATTGATCACTAAAATGAAAAATCGAAATGCCGAGTAATGTTAAGCAAATGGACATACCAATAGATGAAAAATAATATAACTTTTTAATACCGCCGTATGGTACAACGATGGAGACTAAGAATACTGCAGCGATTGAAAGAATACTCGATATTAAGCCTAATTCGTAGCTGGGATCATTAGACGTCGTAGAATGTACGATATTAGGAATGTATTCGTGTGAAAAATAACGTTTTGTAGTGTAAGTTGATTGACTAGTTTCTGAACCTACTGTTATAATATCCACCATATAAGCAATAATGGCCGGACCTCCGGAAAACATTACCATAATATACAAGATGGTTATGACTAGTAATGGCTTATAAACGTCTTTCCTGATCAATTTACGAATCACGATGAAAAAATGGGACGTATTGCCGGCGCAAGATGGCGTTTCGACGAAATCGATATCTTTTAAAATTGGTTGATGAATTCCTAATAGTTTTTCGGAGCGTTTCGCTTCTTTTATGAGTCCTTTGTGGTACAGCCATTTCGGACTTTCGGGAATGTACAAATAGTTTATCAGCAGTAGAATAATAGAAAGAAAGGTTGCCACGGCTGCTACGCCTTGGTAAGGTAAGAGGCAACCTAATGCGTAGGTTAAAGTCATACCGAGCGAGAGTGCTATCCCTTGCCATACGTTCAAAGAATTACGCCAGTTAGGATGATTTACAACGATACATTCGGCGGCGTATACTTGACTGATGTACATACATCCTGAATTTATTCCGGTTAAAATTCTCCCACTGAAGGTGATTGTTCTTTGGAAATCTAGGATTAGTAGCATCCAGCCTAGAATGTTTGGGATTACGCTGATCATAATAGAAGGTCTTCTGCCAAATTTATCGATGATTAGTCCCGTTAAAACTGAACCAACGGGAGAGCCGAAGTTGAACATTGCGCCTGTAAAATACAAAGTGAAAAGATTTTTGATTATTATCATTTTTTGGAACTTTTTTTCTAAATTATTTTATTTCAGTTGAATTCTTGCTTTTTAGGCAACCAGTTTTTATCAAAAATCTGGATACTTAGTAGGTACCTAAGGAATTGAGGAGAGTAGGTGGATACTAGATTTCAAAAAAAATTTGAATTACCTACTTATTTTATCATTCACTGACTTGAATTTTTTTTAGGGGTCATAATTTACTTTTTCTGTAGTTGAAAGGGATGAAAATAGCATTTTGATACTGAAAAGTGCAACTGCAATTTCAGACTGTCAACTTGACTCTATTTGTTTCAGAGGCAAGGGACATAGCTTCAAAATGGGTAGGAACAAAAGCATAATTTTGATCAGGAACGACCTAGATAAATCACATCAAATTCATACCAGAAAAAAGACGGGTCGAATTCATTTTGATTTTTCTTACTCAACATTCTTATACTTAATTTTTTTTTTAAATATTCCATATTCATCAGCAGGGACGTAGGTAACCAGAAAATAATGAATAGGTGGACCAATAAGGGCCCAAAAATTTTAGGCAAGCGAAAAAAATTAAATTTGGGTGTATGGGAGAGACCGATAACATGATCTTGGTTATCAGTACTTTTGAAAATTTCAGCTCAAATTAAATTTTCAAAACGATAATATGAATATTTTGTTATTATTATTATTATTATTATTGAAAGGTAGCAAAGGTTTTCCCCCTAGTTGTCATTTCAATTCATTTTTGAAAAAAAAATATTTTTTGAGTATTTTTTTATTTTTGCCTTTAATACTGATCAAAAATAACCAATACTTTAATTCAGTAGGGTGTAGACCTATGTTGAAAAAAAAAATTAAAAACAGGTTTAAAGCCTCACCTTGTCCCTAATATCCCAAAAATGCCACCAAATTAATGTTTCAAAGTTTTATCACTAGGGCCGGCGAGAGGGGGTGCAAAGGGTACATTTGCACCGGGCCCGCATTTTCTCCCCTCACTTATTAAAGGCCCGAAAGGGGCCCGTCGAGGAGGGTACGAGAGGTAAATTTGTACGAAGCCCGTAAAGAAGATTACAAAAATGAAAAAAACATAATTTTTTTGTTCATTCAACAGTTTTTTTGAAAAATTTTAGCCCTCTCTTCGCTCGGGCAGTATTCTGATCATAATTTTGAAAATTAATAAATTTTTACCGACCTTTCAGTCAAAACTCATATTTTCCATTTATATAACCAATTTTTATTACCTATGTCAAAAAATCAATCATTTTTACTGAAAATCATTGATTTGAAAACATGAAAAATGAGCAAAAAAATCACCAATTGAAGCCCAAATTTCTTTTTTTTCAAACGTTTACCAAAAATGCCCACCCTCGCTTCGCTCGGACTATAATATGAATTTTCATACTTTCAGAATTTTCAGTCGATTTTGACTTGATCTAAAGAATGAAAAAATCCTTCCTTCTTGATTCCAAATTTCATTTCAGATCCTTGATCAAGTTTATTCGAGTAATGAAAATAGTTTGAAAAATGGTTTGAATAGAGGGGCCTGCAAAAAGCTGTGAACCGGGCCCGCATTTCCTCTCGCCGGCCCTGTTTATCACTGACTCAGATAGAAACTGCACTGAAAATTCGAAAAAATTAGATTTGGGGTCGTATCATTCCCAGAGGGTCCAAAGCCGTCCCAATCCCCAGAAATTTAGAAATTTTAATTTCTGGTGATAATTTTGATTTTTGTCTAAAATTATGCAGAAAATTTGAAAAAAGAAACTAAAATGTTCTTAAATCTTCTAAAAAGGTTCCTCATGGGTTAAATATTTGAAATTTTTGAAGTTTAAGATATCTACTTTGAACTAAGGGAGCGAGAGGATCCTAATACCGCCATAACTAATGATCACTTTTTCGAATTCTTGATCAAATATCCAATTAAAGGATCCATATTTCTTAGATACATATTTGAAAAATAGAAAGTAGGTTTCTGCTACCTAGTACCTACCTACTTTTGTAATTTTCCTGAGTGTAAGACATTTTCTTAAAAATTTGATTTCGCGGATTCTTTTTTATAAATGTAAACCCCATTTTTTCACTTTTTAAAAAACTTTTAAACACATTCAAAACCTGAAATAATTTTTTAGAATTTTTTTTTTGGGGGGGGGCACATGAAATTTATGACTTCTCTAATTTTACATTGTTATTATAGTTCAATGCTGCTAGGTATGAACCTACGTAAGGTAAAAAAAAAACTTTTAAGAAAATATCAAAAGTAGGTAAGTAATTACAAGGGTAATCAAACGCAAAACCATGACCTACGGTCTGTACTCTGCATCACTTTTTTTTTAAAACGCAATTTCCTAATTTTTTTCAACTCATTTGTCTAACTCTGAAAAAAAAAAAAGAAAAAAAGAATGACCCACTTTTACCAATCTTCGTTTCTGCCTACTCCACAGACTGCAAAAAAAAATGTTGAAAAGAAAATTGCTCAATATGTGCTGTTTTTGCCTTATTGCAAAATTGAAAGTAATACTGATCATAAAATATTTGAAATTATTTATTTTTAGAAATAAAACCAAATAAAGTGACAATCAGATACCCACTACCATACCTGATAATTATTAACCAGAAAACTTTTCAAAAAAAAAGTAATTTCTTACTTACAGATAATTAAATAAATTAGCCAATCTTACCAAACCAAGAAGCGTCATTGATATTGAGTTTCATTTGTGGTAATGCGATTGCAGAATAAGATAAGGCCATGCCTGCGATAAGTGCTGGAGATACAATAATGCTTCCAAAAATTATCTATTGAAAAAAAATTAGAAAATAATTTTATCACTGATTTAATAGGTATTTTCACAATTATCAAATTAAACTTTATCACTGAGTAAATAATTATACTGAATAAATTAAAAATATCTGATTGCCTACCAGTTTTAAAATAGAGGTCTCGTTTTCTTCATTGTTTCCTATTAGAGGCTCCGTTTCAACTTTTTCATTTGTTTCGATTTTAACATAACCCATTATTGAAATATCACTATACAGATTTGCAAGGAAAAAAATAGTTCGTACGCGTTTTGAAAAAATTTTCAAAAATTTTCCACTGTAATATACCTACGTCGGCAATATTTGAAATTAGCTTCAAAACGTGAACCAGTCGAGTTACAAGATACAATAGAAATGAAAATGATTATGATCAGGTGAGAAGATTAAGCAGTTAAATCATTTTTTTCTTTCGCACTTACTTAATCAAAACGCGATTTTGAAGAACTTGAACTTTGTGTAGATAGCATATATTACAGTGCCATGAGTGTATATTATGATTATTCGCATGATTTGATAATCATACTTCACCCAATTATAGGTCATTTTCGTATTTTTTTCTTTATATTGCATTTTCTCCTTTTTTTTTTTAACTCGTAAAACATATAGGTAGGTAAGTATACTGAAACGTTAAGAGACAATGAACATCACGAAACCAACGCAAGGTACTCACACCTATGAATAGGTATGATAAAATTTAGTCGGTATGAAGATATATGTTTTATGAAGGCTAAATTTAAAAAAATATGTATTAAACCTTATCATACGAGTATTTTTTTATCAAAAAAACACGTGCGGTGAATTGAATTTTTTTGATCTCGTCTCTTTTTGAATTCGGTATTACCTGAGTTCCCGAGTAGATACCTACCGATACTTTTTTAAAAATGAAGTAAACTTCAATTTAAGAAGGAAGATTTATTTAATTCGCGGTTTACGTTGGACATAGGTAAACATCGTTCATAATTAATTTAATTTTGAAAAAATTGATCGTGATAGTCGAGTAAACTGCGCAGTAAAACATACCTACACTTATGTAAACGTTTGATGGCATATCTATTTACATTTCACCTATATATTCTAAGATAAAGTACTGCCATTATTCCATGAAACATACGTAAGTACATAAAAAATACGCAGGTAATTAAGATTAAAGTGAATATGCAATTAAAAGAGAGAGAACAGCATCATTGCGCTCATTTAGGTATGAGAAAGAAAAAAGTGAAACTGAATTGATAGATTGTTGAGCAAATTTTTCAAATATCGTGAACCTACACACTCATCAATTTCCATCATTCTGATGCCAAAGTTGAGGTAAAAAGAGTCCTTCGATACACAAAGTTTACAAAATGTAAATTTAATAAAAAAATTACCTAATAAAAAATTGATAGGAAATTATAGGACAAGACAAACATATTTTTAAAAAAAACTTAAAATATAGGTAGGTATCATTTGTTCAGAAATATAACTGAACATTAATCACAGAAGAAACAGTTTGCAGTTTTCAGTTTGAGTGAAAACTGAAAATGAAAATGGATAAGAGGTATTTGAATCGTCATTTGTTAACACATCGAAATGTTTAGAACTAGGCGAAAAATGGAGAAAGACAGTCGAAATAATGTGGCGAGCCGGTTTTCTTTTTTCCTTCAGACGAATTTGAAATTTCATCACATTTCTGATACGTCACTGGGTCTTCGAATAAAACTGAAAAAACCCAATAATATTGTTCGATTCAAATAAAAGGCGACGAATGGGTTTTAAAATCTTTTAAAAAATTTTAATTCCTAGCAATAAAAATTATTCCTAAAATAATAGTTTCAGCATCACAAAATATCAATCTAAAAAAAAAGTAGGTAAGGCAATCGAGAATACTTTGATATAATTTCATGTAATTTTTGGATTTTTTCCAATTCAAGAAGCATTTTTTATGTAAATTCCAGTTTATTTTCATTTTTAAATGAAAGAGGGCAAAAATGAAATGTAATTTTTTCACATATCATTGAAGCAAGTTTTTTCAACGTGCAAAAAAAGATAATGAATAGCTGAGCGATCGCAGGACACTTTCTCGAAACTAATACTCGAAAAATAGAATTTTCGATTGCCGTTTCTCCAAAAATTAATCTCTCGAGCACTAATATAATCTTGAATTAATTTTTCCGAACATTTTTACCGAGTAGTAGGAATCAATTTTTTTAATTTTCCAGTTTGAAAATTTGTTAGGATTAAACAGAACCTACTTTCAATCAATTTTAATTTTAATGTGAGTAATCGCATTTTAGAGGATTTTTCGAGTCAAGTTGGACAGAAAGGAGTGGAACTTCACTTCCGTTTTTCAGAGAAAGAAAAAAACTAGTTTAGATCAGAAATTCGGGGATGTGATGTTTTTTTAAAAATCGGATTCAGGGTAAAAAAGAAGAAAAAGTCCTCATTTGATTAAATATCCTAGGCAAGGTTCGTTCTAGAGAATTTTATCAATCAAACACATAATTTTTAAAAATATGCCAACGTTGGAAAAATATATAAATTTATGATTTTTTGGTCAAAAATGTTCATCATTTTGGTTAAGCATAGAAATTTGGGTTAATAGAATTCGAGATTTTATTATTTCAAATTCAAGTTTTTGGAATTGGGCAAATATTTATTCATTTTCACGATATCGAGAATTATTTTTCAGGGAATTGGTGTTCAGAATCTCAAACCTCAAGACATTGAATTTAGGGCAAAATTTTTCGAGAAAATGAATCAGTCATTTTTTTAAAATTCTGTTTACGTTGATATCAAATAAGGTAATAGTTTTCTAATGGAAATTTTTTCTAAACACAAGGAAAGAAGATTTACGTAGCATTGAAAATTGAAAAATTAATTTTTTCTGAGAATTGACTGTACTTGTAGATGTTTTTTCGTGTCCCCATCCCCGAAAACATGCACCCAAAATTCAATAAAAGCGTTATGAAGCCAAGCATTTTTATCCAAAATCTAAGTGTCGAAAAATTATTCTAGGTACGCATCACACGTATCGTCATAGATTCAAGAGTTTATCAAAAAAATACATTGTCTCTGATTTTTCGTGTTTCCAAAACTTTCAAATCCATTGCGTAAAATCCAGATACAATACCTATCGATTCAAATAAAATTATCTTTCTGAATTTCCTTAGATTTTGAAGGTAGGCAACTCTATTTACATTTTCTTTCCAGATATCTTTTACAATATTCGTCTACGCCAAAATCAATCTCAACATTTGGATAGTCGAAAGTGTACGCCTCTCAACTCTCAGTGTCAGTGAGCATCAAATTTTGAGCTGCCAAAGTTAATTGTCCGATTTTTGGAGAATTTTGGAAAATGACTGAAATAGCTCATTGATAAATTTATTTTTATGAAAAATAATAAATCATGAAGTAAATTCTAAAATTTGGTTCATACACAAAAAATCAATCGCACAAATCGATTGGAACCATCAGAGCAGTGCAGAGGAAATATTGGTCCAGGAGGAAAATGCACACGTGACCCTGCCGGAAAGAAGGGACCTTGTGTAAAAAAAATCGATGTCTCATTTTTCACGTTTTTGATCTAAATGACACCAAATCTAGACCAAACACATGAAAATAAAAACATCAGTTTTTTTACAAGGTCCCTTCTTTCCGACAGGGTCACACAAGCAAATGATTTTTTTTGGCATTTTTTTGAACGTCGATGTTCGACGTAATTTGGCAAATTTTTTTTCATTTTAAGGGTCTTCATCATTTTAATGAAAAGACTAAATTTCTCAACTTTTTTCCAACTATATGGACCCTAGCAAGCCTTTATGACCACCCTCAAAAACACCGGCCCGAACAAACCACCCCAGACAGGCCTGACGGCCATTCCCAAATCGATATGGAGCCTCCGACGAAACTCTTCTTCTTTTCAGTCCTCTGGAATCATTCCAAAAAATTTTTATTATTCCAAAAGGTGTCCTAATCAACTCCAGCTGCTCAAAATTTGGTTTTGAAGTATCTATGAGCGATGCACTCTTTCAGTCAGCCAAGCTTTGGCTTTTTTCACGTGAACAAATTGGAAAGGGTTTCTTGTTGGTTCAATTTTAAGAATATTTAGAGGGTAAAAGTAACAAACCATCAGGAGATTTTTTCTATAAAAATATACAATTAGAAAAGTTTTTTGAAGTCGACTGAATGTTCAATAATCGCTTGTCAAAAAGATCAAAATTGTTGCCTAGCTCGTTTATTCCTACCTACCATTCATTTGGAAAGTAAAAATAAACCTCTAATTTGTCAGCTTTTATCTACTAACTGTTCATTTTGATAAGAATAAGTAAGGTATAATTAATCGATATGCAAGTAATGTAGGTACTTATTTGGTACCTATTTACGAATGTTTTCCATAAAAGAACATATCAACTAATGAGATAATTTTACAGATCATTACCTCGAAGTAGATTATCTAAAAACAGAGCTGTAAATCCGACGACGATGAAATCTGTGGATAAAAAACATCTCAATATCGTATCGACTACTGGCTTTCCTGTTATTTCGAGATCTTCTTTAATGCAAATAGGAATAAACTGGGATAAAACAATCGATAAGTAATTGCGTCAGTGTGAAAATTAACGAAATCTAGTAAAAATAATAATAATTGGATGAGTCACTTACAAATGCCATTAGGAATGATATCCCTAGAACGTATATATTTTTTGAAGACTTCAGGTCAATAAATTTTAGCATATCGAATCCTGAAAAAAAAAGGAATTTTACAAAAGTACAATTTAAAAACGGGTAAGAAAATCAAAAAAATATCCTACCTTCTAAAATGGCTGATAAAAAGATCATAAATACTAAAGCGCCAATAATTGGCTCAGGTATAGTGGTAAAAAATGCACATAGAGATCCAGAAAATGAAACTGCAATCAATATCGCAGCACAGCAAAGATCCAAAATTTTCTGAAAATGAAAAAATAATAATGTAAGTAGGTAAATTAATTAGTTGTAGATTTTCTGAAAGTGTAAGTAGACAACTACGCTAAATTTGAATACATTAAACTTGGGTATGTTCAACTTACCCTACCATCTTTCTTTACACCAACATTTATTCCAATGACTACGCCCATTGAATTCATCACAATGCCAAGAATGGCTTCCAGTTTAATTAGCATGCTCGTGTTCAACAATGCGTTCGTCTCAGTTGTACTTTCTGTAACAATGAAAAAATTATTAGGATGTACGTCCATAATAGATAATAACTCACCTTATAATATAAACTCGTAAATCTGGCCTTATTAGGTTCAAAAAAAAATGTTGAAAAATCATTTTAAAAATGGTAAAAATTTAGGTAGGTATAGGTACCTACTTTTGTCATGATTATGATAATCTGCGAGTATTTCAAATACTGTCACAAAAGCAGCTGGTAAAATTAAAGAAATAGAATCACTTTTCCATTCAGGAACACCCCATTGAACTGAAAATATGAAATTTTATCAATATTAAAAATCTATTTCAACTTTAATTTCCATAATTCAAGAGAAAACTTTAAAAAAAATCTCACATGGAAATGAAAACCTGAATATTTTAACATAATCATAAATTCCTGTATATGTATCCGTCTTAGCAGCACTTTTTTCCCAGATTAATTCAAAATACGATAATACTGCACAAAGACTCCACATGACTAACACACTAATTACTCCCTGATAACAAAATTTAATTCGTTAATTTGCCTCAACTTGAGTGATAGCAATGGATAGATGAGTAATGCGTATATTTACCACAAAAATCCTATTCCGTATTTTTATATTTTCCTGGTTCTCGTTTGAACAGTTATAAGCAATACAGTGCAAACAAAACATTAATACGAGAGTTCTGGAAAAAAATTGACAGCAATTCAAGTTGGAAAAATTCGCAGATAGAAAAATTCAGCATATGAAGTACCTACTTACATAGAGAATAAAAACATACTGGAATGTGCCATTCTCATCGCTGATGTTTTAGTGACAAATAATCCAATCAATATCATTGTGGGAGCTATACTTATAGGTCTGATGAATTTCAATAAAAAATTCATATCTGGAAAACAAATGGGTGGATTTTTTTACACGATTTCGGTAAAATTTTGGATTTTAAAAATAAATCAGTTTGAGAAATGGAATACTTACCAACCAAACCAAGAAATAATTGAACTCCGCAAGTAACCATGACAGCACCTTGAATTTGTCTTAATCTTTGAACCCATATGTCAGTTCTCAAGGTAGGTCCCATTGCGTAAATGTCTCCAATCATTTCACAAGATTTTGTTTCAAATAACATCAATAAACAAACCAAATATCCTAATCGATGACTTCCAGTGACAGAAAATCTACAAATATGTAAAAGGATACGGAAACTCTGTCAATAGGTAGGTACCTGAGACATATATCGTGAAGCCTAATTTCATCTTTAATAGTGAATACCTATCAGAAAAGTCATTCAAAGGTGAATAAAAATAACTTACTTGGCAGTACAGATTGCAATCATCAAAACACATACGCCAACGCCAATCAATAAAGCAGAAACTAAATAACTTCTGGATACATCCTCTCGTAGCATACAAAAAGAGGAAGATAATAGGTAAAGTGTCATCAAAATACTGCCCAAATGATTCAAAACATTCTAAAATTGAAAAGTAAAAATTAAAGAGCTAAAGTGGTTAGGCACAAAATTAAAAAAAATTATTCTGAGAATCTATAAAAATTTTCATACAGAGATCTTTGATTACAGATACCTATCTTTTTATTGCCTACACATATTCAATTAATTATAGATAAATCTTCACAAAATTACTTGAAAATTTAATTTTTTTAAAATTTGAAATTTACCTGCACAACTGTCGCGATTTGTGCCAGCGCTCCATCTTTTTTATTCGTCTCTTCTTCGTATTTGCGTATTTTCCTATGATCAATATTTATAAATTCGATTTCCTCCGTGAGTATTTCATCCATACTGATATCAAAATTTTAAAAAAATGATGGAACAGATTGAATGAATTTTTTCAATTCAACTTAACATAACAAACGTTTCAAGTAGTTCTGCCAGTGCACTCGAAAGAAAATAAAAAATAGTATGTTCGTAAACGAAATTGGTATCGTTGATAATAAGGTCGTAAGATTATCAGTTCAACTATAAGTATATTGAGTATAGTCGATGATAAAAGCGTTTATTTTACTTATACCTCAGTATAATCGCGATTAATTATTTGCTTTATACTCCATCAGGCAGCGTTGCATTACCAATAAAGCCGTATTCTTTCTCATTTTTTGAAAATACGTCGGTTAAATAAATAGTAAGTACACCGCAATCGTAAAATAAATGTATAGGCGACGAGTATTGTTCTGATTTGTAACAGTGACTAAAGTTTATTCATTGTTGTTACTTATATCTATGCCTATATGATTGTGCCTACACTTTATTTATTTTGTGTTTATAGCTGAGAAATTTTTTTTTGCCTACGTATGTATCTGGGTCCTAACTGCATGAGCTATCATAATTTATCAACTTGCAAATAAACTAAAGGCAGGTAGGTACCTATAAAGTTTTTTTTTCAAATAGGTAGCTTAATTATATTCCACTGCTGTATAAAAAAACATTTCCCAATACCAAATGTAATTGACCAATTAAGCTCACATTGTAAAAATGTGATCCATATTTTTTGGAACGTAAAAATTAAAACCTGTAATGCGATACCTTTTTTACAGAAGCTTGAAAATTTTTCCACTGATTGCTTTTTTATCGTTAGTCTTCCACCGACCCAAAAACGTAAATTTTTTCACCATTTCTAGACCTTACCCAGCCTACACTTAAGATACATTGAGTTTGAGGGCGGAAAATCGTTGTGTGAAATTGGTAATGGCGACTAACGTGCCTTTTATTTTTGTCGTACTTAGCTACTTACTAAGCTAATACCTCAAAAATTCAAAGCAAAAAATTGTTTTGAAATTTTTACCATAGATTTGTTTTTACAGTTTCTCCAACATATCGATATCCTAATTTCAGCTTTCTTGCTTATTTTGATTATTTTTAAACCCCCCAATGCGTAAATTAAACCAACACAGAACCTCCTAATAGAACTGGAGAAAGGGGAGAGTTGGTTAAAATTTTATCATTCGAATCATACGATACCATTGAAGTGCTTTTTAAAAAAGGGTGTGCCCTTTTGAGCCTCTTCTAGGGTCAAAAAAAATGAAGACTTTAGCAAGATAATTCATACCTACTTGGCGAATCGCTTTCAAGGACCCGGACCGGAGCCAAGAGTGGATGGAAGAGAGAGAGGAGAAAGAAGGAAGGAGAGCCTTCGGAGGTATTTTTATAAAAATTCTATGGCTGGAGTCACAGCCACTTTTTAAAAAGTCCTGGAGCCAAAACCGGGGCCGAAAACAGGAGCTCCTTCTGGTTCCCAGGGACGGCCAGTGATTCGAACCGAAACCCTGAGAGAGGAGGGAGGAGGACACCCTTTCGGGCGATCCCGAACCGAAGGCTCTTTGATGAAAATCGCAAAGCCGGACTGATGGAGCCAGAGGGACCAGATCTCCCCCTCTGGATCTTTGATCGGCTTAAATTACTTACCTCTTTTATTATCATTTTTTGTTTCAAAAATTGATCTAGCTCAGTAAAAAGTAAATTTTTGGTTCCAAAATACCTAACATTTTCGCCCTTTACAAGGAAGTATGACCTTGAAAATGTAACTAATCTCTTACATTTTGAGCGACATTTTAAGTGCTTTTCCTTCCACTGAAGTGAAATCTTGTAAATAAAAAGAGATTGATATTGAATAGTTGGCTTCCACTTGTTTCAGATTTTTTTGACACAAAAAAATAATTTTAGAACGTTAAAATGGCAAATATGTATGAATAGAAAATATATTTTTAAAAACGTTCACCTATATAGGTAGGTATTTCAATGTAAGTAGTAAGTGCCTACTTTGATTTTTTATGGAAATAAACATGGGTATGATTTAGTACCCGCGAAATCAAAAAATGGAGAAGTAGGTACACGTAAAAAGTTGAAAATTAAGACTTTAATCAAAAATAATAATAATAAGTCGTTTGAATACACGCTTTAAAATGATGCATAGGTATTTTGCAATGAAGCGAATACCTACTTTTTTGCATGGTAACTGAAAATGGTATCAATGAAGACGTCTACCTGAACAATGATAAAAATTACTAATTTAAAACCAAAACATAGACAGGAATGAGGACACAATAATAAAAACCATAATTTAAAAAATGATCCATCACCCTTTGCGTCATATTTCATAAAAGACAATAAAAATGAAAAGATAACTATAAAAAACAAGTAGGTACTAGGTACTCACGAAATTGATCGAATAGTCGTATTCTTAACATTCTGGTGAAAAAAGCAGGCACAGATGACAGAAAAAGTGCGATACCTATTGGAACAGAAATACAAAACAACCCACAGTTCCATCAATGGGACTGAGAATAGGTATGTAATATTAGGTATTATGCTCTTTACCCCTCTACTTACTTGTAGAACAAACAATACATCATTAATTAACATATGTTTTGAGATTTTAAAACTCAGGTGTCTGGTTTATTGCATGTCCCAAATGTGTGATTGTTGTCGAATATTATACTTAGTAACAAATTATGTATGTACACGATTATCTTTGCAGCGTATATCCTTCCTTTTCTATTATCTATTTTTCACTTTTTGAGATCGGTATTTAAGTAGGTACATATCAATTATTTCAATACCTACCTACCCAGAAAATTGTGAAGATTAGACGCTGGAAAGGTGTAAGGAATGTGCTTATGGTACTTGGTAGGATGAATAGAAAAAAAGACACAGGTAATTAAGTACGTATTGCCTATCTTGAATTTTGACAAAAATTGGTGAGGTGATTCAACTTCAGTTGATCTAAAAAAAATGTTGAGCCCTTTTCCCAAGCAAAAATTGAGTGGAAACTGGAATCTAGAAAATAAAATTTCAACTGGGACGTAGGACCTTTAATTAATTGTCGACAAATTTTTGAAATTTTCCAACTCTTTTTTTTTCAGCAAAAACAATAAAAACATGAGAGTTACCTAGACCTACTTGGTTATGAAACAATTACTTATACAACTTTCTACATGGTGCTAAAATTTCAAAAAATTGCTATGTTATAAAATTGTTCTTTTGAAATCTACGAGTTTTATTTCAGTCTACTTTTATCCATCATGAATTAAATTGGATATAGGTAGGTACCTAGTTAGGTAGGTACCTATTCATTCAAAATACAAATACCTATCAATTATCATAATGAATTTATGATACTTGCACATTTTTTAATTCATCATCACCGTCACTTCATCTTTCAGAATTCAAAGGTCTTTACATTATTTTTTTTTTTAAAATTTCAACCAATTTTTTTGTTTTAGTGTTTTTTTCTTTATTCAGCGAATCTAGCGAGGAATCTGAAAATTACATTTTATCATTCGAGCTCTGTTATCAATCAATAACGAATAAAAAATAAATAATCGCGAAATCTGCGAATAATATTCAATTCATGTTTCGAAGTTTTGCCAATTTTGCATAACAAATTAAATAACCAACTGCATAACCTAATTACCACTTGAAAAAACTTGTACAGTTTTATCAAAGTCCCCCTACCTGTCTCCTGTGTTTCCAAGTAAGGGGGACAATTTTTTATGTTACTTATTACCTAATTTCATGACGTGTTTTGCAAATCTACTGTCAGTTTCATTGTTTGTTTAGTTTATTCCCTACGTGTATACTTGTTGCAGAGTGTAACTGTTCGAGAAAAGGAAAGTGTCTAGTTTCTCTTTGTTCGATCCTTTTGTAAAATCGAAAATGAGTTCCGAAGGTGAATGTAAACTTAAAGCTGGTCATCCTCCTGCTGGTAAGATTCATTTCACCTATTTATTCGATATTTAGAAATTCTCATTTTATTACGTGGTATCTAATCATCACATTCGATCTAAAGTTAAAGCAGGAAAAATGAGGATCACTCAGCACAAACCTTCTCATGAAAGTTGTTCGTCCAGCGCTGCCGATGAAAATATCCTGAAATTACCCTGCGAGTAAGGAATAATATTGTTTTGAAGAAATCAAACGCCATACTAATGATAATTTTTCAGTCCACCCAAATCAACTTCTGTCTCTGGTGCGCCCGTTCATGGTCATGCAGATTATACAGCAGAAGCTGTGCAAAAGTTTCACGAAAAGCCATTACCTACCCATGATGCCAGAGGTGCTTCGTGTATCAAACCCAATATACAACAACCAAGGAAATAGTACGACGAAAAACAATCCAATAACGAGTACCAATGTATCTACATAAGTGGGTACTATTATATAACATTATCCATTGAAATATTTTTATTAAAAACGTTTCGAATCGATTATCGTACATTCCAGGAAAATCACCAATCATCTATTTCGTTTTTTCATATTTTAAAATTATTTGCTGTGATAACAGACAGGTCGAAGATATTATATCTTTTGTTAATTTTCTCAGTTTCATTCGATCATGAATAGATATGTTCTTATTGTGGAACATTTTATTGAAGTTCAAGTTTTTTTTTAGAAAATTGGATTTCATTTTTAATTACAAAAGTACAAGTTATTGTTACCATTGTTCAGTAAATGCTCCAGTTTTGAAAATTCATCAAAATTATGCTGAATAATGGTCTTAGACATAATTATGCGTTAATTTATCTTTATCGAGTTTTAAAACTAATATGTTTTCATACATTTCAAACAGTCTGTAACAAAATCAATAGTAGGTATCTACGTTGTTCTTCAATTTTGAATTTTTCGAGACCATAACCCAAGATATATTGTTGAAATAGAATTAAGTTCATTATTTTATTCGTATTTTTAAAAATTGTACTTACCACAATTTTTAGTTATTTTTTAATAAAAAAAAATTTATTTTAAATTTGACTTTTTATTTAGCAAATTCAAAACAATACAGGCCTATGATATTTCCATATACATACCATTTTCAAATTAAAAAATCTTCCATAAATTTAATCAACAAAAGCAAAATTTAAAAAGTTTTAAAAAGTCTATAATCTCTTCTCAATTATGTACAACTACAGAAAATTTTTCACCTTGAGTTCAACATCATAGAGACTCCTTTCGTTATTGAACTCTGAAGTTAAAAAGCAAACTTTAATGTCATCAATGGTATAACTCACAAGAACGTTCCATTTTTCCATCAACCTAATACAGCTGCTTACGAACTCCAAGGAAACACTTTCGGCTAGAACAAAATCATAAAAATTATGCAGAATTCCAAAAATTGTGATAATAGTAAAAAAATTAATTCTTACGATATTTCAGCTGGTCGTTTTCGAAAGAAGTTTTCAACTTGAGAAAAATCTGTTTCATCAGTTCCGTATGAAGTATTTGTTTGTTTATCAACGATTTCAGCTCTCCGATGATGACTAGGTAGGACTCGAGAACCGGTTGGAGGGATTTTTTATAAAATATAATTTTAGAATAAAACTCGCCATTGTTATCGAAATGCACCTAAGTATATAAATGATTCGTTAGTTTTCTTATAGTAAAATTGCAATAATCAGAGAGGTATCAATACCAACTGACAGGAAAAGAAGCTTCATCTAGAATTTGAATGATCGAAGTCCAGTTTTCGGATTTTGGAAAAATTTTTAAACTTAAATGAAATATTGAATTACCAAATTGGATTACTTATGACTTATTTGACCAATTACAGCACAATTTTTGAAAATTCGTGACCATGTGGTCAAATCCATGTTTCTTCTGTGATTTCAAAATTTTTCGAAGACTCTAGATTGGCCATAACCTTAGACCATATGTATAGTCAAAGGCCATAACTGATCTAAATCGATTCAGTAGATCAAAAATAGGGCGTGTATACCAAATTTTGATTTTCCACTTGAAAATGTACATTATTGAATTTTTTAAAATCTTCGCCGAAAATGTTCGCAGTAGAAGAAATTGAATTTGATAGGCAGTAACGAATTTTGAAAAATTGTGCTAATAATTCTTCTATATAAGCGAAAGATGAGAAATTCTGTGTATAGACTGTATACCTTCCAACTTTTCATTCGCGAGTTATGAGATAGTTTTTAAAAATTCGCCAAAATTCAAAAAATGAACTCCAGAGAGAATTTTTCTGAATGAACTTTTAAAATATTTCTGTTTCGGCTCAAAATTTCATCACTTGATAAGATACCTTTCTAATAAGATTTGAATTTAAATTGAATTGAAGGAAATCAATATTACCGTATAAGTATCACCAAGATTACTCCTATAGTCATAATCATCTTCGTCGTCGCTCTCTAAATGTCTGGCAAGTCTGTGGCCCCATCGTTCTTCATCAGTCATCAATTTCTAAATGTGAAAATAAACGGATGCATATGTATCGATAAAAAAAATAAACATATGCCAATATCCGGAAAAAAATTTACCTCATTTTTTACAAAATATTCTTGTTCAATATATTTAAATATAACGTTGGCTATTTCGCTGGATAATGGTAAAGAAGGATTATCAAAATTAAATTCAAATTGTAAGACTTCGCACAATTGTTCAATCATTTCAATTAATTTGGTGTGGTTAAAAACTAGACTATCTCTGCATCTAAATATATCTTCTAAATCTGATTTGAATAATACTCCGAAACAAGTCACTAACGAATAAAAGTAAAATTAAACATGAATCAAGTTTAAAAGAATTGCGAGATGAATAAAAATATTTACTTAAGGCAGCATCCAACACGAAATAACTGAGAGCATTTCGGCTCGAACGAGATAATGCAAGCACATCAGGTAATCGTAACACAGGTTTAATGATGCATCCATTATTCGTTTGCACCATTGCAATTTTATCACCCAGCATCGTTATCTGAAAATCACTAATATCAATAAATAAAAATTACATTATTAATTTTAATAGAGAAACGAAAAAATCTGCGCTTACTGCGTGATTAACTACACTGCGAGCATGTCCTGTGAATCCTATAAGTTTTCCACGACGATTAAGTTCATTCTTGAACAGATCGACTTCTTTGATTAAATCACTGAGTTTTACACCGTCTCGAAATTTGTACAGCAAGATGAAAGAAACAAGATTCGTACTCATCAGTATTTGTGATTTTGAAAATTCTGCAAATTACCATGTGATGTTATTAAGATTCCGAGAAATATTAAACTTGATATGAGTAACATACGAGTAACATACCCCATTCAAGGCGAGTAGAGATTTTCTGGATCACATCTCCGTAAGAACTAATCACTTCCTAAAATGAGTTGTTTTTTTTTCTAGAAATCTGCAATATTTACCACACAAACAAAACAAAAACGACGACTTACTTCTACTGAAATAGGAGACCCAAATTTAGCTCTGACTATACCTAGCTTATGGTTAAATGTATAAGGTGAAAGCGAATCATCTGAAGACGTTTTTTGATTTGAAAGCAAGGCATTTTCGATGACATTTTCAGATGAACTTTCGAAACTAAAATTGATCGTTGTTAATACTACATCCGGCAAATCAGAAGTTACCGCGATATTTTCTACTACTCGACTAAGTGTCCGGAATTCTGATTATGTAACAAAAGAAAAATTAAGTTTATTAATGATCAATGATTAACTTTTTTAATCTTACGGTTTCAAAATAACTGAATGCTATTAAACGAACCTTCTTCGTGGTTGTCTCCTGTACAATACAAAACGTCCCGATTTTTTCTTAAAACTCGTTCTAACTGCATCTGTAATTTCTTATCATTACTGGCATCATCTTCAGATGGTAGATTTTTCCAGTCGATTAATGTCAACATGATTTTCTCTAAAAACGAGCTTGAAAAAAAAAATCGAAAGATTATTTTAAAACCATATATGAACTTATTTAAGACGAAACAAAAACACAATTTACCATCTCCATGATTTACTGTTTCCATTAAAAAACACAACCGGAATTGGCAAGTCGTTCCAAAATAAAGAAAGTATCACAAACATGAGATCGTACTGCGAATGTTTCTCAAAAACGTAAACATTACGACTGCCAGACTTAATTACTTCGCGTAGTGAACTAGTATCTTTGAGAGGAACTACTAATCTTTGAACTTGACTGCATAAGGTAAAGCAATAGCTTAAATAAATGACTCTGAAAAAAATTGAAAAACACAAACAAGGATTAATTTATAAAATTAGAAAATATAAAATTCATTTCAACTGTTTCAGAATCAATACCTTACCTATGTACGACGGAAATACATCTTTCAGCAATATTTCGAATCGTATTCTTCACACTATCGATGCCAGTTTCGATCACTCGGATACAATGATTTAAAACACCAGGTTTATCAGAAGCTAAAGATGTCTGAAATGTTAACAAAATGTCATATTTCATACAGAATTTTCATTGTCCAGTTATTCATCAATTATAAACTAGTTCACCTTTGAATCAATTGCAATCGACGAATGGGGATGGAATAGTAATCGAAATAGTTTGAAATTATGAGAGCGAATTCCTTTCGTAGTGAGTAAATAATCCATCCTCAATAAATCTAAGTAGTAATTATCGATAAATTCTTCCTAGATGTTGAAGAAAAAATCATTATTACTAGTTATGAATTGTCGAAAACATGGTTTAGATTTAATATTCAAATTACTTCAATATTTTTGATTTCTGTATTGCCAGCTACGTTTCTGTTCCCAGAAAAGATCTTCCAAGGACTTTCTTTGATTTTCAAAACTTCTTTTTCAATAGCAGCGTTGACTAATTCTTTTTCTTTTTGCTTTGCTTCCCTCTGTTTTTCTTGAAAATTTGAAGCAAAATACTTTAAATTTACAGAGGTTGGAAAACCATACAATTCCTTATTCTGATCCATGGCAGCTTCAGATATTCAAGTACGGTCACAAAAGTAATTTCAAACCAGCACCTACAACTTGATGTTAAAAAGCAGAAAAGTACAGCATTTGGCTCCAAAGCGGCAACCGAATCACCGATTCCATCGAACTTTCTTATCAAATCAAAAGTTTGAAAGTTTAAAACACAAAGCATAGAGCGTTCAGACCCTGGGCCTGGTGCAAACACAAACACTATGAGAACAGCTAGTGAACCTGTTGCCAAATAAACTACCTAAGTTCTATCCAAAAAAATTCGAATTTTTTTCTTTTTTTTTAATTTTTTTCTTTTTATAAAACCTAGAAAAAATTTAATGGCTATTTGAAATTTGTACCTAAAATATCGTTTTAAAAATTGTTTATTTCTCTTTGGTAGTTCTTTTGTATTTTTCTCTCATTTTGATGGACTTTTCTTCCGCTATTGCAATTGACTCTATCACAATCATTTTCATAATTTTTTTCAAGTTTTTCCAAATTTTTCAATTTCTTCTAACAATTTTTTCAGTTTTATTGCTGTACTGTTGAATACTTACCATCTGTAACAAGAGAAAAATATAAACTTCGAAGGGCGCATTGCTCTTGCTCACTGTCACTTGTCAAGTTGTCACTCGTTACTTTCTTTCTCTTCTGTCTTTCTATCGCCTTTTTGATCACGAACTTGAAAGGTAAGATGGAAATTTTACCACAATGCTATGATTTTAAAATTTAATCAAATGTATTATTCGTTTTTAGAAGACTCAACTCAAGAAATGTTTCGAATAGGGCAATGATTGTAGCTAAAGAAAGTAGAAGTTTGAAAAAATGTTGAATATTACGCAAACATGACATTGTATCTTGGCTTCTTGGCTCTTATCGACAAACACGACGTCGTTAGATAATTAAGTATGCTGACGAACTGATTTCGATTTCTCATCAAAATTACCTTTCATTTTTCCGCATAATTTAGTAAGTATCAAAAATTACGATTGAGATTACTACGCATTTATTGATATTTCAATCATAAAACGTTGTTTATTTTATTCATTACGCTGTTTCAGAATCTTCAATATTTTATTGTAATCATTTTTTTCACTTGAGATATTTTTCACTGGATCATTCAAAATAAATTAAAATGCGCCGATTAAAAATTTATTAGGTATTAAAATGAAGTATAGCAATCGATCGATATAAATGTTAGTAATGTATAAATGTTTAAAAAAAGAAAACAAAAAAATTAACCAAGTAGAACTTTACGCATCATAGCGTTATCGGTATAACTTCCCTGAAGAGCTGCATTATTAACCACACACTTGGAAGAACATAAATATTGCAGCAACGGTACTCGATATTTTCCACAAAAATCCACAAATTTTATATGCTCGACTCGATTATCGAAGAAGACACCTGAAATGTAATTGAATTTCAATTAATTGATATTTTTAGCTCAATCTGCAAATAATATCAGCTGAAAACCCCTAAAAGAAAATCCAACATCAGAAGTACATAGAATAGATTGAAGTTGTTTATCCTTGGTACTTATGTGGTATAATTCAAATCTAACCATTGCCGATAATAAATCTACATGACGGGTAAGAATACAATGGGTCCCATTCATTCGCTACTGTATTATCTAATCTTTTAATAAGCGTTCAGAGAACGTATGTATGTATTTTTTGCAATATTATCCAAATATTAACAACGATAAAGCTGATTTTTCAAATGCACATTTAGCGTGAAATATTCAATCATTTCGGGTTAGCTATTCTAAAGATATTCCTCCTAATCGTACCGATACTCTACATTTTTCGAATCTGCTTTTGAAAAACGTCATACTACCCTTATCTAAAGCTATGAACTTGTAACAACGATTTTTTTTCTAAATCGTTTATCAATTATCAAATTTTTATTGATAATTATCATTTAATGAGCACTGTATGGGTTAAGCAAAAACCCCCCTTCATCTTTAATGGTTTCCTTCCTGGTGATTAATTCTCTGGCAGAGCGTTTATTACGCAGAATTTTAAATATCCTAATTCAACGTTCTTCAGAGAGAAAAGGAAATTTAGCAGAAGACGAAACAGTTTTCCCACATAAATCACCCGGCAGTCAGACTTATCACCTCATCACCTGAAGAAGCTAAAGATATTCAAGTGGTTACTAGTTTGTTTCAATGATTGACACTCAATATTCCCAACGAAGCTAACAAGTGGGTATCGTCTGATACGAACCTTTACATTTCGGATTAACACAACGATGAGCACATTTTAAATACTGTTCCAATGTAGACGGTAATTCGCCTTCGGGTATCTCGATATTATGAAGTTTTATCGTCCTTCCCGCCAACTCCAGCAGTGATGGAGGATTATGTTGCATATCACTGACGAAATTGACAACCAGAGGGTTTTCACGTAAACTCAGCTGTAAATTTAGATTGATTAGTACATGAAGAGGTACTTGAAATAAACCACAAGGTAAAACATACCTCTGTTAGACACTTCAACGCTATAATTTCTGTTGGTAACATACGCAATCGATTTTTATGAAGTAACAAAGACTTCAAATTTTTTAAATTTGCAATCGATGATGGTAAAGTTTCCAAGGCGTTATCGCTAAGAATCAAGCCCTGTAAATTATTCAAACTTCCGACAGTTGAAGGAATTTCCGTCAAATAATTGCCACCCAAGCATAATATCTTCAGCCTATATGAATCAAATTCAAATTACACTCGATTTAGAGTCGAACATGAGAAATGAGATATTTCATGAATGTTTCTACAATCAGAAATTACGTACCGATACAGCTTAAAAATTTCTTTCGGCAAATCAATTATATTATTGCTTCCCAGGTATAAAAATTCAATTGAATCATTTTCCAAGCACTGTTCGGGGAATCGCGATAAATTATTTCCGCTTAAATTTACCACCTTTATATGCCTAAAATTTTGGAATGATTTTGGTAACCCTTCATTGGTAATTCGATTATTTTTTGCTATTAAGCAAGTTAACGGTAACGAGCATATAAAATCTGGTAACGAAGTTATCTGATTGTTGCTGACATCCAATCTTTTCAAATTACTGAATTTCGACACATTAAATGGCACCATTTCCAACGAATTATGGATCAGTAAAACTGTATCAATGCATTCACATTTTCTTTCGCCGGAATTTTCAAATTCATCGATATGCTTGCGTACATTTTCGCAGTTGAGAAGCGTATACGATAGATCAAAGGTTTTGATCGAACACAGCGATAAATGATTTTCACTATCGCTGCTCTCGGACGCAGAATCGTATCGGTATCGGTACATTGTTGAGTCTGATCTGAAAAAATGGTTATAGTATAACATGTAATACAACAATTATATGAGAGGAAATTAATTTCAAAGTACTGAAAAATATGGCAAAATGATATCGTAAAGCAAACTCACTTTAGGTTCGATGACGGAAAAAGGCGTCTATTTAACGATATCAGCTCGATTTTATAATTGTATTATAATTGACATTCTGAACACAGCAGAGGCACTCTACGGGTAATCCGTGTAAGAACAGAACTGACAAAACGAGTAAAGCGAATTTTTAATGCGAAAAATCATCAAACTTATCTGTTGATGAAGTGCGATAAATTTTGAGCATTCATGAACGCTGATAAAAAAAATTGAATAGAAATTTTTTGATCTGCTTTAATTTTTTTGTAATGTAAATCAACCCGATCTATTGGTACATTTCGGTTACGTTTTAAAAACATTCTAATAGTTTGCAAGTTTTTCTGTAGAAGTGTTAGTGACGGATACGAGAAATAAATTTTCTTTTTCAATTTTTTTTGTTTTAAAATGTATGTGTTGATTTATATAATTTTCAAAAAAAATTCTTTTTCATCATCATGAAAATTTTATTCACAAATTTTAAAGCAATTTCCGACACTATTTTTCAAACTTGAAATTTTTGTCAAATAGCAACTAATTGGTTTTTTTTACTGTGGCATCCCTGATGTAAATAATGAATTGACCTATCAAAATTCTTTTGTGTTTTAATATGATAATGGTGTTTTAATAGTTAATTTTTTAGTAATGATTATGTGGATTTAGCCTTAATTTCTAATTTAATTAAGTGTTTTTTTCGAATTTTGGAGGCATCAGCTGTACAAACTTCAAGTTTATCACAACCGTAGTTAAACAGTTTTACGAAAATGTCCGCTGGAAAAGACAAACTGGCCATCTTCCCTTCTCGAGGGTATACTACTTTTACATTGATAATGGGCGTGTCATAAGATATTCTCCAATAATTAATATTTTGATGAAAAAAATGAACATAATGTATTTAAAATAACACCACGTAGAACTATCCATCACTCAGATGAGAAATTATATCGCGTAAATTTCAAATTACGTGAAAAACCATCGAAAATTAGCCAACTTGGCTCAACCCAAATATCCACTTCTAATTCTAAGTTTTGCCTTAATTTCGGGTAATGATGTATTTTTTTTCTTATCTACGTGATTTCTGGTTTATTTAGGGCCCAAACCTTGATGAAAGGTCGTTTAAAAGGTGCGCAAAAAGGTCACAGTTTATTGAAGAAGAAAGCTGATGCTCTTCAGATGAGATTCCGAATGATCCTAGGAAAAATAGTACAAGTACGTGCTATCATACTCAATCCAGATCATTTTGGAAACCGGTAACCGTTTACTTTATTTTCAGACCAAAACTTTAATGGGTGAAGTTATGAAAGAAGCTGCATTTTCACTCGCTGAGGCTAAATTCACTACTGGTGATTTTAATCAAGTTGTTTTACAAAACGTTACTAAAGCTCAGATTAAAATACGTACCAAGAAAGATAACGTAGCTGGTGAGTCAATAAACAATCCTTGAAGGATTCTAGGTATGAAATTTTCACATCGAATTCATTTTCAGGTGTTACTTTACCTGTATTCGAAAGCTATCAAGATGGCACAGATACGTACGAATTAGCTGGTTTGGCTCGCGGTGGTCAACAATTAGCCAAGTTGAAGAAAAATTACCAAACTGCTATTAAATTGTTGGTTGAATTAGCTTCTTTGCAGACTTCTTTTGTAACCTTAGATGAAGTTATCAAGATTACCAATCGTCGTGTTAATGCTATTGAACATGGTTAGTTCAAATTGCTAGTCATCCTTTTTTTTTTCAGATTTGATACAATCTCTTGATAATATTTTTCATTTCTTATGTAGTAATTATTCCAAGGATTGAAAGAACCCTCGCCTACATTATTTCCGAATTAGATGAATTAGAACGTGAAGAATTCTATAGGTAAAATTTTCGATTATCCGCCATGACCTACGAAGCGAATCCAAATTTCTAATCTGAATTAAATTTACAGATTAAAGAAAATCCAAGACAAGAAACGTATAGCTAAAGCAAAGGTAGAAGCTGCTCGTCAATTGAGGAAAAAGAATGAAGCAGCTGCTGAATTGGCCGAAATGGAAGCATCAAATATGCTCGATGAAGGAGACGAAGATTTACTATTTTAAATTCCATGTTGGTTTTTCTTCTACTTTAGAATTGTATTACGGTTACCTATTTTTAGAAATACCTAGTGTAATATTATGGCGAAATCGAACACATTTTCGGGCCTCAATTTTGAATTGATTTTCGAATTTTTTCATTTTTTAAAAAAATTTTGTGATTTCTCCTCGTCTTGTATATATAATCAATAATCATTCAAGTGTTGAAACATAATTTAGAGCATTTTTGTGATACATTCAACATTTCCGCTGCATAATGATAAAATCTAAAAATAAGAATCGTAATTGCACTCTGATATCGACAATAAAGTATTCAGATTCGTTTGCATATTGTTGATCCTAATCATATTTATTTTTATTTTAAAAATCAGCCAAGCTATTCCTGTCCTACGTACAAGTACATTTTTCCAAAAAAATATACGGTATCTTAATGAGTTGCAAACAAGTTTTTCATTATATTTTGATGTACAGCTCTTATATAATCATTTTGTTTATGTTATATTGTGTTGTAAAAGCAAACTTATCATGTTAAATAAATATTTACAATAGGTTACGACTTAGTAGTTCTTTTTGGAAATTGAAATTTTAAACTATATTATGAAACGTATAATTACGAAAATAATGAACTTTCAATAAACAAACAAAATTTATTCGATTGAATATTGAGTCGTCAGAATATCATGAAAATTAATTAGAGACCCTTACTTCTTTACCTATAAAAAAAAAAATCGTTGCATTTTGTTATTAAGCAGGGATATAATTTCATTATAAAAAAATATCAAACTTTGGTAGGCATCTTGTAGAAAAAATTTCTTTTCACCTCTTCTCTCGCAAAATAGTCTCCTCGATTTTTTCCGATTCTCGACGGAAAATAAAATTAACATCTTTCTAAGGCCATTTTTCTCCGTTAAGATTTGCTCGCAGAGTTTAAATTAAATGGAGGAAACCTTTTCACAAATCGCATCACCAAATCCATTTATCGCTGTCAAAGTGAATTAATCTACATCAGTAGGCTCTTTATGACGAAAACCTTCTCAACCGTTTTCAAGTTGAAACTTGACCTTAGAGAATACGTCAAAGTGACACGACGAGCTATAAATTTCCTCTTACAATTTCCTATCGTAAACTGAGCCTGGGAAAGCTGCGTATACAGAAATCAATTCAACATCAATTTATTTTGCTGCCAAAAAAAGCTCTATATATTTGGTCGGTGCTCATAAAAAAATTCCTTTGTTCTATATAAGATGATTAAATTTGAAATACCATGATAATCGAAGTAATAATACCTACTTGAGACACGAGTCGATAAAATCAAAAGGGTAGTGTACGTTGTTAGCAACTGGTGGAGAGGCTTTATCACCATGGAGACAACTACTCGGTACCCATCTACTACAGCATCCGATCTTTTTTTTCTCGCATTTTCAAAGGTAGTACAGAATTGGTGAAATACACGGTGGATTCTACACGTTCTCATGTTATAGTACGTTGTGCAAATTAATTACCAACACTTTAGTTACCATTAAGTATAAAAGGTAAGAAGGTTTTAGTATTCGGTCAAGTGTTGTGTAGGAGTTACCTATTTTCAAGTTGTTTTTTTCTTTAAACAGATAACGATGGAAAATAATTTAGAAATTATTAGCCCTATAACGGAAGAATATTACGATGAGATTATTCTACATTTAAGGAATAATTTCTTCGCTGACGAACCGTTAAATAAATCAGTTAAACTGTGCGAACATGGAGACAAACATGAAGACTTGGAAAAACATAGTTTACAAACTTTACAAGACAATCTTTCAGTGATGATGGTAGATAAGGATGCTAATAATAAGGTAAAGAATTGAATAATTTTAGCATTTCCGCTTTCTATTTGCTGGATTCATAAATTATTTCTGGTCGAATGTAAAATTTATGCTTTGCTGGATGCAGGTTATTGGAGTGGCTTTAAATGGTATCCAGAACTTGGGTGATATCGAAACCGAAAAAGAAAAGTTGGATCAAGCTAACGATCAAAAATATAAAAATATTTTCACTTTTTTATATGGAATAAATCAAGATCTCGATTTGTTCTCCAGATATAGAGTGGAGCGTATTTTTGAATGCAGGATACTATCCGTTGATCAGCACTACAGAGGGCAAGGCTTAGCTAAGCAGTTGTTGCAAAAAAGTTTGGAAATTGCTGAAGAACAAAGCTTCAAAGTAAGATTCAAAATATTCTGAATAATATTCATATTATTAGCTGTAACTTTAAATCCTATTTGACCTCCCAAACAGTTATTCAAACAAGACGCCACCAGTTTTTATACTCAGAAAATTGCTGAAAATATGGGATTCGCAACGATATTCGAACTTCGTTACAAAGCTCATCGAGGCGAAGATGGAGAACCAATTTTCAAAACTTCAGAACCTCATAAATTTCTGAAAGTCATGATTAAAGAATTGGACTAATTATTCCACTTATTGAAATAGGTAAGCAGAAAAATAAGTATTCAACCTATCTAATGGACCATTTAACCCATTGTGACAATAATTTATGAGTTTAAAACTTATAAAATACACGATTGTATTTATTTATTGCTTTATATTTGCTTAAAGTAGATGTAGGTATACTGAAGTGTCATCAAATGACAGGCCTTTGTTTACCAAATATGACAATAATTTAATAATCAGGTATCTTGATACCTATTTACATGACAATAATAATTTTTACCTTGTTGCTATAAGGTATCTTTACCGCATTATTTATTGTGTGCTGCCAAATGTTTTGCGTTAGGAATTCAACTTTTTTTGCATTTATTTTTATACCTGAAACTATAGATAGATAATATGTTCTTTGTATGTACCTACCCAGGTATCAATCTATGCGCTGTGTTTATTTACCATTGAGTGCTTCACATTTTGTTCAACTACATATAGGTTTAAGTTAGTTTAAGTACTTACAGAAAATTTTATACCTATTATGATAACCGAAACGGAGAAAAATAAATATTGAAGCCACATATCTGATACAGGTGATGATTTTTTTAATTTTTTTGATCGATATTTAATTATTTATAGAAAAAAATATATAAAATTTGGAGTGCAACGATTAATCACAGAAAGAATCATCAATTTTTCACCCTACCTATTACTAGATGAAATTTCAAAATTTCGAAATGTCAATTTTTTTGTGAAAATTTCTCGAATCCGCATTGATTTTTTGTTGATGATCAATATTCTCAATTCATTGCTACAGAGATGTTGAAAAATATTATTCGATTTTACCAAATTTTTTGAGGTGCTCGTATAATTTTTTGTACAGTTATGATCAAAAAAAAAGAGCTGTTGTTGGGAGAAAGGAGATAAACATTGACAAGTGACAAAAAATCTCACACAAAATTTTCCATCTTACTATAAATTTTTTTTAATAAAATTTGGTACGGTAGTGTAGTTTAATTTTAGAGAAGACCGTCTCACAAAATTTCGAGCCCTAGCCACGAAAAAGGCAAAGGTAGGGGTACCCAAAGTAGTACCTAGAAGTATTAATTTTGAAAAACAGTCTATTTTTGCCTCTAGGATAGTACCATTTGAATTTTGCCGGCTAAAAAGCAGCATATTGAAAAATTATCAAGTCGAATGAAATTGTTTATAATTTAGAGGCTACAAATTCCTTAGGCATCAGATTCATTCAAACGCCAAAATAAAACAATTCAGGCACACGATACAAATTACAGCAGCCAATAACCAGTCATTGATGGTAAAAGCATGATCCATACATCCATCAGTTTTCTCGAAATGACGATTCACCGCTAATAAGAAACCAACCGAAACCTATAGTAAAATATTAATCAATAGGTACCTACTCAAACAGTACAACCATAAAATTAATCAACTCACTTGTAAAATAAGAGAAAGAATAATCAAACCTATCATCACCGTAGCGTATGATTTTTCATTGGTATGAAATTCTTGAATTTCCTGTTTCAGTCTTTTGGCATGTTCAGAAAACATTCCAATATCCAGCATCGCCTGAGCAATGGTTTTTCTCATCAAAAAATAGTCTCTATTATTTACAGCCATTGAATCAATGAAAAATATTCAAATGAACAACGAATGAGCAATACCTCGTACCAAATTACCATTGAATAAATAATGTGATATTGTAAATAATCAAATCATTCATGTTGAATTACATAATTTCAAAAAAAAAAACACACACACACGATGTTGAAAATGGTAACGATATCGATTTTGCAATATGTGTAATTGATTGATTCATAATTATCGCAGAAAAAGACGGAAAATAATTGAAACAATTTTTCAAAAAAAAAAAACTTATTTAATGTATCAAAACATAACAGAACATATCACATTAGGTATATGATTTGTTGACATATTTTTTATGCAAAAAAGTTACACGTGATAGGTAAAGTAATACCCAGAATTATTTTTAAAACAACTCAACAATAAAATAATTAAACGTAGAATACCAAAGTTAATACACTTGAAAAAAAATATCTACCTGCTGGATACAATTTTTTTTACCTTAGCAGATAAACCGAGTAATTTAAAACCATAAAATATTCCTTATAATTAATAAAAAGAAAGGTATCATTTACGCAAGTTAAATTTCAAGTGTAATGATCCATATAACAAAATTCAGCTCATTACAAGACGTAATTAAAATCATAGTTTTAGCCACTGACATCACGCGCACAACTGATTAATCTCGTGATTCGCCGAAGCTTTTCCATTCTTTGTATGATAATCTTTCAACGATTTTTTATGGAAAGTTAGCTCGTTTCTCAAGTTGGCTTCGATATTCATTCGTTCTTCGTCGTTACTTTCTAGTTTTAGAAAATGTTCACCCTAAAAAAAAAACATTGGGTTTTATTTTCCAATTTCCAAAGTTGATTGTTTTTCAATTGAAAAGTTTACCTCCATCAACGAATTATCATTAGCAACGAGACGAGCATTTGGATAATTATTATTATTGTTCATCCAGGCTGGATCGTAGAGCAGACATTTATTCAGATTCTGATCATAATTTGAACCGTCGATGCTTCTGTTTAATTGTTCAACCATCTAAAAATTCAAAGACTTGGTAAAAATGAACAGTAAAAAAATTCAACCAAAAGAAACTTACATGACCCTCCAAACCATTAATTTGGCGTTTTAATGGTAACTCATTGCAAAAAGTCTCGTTGAAGTAGTTACGATGGAAGGATTTTTTTTCTGACGGCTTATGAGTTGAATCGCAAGTACTTCGATCAGGAATTGATCGAATGTTACGATCTGATTTCGTAGTATCCATTTTGTTCCGTTCCACTGAAGAATAAAAATGAAACAATTAGGCAAGTTACAGATATTCAAGAAATTATACAATGGCCTCGAATTTCTATCAAATGAAGAAGAGGAAGTGATTCCAACAGTTTCGAATTCTCTCTGATCGGTGTTTCGGAGCGAATGGGATATCAGGAAAAAAAACTAAATTTTTTACAACTTTTTTTTGGACTAGAGTCGAAAAAAGCTTGAATAATTTGTAGAGTAGCCAGAGTAGTTATTGAAAATACAAAATTTTATATTCTAAAATTCATTTTTATCTCACAGAGGAGAGAGGCTACGTATTTTTTTGAAAATTGAAATTCATCATTTTTCAAGCTGTTTTTCGCGAGTGATCGAGAGATGCTGAACGTATTTCAAAAACGTATAATTCATAAAAAAATTTTTACAATGAATTATCTTTAAATTGAATCAACATCTCATCAAAAATTCAAAAGAAAAAGCACCTCGTCGAGACCATAAAACTTTCATCTTTAGTGAAGGAATTAATCAAGAAATTTTAAAGCTGCTAAAACCACTTTTTCAATTTTCATCCATTAGAGAAAAGCCACCGTACATGGCTTTTCGACGAAAATTTTCAAAAATTAGCGTAAAATATTAATATATATACTTGAATCAGGCATTGAGTTTTCTCTATTAGCCTCAAATGCGGCAATAGTGGATTCAATCATTTTACATTTGGCAGCTTTCGTAATTCGGTCCTGTTGATTTTTTAAAAACCTATGGAACACCAATTTGACAGCACGTCGAGTATCATTCGTAGCACCGTACGTTTCCATAACGTAATCTAAAATCAAATTACACGATTAATTGATAAAAAAGAACCCATCAAAAAAAGAGATAACGTTTAATTACTTTGAATCGCGTTGAAAATTTCTGTCTTTTCAATACTTCGTTTACCGCAGGTACCAGTAAGATTATACAAGCCTCCTATTTCATTGCCTAAGGCTTCTTTTAATATCAATTTCAACTTCTCATTCAGACCGATACCTCTAGAACTACAATGTCGTAATAATGTTCTCTGAAATCATACGTTTCATATTAAAAATCACGCGGAAAATAATGAAAAATAATGAAATTGAGGCAAATACTAACAAATTCATTGAGATAATCCACATTAGTCAGTTTCTGATTAACGGATTCGACATCACTGACAGAAGTAACAGGTAGCCCAAGACCGCTTCGCCAAGTAACCGTTTTATCATCGACAGCAGGAGGCTCTTCTTTGGGAATTTTTCTTTTATTCTGACAAATATTTTTAATCGTCGTACTGATATCGTTATGAGCGCAAGATTTAATTCCAGGACGTTCGGTCAAATCAGTCAGTACGTTTTGTATTTCGTCTGTGAATCATAGGTAAAGGTAACATTTTAATTATCGCATGAAATGAAGAATTAATCAAGGTGAAAAGAAGTCCCTTTACTACATACCAACTTTCGTCTCCAAACGTTGAATACTTTCCATAACTTGGCATAACATGTGAAAGATACTGATATCGCTATTAAAGCCGATATTATTATTATTATTCATATTTTTCTGCATTTTTGTTACTTGCTCACTGGTCATTTGAGCCGAGTGTTTGGCAGGTGGCCTATCACATAAATTATTCGATAAAAAACTGCAATGTGATGCTTCGGATGATGTGTTTCCTATACTGTTTTCATCGAAAGCGAATCCTTCTTCTGAAATGATGGAATTTAATTCTTGTTCAAGGATTTTTCTCATGGTTACTTTCGATTAATCTGTTGAACAAAACATATCCATATGTTACAAAAATAATCATCAAAGATTTGAATATCTTTAAAAACATTAATATTCGTTTCTATGCCTAGTCAGTAATCTTCTATATTTTCATGTGATACTTTCCAGAAGCATCCTTGAACGAATCATTTCACAATTATGCCAATCTGATTACATCGTAATCTGGACCATATTACTTAAATAAATGAAAATCAATACAGGAACCCACCTTTGGTCCACGCATTTACGAATTGTTCGCCAATTTTTTCGAGCTGGATGAACAAATTTTAGATTCCGAATGGAACAGTTTCTAAAAATAAATCAACAATTTGTAACACCGAAATTTCGAATGACCTCCTGCTTGGAATCCAAATCACGTTATTGGAGATGAAACTGAGCTCGTGAAATTCCAGATTATCGCGTAAATAACTCGAGTAATATAAAAATAAAATTAAACTTGAACTAATAAAATCATTGAAATAAAAAGTGAGATGAAAAAAACAAAAGTTATCAAAAATCTACATCTGGCTAGCGCCAGCGCTCCTAGAACTTGAACACAAATCATTCAACTACAAATCAAAACACATTGATAAGGGAAATTGATAATGCGGTGAAATTTTAATTTTTTTATTCTCGAGTGAGATCAATTTACTTCCTGTTTCATGTGGAAATAATTAATAATTCGAAACTTTATTCATATAAAGAAGTAGAAAATGTTGAAAAGACAGTTCGGTTATTTCATTTGTAAAAGATACGCGAGTGTTGGACCCTCGGTGAAATCAAATCAAGATGAAAATACTCCACCGAAACCGAAAAAACATGTTTTTAAGGAGAAGTTGTTCGCCACTCATTCCGATTTGGCTGAAAATTTGGTAAATAATTGCATCTACAATGAGGATGGTGAATATATTATTGTTTGATGTGAATTTTGCTGATTATTTTTACTCTATGATCATACTCATTCTATTATTGCTTCATCTTAGGTTTAATTATATTGAACAAACCTTATGGATTAAAAAAAGAACGAAAAGAAGAAAGCCGTAAAGATACGCAAATTGCTCGAAATCCTTCGGTCTCCAACATCGACCATTTAAGCTTTACCGAAGTTCTCCCACAATTGAGAAAAAAATTATCAGTCAATCAATTGAATTTGGTCAAGCTTCCCGAAAGGTTTGTAGAAATCTCGCATCTTGAACGTATTTGATTTTAAAATCAATTAAAACGCGTCTCTCAATTTTTCCAGGTATATCTCAGGAATTTCCATTCTCAGTTCCAATGAAAATATCACAAAGAAAATTTCAAACTGTATTGGAAATCTTACCATTCAACCGTATACTTATTTGGCATTATGTATAGGAATACCAAAACTAGAAGAAAATACTGTCAAACTTGGTATCAAGTTTAAAACTCAGAACAATGCAAAAAAGGTATAATTGAAAATGACGTACACAAATGAAATCAAATTTTGACTTGAGGGAGGGGAGGGGGTCATCTTTCGATTTGGGAGAATGCTCCAGTTTTCTCAGAATTTTCCTCCACTGCAGAAATTTTCATAACATTCTCAATTCTCCAATTTTGTGGACTTTTTTTTGGCCGAGAAAGGTTTGGAATTTTTGTTAGCAATTTTTAAACAATTCAAACTTGAGATTTTTTTTTAAATTTGAAAAAGCTATAAAAATCTGGATTTAAAATCAACTTTGTTTATAAAAAAGGAGCGAGTAAAATTTAAATTTTAAAAGATTGGTAGATGTGCTAAATGTCCCCAAATGAAGCGAATCACTCAAAAGTTTTTCTCGGCCAATTAAAGGAAAAATTTCGTTTGATCATCAATAAGGATAGGGGAGCATAAGGGTTCAACTGGTAATCCAAAATCTACAAACCCTTATCATAACTCAACTCCTGCAAAACTTTCAAGTTTTAATACCTAAATCACTATTTTACAGGTGATATTCGTAGATAAATACAGTAAAAATGAATCGAAAAAAGAGACCGTGTTTCCGTTACATATGCGTCATAAAACTTTAAGTGTGAACGAAGAATTGAAAGTTTCTCTGGTAGAAATGACAGTCAATCGTAATAAATGGCACTGCTTACGACTCTACTGTGCTACGTATTTATTCGCTCCTTGTCTGGGCGATGAGCTAATGGGTCCTAGAGTAAGGTATATCAACGATACGCCTGTCCTTGTCGATCCTTTCAGTCCGGTGACAAATTCTGGTCCGGTATGTATAATTGCAATCAATTTGAACTAATACAATAAACCTATTTATTCGATTTATTTCTTTTGCAGATCATATCTGATAAGATTTTAGATGCTTTACAAATAAAGAGCGGTGATCAGAAATCGATACCTCTTCATATGCATTTAGGGCGATTAGATTTACAACGTTATGGCAAAAATGGTAAAGTTTTCTTAGCTAAACTTCCAAAACATTTTCTATGGTCTTGTCAACAGTTGGGGATTTCTGTACCTGAACATTATTTAGAAAGTTCTTCGTCTTCATTACGAGAGTCCGAGATTGAAGAATCGAAAGATGTGATTGTGTTATAAAATTTGTGGAACTTTTTACATAATAAATGTTGTTTTTTTTTCTTTCTTTTTTTAAATTGATTTTCTACCAGAAAATCGAATATTTCAAGTTTATGCATTTTTTTTTAATCAATCAAAAATATGTACAGACAGATTACGAGTCGTGATTTTTAAATGTTGATTTATTCATCGCATAATTAGACAAATATAAAACAAAATTGAAATTAAGAAACTATTTATTTTAAATAAAAAGGGAAAACAAAAAAAAGGGGGAAATAAAAAAAATAATAATTTCATATCTTAAGCGCGTCGCGCGATACTTACATGATATAAAATATTACAAATATTTATACAAATTAGCGCCACACTCTTGAAATCTCAAACCACTTATTCGAAATTAGCGCTGAACATATTTAACGCATCGAACGACGTAGACGCATTTTCATCCAACATTTGCATGACCATCATGTCGGAAAGCTCATGAGGAGGTCCACTGGGATTCGTTGCAACGGTCACGGGATGACTGGCAGGACTATTCGCATTTCCACCGGATTCTGTGGTCTGACCTTGCCAACCCCATAAACCTAAGTCATCGAAATAATTAATATACCAAGGTGTGAAAATGATCGCGTAATATTATCGGGCTACAAACCTGTATTGGCCGGAGCTCCAGCACTGTGATACGAAGCTGCGGCATTTTGCCTAATACCGGTATTCAACTGTGTGTATGTTGGCCCGTTTGGAGACCGAGATGGACTGAGCTGATTGTACTGATAGCCTTCGGTTACTGGCTGTTGCTGATTGAAACAAATATCGTATAAGATTTGACAAATGATGGAGAAAATTGAAAAGAATAAATATTAATGATATTTGAAGGCATTCAAGTAATCTGAAGATCACGTGTAGTTAATATTGTTTCATATTAAAGAAAAATATTATTTAGGAGCAGGGGAGAAAATGACATGCAATAACGATTAGATTTAGATGTACTCGAAAAGTATTTTGGATTATATTTTTCAACGAATAAAATAAATCAAAATGCCAGTTTCAGAAGTTTTAAATTTCCTTTGATTGATGCTTTCACTGAAAATGAAAAATTTTCAAGTTTTGTCTACAGGGTGTCCAAAAAATTACAAAATATAATTTTTCACAAAAAATTCAAATAGAAAGTGTTTCCATATAGTTTGAAGAAAGTGAAAAGGCGAACCACTTTTTTTCAAAAATAAGATATGCATTTTTGAAATCAGTTTTGGGTTTTGGGGCTCTCCGTCAGATATGACCAATTTTTATTCCTCATTTTCTAGTGTTAAGTTGCAGAAATTTTTCAAATAAAATTATGGAGTTTCAATACTTTACAATACGTTGAATCAATTTTCCCTTTTTTTTTTTTTTTTGAAAAATGAATTGGAAAAAGATACAGGTGGTCAAAAAATTACATCCGAACCGCTAAGACATGGAGACTTGGTACCTTCCCCCCCCCCACACACAGACTCAACTTTTACCCACTTTTTCTCATTCTGAATTGTTCTTCAATTTTTACAATTAGAAAAGTTAACTGGGTTTTAAAAAAGAGGTTGCTGCAAAAAATCATTTTCATTTCTTTTTGATTTCGAAAAAAATCAGATAAAATCGAATAAAAATTGGTTTTGAAAGCCAAATCTTGCTGTAAGTGCTTCAATAATGCTCCTCATTTTTTATTGTACATTTTGATCGAAACTTTACTAAAAATTAGAAAAAATTTAGCTGAAAGACCATAAGCTATTTTCAGCTGTTTCAAGAAAGAGCCTCGACCAAACCCCAAAAATATGACAATTCAATTTAAAAACAAAAAAAATTAAAAATTTTTGATGCTATAGTCCGTGCAATTTACTTAGGCGGCTGACCTTGAAAAATTTTTGTGCCTGCTGGCCAACGAGCGTTTATTTTCGCTGCGCGGACCTTTATAAAATGTCTCTCATTGGCTGTCGCGAGGCAACGCGTGCGGGGTCATCGGAGTTCACCCGCCTAAGTAAATTGCACGGACTATAGTTTTAAATTTTGTGGAGAGACTGAAGGAATTTGTCAATTGGTTATAAAACCATTGGTACCCTCAAAATTTTGAAATTTAAAAAAATCAGAATTTGCAAATTTTGGGTGTTTACTGTTTAGAGAATTATTTTTAAAATAGGTATTCAAGAGACGTGATATGGCTTTCAAATTATTTTTCCAAATTCTTGATGAAATTTTCCATCAAAATAAAATTATACGAAAACAAACCACATTATTCAAAAAGATTGAAAAAGAAATTGAAAAAAAAAATTACATCAATATCAATATTTTTGAAAAAGTCATCATTCCTCAGTGTTTCCCCCCCCCCCCCCCCCCACAGTCGTTCCATATTCCAGAAAGATTTGAAAAGTTTTCAATTTTCAATAAAAAATGAAATAGGCTTAGTATACCAATACATCTACTTTTTATCAAAAAAATAATCGACCTACAGAGATGATTTTTCAGAATTTCCTCGATTTTGAGAAATAAACGCAAATGCTATTTTTCATTTATAAAAAAGCTCAAAATGGAAGAAGAATGTATGTACGATGGAAAATCTCCTTCGATGGTTTTTTGAATAAGAGTATTTCCTCTAACCCAAGATCATTACTCAAAAAATTTACAAAAATAATTTCTTTCAATTTTTCATCAGAAATATTGATAACTTTTTTCAAGTTTTCCTAAAAAATGGATATTGATAATATTTTTGGCAAAAAATATTTTCATCAATTTCATTATATTGGCAAATTATTATTTTTAAGCTTTTAATAATTTTTGAACATGATGAAATTTACAGAGTATTTGGGCAGGGGTTAGAATTAAGTCATGGAAGCAAAATTTTGACCAAGTCTTTTCTTGGTCTAGACAGACCTATGTAATTTCCAGACGATTGCCGTCAATTTAGGAAAAAAAATGTTAGAACGAGAACCACATTCATTTGAATTTTAATCTTTTTTCGCATCGCAACTTCAACAATTTTTTTAAATTCAGAAAACATTATGTTAAAAAATTTGGAAATGAAAATTGCAAAGGACTTCTAATTTTTTTCTACTTATTAAGGGCGTTAAAGAAAGTGGAACCAATTTCACAAATTATATTTTCTCTCCAGTGTTTAGTAAATTTTTTTTTGAAACATAAAATTAATGATTTTTACTGTACCTATCGTCGATTTCGAGCTGTCTAAGAAAAATCCTCCACTACCAAATAAAACTCATCAAATCAATTCAAAAATTAAAGGCACAAAAATGATCAGTTTTCTAATGATTTTTTTTTCCAATTCTTCATTTTTCAATGAATTATTGAATGATAACAGGTTCAAAATGGCTAAAGCGATTCAAAAAATCTATGCCTAATAAAAATCGTGTTGTTTTAAAATTGTTTATCGATCAAATTTCAAAAAAATTATCTTCATTTAAATTTCTAGAGAGAAAAAAAAATGCATTTTTGGTAATTTTTAGACACTGCATAAAGGACCAAAAAATTTCACACCTCCAAAAAAAGTACCCGTCAAAAGAAACTTTCATCTAATGAAAAATAAAACACACCGCCCGTGCAGAAACGACCCTCCATCCAAAAATCAACTCATCGAAGAATTTACCTGCCGCAAAGTCCAAGCTGGTTGAGCGGGCGCTGGACTAGTTTTATTGATTCTATTTATGTTACTAGGAGGTTGCTGTTGCTGCGGTTGATGACTGGGAGAATTATAACTAATTGGCGACGGATTGGGATCGTAATTATACACGTTGTGAGTGCTGTTAGGCCGTTGATTGCTTCCTAAAAATAAAAATATACCAATTTTTCAATATATCTACATTCAATACTTTCTGGATCATTTTGAAATCCAACCCACCAATAATATGTTGAGGAGCCGGACTAATTAAATGCGACGAATAAACATCACGCCGAGTTCCACTAGGGATACTGTAATCAATACCCGGCTGTTGGCTTTGGTAGGCAACTTGACTAACACTTTCGCTGTCCGCTGTGGAATGCATACCCCTGGAAAAATTCCAAAAATTATGGTCAACGATTCGTTTAAAAATTCAACCTGCTATCGAAAAGTAAACCGCTTACTTGGTGGTTACGGTATTAGTACAAACAATATATTCGATATCTTCGGTGTATGGATTGAGAAAAGCGAATGCACTGGTTCTCAAGCAAACCCATTCGCGATTTTTAGCACGAAATCTGTACAGGACGGAGACCACTTGTCCTTTCATTTTTAATACTGCATTGAACAAGAAAAAATTAAATAAAATTAGCAGGCACATTTTAAACAAACGAAATAAGGTATAAAAAATTACTCATACCTTCTTCGAAACTTTCCTTCATATGAGGTTGGTCTTCCGGATGAAAGAAATCGAAACACGATTTGCCCAGCAATTCAGAAGGTGTGTATCCCAACAGCTGTAAAACTCTCTGATCAACGAAGGTGAACTTTCCATCCATAGAATGTCTCGAAATAAATTCTACAAAAAAATTAATATTTATTTTTTCCAAAAATCTCAGATAATAGCGAAACAAAAATGAACTTTATTTTACCTGAATTACTGTTTGAACCTGAGAGATCGGAGATATTTGGTGTAGAAGTAACTTGTAAACGCCCTATGGCAATCAAGCAACAATGTGCGGAATCTTCTTCCATAATTCTTTCCATTTGTACTCCTAAACATTGAAAAAAAATATAAAAATTTTAGATATTTGAAAATATTTCCTTGTTGGGATAAAAATACATATAATTTTCAAAGATCAAGTTTTCCCAGCAGCACTAATTAGATTCCAATATCTTTAATATCAGGTAAACCCAAAACATCATTAGTAGGTACATACAATTTCATAATTATATATTTTTTTTGTTCAATTCGTAGCTACGAATAAATGCAACAGAGCTTTTGCTCATTTCAAGTTCATTGAAAACTTAAAATTATTTTTAAAAAATTGAATAATGTGATACAAACCCGTTAAAGGGTTATCAAACTGACCAGAAGGAGGCCAGCTTTTAATATAACCGGTACAATGGACGACTGCGAAATTCTGTCCATCTCGCGAAGGTCCAAGACTGTTACGTTGTCTTGATCGATTCAAATGGCCGGCAGCCATCGAGTCGGGGCTCAAATTGCCAATTTTCATACGGCAAATGAAACCCCTTCGAGATCCCATGCAAAATCGCATCGAAGCTGAAAATTAATTTCGAATTAGACAATTGAATTTCTTATTTTGGTCGATGATTTTCAGCGATAGTTACATTGGTGTCCTTCTTTTTTCACAGTGCCAGTTTTCAGATCGAGTATTCTTCCTGTATTTTGAGGCTCTTGGGTCGAAAGTTGCTCGCGTACTTTTTCTATATCTTCAGGATGCAGATGATCGAAAATAATTGAACCGAACCAGTCGTTCTGATAAACAAATGGATATATTTAGTAAAAAAAAATTATACTAACGGTTGTAAAAATGAGTGGAAATTTCCAACAACCTGCGTATGATTTAAAACTGGGCCGATGGAATCGGATACGTATATTATGCGCCCGGTATCGCAAGTCACCACGAATAAAAATCCGTCAGCTGCTTCTAAAATTAAATGCTTCAATTCTTGATCTGTCAAAAATGACGGCTTGTAAGATCCATCGTTGTTTGTATTTCCTGTGCCTGAAACAATGATGGTAAACATTGCGGTCAGATGATTCGTAATCATAAAAGTAATGAAAAAGTAGCCAAAACTTTTCATGAATATCGTGCCTGGCTCAAAAATTAAAAATACATACTAGGATTAAAAATTGATAAATTTTTCATTACGCGAATGATTTTAGAATAATTTTTGAATAGGGCAAAAATAAATTTTGGTTCACCTTTCCTTCTGAAAGGTCGTAAATCAGTGTCCAAAATCAATTTTTGACCTTTAAGAGTTGTTTCTATATCTAGGCTCACATTTCAGGATTGAAAAGGGTAATGGTGAATAAGATGGACGAATTGGCTCCAGAGCTGAAATTCAAAACCAATCAATGGAAATTGGTTCTCATGATTCGAAACCCCCATGGTGAAAATTTCAGCCTCCCATTCCTCTTCCATCCTCTCCTTCGAAGTAAAACGTTATTTTTTGGAATTTCTTTAGAAAAATCTTTATTTATGAAAATTTTCAAACAAATTATTTCAAATTGGCAGAAATAGCAGATCATACTGAGGAGCATTTATGAGTGTTTTGAAAGAAATATTTGAAAATTTTTGCTTGACGAAAAGCGTGTTTGAAATTTTCAAATCGAGTTTTCAACATCTTAGTTCAGCGAGATGCAATTCTGAAAAAATACGCATACGATATGCACCTAGTGCATTTGTAAAACAGATTTTTTTAATTTCAGGGGATAAAAAACCTCGAGAATGTGAAAATCCTCTCTCAGAAAATTTTTCCATTACAAAATTTTTGTTCTTTGTGGAAGATTGTTCAATATAGCCACCTATAATTTTTTGATTCATAGATTTAAAATGACGTTGGTTTGATGAGAGTATTTTGATGAAAAAACATGAATAAATGTTAATTTCAGAATCCGCAATCTTAACCGGAACTGCAATCAGAATGAACTCAATTCAAAACTTCCTCGTAGGAATTTTAGAGTCTGCCTAAAATGTAGAGAGAGGAAGGAGGCAAAATAACATAATAAGGTCTATTCCAAGTTGTAAATTAAAAAAAAAAGTGTGCAATATTTCAAACAATTTTTAAGTATAGGTATCATGTTGTTAATCAAATGTCAAAAATTTATTGATGAAAATTGAATGAAAATGTCAAGAAACAAAAATCGAATATCAAAAACCTGAAATTGCATTTCAAAATTCAAAAATTTAATCCATAAAAATCGAAAATAGAATGTAAAAAACCAAAAAAGGCATGTCGATAATCGTTCCACGATTTTTACTCTTATTCAGATACAATAATTACACGATTTAAAATTGAAAAATTCGGCATTTTCCAGAAAGTACAAAATTGCAAACAGCTCTGTCAAATTACCCCAATGAAAAAATTCCATCATGTTTGAACCCGGATATAGAAACCACCCTTAGGTGACAAAAATTGGTTTTTGAGCGAACACTAATTTTGAGCCTTTCAAAAAGGGGTAGAATAAGCAAGGGGAAACCTCAACTCAAAAACCAACTTTTGGCACCTAAGAATGATTTCCATATTTTGGCTCATATATTTCGTATGGGCTGAAATTTTTTGTCAAAGTTTAAAGCTTACTACTCATCGTTTCTTTTTTTAAAAAATTTCATTCCGCTGAAAAACATTTAAAGTTCAACTCTTTCCAATTCATGGATTCATTTCTTCAATTCTGAAAGTTAGAAGCTCTTCATACACAAGTTTCTTTCAAATAGCTGCATGGGCGGTTTTAGAATTCTCTCCGAAAAGAGGAGGTGAAAATTCAAGTTGTAGGTAAGTATAGAAAATTGAACTTTTTTCCTCAAAATTTCTAGTTCGCGAGTAGGTATTTTTAAAAAATGTTCTAAAAAAGTATGAAAATTCGAATTTTTTGGAATTAAATTGAGAAATAACGATAACGTGGTTTTTGTAAGAATTTTAAATACGGAATGTCCATATTAATTTATACCAATGAAAATAAAAAATATTGCCAGAGTGCAGGTTGAAAATTTTTTGGATGCAATTTGCAGAAAAATTTCGTTTCAAGAAGAAAAAAATGATGACTTTTTCCATTTATAAGCAACTTTTTTGACCGTTAAAGGTGCTCTTTCCCTTCGATCTGGAACAGGCATTATATTACTTGAATTTTCATTGAAATACTTTTTCATTTTTTAAAAAATTCTGGGATGATTTTTTGGAGAATGCAACTATAACACAAATCATTCTCCCTCCTCCCAATGGCCTTTGAAATGTTTCATTTACCTATTTACAAAATAGTTCTATCATTGAAATGTACAAAATAGTTGAATTTTTATTCGAATGAATTTCTCTGAGAAATTATTCATAAAAATGTCTAATAAAAAATAATTCAAAAAAGGTAAAATCATTTTTTTTATCAACTATTTTGACATAGTGGTAGAATGTTGTTAAACAAACATACAAAAGGATGAATAATACGATGTCCTAAAATTTCGAATAATTTTTTTAAAGTGCTAAAAGTATTGACCCCGAGCGAAAATTTTCGCAAGCATAAAAACAGATCGAGATTCAATTTCCTTAGCCCAAAAAATTTTAAAATGATTTTTTTGAATTTATTTGCTCAAACGATTTCCCAATCATAAATTTGTCATTGTCGTAGCCAAAATGTTCATTAATAATAATAATTCACAATTCTGTACATTGAATTTCTGAAGATTCATCAAAAATATATCATCACTCATCAGTATCGAAACTATCAAACACATAACTGATGAAGTTTCCTGATTCTAAAATTTAGCCAAATCAAACATACACACAAATATTCCAAATTTCATCAAAATTTTAACGAATTTAATTCTACTTCAACACAATTGTCAATAAGGAACGTTAGCACAAAAAGTTTGAAAATTTATTCATGTTCAGGGGGTTCGATTCAATTGAAAACCAAAAATATGGGATAAAATCATCATAGATTTCCCCCTCTTCCTTCTCCTTACCTCGACTCGCACAAAATTCATTTTTGTTCTTCAATTGAAACTACTCAGATCATATTTTGATTTCGGGTCATAGATGTAATAATTTTTCGATTTTGTATGCAAAAAAATGCGATAATTTTTAACGAGGATTTTTCGTCAAAATCGTTGATTTCGCCTACATTCTCTTTCACGATATTTAAAGTAAAATTTTTTTCCTCGGTCCCTTCGGAATGCAAAAAAGACAAAAATACCAACACCAACGTATGATTTTTCTCTAGTGATCATACAATGAATTTGTCATTGGCACTTGGCATTTTCGCCGAATAAAATTTCATCGCAGAACAGTTTTGAATGAATCACTGACACCTACTCCTGGTTGAAAATTCATTCGATTGTGGCCCTTAAATTTTATTTTTTGATAGGGGAGGGGGACGAGAAATCTATTTCAAAATCATTGCTACTTTAAATTCAAAGTTTACATTCAAAATTTTTCATTTTTCAATGCTCTGATATTTTTTCTTCAAGCCGATGCTTGGCATTTTCAATAATAAAACTTGAAAATTGAATTTCTCTACGTATTTTTGTTTCACAGACGAATATTTTGTTTAATTTTTGGAAAAATCATTATTTTTCGTATTATTTTTTCTTGAAAATATGTGAACGAAAAATTAGCAATTTTCAGTATCTTTTCACCCTTGGGTATAGTGACCTCATAAAATACAATTATTAATATTATCTGAAATTCATTTTTTTTCCCAAGAATTAAATTTATTTTTGAGTTTTTTTCCAACATTTAAGCGATATTCAAGTCAACTCGAGCTTATCAAAATCAATACACATCGTGTAATCCTGTAACGCTACATAGTTTCGAGAACATTCATCCATAATTGTAAAAATCTAATTGCGAGTTACATTTTTTCACGATAATTTTTTTTTCGTATGGAAATCCTAATCTATTTTTCCCGCTATTAAGAAACAAGAAACGTGACAATTGTACCGATTTGAATAATTTATGAGTACTTTACATCGCCATTTACATATTTTTTTCATTTTTCGATTTCGTTTTCATTTAAATAACATTCTCGCGTCGTGTTTCCAATCAACCCAAGACAAAAATCCACATCCGAGTCGATGGCGGTGAAAAAAAAAATTTCATAATAAAATACTTTTATTCAACAGGTCATCGAATGCTTGGCGATTTTCTCCTCTGCCAACCAAGTAGGTAAGGTACCAAAGTATAAGCAGGACAATATTACGCGTTTCATTAACAATATAAAAATCGTGCTTTAAATTTTAAACAATGATACACCGGTCAACACTACACATCATAACTCTCTCTGCGAGTAGACAAAAGGAGCCACCGGATGTACTATTTTTACCAACACTTCATCCACCCTTTCAAGGCGTATACGTTCAAACAAGATAAAAGGAAATGAAATATTACTCCTTTCTAATTACGTATGCAGGTATGATTGGAATTTCAACCGAAATTTAATTAGGTATTATTTTTGATGATCAAAAATACACTCGAATTCGCATTCACCAAAAATCAAGGTACCTACCTAAAATATCATCATTTTTACCAAAAATATTTTCCATTATGATGAAGTTCCGAGAAATAATTCATCGTAGGCATCGTATAGACAAAATATCTCATCCACGACAACTTTTTTATCGTTCGATTCCAGACTAGTCTTATAGTCTTGGGGAAAAACAGAATCACAGCTTAATTCGTTCCGCCTAATTGACTCGTTCTCACTTGGTCATAAATATAAATCGCTCTCGTAGGCAATATAATTTTGAGCCACCTTGTTTAAATTGGAGTTAGACGTACGTACTACGTTGTACGATCATACTACTTCGATTGTTTAAAAAAATAGAGGGGGACGAGAAAAAAATGCGAAGTCTGTTGTTAATTATGCACGTGTTCCAAATGACACTTAACGTACTATAAAATTGCTTTCCAAGAAATTTTCTTCATAATTCGAAAATATACCAGCTCTGTGAACACATAAACTAATATGATTCGCTCTCGCATGCATTGATTACTATGCTGGAATAATCAATATTATAAGTTATTTCAATCGATGACCCTAAACATGACGTTAATATTTGCACTGCTATGTGAATTTATGGACATTTCTCTCTTCGGTGCGAGTGATTATTACTGTTTTAAAATTTCAAACTTGTGGGATTATTGTTTTTATTAGAAATTCCGTCGATAAGTATTTGTTTATTACTAAAAGAAATTTTTAAAAATGGAATCCAAGTTTTTTTTACGCATATAGATCCCCAATTATTAGAATCTTTGGGGTGACTGACACAAAGATGGAGATAACATTAAGAAAAAAAATAAGGTCGTTAGTTGATCGACTAAATTATCATGTTTTATTTCGAGCTTCTTGTCAATAGGTATAAATGATCGGTTTTCCCCAAATCATCGCGAGTAATTAGATATTTGACTGTAAAGAGATATGTCTTCTATTCTTTTCTATTTAAATATTTCGAAGAGCATCCGAAATTAGAATCATAAAAAAATGCAATGTAGTGTCTCTGAGTATTTGATATGAAAAAGGGAAATTGTAGCCATTTTTTTTTGAATTTTTCTTGCCATTTCAATGTTTTTTTTTTGCTTCAAATTTACTCAAAAAAGTGACTTTTGAAAAAATAAGTATTAATTGATCGGAGTCCACACAGTGGTATAGCCAGATTTTTTTCACGAAGGAGGACCTGAACTTTAATAATTTTTTGAGAAATTTTGAGTTCACCCTCCTCTCTACCTAAATTTTTTTCCTTTTATAAAAACACCAAATTCAAAATTTGAATCAGTTTCATAAATAGGGATTCAGACCTCACAAAGAAAATATTTAGGAAAATAGATTTTGATCGCAAACAACTTCTTTACTAATTATTTACACCTTAAAAACCAAAAAAAAAAAAAAAAATACCCAATAAATCCAATCGATGGCTTCTGAATCTTTTCTGAGAAGGTAAGTAGACTTGGGATACCAAAAATCAACCTTTTTAGCACAGTTACCTCGAATGGTTAATATAATCGTGATTTTGTTCATGCCCAAACGAAGCGAAGAGGAAGTTTCGAGAAAATTTGATTTTTCATGATCGAAGAAAGCATTTTTTCGTGAATTCTTGATTTTAGGGGGAGGGGGGGCCAAACCACCTTGACTCCCTGGCTACACCACAGAGTCCAAAATATTTCAGAAATGATTTTTCCCGACTTTTTCAGATTTATCAAACTAATTTTTACAAGTTTTCTAGAACTTTGATATGAAATACGTAAAAGAAAAAGGGGTGGGGAGGGGCAGGGAGAGGAGGAATTGAAATACTATGGAGTGACCAAGGTCAAAAGACATAATTTTAGTTTAAAGAGAAAGTAAAATTATTCACTGTTAATTTTTTTCGAATTTTATAAATGATTTTTATAGTAAAAGAATCAAAGATAACACCGGTCGACACGATTTTTGTTTCTGGGTCCTACTTGTGAAATTTGGGTCACTTTTATGTAACTAATGAACGAAAAAATATTTTTTTTGACCAAAGTTTGCTTTGGGGGGTGGGGGGCCCAAAAAACTGATTTTTCGAGGGCAATAAGCCTGAGAATTACAAAAAAATTTGAAAAAAAATTTTTTGGACCAATCTTATAGAAAATTTGACGGCGAATCCAATGCCGCAAACCGCAGACCTCCATCTCTTTTATAAAAAAAGTTACAGCTCATTCTTTCCAAAATTTTGTGAAAAAATCGTATTTTTTGGGGTATTTTTCGCAAAAAAGTGAAATTTGAGAGAAAAGTAAGGGCTTTAAGGCCATACTGACCATAATGAGAGTTGTAGAAAATTTCACGGCGAATCGAATGCCGCAAACCGCGAACCTCTATCTCTTTTAGAAAAAAAGTTACAGCTCATTCTTTCCAAAATTCTGTGATAAAAATCACATGTTTGTGCCTTTCTCATGAAAAAATGAAATGAGATTTTTTCACACAATTTTGGAAAGAATGAGCTGTAACTTTTTTTCTAAAAGAGATAGAGGTTCGCGGTTTGCGGCATTCGATTCGCCGTGAAATTTTCTACAACTCTCATTATGGTCAGTATGGCCTTAAAGCCCTTACTTTTCTCTCAAATTTCACTTTTTTGCGAAAAATACCCCAAAAAATACGATTTTTTCACAAAATTTTGGAAAGAATGAGCTGTAACTTTTTTTATAAAAGAGATGGAGGTCTGCGGTTTGCGGCATTGGATTCGCCGTCAAATTTTCTATAAGATTGGTCCGAAAAATTTTTTTTTCAATTTTTTTTGTAATTCTCAGGCTTATTGCCCTCGAAAAATCAGTTTTTTGGGCCCCCCACCCCCCAAAGCAAACTTTGGAAGCCAGGATTCCGCAAGGTGATGTATTTTGATGTCTAGAAACAGAATTTTGGCATGAGAACCCAAAAACAGAACTTTTTTTTTTTTTTTTGTCGACCTGTGTAATAAGTATTTGGAAAATTTTTTCCAAAATCACGATCGAAGCTCATAATTTCTGGGTAAGCCTTCTCTGACTTAATTTTTTGTTTGTTGTCTGGCGTTTTGGGAACAACCCTTTCTTTTCAAATTTTCTACACCTTTCAAGAAGGTGAAATTCTCTGGTAATTTTAAATGAAATGTACAAAATTTTTGAAATTTTCTGCTCTGAAGCACTAATCAAAATTTCTGAACGAATTTTTTGAGATTTTTTTTTTTAGTAAAAAACAGAAGAAATTATTTATTGCTCAAGTGAAATAAGAGCGAATATTGTTTCGAAAAATCACGTTGAAATACAGAAAATTATCATTTTTTTTATTCGTTCTGCGAGATATCCACTGCATTAGCCAGGGTATCTACATTTTCTTATCAATCGAAGTGAGAAATAATACTTTGAAAAGTGTGATCATTTTTATACCAAACACTCGACTTTTTTTCCCATATCCATATTCCAATTTCAAATTAACATGCTCGATAATTTTCTATTCAATGGGTTTTCGAAAGCAAGAGCCTACTTATTTCTGAAAATGCATTTTTGAAATCAAAAAATTTAAATGGGTATGAAAAAAAATTACGTCATCTTCAGGCTGCACATATAAAAAACTTACAAATTTTTTTGTTCAAAAGTTTTACTTTTGTACGATTTTTATGACACAAAATCTATGAGTATTACTTTTTTACGATTTGAAGAATACAAGAAAGTGAATTACCTACATCCAAGGGAAGCAAGGGCAATTTCTTTCGACAATTTTGTAATTTATTAGGCAAAGACATGCATTTGAATATTAATTTTCTTGTTTAATATGATTTACAGCTGCTAAATTAAAAAAAGCAACATTTATCAAAAAATGGATAAATTTGGCCAAAGCGGAACGCAGACAATTTTTTTCTGAAAAATTCATGATAATGCGAATAAAGCACTTTTCCAATGATTGATTCGTCGTCTGGATTTCAACGAAATTCCGGCGGAAATTTCAAAATCCCTAGACTTTTCTGTTTTTTTTTTGTTAGATTTTCCAAAAAGTGAAAAAGTGGACACTCTCATTCAGTTTTTAGGAATCTATTCATGAATGATTCATGGTTCCACGAGTCGAAAATTACTCAGACATTCCATTTTAGACGAAGATGATATTCTTCATCGACTTCATACTAAACAATTGAATCATTCACAAAACGTACGAAATTTTTCAAAAGAAATTCATGATAATTTTTCATTTCAACTTCGAAAACAGCAGACAAAAAAAAATTAATAAATGCACAACAAATCTTGATAAAAATATCAACGAGAGAGCAACACAACTAAATCGCTTTCGTTACACCTTTAAAAATTCAAATTCATCCACATGAATTATGAAAGGGGGAGGCAGGTCCCTAATAATAATCTACTCATTTCAGACATTTAAATATAATACCTATAGGTACTAGGTACTATAAGATAGAAACCGGTTACACGTGATTAAATTCTCAAACAACCCTTCTAACAAGCGTCAAAAACAACCTCGCAGTCGATGATATAAAGCACCCGCGATTACATACAAAGTGTGCCGATGCCGTCGAATAGTCAAGAATTTCTCGACTGACGTGATTCGTTTGTTTAAGATGGTCTTTAAAGCCATATAGTTAAAGATACACGTACGTATTACTCGGTATCTTCGGAGTGGTTTCATAGTTCACTGCATATTCGAAGAATTAATGTAGTAAGAAAAATTTTACACCGAAAATAGGTAGAATGTGATTTCCTAGAAGCCAGTTGGATTCAAATGAAATTAATAGCTTCTAATTATTTTTGCTATGAAGGGGTTTCGACAAGCTAAGTTCAATTTTACTCTGATTATTTTCAAGTTCAAATTATTTCAATTCTGAATTTTTTCTCAACTTCAGTTTTTTCAAAATTACAAAATTTTCGGGAAAACGTTTGAGTAAGAAGTTTTAAGAATGTGACATTGAAAAAATCAAAGTCAGAATTTGAGAAAATTTATATTTTGAAAAAATTTTAGCACTAAAACTTTTCCAACGTCGCGTCGTTTCCTGCAATTTTTTAAAAATTCATTCTGATTCCAATATTTTTGAAAATTTGCATCAATTTTTATCAAACCACATATTTTTTCCAAAGAATTTTCAAAAAAAAATCCAGCTTCATATGTGACCCACCAGGAAGAAAGAGAAACCAACCTTCGGCCCGAAAAAAAATTGAAAAAAAAGTTTCGCAATCAGTCCAAAACAGTGATTTTCAATTTCATATGTTTTGGACTGATTGTGAAACTTTTTTTTTCAATTTTTTTTTCGGACCGAAAGTCGGGTTTCTCCGGGAAGGTCACATACGTATAAGAAGTAATATTTAAAATTTCTTTCAACTTGATAGAAAAATGAAAAAAAAAATTTTTAAATCGAGGTTGATAAGCATTTGAGACGATAGGAACTTGAAAAATTTTAGTGATATAGAAAAATATTCAAAATTGGATACAGTTTTGAAAAAAAATTAGGAGCTGAAAAAATTCGGCGACTTGTATCGTTGACAACGACGTAGCGAAATTTGAGAACTTTAGAGATGAAATGGATTTGAAGTATCTACTCTCTCGTTTATCAGTGAAAATTATCGGAGATCACTGAGAAACAAGTCAGAATTGCAGCACAGGAGAAAATCAGTGAAGAAATTTTCCCTGCAAACGATTCAGTGAGAAAAATCTCTGAAAAATCAGTGAAAATTCACTGAAAAGTCAGTAAAGTTTACAAATTTAGCAGAAATTTGCTGAAAATCGGGAAATTTTTCTGATTTTTTCTGTGCTGAAATTCTTCACTGCTTCAGAATGAGAGTAGAATTTTGGTTACATAAAAATAAAAATCGATGGGATTGCGAACTGTACAGTGACGTACCAAATTTTGAATAATGGGGCAGCCAAATCATCAGTATTTTCGATTCGATTTTTGAAAATCAATAAGCACGAAATAGACTTTTTTTGGAGAAGGAGAGGAGGGAATAGTACAAATTCTCCGAGAACTACATTTTTTGACCTCTTCTTCTTCTCATTCAATTCATTGCATTTTCCTGGATAATTTCATTTCATTGCACTCTCTTATTTTGAATCAGTAAAAAGACACGGATAAGTAATCAGAATTTCAGAATTATAAATATCAGCAAAATTCGCCAATTTTCAGCGGATTTTCTCTGATTTTTTTTGAAGAATATCACTAATTTTTCAGCAAATTTCAGACCATTTACTGATTTTCCAGTCATTTTTTTTTTTTCACTGTTGGCTTTCAGAGATAATTTTTTAAACTGATTTATTTCCCTGCGGGAATTCTGACTGTTTTCCAGTGATTTGTTTTTTTTTTTTTTGATAACACAAGTCGATAATTTTTTTCTCAATTTTCTCCACTAATGTTCAACATATGTACCTCCCAGAAAAATCTAATCACTTCCACCAGATAGGACAATTTTTTTTTCTGGGACAGAGGTCTGTGGTTTGTGCCATTAAATTTACAGTAAAATTTTTTACAAGAATATGGGCCATTTTTTGAATTTTTCTTCTCTTACACCTATATTCATTGTTCTTGAAAAACTACATTTTTTACTCCCCCCCCCCAAGTAAACTTTGTTCAAAAAAATTATTTTTCTTTTCATTGGTTGCATAAAAGCAACCAAAATTTGGCAATTGGGCCCCAAACGCAAAAATCATGTCGACCTGTGTAATATTCACTGATCTATAAATTTAAAAAAAAATAATTTCATCCTGGGCTTGTATAATTGCCAAAATTTTTACGTCCAAAGTTTGGAAGGAGAGTTCTAGAAAGGGTTTAAATTTGGTTTTGGAGTGAGAGAGTAATCGAAAAAATTTATAAAATTGTTCATTTTCGTAAGCGAAATGAGGGCGAAAATTTTAGAAAACCTTAATGATAAAAAATAAGTTGAAATATGTAATTTGAGGAAAAATATCTAAAAAAAAATCACTTTCGATTTTTAAAAGGAAACGTTGTCCCAAAAATTTTCCTTTTCTTGGCCATATTTTCAAACTTTTCTCACTTCAAACGAATTTGCCAACTTTTTCTACCAGCATTGCGTCTGAAGAAAAAGTACTCAAGTGAAATGGCATTTGCAGCAAAAATAATTAGAAACTTGCCTAAAATCAAATCGCAAAAATTCGTTCAAATTTTTAAATCTGATGGATTTACACTAATTGACTGATTCTTATTATTTAAGGTATCAATAATGAGAGGAAATTACCTCGGAGAGCTTTCATATGAGCTACAGCCATCCTGAGTATGGTTAACTTATCGGGTTTACGAGCTAGGGCGCTGCAGGTCGGTACCATATCCGAGAGCTCTGTGATGTAGGCTGTCATCTTGTTCCTCCGTCTTCTCTCTATTTCACAATGATTCTCCCTACAGTTGGGTCATACAAGCACACAAGCGGCAAGATATACATAAATGTTTAAAAAAACTCTTAATTTATATTACCTTTAGCACCTTTCAAACCCTCCCCTTTCCTCTCACCCGTCCAAAAAAAATCCCAACCCAAATATACCACATCTCCGTTCTATAATTTTTTCCACATTACGCAATTCACCTACTCATCCACGTACGTATTTCATCAGATCGTAATAAATTTTCGAGCCGGTGAAAAAAAAAAGTGGATTATTTCATAAACGTACAATGCAAATGGTAGGTATTTTTAATCAACAGAAAATATACGTACTCTACCCGCACATCGCGTTTAAGAGGCAAAATCAAATACTAAACGTTATTCCAACTACTACTAACAGTAAATCATAGCAGCAACCCAGCAAATCGTGACCAGCTATCTTCCATCTTAACATTTTTCCCACGATTCTACTTATTTTACATAGCGTACCAAATGTATGTATTCGAGTATACGCAGATACGTAACTCGATACTCGTTTTTATACACTTCGGTGTGCAGCGTAGTGTACCATATAAATGAAAATTATTTCAAATTGCCGAGCACCGAGTAATTTTTACGCTCGTTTAATTCGCAAATACGACGAGAAATTTTCTTCGGACCCTCCTGCACGCTGACGATGTTGCTGCTGATACTATTCATTAGAATAGGAAAAAAAAACCACCACAAGATGATATTACCTCTTGTTACTCTATACACGCGAACAATGAATTTAGAGGGTTTTTTAGGCTGTAAAATGAACACCAACCGAGCAACCCTTTCCTTTACGATGCTTCAGTTTTCATCGTGTAACAATAATGCGAAATAAATGCGCAATACCACGCATATCTCGTACTACATGCTCTTCGTATGTAGTATTTGAAAACCTCGAGTACGTATACTCTCGTTTGTATAAAGTTTAATATTAAAACTTTAAAGAGGTACTTTGTTCGAAAAGGTCTACGTTTCAAGTTGTTATAGATGCTCACCTGGCAAACCGCTCTTTATCTTGCAAATTGTCATCCTCCATTCTTGAGAATTTACTTTGCTCCTCTTCATCTGATCTGTAACGAGAAAATTAATATTGATGTTTATTTACGAGTTTTTGATTTGTATTTTTTTTTTATTTTTTTTTTTTACAAATTACGAGTACACGTAAAGATACTAAGTTGAAAATTTATTCGAAGGATCTGTATCAGTATGCTCGAGTAATTTACATACGTAGTATTTTTTTTTTACACATCTTTTACAAATACAATAGGTTTTTGTTTTTCTGCTGTATTTGAATATCAACTCATCGATTCTGCGTTCGGATTGAATAAATAATTCAACGGAAAAATTTCAACGAACCTTACGTATTATTTTGAAATAATTTTCGACGGAAATTTATTCGAGAAATGCTAATTTTTTGTTCACTGCGTACGTACGTACGTAGATGACAAGAAAAAAAATCGAGAATAAGAGCGAATTTCACCTATTTTATTGTCAAGTTGAGAAAAATCCGAAAGGTTCTCCTTTTTATACAGATGGGCCGAGGAGTTGAGTGAAATATAAGCCTTTCAAGGATTTTTGTTTTAGAGGGAATAATTTTAATGAGGATTTTTTTTTACCAAAAAAGTGACCGAACAGATGATTAATTATCTTGAATTTTCAAATTTTCGAGTATTTTCACAGAAAACTGAAAAATAATTTATTCATCAAATGAAAATTTGAAAACTAACTGTAAAATTTTTAAAATCATTGGAAATTAAATTTGAAAAAAATTACAATTTTGGAAATCAATTTAAAAATCCAGCCGTTTTATTTCGTGGCTTTTTCAGGTGGTCTACTGAATTAGTCTTTTAAATTTTTATGACTTTTTAAAATAGGTACTCTTTTCACGTTTTTTTTTTCGTGTAGCTATTTTTTTCCAAAAAAAATGATCATTCCGAAAATTTAAAAAAAAAATGTTGAAAATGTTTCGATGGAAAAAATAAGCACGAGGAAGTAATTTTCTATAGCACTTTGATAAAGAAAAAAAATATGGAAATTTTTAAAAATTTGTTATAAAAAGTCTGACTTTTTCATGACTTGATTTAAAAAATTTTCTGACTTCAATCACAATTAAACATTATGTTTTCAATTTCTATGAAAAATTCTCAATGCCAAATTTGAATTTCTGATTCTTTGTAAAGAAAATAAAAACCATAAAAATAGTAACTTAGGAATGAATTTTGAAAAAATTGACCTTTAGTGACTAAAACCAAAAAATAGGCCAAATCATTAAAAAGGTAATGAATTATGATACACAATCGCTGAGAATTATCATGAATTTTATCCAATTTTTTTTTTTAGTACGTGGCTTAAAATTGACATTTATCAAACATTTTCGAAGTTCCATCAGCTAAATCCCCATCCCCTCTCTTGCAAAGTTGATGTTTCGCAGAACTGCTCAAATTCTTAATAAAAATTTATTAGAATAATTAAAAACGAATATTGGGAAAAATTTTTTTATTTGAGAAATCCTTCGGGTACTATGAAGAATTGAAGAAGCATACCTGGCATATTGCATTCTTCGAGTAAAAAAAAAACTCACTCATTAGCAGATTTATGGAAAGAAAAATCTACTCAGAAGAATAATTTAGAGTGTAAATTTTTTTTTGAACTTTCTGAAGATTTTTTTGATGCAGCTGTTAAAAACGAATTGAACAAAATAATCAGCAAGAAGAAGTGGCCATTTCTCAACTCAACGTTTCAATAATTGCAGTCCAATTGAAAAATTTCAACACGAAATCTTTTTTCGAGATGAAGAAGGAATGAAAAATATTGCCTAAAAAATTCGATAGGCAATTAATTGATTTCGATAACCTTATTCAGAAGGGTCAGATTCTCATTTGAACTCTCAAAATACTGAAATATCAAAGTATAGGTAACATTTTTGATCAACATGAGAAAAACAAAATAGTACCAAAAATCTAACGAAGACAAAAATTTAATGATAAATCAGTTTATTTGTAAAATCATCGCTTCTAAAAAAAAGGTCGACTGAATAAATTTCTGCTCAAATTTTGAGAATGAACAAGTTGATTTGAAAATAATTCGTTATTCGTTGCAAAAGAGAACTGATAAAAATATATAACAGCGCAGATTTACAAAACAAACTGTAAGGGAAGGGGAGGAAGGCTATTTTCAAAATATTTATTATACTTTTAAAAAAATTCAAACCTTTCCTCGATTTTTATGGTCAAATTTTGAATTATTACACCCAATTTCATGAAGTAATTTCACCATTTTAAAATACCTACGTGAAATTTAAAACTTAAAAAATGTACAGTTTTTTATTTTAAATTTCAATCAAATCAGAAATTCAATAAATTCTGAAAAAAATGTATATTTTCATCTTACAAGTTATGTATTTTTATTTTAGGTAGGTGTATTTCTCATATCTTCATCTCAAAAATCCAACGAACTTCGTTCCTCTGCCCTCTAATAACTTCATCAACTCTTCTCAAATTCCAAACACCATAATTGGCTGAAATTTTGATTTTTAATGGATGGGAATCAATTCGTACCTACTCAAAAAGGACGAGCATCACTTCAACTATTGAGAAGTCAACCTAATGAGACTGACAGATTATTTTTGTGCGGACTACAGTTAGGTATTTTATACAAGGGTGTTCATTTTTAAATAACGACTTATAATAGCAAAACCAGGAAAGTTTCAAAAATTCAGTGTACCACCCTAATTAAAAATTTCCATTCCTAAAAAAATGACAATTTTTGATTTTATCTGGTTTGGCTAAATCATGATTCATTACAACTACTGGCCAGATCAGATTATAAAAAAATAATGAGTAATGAATAATGAATAATCAGTAATACGGGCAAATTATCATATCCTCGCTTCGTAAAAATAGATAGAAGAGATCAAAAAACAGGAAAATTGGGTAATCGTGAATGATAAAAAATATTTAGCACACAATATTACGTTATAATAATTTAAAAACCGACATATTAGGTATAGGTACCTACTGTGCAGGTAAAATTAAAATCGTCGTAAAATGGACATTTAAAAAACGAATTTTTCAAAACTTTTTTTTCTAAATGAACAATTTTTTTAAACCAAAAAACCACAAAATTTACAATGATCTACTAGTTAAGACTTTTACAGGCTTTGATTAAATTTTCTACTTTCATCAGAAATATTGAACTCGATCGACTGGGAAAATCAAATATCTCATCAAAATTTGGATTCGGAACATGGTCGAGGAGGGGGGGAGGAGTAGAGAGAGAAATTTACTTTTATTTTGTATTTTAATTCGAAAAAATTCGGTCTGAGCCAAAAATTTTCCGAAAGTGATATCTGCAGAAATTTTCATTCTGAGTTGGAATACCTAATAAAAAAATTGTTCTCTGAACAGGAAAAAAAGAAAAAATATCATCAGTTGGAATATATTCAATTTTCTGCATCTCTATCATTCAACTTCGATGCTTTGGCTCAAATTTTCCAAATTCTATCATTGACTTAATTTTTCACACTTTTTTATTTACCTTTCTCCTTAAAAAAAATTGGCTTAAAATTGATTAATTTCATGCCAGCCCTACAAATTTTCCAGCCAGCCTCTTGAAATAAGTAATGAAATGATGGGAAAGGGAAGGTTCATGAAGAAAAAATTCATAAAATTTTGAAAAATTCTACTCTTTTTTTTTAAATGAAAAAAAAAAATATCAAGCTCAAAATAAACGAGGTCAAAAATTTTCGTGTAGAAATATCACCAAGATTTCAATTTCCATATTTTTTTCAGAATCTTAATCATCACAGAAAATAATCTCTTCTCTATATTTCAGTTTCAGTCAAACTATAGTATCTAGATACTTTTTTCCAGCTCACTGAACAAAATTCGCACTTTTTTCAAATCTTCTTACTTTTTATACCCAATCCCAGTAAATACTTCGACCGTAACTCTTTCCATCCTTTCACAGTCAAACATACCATAAAATCTTTCACCAAATTGAAAACTACTTAAGCATCATACAACTTGATATTATTCTTTAAATCATCCGCAGTCGAAGCTTCGATGCACTATTTCATATTTAGTTACAGCTAAAGGCGAAGTGAAAGCTACAATTAAATCGTAAATATATATTTTACTCATAATGCGAGTTAACATAAAACGTTTTGTAATGGTATCCTATAAACGTACAAGAATTACTTCAACGCTGAACCCAATTCAATATTCGAACCAGATACCTACACCTCTATCGAGGATTTTTATAATAAAAATCATCTTCATATAAAAGAATCGGTTCTATTATTTCCAACGCATACACACCGAAGCAACGAAGACACTATCTCGAGAAAAAAGAAGAAATATCAAGATCAATGTCCGTACACGAATTTGCAACGCTTCATTAAATTTTTATAATAACTATAACAAAAAAAAACTTGCTGGGCATATGAGAAGAACGGCACACTTTCCTAAACAAAACTTTACAGTTTGCTTATCATTACTATATATCCATACACGCCTAGACTAGACATTATCGCCCATCAGATGGCAGTATCTTTTCAAACGATGGCTTTACAAAAATTTGATCCGAGGAGGAGGAGAACATGACAATAAAATTACTTGGTTACTTTTTCATACATTTTCAAACTTGATTATTGAAGAAAAATAATCAGAGCAAAAGGAGCCTACAAAATCACAAGAATAAAAATTAGTACTGTTTTCGCACATTTTCGGATTGAAAATTTAAAATTCTCACACAATTTTTTGCTCCGGCAGATAAATTTCTCCTCTATGAAAAAAATACCGCCTTGTTTCAAATTTCATGCAGTTTACTGGATCTGAAAAATAAATATTCTCGCTATTTTCCGGATTTTCTAGTCATTTTTATGTAATTTTTCCAGCTTCAAATTAGCTCAAAAAAAGTCCTTTTTTTATTCCGTGAAAAAAAAAATTTAACAGATGAAAAAAATGTCAAAAATTCTTGATTCTGCTTTAAATCCGCATGGTGTCCACTAGATCTAAAAAATTAAAATTTGTGCTATTTTCGTGTTTCGCAAGTTACTTTTATACAATTTTTCATATTTCAAGTTTGCTTAAAAGCCCCCCCCCCCTTCCCCGTCGCGTAAACTCGTTTTAAAGGGAATTAACAAACATGATGCGATCAGTAAAATAGGGCCACAAGTCGGAAAAATCGAAATAGATTTTTTCAGTCCAATTAATAGAGGAATATATTCTAAACATTTATGAAAAAAAAAAATAGTTTTAAAATAACGGAGATAACTATGGCACTTTAAAGTTTCGATTTAAAAAAATCTTTCCGGGCCAAAATTTTGTGCAATTTTTTTTTTTGAAGTAAGTACATAATTATATTCTTTCGAAATGTAAAAAAAAAAAGTCCCAAATTCGATTTTTTCGCTGTATTGAGAAATTTACTTTTCCGACTTGAAGCCCTACTTCACCGATCGCTTCACAAATTCTAGAAATCAACAGGCAGGATTTTCGCAGGTCCTTTCAAACAAATTTTGCAAAAACTTTCCTCAGAGCTTTAGAAAAACATCTCCCATTCTGCTTTTTAATATTTTTCAACTGATAAATTTCAATTGTTTCAAATTGCCTTCACTTTCAAAAGGTTGCAATTTAATTTTTCTAAATCTTCTGAATGTAGAATTTTAAACCATCAAATTCCAGACACTTGGGAAAAATTTCATAACATTTTTGGGCACAGCGATCAATTCAAGCAAAAAAATTATAATTGATAAATTTTGACCGAAAAAAAATCAAATAATGATATTTCAAAATGCAGAATTTTTTTTAATACAGAATTTGAAGCTGAAAAATAAATTAAAGCCAATTCTTCGATTTGAAAATTCAAGAAACTGTAACGTTGAAAATTCATGCTTTTCTTCGAAAATGATGAAAATTCACGCTATTTTCATGTTTTCATGCCACTAAACTGAGGAGATCTGGCGAATTGATTCCCAAAATTCAGAAATGTTCGAGTTGATTCTCACTTTTTTTTGAGGGGTTGTGTTAGTTTATTTTAATCCTTTTTAGCTTACTAGAAGTTATCACGAAAGGATGGCTAAATTTTTTTCAAAAATGGTTTTTGTAAATATAATATGGATTTTTTTTTTATCTACTCAGAAATACCATGAGCACTTATTTTTAATCATAATGCAAATTTCAGGTGTTTTTAAAAAATACAAATTTCTTCAATACTCAGCAAAAAATCTAAAAAAAAAAAAAATTAGAAAAAAATATCTTTAAAATGATGAGACAGATAAATATTTTTAATTTAACTCAACAAGGAAAAATCAAGAATATCTACCTATCCGTTTGCAAAATTTCATCCCATTTTTTCCAATTTTTTATCAAAAAAAAGTTTTAAAACCGTGAAAGAATTTAATATATTTGTTGAAAACTTCAATGAAAAATTGAAGCTAATGGTATTTTGGAAAAGATATTCATATTAAATCATTTTTGAACTTGGTCAGATTTCAAGATCCGGTATGAGAGATGGATGATGTGAAGTAGGAGGGTATAGCATTTTCTACCTCATCGATTTAAGATACAGAGTCTCTAGGCATAACTTTTTGGCTGTCCATTCTCTCAAATACCGAAATGAAAATGTGAAAATATTGCTTCGAACACCAAATTGATCAATTTTTGATACTTCAATTTCAATTTTCAATGTTCGATTTTTGCATTTAAATTACAACTTTCGCTCTCCGATTTTTTATATTCATATCTAATAATTACTTATTTAATTTGTACGTATCTACTAGAACAGAAAGTGGGAATCAATTTGTACATACCTTGAAAAAAAAAATGGGAATAATTAATAATTTTAGTTTAATCCACAATCAAAATTCTTTTGTTATTTGTAATGGTGATCCTAGAAAGGAGGTTATCATGAAAAAAAAATTGATTTCATTTTTGATTTTTTTTTTTGTTCTATACGAATCTTCTTCTTCAACGTAAAACAATTTTTTTAAAAAACGATTTAATCGATTCTTTTTCATATTTTATTCCACTAGAAGCTTCGTAGAACAAAAAAAATCAAAAATAAAATCGATTTTTTTTTTCATGACAACCCCCTTTCCAGGATCATCATCACATTTTTTGGTTTTTCTAGTTTTTCCTTCCAATAGACACCACGAATCGATAGATTCCGTGCAATCTATGACTTTTGAGATAATTTCAAGTAAATAATAAAAAGAAAATGAAGAAAATGGATACAAAAAATGTATAAAAACAGATGATGAAATTTCGGATTCTTTTCAATACATGTTTATAGCCAAAATTTCTGCTTTTTCGGATCTTTTCGTATTCATTTTTCAATTTTCAGAATTTTTGTACCCAGCAGCCACCTTACTAGAGCCAACAGACAGCCAAGCTTATCCAAACATAGAAATCCAGTAGAAATCAAATGATCACCTTTTGTAAGATGACCCTTCCGTTCCCATTTCGGATTTTTTTCGTGCTTTATCACCACACATCACACCTTTCATAGCCAACCAGGGGTTTCCACACATCCACAGACATACATTAAGAAACGCCGTACCCAATATTTTTTCAATTCATCAAGGATACCCCTGTAGATTATCCACATCAGATAAAAATCACTTCTGAATAATTTTTCAACTGCTCACGACGTATTCATTTATCATCATTTCCTTGAAAAAAATCATCACTCCATTAGTTCTCTAGTCGTACAGGGCGGATATGCCAACATCGCCAACATATCCAACTGATTTTTTTGTAAAACAAAAAACCAACACAGGTAAACTATCAGCTACGCTCGTTTAACCTATTATACCTATTGTACCTAGATTTCAAAAACTTTATCAGCAATTCCGAGAAAAAAGGAAATACCACCGTTTAACTTCCAACACGACTACAATAATTTGCACATTATCGACATTAGACCATAAATACATAACCATTCAGTTCTTTCACCAGCGACATATATTTCCTCTAGCTCAATAGAGATGGTTTTCTACACCTACGAAAATGTCACTCTTTTGTAAAACCGAACATCTGCTCGGTTAACTCGCAGTTTCATTTATAACAAAATCCATCCATTCATAAATCTCGGACCAAACGGTATCATGGGCCTTTGTAGCGAACACATCCAGAGCTAGTTTTGTTGCACTTGTTTTGTTTTGTCAAACAATCGAAACCCAAGGAACGTTGACTTCGTCCAAATGGGAATGTTGAAAATGGTGAAAATATTACGAAGAAGGCGATTCGCATTCCTAAATGAATTTCATTCTAGGTATTTCGTAAACAAAATATACGTTTGGAAAACAATAAGCAATCTACGCTTTCGGCTATTACCCTCGTTACGACCTTATTAAGAATATCAGTATTGGATTCGATGAATTGATCGATTTCTCATATTACAGACTAATATCGACTCACTTTTTTCTTTTAGCATGAGGAGACATAGGTAACGGGGTAATGGAAGAATTGGAACTTGGACACGATAATGATCCGGCGGGTAAAACATTGGGCACCAAAGGTGTCGTCATCATCTGATGAGGAGAAGGTACAGCGCCTGCATGGGGAGGCATATACGCCGGACCACCGGCAAAGCCGACATAATGAGGAGGGCTCGATGGCCCAGTTAATCCACCAGCATAAGTATACATAATTACACTATTTTTATTCCATATTTCGATACCGAACGAATTATAATATCCGAATAATTTGATAAGTACGCGAAATCACATCGATCATTAGTCAGAAAAAAATTTAAAAATTGAAGATTCGCCGAATGAATTTTTCCACCACACAACACACCGAAAAAAATCGTACTCGTTGAACGGCGAAAAATCTCGTCATATCTTGATTACCGATCGTCTAGCACTGAATTACCAATCAAGGTTGGCGTCGGAATATTTATATGAAAATCACGAATTAGAAAACCGATTATTTTCGTTGCTTATTGTCCCATTACTGGTAAATTCGTAAACAAAGAACGAGAAAAAAAAACATCCATTGGGTATAACTTATCGAGCAATTTAAATCCATTTTCGTTCGACGGAACGCGAAACCATCGTCATCGATACCGCCGATCCGCTCGACCACTCGACGAACAACGTTTATCAACTGAATAACATCCGAAACTAGTTAACTCGACGAATACTGAAACTGAATACACCTAGAAAGAAGAAACAAATCCTATCTCGCTGGTTGGCTACACTCCATGTTTCCGAGGTAAATTGTACAGGCTTCTAGGCTCCCTTCGCCTGCTACAGTACAGCTAATCAACAAATCAACAATGCATACGGCTTTACCGATACACATTTTATGTAATAAGGTACCAAGAAAAATACCCGATACCGTTATTAGTGTATACTTTCCTACACCACATCACGCTCTTGATCTATATCTGTATGTTTGATAAAAAAATGAATCAAAAATCGGCCATTAAATCACTAATGGACTGCAAGAGCTCCAAGAAGAGAGGACGTCCGATGGAACTGTTCTCAGCATTTAGCAGAGAGAGATTCCATCGAAGGCATAGGATGTATTGGCAATTGACCCTTTATATTACCTAAGTCGAAAAGATGATAATTTGTATTCTAATTTTTAAAATGATTTTTTTATAATCGTGAATAATGAAGCTGGTACATCTACATACTTCATTCAAATTCTTCTCATATTCTGTTTGCTGGAAAATATTCAGAAAGAGGAAAGAAATTTGATTTTGAAGGGATGGGCATATTTTTAAAAATATTTTCATTCTACATATTCACTCAAACCATAGCTCAAATTTTGAACGCCTAAATGATGAAAAATATTCTAATATTTTAAGTAGAAGAAAAGTAGGTAACCTCATCCATGATTTTTTTTTTAATTACTGTAATTTCAATTTCAAGTAAGAGGGAGATTTCCAATTAGCCAGCTGGTCACCTACAATTACAAGTAAAGTTCGAAAGTACTGGCGTACGTAATCTTGGGATTGAGTTGTTTAAATTTTAATTTGAACATATTTTTAGAAACCAGTGACGATGGTATAATCAAAAAAATAGTCTAGGATTCTGATAATGTAGCAGGAGACAATGCTGACGAGCGTTTGTTTTTGTAGCATTCATTTTTCAAAATTAATTAGATAAATAAAAAATAAAAATCTTCGTATAAATATCTACAATACAGCTCCATTTTTAATTTTTGAAAATTCGAAAAAAATGATCCAAACAAAGATTTTAGGAGAGGATGAAAATACTTTTCTTCATTTCTTTGGATTTCCTCAAAGAAGGGCAAAATAAGGAATGGCGTTAAAAACTGAAAAAAAAAAATGAAAATTGAAAATGGAGTGAATTTAAACTAATTTTCCAATATTCCAAAGTTTAGAATTAGGTCAAACGAATGAAAAAAAATTTGCATTTCATAAGCTCTTGAAGACCTTTTACAAGAGGGAAATCCCTTCCTTATTATGATGATATCCAAGCCTGACACTCTTTCTCAATCAAACATTTTTCATTTTTATCACCCCTATTGAATTTTGTTTTCCATTATCTTAAAATTAATTTTTTTCTAAATGGTAAGTAGATTAGTCCTGAGAATTTGTTTAAAAAAAAAACAGAAGACAAATTTACGAGGTTGCGATCATTACCTTCTACGGACGAGAATGAGGGGGGAGGGGGGTCGTAACAAAAATTCATCGATCTGACGATTTTGATAATAAATTATAGATATTATTTAGTAAAACTGTCATTCTAACAGATTCTAACGAAACAAACAATATGGAAAATCATTTTCTATGAAAGCTGACAAAAAAATGGATAATTTTCATCATTTTAAAATTCTTCATCAGCGATTCAGAATTAGGTAGGCACGAGTAGAGAAAAATGAAGTAATTTATGAGATTAAAGTTTTTTTCTCAAAACAAAAGCCACAATAATGAAGTTGATTGCATAGTTTCTTTACCTTCCAGTGCAAAATTAGAAAATTTCCCATTGAAACATTGAAAAAAGAACGAATTCCCCCCCCCCCTTGATCTAAGGGCTTAACTTAATGATTTTACTTAAAAGTTCTGAACAATAAAATGGGTATCCAGAAAAAAAAAATCAGTAAAATACTTTTCAATCAAGAATAAAAACCTATGCCCGCAGAACTAATTTACAAAAAATAAAACTGATTTAGCTTCAATAAGTCAATATTCTTATCTTCCCAAGTTTTCAATATTACATCGATGAAGGGAAAGGAAGATTTTGTCCCAGGATAAATTTTACAAAAAAAAAAGTCAGTTTCATATATTTTCAATTCGATGTATCTTCATTTTCAACATCCAGTTAAACAGTCAGCCGTAAAATGAATCAGGCCAAGAAGATTCTCCAATTACTGGAAAAAGAGAGAGATCAAATATCACAAGATCCTAAAAAACATCCCTTATTTTGCAAAAAAAAATTCAAAACGTGAATTTCTCAGCTTGTCGAAATACTCTTTTCCCCTCTCTTCACAAACACACATTATTCCTATTATATTTTTGTAAGTCTTATTCAAAAAAAGGAATAAATTTAAAAAATAATTGCATACCATTGAAAAAAAAAAACCAACAAAATGCAAGCAAATCAAGAGCGAAAATTGTATGTACAATCTATACCACCAGAAATTGACCATAATTTCATTTCAAAATAGTAAAATGAAAAATAAAATGACAACTTTGAAAAAATGAAATTTTCGAAGTTGAAAAAAGCTTTCCTAAAAAAATACGATGTAAAAATTTAAAATATATGGATTTATAAGTAAAATTTTAAGTTTTTCATAATCTCTTGCTGTAGAGTGAAAGATGCATTGATTTTTCCAGATTGAAAAACACTGCTCTTTTTTTTTAAAAAAAAAAGGTGAAATCACCATAAGAAAATTATTCGATACCTACTACTTACCAATAACTCAAAATCAGCTCTTGTTTTGAGATAATATTGTTTAAAGTTGACTTGATAGGTTACTAACTAAATCTAATAGATTAAAATCAAACATTCCATTAATTTTTCCATGTTCGGGGTTTATTTTCCTCTAAAATTAATTCAGTTTTCAATTTTTCAAACCTCCCTTGATATTTTTCAATTATAATGTTTTAACATAGGCCTAAAATCAGCTGCACATGGCAACCGATAACCAAGGGAAATCTTATGTAAAATAGTTTCTCAAAAATGAAAAGTAGTATTACAAACAACGTTGATATCAATTTTTTCAGACTAGAACTGTTGCCTAAATTGGAAATATTGTGCTGCGAACAACTTATTTGAATACATCGCTTCAATTGCTCAAATTCAACATAATAAGTAATATTTAGAGAATCCGAAGTCGAAATAATCGGCGAAACTTGATCGCGTAAATCTGTGATCTTTCAGTCAAATAATAATTATCTACCAATCCGTCGGTACCGAAAACTTCTTCTTTACCAGAAATTAACTATTGTTCTTTACTATGCTCTTGTACGACACAAATTACTCAATTATACGATTTGAGATGAAGAGCTGAAATCAATGTAAACATAAATCAACATAAAAATTCAACTTACGCTATAGAACCAGTTCGTCGCTTTTGAAGCACCACTTTGCTGCCGTCGGTAGCTAAAACAAACAAATTAACAATCTTTAATCAGTATTTGGAGTATTGATTCAGTTATCACAGGTGTTTTTTTCCACAGGAGGATAAATATGAGAAGAAAAATCGTATTTCAATGGTATCACAGTGATACTGTATCAATACAAATTATATAGGTTAAATTTTTTTTTACAAAATGATACTAGGTGTTTTGATGCACCAAACACCAAAATATGCCGCTACGAATACGCTGGAATAAGTAGATTCGATGAACTTTATCGAAATCGTATGACAAATAGTTTTGCTACCGATAAATTCGAAATAATTAGACTCGAGTAATCGAATGATATTGATATCTCATTAGGTTTACAATTAAACAATGGTTCTAGTACCTGATATAGAATGAGTAATTGCGGACATCAGATAACAATAAAGCACATATTGACGAGCCGAATTAATTTAGTTCAAATACTACGTGAACACAATAATTTAGATTAATGAATTATCAAATAAATGAGATAATTTAATCAAATAAACAATACTACAGAGATAGTAGTCTAAAATCGAACAGAAACAGACATGGCGAATTTTAGTGTTTACACAAAGAGAGAGAAAAAAGCTACAGATATAAAAGCTCTCGTTTTGCTACTTTCAAAATATATCCATTGTGCTTGAGTGATGCTAAACTGACATTGTAGGTCTAACAATCAAGAAAAAATCGTTCTTTTGAAACGAGTTTGATCACAAATCATGTATTACATGAATACAAGAAAAACCGAACGACTCTTTTTTTTCGAACGGCTCGTTCATTTGGGAGATAGAAAAAGTGTGAAAGTGTAGCAGCTTTTGAAATTTTATCAATTATGGATGAAAGTTTAGTGAATGAAAGGAAGTTTATAACCTTGCATAAAAACACACAGAAAAGTAATCAATAAAATGTCCTCGTATAAGCAGACTGTAGATAGATAAAAAATGAAAAAAATTATTATTAATAGTTTGTTTTTAATTAAAGTTTACGTATTCAATTATGTATACGCGTGAAAACTAATTAATGTAGAAAAATCACATCGTGGAGAAAATTACACGTGTAGCTTTCTCGCGCAGTTTCGTATACCTTACCACTTATCTCTTACGTACATGGCATCTAGTGTTCCGAATAAATGCCAGCTCTTAAATTATGAATGTTGTACATATTTTTAAATATAAATCATATTATATTACTAATTTTTCCGCAAATATTCATCGCAATCCGTTGGTCTCATTCTCTACATTATCGTGATGTATAAATTTCTCTATATCTTGGTTATCTATCTCTTATCACCATCGAAAGTTGGCTCATTCTTTCTCAATGAAAATTCAACCGAAACATATATGTCCCGAGAAGAACGGGCCAGTTTGAAGTTGGTATTTTGTCGTATACTTATTTTTATCAAAATACAAATAAATCTAATGGTTTATTTTTTCTTTAGAAATGAAGCCATTCAAATGTTCTATCATGCATACAATGCCTACATGGTTCGTTATCTTTTCGCATCTTCCATTTATATTTTCAATATCTTTGTACTTAGTGAACTCAATTATTTACAGGAAAACGCTTATCCGGCTGATGAATTGATGCCATTGAGCTGTAAAGGTAGATATCGTAATAGTCAGCCTAGTCGAGGGAACGTCGATGAAGCTTTAGGGAAGTAAGTATTTCGTTATCGTATTGATTTATTGAAGTCCTTGAAAGAATTGCTTTATCGCTCCTTTTTTTTTTGTAGTTTTTCACTCACGTTAATCGATACACTGGACACATTAGTGGTTTTGGGAGATTTCGAAGAATTCGAAAGTGCTGTCAAACTTGTCATAAAAGATGTCAATTTCAACACCGATGTCGTAGTTTCTGTTTTTGAAACTAATATTCGAGTTTTAGGGTTTGTCTTGAGATGATAAATAAGCAGATATTATACAATCGACGATTTTCACATTGGATGATTATTTTCTGTGCAGTGGATTACTTTCTGCTCATGTGCTTAGCGATGTATTGAAAAATAAATACAATCGGATGGCGTGGTATAAAGGAGAGTTGCTAGATTTGGCTAAAGATCTCGGTTATCGATTGCTACCAGCATTCAATACTCTGACTGGTATTCCTTATGGGAGAGTCAATCTCAAACACGGTGTTCGAGAAGATCTTTCTCAGCTGGCTGGTCATACGTGTACTGCCTGCGCTGGCACAATGATTTTAGAAATGGCCGCTTTATCTCGATTAACTGGAGATCCTATATTTGAAGTAAAATTTTTTTGTTCTATTTCTCTAGATTGAATAATTGTATTCTTAAATTAATTTTATAAATTTTTTAGCAAAAAGCCCACAAAGCTATGGATGAATTGTGGAGCTTAAGGCACCGAACATCCAACCTTATGGGAACAATTTTAGACGTTCATTCCGGTGATTGGGTCCGGAAGGAGTCCGGCGTTGGAGCTGGTATCGATTCATATTACGAATATTGTCTTAAGGCCTATATTTTACTTTCAGATGAAAAATACTTACGTAGATTTAATACGGTAAGTATTCCTAGTGGTTGTGTTATTGTTTGTCCTTCGATGATTATGGATATTTTTATTGTTTTTTTAAAGCATTATTCGGCTGTTATGACCTATGTCAGTCAAGGTCCAATGTTACTTGACGTCCATATGCATAGACCAAATACCAATTCGAAGAATTTTATGGATGCTTTGTTAGCTTTTTGGCCCGGATTACAGGTAACGATAAAATTTCATTGATACGTGGTAAATTATTCAAGTAACTACTTACATTATGTTTTGAATTAGGTTTTAAAGGGTGATTTGAAACCTGCCATCGAAACGCATGAAATGTTATATCAAGTCATGCAAAAGTACAAATTCATCCCAGAAGCATTTACGACTGATTTTCAAGTAATTTTATCACAATAGTGCATTGTTTTCAATTTTTTCGAGATTATATTTAAATTTATATTTTTTATGGTTAGATTCACTGGGGCCATCATCCTCTCCGTCCAGAATTTCTTGAGTCCACTTATTTTTTGTATCGTGCCACCGGTGATCATTATTATTTACATGTTGGTAAAAATGTATTGAGATCGCTTCAATCATATGCTCGGGTTCCTTGTGGTTATGCTTCTTTTGAAGATGTACGAACTGGAACTCATGAAGATAGGTATGAATTATTAATTTAAACTCTTCGCTGCCCTAATTTTATAACATTTCTTAATTTTATGTGTTTTTTTCTCAGCATGGATTCGTTTGTATTAGCAGAAACTTTCAAATACCTATTTCTCTTGTTCGCCGAACCTTCGGAAACTGTTATAAATTTAGACGATTACTTATTTACAACCGAAGCTCATTTACTGCCTTTATCGATTTCTCGATATTCTTCTCCAAATTATTCCAGCGTAAGTGATGGAATTTTCAAACCAGTATAAATTTAATTCCACTTCCTAATCTTTTTTCATTTTTATTAATAGGAAATCGATAGATTGTTGGTGTTGAATAGTAACAACGAAAGTCGCGATTCTGACTCGACGGAAAGTGACGACGATAATGACATGTCCAGGTCTTGTGTCATTCCTAAATATGTGGTGGGTCATTTTTTGAGACAGAATTTACGTAATATGTTCGAAGGAATTTGTCCTCAGAGGAAATCAGTCAGAAAATTACATCCTTCTCAATTCCAGGTAAAAACAGATTGAATCTGGAAGTGTTGATTTATTTATTTATTATTTTTTTAAACGATGTATTTTAATCAATTCTAGTCTTCCAACGAAGAACATATTCGATTATTGAAAGATATGGGCATCGCTGTTGTTACTTTATCTGATGGAAGAATACAATTGGTTCATAATTATTTGACTGTGAGTTTGTATAAATTAAATAATTGTTCTTCAAATGAACTTTGAAAAAGTCATTCGATAATTTTTCTTACGAAACCAGCGACATCTTTTTACATACGTCGGTTTTCATTTGATCTCAGTATGATAAATTTTTCGTAATCTGTACTGGATACAAAAATTATTCAAATATGTATATTTTTTAAGCAGGCTGCATCAAAAAGTGAAGCAAAGGAAGGCGCTTTATTCATGCAAGAGATGGTCGAACTATCAAAATCACATTCCGTTGAAAATACACCTCAGGCTGTTTCTTATTCAGTCAATAATCAAACTGTGGTACTTAGCGCCGGTCCAGCTCATTTTGGTAAATTGCTACGTGTCGATGAAAAAGTACGATTTACAACGAAATATTTCAAAATACCCCGATGAGAAAATTATCTACATGAGATTATGTTTTTCTTTATCGCGCAGCTTACAGGATTAATTAGCGTTGCATCACCATTGAGAGCTTGCGAACCTCTCAAGAACCCTGAAGTACTGAAAAATCGAATTGTTATCGTGGAAAGAGGAGATTGCATGTTTGTTGATAAAGTATGTAAAATTCCAATTCGAAGTGTATACATTTTTGTGTAATTTTGAAATATACCATTATTTTATTCTTAGGCTCGAAAATTGGAAAAAGTTGGAGCTATCGGAGGAATAATTGTAGACAATACGCCTGATTCCACCGCAGACCTATTGCCATTATTTACCATGTCTGGAGATGGAAATGATGATGTCAATATACCAATCGTTTTCTTATTTACTCGTGAAGCAAAAATGCTTATAGAAGCTGTAACTAAAGATCCATCTTTGAATATAACATTATCTCAGCTGCCGGCAGGTGAGAAATGTATACTCATTTGCTTTAGAACCACACATGCTCGATTTCTTTAATAATTTTTAATCCTTGGATCATCCTATTTAATGATACGAAAGCATGCGTAATGTGTTATAGATAAATCAAAGACAATACTGGACGCTCCTAATACTTTTCAGTTCGCAGGAACTGTCAAAGGAACTGTCCATAAGCCATTGTATGAACAGGTCTGGTATTTTCTCAAGTCCGAGTGGTTTTTTTTTCTTTTGAGTTGAATTGAGTTATTTACCAGCTAAATTTTTGTAGCGTTGGTCATTTTTCCCGGCATGTTTGTTCTCCGTCCTTCTAGAAATTAGTATTTTTCATTGATAAAACACTCGTCGTTTTAATGTTGATCTTGAAATGATTTTTTTTTTGTTTATACTGCGTCCAGTCAGCCTAATTCTTTAATTTCACAAATTGAGAAAGAATTTTAATCAATGTGGCTTTTTAGTCTTGCGATAGAGATATCTTGGATGCTTTTTTATATCCCTTTTCTTATTGCTCGTTAGCTTATTGAGTGTATTTGTTTTTGTTTTTTATGCCAAAGTTGAATTTGAGTCGAAAATGAAAGATTTTTTTTTTTTGCAGGAAATCTCGGCAAAAATACGTAAAGGAATCTTCACTAAAATAAAATCAACCGAAAGTTTCAAAGATGAGTTGAATCAGCAAACGAATCAAGAAATGAATTCCGAAAATCGAACAGAACCGATCGAAGAAGAGCACATAATCGAATTGCTGAAAAAACAGATACTCGTGCTGTTGAACTTTTTTGTGAAAAACATGAAAGTAGATGATAGAAACGTCAATTTGTTAAATCCAAATTTCAATGAAATTCGCGTATTTTCAATAGCAAATAGGAGAAGCTTGCAAGAAGTCGATGAACTGCTATTGCTCAAAGACGATAGCGACGGTAAAAAAGAAAAATATGAAAAATTAGTGGATATACTTTCATTCGCCAAACACGTCGACGAAAAAGTATACATTATGATTGAAGAATTCGAAAGTGAACCAAAAGTAGTCGATTATTGCGAACTGGAAAAGAAATACATCGAAATTAAGAAAACCCTTAGTAAATATAGCGGATCTTCACTAGCTTATGATTATGAATCATCATGCGACGAACAGAAAATCATTTCGGCGCAAAATTTCGTAGAAAAGAAAAAACGCCGAGTTTTGAAGATTAAAATTAAATCGAAATTCGTTCATGAATTTTTACGATATCGCAAGTGTAAATATCACTCGGCGAATAAAGATGATTTATTTGTTGAAAATTCAGAAAAAGTGAGTTTTGATTGTAAAGAAAAGTATGCATTGGGGATTAATGAAAAAACAGCCGCTTATACAAAAAGTGATAAAAGTAAACTTATAGGGTTAAAACCCGAAAATGAAAATTGGAGAAAGAAATGGCGCAAAGCGCGTGCTATTTTTCCATAAATCTATACTTGATACTTCATGTTTCACTTTTTTGTATTTTGAATTCGATCTTAAAATTGTCAAAGCGGTGATTTCTGGTAAAATTTGTTCAATAGATTTTTCGTGTTGTTTTTTTTTTTGATGCATTTTATTGTTAACTTTTAGCTTCTATATTGCATTGAAAGTACCATGTTGAATTTTTTTAAATTTTTAAATCAAAGTTTTTTGTTTGAAAAAACACATTATGTTTAAAGGGTGTTATTATTATGATGATTACTGTTACGTTTTTACTAAATTATAAGTAGGTAATTTGTTTTTACAAACATTTTTATTTTCTATTCATTTTGTTTATTTATTTTTTCTTGTATTTTGTTACTTTTTTCTTTGATGATGTTACCAGTTTGTATTGTTTTCTTCTGTAATGTTTATTTTTATGGCGGAATTTTGTAATTATGTAAATACTGATATACTTACTTTAACGCTTAAAAATATCTTAGGTTTTCGATATCATGATGCTGTTAAGCGTTATTTCTGTGATTATTTTACTATTATTCGTGTTTATTTTAATATAATTTTTTGGAAAAAATTTAGCTTACCTACGCTAAATTCTACAAACTTTTAAACGATGTATTTCTAGAAACACCCAACGCGAAGGTTTCAATTGAGAACGAAATTTAACGAAAAATATTAAACCTTATAATTTTCATTTTCGCAGTGTGATATACGTAATATTTTTATACGATTTTTTTTATTGATGTGTGTTGCGAATTCTTATTGTGAATATTAAAAAAATGTTCCAACTTAGATTAACCACGTTCAAAAATGAAGAAGTCAGCAGACTAATGACTGAAGTTTACAATAAATGGTTATCTACGTAAGTACCTACGTCGTGCATAATAATTACGTTTTCGAACTTTTTTTTCTGGTGATGACTCGTGTCGTGTCATTAGAAATAAAATACTTGTGAATACTTTATATTGTTCATTTTAATTATTTGTAAATTATGTATTCGTATTGGTTTGGTTGAGCAGTACCTCGCAAAGTCGCGAATAAGAAGATCAAAATATCGAAAATGACTGAATTATTTTTCATTATTCCGTATCTGCCAATCTGCCTAATTCACGCTCGCTCGCAACAATATGTAGAATTGAAATAATGATGAATAGCAAATTAGCAATATTCATTATAACGAACACTTAATTATTACTTTATTAATGACATTGACATAATGAAATGACTAGTGACAACTCAACTGACAGTGAGACTGACTATTTGAAAATAAAAATTAAATTAAAAATTCAAATACGATGAAAATTTCATAATTACCTTGAAATTTACGTCATTATTACCAGTGATTCATCCAGTTTTGATTGAAATCAATGATAATTCTATCAGCCCATAATTTTTGTTTTGATTTCATAAACTTGTGTAATAATTTTTGCAAATTTTTCTGATTAGTTTTTGGTGAATTTTGACAATTTTGTTTTACTTCTATCTCCATCAAATAGGAACATCCGTTAGCTGCTGGTTCTTTTGAAGAATTTAGATAAACATTTGAAGGTAAGCGTATTTCTCTGCACTCATACTCATAGCTCAGTATTCAATATTTAATCATAAAATTTTCCAAAATATTTCATCATACAGTTTTCCCATTCGTAGTTCAGTCGATTATACTCATTTCGTATAAAGTACTTGAATTGGTTAGACGTAAAACATGATAATTATCATTCTTTTATGATAAATGAAGTTGTATGTATTGCTCTAAATTTACACTTTGACCTTCCTTTTGAACTGATTCCTATTGATTGTTCGTGTATCAGGATATTAAAGATATCTTGTGTAAGTGATTTCTCCTACTTTTATTTCTTCAGAACTCAGATCCATGGCGCCCAAAAGCAAAGAAACCTCTCGCCAGGCGAAAAGTAAATCATCACGGAATATGAGTATGTCCATGTCTAATGACGCGGAAAGCAGCGAAGACGATTATCGGAAAAAGCGAGATAAAAATAATCAAGTATGTGTGTAGTGTACTGTGCTTATTCTATTTTACTCTTCTGTGCTCTGTCATTGAGCATATTGAATAAAAATCTGTATTTGTTGCAGGCTGTCAAGAAAAGCAGAGTTAAAAGTCGTCAACGAACTCAGGAAACCATGGAACGAGTGCAAAAGCTGAAAACCGAAAACGATATGTTGGAAGAGAAAATTAAAATACTGAGTAAAGAGTTGGGTTTCTTGAAAGATTTATTTTTAGCCCATGCAGGTGAGAATTTTAAAATTCAAAATTATCCTAGTCTCTCATAGATTGCAATATTTAACTGATTCTCAAATATTTCAGGGTCTTCTCAAAACGTCAGCATCGAAGGCGTTGATTTGGAATCTTTACTAAGCGATACAACTTCGATAATCGGCTCTGACCATAAGGATAATTAATCTCACTACAATTAGATCGAAACGGATTTGGAAATGTTATCGGAAAGACGGTTTTTAATGGAATTTTGAGCTGTGTTAATTTCACGATGCATGTATCGTTATCGGAGAGTTACATGTTTTCGAACCAGTCTTGAGATTTCTATTTTATCGAACTACTTGGTTAAATGTTTGTTACGACTATGAGTATTATTTAAATGTACCGAGTTGTATGGAAGTTTTGCATTTATAATTTTTATATGTACATTACTTACGTATTTTTCAGCAACTATGATAAGAATACCTAATCGATTATTATTTAATATTTCAAGTATTAAGTTACTTTCCGAATGATAACTTGTTCACGTACATCGAGAAAGTAACGATTTAAAGTGAACTTTATTAAGGAAATGGGTATAGTTTTTCATTTTTATTACCTATTTATGAATTATGTTTGTAAAGTTTTCATTTAATTGTTGTACAATTAGTAAACAAAAAAATCGTTTCAACTAAAGACTTCGATTGTAATATTGAAAATTTAGTAGATCTAATTTTCGCAATGAAATTGTTAACATTTTACCGTTCCATCTTTCATTAGTACCTTTTTATCAACTTGAAGAATTTTATGAAAATGTGGGTATTGTAAGATTACGTGTAATTGAAATGAAATTTCATTTCGTAAAAATGTTTGTTGTATTTAAAAATTAAAACATCGGTTTACAAAAATGTGTTGCAAATATGGTGTATACTTTACATATTTCTAGCTATTTTGAAGAAGAGATGTAAAAGGATTAGCAGTATTATTCTTCCGTTTACGCGTGTTTGAGTGAAATTATCTCCCGCTGGGACCTGGAGCAGGCGCTGGGGCTGGGCCGGGTGCGGGTGCGGGTGCGGGTGCTGGTGCTGGTGCAGGCGCTGGAGCTGGTGCTGGAGCCGGAGCTGGCGCAGGTGCTGGAGCTGGTGCAGGTGCTGGAGCTGGAGCCGGCGCGGGGCCAGGCGCAGGTGCTGGAGCCGGAGCTGGGGCGGGGCCAGGCGCAGGTGCTGGAGCCGGAGCTGGGGCGGGGCCTGGGGCTGGTGCTGGTGCTGGAGCCGGAGTAGCGGTAGTTGGAATACAGTTACTAAATCGACACTGGCATTCAATTGCGTTCGTTAAACTCTCTGTGAAAAGTAAATTAAGGTGTAATTGAAACAGTAGGTAATGAAGTTTTTACACTAGCTAAGATTTGAATTTTTAATCTAACGCAATTTTTAAAAAAATTAGACAAACAAGTTGGTTACATTTACAAGTAAAAGAGAAATCAGCCTACTGAAAACATTGGGCGCAAAACATTATCAATCGTAAGAATAAAATCTTAGTTCTTGAAAAACTGAACACATTTTTCAAAATGATGTTTTCCCTTTTCCCTAACTTGAAAATTTGTACCAGAAAAAATTGGAAAAAACCCTCTTCAGTTTTAATTACAAACGTATTCATCCTCATTTAACGTTGCATAACCATTACTCAAACATCTCGTGTGTATTCAATAATGCTATTTTCATACGCAGGCTTGTATAAAGGAGCATTTATGGTTTTAAAATTTTATTTTAGAAGGTAGGGATGGTGTAATGAATTTTTAAAATGCATGTAAGTATAAGTTGGAAATTTTAATTTAAATATCATTTTTTTTTATTTTTAAAAAAAGAATCAAGTTGCGAGATTGTTGGGAAAGAAGGAGGCAAATGTGATGAAAAATTGAAGAATGACGTGAATTTTGAACGAATTTTCCAGAGTACAGGATATAATTACCCAAATAAGGTGCAAATTATTTGAAAAATTGGGCTAATGTTATTTTTATTGATTTACTAGCCGTTTTTGGCCGTTAGAGAGTTTCTTTCTCCTCCCCTTGATTCGGAAAAAATTCATGAAGAAGGTAGGTAGGTACTTATGTACCTATATTCCTTGATTTTTCATTGCCATACATTTTATTTGACCTAGAAGTAATTTTTGAAAGAGTGATTATGGCTAGAAAATTGTGTCTATACCTAATTTCACTCTCTTCACTGGGTTTTGGGCTTTTTCATCATCACCACCCTCCCCCTCCCCCCAGAAAAAACATTGAACTTACTTTCCTATATGATCATTTTTTTATAGTGGAAAATGCGTTAAAATTTCAATTCCAATTTTGAAAGCATTCTAGCAAAAATTTGTCCCATTCATTTTTTAGGTACTGAATTTAAAAAAAAATGGAAATGTAATGTTTTGAATAGCCCTTGAAAAATAGATCTTGACGAAGAATTCAACACTCTTAATTTAAAAAAAAAATTTTAAACGTAATTCAAATTTTGAACCCGATGAAGAAGGGTAAATGTGAGGGTGAAATGTTTTGAGGTTTAGCATCCCCTCTTTTAAAAGACTTGGAAGATATCAGTGTAAATTACTTTCAAAATGTAATCATAGGTAGGTACCTATTTTCCTTATTATTGTGATTTCGTGTGAAATAAAATTATCCACTCCACAGAAAAAAAAAGAAATTCTTAACATAAAAATTGCTTGAAAAATTAATATTCTTAATTTCTTACCTCCTTTTCTTTCCAAACAACCAGCAACACATTCCGAGACCGTAATGTTGTTTTGATTTTGCAGCAGAAGACAAGTTTGAATCGAACCACTTCCTGTACCTCTGAAGCCGCAAAGTGTTTTGCATGCTCTTAATCTCCCCTGGAATGAATTTCTTCGTGGCAAACAATCACCGAAATTGAAGAAGAATACAGAAATTAACACAACGAATAAAAATTTGCACATTTTGGAAGTCGATGTTATAACTCGAAAAAAATCGCTTAAAATATTTCTCAAAATCGAACTGTTCAATCGTTTCAACTCAATTATGCACGTGAGGGATTCGCATTAATTTATATAAGTACTTCTTACTGGTCTTTTGGTAGGTAGGATTGTAGGTATTGAAATTATGAAAATTATTTGTTTAGGTTGATGTATCATTTGGAAAAGGCGGTACAAAAAATATTTAAAATGTTTATCGTGTAATTTTGACCCATTTTTCGGCAGCGGTTTTTTTATTTATTTGCACAAGTAGGTAAGTATTAAAGAAAGGTAGGTATCTAAATTCTAAACCCATTTAATCATTTGCTTACCCGGAAAGATAATTCGGTAAAATCAAAACGATGGTAGGTAAGTAAATACACCCATTGAACATTTTTTGTTAATCTAAGAAGATAACCACAATATCTGTAAATGACATTGGGATAATTGGACTAGCTTACCTACTATCTAAGCCAAACTAATTATTTGTTGATTTTTCATTTTTAATTTTTTTTTTTTTTTTTTTTTTAAGGAATAATGTAAATTTTCTTTTAAATACCTTTAGTAATTGGTTTTGTTCGTTTACTCAAGCAAATGAATGTACCAAAATGAATCATCCTATGGTATATTATATAAGTATTTAATCATTGTATCATTAATTTCGATTTTCATCTAAACACACAAAAAAAATTAAAGAACTAGGTATCTAGGTTATTTTGTAGTTAGCTACAATCTAGAAACAGTAAAAGGATTAAAAAAAAAAAAAAAAACAAGATATGTACACTCTAATCTGAGAAGAAATTGATCGAGTTTTGGACAAAAAAGTTGAAAGGTAGGTATATTTCTGCATGAAAGTAATGGTTTGTTAGAAGGGGTATATGCACAATTATTATCATTTTATTTTATTTTGTAAACCAAAACCATTTTTAAATGGGGAGAGAAATCATGGAACTTTTTATAAGCATAGGTACTAATGCGAATTTCAGCAAAAAAATTTAAATGAAAAATTATTATAAGGTAACATACCAGTTTTGGATCACTTTTTCTTTAAATTCGTGTCCTGACGTTATTTATGAACCAATTTTTGTGATTTTTTTAAAAAAAATAAACGTTGAATTTTGAAAAAAACGATTCTAAGTATTTTTTATCCAGGCTTGAAAGATCCAGAAAAAATACGCCTTTTTGGGGGGTTCTACCAATTACGGATCATCAAATAAAATTCAAGTTATGCATTTTTTTTTTTCACTCTGACTGTATTTTTAACATTACAAAGATGGCCTTCAATGATTTTCATTAAAAAATTGTTAAAAACCGAAGTTGAAAAACTACCAATTGTGGATCGAACCGTAATTGGTAGGAAAATTTGTGATTCGCAATTGAAAATTGAAAATTTTTCTACCAATTATGGATCAAACCAATTACGGATCACTTTCATTTTGGAATTTTACTGCGCGGATTTAATAATGTTAATCACCCAATATATAAAAACACGACGAAAATCTATTTATTCTTGTTGATTTTTTTTTTCATTTACGTAATTTTCGCAATAAAGTAGTGGAGATTTTAATATTCTATCGTTCAACGTGGGTTGGGTTGGTATGCAGGTATATACCTTATTTAATGTTTTGGCACCATTTTATCAACATTGAAAATAGAAGACGACATGCTATAAAAATTTTTATCATTATCAAGTAGAAATTAAAACATATACCAGTCATAAAATTAAATATTTCTAGCAAATTTGAAAAAGAGATGTCAAAGAATAAAATCGATTATTCCAGCGTGTGAATGTTTTGTAAAACTATCTACCGTTGGGAACCGGTGCAGGTGCTGGAGCCGGAGCTGGAGCCGGTGCTGGTACTGGTACTGGAGCCGGAGCCGGAGCCGGTGCTGGTGCAGGTGCTGGAGTTCAAGCATTAAAAAAAAATCCGAAGAAAAGTACATTGAAAAATTTATTCTCCAAAATTTTTCAATGTTTATATTCAACGTTTAAATTTTTTCATAATTTTTTTTTCGTTTGAATTTTTTCTCCAGAATTTTTCATCAACGTTCGAATTTTTTCTCCGCAATTTTTTAACGTTTAATTTTTTTCCTGGAACTTTTTCAACATTCAAATTTTTCAGGTATTTTTTTTGTTGTCTCAAGTTTTTCACTGTTTGAATTTTTTCTCAATTTTTTTTCAACGTTCAACTTTTTCCCATAATATTCCCAACGTTTAAATTTTTCTCCAGGAATTTTTTTCAACGTTTAAATTTTTTCCATGATTTTTTTAACGCTCAAATTTTTTCTCCTGGATTTTTTCCTACGTTCAGTTTTTTTCTCCGGAATTTTTTCATATTTCCAAATTTTTTCAACGTATAAATTTTTCTCCAGAATGTTATTCAACGTTTCAATTTTTTCTCCGGAATTTTTTTTATCAACGTTCGACTTTTTGCTCCAGAATTTTTCAACGTTAAAATTATTCTCCCGGATTTTTTTTCAACGTTCATCTTCTTCCATAATTTCTCCAGTGATTAAATTTTTCTCCAGGAATTTCTTCCTCCGAAATTTTTTTCAACGTCCAAATGTTCAAAATTTTTCCATGATTTTTTTCAACGCTCTATTTTTTTTCCCCTCGACTTTACGTTAAAATTATTTTCTCCGGAATTTTTTCATATTTAAATTTATTCTTCAAAATTGTTCAACGTTCAAAACTTTCTCCGGGATTTTTTGTACGCTTAAATTAAAGCGTTGAAAAGTCCTGGAGAAAATTTTGAACGTTGAACAATTTTGGAGAATAAATTCAAGCATTAAGTAAAAAAATCCGGAGAAAAAATACATTGAAAAATTTATTCTCCAAAATTTTTCAATGTTTATATTTTTCTCCAGCATTTTATTCAACGTTTGAATTTTTTCTCCATTATTTTTCATCAACGTTCGGATTTTTTTCTCCGCAGTTTTTTAACGTTCAAGTACACTTTTTACCAGAATTTTTTTTCATAGTTCGAATTTTTTCTCCGCAATTTTCTAACGTTCAATTTTTTTCCTGGAACTTTTTCAACATTCAAATTTTTTCAGGAATTTGTTTCGTTGTTCGATTTCTTACTCTCAAGTTTTTCACTGTTTGAATTTTTTCTCAATTTTTTTTTCAACGTTCAACTTTTTTCCATAATTTTCCCAACGTTTAAATTTTTCTCCAGGAATTTTTTCAACATCAAAATTTTTTCAGCGCCGAAAGTTTTTCCATGATTTTTATTCAGCGCTCAATTTTTTTTCTCCTGGATTTTTTGCTCCGTTCAAATTCTTTTCTCTGGAATTTTTTTATATTTAAATTTATTCTCCAATATTTCTCAAAGCGTAAATTTTTTTCCAGAATTTTTTTCCAACGTCAAACTTTTCCCCGGAAGTTTTCAGCGCTAATATTGTTTTTCAATGTTCAAATTTTTTACTCCAGAATTTTTTCTTACGGTTTAATTTTACTCCAGTTTTTTTCAACGTTCAATTTTTTTCAATGTTTGAATCCTTTCCCCAGGATTTCTTCCAACGTTAAAATTTTTCATAATTTGAAAACTTTCACGTTTGAATTTTCCGACTGATTTGTACTAATTTTGTAAGTAATGAGACAATTATAGAAAGCTCAGACTGCTTGAGCATTTTGGAAAATTCTTCTACCATTCTTTCATTTCCATTCTTCATCCGCAATAAAAATGCACTCGACAAAAATTCTTAAAACGAACTTCATGTATTTATTGTTCAAACTTAAAAGCTCTACAAAAAAGTAACAAAAATCACAAAAATAAAAACACAAATATGGTAGTACATCCGCACACAGAACACTTTCAATTCAACGACGCTAATACGAATGAAATAAGGAACCGAGCCGATGTTCTTTCGTAACTTTTTCCCTATCATGTTTCCTTTTGGCCTAATTACAAAATCGAATCTATTTTCGGGGCCAAATTATGACAAAACACATCGCATATTCTTCACAATCACCAGCTCACAAGAACACCTATCTTTACCCAGCTCCAATGTTTTTCAAATAAAGAAAATCTTATAGGTTTGGCTGGAAAATTCCAACACATTCTCGAACAGAATGGCCTTCGGACAGGACACGTTTAATAATTTAGTATCCTGGTAGTGGTACCACTGGTAATTACGCGTATTCCGATAAATTGTTCGTTTTTAATGAAAACGTTCATAAACCATTCACCGAATAGGTCGCGACTACACCGAAGTAAAAACTTGCACCATGATTTTATGACCACACAATCCCGGGCCTTCACTGTCGACACATTCCTAAGCGAGAAGCACAACTAAATAAGACTCGTTTATGTTTAGAGAAAAAAAATATAACAAAAAGAATTTATTCGACACGAAAAAAAAATAAAAGGAAAAGAGGAGGAGAAATACAAAACGAGAGAGAGTACCACCTTTAACTTTCTAATTTTGGCTTCCGAGCTTGTAAAAATGGTTTTTTCATTTCGACGAAGCACACCGCGTTCGAAGGATTTGATCGCGATCCCGTGAATAATACGATACTGACGCTGTTGTCTTTACATTTGAGCCATAATTTTTTACACCATCGGTTTAAATTTGGCAAATCTTTGGCGACATTGTCGTGATCGAAGTTTAAGTGGGCGATGGTGAGCTTCGATTCTTCGACTGATTTGTACGCTTGCCGCATGATCCATCGATTACCGTCGACAACGTTTAGTGGATGGCAGTTGTCATCACTGGGCGTGATGTATTTGCAATATCGTTCGATATTTGACGGTGTACTTATTAGAATACCTGAAGACAAGAATGAAAACGGATTGTCAAAAAAAAGAAGAAAATTTTCGTTTTCAGCATGAAAGATACGATCAGATAATTCTTGATCTTTGATATTATAAGCATTGATTGAAAAACGACACATATTTGAATCAGCGCGATTAAATGTACACGGATCACGAAACAAGCAAGAAAATAAAATATGGAGTAAATGGGAGTCTTCGATTAACATGCAACTCGTTTTTTTTTTTTTTTCAATTCCACAGCAATTGAAATTTTTTATCAACATTTGATGTCTTTTCTCAAGATATTTTTATTCTCAAAATATTTTACAATTTGAGAAATTTTTCTCAGCTTTGATATTTCTTCGTCAAGATTTTTTTCAACTGTGTCATTTTTTCCCAAGGAACAATTTTTCAACTATTTTTTCTCGATTTTCAACTTTGAAAATTTGTTTTTTAAAACTATTCAACTCTGCTCTTTCTATTTTAAAATGTTTTTCTCAAGATATTTTTCATTATAAATTAAGTTTATCCTCGACTCTGAAATTTCTTCTAAAATTTTTTGTCTCAAATCGCAACTGTTTCTCAAATTTTATCCAGCAATTTTTTCTAAAAATTTTTAGCATAAAATTTTTTTTAAACTCTGTAATTCCTACTCAAATTTTTCCCCTAAAAATTTTTTATACTGAGTCACTTTTATTCATTTGACTCAAAAATTATCGGACTCGGGATGAAAAAAATCAAAGAATGGAATTTCAGAGTTGACAAGACTCGAGAAAAATAAAAGCACTTACTATATGGATGAAAAACTTGATGAAAAATAAAGAATTCAGAGCCAAGAAAATTTCAGTACAAGAGGGAAAAATTTTTGAGTTGGAAAAAGTCAGAAGAAACCTTTGCGGGAAGGGGGGGATTGAAAAATGCCGTGACAAAAAATGATTTGAGAGTTGAAAAATATGCATTGAAAAAATATTTTAAGAGTCAAAAAATATCTCAAGAAAAATATACTAGAGCTGACATGTGAAAAGAAGAAAAATTTTATGAGAGTTGAAAACATTTTGAAAAATAACGTGACCTGGGCCAATAACTTTTCGTCAGAATTCAGAAAACTTGTTGGAAATGCCAGAGTTTCTGTGACTTTTTGATATCAAAATAAATAAAAATGACTCGGGTGTGAAAATGTTCGAAAAATGCCAACTTGAAAAAAAAAATCAAAATTCTGAGCTGATCAAAAATTACCTCAGCCTTAATTTTTTGCCCCCTCACAAGCTCGAAAAAAGAATTCCAAGAAAATCACGTAAAATATACGAAGATTGAAAATCAGAATTGTTCACGCTGGAGAACCAATGCAAAATGACGAGTAATCACACATTCTACATACACGATTATTCCTCAAACAAGGAAAAAACAGATGTAAAAATTCTTACTTCTTTTGTTCTCCTTTGATAGGCTATGGAAAATACTAGTGGCTAGCGAAGACGTATTTTCTTCTTCTTTTTTGGAAATCGAAAATACTTCTTTATCGGTTAAATGTTGTCTTCCCTTCATAACAGCATCTCCAAAGCATACATCTGCAAGAAAAAAACAAATCACATTTACTCACATTTTCAAAGTATTTGAAACCTTTTGAAAATGAAGAATGATTGGAGCAGGATATTTTTCAAACATATCACGATTTTTTGAGGGGAGAAGAGAGGACGAAAGTTCACACAATTTTTTTCATCGAGATAATAAATTTTCAAAATTTTGAAAATCAGGACACGTCTTTGGTACCAAATGAGTAAAAAATAACGTAGTTTTTGAAAGAAGTGTCTAAAATTAGGATTTATATGGAATAGTAAACACATCTTGCTTTGTAAAACTAACGAGAAAATACACCTACTTTGAGATAATTTTAATTGAACGAGTTTCAAGGACGAAATACTATCTTCGACGGAATCGTGGCCTTTGTTTCCTTTTTGAATTTCCAAATTGAGAAATTCCGACGCTAGCGTTTGTAATTTGGGTTTTCTCCAGCGTTCTCCGGATATATTATAAATAACGCTCGTATCGATCACATAAGGGTGCATAATCTGGAAATGAGAAAAATCGTTACAAAATACATATTACTTCCTCGATTAACGTGGATATATTTCAAGGCTCAAGGTCAGCTAAAAAACTGAAACTAAAAAATAATTCAAAAAAGACCACAGACAGAATGGTATCATAAGCAAGTCTTGTCTTTTCCAGCTCACTTTTACAAAAACTCAGTCTTGTGCATACCTTTAAGGCGTGTAAATCTATATTCAAGGAATGTCCAACTAAAATGGCATCGGGTGGTAATAGGTCGATGATATCTTTCTGAACGTCTTCCAGCCTTTTATCAACATTTCTAAGCATTTCTTCGTTGATTCCGGAGAACTTCGTTAAATAATTGGTAATTTTATTATATGGTTTCACTAGAGATTCATAAACGACCTAAATACGTAAAATTTTTCAATTAGTATCATTTCAACAGGTAAAAATCCATAAATAATTTGTAACATCAGCGAACTTACTTCAGAATTCTCGTTAACAATGGTTACTCTGGTAAGTTCGTTTTCACTGGCAGTGGTTAAACACATTTCGCAATCTACACCGAATAATGGAGAGGTATCTGAGACTTCTTGATACACATCTTTAGTAAATCTGTACTTCGTATACCTGCGAAAAAAATCCACAATATTGGTACAGTTATCAGTAGTCATTCAAACAGGCATCGATGTAAAATTTCCAAAAAAAAAAAACCAACAATAAAATAAAATTAGAAACTTATGCACTTTAAAAAAGCCTAATTCATTAATATTTAGGAACCTCACCCACACCGATGCCTGCAGCAAATACTCCAAATTGAAATTACGCTCTACTTACTTTTCGCTTAGTTCTCCTTTAATAGGCACAGGATAATTTTCCACGACCATTTGCCATAGAGAAAGTAATAAATACGTTCTGGGGAACTTATCCGGTACAGATGAGTTACCAGTCGATGGTGGATTCATGACTGGGAACGCAGGTTTAAATAAACGGAAGATGTTCGTTTCTTTTGATAGCAGTTCTTCTTCGGTGCCAAATTCTGTTGATCAGACACCATTTCACGGGTCAATTTTAACAATTACGTGATTAAAATTGATTACAGCTACGAATACTCACTTTTTATAAGACTGGCTCGATCATTGTCGGAAATACAGACGGCCGAAAGATCGGATATCACGTCACCGTCATAAGAATACGAACTTATCACTTCGACTTTGACGGAAAAATGCTTGGAGAGGAATTTGAACGAGTCTTCATTTTGTAAATAATCGTCGACGCTCAACCCTTCGGCAACGATTAGAGAAACATTTTCGATTTTGTTAAATTTCTCGATCAAACACCACCTGAAATACGCCAAGATGATTAGTTTACAGCTATATTTTCCGTAGCTAGCTGAAAAAAACGAATAACATACCTGGGAGACGAATTATAGGGTTTGAGATACGGCCCGAATAAAAAATACGCAAGCATATGTTGAATATCCTTCATGAACAACGGTATTTTGTTCTCGGATTCCAAATCGATGGTAGATTTCAAACCGTCATCACGAACTCGTATTCTAGGCATTCTCTGCAAAACGAATTACAATATTAATACATCATCACAATCAGTCTAAGATTTAAAATCAAAACTTACCGTCAGGTACAACTTTCGTTGGCGGAGATCACATTTCAAAGCGGCGTATTGATCCATTGTGAGTGAATGTGGTGGTACGGTTTGTATATTCGACGTATTCGAGACTTCTTTAACGACGTCATTCCGTTCCTGCGATTCATTCACTGGTTTGTGTCTTTTCGAAATAGGTTCTTCGGTGGTTTTGGCTTGTTTATCGTTAACGATAGTTTTGGCTTGCCTGCTGGTATTAGATTCATCGTCTGAATCACTACTCGAATTCTCCGATTCTGCCTCCATTACGGGTTCATCTGGTTCCTAAAAATCAATGTCAAGATTAGACCACTTCATCGACTCACATCACCATCACAGTAACACAACCACCACGACACATTCTCAAATAGTAGACGAACACTAATAAAGAAAAAAACAAAACGAAAACGGAAACTAACCTGCCTATCTTGATCATTCAATTTTGCTATATTTGCTAACGCTGTAAGTTTTCTTTTTCTACTTTCAAGCCTCTTTAATTTCTTGTCGGATAATTTAGTTAAGCTCATAATTTATAATAAATGCTGTACCGAAAAGAATACTCTAATGAAACATGCCAGGTACGTTAGTAACAGTATCCAAATATCTACCAAGTTTTCTCCATCGTATAGTTACCTTTGAATGTTAATTCTTCTTGTGGATACACGCTGGATACGCATCGTTTTCCAACCCTCACAATGAAGTTATTCGGCGGCTGGATACAATTTCGATGATGCCGGCAGCTGGACGTACTCCTGTAGCGTGTTTCTGAATGATTTTCGCTGTAACTTTAAATAAATTACGTTAATTATTCCTACTTTTACTAAGGATAGTCAGATTAAAATTTTCGAAACGAAACCATTCTTTTAAAAACTCAAAATAAAACTTTGTTGACTTAGCACATGTGCGATTTCAACCCACAAAAAATTTTTCCGTCACAGATAAAAATAATCAGAACGTAAGTTTGAAAACATCAAAATGTTATATTTACGTAATTACCAAAGAATTACTGAATTATATGAAACCAAATGATAAACAAAACTTTTTTATTTTTTTTTCGTAAAAATTTTCTCATTTCTGAACTTTTCTCTGTTTTTCCTCGCAATAATATCGAATTGTTAATTAAAATTTGACATCACAAATGATCAACTTTTCCGAAATATAATATAATTTTTAAAAAAATGAGTCAACGTTTACGTTCAAAAATACGGAATTATCAAAATTATTAATAAATCACAAACGAACTATCGCCATCATTCAACTTATAACATAATCTATGTAATACTATCCTTTGAAATAATAATTTTCGCGATACAAAAACTAAATAATAAAACATAAAGTAAGTACATTCGTTGTCATTTATCAAACAGGAACTAAAAATAAAAATACTGCAGTTTCTCCGCTGCTCACTTTATCACGAACAAATAATCACTTACTAAAACTATTTGGATCTAGACTTGTCAGATTTCCTCACAGGGACATCATTATCGGGTATTTGTTCGACCTCGATCATCTCTATATCTTCGATACCTTTAATATCATGCACCGACATTTTGGAAAAATCTCCAGGCAAAACTGTACTACTTGGTAAAAAAGTCATTCTAATACTATTCCTCTGCTCATCGGAATGCTTGGGACATCTCACCGATCGAGTACACAATCTTCCGGTATGCTCGGATACAACGCCGCACATATTAGCCAATATATTCTGTCTCTGTTCTTGATTCATATTGCTATAACTCAGGTCGTCGTTTTCGTCGCCGTTACTCAACGATAAACCCTCTTCGTTCTTCTTCTTGTTATTCTTATGCTTGTTACGATCTTTTTTCTTACGTCCATCAGGACGTCTGGTCGCTTTCGGTGGTACCCATTCGGCGTTATTTTGATTCATCGCGACGCCATCACCGTCACCGGACTCGTCCGAGTATTTTCCATCTTTACCGCTGTTGCTACTCGCTAATATACGACGACTAGCTATTCTCGAACTGCTACGACCCATACCGACGCATTTTTCTAGATGAGGTGCGAATCTGACAGCTCCGAGAGTTCGACCGCAGTTAGGGCATATACATTCGTTGGTCTCTTTGGAGTTAGCAGTATTGAATATATTCGTATGGTTGAATGATTTATCTTCTTTTACATATTTTTTCAGTTCTGTTTGCAGAGATTGCTCGAAATGTTTCTCGATTTCTACCTGGAATACGATCTCGGTGAAGATTTCTTCCAGCAAGTGATCGTACATTTCTTCCGGATCCATAATGATGAGTTGGCAATACCAGGTTACTTCATAAATCGGTCGATGAAACTGCTACCAAAGCTTCGCAACTAGAAAAACAAACGATCGTATGAAGACGCCGGCAACTTCATTCGTTGGTTTCGTTCGGTAAAACGGACATGGTATGTTGAGATGCCACTGCCACGATGATGATGTGTGATCACAAACCACCACGTGGATACGTACTCGAGCTCGTAAATTGATCTGCGTATTAATTTACACTTGAAATAACCGTTCGCGATTACTGTTTAACAATACGATATAATTAAACTATGTTTACCCTGAGACGATATGGAAGTTGGAAAAATCGAAACTTATGAAATCATAACATGATGAATTATACTCAAACGAATATTCGATTGACTATCTTCAACGCGTCGTTTTTTCCCCTCGAAATTATAATTAAATCAAACAGAATAATTCATTATTTTAATTAGCATTCGAGTTATCAATCGAAAAAAAAATTATCATTATCATTTAGAAAAATGAAATCAGCTGATAGTCAAAAAAATCTTGTTACATTTAACGTTTCAAAACTGTACACACTGATTTTTTGGGAATTCCCTATCAGCAAGTTTTAACGCCGACATGATTGGCAATTCTGTTTTAACATGGCATTCGAAAAATTATTTATGTTTACGTTGTCGTGTGTGATTTAGTCTTTGTGGTTCTACCTTTAGAATACGAATTAAGTAATAAGTAAAGTGTTACGATATCAAATTAATTATAATTTTCAATTAATCGTCGATTAATCGTTAAAATTTACGAATAATTAATGTGCTGTGTTCGATGTGTACGAATTTCGCGTCCACATCAACGGTGAAAGTTATACGATCTAGTTTCGTGCGTAATTATTTTCCCATGTAGGTCGTAAATATACGTAGTAATTTGCAAATCGTACAGTGTTTTTTCTACCTTATCGTCCGAGTGATCGAATGATTGAAATCCAATTTCGTTTATACGTCGAAATGTACCGAAATCCGGAGTGAAAAATGAAGTAACCCGATTCCATATTTAATCCATATCGATCGATAATCTCACCTTTGATAGAGAATTCTCCGTACAACGTTTCTCGAGCGATCCTCGAATATCTATGAAGTCATCGTTAAACCCACCGACGTCATTGTATCATTTATAGAAACCATGATATGATAGTGTAAGTACATACAGCTTCAATATGTATCTTTCTACGAATGTTATTTGATCTACAAATGGATCAAAATCGATACCTCGCAATTTATACTACACTGGAATCCATTTCCGGGCAAAATTACACGTCATTAATGGCTGATTGATTCACCTTCTCTTATCATATGTTTCAGAACACCCAGCAGATTACAATGACAACGAACACAACAACTACCTCATCGACACCATCCATTATGACTCCGGCGATCTCGATCATCACCCAGAGCACATCGGGGCCGAACGCTTTGCAACCAGATCAGATATTTTTGCAGACCAAATGGGCCCAAGGGATAGCCGGATTTTGCGTCTGGATCGCTTTATTTTTGACCTGCCAACAGGTGAGATGATTTTGGCCAGATCGGTGTAATTTATCACGCCGTGACCGTCAATGATGAAGCGTATCTGAGTTGATCGTATAGACGAGTCAAAATCAAGGTTGTTATGATTATTATAAAAATATAATTGTATCGAGTCTCGTTCACCGGCTGTCCTATGTGGTCCTTCTGGACGTTTGGTTATGGTGTTGGAGGTATCCGAGCTGTATTCTGGATCGCTATGCGGGTCGCGACCTCAATACATTGGCGATGGTCTTCATCGTACGAGGTACCATCGAATGATATTAGCTGAAGTGGAAAATTGCCAATGCTGGATGTCGGATCAAGATGGGCTGTAAAATTGAAAATTTCCTCCTTTCTGAAAGGTTGTGTAGGGCAACCAGATTACATCACGTTTCGTGATCCAAAACACATTCATCAAGTTCAAAGTCTCTTATCTCCATCTAGCACGCTTGGTTTAATCAACGTTCCGCGTATAATTGATTAATATCTCGCGTACGTACGACGTACTTTTTTTTCCAATCGCACAACCACCTAGAAAAACATTCTCTGGTCGGATACCTGCCCGAAAACACTATTCCATCGAATTCACGCCGCTGAGACACTGAAAATAGGCCGATAATTGGCCGACGAATATTCCCGAATCTCTAATTGAGTAAATAAACGCCCGCCTAATAAATTCCAAAACGACGCCGCCTGTAAACTGATGGGTATTTACCGCAGGGAACGCGGATTTTAATTACCCTCGGACGTACTAGCAAAGGGGAAGATAGGGCAGGTAATCTCGATGAGATATTCCTTTAATGCCGATACCCTGCGGTATTTTGGGAATGAGACGTTGAAGGGAGGGAGGCAGCAGGGACGAGAATGCTCAAAATATTCTGCTTGGTATGTTGCTTTTCATGTACAAGCGCAATTGCGCGGTACTTTTATTGATTAATAGACTAAACTTCTCCTTCGTCTTTGGCGTTCAATTCGTCTCCAAATTATTGTTTAATTTGGCAGCCTAAGCTAGTGGCTAGGTTCCCAAGTTAAAACCGACCAGTGGACGTGATTTATGCGAAATTAAACGATAAGCTGATGTTTTACCCTTGACATTGCTGGACATCGTGGTCTTAGTTGTCGTCGCGAAATTGTGCAGCGTGGAAGTAAATTTATTGGTCAACATAAGTTATAAAGGTTATTAAGATGGTTATATCTCTAGGATGATTGAAATTCAGTTGCTTGAAATTCGATTTTGATAACTAATCATTTATGTAAACAATGTTCCAAAATTTCCTCGACTTGTTTTTGACATTTATATCGTTTTCCTTCTAGATTTTCCTGCTGTTTTTCTAACATAATTACCATTATGTTTCGAAAATTAGTTCCATCTAATTTTTCTAATTTTCTGAGATACCTTTTTAGGGTTTATAAAATCATTCAAAGAAAATTTTGAAGAGAATTTTTTAAAAAATGCCACACTAGTGAACTGCGATTTTTTTTAAAAATGGAATCCTAAATCCCTCGAAACCGAAATTTCAACTGCTCAAGTTATGTCAATTTTTGACGAATTTCCGAAAATTGAAAAATTTTCCAGCAAAAAATTAGACCTGTTTTGGAAAAAAGTATTCAGGTCCCTCATGAAAACATTTTGACCTCCGAACTGGATTGTAATTTAGATTTTTTTCAGTATTTTGAAATATTTTCACACCATTGGCATCCAAATTAACTCTTGCTTCAAAACATTGAGTTTTTGCTTTCTTTCGACTCAAGAATTTCTGGTTTGATTTCTATAGGTGAACAACTCGAGCGTGTATTTTTAACCATTTTTTAATTGGATTGCTGAACCATCGGTTTGGAAAAATGAACATTTTTCACTCAATACTGATTCTTTGAAATCAATTTCGACCATTTCCAAATAATCTGAAGTGTCCATTCAATTTCAAATTTTCACAATTTAAAAGCTGGTCAGAAATATAAATTTGAGACGTTTGCCTGGAAATTAAACTGCTGATGGATTTTCAGATTTGATTGAAAAATTCGAAAGGAAGCGAGAATTTGATTTTCAGCTATCAAAGTCAATTACGACGCCATCTGAAAAATTTCTATTATTGGAAATCGAAATTGCGTTAAAGGCTATAGAATTGCTGGAAATGGTCAAATTTTGGTTCAGGGGGTCAAAATTATTGGTAGGGACACTTATCCCAGAGGCTTGATTTTTGAATTTGGGGTCAAAATGATTCCAGAAATTGATTAAGAGAGTTGAAAAACCTAAAATCTGATACCGAACTCTGTAAAGTTGAAAAAATCAAATTTGCTTACAATTCGCCTCCTGTAGAATTCAATTCTCTGTCCCTAAAAATAAATTCCAACGATCAAAAACCACGAATTTACATAGATAGGTACATCACTCGAAAAAAATATATCTTGCCTCCCCCCCCCCCCCATCACACTGATCGGGGTTTCGTTTTTGAGTCAAATATTCCCACAAAAAACTGAACAACTTTGGAAAAAATTTAAAAATTTTGAAAATTTTCTTCAAATCATTATTTTTTTTCAATTATTGAATTCATCCCTCTCAAACAGAATTTTTTTTTTTGAAATAATTATCCAATGGTTTTGTTTTTGTACCTACCCAAATTGCATTTTTTCCAGAGAGAATAACTTCCTGGATGTTTTTCAAGGCTTCATAAATTAAAGTTCAAGTTTTTTAGACTTTTTGAAAATTTCCGCAAAAGACAAAATTTATTGACATAAAATAATTCTTCTATGTCATAACAGTCAAACTTTTAATGGAATGGACAAATTTTGAATTTTTTCAAATCCGGAATGTTTTTAGGCCTAATTATTTTTAAAAAGCTTCAATTATTCACCAACGATTTCTCTGAAAAAAATTTGAATTCAAGACGTTTTGAAGTATTCTATTTTCATTGATCAAATTTCATCAAAAAATTGCATTGGTAGGGTCTCTTTTTTTTAGTATTCTTTTTAAATATTTCCTACTCGATATTTTCTGTACTTTTTTAATGTTTTCTTAATTTTTTCACCATACAAATCAAGTGCTTCAAATCGACGAATCAACAATTTTTTAGTTTATCACTCGATTTAGAGTTGAAAAGGGTCCATTTTTGTAAGAAGAAAAAAGGAAAATCCATTCTGGTATTTTTTTTCCCCAGATTTAAAAAGTTCTCCAAGCCCTATAAATTGTTTTCTTAACTGTGCTGTTTTCTCAATTTTTTTCTCAACTTTGATCTATTTTTTCAATTTTTTTCTCAACTGTGATCTGTTTTCTCATTTTTTTTCTCAACTTTGATCTATTTTTTCAATTTTTTTTCTCAACTGCGATATTTTCTCAATTTTTCTCTCATTTTTGTAATCTATTTTCTCATTGTTTTCCTCAACTGTGATTAGTGTTCTCAATTTTTTCTCATTTGCAATCTGTTTTCTCATTTTTTCCTCAACTGTGATCTGTGTTCTCAACTTTTTCTCATTTGTAATCCGCTTTCTCATTTTTTTTTCCAACTGTGGTATATTTTTTCAATTTTTTTCTGATTTGTAATCTGTTTTCTCATGTTTTTCCTCAACTGTGATCTGTGTACTCAATTTTTTTTCTCAACTGTGATCTGTTTTCTCAATTTTTTTTCTCAATTGTGATCTATTTTTTCAATTTTTTTTTTCAAGTCCGAAATTTTTCCTACTGAGATATTTTTTCTGAATATATTTTTCAACACTAAAATTTTTCTCGATTTTTTTCAACTCTGTAGATTTTTTCTCAATGATTTTTCAACTCCAATGTTTTTTTTATGGATAATAGTTCAGTTCTAAAAAATTTTCTCACTAAGTATATTTCTTAACCCTTTTTTTCATCTTTTTCAACTCTTAAATTTTTTCTCAAAATTTTAGTTCCTCAACATCAAGGAATTTTTTCTCTCAACCCTTGCATTTTCTTTCTGAAAATTATTCCAGCTCCAAAATTTCCACCATTTCCTAGAATTTTTCAGCACCTTTCAATTATCAACTCTGAAATTCATTTCATCCTCTCATCTTCACAACTGCAAACAACCAAATCATCCAACACTCGTTGACATCTATTTATCTCGCGATTACCAACGTAATCATATTCTCTAGATAATCCATACACCGAAACCGGATTCCGCGACATCATAGAGCATAACGCAGCCTGCCAACGTTACAGACTGGTACATTACATAACCACAGCCGCGAATAGAAAAAGAAAGACGATCATAATTCCATCGTGTTCCTGCAGTCGCGAACAATAATAAAAACAACAACAACGCTCGCATTAAATCGTGAAATTTCTCATCTCGATTCGCCGCGTATCATCGACATGGGCTCTTCTCTCTTTTACTAAAGAGCATTGGACGACGATACACTTACGCCGAGCTATTATAATCCAGCATCATGCTGCTTGGGATGCTGCTATGCGGTAATGAGCTGGGAGAATCAATGATGCATTTGCCTTCAATACGTATGCTTCAGAGAAAGCTACCAAATATAGAATTGTATTCGCCTATGGCAAATTTCGCGGTATTGTTTGTATTATATGCAGATACCGCAGCTACCGCAACCACGTGACGGATGCGCCTATTTTCAGCAACGTAGAGCTCGTTCTTATCGCTGTACGATTGTTCAAAAGCTCCAATTAACCGGATAAGGAAACTTTGGAACGTGGAAAGCACCACCTACTAAATAATTTTGCTAAAAGTAGGATTTCGAGTCTAATTTCACACCCAAGTTCAAACTTTTTTCATCTCTTAATTTTTTAAAATTTCTATAGGTAATTCGAAATTTTTTTCGAAGCTGATACAATTTTAAAATTTCTCCATGATACATCTTTTAAAATTCTTATTTTGGATTCAAATTTGTCGTTTTTACAATTTTTTCAATTCAAATTTTTTTAAAACAAATTTTCCTATTATAATTGATCTTGAATTCCCTTAAACGCTAAAATTTCTAGAACCAACGTTATTTTTCGAAAATGAAGAAATTAAAATAGGATTTTGACAATCCAAGTCAAAGTTTATTCCAAATTGAAAATTTTTTTCAAAATTGCATCCAATTTTAAAAATTCTTCGTCAGTTCTCCTTTTTAAAATTTTAATATTCTCAAATAATTTTTTCAAACTCTGATGTTTTCCATTCTTTTTTCAAAATCGTTTCCTTTAATTTTAATATTCCTTCAACAGTAAATTTTTCAACCAATTTCTTGAAATACACGTTCAAATTTTGATTTTTTAAATTTTTTTCAATTACCTACAAATATTAAAACTTTCATCTCTTACAAGTATTCAGTAGAATTTTTTTCTGGAAAACCAAATGCTCAAAAATTACAAAAATGAAGGAAAAATTACTTCCTTATCTATAAATCAATGAAAATTATGAAAAATAATTGGAAAATGATTAGAATTGCAGCACAGTAATAAATTAGTGAAAAATTGACTGAAAGTAAACAATGAAAAAAAATTTCTGGAAAATCAGTGAAAATTGAAACAATTTCTCTGATTTTCCATGTGTTGCAATTCTGATTTTTTTCCAGTGACTTTTCACTAATTCAAAAAAATAGGGAGTATTGGAAAAAATGTCCGAGCTGAAAGAAATTTTTAAACATATCAAACCGAAAAGAACACAGTTGAAAAAAATTTCAGTATCTACTCTCTCATTTATAAATTAGTGAAAGTTATTTAAAAAACACTGGGAAACAGCCAGAATTGCAGTACAGCATGAAATCAGTGAAAAAATATTGAAAACCAATGAAAATTCTTTGAAAAGTCAGTAAAATATTTGAAATGTGCTGAAAAATGAGTAAATTTTTTCAAGTCAAGTTTTTTCAAAGATTAGCTAAAATGCGCTGAAAAACTTCAATATTTACTTTCTCACTTATAAATCAGTGAAAATTCACTGAAAATCAAGCGAATTTTTCTGATTTTCCCTGTATTGTAAATCTGACTCTTTTTTATCAAGTTTTCACTAATTCAAAATGAGCAAATATTGAAAAAATTTCGAATCTGAAAGAATTTTTAAAATGAAAAAAATTACGGTTGAAAAATTTTTCAAGTCTGCTTCCATATTATAAACCTGTAAAACTTACTTATTGAAAAGCACTAAAAAAGATGGACAGAATTGCAGCACTGTAAAAAAAATTAGTGAAGAGTTCACTGAAAGCAAACAATGGAAAAATTACAAAAAAATCAATGAAAATTCACTAAAAGTAAAAAGGCAGTAAAAAATCTTAAATTTGCTGAAAAATCAGTGAATTTTTTAAAAATTTCGTAAAGTTTTTCAAAAATTAGTGTATGTTTTGAAAACTTAGTGAAATTTTTCACAAAAATCAGTAAATTCTTTGAAAATTTAGTCTTTTTTTTTCAAAAAATCAATGAAATTTTTGTGAATTTTTTGAAAATTTAGTGAAATTTTCTTCAAAAAATCAGTGAAATTCTTTTAAAAATCAACTAAAAATATACTAAGAATAAAAGAATTTCGGAGATTTTTTGCGTGCTGCAATTTTATGTTGTTTTTTTTTTAGAGAGAGAATTTTCACTGATTTGAAATTAAAAAGTACCCGAGTCATGATTTTTTCCACTTTCCTGTTTTCAATTTTTTTTTCAACGTAATTTTGAAAGTCTCTTCGGACTCGAAAATTGTCTCCAATAATTAATTTTCCTTTAATGTTTTGATTTTTTTCCATACCAAAAGTCATTCAAACTAAAAATTTTTACATTCTTCAATTTTTCAAAAAAATTTCAGCTTCATTTTTATCAAAATTTTAAAACATTTGAAAATTGAATGCAGTTTTGAAAAAATTCAAGATTGAAGGAATTGAAAAACTCTAGAGTTGTAAAAACTACAAAATGGAACGATTTGGACTTGAATCGTCGAAATCCCATTTTCTTCAAAATCATCTAGGAGCTAGTTCGAGAGCATCGTTGAATTAGAAAATTACCCCTATCCCTTTTATGTACAACGCAGACGTCAAAGTTACAGGCTTTTCTTAATATAATGAGAATAAACCATCATTGTGGATTTCGATTCCTCTGTCTATACTTCGAGTACATGTTTATTCGCGAGAAAAATCGCTTCCTCACTACTGCCTCTCTTTACCAGGAAACATGTTGCTAACGAATACCAAACAATATCTGTTCGAAGGCATCTTCAAAGCCGCCAATAATTGATCTAATCGCGGTCGAGTATTCCTTTGTGTTGCCTGTTTTTTTGCCCCATCGGTCGTAATTTTTTTCTTCTTTTTATGTTATTCAAGAGCCGACGACGCGACGATATAATAATTGTAACTGTAGAAACGACGGCAGGGCAACAAACGGATCGATAATTCGGTGAGACGACGAAGGCGAGGCGGTATAACTAAAATTGGCCACCCGCTCCATCGGCATTGTACACGTATAAAGGCAAAATACACCGCGGTGTGTGGTTCAACGTATAGTTACTCTCTTTCCTGCTCACGTTGATTGGCAATTCGCACTTTTTTACTGACGTATGAGCGAAAAAAAAAAAACACGAAATTCGTCAGCATTATCGTCGAGCATGGCGGGTAATTTGAAGCTGTACGTACGCGAATAGCGAGCTAATTCTGGTCATTATAATGCTATAGGTGAACGAGGTATCCATGGCCAGCGTAGAGTCGAGCTTTATCCTTTAATAGGATTTACTCTGCGGATATGACGGAATGGTCGTCTCGTCGGGTCGTGTTGACCCAGCTTGATGGTGATTCATGCGTTTCAGTCTCGAATGTGACCCGGGGGTTGCTCGAAATTAGAACCGTTGCAGTGGAAAGAATGGAAAATTTGTCGTATTTTGCCCAGATAATGAGATATACTCAAAAGAAAAGTATAGTTTTTCGCTTCCGTGCACAAATTGTATTTGGTATCAACTTCGATGTATGCAGCATGTGTATAGTGAATGGAATCCTAATCCTGATCCGTATAATGTTGAAAAAAAAAATATCTTGGCTATTGCCAGAATTGCTCGGTATCTCAGGAAATAATGGATTGAATTCATTCGCAAGAATTCTGTGGTAATTTAATTCCACTGGGCAAAATTTCTCGACTTTTTCATCTTTTAGTGAAATTTTTCTCCGAATTAAAACCAATCTGTGGCGAGCCTGAACTTTCTTTCGAAATTTCATCAGAAGGTGGAGTTCGGGGCTTGGGTGAGATCTGATGTAGTTTTATGATTATTTTAATTTTTTGCTAAAGACTAATCAATGTTTTTTTCCTCCTTCCCTCTCTTCAACAACATGATGGAGGGGGGATGGCTAGAAAAACTGAATAAGGAAGGGACTTCGGTATTTTCCAATATTTTTTGCTATACACGAAATAATTCTTTTCTTTTCCCTTCCTTCTTCAACATGCTGGTAATAATCAATTTACATACGAAACATTTTTTGGAGCAAACATATCGAAATTTCGATGTAATTTTATTTCAGTTTTTGACCCATTGATTTTGAATTGAATTTTTTTTGGATAATCAAAATAAAAAACAGAAGTACTCATTTGAGGGCTAATTTTGAGGCACAGATTGAGATTATGATAAGTTCGAATGCCAGCTTACGAAATAAAATCCTAGTTTCCCTGAAAATCACTCATGACCCCTCATGAAAGAAGAGTTACAGGTCTCCTATTTCTAATAATTTTGGAAGTTTTGGAATCATAAATTTTTTTACAATTTTCAATGCTGCCTGATTCTATGGCCAAAGAAACGTGAAAGGAGAGGGACTTTTTGAGTTTGACTATTTTCCTAATAAAATGCCAAAGGTATGAATTTTTTCAGATCCTCCCTAAAAAAATTTCATGGTTTCATAATAGTGCGAGAGCCGAACCACTAAAAAGTGGTTGAAATGACTGAAAGCTGGGACCGGTCTCAAAAGTTAGTGCATGTACCCCTATTTCGAAAAAAAATTGTCTGCCAGTCCGCAGCTGCTGCTTTAAAGCTCAGCGAAAGCTCAAAAGTTCACAATTTTCATGAACTTTTGGTCAAAAACACTGATGGTCGAAATTGGTGTCAAATTAAAGGATTTTTTACGCTGAATCCGAATATGTGGGTCTGCCGACCCTAAAGTGCTGCCCAAGGCTCAGCAGGAGGGGTCAAAGGGGGAGAAAACTCGAAAAATCCGCCATTTTTTGAGAAAATTCACGTAAAAATCACTTAATTGACATGAAACAGGTTTAATAAATGCTTTAAAATATGACTGAAGAACAATCATGACCTCTCAAATTCAAAATTTTGAAAAATTGTCGCATTTTAGGGGGTGGGGCGTAAGGGGTGCATCAACAAACTCGTGTATATAGGCATGTGATGTATCAAAATGTATGTTTTCGAGGCCGTAGAACTCGATTACGGTAATATTTTTCACCCCAGGGGTACAGGGATGGTACTAATTTTTATGGTTCACAAATAGTAGCTTTGGAAAAATATATAATTATTACTGGTTTTGAAAAAAATCAAATTCATTTTTCAAAATTTGTGAAAACAATAAGTAAGTAATTTGTAACAATACAACTATATTTACCTAAAGTATCCTTAAAATTTCAAATTTCTAAAAATATACCTACAATATAAATATGATTTTTTAAATATTCAACAAGTATATAATCAAAATCCGAATCTAAAGAATATCTTGCGATTGCTGGTTAATCTCAGACAAGTTTTTGTACCAAAATGCCTAGGTGGATTATGGATTATTAAGGGATGTATACATACGAGTAATATTGCATTGGCCATAGACGGATATAGGGGAATGGATTGAGGCGGCTGAACTTGAGGTTGGTGACATTGGAAGCTTTTTTGAAAGGGTGCAAATTGGCTATAGTTTTGAAATACCAGGAGGTTTTTTGAAAGAGGGGGTAAAAAAGGGCATTCTTTCATAACGCTTCCTAAAATAGTTCGTTGAATTTAGATTTTATTCATACCTGAGCGAAGTAAGGTTGAAACTCGGAGAAAAAATTTGGTGTTTAATGCCCAAAAAAATCATTCTTCAAAATGTTGTGATGCTTTGAGAATTTCTATCTGATGTGATGTGATTTGAGGGGGCATTTTTGACAATCAAACACGAACAATTTTTGGGGGCTATTTTCTCTTTTGAGAGGGTCAAGCCCTCCAAAGACTAACCCTGATTTATATTTCTCTCAAGTTACGATTTGTGATCCATAAAAATTTGTGCCATCCCTGTACCCCTGGGGTGAAAAATATTACCGTAATCGAGTTCTACGGCCTCGAAAACATACATTTTGATACATCACATGCCTATATACACGAGTTTGTTGATGCACCCCTTACGCCCCACCCCCTAAAATGCGACAATTTTTCAAAATTTTGAATTTGAGAGGTCATGATTGTTCTTCAGTCATATTTTAAAGCATTTATTAAACCTGTTTCATGTCAATTAAGTGATTTTTACGTGAATTTTCTCAAAAAATGGCGGATTTTTCGAGTTTTCTCCCCCTTTGACCCCTCCTGCTGAGCCTTGGGCAGCACTTTAGGGTCGGCAGACCCACATATTCGGATTCAGCGTAAAAAATCCTTTAATTTGACACCAATTTCGACCATCAGTGTTTTTGACCAAAAGTTCATGAAAATTGTGAACTTTTGAGCTTTCGCTGAGCTTTAAAGCAGCAGCTGCGGACTGGCAGACAATTTTTTTTCGAAATAGGGGTACATGCACTAACTTTTGAGACCGGTCCCAGCTTTCAGTCATTTCAACCACTTTTTAGTGGTTCGGCTCTTGGACTATAAGGCTCAAAAATCCTTCATCCAGCTAAAATCACACTTCGGTCAGTGAAGCTTTTTTCGCGTTTATTAAAACTTAGATTTATTAAAAAGCTAGAAAATTGTTCAGATTTAATTTTGATTACCCCTCATCTTGATGCTGAAATCCAGAGGGGGTCTGGTCCTTCTGGCTTCAGTTCTGAGATTTTTTATTCCAAGTCCCTCCGGCTTCAGAATTTGAAAATGTACCTTCGGCTCCGCTCTGGGACCCTGAGACGGCAGAAATCCGGGGAGAGAGGATGGGACCACCGATTCCGAGATTTTTGATCAAAATTTCACTGACTACTTTCAATAAAGTGCTTCCGACTTCGCTCCGGATCCCTAATAGATGTCCAGAAGCTAATTTTTCAAAATCAAAATTTTCAAGTATCATTGATTTCAGGACCAAGGTTGCCAACCTCGGTGATGTTTCAATAAAATCAATGATTTTTCAGCTTTTGAAAAAGTTCTGTGATTTTTTTTTTACTAATTTTTGAAAATTTCAGTGATTTCAATGATTGTTTTTACTCTGTTTACTAGATCAACTTCTCAATTTTCAGATTTTTTTTTGTGAAAAATACTTCAAAAAAAAAAATTGTAAAACAGAATTCTGATTGAAAATAAGGGGCAATCAGAAATGATTTGATTTGGTTTTCGATTTTAATCAATACTGAATAATTGTGTTTTTGATTTTGGGAAAACTCACTTTTTTTCTTGGTTGATAATTTTCGATTTTTCCACTCTCGAATTTAATTAAATTTGGATTTTTTTTCAACTTCATCCTTCATTGTTCGTTGACCATCAGAAAATTCACCACGAAACGGTTACTTTCAGAAATCGTAACCTCTCTCCTCATTTTTTTCCCTCACTTCAACATCGTGGTGGTCCACATAAAAAATCCAGCATAAAATATTCAGACTTCCATATTTCATGAGAACATACCACAGATATTGTTTGTATTACTTTGAATGAACCAAGACTGTAACGTCCATGCACACAGTATCAATTCCATTCACATGTGACAATATCCTTGAAAATGAACTGTGAAAATCTAGACCAATGTACAATTCGCCTGTAGTCCCTCTGGGCACCCAACCAGACGTTATGTTGAACCACCATCGAGGTAAAACTAGTCAGACCGATGATCGTACTCGTAGTTTCGCTATAATTGACAACAATGATATTCACATATCGGTGCACCTCTCCGCCACACGATAATGAGAACAACCTTGACGATTTATTTGACATGAATGAGAAGTCTCGGGTTTTCCACAGGATAATAGTCTAGATCTTCGGCTCTTCTACAAAGAACTAAAAAAGAATCCAAATTCTAAAATTAGAATTTCTGGAAAATCGATAAAACTTCACTGAATGCAAAAAGTAAAAAATTTTCTGTAAAATTTTACTGACAGCAAACAGTGATTTTTTTTGGAAAATCAGTAAAATTTCACTGAATGCAGCAGTGAAATTTTTTTGAAAAATAAGTGAAATTTCACTGAATGCAAATGTGAATTTTTTTGAAAAATCAGTGAAATTTCACTGAATGAAAACAGTGAATAAATTTTTGAAAAACCAGTGAAATACCACTAAATTAAATCAGTGAAAATTTTTTAAACAATCGGTGAAGTTTCCCTGAATGTAAACAATGAACAAATTTCTGAAACATCAGTGAAATTTCACTGAATGAAAACAGTGATTACAATTTTGAAAAATCAGTAAAACTTCATTGAATAAAAGAAGTGATTTTTTTTTTGAAAAATCAGTAAAATTTCACTTAATGAAACCAGAGAATGAATGTCTAAAAAATCAGTAAATTTCACTTTATTAAATCAGTGAATGAATTTCTGAAAAAAAATCAGTAAAATTTCACTGTATGCAAAAAGTGAAAAAATTGGAAGCAGTGAAAAAATTTAATTTTACTGAAAGCAAACAGTGAAAAATTTCTGAAAAATCAGTGAAATTTTACTGAATGCAAACAGTGAAAAAATTTCTGAAAAATCAGTGAAAAAATTTCTAAAAAATCAGTAATATTTAACCGAATGCAAACAGTGAAAAATTCCGAAAAATCAGTGAAAAAAATTCTGAAAAATCAATGAAATTTCACTAAAAACATCAGTACAATAACTAAAATTTTCCAAAAAAAAATCAGTGAAAATACGTCAAAACTCTAAGAATTACGCTGATGAGTTTTCTTGTTTGCTGCAATTCTGACCTTTTCAGTGATTTTTCACCGATTCAAAATCAAAGTGCTGCCAAATATGTACATTTGACATACGCATTACACGCAGAAAGAATAATACCCTGTACTCTCACACAAGTAATTATTCGTTACGGTCAATAGTCGATAAGAAATGAAGAACCGGTTCATCGCATCGGTTGATTCGGGCGTCGATTCTGTGCCCAAGCACAACGCACTTGCTCGCATATACGATCAGAGCAGCGACCATTGCGTGATGTAATGTAAGAATGATTACAATTCGCAGTCTATGGTCTTCGTACACTGGTTCAGAGGGGGGTATCCTTTTTCACTCTGGCCGGGGTATATTGTTAATTAGCTGTAGCTGGAATACCTGCAGAAGACACAAGACTGCAGTGTCCTTGTTGAACGGCGCTCGCGTGATACCTTCTCTTTCTACTTCTTTAATGGTTTGCAGTTCTGCGTTACCATAAACACCCCCTCCCCCTCCGGCCAAGTACCGCTTCCAAACAAGAATACCGAGTACTTGAAACGGTCTTTCTATCTCTATGAAAATATATTCGTATGTACACGATACTGGCTGTAGGTAGACAGAGATGGATATTCAAGTAACCGTTATTATGTCACGCGAATATCATACACCGTTGAGCAGTATTGCCAAAAATCCTCTCAGCCATTTATGTTTGAAAATGCGGTCAAAGCGAGCGGATCGGTTGTAAATGTACAGCGGCTGCTGTGGCCTCAGCCAAATGCAAGAACCGAATTAATTTCGCGGTAAATACCGGTTTCGGTTTTGTGACGACGCCATTAATGAATGAGTGCCTATTGTTTGCGCGTCGATCGGATTCGGATTTCGGTTCCGTCTCTCCCGCCAGTCCCATTCAGTTGAGATGATCGAGTTGCGATTTTTATCCGATGAATGTACGCGGAGGCAACAAAAAGCGTCAGTGCGCTTGGGAATTCGCGCGTTCTTTTTTTTGTTATATCAATAGAAAAGATGAGACGACTCTGAATTTGAATTGGTCCAATTTGGGTCAAAATTTGCCCGATGTTTCGTTTGGTGAAAAAATTCACTGAAAATCAGTGATATTTCAGTCATAAATTACAAGAATTTTTTCCATTTAAATTAGAAAGCGACTAAAAAATCAGTGATTGCTGACGGATTTTCAGTGAAATCCATTCTATCAAGTAGAATAGGAAGAATTTGACTAATTCAGATTTACAAAGAATCTTGTTGATATGTTTGAAAAATGCGCTCTCATTCATAAATCAGTGAAAATTATCGCAATCACTGAGAAACAGTTGGAATTTCAGCACTAGAGAAAATCAGTGAAAAAATTTTCACTGAAACCTAATCAGTAAGAAAAATTACTGGAAAATCAGTGAATTTCACTGGTTGTTTCTGCGCTGCAATTCTTATCATTTATCAGAGACTTTTCACTGATTCGGAATGAGAGAGTGCGAGATCAACAATGAGATAGAAAAGAGAAAAAAATGCTCCAATTATTTTCCATTAAACAGAAAAATCTCTCAATTATTATGCTCAAGTGCTATCATCAGAAATTCATTTCTTGAATAAAGAGAAAATATGGATTTTCTTGAAGTATTGGATATTTACAAAATCACGATTATAGTTACTCTCTCCATACACAAAGCAGTGAGAATTAACGAAAATTGTTGGAAAACAATAGAATTTGAGCACAGCAATAAATCAGTGAAAAATTTCACTGAAAGCAAACAGGGAAAAATTTGCCGGAAAATCACTGAAAATTCACTGAAAAGTCTTGATGAAATTCTTTGAAAAATCAGTGAAATTTTTTGAGTAATCAACGAAAATTTGCGAGTGTTTACTGAAGATCAAATAATTATACTGATGTTTCCTATGATGTAATTTTGGCTTTTTCAATGACTTCTCACGTTTACGAAATAAGACAGCACGATTTTTCACCTCTTTTATGGCTCGTCAAATTTCAACAAAATGTCTCAAATTCATCACAATTTATATGGTCGAGTGAATAATAGTTCTGATACTTGAGATATCCAGAATTGTTTTTTTTTAAAGTAAAAATGATATTAGTTAATCCGGACGTGTGTTCCAAGCAACGTTCCAAGGTAACCTTCCAAGTTCCAATAAGAGAGCCAGAAGTAGACTGAGCCAAGCAATTAGGGGAAGCGCCGAGGTTGACGTTAGAAATGGGAGGAGCCAATCTCAGAACCGGTTTCCCCACTTTACCATAATATTACTACAGCGTTGCCAAATGGAGCAGGGCAGGTGGGGTAAGAGGACTCTGAGGAGATGTGAAACTAGTCTTCCATAAAAATTATTCAATTTTTTAATTTTTTTCGATTTAGTTTTTATTTTTTCAAAAAAATCCGACCATTTTCAGTAGAAGATTGTGATGAAAAAAAAACATGTTATGGAATTTTTGAAATTCCATGTCTGCAGTTTTTGTTGAAAAATCAATACCTCAAGATCAAAAAAATAATTTAAGATTTTTTAAAAAAAATTTAATACAAAAATCCAATAGTTTTTTCAAAAATGACTCAAAAAATTCTAAGTAAGTATACCAAAAAAGCTCCAAAAAATGAACTATACACACAAAAGAAACAATAAAAACTCTTTTCTTCCAGAAAAATGAAAAATATAAAATTGAAAAACCAGACAGTCAGAAAAACAAAAAAAAAACACACTGAAACATACCATTTGCAGAAAAAAATTCCATAAAACCGAAAAAATTTTCAAGAAATCCTCAAAACATGAAAACAATAGTAAAAAATCTACTCATTTCAAGAGGGAAAACAAAAATTAGCTTCTTTCAAAAAATATTTTAGAAGGTGAATATTTTGAAAAAAAAAACAAATCATCTTCAGAAAAAAATGATAAAATATGAATCATTTCTAGGAAAAAGAAATGACTACAAAATCAAATCGTTCAAAACGGTTTTATGAAAAAAAATATCAAAAAATTGACAAAAAGTTTTGGAAAAACCACGATTTCTTGAAAAAATATAACAATTCAAAAAATTCAAAAGAAACCCACCTATTATCAGAAAAAATAGTTCAAAAACCGAGGTCATGTTTGAAAAAAAAAACCACTCAAGATTCGAATCATTGAAGAAAAATATTTTCAATCCATTAAAGAAAAAAAATGAAAAAATCAAATAATTCCCCCTCCCCCTCGTCCTCAAAAAACCAAAACATAACAATTTTTTCTACAAAAAATTGAAAGCCAACTAAAAAAAAAAAGGTAATTGGTCATTTAATTAAAAACAAAACTTTTTTGTTCACTTGATAGCTATAAAATTCCATCCTTAAAGAAAAATTGAGTGTGATTTGGAATAATTTGTAAAAGTATTGGCTTTCCCTCCTCTTTATAGAATACATTTCTGGATCTGTTGGAAACTAGAAAATTTTACTTCAAGTGAAACAAAAAAGTAGGATAAGAAGTCTATTTACCTAATGAAATTTATTATTATGGCTACTTCATACTACAATTTTTACTTCTGATTTCCTTCAACGATTTTGATAGAATTTTTTCAGTCTTCAGTCTTCACTTCCCTCTGCGGATTACCAACTCGATTAAAAATAAAAACCAACGCCATAAAACGTAATATGCTGCTCACGTCAGTTGTGGTTATCAAATGACAAATCTACGAAACACGTCGTTACATAATCTCTTCCTATTGCAATTTTTTTTTCATCATAATCGTACCACAAATTGTAATAGCAGACGACTCGGAGACTCGATGCAAATACAATTTAGCATCTGAACGAGAGCATAACATAGCAACATTGGCAACTTCGCTTATGGCAAATTATTTTGGCCAAATTAAAAAAGAATTTTGTTTCCTTATGTTAATTTTATGCAGAAATATTTTGAATCCACGATTTTATAAAATATCTTGCTGATGGAAACTTACGTGATTTTTTTATTTCAAAATATGAAAATCTTTCGACTCCAACTTGGATATGCTTCGAACAATTCGTAGTTTGACGAATCCCTCCTCCTCCCTTCGCATGAAAATTTTTCTAAATTTCGATTTTTTTTTCTCATTTCAGATCTATCATCACCTAAGATGGTACACTCATCCGTCAGAACAACGATGGATCATAAGGATATTATTCTTCGTGCCTATATACGCATTGCACTCATGGGTCAGCTTGTTGTTTTTCAACAAAGAAAGCTACTACGTGTATTTTTTCACGGTTCGAGATTGCTACGAAGGTGAGCCGAGTATATCTGTTTTTTTATACGAGTATTTCACCCAACCCCTCTCCTGCCTTCGGGGTTATTACCTCTCTTCGGGCGTGTTTCCGCGCCACACTACATTACGGATGTGTGATCCTCGTACCATCGCCGCATAAATGCATAAATATGTATTTCTCCATCTCTTTCTTCGATTAGGTATCCAATCGAAGAATCTGTATTGAACATACGCAAATATTTCCAAACGTCTCACGTATCTTCGTGATGTAAAAAGATTACCAATTTTGATACCAAGTTTCTTCCACACGAGATTCCATTTTTTTTTACCTCATACCAGAGTTCGAAATCAAACTGCAATCACGTTCTGAGAATCGATTACTGATAACAAAAATACACAAATTACAAAACCATCGCGTAAACGTAATTTTTACACCAATTTTTTTTTCATTTCGATGATAAAATGGACTTGATTCATAAATAAAGCCATTTTTTTCCTCTTATCGAAAATTAATTTACCCTTACTCAGATAACAATTGCCACTTTTTTGAAATCCTACTAATCATCTTTTCGCCACCTTTACTTTTAGAGGAAAAATTCACAATAAAATACCGCCGAATAAAAATACGAGCTTATCCGGCCACCAGAAAGAACTGAAATATTGAAAACTACGCGCAATAATATCACAAAAAATCGGGTCATTTGACGATAATTTAACGCCGGCTAGATTCTCCGACCGTGATAAAAATTCTGATTTAATTTGTCATTTTCCCATCGTCGACTTCCGCGTTTCGTTTTTCTTTTTTCGAGAAGGCAACAAAAATTGCGCGGAATTTTCAACTTTTTTATTTCGACCGAACAAACCGACAACGAGAATCAATTAAAGTTGAATAATGAAAAAGAAAACCACCTACCTCGAACACCGAGATCGTTGTATTATAAAAATACGAGTAAACTGAGCGAAAGAAAAAGAAAAAGGTATTGAAACGTACCAACTTTTTTTTTTCATTAGCATTTGTTATACTTTGCGGTGTGGTGCCCCCGCTTTCAACTTCGTCCCGACCTTTACAAAAGGAGCCCGATAGGCATCGCCGGGTAACTTTTTTCTGCTCGGTATAATTTTAAAAGAGTAAAAATGAAATTTAAAAAGAATATTTTTACACGAAAGCTAACTCGCGTGAATCGATTTGACTATGGAATTTTTTCCTTCATAATTCGGTGCCCAATAAACTCGAAAGTCTTTGGTATCAAAGGTGAGTAACTTTTCTTTTCAAAAAATGCTGCGACGAGTTTCGTACTCTAAAAAAAAGAGATCTTAGTGGCGACGAAATTATGCCCATTTTTGATGGAATCATCGAGGTGTTAAAAGATTTTCATGGAAACTTGTTATCGACTCGAATGGTCGCCTTTATAATTCGGTATCCTCTTATAGTTTAAATTACCCTGGCACCAGATTATTATATTGTTTTCAACGTTTGTTCTCCTTTTTCTTTTTACAGCCTTCGTAATTTACAACTTTTTGAGTCTTTGTTACGAGTATCTCGGCGGCGAAGGCAATATCATGAGCGAAATCCGTGGAAAGCCTATCAAGTACGTAATCGTTGGATTTTTTTTTGGTCTCTCGAGAAGAGATATTTCAGTGGTTAATTAATTCAAGAGCAGTTTTCATTTGTAGCTGAATTTGACGGCGAAAACTTGAAGCTGCTCTCTTTGATCAGCGTTCATATCATAAAAAAAACAAATACACCGAATGAGTCAATTTTCCATGTGTTTTCACTTCCTCTCACCTTTTTCAAACCTCACACAATCTGCATAATTCGAACTGGTTCCAGTTCTATCAACTTTTTTCCAACCGTAATTTTTTTTTGAAAATTTGATTACACTGAGAATGTCCAGAACTGTTGGATGGTAATACTGAGCTGATCGAATTTTTCTAAATTTTTTTCAATGTAGAATTTCTTGAGGATCTTGATAAATTCCAAAATGTTCACAATTTGTAATTTTTTCAAAGTTTTTCCAGCATTGAATTTTCTTACGATGATTAGATTCCAATTTTTTTGTCAATTTCAAATTGTCTCACAAAGTTGTTTCAACTCCAAAAATTCCTCAGATTCGAAATTTTTTCAAAATTGTAACCTGCCAACTCAACAAGGAAAATGTGCCAAAAAACGTTAATTTATTGAATAATTGTGCAATATTCTTTGTATCTGAAATCGATAAAATTTTAAATTGAGAAAAAATGGAGTTTGAAAAAAATATGAGTTAAGTAATTGGAGATTGAAAATTGATTGGAAAAAATTTCAAGATTGAAATATATTTTGAGAAAATTTTGTAGCTGAAAAAATTGAAATCAGATTGTGAAAGAATTTGAAATGGGTAACATTTTTTCCCCAAAATTTCAGGTTGGGAAAAATTGGAAAAACTTTTAAATAGTTTGAAAAAAAATGAGTAATGAAAGATTCTGGAAAAAATTACAAATTGATGAAAAAAAAAAATTTTGGAGTTGAAAAACATAATTATTAAGAAAGAGAAATTTGTTATTAGAAAAAAATGTTGAAAAATTTTAGGTTGAAAAAAATTGAATTACATCTATGTAGATATGAAAAATCTAAAAGAATTCCTAGTTGTGAATATTTCAAGCTGGGAAACGAGTTTACAGGTGGAAAAAATCTGGAAAAAATATTTCAAATGGAAAAGTGGAGAAAAATTCGGATTGGAAAAATTTCAGAGCTGAACAATATTTTTGAGAAAATTTGAAGTTGTTGGAAAAAAAGTGGAAATTGATATTAAATTTGAGATGAGTAATTCAATCAAAACATGTGAATTTTTTATTGTAGGCAAGTTAACAGTAATGGAAATTATGAAATGATAAAAAAATTTTTGAAAGAAAAACGTGAGCGGGGAAACATTTTAAATCATAAAAAACTCGAATTGGGGAAAATTTTGAGCTGGGAAGCAATTTTCCAGAAGTTGGAAAAATTTTTGAGTTGAAAAAAATTATTAAAAGATTTAGCCTCAGAAGAAACCAAATCGCAGATTTTTTCGTCTTATTTTTTGTCAATTACAACTTACAAGTGGGTAACTTGAACTCGCTTTACAAATACCCATTCCTGCCCCTCAATCACAATTAAAGTCCTTTTTCTCTCAATATATTCAATTAGGCATCCAATCGATTATCTTTAACGAGCAATTACAAAAAGCTGTAAAAATTGGACGAATTTATAAATTAATCCCCTCTCTCGGCCTCTCCGTCAAATAGGTCTTACTTCTCTGCATGAGGTAAAATTCCACGTAGCAATTCGACCATTACATATCGTAACGAAACAGAGAAAAAAGTAAGTAGGTAATCTTTCGTCGAAACGTTTTATTACCAATAAAGAACGCATCTTCGATATCTCGACCCAATTGATCGAATCCTTAACCGATTTCCTTTTTAATTGGAACCATTTCCGGTCGTAAAAAATATCTCTATTATCGTATCCGTTATTGCTTCTATACGTCGAAAGGAAACCTACAGACAAGCTACGACGATATTTTATCGTAAAAAAACAAAAATACGTGAATTAAAAAAAAAATCAATCGAAACTTGTACAACTCTAGAGCCCAGTTGGTGAATTCAGTGGCAATCTTTATCGCATAATAATTGTCGTTTATCTGGGCGAGACACATTGTAAATATCGTTGCACTGCATACCGAAAACCTACCTACAAAGTAAACAAGATTTGAAAACACGTATTTGGTGGTAAGGGAGGTCGAAGGGGATTTGTAGGTATACGAGATATTTTGCCGTTTAATTGTTATCATTATAAAATACGAGTATATAATAGTTTCATCTGTTCTCACGTTCGCGTGTGCTCGATAATACGAACCTTACCTACCTCTACGTACCCGTATGTTCCCTACTTTGCGTACAGCGAAATGTATTTTGACAATGAAAAAAAAAACAGACGAGTGGCACACGTGAGATTATAAATCGTTCTCTCTCATGTCCCGCTATTTTACGCGAGATTTTTTTGTTGTTCATAAATGGCCGAACGGCGAACGTATCTTCGTATACGTAGTGAATGAAAATATGAAAGTTGACGATGAAAAAATGGGGGAAAAATTTAAAAAACCTGTTTAACCGAAGGAAATTCCTCAGGATTATATAAGGTGTCCCGAAATCTATAGCGGATGGTTTGATTATACCTTTTTGGAGAAGTTACGAGGTGGGCAAAATTTTCGTCTGGCTCGATAAATCGTCGAGTTCTCTAACCGTGAAAAATTATACATTCTTTTCTAGCAATTGTCAAAATTTAATAGAAGATGATTTTTAATATGTTAATTAATGGATTGCAGCTTTTGGACATTATGTCCTGTCGTAAGAAATATGATACCTAAAATTAAAACGATTTCCGACAATAATATTAAGACGCCACTAGCCGTAAGTTAGATTAAGCGGAAGTGTCAAATATCAGAAACACACAATAGTTAAACCATACCCAAATATTTTCCCAATAATTTCTTGGAACATGTCGCTAATTATTAAACGTAGATTAACCTAGAGTAAGCAATATCCAATTACCGATGCGCCATAAGCGCCACTGTTTAATGATTCATCCGGATATCCAAATAATATAAATACCACCTACACCCATAAACCTTAAGCCAGATTGTACTTGTACATTACATTGTACACTCTATTATATTTTGCCGAATACATCGCTTATATTTTTTTCCGTTTGTTCGTTTGTTCCTTCAAGTTATAATTGAGTTGTACCTACTTCGTGTTTGTTTCTCGCGTAGCGCGTACATTCCCTCGTACGACATGTCCACTCATAAGACCAAATGAAACTCCATGATTTTTTTTTTTAGATTTTTTTCACATCTTGAAAAAGCTGAGAGATTTTACTATATCGTATCTATTATTTCCAATCCTATTAGGAGCTCGAGTGGAGTTAATGGCTGATTTATAAATTTTATCGCTTTCATCTTTCTCCCTTACTTTTCTGTCTGTAAGTCTGTTCCCTACCAAAACTGAATTCGACCAAGAAAATTGACAATTTTTGGAAAAATTTACCATGTGCAAGGTGATTATGTGACAACCTGCGGTAATTGTGGTAATTGCATGGTTATTTTTGGTAATTACGGTAATTGCATGGATATTTTTGGTAATTACGGTAATTGCATGGATATTTTTGGTAATTACGGTAATTACATGGATATTTTTGGTAATTACATGGATATTTTTTGGTAATTATATGAATATTTTTGGTAATTACGGTTATTACATGGATATTCTTGGTAATTGCGGTAATTACATGATTATTCTAGGTAATTACATGGATGTTCTTGGTAATTACGTAGATATTCTTGGTAATTACCGTAATTACACCTAGACTCACAGTGATTACATGTAAACTCACGGTAATTACAGTAATTACTTGTAAACTTAGGGTAATTACCAACGAAATTGTCTAGAAATAAGGTCTGAAATTGTACAAAATTCGTTTTAATTTCTTTCAAACAATTAGGAAATGTCGAATGGGAAAACCAATTCATCGATAAATGAACCTTTGGCAGATTTTCTTGAAAAATCAGATTCGAATTCATACAAAAACTTTTATTTGTCGCAAGAATTTTCTACTTTTTTTTTTTTTTTTTGTATTTTTCGTTTCTGTAAACTTGATTTTTTGTTCAGGCCGAGCTGAATAGAGAGAAAAGATGAGATTTGTTTGCAATAGCAAAGGAGAGTGAAAAATTACCAATATTTTTGCCAGGAAAATTATAGATTCAAGTGTAAAAAATTCAAGTACTTGAATCGATGATTTTTTTGCAAAAAAATTGATTTTTGGGAGGAAAAATTCGCAAGTTTGGCATTTCAATTTAAAAGATAAGATAAAATTCATTCAAGTTGAAAAGTTTCAGTTTTTGACCCTTCATCAATTCAACCATTGATTCTTCCACGATTTTTATCAAAATGAAATAATGATTGGTCAATCAATCAGTATACATTCGTCAAGGTCATTCTAGGCAAACTCGATCAGATTTTTTTAACCTTTGATTTTCCAATTTTTGCTCATTTCTTTTTCATAATTTCGGTCACTCAATAACTAAAATCTCTCACCTTCTCAGAGGGAGGATCTCGGGTTTTTCTGATGAAACTGAAAGTAAGGTAGGTATCTGCCTTCGAGAATTCATATCACAGAAACGAAAAAACATTTTTTTCGATTCAAAAGAGTAAATTTTAAAAATTTCATAAAAATTGAAAAAATAAAAAAAAATTCATTGAAAGTAGAAATCTGGAGGTACTTAGAATTGAAAATCGGAACTATGACTGGAAGTTGTGTAAAAGAAAATACGACAGAAGTAGCTTTCACGATATTTCGAAATGAGGGAATCCAAAAATGGATTGGGCCTTCAATGCCTCCATCCACTCCTCTTCCACCCTCTCATTTTTTGGATCAGTACTTGGATTTAGAAAATCATGAAGTGGCGTGTTTTTAAAGATTGTGACCATGAATATAATCAAATTTTTTCCATCTATCTCAACCACACCACTCCCTCACCCACTCTTTTTTTTCCATTTTGTGGATCACAAATTGGAAAAATCAAAGAAATTCGGACGATGCCTTAGTGGGATAACATAACTTAATTTTTCGGATTCGGATTTTCCTGGTCTCTTATCCCCCCCCCCCCCATCATGTGTCAAAATTTCGAAAAATTGTAAAAAATCGTGTGATATATGCTTTGTTACATTTTCGAAGGCTCTGAACACGAATCCGACCTTATTATTTTTATAATTTAATCAATTTTACTCTTTCTCCTTCACCTACCACATTATCAGCAAAATATCTTGTACATCTTGTTTCTGAAATTTTTTCAAGTACATTAGGTATATTTTTCGATTAAATGGAATTGTGATGATTTAAAATTGACAATTTTTCGTTCAATTTTCCTGTTCCAGGTCCAGTCTAATGTACGGCACTTGTTGCTTGGTGGGTAAAACCTACACGATAGAATTTTTACGTTTTTGCAAACAAGCCACGTTGCAGTTCTGTCTCGTAAAACCGGCCATGGCGTTCGTCATCATAATTTTACAATCATTCGATCACTATCATGACGGCGATTGGAGGTACGTCTACGTGTTCTTAGCTCATATATAATTACTCCAATCGATGGTCTAAGAAACTCGATCCAACGAAGACGATCCATGCATTAACACGTTTCGATTGCGTTTGTGATTTTTCAGCTTGAACGGAGGGTATTTATATGTGACGGCTATTTACAACGTTTCCGTTAGCTTGGCGTTGTACGGTTTGTTTTTGTTTTATTTCGCCACGAAAGATCTACTTACGCCGTTCGATCCGGTGCTTAAATTCTGCACCATCAAGAGCGTCATTTTCCTGTCTTTTTGGCAAGGTACGATCATTCTGCTATTGAAAATTTATTCTACGTATAACGACGAGTTTTGTTTTCATTTGTGTGTGTGTTTTTTTTTCGGTGTGTAACGCAGGCGTCCTGTTGGCTGTGTTGGAAAAGGTTAAAGTAATTAATCCAATTATCGATGGCACCGGGCAGCCTACTAGCGCTGGTACGGTCTCAGCTGGTTACCAAAATTTCCTCATTTGCATTGAAATGCTATTCGCCTCGATTGCATTGAGAGCCGCGTTCCCGTATCATATATACGCCTCCAGTTGCGTTACCGATTCGTCCGGACGGTCGGTCACTATGCAAAGCATTTCTAGTAGTCTTAAGGTGAGTTCGATTTGTTCCAATTATCAAAATATAAAACCATAAATAATGAATTGAAGATTGTTTGGAAGAAATATTTTCTCTGGCGGTGTAAAATGGTCAAAGTGAATATGGTGATGAAAATGGCGCGAGGAGGGGGGGGGTGTGCAGAAGATAATTTTCATGGCAATATTCAATCTCATAAAAGTGTTGATTTGAATTTTTCCTTTTGTAAATTCTGTTCGGTTCGAGAGTTCCATTTCTTGAATCATCAATTTTCTATTCCACAGCCAATCCAGAAATGGGCATAGGGTGAACGCGTGTATTGAGCACAACCCTTTTTCGAACGACAAAGAATTAATTCATTTGCGTTCGCGAACATGGATTTTTCAGTATTTTTGTGACGTTCAATTTGATAGTTGATTATTCTGAAATATTCTTCTGATAACACAAAAATCGTTTGTTTTCAAAACGTCTTCTGTTCAAAAGCTGTACCCAAAAAAAGGACTTGACAAAGGAGGAAATCCATCTCGAAATGAAATTTTGAGCCGATATGAAAATAAATCAAAAGTAGGTCAAAAAACTACCCCATAACCAAAATTTTAGCAGCCTGAATTCATTTCTCGATTTTTGGTGAATTTTTGAAATTTCAAAATTACTTCAATCACCCTGAAAAATATGAAAATTTGATCTAATCAACGAAAAAAGCTGAAATTTGGTATATACCTTATTTTAGACGTCTCAAATCAATTGGAAGTAGTTTAGAGACGTTTCGGAGTCTCCAGGAATTTTGCAATATTCCAAATTATTCAATTTTTTCCAGTAAAATTTTCTGCCAAAAAAATTAGATTCTAATTCACGAGTTATAAATTTTGGAAAATTACGTTCTAATTGATTAAATAAGTCGCCAATATGGGTAATCCGCAATCATAGGTGTTAAAGTTGATATGGACCATTTTTATGGGCTTTTCTCCAGTGTCGCTGTGTTGAAATTTTCTAGAGACTCCGAAACATTTTGAAATCACTCCTAATCGATTCAGTGGATCAAAAATAGGGTATCTACCAATTTTAATTTTTTTTCGTTGATTTGATCGAATTTTAAAATATTTTAAGGCAATGAGGTAATTTTGAAATTTCACAAATTCGCCAAAATTCGAGAAATGAAATTTTAAACTTGAAATTTTGAATATGGGATTCTTTCTGTCTAAACTTTTGATTTATTTTTACATCGCATCGGTTCAAAATTTTACTTATTGGAGTTCAGATAGGTACCTATCTCCTTTGACAGGTGTATTTTTCCAAAACGTGGTTTTCAATGATTGATCCAATATTGTTTCAAAAGAGGTAATCGAAAAACACGTTTCGAAGAATGGACTTCAGATCCTTTTCTTGAGTGCAGCCTTTGAATAAGATTCCGGAAAAGGATCTAAGATCCATTCTTATTCTTGAAAAATGTAATGTTGATTGAAAAATCATAATCTCGCGAAAGTATGCGAATTTGTTTTTTTCTCAGCCATATGAGCAATTCATTTCATCTGATTCTGCTCTGTGATCGATGAATTTATTCTGAACACATTCCGAATCTTCCCATTTCTGTCGACATCTCTCTTCAGGTTGAACTTCGTTAACGAGTTCCTTCGCCCTTTTCTAGGATATTCGTCAACTCTAATTTTTTCCTTAGATTCTCCTTCAAGCTGAATTTTTATGATTTCGAATTCCTCTTGTATCTCCTTCTGAGTTAATTTTTGGTCATTTTCACGTTTCTCTTGAACCCCGGCTTAATTTTTTTGATTCTTTCTCTGTACGTTCCCTCTGACCGAATTTCTTCAAAATTTTTCTCTTGCCCTCCTTCAGGTTAATTTTGATGATTCAAATTTTCCTCCTATCACCTTCTCAGCTGAATTTTGGCGGTTTCTAATTTTTTCTTCATCTTCTAAGCTGAATTTTGGCAATTTCAAGTTTCTGATGTACCCCCTTCCGTTCCGTTCCCTTCCCTTCCAGACCTAATTTTTGTGTACTTTTCGAAACCTAATTTTTATAATTTCGAATTTCTCCGGTACATTTTTCAAAGTTGATTTCTGGTGATTTTAATTTTCCCTATGCCCTTTCTAGGCCGAATTTTTATCATTTTCAATTTAACCAGTGCTCCTTTCTCTGGGCTGAATTTTATGGTTCCAAATTCTTCTTGAACTCTTTTCCCTCTCGAGCCCTCTCTAAATTTGATTTTTTTCAATTATGAAATAATTAATTGGAAATAGGTTTTGAGGAGAGGGAATGAGGAAAATTCCACTGAAATCATAAATTTTACAATGAATGGGGGCCTTATTAGGAAAAAAAAAATCGAAAAATATTTTTTACACGAATATCGAACGTAATATCTCTTTTTCAAAAATTGAACCAAATATTAATCTTGATTTTGATTTTTTTTTTACAGGAAACCATGAATCCAAAGGATATAATGACAGATGCCATCCATAATTTTCATCCTCAGTATCAACAATATACACAGTATAGTTCCGGTAAGAGAGCATCCATCGATCGAAATTATTATCGCTGAATTTATCGTTCATTTTATTAACAAGTATTACTCATTCGCTTTAGATTGCATTTTTTTATTTATGATTTGTTTACTGATTTAAAATTTAGAAAAATAACATCGTCATTTTCCATCTTTCGTAGCCTTTAATTTTTTCAACTAAAAAAAAAATCGAATTCATCGCATGTACGACACACATCGAAGTAGAATCGAATAAAATTCTCATTTTCAACTTGAAACGTCTCTTTTAATTTTATTCACACCAATTATGAAATTCTGCATGCCTTCGCTCAATATCTCGATACTAAAAACCCACTGTGTTACTAATACAATTTGGAAAAAAATCCACTACCACTCAATCGATGGAAAAACGATCATTTTTTTCTAATTCTAGCAAATTCGACGTCATTCTTAAACCAGCTTGCATTTTTTGTTTTGTTTACAGACGTGAACTCGCCTCAACCTTACGAAAAATTATAAGCTTAATTTACGTTTTTTTTTTCGCCTTATACTGAGTGTGTCGCTTATTATGTAATTTCTCTCATTATTTTTCCTCCTCTTCTCCTATAATTATTAATTCGCCTCCGTGACATTTGTTTTTCTCCCTTTCATTTGTTGATATGTTGTTTTTTTTTGTTCTTTTGTTTCTCGCTTAATTATTGTTATAAGCAGCTTTTGTGTATTTTTTTTTCCTCTTAAATGCATGTAAATCGATATAGGATTTAGTTTTTATAAGCTTGATTAGTAGGTATAAATGTACGTTCGTCGTAATTACAATCACAAAATTGAAAAAATCCGCATAGAAGTAAAAAAAAAAAAAGTAGGTACTTACTACTTACTCGGCAACTTTACACGGATTAATCCCAACTACGTATTACAATCGAGGGGGTTTTCTATTATTTTTCCACTGCCATTTCAAGTTTTTTTTTTTTTTCAATTGAATACCTAGTTGAAAATCATAGGTCGATATGTAATTGAGAATCTGGAAAAAAAGTGTGCGACCATTAATCGCAAAATATTAAGTAGTATTCTTTTACGTGCATTTATTTTGATTTTTTTAGTTATTTGTTTTAGACATAGGTACTCTAAGTTTTAAGGGAATTGGTTTTAAAAAAATATTCGAGGAAACGCCCACCTTTTTTTGTGTGTACATTCGACGTCTCTTGGACGTTTTACGATGTACGATATTTCACACCTTATGTACTAATTTTTTATTCATGTAGCGTTTTAATTTTTTTTCCCTTCTTCAAAAAAAATCGTCGAAACGGTGATCGTGGCGCTGGCGTTTTTTTTGAGAACCGCGACGACGAACGCAATTTATTTTTAATTTATCGCATAAATCCATTTACCAATCAAAAAGTACGTTTTAGTTTCTTTTTTAATGTTAACATTTATTTTACTGTAGTAAATTCTAGCTTGTATATAAATTGTGTACTTAACTACATTTTTAAATACTTGATACGAAATACATATTTTATTCAAGTGCATGCCGATCGAATTTGAGTCGATAAGGAATTACTTCGATGGGTTTTCATATCTCGTTCTTGAAATGTGTTGGCGGAATTTTAAATGAATTTTGCCGAAAGAATGTTGGCAAATAAATTTGTCAAGTTTCAAATAGGTTATCGCATGAATAATATCAAAAAAAAAATTCAAGGAAGATTATTTGAAATGATTGGTAGGAGTTCGAGGAAAAAATAGGGACTTATGAACTTCTAACGATAAAAAAACCTAACATTTGGAATTCGAAAATTGGTCTGCTTGAATTATTGCTCCAAAAGTATCATAAAAATTGAAACGGAAAAAATAAAGTAAAAAACTACAAAAAACTCCTAAAATGCCATAAAAATTGAAATGAAAAAAATTAATCAAAAAGCCACAAAATTAGGTGAATTTTCATCACCAAAAAAGAATCACGAACTGCAAAATTATCAACTCAGAAAAAAATTGTGGAAAATTGTATCTCAAGATGGAAGAGGGAGGAGACAAAGAGAAAATTAAAAAATTTTGAAATCTCAGGAATGCTATTTCAACACAAATGTCATGAAAGATAATTAAGTTTGAAATTTTCCTATTTTAGGAGGATTTCGTAAGTCCACAAGATCTAATCGTTTTTTCCAAACTAATGAAAAACTAAAACTGAAAAAATAATTAATTTTTCCAAAATCTATCTGTAAATTTGGATATTGAAAGCATCCTTTAGGTGTCAGAAATTGGTTTTTCAGTTGATACTGTTTTTGGACCTTCTATTTCAGAAGGAGTAGAATCAAAGGGAAGCCTCAACACAAAAATCAATTTTCGGTCCCTTATAAAGAATTCTACATCCAGGCTCATATATTTTATTGAAATGTCGACAAAAAAAGAAAAAAAAGTTGACAAGAATGAGCCTAAATCGACCTTTTTTAATGTTTTTCTCAACATCAACTCAACAATCGGTATTTTCTTAAAAAAAAAAAAAAAAAAAAAAAACACTGAAAATCAAGTACATACATTCTTTGCACTTTCCTTAAGATTTTTTGAGAAAATCTTAAAATTGAAATTTCTCCTTATTTTAAAGATGGGGTTTTCCTTTATTGGAAAAAAGATCAAATTACAACAAATTTTACATCCTTGTTTTTAATTTTGGATTTTTTTTTTGAAAATTTCCTCAAGTTTTTTTCTGTTGTTTTTTCATTTTTGAAAATGAAAATCACAAAAATGAGTCCACCACAAATGATGCAAAAACGAAAATAGTAAAAAAAAAATACTTACCTAATTTATTTTTGAAGAAACTTTACTCAACAACTATGAAATAGTTTTAAAAAATAAGGAGAAGATTTTTTCAAGCTAGTTCGATCTCGTTTTTTTTTGTTCAAAAAAATTCACGAATTAAAATTTTGAAAAAAGATTCAATTGAATATTCAAAACAAAAATACCAAGTTCGTATAGAAAAATAGACCTATCAAAAAATGGGTACCTACCTAAAGAATTATTCAAGAAATCCAAAGTATGAAATTTTATCACAATTTAACCAACAAAGATCCAAAAAAATGGCACAAAAAAAATCTTAATTTTCAGTTAGGGTACGAATTCTATAATTTTTCGATGAGGTATTTTACATCGAAACATCTCTTCTTGAGAATTTTCCAAATTTATTACTATTAAAAATTCCACATTTTTCATTTTTGAGCCAATTTTTTACTACACTCAAATTGATAACATTGATTTCGTCATCATAGTTAATTCTCCTTTGTATTGAATGTAGCATGAAGAAAAATCAAACAAGAACATACTTTTTTGGTTTAGGCACTTGGGAATTTCAAAAGGTAACCATCTTACTAAATTTAAAGGCTCGTAGTTTGAACGAAAAAATTGCTGATTTTCCTCTGGTTTGGGTATTCATCATCTGATGACCTTTGCCAGCCTACAAAATTTTCTCGAAGAAATCTCAAAAAAGGAACAGGACTATGAAAAAAAAATTGGAATCTAAGAAACTATATTTTTGCATAAGTAATTAAAATCGAGAAACGTTTACTTCTGGAAGCTGCTGTACGTCTTCAAGACGATCGTAAAACTCCATAATGGTAATTTTTTGAAAAACTCGATTCATCATTAACAAATAATTTCATCTCTCCCTTTTCCTCTCTCATTACCATCAAAATACGACCTTTTTTCCTAAAGAAAATTCTATTCATCTCAAAAATCTTCCTCTTTTCCCCTCTCATGCATCAATACCCCACCATACCCCTATTTCACTTCCTTTCAGCTCTATATTAATCCTACATTTCGAATCTCTGCCATCAAACCTCCAAATTCCCATGTAACCCCAACGAATCACCCGGAAACCTAATCCTTTTGATTTATATTTCGCAGGAAACTCGTCCAAAATGAAGCACAACATGCGAGAGAAAAGCTTCGAAGGCGAAGATTCGACGCTGAAAAACGACCGCGAACAGAAACACACGCGAAAATCATCCAACCAAAAGGTCTCAACAATATCGCACAATTATAACGAAAAAACAATGCTCTTATCATCGGACGACGAATAATCAATGTTCCTTTCATATACGTACGATACATATGCGTAAAAATCCGTTCCATTTTCATACCGAAATGAATAACTTCTTCCATCTTGTAATCTGTCCCTCAATTTTGTGACCATCCTGTTCCCTTCGTTGTAATTTTTACCATTTTTTTTTCGGTACCAGTGACGAGAAAAGGATAAAATATTGTTATCATTTGGGCGATTTTTTTCTACATATGATTTATTTCACGTCTAGAACCCTCCTCTCCCTTCTCCATCGAAAAATTAAAATCAAAGCAAAATTTTTTAAAATCGAATCGAGATTGCCAATAGTTTGTTGCATTTACTTCATTTGCTTTATCCACTTCCCTCGTCGCCCTTCATCCCATTTTCGCTCTTTCTCTTTCTCTCTCTACCTCTGACGAATTTTATTTTCCCAAAATTCCAAAACCAACGATACCGTTGGACAGTCGCGCTTTGTTACATATATTTTTATCGTCGAAATACCATCTCTTTTAATTGAAAAAAAAAACCATCTGAATCCGATTAGGTACCAATTACTAAAAAAAAAACATTATCGACGTGAAAAAAATATTACAATAAGGTTGTTGTCGCGTTAACTTACTAGAGGTGTAAGCATTTATTACCAGATTTATTTACTATTTAAATCGATGTGTTATATTACAATATTCTTCGATGTGCCAGTGCTATACTATTATGAGTTTATTGATTATTTATTGATAATTTTCTTATTTTTTTTCTTTTATGTTTTTTCAAAAAAAAAATCCCAGGAAAATAAAATTAAACGTTACATTATGTAATATCTACGAATGTTACAAAGAATACGTATTTAAGGTACTATTTTCACGCAATGATTATTGTTAGATTTGTTTTGATTGTCGCTTATTACGAAAAAAATACATGACATACGTAATAATGTGTAGAACTCGATTGGATTTTTTCAGGGTTTCGATTTTTTTCAACGAAAAAAAAATCGGTTTTGGGGATTTACGAACGAGAGGGAGAATTTTTCATGATTTTAGGGTCAAAACTTCAAACGGTATTTTCATGCTACATCAGAAATAAAATATCAAAAAATGCATAGGTATTTAAAATCGTAAAGATAAGTGAATTCTTTGACTTACCCATTTCAAGTACTGCATTATTTCTGGCATGGAGGATTGATCCAGTGGCGCAGCCAAGGGGGGGGGGGGGCTAAGGGGCTAAAGCCCCCCCAAACTGTGGGTAGATTTAAGGTGATGGTTTTAAAAAAGTGTTGATTTTCACCTCTGAACCAACGAAACAATGAATTTCTATGAAAATTAGTGTCCTCGAAGACGTTTCTTTAGTTTGAAAAATAGAGAAAAGTCACAAGGAGGCAATATTTCGGATTTATGTCTTCGAGAACCCTAATTTTCCAAGAATTTCGCTGTTTTGCTAATTCGGAGGCGGAAATCAGCACATTTTCAAAACTACTGCCCTAAATCGACCAAAACGAGTTCCAGGATGAAACTGAAGGGTGGCATGGATAGAAAAAACTCGAATTTACACGATTCTGCCTTCATTTTACCCATATGAGGTGTTTCTCCTTGAAAAATTCACTGCCATTTGTTTCTTAACGCTCTTTATACTGTGTAGTTTTGAATAAAATTCACGTTTATAATATTCAAAGGGGAAAAAGTCAATGTTCCATGAAAATAGATTGTCACTAAGCCGAGTCTATGCCCCCTCCCCCTCCTCCCAGAGTCGTACAGAGAAAATTTGGGCCTCAGGTGAGAAATCTAAAAGTGAAAAAAAGTCTTTTAGGTATTTTTAACGTTGATATCCGACGTAATTAGTTAAATTTTTCCTTTATTTCAAGGTCCCTTACCCATGGCAAGCCTTAGTGAGCAGTGAGCCCCCTCAAAAAAAACAAACGATGGTTCGGAGGATCCCCTCTCTACACAAGCTTACACCCACTTACTTTTCTCATGAATTCTAGCCCCCTCCATAAAAAAGTTCTGGCTGCGCCACTGGATTGATCAAATTTCCTTCGTTCCATAATCTGAAAACAAGTTTTTAAAAAATGTATAAATTTACGTTTTTAAAGTTTTATAACTGTTCTCTTGTTTTAGATATGTATTAACGAAAATGGATGCCTTTCTTTTTCAACTTTTTTCAAATTTTGATGAACCGGTGTCAGAAATCATGATGAATGATCAGGGTTCCGACGATTCATCAAAAAAAAAATGAATCGATTCACGATTCACAATTCATTCCAATTTTTATGACGGATCACAACTCGCAACTCATTTTCTTAAAAAAAGAATCGATTCACGATTCACGATTCATGATACTAGCTTAGAACGATTCATGATTCATGATTCATATTGACAAAATATGAATCGATTCACGATTCATAATTCATTGAATTGTGAATCGTGAAAAATGAATCGTCCGGAACCAAATCGTACTTCCCCCGCATACACTTTCGATCAATGAAAACAGACATACGTCGTGAAAGCGTATTTTTTTTTTTTATTCCCACGCAGGATGCGTCACATCGAAACGTAAACACGGAAAAAATGACTCTTTTCGTATCCAAACTTCAACCCTTTCAGCTTTCTTTCACTTTCACGTCCCTGGTCGCTGGCTGCGTTTGTGTTATTTTTTTTAAATATTGAATTTTTTTGAACTCTAAAATTTTTCAACGCTAAAATGCATTATTAATTTTTTTTCAACTGTCAATCTCAAGTCTTGAATTTTAAATTATTTCGAAAAGTCAATGTTTTCAAAAGTGCCTTTCAAAAATATGTAATTGTAAAATTTTTTTCAAAACGTAATTTTTTGATCAATTTATTTCTGATCCTAAAATTATTTTCAACGTGAAATTTTTTTCTATTTTTTTGTTATTTTTACCGATCTTATATTGGTCCTTCCTAAAAATTTTTCAAATTCGAATTCTTTTCAATTCGCGACATATTAATGAAAAATTTTCCACAATTTTCATTCCATATTCTGAAATTTTTCCAAGATATCTATTCTAATGACTTATAAAAATTTGAAACGAATTTTTATAATTAAGAGTTTCAAATTTTCATAATCAGAATAGATATCTCGGAAAAATTTCAAAAGATGGAATGAAAATTGTGGAAAATTTTTCATTAATATGTCGCGAATTAGAAAGAATTCGAAAATTTTTTAGGACCAATGCGATCGGTAAAAATGAAAAAAAAATTAGAAAAAAATTTCACGTTGAAAATAATTTTAGAATTAGAAAAAAATTTATCAAAAACTTGCGTTTTGAAAAAAATTCGAAACGAATTTTATAATTATTTTTGAGAGGCACTTCTAAAAACATTGACTTTTCGAAATAATTCAAAATTTAAGACTTGAGAAGTTGAGATTGTGAGCTGAAAAAAAATTAATCATGCATTTCTACTTTTCTACTTTTCGCTAGCGTTGAAAAAATTTTAGAGTTTGAAAACGTCGAATTAGAACGAACGGTGATTCGATGTGACGCATCCTGCGAGGGGAAAAAAATACGCATGACGGCGTTTGTTGTCAATGCCTGCATCGATGTAGGCAATGATAATGCGTAATAAATCTAACCGACAGTCGAAGAACTGAACAAAACATGAGAGCGAAATTGAAATTTCATAAACATATTATAGATACATAATAGTAACACTAGATTTAACATCAAAGTAATCCACAATACTAAACTAATAATAAATAATAAATTTCATTATAAAACGTCTACAGAATTTCGCATCTTATGAAATTACAGTATCTCAAATTTGTAAACAAAGCACATTTGTTATCTATTATATCCCTAAGTAACATTGGATGTTAATTATTGTCATCAGATGACTTTGTACGTTTACTCGCATTCTTAGACATCCTGAAACAAGATTAAGTAAAACGTTAACAGATAATATTGATATTACTAAATTATTCTGTTACATCTTACGTGCTAATGATATCATCCATAAGAAGTCCGCCCCAAACGAAAGTCATAATTGCCACACTGATCATCACCCCACCCCATTCGAGTATTTTGAGATACGCATAAACAGACCTTTAGGATTCGGGATTGGTTTAAGATGCTTAGCTACAACAATGAAGTAATGATAACCTTGTAAATCTCAAAATAGTAGAGAGCAGTGGCGCAACCAGAACTTTTTTTTGGAGGGGGCTAGAATTCATGAGAAAAGTAAGGGGTGTAGACCTGCGTAGAGAGGGGGGTCCCCCGAATCCCCGTTTTTTCAAGGAGCTCATTAAGGCTTACCATGGGTGAGGGACCTTGAAATAAAGGGGTAAATTTTCCTAATTACATCGAATATAGATGTTTAAAATTTCCTGAAAGACCCTTTTTCGCGTTTAGATTATCCCCCTGGGACCCAAATTTTCTCGACACGGCTCCAGGGGGGGGGGGGGTTAATCTATTTTTATAGAACATTGAGATTTTTTCCCCTTTAAATTATAAACGTGAATTTTATTCAAAACAACAGAGTACAAAGAGCATTAAAAAACAAATGACAGTGAATTTTTCAAAGAGGAACACCTCATTTGGGTAAAATGAAGAGAGAATCGTGTAAATTCGAGTTTTTTCCATCCATACCACCTCCTCAGTCTCATCTTAAAATTCGTTTTGGTCGATTTAGGGCAGTAATTTTGAAAATGTGACACCAGTGGCGTAGCCAGAAGAGTCCGAAAGGGGGGTCTGGGTCGGAAGCTTTTTTTTGGGTGGCTGCAAAATGAGTACAGAGACTTGAAAAACGAGTAATTTTTAGGGGGTGGCGAAGAGGGAGGGGTAAAAATGAGTCTTTTTTTGCACTTTAGTCTTAAATAGTTCATATAATAGTGATTTAATTTACGCCCGAGCGCAGCGAGGGCGAAGCTTCGAAAAAATTGGATATTTAATGACTAAAAAAGACATTTTGTAATGATTTTGTTAATGCCCGAGCGAAGCGAGGGCGAAGCTTTGATAAAATTAGATTTTTTAATGTTTAAAAAATACATTTTTCATAAAAATTCTTGACCTCAAGGGGGGGGGGGGGGTCCGAACCCCTCCCCCCGGCTACGCCTCTGTTCGACACATTTTTAAAACCACTACCTTAAATCGACCCGAGGTTTTGGGGGGGGCTTTAGCCCCTTAGCCCCCCCCCCCCTTGGTTGCGCCACTGGTAGAGAGCAAAGCCACCTAAACACATACCTGCTCTAGGGACTATAACCGTATGAACTTTGCGTTCAAAGCCAAAGGTACGACGGAAGACATTTCCAATCATGATTCTTCTATTCAGCTGAAAAATAAAGAATATAATTAATGCGATGAATGAAACTTACTGCGTGAAGCTATAGCTATTTTTCAGCAAACGAGTTGAAAGATAACTTTGTATAATGGCAATGATGTAATCATTACTAAAAACTTGAACTAAAACTATATTCAGTGCCATCTGATAAACAACTAAATAAGATTTCAAAATATTGAAAGAAATTCTACTTACACAAATGATATTAATTAAAATAAATGAAGAGTTTTTGTTTTAGCAATATAATATGAACTAACTTGATAAGTTGATATCTCGATACAAAATAGATAACGAAACTACACGCATCACAAAAGCATGGTAAAACATTGATAATTTCTGGTCTATTCTATGTTTAATTTACTCCCCCCCCCTCGACGAAAGTTTAAAGTTTTGAAACTTGATTTTTTATTGTCAAATTTTAAAGAACACTCCCATGTTGATTAAGATATTTTTCAAACTTGATAAACTTGGGAAAATTTTAACGAATCGATATATACTCTTCATATAAAATGTTATACTTACCTAAAAAGCTTGGAAAAAGTTAGATCGATCGATATTCTGAAAAAAAATACAAATATATTAAATTTCATCGTACTAAAATCCTCCAATTTTTAAAATTGCTTCGACTTAATGATTTTTTGCCAGACTTTGAAAAAACTTGAAAACATTTAGGAGGAGGGCATTTTGAAAGCACTTTTCAACTCAAATCATCAAATATGTTAGTACACTAAATATAATTTTTCTTCAAAAATTATTATTATTTTTTTTTTATCCTCAACTAGAAGTTTTGTGGAGGTGAATGAGACGATGGAGGAAGATGGAAAATTTATAACCATTTTCATCCTTTTATTGAGTAGTTAGGTACATTAAATATTTTTTTGGCAATTTTTTTGCAACTTGCTAATTTTTATTCATATCAAAAAATTTTCCTTATGTGACAAAATTTAAAAAAAAATCCAGTCATTTGTCGATACAGTAGAACCTCGATTATCCGATTTAATTGGGGCGGGGAAAACTCGGTTGTGCAAAAAAGTCGGATAATCAAAAAGTTCAGTTTTTTTCAGAAAAAAATGTAATTAATGAGTTTACTTGAAATTTTTAAAACATTTTTGGCATGCATGAACTTTCAAATAAGATATAAAACTCGGATTTGAAAAAAAAACTACTCCCAACAAAAAGTTCAAAAAATAGAATCCGTAAAAATCGAAAAGGAATTATGTACTTAGAGTGGTGTAGTCAGATGTATTTTCATAATACAGATTTTGAGCAAAGAAAAATTGACGAAATGCAAGATTTTCAGGACAAGCAATGAATTTAGGTACTAAATTTTCAAATCTGAATCAGTAAAATTTGATGAGAAATTGCATTTCTGATGAAATGTGCATTTCATCAGAAATCTGTGATTTTTGACTGAAATATCAGTGAATTAATCATGAATTTTTCATGAAATTCATTTCACTCACTCAAAAAGACAGGAATTTCACGTAAGTAATTTATCTGATTCAGGATTGTTCATTATTTTTTGAAAAATTATAGTTGAAGGACAGAAAATAATGTATTTTGTGATATTTTTAAGCTGAAAAATATGTTTGTCGAGCTTAAAAAGAGCTAAATTTAAAAGAAGTCGGATAATAAAGTATTATCCGACTTTTGAAAGTCGGATAATCGAGTAAAATCGGATAGAATTTTATGCTCGGATAATCGAGGAATCGGATAATCGAAGGTCGGATAATCGAGGTTCTACTGTATATAAATTTTAGAAATTGAATCAAAAATAGAATACTTACCAAAATCATGGTGTCCAAAGTCCACTGGATCTGAAAGGTGAAAATTCTTGCTATTTTCTGAATTTTCTTGCTCCAAACTTACCCTACCAAAAAAATTACCCTTTTTTTTCATTCCTTCAATTAAAAAATTCCAGGGAAGAGGAAAATGTTACTATGGCAGTAAAAAAATCATTAAAATTCTTGCAATTTTTCATTTTTCTGCTTCTAAAGTGAAATCCTTATTTAGACTTGGACATACCTATTTTTAAAAGCTATGAATTCGTCGATAAATTTGATTATTTTTTGACACCACATTCCAAATTGTTCACTTCATTCTACTCGATCAATTTTTACAAAATGCTTTTTTTGTACCTACTATTTAAATCTCAAAACGCAAAACTTCGAATTGAAAATTGAATAAAATTTCAAAGAATATTTTCGAATTCAACGTTGAATTTTATTGTTTTTTTGACAACACTACTGAATTAATATTTCCCATCAGAATCGTGTAGGAAACAACGATTCAAAGAAATCCTAAAATTTAATTTAGCCGAATAGATTTTGAATATTTTGAAAAACATTCCCTAATGAACAGGAACTTGAAAAAAAGAAACTTTTTATTCCAGATAACTCAAATTTTTGACGAACCACCCCAGTTTGATAAAAAATGGACGAAGAATAAAATTGAAGATGGATTATTTAAGGCAAACCAAATAGGCAAATCTATCAACATTAGCAAAATGAGTACATTTATGGATCATTTACGGCAAACCAAGTATGCAATTTTATTAACACCTAAATTTTGAATAGATCTAATATTTAAAAAAGGGCAGAAAATTACAGCTAATTGATTGAAATTCAAGACAGAATTGAAGCTGAAGAGTCCTGTTGGAGAGATGCAGTTCCAAGTATTTCAATATTTAGCAAAAGTTGATAAAATTGCAATCTTTGAGCGCAGCATTATCGAAAATATAACAAATGAAATGCCATTTGCGCTTTTATTTCTATATCAGAGCCAAATTTGGACTCTGGTGGGGGTCTTAAAAAACTAAATCAACATAAACACGATATATCTAATCGAACTCTTGAATTTTAAATCTCGAAGCTGCGCACTATCGAAAGAGTCAAGATTTTGTGAAAATTCATTTGCAGAGTTAGTAGGCTGATTTTCAAATTAAATTTTCGATATTCAGAGAATCACTGAAAATTGAAGCATTCTGTTAAAGAATGAAATTTCGAGCTTGGAAAATTTTTTTAAACAGTTCTAAATTTTCTTCAATTCTCTGTAAAATTGCTTTTAAGCCAAATTGCTTTGAGTATCATTAGTTCTGACACTGAGTAACAAGAAATTGAAGATGAATATATATATATTTTTTTAAATAAAAAATCGCAACGAAAAAAAACCTGCAAAGTCCCACTCGAAGTTTCAAACGAAACTGGACAAAAACAACGGAGGTTTTTTGAGGTTCGAAATGGAAGAACTTTAAATCTTCAAAAAGATTGAGCAAAATCTAGATGCCTCAGTTTCAAAAAACGATTAAATTTATTTTGAAGGACCCAAATAAATGATGAGATTTCAATTAAAATTTAGGAATAGACTTTTCAAACCTAAAAATGCGAAATTTTTACCTATAATGGATACAAATGAGAAAATTAGGAAAGAAAGCATTAAGCTTCCACCCTGGCTTTGGTTCCGATTTCGTTTCCGAAAACACACACTCGAGACCCCAGACCCCATAATTTCCATCATGCCATTCTGACATATTGAAATAATTCTTTTTGAAGCATAAGCAGATTACCATCCACTTAATTTCATAATTTATTAATCCGATAATAGCTCGAAAATCGCGAACTAAAAGCGCATAAACAAGATAGTACTCTGGAGAAAACCCTTCTTCTTCGGCACCACCGGCGGGCATTATCGCCTACCTACACATAAATTTCTTAATCCTTAAATATCTTCTCGAGCTAAGCAGCCGCAAATCCGCAATTCACTCTTACGTTAGATGAAAAAACCTCGTGTATGCTGTAAAAACGCTGTTGATTTAGTAAAAACCCCCTTACTTGCCGCTTCCTCGTCAAAATAGCACCCTTTACCGTGAAAGGTAACGCCATCTATTTGCCAATTTCCGAATCAGACTTTCTTTTGCCTTTAAAAACGAATTATTTTTCGAACGATCACAGAATAAAATTTTTCAACTTTGAATTTTTTGTTCAATTGTTGACTCACGTTTCAAATCCATGATGTTTTCCAATTGAAACATTTTAGATTTAGATATGTATGTACGATTCATATACTTTTCCCCCAAATTGGAGGCTAGGGGAGCACTGAAGGATCAAATCCAAAAGATAAGCAAATATTCAAACTCAGTGAGTTTGAATACTCAACAAACAACAGGTCGCACATTATTTTCAATTTTTTCGAATTTTGACCCCTATCAAGAGGGCCAATAGGAGGGTTCAGAGAAGTCGGATGAAGTCGAATTAGTAGAAATCGAAAGGCTAATTTAGTTTTCAATTTTTTTTTATTTTTGCACAAAATTGTGCACCCCTGTACCCCCAGGGGCCTAGAGATCCATCTTGAAAATTAGTTTGCGAAAAATTTGGTAAAAAGGGCTACTTACTGTAATTTTTTCAGATTTTTAAATGGTAGCTTTAATCTCTTGTGATCGTCACAAAAGTTGAGCTTTCACCACCAAAGTTCAACTTCGAGCTTTTTAAAATGTGATTATCATTTTTGAATCCCCTATCAATTTTCTTTCGAACCCCGCGAATAGTTTTCTTTCAAGTGTAACCTATCTCGAGGTATGAGTTTTCAAAGTTGGGTAATTTAGCAAAAAATGGCAATTGCCTAAAAACTACGAGGCCCCCAGCCCTCCTTGAGGGTTAGATGAGAAATAATGGTAGATTTATGAATAAACTATCAAGGGGAACTCGTAAAAAAAAATTAGCGAAATCGGAAGACCTGACTTCATTTAATAGCCCAGCAGAGAAAAATTAAAAGAAAATGTTAGGAGTTGGAAAAAATTCAAAGAAATTCAAATTTCAAAGCATGTACAAGAAAAATTTCAACACTACAAAAAATTGTAAGAAAAAAATCAAAAAAAGTGTAAACAGGAAAAATCTGAAGAAAATTTGGGTTGAAAAAATTTTTGTGTTGAAAATACCTGACTATAAGGAAGGTATCTGAACTCAAAGTCAAATTTTGAGCTCACACAATAATAAAAAGAATTTGAAAAAAGCCTTTTTGACTCAAAATACTACAAGGAACGGATGCCACGAACCAGAATGTTTTATCTTCATTTCAATGGCTTTGGTGAAAATTCAAAGTCGCCGCCCTATGAATTACATATCGTTACAATTAGGTTGCGTTTTGATCCAAATTTTTTGAAAAGTAGGTATCTATGTTAGTCTTTTATGAATGATACTCCAACTAAAAGGATGAATGGAAAATATTTTTTCAGTGACGTAGTTTTTAGTTGAAATTCTCTCGAAAAATCGTTCAGTTCTCTTCTCAGCTGGAAGGCTCTTGAGTCTTGATTGAGTAGGACCATTTTCGGAAAAAGGTAATTTTTCACGTTCCTAGTTCCTACTCTTCCAACCTGTATTATCAATTCCGTCCGAAGTCTCAGTATTTATTTTGTTTACTTAATTTTCTCGAGAAAAACATTGGTTTGCGACCATTTCGAAACAAAACAAAAAAGAATGAAAGAAGGAATCAAATGATCTTTAATAAAATAACTAAGTCCACTATGAAATTCATCACGTCAAATCGCATCTTTAGTTATAATACACTCTCAGATAATAAGGGCGGAAAACACAAAAACTTTTTTTTAAAAAATAGCTCCTCTTTGGGATCTCCTAGTTCAAGTGTTACAGGTAGACGTTATGGAAGCTAATAAATTTTCAAGTGGACGGTAGATATTTTTTCACCAACTGTGATGAGAACTGATTATTATTTCTTTTTTTGAGTTCTTAAATGAAGAAAGTAAAGGCACTATAATTTATTGTTGTTGATTTTTTTTTTGTTTTATATAGGTACTTAATTTTCGCAATAAGGTTGTGGGGATTTTATCATTCTATCGTTCAACAGGGGTTGGTGTTGGTATGCACTATGCAGGTACTTATCTAATGTTTTGGGTTTTGGCACCATTTTATTAACATTGAAAATAGAAGACGACATGTTATAAAAATTAAATTTTATAAAAATTTTTATTATTAATCAAGTAGAAATTGAAACATATACCTATCAGTCATAAAATTAAATATTTCAAGCAAATTTGAAAAAGAGATGCCAAATAAAAAAATCGATAATTCCAGCGTGTGAATGTTTTGTAAAACTATCTACCACTGGGACCCGGTGCAGGTCCTGGAGCTGGAGCTGGACCCGGTGCAGGTGCAGGTCCTGGAGCTGGAGCCGGACCTGGTGCAGGTGCAGGTCCTGGAGCCGGAGCCGGACCCGGTGCAGGTGCAGGTCCTGGAGCTGGAGCCGGAGCCGGTGCAGGTGCAGGTCCTGGAGCTGGAGCTGGAGCCGGAGCCGGTGCAGGTGCAGGTCCTGGAGCTGGAGCCGGAGCCGGTGCAGGTGCCGGTCCTGGAGCTGGAGCCGGAGCCGGTGCAGGTGCCGGTCCTGGAGCAGGAGCTGGTGCAGGTGCTGGAGTTGGAGCCGGAGCTGGTGCAGGTGCTGGAGCTGGCGCAGGCGCTGGAGCAGGTGCTGGTGCTGGAGCTGGAGCCGGTGCGGGGCCTGGTGTTGGTGCCGGTGCAGGAGCTGGTACTGGAGCGGCGGGGGGTGGAATGCAGTTACTAAATCGACACTGGCATTCAATTGCATTCGTTAAACTCTCTGTTCAGAAACAAATTGTGTTGTTATTGAATTATGTATAATAATGGAACAAACAAAAATTAGTACTGTAAAAAGCAAAAAAAAAAAATTGATCCAGATTTTCACTAGGTGTATGATAAATGATAATTGGATACCTAGACCTACACTGATTGAGGTATATATAAAAAATAAAAATACAATAGAGTGTAATTAGAGAAAAGTTGAACAAATAAATTGTCCACATCTACAAAAGGAGGAGAAAGTCTATTGGGCAAGAAACATATCATTAATCGGTTGTGATGATGTGTCCAATTTGAAAATCAGAAGGGCTGCAAAAAGTTCGTGCAACGAAAATTCAAAAAAAAAACTATGCAAGGAAAAGGAAATTTGTTCAGTTTTCATTCAATTTCTCCATTTGATTCGTTTCTTTTTAGATTTTTGCTGTAAAAATTTCTTCTGCAGATTTTTCCAATTTTTTTAGATTTATGTAGCGGGATGCATACAAAAAATAAATTAATTAACAAACTAATTATAAACGAATCATTTTTGTAAAGAAAAGAAAAAAAAGAAAAATAATACTTAACAATAATCCGAAATTTAGCTAAGGGTAAACAGAGTTTTTTTTTTTTAATAAAAAAGAACAAACCGAATATAAATGATTTAAACAGAATTTCTTATCGTAAAAAAACAAGCCGAAGATAGATGATTTACAAAAAAAAATCGAATAAAAAAAGATTTTTTTTAAATTACAAAAACTTATTCGAGATCCAAATTTGACCATTACACATGCCCCCCTAGTTCATTGTGATTGATCAAAAAAAAAATTATCAAACACATTGAACTATAGAGCCGCAACGATCAAATTGGTGACGAACGAAAATAAACAATACAAAAAATTCTTAGAAAATAGGCTAAGTGAGAAATTTTAGTTTAAACCCAGAGGATCATTTTTTTTGAGGTTTTATCAAGAAGGGACCATGATAGTATGTTGGAAAATAAAAGAAAAAAAAATCAAGTGTGCTGAAAAATGACGTAGATTTTCAGAAAATTTTCAAGAATACGCCGAATACGGGTAATATTTTTATAAAACTTACACTTTTTAACAGAAATTACGCTGAAAAACCAAAAATAGTAAGTTTATTTTGCTGACTTATAAGCCATTTCCAGTCGTAGAATTTCTTTCTGTGTTCTTGAAAAACGAGTCTATACAAAGAATTAAACACTCTCTTAATTTTTAAAATTCAAATTTTTAAACCCAATGAAGAAGGGTAAATGTGAGGATGAAGGGTGTGATATTTTGTGATTTAGTTCCCCTCCTTTAAAACAGAATCGGAAGATATCAGTGCAAAGTGCTTTCAAAATATAATTATAGGTACCTATCTTCCTTGTTATTGTAATTTTGTGTGAAATAAAAACTACTCTACAGAAAAATAAAATAAATTCTCACCACAAAAATTGCTTTAAAAAAAGCATATTTCTTACCTCCTTTTCGTTCCAAACAACCAGCAACACACTCTGAGACCGTAATGTTGTTTTGATTTTGTAGCAGAAGGCAAGTTTGAATTGAGCCACTACTGGTACCTCTGAAGCCGCAGCGTGTCTTGCATGCTCTCAGTCTCCCTTGAAATGAATTTCTTCGCACCAAACAATCACCGAAATTAAAGAAAAATACAGAAATCAGCACAACGAATAAAAATTTATACATCTTGGCAGTCAAGATAAAACACAAATAATCGCCAATTTTTTTTTTCAAATGCGAACTACCTATTCAATCTTTTTCACTCTTATTCGTACGAATTTATTCGTGTTGATCTACATACATTTACTGGCCTTCTGGTATGTAGATATCGAAGCACCTAATATAGGTACTGATTGTTTATTTACGTTAATTTATCATTTTAACAGTTAATATAGCACAAAAAATATTCCAAGTGTTTGTCTTGTAATATTGACCCGGATTTTCGACAGTGGTTCTTTTATTTATTTGTTCCTAGGAATTAAAGAAAAGCATCTAAATTCTAAATCCATTTAATCTTTTACTTACCTGAAAAGATGATTCCTCATTTAAAATAAATCTATGGCAAGTAAATATACCTACTAAACATGTTTTGTTTATCTAAGTAGGTAAACACGTTGGATAAATAACATTGAAAAAATTGGACTGCCTCATTATCTAGGTTAACTAATTTGTAATTTTTTTTTTTTTGAGAAATATTTTGCCAACCTATTCATTTAGAAGTAGTGAAAGGATTTTTTAAATGAAATTCGAACAAAAACATAGAAAAGATTTACACTCTATGAATTTGTGAAAATAAATATATATTTCTGCATGAAATTACAAACATTCGCGTTGATCAATAAGTTACAATACTATAAAAAATGATTGTCAATCAAGAAACCAATCGTGATGAGTGCAACAAAACCGGATTTTGATGTCTTATTTGATAAAGACTACAACCAGGGAAAATCATCCTCGTCATTTTCGAAATTTTCTATCAAAAGCCGCAAAGTACTTGGTTCTGAACTTGATGCTGAGGAAGAAGGAGCTGGCGAAGAGCTAGGAGTAGCACCGGACGAGGCGGTTGATCCAGAAGAGGTCTGTGCAGACGTAGAGCTGCTGGCAGCTGTAGGCGTCGAATTTGGATCGGCGGGTTTAGTCGAGAATTTCGGGTCAGATGGTGAAGAGGGAATAGGCTCTTTAGTAGCCGATTTTCCCACACATTTTCCATTTTCACATTGGCATTCGGTACTGTTCTTTATATCTTCTGCAATAGGAAGAGAAATTTTGTTAAAAATTGAATCATACTGTTGAAAAGATGAAATACTTATTGAAATCATAGAATTAAATCTTTCTGAATTTGTATAAGTGCAGGTTGTAAAAATATAGACATACAAGGAAGAACCAAAATGATATTGGCGAGAAGGGAGGGGGGAGCAAAAAAAGTTTAAACTAAGATGAACTTTTCCATGATTTTCCCAATTTAAAAATACATAGAATGCCATAAAACAGCTGTCAGTTGATCTAAAATAATATCTTCGGATATGTAGAGAAACTGACTTCAAATTTCAATAAATCTTTGAGATTAGACCTCATCAGTTCCTCCTACTCTCAGAATAGAAAAGTGGCAATATGGTCTGATGGATGCCCCCTCCCCACAACATCATATGTGATTTTTCAAAATCATTTAAGTTTTGTGTCCTAAACAAGATTCTCGCATTATTTTTTCCAGAGTCCATTTTTTGGGGTCGTAAGGGTTCTCAAAATTGGCAATTCAAAAAAAGTTTGGTAAGCACTGCATAAATGTTTTGAGGTTAAATAATTATGGCAAGTCAAATGTAATGTAGAATGATTTTATGATAATGGACCCGGGGGAGTTGAAAATTTTGTGACCGCATTTTTTTTCAATTTTTTAAATAGACTTTCAACTTATCAAATTTTGAATGCGAAGTTTTGCACTGATGCTGAAAAATTCAATTTTCGATTTCTTTTAATTTTTGTAATTTTAAAATTTGAATCCAATTTTCTCAACTTTACAAGCTTTCTAAGTGTGAATATTGATGGAAAATTGTAAAATGAAAAAATGATAGAAATTAATAGTAAGTAGGTACTTGCTTCGACTGATGAATAAATTTTATCGTGCTGATTTATAATATAATAATTTATAAAGTCAATGACCACAATTTTTTTTTATTAATCGTTAGAAAAAAATCTTTTAAATTTTCCTATTAAATTATTAAAGTCCAACTTGTTTTCATGATTATTTTTTTTAATCAAATTTTTCATTACTTATTGCGATCCTTTCAAAAATTTCAAACATAGAAAAAAAATCAGATACTTAATACCTACCAATGAACTTGCACCGTCATAATGGGAAATGGGATATGAAAAAAAAAACCATCATACGAGTAAGATCTATCTTGATCTAATTTGCTTTAAAAGAATTTTGTTTTTATACCCTACTTAACTGTAAAATTGCATCGAATTTTTTTTTTTTAGTTTCAGCAATTTTTTGATATGTAAATCGTTTTTGAGTTGAAATTTAGTAAAAGGCATTAAAATTGGGCCATTTTTGGAAAATAAAAACTAATTTTTTTATGTTTATACAATCCGAATCATCAATTTTTCTTGAGGTCTTGCAATTTATTTTTTTCAACTTGAAAAATACATCGATCTGCGACTTGGAAAAAAATGATAGGATCAAATGATTTGTTATTACAAAACCAAATCCAATATGAGATTCAACATCTCAAATCTCATTTCTTTGTTACTGTTATGATTTTAAATAAAAGGATGAGGGAAAAGTTGAGCAAGAAAACAGCGCCAGCGTTAAAAATTTTTTTAAAAAAGAAATGGTCCTACTTTGAGGCTTTCTAGTCCAAGTCGAAGTCATTACGGGTCAAAAAAATTTCTGAGAAAGTTTCAACTCAAAATATCTACATAATTTTCCAAAAAATAATGCATAACTTTTTTTATTTTTCAATTTATGAAGTAGGTACCTAGACTTACTCACTACTCACTTATATATTATTGAAAATAGGTAGTTAGTTTCGTAGATAGAGGCAAGTAAAATTAACCAAACTACACATAAATCTTACCTTCATGCTTCACCAAACACCGACTTACACATTTCGAAACTGTTGCGTCCTGATGATCTTTCAAAACGGTACAATTTTGAATGGTATTTTTCTGTTGGGTATCTCTAATTGCGCAAACCAACTTGCAATGTCTCAATTTAGCTTGAAAAGTGCCTCTGCCTATAGCATTAGCTCCATAACTGAACACGAACACACAGGCCAAAATAAAATACAACGGTTTGCACATTTTAGCAAAGGAAAAATTTTTCAATTCTTCAAAAATAATCGAAAATTATTAACCAAGTAAAAACTGCTTAAAACGATCGAAGCTAATAATTTTAAACTGTTGTCGAATCACTTCACATGTACGAATATATAGGAAAAATATAGGTCCATAATTCGAAAATTTTATGATACTGGGTATTTATCTTGTTAGAATAAGTAATTTGAGGTGCAATAAACGTGTAAAAAATACTCAACGGTGTGCGACATTTCGCACCTTGTTACGAAAATTTACAAGTCTATTTTGGGTGACTAATTTCTAGGTTAATTAAATGACAGGTACCTATCTAATGTTACACGTGTGCAATAAAATCTACAAATACCTTTTCAAGAGGTTAAAAAAAATTAAAAATTAGGTACATCCTCATTCTACATTTTCTGATATCGTCATTCGTCAATATAGAAAACCAAGACGTGGTTGAAATAATACAGATATGGAAGCTGTATTGATTTTATATTGAAGTGAATAATATAACCAGGGATGAAAAAGTATCGCTTATACCCATTCAGTGGCTAAAATGTTAAGTCATTTTAATAGACATTTCAGAAGCAGGAAATATTCTCATATTTCAAATAGCTAGGTACCGAACTGAAAAAGAAACACCATTCGAAGTATCGTTTTACCAAACCTTCAGACTCCATCTCCGATCCCTTTTTTAAAATTTCGAATCGAGAATCTATTTTAGGAACATTAATCGCGATTAAGCTTCAAAAAACAATATCAAGGGTCCAATAAGAGCAATCGACAAAGAAAAGGGTAAAATCACCCGTGGCAGGGAAGTTATATCTTACACGTGCTTTTAGGAACCACTAATTTTATTTCTCTCAGTTGAAGGGTGTTCACAGATTTCACCCTTTTACGCGTGCGTCATCGTGAGTTTTCGCGTGGGTTGATATTCATTGTGGAAACGTCGCACAGTGTTATGGTGCATTTCTCGTTTGATATCGTTGCATGTAGTGAAATTTCATATCACAATATAATTTACCAATTTAGCCAAGTTAAAGAATCGACGCTTAGTAAAAATATTTTATTAATTTTATATTCAAAAATAATACTCCCATCGATGGCTTAGAAAATTGTACATAAAAATATAATTTTCTTGTAATTTTTCTTCAACTTCATAATGGAGAATAAAGAATTCAAAAGACGGAATAAAAATCTCGCAACGGTAAGTATTGAAAATCTTACTTAAGAGTATAAGTTATTTGTTCTGAAATACCTATCTAAATATTTGAAAATTCTCTATAGTTTGAGTTGATTCTTATTTGCCATTTAAATGCGATTCCATGTTCAAAGCTGTAATCGACATACCGAAGTATAGGCCTATAAAGAAAACTTTTTGTTGCATGGAAAATTTAATCGATTTTTTTCTCATGCCTAAAGTTTTATCACACCAGACCATAAAATATAACTTCAGCATTCCAACTTTGAATTTTGTTTTGTATTTTAGCAAATTGAGAAACAGAAGCGTATTGAAAATGATTTATTGAGCAGAATTTCACAACTCGAGAAGAAACAATTGGAGGATGATGTGATGCTGTGTGGTATCAATAGATATTGGAAAGTGTTAGATGAAAATTGTAGAGTTTTTTCCAAACAATTTGACGCGAAATGTTCGATGAATATGTTCGATAAATGTAAGTAAAATGATGAAAATTTACTTCGTTATCATTATATCATTGTTATCAATTGTTCAAACGTTTTAGGTTGATCAAACAAATGTTTTTCTTTGGTTTTCAGTCGACAGCAGTGCTGATTCGTTTCTTATCCAGTTATCTACCTACGATGTGGAAGAGCTCAATGAAAAGCTGGATAAAAGAGTACAAATCTCGAAGCAGAATGTGAAAAAATTAATGATGTCTTTGTATAAATTATTCGGAAGGACAAATAATTTGAAGAGTATGCAGAAAAATGGAGGTTTGTTCAAAAAAATTGTATGCACTGACCTACAAGGTGTTTCATAACTGAAATGAGGCCTTCAACTTGGCGAGTATGCAACCCATTCTGAGGCCAAATACTTGTGTTTGCCTATCTCTAGATTTTCAGGGACAAAGTTCATGTTTTGCTAGACTTTTCGTAAAAATTCTTTTCATCTGATTTCATTTCTGTCCCTGAAATTTTAAGGGCATAGTTCCTGAAAAATCAAAGATTTTTCGAATTCAATTTTTTCGTAAAATATTCTACTTATAATGAGAAAACCATGCGTACGTTTTCAGATATCATCTTGACAATTGCAGATTTACAAATTTGAACCAATTTCATCCATCTCATTATACGTAAACTAATATTTAATGAACTCCAATAAGACTAATGTAAATGGGCAGGCGAAAGAGTAGGCAAAAAATTATGGGAACTATGCCCTTAAAGAGTTGCAAACATATCTACTTGTATCTGTGTAGAATGAATTGCCTACTCACTGGATTTAAGGAAATTTGTGACCTACGAAGCTCAATATTTATGTAGAGGAAATAGATTTTAGTTTTTTCCTACATCTTTGAGTGCCTACTTTGAGTTTGAGATATGAAGGAATAATTCGATTTAATCTCCCCAAATAGTCGATAAAATTTTTGACAGTTCTTCTTTTGTCAGATTTTGAAATTTTATGAAGAAAAAAAATTCAAAAAAATGGAGTAAAGTTTCCTTTGAAAGGAAATGTTGAAAACATGTTTTTTCCTCCCATCTTGAATTCTAATATCAAGTTAATTTCAAAAAAATATAAAAATTTGTTTTTAAAATTTTTTCAGCTCTGTGATATTTTTCCTGTTATTCTGACTTTCTAATATCAAGTCAATTTTCAGCTTCTGACTTTTTGATAATATAGACACTTAAGTTAATTTCGGAAATACCAAAAATTTATAAGTTTTTGACTTTTAGTCACGCAAAATTTGGTGTTGCAAAATAGGGTCATAGAAATTTTGGAATCCCTCCCCACCTAAAAGGAATTTCAGCTTTTGACTTTCTGATATATAATAAATTGAATTTGAAAATATAAAAATTTATAAGTTTTCAAAAGTCAGTTTCAGACTTTCTGACATTAAGTTAATTTCGAAAATATAAAAATTTATGTTCTTTTGACTTAGCGTGACGCAAAATAGCGTCTCAAAAATTTTGGATTGACCTCCCACCCAAGAGGAAAAAACATATCCATGTTAAATTTAAAATGTTATAAATTTTCGAAATTGTCCACAAAAAAGCTCTTCTTTTTTTTTGGTAATATGTATCAAAGAAAATACTGTAAAAATGTATTCTTGGCTTTAGTTTCGTAGGGTACTAGTCAGGTTTGTCAGAAGTTCCAATTTCGAAACATGTTTTCACCATGTTAAGACTTATTGTAGGCTGCTCAAGTTTCAATTTGACAAACTCCGTAGAATGATTGAATATCTACTCAACTTGGTTTCTTCCATCATTCACTCTCAGAATTGTAAACTTGTTACTTGGAAAGAAAGAAAACCGCAATCGGAATACTCGGTACAATGATAAACCAGCATTGCCTATGCCTAATTGCCTATAGACTTATTTTTCAAATATTTCAGAAGGGATTGCTATGCCATCTTATTTTTAAAATTTCTTCTTCGTAATAAAATTACAGTGAAGCTGAAACCTCAAAACATTAAAAGATTTCAACAAAATGTCAAATTGCGCAAGAAAATCATAACATTGCACAAGGACTACTACACTTTCAATTTAAGGGTAAATATTGAATGATCCACTTATCTCTGAATTTCGTAAAAAATATACGTTTCTCTGAATAAAATCGCTAAAAAAAATTCTGAAGCATCATCAACTATTTTTTCATTTTATTAATTTTTTTAATGCACTTGTTTTCAGATGAAAACAAAACAAGACGTTTTAACTTTGAAAGAGACTGAAAACGATGAAATGAAAAATAGAATTGATAATTTGCAATACCAGAATACCAAAATGAAAGCAGCTACTGATGAAATGGAACATAACTTGGCGGAATTGATGGATGAAATAAAACAGCTTGAAGATTCCGACGAGATAAATGAGGCTGAAACAATTGAATCAGAAGAGCCTTCACCTGTTGATGTGATTGACAAGGTACCCAAGTTACCATATGTATTTTTCAATTTTAAAAATACAAAATGCTTCATAATTGAAGCTTTGCCATCAGCCCTTGAAGTGAATAGACTAGCTCACGTTTTTTTTTTTTTTTTTTTTTTTTTTTTGGAAAGTTGACCCCTAAATAAGAACAGTCCAGTAAAAAAATTATGTCTAAACCAACCTCAAAAAAGTCTAGTAAAAATTCTACCCGTTCAGAATTGTCTTCAATTACTTTTAAAATTTGAGTATATTCAAAAAAATTTGTAGCCAATTTTTTTCCAATTTTTAAAAAATCGATTCAACGCCTATTAGCAATTTTTCGCCTAAAAATGAACGAAACTTGAAAAAAAAAACAATAGAGACAAGACGAGAATTTTTTAAAGAAAAAAACGAGCAATATACATACATGTGGGATATTTTTGAAAAAATTAAAAGAAGAAAAAATTTAAGGGTAAGTAATAGAATTTCTCAAAATAACAAAAGTTTGAGAAAAGACATGAATATTTTTTTTCAAAAAATTATAAAAACTGTATTTTATGATAAATTTCATAGCTACGTGCAGTAATTTTTTTTCAAAATTATTTCATTGTGGATACAAACATAATTTTTGAGTAAAAACATCCCATCAATCCAATTCAGGAAAAAAATTTTCAATAAGTTTTTTCCCCAGAATAAATGTAAAGATTGATTTTAAGAGCAGTTGACAAGGATAGAGTAGATTTTGCAGGAGGGGGGATACCATTAAAAACATTTTCGGGTCCGTAATCTGGACATGACTGCCTAATTATCTCTCTTCTTCAAATTTATTTTTGAAAAGAAAAAAAAATGGATAAACCAATCCTATTAGGCAACTCATTTTGAGTTCAAGTATGAAGAGTTGCATATTTCTTGAACTGCACAGGAGAAATTAATTTTTAGGTGATAATTTCGAAGATAATCTAATCGTAGGTAATTTTAATCTGAAAGGTCTGCGCCAGGAGCACTACTGGCCATGAAAATTTAGTTTTCTCGTGAAAGATACGCTCATTGTCATAGATTTTCAAGCACCGTAGCGTGTAATTGATGAAAATGATGAATTTTGAGGAAAAAAATCCAGGAAAAGAGGCACATTTTTCTCCTCATGCATTTCGAAAAATAGTCAAACATACAAATTTGAACTCATTGTCATCATAAATTGTCCATAATTAGAGGTATCACATGACAAGGAGATTGGAATATTTGAATCATACAAGGTACCTACTTACCCAAGCCATGAAATACCTACATGCATCAAAGTTATATCAATCAGAAAAAATTTTATGAAGTGTAAAACCACATTAAAAATTCATTTTTGTTCAGTCTGGCGAACTCGAGAAAGAGATCGAACAACAACGACAACTTTCCGAACAATATTTGCAAGAACTTCAAATTATGAACTTGAAACAGCAGGAAGCTGCCAAGCAAGTTGAAACACTGAAAATAGACGTAAGTATGGTATTTATTTCATTCCATATAAGTAGCCCTAAAAATATCTCATTTCTGCATTTTCCTCTGTCATAGGTATGCCAATTACCCGAAAAAATAATCACCCAGTCTAAAAAATACAAATACTTACAATCGAAGTTTTCCATCCTTTATAACGAATCTTCTCAATTACGACTCAGTTGGGAAGAGGTTCAAAAACAAATGCAAATTTTAAAAATATCTTTCAACGCTGCTCAAGGAACTTCTGAAGTAAACATCACATTTATAGTCGATTAAGCTGATGATTTCAATCTGAATATTCATTTTATTTTCTAATTCTCAGCGCGAATGCCTAATGCAACAAAAAAACATGCGTCAAGAGATGATCAAACTGGACGACACAAACGGTCAGCTTCGAAAAGAATGTCGCAAATTGAAAATGGAATTGGAGCAATCTATCGCCGAAACGAATCTATTCGGGTCACTGAACTCAGAAATGAAAAAACTAATGAGTTCGATGTTGGACTACTGCAAACAACACGAAAGTGATATCAAGCGATATAAACGTAAACACGAAGAAATCGAAGAAGATATTCGATTCTCAAAGGCGATGCCACCTACGAAAAAAAAAGGTGATAAATTACTCAAACTAGTCCGTAACAGAGAATTTCAACGCAGACGTTTCAAAGAAAAAGAAGGATCGAAAGATGCGTTTTTGAAAATGCCACCTCCAAAAGAGCTACGTTCCAGAGACGCGACCAAAGAATTGAACGGTAAAGATATTAAACAACTCACCGATTCCAAGGATTTAATAAATGCCAAGGAATTACAGCATATTAAAAATATCCTCAATTTCAAAGATATCTCGTGCAAAGATCTATTGCACACCGCTTGTTCTAAAGTGTCGCCGTCCAAAGATAAAGATCTATTTAATGATTTTCTGCATCCGAAAGATTCGACTCAACATTGCACAGACGATCCTCTGCATAAAGAAACCCTCCATTATAATGAATTGACACTTCGAAAAGATCACCATTTTTCCAAATCTTTTTCAAAACTTACCTATTCGAAAGAAATTCTGCGTTCTAAAGAATTACTCAAGGAAAGGTACTTACGTGATTGTTCCAAAATGAAATACAAAGAAATATTCAAAGATGGGGAGAAAGAAGAGATTGAAAAACAATCCGAGATTAAAAATCAAACCGATTTTGAAACTAACAGCTCAGAAGAGAATGAAGCTCCCAAAACGGCGTCAAAAATTCCAATTAAAGAGGTAGGCAATATCAAATGGCATTTTTTGTGTAAAATTTGGAAGAAAAAAGTAATGAAAATCTTCAACCAAAAAAAAAATGGAAAAATTTTCAAACTAAGAAAAATTCGAAAAAATCGAAAGAGGGGAGGTGGCAAATAATTATGTGTTTCAAAAAATTTTTTAAACGAATTTTTGGAGATTTGGAGGAGCAATTAGATACTATGAAATTGGATACTATTGGTTATCTTCACCACTAATTATTGTAGTCAATATTTCCGTTATTTTTCTTCTTACACCAATTTTTTTTTTGAAATCTTGAAAAAATCAACGAAAATAATGAAAAATGCAAATTTGTTTCAGAATGTTGTGAATTTGGATTCCGACGATTCCGGCCACGATGAGCCAAAGGCCAAAAAATTAGCCGACAACAAACCTTCGACATTATGTAAAGAAAAATCTGAAGAAGAAGCTGAATGTATTGAAAATCAAAATTCTGAAAAATCTGAATTTCTGAAGCCAGAAAATAAAGATCAGCAAGAAATTAAAAAAACTACTCCTCCCACAAAAAAAGACCTCATCGTTCGAAAGCTAAAATATCATTTGAAGTAGGTATTTGGAACTTATTTAAAATTTGAAATAGAGCAACATTTACCTAATTTATTAATTCCATTTTTTTTTTGGTAACATTTAGGAAAATTATGAGCGAGAAAAAAGATTTGAATTTATTACTGGGAATGTATAAAAATATGAATAAAACTGACGAAGAAAGAGTACAATTAATGGTTTCCGAGCAAAAACTGAAACATGAATTGGAAGAAGTGAAAAGACAAATGCGTCGAATCGAGGTTGGCTTCGTTTGATATTCATCATACATGCATATCACATAATTTCATTTAAAATTTATTATTACAATTTTTTTTCTTCCTCAGGAAAGCAGATGCGATGATAGGAAAGATTTAGTAGACGACGTCATGGCCCGAAAAATTAAATATCTCGGGGCAAAACGTAAAAGACTTCAGAAAAAAATTGAAGAAGCCAGAGATGTAAGTTGATATTTTTAATTAACTCATTTCAATATTTGGGTTTGTAATCCTATCTGCTTCTTCATCAGTCTTTATTATGCGGAGAAATGGAGATCACTGGTCAAGTATGGGACGAATTACAAGCTCAAAATACCAGACTCCATCAACTTTTACGAGAAAAAGACGACGAAAATCTGAAACTGATGACCGAACGTGTTAAATCAAATCAGCTTTATAATCTTTCCAAAGAAGAAAATGAAACCATGATGCAACATGTGAGTAATCATTAATGGAATTACCTACCTATTCAAACACGTATCTACTTACGAATGACCTAGTTAGAGAAAATTACGGTGTGATAATGAGCCTAATATATCCTCCCATTAGTTAAACATTGAAACAGAATTCGATCTAGAGTGTGACACCCACGTCGGGTCGTTATACCTACGTATAAATTACGAATTACCTACTTAACTGAATTTACAACATTAAAGACACCTAAATTGCGTACCAGCCTGTGAAGAATATTTTTGTTTATTTTAGATAAATTTCAACAACGAGAAAATTGAAACTAAAAGTGAAATCATTCAGAAATTAGAAGAAAGAGAATTAGCGTACCGAAATCGTTTGACGTTTTTCGAGCAAGAATTAGTCATTCGTAAAAAAGCTTGCGAAGTGAATAAACGCAAAGCGGTGGAAAATGCGCAGACAAATGCTAATCTCAAAAGACAGCTAGGTAAACATAATCTAAACTCGGAATCGTTATCACGTGTTTTAAATGTATTTTTATCAATTTTTTTCTTTTCTATTTTTTGTTAGAAAAATATCAAAAATTGGCCCATGAAGTTCAACAGAAAAAAATTGAGAAAAGTTCTTTGCTTGAATCCAAAGTGCAAAAAAATAACAGCTTAGCGGTAAGAAATTGACCTGACTAAATTTTCTTAAGAGTCTTGGAGAGGCTTCTAATTAATTCTTAAATTTTTAAAAAGTTTTCCCAAATAATTGCTGATTGGAATTTTTTTGGTAAAATAAATTATGTAGAATAAAAATAACTGTTTTATAGGAGAATTAGATTGGAAAGGGATTCAATATTTCACGAAATGATAAAAATTTGTTTCTTTTCGTTTTCTCATGCGAGAGGAGAATATCTGAAAACTTGTTACTACTCGCAATCAGGGAGGCATCCAAGCTGGGTCGAATTAAAGATTTATCGAATCACCCCCAAAAAACCTAATCTGAAATTTCATGAGCTCAATTTCATTTTTAAAACTAAATGAATTTTCAAAAATTCAAAATTATTCCAGCAAAAAAAGAATATTTGGTCGATTTGATTGAAGTTTATGTACGTAACCCCATTTTTTGACCTACTAAATCAATTAAAATAATTTCAAATCAGTAAAAGCTTTCATCAAATTTTAAAAAATGTCTTCCCAATTTCTATGAAAAATTTCTACTGAGAAAAAAAAATGAATCTAAACTGGAAAGAACACTTTTCAAAAATTACTTTTGAATCGATCGATGAGTTCATCAGATCAGGAATCCGGAGGTAGCGGGTCTGATCCCTCCGATTCCGAGTTTTTTTGATTAAAGTGCCTTCGGTTTCAACTCTAGAACTTATAAAAAAAATTCCTCTGACTCAGATTTTTTAAAATTCGCACCGGCTCTAAAAAAAAATTGCCCAGAGGAGGTCTTTCTTTCCTCCTTTTTCCGGTTTTACTTCGAATCCCTGACACCTACAGCAACAGACACAAAACAAAATTCAAAGAAGAGACTTTCGGTGTGTGGAGCCGGAGGAGGTATGATGGAATGTGTGTGACTTTAGCTCCGGAATTTTTTAAAAAGTGCCTTCGGTTTCGAGATTTTTGTAGAAGTGGACCCAGTTCCGACTTGGGATTTTTATAAATGCATCTTGGGCCTCGAATAAATCGCCTGGAATGGGTTCTCATTCCTCCTCCCACCGGCTCCGCTTTAGATCTCTGAATCAGAGTTTGTAATCCTTTTTTTTTTTTATTAGTTTCCTCAACCTGGAAACTGTAAAATTGCTTATTTTTCATTGATTTTTTTTGAGAAGGAGGCTCAAAAACAAAGTATACCTATACACTTTTATTACATTTTTCTACACATTGCCCACATATTTTTGAATTCTTATCTAACAATTTTCCAAAATTCGAAAAATAAATTTTAACATATCAAATTTTGTATTTTAAAAATATATTATTTTGGATATTTTTTTTCGATATATTTTGGTCTCTGCTCACAATTTTTCAGTCAGTTCAGTTACTCATTTTTTTTGGAAGGGGGAAAAAATTGAAAATTCATTTTTCATAAAAAAAACATCAACTTACTGAGAAAAAAGAGGGGGAAAATCTGACGAAATATAACTAATAAAAAAGAAATTCGAAGAACTATTGAAAAAAAAACCTTTTTCTATTAAATAATAGAATTTATTTAATAAATTAATTTTTTCCCAGGAGGAAATCTCTCAACTGAAGAAGAAGCTGGAACGAATGAAAAAATACGAATCTGTTGGAACTCTGGAGGCGATATTAGCCGAAGAATTGCGCGAATATAAAAATATTCTGACGTGTCCTTCGTGCAAAGTAAACACAAAGGATGCCGTATTAATCAAATGTTTCCACGTTTACTGCTTGAATTGTATTAAAACGAGATACGAAACACGTCAGCGGAAATGCCCAGAATGTTGCGCTCCATTCGGAGCCAACGATTATCATCGTTTGTTTTTATTTAATTGATGAATTAATTGGCCTTTTTCGTGTAAAATACCATTAGGTACATACGAATAAAAATAGTATATTCGTATTTTATGTGAAATTTCCAAGTTATAAAATCCAAATTAATGTGTATGATTTTGCGATGATATGAAAATACGCACGAAGGAGTAGATTATTGTTTGTGAAAAACCTGACAATATATTGACATCTTGTTTCATTTTCTTCCATGTCGTCACCTTTATTTTATTTTCAAGTACCTACCTACATAATATGTAGGTATGATCGAACATTTATAGGTACCTACCTAACTATAAAACATTGAAATAAAAAATTTACCTACTCGTTGAATATTTCATCGAATGCCTGCGTGTGTCTGTTTATTTATCTATGGCACGTACGTAATAGGTACACAATTACAAAAAATAATAGGTTTAAATGGAACGAAATAGTCGGAATATAAATTAAATGAAAAGTTTTGAACGATCTTAATCTCTCTTCATTAAAATAGTTTTCATTTTTCATAAGTAATATTTATACAGAGTGTCCGGTGAAACGCCCATCATAATTTAAATTGAGAAACAATTTGGTAGGTAAGAGGACAGGATAAGATAAGGTTTTTTGCCTTCTCGATAGGTACATTCAGTCACACTCACATTGTTTTATCACCCTGGATACCTAGGAAAGTTTTCAAGCGTGAGTTTTCAAATAACTCTTTAAAATAAATTCAAATAAAAAAGGGGTTGCCATTTCTAGCAAATTACCTAGAGGTTTTTGTTTACCGAGTAGTCTATTAAAACTGCTGCATTTCGGTTAGGCACTTTGAGATTTCTCAAGTACAAAATGTGTTAGAGTAAGATACCAAAAAGAGTCTTTCCTGGTAAAGGTCGAAAATGGTCCTTGACCCAGAATTGGTCAAAATTGGTCCAAAATGTTATTTATGGTCTAGAAACATCCCCAAAATTTTTTTGACCTCCTACCCTCACCCCTTTCGGAATTATCGCGCTTTTAATGTCGAAATTTTAACACGTAAAATTTTTTTTTAAATTTTCACAGATTATACATCTTGTTGGGTAGTATGAATGAGAATTTTTAGAAAATTTTCGTTTCATATTTTCCTAATTTGTTTCACATTGAAATTTTCAAAAATAAAAAAAAATTGGGAGGAGGGTGTCATGGCTGGAAATTTTTTTATTAGTTTGACCAAGTGGTTATATATGACATATATTTTTTTTGGACCCTGAAATTGGGGGAAACATGGTCAAAAAAAAATCGAAACCAAAAAAAACATGATTTTTTACCATGAGTACCGTTTTTCCAAACTGAGCTAACTTGCAAAAAGTGATTTTTCAGGAAACACAAAAAACTGTCCATAGAAAAGAGTAATAATTTTTTGAAGCTGGTAAAAAGACTAATGTAAGGAGGCTACCTTTCGACATCATGTGGCCTAGGTAGAATTTCAAAATTTTCGAGTGTGGCGCCATGAGAATCGGAAGAAAATGAAAAATAACGAAGTTAGCTCAGTTTGGAAAAACGAAAAAGCATATTTTGTCTCTGAGCGCCACACAACTCGCACAAGTATCGAATTTTTTCAAGTCGCTCATGTATGGATGGTAGTAGAACACTTTCCAGCAAAAAATTTTTTAAAAATATTCAATTCCCTGTACTGAAATTATAACGATTTTCGAGGATTTTCGCAACTCAGAACGGTTTTGGTCACAGAACAACGCAAGTAACACAGGTAGCGAAATCTTGTTAATGCCATCCGGTGGCAGTGTATTTCAACTACCCGAATCCGTCAAAAGGTCAAAAACGCCAAAAAAAAAGTTAGCTCAGTTTGGAAAAACGGTACTCATTTATTCGTAGTAACAAGCAAGGTATCTCAACTCAAAGTAAAATTTTGAGTCAAAATTGTCATAAATTGAAAGCATATCATATAAAAATCTAATTTCAAAATTTCAAGGGCTGAAGTACATTTTTCAAATTTTCAAATTTTAAAAAATCGCCAAAATTCGAGAAATTTATTTCATCATTTGAAATTTTGAAAATAGAATTTTTTTATGATGTACTTTCCATTTATGACTATTTTGACTCAAAATTTCAACGAGATGTATAATCTGTGAAAATTTCAAAATTTTTTACCCACCCTTCCAGAGATATGTGTGTTGAAATTTCGACTCTAAAAGCTCAATAATTCTAAAAGAGGTGAGGGTAGGGGGTCAAAATTTTTTGGGGATGTTTCTAGACCATAAGTAACATCTTGGGCCAATTTTGACCAATTTTGCTTCAAGGAACATTTTCGACCCTTATTAGGAGGAGAGGCCCTTTTCTAGAAATTATACTTACGTAATAATATCAGCTCTCCACTTAGTTCTAATAATTTAATTATTTACCCCCTTCCCACCATCCATGTATAAATTCTTATTGAAGAATATTGTCTGATTTTTATTCGATGCTCCCAAAAATATAGATTTCAGTATATTCCTCGGAAAAATTGTGAATTTCAAAATTTTCAAGAACATGCTACCTCTTTCCCCTCACCCAAACCCTTCATCCATATAAGAGAAGTATCGCCAAATTTCTCATCCACATCCTTGAAAACACGAATTTCGACTCGTCCCTCTAAGAAATTTAAAAATTTCCATTGTACCAAGTTTTAACTACCCTTTTTCCTCTTTATTTGTAAATTTTAAGGCTCCAGCTCCCAAAAAGGGCAATAGAAATTCGCTAAACGAGTTCTATATTTAAAAAAAATTAATTAAGATGTATCAAAAAGCAAAAAAGTTTCCCAATTTGACCAAAATTTTAAAAAAATCTACTTATCCATTTTAGTGAATTTTCAACCCATCTGCAACATAGTGGTGGGCTCCTCTAAATTAAGATCATGATGTAACGTGATAAAGCATCAATGGAAAGTAAGCAGAAAAATACAAGTTAGTCACAAAGAAGTCATGAAAGACGAAAAACAACTATGGAGACTACCCAAGATACTACGACCATGGAAATTGCATAATACTGAATAGTACCAAAATTTGAATCCCCACACTCTCTCATGGAGGCTATGAAGATGAACTGAGCCAAATACAAAAAATGGCGTCCCAAACGTATATATTTTTAACCTCAATCAAAAAAATTAAAGAAATTTAGGTACAGGGTCAATTTTTTTTACTGAACATTTCTTTCTCTTGAAATACCCCATGGTTTTTAAACCTACATCGCATCATTGAAATTCAAACTGAATACCACCCTTGTTTAAGAACCATTTACCTATGAATTTAGCATTTTTTTGTCTGGTCATCAAATTCAATTTTAATATTTCCACTATGACAAGGGTTTTATCGGACACCGCGTATAAAAACATAATTCGTCACTTGAAACAGAAAGATAAACAACGTACATAATAAAATATGTAAAAGGAATTTAGTTCTATCTTTGCAAAAAATCCTAAGTCAACATCAATTTTAACACGTTATTCGCCTCACTTCATAAATACAAATGGAATTATTATTTTGCCAACTAAAAAACCTAGATACCTACCAAAAGTTCAGTATCAAAATGAAAGAGAAACAAAAACCATTTTCATATATCAGTCTGAATTTAAAACTTATTCTAACTTTAATTTGTCAAGCGGGATTTAAAAATAAAAAAGTGAAATATTTCTGCATATGTTTAGCTATTGGAAATTTCATTTGGATAAATGTAATCTTGATTCTATTTCTTTTTACCCCGGCTGACATAGTACAAAAATCAGAATGTTTAACAGTACTAGTGAATTTTTTCGTACCAGCTATGTTCGTTGCTAAAATAATCAAACGTAAATCTTACATTACAAGAATCATAGAGCGATTAGAAGAAAATGACGAAAAATTAATCAAATCAAGTAACACTTATTTTTTCAAATTCATTAAAAAAATACTCATAGCTTTAGCCAGGGACGTAGCGAGACAACTTTTCAGGGGGGGGGGGGAGAAAATGAGAATTTTGCCAACTTTTTAAAGATTTTGCCAACATTTTCCGAGATTTTGCCAACTTTTTTTTGAGATTTTGCCAACTTTCCTGAAAGATTTTGCTTGCATTTATCCTACATTTTGCAAACTAGTCCAAAATTTTACTAACCATTTTCTAAAATTTTACGACGTTTGTTGTTGACCTTGACCCTCATTTTATGAGTAAATTTGAAATATATAAATTTTGAAAATGAACAAAATTAAAATTAAAATTGAAAAAAATGAAAACGTCCATTTCAACAGTTATTTTCCACATATTGACTTATTTCGAAAAAAAAATAAAACCCAGAAGGTATATTTATTCGGTTTGAATGAGCATTTCATTATTTGAATTATTTTGAAAAAAATTAAACCCAGAAGAATGGTTTTTTCGATCCTTTCGATCTCGATCATATCGACATCATCTCATTTTGATCTCGATCATATCAATATTAAATTTTCCTAAATCTCTCGATCACTATTATTTATCAAGAATTCAATGACAATTTTGAATGAAATTTTTAAACTAATTTCAATTTTTTTTAGAAAGGAGGATGTTATCAAGAAATAGTTTCTTTGTATTTTTAGAAGCCAAAAAAAGCACTCATAAAAAAACACTAATTTTTGTTGCTTATTTTCCGTATAGTTGACTATCAAAGTTATATTTTTCTTTTAAAAATAGGTATGAATCTTAAATTTTACGATTTTCATCTCCCCGAAAGGTTTGCATAAGTTTTATCTCTGGGTAAGCGTAAGAATCAAATTTTTTCTCCAGTTTTAGGCGAGGTTTCACTTATCAAATAAATAATATGTAAAATAAAATATTAATGGAATACGAAAACATTCTCAGAAATGAGCAGGCAAAATTGTAGTCAAATACCTGTCTTTTGGGTTTGGAAGCTTCAAATGGATTTTCTGGAGCATCAATTATTTTCACTTTAACTGTTTCTCCGTTGTGTAATTTTGCTTCGTGAGTTCTTTGATAATCATGATTAAAAGTCTTATTACAGGAAGTACACTGAACTTTATATCGTCTAGACTTCGTCATTTTTTTAAACATAACGTAGCAAATTTTAATAAAATTAAACCAAGATCACACGTTAAAATGCTGAAAAACAAAGAATCACAATTTGTGCAACACAAAACTAAAACTCACTTGTCTAACATATGATAATAAACTAGTGGTAGAACGTAGGGTTGCAAATGCACTTGCAGTCTGGGTGAAGTAACGGTACAAAATCAGGATTTCAGATGAACAGGTATAAGAAAACAATGTATGAAAGCGACGTGGACCAAGGATCATTAAGGCATATTTAACGTTGACAAAAAGAATACAATGAAGGTTTTTAAAACCAATTCAATATCCTACAGAGCTATGGGGAATAGTTGGCAACGTGGTTGGCTAGTGTTGGCGCCTATCAACTATTTCTCTAATACCTTGCTCGGTTGAGATTTCGCCAATTATTGCAATGAATTCATTTCCATAGTTTTGTTAACCAAAAAATTGACGTAGAATTTTCCAACTTTTGCCATATTTCTCAACTTGTGTGAGTTGTGTGCAAATTTGCCAACTTTGCCAATTTTTTCAACTCGTCCTCAAATTTGCCAACTTTTGCCAACTCTCCGCATGACTGGGGGGGAGACCCCCCCCCATCCCCCCCCCCCCCCCCCCATCGCTACGTCCCTGGCTTTAGCTACAGCCGAATTGCTCTTTTTATTTTGCTTTTACATAGTCATGAATTTCTACGACGTTAAATTAGGTGACCCAGACACCCTCTATATTTCTATGTATATTCCATGGAAATTTGACACTCCCACAAAGTACACATTGGCATTATTTTATCAATTTGGTAGCTCTGCTTATCCAGTAATGGTATATTTTACTCTAATCTTCGGATTGGCCAGTATTCACGCATTTTCTAACGCTGAACTAGATCTATTATTGGATTTGATTAGTAACTTGGATAGCTACGATTCTTCAGCTCGGCAGAATATTTTCGACGATTTTGTAAAAATCGTAAAATATTATAAATCATACAAAAGGTGAGTGAAGGTAAGGTTTCACTTAATTGAAGGAAATGGACTAAAAGAAGAATATTTTTCCAACTCGATGTTAAATCCTTTTTTTTTAAAAAATAAATCTCGACAAGGAAAAAATTCTTTAATAATAGGTACCTATTTTAAAATTTATCCTGCTTGAAAATCAACCAAAAGATCTATTGCTGTGCTTCGGTTCAGTGTTAAAATATTTTATTTTTATGTTTTAGATCTTTGAATGAAATAATTGGACTTTTGAATATTATTATTGATGTAATAATAATTGCTGTTACATCATGCACCATTTGGAGCGCTGCTAATTTAACAGAAGTGAGTTAACTTCAATTGATGATGTGATAAGTATCAAACTATTAGCTGTATGCACCTACAGGGTCAAGGCCACATATGATTCATTGATAATTTGATAATTTTTTTCAACAGACAGAAATTCAATTTCCACGAAAAATCAGAGGTATTTCTATAGTAATTTTCATGATGATTCTGTTATGTATAATCAGTTTCATGGGAGAGTATATTGAAGAAACGGTAATATTAACTTCAATACCTACTTACTTGAACTTGAAAAAAAAAAAAAACACAAACTGATAGTAAACTAATATTATAGGTAACTTTAAAAAATGTTCATTTTGTGTGTTTTTTGTAGGATAATGAAATCAGAAATAAACTTTATAGTGTTGCCTGGTATCACAAACCAATCAGCATAAGAAAATCTATAATGATGCTTATGCAGTACACTCAAAAGCCAACGCAAGTCAAAGCTTATGGAATGATACCAATAAATCTGAATTTTGCATTGAATTTGTTAAGAAAAATTTACTCCACATTGAACATTTATATTTCTGTTTTTAGACACTGAAATCATTTAAAGACCGCCAAGCGATTAATTATGATACAGTCAGTTGGATTTAAACATGCAGTCGATTTTTAATTGTAGGTAATAAAATTTTTTCAAGGATGATGGGGATTTTTATACCTACTCGATAAAAAAAAAGTATTATTGTGAACGAAGCATAAAAAATCTACTTTCATCAAATCGTGAAAATGATTAATGAAGTATGAAGTATTAAAATGGAGAGAATATCAATACCTATACTTTTTCATTTATGGATTTTTTAAATAATGGGCGTGGAAAATATGTTTCATCAGTTCAGCCATAGGTGCACCTAGGAATTAATTAAGGGAGGGGCTGAGAATTTGAGAAAAATTGGGGAGGGGGTCAAATTTCAAATTAATAATTTTTCACTGATCTTTCAGTCAAAAATCATCAATTTTTTCTGACAAACTGGGAATTTATTGAAGAATCGGTGATTTTAGACTCGAAAATTGATCAAAAATTATCAATTTTGTATATAAAAAGACTAAAATAATGCCCGTGCGAAGCGAGGGCGGAATTTTTTTGAAAAAATACTGTTTAAAAAACAAAAAAAAAATGCACTTTTTAAAAATATTTTTGTCATATAAAAATCTTTTTTCCGAGCTTAAGGGCTGGGCTGTTATTGAATTGATTCCCAAATAATTCTTCTAAAAAAAAGACAATTGAATTGATTCCCACCTTCCGTTTACGTGTAATCGAATTGATTCCCATGTCATTTACACATGAAATCGAATTGATTCCCAGCCTATTAGTGTTAACCAGGAGATACCACGAGGAGGTTGGCTGGATCATCTCCCAAAAATTAAAAGTTGGAATTTTTTAGTAGGTGCAAAATATAAATGTACGTAATGGAAATAAAGTACTAAGTAAATGTTCAAAGTTTTGGAGGTAAAAATTTGAAAGATAGCTGGCGTACGAATTGTAATGAAGTTATTTCTTTTCTGGAGTATCGTTCCATAGCATCTTCAATGAACACAATTTTTTCATCTCTGGTTTTGGATTTTCGCGCCGCCATTGATCTACTTTTGATGTACGTTTCACATTGTATTCCGAGAAGGACGTCCACAATTTTTACCTCCAAAACTTTGAACATTTATTTACTTTATTTTATTTCCATTACGTACATTTATATTTTGCACCTACTAAAAAATTCCAACTTTTAATTTTTGGGAGATGATCCAGCCAACCTCCTCGTGGTATCTCCTGGTTAACACTAATAGGCTGGGAATCAATTCGATTTCATGTGAAAAGGACATGGGAATCAATTCGATTGCATGTGGGAAGGAGGTGGGAATCAATTCAAGTGCACCCAAATTGGAGTGGGAATCAATTCGAATACTTTTGACGTTTTGGGAATCAATTCAATAACTCCCAAGGGCTGGAGGCTCAAGTCCCCTGAGCCCACCTCTTGGGTACGCCTATGAGTTCAGCCCAAAAATCAACGCAGCATTAAATAAATAAACGAATTGGTAAAAAAAAACGAATCTTATGTTCAAATGTATTCACTTTATTAAGAATTAGGCAATCGAAACAACTTCACTAAATAGTTAAGGCACCTAAATATCTTCCCCATTTTTTTATTTTATTTTTTCAACCACTTAAAATTCTTTTTCTGTTTTTTTTTTTTCATTTTTGAGTAAACAAGTCTAACATATAAAGTAATTGTGTCTTGATTTGAGATCATTTTTTATTTTATCAAGTCTTACATATTTCCCCCTGCCTTAACCAAAAGATATACATATGCACGATTAATTTGGGAGGGAGTCGATTAGAGCACGAAAAAGGAGATAAAATCAAAAAGTAAGTCCATATTCGAATTGTACATCCTCAAATTAGTAACAATCGTTATGTCACACGCCATTTCAATTTTTTTTACATATTTTCCCTCAAAATTGGGGGCAAGGGGTGAACTGAAGGGTCCAATCCAAAAAATCAGCAAATATTCGAACTCAGTGACCTCGAATACCTAACAAACGACAGGTCATACGTTATTTTTCAGTTTTTCGAATTTTGACCCTAGGGGGACTGATAGAGGGATTCAGAGGGGTCGGATGAAAAAACCAAGTACTTATTTGAAATCAACGCCTTCAAATCAGTAGAAATCAATGTGCTACTTCGCTTTTTCGCTTTTTTTGAATTTTGGTCAAAATTGCGGACCTCTGTACCCCCAAGGGGTCTAGAGATCTCATCTTGAAAATTTGTCGATTGAAAAGAGTGTAAAAAGGATGACTTACTGTAATTTTTTCAGATTATTGAATGGTAGCTTTTATCTTTTGTGCTCATCATGAAAGTTGAGCTTTCACCACCAAACTTCAACTTTGAGCTTTTCAAAATGCGATTATCGATTTTGAATCTTTCATCAATTTTCTTCAAGGCTCCGTAAACAGTTTTTCCCCAAGTACAACCTACCTCGAAATAACTGCTGTGGTTTTGTGAATAAACCACCTAGGGGAACTCGTAAAAAAAAAATTGAGCAAGATCAGAAGACCCGGTTTTATTTTTGACCCGTTTTAGTATGGAATAACCCAAGGTGCATTTTTTTGCTCTTCAAATTGAATTTTTTCAAAAAAATCGTCCTCACCTCGCTCGAGCAACATTAAAAAATTCATCATTTTTCACTGATTTTTCCATCAAAAATCGCTGATTTCTCAATAAATTCCCAATTTGCCAAAAAATCAATGATTTTGGACTGAAAAATCAGGGGAAAATGACTTTTGAAATTTTACCCTCTCCTCCTATTTGATCAAATTCTCAGTCTCTCCCTTAATTAATTTTTGGGTGCGTCTATGAAGGCTACAAAGAAAAATGAATAAATTTTCCGAAAGATAATGAAAATCTATAGGTACCTAACTAAGTGTAAAATACCAAAATAAAAATTTTTCCTAGGTATTCATTAAATATTCTATCGAATGTCTGCGTGTGACTGTTTATTTACCCATGGCACCTACGTAATATGGTTATACACATTTCCAAAAATAATATGTTTCATCTAAATTGAACGATGTCTATAATATGTATTTTTAATTGAAAAACAATTAGGTAGATAGGCATACATATAAAAAAGCATGGGATTTTTTTTTTTTCATTTTTCGATTAATTTAGTCACATTGTTTTATCACCTTGACTACCAAGGAAATTTTTCATCAAGAGTTTTCAAATACCTAAAGGGTGGTTCATAATCAAGATTTTTTCTTTAAACTTGGAATATAGATAAATTGGATTTTTAAGGAATAAGTAGGTAAGTAAAAGTAAAATGAAGTTGAGAGAATTCATCTATTAAACAGGGATGTCAAGTCGTAAGATGAAGCTTTCAACTTTTGGCTTCAGCTTGATTTTCGGTCGCGATGTTTTAGCTTAAGCTTTCAGCTTGATTTTTAATGGCTTTCGGTTTAAATTTTCGATTGCAATTATCTTTTTTCAAATTTTGAGGATTACAGGTCGTAATTTGGTCTGATATGGCTTTCAGCTAACTTGACATCTCTGACATTAAATATGTACCAACTTGTTCTCAATCAAAATTAATCACCAACTTCTTTAATTACCCTTTGACTCATTCCTTAAAAAATTTATTTATATTTTAAGGTAATTCTTGAAAATAAAATCTTAAAACATGATTATAAACCGAGCTTTATTCTTTAAAATGAATTGGAACAAAAATTTGTATAATGACCATGTGGTATCTGAAAATTGTTCATAATTTTTTTTTGCTTACCTACATTGTTTTTTCTCAATTTTTTGAATAATGCCGATTTAGGTATTCTTCTTTTTCACAATCCAATATCGCATCCAATTCAAATTTTTTCAAAACTTGACGAGAATTTTATCGGACACCATGTATAAAACCATAATCCACCACTTACAAAAGAAATACAAACGTAATAAAATATGTAAACAGAATTTCGTTCTAGCTCCGCAAAAAATCTTTAAGTCAACATCAATTTTAATAATCCCCCCACCCCGCCTTTGAATCCAAATGGAATTATTTTTTGAGTAAAAAATCCAGATACCAAACATTCAGTATCAAAATGGTAGAGAAACAAAAACCACTTTCGTATATCAGTCTGCATTTAAAATTTATTCTAGCTTTAATTTGTCAAGTGAAATTTAATAATGAAAAAGTGAAATATTCCTGTATATTTTTAGCTATTGGAAATTTCATTTGGATTAATGTAATCACCACACTATTTCTCTTTACCCCTGCTGACATAGCACAAAAATCAGAATGTTTAACAATTATTGTGAATTTTATCGTAGCAGTTATGTTCGGTATTGCAATAATCAAACGTAAATCTTACATTAAACAAATCATAAAACGATTAGAAAAAAATGATGAAAAATTAATTAAATCAAGTAACGATTATTTTTTAAAGTTTACCAAAAAAATATTCATAGCTTTAGCCATAGCTGAATTTCCTTATTTATTTAGCTCATTTCTAGTCATAATGTACTCCGACGTTAAATTAGGTGATCCAGAGACACTCTACATTACTGTGTACATTCCATGGAAGTTTGACACTCCCACGAAATATACATTGGCATTATTTTATCAGATTGTTAGCTTTGCTTATCCGGTGCTGTTATATATTGCTTTGATTTTTGGATTGGGTAGTATTCACGCATTTTCCAACGCTGAACTAGAAATATTATCGGATTTGATTCGCGATTTAGATAGTCACGATTCATCAAAAATTCCAATAAATGGCCACGAATATCAACAGAATATTTTCAACGATTTTGTAAAAATCGTCAAGTATTATAAATCGTACAGATGGTAAGTGAAGGTAGACGTTTTACTTAATAATTTATATTTTGATTTATATGATAAAATATTGAGGAAAACGAGCCGAAAAATTTCTTTATCAATTTTTTATCTGACCTTTTTTTCATAAATCTTAACTTTTGACAAAATCTCCAATGCCTATCCAGAATTTATGGTTTCTGTTTGAAAATCAGTTAGGATTGTTATGGTTCAGTTTAGTATTGAAATATTCTATTCGTTTACGTTCCAGCTCTCTGAATGAAATCACTAATCTTTTGGCTTTTATCACTGATATAATAATATTTGCTGTCACAACATGCACGATTTGGGACGTTGCTAATTTAACTGAAGTAAGTTACAAACGTAAATTTATCAATATATTTCAATGACAATAATAACTCGGTTTACCAGGCAGAAATTCAATTTCCGAGAAAAATCAAAAGTATTTGCGTAGTGGTTCTAATGATGTCTTTATTATTTGGGGTCAGTTTCATGGGGGAGTACATTCAAGAAATGGTAATTTTAATGTACAGAAATTTAAAATTAAAAAAAAAAGAACCAATATTATTAGATACCTGGATAAAAATTATTTGTTTTTTTGTTCTTTTTGTAGGATAATGAAATCAGAAAAAATCTTTATGATGTTTCTTGGTATCACAAACCAATCAGCATAAGAAAAACTATGATTATGCTAATGCAGTATACTCAAAAACCAACTCAAGTCAAAGCTTATGGAATGATACCAATAAATCTAAATTTTTCGGTGAATTTGTTGAGAAAAATTTTCTCAGCATTGAACATTTACATTACTGTTTTTAGACACTGAAATTATTAATAGAGAACTATCAATAAACTCTACGGTATTATGTCCAATTGGATTTGAACATTCATTCAATTGTTGAATTCAAAAAGTTTTCATCAAAAAGACTAATTAAAAAGGGGATTGAAAAATGTACAGAAAAAATACCCATTCACATCTGATCAAGAAAATGAATCCAAGTTTTGAAGTAGAGAGAAAAAATCTCAGATTTCGACTTAAATTGGTGGAATAGTTTACTTGAAAACCTGGCAGAAAAAAATTTTACCCGGTTTGCTTAAATTTTGATTTGTATGAAACGTCCAGTAAAAAATACACACTGTGGTGAATTATTTCGTATTTTTTTTTTTTTTTTGAAAATTTCAAATAATCTGTAATTTAAAGGAAGGTGATTAGAGACTGTTCTAGAATGTTAGAATGTGGAAAAAATTCATAAATTATCTGTACTCTTCGCTGTTCTTCAAAAATTGGAAAATATTCTCCAAAAATTATATTAATACATGAAAAGTTTATTAGAAAAATTGGCTCATGACCACTTTTTAGAAAACGAATTTGATTCAATTTTTAAATTAATTAATCTGAGATATTTAACCCCGGCTCCCCTCAAGCACAAAAGGACTTTGAAAAGAAATTATGCTTATCATCAATTCATAACTGATGCATAAATTTCAACGACTAGAAAGATTTTTTCCAAAGCAACACTGTTGAAATCACAAACGTTTACCGTATACTGGATTTACGGCGAATCGAGTAGGCAATTTCATTAACACATAGCTTTTGAATAATCCAATCACGGTTGTGAACGTGAACAAGCCGAGTGGGTGAGTATTTGTAGAATAAGATAATTTGATCTAAAAAATTAAAAGATGACAATTTATCACTATTTTCTCAATTTAAAAAAAAAAAAAAATTGAAAAAATGATTCTGCAGTTCCATTGAATATATTTTTTTAAAAGTAAACATTTCAATTTTTTTAACGAAAAATTTTACTTTTAAAATAAAGCTTTGAGAAAATTGGACTTCTGAAAGTCCAAAAAAACGAATTTTTCACGTATATTCTTATTGAAAAATGTTCTTAAAAATTACAAATTTAAAAACAGAAATACATACGAAAATACCGAACGCAGTCAGACCAAATCTTTATAAAAAAATTAGGTTTCAAGCATCGAAAATAATAAGTCTCAAGTAGGTACCTACAAAAAACTGACCTAATAAAATTAAGAAGAAAAATTTTGAGAAAAATACGAAAAAAATCACTTCATAGTATGTATTTTGATTATTTATGGTAAAACCATAGAAGGAAAAATGCAATAAGTCCAAGCGTAGCAAGGCCGCGAGGCCAAAGTTTTCAAAAAAATATTATTTCAGAATTTGTATTTTCCTTGGTTTTAAGCCTTTGTGGCTGCTGGGAAAATTTTGAAAAATTTGTTTTCACTGGATGGAAATTTTTTTTACAGCGTGGGAAAATTCTCAAAACTTATATCCTTAAAAAATAGCCTGAAAAGTTGACTCCTGACTTCACTTTGACTATGGAGTCGAAATCGCACCCTGACTCCTGATTTACATTGACTTCAGAGTTGATCTATGACCTTGAAAAATCTAGGTAGGGGGAAAATTTCAAATTAATAATTTTTTACCGATCTTTCAGTCAAAAATCATTAATTTTTTCTGACAAATTAGGAATTTATTGAGGAATCGGTGATTTTTGACACGAAAATTGGTCAAAAATAATCAATTTTTAATATAAAAAGATTAAAATACTGCCCGAGCGAAGCGAGGGTGAAAATTTTTTGAAAAAATACAAAAAGGTGCACTTTTTAAATATTTTTGCAATAAAAATTTTTTTCGAGCTTGGGACGCACCTATGCCAGAGTCAATCTATGACCTTGACTCCTCGACTCTGGCTTGATCCAGAGTCAACTCGTATTCCCAGGAATTTTCAGACTATCTAAATGGATGAAATTCAAATAAGAAGAAACCCATGCCATCAACTTGAAAGACTAGTCAAATAATTTCCTAAATCTTACATCAAACTATAAGCTTGTCACGTTTGATTGCCTAGTAAGTCGTAATAATATCAAATTATGAAATAATTACATAACACTTATGTTTATTTTTCATTAATGTTTATTGGTACACTTTTGTGATGTTATCACATTTTAAAGCACTAATAAGTATCAATTTATCGACAATAGAAATGAAAAAAAAAAAAAAAATACAAACCGATTTTAAGTATCGTCAAAATATAAATTCACTACTTTCTAATGGTTTATAAAATAAGGAAACCATAGGCGCACCCAGAAATTAATTAAGGGGGGGGGGGGCTCGGAATTTGAGAAAAAATGGGGAAGGGGTCAAATTTCAAATTGAGTCATTTTTCACTGATATTTCAATCAAAAATCATTAATTTTTTCTGACAAACAGAGAATTTATTGAGAATTTGGTGATTTTTGACTGAAAAATCAATCAAAAATTGTCAAGTTTTGAAATAAAAGTATTAAAATACTGCCCGAGCGAAGCGAGGGCGAAAATTTTTTGAAAAAATATACTTTGAAGAGCAAAAAAATTGACTTTTTTCTCATTTTTGAAGCAAAAAATATTTTTTCCGGGCTTAAGGGGGAGGGGGGCTGGCCCCCCCTTGGGTGCGCCTATGAAGGAAACCAATAACTTTCATCATAATCAAGCAGGTACCTTATCAAGTGAAAAAAAAAACAAAAAAAACTAACAAGTATATGTGATCCTGGATATAGAAACCACTCTTAGAGGTAAAAATAATTTGTTTTTGAGTTGAAATTCCCCCTCGATTCTACCCTTTCTAAAAGGACCAAAATCAGCACCGACTGAAAAACAAATTTCTGATACTTGTCTAAGGGTAATTTTTACATAAGTATATCCAGGCTCAAAGGCCCCAATGCTGAAACCACCTTTAGAGATCAAAAATTGATTTTTAAGTTGAGAGATTCCTCTTCAATTCCACTCCCTCTTAAAGGCCCAAAATTCGTATCAACTCAAAAATCAATTTTCATTTCCCAAGGATGGTTTCAGCTTCAGCATCCATACTCACATTTTTTTTCAATTTTATCGGTAAAAATTAAAATCCTCATTACCCTGAGGTGGCATTCATTGTCATAGCAGTATTTTCAGAATCCGTTTTAACTCCTTTATACTTCAGCAAACTTTTCTTCAATATAATCGTAGCAAACACAACAGTACCATGGTAAGCCATACAACTATAAAACACGTATTTCAGCATACGATACTGAAAATGATCGACAAAAATCAACAACGTATAGTTAACTTCGGACATGATAAAAAGACGTCCGCAAATTTTAAAATAAAACGAAAAATTTGATTTCTGTCGAATGGCGTTTTTAACAGACGATTTGGTACGATAAATATAAACCAGACAGCAAATATACAAAGACAAGTTCAAAATCATTAGACCAAAGTCGAAGAAATAATATATCATAAACACGCACCACAATTCACCCAGCGATTGCTGACACGAAGCCAAGGTAAAAAATCTCTTTAGAATAAAATCCATCAGTAACCATAGGACAGCCCATTCTAAAAACGGCGAACCCCAACAGCATACCGTGTATTTAATAAATTTAATCGCCCGATTACCGGATAACCTAACGTTGGTGGTTTTCGTACGTAAGCATTTCCATAAATCTAGAGCCATGGCAAATTGAATCCTCGTTAGAACCGACCAAATATAAATGGTGATGTAGTTATTGTAACTATCCAACGATTCTCGATTAAACATCGAATTTCCGACAGATTTTTCCAGCATTAAAAACACCAGCGAGCTAACGTACTGAATGAAAAGCAGCAAACAATTCGATATGAGCAAGTTGCCTGGGAAATTCTGAAATAAATCTGTCGTGAAGTGTACAAAAACGTGAATCGAAATCGCCATCATTGATAATGAATATCCAACCACAGTAATACATTTTTCCAAAATTTCGTCGTCACCGCTGATCTCGTTTATCGTGGAATTTTGAACGCTCAACGAGTAAGAAATATTTTCATCCATATTGTCGACAGTTGAGTAAATTTCGTCAATGGATATTCAACCTCTATGATTTTTGCGTCACCATAAAAAACGAAAAATATAATAAAACGAACCAACTCGAATAAGTATAGAAAAAGCAACGGAAAATGAAATTATTACGATGGTTATAAATCGTCTCGGTTGTCGTATCGCACAAAACTAAACCAAAATATATTTCACCTTTGGACATTTCTTTCGATATTGCAACAGATGACCGATGGATTACATCAGATAGCGATACAAAAATTTCATTTTTATAATGGATCAAATTTAATTATTAAATCGACGTTTTCATCTCTCGAATATGCGTCGAAAAATGATTACATTTGTTGCGTTTTTTTTTTATTCTTCGAAATGCGTAGCCTGTGTTGTATTAATATTTGAATTATTGGCATTCCCAAATCCCAATATTGCGAAAAATGTGTATGGTACCTCTTCTTCTAAATCTATACGTCGTGTATGGCATGTGAAAACAACCACGTAGTTATTTGAGAGATTTTACGGTATTATTCATTGTAGTACAATGTCCATGGTTTAAAATTGGTATCGACGCGACGTAAAAATGCGATATGAGTCAAATGAAATAATATTTAACGAGCATGTATAGTTTCAAGACTATATTAATCCATTATGAAAAATTTTCAACTTGCTGAATTTTTGTTCAAAGAAACACGATAGATTGAAAAATGAAAAAGCACGTACCTAGCTACCTACCTTCAGCAATATTATGTGTTTTTAGGAAAAACCGTATTTTACGAGAGAGGCATCAGATATCCGAACCAAAAATTTTTTGACCGAAACTAAAATAAATCGAAATGAAAAATCCACTTGAAATTTCAAGGGCTCTAGTTCATTTTTCGGATTTGGGTGAATTTTTGAAATTTCAAAGTTATTTATCGCCTTGAAAAATAGAAATTTGATCTTATCAACGAATAAAGCTGAAATTTAGCGAGGTATACGATTTTTGATCTCTCGAAACGATTGGAAGCAGTTTCAAGACGTATTGAAGCATCCTAAATTTTTTTTAGAAATTTTCAACCAAAAAAAATTGTCAGTAAAAGTGGTCGTGATTTTTATTATAAAATACTTTAACATGGCAATTATTCAAGAGTCCGTTAGCTCCTTCGAGAGGTTCAAAATAGAGTATTTTTTAAAACATTTTCCAGCTTTTTACCTCGATACGCAACTACACTTTTACATGTTTTTTCTTTTTTGCAGAAAAATTATCAGTCTATAAACTTATAGATTCGACCTGAAAGTTACAAATTTTGGAAAATTTTATGTATTTTAATCGGTAAAATAGGTCACGAACATGGATAATCTGAGTTCTTAGGCGAATATGTATCAAATTTCACATGGACCGTTTCGGCAGACTTCTCTGTAGCGCTGGAAATGCTCAAAATTTTGTGGAAGCACCAAAACTTCCTGAAACAACTTTAATTTGATTCAGGAAGATGAAAATAGGATAGTTTTTTGTTGATAAGATTGATTCTTCATTTTTTCGAGGCTATAAAAATCCAAAATTTCAAAAACTCTCCCAAAATTTTAGAAATGAATTTTAGGCCTTGAAAATTTGTATTTGAGTTCTTTTATGAGTTACTTTCGATTGATTTTTTTTTCAGCTCAGAATTTTACTGTAGATTGAGATAGTCTGGGGAATTTTTTCTTCTCAAAAAATAACAAGGACTCTACGCGAAAATTTTTTAAACTCCTCTTTTTGACCCAAATTTGGTAGAAAAAAAGTCACTTATCAAAATTTTACTTGACTCACCCCTTCCCATGAATCAATAGAAAATTTATTAAAATTTTCGGGTACTTAATTCAATAAAAAGTTGAAAAAATTTATTGTAGGTAACAAATTATGTAATAAAATAAAAAAATCAACTTCTTATAAATTATTGTGTAGTATTATAACGTTCCTATTTTACAAAAAGAAGCAAAAATCAAGATTTGTATTGCTCTCAAATCGTTCATTTTTTCAATTGAGTTGATTTCGAAAAAAAACCGGAAGTTTCTTCAATTCAGTTGAAATTATTTTTACGATACTATTTGAAAAATGGAATAGATTCTAAAATTTTTTCAGATGTTGTATAATTTCTGGAAAATTTATGACAAAAAATATTTTTTACAAATATCTCGCAATTAGGTGTTTTTTTTCCAATAAAATTTAATTTTCGTGTTTTTTTTTTCATTTTCCTATTTGTACTCGAATTGGAATTTATTATATCGAACTTGTCATCCGGCGCCGAAACAGTAGTTTTGGCCTTTTGGCGTCGTAGAGTCCGTCAGAATTCATTGACGAAGTTCATTTCATTTGTACTGTGGAATTCTCAACCCCTACGTACGCGCTGAACGAAGTTTTTCGCAAGCGTTAATAAAATTGCATAACCGGTTCGCCGTAAAATGTAGTTCTTTATTAATTTTACCACTTTCGAAGGCGCGACATCGTCATAGAAGGGGAGGGGAAGAAAAAACTGAATATTTCTGACTTCGATGAAAAATATTTCACGATTTGTTTAATTTGATATGAAATTTCTTCAAATTGTGTACTTTTTTTTGAAAAATCATACAATCATACGAAAATTTTTATCAAGTATTTTTGGTTTTTGGTAAACTTTAAACTTATCGATTTTCGCCATTCCGTAAGACATTATTTTAAACGACAACTTTTCAAGATCAAAATATCGTCGTTTCTTGTCGATTTTTCAAAAAACGTCAGAACAGAACTATTTTTTAAGATTGGGAAATTGTCGTATCTTGTTGTTTTTTCAGAAACGACAACTTTTCATGGCTGAAAAATTGTCGTTTTTAAAGAAGAACAGTAAACGAATACTTTTTAATATTGGAAAATTGTCGTTTCTTGTCTTTTTTCAAGAAACGACACAGAACGTCACGCTGAAAGAGTAAAAATGATCGATTTTTGTCAATTTATTAAAAAAAAAGACTTAAAAACAACAACTTTTTAAAATCGAAAGAATTGTAATTGTCTTTTTTCTTAATAACAAAAAAAACGCCAAAAAAGGCCACTTTGTAGGATTGGAAAATGGTCGTTTTCCGTCATTTTTCAAAAATAACCTTTTTTCGTTGTTTTTCAATAACGTCAGAAAACAATTATTTTTAAGATTGAAAAATTGTTATTTCTCAAAAAAGGGGTTGAATAATTTTTCAAGGATGGGGACGAATAGATGCGCTGAAGAGGGGGCAATGCCTGCCTCCTTGTCCTCTAGTGATTGCAAACGGTTTTAAAATGTTTTTGATAAATTTTCAGACGAATTGACAATTTTTAATAAAAATTTATCAACTTTTCATGAATAAACCAAATCGACAAACGATGTTTTTTTGTTTCATCTCTATGAAACTATATTGTGTAATTCATATTTTCATATATATATATTTTTTTTTCATTCGAGCCAAAAAATTTTTAGTAATCAAGTCCAAATATCCATTTTATGCAATAGATAATTGAATGAAAGGCAGTTTGCAGATGTAAACGTTTTATTTAATTTTTCAAATCGTAAATAAGGAATCAATTCATCTCAGTGACTTCATTTCGTATAAATTTTATTAGTTATAATCCACCTTCCCATTCTTCTAATGATGAAAAACTGAAAATTTCCCTAAAATACGATAAAAAAATGTTTCTACGAATTTATTTTTTTTTTGAAACATTTGCCTCGCTTTGTACATACAACCAGTACAATCTTTCATTGAACGCGTCCCCACTGAATTTAATTATATTTTAAAATTATTTTTATCCTTGAAATCAAACCTCGACTTTTTTTTCCGGAATTCACCCAGATTACACCCCTGGCTCGTCTGATTTTTGATTCGAATCACATACTATAATCCTTGTTCAGGTGTCGCCATGAGGCATATTTCCTTTATAGAAACGGATAGGTAAATTATGCAGCCATAAAGCCTGGTAATTTGCATACATGCTTTTGGAAGGAACCTTACTTTTCGCTTTCACCAACACCACCACTTTCCCTTGCTTATTCAAATAGGTACTCTTACTTTTGATTTTTTCAAATTATTACATTACATTGTATCTACCTCATAAAATTTAGATAAAGAACGCAACCTTTTACGGATATGACAAATTATTAATTAAAGTAGGTAGGTAGGTAACTAGGTATTTTTAATGAGAATTTTTGTAGAAATTTTATCACCTGCGAAAACTTTTTCAACAACTTAACAATATTTTCCGGACTTTGTAAAATTTCTTCAAATGTTCTGAATCTGAATAAATAGGCACATGGATATGATACCGACATCCTAATTGAAAATCAGTTCAACTTCGTGACTGACCATTTACATATCGGTAGGTACATAGCTTTTAACAATGAAATTTTTATGAATTCGAGTTGAAAAATAAACATTAAATAACTGAACATAATTCAAAGATGTAAACACTTTTATTATTTATATCGTTTTATAGTTCACTAAGCTTAAAAAGATACTCTAAATCTATTTACTTATTTAATGTATTCTTATATCTAGAATTTCGCATAGTTACATACGTAAAATCAACTTAAACAAATAAATAGAAAAATTGACGAGACGTTTTATATCGTTCATGCCATAAATAAACAGGCTTACAAAGTAAAAAAAAAATATATTTGTATTTGTATTTTTTTTTTTCATCGATATATTCTTATATACACCTTAAGTATCAAAATTCGAAACCATTACGAAATATTTCCAGAAGAGACACATTTTTTCCACCACAATGTCCCTAAAACTATCAAAATAGCTTCGACAGAGCTAACAATCGAACTAACCGTAATTGGAACATAGATACCGAAAAAATACACGACTATTTCTAAAATCCAGCTAACATAAAACACAATACAAATAAAATAACTGAAATTAATATAATCCAAATCGTTTATCGTTTCTTCGTTGATTTCATTCGGAATCACATAAGAAGTATAATATTTAACTCGAATTATATCCACGGAACTTTTAACCAGTAAAAATAATCTGGTTAATTCAAAACTGACGAAAAATATATTCATTTGGCAGAAATCCTGAATACAGTATTTTTGGCAAAACCGATCCGCCATTGTGACCGAGGATAAGTACGCGAATAATATGAAGAAAATTGGCAGTAGCCAGCCAAGTATCGCGCTAACGCTAACCGGAATCCATTTAATATTATAAGTCGTCTTCCATATATTTTTTCTGATTAAATTTAAAGAATGTTCGGTGATAATGCAAAGCCAACAGGTAGACGATAAATGCACGTATACGAGGCCGAACAATAATACGTTTGGAAATTTAACAAAATATGGAATATCCAACGTCGTGTTTAACAAAATTATCAAATATTTTAATAACAACATCACCATCAAAGATAGGAAATTTTTTCCTTTGGCTGATTCCACGTAATCGGTGACGTAGAGCAGGAATAAATGCGTCGGGATGAATATAACGGAAACCAGCATTCCAGAAAAGGCGAACAATTTAATATAGAAATTGGTCGATGAATCGTTTGCCAATTCTACCGAATAATTCGAACACGTTTCGTTTAACATCTCGATCGATGCGATTCTGTAAAAAAATCCACAAACTAGATTGATTTTCAAGTTCAACCTGCTTAATTAAATAATATTAGAATTTCCTAAAATTGGAAATTTCCAAACGTAAAAAATTTCTTTGACGAAATAAAATTTTCATTCGGAGTTATTGTCAAAGCTGTGCATCTGTCAAAGTGAAACAAGAAAAATCGAAACAAACCGAGTTTCCGGGAAGGAAAAAAAATGAAATAAATTTACGTCAGAATATAGGTACCTACGTATTTCTCAAACACCTATATTTCAAACATGCTTCTGTTTCGTAAATCGGAATACATAATGAAATGTCTCAGTCGAATTGCAAAACAGCTAGAAATTTTGTAAACTGACAGGCGTTATTTTTTCCCCAAACGAATACGTATAAATTTCCTTTTTCACTTTTTATATCAAGCTAGGTAAGAACCAAAGGTTTGGTAATTTTTAGAAGCAAGTTTGGTGTAAAAAAATAATAAAAAATTGGTTAATCATACCGTACTGTACGATGTTATTTAATGATATAAAATAATTATCAACTATAAGTACGTACTTTATTAAAAAACGAAACTAATTCCACAGCTAAAAATATTACTTTTAACTTAAATTAAAATTCACTCCAATTACAAAAGTTCAAGTATCACTATGCTTTCGCAGCTTATAACGATGAATAATACAATTACTGTAATGTTGCCGAAACAACGTATATGAGCTACCTGTATCGTCTCATATGCATGCTATTTCACTTAGCTTATAATTTAGTGCTTTTTTCCCAATGGGAGGAATGATATTTCGAAGCATTATTCAAATTAAATTTTTCCGATGAAATTCCATTTTTGTTTCTGGGGGATAATACGACAGGTATTGAAAACAGGTGAAAATAAAAAGTTCCGAAAAAATAGCGAGATTGGTCAAATATTCCAGGTATGAAAATTTTTAGGTTTATTGTACACCTATTTTAAAAATTAATGTAATTTCAAGCATGGTACTCAAACATGCTTTGAATTTGTAGTTTTTTTTTTATTCGGCTAGGAAGTTTAATATGCATAAGTAAGTGAAAAATATATAATAAAAATGCAAAATGATGCTGTACAGAACGTAGGTGCATATTTCGTGCATAAATTATAAAAGAATAAAAATAAAGATAAACCATCACAAAATTATATAAATACGTAAGGAAAATTTTGACTAGAAAATTTCAATTTGTTTTAAATTATTTCACATTTTAGAAGTCTTTATTTTTCAATTCAAATTATTGGTAAATGAAACTTGGCACCAAATTAATCTACTTAAAATATGATTTAAAAAAAACTACTTGAGATGAATTTAAATAAAGAAACTAGGTTTTGGTACGTGAAATAGGAAAGGTCGATTTCAATATTTTTCCATGGAAAAATGTAAGGTGTTAGAGGTGGGTGGGGAAAGGGGTCAAAATCCTGCGACTGATACGATGGCGAGTTGGCGACGTCAAAAGAACTCGAATAGCTTGGAAACCAGTGTTTAACTATGTACCTACCGGGTACTCGATTTCGGCACCCCACCAGTTTGCTATCCAGTTTTTTTTCTCTCAAATTAATGGTTAGATTACTGCACATTTAATGTATTTCGATACAAAATACTGTTGCAGATGAATATAATTCAACTGTGCTACATTGTACGTAATGATTTAATTGAAAAAAAAAACAACAGGATTTATGGTTACCTAAAAATTGGTGAGGAAGGGTGCCAGAAATAATCGAGCACCCGGTATCTAAAAATTAGTGATATTTGATGGGTGGGCTAGAGAGAGAGAGGAAAATTTGAAGAGGAGAACATTGCATATTTTTGGAATCGGAAATAAATCAACGAAAAATTATTTCAAGAATGGGCTCTTCCTCCACATCACAATTCGACTCCTCATTTAATTTAAATGTACTCAAAAAAATATGAAAATTCAAAATTTCTAAAAAAAAAAATACCTAACCGAATTTTTTTTTTAATTGCAACGAAAATTCTAAAATTTTGAAATTATTTATTTGAAAAATTTAATTTCTTGAACTTTTTTCTCCACCATTTTTGATAAGTAGGTAATCAGGAGGCGAATTTTTGGGGACAGTTTTATACATTCAAGGTTTTCAACGATGTAGGAAGGTACCTACATTTTTCCCATTGAGAACTTCTCCATTTTTGGAGGAAAATTTCATAGCTTTCTGTTTTAAAAGAATAATCAGAGTGAGGTTTATCAATAAATTCAGGCCACAAAGTTCAAAGTTGGATGTGTTGGAGAAGAGGCGACGTCAAAAGAATCAAAAATTCTAGTTTTTATCGTTTATCTTTTTTTTTTTTTTTTTTTTAGAAACGACTGGACAACTTTAATGAGTGAAAAATTGTCGTTTTTTGAGAAATGACAGCGATTATGAGATTCGAAGAGCTATCTCGCGTCATTTTGTTTTATTTTTAAAATATGTTGATAAACGACAGTTTTTGAAATTGAGAATGATCGCTTGATGTCGTTTTTCAAAGAAACGACAGAAAACGAAAAGAAGCAACGACTTTGATGGATAAAAAATGGTCGTTTTTGTCGTTTTTTGAAAAACTTGAGGAAACGGCAGACTTTGAGATTGGAAAATAGTAATCTCGTGTCACTTTTTTTTGTGAAACGACTGTTTCAAAGGATCCAAAAATTGACGTTTTGTTTCATTTTATAAGGAACGACGGGGTGACAGTTTCAGGAATTAAGAAATGGTCTACTCATAAACGACAAGTTGAATAGCTCAAGAAATTGAAGTTTTTGTCGTTCTTCAGGAAACGACAGATTCTGAGCTTGGGAGCTTTTCAAAGACGAATTTTAATAAAATTTTTTTTTAAAATCAATCTTTTAAAAAAAATTAAAAGTTTTGGCAAAATGACCATAAAATTACAGAAAATTCATTAGGTATTTTTCAAGAAGTACATAAGTACCTAAGTATTGAAATATCGGAACAACAATTGAAAAAAATACCAACGAGTATATATGACCCAGCCGGAAAGAAAGGACATTGTGTAAAAAAAAAGTCAATGTCTTTATTTTTATGCGTTTGGTCCAGATTTGGTGTCATTTGGACCAAAAACATGAAAAATGAGACATCGAATTTTTTTACACAACGTCCTTTCTTTTCGGTAGGGTCATGGTCACATATATATCCAAAGGGTACCGGCGGTTAAGATAGGCGAATCTGCCCCCGAGCTGAAATTTGAAACTAACCGACGGAATTTGGTCCTTAGGGTCTGAAAACCACCTGGTAAAAATTTTGGCCCCCTACCCCTCCCCTAACCCGAGTTATGGGGCAAAACGTTACTTTTTTCAGCCTTTTCATTAAAAATTTTTATCTCCGAGAGTTTTCAACCAAATTTTTTCAAATTTTCGTGAGTTATACTCCATACTGAGGGGTATTAGTGGGTGGTTTGAAAAAAATTTTTTGATGATTTTTTCTAGCCAAAAATCGCATTTTAAAACTTGAAATCGAGTTTTCTACATGATGTTGCAGAGGTGCAAAAATGAAAAAAATATATATCATGTATCTAGTCCCTATCTACAACGTAATATTTTTTTCAGAATTTTTTAGGTGGGTGGAAGACCTTCAAAAACGCAAAAAACCGCATTTTTATCACGTTTTTCGCTCAAAAAATGGTCATTTTTAGCCGAAAAAATTTTTCGAGTAATAATATTCCAAAATACGTATTTTTACGCCACTTGCCCGATTTTCACTTCATTTCATTCTTTTTTGAATGATTTTCGCAATTTCAAGTAACCTAAAGCGCAAGACTTAAAATTGTATGTATGTAACTTTCCTTATACCTGTATAAAATTATCATACGGAAAACACTGAAAGAAAATTTGTGTTCAGTAGCTCGAACTACCTTCGAAAAATTCATTTGCATGAGCAGAGCACTCAAATTTCGAAAATTCACTTTGTAATCAACAAATTTTTTTTCAACAATACTTACGTTGCTACCAATATCATTATCAACAAGAGGTATGGTGAATCTGCCCTTGGAACCAGTTTTGACCGCTCCTACCCCCAAAAGGTCAACCAAGATGAGAAAACATTCCAGAAAAAATTTCAGATCCCTAGCGCAAGTGTTTTCGGAGAAAGGGGCCAAAATGTGTTTTTTCAATGGATTTTTTCATATTTTTGTGGTTTTTTGCTAAATGTAGATAAAAGTTTCGAGTTTTTTTTAAGATGAATTTTAGGGACTTGGAGGAACCCTAAAAAATTTTTTCAAAATTTTTGGTTCATTTTTTGCCGAGTTATGGCATTTTAAAAGTTTTGAGCGGCCATTTTGTCTTGAAAGGACAAAGGTACAATAGAACTTTTTCCCCTAAAAGATGTGCCATTCATTTTTATAAATATACCACAAAAATTTCAAAAAAAAATCAAACTGGTAGAGCATTGTCAAAAAAAATGAAAACTAACCACCCCTCGCATGTCGCGCGTACAGTAACGTTGTAATGTATTTCCCATGGCACTTCATGCGAGGGGTGGTTAGTTGTTATTTTTTTTGACAATGCTCTACCAGTTTGATTTTTTTTTGAAATTTTTGTGGTATATTTATAAAAATGAATGGCACATCTTTTAGGGGAAAAAGTTCTATTGTACCTTTGTCCTTTCAAGACAAAATGGCCGCTCAAAACTTTTAAAATGCCATAACTCGGCAAAAAATGAACCAAAAATTTTGAAAAAATTTTTTAGGGTTCCTCCAAGTCCCTAAAATTCATCTTAAAAAAAACTCGAAACTTTTATCTGCCACAAAAATATGAAAAAATCCATTGAAAAAACACATTTTGGCCCCTTTCTCCGAAAACACTTGCGCTAGGGATCTGAAATTTTTTCTGGAATGTTTTCTCATCTTGGTTGACCTTTTGGGGGTAGGAGCGGTCAAAACTGGTTCCAAGGGCAGATTCACCATACCTCTTGTTGATAATGATATTGGTAGCAACGTAAGTATTGTTGAAAAAAAATTTGTTGATTACAAAGTGAATTTTCGAAATTTGAGTGCTCTGCTCATGCAAATGAATTTTTCGAAGGTAGTTCGAGCTACTGAACACAAATTTTCTTTCAGTGTTTTCCGTATGATAATTTTATACAGGTATAAGGAAAGTTACATACATACAATTTTAAGTCTTGCGCTTTAGGTTACTTGAAATTGCGAAAATCATTCAAAAAAGAATGAAATGAAGTGAAAATCGGGCAAGTGGCGTAAAAATACGTATTTTGGAATATTATTACTCGAAAAATTTTTTCGGCTAAAAATGACCATTTTTTGAGCGAAAAACGTGATAAAAATGCGGTTTTTTGCGTTTTTGAAGGTCTTCCACCCACCTAAAAAATTCTGAAAAAATATTACGTTGTAGATAGGGACTAGATACATGATATATATTTTTTTCATTTTTGCACCTCTGCAACATCATGTAGAAAACTCGATTTCAAGTTTTAAAATGCGATTTTTGGCTAGAAAAAATCATCAAAAAATTTTTTTCAAACCACCCACTAATACCCCTCAGTATGGAGTATAACTCACGAAAATTTGAAAAAATTTGGTTGAAAACTCTCGGAGATAAAAATTTTTAATGAAAAGGCTGAAAAAAGTAACGTTTTGCCCCATAACTCGGGTTAGGGGAGGGGTAGGGGGCCAAAATTTTTACCAGGTGGTTTTCAGACCCTAAGGACCAAATTCCGTCGGTTAGTTTCAAATTTCAGCTCGGGGGCAGATTCGCCTATCTTAACCGCCGGTACCCTTTCCGAACTTTTATATGTATTACTGAATAGTAATGTTTCAGAAAAAAAAAAGTGAAAGACATAGGTTAAATTTTTGATAATTATTTTAAAAATGAAAATTTTAAACCTTTCACCGAGCTCCACGGATTTTTGCGTTAGTTTATTCATAGAATGAATTGAAATTTTTTTTAATTTTTTGAGATAATAATTTTTTTAATAAGTATGCTTAGAAAGAAGGGATTCCATCTCGAAGAAAAATTTTGAGTCAAAATGAAAATAAATCGAAATATGAGGTACCTAATTTTAAAATTTAGAAAATTTCCCAAAATTTGAGAAATAATCCCCAGAATTTGAAATTTTGTATATGGAGTTTTTTTTTTTTGTGATAGACTATCGAATTATTTTTGCGTCTTTTCAAAAAGTTACTCAGACTGGGAATACCTTCCAATCATTGCTGGTTAAATGATTTTTTTCTCTTCAATAATTTTTTGAAATATTTTCCTCTGTTTCACAGAGTCGATTTGGCTATTTGAATCAATTCTACAAAATTTCATCGCTTTATAATAGTAATTATTACAAAGCTGTAAATTTTTCATACGTATCTAATTCAAAAAAGGAACCATGAGGAGGTTCCTCACTCCTTCATCGTTGCCTGAAAATCGAAATCGTAAAGATTGAGAAGTGGGAGGGAAGGGAGAGGGAAGGAAGAGATCAATAACACCGGTCGACACCATTTTTGTTTCTGGGTCCTCATTGTGAAATTTGGGTCACTTTTATGTAACTAATGAACAAAAAAATATATTTTTTGACCAAAGTTTGCTTTGGAGGGTGGGGGGGGGGGGCAAAAAACTGATTTTTCGAGGGAAATAAGCCTGAGCATTACAAAAAAGTTTGAAATTTTTTTTTTTTGGGGGGGGGCTAATCTTAAAGAAAATTTTACGGCGAATCCAATGCCGCAAACCGCAGACCTTCATCTCTTTTAGAAAAAAAGTTACAGCTCATTCTTTCCAAAATTCTGTGAAAAAATCGCATTTCATTTTTTCATGAGAAAGGCACAAAAATGTGATTTTTTTCACATAATTTTGGAAAAAATGTGCTGTAACTTTTTTCCTAAAAAAGATAAAGGTCCACGGTTTGCGGCATTCGATTCGCCGTAAAATTTTCTACAACTCTCATCATGGTCATTATGTCCTTGAAGCCCTTACTTTTCTCTTAAATTTCATTTTTTTGCGAAAAATACCCCAAAAAATACGATTTTTTCACAAAGTTTTGGAAAGAATGAGCTGTAACTTTTTTTCTAAAAGAGATAGAGGTCTGCGGTTTGCGGCATTGAATTCGCCGTAAAATTTTCTGTAAGATTTGTCCAAAAATTTTTTTTCAAATTTTTTTGTAATGCTCAGGCTTATTGCCCTCGAAAAATCAGTTTTTTGCCCCCCCCCCCCAAGCAGACTTTGGAAGCCAAGATTCCGCAAGTTGATGTATTTTGATGTCTAGAAAGAGAAACAGGATTTTGGCATGAGAACCCAGAAACAGAACTTTTTTTTCGACCTGTGTAATTTATCCTTCGTATAAAATTTTTCCCAATTTTATCAAATTAAAATTCAATTTCCTTCATTTTTCATTTCTTGAGATCTAAATAATGTCATTTTTTTTCAAATTTACAAAAATTATGACGAAGTTTGCTCCTTCGAATCTCATAGCCTAGCTGTTAATTTCTCATGCATCTCGCATCCTAAAATAGATACAAATTCAGCACAAAATCTTCGGTTCAAAGGTCAATTTCTCGACCAACTGATATTTCATACCTCTCAAACATTATTTTTGGCTAATCGTAATCGTAACCGATGCAATGACGTAAATTGCACGTATCAGTTACCACAGGAAATAAATGATGTATATCTATCAAATTACACTCGATTTTGAAAAATCACATTCTATTCAATATTCGTACACGCACTTACGCGTAATTAAATTGATAACTAGGTCGAGTCTTCAAACCGTGAATATCTAATTTTCGTCTATAATAAATACGATGCCTAAATAGCGTTTCAATAGGTCTAGGCACCTACACCTATCAATTTCTCATCGCGTACTCGTAGATCCGATATTATTCAAAGGCGTAGACGCGGTAGCACAGCTCGTCACAACATTAGTCTCCTCCAAATTTCTTTGCCATTTTTCAAATTTATTAATTCGTTTCAAGAAGCTTCTAATGACACGTTTCTTGCACGAAAATGCGGTAAATATGAATATACCCTGCGCCGTATTTAATACAACAAACACAAACCATACAATTAAATTCTGCGTATAGCCAGCGACGAAACCAGTTATCCACGTAAAACCGGTTAACAATCCGATCCGCGTAAAAAGTTTAAAATCCACTCGTGACTTTTGATTCACAGATTCGCATCGGCTGCTATGCAACATATACCAAGTATGTATAAAAAGGGCAAAATTTACGATAAGAATCGCACATACCGGACCGACAAAAAATACCAAAAGGGATAATCCGTTATCGAACCAACATCCGCTGTACCCGAAATGAGGAGCTAATACAGATTTAGTATCGACTAAATCAAAATACAACGTTATCGAGACCAATATCAAAGGCATACTCCATACCAGAATTGAATACACGATGAACCTTTTCTTAGCATTTTTAGGACTTCGAAATTTTTTCGTAGCTTTCCAAAAAGTATTCCACATATCGTACGAAATAATAAGCATCCAGAAAAACGCGCTTAAGAAAGAATAATACATTAGGACAGCTGTCCCGTAGCATATTTCATCGAGGGCAAAATTACCCAAAAGGAAACTACCATATGCCAATATCAAAGCTACGCAAAAAGAAGCTAAATTTTTACCACTAATCGTTTGCAATTCCTGGACGACAAAAAATATAATCAAATGTAGGAGTAAAAATATCAACGAGATCAAAACAGCGATTAACGTATAAAATGACAAAGCAGACATGAACCAATTATCGTGTTTTTCCGGTTTAATTTCGTGGGATCTTACATGACGAGGGCAAAGTTTCTTTTGAATCTTATCGTAGAATTTTTTCGTCTCGTTGCAAATTTTCGAATTCGATTTCAATTTAAAATCGAATAAAACCGTGAATTGTTGTTTAGGTCTAGAAAAACTTATTCTGTTTATGGAACTCATCAGTAATAATCGTAACACATCGCAAGTTAAATTAAAATCAGACAAACCGTGGCAATAGGCGCAATACTTATTTCTATAGGATGTGGCATGCCAATCAAACACTCTTGAGTGGATATTTCTGCATTGATCTGCAACCCTTTCATCGGTCCAGTTCGCTGGACAGTCTCGAATTTCCGCAACGTAATCATTCGAACAGTAATGAAATTGTAGATCGGGTGGAGGTATCAAAATCAAGCTGCAGTAATATCGAGTGGTGTCATCTTCGTAATACCAGCTGCTGTCCACGAAAGTTAAATCTTGAAAACGGAATTCGATCGGTTTTGGTGTGGTGAGTGATTCGTAATCGTTCAATATTACGATACCCGGCGAGGTTACAATTTTTGGCGGATTTATAACCAAATCTTTGGGATGTTTAATAGTCGTAGTGCAACTTCCAATTGAAACGTTCCATAAAACGACATCGTCCAATTCGTAATTGCAAAGGGCGCAATAAATATTGCCATAAGTTATATTGGTTCGTGAACTTGTGACTGGTGATTTTAATTCGATCGATTCGGTATCCAAAGAATGATTCACGGATAAAGCACATTTATCCCTGATTTCCGCATCATCCCAAGAAAGAGAGCAGCTTCGTTTTAGGAAATAACCAGAACCACCGATTTGATGGCATTCGTATTCCAACGGTTTTTGTTGATCTGCTTCTCGATAATATTCCGAATCGGAGCAGCAGTCGCGAAATTCCACGCAATTTTGGTCACATTGGCAAGGTCTTTGACTTCGATCGAACGGCTTAAGTATTAGATCTTGAGACGAATTCGAGGTATTTGGGCAGGTGCTAAAATCGCAAGTTCTGAGAAACCAAAATGAATACTTTGTAGTCTTCGCTTTTCTAAAATCGTAACCAAATATAAAATAGGTACTTACCCGTTGAAAATTGGCATCGAGAATGGAACTGAGCTCGATTCATTTTGAGGTATCGATGAATTAAAAATAAGTGGAACCAAATTCAAATAATTTGTTTCGTTGTTAATTTCAGAAGCACAATATTTGTCAAAGGCGAAAAATAAAGCAACCAAGCACCATGTCGCAGATCGTAACGACGACATACTAATTTATAAAATTAACAACTGTGTACGTGTAAAAACCAAACCTTTTAATTATCTATTCGTGTTAAATTTTTAATCAAACTAATTTGATAAGTGACCAGTGCTCTGTTACATGAGTTTGGAAATCGCCATTCATCTTTCGGATATAAATAATCGAGTAACTTACTTATCTATTTACAAGGTTAGCTGGTTTTATTCTCAAAAATTTACTACCGTCGATTTTTAATCGTTCGGTGATAATAACATTAAGTCTAAATAATATTAATGTTTTTACAGCTTGTTTATGGCTAGATACCTACGTAGATACGATGTTTAGATTCAAAGTATACATTCTGTTTCGTTTTGTTGAAAAAATCCAAGTTACGATTATTTGGAGTCTATATAATGGAAAATTTTATCATCGAAAAATACATACCCATGTACTTAGGTACCTATTTGGATTGTAACTGAACAGAAGTAATTTTGATAACGTCATTAGTTTTTGTTGATAGTTGCACTTTATGCGTCTACTTGATTAGATTAACTTCGATTCTGGGAATTTGTGAATTGGAACTGAGAATTTTTTAAATTGATGATGATAAGGTATAGGTAGGTAAATACTAATTTAAATTATTTTGATTTGGTTGGGTAGGTAGGTAGGTAGGTATATAAAGAAATCAAACGACAATAACATAAAAATAGATATAGGTACCTACTACCTGAATGTAATTTTTTTTTGTATAAAAAAACTATTAAAAAAATTAATCATTTCGAAATGAGTAGACACAAAAAATTGTTGTTATTTTCTCAAAATTAGAAAAGAAACAAACAAAAAAAAAATTATCGAATAATTTTGATATAGACGTGATAAAGGGAATGTTCGGTAAATTAGGGTAATTTGGCCTTGGAAACTGATTTCGATCACTTCTGCGCCTGCGTCAATAGAGTTGTCTATTTTGGAAAATAATTTTAACAATTTTGGGCTCCTAACACGAGAATTTTTTGGGTTTGGTGGAGGACTAAAATGTGTGTTTTTTTTTCACAATTCCATAATTTTTTGTTGCCAAATGCAGATAACAAAAATTCACGTTTTTCAGATAGCTTCCAGATGGCGCGAGGAATCCTAGAAAATGCATTTCAAATTTTTGAAGCAAGTTTTCATCGAGTTACGCCCTCTTGAAAATTTTAATTTTTTCATGTTCAATGATCAAAGGGGCAATAAAATTTTTTCTTTCAAAATATCTGCCATTCATTCATGAAAATACCACAAAAATTCTACAAATTTTAAGTACAAGCTCAAATTTTTTCACCACTGAATTTTTTCAACTTTGAAATAAAAATTTTTTTACTTAACCTAAATTTTTTAAACATTTTTCCAATTTGGAATTTTTTACTTTTTTCAAATTTTATTTTTGAGTAATTATTTTTTTCAATCTCGTGAAACTCAAAAATGATTAATTGAACGATTTTGAAAAGTACTTAATGTTGATAAAAATACAAGAGATTCGTACCTATCCGCACTTTGTATGTTTTTTTTTTTTTTTTTTTGATAAATTCGTTTTAAAAACACTTTCAAAAAAATATTTAATTTTTTTGAAATTTTCTGACTTCCTCAGATTTCCTCTTCCAAAATCGCTACTGTGTATTTAGAAAAAAAAAGTGAGAAACTTATGAAAAAAACACACGTTTTGGACCCTTTCCTTTCCCCAGAAATACTTGAGCGAGGATTCCGAAACAACTGTCAAAATTATTTGCCAGAATAGGTAATCCTCTTGAAGTAGAAGCGGTTTAAATCGATTTACTTGGACGAACCAACCTACTTGACCGGCTACGCCCTTTGATAACTTGTACAACCTTGACCCATAGTACTTAGTATTTATTTGATAATTTTATGGAACTTCTTTCTTATCCTTAAAAATGAAATGTGCTTTTATTGGATGTATTTAGGTTAGGTAAGCTAGGTAATTCCTCCAATATGATGGACCCAAACAACTAGTGTTGGGGGAGGGGTGTCAAAAATTGAAATAATTAAATTCGTCGGATAAAAATCACGTGATTTGAGAGTATTTTACGTCTTCCATATTGGAACGATTGAACCCCCAAAAAAAGAAGTATGCATAAGAGAAAAAAAACTGAACTTTCAAAATTCGATGTCATTTTTTCAGTAAGAGCTGATGGGGGCGTTGACGTCCTGGGGGCCAGCTGATAATAGTTTCGAGACTCCCTCTACACTAAAATGGCATTCGATGTAGAAATTTTTCTATTCGTGTAAAAAAATTCCCAGTCTCGACACCCCATTTTTTTTTGAAAATTTCAATGCATAGAAAATTGCGAAAACGTGAATCAAAAATTCTCATTCGTACCATCCAGCAAGATGTATAATCTGTGAAAATTTCAAAATTTTTACCTACCTCTTCCAGAGATATCGAGTGTTGAAATTTCGACATTAAAAGTGCGATAATTCCTAAAGGGTTGGGGTGAGAGGGGTCAAATTTTTTTGAAATGTTTCTAAACCATAAATAACATTTTGAGTCTGGGCCATTTTCGACCCTTATTAGGAAAGGTTCTTTGATTTAAAAATTGTCATTCCTTTAGATGGTGAAATTTCTACTTAAATCAAATTTGGTTGAAATTTATCTCAGTACAACTTGTGGCCCAACAACATTTTAATTAAATTTTCCTTCAAAAAAAGTGATGATTTTTTTTTTTGAAATTCTCATTAACATTTTTCCGATTTTTTTTAGCCAAGAGTGAACATCGGATTACTTTTTATTCCAATAATCATACCAGGCTAATTTTCAAAATTTTAAATCTGGGATGCATGGGGGGGGATTCGGAAATATAACGGTAAGGCCCGAAGGGGCGAGGTTTTTTTTTATGGCTTTTTGTAAAGCAAAATTGAAATAAAGTTTTTTAATCTATGGCTTGAAAATCGATGGTATACTCGCAAAAGGTTATACCTATGTCCAAAATTTTCAATTTTCGTTTTTTTGGACACGTAACCTTTTGCAAGTATACCATCGAAATTTAAAATCAGTTTGTGGTGAATATTGGGATGGTAATTAAAAATTTGAAAAAAAATATTTGGGATTATTATTGGAATGAAAATTTCTTCCATTTTTATCCCAGCTTGAAAATTGGAAAAAAATCTTGAATTGAATATTGGGATGAAAATTCATCCCAAGCTGATTTTTAAATTTTCAAATTCTGGGAAGACTTTGGGATGAATTTTCATTTTGATAATAATCTTGAGGTAATATTCGAATTTTTGAGTTTTGGATGAACAAGGGATGAGTGTTCATCCCAATTTTCGTCTCAAGTTTTTTTTTCGAATTTTTACGCCTGGAATGAACTTGAGTTGAATTTGCATTCCAATAATCATCCCGAACTGGATCGTATTCAGAAGACATCAAAAAGATCAAAAAAATCAAATCTTCATTCTACTTTTAGGTACTTCTTCCTACTTTGTCTTCGAATTTGATCACGTTCAAATACTAATTAAAAAAATTGAAGAGATCTTTACAGAACTTTTTTTTTCAAAAATAATTTTCAAATGGACGATTTCAGTAACTTGGACAAAATTTTGGCGAGATCGAGAGATATGAATGGCTATGTTGCTGTATGTACTTAAACCTAAGTGTGAATAGAATCCAAAAAATTATTCTTTAAGAAAGTATGTAAAATTTACTCCACTTCATTGAAAAATTAAAAAAATACATTTTACTTACAAAATCATTATAAAAAAATATCTAATTTTTTAAACCATCAACAACTGATCATGAACAGAATTTCTTCTTTAATTCAGGCGTATCGCACGGCGGTGAGCCTCCTTTATCACCAAGACTGAACAACGATGAACCTGCGGCTCGTTCTGCTTGCGGACATCCAGTCAACGTGATTTCTGGTACATTGTTGCACTTGGCGCAATCCTTATTTTTATACGCTTGTTTGGAAGCTTTTTCATACACGATTGCAGTTTCTATCAAACACCTTTGAGTAATTTCTTCATCCGAATATGGCGGACAAGATGACACCATATTGGGAACACATCTTCTAATATAGAGATCAAAATCTTTAGGTAGATCGGATGAAAACTCGCATAGGAAATATTTGCCATCATACTGGCTCACGTGACGTTTAAGATTACTATCATAACGAACATTTTCTAAAATATCAGGCAAATTTTTCTTGTATTTAAAGTAATCTATAGTAATTTGTTCACGTTTCTGACGACGGAAGAAATTGCCAGGGTTCAAATTACTCGGTTTAAAAGGAAATTGAACCTGGAATCCTGGATTAAACCCACCGAATCCAGGTAATTGGAACGAAGGTTTGGAATTTTTCGTCGGTGGAGGAACTTCATTATTACTTTCGGTTTCTGGAATACGGTTTTGTGAGTCGAAGTATCCGGCTGGAGCTTCTCCGCATCCTGCTGATAGATTCCAAAGTGACACGTCTTGGATATCGTTGTTGCAAAGAGCGCAGTAAGCGTTTCCGTAGGTTATACGTCTTTTCAGATTGGTTGCTGGACGAATGAGTGAAGTATCAGGGCCAGAGAGGGGTTCAAGGGAAGCTGCACATTTCGAAATTATTTCTTGATTTTGGTATCCGAGTGGACAAGTGGTGATTATGTAAATCTGTTGAAAAATTACGGTGATTATGAAAATATTCGAATTCTTTAATACCTAATATTTGTTATTGGGTATGAAATATTCCATTTCTTTATTGGCAAAGGCTGATTGGCAAATTTCGTAGCAGACTCGTGACACGTTAATTTTTTATTTTCAACATTTGGCATCACCTACTGTTTTTTAATATCTTAGCTGGTTTTTTCCCACAAACTCTGCCAAAAATAATCTTATCATGAACCCGATCAAGGTATCCGTACTTAATTTTGAAACGAGATTGGAATACTTGTTCGGAATTTGCAAGCTTTAAAATCCTCTTGATCAAAATTTCCATCACTCCGGAGAATTTTTCAATTTTCGGTGAAATTTTAAAAATTTTAAATAATATTTTTTCTCGAAAAAAAGTGCAAAGTTAGAAAAATATTTACTTATTCTCAGGACACACTTGACTTTTTGGAATCGAATTTCATCTTTTCCAATTTCTCTGAAATATCAAGAAAATTTTTGATTTTTCTATAATTTTCGTTTTTTGTTTTGTTTTTTTTTCAAAGAAAACTTGGGAAATAACTCTTTTGGATATGTAAAAATTGAGTTTCAGGCTATTCGTATTTCAAGTATTTTTTTGAAAGGTTTTGTGAGGTATGAATGCTTCAACAATTGCAAAACACTTATTTTCACTTTTTCTCACTTATTCAGCAGCTTTCTATGCATTATACCTACTTTAGCAGGACTTTCAAATTAAATTATCAGTAAAATACTCATTGAAAATCAGTTTTTTTTTTCGATTTTTTTTTCTGATAAAATTAACCCTACTTATTAAAAAAAACTTTCCAATTTTTGAAAAAAATACTCAGTACCTACTCAAGTATACCTACTTAAGCAAGGCATTTCTTTTTTAATTTTGCAAAAATCACCATTTATCAACATGAAGGTTTATGATAGAAAATCTCCGCGCTGATGGTTTTCCATGAGTTGAAATTTCATATCATTGACATGTTTTCGGGGATAATTTTCTATGAAATAAGTATACCCGTCGTGCAAAGCGGGTGCCATTTGACACGGAAATGGCACGATTTTGACTGAGAAAAATGACACCTAAAATGACACGAAAATGGCAAAATTCAACCAATCAGCGCGGAGCAGGAATTGCCACTGTAGTGTCAAAATCTTGCCACAAAACCAGTTTATTGGTAGCGGGTATGACAGCGTTTTGACTCTGTGGCAGTGAAATGACATGGAAATGACACTCTTTTGACATATTCAAGATAAGTGGTTTAACTGCTTTTTTAGGCACTGTTACACATGTGTAGCTGGCGTAGCGGCATGTTAAACGAATTGCAGTGTTATTAAAACCTAAATTTATCCGCATTCATTAAATAAAAAAAGCATGTAGGGAGTCCTAGATCATGATTTGATTATGAACATTGTCATTCTCTCTAGAATTACAATGGTTATGTACCAAATTTTTCCACTAAAATTCCTGATGTCAGGAGGAGGGGGGAATCGAACCTGCAACCCTACAATCCTAACTACCTAACTACCTAACTACCTATCCTATGCCACATGGCTACCAGACTATGACAATGATCTAGTCAGTTTAGAATTTTAATGCTTGAATGTTTACAATTCATTCGATTTTTCTTGGTAGAAGATGATTTTAAAAATGTACGACCGAATTTTTATCTCATCCCTGGAAGGAGGGGTGCCCAAAAATGTGTGATGTTCTCTGGTTAAAAATTCTATAGTGACAAAATTTAAATAGATTTTTTTCAAACGTTGCACACAGGTAGAAGTACTAAAGGGAGGTACTCTGGAATTTTTCAGCTTTTTTCAACCACTTCAGTGATCTTGAATTTGACTTCGAAAGTTTAAAATCGCCTCAGGAAAGACAATTCCAAGATGAGTGAAAATTTATTATTTTTTTCAAAGTTTTTCGATATATTTTACACCTCTCGGAATTTCTTTTGATTTTTTTGACAATATTCCAAAATTCTGCGTAGTTATTCATTTTTGTTACTTGAAATTACTGCTTTTCATTTATTTTTCGCGATTTTTCTAATAATTGATCAAATTCCACCTCTTGAAAAAATCTGAAAAAAATTCTGAGAGGTGTATCTAAAATACATCGAAAAACGTCATAAAAAATCATTCCCCTCAGGGATTACGTGAAAAATGTCTTTTTTGGATATTGAAAAATTCAAATTTCTCAAAGCTTCGCTCGGGCATGATCGTAATTATAACTATATCAACCTATCTGCGATGACTGCAAAAAAAAAAGTCTCCCATTTTCTCCTCTTTATGGTATTCGAAGTCTGGTGAGAGGAAAAAAGGAGTATTTTTCACATTGTTGCCTCAAATAGTTCATAATAATTTTAACTTTGTTCATACTCAACCGAAATTATGGCACAGTTTTTTAAAAAATTGAAACATAACACTTTTTTAGGCATTAAATATCAATTTTTTTTAAATACTTCGCCCTTGCATCAATTAAATGACATTTATATAAATTATTTAAAGCACCCCCCCCCCCCCCTCCATAACATGTCAAATTCACGCCATATCGCTGTCACCGGAGGCCACTGTAAAAAACTGGTTAAAAAGTGTTGACAGAAATTTGGCAAAATTTTGACAGTATAATGACAACTTTGATTCTGTGTTGCTCTCGGAACGAAAAGTAGGCGGAGTCTTCTCTACTCTGATTGGTTAAAAAACATTGACACTGAATTGACACATTTGTGGCAAAATTGTGGCAAAAATCTGACACTCATTGCACGACGGGTAGATTGGTAGATAAACTTTTCTAAAAACGTCTTTTTAGGGTAAAAACATTCATACTAAAATGATTTTCGGACAAATTTTTCCAAAAATTTTTTTCTAGATTTCAGAGCCGGTTGGATGGGTGGAAGGAATAAGAATGGAGTAAAGAGGGTGAATTTTTTTCAGGTGATTTCGAGTGGTAAAGTGTGGGCAACATAATTTTTTTAATCACACTTCAACTTTCAGGTAGGAAAAAAAACACAAAAATAAAATATTAACTCTTAGTGCCGTGGCTTCTAATTTTTTGTCGAATTTTAATAATCCTATGCTAAAAATTGCTGTAAAAACCTGAAAAAGCCTCAAAAAAATGTGGTCAACATTTTGAAAAATTTCGGTTCATGTTCACCTAGTCTTACAAATGAAACTGAACTTTAAAAATAAAGTTGGGAGTCAAAAATCTAAATTCGAAAATTCACCCGTTTGAATTAGTGAATGTATTTAATTGAAAAATCATAGTGATTCTTCTTTTATCCTTCAGACAAAATTAATGTGTTTTCCAAAAAATTAGGAATTGATTGAGAAAACAGTGATCTTTTTTCAAATAAATGCATAAGGTAACTTTCAATGAGAATCTTTTCATTGATTCTCAAAAGTAGAATTTCGCCAAGTTTGATTTTGATTTAGGGAGCTCTATGTTTATATTTAAAAAACAAAACTAAAATAGTACTCGAGCGAAGGCACTCTTTTTTGAAAAATCAAGTTTGAAGAGAAAAAAATGCATTTCTTTCACACTATTGAAATAAAAATATATCTTCACGATAAAAGAAAACCCCGAGCCCCTGAGCCCCCCTTCGAAGCTCTTACGAGTATGAGAAAATTTCAGAAAAGTGGATGCATCAAAAATTGTATTTTTAGCGAAAATTGGATGTCTTACGTTGCCAAAAATCTACCATCAAGAAGATATTTCGGCTTCTTATCTGGAACCAATAACAAATTAGGATTCAGAAGGTCTGAATTATATTAAAAACTGGTTTCAAAACCTAATTGATCTTCACAACTTGTCTTCAGATGAAAAATTGCAATTTTACTTAGTTTTTTTCTATCTCTAAATCAACCACTTTTTATCACATTAATTGTACGAAAAAAATGATCACAGATTTGAGTTTAGGAGAGTGATACTAAATTTTTTACCTCGACCTCATCATGAAGAAAAATAGGGATAAAAACCTCCCAAAACTTCCCTCATTCTTCCTCTATAAAGAATTTTTTTTTGATGAGCCCACTTCTTGAAAATTTTCTTATGGTTTTCAAACCTAAACTAACCTGACGACACAATTACATTCTGGAGAGTTCTTTTTTCGAAATCGAAACAGAAACTTTCTGCACTTCTGCAGTCAATAATTTCACTTGACTTTTTTTTTTCGCCAACTTTATTTTTCATTTTTTTTTTTGTGATACCTAGACCTACATAAAAAAATCCAAACTGTCCTTCCTATTCACAGATTTTTATTTTTAAAAAATTGAAAATGTTTTGAAGCTAATTATTGCCAATTTTTGTTCATTTATCAGCACCACAATGATCTTACAAAAAATTACCTGACAGGAAGTACGATTTTTACCTGCGATTTTGAAGAACACGTGTATTGCTTTCCACTGGCGGTGGCGGCACCGTAAAATTCCGAATCTTTACAGCAATCGCCAAACTCAACGCATTCGAAATCGCACATACAATCTCGTCCTTCTAAAGTACGACGAGTTTTTGGTAAATTTTGCTGATTGGTGAGGTGACACGATGGCTCGTTACGACATACTCTGGAAAAGAATCACCCAAGGTAAGTAAACCCTCAAAAAAAAAACCTCACCAACGATTTATAGAGTATGGTCCTGATTGAAAAAAAAATCTCTAACCAAATGGTAGCTAAGGACTAAGTATACTTAAATAAGTACATAGATATTTATTACTTACTTCTCATCGTATTCTTTCAATGAATTACTTTCTATGGATAACGCACTTCCGATAACCAGCCATGAAATGAATGAGAATGTTATATAATGCATGTTAAATGAACCACTGCAAAAATATAATTCCTCGTTAGGTATTTCGTTTACTTTCAAGTTTCAAAACAACAAATAAACAAATAAAAATGACGTAAAATTAAGGCAAAAAACCGAAAACAAACACGTAGTTATTCGAAAATTTCAATTTCTTCTGTTTCTCGTCACCTTTATTAAATCTATTTAAAACACTTTTTTAAAAAACACATCAGTATAATTTTTTCACCTACCTACAATCTAAAACCTTAAACTTAATCAAATAGGAAACAATTAAATTGTTAAAAAAAAAATCGCCACTAAAAATTACACCTGTGACATGCAATTTTATGATATAAAACAAGTGGTCACGGGTTAAAAACACGAAACTACATTATAAGCCACAGATGAGGAGGAATACTTCGCTCATCTACCGTACCTATCTCGAAGTCGTTTGCTAATACGATGGATTTAGTTACATTTCAACATTTACATATGATTACCTGGCATTCGGTGTACGAACGACCAACATATACCAGAACCGAAAACCGGCTATCAAGGTTAGTATTAATTTACCAGCCAGGTAAATCTGGTCGTTAAAAAATGGGAATTTTCTTCGGAAGTTTTTTAATAAACGTTTTCCACTTTATTTTCACTTTTGGGAAAGACGAACGGAAATTAAAAATAGAAATTATGCTTTCTTTCAATTTAAGCAGCAGGTACCTAAATTATAGATAATTTTCGGTAATTATTTAAATCTACTTAGGACAATTTGGGTAATTTATTTTTACGAAAATAAAAAAAAACTGATTGAAAAATGAAAAGTCGAGCTTTGATGGAAAATACGTAAGAAATTATCATTGTTTTGGAAATACCTTTTAAAATGGTCTAAAAAAAGAAACTAGTTGAGCAAGTTGTACTTACGTGATGCTTTTGTTACAAACTTGTTAGTGAAACTGTTGATGGCGTTGTTGAGAAAAATAACACATTAAGATTCATTATTACATTATCCGGTGGTAATTTCCAAAAATTACTACCTACGTAGATTTTGTTTGTTTTTTCCTCCTCTTTGGTAAAGATAGAAATAATGTAACGAGATGTAGGTATCTGCACTTTGTAATAAGAAGGTCGACTCATCATTAATGTTAATTTATTCTATTTTTTGGTGGCCTGAATATAAAAAATGTAATGAAACGAGAAAAAATTCGCAGATTTGATCCAACTGTTGTGCTATAAATTAATGCATTCCTTGTCTATACTTATCTAAACTTATACCAGAGATCATGCAGGTTTTAGTAAAAATTATTTTAATTTTTTCTACCGTTTTGAAAAAAATTAAAAACTTAAGTTACTCAAATAATAAAGAATGTATTCTCCATCCAGAGAAAGAAACTGGTTTTTAGACTCGCGAAATCATGCAAAATGAATTGTTGAATTCTATTTTAAAGGTCAAGGAAGTTTGGCTATTTTATACTAATTCGGACCAAAAATGAAGTTGGGTTTTGAAAATTTGCTAAATTTTTTTCTGAGTTCCCCTTGATGATCTATTCATAAATCCACGATCATTTTTCTTCTAATCCCAAGAGAGGAAGCTCGTAATTTTCAACTCAACTTTGAAGACTCATATCTCCAGTTTTTTTTGGAGGGGGGGGGGACTGTTTGTGAGGTCTGGAAAAATTAATAGGAAACTCAAAAACAATACTTAATATTATTTTGAAAATTTTGATGTCCAATTTTGTTGAAGAAAATTCAAATTTCATGGTAAGTACATACTTACAAAAGATGAAAGCTGAGCCCTTTCCCTCTTTTTTTAACCAACAAATTCTAAAGACGCAATCTCTCCCTGGGGTGCAGAGGTCTAAAATTTTGAATAGAACTCAAAAAAATCAAAAAAGTAATGTAACGTATCGATTTCTTCTTATTCAAAGATACCAAGTTCGGATATGTACTTACGGTTAGTTTTTTCATCCGACGACGTGACGTTTCTGAACTTCCCTATTAGCCCCTTTGAAAATATCAACATTCAAGAAAATGAAAATTAACGCGCGACCTGTCGTTGGTTGGGTTTTTGAAAGCACTGAGTTCAAATATTTTATAATTTTTTTGGATTTGACCCTTCAATGCCCTTGCCCCCTACCCTTCAATTTTATTGAAAAGTGTGCTGAAAAATTAAAATTGAGTGGGGCAAAAGTATAACCGAGTGAAAAATGCGATTTTTGGTGGAGGAGGTTAGTTATAGAACAAGGGGAAGGAGGTCGAATCAAAAAGTAGGCAAATATTCAAATTCTGTGCTCTAAAATCTTTGAGAATCGCCATATCATGGATCATTTCAATTTATTAACATACTTTTTACCAAAGTTGAGGGTGGAGGGGTCACTAAAGGTTCAAATCTAAAAAATAATCAATAAACTGAAGCATAAGTCGTACAAATGGTATAAGTCAAAGAACTGTATATTTGAAAAGGGACTCAAGTGTAACTTTGTTTACAAAACAATAAAGTCTCTTTTCTCATATACAGTTCTTTGACTTATACCATTTGTACGAATTATGCTTCAACTATTCGAAGTAAATGTCCTCGAATACCTAACAAACGACTGTTCACACGTATTTTCTTTTTTTCCGTCAATTTGGATCTTCTGAAATGAACCAATAAGGGATTCAGGGGGAGGGGGGGGGGGGGGTGAAATAAAAAAACTCAGCACATGTTCAAACCAGTGTTGAAAAAAAAGTTTTTTTTGGAAAGAAAAAAAAAACAGTGTTTTTTTGTTAAAATGTTTTTTTCTGTTTAAAACTTGTTGTACCTAATTGAGAATTTAAAAAAACATGTTTTAAACGTAAAAAAACTGTTTTAAACACACAAAAAAACATATTTTTGGCCTTTAAAAAGTTTAATAAGATACGGTTACACTGGTTACAGTTACATTGGTTTCAGTTTTCGTTAAGGTGCAGTGGGGTAATTGCAAAACTGGGGTAGTTGCAAAAACAGCTGCTGGAGGCCAAGAAAAATAATATTTGATCACACGGTCTTTTTGTACATCAAGGTACCTCTATTTCTTATATTTTCACCCAACAGGAACAAAATTGGTGAGCGCATGTGTTCTCTGGAAGTGGTTTTATCAAAAAGTGTCAAAATAGCTCCAAAGTAAAATTGTAGGCATTTTTTTCAATGTGGTCCAAAACAAATTAAAAAATAGTTTTCCGAATCGATTTCTGCGTGTTAATTATTAGAAGGCATGTAAGTTTAAGGTAGGACCATTGATTTTTTAAAAATTTTATCTCGTAAGCCTTGAATATGCGATTTCGCAATTGCCCCAAAAAACATGTAGTCGGGGCAATTGCAAATTCGAATTTTTTTATGATTTTGCATTTACCCCAATTTTTTTCTCAATTTTTAAAAATAAAATATGGTCCGAAATTACAAAAAAAAAAATATTGGGCCACCAAAGAACATTTATTATAGGCATTAAAGACGTTAAGAGATTTGTATTAGAATTCTCCAACTCGGACAAAACTTGATCAAAAAACGGATATGAACATGTAAACAGATGGTAAATTTTACGTAGATTTCGATTTCTCAATCAGAATTGAAAAAAAATGAACTCCCTCCGAGATAATGTACGACTTTGCATTTACCCCAGGCGGGGTAAACTCAAAACTTAAAATTTCAAAATTTTAAAATTTCATTATCTCACAAAGGTGTGAATGAAACGATACAAAATTTTTTCCACCAACAGAGAACCCCTTGAAGTTCATGTGACAGAAATTTAGGATTGTTTGGTGCCATGGGGTCGCCACAGTGAACTGACAAAGTGGCACTAATCAAAAAGTGGTTTGCAATTACTCCACTGCACCTTATGCATTGTATCAAAAATTGCCAAAATTTTTGAAAACTCAGGAAAATCACGAAAATGTGATCGTGAAAAAGTCAGTTTTCACTTCTCAGTTGCGCTAGAATTTTTAAAATCATTTTTCTCGTAATCAGCGCTAAAAATACTATACATTAATTTTTGCATATAAAAAACACATTTTTCAAAAAAAAAAAACAAAACAGGCAGATGGAAAAAAACATGTTTAAAACAGAAAAAAACAATTTAAAACGATTTTTTGTTTAAAATAAAAATTGTTTTTTTTCCTTTGTTTTAAACACGTTTTAAACAAAAGTGTTTTAAACAATTGGCCAACACTGGTTCAAACTGAGCACCTTCCAATTAGGAGAAATCAAAGTTAGGCATGATCTAAATCATATTTTATTTTTTGATCTTGATTTAATTTATGGTATAGATCATTTTTCTAAAATCAAAAAGATCATTTTCTAATTTTTGTACTCATTTTTTTTCATAATTCTAAGTAATTTTGTCTGTAATCTTGGAATTCCTATTCTGTAATTTCCCCAGTGGTGTCGGAAAGTGGGGTACTAAGAAAACACTGCACCTCTTTCCCCAAATTACATCAGTACATCAGAGAAGGATTTCCAAAGCATAAAACAAAATGAAAAATGATGCTTTTCTTAGTTATAAAATATGCAATTTTTTGAAAGCTTCGCCCTTGCTTTTCTCAGGCATGAACAAAATCACAATAATTTTAAACTATTTGAGGCAAGCGCGAAAAATGGTTATTTTTTTTAACCCCCTCGCCACCCGAAAATCCTTCTGGTTTTCCCGGTCTTTGCGCTCATTTTGTACCCACCCAAAAAAAGATTCCAGCGTCGACGTCACTGAATTTCTCAATCTTCCTAAACCAAATTTTTTATTCTGAATCCTAAAAGGAAAAAACTGAAAGCCAAACTTTCTTCCCTCGTAAAATAAGTATTCATTCATTCTCATTGGGAAAATCATTTTTTTTTTTATTAAAATTGAAGAAAAAACAATAACAAAATCACCCTTTTAGCTAGATTACAATGATCTGATCTTGATCCTTTTTTTGATCTTAAAATCAAAGATCATTCTGTCAAAATGATCTTGATTTAGATCATACATGTTTTATTTTTTGGTTTTGATCTGATCTGAGATCATTTTGTGAATGATCTTGCCTAGCTCTGGTAGAAATCAATACGTGACAATACTTTAATTTTTACTTTTTTTGAATTTTGGTCAAAGTATGGAATTCTGTGCTCCCCAGGGATGTAAAAATTTCATCTTGAAAATTTATTGGTTAAAAAAAAGGTAAAAAGGGCTACTTACCTACTGTAATTTTTTCAGATTTTTTAATGGTAGCTTTCATCTTTTATTTTCACCACCAAGTTACACTTCAAGATTTCCAAAACGTGATTAGGTCTTGTTTTTGAATTTTTGTCAATTCCAAACAGTTTTCCTCTCGGTGCAACCTATCTCGAAATATGAGCCTTCAAATTTGAGTAATTTGGCAAAAAAAAAAAAAATGGAAATTCTTAAAAATTACATTCCCCCTCTCCCCTTATGCGTTAGAACGGAAATGATCATGAATTTATGAATAGGTCATCAGGGAAAACTCGAAAAAAAAATGAGCGAAATTGAAAAACCAAACTTCATTTTTGAGCCGAATTAATATGGCGATAGTCCAGATAATTTCAATTATTGATTTCACGGTTAAATATATCGAGCCAAAGAATATTCGAAGACGATTTGACACAATTTAATTAAAAATGACCGTCGTAATTCGTAACACCATTTTTATGTGCGTTTTAAGAGGATAATCGCTGGAAATTATTTATCATCCGCGCCACCGCGTCGAGACCGGTTTTATGAGATGTCGATTTTAACGTTCACTTACCCGCGAATAAAGGTGCTAATTCGATGTACGAACTAGAACTTCGGTGAAATGTGCTTTATTTGACGTTAGTAAATTATGTAATGGATTCTAACACGGCTATTAAACAGGAGAAATTTATGGATTTTTTCAAGATGAATCTGATGTCTAGCACGCCTTCAAATCGGTTAGTTTACTAAATGTTTAACCTTGACTATTGAAAAAGAAGATGTTATTTAAAAACATTTTTTGATATTATAATTACATCGCTCCGAAAATGACTAAATGAGTGTACCTATTTTAGGAAACTATGTCAATTTTTAGAGGAGAAAAACCTGAAATCCGCGTGCCATTGTGTGTAGGAACCAGTGGAAATTTTTTTCTTAGATTTTTACATCAGATATGGTCCTAGATTACCCTCGAACAGGACTCCTACGTCATTCATTAATTTTAATCAGATTTCGAATACTGAAATTATACCAAATGAGCCTACACGTGTGAAAAAAAAATTCGAAAAATAGGCAATGAAAAAACACTCGAATATTTTTATTCCAAAAAAACTTTTCAATTTACTTTTTCCAATCATGACGTTTACCTGACGTACAGCTACTTTTACGTAATAAATCGAGAATTCCATTCGTCTTATCCCGAGGGTTTGAATTTATTCTGCGAACCTGTGGCCCCCACACTGGTAGCAGATGAGGCCAAGTCTGATAAATCAGCTCTGGTGTTTTGTGGCGTACCATCCACACTCTCTTCTTTTTCGCCATTGCAACGAGCGCAGTCTTTATTTCTATACGGTGTTTTGTTTTTTTTATTGTATACGATATTAGTACTTATTGAACATTCTTCTTTGACCGATTCATTTTCATATCCATTTGGACATTTTCGTTCTAAAAATGGTACACATCTTCTGGTATATCCGTCGGAATTTTCGGGCAGGACTGCTCCAAATCGACATATAAAATTTTTATTTTTATATTGACTTATGAATTCTTTGTTTTCGTTGTCATATCTGGCACTAGCGCAGATTTCCTCGGCTTTCGATGCGTATTTCTTGAAATCAATCGTATTCTTGGAGTCGCGTTTGCTGCGACCAAAATTATAAGAATTTTCTGAACTTGTAGGAACGACTGTTTGAAGTTGTATGGGCCACGGTGCACTTCGACCATCTACCACAGTACCGTTGTAAATGTATAAATGGATATCCAACAGGATACTCGGAGAAGGATTCGGAATTATGTTATTTATAACCTTAACTTGGCAGCTTTTGTTGCAGCTTCCGTGCTCCAAACCGTTATCCAAGTCGTTGGTAACTTTAGGGTAAAGATAAGGGTATGGTTTAGGAGTGGGAGGTGGAGGAGTGGTGGTGGGAGGCGGTTCGGGCTTGAATTTTGGCGGTTTCAAGTATCCCGGAGGAGCTTCGCCGCAAGCTACTCCCATTGGGAATTGGACCCAATTTTTTGTATCCACGTCGTTATTGCAGGCGGCACAGTATCGGTTTCCGTATACTTCTCGAGTTTTTATGTTGGAAATTGGGAGAATCATTGAGATGTCTTCGTCGTCCAAAGGTTGTAGTGATTTCGCGCATAGAGCCTCGGTATTCGCGTCTTGCCATTTTAAAGGGCATTTAGCCATTAGGTATACCTAAAATGTACATCATGAATTTAACCAAATGTTCAGTAAGCATCTAATTATATAAAATACATCAATCGATGGGCATAATTTTATAGGTACAGGATTGCAAAAAAAACATGTTTTCGATTTTGATGAAAATATTGATAAAATAGCTCATTTTCAGTGAAAAACTTCCCCAAAAAATTCTTAAACTCCTCAGCTTGAAGGAAGACGGAGTTAGGGGCCCTCAAAGTAGAGATTTTTTTGTTGAAAAAACATGATTTTTCACCACTTTTCAATGTTAACTACCTATTGAGATTCCTGGTAACCCCAAAATGCAGAAATTGACTTTCACTATACCTTCTCATTATTGAATTTGAAATTGAATACCACTTTTTGTTCTTTACAAGGAAGTTGAAAAGTTTCAAGTTACAAAAAAATCGATTTTTTATTTTTACCAAATTCTAACCGTTCCTTCAAACATTTCAAAATCAAAGCAACATTTTTTATTTTTGGTCACTCGGAATAGTATTTTTGATATATTTGGAAAAATCATTACAGTGTTGCGAACTGTATTTTGATGAACGAAATTTTCATAAAATTTCAGCTGGCAACACTGCAACTGAAAGTTTTCTTTAAAAATTCAATTGTTTTGAAGATCAAGAATTTTTTGGTGTAATTTTCAAGTGCTTTTAAATTTTAAAAAATTTATATTAATCAAAATGCAGTTGGCTGGAGCATTACCGTGATTTTTTTTTGAAAAATTTCACCAAAAATTATTCCAGATTATCAAAAATTTTTGACTCCCATTTCAAGGTGTTTGGGAGATGATCCAGCCAACCTCCTCGTGGTATCTCCTAGTTAACACTAATAGGCTAGGAATCAATTCGATTTCATGTGAAAAGGACATGGGAATCAATTCGATTGCATGTGGGAAGGAGGTGGGAATCAATTCAAGTGCACCCAAATTGGAGTGGGAATCAATTCGAATACTTTTGACATTTTGGGAATCAATTCAATAACTCCCCCCATTTCGAGGTGTTTAAATGAAAATTAAAAAATGCTCCAAATCCGCGAACTATCAATTTCCAAAGTAATATGCAATTTAAAGGGGTTTCGTTTACAGAAGAGTAGAAACTTGAATCGTACCTTTTTATGGGGGGAGTGGATGACAGATTGTGAGTGAAGGGTGATGGAAAGGGTGAGGTGAGGGTGAGGAAGAAAATGACCAAAGTTTTCAGCAGGTAGATAGCACTACTCAAAAATGTCAAAATTTTGCATTTTTTCGAAAATGACCCCACTTTGAGATCCTCTTTGGAGCTAGGGACTCAATTTTTTTTTTTTTTGAAGATCTCCTACTCAAAATAAACTGTCAAGTCTAGGATTTTTTTTTCGATCTTTCCTCATACAACTATATAGGTATAGAGCTGTGCCACTAAAAATGTTCGATAAACAATTAAACATGTTGCCTATTCTCGAAATCAAAGGAGTAAATGTTCTGCGAAAAATTTTAGATGAATTATATTTTTGGTCGCAGGGTCAATTAAGTGAACTCATTTGACAATTTTTATTACCCATTTTCAAAACTGAGAATGCTATAATTGTGAAAGTTCAACAAAAAACAAATGTAACAAAATTGCACATGTCGACAAAAAAAATTCGCTCCGTTTCTGGGTTCTCATGCCGAAATTCTGTTTTTAGATATCAAAATACATCACCTTGCTCAATCCTGGTTTCCAAAGTTTGCTATGGGGGAGAGGGAGAAACTGATTTAACGAGGGCAATAAGCCTGAAAACTACAAAAAATGAAATTTTTTTTTGACTAATCTTATAGAAAATTTCACGGTGAATCCAATGCCATAAACTGCAGACCTCCCTCCATTTCTTTTAGAAAAAAAGTTACAGCTCATTCTTTCCAAAATTTTGGAAAGAATTAGGTAGCTGTAACTTTTTTTCTAAAAGAGATGGAGATCCGCGGTTTGCAGCATTCGATTCGCCATGAAATTTTCTACAACTCTCTCCACGGTCAGTATGGCCTTAAAACTCTTACTTCTCTCGCAAACCTCACTTTTTCGCGAGAAAAGTTCCAAAAATGCGATTTAGAGATTTTCTATAATATTAGTTCAGAAAAAAAAATTTCAATTTTTTTGTTGTGTTCAGGCTAATTGCCCTTGAAAAATCAGTTTTTTGCCTAAACTTTGGTCAAAAAAAAATTCCCCTTCATTAGTTACATAAAAGCAACCTAAATTTGGCAATCGGAACCCAGAAACAAAAATTGTGTCGACCTGTGTTGATATAGGAAAATGGGGAAAATGCCTACTTATTATGTACTTCAAACCCCGAACAAAATTTATCCTGATGATTTTTTTCTTTTTTTTTTTTTTTTTTTTTTTTTTTTTTTTTTTCAGCGCCTTCAGTATTAAAGAGGCCCAATAAAACTTGGAACGAAGACTTCAATTTTTTTGCATACCTACTTCCTTATAGGAACTAGTCTCTCTTTCTAACTCATTATTCAAAAGATAGCAAAACAATATGATCAGAAATTCTAATCTGATGGAAATAGGCGAGGGGGGGGGGGTTCAAGAAGCGAGTTAGTTTGTTCGAATGATCATGTTGTGGAATAAGTCAGCTCGACATCGGACATAATGCAGAATAATTTCAGAATCTCAGCAAGCTATTTTAAAATTTATGATCCGAAAAATATTTTACAATATTTTTAACCCAAGTATTAGATAAATAATGCGGCATAGTACAATGCAGGCGAGTTATCTGAATTTTGTAATTTTTCACTCTATTAGGCAATTTTTTGAATTTCACCCCCCCCAATAAACTCTTAATTTTGGCTGTAAAGCTTATAAATTTTTTGACCCGTCAGACCTCGGATAGGTCCATTGTGAGCCGTGACATTTATAAGAGGGACCAAAATCGAATTTTCGTTCTTAAAAAAAAATCACATCTTTTTCGGTGCAGGTTGCAGGGATGGTAATAATTCGAGAAAGGAATAGAGTACGGTATAAAATTAAGGTGCAATCTACAACGCCTGTTTAACTCTTGGAACTACTTTCGATGAAATTGGGGTCAAGGAACCCATCTTCATGCCGTTTAGTATTCTAAAGAATCCCTTTTTGGAACAACTATCTGGTAGTGATTATTTTCAATTTTTCAATACCTTGGGTACCTATTTAAATTTTTTCAACAATTGAGAAAACACATCGCCAAATATTCCACCTTTTTGAGTGGAAAAAAATCATAAAGCAAATAGTTCGTTGATTTTTCTCAATTTGGAAGAGGGATGGGCATTAATACAATTATTTTCTTGGGCTACATACCCCAGTAGTTTCAGCACAGTGATGATCTGGTTCTAAACTTTGCTCATTTGGCCTATAATATACAGAATCTTTACAACAGTCTTTATATTTGATACATTCTTCATCGCACATGCAACCACGACCAGTCAACGTACGTCTGTCTTCTGGCAAATTAGCATGATTAACCAATCTACACGATGGTTCGTTATTTTTTACCCTGAAAAAATATCCGATAAGGATATAACAATTTGAAATTATTGAAATGGTCGAAATCGTTCTCCTCATAAAGGAGAAATTTGATGAAGGTAAGTATTATTAAAATTTACCAAAACTCACTTTAAATCGTAATGAGTCAATAAGTAACTGTCCAATGCAGCATTTGATAGTTTTATAGTAAATAATAAAATTAATATTGATTTATGTGACTTGAGCATTTTTCCTAAATTGGGCAATATCTGCAACAAAAAATAATAGAAGGTTAAAAGGTTTATATAAAAAATTGTTGGGCACCAATTTATCGAAGTATCCCATTTTTGTTCAGAAAAAATGGAACATGATAAAATTGTATCTACGTGCCAAATGGAAATGGATTGAAAATTTTCTAGTTACTTCTCAAAAATTGATTAAAATTTCAATTATTATTGGAAAGATGATGGAAAAAAATAGACGTTTGAATTCAATTCATAAAATTAAAAGAATTAAAAATTAAAATCGAACTGGATAAAATTTACTTACTTAGAATATTGTTTGAAAAAATTGAAGCGAACACATTAACTTGATACCAACATCAAAACCGATTCAAAATAAACCATAAAAAGTTGTATTAATGAGTTAATGAAAGTGAAACACCAATATATTGATACCGAACAAACACTTGTAATTCTTCAATTAACCAACTAGATAACTGTTGAAATATGCGTGAAATGTGAAAATAAATTATTTGCCGACGAGTGGTCGGCAAACGATAGGTATAAAACTCAAGAACGTCGGAATATTTTAATGTTCGGCAGCTAATCCAAGACTTCTACAAATGATCAACTTTTGCTGGCTTGAAGTGCCTACTGGAAGACGCTGAAAAAAAAATCTCAACCCATGAGCAACATCATCATAATTCATGTAGAAGTTACAGGGCCATGCGAATCAATACATTATCCAGTTAAAATTGTCGTTACGGAATTTTCAGTAGAAGAGATAGCGAGGTGTACCTAAATAAAAACTCGTTATTATGTGTAAATCCAGTTGTACGGATTATTCAAACCATATGATTCATCTATTCGACTAATTATACCTACGGGTAAAGAGTAGGTGGATACATCTGTTTTTGTATAAAAACTCGCATCGAACCCAAGCACTCTATTTTAGCTAATAATTATAAAGCGCGTAAAAATTAAATCCGCCTGAATTATTGGCAGATTGAACCATATTGAGTATAAAGAAGCAGTACTATGCTCATCTGCATCTAACCTACACCTACTTATTGGCGGATAAAAATTGTGAGTTCAATCCAAAGAAATGTTTTTCTCTGTTCTTGATACTTAACATACTACGAGTGGAACAAAGTCCACGGAGAAAAGCAGACTGAAGCTGAACCTATTCCCTCTGTATTTTTATAACCGAGGAACTCTTTTTTGTCCAGAAATTGATACACTTTTCCTTTCCCAGTAAATCTCTTTTTGCAATGATTGAAATTTGAATGGGTAAGGTAAGTCGATGAGGTTCAAATTTTCAATCTACAATTTCTAAACATCCCTTTCATTGCTGAATTCTGAAAATTAAAACTTCCCCTTAACAAAGATTGTGTAGGTGCTTAAGTCAAAATGCAATGGACAGCATTGCCATTAAACTTTTCTCTCATTTTTTTTTTTGTAAAATTTCATCAGATGTGTATGTGCGATACCAGAAACGGGAAAAAGGTTCGACTTCGAGATGTTCAATTTATTGTTTAAGTAGGTAGTGTGTATTTTGTGATGTTTTGGAGCTGCCCGCTTCGAAAATTTGGCATTTTTACAAATAGATTTCAAGCAGAATTTTCGTAGAATTCATGCAGAATTTTTCTCAGAATTCAAGAAGCATTTTCTGCAGAATCTAAGCAGTGTTTTCACAGAATTCATGCAGGATTATAAGAGTTTTTGCAGAATTCATGCAGCACATTTTTTTGCAGAATTCATGTTAAATTTTCAGAATTTTTGCGGAATTTATGCAGAGTTCATGCTGAGATTGCAGAATTAATGCAGAATTCATACAGCACTTAGGCAGAAATTATTCTCTTTTTTTTTTACAGAATTTTTGTAGAATTGATGCAGCATTCAGGCAGTAATTTAGTAGAATTCATGCAAAATTCGCAGAATAGGTATTCGCTGATTTCACCCAATTTTTGCAGAAGTAATCAAGAACTCGGAAGAATTTTTGCAGAATTTATGCAGAATTCAGAAAATTGTTGTAAGTAGTTAGAACTCATGCAGCATTTTTGCTGATTTTTTAAAAAAAAATCCTGCTAAATCCTTAATTCTGCAATTTGCAATTTTTCAACCCCTTTGGAAAAAGATGGCACCAAATTCCAAGCACATTGGGCTAGGAGAAGCTGAAATTGCACTGGGGGGAGGAGGACGTAATTGGGATCCAACAAAGGAAACTCCATTAAATTTTTCCTATAAGCGTTGCTTTAATGACCCTAACTTTCTCCTCCTCCTTCAGTGTAAGGAATTTCAGTATTTTTCTGAGAAAGGTTCTTCTTGAAGAAAAAATCGATCATTTTCAAAAACCGTGTGAAATCTGTGAAAATATTAAATCGGCAGTTTCCATTCAGAGTTCCTCACATTGCTCACAAATCCAGCTTTTCTAGCCCATTCGTGAAAACTTCTCTACAAATTTTGAAAACTTTTCTGGAGAATCAAAGATTCGCTTTTTTCGTTTTTTCATGTTGTAAAAATTCCAAAAGTTTGTATTTTTCGGAGATACTTGATTTTAAAGTTGTAGTATTTTTTATCGTTTTTTTTTTTTTTTTTTTTTTAATAATTTTAGAACGTCCAATCTCCATAGGATGAAATTTTGGAAATGAAATAGATATGAGGGTACGTTTCAAAAACATTATTTTTGGAACGAATTTTTGATTATTAAGTTGCCATTTTATAAACTATGTTTTTTCAAACGTATGTGCAAAGCGCCAACTAGGGGTGGTTCAATGTAAATTTCTTTTCAATTTTTTAGAGATTGGCATCGAGAAATCATTGAGGCCCTTATTTTCGTTTAATAAGTACCTAACTTTACGTTCAAAATTTTCATGAATTTTTATCAAAAGCTGAAAATACACTTTTTTGTTTGAAAACAAGACTCGACATATTAAAACTTTTCCAAATCCAATGGCTCTCCTGTTTTGTTGAATAGAAAAAACCTTCAAAAATTAAATTAAAATCAGTTTTTTGAAATTTTTTAAAATAATCAAAAAATTGAAAGAACGATATTTTTTCAATATGAAACCACCAAAGAACATAATTTCAAAAAGGTCATAAAATCTGTTAATTAATGTTCATTTTATATTTATACCTACACAAACTGAACTTTTATTTTTGGGGGTTTTTGAGGGTTTTCAGATTAATCAAAGTTTTCTCAACAGATTTTTCATATGAAATCACCTGAGAGCAATATCAGGAGGTCCATGTCACCGGCCCTGCCCATTTGAGGGAGGGGGGTGAAACACATATGGGGGGATTGTGCTACGTTTGTGCTGTTTTGTGCTGCTATTCCCAAAGTTTGTGCTATTCCTTTAAGCCCCCTTTTTTAAAAACAATTTTGGGCAGGGCTGGTGACATGGTAGCCTGCCCATAAAACGGAAGGGGGTGAAACACATATGGGGGGATTGTGCTACGTTTGTGCTGTATTGTGCTGCTATTCTCGACGTTTGTGCTACCCTTTTTACCCCTTCAATGGTCTTTTTTTAAAAAAACTGATGGGCAGGGCTGGTGACATGGTAGCCTGCCCATAAAACGGAAGGGGGTGAAACACATATGGGGAGATTGTGCTACATTTGTGCTGTATTGTGCTGCTATTCTCGACGTTTGTGCTACCCTTTTTACCCCTTCAATGGTCCCTTTTTTTAAAAAAAACGATGGGCAGGGCTGGTGACATGCTGGTAGCCTGCCCATAAAACGGAAGGGAGTGAAACACATATGGGGAGATTGTGCTACATTTGTGCTGTTTTGTGCTGCTATTCTCAACGTTTGTGCTGCCCCCTTTACCCCCACTCCTCTTAAAAAACTTATAATTTAGTACGTGTACCAAGATTTTTTCAGAAATAATGAGGGGAAAATGAAAAATTTTAGACTGTAGAAGTAGAAAACCCTCCCCCTTCCCCGAAAAAAACCACAAAAGTAAATCGCTCTACACGTGAACCTGTTTTACTATATGGATTGAAGTCGGTTGGTGAGCAAATTTTTTTTAAGCCCAAACGTTTTTCCAGTTCTGACTTTTTTTCCAGCTTTAAATTTTTCCCCCAATTTTTTTCCAACTTCAAAATTTTTTGCCGAGGTCTAAATTCTTTTCCAAGCTTTAAATTTTTCTGTTGTAAAAATTATTTGAAATTTAAATAAAAAATTGGCTGGGAAAAATTTTTGACTTGAAGAATTGACCCAGGCTTGTTTTACAAATTTGCTGTGACGAGGTGTGACATTGAAAACATTTTGTTAAGAAATTGTAACCTTGAAAAAAAATTGAAGTTTGGAAAAGAATTTTGACCTCGTCAAAAAATTTCAAGTTGGAAAAAAATTGAGGAAAAAATTTGCACCTTGTCCAAAAAATTGAAATTGTAAAAATTAGTGATTGGAAAAGTAAAAAAAAAAAATCGTCAGAACTGGAACAGTTCCCAGTTCTAGAGGTGTTCACCGACAAAAATTATACCGGTGGCGTCGGCGGCGTTCGCCGATTTTTCACTAATATTCAGCGGCGAAATATCAACTTGAAAGTCGCCCAAAAAAGAGCAAAAAATTACGACAGAACTCAAAATTTAATCAATTTCTTCAAAATTCGTACATTTATCTTTGATTTCCCAATTTAATATAACTTGATATTTTTTCAGTTTCTCCAAAATTCTCAATTATTCCAAGCTGTAAATCTTCATTTTTAATTTTTTTATTTTTACATCAGTGATTTATTTTTGGATTTCAGTTTTCTCGATTCTATTTCTATTTTAATTTTTTAGGTTTGAATTTCAAATTTTTTTCCAATTATTGAATTAAAAAAATTATAAGACCACAAAGAGGGTTGGAATTTTTTCGTTTTATAAGTGGGGAAGTATTTGAAAAAAATGTTTAAAAAATGAAAAGGGCTGAAATAATTGAAAAATTGATATATATTTTAAGAAATGTGAAGATGAAAAAGTTAATGTAAATACTTAGTAAAAAAATTCCCAATTTTATTTTCTTCAATTTCATAATTTTTAAAATTTTTCTTCCAACTCAGAAATCGCTTCCAATAATTTTTTTTATTTTCTTCAATTTTTGAGCTCTAAAATCTTTCAAACTGAAAATAACTAAAATTTTTCGTTCTTCCACTCAATTTCAATTTTCTCTAAATTTAATCAACTTCGATTTTCATTATATCTTTTTTGATTTCATGGTTTTTAATTTTTTTTTTGTAGAAATTTTTCTAATAACTTAAATATTAAAACAATTTTACTGATTGAAAATATGTTAAAATAGGATACAACTTTGAAAAAAATTAGAATTGAGGAAATTAAAAAAATTAAGAGTTGAAAAAAGTCATAAAAAGTTGAACTTGGACTAAATTTAAACTTGAATCGACTTTAAATTACCATTTTTGCTGTTGATATTGACAATTTTCACTTTTTTTTTCTATTTTCCATCATTCGCCGTTCATTCGCCGCGAAAAATCATTGGCGGCGGCGGCATTTTATCGGTTCGCCGCTGAATATTAGTGAAAAATCGGCGAACGCCGCCGACGCCACCGGAAAAAATAGTCAACGCCGCCGCCGGTATAATTTTTGTCGGTGAACACCTCTAGAACTGGGAACTGTTCCAGTTCTGACGATTTTTTTTTTTTACTTTTCCAATCACTAATTTTTACAATTTCAATTTTTTGGACAAGGTGCAAATTTTTTCCTCAATTTTTTTCCAACTTGAAATTTTTTGACGAGGTCAAAATTCTTTTCCAAACTTCAATTTTTTTTCAAGGTTACAATTTCTTAACAAAATGTTTTCAATGTCACACCTCGTCACAGCAAATTTGTAAAACAAGCCTGGGTCAATTCTTCAAGTCAAAAATTTTTCCCAGCCAATTTTTTATTTAAATTTCAAATAATTTTTACAACAGAAAAATTTAAAGCTTGGAAAAGAATTTAGACCTCGGCAAAAAATTTTGAAGTTGGAAAAAAATTGGGGGAAAAATTTAAAGCTGGAAAAAAAGTCAGAACTGGAAAAACGTTTGGGCTTAAAAAAAATTTGCTCACCAACCGACTTCAATCCATATAGTAAAACAGGTTCATGTGTAGAGCGATTTACTTTTGTGGTTTTTTTTCGGGGGAGGGGGAAGGTTTTCTACTTCTACAGTCTAAACTTTTTCATTTTCCCCTCATTATTTCTGAAAAAATCTTGGTACACGTACTAAATTATAAGTTTTTTAAGAGGAGTGGGGGTAAAGGGGGCAGCACAAACGTTGAGAATAGCAGCACAAAACAGCACAAATGTAGCACAATCTCCCCATATGTGTTTCACTCCCTTCCGTTTTATGGGCAGGCTACCAGCATGTCACCAGCCCTGCCCATCGTTTTTTTTAAAAAAAGGGACCATTGAAGGGGTAAAAAGGGTAGCACAAACGTCGAGAATAGCAGCACAATACAGCACAAATGTAGCACAATCTCCCCATATGTGTTTCACCCCCTTCCGTTTTATGGGCAGGCTACCATGTCACCAGCCCTGCCCATCAGTTTTTTTAAAAAAAGACCATTGAAGGGGTAAAAAGGGTAGCACAAACGTCGAGAATAGCAGCACAATACAGCACAAACGTAGCACAATCCCCCCATATGTGTTTCACCCCCTTCCGTTTTATGGGCAGGCTACCATGTCACCAGCCCTGCCCAAAATTGTTTTTAAAAAAGGGGGCTTAAAGGAATAGCACAAACTTTGGGAATAGCAGCACAAAACAGCACAAACGTAGCACAATCCCCCCATATGTGTTTCACCCCCCTCCCTCAAATGGGCAGGGCCGGTGACATGGACCTAATATCAGGCAAAGAAAAGCGATTCTCCTCAAAATTATATTTCAGAAAAATACAAAAAAAATTAGGAACAAAAATCTACCCAAATACAATTTATAAAAAAATTATGGAAATTACAACTATAGATATAAAAATGAAAACATACATAATTATGCGCTTAATACTGATAGAGAAAAATTATAATGAAAATAGGCAGCTATTCAAAAAATAATTTAAAAAATTAGTAGGAATTTTTTTGGCAAGACACAATTTACAAGGTAATTTCAACGGTAACTTAATTACGTAGGTACCATAAACATCAATTAATAAAGGTAAAGAATAATATTGGCTAAAAAAAAATATTGAAAAAAAAAACACAATGATTTACTCAAACAAAATCGTATCTATTGGTAAAAATCATTCGTTGACTTCCATTGGAACATTCTGATTAGAATAAAAAAAAAAAAATCATTGGCGAGGTATACTGAAAAATTATATGAAACGATCTTGTAGGTAAAACCTAAAACTAAAAATATTTTGGGATCAATTTTTATACGTATATCAGGCAAATAATTTTGTAATTAGGTATACATCAGTCTATAATTTTTTATTCATAAAAGATATAAAGTAAATCCTAAAATGTATCGAATACGAACACAAAAAATTTTAACGAATCGTAAAAATCATTCACATAAATTTAAAACTGATCTCTTTTCAATCTACGTACATACATACATAGTATGCAACTTTATCTACCCCGAAGGAACGAATTTCGAAGTATTAATAGTTCCAGAAACCCCCATACTTGCAGCATTGGATGCAATTCCTGAAAGATCAGCCCTAGTATCCTGGGGTTTTCCAGCCACCATCTCTGATTTTTCTCCATTACATCGAGCACAGTCCTTATTTCTATACGGTTTTTTGCTCTTGCTGTTGTACACGATTCCTGTATATATGGCACATTCTTCTCTTACAGATTCTTGCTTAAACGATTCCGGACACGTTTTCACTAAAAATGGCACACACTTTCTGGTAAACTGATTTGATTTTTCGGGCAAAATCGAACCAAACTCACAAACGAAATCTTTATTGTTAAACTTGCTGACAAATTTCTTATTGTAACTATCAAATTTAGCATGTAGTGCTATTTGATCGGCAATATGGGCATATTTTTTGAAATCAATTTTAACCGATTGTCGTTTTATTCGATTAGCATAATATGCGTTGTTTTGAGGTAACTGAGGTATATTTGTATCAATTTTTATTGGAAATGAATAAACAGCTGGGGTTGGTTGACCGTAATTTGAGTCGTTGTATAGGTACAGATTTATGTCGAGAACGAGTCGAGGGATATTGGGATAAGCAGCTTCATGGTGCCCATCAACATTCGCATGGTGATCATACGAGTTGTAATCGTATTCATTGGTGGCGTAATTTGAATAAGAGTTTGGGACTACGATTGGTTTTTTCAGGTAACCTGCAGGAGCTTCTCCGCATGCTACACCCATTGTCCATGGGATCCAACTTTCCATATCTTGGTCGTAATTGCAAGCTGCGCAGTAAGGATTTCCATAGGTTTTACGAGTTTTCAGATTTGTAACGTGTAGTATCAAAGACATGTCGTCGGTGTCCAACGGTTTCAATGATTTTTCACACATTTCGGCCATATGGTAATCTTTCCAATTGGGGTCGCATTGAGCTTTCAAATATATCTGCGAAGGAATTCGTGATGACTGTAGATAAGCGTTATTTGAAGATTTTTAAAATAAGGGTTAATTGGGTTAGTTCAAGGATCTGACAAGGACAGAGAAAGTGAAAAACAGGCGAGAATCCAGACGAAAGATGTGAATTTTTTTGATTTCTCTAAGAAGTGATCATTCGTTATTTTTTTCCGTGGATCTGCGTTCAAAAAATTTTTAAACGTGTTTTATGTATTTCAATGTGATGGTCAAACTGAAAAAAAATTGCTCACTGCAAAATTCAGTATGAAAAAAGAAAATCGAAATTCATCCGAAATCATAGGCGCACCTAAGGAGGGCTCAGGGGACTTGAGCCCCTCCCCCTTAAGCACGAAAAAAATTTTATTGCAAAAATATTGAAAATGTACATTTTTTTTTTTTCTAACAGTACTTTTTCAAAAAAAATTCACCCTTGTTTCGCTCGGGCAGTATTTTGATTTTTTTATGTTAAAAATTGATAATGTTTGACCAATTTTCGAGTCAAAAATCACCGATTCCTCAATAAATTCCCAGTTTGTCAGAAAAAAACAATGATTTTTGACAGAAAGATCATCAACAACTGTTGAGATTTCTGTTAGGTATTCGAAATAATTGTACTTGAATCAATTCAAATTCGTCGTTTTCTTCAGGGAGGAAAAACTGATCAAAAATAGGTAAACATTTTTTGATTTTCCGATTTCCCAACTTACCGAATTCTAGACTTTTCGATTTATCGACATTTTCAATTTATTAACATTTTCGAATTATCGAATTTTCCGAATTATCGACTTTCCAATTAATCGACTTTGCCGATTTATCAAATTTTTCGATTCATCTAGTATTTCGATTTATCAACTTTTTCAATTTATCGACTTTTTTGATTCATCGACTTTTTTGATTCATCGACTTTTTTGATTCATCGACTTTTTTGATTCATCGACTTTTTTGATTTATCGACTTTTTCGATTAATCGACTTTTTCGATTAATCGACTTTTTCAATTCATCAACTTTTTCGATTTAATGACTTTCAATTTCTTTCATTTATTGATTTTTCGATTTTTCGATTTATCGACTTTTTCGGTTTATCGACTTTTTCAGTTTATCAACTTTTTCGATTAATCGACTTTTTCGATTTATCGACTTTTTCGATTTAATGACTTTCAATTTCTTTCATTTATTGATTTATTGACTTTTTCGATTTATCGACTTTTTTGATTTATCGGCTTTTTTGATTCATCGACTTTTTCGATTTAACGACTTTTTCGATTTAACGACTTTTTCGATTTATCAACTTTTTCGATTAATCAACTTTTTTGAGTTTATCAAATTTTTTTATTCATCGACTTTTCGACCGACTTTTCGACAGTCCAATTTGATGTCGCTCTGTCTTGATCTAAAAACGTTACGTTACGTTACACCTTCAGCGTTACGTTACACTTTTCAAATTTTACCCCCTAGCCCTAAAGACATATCGATTTCAAAAACATACGAGGAAAAAATTAAAAAAAAATTTTTCAGAAAATTTTGAACTATTTAATAAGGACGTAAATATTCCGGAATTTGAAAAAAAAAGTCGAAACAGCATTCAGCGGTATGAGTAGTGACGTCATGAAGTTATTTGAGTTCCAGGTATAACTCTCTTGCCCAAAATCAATGTAATGCAGTATAAAGATTTATTTTAAAAAAAAATATGTTTCTCACCTGGTAAAAATGGAATGAAATATCAAAAAAAAAAAAAGCAATTGAAAAGGGTGTAACTAAGAAGAAAAAGAAAGGTTATTACCTTCCACTCGAGATTAAAAAATTTTTAAATCCAAAAAGTATAATTGATTGTTTTCCTTTGTATAAAATAACCCTTATTTTCTAACTTCCTTACTCAATCAAGCCCATTTCTTTCAATTTTCTGACAAAAAATCGAAAACACTCTACATTTTTATTAGAAGAACGAAAACTCCCTCCCCCACCACTTATTTGCGGAACATGGTAACACAAAAATTTTACCAAAAAACACATTTTTGGGCTATTTTGTTTCAAAGAGCGGAGGAAAAATTTTTGTCATCGAAAATTTTTTCAAGGACACCCACAGATATTCCATGAAAATTTTAGGAACTGAAGAAAAGAATTTCACCATTTTTTACCAAAGGATTACCTTTGAAAATTTGAAACTCTTAGTACCTCCTTCTTATGAAAGGTAGGTAAAATTTTAGTCCTACAGATTTTCCTGTATACATTTTCCCAAACAAAAACATTCCGGAATAAAAAAACTTCCGAAGTAGTACTTTCCACAACGAGGGAGGAAAAATTGTTTTTTCTTCGAGTTCTGAACGATATTTTCTCTTATTGCGGGAGAAAAATGCGATTTTACGTACTCGAGCGATTGGCAAGAGGGAGGAAAAGTAGCACTTTGCTCCTGCTATAAGGAAAAAATTATTCTTGAATCTATTTTCTCGAAAAAAATGTTCGAGAATAAACAAAAAATGGAGTATTTCTTACAAAACTACATCGTGAGCTGACTTTCGAAAAAAGTCCAGGTCATCCTCATTTGATTCATACGAAATGTGATTTCTTTAATAATTTTTTCGTTATAGAGGGAGTAAAACGCTATTTTACTCCCGCTCGCGAATCACTCGAGTGCTTAAATTCGGGGTTTTCTCCCTCTACAACAACCCATGTGGCATAAAACACTATTTCCTATCTAGAAATTTATTCTTCCGGGAAATTTGAGTCGATTTGACATGTGAATTTGTATTCATTTCAAAATGCATCTCAATTTGACAGTAGAACAAAAAATTCAAACAATAGCATTTTAATATGAAAAATTTTGATTTCGACCATCGACCTTAAAAAAGGGTTATTTCCTCTAAATAAAAAAAATCTCCAATTTCAAAACTTACAGCGGAATTCTCCGAGCAATGATACGGCGAAGGCTGACTCTGCTGACTCGGGTAATAGAATCGCGAATCTTTACAGCAGTCTTTATACTCGACGCAATCCTCATCGCACATACAATCACGTCCCGCCAAAGTACGCCTGTCTTCGGGTAAATTGGCATGATTAACTAATCGACATGTGGCTTCATTTTGACTAACTCTATAAGTTAATCACACGTACAAAAAAAAAATTAATCGTACATTTACGCCTTTTTAATCAGCCAAACTTATAACTACGGGTATAATATTTACTTCAAATCGTAATGACTCAGCAAAAAACTATCGATAGCTGCTTCCAGCACAGGTATCAAGAAAACTGATACATAAAAAATTGCGTAACATCCACGAGTCATTTTTATCTCCACGCTTTAGGCATCTACAACCAAAAGTAAATAATAATAATTGTAATGTGATGAGGGTACTGGGCCTGGATTGGTACCAGCTACATGTACAACAAACAACAACTTCGAACAACATTTTATAATTATTATACGTTGGTATTAGATTAAATGAAAGTATTCGTTTATTACCTAGGTACCATAAACCAATTCGAAATAAATTTCAAAATTTAATCAGAGTTTGGATATCGCAACAATATCTGTGGATAAATTGACATTACCACGTAGAAATCACAATAATATCATAAAATATACCTATAACACGTGGTAGGTATATTTCCATACATGGAATTCAATGTTAACGATCCTTTGAGATAATTAAAATATCAATCCAGTTCGTTAAAATAGTTGAATAAATCAGATTGCCTCAAAAATGAACCGGTTCCAGGCAAGGTTGACAAAACATCGCATATATCGTCCATATGTCCACATGTCCCCATGTGCAAAATTTAGGTTACCCAAAGAGTACCTAAGTAATTCTCTGAAATCTACCATCTTCAATCAGATATTACCCCATTGATTATTCGTAAAGGCAACTTTGACCGTATTTGATGAGACCAATTAGAAATAAGCCTTATGTTTATTCTGGGTTTAAAAAATTGATTAATGGGGACAGTTTTAACCTCCTGTGAAAAAAAAAGAAGAAAAAAACAGGTTGTTATGTAAGTACCAACGAAATGTTAGACACAAGTGAATGTTTTGTGCGATCGCATCAATTACATTTTGCTAACCGGATGGTAAAAGTTGTAGGTATACGATCGAATTAAAAAAAAAGTTTTCATTTTTACCTAATTATATTTAAATCCGTTTTAGAAAAGGGGTCTGGGTATAACTTTATTACCGAATACAATGTAATATAGTTTTAAGGTACAGTGCCACGATGACCGGCATTTAACAGGTGAAATTTCAACGTAATTCAATACATTTGACGAAAGTGAAATCATTTTATATATTTATCTAACGAGCGGTGTCACAAATTATGCGAATAAAATAAATGAGAGGACATTTGTCCAGATTAAAGAAAATTTTTATCGTTGGACCCGTCGCTTTAATAAAATTGTAAAGTTATCTCCGCTTATGTAAAATATCTAGCTACGTGTATCTGGATACCTAATTCGTACGTGGAAAAAAAAAAAGAAAGGCTTAAATATACTTTTTAACCATTGCGTAATATTTTAAGGGCACATTCCGGAGGTATACTTTTTTGCCCGTGATTCATCTGATGTTCATGAACTTATGTAAGATTACAGGAGTGAATGTGGTTTTTTTTGCTCGGATTTTCAGAAACTAGGAATGAAAATGAAATCCAAGCAGGCATATAGTTGAATTTTGAATATTTGAAATTTCTAATGAAATTTTTCCAATCGAAATACGAAATTTTTTCAAATTTTTGCAATACTTTCGCTGAGATATTTTTACCTTTACTACAAAAAATAGATCTTGGCAAAAATTGAAATAATTTTAATGTTTTACAGACTTGACTTGAATTATTATAAAAATTACAATGCAATAAAAAATCAACACGATCAAAAAATTTAAAAGAGAATTTTAAATTTTTCAAATGGCGAATAGAATAAAAATAATGATAATTTGTCATCGTTTTTTTACATTTTTAGAATTCGAACCACTTTGTCGATTCTTCCTAGAATCTTACATTTCAGCATTTTTTATAAATAATTGATTTTGAGAAATCATTATTCGAGACGGAAAAATTACACTTTGACCTGAAAAAAGTTGAAATTCGAGTGAAAATATTTTCGATTTTCCTCGTCAAATTTTTTTTTAGTAAATATTATGCTCAGAAATTTTTGAATTTTTTTCTTTCTCTCCCTCGACAACGCCAACTTCAGTTTACTTTTGGTATCAATTGAGATTTCGGAATATATTTTGAAAAATCATTGTGCCCTTCAAAAATTTTCCATTTATAATTACGTTTTACTGTCTTGAAAATTTATTAAAAATTTTACAAGTGATTGCCAAAATTCAGAAAAGCATTAAAATTTTTCACTAAATCTAAAAATAATAGGTACTATTCTTAAAATTTTAAAATCTCAATCAATTTTGGATTAGTGTTTTGTGAAGTTTGAATATCGTAGAATGGCCTTAGACAATCACACTTTGCGAAGAATTTTCGAATTTCTTTCAGCAAATGTACTGCTCCCTCATTCTGAATCAGTGAAAAGACACTGATGAACAGTAAAAATCGCAGCACAGGAAAAACCAGCAAAGTTCATTGATTTTCAGCGAATTTTCACCAATTTTTCCACTCAATTCTCAAGTTTCAACGACTTTTCAGTGAATTTCCACCGATTTTCCAGCGGATTTTCCCACTGATTTGTTTTCAGTGAAAATTTTTTCACTGATTTTCTCCTGTGCTACAATTCTGAATGTTTCTCAGTGATAATCGATAGTTTTAACTGATTTATAAATGAGAGAGTGTCTGCCCTTTAGCTCCAGATTATTGAATTTGAATAAAAATTAAACAGAATACTGATTTAAACCAAGTAAGTACCTAATCGAAATATTTTTGGAATTGGTAGAAGTTAAAATTTTGAAAATTTGTCGAAACTTGAAAAGTCGACTTCAGTGGCAGAAAATTGTAGATGAGGCCAATTTGTATGAGCATATTTTCAGTAAAAACAATACTTTCGAGTGAGTTGAAAAACTTTCGAACTGTCTTTTTTCAAAGAAACGACAGGAAACGACGGATGCGACATGCCTAAAAATAATCGTTCCCAGTTGTTTTTTGAGAATAAAAAAAAAATTGTTTAAAAACAATACTTTGAGTGAGTTGGAAAATGTTCAAATTGTCGTTTTTCAAAGAAACGACAGGAAACGACGGAATAGACGTTGCTTAAAATGATCGTTTTTGGTCGATTTTCTAAAATTGAAAAAAATTCAGTCGAAAAAGTAATAATTTCAGTATGCTGAAAAATTTTCAAACTGTCGTTTTTCAAAGAAACGACAAGAAACGACGAATCCAACATACTTAAAAATGATCGTTTTTAGTCGTTTTTCTATAATAAAAAAGATTTCAGTTGAAGCCGCAATTTCAGTGTGTTGAATAATTTTCGAGCTGGCGTTTTTCAAAGAAACGACAGAAAATGAAGGATGCGACATGCCTAAAAATAATCGTTTCCAGTTATTTTTTTGAGAATAAAAAAAAATTGATTAAAAATTCACGTATTTTTCGTAAAAAACATAAATTTACCTACAAATATTTTTGGTTTTTTGACAGATTTTGAGCATATCGTTTTTCCATTTTTCACATTTTTCATAAAGTCCTCAAAAATCCACACTTTCAAAGACGAAAAAATTTAAAAAAAATTGACTTTTTAACGAAATCTGTTCTTTGGAGAAAAAAATTATTTTATAATTTATGAAATATTTCAATCGTATATTTTTTGTATGTGTTTTGAGAAAATACCTAAATGGAGTTTCGAACCCAAAAACCATAAATTTATGCGTATAGAAACCTTTTCTACAGCATGAAGATTTCATACAATATATTTATAAGCAGTTTTTCACCTTGAAAACGAAAAGAAATTTTGAGTCTAAAAATTTTCAAAAATTCAGAAGTTAAAAATGAATGATTTTTAATTTACTCCTAAAAGATCTATTTTCAAAAATGGCAAGAAAGAGGGTTTTGCTGTAAATATCCACTCAATTCAATTTTCTTCAAAATCGAAGAATTGTTTTGATCCAGTTGGTACGTGAACTAGTTCCTTGAAATTTTTGATAGTCTTTTCACCAAATTATACAATTTTATGTCATTAAAAAAATAATTCTATTGAATGAAAATTGAAAAAAAAAAATGCCAAAAATCAATTCAACTTTCATAGGTACCCAAAAACTAGTAACTAGGGAGAATTTTGATGTACTGTTCACTCTGTCTAATTTTAAGTCAACTCGAAAAGACAATGATTTAAAAAATTTCAAAAAATCATTTTCGGCAGTTAAAAATTAATAACGAGAGTTCTTTGATAATTTCATTCACCCATTCAATTTTTTAGCAAACAAGAATCGAAATTGGTAGGTATCATTAAAAATACATACGAGTCAATGAACTCCGAATTTTCAACTCCAACAGGGTGTCTACCAATTTTGAAAAATCGAAATTCGCGACTTTTCGCGACCCTTTTTCGCGATTTTTTCCAGACTTTTTACACCGTGTTCCAATTTTGCCCTAAAGACCCCCCTCCCTTGCGTATACTCGTTTTAAAGGGAATTTGAAGCACTTTTTAGTCCCTCCCTTGCAAATACCCATTTTTTTCACAGGCTGGAATCACTGATAAACTTCGCCGATTCTGAACCTAAAATTCAGAGGAAAAATCATGGGAGGGCTACATGTGAAGCAACATCATGGAGAGAAAAATAACACAATTTTTAGAGAATAACGTAACAAAAACTTGAAAAGTAATATCATGCTTAAATGGATTAAGCAGTTCCATTTCCGAGCGAAGCGAGGAGAGAAAATCTTAGAAGACTTTAAATTCAAAGTGCAATAAAACCATGTTTCAAATTGATAAATTTGCGTAAAAATTGGTCACTTTTACTTTTCAAAATTATAGAAAGAAAAATATGATTAGGCCGAGAGCCTAAGTGAGGCCAAAGCATTTAAAAAATTCGATTTTGAAACATCGAAAATGATTTTTTTAAAAACAAATCAAGTAATAAAACTGGCTGAAAAAATCACTTTTGTAGCAATCGGTTCATTTTAAAATTATGAAAGGAAAAATTTAATAAGGCCGAGCGAAGCGAGGCCGAAGTTTTGGAAAAATTCTGATTTAGAGAGTAAGTAAACACATTACAAAATACCACAAGACCTAATTTGAAAAAATTTCTAAGATTTCGCCGAATTTTTGAAATTTTCCCGAAAATTCCGACTAGAAATTGGCTGAGGGAATTACTCCCCCAATTCCCTTATCGCGCCGCCCCTAAGTTTAGGTACAGATGATGATGTGATCTGGCCCGAGTGAAGCGAGGGCGAATTTTTTTTGAGAATTTAGTATAACAACAACAAAAAAGAAATGTATTTTCAAATGATTTCTCCCTCTAAATTTTCAAAAAATCCTAGTGAAATAAAAAAAAATTAACTACGATTTTTCCCAATTTTTCAGAAAATGGATACAAAATATCCATTTTTTCAAGAATTTTTTTTTGAAAATTCCAATCGCGATTGCTAAGTCTCCCAAAAGAAATCCATTTTTCGTTTCAAAATATTCAATTGTCTGGAATGGGGGAAAGGTTTGTTATTTAAAAATGATTAATGTTAATTTATGAGCCCGAGCGAAGCGAGGGCGAAAATTTTTAGAAAATTGTGTTCAAAAAGCTGACATTTGAATAAAAATGTAATTTGGGAAAAATTCGCGACTTTTGGGCCAATTTCGCGACTTTTTCGCGACTTTCGCGACCGTCATCCGAATTCGCGACTTTTTCGCGACTTTCGCGACTTTCGCGACTTTCGCGACCGGTAGACACTCTGTCCAATGAGATTTTCCGATATTTCGATTCAAAAATTCTAAATTTTTCCACACTCTCATTAAAAAACGTCATTACTTCTTCAATTTTTTTTTATCTTGATCCAATTTTTTTTCAATTTAAAATGAAATTATGTCATCTAGGGCGGTCCAGTTCTGGATATCCAGTTACACCCTATTCTCGTTATTTTTGTCCTTGAAAATAGCGTCTCAAATCAACACCACCTATAGTACAAGGCCTCGGCGCTGTTATCAAAACGGGCTCTGACGTCACATAGGGAAGGCATAAAATTACATTGGTTTAAATGGGAGAATACAGGTTTTTTATTTTTAACTCAATACAAAGGGGAGTTTTCGTATTTTTTTTACATCGTATCTAATGTAAAATTCAACGAGCTTTCCAACGGTGTAATTGTTTTTGGATTTCGTGCGATAGTTTTCCTTTAAATTGAGATAAACTAAAAAAAAAAGTGGAAGTGTCGATGATTTATTGAAAAATGAAGAAGAAAAATCGCTTATGAAAAAAAAACAAATATACCATTAGAAAGAGCATGAAAAATGCTACATTTCGTCCGTTGAGTGTATTTTTCCAAGTATTATACTTTTTGAAATATTTCAACTCAAACTTTTGGGAAAGCGTAACTCAAAAAGTATAACACTTGGAAAAATACACTCAATGGACAAAATGTAGCATTTTTCATGCTCTTTCTAATGGTATATCAGGTTTTTTTTCATAAGCAATTTTTCTTCTTCATTTTTCAATAAATCATCGACACTTCCACTTTTTTTTTTAGTTTATCTCAATTTAAAGGAAAACTATCGCACGAAATCCAAAAACAATTACACCATTGGAAAGCTCGTTGAATTTTACATTAGATACGATGTAAAAAAATACGAAAACTCCCCTTTGTATTGAGTTAAAAATGAAAAACCTGTATTCTCCCATTTAAACCAATGTAATTTTATGCCTTCCTATCGTGACGTCACAAATCAGCGCCGAGGCCTTGTACTATAGGTGGTGTTGCTCAAATCCTTTAATTACTCAACGACTCACAAGTACAATTTTTCCTGTAAATCGACACACCTAAAAATGAATTCCATCTTCAGGATCAAGAACTCTACTTTCCCAAAGGCTTTTAGAATATAATTCTTGTTAACTTCTTCAATGCTGCACTAAATAATAATTATTAATCTTATGGTAAATTATCACACAATCATGTAACACGTAGGTGCAAAAAAACGCTCGAAGAAATTTTAAACGTTTACTTAAAGTGCCTAAGTAATTAATGTTGAATTTCCGTTTCATCTCATAAAACCAAAAATGATAAATCAACTTGAAATGTCAAGGTCTGTTAATAGTAGGAGGAATATTATATTTCTAATATCTTATTTCACACTTTTCTTGGAAGTTATCAATTGTTTATCAAAAGAAAACTAAAATAGAACAGAAAAACACGCGAAAGAGAGTGATTGACTTTAAAAGAAAAACCGACTCATATTTCAATTCGATCATTAAGAAAATTATTTTTTTAGTTACATAGGTCTAGGTTTTTATGAAAAAAAAAATAAAATAAAAAATAAGTATTGATTTCGCAAAGAAACAATTATCTTTTAATAATATTAATTACGTAATTAATTATAATTTCAAGTTCAATTCATCTAATTAGCCTGATTACGATCGTTCTAATTTAAAATGAATCGTGCGTAAATTTTAGTTCATAATTTCAACTTCCTAAAAAAAAAATTGACAAAAAAAAATCACCTCAACTAGACTCTCATCATTGATTTAAATAAAAAATCGCACAAATAAACCATAAAAATCTCATAAAAATGTAAATAACATGGCAAAATTCAGTAATAAATTTCAAACCATCAATTCCATTCTCGTTCCACCAATAAAAAAAATTCGCAGTCAGCAGAATAATAAATGAAAAATCTCGGATTACAGGTGCATTTGGGTAACCTAACCACGAATCACGTTTTCAACAACTATGTAATTTAATATAAATCCGATTAAACAATACTCACATCGCGAAAGATTGATAAATATTATTCATAAATAATTATTCGTTTGAAAAAAAAAGTGAAAAAATTTCTTACCAAAATATCTTTTTCTCTTCAGCTCATAACTCGTAACGTTCATATTCACATAAAAAATTACAATCATTCATCTAAATCGAATCATCACAAAATATTCCACCTAATCAACATTATTTGAACCGAATGAGAGTATCATCTATGTCCAAATAAAAAGAGTTGATTTGAGCAACAACAATTTACATATTTTATACGTCTAGGGGTATTGTACCATTTCAATACCTACGTAACTACTGTCCGGTGTACAGCCTCCAACTCGATACACATTCGTTGGCGAATCAGAGCTCAAGCTGCCAATGGTGATAAATTATTCGTTCGATAGTTTGTAAATAAATAAATCTAGGGTATTATCAGGTATGTAAATTTGGCGAAAACTTGTTTCAAAGTTATAACGATAGGAATCGGCGTAGTTTTGATCTTCTGCACATTGTTGACATAGCTTTGTTTAGTAGGTAACCGATTTAAAACAAGTTTTAGTTTGTTCTAATGTGTATAACATTACTTTATGGCTATCTACATCAATAATCACACGGTGAGAAGACGATTTAGTGCTAATTGCCGAATAATTTCGATGTATGTTTACAGTTTTGAGAATCTAAATCAAAATTATGGCCTGTCGAGTACAAAAATGACTAAGTATAAACATAGTAAAATAATAAAATACGTATGTGGCCATAAAAAAAAGAAATTTCCATTATAGTTTGCTAGCATAATGTAGTATCAGCTTCGGGTAGGTAAAAGGTGCCAGAAGTAAGAATTAAGTACCTTGGTAAGTATTTACACGGGTATACAAATTACGTAGGTATGTTCAAACATAAGTGTTAAAAGTACTATAGAAATTCGAAATGTGCCAAAAAATTATTCGGGAAAGAATGACCCCCTCCCCCTCTAGAGACCATTGTTTTTTTTTTGAAATGCTAAACAAAACACGGAGAAAGCACAAATTTTACTTAATGAAGAAATTGTTAAATCTTGAATGCTCTTTTTTCAAAAAATGTCGCCCTCGCTTCACTTTGGCTCAGTAAATTTACTTTTTTTTTTCGAAATTATGGTAAAAAATTTTCTTTCCCATCTTAACAATGAAATATTTTGAAACATAAAAAATTTGTCCTCCTAAAATGAGTTTGAATTTTTTTGAGTGGGGGGGGGGATATTAATTTTGAAAAGGTTATGCTGAAAGTCCTTCCAAGCTGAGTATTTTAGAGTTGAAGGCGTCGGAAAGTCATATATGTGTCATCTGTTCATCCCACATTTTTTTTGAAAATTACGACCGAAATTGAAATTTTTTATCGCAATGATGCAAATTGAAGATTGGCCAAGAAGAAATAAATACATTTTGAGTCTAAATTTGACGTCTTTAAGTATGAGAAGTAATTGAGAAGGAATAGAATATTTCTGGGGGGGGGGGGGGTATTTCACAGTTATATCACTACATTTTGTTATCAAAATTTTTTCAACTTTGATTGCTCAGGTGAAGTGGAAGGATGTTTCTTGGGGTGGATTTCAACTTGATATCACAACATTTCATTATCGAAATACTTATCGGGAGGCATTGAAAATAATTAAATGTAACACCTCGGTATCATTCGCAGATGAACTTTACTGACACATACAGAGGCTGGTCCCTAGTGAGCGGAGGACTCATTCTTTCTCGGAGAATTTTTTGCGGATGCGGATATCAGGTGCTTTTTGTATGTTGTCAATTATTGTGCAAATTCTTTTTTTAGTGTTACTGAAATCCTAAGTTTAAAGTCTAAATATACGTATCAAGTGAAGGATAATTTCTGCCCTTGCGGTTCACTTATTTCTCTTGTCTAACATTAGTCAAGAACTGTTTTTTTTTCAAGTTTGTAGAATTTTTGGCATTTTTATTTAGCCAGTATCAAAATTTTCACCAAGATCAAATTTTTAAAATATTTTTGATCTCCAAATTTTTCAACATTTCTTTAAATTAATTATTTTTTTGTAAAATTTTTCTGACCAGCATTTTTAATTTTCTAAATGTTTTTTTCAAATTTATTACAACTCCGAATTTTTTAAACAATTTCCCAGCTTGGGTTTTATGAAAAAATTTAAACATTTTTTAAAGTTCGGTTTTTAGGTTAAAAATTCTTTCGGCCTAGATTTTTTTTATGTACGTTTTTTAAACTCAATTTTTTCGAACTTCAATTTTTCAGACAAAATGTTCATCAGCTCCAAAAATCAAGCTGAAAAATTTTGATCAAATGTTCAACTTTGAGAAGGTGAGAAAAAAATGAAGTGACGTTTCCTCTTGAAGCAAATGTTGGTAACATGGATATGTTTTTTCCAGTCATCCTGACTTCTGATATATAAAGTTGATTTAAAAAAAAATAAAAACATGTTTTTAATATTTTTCTTGTCATTCTTCGGATTTCCGATATTATCTAAGCCAATTTTTAGCTCCTGACTTTCTGATAAATGAAAAAATTTATGTTTTTAAAAGCAAGAGTTGACTTTCTGATACCAAATTAATTTTGAAAATATAAAAATTTATAAGTTTTTAAAAGTAAGCAACTGAATTTCTGAAATTTTTCCCATCATTCTGATTTTTCTGATATTAAATTAAATTTCTAAAATACCCGTCGAATAAAAACACATCAACCTATGACTTTCTGACATGAAGTTAATTTTGAAAATATAAAAATTTATGTTTTGAAAGTTGGTCAATTTTGGTTTTGAAATTTTGATCACAAAATAGGGTCTTAAAAAATGGAAATTCGAAATCTTGAATTTGAAATTGCACGTTATTTTGAAAATTCGGTAGAACATTTTTTGAAATGCATTTTTTAGAATAATTTTGAAAAAATTGTGATCTAGAGTGTTTTTTCAAATCAAATATCGAAACAGAGTAATTCTTCATCATCGATTTTTGGAAGCAATTTGCTCTCCTCCTCTCATCATCAAATATACTCAAGAAATAATCATCATCCAGAAATAGCAGCAAAAAAATACTTTTTTTTACGTTGATCGTTTTCATTTTTGAGAATAAGGTTCGAACAGTTGAAAATGGCAAAATTTTGCATTTGAAAATTCTATTTCAAAAAAAGATGGAAGAAAAATAAAGTGCTACTGAGTTTTCAAGGTCAACTTTTTATGAAATTTCATTGTTTCACAGTTCAATGAGCGAGTCTGAGAAATTTCAGCACCTCAAAACACTCGGTGAAAGCAAAAACGAAAAAAATTTGGGCAAAATGGAGCACAAACGATCCACCTTAAATTTATCTTCCTAACTCTTTTGACATGAGTTTCCATTTCTCATTCTCAATGGATGGAGCTAGGGGATTTCAGCACCTCACAAACACTCAGTGAAAGCTCAAACGAAAAAATGGAGAAAATGGAGCACAATGGAAATTGTTGACCAAATCTAGTTCTGCTCAACCATTAAATTCCTCTCGTCGAGATGAACATTTTCGCATTCACTTTTACAACTTTAAAGGTTTGGGGTGCGTTATTTGCTAGAATGCATCGCAAAAAAAATCTGAAAAAATTATTTTTCTCATCTACCACGACAACTAATATTAATATTGATACTATTTGCAGACATGTTCAAAACAGTCCTGATGAGCAGAGGGTTGAGCCGCGAATCGTCCAGGGAGCGAATCCCCGCGGTGCCTATTTTAATAATCGAAACCTTGAAAAAAAAAAAGGTCAAATTCTAATTCTATAGATATTTTTATTCGTCACGAGATATTCTTCTTTGGTACCTGTTTTGGAAGTTTGTGATGTTTGCATCACTGTTCATTTTTCAACCATTCGAGACTCTCTAGGAAAGTACTTTTCAAAAAATTAATCGAGACACGTTTTCAAATTCGCAACTCACTTGGAAAATGAGTTTATTGAATAATAAAAAATTAAGAGCCCAGCTCAACAAAAAATTAGAATTATGAGAAATTGCCCAAGCTTTTTTTTTTTTAGAAATATCATATCTTTGAATGAACGCTTTTCGAGGGGTAAGAGTCGACATCGTGATAAAAATTAATATTCATTTTGAAAAAATTCTCAAAAAATTGGCTCATTTTTAATTTTCAATAGCTTCTTGATATTTAGACAGATTGTATATTTGATGTATTATTTTACCTACCAAATTCTCATCAAATATTTAAAACATTTACCACCTGTAACGCTATCTACCCAAGAATGACTGAATTTCCACACGAGATTTGTAATTCAACAAAAATAATATAAACCAGTTGAATTAAATTCATTGCCAAGCCGATAGATGGCATTATTGGCATTCCTCGAAGAAAAATACCCAAAATTCAAAGATGAAATCTTCCATTCAATTGTTTTCAAAACCTAAAAAAAATAAAACCCGTTTTGACTTTTACCGACTTTTCCATTAGGAAAAGTCGAGTACTAAATTGTTCATCGTAGTTGAAGGGAGCGTCGGGAACAATTTTTTTTTACGTTTTCGGACATTCTGAACACGATAGGACGTGTGGTTGAGAACGAGGTTTCCTTATATATATATATATATATATATAGATTTGTCTATGGTCAAAGTGGCATCTTTTTTTTTCGTCTACAGGTAAACTGGCATCTTTTTTGGAAACTGGCATCATTTTTCGGATGCCAGTTTCCGTTTGCTGTTATTTGGCTAAGATAAGTGCTATAGATGCCAGAAAACCTATCAGAAACTTGATGCCACTTTACCACTTATATTCTACTCCTTAGAGCAAAAAAATTTTTTTCGTGCCTACGGTCGAGATGGCATCTTTTTGTGAAGTTTACAGGTAAAGTGGCATCATTTTTAAAATTCGTTTTTAAAAAAACCTATGAAGTTATAGATTCTGTAAAATATCACAATGTCATTAATGTTGCATTTGATGAATTTGCAGGGGTTTTGAAAAATGATGCCACTTTGACCATAGATGACTAAATATATATTTATATATTTATATGTTTATGTATAATTTTGTCCGCGATTAAACTCGGAAGCTGTGTAGCTCCAGAAGGGGACAACGATCCCAAAAGATAGCATTTTTTACGTAGTTTTGAGATTTTCAAACCGATTTAAAATCGGTTCAGCCGTTTTCGAGATATTGAACTTTTTGTGTTTTTTAGGGGTTGGGGGGTGGGACTTAGCCGAAATTTCAAACAACCAAGGTAAAAGTTACATTGCGCTTCAAATTTCGATTTCTCTAAAACTACTGAACCGATTGAGCTGAAATTTTCAGGATTGGCAAAGAAACGTTTGAGGACCATACAGAAAAATTTTCAGCCTGATCGGTTGAGGTACACCGTCTCTCGGTACGCCTAAAATTTGTAAACAGTTTTTTCCAATAGCTTACTGAAACTTGAAGGTCGAATAATTTGAAAACTAGGCATTCTCAAAAAAATCTAATGACTCATTGTCGAAAGCAAATTTAATTCTCTACAACTTGCTAAACAGGCATTTTTCGGGAGGCCCCTCCTTTGGTCAAAAACGGTCCTCAAAGGACGCAAAGGAGGGTCCAATACTCGAAATTCGCATTCTGGCATTAAAAAGTTTGTAAAAAACTTTGTAAAAGGGCATAAACTGATGTTTTTTGGGTCGCTGATTCCGAATTAAGTCTTTGTTTTTCGATTTGAATCCTCTACATGTTCCTAAGTCGTCCCTCGGTAGCTTAAATTTGTGAACTGCCATTTTTAATTTCTTATGCAAGCTTGAAACGTAAATACGTAATTTGAATAAAACTAGGGCTCTTCAAAAAAATCTAATGACAAATTATAGAACACAAATTTAATTCTCTACAACTTCTTATACAGCCTTTTTTTGGAAGGCCCTTCCTTTGCTCAGGTCAAAAACGGTCCTCAAAGGACGCAAAGGAGGGTCCAATACTCGAAATTCGCATTCTGGCATTAAAAAGTTTGTAAAAAACTTTGTAAAAGGGCATAAACTGATGTTTTTTGGGTCGCTGATTCCGAATTAAGTCTTTGTTTTTCGATTTGAATCCTCTACATGTTCCTAAGTCGTCCCTCGGTAGCTTAAATTTGTGAACTGCCATTTTTAATTTCTTATGCAAGCTTGAAACGTAAATACGTAATTTGAATAAAACTAGGGCTCTTCAAAAAAATCTAATGACAAATTATAGAACACAAATTTAATTCTCTACAACTTCTTATACAGCATTTTTTGTGAAGGCCCTTCATTTGCTCAATAACGGTCCTCAAAGGATGAATAAGGAGATCTAAGAATCGAAATTTACAGTTTGGCATTAAAAAGTTTGTGAAAAAGCGCAGTTTGATATTTTTTGGGTCACTGATTCCGAATTTGGTATTTGTTTTTCGATCTAAATCTTCTACATGTCCCTAAGAATATAAGAATGCCTGAGGGGATGGGGACAGTTGAGCTAAAATTTCAATTTCGAATAATAATAGTAACTTGAAATAAGAAATAAAAAAAATGGCATACTATTATTTCATTCAATATCAATTTATCAACTTTTTTGAATTTGTGCCCCCCCCCCCACCAGGCGCCCCTATGGATATGGGAGCTTGAGGGCCCAAAATTTTGAGCTTGAGTGCAAGACCAAAATTTAAATTTTCAGTCATTTTACTTGATAAATAGCGTGGGTACCAATTCTTTAAACTTATGTATTACCGACTTTTTTATTTTGATTTGAGCCCCTTCCCTGGATACACTGGAGTCCAAAATTTCGAGTTTGGTACTTCTCAGTGGGCTCAATATTTGTGAATAGTTGAACGAAAGTAAATTAAGTTTTCTACACCGACTTTTGTGGAAAAGTCGGTTACCTTACGCAGAATGCGTAAGGTTTTTTAGTTATTAAAAATTCCTCAGCTATACCTGCATCGTGCTAAAATACATTTTTCGTTAGTTGCACGTCAACTCCAACAGCGATCAGCGCGCGCCGTGAAAACTTGCAGTTAGGCAAATTATTCAACTCCGTTTCGAAAAATACTTCACGTATAGCAGATTAGATAACAAGCACGTTTCCAAATCGCAATGGAATCCGCCTTTTTTGAAAATTACAAAGGTACGTTCTCCGCATAATTTTTCCAACACCGCATAATTGATTATTAAACACCCAAATTACCAAATTCTCACATTTAGAATTATCAAATTAACCTATCTTTTTACCATACATAATTAAATGTCACAAATTAATTAATATTTCGATGCCGCATCGAAGACCTTACAAATATCGATTTTCTACGTATTTATACCCACCAATTGCAATCAACTAATATAAAATTTTTATAGGAGCTGAATTGTGTTCGCTTTTTGTCCATTATTGATTTTTCAGATAAGCACCCGGAGAATTCATTAATTTAATTCACAAGCTTCGGTATAGTTGCTGACATTGGAACCGTGATCGAATCCGGAAAACAACATTGAACAGGTTTTATACGAAGATACCAAATCGCTACGAGCAGCAGATGATCTAAAATTGATTAAGTAATTTAGTTTTTGTGCGAAATTCAGGTACCGTATTTTCGTAATTTTCCAACATACCGAATCGAATTATTATGTATTTGGATAAGTGCGACATTCAGTGACGTGCAAACAAAATTACCCTGGTTTTTTCACACTTGAATAATTTCATCTCAGCATCTTAGATGTTCTGCATACCATTAAATCAAATGGTAAGTAGCCTTTGCTAATACATCACACAGGTACATAGATAAGAAAGCACATAAAAACATGGTGATTGTAAACAAGACGTTAAATAACTACCAGAAACAAGTATACAAACACGACCTATCAATAAAGTATTCGCAGATCTGAGATAAACGATGATAATCTCAGGTTAAGCTGCATTATTAACCATATTGCAACCGAGGGAACAGAAATAGCGAATAAAATAGCACACTTATTTTCATAATACCCACGCACAATCCATAATTAGGCCCATTCTAATCAAATTTTTCCCCGCAGCATCAAAATGTTTGCTAATCGGTACCAATTTTTGATCTTGTTATCAACACCATTGCTAATCTATTCGCAAACCGAAACCGAAGAATATCAGACTGAAATCACAACCGAGGAAATTTCCCATAAAATTACAGAAAACGATATTACAACATTTCCTTCAAATGATAATCGAACCAAGTACCTAATTATTCGATTCGACGACCAACGAAACCCCAGAAACAGAAATCAATTTCCGTGTATTTTTTTAGGTTTGCTTGTAATTACACAAACACTTGTGGAGAAATCGATTCGTCTGGGAAAAATTACAGCTCAAATTTACCAACTCGATTATGCACTTGTGACGAAAAATGCTCAATTTACGACGAATGTTGCTCGGATGCCAAATATCGGAATAGTAACAGATCGAATTTCATTTGCGTTCGGACCTTTTTCGATGGAAATATTTATATGAAAAATACGTGCGACGAGTCGGCCAAAAATAACAGAATATCGAATCTGTGCACCGATCGATCGATCGAGGGTGGAAAAGATAAATTTTTAAAAATACCCGTCACAAGTAAGACTACAAATATCACGTATTCCAATTTTTTCTGCGCTTTGTGCAATAATGAGAAAAAATTCAGGTTTTGGGATCTGGTCATTTTACCAACAAATCAATCAATTCTTTTTAATTCGTCTATAAGTCGAAAATTCCTCCACATTGGATTTCATTGGAATAATTTACTCGAAAAGTATTCTACTGGGCCAAAAATACCGAAAATTTTTCATTTTTCGATTCGATACTGTATCCCAGATAAGATAAAAAATTGCCTTCGAGAAAATCAAAATGAAATTGAACAATCGTGTCTGGATTTTTCCATTAATAATACGACTGAAATTTTAAAAAATTCTACAAAATGTTTCCCCCAGACGAGTATTACCGATGATGAAAATATTACAGCAATCAGGGCGAAAAATATACCATTCGATCATTGTGAAAAAATACCCCATGATAATTCAGCTTACATGATGCTGTGTCGAAAAAACCCTCAAAAGCAATCAGTCGACACAACCGGTACCGAACTTACCTACATTGATAATTGTTTCTATCAAACGATAGATGGTGATTTATGCCTGATAAATTCATTTTTCGGTTCAGATCAATTTAAAATAGTCGATCGGGAGACTATTTATTTGGATAAATTCGGCTGTAAATTTACCAGCTCTGAGTGGATACCTTTAGGCTCGAATATTTCTTCTGTGTACGTTTGTGGCACCGAAATTCCTACTTCTCCGGCTGAACGTTTGTTTACATCCATAAATAACTCATTATCGACTATATTGGTCAGTATTTCGGTAATTTTTCTCATTTTGTATTTAATTTTATACAACAACGTACGAAAAATGAGATACCCTTTTAGTAGGGTGATATTTTGCTACAGTTTGACCTTACTGGCGACATTTGTAATATTTTTATGCAACGATTTGCTTCCATCGTGCGAGGTAATTGCGGCAATCCTTCATTACTTTTTTTTGAGTTGTTTTACTTGGTTAATGGTGGCATCATTTGAATGTTGGAGAACAGTTACATCGACTACGAGTATGAGAAATCATAAAGAGCATACGTGGACCAGATTTGGTATTTATTGTTTGGTAGGATGGGTATTTCCGATAACTTTCGTATCAGTGGCTGTTTTCTTTGAGCTGAGCCCTATTCAGAGGATACCGTGTGCTTTGAAGCCCGGTTTGTAGTAGGTACCTACATATTGAGAGCGATTTTGAATGCTTTTGATAATGTTACCTACCTGGGCGAGGAGAGGAGAAGTTTCTGATAAGAAACTAGCTCTACCTCCTCGTCAAGGTACGTAACATTACATCAGCAACAGTCTTATTTTTGCTGTTCCTGTATACGTTTCGATGTTCGTTTTGATGTGTGGCTATGAGCCTATTTTTCTTGCAAATGTGCTTTTTGATTATTTTTAGTGGTGTTTTTTCATTATTTTTTCGGATGTTTATTTTCGATCTTATGAACTTTTATTTTAATACATCGTTTTTAGCCACTATTATGTGGTAACTGTGTTGTTATTTTGGGGTAAGGAGGGGATATTGGATAATGTGCTCATAGGTATGTGTTTTCTCTTTATCAAGGTAAATTATGGTACTAGCTTCTAAATTACGTTTTTCTGGGTTTTCTGGGTCTGTCAGGGGTAAATTAAATTATATTTTCGGTTTTCTAGTGTTCTCAAACCCCCTGACACAACATATGGCGCCCGAACAGGGACTAGCCATTCAAATTTTCGAATTTGTCTAGGTTAGGCCATGTAATTTCTTGAAGTTTGGGGTGGCTTGTCTGCTTCAAATGGCAAAGAAAATTCGCCCTGTTTGGTTTTGTGTTTTTGAAATGTCACTTCAAAGTACCATAATCTATCTTGGGTTGTTTCATCAAGCTTATCTTGATGAAATATCCTCAATAAAAGTACCCTGTGTTTTTTTTCTCTTGTTTGAATGTGGTTTTTACCCATTCGTTTTCTTTCTCTTAGGAATTTTTTACTGGGATTTTTTCTCTGTGTTTTTGTAATTTTCTGGTACCAAATTACGTTTTGTATGAACTGGTTGAAGTTTCAATCATGTTCAGTTTTGTACATAGGTAGTTAGTATAGGATATGGGATGGCGTGTTTCAGTCTCCTTATCTCTGTAGTGCAGCGTAGCTACGTAGTTGGCGTTATCTTCTGATAACATCTACGTTGGCTGGCTGTGGGTTTTATCTCTTCTAGTTTTATTTTCTCTCGTACGTAGGATATTTTTAGATTCTTCTTTCTTGTGCGTTTTCGTACATTAGGTAGATAGGTTTTTCTTTGTGTGTTTTGCCTGTAGTTAGATAGGTATTTTTCAGTTTCTCATTTTTCCTTTAAAAATGAGTGGCGCTCGAAAAATTTTTTTTTTTTGCTCTTAGGTTAGGTTTTAGTATAAGAAATGCATACCTTGAGTATATTTGTCCAATCCCTTACCTCTCCCCTTTCTTAATGATTTTATCAATTGAAATAAATTGATTTGTTGTGCTTTTTACTTTTCTCATTTAATCAATTGAAATATATTGATTTTTGTGCATTAAATTGCATCAATATTGCATTAATTTGCATATTTCGCATTAATTTGCGTTTACCTTGCATCAATTGCATTAATTTGCATTACTTTGAAACCAATTGCATTAAATTGCATTATTATTGCATTAAGTTGCATAAATACTGCTCTAACTGAGCATATCGATTTATTCTGTACTTTTTACCAGTTTTTCAACTGAATTTCGATTTTAAAAAATGACAAAAGGAACTGAAACCCCTTTGACTCCTGTCAGTCACTTGTCAAGGGAACAGCAAATGGCTTTATTGGAAAATCGTGGCCAAAATGCTAATAATCAGTTTCCAAATACCGAAAATGTAACTAGTACTAGTACTAGCAGTACATCAACTGCTCAGCTAGTAACTATATCACCAACTATGACAACAAATGCAAATGCAATTAATTTTGCTAATGCTAATGCAACTACTGTTGCTAATGTAACTCAAGTTACAAATACCAATGCAACTAACGTTGCAACGACCTTGACAAGTGAAATAGCTAATAACTTAGCTTCTGGTCAAAATAGGCCAACCCAATCGAGTGGAACAAGCTCTGGCTCTGATTTAAATGCTATAATTCAGCCAAATTCAACATTTACAACAGAACAACAATCAGAAATCATTGCAATCATGCGTATGATGGTTGTTGATATATATGGAAAAGCTCAATCTTCTGCTTTGAATCAAAGATTAGCAGACATGCAAAGAGATCTAGATGGCCGTTTTCAATTGTTGAGCCGTCAACAAGATCAAAGAGCTTTGGAACAAGAGGCTAGGTTAGAGAATGTGGTGAAAAATACGATTTTATCAGCTATTCAGCTGGGAGGAGCAACTCAATCGCTTCCTATTTCCACACAACCATCTCTACCTACCACTTCTATACCAGCCATTACAGGTAACACTAATACAGTAGTTACTGATCCATATGCTTGGCCTACATTTACAACAAGCCAAATACCTATTACTACTGGTATTTTATTTCAAACTCAGGCTCAAGTAACTACTGCTGCGAGTAGTTTTATACCTACTTCCTCGCCTATCTGTGCTACATCTGTGCAACCTAGTAATCAAGGTTCAATACCATCTACTGGATATACCAATATATGGAGAAATTCCTTATTAAACGATCCAAGATACAGTACATTCATCGGAGCAAATCGTATTAATGCTGAATCGACTCGATTGCCGTTATTGAACTCATACATGCCATTTAATGGAATAGGTGGTTCAAATACAACGTTTATTCCACCAATTTCTACTCAAACATCGGCAATACCACTTAATTGGACAGCAACAACTGCCCATATTCCACAAAATAATTCGATACCTATACAATCGGTGCCTTTCGTGCCAAATACAACAATACCACCACCAAATATGCCATATTTGGGTGGATTTAATTCGTTTAATGTTGGTATTGGATCATCTCAACCATCATGGGTAACAAATAATTCGATAAATCAAGCTGAAACTACTGTTAATTTGGTAGATAGCCAGCTATATTCTCCAGAAGAATTACATCCAAGTCTTAATTGGAATTGTTTAGAAGTTACTCCATCCTATACTCAGGATCATGAAAAGCTCCGCAAAATGGAACCAACCGTAAAAAATCTCCTCTTTGCAGAGACCGAGGTACCTACCTTCTCTGGTATTACTGATCCTCTATCACCAATCGAATTTATCACAAAAATCGAATTGCATCTAATTCCAGCTTGCAAATCTGATGATCAAAAATCAGGATGCTTACGACGTAAATTAATTGGTGAACCTGCTACATGGGTTAATGATATCCCAAGGTCAACCAAATACCGAGTATTGAGAGGTTACTTCCTCGATAGGTATTATGATCGTCAGCGTCAAAATGAGGAATGGAATTTGTTTGTTTCAGCAGTTAAATTTCCAGAAACACCTGGTCAAACTGCTGAATTATTTGTCTCAAAATGGCTGAAACGCCTTGAATTTAATAAACTTGGCGATCAAGCCACAGTCATGAGATATTTGGCTAAAAAGTTACCAGCAGATTATGCCAGTGCCATGCAATTTGGTTTTGGTACTAATATGAGCTTACATGATCTAAAAGCTCAGTTGCATGCTGTTGATGTAATTAATTATTCGAGTAAATCACAATTTTATAAACCAAACTTTAATAAATCGAATAATCCTCAAAATCAGGCTCAAAATCGTACAAATAATCCGATTTCTAGCCCAAATGCACAAGTAAATAATAGAACACCCGCTCCTAATACCAGTTCTACGGTGCAAAGTGGACGGGGTGGCAGTAATTCAACACCAAATGTGCATTCTTCTAGAATAAACAATGTAGAAATCGATGATTCTGCTAATTCTCCTGAAAATCAAGGAGGTACTCCTAATAACGAAGGAGATATTTCGGAAAACTTGGCAAACAGCCAGTTATAGGTCCGAACTGTGCTGAGAATAAACTAAATGGACCGAATAATGACAAAAATCCATCAGGGATTATTCCAAGACTCAATGGTTACCAAGTAATTGGCGATAGCATTGCTTATCAAGCAATTTTGAGCCAAAATGATAATCAACTGCTCAGTTATTATCTATGCTCTGAGAAATTATACGTTGATCAAGTCATCAAAGAACTAAATACCAACTCATGTATCGTTGAGAAAAATGTTATCATCTACTTGGGTACAACCGAAATGTCAAATAAATCCTTCTGCCCTATGAAGTTTAAATCAAAAATGAAATCACTAATACGATTATTACGTAGTCGTGGAGCTGAAAAAATCATCATTTGCTCCATTATCCCAAAAATTGGATCTGAAATCGATCATAATTACTGGAGAAATCTAGAATCAACTAACTCTGGACTGTTCTTCTCAGCCGGTGAAGTTGATAATGCATACTTTGCACCTATCTTTGATCGTTTCACAGTTTCTGTTGGTCCAAAAGAGAAATTCAATCGTCATCTCTATTTTGACAGTGTTGGCAAATTAAAATACCAACCAAAGATCTGTTATTACCAGAAAATGAATGGTAAAGGCGAAGTTCTCTCATTATGTCTAAATGAGAATGGAATTCGAACCTTCTCTCGAATATTATCTTCCTATTCATCAAAAGGAACAAAAATTCAAGCAGTAAAAGATATATTGAGTAATACCTCCACAAAGGCGATTAATCAATGTGCTATGAACACCTCAAATAAGATAGGTAAAATCGAGAAAACCTATCAAGTAGCTACTTGCTTGAATGATATTTTGGAAGAAGGGGAAGAAAAGGCCTTCACCAGTGAAGAGGACCTCCCTTTCTATGTTCCTATTCAAATCAAGAATGTTGAAATAGAAGCCATGGTCGATGAAGGCTGTCCTCATGTACTTCTTGACCAAAGTTTATATGAGGAATTAGTTGAGAAAAATCCTGAACTTCGAAAATCAGAATTTCCCGCTCAAGGCGTGCTTCGATATCAAAATGCCATGGGTGTAAAGAAATGTAAACCAAATAAATCAGTGGCTATTCCATTTAGCCTAGGCGATGGTCTTTTTAAAAATGAGACATTTTACATTCCATGTGTTATTGTGAAAGATCTTAATGCAATAATGCTGTTGGGTCGTCAATGGCGAAGATTTTTCCGCACTGCTACCGATGATAATGAGCATGTCATACATCTATCAAATCCATATACAAAAGAAAGGATTTCTTATGATTACACAACTCGAAGTCGTAATCACACCGATGACAAACGTATACGGTGGTTGAATTGTAATGTTCATTTCAGTCCAGATCTTGACAAAGTATGTCAGTTGAAAGGCTCAGTTGATGAGGCAAAGCAAGAAAGGGCTGATGAACTATTACAAAAAGCTCATGACCAAGTCATTAAAACAGCCGAGGAACAATCTCATTTGAAAGAAAATGTCAGATCTCGTCTAAAAAACATCCTACTCACCTACAAATCAGCTTTTCGAGAAGAAGTAGGTTGCTGTAATGTTTACCAACATAAATTAGTAATTGAGGGCTTGAAAGAGATGCGCTCAAAAGAACGTCAAATGAATTACCATGTCGAAGAGAAAGTCAGAGAGGTAATTCGGGAGTGGCGTCAACAAAACATTGTGATACCCTCAAATTCTCCATTCAGAGTTCCATTAACTCCAGTTGAGAAAAAGAATGGTAAATATAGACCTTGTGGTGATTTTCGCACCCTAAATGAATTTATGATGATGCATAATAACACCGTACCTCGAATATCAGACCTCAGAACAAGGTTGAAGGGTGCTAAATATTTCACAAAACTCGACTTTCGGGAAAGTTTCTTACAAATTCTGCTGGATCCAGAATCTCAGCAATACTGTGCATTTGTCTTCGATGGTCAACCCTATCAATTCACCAGGGTGCCATTTGGAACAAAGGACAGTATGCCAGCATTCATAAAAGCGCTTCAAATTGTGCTTGAAGGCACAGAAAAATATGTAATGTCATATGCAGACGATATTCTAATCTTTAGCTCCACATTGGAGGAACATTACCAACATGTTGAAGACATCCTTCGTCGTATTGAAGCTGCTGGTTTCACTTTGAATGTTGAAAAATGTAGCTGGTTTAAAGAACAAGTTGAATTTGTCGGAATGAATATTTCTGAAGATGGAATTGAACCAATAGCAGAAAAAGTTGCTGGTATCAAAGATTTTCCACGACCAAAATCGAAGAGAAGTTTACAATCATTTTTGGGAATGATTAATTTCTATAGGCACTATATTCCAAATTGTGCTGATATTGCAAAACCATTATACGATATTACCTCACCATCTGCAATTTATAAATGGTGTGAAATCCACCAAGAAGCATTTGACTTATTGAAGAATTTACTCTGTGAAGCGACTATGCAACAACATCCAGATTTCACAAAGCCATTTTACATTGTAACAGATGCAAGTGGTACTGGAATTGCTGGTGCAATATATCAATTTGATGAAGAAGGACATGTCCGTCCAATTTGCTTCAATAGTCGACTTTTAACATCAGCAGAGAGAAATTATTTTACAACTGAGCAAGAGCTTCTAGCTGCGATTTATACCTTGAAGAAAAATTCGTATATGCTCATTGGTGCCGAGATCTATCTATTTACAGATCACCAATCAATCACAATGCTGAGACAACATCCATATATTTCTCCACGCATTGTTAGATGGTTATTATACTTGGGTAATTTTGATATAAAAATGGCACATATTGCTGGTAAAGAGAACGTCGTTGCCGATGCTTTGTCTAGATATCATCGACATATGATGGCTCAAGCGACCCCCTCGTATATTCAATTCAACCAAGTGAATTATATCAAATATGATGGTTTAAAGCAATATCAAAAGCGTATTGGTCAACTCAATACTGAACAATCAAAAGATGTTCTTGTTCAACAATTTGAAACTATCCCGAATAAAGTTCCAAAAATGAAGAAAGATGAATCTGGTCGATATCTTTGGAAATTGAAGAATGAATTTCGTATCTACGTTCCATCCACTCTTCGATCTGATGTTTTAAAACATTATCATGGCTACTATGTGCATCCTGGCATGTGGAAAATGCTGAGAATGATCCGTAGAACTTACAATTGGCCTGGTATCGTTAACGATGTAGCTCAATATCTTCGAAATTGTACCGAATGCTTAGTTGCCAAGAATCGTAAAGTTCAACTCCATGGTCCAATGAAATCGATTGAGACTACCGAACCTGGAGAAATCGTTTGTGTTGATTATTGTGGTCCATTACCAACAGCTCGTGCTGGTTGTAATATGATTGTTGTCACAATGGACCATTTCACAAAGTATACTCGTTTGTTTCCAATCAAGAAGGCTGAAACTGAGAACACGATTCGCTGTGTTGAGAGATTTATCAAAGAATTTGGCGAAATCAAGACTCTCCTCTCTGATAATGGTCCGCAATTTGCATCAAATATGTGGAAAAATCATTGGAAAGAAAGAGGAGTGGAAGTTCGAAAAACAAGTTTTTATAGTCCATCCTCAAATCCAGTTGAGCGAGTAATGTCCACGATTAAAGAAGTAATTCGAATGAAATGCCGCTACAAACAATCAAAATGGATCGATATTTTGGAAGAAATTGAACATAAACTCAATCATGTTGTTCATAAAACCACTGAAGCTGTACCTTTTGAACTAGCGACCGGCAAGCCAGGAAATAATCCAAATCCAAAGACAATACCTCTTCCAGAGTTATCCTCTGTTTCAGAAGCACAAAATAAGCTTCATGAGAATGCAATGAAGAGTACGAATGAATTCAATCAAAAGCATTCTCTAACAGAGTTGAAAGAAGGTGACGAGGTATTGGTAAAAACTCATTGCCAATCAGACAAAGATGCCGGATATAATGCCAAGCTAGATTTGAAATATGAAGGTCCTTATGTAGTGGTGAAGAAATATCGAGAAAATGTTTATTGTATCAGAGATGAGGGAGATCCAGATCCAGCCAATATCCTGAGGAAGAATATTCGCGAGCTCGTTCTGATTAAGTAGCAGGTTTTCAAGATGATAGTTATTTTGCTCATTGGTTGCTGAAGACGTCGGAGTTGTTTTGATCGTCGGATTCTGGTTAAATATTTCGACCTATGGATGTCACTTTGGATGCCTTTAATTTTAGCTTTAGTTTTAGATTTACTTTCAGTTTGTTTTTTTTTTGGTAGAATCACTCTCAATGTTGTAGGAAATGCGGTTTGCATTACATTCACCCTCATTTCGGGGTGGCTATGTAGTAGGTACCTACATATTGAGAGCGATTTTGAATGCTTTTGATAATGTTACCTACCTGGGCGAGGAGAGGAGAAGTTTCTGATAAGAAACTAGCTCTACCTCCTCATCAAGGTACGTAACATTACATCAGCAACAGTCTTATTTTTGCTGTTCCTGTATACGTTTCGATGTTCGTTTTGATGTGTGGCTATGAGCCTATTTTTCTTGCAAATGTGCTTTTTGATTATTTTTAGTGGTGTTTTTTCATTATTTTTTCGGATGTTTATTTTCGATCTTATGAACTTTTATTTTAATACATCGTTTTTAGCCACTATTATGTGGTAACTGTGTTGTTATTTTGGGGTAAGGAGGGGATATTGGATAATGTGCTCATAGGTATGTGTTTTCTCTTTATCAAGGTAAATTATGGTACTAGCTTCTAAATTACGTTTTTCTGGGTTTTCTGGGTCTGTCAGGGGTAAATTAAATTATATTTTCGGTTTTCTAGTGTTCTCAAACCCCCTGACACAACAGGTTATGGCAGATTGAATCAATGCTTCATAGCTCAAGAATTGCCTTCTCTTTATTTCTTTCATTATCCCAGCGCTATAATGTTCCTTGTAGATATTTACTTTTTTTTGCACATAAGCGTTCATGTGTTTTGTAATTCGTCGGTGCACAGGAATTTCTCGATTTTTGCCAAATTAGCTTTGGTGACAGGTATACCGTGGACGTTCGGGACACTGATTACGTTTACAGATTTGTTTATTTTTAGATTGCTGTATGTGATTTTTAACTCGTCGCAGGGTATTTTTATATTTTTTGTTTTCGCTTATGACGATGAACTGTTTAAGGATAAGTTTAATAAATTGTATAGTCATTTTTTAAAGAAATTCCAGTCGCAGGGAAATAACGGCGAGGTGGTGTATCAGGCTAATAATGATATTCATACTTCGCGTACGTCGATGAACGAATATTTTTAAAAATGTATTTATTTATTTTTTTGAAAATCAAATAAAATTATATGTAAAAGGTTTTTTTGGATTAGTGTCTCAAATTGTTTTTTCAGGGTGTCTAACAAATTCCGAAAATCCATGGGAAGGACCTTAGAAAGACCTTCAGCACGACCTTTTTTAAAATGAAAATTACATCCCCCCCCTCAAAAAAACCAAACTCATTTTAGGATGACAAATTTTTTCTGTTTCAAAATATTTCATTTTTTAAAATGGAAGAGAAGAGTTTTTACCGTAATTTTGAAGAAAAAAAATCACTGAGCCTAAGCAAAGCGAGAGCGAAAATTTTTGAAAAAAAGTACATCCTTTTTTCCGTGTTTTGTTCGGACTTTCAACAAAAAAACACAATCTGATATCCTATCAAAAAATCACACAACATTTTTGAAAATTGCAATCGAGATCGTTACGAGTCTTTCAATAAATGAAAAAGATGACTTTTTCACTTGAAAATATCAATTAGCTAGGCTGAGAAAGGAAGAAGTTTCATAAATCATTTTGAAAATACAATTGTGTAAATTTACTGAGCCCGAGCGAAGCTAGGGCGAAATTTTTTTGGAGAAAAGAGCATTCAAAAGCTGAACTTTTTTCAAGCACTCATATTATCTGCCACTAGCGACATTTCAAATATTGGTGATTTATTTTAGCTTTTGGCGGGTGAGTCTCAAAATTTAAAAATGGGAAGGACTTTTTGCTCAATATAAGAACCTCGGAAGGACCTGTTGGACACCCTGTTTTTTTTTTTGAATTGCCCAGAAAATCAAAATATATATGAGCTCGGATATAAAAATCATACTTAAAGGAGTTGAAAATCAGATTTTTGAATTGACACAGTATTTGGGGCCATCAGAAGAAGTAAAGCCAAGAGAGAATCTCAACTCGAAAACCAATTTTTTGACACCAAAGGGTGGTTTCCATTATCTGGATCCATTTAATGTTTTCAGTAAATTCACTTTAATGAACATTTTTTTGATTTTTTCGACTGTGGTATCATTTTAAATTCCATGCATGTAGATTACATTTTTAAAGATATTCAATAAAAATGAAAACTCGAGTATTTTAGTAATTTATTTTAGCTGCAAAAACTCAATTTGGGTTAAAGACCCTAATTTGAAAAATTTTAGAAGAAGCGTAGGATAATGAAAACGTGGATGTTTATTTCAGCGAAGTGATAAGTAACTATAGAATTATTAGGTCAATGGAGTGTAAATATATTGAAATGGTCTGAAATCGCATGAAAAATCATAAGAAAAAATTTAAGAATGCTTAGCAGTATCTTTGTAATACCTTTATCGGCTGTATACAGTAACAGGGTGTTTTATAGTACAAGAGCCTCCTTCAATTCAAGGAATAGACAACTTTTCTTGAGCCAAGCTAGTTAAGTTAGCATGATTCTTTTTTTTAAAAAAAAAAATGGTATTCCCAGCAATATTGTAACTTTTTGACACAATTTAAAGCCAAGAACATGGAAATAACGACTTTTTTTTTTCATCAATCCCTTTATTAGAGGGGTTAAATATTAGTTCAAAATGAGACGCATATCTACGAAACGTGATTCAAACGTTTTGGGATCAAAATTGTCAATTTTTGATTCACTTTGATTCGTAGAACGCTGATATGGCCTTGATAATTCTATTATCCATCCCACATTAATTTATTTGAAGTCTCGAAATTCATTTTTATGGTGATGAAACAAAAATCAGTTAGAAATATCGAGAAAAGAGCGTCTATCGGTGTGTTTTGACCCACTGAACTCAAATGCACTGTTAATTCATCATTTAGGTAATGGGTCATTTATTTTCTAATGAATCTTAAAAATTTGAAAGATCTACCAATCACGCACGTTTTTTGTACTTACGATTTTTGCAATTTTCTAATCTTACAAGGAAAGTATCCCAATTAATGTAAAATTACGGTATAAACCAAAAATACATATTTCGAAAGTACTTACATCAATAAATTAACTTCCATATTCAAAATTTCTGATGCCAAAGTTAATTTTTCGAAATTTGAGCGAATATTTGAAATTTTAAAATTAACTTATCTAACACTCTGCAAAATGAAAAAAATTGATCTAAATAACGAAAAAAACTAAAAAATTGGGCGTACTTGCTATTTTTTGATCTCTTGAATCAATTAGAATTAAGTGGTTTTGAGAATTTTTAGAGTCTCCAAATATTTTTGGAATTTTTCAACCCTGAAAAAATTAAGCTCCATAAAATTTGTTCGTATAGGTAAATTTCAGCACATCTTATCGCAGATTACCCATTTTTATGACCAATTTAATCGATTTAGGCACAAGTTTACAGTACAATATTTTTTTACTAGAATTTTATCTATAAAAAATTTTAAAAAATACAATATTCATAGAGATACTATTTTTAACATTATAAATTCATTGGAAGCGGTTTCGAGATATTTCGTACCTGCTGCCGAGGTATAATTTTTCTCAAAAAATTTTTTGTCGCAAAATTTGAATTTGAGCTCAATGTAAAATGCTCCAAAGTCCCTGAAACGTCTCAAAACCGCTTTCAATCGATTCAGAAGGTCGAAAATAGGAAATGTGACCGGAAGAAAGACAATAAGTGTTCAATTTTTTTTTTTCATTTCCATTGGAAAAAGCACTAAAGAGCCTTTAATAAGATGGTAAAATCCGCCTTTTCGCCGATTGGGCTGAAATTCATCCAAAATGGTAGACTTAATGAAAACGCCTCTCAAAAAAATTTTGGCTCGACCCCCACACCCAACTCGAGTAAAATAGCCGTATATGCCCAAAATTCAAAATTTTAAATCTTTGGAGGGGGTGGTTCAAAAATTTTGAAAAAGAATAATTCGTGGATTGATGTATGTATACCTGAGAATTTTTTCAATTTTTTTCATATTTAGGAGTTTTGGAGGTTTGAAAATTTCAAAAATTCGTAGAAAAAAAGTCGGGAGAGAGGGGACTCCTTGCTGTAATTTTTTTTAAAAAGAAATTGGTCTTACCCTTAGGTATGACATTTTTTTTTCAAATCCCGAGAGGGGGTGCAACATGCTCAAACAAAAAAAAAACTACCTATTAGGAAAAACGTATTTTTGACCTTTTTTTTTGCTGTAGGTACTAAAACGGACCAAAAATGAAGTCGGATCTTCCGAATTCGGTCAATTTTTTTACGAGCTCCCCGTGGTGATCTATTCACAAAACGGCGATCATTTCTTTCCTAACCCTCAAGAGAGCGGGGTGGTGGGTCTCGATATTTTTATGCAATTACGATTTTCAGCAAAATTGTCCAACTTTGAAAACTCATATCTCGAGATAGGTTCTACTTGGGAGAAAACTAGGTTTGAAAGAGAATTGATGGGAGATTCGAAATCGATAAATAATCACATTTTGAAAAGCTCAAAGTTGAACTTTTTTGGTGAAAGCTCAACTTTCATGATAAGATCAAAAGATGAAAGCTACCGTTTAAAAATCTGGAAAAATTATAGCAAGTAGTTATTTTCATGCTTTTCTCAATCAACAAGTTTTCAAGATAGAATCTCTAGACCCTTAGAGGTAGAGGGGTCCAAAATTTTGACCGAAATTCAAAAAAATCAAAAAAGTAAAGTAGCACATCGATTTCTACTAATTCAAAAGCGCTGATTTCGAATATGTACTTGGTTTTTTCATCCGATCTCTCTGAACCCTCGTATTAGCCCCCTTGAAAGGGGTCAAAATCCGAAAAAATGAAAAATAACGTGCGGCCTGTCGTTTGTTATGTATTTAGGGACACTGAGTTCGAATATTTATTTATTTTTTGGATTTGACCCTTCAGTGCCCCCCTGCCCCCCAATTTAGAGGAAAAGTATGTTAATGAGTTGAAATGACGTGTGATATATCGATTGTCACTAATTTTGGGTTGTAGAATTCGAATATCAACTTAATTTTTAATTTTTCTCCGTTATCTTGCTCTGACCTATTCATCCCTCTCGAATTAATTGTACCTATTTTTCGATTAGAACAAAGGGAACAGGGTAAAATCAAAAGGTAAAACAATTTTCCCAGATTTTTTCCACAAAAGCTTCACAATACACTTTATGAATACTTTCTATGTATCATACCAGTACATAAATTCCAAAAAAAAACCAAATAACATTTTTCAATGTTTAAAAATAAAAACATTAATTCTTATCATACAATTACGAAGAAAGTCGTAATTTTCGAATCGCAAACATCACTCTCAATCCAGCTGAGCAATTAGTTAAAGAAGTGACAACAAGATGAGGAATTATTCAGCAGAATTCTTTTAAAAATTTTCACAAGGTAATGTTTTCATTTCTATTATACAGTAGAACCTCGATTATCCGACCCTCGATTATCCGATTTCTCGATTATCCGAGCATAAAATTCTATCCGATTTTACTCGGTTATCCGACTTTCAAAATCCGACTTCTTTTAAATTTAGCTCTTTTTTAAGCTCGACAAACATATTTTTCAGCTTGAAAATATCACAAAATACATTATTTTCTATCCTTCAACTATGATTTTTCAAAAAATAATGAAAAATCCTGAATCAGATAAATTACTTACGTGAAATTCCTTTCTTTTTGAGTGAGCGAAATAAATTTCATGAAAAATTCATGATTAATTCACTACAGATTTCTGAAGAAATGCAATTTCTCATCAAATTTTACTGATACAGATTTGAAAAATTAGTACCTAAATTGATTGCTTGTCCTGAAAATCCTGCATCTCGCCAATTTTTCTTTGCTCAAAATCTGTATTATGAAAATACAACTGACTACACCACTGAAATTCTTACTCTATGATACTGTGTTTGTATACTCGAAGTGTCGAAGTACATAATTCCTTTTCGATTTTTACGGATTCTATTTTTTGAATTTTTTGTTGGGAGTTGTTTTTTTTCAAATTCGGGGTTTCATATCTTATTTGAAAGTTCATGCATGCCAAAAATGGTTTAAAAATTTCAAGTAAATTCATTAATTACATTTTTTTCTGAATAAACTAAACTTTTTGATTATCCGACTTTTTCGCACAACCGAGTTTTCCCCGCCCCAATTAAATCGGATAATCGAGGTTCTACTGTACTTGAATGCAATATTTTCAATGCTTACTGCACCCGCGACGAAAAATCACACCACACTACATTAACATCTGCAAATTACTTGATAATCTCTAACATATTTTTAAAAACTACACGATTTTTTCTTACAATGCACGCGACACCCCTTCCTCTCCTCACTCTTCTCACGTGCGCAATTATCACAAAAAATTTAATATTCGAGTTCGGAACGCCTGTCAGTCTGGTAATGTGGGTGTCAGAAATTTTTTTATGGTACGAATAACATCTCTATCGGCATCGGTACATTTGTTTTAATATCAAAAGATAATGGGCAGGAGACGAAGATATCGATGTAAATTTTAATAATAGATATCATATTTTTAATGCTTCAAAATTATACACAGGAGTCCCCAAATCATCATGATTTTGATTATTTAGAAAACAATCCACAATTTTATGCAATGAATTTTTTTTTACCTCAAATAGCAAAACAAAAAATCGTCAGACTTTTATCTGATGTCAACAGTCATTATTTTCGATCATTTTAATAACCAAACACGATCAGAATTTTTTTCTCAAATTATAAAATCGTAAAGAATTTTTCCTACCACCCGAGTGCAATCTTTTCTGCATTTCTTCGCATTCTTGAACTAATTACAGGATGCCCATCATTCTCATATATTATTTTTTAATTATCGTGACGTCGCATCGTGCTCGCCTATTTCGCTGTTTCGTGTGTTTTATTATTTATTTTTCGCCTAGATGTAACACATTACTTCAATTAGCTTTTTCATAATTAAATGAGCGCTTCGTGGTACACGCATTTTAAATGAAAATTCTTCCATAGTTAAATTTATTATAAAAAATATATCCACACGGCGTAATTATACTTCGACGATATGAAAATATTCGCAGTCATGTTTCTCAATATACATCCTTATGATCGCGCGTTTATGTAATTCGAGCAAACCTATATTATTCGATTTTGAAAAGCTATTAAAATTCATGCAGATTCCTCGGAAACTTCTTTTTTTTTTCAATTTTGGCAAAACGCCGCGTTAATTTTTTTCGCCATATTCGCGAACAGTATAAAAGCCATACAGGATATTCTATCAATAGCGAGTAAAAATCATACCTAAGTTGCCAGTATAATAAACAAATTGATGACGTTTGATCAACTCATATTAAAAACTGAGACCAGATGTTTACACTAGAGAATATTTTCGAAGATTTTGACGTCGGTGCTTGAATCGGTTGTACTCTCGAATCGAATTTATGCATTTATCTCATTCGTTTTAAATTTTCTACGCAACGTCGAACGCCAATATCAACTAAAGTCTTGTTTTTTTTTTTTATACGTAGTGATGGAAAATTAAAAGATTTTCAACACGTTCGTAATCAAAAATTAAATTATTCAGTTGGTAACATTGAGATTGGATCTGGAAAGAAAGCAAGTCGCAGAAATTGAAAGAACGAGTTTAGTTTCAAAGATTTACATACGTCGGTCACCCTGGATATCGAGGAATTCTCAAGATAAACATTTGAGGAGAAGAGGAAGCCAGCCGATAGATGAATTTCAAGCATGTGAGTACAAATTTACGTAGTTCTTTATTTATTACGAATAAGTTACCATACTTTATTGCGGCCTATGACGAATTGTAGAGTATAAAATGTATAGGATATCAACCCAGCTATTTTCCTATACTTTGATCGCCGTATAAATCTAATTTCTGTCCACAAAATGAACGATCACTGCCGAAAAAAAAAGTATTATGACGTTTAGTCTTCGGCACAGACTTGATATAAGAATACTATAGAAAATAATATTACATTATTCATATTGATTTCATCTAAATCGTGACTAATGATTTTTTTCAACCGAGAAGCTAAACAAATTTTTATAAATGTTTATTCGACAGTTGAAATTCACCAATCCGTGACTTGAAATTATTTTCAAGGTTGGAACAGCTATAAAAATTGATTAAAATTAAACAAAATCTAAATGTTCTTTTTGAATACTTTGAAATTACTTGGAAAAGTACAATTTATTCATGCTGATCTCCAATTTCACGTATGAGGGTAAAAAATTATACCAAGATATGTGCATTTTATTGCAATTTTTTGTTAAATATAAAATACGAAGTGGTACGTTGCAAAAAATGACAGTGAAAATATCGTATAAAGAAGAAATAGAGACGTAGTAAAAATTTCTGGGCAGGAAGCACGAGAATCAGACATTAAAAAAATTGAAAAACGATGGAATTTTTGAAAGAAAAAAACATTTTGTAAAAATTTTTTAAATAAAAATACGACCAACAGTTTTTGAAACACATATTGCTCAAAAATTGGAAAAAAAATCGACATTACTCAAATTGAGGAAATATATTACTAAAAAAACAACAATCTAATCAAGAATAAAATTTGCCATAAAACTGATTTAAAATTTTTTCAAAAAGGGTGAAAATATTAAGCATAAAAATAAACACCTTTTTGTGATCGTTTTACTCAAAGTGTCAAAACTCACTTTTATCGTCATGAAAAATCGGTGGAAAAGTAGGTACAGTTTGAAATTTTAAGCAAAATTACCTATCGCAAAAAATGTGTTTATCGGGGGGAATTGGGATTGATTTTTTCACTTAGTCACAAAACGCTCAAATTTTGAAAATCTTGATCAAATTATAATATTTTTGTGAGGTTTTTTGATATTTTTGGCCCTTAGTATAAAGAAATGGCCGAAACCAACTAAAAATGTGGTTATATACATTGAGTGATTTTTCCACAATGGTCGCTCTTCTTTCGTTTAAATTAAAACTTCTTGAGAATAATGAAATAAAATGGGCCTAATTTCTAAAGGGAAGGGACAGGGCTCCAAAATTTTGTGAAAAATTATTTTAAGAGTTTTTCAAATATTTGTGTTATGTTTTGAACAATTTTCATGAAATTTACGAGCTTTTATCGGCAGAGACAAATTTCAGCATTATTACTGAATAGGTACTCATTATGGGAGGAGTAGGGAATGAAAAATTACTTTCTCTACGCCCTCTTCAACTCGATCACTGTTTACTAAAAAATTTCCGTACGTGGAACATTTTAAATTCGTTTTATGACACCCTCACTCCCTCCTGTCTTTTTTTGGGAAAAATTCATTTCAGGTTTTGAAAAATTGGTAAAGATTGAATTTTAAATCTGAAAAATCAGAAAAAATTCATTTCATTCGAAAAAAATTCGATTTTTTGCTCCCTCAAGAAGCAAACATTTCCAATTTCATGACAATTTGAAAACTAAAACTACTAAAAAAAATAAATAAAATGAGATCAGGGAACGTCTTGTGTGCATTTAAAATAAAATTCGAACCCCTAATATCATTAAATTCCACCCGATTTGTTCATTCAGTGTTGTAGCACCTCAAAAAGAACGATTTTGAACATATATGAAATGAGCAAGTGTTTTTAGAACAATATGGATTTTTTAAAAAATTTTGCAAGTCTTTGAAAATTTTCAGCCCATTTGAAAAATAAAGGGTAAATTATATGAGACCATTGACTGAGTTCTATTGAAATCACTTCTCAACTTTCTTTCAAGTGCTGTATTCCCTTCCCTCCGATCCCTCTGAAATTTAAAAACGACCAACTCCCGTTTAATGCGGGCGTACTCGCTGCGGGGGTACAAATATTCACCCGAGTGCTAACCTCGTTTTATCCTTTGTATCTCATCAATTTTCACGAAGTATACCATTCGAAAACGTTTTCAAAACATTGACCTTTTTGGCCACACATATAAAATCTTCTACATTTAAAATCAATATCGAGGAAGGAATATCAACGATCTTTGCATGACATTCTGTGACCGCGGCGACCTTGCTATTCGCATACCTAATTCGGTATTCAAATTAGTCGCATGAAATTACAAAATTCCATTAAATCGTTGCCCCTTCAAATTTCAATGTAGACAACTTCTTTTGTCCATTTTCTTTTTACACTCGTTAGTTACGTAGTTAACGTATGAAGTAAAAGTAACACTTATTTTTCGTATTATGTAAACGTAGATAAAATAGATTTAACATCCGGAATCCTTGTTTTACAAGGGATAGTAATAAAACAGACGATTCTAATAATCTTTGATGTTTTCAATTTCACGCACAGAAATGATTAATCATTGTCACTTTTTATTTTCATAGGAATGTTGAATCCAGTGTTTTAATTCTGCTAATAATCGTTTCGTTGGTATTTGGCCAAAATAATGAGAAAAATATAACCAACAATGAAATACCGATAACCTCACAAAACGTTACATCGCCGCCGCCGCCATCACCGCCGGCTTCAACGTCGTCTCCTTTGGAAACGTACGTACATTTGAACTTCTTATAGCGTATTATGATATTGAAGTCGAGCCAATGGCTAATTAGTAGGATTAAAGTTTTCGAATTCGTGATAGAAAATTCATAAAAAATGTGCTTTTTTCAATATTTTTTTGACTACCTCCATCCACCTGGTGGAATATTTAATTAAAAATTGATGCAAAAAAATGCTCCTGCATCATGAAGAATATTGTGGAATGACCTATACGGGAACGAGGGTGAGGTGAAAATTAAATTCCAAATGAAAAATTTTCAATTAAAGAGCGAGAGTAGGTTTTTGGGGAAGAAAATAATTTTTTAAAAATGCACAAAGAAATGCGCCATGCACTGATAAATATTAAAACCGACCATTACACGAATACCTCAATTTCAGTCGACCCATAAACATTAAAAATTTCAGCAAATAAATGATTTTTCAATAAAACAGCTTCCCAAAAAATTACCCCATGTTGAACCTTTAATTATATACTGCCATTCCTTTCGCTCGCAAGTCTACATAACTCTGAGAATTCATTTCTAAAATTTTGATAACGATAGAAAAAGTTCGAATTTTGACTTGATGCAGTGCAAACAAATCGGATATTGCAATCGAAGTATTTTTTTAAACAACTTTTTTCAGTTTTTTCTGAGAAGTTTATTTTTTCATGCAGTGGTCGACTTTTTCCGCAACTACACGTTTTTTTTTTCAAATTTTTGCCAGAATTTTCGACTTTGTTACAAAAGTTTATTTGTTACTTTAACACCCTCCCCCTCCCCCACTGGAAACGATTTGTAATTATTTAAAAATCTTCTAATCGGTTAAAAAGCTCTTCCAATCGATTTTCGGGGTATAAAATGAGATTCATAACTCTTCAGCTCTCTACAATGGAGATTTCAAGAGAGAAACTCTGAGAAAGACAAAAAGTTCAAAGAAACTATGTTAGACATTTTCCAAAATCTTTCCAATGCAAATTTAATTAAAAAAAAAAACAACAACAACAAACGAAAAATTTGAATAGGTTTACGTTTGTTGTATTTATATGAAGTACTTTTGAATTTTTTTTCAAAGTAATTTACTCAATGTAAAGAAGTTTTGAAAATATGGAGTTGAATTTTTTTTTTAGAAACAAAAATTTTCTTTCTAAAAATTTCTCAAAATATTCCTTTTTTTGAAAAAAAAATTCAACTTCAACTAAATAATTTGTAGAAAATTTTTCAGAACATGAAATGTCTAGGAAAAAAGGCAGAAAAAAAAACAAAATTGGAAAAATATTGAAAAAATTTTAGTTTGAATTATTTTACTATTTTAAGAATTGGAATAGATACAATTTTGAAAAAAAAAAATTATAATTAAAGCGATTGAAGAAATTTGGAGATGAAAAAATGGGGCTTCAAAAATGTAAATGAATTTCGACTTGGATCGTTGAAATCCTGCAGTTTATGGCCAAAATAAATATGGGTTACCTTGTTTTAGAATAGAATTCAATTTAATTTGTCTGTTTTTCTAGGCATACAATTGGTTTGAGCAATTTTAATCTTTGAAAAAATCAACATTCCCTAAATTCCCTTAGAAAATTGCTTCTGAGCTCACTACTATGATTAGATCAAATTTTCATGCCATTTTGTAGAACCATGGGGTAATTTTGACCTTTTAAAAAAATTATAAAAATTCGAAAAAAAAAAATCAAAAATTAAGATGTAGTTATTACAACCTCTTCAAAAAGAATTTCATTGATTCCAGTTTCATTAATGAAACTGGAATCAATGAAATCATAAAAATTCATAATTATGAATTTTTATGCTTATTTGTAAATGACACTAGCAGGGTATTTTTTTCGTTCAGAATAGTACTAGTTGCCACCTCTCAAATAGTGATTAAAAATCAATTTCAAAATGTAGGAAAAAGTAGAGAATTTTTTTTTCAGGAAAGCACTCTTTTGGAACAATGCCCAAAATTTCAGAGGAGAAATTCGTACACCTATAAATTACTGATTTTTTTTATTATTAGTTTACTAGATAGTTGAAATATAAAAATTTTAGGATAAAATATTTAAAAAGCATCACATTACGATGAATGTCTATGTAAATTGTACGAATAAGAATTAACTTTCACTTCAAAGCCAACTTGAATTTGGCAAATGATAAAAATATTCGCTGTTTACATTTTGAAATAATTTATAATAGTAAGTAACCGTAATTATTTGCTGATAAATGAGGCACATGTATTTTTTCAACCCAAATCTACGTTCTTTTCGTCCAATACATAACAGAACATTTAAAAAAATGTACGTTTCTATTTCAGAATTTGCAATCAAATTGAAACCTGCCAACAATACGATAAAATCACAACCAGTAAACCGGACCATAAAGATTTAAGAACGAGAAAGTGCATGTGCGATCAAGAATGTCCTACGTATGGAGACTGCTGCAAAGATTCCAAATATTACAACACATCTAGCCAGAAAAAATATTCATTCAGCTGCGAAAATGCTCCTTTTGACGGTTACGTTTACGTGGTGAACAAATGCGCTCCAGATTACACAAACTCTTCCACAATAATTGAAAATTGTCACACAACAGACCGCCTATCTTTGGTTCGAAATTTTTTACTCACACTTCTGGTGAGCACCAACAAAATAATCTATAAAAATGCATATTGCGCGATATGCAATTACGAGTTAAACTTCAATTTTTGGCAACCAATTTTCCAATATGATATTGAAACCCCCGATTTCGATATAATTTTACAAAATACCACAGTACCTTTAAGTTCGAACAAAACTAATTACCAAACCGTTACCGGCTCGATGGTATTCGGTAATATTACTATCGATGAAAAACGAGCCGAGCTGACATCGGAAATCAACGGTATTTCGTATTCATGTAAAATACTTCCCAACGCTGTTGCCAATGTACTACCGAGTATTCGTTATTGCCTTCCTGAATCAAACAATCCGTTATGTTCGGATTGTGTAAAACCCACCCCAACAAATACCTGCATTCCAAGTACTCCGCCGAGAAAAAAAATTGCCTTTCTCGATGTAAACCTTCCAAGTATGCCAAGATTCAACTCATGTATCGATATACCAGCAAACATTAGCAACGAAAACGTCTTCTGTCCGGGTTCAAAAGTTCAAAACAATACCACCCCTTCGAACACACCAGATAATATAGAAGGATGCTTTTTTATGAATGCCGAAGGAAGGCCATGCCTAATAAGTACCTTTTTCGCACCAGGCTACTACGAATACCTTGAAAATGGCTCCCTTTACGTTCCACTACTCAATTTTGCATTTCCTCCCGAAGAATATACCAACGAGACGAGCGTTGCAAATGCAGTTTACGTTTGCGGAACCGAAGTACCGATGCCTGAAAAAGAGAAAAAGCTCGACGATATTCGAAAAGTTCTGAGCGAAGTATTGATCAAATTTTCTATTTTTTTCCTAATCGTATACCTGGTGACCAACGTAAATAAGCAGAAATTGCAGAGTTTACCTAACAAAATATTGTATTCTTTTTGCATCACGTTGCTAGTTCTTTACTTAGATTTGGATATAGCCGACCGGTTGAAATCTTGCAGAATACCCGCCGGACTGCTTCATTACCTATTGTTGAGCTGTTTCGCGTGGCTTTTAATAGCATCGTATGATTTTTGGCAGGTCATTTGTCGTTCTTCCACCAAACTGCAAACGTTAGCTGGTAAAACTCGTCTAAAACGTTATTTAATATATTGTTTTTTTGGCTGGATTTCTCCACTGTTCATTATAGCAGTTTCATTATTTTTCGAATTATCTCCTAATAATGTGGTCTCTTGCCCTTACAAGCCCGGCTATGGCAGACTGAACACATGTTTCATTTCTCAATACTACCCTAAACAATATTTATTTCTTTATCCGACTACCGTCATATTTTGTCTGATAATCGTCTTATTTGCGCACACTTCTTATCATATTTATCTAAGCAAGCGTAAAAATATCAAATCCACTGCTCAGAATAATTACTACATGCTTTTTATGAAGTTAGCTTTGACCATGGGTTTAACCTGGACGATAGGTTTATTCGTAACGTACACTGATTTAAATATCTTCAAATTTCTCTACGTTATTTTAAACTCGTCCCACGGTACGTTGATGTATTTCGCATACGGTTTCAAATGCACCACGCTCACAAAAATGTACGAAAAACATAAAAATAATACCATTGTGCAACAAACCAAAAGTACGTTTTTCAGTATTACCGATAAAATTAAAAGTCCCACCTCGCAGGCTACCTCTTCACTCGATCCGCCAACGCAAGAAATGGAAAGTACTAATTAACAGAAGTAGATAGCCAGATACATTTGCTGATAGTATTTTGGGGGGAGGGGGTGGTGGTATGAAGACTGCATGAAAAATGAACGTTTGCCAAATGTATCCATGTAGGAACCTTTGGAAAAATAAATTTCCAGGATTACATCGGGGATTAATTTTTTAATTGAATACCATTGGTAACTGAACATTCCATACTTGGGAATTTAAAATCAAGAGAATGATCGAAAATGAAAGTTTTGTGGCATAGCTGCATGAGATGATCTCATATTTTTCGAGTGAGGGTAGGGTTCTTACCTTGAGTATTAAATCCGCCATTTGTAAACCAAAATTTCTATTTCGGTTTTCAAAAGGTAAGGAGAAAGTCACGTTTTTCACGGGGTAAAAAATTAATTTTTGAGTTGACACTAATCTCGGGCTTTTTAGAAAGCTCAACCCAAACCCCAATTTTTGATCCCTGTATACGTAGTGCCTACGTTTGATCAACTAGTGAAACTGAACAAATTTATACTCCCAAATTATAGAAGGAGAAATCAGAAAGCAATTAGCTATCATAAGTTGACCCCTCCCTCGCTCATCTCCCAAACCTATGACTAAATCTACACGAAAGAGGCTTCTAGCACGAAATTAAAAATACCCTGCGAACGACCGAATCGTTTTTCTTCAACTGTAGGATTCAAGTAATCCACTTGCTTTTTTCCAACTTCGAAATTTTTTTTTTTAAAGTTCGAATTTTTTCTCGACTAGTTTTTTCTCAAAATTAAAATTTTTTTAGAGTTCGAATTTTTTCTCGATTATTTTTTTTTAAATTAAAATTTTTTTCAGAGTTTGAATTTTTTCTCCATTTATTGAAATTTTTTCCGTGTTCGAATTTTAATTTTGAGAAAAAGTAGTCGAGAAAAAATTCGAACTCTGAAAAAATTTTAATTTGGAAAAAAATAATCGAGAAAAAATTCGAACTCTGAAAAAAATTTAATTTTGAAAAGAAGTAGTCGAGAAAAAATTCGAACTCTGAAAAAAAATTCAATTGAGAAAAAGTAGTCGAGAAAAAATTCGAACTCTGAAAAAAAAAAAATTTCGAACTTGGATAAAAGACAGTGGACCACTTGAATCATACAGTTGAAAAAAAAAACACGATTCAGTTGTTCGCAGGGTATTTTTAATTTCGTGCCTGAAGCCTCTTTCGTGTAGATTTAGTCATAGGTATCCCCCAGGGCAAACTTTGAAAGCCACAAATACTTAAGTATATTGGTGTATTTTGATGCCTTAGAATCAGAATTTGGGCATTAGGACTGAAACACAGATCAAAATATTATTTTCGACTTGGGTAATTGTTGTATTTGAATGTTTTGGTAAAATTTTTTAGATTATTTTTTTGCAATTTTTTTTACGTATGATCAGCAATATTTGAACACTTTTGCAAATTTTTGACATCTCACAAACTTTAATTTATGCAAATTTCAGTTATTATACAGTACGTAAACTTTGATCATTTCTTAAAATGTTAAGAATTTTCTAATTAAATTGAAACATCTTGGCAAAGATGATTATTTTTTTTTTTAAAAAGGAAAATTTTTATTATGAAATTTAATTCTTACAAAATCAGATTTCTGAAAATGTGACCCTGCCGTAAAGAAGGGACCAAGTGAAAAAAAATCGATATCTTCGTTTTTATGTGTTTAGTCAAGATTTGATGTCATTTGGACCAAAAATGTGAAAAATGAGACATCGAATTTTTTCACACTAGGTCCCTTCTTTACGATTGAACATTTTATAAAATATGAAACTTTTCTTAAAATTACATAAAATTATTACTCACCAGCAATTTTTAAATTTATTATTAATTTTTTTTTAGAAAATGTGAATTTTTGAATTTTTTAGAAAATCAAAAACAATTTGAAACATTTGAATACTTTTATAAATAAAAACATTTTTTTCAAAATATGATGCATAATTCTTGAAAAATGTCAAAGTATGTATTTCTTGTGAATTAACGTAGGAAAAATGATATTGTTATTGCGTATTGCAATGAAAAATTTTCACGATCGTTGGAATAATTTCTACTATACCTATTTTGAACACGAGGATCGAGTAGGTAGGCAATTTCACTGACAGTCAGTTTTTTGATGTCATTGTTTTAATTCTAGTCATTTAAAAATAACTTGGACAAACATTTTGGAAAATTTTGATTATCTCCTATTCGATAGACTTAGAGGTGTCTGAAAAATATTCAAGTGATTTGAAATGAATAAAAATGTCCAAAAAAATTTTCATATCTCAATTTTTTTTTAAGCAATTAGGTATTGCTACGTCATACTATTTTAATATTTTGAAACAGTTTATACTCAGTTGGGCTCTATACCAATTACTTACATTCCATTCTCAAAAAAATATGTATAATTATCCAAATTTAATGCAAGATTTTCTCTGTTCAATAGTCGTACTGTTATATATGTATAATTTTTATACCGTTGATAAGTTTTAATTTTTACAAGTTTATTCATACCTACGTTACGTTTGTGCATTTATTCATTATTCAAACTGTTATTTTACGACATGATGATTGGTGAATCACATAAATATAATACTTGGATGTTAAATCACTTTTTGTTTCTTAAAACGAATTCCAACCGAAGGATATTTTTAGGAAAACAGTTATAAAAAAAACGTAGTTATTCACAACCCTCCATCCGCCCATTATTCGATACTAAAAATTTGCCAGCATAAACCAAAATACACCTTGATTTTCAACGCAATAGGTACGTTACCTTTGAAAAATAAATCGTCACAATACGAACAATTGAGTAGGTAGTTAGGTACCATTCGAGGAATGCACAATTATTGCAGTATAATCGAAGTCTCTACAAATTAATTTCCCAAAATCATTGTCATTGAAGTTCCGAAACTCGGTTGGTAGGTCCTAGGGAGTAATTATATCATAGGCGCACCCAAGGAGTTGGCTCAAGAGGCTCGAGCCTCCCCCTCCCCGCTCGAAAAAATATTTTTTTGCTGCGAAAATGCGGGAAAAGTGCATTTTTTTACTCTTCAAACAATATTTTTTCAAGAAATTTTCTCCCTCGGTTCGCTCAGGCGGTATTTTAATAATTTTTGTCTGATTTTTAGTCAAAAGTCACCAATTTCTCAAATAAATTCCCCGTTTGTCAGAAAAAATTGATGATTTTTGGCTGAAATATCAGTCAAAAATGACTAATTTAAAATTTGACCCCTCTCACATTTTTTTCTCAACTTCTCAGCCCCTCCCTTAATTAATTTCTGGGTGCGCCTGTGAATTATATAATGAAACATAATTGAAACAGTGTGCTTGTTCGTATGTATAATTGAATTTTTAAAAGCAATGATATTGACAAATTTGGAAAAACTCCTATTTTGGGGAAAGGGTGAGCTTGATTTTTTAAAAAAAAACAAACAAATTTTCGAAGTTTTTGAAACTTCCACGGTCATTGAATTTTTTCAAGAGGTTGTGAACTTGTAATTCATGTTTCTTATCGGTTCCCTTCAATTTAAACCCATAAATTTTTCAAAAACTCCAAAATTTGTTGTTTTCAATAATTATGACCCCTCAAAATAAGGGAAATTTTCGAGAACAAAATTCAATTACCTATACAGTTGAATGAGAGTTCGCTGGTACCGTGGAATTTTAAGTAGGTACACAAAATATCTTACTTATTTTGGGCACTCAGGGCAGCCAAGAAAGCGGCGTAAAAGTGCAATGTGATTTCAGTACGAATTTTTAAAACTGTTCAACTTAATAAGAATGACCCTGTATAAAATTCGAGAAAGGTAAAAATTTAAATTAAAATAAATAAAAAAAGGTAAAAGTTCAGTTTCCAAAATCTTGATCATCACAGTGGGAAAGAAACCACGTTTTTTCAATTTTTTCACACGTTGACAATTTCAAAAAAAATTGAGGACTGGTGCGGTTCAGATTCTCCTCAAAATTTGTTAATTTTATTCATACCCTGGATCTTTTGGATTCTGGATAATAATTTTTGATCGCATTGGGTTCTCAATGTGATATCATTCTTAGAAGAAACATTGGATACTGTTATTTACAAACAATACCACCTCGTATCCCCCCCCCCATTACATCACTGATGTCAGATTTTGAAACCATTTTGTGCTTTTTAAAAGTAGATAAAAAGTTGCAAATATTTTACCAATTTCGAATCATTTATCAAAACACTTCAAAATCGAGCCAAAATATTTTTCGCCACTAAAAATACAAATCGATGAAAATTTTAAAAAACTGCCGCTCTTTCAATTTTTACAAAATCAGGTTTTTCCGTTGACGACCCAAAAAATATTCGGCTACAATAAATCTCGATTCGTTTTTTTTTTTTAGGGATTTTTTAAATAGAATTCTTGCAACGTAAAATTTCATAAAACTTTCGAAAAACAGGATAGGTACTTAATACAGATAAAATAAGTGCGATTATGAAAATGGATTTTATTTAAGTTTATCGTGAAAGGATATGACGAGATTAATACCTATACCATCCGCTAGTTATCAATAAAGCTAGAGGAAACCAGTATGATGGAATGTTAATACCGAAAATTAGAGTAGATCCGCTAAGCGATCCGATACTGAAAATTACACAGGGTTCTATATCTATACATTCTCGTTGGATGGGAAATTTGTCCAAATTTCATTGGCTGAAGATAGAGAGAAAATATACATATAGATTAAATTGCAGTGAAAAAATTAATGCAAAATTATACCTCTTACACACAATTGATATGTACACCAACACGAAATGTTATACGATAATCTATAACTTTTGATCCTTCGTGATCACTTTTTTACAACACGTTTCATTTTTAAAAACAATTAGGTATGTATTAATTTAGTCAAGTACCTAAGTAAATGTAAATAAATTGCGTGAATTTTGGTAACGCACCATGATGAAGGTCATATTTGACCAATATTTCTGATAGTTCTGATCATCTGTACCTAGCTTTTTCATTAACGTTTTGTAGTGGGAATAAAAAGAAGCTGAAGTTACCATTTACTGGATGAATTTCAATTATGTAAGTAAAATTTAGAATTTTTTAATGTAGGCAAATAAGTATCATATAAATCTGAGTTACTTCTGCCAAAGATACGGACAGAATTTTCTGAAGAAGTGGTCGAAAAATCAGTAGTTAAAGAGTTGAAAAATCAAGAAAAAAAATGACATTTCAGTAAGAAAAATGTCGAAAAATGACATACGTTTTGAAAGAAATTTAGTGGATTTTTGACGTGGTCGGGCGAACAGAGTGGGTAAAAAAAGGCAGCTTACCTATTTCTTTTCTCAATTTTGGAGAATTGAAATTATTTAGTCGGAAAGTTTCGAAAACAATGCGACATCTTCGGTGAAAAATTTATTTTGAGTTTTAAAAAAATTAGAAAAACTGTAGGTACTTTTAATTTAAAAAATCAGAATTTTTATATTTTGGTTCGAAAATTTTGATTTTTATGCCAATCCCTCCTCCAATTAGTCTACAGTCCAAATGGCAAAAAGTGTTCATTGGGCGTGCATTTTCGCTGGACAAAAAAAATGAGTAGGTTTATGGGTCTGGTGACCCCAAAAAACTGTCCCTACATATTTAGGATTTTTACTCGGGCACAATAAGGAGCTGAGCCCTAAAAATCCCCATTTTTTCTCAATTTTTAAATTTGATTTTAGACCAAAAAATTTTCATGATCTGGTAGCGGACACTTCTCCGACTCCAAATATATGTCACATCCCTTGGATCACGCGCACAATGAGTGCTATGCTCTCAATGTGCGATTTTTTTGTCAAATGCTCAAATTTGATCATTTTTGGCACAATAATGCCTCTGTAGGAGTCATGCGGTATACCGGACAAAAAAATCGGGCGCTCTGTATTTTTAGGTTCATTGGTAAACTGGCACCGAAAAATCCGCTATCTGTTGGCGAATTGATTAACTAGCGAAACAGGGTAGAAATTCGTATGCGCAACGCATCCGCGCTGCTGTCAAAACTAAAAAGGTGACGAAATTCACTGAACTCATGTTGTCGTGTTGGTCGTGGTGGATTTTCAAAGTTGGAAAACCGTACGATTTTCTCCCCTTCATTGAAAAAAAAGTAATTGAAAAAATCTGAAACAAGGGTTGCGACCAATCAAAATAGGTTAAAATTTCACGAGCAGAACCCGTTTTCAACAAGCATTTTTATCCCTCCTCTGAAGTTCTAGGTGCTCAAAATTTTTTCACGCGTTCATCTCGATTAACTATTTCGATGAAAATTTTAATTTGAGAATTTTAACCCATTTTGAGCCCCAAATTGAGAGGGTGGGCGGGGTCAAAAGTGAGATTTGGCAACAATACCGTGCCATATATCAAAATGCATGTTTTCGAGGTTGTAGATTATAAAATTTCATAATAAAAAATTTTTGGGTGCAAGCGAACAGGGTGAGAGAGGGATCGAAACGCATGTTTTCGAGGTCGCAGAATACGAATTTCGTACTAAAAAAATTGTGGGTGAAAGGGGAGAGAAATCCACATTTTTTTTTGCAATGACCAAGTATAGGCCCAACAAAACCTTTTTGCAAAAACTGCATGACCAGAACAAAATTAGTACGCTGCTTTACACCATCTTTGCCACATCCTGGAAGAGAGGGGAGACTGAAAACCAAACTTTCGCTTCTCATTTCGTGTTATTCTGATATCCAACACGAAACAGACATTACAAATTTCTTCCGTGGTGTTTTTTCTCTCAAAACGCACGTTTTTATCTCGCTTATGATACCTCCCTCATCCCTTTCCTTATCACCCAAATGTTTAAAAAATTCAAAGGCGTTTAATCCTTGTTATTTTTCATGTTATAGGAGTGTCGAATCAAGAACTGTTTTAATTCTACTAACGATTGTTTCGTTGGTATCAGGCCAAACTGACGAGAAGCAAATCATAAATCATGAAATACCGATAACCTCACAAAACGTTACATCGCCGCCGCCGCCATTGACATCGTCGACGATGTCTTCTTTAGAAACGTATGCAAACGTTGAAATTTTTGTAGTTATAACTAGAACGTAGAACCCCGGAAAATATGCATTCTCTAGATAGAGTAGTAAACTAGGTAGCGGCGTAACCATCAGGAAAACTAGCTTCTAAATGATTTCAACGGAAATGTGATTCCGACGATCCACGTTCATATGTATTATTTTTAAATCAAATTTTTTCAAGCCTTTAAATTTTTCAATTCAATTTTTTTTCAAGGCTGCGTCTATATTTCAAAATTTTTCATCTAGTAAAAATTTTTCATTTTCAAGTTTTATCAAAATTGATCGAACTTTGGTTTTTTTTTTAATGTGATTTTGAAGAACATGAAGTTGAAATTTTTTTAAAATTCCGAGCTAAAAAAAATTTTTAATAAATTTTCAATTGTAAAAAATTCATGAGAGCTAAGGAAATTGAAAAGAAATAAAAATTTCAATATTGTTCAAAATTGCTTTTGGAATCATAAATTATTCAAACGTCAAGTGAAAAATAAATTGAAGAAGTTGAAATTGGTAAAATTTTTAATTTAAAAACTTTTTTCTATCGCTAAATGCAAATTCGAATTTTTTTGACATTTACAAAATTTAATTTTTTAAAGTTTTTTCCAACTTTCAAGATTTGCAAAAAAAATCGTGGTATACACTTTTTGCCTATCTTCGTTTTTGAAGGAGCTACAGTAATTTTAAATTTTCGTAAAATTCAATTTTTTTTACGTTTGATCGAAATCATCAATCTAAGTACCTGAAATGACGGAAAAGAAATTGCAAAAAAATTTACGGTATACACTTTTTGCCTATCGTCATTTTTGAAGGGGCTGCGGAGATCAAAATTTCAATGAAATTGACGAAAAAATCAATTTTTGACGAAAATTAAAATCTCCGCAGCCCCTTCAAAACTGATGATAGGCAAAAAGTGTATACCGCAATTTTTTTGCAATTTTTTCCCCATCATTTCAGGTACTTAGATTGATAATTTCGGTCAAACGTAAAAAAAATTGAATTTTACGAAATTTTAAAATTACTGTAGCCCCTTCAAAAACGAAGATAGGCAAAAAGTGTATACCACAATTTTTTGCAAATCCTTTTTTCTACCATCCTAGATACTTGAATTTACGATTTTATTCATTTTTTTAAAAAAAATACTACACGTCAAATTTTTATGTATAAATGGTTGCATACGATGAACATTTAAGGGGTCTGAGACCGGGTGTTTGAAACTCCCCGCGCGCTGGACTATACGTTGATACTAGTCTATAATCCCGATTCCATACTACCTATGGCCGGATTTTGACACATTAGCCGGTTTATTTTGTGCAGGGTCGCATAGTACTGACATGATGAAAAATTACATGAAGATTGAAGAACTTTTTAAAAAGAGTAAAATGAGATGAGAGAAAGAAGATAGTGAAATCTTTAAATGAAAATTTTACCAATTCATATTCATTCAGAAAAAGGCCCGAGAGAAAGTTATTCGAAAATAAATTTCAAGAAAGTAGTAAAAATTTGAGTAATGTCTTGAGAATATGTCCACGATACCATTAAACGTGACAAAAGTACAGAAGATAAAATCGGACTAATTCACAATATAGGTAGTTGTTATACCAAGATTTTAGATTGAGGAATTAAAAAACAACAGATTCGATGAATTTTTCTGAGCACACTACATATGAATAAGAATTAGTATTTATTTCAAATATAACTATAACTTGACAAATGGGAAAATATTCACTAAGTACCTATACTTTCATTTGTCCAATCCAACACAAAATGACTTTTTCCCAAAATACATACAATACATAGGTACATTTTACAAACGTACTTTCTATTTCAGAATTTGCAACCAAATTGAAACCTGCCAACAATACGATAAAATCACAACCAGTAAACCGGACCATAAAGATTTAAGAACGAGGAAGTGCATGTGCGATCAAGAATGTCCTACGTATGGAGACTGCTGCAAAGATTCCAAATATTACAACACATCTAGCCAGAAAAAATATTCATTCAGCTGCGAAAATGCTCCTTTTGACGGTTACGTTTACGTGGTGAACAAATGCGCTCCAGATTACACAAACTCTTCCACAATAATTGAAAATTGTCACACAACAGACCGCCTATCTTTGGTTCGAAATTTTTTACTCACACTTCTGGTGAGCACCAACAAAATAATCTATAAAAATGCTTATTGCGCGATATGCAATTACGAGTTGGACTTCAATTTTTGGCAACCAATTTTCCAATATGATATTGAAACCCCAGATTTCGATATAATTTTACAAAATACCACAATACCTTTAAGTTCGACCGAAACTTATTACCAAACTGTTACCGCCTCGATGGTATTCAATAATATTACTATCGATGAAAAACGAGCCGAGCTGACATCGGAAATCAACGGTATTTCGTATTCATGTAAAATACTTCCCAACGCTGTTGCCAATGTACTATCAAGTATTCGTTTTTGCCTTCCTGAATCAAACAATCCATTATGTTCGGATTGTGAAAAACCCACCCCAACAAATACCTGCATTCCAAGTACTCCGCCGAGAAAAAAAATTGCAATACTCGACGTAAACCTTCCAAATATGCCAAGATTCAACTCATGTATCGATATACCAGCAAACATTAGCAACGAAAACGTTTTCTGTCCGGCTTCAAAAGTTGAAGACAATACCACTCCTTCAAAGCCTTCAGACACACCAGAAATTATAGGAGGATGCTTTTTTGTGGATGCCAAAGGAAGGCCATGCCTAATAAGTACCTTTTTCGCATCAGGCGACTACCAATACCTCGGAAATGGTTCCCTTTACGTTCCACAACTAAATTATGCATTTCCTCCCGAAGAATACACCAATGAAAGGAGCGTTGCAAATGCAGTATACGTTTGCGGAACCAAAGTACCAATGCCTGAAAAAGAGAAAAAGCTCGACGATATTCGAAAAGTTATGAGCGAAGTATTAATCAAATTTTCCATTTTTTTCCTAATTGTATATCTGGTGACGAACTTCAATAAGCAGAAATTGCAGTGTTTATCCAACAAAATATTGTATTTTTTTTGCCTCACATTGCTAGTTCTTTACTTGGATTTGGAAATATCCGGCTGGTTGAAATCTTGCAGAATACCCGCGGGACTGCTTCATTACCTATTGTTGAGCTGTTTCGCGTGGCTTTTAGTAGCATCGTATGATTTTTGGCAAGTCATTTGTCGATCTTCTACCAAACTGCAAACGTTAGCTGGTAAAACTCGTCTAAAACGTTATTTAATATATTGTTTTTTTGGCTGGATTTCTCCACTGTTCATTATAGCCGTTTCATTATTTTTCGAATTATCTCCTCAAAACGTAGTCTCTTGCCCTTACAAGCCCGGCTATGGCAGACTGAACACATGTTTCATTTCTCAATACTACCCTAAAAAATATTTATTTCTTTATCCCACCACCGTCATATTTTGTCTGATAATCGTCTTATTTGCGCACACTTCTTATCATATTTATCTAAGCAAGCGTAAAAATATCAAATCCACTGCTCAGAATAATTACTACATGCGTTTTATGAAGTTAGCAATGACTATTGGTTTAACCTGGGCGATAGGTTTATTCGTAACGTACACCGATTTAAATATCTTCAAATTTCTCTACGTTATTTTAAACTCGTCCCATGGTACGTTGGTGTATTTCGCATTCGGTTTCAAATGCACCACGCTCACAAAAATGTACCAAAAAAAAAAAAATAATGATAAAATCAAAAGTCCCACCTCGCAGGCTACCTCTTCACTCGATCCGCCAATGCAAGAAATGGAAAGTACTAATCAACCGAAGTAGATAGGTAGTTCGATACATTTACTGATATGTAGTATTTTTTGGGGGAGAGTATGAATACTGTATGAAAATTGATTTTTTGTTTTCAAATTTATCTATGTAGATACCGTTGGAGAAAAATTCCAGATTACATCAGAGATTAATTTTTTATTTGAAATGGTACCTATCACATTCCTTGCAGTACATGGGAATTTTAAATTAAGAAAATAAAAATTTTGCGACATGTTGCATGAGATCATCTCATTTTTTTTTAGTGAGAGTAGATTTTTCACTTCGGATATTAAATCTACTGTTCGTGAACTAAAATTTCCATTCAATTTTCCAAAATAGTCAGGAGAACGTTACGATTTCATGGGGTCAAAAATTGGTTTTTTGAGTTGACATTGATTTGGGGTTTTTTGGAAAGCTCAACTCAAAATTCAATCTTCTCTGTAGTGTGTACCTAAGGTCATTTGATCAACTGGTGAAATTGAACAATTTTTTTAATGTCTCCAAATCCGAAGGAGAAATTAAAGAAGAATTAGCAACAAGTCGACACGATGTTTGTGTCTGGGTTCCCATTGCCAAATTTTGATTTCTTTAATACATATAGGTTACTGATGAAGGGAAAAAATTTTTTGATTTAAGATTGCTTTGAGGGTGTGGAGGGGTTCAAAGTGTTTATTGTTCTCAAAAAATCATTTTTGACCCCTCCCGCCCCCATCACCCAAAGCAAATTTTCAAAGCCACGAATGAGTATACAGGTGTATTTTTATGCCTAGAATCAGAATTTAGGCATTAAGACTGAAACACAGATCACAATTTTTTGACGATTTGAGTAATTGATATGAAAAATGACTAGGTATAAGTCGTATACAAGTTTGAAAAATGCCAATTTGAATTTTTTCAATACATATAAATATACTTACAAAATTTTAAAAAATTTGAACATTTTGACGAAATTTTTGACATTTTACAAACTTTAATTTACGCAAATTTCAATTTTATTACCTTCGTGAACTTCGATCACTTAATAAAATGTGAGGAATTTTCATTGGCGAAGATGAAGATTTTTTAAAATTGGAAAATTTTCATTATGAAATTAGATGATTAAAAAATTAGATGTAACCCTCACCATCCAACATATCCTGAACCTAAAAATGATGGTCTATACCATACAAAATCACATTCAATTAACCAATTTGGTAAAATTCAAGGAAATCAGAATTTGAAAATAAATTTTGTACCCACAAAAAATCTGTTTTACCATGAGAAAAACTCTTACATCCCAACCGATCAGAAACAAAAATTGGTCACATAAAATTGATCCATAACAACCTATATTTTCGAACTTCAAAGCACTATGACATTCAGGGGCGAAACTTCGCTTTTGGTTTAGGGGGGTGGAATCCACGAATTTCCCGACTCGAAACCAATGAATTTTCAGAATTTGCCGACTCAAAAGTCCTACTCAGAACATGTACAAAAACTTCGAGTGAACGTGTCAAATCAAATTTGGCGACCATTATTTCTTTTTTAAAAAAGAGAACTTTACCAACTACACGCATTGAAAATAAAAAAATTCTTATTTTTTGTGCTACTTTTTTGATTTTCAAAAAAAAACAATATTTCTGAAATTACTTCCTTCCAAAAAATTGAACATTTTCGAAAACTTCATTTGAGATGGCCACCAACTTTTTCGATTTTCATTTACGAGAAGAATTAATTTTTGAAAAAATAATTTCATAAATTTACTGAGCCCGAGCGAAGCGAGGGCGAAAATTTTTTGAAAAAAAAGGCATTTCAAACTAAAATTTCTTCATTTTAATTGATATTCTAGTTTTTAAAGGGAGGTGATATTTTCAATCCATATTTCTTATTACGTATGTATTCTAAATTTTTTATGCCCGAGCGAAGCGAGGGCTAAAATTTGAAAAATTGATGATTTTCAGATAGGAAATAGTTCGTTTTGTAATGGTTCATTGTCTGAAAAATTTGCCAATTTTTTCAAAAATTTCCGACTGTATTCAAAAATTTCCGACTGTATTCAAAATTTTTCACGTTCATTCAAAATTTTCCGTCTTTTCCCAAAATTTGCCGACTTTTTCCAAGATTTGCCGACTGACACCCCCCCCCCCCAAAGTTTCGCCCCTGATGACATTTTTGCAATTGTGAACCCATTTCCACCCAAAACCTCCTTCTTCGTTCAAACTTTAAACAAGAAAAATAAAACTTCAACATTTTTGAAAACATCGCCACAATTTTAGGATCATGAACAGAAATACCTACAAGAAATCCCCCACTACTAAATTTCCAACACCTACCGTAAACCTTTTTTTCCGACACTGGGCTTAAAAATCCTGGAAATTGTACACGCTCAATACGATAAAATTTCAAAAAAAAAAATCACGAAGAAAAAATTCCATAAATTGATCTTTGTCATCCCTAAACATTACAACCAGTTTCAAAATATTTGGAGAATTTTTAAAAGCAGGAATTAACTTTTATAAAATTAAAGCTTTCCTTTCAAAATATAATAATTCTTACAAAATTTCAGAAAAAATTGCAAAATTTCACAACTAGATATCTATTGAGAATTATTTTAGGAAAATTGATATCATATTTTCACGATCGTTGGAATTATAGTTTTTTGATTGTTACAATCCTAGTCGCATTTAAAAATAATTTGGACAAAAATTTTGGAAAATTTTCATATCCATCTCAATTTAATTTTTTTTCAAGGAATTAGGTAGGTGTTACACCATATTTAATATTTTGAAACAGGTTATATATGTACTCAGTTAGGCTCTAGTCTATATCAATAACTTAAATTCCATTCTCAAAAAAATATGTATAAATATCCACATTTGATGCAAGATTTTCTCTGTTCAATAGTCATACTGCTATAAGTATATAATTTTTATATCGTTGATAAGTTTTAGTTTTTACAAGTTTATTCATACCTATGTTAAGTTTTTGCATATAATCATTATTTTACGATTTGATGATTGGGAAATTATATAAATATAATACTTGGATGTTAAATGACAATTTTTTTTTCTCGAAACAAATTCAAACCAAAGGATATTTTTGGGAAACAGTTATTTAAAAAAACGTAGATATGCACATTCATCAATCTGCCCATTATTCGATACTGAAAATTTACCAGCATAAAACACAATACACCTTGGTTTTCAACGCAATACGTCACCTTTAAAAAATAAATCGTCGAAATACGAACAATTTAGTACCATACGAGGAATGCACAATTGCAGTATAAACGACGTCTCTAAAACCTAATTTCCTAAAAATCATTGTCATTGAAGTTCCGAAACCAGGTTGGTAGGTAGTAATTATATAATGATACATAATTAAAACAGTGTGCTCGCAGTCTTATGATTTTACAGAAGCTGAACCACTATAAATAACATCAACATAGGTAATTATTGCAAACGAAGAAAACAAGTTATTTACACATAGACACAGACACTCATTTGGATTCTATGTAGTCGGTGCAGGTACAGTGATATATCCAAATACCTATTCAGATGTTTAAGTATAAAAGTTTCAACTGCAATATGTGATCCGAAGAAAAATATTTAATGCCATGTAAGTACCTACCAATTTTTTTTTTAGTTTAATTTTTGGAAACTTATCAAAATATCTAAATGTAAGGATAACTTGAATAATGATTAGCCTCATTGATACGATTTTCTTCGCAGTATCATTGCGATAGAATAGGTAATTACTGGTTGAGTATACGTAAGTTATAATAGCATGTTTAATCGATTTCGATACCCTTGGTAGCTAAATTTTTCCCGGGTGAGATTTCTGATCCCTAAAATAAAATTATGCCTGTGAACTAATTTCTGTTCATAATTTTATTCAATTTTCAAATAAATTACCGGATAATTTTTTTGAATAAAATTTTATGGAAGAAATATTTCTTTCAGGCTTAAAAAACTATGCTTGGTACTATTCCTATTAAATACCAGTGTTGCTCAACATGAAACTACAAATACGAACCAATCATCAAAACCAAAAAATCTGACAGTTCGGACACCGACGTCGCAAAAAATGTAAGTAAATAAACTCAAACAATGATACGAAAAGCCAACATATTCTTTTCAAGGTAAAAGCTTTAGATTATGGATAGTTTCTACTTTAGAGATAAGATATGTCTCTTATTCGGGTGTATAGATAGAAAAAACGTCATAAAATTGTTCAAAAAGACGATGCTCATTTCTTAAAAATAATTTTACTTACCATTTTTAAAAATCTTTTTAAAATTTTTGTTCATAATCTATATACACCAACTTTTTTGAATAAAATACATATACTTTTAAGCAATTAAGCATCTTAAACATTTTACTAGTTTTTGTATTGAAGATCCCCTCCACCCCGTTCTACCCCTTATGAAAAGGAGTTCCATCTCGACTATCCGAGCCAAAACTTATTACAAGTTCAAAATTTTCAATTGTTGCTTCAGCTTCAATTTTAAATTTTTTCAAAGCTGTGTCCAATTTGAAAATTTTTCGAGATGCTCAAAATTGAAGAACAAAAAAACTAAAATTTCAATTTTTTATTCACACTGAAAAAAAAATATCCAAAAAAATAATAACGTGTCTCAATTCTCAAAATAGATTAAGTTTATCATTTTTTTTTTTGAATAAAATTTATTTATTTTGGTAAAATTTATTCATCTTTTGACAAATTTTATCATTTTTTCTGATAAAAAAATGTTATTTTTTAGGACTAATTTCACCTATTTTGTGAATTGAAACACGTTATTATTTTTTTAAAATAATTTTTTTTTTTTGATTAAAATTTATTATTTTTTGATTAAAATTTATTGCCTACCTATTTTGGTAAAATTTATTCATTTTTGGGGTAAAATGAATTCGTTTTCGCAACTTCTGTTTTTCCGTGCAATTTTACCAAAAATTTTTCAACCTTCATTTTTTTCATTTCATGTTTTTACATATGAAACATTTCGGAATTTTTTCTAAAAAAATTGTAAAAACCATAAAATTTAAAAAAATTCAAAAAAAAATTAGGAAGATTTTAAGATTGAAAAATTTTTCAAAATTATTGGAAACAATTCGAGAGATTTTGCAAAAAAACGAAGGAAAAACAAAATTGAAAAAGTACCTAGTTACTTATACAGAATTTTTTCCCCATTTTAAAATTTATTCAACTGTAGATAAATTCATTTTAATTCAGATTTCTTCGAAATTTTTCCAACGTTGATTTAATTTTAAAAAATTCAGTTTCGTACATTTTTCGTCAACTTTTTTCCAACGATGAATTTTTCAAATGAAATTGAAAAAAATCAAAGTTGAAAGGAACTTCAAATAAATTCATCTAGTCAGAATCCCATTTTTTTTCAAAAGAGAGATGATTCTCGATTTCTGGGAACTTTGGGGTACCTGTCCCCTTCTAAAACATCCAAAATCGTTGTAAACTTGAAAACAAATTTTTCATAAGTACTTAGGTGGTTTTTATAATGGAGCTCACGTATTTATCTCATCCAACAGGAATTTTAATCAAACCAATAGCTGCCAATTGGAAAAAATAGAAGACCAATTCGATAATGCTGAGAAAAAATTATGCAAGTGCGATGAACAATGCTCCACTTACGACGACTGCTGCCCAGACTCAAAATTTATTGGACGAGGTAAAAGAGATGAAAAATTCAGCTGTATCGGTACACCTCACGATGGATATCTTTACATGGTATACAAGTGTCCTTTACATTATGAGGATCTCGAAATCATTCGCAATTGTGAAACAACTGATAAGACTGATCTTTTGAGTGATATATTATTAATAACCCCAGTAACTAGCAAAACAAAAAATATTACATTTAAAAACGTTTTTTGCGCAATTTGCCACGAAGAAATGCATTTCGAATTTTGGAATGTTGCTCTTCACTATAAATTGATAAATGCTCGAAATGCGAAAATAGTCCCAGATGATTTTCCCATTCGTCGATCAAATTTCCAAGCTACGTTGGATTTATTATTATTTAATTTAAGAAGTATCCAAAATCATAGAAAATTAGTATCTAAAATTTACGGATCATATTACGAATGTGATTTTGAAATCAAAATGCCAGCTCGTTTAAATGATAGCAGAAGATATTGTAATAGAAATCAATCGAAAATCGAACACGAAAATTCTCTTCCTGAATACTCAAATCCTCAAAATAACGGTGAAATAATTCCAAACACTTTCGAAATAAATTTAAACAATTCATTTTTACCAAAATCAAACCACTGCGTTGATATACCGTACGATAGCGAAATCTATAAAACAATTTGCTCTCAACGAAAAACGAATTTTTTCCCACGAAATAAGGACAGAGATAATGAATATTGTTTTTTCAACACATTTGATGGGAACCCATGTCTATTAAACGTGTGGTTAAAAGAAATCGACGATTTTTATTACATCGACAACGAGACAATATTCGTTGAAAAATATAAATCCAAATTCAACCCAGATCAATGGGTTCGTGAAATCGATAACGAAAATGAAATATTCCTCTGCGGCACAGAAATTCCAATTTCGGACGAGAGAAAATTCTACAGCAAAGCTAACTACCTGATAACCAACATATTGGTAAAATTTTCAATTTTTTTTCTCATAGTTCATTTGATATGGAATGCGAGTGATAATAAATTGCAAAGTTTACCTAATAAAATAATGTACTCGTATTCGTCGACGTTATTGGTAATTTATATATTTTGGGATATGGAAGAACGACTTCCTTCTTGTCAAATTTTAGCTATACTTCTTCATTACCTAAGTTTATGCTGTTTTACGTGGCTTTTGATAGCCTCGTACGATTGCTGGCTAGTCATTTGTCATTCTTCTGCGAAATTTCAAACATTCGCTCGAAAGTCTCGTTTGAAAAGATACCTCATGTATTGTTTTTGGGGCTGGGGGTCTCCTCTGTCAATATTAGCAATAGCGTTGTATTTCGAATTCGCCCCAAATACCAAAATTCCTTGTTATATGAAACCAGGATATGGTAGATTGAAACAGTGCTTCGTGGCGCAAGAAACGCCATTGAATTATTTTTACCATTATCCCACCGCTGTGATCACTTGCCTTAATATTTCATTTTTTTTACATACTTTTTATCATATTTTTAAAAATAAAAAAAAAGATATTACATCGACGATACAAAATACCAATTCGTATGTTATTTTTGTGAGATTATCTTTAAATATGGGTATCGTTGCTTTCATGGTCCTGCTGTGGGCTTTGTATATATTGGTGGTGAAAACTGATTTTGTACTTTTTCATACCATACAGAACATATTTCAAGCTGCTCAAGGTATTTTTATGTTTTTATTATTTAGTTTAGATAAGAACATGATTAAAAAATTATCGCCGTGTAAATGAAAAATTTTGGAATCCCAGGTTTACCTACTCAGTTAATTAAACAATTTAGACATTTTATTAAAAAAACACAAAAGCGAACAATTGAATTGAGCGACAATAAAAACAGCATATGTGACCTTCCAGGAAAAAACCGACCTTCTGTCCGAAAAAAAAATGAAAAAAAAAGTGTCCCAATCAATCCAAAACAAATGATAATCATGGTTTTGGATTGATTGGGACACTTTTTTTTTTCAATTTTTTTTCGGACAGAAGGTCGGTTTTTTCTTGGAAGGTCACATATCGTGGAAGGGAAATGCGTAATTTAGTGCTTGAGTGATCAGCGAGAGGGTGAAAAGTAGAATTTTACAACCTTAGAGGGGAGGAAAACACATATTTTTCCTTCGAAAGAACCGTTTTTAAATTATACTGGGCAACTACGATTTTACTTTATGAGGTGATAATTAATGCCATAAATCGAAACTTTGAACTTTGAAATTGTATCCAAATACTTGAAATTCTAATTTACCTCGATTTTATTTTATGAATGCCGGAATAAGGTTGTCATAAAATACCATTTTTCTAACATCAACACTCCCTTTGACCACAGCAATTCAAATGAAAAATAAAGGTTTTTTTTTCTAACTCGAAACAACCCATAAGAACATTTTCAACCAAAAATTCAAAAAATTTCTCAATTGTTGTCCAGTGCTGTGTGCAAAATGTAATAATCAGAGGCGTGACGACCGGGGGTGGGGGGTGTCACACCCCCAGACCATCTCAAAGTTGTAAAAAGTTGGGAAAATTTCAGAATATATATCAAAAAAAATTTCGCCCTCGCTTCGCTAAGGCTCAGTAAATCATTTTGCACGATTCATTTTCAAAATGATATAGGTACGTAGTATAAATTCTCATCCCTGTAGCCCAAACAAATGACTATTTTCAAATGAAGAAAAAAATGCCCTTTTCGTTTACTCATCAGGGAGCTTCATGACAATCACAATCGTAAATGGAATTTTCAAACGTTTTTTGATTTTTCTGAAAGGAGGGGAGGTAAGTAGAGAGAAAAAAGCACGAATTTTAATGAAGAAATTTCAGGTTTTGAAAGCTACGTTTTCTTCAAAATTTTTCGTCCCCGCTTCGCTCGGACTTGATAAATATCCCCACATTCATTTCAAACGTATTTTTCGAAAATTGTTTGATTTTTTTTTACAAGAGTGTTGTCATTAGGTAATGTATTTTAGATGACAAAAAAGTGGGCAGCTCAAAAAAAGCAAGAGTAATCTTTGTTCAGATAATTTTCATTTTTCAAAAATGAGTCAGCAAATTTCTCCTTCTTTTAATAATATTGGAATAAAGTGGTGCATTGCACACTATCTCCAAACAAATCTTCTTGGTTTTCCGAGATTTTTTTTATTCATTTTGCGTCAATTCCAAAAAATCTTCCGACGCTGCTTCTGATTTTGGTTTTGAATAATTGGTTCTAATATAGGTAGGTAAAACTTCTTAAACAGTTTTTTTGGTTTTAATAATTTAATTTTTCGTACTTATCGATTCTGATCTTGAAATGGTTCTGTGTTTTTTCTTGGAAAATGATAAATTTAAAATTGGAAAATTTCGACGCACTGAAATATTTCCTACAAGTTGAAATTTTAATTTTTTTTTGGGGGGGGGGGAGGTAGGAAAAATAGTTGGGAATCCCAGTCATTAACAACAAAACAAAACCGAAAAACAATACCGAAAAAAAAAAACACAAAAAAACAAAACAAAAACAAAACCAAAACCAAAACGTTCAAAAAACCAATACCAATACCAAAACAAAATTTGTTTTTGTATTTTTTTTTTGGCACACAATGCAGCGTAGAACGGCTTTTCAGCGCCAGAGGCGTAGTCAAGGGAGGGGTTTGGGGGTCTGGACCCCCCTCCCCTTGAGGTCAAGAATTTTTGTGAAAAATTCCGTTTTTAGACATTAAAAAATCCAATTTAATCAAAGCTTCGCCCTCGCTACGCTCGGGCGTAAATTGAATCACTATTTCATGCAATATTTAAGACTAGAATGCGAAAAAGGCTCATTTTTACCCCTCCCTCTTCCCCCCAAAAATGTCTCGTTTTTCAAGTCTCTATACTCATTTTACAGCCACCCAAAAACAGCTTCCGACCCAGACCCCCCTTTTTGGACGCTTCTAGCTACCCCACTGTTCAGCCCACTAAAACTTATACTTAGCGACCGGCGATTTCAACTCAAGAATGAATCTATTAATGCAATATTATGCGTCCGATTAAATCTAAAAATAATGGAGAGCTTAGAAGAGCAGTCGCAAAATTAATCTGCAGTTATTTTTAATTTTTTGTTTCGAGGATTGAATAAAAATTTTCAAATTTTGAAATTTTTATACTTGTTGAATTGTTGTTACGCATGTAATTAGAAAAAAAAACAAAAAAAACAAAACCAAAACAAAAATGAAAAAAAAACAAAACCAAAACGTTTGAAAAACCAATACCAAAACAATACCAAACCAAAATGTTTTAAAAACCAATACCAATATACGTTTTGTTGTTAATGACTGGTTGGGAAAATTTGCGGTACACCCCCCTCCCCCAGGGCACATCACTTCCTCACGCCACTGTTAATAATATCTAATTGGAATCCAATAAGGATGATCATCCAACTAAAAAATGCAAATGAAACACGAATATTTTAATTTTGGTTAAATTTCAATTTGCATTTTTACGGTTTCAGTTTTAAAGCATGTAATTTTCACTGAAGAAAAATCAATATACCTATATACAAAAAATACTAAGAGCCGAAAAAGGTTCAGATGAACTAGAAAACTGAAATTTTGACATGTTATAATTACATCATGATAATGTTTTTTACATCAAGAATTGATCATACACCGAGCTATGTCTGAATAAAAAAATTTTCGCAAACCATTCTTGAAAATTTATTATACAATTCGTTTAAAAAGTAAAATGCTTTGAAGTAGACAACGATTTTCCCAAGTGTGCGCATTTTTTTTGGCAACAAATTACCTAAAACGAACGTTTTCACTAAGTAGGCCTAATATTATTTACATATATAAGACCAATTGACCATGATCTATGTTTAATCTAATAAAACCACTTGATTATCAATAGAGTTTGTTTTCTATGTAAAAAAATTAAGATCACACTTTAACTATACAGTATGACACAAAAGTCTTGTCCACGAAAAACACTTCATGATATCTCGAAACTGAAAAGAGATATCGGGATGATTCAAACGCACTGAAAAAAAAATATAATAAAATTTATCCAAAAAAATAATAACGCGTCCCAATTCTCAAAATAGGTAAAATTTATCATTTTTTTTGAATAAAATTTATTTTTTTTGATAAAATTTATTCATTTTCTGACAAATTTTATTATTTTTTCTGATAATAAATATTATTTTTTAAAACAAATTTCACCTATTTTGTGAATTGAAACACGTTATTATTTTTTATAAAATTTATTATTTCTGGGGTAAAATGTATCTTCTGTTTTTTCCGTGCGGCAGTATGTTCCTGGAGACAAGGATATTGAAGATTGATAGTCAAATTTTTAGTTCTACCTACAGGGTGTCCACAAATTGAGAAACGGGTTTTGGTTAAAAAATGGAGTCTGGGTTTTTTATGGATTTGAAGTCTACATACTGAGACGATTAAAATGTGATAAATTTTTTTCGAAACCGGTTCGAAAATTTGCAACTGGTTGTCAAAAATACTCCAAAAATCGAGATTGGAAAAAATTTTCCAAATGAAATTTGTAGAGCTTTGTAAGCCAAACATTGTCAGTGAACTTATTTTTTGAAATTTCAACAACAAAAAAAGATATGAAATTTTTTTAGATTTTCAACGGTGCGGTGTTCAACATTCATTTGAAAAAATTTTCATTTTTTTTTTTTGTTGTTGAAATTGTCAAGTTGCCGAGAGGCCGAGAGTGAACCGATTCAAAAAATCGGTTCACTGACCAATTGACCATATTTGGCTTACAAAGCTCTACAAATTTCATTTTGAAAATTATTTTTTTCTAATCTCGGGGGTATTTTTGACAACCAGCTGCAAATTATCGAACCGGTTTCGAAAAAAAATTATTACATTTTAATCGTCTCAGTGTATAGACTTTAAATCCATAAAAAACCCAGACTCCCATTTTTTAACCAAAACCCGTTTCTCAATTTGTGGACACCCTGTAGGTATGAACTGAAAATTTGACTATCAATCTTCAATGTCCTTGTCTCCAGGAACATATTGCCGTTTGAATCATCCCGATATCTCTTTTCAGTTTCGAGATATCATAAAGTGTTTTTCGTGAACAAGACTTTTGTGTCATACTGTATGTACCTATCAAATCAATGAAGATGATCACCTAGGCCTATTTAAGTAAGTATCAAAAATACTTGATGTAGGCATGTGAAAATATGAATATTTTTTGAAAGATGAAATTATTTTACCTAATAACCAAACTAAATTAAAGTAAGGTTCATGACCCTTCAATATACATATAATTCAACATATGTAACTTGAATAAACATTCCAAATTTATTATAAATTTGATCACTCTCATGGCTAAATCACGATTTTGACAGAAAATCTACCCATAAGACTATTTTTTCTTGAATCACTGGGTGGAAAAATGCAATTTTCATTGGAACGAAACGGTGGTGCGAAAACTTACGACTATTGACCTTGAAAACCATCTCAAGTTGAAAAATTATAAATAAATTGCGTTATCATTATTTGCATATTTTTTTACAACTGGAACACAACGATGAATAAAGGTAACCACGAAACATTCGAAACGAGTTTTTTCCTCGATAATTTTCAAGTTTCAAGATCGCGATTAACGGATCAACGATACTTCCATAACACGGATTTCGAATAAAGTTTCTCGACTGTTTGGCACAGCACCTATTCCTGGTTTTAAATCTTTATGTAACGTTCGTTAAGTACATTTATCTGTTTATTTATGCATTATTAGTTATGGCGAAAAATTCACGTTCAAAAAAATAAAAAACATTTCGTGTAGGGTAACACTGCTCGAATATTTAACATTGAATTCGCAGTGAAAATACATCAACAAAAACATGATGTAATACGGGTGATATTAACAAATATGTTGATATAACATTTTATTTCACCTTCTGTTTTCAAAGTAAGTATATCTCTTTACTTACACAAATTACAATAAAAATGTACCTATTCGTTGATATAATTTTGTCAAATGTAGGTTGTAGTCGTATAATTACCTATACCTGTTACCTACCTAACTACTTCTGAAGGGACATAGAAGTTTTTAAAAAATTCGCTTGTCACTGCGAGGTATGAAGTATGAACGAATTGATTTTTTTGATTACGAATTGACAGTTTTCTCATGTGTACTTGCTCTGAACCTTAAAGTTTCCTTCTACCTTTTTACATTCTTTTCAATGTTTTTTAAAAAAAAATCATCGGTATCATCAAATTTTACTCAAATTTTCCAATGAAAAATTTGATATATTTTTTTCATTCAGTAACTCTGTAGAATAAATATTTCGAAATTTAGGTACGATTTTTCACAAATTTTTGCAATCGCTTTCAAACAAACTTGAAGTCTTCAATAATTCAAAATTGCTTATTTTGAAATTGAAATAAATATTTTCTCTTTTGAAATCATCCAAGTAATTGAAATTGGAAAAACTAGGCATAAAAATACCACGAAAAATTGAAAACTGAAAAATATCCAATGCTGAATTTAAAAAAATTAGTTTTCAAGTATTCGTAATTTATTTCCAACGAAAAATCATATACAATTGTCCATATTCCATATCAAGAACATTTTTGACCACATTTCACCTCGATTTTTCATCCTCAATGAGTAAAAAAAATAACCAAAGATTAGTCCTCTTTTGACGAGACCAACATTCGTCTTTGAAGAAATCGTAAATTAACCTCCACGTAATACACGACAACAAACTAACCACGGAATTTTAAAAATTTTGGTAGTTTCTATAAAGAAATATGATACAATACTTTACAAAAGAATTTGTACCATTCTTGAAAATGAATTGAAATTGAGCCAACACATGAGGATTTTTTTAAAAAAAAATCTCAAAACAAATTTCTTTTACTTAATGATTTTCTAAAATGAAAATTTCATCAGGAAACTAACAGAGAGCAATAAAGCTCTCCTCGTTTGAAAATTTCGAGAATATTTCATTCTTTCTGAATGTTCATTTTATTAAAATCAAATATTTTATTCATTTATTTATTTTAAATCAAGTGTTCAAAAATCTGAATTTCAAAAGTTTTCAGCCCAACTTCCCAATCGAAATCAGGGGTTTTGCAAGACTTAATTTTCTCACCCTTCTTTTTTTTATCCTCAAAAAATTATTCCAATTTTTTTTTTTTAATAATCTTGATGAATGGGAAACCTGCTTAAATTCTCAAAAAAATTTTCATTAGTATCCAGAAAAAAAAATCAACGATCTTAAAACGTGGTTTATAATTTTGCCTTCTTTTTTCAACTCTCTCAATCATACTAACACGGTTTAACAGAGATGGGGGACTGCTGGTTAACCTGACTTTTTTTTACTACTAAATGGCATTCTGGTTACTACACAAAGAAAAACTAGAGCGGCAAGTCCGCTAAAAATGAAGAAATTAATTTTTTTTTAAATTGCGCTTTTCCGCTAAAATGCCGATTTTTTGGTAAGTAACTTAAGTTTTGTTTCGAAACTTCCTACCTACTTCAGATAATTTTAACCCTACTGAAAACTCAAATCCGCCTATCTTCCTATAAATAAAAAAGCATAAAATGACCCAATATTAGGTGGATTTTCCGGCACGGGTCACAATTTTTCAATAAAGTAGAAATATGTACCTAAAAAAAATGAAATTTCAATGAAGAATGCCCATTCCCTTCGCCAATCGTAAAACTTTTTTACCTTTCGCAGGACAATAAAATTATGGCAAAAATTTTGCTATCTTTCTTTCATTTTCCTGTACTTTTGAAGATTGTTCATGAATGAAATAATTTTTTAGCTAAGTAAACATTTGATTTCTTTGGGCATTCTGAAAAACTGAAAAAATATATGAAAATCAGAACTTTCAAAGAGTCGTTAGGTTCTCATAGAATTTATCAAGTGTCGACTGAATTAATTTTCAAACATTATAGGTAAGTAGACGAAACGACAAATATCAATTTTAATCAGTTTTACTAATTCATATTATGTGTTTCTCCTCCTTTAAAAAAAATTAATGAGTCATCTTTTTTAAATTCAACTTCTCTGAATACTCATGTTCTGGTTGCAATTATTGCATTTGCCATTTTCATAAGAATTAGTAGGGAAGGGAAGATTAAAAATAGAAAAAAATTCATACTTCAAAGTAGAGAAAAATTCATTTAATTCGAAAGATGAGGCTCTATGCCAAGCAAGATTTTGAAAATTGTCGAGTTTCTTTCAAAATTCGTTTTACAAAAAATCAAAAAAGTAAATCGGTAAGTATATTTTGACCATCCACTTCATAAATTGTTCATAAATTTATTCTCAATTTTCAAACCAAAATTTGAAAAAAAAAATTAAAACTCTGCTAAACCATTAAATCTCAATTTTTATCCAAAATAAATACGCTTTCTTTTCAAAATTTTTGAAAAATTGTCAATTTGTCAATTTTTTACATCAGAACTTACTGTGTCCTCGAAATTTGAGTTTGAAAATAATATTTTCACTCACTTCTTTTCCATTTTGAAAACAAAATTTTTTTGAAAAAAAAAACGTATTTCAAGCATTTCACACAGGTGAAGAATGAGTTTGACCGATTTCAAAAATCTTGAATAATAGCTAGGCAAACTCGAGTACCAATTTTTTTATAATTAGGTATTAAAATTCCATTATTTCTATTATTTCCAGGTTTTGAAGAGTCAATTTTTTTTTGTACCAAATCTCTTCCGGTCACTCTTTTTTCCTCCTAAGACATAACTCAACTTGCATCATCAACCTCTCCCTTCCAAAAAAACCCTTTTATCGCTCTTGGAAATGAAATTTCACAATTATGTAAATCTGAAATTTCAACAAAGAGGCTGATTTTTTTTTTTTTTAAATCCGGAAGTTTTGAAATTTTTTTACAAAAATTTTTACGACAGTTTTCTGAGATTAACCAAATATAATACAACTGAGGAGTGTCGTTGCAAAACGCAACATCTCTGAAGACCTGATTTTTGGGAAATTGCAAAAAAACTGTCATTCAAAATTGGGTGGGGGTTTTGGCTCGGGGCGATCTCATTGGAAAGCTTAGGACCCCAGCTACATGTTTTGGGGTCATTTCGCACTTGTACCTCAAGGAGGGTTGGAGGGGAGGGGAGCAAAAAAAAAAGATGTTGCGTTTTGCAACGAAACAAATTTTTTGTTGCGTTTTGCAACGACACTCCTCAACTCTCCCTATTTCGTATCCCTGTGATCTCTATATTTTCAACGAGAAAGAAAGTTTTGACTGTTTACGTTAAGTTAGTTGTTAAGTTAGTACTTTTAGTTAAGGTTTCCTGGTTGTGCGACACTGCGTGGCAACACTGCAGCGTACCAAAACGAGACCGTAGAGCGGTGCGAGAGCGGCGCAGCCATCTCACTTGTACTACGTGTTCCGTTAGCTGCGTATATTCTTGCTTTCCTTGTTAGATTTACGTTCAGTGACCTGTTGAATATACTTATTTATTTTGAGTCTCGTGTTTATTCTTCGAGATATTCGAAGCGGTATGTATTTTCCTCATCTCGTATGATCGTATGATTCTGTATTCCTATCATGGTAAGCAGAGCGTGTGAAGACGGTTTTCCGGCCGGTCTTAGCCGCCGGGAGATTTTCTTCTCACCTCTGAACTCGTTCATATTCATATTTTTTTGATTCCGTTTTTTACTTGCTTTTATTGAGTGGCTAATTTAACTGAAAATTCGCGGTAAAATAAATTCGCGTACGTTATTAATATAAGACATCATAGATCGATAGCTAAAACCAAGCCAAACACTTAGATCGATTACAGAGTAGAGATTAGAATTCTCCGTTGATGAAATGTTTACTGTACATTACGACTTGTGTAAAAACTAGATCGAATATTTAAAATTATAAATCGGAAATAGAAGATCATTGAGATGTTAAGTTTAAGCATTTATGCAAGCCGAAAATACTTACGTTAGTTCCTTTTGTTGCTCAAAATTTAGAACGATATTAAGATTTAATTTGTAAATATAGTGAAAAATCTGCACTTCTGTTAAAATGATCGAAGAATTAAATCGTATAGACATATACCGAAATAGTGAATAAGAACGGTGGTATTTTTTTTAGAACGAATCATCAAATATGTTGTAGCTAGAGCAGAGTAAAACCTGCATAAATTCGCATAAATGTGATTATGGCATTAGATCGTTACTAGAATATTAAATTAAATGGAATTTTTTTTATTAAATCGTAAATTAGAATGGTAGCTACGTTGCAAAATTATAGAGTAGAAATGCTAGCAAGTTTTAACGAATCCTCAAACGTTATTTCTGTCATAATAATATCGATGTAGATGAACGATTTACCGAACTCACTAATTATTGTCAAATTAGATCGAATAGCCAGAAACGTAGATTCCGATACTTATTTTGTTAATCGAAAATATTGCATTGCAAGAACAGACTAGAACAATTTAGATTGATGTCGAATTTAGAGTAGATAATTAAGAGATGAATATGCTTTGTAACTAATATGTGTAAAAATTAGACTGAATATTATAGAACGCAGGTGTGAAACGAACGACAAATTTACTTCGAACGAAGACAGATAAATGACACTTGGATGTTTATGATACCTGGAAATTCAGACGTTACATACTCAAATTGGCGAAGACAGATTAAAACCTCATTGCAACGAGAGTGCGTCAGGTCGTAGCTATTAAATAAATTTAATTACTGATATTAGATCGATAGTTAGAATCATCGAATGGTCAAAGACATTAGATATATTAGAACGTATAACTGAATGACAACGTAGAATGGTGTAGTGAATGGATATATTGATTAGTATAAAACGAGAATATTACGTTAGATCGATGTGATAATAAATGTAATGTAATATGAAATTATTCAAGAAGTACCGTTTACTTTACTCAAATTAGATCGCGATTAGAACAATACACGTTACATCAAAAACGTTGAGAAATGGAATAGATGACACATACTGTACTAGAACGAAAATTAATATTTTTAAATGAATTAATGTCAATGATGTGTAATACTCAATATTTGTTAGAAGTTTAAGAAAAATTCAAGTATCAGATACGTGATAGAACGATTTTTTTTGACTAGACTTGAAAATAACTGAAAATTGTACAATACCTAATTCAAATAAAGAATACTGTGGTAATGATAAAATCATAGCTAGAAAGAAGAAATTAGATCGCGCATATAGTTGCTGTGAAAATTTAGCATATAGATATTAGAACGTTAGTTTAGATTTGTTCATTTAGAATATTATAAGAAAAGAAATTGAGTTCATTTAGATCGTTGATACGAATGTACATTACTCGATGAAATCGCTGGCAGCTGAAATATTCACCATTAAAAGCCTAAAATGAAAGATATCAAACACAGAAAATGAAGCAAACCGAAAATGATGACATTTATTAGTAGATATATTTATAACACGTAGACCGAAACTCATAATACTGTAGTTAGAACGATGCCGATTGCATATAAACATGATAAGAACGGCAAACGTGAATACAAAAGGACAGATAAATTCAGAATGTCCAATATGCGATGACGTCATACTTACACCAAGCGTAGCTCGTAGATAAGAACCTTGAACAACATTGAAGACGTTATACCTGCAACACGAATCGACTGGATTTTTCTTCCACATACGAAGTTAAATACAATAGAAGACTGAAAATACAAGATATTTTTTGTACATAGTAAAGTCAACGTAGAAATGACTCACCGGCCCAGTATTATATCAAAGAATAAAAACACCAAACCGATGAAGAATATTCCATCGATAGAATAGCGACACGATCGACGAAGAATTTATTGATAATATTCTCTTTCAACCCTCCAACAATGAATCGGAATTTGACTAAATTTTTTTTCTTCGGAATGAAACATGATAATAGATCGATAACGTGTTCCTTTTGGGATTTATTTTTTTGAATGATGACTAGAATTTAGAAGCATGTTATTTTTGATCGATGACTCATATTTGTAAAAAACCAATTTTATTTTTTAGAATGACGACTCATATCTAGAAAGGAATTTTTTTAAACTGATGATTCATACCCATTGTTAGAACGATGTATTAGATTGATGACGAATATCGTTACGATTGATAACGTTGAACAGATTAGATTGAATCATTTTTTTTGATTAAATCAAAACGAATTTTTGATAGATGACAAATACCAAATTCCTCACTATAGATTAAATTTTCAGATCGATGACGAATATCATACCTCCCAAGTGGAATGTTAGACGAATGACTAATACCAAATTTTTTTTCTTTTTACTAAATCGACCGAACTACAATAGACGGATTAAATTCTTTACTTTGAGAAATTTTAGATTGATGATTCATAAAGACGTATAGGCTGATTGAATCGGACAAATTTGAAAGTCAAACTGATTAGATTAAATTCTGTTTAGAATTCTCCGACTGGACTATTGATAGAACAATGACTAATATTAAATCAATGACCAGCATTAGATCAAGGGTTGAGTCTAGACTTGTCTATTCTTAATTTCGTGACTGATACTGTGTCTTGGAGTAATGTTAGCTCGGAGGGCTAACTCTAGATCCATTTATTTTCAATAGATCGATGATTAACTAGTAGATTGAATAAATTAACCAACTATTGACTCGTAGATGAATGCCTAATAGAAATTGAAATACTTGAAGAAAAATATGGAATGTGCAAAATACTAGATAATGACGTTTCTCTTAGATTGGTACTTAGAATCTGATTAAAATTAATATTAGACGAATTTTAGATCGCGCACACATAGAGTAAATAGAATGAATAAATCCTGACTAAATGGGCATAAGATAGAATTGGTCGTTGAAAAATTTAGATGAACTTATCGTAGATGTTTTTTGTGAATTAGCCATTCAATAGTTAATGTGCTTGATAGATGCATGAATAATTTTAAATCGTATACACACTTAGCTGTCTAGTTACCCTACATGGAGAAATGGAGTTTTAGCATTGTTTATCCATAATCAAAAAGCCTAATTGCAAGGGTGAATTTCAGTGAATGCATAGATAGCAATTTTTCTTATATAATATTTTAATTAGATGAACGGAGTTTGGTAAAACCCAGTCAAAGAGTGGTCTCCGAGGTTAATTTTAGATCGAATAATTAGTGGAGTAAGGCCCGGACATAGAGTGGCATCCGTAAATTAAATTTTTATTAGAAGTTTAAGCCCAGTTATAGAGTGGCGGATTTTTTTTGTGATTACTTAGAAGTTAGAAGGCTGGTCCGAAAATTTATTAGACCATATTAGATCGAAATTTAAATGGAGTAAAGCCCAGTTAAAGAGTGGTTTCCAAAAATTTAGATGAATTTAAGAATGTTTCAAATGAACTTTAGATGAATTTAGATCATGGATATTTTTTTTGAAATTACCTGTGTGGATATTTTTTTTTGAAATTACCTGTGTGGATATTTTTTTTGAAATTACCTGTGTGGACATATGAATTTTGAATGAATTTAGACGTTTTTTTTTCTTAGAAGTTGTTGAAATTTAGATGATTTAGATGAATTTTATTGAACAAGTGGAGTTCATAAAACCATCTGGAATGGTCTCCACATATAGGCCTGTTCACTTAGACGAAAATCAATTTTAAATAATTTTCAAACAATGCATAAATTTTTTTCTCAAATGCTATCAACTGCTACTATGCTACTGTATTTAAGATTGATCTGTACGTACGCCAGACAATCAAATATTGAGACAATTCACTGAAATTCGCGAGTGGTTTATTTGGTGCGATGGTAGCTGGGCGTACAGCAGGCTATCAGCAATCCAAATAAATCAGTACAGTATAGAAACAGTATGCGAAACGCTACCTAGTATATACTTGCCGTAAGTCTAGAAGGACTCCATATAGACTTACGCTCGCCAAAACTGAAGCAGATATCCATAACTCCAAATAGAAAATAAATATTGAAATTTAGACTGATGAAAAATAATATTAGAATGATTATTAAGATGAAATACTAAAGCAAACGAAATGTTCTGCTTTCTGATTACAGAAAATGTCGACCTTTAGAGGTAGAGGAAGAGGGTTAGGAGGAACTGACCGTGGAAGATACAATAGACCGAATTTTGGAGCGCGTGGAAATCCGCCTATAGATCCGAGACAAGAAGAAGAAGTAATATGCTTAGATTGAAATTAAATAAAAATTAATTAAATATGCTTAATGCTTACTGCTCATATCGCATTATATAGGAGTCTGCTTCAGAAAGTGATCTATCTGCCATGTCGATGCCTCCATCTGAGGAGACATTTGGAGTCAAAGGTAAACTACAGAACAGCTCGAAATCATTTTTAGATCAAAGTATATGAAATCGAAAACAAAGAAGTCTAGAGCGAATAAAAAGCGCGGAAATAGGCGCGAAAGTAGAAGTAATTTAGATGAAAATATTAATAGACCAGGCCCGTCAGGTATCCCTCGAAATCAACAAATCCAAAGATACAATACGACGTCTAGATCGAGTAATAATATTAGAATAGATGAAAATTTAGAACGCCAACAAAGGGCGATAATGCCTAGTAGCTCGACAATATATATTTCCTCATCAGACGATGAACCTGTAGAAATTGAGGCACCTAGATCGAATAAAAATAATGTAGACGCTAGACCCGAAAATTTAGAAGATGTAAATAGACATGAACGCGAAATTAATGATTTAACAATGCGGTTTATTAGAACGATGAATAATTTAGATCGACAAATGTTCGAACTTTTAAGTCAAAATAACGATGAAATGAGACATAATTTTCAACCTTTATCCGATATAGTTATAGATCAAATTCAACATGAAATTTTAGAAAGAAATTTTGAACCTAGACGAAATCTTAGATCGAATTCGCCTAATAATCGAAGTGAAAGCGAATTAGAACGAGAACGCGATTTAGAAAATAATTTAAATGATACAGATAGTTACAGTTCAAACTCGCCAGAAACAAGTATGTCGAATTCTGACTACTCAGATGCTATAGATGATAGTTTTAGATTGAATACTGTTAGATCAGTGGACCCTGAACCGAATGTCAATATCGTTAAATTGATTAATTGTAGAAACAATAAATTAATTACCGAAATTTATCAACCTCAGATCGATGAATATAAAATAATTAAAAAGATAATTAGAAAACTCAATAAAAATAAAAATAGAAAATTACGTCGCAGACGTTAAATAGATTGAATTAGAATGCTTTCGCTTATGCTAGTTGCTTTAGATGTAATCCAATAAATAAATTAGTTAAAAATACTTAAAACTAATGGTAACTTTGTGATCTAGGATCGAATGTACTTTGAGAATTTTCGCCCTCGAGTCGATGAGAACGGTCGTCCAACCGAAAGACCGAATAGACCGATCCCTGAATACGTAAATACCGAAGATATCACTGGTTGTCACAGATGTGGCAGACTAGGGCATCGTAGACCGAAATGTAATTTCCAGAAATATTGTTATAAATGCAAGAACGACGGACATTACTCGATGGATTGTCCCACAAATACTACACAAAGTAAGAAATAAAAATGTAAAATATATAGATCAAAGCATGACATTAAAATAAATTTTGACTAGAAGTTGTAGAAAGCTTAGAATAGCATGATAAATTTAGATGATTGATTGCATGATTAGTAAACTGCTTACTGTAGATCGATCTGGCATGTATTAAATTAAAACTAAGACGAAATGTAATTAATACTATGTAATCTGTTATTATTTTTAACGATATAGACAGAGCAAATATTGAGATCGCTTTGAATAGACCGCTTGAAAATATAAGCCATGAAGACGCGATGCGAAATCTCCGAGACGACGCTAATCGACGATTTAATGAACTAGCGAATAGACCGAATGTACAAACAAATCGACCGACGCCCGAACGACGAGATACGACGCCGCAGCCTACGTACAGTCAAATTACAAAAACTCAAAGTAGTAGATCGACGACTCCGACGAAAGCGGCAACAAATTTAGAACAAAGCCAAAAATTAGAATTAGAACCCGCACCGGAAAACGAAGAACAAAGATACGAATGGCTCAGAAAACAAAATGAAATAATACAGGCCGAATTACAAAAAATGGATCGTGAACGCCGACGAATCGAAAATCAAAAGGCCGCAGCTAAAGTGAAATACACAACTGCGAACAAAAACTATATCACATGCCACGAAAAATTTGTAGAAGCCAGAAAGATCCTGAATTCAGCGAACGAAGATAGAACGCGGGCGGCAGACGAGTATCAGCATATTATCGGCGAGTACCCGCAGAATTATGAACCGATAAACCTAGAAAATTTAGATCGACGAGTTGTTTTTGCGGACGAAAGACCAGTAGAAGTTAGCGAAAATAAGATCGAAGACGTCGAAATACCAGTAGACAGAAGAACGTACGACGAAAGCTATATAAATATAAACGAAGCCCTTCCCGAACCGCTGCCACCAGGGCAGATGATTTCGATAAAAATTGTCAACAAAGCGATCAGATCATGCCAATTGGCATGGCACATAGAATCAAACGTAATCGTACCAATACCGCCGGGCAGAGACCGCCTGAATTTGCGCCAGTAATGATACGACCATTAAACTTAGAAGTTGGAGAACGATTGAACGATGGCGACAGTAACGACGACGATGATTTTCAAAACGACGATTTTATAAAGGATATTTTAGACGGCGAAACAACCGATGACGATAGATCGACTAGAAAACAGAGCAAAGAAGGCGATAAGATCGAATCGAATAAAAGGAAAACAAGCGATCGTTACAGGAAGATACCTTTCAATAATAAGAAATTGCAACTAGACCGGACGAAGATTAGAAATACTGAACCTGAAGAATCGAAGAAAAATAATACCACTGACGATGAATTCGCAAAGAATTTTGATAAAAATTGGAAAGCTACACCGCTTGAAGAGATCGATTTACGCGACAATAAAAATACAGCGGAAAAACAAGATGATGTCGCTGAACCTGAAGATTGGGCGAAAGAAGCTTTGGAGAATCCATGCCCAAGCTTCGAGTATAGACCGTTTAATAGCGTATTACCTCGCTACGTCGACGATGTAATTAGAACGGCGTCAAACCAAATTCGAGATGATAGACTTGTAGTAGGATACGTACCAAATAAAATAATAACACCAGTGATAACGTGGGATAATCAATGTATTGAGCACGAGAGAGAAAACCAGTACACGTATAAGTACACGAGCGAGTGAGAAGTACAAGTGTCACGTATCAGACGGAGACCGATGCGGACGAGTTCAGGTAGTTCAACGTAGTGAGAACGAGCAAGACAGCTGCGCCGCTCTCACACCACAACCGACAGGCGGTGCAGTGTTGCCACCAGTGCGGCTACGAATGTCGTATACAATTTCAGTTTAACACGAGACCGTAGAGCGGTGCGAGAGCGGCGCAGCCATCTCACTTGTACTACGTGTTCCGTTAGCTGCGTATATTCTTGCTTTCCTTGTTAGATTTACGTTCAGTGACCTGTTGAATATACTTATTTATTTTGAGTCTCGTGTTTATTCTTCGAGATATTCGAAGCGGTATGTATTTTCCTCATCTCGTATGATCGTATGATTCTGTATTCCTATCATTAGTAAATATCTTCAATAAATTATTCTACAACGAGCCACCTACATACTCCAAAAATAAAACTTATCATTTTCTTTAATGAATTGAAACACATCCATTTTTTTCTTAAACGTGTTAAGTAGTGTTAAGCAGTAAATATTATAAGCGTTGTATTTCTTTAATACAAAGTAATGTGTGATTAATTTCACTAAGTTCCTTGTATCGTTGGATAATTATCATTCTGAAATATGTAAAAGTACGTATCTAACTGTAAAATTATTATCACGTAACTGCATATTCGAATAATAGACAGAAAAATTACCTATCTAGTAACAGTTTCTCATCAAATTTTAATACCTACCTCTACTTATAACCTATTTTTCGACACTCGAGTAGAAAATAACCATCACACGTTTGTAAAATTTTTACACCCTCTTGCTCCACTCCCTCATCAGAAGAAATTTACTAGGTAACATCTCCAAAAAAAAACTCGTATATTCTCGAACAACCGATAATTCTATAGGTAGATGGGTTCACGAGTTGACTAAAAAAACTGGTTTTCGTGTACAGTGAATTTTCATTTCAAAAAATAAAACTCAATTATACGAAGAATTCGTACAAAAATCCACATAGGTACGGCACCAAGATACCTATCGCTGATTGTTCGCATTATATCCAACCATCATTCATAGCCGGATGCTCATTCTAATCAGTATAATTCAGTTCTCAGCGAGATCTTTATCAATAAAATAATTACTCTCGGAATGTACCCAAAATAAACATTCAATCGACATTATCAATCATTCAAAACATAGTCCTTTTGGAATAAAAAAACCAACCTACTCGTGAAATTAAATGGTTCATCCGACATGCGACCAATTTAGCTAAAAAGATGACAAAAAACAAACAAAGCAAATTTCAGAGGTCCCACCATGTATGTCTATGTACCTAATTAATTAGCCGCTAAGCAGTGTAAAAATTACTCAATAGATTCAAACGCGCGTCACTCTGGTAACACTGAAAATACCGACAGGAATGAAGCAAGACAGGTTTTCAATTTAATCTTTGTACCTGTAAAGTGGAAAAGATTTGTTTTCGTGTGATCTCGCCGAAGGTTTAGCAATGAAATATTCATTTTCGCCGAGAAATATGACGATATGTGAGTACCTAAATATTGTTTTGAATTATATTTAAATCAGCTTTTTTTATTATTGCTAATTAGCTTTAAAAAAATTAAGTGATAAAGTTTTATTCGTGTATTGCGATGAGGCGAAGAAACTTTTCGGCATGATTTTGAAAAAAAAAATTCAATTGCACGCACAATTCGTGAGCTGTGAATTAATTCGTAACTGACGTCGACGTATCAAAATATGATTACAAGTTATGTGAAAGATGAAGTTTTTTTCGCTCATTATTAAAATTTTTGCGTCGTATTATTTTATTGTCACAAAACATTTATCATCATGGTAAACATTCCACCTATTTTACAAGGCGTTTTTTTATAAATGAATTTTTCTATAGTGAAGTACATATAGGTACATTTATTTACGTGACTGAAGTTGGACAGTTTCAAACGAATAATTCAAAAGTATGAAATTTTTCGATTTTCGCCCGCTTTTTATTTTATCAAAATTAAAACGAAAACGCGATGACTCGACGTGGCATTTTAGTTCGCTTCAATTTGTGAATAATTTAAGAGATATTATCAGTAGAATTTTAAAAATAGATTCGTCAGCAAATTGTTTAGTTTTTTCATCCAATAAAAATTTTTTCAGAAATTGTTTTGAGGAGAAAAAGAGATCGATTCATTTAAAAAAATCCCATGGAAAACATGAAAAACTTGAAAAAAATTAGATTCTGAATTTTCACCAAGAATGTCCACATAATTTTGAATCAAATTTGGCTGAGGGAAAAAACTTTAAAAATATTATTTCTTTTTTTCACTGTTCTGTATCTAATTGCACTTCTATTTCTGTATTGAATATTTGAAAATTAAAAAATTAAAAAAATCTACAGGTTTCTCTTTCATTTGTAAATCAGTGAAAATTATTGAAAATCATTGGAAAACATGTAAAATTGTATCACAGTAATAAATCAATGAAAAAATCTATTAAAAGAAAACAGGAGAAAATGCTAGAAAATCAGTGAAATTCTTTTAAAAAATTAGCAAAAAATCAAATAATTTTGTTGATTTTGTCTGTGCTGCAATTTTGATTTTTTTCAGAAACTTTTTAATGATTCGAAAATCTAAATGAGAGAGAAAGCAAAAATTTTGAAATTTTACCAATCTTTGAAAAGTAGGAAAAATATGATTAATTTTTTATTCAATAGTAGATGAAATATGTATATTGGAATCAAGAAATCATCGGTTTTAATCAAAATGATGCGTGAATTTTTCATTAAAAAAATCAAAACTGGAATGAAGTGGAGGGAGGAGGATCTTGAAAGAAAAACTGAGATATGGTTTCATCGCGTATTTTTGAAGACGTTCCATAATTTCATCTTTTTTTACCAATTTTTTTTTGACTTAATAACAGATTAATAGGTCTCTCTAAATTTCTAAAAAAAAAAACAACAAAATAAATTTGAGCCTTTTATTCGATTAAATAAATTTAATCAATCAAATGATGAAATATTAGGCAAAAATTCGAGATTTCATTCATTTTAAAGAATTTTTTTACTTCAAATTTCAAATTATTAAAAAAAATAGGTAATTTTTGGTTCTCAGCATTTTTGTAAAAAAATTTTAAGACCTTTATATTTTCAAATTCATTCTAACCCCCTCCTCCTTCCCTCCCTCCAAAAAAAGTAATGAAATCAGCACATCTAAAATAAATTAGGTTCAAAGAGTGACGAATAAAATTTATCCAGAATTATTTCTCGAAAGTATCACAACTTAATTAATTCGTAAACATTCACAAAGAAAACCCCCCTAAAAAGGAATTGAAATTCCACTAAAAAATAGTAATAAAAATATATCAAAATGACGCACCACGATCAATTTAATGAATGAAAAATAATTTCCCCAAATTATTCACTTAAAACTTCGGCGTTGTTCGGAAATTTACGTGGAAAATTTGTCACCGTCATCGCAAACACGAGAAACAATTTAAACACGCCAGGAAAACAAAATTTCTCGATTCTCGAATAATGTCAAAGAAAAACGTAAGTTGACTTCTCTCAAGACCTTATTTGAATGCAAGGCCACATAATTGTTGATTTTCACAGATTCGAATTCTCTGTTAAAATATTCCATTTTTAATTATTTTCTTCGATAGAAAGATACAGGCACATTAGGAAAATTAAAATTTAAATAGAAAATACCCCTAAAATAGGAATAAATTTTTTAAATAGCTGACGTCCAAGGTTAAATCTAATTAATTCAGAAGTCGTTGTCCTTTAAAACGGATATTGTGGGATTTGGGGTTAGGGATTTACGAACAATATCCAAACACAATAATTTTTTATGGCTCGCGTCTTTCTCATTATAATCACTTAATGAAGATATAAAATGCTGAATAATCTGACATTGATATGAGACGGTTTTTTTGAGGGTTATGGTTTATTATCTCGGCTAATAACTTCCAACTTTTTATACCATTTTTACAAAGAATTTTAGCCAGAAATGATAAAAATTACACGAATTATCAATTATACTACAACTACACATACGCATAATACCGCGAAAGTTGTGGCGTAAAATACGAGAATGAATCATTTGACCACGATGTTTAGTTGAGATATTTGATGCGTCGATTAGTAGATTTTTTGTTATCATCGATAACCCAAATCTTAAGTAAATAGTAACTTCGAACCTAATAGTTCATGAAAAGAAGACATTTACTTACAATATGCACCTACATAGATTTATTTTATCGAATGTTTGATACGAGGCAAAGTTGACCTTTCGTTTTGAAAAAATTAATTTTTCTGGTGCCTCGAAATTGTCGCCTTGTCGTCTAAGTAATTACGATTTTTTTTTTCTCAACTATGGTATTTGTTAATTACAGGAATATACAATTAGCTTATCGGCCATACGCGATTTTCTTCCTGCTTATTTATCCAGTTGTCGCAGAGGAAACCATAAAAGTTTTTGACAACGATACTCAACTCATCCGAACATACAAAGAAGAGTAAGTACAGACGAAAATTTTTTTCTAGATAGCGAATGTGTCTGTTTAAAATAGATACTGCATAAATACCCAAGCGTTTGTTAAATAAACATGACTTGACGTAAATTTAACGATAAGTCGATGGTGGGTGTGTAATTCGTGTCGCGGGTACATGTCAAAGCAGATCGTTATCAGTTTTGAAAATATTTTATAATTCATCGACGATTCGATCTTTTTGACTAATGTAGACAAATGTTAGAAATGTACATAAGTACAACTACAAGGCGAAAAAAAATTATTACGGAATGACTCACCCAATCGTGTCATCTTTTCTAATAGTTTCCTCAAATAGAGAAAAATTATAGGAATAACCCATTTTTAATATCAGAAGTAGAAAAAACATGTTGGGTTGGATATGACAGATATTCCATAAAAAAAATTATGAACCATTTTGAAGTGAATTTTGATGTTATGGATGTACTTAACTTAGATGAATTTGAAAGAACATAGAGATTTTAATTGAGTCATTTTGGTCATAGAAAAAGATTTTGTGCAGAGGGAATTCCAGTTCAAGAATTTGATTGGAAAAGCTCGAAAGTTGATGTTGTTGAGAAAATGGGCAGCATTTGAAAATTTCTTACTATAGGATCCAAATTTCTCAAGCCAAAAAAATCTTTCTCATTTTTTTCTACTGCAAAAATTTGGTGAAAACCTTCCCAAACAAATTTTCTAGCCTGAGTATAATTTTTCCGATTAAAAATGCTACCTATTTTGTCGCAAGCTACCTTACTTCTCTGCAATCCCATTCGGCCCAGCCCTGCATTTCGTGATTCAAATCGAGCTTTAATACTTTTAATTTTTTAAAAAAACTTCCAAATTTATCTCCTTAAAATTGAAAAAATCATTGGAGCTCAGAAATTTCGGAAAGGATATTCGAACTTTCTCTCAATAGAATTTCAGCCCCTCTCAGACATAAAAGTAGGTAGAAATTACAAGAAAAGAGATTTTTTGGATTAATTCTTCTTCGATGAAAATTAAATTGACAAACTGTGATAAAAAAATATTTAAAAAAACAATTTTTCACGAGTTTAAAGATGAGTTTATTTTTGGAGTATGTTAGTCAATTTTAAAATTCTGTCAAGTGTTTTTATATTTTAACGAATCTGGTCGAAGTTTTTCATTTGAAAAAATGAAATAAAAAATTTAGAAAATTTGAATACCTATAATTCAAAACTCGACAGGGAGCAATCTTTCATTTCATCCAAACGAATGGAATTGGAAAAAATCAAAGAATAGTTTTTCACTAGACAGGTATTAAAAACAATTATTGCTCGCGAAAAACGTTTCGATCAAGTATCTAACATATGTATTAAATTTAGATTTTAGACCCACTTATTGTACAAATAAAAATTACGCAAAAAATATATTTAGCTTAAACTAGACAAAAGCAAAATAATTTTTCCATCCAACGTTCAAAATCACATAATTTTTAGATTTTCTGTCACACAATCCTTATTTTTTTCCACTTCGGATTATATTTACCTCTTATGGAACAAATCAAAGAAAATTGACGGGAAATTTTTCAACCCCCCCCCCCCCTTTAAAACAAACTTCGTACAAACACATAAAATGGCATCCGACATAATTTTTAATTTTGAGTGAGTTCTCAGATGTTTTCATGTGCCAATTTAGATGTTTTTCAAAACATTTTCAAGAAAATGACATTCCATTTTCCAGGGTTGGACAAAATCCGAGACAAAAGGATTTAAAATCTGAAATCCGGGATTTTCTACAAAAATTGAGTTCAAATTCAAAATCATCCGTATCATAGGTTTTGAAAATTGAAATTCAGAAAGCAGAATGTGACCCTGCCGTAAAGAAGGGACCTTTGTGTAAAAAAAATTGTGTTTTTATTTTTATGTTTGGTTCAGATTTGGGGTCATTTTGATCGAAAAAGGAAAAAATAAGACATAAATTTTTTTACACTTTGTACCTTCTTAACGGCAGGGTCACGGAATTAAAAACTAAAATCAAGGTAAAAATAATGGAGAAAATATTGCAAATTTCAATTGTTTCTCGTCTTATCTACAAACTGATAAAATTAGAGGGGGGGTCCAGATACTTGATATAATTCGGAAATACACGACAATGACTAAAAAACAAAGCCTAACACCAATCAGCTGATCAGTAACACAAAATTGTTTGGATTTTTAAAATAATGGGCTTTGAAGAAATAAGGATTACGAATTCGAAATTCAAAATTCAAAATCCGTCGTGGAAGTAGATTTAAATTCGAAATCCAGATTTTGAGATTTTTTTGGATTTTAATTTTAAACGGATTTCAATCCTGTCAAACTCAGTTATCTACACACAAAAAAATTATTTTCTGAAAATTTCGAAAATTTGAACCTCATTTAAAATGAAGAATTTAAAGAGAGGGGCCTAAACTCACGTCTCATTTTTTTCTAACCATGTCGCTCGTTTTTTGAAAAAAGACACAGATTCATTAACACTTCTACGTCTTTGGTTCAGCAAAAAATCTAAAACCACACATAATGTTCCTTATCAAATACCAAAAGACTTTTTAAACCTCGAGGAGAAATAAAGGATGGGATCAAAAAGTTAAAAACAGTAGTTTTTCAAAATTACACAATACTTATGAGCCCGGATATATGCAAAAATTACTCTTCAAGGCAGGGCATAGGAGTCAGCAAAAAAGTTGACTCCTGACTCCAGCTTGACTCTGGAGTCAAGATAGAAAGTTGTCTCCTTACTCCGGCTTGACTCCGAAGTCAATTTCAGACCTTGACTCTTGACTACAGCTTGACTCCGGAGTCAATTTCAGACCTTGACTCTTGACTCCGACTAGACTCCGGAGTCAAGCCGGAGTCGGAGTCAATTTGGAGTCAGTTTGACTCCGACTCCTATGCCTTGCCCTGAATATTGTGATTAGGACATAGAAACCGGAGTCAAACTGACTCCAAATTGACTCCGACTCCGGCTTGACTCCGGAGTCAAAAAAGAAAGTTGACTCCTGACTCCGGTGTCAATTTTGGACCTTGACTCTTGACTCCGTTTGACTCCGGAGTCAATATTTGACCTTGACTCCCTGACTCCGGCTTGACTCCGGAGTCAAACCGGAGTCGGAGTCAATTTGGAGTCAGTTTGACTCCGACTCCGGAGTCGACTCCTATGTCCTGCTTCAAGGTGTCAAAAATTGGTTTTTGAATTGACACTGATTTTGGGCTTTTCAGAAGAAATAGAACCAAGGGAAAACCACAACTGAAAAATCAATTTTTGAACTCTAAGGGTGGTTTCTCTTTCTATATTCAAGCTTATAGTGCATCTTTACCTATTTCGAGCATCCATAATCAAAAATCCCACCCTCATCTAAAATAATATAATATGGTAGATATCAAAAAAAAAAAAGGAGAATTGAACCATCACGTTTTTATAAATCTATGCACACGCCTTCTTCTATTTTGAGCCCACATCGCAAAAACACCCAATAAATTATTAGGCACTTTAAAATGACACCTTATAATTATATTCGCCTCAATTGCACTTTTTCGTTCAATTATCGTTTCAGAATATGCCAACTCAAAGATACCTGCACCAAACTCGATCAAATTCCACCAAATCTTCAAGATTTAAGAACCAGAAATTGCATGTGCGATAAAAACTGCCCTTTCTACAAAGATTGTTGCCAAGATGCAAATCGAACCGCAGTTACCGTCTCTGTACAGTTCATCTGCACACAAACTCCATTCGATGGCGGTGTCTACATGATTAAATCATGTCCCGACGAATGGAACGTAACAGCGATCAGAGATCAATGCTCGGCACCAAAACCGATCCCTCTTACATACGACATTCTACTAAAATTACCAGTGACAAGCCTGGGCAATGGCATCACATACGGTAATGTATTTTGCGCCATTTGCAATACAGAAGATAATTACGTTTTTTGGGATATCGGTTTCACGTACGAGTACAACTCATCAATCGTAAATGTTTTCAATTCGTCTGTGATGAACATCAGCGAGTACAACATCGATAAGCAGATAGATGTGAAAGATATCCTCGCCAAATTAGCATTCAACGAAACTGGTCAAATGATTTGGAGTTCAACTGTAAACGACTCCGTTTACAAATGTGATTTACAACCAAAAGTACCTTCGAATTTAACTTTATTACGTTATTGCGTTCCTGACGTGATCGAGAAATGTCAAAATGGTAAAATTTGCGATGGATTCACATCCTACGTCTACTCAGATGACAAAATTTTTAAAAATTCAGAATGTGCAAGATGCAACGGCATAACAGACGAATTAAAAGGGTGTCCGGAAATTAGAAATAAAACCACGAGCCAAAATCTGACAGAAATTCGTATAAGTGATTCGACCATACCGAAAGTTCCTCACTGCGATGATTTCCCGGCCAAAAGTCCAGCCCACGAGTTATTCTGCGAAAAAATATATACTGAAGAAGATTGCTACGCATCTAAGCCATCAGGAAAACCATCAGTCTGCTATATTAGTAAATATTACTACCGAAGTAACAACGATTACTATTTTGTCAATAATGAGACTGTTTTTGTATACGAATACGATTCAGAATTCCCAGAAAACGAATGGGCTGCCTTTGACAGCGATAAAATATACGTCTGCGGTCGTCAAATACCGAGAACAAGGTATCAACAGATTATGAACACTATTAACGATATAATCACCGAAATACTCATCAAAATATCCATTATTTGTATCGTACTCCATTTATTAGCATTTTCACAGCTGCCCGAATTACAAAACTTATCCGGTAAGAATTTGGCATCTTTTTGCGTAGCTTTATTAGCAGCTTTTATATCGTTCGATATCGGACCCTGGCTGCCATCTTGCGAAATTGTTGCCATTGTAGAGCACTATTGTTTTCTCAGCTGCTTCACCTGGATGCTGATTATGTCCTATGACGTCTGGCTCAGTTTATACAGAGCTACGGCGAAATTTCGCACATCTGGTGGCAAACACCATTTTAAATTTCTCATTTATTCCATACTCGCTTGGACTTTACCAATATTTGTAGTAGCACCGGCCATTTACGCCGAATTTTCCCCCGCTAGCGTTGTCAGCTGCGATTTAAAACCAGGTTATGGTAAATTCGACCAATGCTTTATTGGTAAAAAGAACCCATTACTTTTTTTGTTCTTTTTACCAGCGACGGTGATATTTTTCGTGAATATTTGTTTCTTCGCCCATACAGCTTATATGATTTATTTAAGTCAACGTAAAACGGTTAATCCCAATACGAGACATGATTTTCGATTATACACCAGATTGGGATTATTAATGGGTCTGACTTGGACTTTGGGATTTTTTGTGACTGTCACCAATAGCGAAGTGATTGGGCTGCTGTTTACAGTGTTCAATATGTCCCAAGGTATATTTATATTTTTCGGATTCACCTTTAAAAGGAAAACTGCCAAGGGTTTGTTGCAACGTCATAGGGATAATAAATTCCTTAGTTCGACTTTTTCCACTTTCGTGTCGAATAATGATATGGCGACGGCCACCGTTGTATCGGAATGTGCCGCTGGTCCCAGACAGACTCAGATGGATGCGTTGTGAATTTGAATCTCGACTATTTTGAATTTTTTTTGAGTGATTTTTTTAAAGTTAAGGTGTAGATTAAGATTTTGAGTTTGTTTTCCGATTCGATACGTATTGCACGGATTTTACAAGAGGGCAGGGATTTTATGATAGGTTGAGGTTTTGTTATTCGTGGAAACTTTTTTTGAAATTTGATAGATTTTTGTGGATTTTCTATCTTTTTACCAAATTCAAAGGATGAGGATGAATAGGGAATTTGTGAGTTACAAAGGATTATTGTCATTTGATATTACAGGAAAGATGGAGGGGATGGAGAAAAAATTTGGCAATGAGGTTAAAACAACGATAAGTAAATCTAGAAAGGACAAAAAAATGAAAAATTTTTGACTGAAATAATTTTTTTTTTGATTTTATAATGGCATAATGGCACTATAAGTACCTATACAATTTTTCAGAATTGTTTTCTAACTCAAAATGAAAACTTTTCTAAAAATAGACTATTTTATCAATTTTTGACAAAAAATTAATTTTTTTTATCAAAAATGTAATTCTGCCAAGATGGAGACATCTGCCTCCTTTGTTCTTTTTTAATCTGATTTTTAGTCAAAATAGCGAAATTCTTGATTGTTGAGATTTGAATAATATTTTACCAACCAGATGAAATTCAAAACACGATTGACCAATCTCCCCTCCCCCCTCTAAAGACTTGGGTCGACTTTGCACAAAATATTATTTCGACCCCCTGATGTTGAAACGGTCTGTGTCATTTTTTTGAAAATAAAGTTTTTTACAATTTCGAGTTCTCTGAATCAAGCTGTATCGATTAAAAATTTAAAAAAAGTAAATTAATTAATTCAGAACTGAAGAAAATGAAATTGAAATTTACAAAGTCCATAAGCGCAATGCAAATGTTATGACGTTGTTTTGGCTTTCCTGTTAAAAAAATAAAATGAAAATGGCACTTTCGACCGTTTTAACATTCGGGGGTCGATTTCTTATAATTTTGAAAAATTTTGTATTTTGAATCGGAAAAAATGAAAAATTTGTTTCAATTCAAAAAATTGAAAAATAATTTTAATTTGAACAGAAATTTCTGAATTGTTAACCCTGCCTTTTTCCTAAATGATAGATACCAATTTCAATTTTTTCCTCAATTAAAAATTTTGAAATTTTCGAAAAAAACAAAAATTTTCTGTCTTATTTCAAGTATTACTCCAGAAGTTGTATGGTATTTCTTTGGTATTTTTAATATCTTCAAATATGACAAAAATTATTCTGAAAAATAAGCGTAAAAATCCACAGTTATTGTGACATTTCCAGTAATTCCAGTGCTGCTCTGGTGCTCGAACTATACACGAAATGCTTAAAAATGGCAATTTTTAGTTTTGAAAGATGTTCCCAAAACTTTTTTCTATTTTAAAAATTTAAAAAAAAATGGGACCAAGTTTTTCACTTTTTTTACTCCAATTCTCATTTTATTCATTTTCAAAAATCCAAGTTTTTCGCTTCTTTTTAGTTCAATCCTCTTTCCATTCATATTCCAAAATCCGATCAACATAAATATGTGATCACAATTTACGTACTTTCCTTTCTCCTATTTTTTCAAAAATTCAGCAATAAATCTAAAAAAAACTCGAAAATTTGACAATTATAAAAAAATTGATGGACCAATTTAATCAACTTTACTCGATGTTGCAAAATATGACAATTTTTTTTTTAAAAATGACCGAAAATTCGTTTAATATAAGCGTATAATTTTTTATCATTATCGAGAATATTTATCAAAAATGGAGGGGGGGCGTCACCCCTTTTTTCACTAATGCAGCAATCTGAAAAATTTTAGCTGACTTTACAAAATTCTCTTACTCGACAATTTCAGTCCTGAATTTTTTCATTCTCATTACGTTTCCAGCTCTTGAATTTATCGTGAGTGATATCTCTTACATAATCGATCGTGAGTACGTTTACCTAGGGATAAAAAACTCGACTCGTTTTGTGGTTTTTTTTTGCACTTACATGCTATTTTATATACGTACTTTGTGGTATTTTTTTTCCTAGTCAATATACTTATGCTTTGTTTTAAAAAAAAAGTTTATCTGTTTAAGAATTTTACACGTGTATATTTTTTAAAAACTTCAAATCGAATGATGACTACATTACTTGTGTATTGTGTTTTATAATGAAAAATGAATTAAAATAATTTTGCATTTTAAGAGATATTATTTTGCAATAATCATTTATTTTACATTGATTTTCTGAAAATTTTTGCTATCAATATTTTTCCTGCAGTAGGCAAGATTATAAAAAATACAGATAGGAATATACGTAGTTGGTAAAACTTTGTTTTTAATTATGAAAAAAGAAGGCAGGAGGAGCGGTGAGAGGAAGGTGGTAGCACTGATACCAGTAATTTTAATATTTAATTATACGATCATCGACTGATTTATCACATAACGTAAGTCGTTGGTCAGGTATTTCTCAACACTGCCCAATCCTTCTCTTCACACCGCTCATAAAATAGTGACACAACGTTCTAGGAAATTTAATGATTTAATCAATAAAAAAAGGCTAGAAAATTATTTTCGATCGCCCAAAACGATTAAATGTGGTTTTAAGACGTTTCGGAGCCTTTAGGAAATTTCGGGATTTTTCAGCACTGCGGAAAATTCCAGAAAAATGTATCGCCGTTTGTCGAAAAATTCAAAATTTTGGTTCTATTTTTACCCCAGTGGATTATTTTTTTTTAGATTTTGGGTCAAAATTCAATCAGAACTGAAATCCATTGATAAAAACTAATTTTTCAATTTTTTTCAGGGAAGGGAAGAATTGAAAATTTTTATGAACTTTTAACATCTATAATTTGGTTTTCTCTTGATTGATTATACCTTACCAAATTTTCATACTTATTAGAATCATGAAGTAATTACTGAATTTGAAAAATTCGCAAACAATTTGAAAAATGAACTTGAACATTTGAATTTTTGGTCATGATTTTTTTCATGATGTATTTTCAATTTGTTTTTGTTTTGCTTTTGCTTTGCATCAAAAATTTACTTCCAGCTGAGATAGGTACCTATCAATCTACATATGCATAGCAAACATTGTGATTCCTAATTTGATGTTTTTTTAGAAAATTTTTAGAGATTACTTTACAACTCTGTCCGAGAAATATATTTTAGACAAGATAGGTACCTACTTACCTATCTAATTTTCTCGTTATCAGGTTGAAAACAAACATCATTAAATTATCGTTCAGCTACGAATCCAAAATACATCTCAAAAGCATTTTTTTTTTTTTTTTGAATCCAGCGAAATATCAAAATACGTAAGAACATCAAATAAGTATAATGCTCTACGTTTATTTTCAAATTAACACGTAATTTCGTTCGGGGGAACAAATGGCAGAAGTAGCGTAAAATTTTAATCATTCAAGGTAAACTACCGCATGCATACGTACTTTAATTGAAAGTATAATTAAGAAGGTAATCGTTTCGTATACACGAAGACTAAAATACCAAATTATAAGTTATTTGTAAAATTTTCAAACATTAATGTAGTCTCACTTATTCGATACAACGTTTACCTACGTACTTGGTAATCGTACGTCCGTCGTATACCTGAACTGGTAATAAATATGCCAGCTGGACAATTTCGAATTGGGATTTTTACATCGGTCGCAATGATATTGACATCATCGAAATAGGTTCTGTATTAGGATAAGATTAGGAATTACGACCATATCCAAGTACATGAAATATTCCCAATAGAATTTTGATACGATGAGATTAAAAAGTAATATGGACGATAAATGGACTTTTTTTTTCATAGCTTATTATTCCCATAAACAGATCAACTGTTCAGTTGTGGTACATCTAAATGTGAATAAATGTTACCTCGATCGATACAAATACAAAAGAACTGAAGGTATGTTGATTTCAAAATTTTTAAATAAATTTAGAATAATATAGAATAGATAGTTCGTAATGTGAGCCTGGATATAGAAACCACCTTTATAGGTGTCAAAAATTGATTTTTGAATTGATACTGATTTTGAACCTTTCAGAAGGGGTGAGATGGAAAACCTCAACTTAAAACCCAATCTACATCCAAACTCACACTGATGATTTAATTGTAAAAAATCTTATATTTTTAGAATTATCACGCAATATTTTTTTACATTTTTTTTAATTGCTATTTGACATGAAAAAGAAAAAATTACTACCGTAAATTTAGGGTAACCAACGCGATTTTGAAATCGTCGATGAGCCACAACAGCTGCATTTTTCTAAATTCTAGGACCCATCAGGCTCATCTATGTTCCTTGTACAATAATAAACTATAATCCCACGCCCAAGTATCCATTTAAAAATTTGTACTAACCACGTGTAAACGATTTGAATAATTTTTACGATTTGTTTCAGAATCTAGCACAATTTTTTTTTAATCTCAGGCTGGGTCAAAAGACGAATAAAAAAAATCTCTAAAAAATATTATTACACCGAGAGTAAAAAATTAATTGCCTGTAACCATCGATTTTCATTCAAAATTCTAAAAATTTTCACCTCCAAATTACCTACATCATTGACTGAAGTTGGCCAATTTATTAGACGCTTCCAAAGTTTATCATGCATTAAAACGTTGGCGAGTACATAAATGTCGCAATAACTATTAAAAAACGAAATTCATTGCTTTAAAAGCATCGCGTGCGAGATGAGTATATATTTTTCAACGTGAACCTAATTTAGCATGCCTTTAGTGTGATCACGTTATCCCTCAGGAAGTAGGTATTTTTTCTCCTTCATTCGAATAACACCACACAAATTGCATGAAACGTATCGGTGAGCGGTGACTTGGGTTGTGTATTCCTATGTTGATTATTCCATCACAATGAATTTTTTTCGATTTTCGGGACGGCAAATGTCACAGCGAGGAAATGTGTTGAAGTCGTATTATTCCCACGTAATGTTTTAAATTAACCTTTGAGTAGAATTTCGACCTTATATGCAGAATCATTATGTAATTAAGTAGTAAACTCGGTAACGTTTTGCATTTTTCATTCAAGTAGGTAACTAGGGATGCATACGTTGTAAAAACGTAGATAATTAAAATTGTTCAAAAGTAGAATTGAGTAAATTTTAAGAGAATTGAATTACACTAATTTTCCTCGCAGGAAGAAATAATTAAACACACAAAAAAATGATCAAATGATATAAAGATTGCAAAAGATTGATAAAATTATTAAAATTCAAAATTCTAATATTTTTCAAAAATCTACAATTTATGATAAGGCCTTAAGCATAAACAAAAACAAAAAATGGTTTGAAGCTTTGATTCCTGAGCCGGCCATTTTTCCAGTAAAATTTTTTTCATATTTTTGGATAATAAAATAGGACTTTGTAATAATTACAATTAGACTATTATTTATTGATACATCATTTAATTTTTCAACTGTTTCTAATCAATTATCACCAACACTTCAATTTCAGTCTGATTAGATACTACAGAAATGAAGCATTCTCTCAACTACGCATTAATTTTTATCACATTTCAATTGTTCATTTTACGTAGCATTTCGGCACAAGACGATGGGTAAGAATTTCACGAAATTTGTTTGAAAAGTCTCTGCACATTTTTTTCTGTTTTAATGATTATGCCATGTTGATGAAAGAGTCATTCCTGATAAGGGTCAAAAATAGCCCTCGACCCAGGATCAGTCAAAAGTGACCCAAAATGCTGGAAAAATTTGACACCCCCCCCCACACTCATCCCCTCCTAAATTATGGCATCCCATGTCGAGAATTGAACAGTTGATATCTCTGGAAGAAGTGAATAAAAAATAATGAAATTTTCACAGATTACACAAGTCGACAAAAATTTTTTTGCTCTGGGTCTCATTTCTAATTTAAAAATTCTGATTCTAGACATCAAAATGTATCACCTCGCTCAATCCTGGCTTCAAAAGTTGGCTGTAAGTGAGTTGATTCCCAAAGAAAAATTCGTGTAAAAATATAGGGGAATTGATTCCTTTTTTTTTGATTATGTATATGAATTGGTTCCCCTTTTTTGGGAGTGAATATACGAATCGATTCCCATTTTTTTGACGGAGAATAATCCGAATTTTGTGTTTTAAAGATTTTTATAATATTTGTTATAAGATCGGCGAATACTTGAAGAGTGTCATTTCTCATTTGGGATTGAAAAGTGTTATAATTTGAATTTTTGCTAATTTTTAGATAATTTCTCCGTTTTGGAACCAAAAAAGGCTAAAAATATTTTAAAAAATAGGTCACAGCGTTAGCGTAAAAATTTAGAAAAAAATAGGAGCTTTAATCTAATTTTGCAATTTTTTAAATCAATTTTTCATATTTTTTTAGAAATGTTTCAAAGATCTTAAATTACTTTAAATTTGAGAAAAATCGAGGGTTGTGAAAATTTTGAGAAAAATCGAGGGTTGTGAAAATTTTGAGAAAAGTTTTCAGAAACATCTCATTTTAGAAAATTTTCAAACGATTTCTTTAAAAAAAAATGAAAAATTAGCAAAAAAACACACTTGTTTTGGTCAAAATTAAGTGTAAAATGACAAAAAAAATTTCTCATGTTTTAATGCTTTGAAAATTTCTATCTGATGTTGAATCGGCCCTAGAGATATGGAGAGAATACAGTCTACCTCTTCATGGTATCTTCTAGATAACGCTACAGGCTGAAATAGGTTCGGAATCAATTCGTAAGTACCCTTGAAAAAAGGGGGAACCAATTCAGTTATACCCCTTTAAAAAGTAAGAATCAATTCGTACATTTCAACAACAACAACAAAAAAAAAATGGGAAATCAACTCGCACTATAGAGGTCTGGGAATCAACTCACCAAAATCGGATTCTTCGAGTTCTTCGAGGGCAATAATCATGAAGAAAAAAAACTTGTAATTTTTTGGCTCAATCTTATACTTAGAAAATTTCATGACTAAACATTAGTGGACGTAATCAAGAAAAAAAAGAAATTTTCGTTTTATTTCTCAAATTTTCTCCACTAGTGTTCAACTTTATCCAAAAATATTTTGAAAAGTACGCCTCCCAGAAAAATCTCTCTGGTTCTATTCGATAGGAAATTTAATTCTCGACAAGTTTTCTCATGGTCATTATTGCTTTGGAATGGTTAGGTTTCTCAAAAATTTCACTTTTTCGTAGAGGAAGCACAAAAAAACAAGATTTACAAATAGAATTATTGGAAACAGCTGTAACTATTTTTCTAAGGGGTATACGATTTGCGCCATTCGATTCGCTGTAAAATTTCCTATATACGACTGGATCAAAAAAAGTTGAATTTTTTTCTTCTGCTCGTACTTACTGCCCTCAAAATCCAATTTTTGGTTCTCTCACCACGTAAATCAAACTTTTGATCAAAAAAATAATCAATTTTTTCATTGTCATGAAAAACAATTTTTTTTATTATTGTTTTATGCTGAAAGTGACATTTTGATTCATTTTTGACCAATCCTGGGTCCAGGGCTATTTTTGACTCTTCAGGAAAGGCATTTTGAACCAAATCCTTACTAAATGTTGTAAAATAGAAAAAATATGTGTAATACAGGACTTTCAGAATACCCTCATTAATCAAACCACCAAAAACCATGATTCAGAACAACCTCCCTTAAATTTTACAGAATCTGCAGACCTACTCAATGCAACGGAAGAAACACAACGGTGTTCGGCTACCAGAAAAAATGTCGCTGCGACGTGGAATGTGAAATGTACGGAGACTGCTGCATCGATTCACCCTACAAACCTCAGGCCTACATACGAAACTTCTTCGATTGCGTCGAAGTGAAATTCAGACCTTCAGCAATTTACATAAAAGGTAATTGTAATCAATTCATTTCCCTGCGTCAATACTCGCACAGAAGGTATTGCCTAAAATCTAAAAATATGAACGAACAAATCGCCAACTATACTCTCAAGCTACCGGTTACATTGTCGAACGGAATAACCTACGGGAATAAATATTGCACCGTCTGCGACAACGTTGACACCAATTATACAACGTGGTTTGCACATTTCACCTGCGAAACCCACGTAACCGAAATAAACGTAACCACGTTGGCTTCAAATTCGACAAAGTTCGTTTTCAATAATACCATCAACAAATGGACTTATGTTGATGGAAATACAACCGAGACGTGTGATTTTTCGCCAATTCCACCGCCTAGTTTAAGGGCCAGAGGTGCATTAAGGAGATGTAGTCCGAATGTGGTCAAATCATGCCCTAGTTCGACCAATCGTTATTATCAGCAATGTTTAGATTACATGTCGATAGTTAGAGATACGAATGGAACTTACTACAAGAACGAATATTGTGCTTTATGCAACAACGTCTCGTCATCGAATTTAATCTGCCGAAGAAAACGAAATTCCACAACGTCGACTTCATCGACATCTGCAATCTCGACAACTGCAATCCCGACAACCGCAATTTCAAAGACGACCCTTGCAACTCGTACAAGTGATGCCTCAATCCGTATTTTTACGCTTCCAACATATCGCTTTCGTACCAACACACCTTCGATTATTTCTCCAGCTACATCCGATAGTAATAATACAAATAATTCTACAACTCAAGTTCGAGAATTTTTACATATAACCGTAAAACATAATTGTAACGATTTGCTGGAATCGTTGTCGTTGACGAAATTGGTGGTAGAAACGAAATCATTCGCAACGATGAAACGTTCCTATATCAAAGAATCTAATCTAATAAGTTCTTTCCCTGTACGAATCTGTAAAGAATTCCAGACCGAAGAAATCATTCCACAGTATGAAGAACCTATGGCTTTAAAATTATTCGTACATATTTCAATCATCATTTCCATTCTATTTATATCATTGCATTTGTACGACTTCCTGTTTTTAAATCTCTCCTCGACTTCAATCCAAAAAAACTTCGCTTTGTACAGTTTCACCTTGATAATCGCCAATATTGGGTTCATCATCGGTGAAATCACCGATCGTTATTGTCGTGTTATAGGATCCCTCCATTATTTCGGTTTTCTAACCAATCTTTTCTGGTTATCAACTTTATCCTTTGATATTGCTTGCAAAACATGGCGTTGCATTCAAGAAACCGATGCATTTGGTAAAAGCGACATTGATGATTCAAAAAAATCCAAAACTTATTCATATTTAATTTGGATTTCCCCGATAATCATCGCATTTGCAATGACATACGCAGCCGAAACGAGTGATGAATTTTTGTACACTGCAATTTATGAATCGTGCTGGTTTCCAGGGAAAAAGGAGTTTGTAATATTTTTCATATTTCCTTTAACCATAACGATATCGGTGAATTTTGCATTTTGGTTATTTTCCGCTTATGTGGTCTGCATGGAAAGGGCCGTCGTTGGTAAATTATTCGCCGAATATGGAATCTATCTGAAATTCCATACTGGTTTAATTATAACGAGCAACTTAATGTGGTCTACCGCTTTAATTGCCTTGTATAACGAGAATTCTTTTATTTGGCTGTGTTTCGCTTGTCTGAATGCGACTTTGGGTCTATTAGTTTATCTCTGTTCGCCCGTAAAACACGCGTTTGCAATCAAACTCAAAGCCTATTTGGATAAACGTTCTTCGTTGATAGACGAGGAGGAAACTAGTAAATTGAATTAGGGGTGATTTTGACAACGGTTTTGATAGCTTAATTTTTTGGGGGGTATTTTAAACGTAATATTAGCCACTGTTTAGGTACGAAAAATGTAAACATTAGGAACTCAGATTTTTAAAAAAGTGTAATTTAGGGGAATTGAGAATGCAGAGTAGGTTGTCAGCAGGGTAAATCGTATTTTCCTATTTTCTTAAAAAAAAAAAAAAACTTAGATATGGAATGATCAGAAAGTTATGTTCAGAATTTAAAAAAAAAAAAAAAGTAAAAATTACACGTCTTGACTACATAATAAATTTTTGGATAACAAGAGAAACAGGTACTTACTCGAACTCGAAAAAAAAATTGAACCGGAAACACAAATAAGTTGAAAGTAATTTCAGATGCTATAAAACTCATAAATAAATATTATATTTTTCATTTCCCAGGTCCCAATTTAATCAATGATTTTTTTGAATAAAAGTACCTTGGACCTTTTTGGAAAATGTTTTAAATTTTTTTAGCAGATTTTTTTAATCAGAATTCAGAAAAAATTACAAAAAATTGATGTTTTTCAAGTAGGTGCCTATTTTTCAAAAATGAGGTGAAAAAATAACACAGACAGATTGTTTTTTTTTTTTTTTTTAAATAAAATAATAAAGATACCTTAGGTGAATTTTTCCAAGTTTTCGAATTTTTCAGTTTGGACCGATTTCAAGGGTAATTAGGCAAGGATACCGCATGAAAGCTGAGTCAGCGAAATAAAACTTTTTCCTAATTGCTTTGAAATTTGGGCATAACTTCCTGATTTCTCTCTTTATTACTCCATTTTTTGGGAAAAAAAGGCCAAACAATTCGCTCCTAGAATCAAATCAGTATGCAGAAGAAAATAACCTCACATCAAAATGCAGACCACCAGAGTGACGTTTAACTATAATAATTGGATAAATCTAAATAAATTGAGAATTTTTTATGCTTGTTGTAATATTATGCTTCCACTTTAAATTGTACGAATCAATAATAAATTTTTTAATGCTCATCATGAATTTTCCATGTTCAATCCTCAAGAAAATGAACATCTATCTATTCTTTAGAGTCGAATTTTGGTAACATTCAAAGATATTTTTGCCAGCATAGGCCTACAACGTAGATATTATTTTTGTTATTCAATCAAATAGAGAAAAAGTAAGTCCTACGTACGTTGAAAATGTTTATAAACATTTAAAAGACTACGTCTAAAATAGAAATTATACGATTTTGTTGAATTATAGCGATTTTGCTCAAACTTGACATCTAACTGATGTTCGAATAACTGGAGCCAAAATGAAATAATTAATAAAAATAGATCGTCAAATTCAAATGTGTGCTTCGTACGTTCGTGGAATTCTCTCGCCCTTCATCACGAGTTCTTTCAAGTTGAAGAGCGAAGTACATATTTTATTACTTTATTACCGTGTCATCATCCAACAACGAAGAACTGAGAAGAATACAATTTACGAGCGAATGGGGAAAGAGAGAGAGCATCCAAATGATTTCATTAATGAAATGAAGCCACCGAAATTGTTCTGTTTTTGGTTCAAACTCGAAGACGAAATATAACTGGGAAATGATGTAGATGGCGTTATATGCATGGTTTCTATCAAATGTAAGAACTAGAGCAGATACGACTTGAAAATGGTAAATAATTAAGCTATGACAATTTTTTTTCGCTCTATCCTTTCATCTAGAAATGGACTTGATTATTGGATTTTTTATGATAAAACTTTTTTGAAAGAATATGTTTGAGACCAGACATCAAATAATATAAAAAATTTTAAATCTAATTAAAAATTGAAAAAAAAAGTTCAGAAAATAATCAGACTACCTACAAATTAAAAATCAAAAGTAAATTAGGACAAAAGTGAAAAAGAGAATGCGACTAAAAATCAAAAAATTGACTAAAAGGTCAAAATTAACAAAGAATCGTTGCTTTGATAAGAATTTGACAGAACAATTTACCTAATTATTACAAAATCAAAAGAAAAAGAAAAAAGTGATAAAAAATTGAAAATTTGATCAAAAACTGAAAATTAAAAATTCGGGTAAACGGAAATTGGCAATGAAAATTTGAAAAAACAAAGAATAAAAATTTGTTCAAGTATAAATCAAAGATATCTTTGCAATTAATGACAGATTTAAAATTTTTGCTTCGACTTTTTTTCCTCTCAAAATTCACAATGTCATAATATTAATACATAAATTTTTTTAAAAATGGAAATGATCAGAATTTAAAAAATATATTTGCACAAACTCTCATGTTCAAAGCACAAAAAGAAAAATATCTAAGTATTTTCGAAATTTCTCTAAAATCTTTTTATTGCAGCCTTTTAAAAAGCATTCCACCAGCACCATCCTGTGTTAATCCATAAACAATATTTCAAAAGGAGAAATGGGAGGGGGCAGATTACCTCATGACAATTTTTGAAGGAAAATTTTCTTGTTAAATTTGTGTCGGAAAGATTGAAAAAACCTACCAGAGACAGAAATTTTCAATTTTCAACTTTTCTCAGGAAATGTCAACTCTGGTTTGTCCTTGAACGTTTTTCGTGGGAAAACTATCATTTTTACCTACATCATCATTCCCCCTCGAAGAGTTGAAATTATGCTTTAGTTGTCTTTCGAAAATTCCTGTTTTATTTAAAGGCGTGGTTGAAATTTTTTTTACCAAACTCGATCGAACTCTTTTTCTCTTCTTTTCCCCCAGATCTCTTAGTCGATTCGACAATCCACTTCCATCATACAATAATGAATAATTACGGATGAAATCAACTTCTGAAAAATGTTTAAAGCAGGCAAATAAATTTGCGAAACCAGTACCTACCTATAAAAGAAATTGATTTTTTTCTCAAACTTGATCGAAAATTTTAAATAAACAAATATACCTAAATAAGAATTTTTATGATCCATTTTAAGCCATCATCATCGAATACAACACGAATAAAATAAATTTATTTCCAAACTAATAATATTTACCCAAAGCGAACATAAATTCTGAAGGAGATAACCGAGTTTAATGCATTATCTATAGTCATGTGTTATGTAACAATCGCACGGACGAATAACGTTGGATAAACGCGATCACGGCGACACCGCAGATATAAGCATTCTCACCATTTTCGACAGAAAAGTCATCGATAAAGTGACGCAAAAGCTGAGCAGCGTTGTTTGAAAAATTCCAATATTCAATTTGTATGTTTTAACATCGTCCATATTATCTCTGGCCATATCTCCGCATTGAAAAACCAAATTTTTGTTGAAATTCATTTTGACGAGATTCAGAAAATTATTCTGGTACAGTAGTTTTAACAAGATTTCCGCGCCGGATGGACCTTTCTTCAGAACGAACAACACCATTTTTCAATATACCATCGATCGAGGAATTTTCAGGCGACTTGGTTACTTGGCTGAGTATAAACGTACTTGTGAGACTGAGACGAGGTGGGTAGTTTTCAAATATATTTCGTGTGCTTAGCAATTATTATCTAAATGAGACTAGGTAGCTATAGAAATCAATTAGATTTTGGATAATTTTATTTCGTTCATTCCTGAGGCGATGAATCGATAAATTAGTTCGGACGAGAAGAAATGAGTCTCAGGGAAGCTCTCATTTTGTCTGGGTAAAAAAAAAAAGAGGTAAATGAAGAAGAAATTCTTTTGCTGATGATCGGTGACATTGATGAATCGGGTAGATTCTATCCTTGGATTTGAATATTTTGTTCTTTTGATACAAGAATTGTAGGAAAAAATTTTCATAAAAGCACAGTGAAAATTTAAATTTTGATTTATAATTGAATCACGATGGTTATTCCAACTCGAAAGTAAAATTTTGAGCCGAAATAAAAATACATTGAAAGAACATCATAAAACATCAATATTTTAGGTACAAAAAAATTCATTTCTCGAATTTTGATAAATTTTTGAAATTTCAAAAGTACCTCAGCGCCTTATAGAATATAAAAATGTTATCCATGAACAAAAAAAAACTTGAATTTTTTACATAGATACCTCACATATTTTTGACCTCCAAAATCTATTGAAAGTGGTTATGAGACTTTTCTCAGCAGCCAAGAAGTTTTGGAATTTTCTAGCACTGAAGAAAAAATCATAAAAATAGTCCATTTGAACTTGAGCACTTATGATCGCAAATTACCTATATTAGTGACCTATTTGATCGATTCAAGTACAACTTCCCAGGGGGAAAAAAATTAGATCCAATTGGATCTGATCAGATACGGTCTGTTCTGATCAGATCCAATTGAATCCAAAAAATGGCGCGATCCAATCGGATCCAAATGAACCCATGTGAATATAAGTGGATACCTACAAATAAATCCAAATTAGTCCAATTAAAGACATTTTTCTTTTTAAATTGAAAAAAATCGAATCTAATTGAATCTTGAATCTTTTTGGATCTAATTGGATAACAAATTTGGTAGGTTATAAAATTAGATCCAATAGGATCCAATAGGATCTAAAAAGTTGAAAAAAGATCTGAAAAGATCTGGACAGATTCAATTGGATTTAAAAATGCCTTTTTTTTGAATCCAAACGGATCTGCGTATGGATCCAGTTAGATCCATTAGGGTCCAAAAAATGGCGCATTTTCAGATTTAATTGGATTTTTCCACCCGGTTTTCCAGAATTTTCAACAATTTGAGTTCGAATCCATACATTTTTTTGGCAGAAAATTTTCCAGGACAAACTTTTAAAATATCTAGGCAGTGAATGCATCAAGAATCGAGATAAAAAGCTGAAAATTGATGGAAACCATATTTTTGGCTTTCCAATTCTATTGAAAGCGTCGTTGGAATTTTTAGATGCTTCCAGAAAATTTTGAAGTATGTACTTCAACACCGGAGAAAAAAGCATAGCCCTCCCCTCCCCTCCTTCCTTAATCTCCCATAAAAATATTTTCACAAATAGCTTCAAAAAAATTACAAGGAACTTCTAAATTACAACCTTTGCAAAAAAATTCAAAAAAGATGCTTAATTCCAAAAAAAATCACAATGACGAGTTCCTAAATTTCATTTTATACGAAAAAACATCAAACAAATACATGCGATTTTAAAAAATACAAATGAGCACCTACATGTAATTTTTCATGAAAAACTTCAAACAAAAAATATCTAAGGTACCTAAGTCGAAGTACCTACTTTAAAGTAAAATCACAATAAACTCATAAGTATGTAATAGAATTTTTTTTTTAATTTGTGAAAAAATACCTTTGCGTCAAATGAGTCAAAACTTCCTCTTTCGATCTTCTTAATATTCAGGAAAGTAAGACTCTCGAAAATTCTAAGGGATCGAAACGTTTTGAAACCGCTTCCAATCGATTCAGGAGGTCAGAAATAGAGTATACACCAAATTTTAGTTTTCTTCGTTAGTTAGATCAAATTTTGATACGTTGCATAGCAATCAGGCATTTAATTTTGAAAATTTAAAAATTTGCCAAAATTCAAAAAATAAACTTCAACATTAAAAACTTTTCGATATGAACCTCTTTCTGATATTTTTTCGAATTATTTTATTTTACCTCAAAATTTCACTTCTAGTGGTGACACCCTTCTTGTCAGATTGATTCCATCTCATATAAATTATTATTCTTTTCAAATTTCAAAAATAAGTTTGTTTGCTTCATGTTTCCCTCTCAAATAAATTTTATTGCGATTTGAAAGGCCATCTTCCCTCCAACCATCCTCCCTTTTTCAATCCACCGCCGATAAAAAAAACTCGACTAACACTTCCTCGCGATACAACGAATAACCGATCATTTGAAAACAGAAATAAATACTTTTTCGTAATAACCCATTTAATTACACAAATGAAATACATTTCTTTAATCCCGGAAGTTCGCAATATTTACAAAATTATTGTCTCCGAGGTGAAAATTAGCATCGTATTTTCCATCGAACGAACACAATTCGCGTTATTTTCATCAGATTTATTACACGCGCGAAGGAACAAAGGGCGTTTCGAAGGCTTAAAAATCGTACAAATTTTAATATCCGAAGCGAGCGGAAAATAAGTGGTAACAACCCGATGGCGTTATTCGTTATAAAAAGTAACTTAACCGCCGTTAACGAGATTATTCGCGCTTTTTAGAATGAAATCGGAGACAACTGTGCGATAATCGGCGAATTTCCAGTTCTAAAAATGTGTTGCAGTGGTGGGTACTACAAAATCGTACTGTACAACAAAATGAAACATTACGTTAGGTACTTGATTTCAATGAAGAAAAAAAATTAAAAAATTATTCCGAGCGCCTATTTATTTTTGTCGAGTTCTAAGAAAAAGGACATCGCTTCCCTAATGCACCATTTGAAATTGCCAATAATTTGTTAAAATTTCTAATATTCGAATACGTGATCTGAAACAACGCATTTTATACATATCTTATTAGCATTATATTTGGGCTCGGTGTACGAATTATACATTTTCAATTTTAGGGTCAAATTTTTTTCACCGTCACATCGCCTCGCTCAACAGTACCGCGAGAATAATACGAATCGAATCTCAAATCTATACCACATTTCCGAATAAGAAATGTTGCCAACTTCTCAACTTTTCGAGACGCCTCAAGAAATTCTTGTTATAGTACTCGCAAGCTCTTGTGGTATCTCAAAAATGACGATGTCACCTTGAGACGTGCCAATGGCTTATCACACCATAACTCGAGTAACACCACAAATACAAACGCTTTAGTTTCCGAAATTTGCGAAATGCTTTTTCCTTATTTGTAGGTAAATGGAAATATCAGATAGGTAGATTCTTAACAATATTATGAAATATTAGTGACGAATGAAACTTTTCGTCGCTTTTAATATTATTAAATTTATGTGTACTATTTTACTAAAATATACCAATCATTTTAGGAGTTAACCCGTTTCGAAAATCTAAAAATGAAGAAAAGACATCATAAGTATTTCGACTACGAATACAAAAAGGGATTCTTTTTTGTTCGTAAATTAAGTCGAAATGTAACGATTTTTTAGATGATGTGAAAGCAAATGAAAACGCTACTTAGCTCCTTTCAATGAAATTGAAAAGATTTACTACGACGAAATAAAAGACGATGGGAACCGACAAAAGAGCAAACAAAAAAGTATCTCGAAAGTTTCTATTGTAACCTTATTCTAAAAAGAACCCACGCTCAACACGGTCAACTTGATGAATATTTGTAAAAAAAAAAATATTGTTGTTTTTTTTCTCAATGCGAAACTTTTTTTTTTCATCAAAAATGAAAAATATATGAGCAATATATGAATACATGTAAATGATACATGGGTTCTATCATTTGTGGAAATTTTATAGTGATATTTTATCACTTATAAGAGTAAGTATGTAATTATTAATTTGAATTACTGTATGACTTACCTTCAGCCTAATTATGGAACATTTTAAACTGGCATCGATGTGAAGAAGTGCTCCCTCGTTCATGTGATTACTGCAATAATTAGGAGCTGAGAAAATGGAAATGAGTTTTCCTCCTGCGAAGATTTGGTATCCACTGCTGATCAACTAAACAAAAAAAATATGTTTTCTTTAAAAAAAAAAAAAATTAAAAATGCAATGAGTTTATGAGGTAGGTACATGGTACATAAAATTAAAATCAAACAGAGAAAATGAGAAATAATTAATTTTTTGTTAATTTTATGATGAATATTTTTTATTCCAAATAAAGTGCGAAATTCTTTTATTGAAATTATTAATATCTATGCAGAAATCTAATTTGCTGTAGTGGTATAATGATACTAAGCGACTATGTCTTTGACCATTTTGGAATTATTTTTCAATAAAAATGAAAAAAAAAATACTTTTTCTTGTTTATCCAAAAAGCATGAACTTGAAAAAAATCAAGAAATTCTAAAATTTCTACTTTTTATCCATCACGTTCAACATTGATGCTTTCATTGCTTTCATGATGAAGAAAAGAGTAGAGCAGGAAACCAGCGCATGGAGAGGAATAAGTTCCCCCAACCCCCTTCCCGCCGCCGCAAACACAATACCAAAAGAAAAATGTGGCAAATTCGTCCAAATTAAGACAAATTGACAAATTTGATCAAAGAAAGAAAAATTTGTAGGAGGCAATTTTTTTTCAGAAATTACAATCCAAATCCAAAATAATGTTCCGAGCATAAATTTTTTAAAAACTTTGACCCCGCTGTCTTCGGCCTCATCTTATTTCTCTCTCGAAAAGTCTAAAGTAAAAGTAGCCAATTTTTTGGTCAAGCCCATTAATTTAAAAAATTAATTTATTGTATTTTAAATTTTAAATTTTCTAAAAATTGTCTCTCCTGCTTCCCTCGGGGGAAATTTATTTTCTGCATATTTACATGTAAAAAATATATGTAAAATTTTTAATCAAATTGTGATGTACAAAAATAATAAATTTTACTGATGAGTTTTGTTTCTTTTTTTTTCAGAATTTTGAATTCACAAAAGAAAATATTAAAAATTGGAATTTCTAAAATCATTTAATGAAACATGTTTTTGAAAATTTGTATCCTTTTTATTACTCACCACACTCTCAATGAGCCAACTTTTGTGTTCACGTTTTAAAAACTTTCATATTCATCTCCTGACTCCCTCTCTTTCCACCGTTTGTTGTTTAAAAATTATTTAATGATTTATAATAGAATGAACCGAAATAAAATGATTTCGAAATTCTTTCGATTTTTTTTTGAATGATTTATGATTGAAAACAAATTGATGCTTTACCTACCAACAAGATTTTTCAGGCCACCGAAAAGAGAGCATTCTATGCTAGGTCAAACCAAAAAGGGAAACAGAAATTTTGCGATCTCAAAAAATCTGAAAGTTCATAGAGACGATTTTATTTTTTGAAAAACACACTGAGCTAACAAGTAACAACTCAATTATTTTTTGAACACGCTATAAGAGAAAATATGTTTCAAAATAAAAAAATAATGAAAAAAAATGCCCCTTCTTTGATTTACCAAAGTGATATCAAGCTCAATAATAATTGGTTTTTCAATTCCAACATAAAAAAAAATCGGAGATCCCGAGCGGAACCGGGGGGGAGAAGGGAGGAGTGTCCTTTCTGAGTAATTTTTCAGAGCCATAGCAGGAGCCGGAGGCACTTGCATGAAAATCTCAAATCCGGAGCTTAAACCAGAGGAACCTAAATCAAAAATTTCTGAGCTGGAATAGGATCCGAAGGGAGGAGGGGCACCCTTAGGTCCATTTTTCCGGAGTCGGAGGCACTTTTTCAAAAGTTTTGGGGCCAGTGGGACGAGAGTCTCTCTCTACGGATCCCTTAAAAAAATCCAAGAAATGCCACAATTCTCACAAAAATTTCTGCTTTACTGATGACGATTACCATACTCCAAAAAAACAGTAGGTAATATATTGTGAACTCGATTATTTTCCCCACGAATCAACTCATAAAGAGTACCCTCTTCGGCCTCTTCCCAATCCAATAATACTAATTTTTTTTAAATTCCGAAAACTAAACTAAAGAGTCACGAATTTTGCTGTTCCTGTGAAATTTAGTCTTGAGCCATAAATGAGATGGTCAAATATGTAGGTCAATTTTTGCTTTTACATAATTGGCAAAATTATTTTTTTCAAACGTTGTCTTTGTTTCGCCAAGGTAACGTTCAATATGCATTGATTCTTATAAAACATCCCTGTATTCTGAAAATATATATTTTTTAAATTCATAAAAATAATTGTCGATTTTTCTTGGAGAACAGTAGGTACATATGTACACTGTATTTAAAAAAGTAATAAAAAATTAAATCTCAAAATTTAAATTTTTTGGGGGGAGAGAGGGGTCAAAACTGAAAATAAAATTCAGTATAAAAAACAAAACAAAATACAACATAGATGTTCCAGAAAAAAAGCGAACTATTTAAAAATTTTACCCCCTCTCTTACGAATTATATGTATTTTAAACTAAAAATACCGATGATTCTTGAAAAAATCCAGAAATCTAAATTTTTATCACCATTGGTCACAGTTTTCAACCCAACATTTAAATCAGTTTTTGACACCATCTCCTTTTCCTCCTTACGGAGGAATTCGAGAAACTTCTGAATCAATTTTACACAGCTAGCCAGCTAGCTCCTTTTCGTATCATATAATGGTAAAAAAAAATATATGAATTAGGTATCTTAAGATCCATAAAGAAATATACCTGATGAGCTCTAACAATTAATTGAAAATTATTATCAGCGAGAAATTTTTCAATTACATCGGTACCAAAAGTATACGAAACACTTCGATATTTGTTATACTTCCACCCCTTGTGAAACTGCAAAACAAAAGTAAAATTTATAAATACATATACCATCGAAAATGGTAGCCGGAATTAAAATTAGATTCCGCCGAGAAGACTCAGTTAACTGCGTACCGAAACCATGATGGAGAAAATGATACAATATTAAATACCAACGGAGCATCAAATTATAACAAATGCGTAGCAGATACGCATACGCTACATATTCGTAAACGAATAATATACGAAATTGGTCAAAACAAAAACCACTATGATACAGAATGGAATCCGCGGAGTTGAGCAAATAGGTAATATAAAATAAACAAAATCTAAAATAATGACGCTTTACGCAAATATTTACCCGCGAAGGATCCGACCAAAGTAAATCATTAACAAGACCGGTTAAACTATTAATAGGGTATGGTCTTCTTATGCCTTCTATTTGATCGACCGTTTTCAAATCCGGGCTCAATCCGCCATGGCAACAAAAAATTTTACTTCCAATTATCGCCGCTAAAGGTAAACAATCGAATAATGCCGAGAATCTATTCCATAATCCAACATTGAACCTCTGTCTACCTAAGATCGAAGTATACAACTAAATTACATCGAAATAAAATATAAATAAGGAAGAACGGCTGAGTAAATCGTATCGTTAATGAATACTTAATGGTATGGCTTACACTCGTTATAAAATCCGTATTTATGATTTATCATCGTGCATTCGTGATTTCCTCTCAATAAGTAGACATTTTTCGGATATTTGACCTTTAAAGAAAGCAGCAAACTAACACATTCCACCGAGTGTCTTCCACGATCAACGTAGTCACCTAAGAATACATAACTGGTGGCCGGAGGAAATCCAGTTTGCTGGAAAATCCATAGTAGATCTTCGAACTGACCATGGATGTCGCCTGGAACACGATGACAGAAGTATTTGCAAGCGAACTAACATCAATATAGAATTATAGCAAAAATCAACTCACCTACTGCAATTATCGGCGGTTCAACTCGTAACAGCGTCGGTTCTCGTAATAGTATAGCTTCTGCTTTCGTTATCAATGCCAGAATAGGGTTAATTGATTCTATAGTGAATAAAAATTCAAAATGAAGGTGCATTAATAAAACGTTTCAGCTTCGGGCGGAATTTCTTCCAAATATCCTATGAAGTTGTAAAGCATTAAGAAATAAAAGATGTAAAAAAAAAAGGAACTCGACATACGAAAAAGGGTTGGTATAAAGCATAATCGAAGCTCTTTGAAAAATACGCTCTTTCAAACTGTGATTAGCAAAGCTCAAACGTACGATTCAACGAACTTCCTACAACTTGGTATAAAAGTAAATTTTCAAGTGTTTTTTAGCGGAATGTTCTACTTTTCAATGTACCTATGTGTAGGAATGTAAAAACATGAATTAAAGCAAATAAAGCCACAGCTAAGATTTTCTATCACGTAATTATCGTATCATTAGGATTAGCTGGCTGGCTTTTTCCCTGTTCGTAGGATTACAAAAATTAAGATAGTCTGAGAAACTTAGCTGCAGGAAAACTCGTTTCTTCGCGACTAATTTTAATGAAAACCCATGAGAAAGTATTGTTTACTAAGTTGGACAAATGTTTAATGCTTCTAGCAAATCGAATAACACAAAAGTAGAATGAAGTTATACTAAGTCGAAGTAGGTGTACATACATTCATCATCTATCACTTCCAGGTTACACATTTCTGGGTTCGAAATCAGTAACGAAGGAGATGAGTATAATGTTTGAATATTTAATGCTTACCCGTACTTAATCGTCGATTTTCCACCGTCAGTATACGTATTAAATTATCTTCAGCAGTCATTTCCAATACTTATAGTCATCGAATAAGATCGTATTCGTGTTCGGATTATAACATATCATGGTTCTACGAACTTCATTCCACGAGAAATTTATCGGTTAATTGATATTTTCTAAAAAGATTTCGTTATCAAATCAAGCTACCTAAAATACTACTCAACGGTGAGATTCAAAGCACTAGGAAAAATACATGGCTCAAAAAATAATTAGTTTGAAGCCATTAGTTTTTGCAGTTTGTCACCGTTTCCACCTGTTACCTGTTTTGATAAGAAAACAAAACAACAAAATGCTAGTTGGTGATTGGCTGATTCATTGTTGTGGAATGACGTCACGAGTGACGCAGTGATTGATCAATTGCGATTCGCTACGATTTTGCAAGAACGACGATTTGTGATTTTTGAAGGTTTTTGACTTTTGAGCACATTTATTCATTTTTTGACATAAAACGCCTTTTCTTTCAGTACACAAGATGAGTGAATACATATGTGACCCTGCCGAAAAGAAGGGACCTAGAGTAAAAAATTTATATCTCATTTTTTTCACGTTTTTGGTCCAGTTGACACCAAATCTGGACCAACATTATTATAAATGAAGACATCGATTTTTTTACACAAGTTCCGTTCTTTCTTGTGTGGTCACAAATCGATAAACTTCGAAAAATTAACAATCTGCTTAACAATTTTTTTTAAAATTGATAGATTTTGAAACTTGATACGATTTGAATAGATTAAAATTTTTTAAAACTTTTGTTAAGTATAAGTACCTACTTCCCTAAATCTAAACTTTAAAAAATTCAATTTAAATAGCTCAATTTTTTTTCAAAAATCGCACTATCGTATGCACATTTACCTGTAGACAAAGGGTTACTCAGCTGAAAAATTACTTAGCTGATTTTTATCTGAGCGGGATTCCGAGTTCGGAGATTTTTCCTCTCCTAAAACTTTAAAAAAGGCTTGTAAAATGTTTTTATGTAAATACTTTGCACTGTTCAATTTTTTTTTTTTTTTCTAAAAAAAAATTTTTCACTTTATTTTAAAAATTATACCTAGTCACGGCACAAATCTTTACCTATACTTATGGACTGCAATTTCAAATAGTCGACAACTTTTTCTTCTCAGTTCTCATCCCCTTCCACCGAAAAAATTATGCTGAAACCGTCTCTAGTTCAGAAAATAATTTCACTTATAGAATGCAGGTGTTCTCATTCATTTCTGCATTCTCCAAGGTTCATGAAACTGAAAAAAAGCTGCACAATACGCGACGTTTAAAGTACGTTATCAATGTTTGAAAATCTAGCATAATTAATCATGCTCCATATTGCACCACCGTTTTAAAAAACCGAATTTCAATTGCATACCTACGTGAAAAAATCAATACGTTAAAAATTCCTCGAGCATTCTGTAGACGTAATATTTATACGAGGGAATTGAGTCGTACAAAATGAGGAATCGAGGAATTTGATTTCGCAAGTTTTTACTGAAAACGTTTGTTATAATGCAAATTCAGAAGCATTAAAGGTTGAAGAATTTTAATAGGTAGGTATAGTAGGTACACTATAAAAATATTGCGAAATTTCAAATATAATGAGCTTTTACTTACTGACGTTAAAATTAACGAACAAGTTGGAACAAATTCTGAGGTCGAAAGTTGAGAAACAACATAGAAAATTAAATGTTATCAGTCGTATCTGGCGGGTATAAAAGCTGTTTAAATTCGAATTATAAAAATGCTTCAATGTATAATAGCAGTAGATACATTTATACTCTTTTCAGTCCGCTGTCTGTTGTTGAATAATACACTCGAGTATTTCTCTACTCGACCATAGGTATGAGATGACTTTTTCAATTTTACAAGTGAAAAGAAAACCGTGAAATATGACGCCGGTGACATTGCACCATTGAAAATTCTCATTCAGATGTATTTTCATAGTATCAAATCAAACACACCGCAGCTGAAATTTTAAACCGAAGCGTGGAACGTACCTGTAACTGAAATTGAAATTCAGTAATAAAGCAGCGTTCTTTCGCTACGGACTCATGAAGCGGTTAGCTTCGCGTAGAGAACCCACGCTGTTGGGAAAATGTTTACGAACATTATTTCGCGTATCTTTTTCAAACATTGGAACTTTAGTTATTGTGTTCGTGTACTTGATATTTGGTGGATTTTTGTTTAAATTTTTGGAAAATCAGAAACAAGTTGATAGTCGTGTTTATTTTCGCAAATATCGTGATGATTGCATTCAAGAGTTGTGGTCCATTACTAGTAAGCATGTGATTTTGTTTGTAAATTTTAGAGTATTTATTTTTATTTTGATGAATATTGCCGTAATTTATTCGCTACAAGTGGTGCTAAGGTAGGTACTTTGGAAGCATCATTGATGGTACATAGATTTTTTAAAACAGTTTTGTCTCTCACCTACCTGGAGATATTTTTGCATTTTTAAATCATCAATCACTATGATCACTCAGTGTACCTACTTGGCTCAGTATGTAATGTTCTAATGTTTGCTTATAATGTTCCATTCAATATCAAGGGATTTGAAATCACACAGTAGGAGGGTCAAGTTTTTTTTTTCAAAATGGTCAAAGCATTTTTGAACAACCTCCTTTCGAAGGTTCTACTTTTCAAAAATGGGTACAGATCAACCGAAGTTGAAGGAATTGCCTATGGGTAGATTTTCAGGGGACAATAAGTACATACACTGTGATTGAAAACAAGGTTTGTTGAAGGTACATAAAATGTTGCCAATATTTAAAAATTGATAAAATTGAAAATTTTTGAATTCAAAAAATTTGAAAACTGACATGTGCTGGTCTTCTGGTAGGGGGTGGTGGGTGGAGTAAAAATTGTGATATGCATGTTTTGCCTGACTCAACATTTGAAGGAGCAGGAATTGAAAAAGCCAAAAAATCTGACAAAAATTAATTTTCAAAAAATAATTTTTGAAAGCCAACTGTCCCTTCAAATGTCGAGTTAGGCAAAACATGCATAAAATTTAATTTTCTCTCCATCCCTACCATTTACCATTTATGCACAATGCACATGTAAATTTACAATTTTTTTTTAATTCAAAAATTTTCAATTTCATCATTTTTTAAATACATATTGGCAACACTGTATCTTCCAAACTGGCCCCATTTCAGTGTTGCCCCTTAAAAACCAACACATAAGCAACTCTCATGTTGATTGGTGTTGAACAGTTGGCGAAGGTTCCTTGTGCAGCATTGGTAGAATTTCGGAATATTTTGAATTAGATATTAAGTACATACCTACTTTTATTTAACTATTTTTTTAATGACTTTTTGAATATAGAATTTTGGAGCTAAAACTCTTAAGAATCCTGGAACGGAAGGGGAGAAATAAAAAATACCAAAATTATTGATTGAGGTATCCAAATTACATCTTTTTAGAAGTAAGCTCAGAAAAATATGTGATTAGACTCAAAATTTTGGATAATTTTGAATTGGATACAAAAGAGAATGTTCGGTTAGTAAGTTCGAAAAATTTGCTGTATGGATTGCCGTAAAAAAATTCGTCCATTTCGCTGACTAATCACTTTTTTTTAGTGTTTTTTTTTTTTTTTTTTTCTAAATGTAAATCCGTTCGTGTACAGTTCAAGTACCTACCAATTATTTCATTCATAATTCAAAAATTTATCACCAAAAATTGAGAAAATCGAGGTAGTCAGGTATTGTGTTCGATTCCAATTTTCACCAACACAGTACTTGACTACCTCGATTTTTCGTCATAAAATCGTCGGGGCGGGGGGAAACCAAAAAAATCGTCATTTTAAGGCATTTTAAAGAGGATATAAAAAAAAAAAAAAAACTCAAAAATTGCAGACCAAAATGGATGTTTTTTATTTTTATATTATGTTTGGTCCACATTTGGTGTCATTTGGATCAAAAACGTGAAAAATAAGACATTGATTTTTTTGTACACTAGGTCCCTTCTTTACGGCAGGGTCACATATAGAAACCACCCTTATAAATCAAAAATTGATTTTTGAGCTGAAGTTCTCCCTGATTTTACTTCTTAAAAGCCCAAAATCAACGTCAACCCAAAAACCAATTTTTGATCTCCAAAGGTAAGTACCGGGTGGGCGGGTGCTCGATTAACGATTTTTAATTTTAACACCAAAAATTGCAGGGGAGTCCAGAATTAATCGAGCACCCGTTAGTTTCTACGTATAATCCAGGATTGCAAATCTAATTTGAAAAGTCAAAAACACCTATAGATTTTAATTCTTTATAAATACCTAAGTGATTTTGAAATATTAAAATTTTCTTTTTATGTAAGAAATTAATTTTATAAATCAAAAAACATTCACTTTGGAATTAAATTTAAAATTTTTCAAAATTCTGAGTCAATTTCTCTTCCTTTTGGATTCAATCTTTCTTTTTTTTTCGAAGTAAAAATCAACATCAAAAATAGACTTTGAAAGTAAAAAAAAAAAAAAAAAAAAAAATAGTTCTAGGTACAACTCTCGCGTTATTAAAGGAGGTAAAATTTCACAAAAATATGTACTTCCTTACTTCCATTTGATAATAACTCAAAAAAAAAAAGGTGAAAGCCAAAAATTTAAAAAAAAAAAATGAAAAATGGTCTCGTGTCTAGACTAGAATGCAGAATAAAACAATTTTTAATACTCCGTTTTAAAGATAGGTATAGATTGTTTCCAAACTTCATCAGAATAGTAAAAAAAAATTCTCAAGTTTGATTTTTTTATCCCTAGCTCTGTATAATAGCCAAGTAATGAAAGTAAAATAAGTAGGTAGGTACCTACCTGGGTACTCTTTCTAAATTTCCCGGTATAATTCAGTTACACAATTTTCATTTAGTCTGCGATGACTTTTTTGATTTATTTATGTACTTGGGTATTTTATTTTATAAGTATAGAATTTTCTGAGTAAAGAGGTGATTATTGGCTCTAATTTTTGTCTCGTTCATCAATCATTTTTTCAAACAGCCTGCTTTTTTCAACGAAATGCTAATTTTAAAATTAAAATTATAAATCCAAAAAGTTAACTATTCTTTAAAAAATGACCCGGTGTTTGGAGAATCACTAAGTATACTTTATCTCCAACCAGGAGATATTTCTCGTATCATTTCGCGGTATTTACTCGCATAATCGATATTATTATTTCGTTTTAAATGGGTATTAAAAATTTCCTATCACAGCGTTCGGCTTCGGCTTACATTAGATACACCATTGAGTGCGGGAATCGGCCTAATTTGCTAAATAACTTCTCCTTCGACAAGTATTACGGATTGAATTAAATTTTCGTTTTTATCTCGACGAGCGAGTAATTTATTCTGTAATTTAAGGAAGAAATGAGTATACTTGGCGTCGACGTGAGCTTTGCACGTAGCATATTTTCGCATCGAGTTTACACCATTTGAAATGGAGTTGGCTTCATTTACGATAAATTATGTTATTTAAACTGTTCTTGTTTACAAGCGCTCGTTTTGCCTATTATTCAAAGCAGCTCTTGCGAAAACCACGAAATTTCCTATTTCAGAAAATAGGCTACCGTTTGAAATTTGTCATTCAACGGCGAGCTTGCGTTAAATTTTTAGATATCCTTTTTCAATCGTGTTTCGCTCGTTCTTATACAATTGATAATTAACCGCGTAAGCTTCGCTCCGAATCTATAGATGAAGTTAATTTTACACGAGAAAATTTTAAATTAACTCGAGTTCGAAGCGTTCCTTTGTCAGATATTGTAATTTTGAAATTAATATCATTCAAATTTTTCGCGAAATGACATTTTTTTTTCTTTTTTTAAATGAACACCTGTAGCGATGTTTTACGAACCGAGCGTATAGAGAGAAAAATATAAATTATGCTTGAAAATGGAGGCAAATTACGAAGAAAAATCTGATAACTTCCTTTCAGCAGTTCGTTAGTTGTTTCGTTTCATTTTATTCCTATTATGTAGTTGATTATGGTTGGCATTGTTTCAAAAAAGAGAAAAGCAAATCTTCGACGAGCAAATGGAGCTCCCAAAAAATACGTATCTATAATTCAATTTACAAGACGATTCGAAAAAAATGATCATCTTGAGTGCGAACACCCTGCGAACATTTATGATGGTTATAAAACACGAACGTTTCCTTTTCCCCCTTTTTCGAATTCGTACGTCGTATCCGGTTTTCGGGGAATTTTTTCGAATCCGCCACCGTCGTTTTCCGAGTGTAGAGTAATTTGCCATATGAAACTATACAGTGTATGATAAATGCCACTCGATTATTGTAAATAACTGATGTATCACGTGTGTGTTATGCGCCTTAATGAAGGTGAAAATTTGTGTTACGTATCAAACTTTAATTTTACACCATTTTTCTTTGCTTCACACTCCAGTGTGCTAATATGCTACATAACGAGATATTTATTTATCACGTTGTGTATTTTCTATTTCCACAAATTCGCGTCGAGTTAATTTACCACCTCGACGAAGTTATTGCATATTGAGCGGATTCGCGACGCATTTATGTTATAATATAAATGCGCCATACGTGTACGTAACGTTTGAACAAGTAGGTAGCTAGGTACCTTTACCTACCTATAGGTACACGTTTCTTCAATAATACGTGTTATTTATACGCTGGTAAAATGATCGTAGATTTTTTTATACATTTCATGCGATGCAAGTGTGGTGGAAAATTTTCGTGCTGTTTTCCTAAAAAAAAGAAGAAGAAGAAGAAGAAAAATGTCGAATATTATCGAAATAACGAAATAAAAACTAAAGTTATGCTGATGTATGACGGCCTGCTTAACTTCCACGTGACTGGAGCGACAATGATTCAGGTCGATAGACTTTTATTAAAGAATTTTCCGTCGTGTTAAATCATTTCGTCGGAATTTTTAAAAGTGTAAGAGGGAACGGCTTTTATGAAAAAGCTGATGCGAAAAAATTTTCGAGTTGTCAAGTTTTCATGAATGGAATTTGAAGGAAATCTTCATTGCTTGATATGTACATTTCTACTTTGTAGTACTCTCTCTTCCTGCTGAGTAAAAAAGACCATTTTTTTTTGCAGAGATATCATCGTTTGGTGTTGAAATGCTATATTTTGACAGAAAATAAAAATGATTGAATTTATCAAATTTTGATTAGATTTGAAGTCGTTTATAATTTCAGAAATGAACAAAATCGCTCCTTTGCAAATACGAAGTGCCCGATAAGTAATATTTCTCTTATATCTGCCAATCTGCCATACTTACTTCATTTTTGGATGAAACTTAAAAAAAAACCTTAGATGAATAAGTTGCCTATTTTGAAAATTGAAGGGGTAAATGTTGTTTCCTGAAAAAAATGACGTGAAATTTTTTCTAGCATGAGAATGTTTAGTACATTGAAATCAGATGAAATTTTCTGAAAAAATTTTTACTCAACATAAAAACGAAGGGGCTCCAGATTACTTAGAATAAATGTGCTTCATAAAATCTTCAAATTTTCACAATTTTGAATGACCTATAGTCCTTCATTTTTGAATTTTGATATTCAGCAAAATGACTTCGAAACAATTTTTTTAGTTTTCAACGTACTATTCATTTCATCGATTGGTTTATTTTTTGAATATTGAAAAAAAAATGTTGCACCCCTTCAATTTTAAAGTTAGGCAAAAAGTCATAAAATGAATTTGTTCCGTTTTCAAAGTACATTATCCATACCCACGGTTGAATAAAAATATTTGATTTTTTAGGAAACATCATACATCCCTTTAATTTTCAAGATGAGCAACTTGTTCATCTGGAGTGTTTTTTTTTCAAAGATACCATACGCGGTTAAATCCAAAAATTAAGTGTGGCAGATTTCTAAACGGACATCTTTGACGTGATTTAATATCATTACAGATGGAAACGTACAAGGTGAAGATGGCTCTACTATGAGTTCTCACTCCTAACCATTCTGATATTTTTGGCAATAAAAAAGTTGATAACTTAGCCAAATAAGCAATTTCAGAAGGAATGCCACCTGAGAGTTAAGGGATTTAAGCCCCAGCACCCCCGGCTCAGAAGAGATTTTCGCTATTACAAAAATGTAAATAAGTGAATTTTTTGCTCTTCAAGCAGTATTGTATGTAGTTCTTTTATTCTAAAAAATTAAGTGATCTTTTATTCAAAAATCGCTGATTTCTCAAAAGTCATTAAGTGAGGTTTTGGCTGAAATGCGGCACAAAAAAAGTCCGAAAAATTCTCAAACTATGGTTATCATTTCTCATATACACCATAGAAAAATTTCAAAATTTTTGTTCATTAGGTACCAAGATGAGATTTTTAGACGAAATCCGGTATTTGGAGGGAGGGGGGCTGAAGTTAAAGGTGGGAGATGCACCCAAAACTTTTTTGGTGTTCTTAATTATGTCCGATGGTCAGTTTCAAAAATTAGAATAAACGTTTGCCTGTTAATTTCAGAATTCGAGCAATTTTCAAAGTTTGAGGGTGGGGTTTTGGCTAGAATGCACTGCAAAAAAATCTGAAAAAATTCTTAAAAATTGGTCACCACTCCCCGTATACACCACATAAATAATTTCAGAATTTTTCGTTGCGTGAATGGCTAAATTGGTACTTTTGAACAGTAAATCGCATTTTTAGGTCTGTTCCACCAACTCGAAAAATCTGAAAAAAATATCATGATATTGTACCATGGTAGGACTATATTTATGCCGAAAAGAAAAAAAAGCAGATCTTTTAGTTTCAGAATTATGGCGATTTTAAAGTTTCAAAGTGGAATTTTGGCTAGAAGGCAGTGCAAAAAAAAACTGAGAAAATTCTCAAAAATTGGTCACCACTCCCTGTATACACCACATAAATTTCAGAATTTTTGGTCCATTAGGTTCCGAGATTGGATTTTTTGACGAAAATTCGCTATTTGGGGGGTGGGGGTAAAGGAGGGTGAGTTGAGGAGTTGAAAAAAATTCCTAAAATCATTTTTTGGGGTCCTTAATAATGTCCGAGGGTCAATTTCAAAAAGTAGCTCTTAGACCGATTCGCCTATCTTATCCGGGGGGGGGGGGGTACCCTTTCTGATTTAATCAATGAATTTTCATTTTTAAATTTAGTAATTTTTTACTACTGAAATGAATCAGAAAAAGTTTAATTTACTGAATAAATCAGTAATCAATCACTGATTATGAATTAATAAATTGAAATTTTTACTGATTCATTTCAGTAGTTGAAAAAAGGTTACTGATTCAAAAATTAAAATTCAGTACCTAATTGAATCAGTAATTTTTCACTGATTTTCAGTCAAATTCTACTGATTAACAGTGGCACACTTTTCGCTGTTTAATCAGTCGATTTTCCGTTTTTTGACTAATTCAGATTTAAAGAGAAAGTAAAATTTACTTTTTTCAAAAATTAAACGATTTGGGTTACTTTGAATGTGTTTTTTTTTTTTCGTTTCAGAGATCAAGGGTTCTCTCACATTTTGACATTTTTGTTTTTATCACTCAAAGTGAAGACCAGTCATCTGATGCTAACAGTGTATGATTGATTCCACTCATAATTAAAAATATTGCATAACGCAGAATTTCAGACCGCCTAGTTTTTAATGCATAAATTCTGTAAGAGCTTTTTTCCAATAATGATTCGACTCGTTGGAAAAAATAACGTTCATTTTAAAACTGACTTTATTAAAAAATTCATTCGATGTAGACTATGCGATTCGGCTTTTAAAAGGTTTCACTCTCGTATTATTTTTTTATCTCGTGCTAGTTCGCAGTGGATAGATATGTCGCTTTGAATTACCAGATTTTTATGTGTAACAAGGACGTTAAGATATTTTGTATTCGGAATTGTTCTTAATTGAACGCGGACCTCTTGGAAAAAAACACAATTACAAGCGAGATTTATTTTACTTTTTTTTTACACCAACTTTGTCTCAACTTTAGCTCGTAATTAAACGCCAAATGAAAACGAAAATTGAATTACGATTTCGTATCTGCGACTATTCTATTCCAAACGTAAAAACTATCGTTAGCTGGTATAATTTAATTTACTTATTCGACTGTCATGATTTTAAATTCTTTCGCGATACACTTTTCGGATCCTAAAATGAAGTTTTTAAGCACCCGCCCCTCACTCATTTCGGTTGTGTCCAAAATCGAACCTAGTTCGTGTATGAAATTCGTATCGTTTCTAAAAATCGGTCGCATGGTTTTAATATTTTACATCGTTTCGGTGGAAAATGAAATGCAAATGACGAATATCGAACCCCCATTAAGCGTTGGTAAATTTTTACGTTTACGTAATACGTACCCCTCTTCTTCGTACGTGTCACAATGAATGGAAAACACGAATACACAGTTTAAGATTTTACTCGAAATTATCTCAAAATAAGTAGGTAGTTTTGTGGGGGAAAAAACTGGAAACTTAACCCGTAGGCAATATATTACGGTATTTCCATTTTAAACCTTCTGTCAGAAACAACCACTATTCGTAAACCTTCGGTATTATACAATACTCCCTTCTGCGCAATCGTATTAATTTAAAATTACGCGTGTTTTACTAGCAAATTATCGTTAGACAGAGCAACGTATTTTCTCAGCTATTTCCATCGTCCGTGTTGATAGTAGTTCGAAGTTGAATACGAAGCTAATCCTTTCATTCTCGGTTCTGATCATATCCTATATGTTTTTAAATAGGTACCTATACTTATTTTTATTCCAGTTACTGTGTTGAAATTCTAAATTGAGGTGTGTGAATATTTTCATTCTCCATGGGCCATAATCGAGTTTAGCTGAAATAAATGAAGGATCGTACTTCGTATTCTATATTCATCTTTTATGGTCAGTCAACCATAAATAAATTATTGAAGTGGTTTGATAAAGATACGAGGTATTCTCCTTCCGCCATGACGAGATGTTCACTGTTTTCATCGTATTTTCATCATCTGTCAAATTACAGTCTTTTCTATTTATAGATGTCCGGGGGGTTTTCTCGCAATGGAATGCGGTATAATTTATTTATTAAAATAATATTTGCAAAAATGACAGCATTTGTATAATTTTTCAATATTTTTTCGAATATCAATCAAAAAAGAAATATTGAAAGTGCACCATGTGATCAAAATATTTTCGAGGAAAGCCGTATAGGTACCGTGCGGATGAGAAATATGAATAAAAATCCCGAAAATCGTTTACAGTGGGTAACTTTTTACAGCCGATGAAAAAGTATTCGGTATCGGATATTTTTCCCGGTTACACTTCATATCAGCCACATTCGTATCAATCTCTATGATACAATATTTGTTTACCTATACGTCAGGATAATAAGTAATATTCGCTTTGATTATACTTCAGTATTAGAAACTATATTGAATAATGGTTCTAAATTTTATGTTCGGGCAAGATAATAGAAAAATTGATTTTTTTTCAAACGCATAATTCTCGTATTATGTGGAAAAAATGTCATATTTTTTATTCAATGTCTCCCTGCAATGACATATTTTTGATCGTAAACCTAATTTTTTTTACTTTGATTATTAAAGTGTCGTAATTTTGATAAAATCTTGTGCTAATTTTTCCAATGAAATAACTTCGCCGATGGTTTTACACTTCAAACGAAACTGCTGCTAGTCGAAATAACTTCGTTTTAACGAGTTTGAATGTAAAAATAAATTGGCATGGGAAAAAAGGAGGCCAATAAAACTTTGATGAATGGATTCGAGATGAATTTTTAGATACCTATCTGTAGATTAAAGATTTTATACTTACATTGAATTCGTGTGATTAAAATTACACGATAATGGATGATAAAATCTGTTTGCAGGTTTTATTATAATTTTTCGAATTCAAATAAATTTTTTTTCTCGATGATAAATTCTGGGTGAATTGTTGAAAGTTGATTGGATGGTTGATGGGTAAAGACATTGCGAGAGTTTCATTAAATCGAATTTCACGATGGGTTTTTAATTGACACATTAATTTGTCTACTTTATTTTTTGACTGATTACCGAATTAACGTTCTGGTGCGGTTTTGTTATTAATTCGTCGGCTTAATGAAGCGAGAAATTTTAATGGCGTTTATTTGAATACGTGTAAATTAAAAAGGATTATACAAGTGCAATAAATTATATTCGACGGAGAGGCGAACCGTTTGGATATTTTCAATGTTGATGAGTATCTACCTGCTGATAAATTACTCATTTGAGTACCTACCTAATGGTATTGTCGTATACTGAATTCCAGCATATACATAGTTTGAAATTAGCCCGAGTACTTAGTTATTTGGATCATTAATTGACTGGCATTATTTTTTTCTAGACAAGGAGTGACATTTCTTTTAAACAAAAATGTTTTTTCTAAAGAGTAATTTGGTTATCAAAATTTCATCAAATGTAACTTCTAAATTGGATACTTTGATTCAATATCCCTGAACTTTTATTTCTCAAAACTTGATCCTCAAATCCGAATAAATTTGACCAAAAAAAATGAAAAATTTTTACTCGAAATGGTTTTACTTAAAATATATTATGTACCTACCATTGGCACCTATTTCTCAGGGTGCTTGAAAAAAATCACTATTTCTATGTTTTTCAAAATATTCAGCAAAAAGGTTGAAAAAAAATCTGAACAAAATTTTTAATGTTACTTTGAATAATTTTACTCATAAAAATCATCGACAATGATTCTCCAAAGTTCTTTCTACAAAAAAAAAAAAAAAAATTGGATACCTACTCCTGATTTTTATCAATTTTTTACCAAGAAAAAATCTTGACTGGTTTTTATCTTTCTCTTGTATCAATCTTCTTAATTTCCGAATCGATGACCAGTATAAAGAAAAATGATGGAGAATTGCTACGGATAATTTTTAGATCGTGCATGACAAAATTCTCCAATTTTTTTTTTGAAATTTTCAAGAATTTTCAAACATAATCGGACGCTGAAGCCAAATGAGAAAGGGTGAGAGTGGAGAAGAAGCTTTTCAACAGATTGTTTCTGGGTTTAAATTTTAAACAAAACTTTTTCACCACCATTCTCTTCAATTCAACTAAAAATTATCATCTCGAGTGGACCATTCAAGACGAATTATCATCATTTTTTTTTCAAAAGTTGAACAGAAGGAAGAAATCCAAGAATTGTTGTCTGAACCTCAAATAAAGATGTAGAACTAGAAAAAATTGTATTTTTTGATTCTACCCTCACCTGCCTCTCTCATCGTTATTCTTACGTACCTACCTATGATCAGATTTCTATGGTTCAATAAATTTTGATTTTTTTTTTAAGTGTAAGATTTTATCAAAAATGGTAGGAATGACAATGGCTGTGTGAAAATGTTATCAAAAAATGCCATTTATGCCCATGTTCCCACTTTACTTAATTTTCCAAATGTAGTCATAAAAGAACCGTCACACCTTTCCTCATTAACTATGTCACCCTCACTTCAGAACTGAATTTTTAATTCAGCTGCTGAAGTTCATTAAAACATCTGAAGCAATTCCAATGCGCTGGAAAAAAGTTACATGTTGCTAAGGACTACAAATTGGTTCGAAAATGATCTCCTCAAGTTCGAGGATGAAAGAGAGTCGATTTTAATGTAGACCAATTTTTAAATTTCACTTTCTTAATTTCCTATTTTTAAGAAAAATAAAAAGTCATTACAGTCAATTTTTCAAATTTTCCAAAAGTCAAAAAATCAACCTTTACGGTTCAAAATTCAGTTTTATTAGAGGTGAGTGACATGCTATTTCAATGACGACGAGTTGTCAAGATTCTCTTAGCAACCTATCAGAACAATTCCACTGATGTTTTTTTCTAATGTAAAAATATCAATCCTAAAACTAGGTAAGTAATTTTGTTAATTCTTTGTATGTTTTTTTTTTTTCTACACGAAAAGTTATGTATTTTATCCTCATACATAGACACACATACAAAATAAAGGAAATGTATAAAAAATCAGCACAAGTAATAGCATTTTCAGGTAAAAACAATTTTATTGATACCAGTTTTGACGATGACATGAGCTCCGCGTGAAAAATTCCACGATTGAAAAATTCGATCCCAATTTTAAATTAAATTCAGTTTGTTCCTTTAAGAATAAAATTTCAAAGAAACAGTCAATATGTGTAAATATAAAATGTTTTGAAATTCTGCTTCAATAAAATCGACTCCACATGTAATTTTATTTTCAATATTGCAGAATAATATGTTTTCATTTAGAGAAAATCCAAACATGAAAAAAAAAAGAGTAAACTGTTCTATAATTTGCAAGTCTTGAAATGTCACACCAAAGAATTATTTCTAAAAACGGTAAAGAAATCGCTAAGAGACAGTTCTTTTTATTTTTTTACTTCAAAAAAACTTCTTTCCAAAGTTTTCGCGAAAGTGTTTCGTGTTTGATATCGTTTGTGTTGTGTGTTTAATAAATGACGAAGTGTTAAAGAAACGTTTTATTTAAAATGTCATTCCTATTAAAGAAACGTGGCTTAGGTACTTTTGTTTTGAAATTTCAACTGCGTTGAAAAAATGTTCTCACTTTTCTTAATTAAATTTCTTCCGCGTGATAATTGTCTCGAGCTCGGGTTATCATTCATAAGTAATAGGAATCTTATAAAGTTATAAAGATCGTGAAAAAATAAAACTAACGTATTCGGAATTTGTGTGTGGCGTAATAATAGGTACGTAGCTATAGCCACCCTTGCGGGCTGCGAAGACTTATTCTTTCATGACTTGTAATCATTTCCGCCTTTTGGCGTCAAATGGTTGTTTTTTTTACCTCGATGCTAAATAATTGAAAGATTTTTTTCAGCGATAAAACTCGATCGTCAGCGGAAAAAATTCTGCGGATAAGCATCGTGTATAATATTCATAGGTGTAAATTAAAAATCCAAATAAAATTATGAAACGTTGTAATTATAATAATCACGAACTCCCTAACAGATGTATTCGTGCGTTTGACCCGATTCTAATGATAAATAGCTTCAACATTTTTCTTCGCGTTTGGTGAGATGTTTCATCGTAATTGTATTTTTAGTCGAATTTTTGAAAAAAATTGTGGCTATTGCCTTAGAAGCTGATTTGGAAAAAAATATGTACTGAAATTTTTTAAATTTTCTATCCGTTTCGACTCAAGTTTTCTAGAGCTGAGAAAAAATTATTCAAATGAGATCAAATTATATAAACAGAATTCATTTCGGTACAAAATTCCACCATCATAATTTGGAGGGTCCAAATTGAAAATTGTAATCAATTCATTTTTTATAGGGGTCTAAAACTAATTCGACTCGAAAAAAAAATCAGAAATTTTTAACAGTAAGAATTCATATTGACTTCAACTTATTCAAAATTCAGCTTCCTGACTCATCTCAAATTTCATTTTATGCTTAAAAACGTGAATTTTTTCCGAATTTTCAAGTCCTAATGCAGCCTAAAATGGCCTGGGAGGCAGAAATTTTAAATATGCAGTCAGTGGGGATCACTGTGGTACTTTTTGTAATTTTTTGTTTTTGACCCCCTATGAGTAGGTATAAGAGGGGGGCGAGGGTCCAAAAATGGACCCAGGGTGAAAAAGTTCTGAAATTTTTCTCATTAATAAATATTTATATTGTCTCAAACATTGTGGAAACTTCTGCTTCTCAGCTCATCTCCACTTCTTTTGAGACTCCAAAATATGTCTTATCTCTGCACTAGAGTCCAGAATTGAGTTAGGAAATTGAAATTTTCCGAGTAGAGTTGCTTGGTATCACTTATGAGGTCTATGAGAATTTTAACCTTTGAAACCTTTTCAAGTGCTTTCCAGGGTAAAAAACAAACGCTCTGTCATTTTTTATGTTTTTTTCTCAACACACTCAAATTTCAGTTTCCCAGCTCATTTTCACTCCTTTGGAGGCCTCAAACCATAATTTCATCAAGTTATGACTGCAATGGAAGTTTCAAACCAAAAATTCGGCTCTCATTAGCGATCTGCTTGCTATGACTTTTTTTTCTTTTCTTTTAATAAAACAAAACGTTTGATGATTCGAACGCCTATTTTATTTTTCCAAATGGGAAATTTCTTGCAAAATTCGAGTCTGGATAGATTCCATATAAAAATATGTGATTGAAAAAACCTTTCAGTTTTATCCTAATTACCTCATTTTGCTTCGGACGAAAGACAAAATTCACGTAAAATTCTCTTCATATAGGTGATAAAATATACCCAGGTACTTTTTAAAAATAATTACACCTACACAGATCCGTTAATTAATAAAATTGAATTGTAAAATTTTATAGTAGTCATTCGAGCCATTATACGTATATTGCGAGTTGTTAAACAAATTTGCCTAATATAAAACGTTTGTTCAAGAACTCTCGTTCGGGAAAACGTTTAATATCGTTAACCTTCAATTTAGATACGTTTTACACGTTGACATAATTTCGCGCCATTTTGAAAAAAAAAAAAACACTAAACTTTATAATAAGTTATTTTACAGAGAAGAAATTTCTAACACCTTTCCAGGTCTACTCGCTGAAAGGGAATTTAAATAGAAAAAAAAAAACTGTAACACGAGCACTCAAAACGATTTATGATCCACTTATTCAAATAACGAATACATCATTCTTTGTATTTTGCAGAAACGTGAAAGAGCCACTTAAATGTGCTCGAGTTTACGACAACGCCGACAGTCGGATGTGTTCCATTTCGTTTGAGTTGCATTAAATTTTGATATTGCAAATACCTAATGTTTCGCAGATGAAGCCTTCATCATTATAAATAATGCAAATACTTGTATATGTCGTTAAACATATTTTCTCACCTTGTTTCTTTTCCTCTCTGAGCTGAAATGTAAACAAAAATCGTGGCAGAGTTGATGAGGCATTTTTCTGAAAATAAGATCCTGTGTGTGTTGAAGTTTATTTGCATTTTGGCAAAAAAAATACTTATTTTCTTTCTACGCAACCCATATGAATAAAAATATATGCGCTTGTCGTGGAAATTTTGTAGATTTTACCACTATGTGTATCTGCGGCATTATGTAGTTCGGTTGGAAAATTACTGGGTAAAAATAAGGGGTGGGAATTATTGAAGAAGTCTAAAGTAGAACTAATCGATGTGAGGCAAATGTTTACCATATCGAATTTTTGATTCTTTGTGAAAATTTTATGACTTGGAAAGTTTTGAGAAATATTACCTAGTTCTCGAGGGAAAATAATTACATAATTGTGAATACCATACTTAATGTCTATTCTTTTAATAATGCATCAATGCATGGTGGCATGAAATTTCGCGCTGAATAATTTTTTTTCTATTTATTTTTTATTTGATAACCATTATTTAGAAAAAACCCTAATTTTTAAGGTTTTTTTTTCATTTTTAAAGAACGATCGGCTAATTTAAAAAAAAATTATTTTTAGGTAGGTACATAGTAGGTACCGTTACCTATTAACAAATAGGTACTTATAGGGGAATTGATTCCCTTTTTTTTTTTGATTCTGTACGAATTGATTTCCCCCTTTTTTGGGAGTAAGCATACGAATTGCTCCCCATTTTTTTTGGTGTAGTATGTAAGAATTGATTCCCACTTTCTTTTTAAGTAAGTAAGCACATAAAAATTTTGTGTTTTAGTGATTTTTATATATATATATTTTTTACAAAGGTCGTGTCATTTCTCATTTGAGATTGAAAAGTGGTATGATTAGAATATTTGCAAATTTTTAGAAAATTTTACCGTACAGGGGTCAAAATAGAACAAAAATTTAGAACAATAAGTCACAGCGTGAAATTTTATTTAAAAAATAGGGGCTTCAATTTTTTAAATCAATTTTCCATATTTTTTTAGAAATTTTTTACAGAACTCAAATAACTTTGAGTTTTAGAAAACTCGAGGTTTGTGAAAATCTTTGAAAAACATGTCATTTTAGAAAATTTTCAAAGGATTTCTAAAAAAAAATATATATATGAAAAGTTACTTGGCAAAAAACACATATTGTTTTGGTCAAATCCCTTATTTTTTTCTAAATTTTCTGCAAGACATTGAAATTTATGTCCAATTTTGAGCCATTTCTCGAGTTTCCATTTTCCAATCTCTCAAATTTCCGATTCCTTGACTTTTCAATTTCTTAACTTTTTGACCGACTTTCCAACAGTCTAACATAATGCCATTAGTATGTCTTAATCTAAAAACGTTACGTTATGTTACGTTACACTTTTCAAATTTTACCCGCCAGTCCTAAAGACATATCTATGTCAAAAAATATAAATTTAGGTTCTAGAGGGTACTCAGAGGCTTCTAAATCCATTTTTGGGGTCATTTTCACCTTCAACCTAAACCAGAGCCCACAGGGGTTAAGCGGGGGGGGGGGTCGAAGTAAAACAATTTTTCGAAATTATTTAGTAGGTATAGTATCACAACCCATGGTTTTTCATTTGCAAAATCCGTTTCCGATACCATTTTGTCAAAAAAACCTATACGGACCCTTAGGAAAGGGATTGGGGAGGGACCAAATTGAAAAACTTCCCAAAATATCGAGTGTAAAATCCATTTATTTATTTTTTTCACTCCTAAACCTAACATACGATCCTCTGGGACAGTGGAGAAGACTTGAGGAGGAGCCAAATTAATTTTTTTTAATTATCAAACGAGGTGTCAAAATTCATGTTTTTCGATTCAACTGTCCAAATACATTTCAGCACCTATAATTGCGGATTGCTCATCTTGGTGACTTATTTGATCGATTAAAACATAATTTTTAAAAATTCGTAGCTTCAAGTTAAAATTCGTAGATATTTTTTCCAGTCGAAAAACTTTTTGTTAAAAAAAAAAAAAAAAACAGATTTCAACTCGAGTCACAAATTTTAGAACATTGGGCTCAAGTCGATCAAATAGATCACCAACATGGGTAGTCCACGATGGACTATTTTTATGGGCTTTTCTGCAACACTGAAAAGTTCCAAAATTTTCTGATTACTTTGAAACGTCTCGAACTGCTTCCAATGGATTCGACAGGGCGAAAATAGCCAAATAGGGTAGGTACATACAAAATTTCAGCATTTTTCCATGATTCAATCAAATTTTTTTATTTTGCGGGATTTTGAGGTGGGTAATTTTAAAACTTCAAAAAAGTGGCCAAAATTCCAGAAAAAAAACTTTTTTAACCTGAAATTTTGGATATGGGGTTCTCTTATGGTGTATCAACTTTCGATTTATATGTTTGAGCTCAAAATTTCACTTCGACTTTATTACAATAATACCCTTAGTTTTTAGATCTCAGCTTAAAATTATTATTATTATTACTTAGCCCTACGACACCACACTTCAAAAAAAGTTGTTTCCCGAATAATTTTCTAGCGCTGGACCAAAGTTTGGTATGGCATTATAACTTCAAGGGGGTGTACATAAATGTTCAACGTTTCATCTCCCTTGTTGGACAAATTGTCTACTTTTTTTTTTTGAAGGGGCAGAAATTTTAGAAAAAAATACGTTTTTTTCGTTTTTATTCCCATTTTTTTTTGCATTGAATGAAAAGTGGAGGGGATGAATTTGCTACCCGACAGATATTTGTGTATCTATGCCCTACTCGTTCGTGTATAACAATTTGCCGATCCTTTTGATTTGAGGAGCGAAAAAAATTAAAATTCGAGCCAGTCCAGATTTATTACGAAAATGTCTGCCCCTTCAAATGAAAAAGTAGGCAATTTTCGAATCCGCGGAAATGATCGGTGGGGTAAGCGCGCATAGGTATAAGGAGGCGTTACCACCCGATCACTCGATCCTGCCCGCGTAACGCAAGAAAAAAACCGGTCCGTGACATTTGTCACATGTGTGGTGTCGGCGGGTTAGGTATCAGTTTAAAAATTTCGAAAGGAAAATCTCCGCACGTTTTCAATGTTACCTATAAATTGTAAAAATTTTAAAATTTACGAGAGAAAATTCAACAATATTTTGCTCGAAGTGAAAAACTCTTGAATTATGAATATTTTTCACATCATTTGAAAAATATCAAAAAAGCAAAAACAGACATCTACAGATATCAAACTTAGAAAAAAGAATACTCTATAAAAATGAATGAAACAAATCGCATACGTTTTATTCCACTTTTCCGTTACCAAATATCAAAGCACCGAATCACCGCGCTTATAAACCATAATTAATTTCACACCACAGCCGTATTTATACAAAGGTATTTAAAACTGGAGGACAAAAACATGCACGAATTTCCAAAGTCACTTTCAACTAATCAATTCAGGTTCGTCCGCCATTGAGACCATTTAGACATTCACTAATACTTAGCGACCTGTCGTCATTCCAAGTAATTAGCTAGATTTAAATCCTTAAATGACTGAAGAACACTAAACCGAGTCCCTCGTTAATTCAAAACACATCATTTAAAAGCTCAAAACTTCAATCCTCTGAGGTTTCACATTTCTTAGTTCGAATTAATTAGGCTATTTGGTTTTGTAAGGCATTAACCCTAAGGTAGGTAAAATTCAAATCGTGATATCAATTTTGATTCAGTCGAAGAAAAAGTTACTCAATATAAGCGAAGTGTAAGTTTTTTCTTTATACAAATTCGATTCGCATCGAATTCAGGCTTTCGTACGATTATTCAGTCACTTGAGAACGGTAAATTAGCTAAAGAGGGCTGTCTCATTCTGTATCGAAACATAATCTGGGCTCTGTTTCTCGAATACATGCGGTTATTGGTTGCCTGTAATGTTATGGTTTTCATTATAATTCAATAGATTAGATAGGTATTTGGTATATAGCAACCTTTTTCCAAACATATGTACTTTAATATTTAACAGTTGGCGTTAAACCTACCGCCATATACGTAGGTATTTGTAATTTCAGATTATATGCATATGAGAAAATATCCAATATTTTGTTTCTTTTCAAAAAGGAATATTTTCGAGCCAATTTTTCGCAAAAAATTTCTGAACGGATAATTTGTTCTCTTCTCTGAGCTTCTCCAGTAATCAAGTATTCATAAAAATTTTATTAAATATCTTTACCTATTAAAATATTTCTGTGTGAAAAATTATTTTTAAAAAAAACAGCTTTACTTTGATTAGTAGGTACCTACACTTCATTTCAACAGCCTTGAAAAAAATTACTCCCTGTTTTAAAATTCTGCTCATAACTAAAAAAAAAAAAGGTAACAAAACAGAATGGTTAACATAACTTTTTATTGATATTCTGGAAAAATTGCACCTCGCAAAAGAGATTCGCTCGAGTATATTTTCTCTTTGAAAAATTGAAAATAAGTAGCTCTCTTAGCTATTATAGATATAAAAATGAGCTCCTCGAATGACCTATTAATAATGGAAATTGGCGACCTTGAATTATAAACGTTCCTTTGTACGATTTCATTGTATACTTTACTTACCTAATTCGATGATATTGCGGCATAGATGTGTAATGTTGTTGGCGGTACAGATAAAAGATGATGGGGTTCTGGGCGGTGGGAAAGATTGTGTGATTTTTGAACAGCAAAGCTCTAGAAAGCAGAGGTTAAAATGTAAGTATGCCATATATCATTGAAATGGTTTCAGGAATGTCCTCTTAAATTTATATTTATGGAACTGTTATTCAATGAATATCCCTTTTCAATGCATATACACTACAGCTATACAACGAATGAATAATTCTCACTACTGGGAAAATGTAATAAGGGGTAGATTACGGATTTGCGAAATGCAAATGAAATTTCTTTCTTACTTTTCTACTTTGAATATTTCGTTGTAGGTTTTTTTTTCGCTTTCTTTCGTAAAATGAACTGGACGTAGATCGTAGGGTACCTCTATGGTGCGAAATTAACGATAAATTGGCGTCGTATGCACGCCCTTCGCCGCAATCTAGTAAATTCGTTCGGCTTTTCGAGAGTAGAGAAGGAATTCTTAGAATTGGAGATTTTTATCGCTGGACTTTATACGTAGAATAATTGGCAAATGCAAAAATACGTTGGCAAATTTGTCAATGTTGTTGACATCGAATCGATAACGTAGTGGTACTCGGACCATTGCTTATAACTTCTCCAAACTCAAAACAGTTGACTAGGGAATGATTCAAAGGAAACCTGCCTTATCGAATTACCACCGCCGGTGTATCCTCCAGGGATGGCGTTAAAAGTGAAACTCGTACGCGAAATTTTACCTACCCGATTCCAAGTATCGTATAATTTGAATAAGGAAACATAATCTGAATATTTTCTGTGAATTATTCCGATAAGTCTGTCTGCGAAATTCGCCTCGAAATTGTATCATTATAAAATGCAATATGTCGCGTGTAGGGGTAACTTTTTTGCTGGAAGTTACGGCGGAAACAGGCGTGACGATTGGAGTGATGGCGAAGGGTGGTGCAGAGGAGGGGGTAAATAAATAAATTGAAAATAAGAGGTGACCCCCCCCCCCTTGGACCATCTTGAAATTGCAAAAAGTTGAAAAAGATGGAGAAATGGATTAAATTTGGATTACCAACTTTTTCCTCACTCATCATGAATTTTCTCAAGTTTGGATATTAAAAAGTTGGGATAATTGGAAAATATCGCCAAAAAAATTTCGCCTTCGATTCGCTCGGGCTCGGGTTCAATAACTTAACGATGAAATTCATTCTCAAAATGATGGCATGAATCATCTTCTCTTCTCCCTTCTGCTTCAGACAGCCAAATATCATCAAATGAAAAAAAATGTCCTCGTTATCTGTGACTATCCTGAAAAGAATTTTTGAAATATTTAAATTTTTTTAAAAAGAGAGGAGCTTATCAAGGAACGTAGTTTTTTTGGAAATCAAAAATAGAACGAAAAAAGCACAAACTGTAATGATGAGATTTCTGCTATTGGAGGCTGTTTTCTTCAAAAAATTTCGACCTCGCTTTGTTCGAACTCGATAAATTTACTAGAATTCTCAAAATTAGGCCTTCCCGTGCCAGATGAACAAAGTTTTGAATTTGAAACGGGAAAAATTTGTCATTTTCCTTCATTGGAAACTTAGTGGCAATCTCGAAAAGAATTTTCAAAAATTGTTCAATTTTTTTTTTGAAGAGTGATAAATTAGTTTTTTTAGGCGTCAATAAAGGTAGCTCAGAAAAGCAGGTTGGAATTGGATCACATACTAAATATTTGTTCCAGAAGGTGGATAAGGGAAGCTGAAGGGGAAAAAATTGTCAGAAACATGAATTTTTAAGTTTGGACAGCTCAAAAAAAAACTTGGAATAGGTACACACTGGTTTTATGATTATTTGTAATCGATTGGTTCCTGATTCTGGTTTTTAATTGGTTTCTAATGATGGCCTATAATCTGCAACTTTTTTTTTTTTTTTTTTTTTTGATTCCGATTGTTAAATTTTTTAGACATATTGATTCTGATCTTGAAATGGTTCTGTTGATTTTTTTCAAAAGGATTGGTTTTTGGGAAGGGACGTACCGAACGGAGGGTGGGAAACTTCCTCCGAGGAAATTTTTTACTTGTGAGTTACAATTTAACTCATCAGTTGGGAAAATTGGGCACTTGGGAATTACCTAGTCATTTTCCCGAATGAAAATTCATAATTTTCCCAACTGAAAACTCATAATTTTCCCAACTGAAAATTCATAATTTTTCCAACTGAAAATTCAACATTTTCCCAACTGAAAATTCATAATTTTCCCAACTAAAAATTCATCATTTTTCCAAGTTGGAAATCAATAGAATTTTCACTTATGTATTAGTTTCGAAGTTTCGCCCTCGCTCCGCTCGAGCATGAACAAAATCATAAAAAAGTTCCCTTTAACTCATTCCTCGTGAAATTTTCTTGGTATTTCAAGTTGTACCATATTTATTTTGAATGGGAATTTCATGAATTTGAGTTGAGATTTTCATCAGTCTTCCTCCCCCCCTCCTGGGAAATACCTTCGGTACGTCACTGATTTTGGGCTCCATTATAAAAATATTCCCTTTATTATTTTGGCGGTGGTTCCCAAAATTAAGAACCGTTTCAGTTGGTCTTGGTTTTCCCGGTTCCATCAATACCTCTTGAAATCAAACTGATTTTTTCAATGTTTTTTACTCCTTTTCATCAAAATTTTTTAAAATACAATTTTTCTCAATTTTTTAATTCGATTTTTTCAAAAAATTTTCAACTCAGATTCTCTTTTTCCAGCCTCAACTTTTTTCAAATAAAATAAAGATTTTCAACTCTCAAATATTTCAGTTTCGCACCCGGTAAACATTTTTTGCGTTTTTTTTTTTGCGATTTTTTTGCGTTTTTTCCAACCAAAACGCAGCCAAGAAACGCAGACTTAATGACTTTTTAACGATTTTTTGCATTTGTCGAAGGTGATGTTGACTGGTCAAACGAGTTTCTCTTGGCATGATAATGAGATGAAACTAGTTGTCTTTTGCGTTTTCGTTGCGTTTTCGATGCCAAAAACGCAACAAAAACGCAATTGCGTTTTGTCCAAGAAAACGCCTGCGTTACGCGAGCGGAACGCAGGGTTTTTCGTGTTCTTTGCATACCGGGCATCGAATATTTTCTCGGTACAAATCATTTTCATGCGTGGGAAATGATATTTAAAAAAATGCAAATTTGCAAAATTTAAAAAAAAAATTGTAAATCGAGAAGGCTTTTTTCAGTCAAAACCAATCTTTACTGATTTCTAATTTGGAAAAATTGTTTCAAGTTGGGAAATTTTTACGAGAAAGTTGAAAAAATTTTATGAAAATTCGTTGAAGTTTTTAGGAAAAGGGAAAAATGGTTGAGAATTTTTCGGAAAATTAAATGGAAAAATCTGAGTTACGCTCTTCTTTTCCTCTCCCAGAGCATTTCGTTTCGCCACGCTTCTGGATGGAAAATATTCTTAATTGTTTGCAGAAATAAGGCGTCGAGATTCATCGACACGAACGGTTCGAGATTCTCTTTGATTGTTTTTGTTGGGAAAAGGATGACCGTAGAGTTTAGGGGCTTCCATCCACGTGATATGAAGTTATAATAAGCTAATGAAAATTCCCTTTCTTTATTGTATTTTTTTCTCGAAATGACGTATATTTACGACGATGGAAAAAAAAAACACAAATTGAAATCTGGTAAAGCTTATTTTGTACCAGTGGAATTTGCCAAGTAGTACACGACTTTGAAATGAAATCATCCATTCGCAACGACTGCTATATATCATTGTACATAAAGCATGAGCTTTTAAAGATAAACTCTTCGGTGTTTAAATTACACTAGAAAGAGGATCCGGCGTATACGAAACGCCTCGCGGTTATTATTAAACCTAACGCATTTATAGGTCGCCCTCACCTTCTTTTTCAGGCGAATGCGTGATTCGCATTGCGAAGAGCTGTTCTATGTCAAATGTCAACCTACGACATAATTCACGTTTTTTAGTTCCACTGGCACCTACAAACTTAGGTAACATTAATCTTCCAGAATTAGAGATAAAAATTAATTATGAAAGTTACTATACTTTTCTTCTTGATAATTCTGTTACACGTGGTGGTGCTGTTCGAGGTTTATATTCCCCTACGTAAATTGGATCGTAAAAAATATGGTTATTAAAAGCTAATTTTTATGGGTTGTTTTTCTATGTAGGTGTAATCTGGACGACAATGTGGACCCAGATTACTGTCTATGCTGGTGTAATTTTCTGTACGAGATAACACGATGATGAAAAGTAATCAGAATTTTTATTTGTAAATATCAACCTAATTAATATTTTATGCGTTTGCTAAATAGTCAGATTATTCGATTAAGGGAAAAGAAATTTGAAAAAATTTTGCGTAGAGTTTTGAAATTTTATTTTTAAATGACCTTGAACCAACTGAAAAAAATATTAATTAAAAAATTAATCAAAAGTTATTAAAACCACTTCATGATATTCTAGAATAAATTGGTTTAAGAATATGTATATTTATGGACTTTCTTATCTTTCGCTATGAATTTGATATTTTATGGCTAGTTTTAATCTACGAAGTTTTCAAAGTTGCTCTCTCTAAGCAAAATACAGCTGTACACATACTTGGTATAAAAGTGTGCGCCATGTACGTACCAATTTCAACTTTTGATCTCGCTAAAAATATGCCTTTCATTACTTTGAAAGCGATGAAGGTTCGGTGTAGGCCAAGATATCTGTTTCGTAATTAAGTTCATCTGTAGGTAATACACTTATGCTTTCATTAAACGTGGAACGGTTGTTATCGCGTGTGCTACTCAAGAGTCTCAGCTATGCAAATAAATTCTACCTCAAGTAACCAAAATAAAACTTTACCGAGTTTTCGAAAAAAAAAAAATTGCGAACAATAAGATACAGGGGCGTGCCGACCGAGTAAAATTTTGGGCAAATGCCTCAGTTGTTTTTGGGGTGGGTGGGTGGGTGGGTGGGTAATAAGTGGTCAACTTCGTAATTCATTTTTTTTAAATAAAAAAGAATCACACCACACAATTATCAAACCAACTGAACGCAATTAACCATAATCTAAAACAATTCGTTGATATAGGTAGAGGTACTCAATACCTGTACTAAACACATCATCCTATGTTATATTGTATTTCAAAAACATTTTTACTTGAAACATAATTTTGTTGACTACTTGTAACTTACCCTCATTCAGCCACCTAACCTCAACCAGCCATCCACCCACCCACCCACCCACCCCATCCACAGCCACGATTTAACCGCCTTGAATAGTATATGATACGCAGCAGGCAGTATTTATTAGAAAATTGAGTAAAATCGGAGAATTTTTGTAAATCCTCGTGATGAAAACCACTAGCCCGCGAACATCATATTTCCCACGGAAGTGCCATTCACCTATATCCATTCAGAAATCAGACTTAATTTTTTGATAAATTTGCTTTGGGAGAATTTCGCTTCCCTTTCAATACCTAAATACTAAAATTTTGATTTTATGAAATGAAGAAAATTCAATTTTGGGGTAAGTTTCTCTTGAAAAATTTTCACCCTCGCTCCGCTCGGGCTCAATAAATAAAAAATATCATAATTTTTGGAATTCATAAAAGTAGCACGAAAAAAACAAATTTTAATGAAGAAATTTCAAGTTTTGGATATCTGTTTCTTCAAAAATTTTCGCCCTCGCTTCGCTCAGGGTCAATAAATTTTTACATAATTCATTCTCAAAATGATTGGATGTACTTTTTTTCCCTTTCTAATCAAGAAAACAGAATGTTTTTGAAAAGGAAAGAATTCAATCTCATCATTAAAGAACTTAATAGCGATTTTAAATGGAATTTTCAAAAAATCGATTTTTTTCAAGTTGAAAAAGCAGCTTGAAAAATGCACGAATTTATATTTCTGGTCGGAAAATTTCCCTCTTTCTAAAGATGAGTCGGAAATTTTTTCCTTTAGGTACACTTTCCAACCGGCCTAGCGTGAGGGGGTACAAGGGGTACATTTATACCGGGCTCGCATTTTTTTTATGGGACCGCATGTGGGCCCTTAAAGGAGATTTTTTAATTACAAAATATAAAAATTGCAGTTTTTTCTCTTCAAACGGTGGGTATTTTTTGAAAAATTTTCGCCCTCGCTTTGCTCGGGTGTTATTTATCATTTTTATTTCATAAATTTATGATTTTTTACTCACCTTTCAGTCAAAAATCACTCATTTTCAATTAATTCTGAATTTGTCAGAAACATCAATGGGTAATTTTGACCAGGGACGTACCGATAGGCGAGAGGGCCCCCCTCCCCCCGAGAAAATTTTTTACTTGTGAGTTGTGAAAATTGAGCAATTCAACACATCAGTTGGGAAAATTGGGCAGTTGGGAATTAGTCACTTTATCGACTGAAAATTCATTATTTTCCCAACTGAAAATGTATCATTTTTCCGAGTTTGAAATCAATAAAATTTTCACTTGTTAGTTTAAAAATTTTTCGCCCTCGCTTCGCTCGGACATGAACAAAATCATAATCCTACAAACTATGTTGAAGAAGGCTCCTTTTATTCATTGCCCTGAAAATACTTTTGATCTGATACTCTGTGTTTTTATTCTCAATTTTTACGCTCCCAGAAAAGCTTTCAACATCATTGATTGTAAATATAATGGCTACATTCTTACCCTCCCCCCCCCTCTCAAATTATATCAAATAAAAATTTTGAAAGCCTTAAAATAAGAAAAAATGGCTTTTTTAGGCATTAAAAATATAATTTTTTCAAAGCTTCACCCTCGCTTCGCTCGGGTATAAATTAAATCATGTTTATATGCATTATTTGAGACGATAGCGCCAAAAAAGGTTCCTTTTTACTCATTCTTCCTAAAATTGTTCTGGTATTTCAAGTTGCATCCATTTTGAGTTGAGAATTTCATGAGACGACACCCCCCCTGGAAAATGCCTTCGGTACGTCACTGATTTTGACTGAAAGGCCAGTGATAAATGAGAAAAAAAATCACCTATTGTAGAAGTTTAGTTTTTAAAACTTTGTCCTAAAATTTACGCCTTCGCTTCGCTAGGGCTAAATGTTCCCTAAATATTTTAAAAATTTTCATTCAATCTTGACTTAATCCAAAAAAAAATCCCTCCTCGTTTCCAAATGTCACTTCAGATCTTCGCTCAAGTTTATTCGAGTACTACCTACACGGCTAGAAAAATGGTTTGAAAAAAGGGGCCTACAAAAGCCCTGTACCGAGCCTGCATTTCTTCTCGGTGGCCCTGCCTTCCAAGATTTTTTCACAAGTTTCACCTCTGCTTTTTTGTAATGTTTTTTTAAAAAATCAGCAATTTTTTGTGTGTGTGTGTGTGTGTGTGTGTGTGTGGGGGGGGGGTCAAGTGAGGGGTGGGGAGCCAGTGGGGGTGGGTGGGTGGGTTTGTCATGATCTCGCCCCAGTAAGTTTTTACCTTCTGCACGCCCCTGATAAGATACGATTTTTAACATAAATGATCGAATTCCATCTACCATGAATGTTGCTCTGGAGGAGTAAAAATTCCAAAGTGAATAATACGAACTTATATTTTTTAAAAATGCTAATTTTTTGCTTCTGTATAAAGCGGTTTTTCCAAATACCTACCACCAAAATTAGATGTTTCAGTATTAATTTCAACTTCTGATGAGTGAGAGATAATTTTCTTGTAACTTCAGTTGGCAACAATGTTATAAAAAAAATTTCAAAAATTGCTTCAAAATTAATTTCTGCGATAAAAGTTTTTTTTAGTCTATTTTTCATGTGATTGGGTGTATGAGCAACTTGATTTCAGGGATGCAAACCGAAATCGAAAAAATATTAGTTTCTCATTTCGAATCAGTAAAAAGTCATTGAACAAAGCAAAGAAAAATTCTACGGAGGAAAAATCAGCAAAATTTTTCGATTTTCAACGGATTTTCGCCGATTTTTTAAAGAATTTTACAGATTTTTCAAAGATTTTTTTCTTCATCTTTGATTATTCAATAAATTTCAGATATTTTACTGATTCCTGAATAAATTTTCACTGATTGTCCATCAATCATTTCCTTGTTTGCTTTCAGTGAAATGTTCTCTACTGATTTGTTTTTTTTTTTTTGCTGCAAGCTGCGATTCTGACTTTTTAAGAGGGTGCTCTACGTATTGCGGGAATTAATTCTGGCCTATCTTCAATTTATAAGGCGCAACGTGAATTTTCGTGTTTTTTTGGATTTTAAACGGCTAAAATGATGAAACAATGAATGAATATGATTTTAGAACGTAGAAAGAAGAAAATAAACGCATTTGCAAGTTTCAATTGTCATTATAATTATTTTTATTCGACTTATAAGAAATGTAAGATTTGATGACGGTTTTTACAGGAATTCTCAGAGACTACTGAATCAAATTTGTTGAAATTTCAATATGTTGTATAAAATAGCATTTCTGACAAGCTGACAGAGCCCTTTTTTCGATTTTCTAAAAAAAAAAATTAAAATTGAAATATTTTTCAAAATTTTGAAAAAAATGAAAAAAGGGCTCTGTCAGCCTGTCAGAAATGCTTTTTCACACCACATATCCATATTTCATCAAATTTGATTCAATAGTCCCCGAAAAATCGTGTAAAAACCGTCAACAAGTCATATGTTTCTTTGAATTTCCATTACAATCATTATATTGGCTACTGGAAGTTTTCAATAGGTTTATTTTTTTTATTTTACGCATCAAAATCTTATTCATACATTATTTTATCTTTATCATTTTACCTCATTACAATCCAAAAAAAAATGCAAATTCAAAACGTAATTTTCGCCTTACAAATTTCATTCGTATGCAACCCGCAATACGTAGAGCACCCTCTTAAAGTTATTCGTATTTTCGATTATTTTCACTAATTTATAAATGAGAGAGCAATAGTTTCAAAATTTTTATCAAAGTTTCGGTTGTATGTAGTTTCAGTTCCTCTTTTTTTCTTCGTTTCGTTTTCTGTAAGGGTTACCAAAAAATTGCGATTTCATTTCCTTCATTTTATTCTTTCATTAATTTTCAATAGAAAAAAAAAAAAAAACAGAAATTGTAAATCCAATAAAATAACACTCATCTCAAAAAAATTTGACATGAGTTCATTTATCTTGAGATGTGTTGTTATTGCACTGGAGTGCGAACTGTTACAATTTCACGGATTAAATAATAAATTTTGGAAAGTTGGTTGCTAACTTCAAACTTGAAGTTCAAAATTTTTTCATATTTACCCGTATCGAATTGTCAGAAAATTTGTCATTCTCATTCTCAATTTATCAATATTTTTCAAGGTAGGATTCTTTAAAAGTTGTATCAAGTTTTTCTTTTCCAACATATTACTTCTGCAGTACCTACCTACTTTATTCATTTTGAGTTTTGATCCAGTACATATTATTAGAAAATTATGTTCCTAGATATACAAAATTACTTATGAGAAAAAAATTGGAATTTTAAAATAATAATGATTGGTACCTAATTTTAATAAAACTTCGCGAATTGACAATCACCACAAACCATACTCATTTTGATAAGAGTTCCTTTAAAAAACAACAACAATAATAATAACCGTTGCAAAAGAAGAAAAAAATGAAAAATTAACTGAAATCGTAATTGAATATTTCGGTTTCGGTTCTGGTTACGATTTCAAAACTTCAAAAAAATTTCACAGAAATTCGTCAACGAAAGAAGAAAATTGAGTTTTTTTTGAGTTTAATAAAATTCATCCATCTACCTGCAATTTCTGAATCGATTAGTATAGAGGGAGAGCGGATTGCTACTCAAAAGGGGTGTCATTTTGAGGTCTATAGTTTTATTTTTTCGTCTTTGAGGGGGGGGGGGGAGAGATAAGGAAGCTGCTGCTCCTGCTGCTTTTATTTCACAAATTTTCGTGGAAGTCTATAATAAATACCTACGTTTTTTTTTTACATTTTCATAAAATATAAAAACAAAGGAAAAAATGGCCGGGTTCTCGAAATAGGTACCCAATGATTTTTTTTTTTGAAAATATTCCGAGCTGTTTTAATTCACATACCGACATCCTTGGAAAAAGACAAAACATTGTAATCTTTTCTGCGTTCATTTCAGCTCATTTGCAACAATTGAGCCGTTGAGCCTTTTACATTTCGATTTCCAAACAAAAAGAAAGCTGAAAAAGATTAGGCCTCCACCATTATTATTTACGATTTCAGACTCCGACCAGTGTATTTTCCAACCACTACTCTGTATTTTTTCAAATTAATGCCCAGTGCCTTGTACTTACATCTGCCACAAAATGTCGAGCTTTTAAAATTATTTAAACTAATTCAACGCAAATGTGGTGTAATTTTTCAAAACAACTTTTTTTTTAACGAAGTGAACCAAAATAACTCTTGTTAACTTTCGAGGCTAGGTAAATATTTAGGTCTTTAACCTTTTTAAAGCCATCTGCCGCAACATTAACAAATTAAAGGTGATTAGCGTAAAATAATCTGACAAGGTTACTTGATTACTTTGCCAATGTCAAAGGCTATACGAATTTTCTTAATTGTTTTTTTTTCCTGGAGGTAATACGAGATTGAATAGATCTATTTTTATAGGTTTACCAGAATATTAAAAAACGAGGCCGACGTTTATGTATATCAGGTACCTACACAGTTCTCTGCTTGTGCGCTTGTCTATTTTATTTTGTGTTTTCTCGAGCTGTGGAAAAATATTTTTGACGTTTCATTTGGCATCATATCGTATAAAAGATGTACTTAGACCTATATGAACATAAGCTTTCAACTTTGGTATATTTGTATGGTTAGAAGAGCGAAAACCAAGACTGATCTGCGTATGTAGGTACCTACCTAATCTTCTTTTTCAATTTTTAAAATTTTTAGGGAGTAGAGGGGGAGAAGACCTCAAAACAATTTTGTATAAGCAATTAAGCATCCCAATAATTTTTTAAATAATACTTATTCACGAGTAAAATTAGGTTGATGTATGGTATTTCTGAATTATCGATCCATTTTGAACGGTCAATCACAGAAATTCCTTAAATATCAGTTGATACCTATCCAAATGTAATTAATCCTACGTGTTAAAATGTCATTACCGATTTAGATTTCCTATTTCCATAAATGTTCTATTCGTTTTTGATGTGGATAAATTATGTTTAGAAACCCTTTGCTACATCTAGAATTTTACTTAAATACCTGCTCTTCTACTCCTAATTTTTCATAAATTCTTTGTTTTAATTAAGAAAAAATTGATGAAAAAAAATACGCGTGAGGTATATGTCCCTATTATCGAAACATCGTGTAAGTTGAATGTTTTTTTTGGAGAATACTTCCAAGTACGTAGTTTACTACTTTTCATGTGGAGAAGTCTATTTGACAACATTTTCGTTAAATTAAAATGTCACTCTACCAGCCTTAATTTATTGTTTGTCTAAAACTATACACAAAAAAACTTTTTGTCGAAGCAGGAAGAATAATGTTTTGACGAAGTTTGAAACTTTTCGGTTTTTTTTTGCCTCTTGTTCATGAATTCGTAGAAACTTTGAAACCGTAAATATTTTCAAATTTAAAGTATTTCGTATTTCTCTTGCCATACCGCGTATTGAATCGGACAATATATTTTTAAATATCTTCTCTAAATACATATCTTTCCCCTCAAAGATACATACGAATAAACGAAGTGGAACGTTTCACGAGGGAATGGATTTTACCGGCGTTATGTCAATGGGCAAACATGGAGTAAAAATGCAAGTAAATAGAGGAAAGTATTTTAAAATTCAATAAGCTGAATGTTTTCAGTGTAAATAAAGTAAAAACTAATAAACTTTGCGATCGTATCAATATTCGCGAATAAATTTTCATATAAACCGAGTTATCAAATAGAAGCTTATCAAATAAAAGAAATTTGCATATTTCGAATTAAATGATGCGGTGTATGATATTACTATACTTGGGTAAATTTTATACATATGGTACGCCAAAGAGTAGTTATCAAAGAAACGAAACGGTGCTGTAAATAACACCTATGTCTGTGGGTTGTATACCCAACGAGAAATTTTATTCGGGTAATGTATTCTTCGCTCTGCGTATGTTTTCCAGAATCGTTTCTTATTGGGAATTACGAGTTTTGAACTACTTTTATTGTATATTGATGAAAAAGTAGTTGAAAGATAACAGCCAAATGAACCTTATAATTTGTAATAACTTGGGATTATTTCACCACACTTTAACTGATAAATTATCCTTGGTCTTAGATTTTGCTCAAAAATTTGTTACAGGCTTGGTTCGACCCACAATATGTAAAACTATCGCCAAATCCCCTGTAGTCTCTCAAGGTGACATGAGAAGAGGTTTCTCTTTTTTTCTCGAAAAATTTTTAAATATCTGAAAGTTGAGCTTTTTTATGAAAAGCTGAAATTTTAAAAATTCGAAAATGAAAAGAGCCTCAATAAAAAAAATACTGAAAATACTTCGGAAGTTGCAGTGCCCACCTACTCTAAAATTTAAAATCATTCGTGATATGGTTTATCTTTTGTTCGGTATTTTGGAATGCTGAGCTCGAATATCAGCTTAGTTTTTGGATTTTTACCCTCTTAATTCACAGGGTGACTCAAAAGTTTCGGAACGCAACGTTTTTTTCGTAATTTGGAGTGAAATCGTTCCATATTGTCTTAGGTTGATCTGAACTAAGGGTTGCCTACATGTAGATCGACAAGGGACAATACCAACGTTGTACTTAGAATATCCGCGAGGGGTGAAGTGGGGGGAGCAGTGTTGCCAATTTTACAAAAATTTGAATTTTTTTAGTAAGTTATCTCTTTCAATTTTTGATTACGCATTGAATACCTCAATTTTTAAAATTTTTGGAATTTTGGGTTTTCAGATTTTTTTTTTTTTTTGAAAAACTCAAAAATTGAAAAAAGGTCGAAAATTTTTTAGTGATCCGTGAACAATGGGAGATGAGTTCGTGTTTTTTGAAGGGAATGGAGCTTCAGCTACGTCGTGAATAAGATTTCATTATTTGCTGGTCCCAAAAATTTTTTTTACGAATCAATTTTTGCGTTCGGGAAATTTCAAGTAACCCATTTTGGCATTTGGCGCATTTTTAAAATTTCAAAATTTTCTCTTAGCCCTCCTAAAACATATTAAAATTTAATTTAATCAACAAAAAAAAAATGAAATTTGATATATTTTCTATTTTCGACTTGCAAAATCGATTGGAAGCAGTTTCGAGACATTTCAGCAGGGCATAGGAGTCAAACTGACTCCAAATTGACTCCGACTCCGGCTTAACTCCGGAGTCAAGCCAGAGTCAGGGAGTCAAGGTCAAATATTTACTCCGGAGTAAAACGGAGTCAAGAGTCAAGGTCTGAAATTGATTCCGGAGTTAAGCTGGAGTCATGAGTCAATTTTTTTGCTGACTCCTATGCCCTGCATTTCAGAGCCACCAGAAAATTTTGGAATTTTTCACTGCTGAAGAAAATTTCATGAAATGGTCTGTAGTGGACTTCAGCACTTATAATCAAGGATTACCAATATTGGTGACTTATCTGAACAATTAAAGCACAATTTTCAAAAAATTGTAATTTTTCGAATTGTTGAGCAGGAAATTTTTCTGGAAAAGTATTGAAAATTTCCTGCCCATCGGATTTTTCTTAGTTTTCTTCTGCACTAAAAAATTAAAAAATTTTCTGGTAGCTCAGAAAAGTCTCGAAATTGCTTCCAATCGATTTGGCAAGTCGAAAACAGGATATTTACTAAATTTACTATTTTTAAAAATTAGATTATAATGTTCATATGTATTTTGCAGAGCTATAAGGTAATTACCTAATTTTGAAATTTCAAAAAATTCACCAAAATTCGATTGCACTTTGGCGCCTGAAATTTCGGATAAGTATGGTATTTTTGATTTTTTTTGTTTGGGCTTAAAATTTTAATTTGAGTTGAACTATCTCTGTTGTAGGAATATTCCGTCCTCATCGAACAAAAAATTCAAAATTTTCAACTTTTTAAAATCTTGACTCTCATTTTGTGGTATCTTAGCCCACAAGAGTGCACGGATCTCACAATAAAAACCATTCGTATTGAATAATCATGGTAAAAGATACCTATTTACTTTTTTTTATATTTTTTCAGGCCTTTCAACCTTTTTTAAATGTTTGAAATATCTGCTATTGATAAAGAAGCTCAACTTTCAGATCTTGTAAAATTTTTTGCTGGAAATTGCGAAAGAGGAAAGAGAAACAACGAGAATCCCCCTGCCTTCTTAAGAGACTAACCGTGATTTTACATATTTTGAGTTGACAGAGCCCCGTGAACATTTTTTTTAGTGATACCCAAAGACCAAGGATCATTTAGGGGTTGAAGTATGCTGTAATGATTCTGGAGGGATTTTGTGTAAGGTTTTTCAATGCAATACCTACCTATAACTTCAAATACGCCTACAAAATATTTAAGGATACACACTTGTACAAACTCAAATTATAAAAACGAGTTTTGAAAAAAAATTATTTTCTCAGTTGAAAGATTCAGCAGTGAAAAGATGTTGGGTACCTGTTTTTTTACTTTTATAATTGATATTGAACGTTTCCTTTCGCGTTTTCATATTTTTTCTCCCCCACTTTTACAATTCTTGCGGTTATTCGTATTCCGAATAATTAATAGGTTTTGCGTGCGAATACACGATATCTTATTCCTTCTTCGGACGGCGGTATTTACGTTGCATAATAATAATTATACCTACAATAGGTATATGAGGGGTGATTTGTACAATGCTCGGTTCGCCATTAGGTATTTCAGAAATGGCGTGAAATTACGGTTTGTTAATCGCAAATCCTCTTTATTAATTCAAAAATTTATTTACGAGTTCAACGTTTTCTGGTTTAGAATTTTGGCGATAATTAAAACCATCGACATATCCCGAAGACGTATATTTTATTGCGCATTCCCTTATTTCTTATGTACCTTCGTTAATGCGTATTTTTCTTCCGAGGATATTTTACTCGGAGGTACGAATTTATTAATTTTTTTTGTAGTATGGCGAAGGATAATTAATGAATTGAAGGAATGTAATGAAGTATTTAAAAAAATACTGTCAAGTAAAGGGATTCGCTTAACGAATGAGTTTTAAAATAATTGGATAAATATTAAAAATAAATGGATCAATGAGCTCGTATGCTGTTCTTCGAAAATAAATTGGAGTAAAAAAAATATAAAAGCTGAAAATTTCTTAAACATTCTTCTATTGATTTTTCAATTTCAGGTAAAAAAATACTCGTGTTCAACCGAAATGGAAATGAAACCTTGAAAAATTAATTAGGTCGCTATTTGTTTTCTGGAAATAATTTTTTTTTTTTCAATTTTTAACCTTCGTTTCACTTGGGAATTTCGCAAAATTCATTCAAGTAGTTACTCATTTGAAAAGTCTGGCAAATGAAAAAATTGATAAAAATTCTCATTCGTATTTTCTTCATGCCAGGTATTGTTTGAAAATTTGAAATGGATAAAAAACAGAATTGTGCCCTGGACTACGACAAGGTACCTATGGTCACAAAATGGATATTTTTTTTATGACCTTTTTTTGAAGAGGTTAGTATCCTCATTCCAATAAAACAAACCGGAGATGCCAGACTTTATAATTGTCCTTGCTACAAACATTTAAAGAAAGAAATACAGTGTAAAAAACGAAACATTTTTAAGCAATTTTTTGCCACTTAAAGTCAATTTTTCGAGCAAAGGAAAGGTTCTGCGAAAAAAATGAATAGAAAATAAATTGTAGAGCGTAAAATTTCATTTTGTAGAGTGAAATTGGTCTTTTTTTTCTAAAAAACTAAGCTTTAGAGATGTTTTAGTCGAAAGTTCAAAGCTAAACTTTAAAACGCGTTTTTCTCAAAATGTTGTTTTTGGGCGCGGTCCCTTTTCGTAGACCAAGTCACATTATGTTTTGAGGCAAGTAATCCTCTCTCCCTTAATTCATGAAGGGATCGATAAAGGGCCAAACAAAAACTTAGGAAAACCCGAGAATACCAATTTTTAAAAAATTTATTTACATCATCACTTCATACGTATGTATGAAACTAAAAATAAAAGGCTCGAAAAAAATTAATAATTCCACATTATCTGAAGCTTGAGACATCTTGAAAAATTTCTAAGCAACGTTTTCCCCGAACTTTTCAACTCTGTGCAATTTTTCTCTTTCAAGCTTGTCATTTCAAAAAAATTTTTGATTCGAATCGATTTTTTTGACTTGATCTACAATTTTTTCCATGAGGAGGGACGCAATAACACCCCCATCCCCCTCAATAACTGTGTAAGTATTTGTAAAATTAATGATGTGCATTTTTCCAACTTGAGACAAGAAGCTGAAAAAATTTTGAGATGGGCATTTTTTCTAACTTTTATGGAAGTACAACTAGGTAATATTTTGTTCTTTTTTTGAAAATTGGATGTTGAAAGATGGGCTGTGAAGAAGCCATTTTATGCAGACCCTAAAAATTTTCCCTTTTTTACTCGTCACTCACTCCAGACAAACTTGCTCTCAACTTTTACCCTTCAAAAAATTGATATTTAACCTAAAAAATCTCATTGATACCGATTTTTTTTTTACTTGTGCTTTACTTTTCGAGATTAATTTGAACAATCAGTTTTATTCATTTATTTTTTTACCTATTTAATTGAAAAAACCGTGAAAAATTTTTTCGCTTGATTTCTAGATTAAAGTGTGGAGTGTGGATTTTGTTTTCTCCCATTCGGTCCGTTCAACGAGGTTGCATTACTCAAAAGTTACATGTTAATAAAATTGCCTACTTGATTCGCCGTAAATCCGATAAACGAGGAAATGTTTTATTTTCAAATATTGCTTAGGTACAAAAAATAACTCAAGTTGTTAAAATTTATTCTTAAATATGAAATATCAGCGACCATAATTCCATTTCAATATTTTTTTTTTTTGGGGGGGGGGGAGGTCCACAGATAATGTATTAAAACTACATATTTCAATAAGAAAATTTTCAAGCCGATGTAAATGTGGTCTTTCTTTCATTTCAGTTTTGTTTTAATTTGTTCTCTTTGTTTTCATTTTTGGAAAATCTAAATTCTTATCTCATATAACTTCTTAAAATGCAATAAATGAAATTCCTATACATTTATAACTCTCACTGTCAAAAAAAAAATGGACTCGGCTCAGTTTTTCCAGCGAACTCTTCATATTTTTTTATTATGAATATTATTGATACAATTTTGAGAAAAAATTTTTAAAATTTTTTAACTCTACTTGTTGTAAAATATTGAAGGCAGAACGGGCAAAGGCGAAATTAGAATTTTTTTCAAGTTCTAGAACAACTTCCTGATTTCCCTCCACTAGGCCAATTTGACTTTTCGGAAAAGGAACAAAACGATTCATCGCTAGTCAATGGAATTTTTAAATGGATGAAAATTTGAGAAAATCGATTTCGTTGAAATATTTTAAACTTTTTTATACGTATTGAAAATTAAGCAGCCTTCAGCACATTCAATCTTGAAAATACATCACACCCCGTACGTTTTCCGTTCGTCTATACGTATTCTATTTTCAACAAGTAGCTATCTACCAATCCGACCCGAGGCACCTTATACTACTAGAATCAAGTTTTTAACTTTATTGGACCTGGAAATGATTGATTTTGAATCTCTTGATTTTCATGCAGAGTATCAGCCTCCTACGTATGTATGTACCTAGTACCTACTTGAACTGGAATAGAAACAACACCCTTACTCTCCTCCGTTTTAATTTTAGTAAAAATATTTTAAATCGCAGCGTAGGTGCACAAGCAGACAAAGGTCATAAATCACGAACCCATACATTTTGAGTTTTTATCCCGAGAAATAAAAAAACAAGAAGCATTTATTTTTCAAAAAATTCGTATACCTATATAAGTTTCACCGAACGTATGTAAAGCTCGGCGTGTTTTATATTTTTTCCAACGCCGAGCAAAATTTAATAACTCGCGTGCTGTTCATAATTTTAATTACATAGTGACAAGCGTTTTCATCGAGCGTCCTCTTAATTCAAGGCTATAGCATTTTATTTCGTTGCAAATTTATTACCTTAAATGTCACTGTACTTATGACGCTGCGCTGGCGAAATTAAAACGTTCAAAGTTTAGAATTCGTTCGATAATGAAGTTTTTGTTAGTTATAAATATTCGGGTAAAAATTAGTTCGAAATGTTTGTTTTGTACATAGAAACAGAGGGCAACATCCAATGTACTTCGTTTAAATGAAAATGCAAATATCCACGTTTATTCTTATACTTTTAAAAGGTGAATTTAAGAACGAATTAAAACTTTTGTAAAAAAAAAAAATAAAATTTATAAAAGCTACGTATCTGAAGAACTGGAATGAGAATGTTTCGCACTATTAAAGTTCGTTAGTGCTTTTTTTTCTTCTTCTTTTTGTTCTTCAATTCATTTCAGTATACTTTTATTGGCGAGCTTTTTAATATAATTATTTTACTTTTACGATTCGGTTCTTTTATTGTTCAGATTCGTCGAGTATTTAGCGACGATTCAAAATAATTACAAACCACGAAGTAATTTATTTACGAAAAATCCCTTTGAAAGATATTGTCAAAATGATAATCAAATTTTCAAATTCGGGTTGCGGCTTTTATAAGTACGTGTCAGGTGTAATTTGAAGAGAAAAAAGGCTGGGGTTAAATTGCACAAACGTTCACTCAGTTTAGACCATAAACCAGCAATTCGCGATACACTTTCTGCACACGTTGCAGCGAACGTGAAATGAAAGCAAATGCGTTCGGTTATTAAATTCGTATAAAAATCGGTAATTTTGTTGACATTTATTTTATTTTTTTGGCGGGTATGTGAAATAATTTTTCGAAATGGTATCATGATGAAGAGGAAAGGAAGTAAAAATTTTTAAACCTTCGAAATCGCGAATTTTTTTCATTTCAAATGAAACTCATTCATATAGAATTTTAGTCTCCTAGGTATCTTTAAATTCAGAACTGAATTTTTTCAAAGTACAGCGTGGATTTTTAAATTTTTTTCATCACCAAATTCATTAATCACATCCCCATCACCATATCAACACTAAAAATTAAGTATTTCAGATTACACAGGTCGACACAATTTTTGTTTCTGGGTTCCAATTGCCGAATTATGTAACTAATGAAGGGGAAATTTTATTTGACCAAAGTTTGATTTAGTAGGTGGGGAGGGGGCAAAAAACTGTTTTTTCTAGGAAAATAAGCCTGGGCATTACAAAAAATTATTGAAAAAAAAATTGTGGAGTAATCTTATAGAAAATTTTACGGCGAATCCAATGGCACAAATCACAGACCTCCGTCTCTTTTAGAAAAAAAGTTACAGCTCATTACTTCCAAAATTTTGTGAAATAATCGCATTTCATTTTTGCGCTTGAAAGGCACAAAAAATTCAATTTTTCACAGAATTTTGGATTTTCTATCAAAATACTCTGATTTATTAATCGATTATAATGTCAGCAGAAAATATGAACGATTTTTTTGCATTAGAACCAGCGTTACCAAAAAAACTTCTTGAACAATTTTTTATTTTTTTTTTTGCAAAAATTGGACACAAATTTGAAAAAATGGGACACTGAATGGAAATTTTGAAGAAAATTTTAAAAAATAGTTTCGGTCTAAAAAGTATGTTTTTATTAATTTTTTTTTCAATTTTTTTGAAATTGGGTACTCAAAAATTCGTTAAAATTAGCAATTCATCCTCAACAAATTCCTTAAAACCAACGTACGAGTAAATGCTTTAAAATCGAAGAATTTTGAAATTCATGAAGAATTGTGAGTACGATTTTTTTTTTAATTTCACATTTTTAAAAATTTTTGAAGAATTTTGAAATTCTATCTATTTTATATCTTAATTCTATTTTTCTGGAGTGCTTAAAAAATTTTTCATTTTTTTTTTAAATACCTACCTAAATTTAGTAAAAAGTGTAGGTAATGAAAAAATATTTTTTGAAATGATTAAAATGCATAGGTAGGTATGAATATTGAATACACATCACTTGTAAAAAAAAATCATTTGGAGCAATTTTCCAAATTTTTTCTAGTTATTGGAAAATCATGTAAAATCTCGGCATAATTTCAAGACAAAACAAATTTTTTCAATTTTTGCAACCTAAATTGAATAACATGAAAAATGATTTTCTTCAAGTCAGGACCTCTTGAAAAGTAGAGTTCAAGAATTAGAGTGTATAGCAGTCTTGTAAGTCCTGATTTCATCTTGTTTTTTTATCAAAAATGTCAAAATGCCTTGTTTTTTTTCATCTTTTTCAATTAAACTATGAAATTTTTCACTTATGCAAGTATTTGCCTCCTTTTTCCAAAAAAAATGTTGTAAATGCTCCACTAAAAATTTTTTCAATATTATTTTCATTACCTGATGAAAAGTTGTGCAAAAATAAATTTTTTTTCTTCAAAAAAAATCGTAAAATACTCGAAAAATGACTTATTGGATTCCTGATTTCCATTATAAAATTTTTTCGACACCTTGAAGATGAAAAATGGGTAAAAATGGTGTTTTTGAATAAAGATATCTACTCGTATACCTTCTCAAATCATTTTTTTTTAAACTCAGAATACTACTTTTCAAAGTTTGGAAATTTTTTCAAAGCACCTACATCGAAATCAACTCGACATTTTTTTATTCCTTAATGCTCCTGATATTCATCCTTTTGAAAGTTCTTAAAAAACAAATATATGCAGAAAATAAAACAAATCAAATCACCTCCCTCAAACGGTCGTTAATATACCAAAGACGAAGTGAACTACTTACATATTTTATACCATCGTATAAAGGTTATGTTTTTGAAAAACCTTGAAACTGAAACAGAAACTTAATTATGTTACAAATTACACAAAGCTATCGATTCGCGATATTCTTTGAAAATTTTGTCAAAACTTTAAAAACATAGTATTGAGAAATTAAACTGTATTAATAATGTTAGCGGTAAATGATTTCAGGGGTTCTCTTTCCCTTTTACCATTCAGTCGTATCGAGTTTTTACCAGTCAAGTTATTTTCCTTTTATTAAACCCGTCAGAGACCATCTGTTACAGTTTTTCAGGCTCAATTAAGAGTTCTCTAATTATCCGAAGTGAAATCCAACGCTTCGTCACCCGATTTACTTTTCAGATTGTCGCCTTTCTTTGGTCGACGAAAAAAAAAATTAATAGTTTACGAGGCGATAATTCCACTATGATTATTTGTTGAATTCTTTCCATTTAACGTGGGTAGGTTTTCTTACTACGTACATTAGAAAAATGTTGTTGAGAAAGAAGTAGGCATTGTACTGATGTATACGCAGAAGACAACTACAGCTAAATTGCCAACTTTGTTTCATTCATTTTACGCGTCGTTTCAGGCGAACCTTTAACTTTAGAAAATATATCAAATATCGAAATACCTGTAATGAGGCAATAATTTAGCTTTTTTCTGTGTAAAAAGAAAAGGAAATGTAGGTATCGTATGTGAGCCACGTGTATGAAAAATTTATCCATTTTTTTTCGACAAAGAACTATTTTTTTCCAAGTCGACAATTAGGTTTATTGTGATAGGAATGGAAATATACGGTTTATCGTTTCGATGTTCCTGTTTTAAGCAAATTCAATAGAGAATGTATAATTATTAAGTCTATGCCATTATTTATAGCGTTACAGTGGGAAATGTATGGTAATAAAGCGTCGGACATTATCTAACTTGTACAGTTGTACCTAAGTAGACCTGTATACGATGTACCTATTACGTAGTTGTGCACTTGGTTCTTGGGCTATAAATTTATTCGTTGTATTTTTGATAAGTTGGTAAGTGCTTGAAACTCAGTGGCGCAACCAAGGGGGGGCTAAGGGGCTAAAGCCCCCCCCAAAACCTCGGGTCGATTTAAGGTAGTGGTTTTAAAAATGTGTCGAACAGAGGCGTAGCCGGGGGGAGGGGTTCGGACCCCCCCCCCCCCCCCCTTGAGGTCAAGAATTTTTATGAAAAATGTATTTTTTAGACATTAAAAAATCTAATTTTATCAAAGCTTCACCCTCGCTTCGCTCGGGCATTAACAAAATCATTACAAAATTCTTTTTTAGTCATTAAATATCCAATTTTTTCGAAGCTTCGCCCTCGCTGCGCTCGGGCGTAAATTGAATCGCTATTAAGTATATGAACTATTTAAGACTAAAGTGCAAAAAAAGGCTCATTTTTACCCTTCCCTCTTCCCCTCCCCCTAAAAATTACTCGTTTTTCAAGTCTCTGTACTCATTTTGCAGCCACCCAAAAAAAAGCTTCCGACCCAGACCCCCCCCCTTTCGGACTCTTCTGGCTACGCCACTGGTGTCGAAAATCAGCACATTTTCAAAATTACTACCCTAAATCGACCAAAACGAATTTTAAGATGAGACTGAGGAGGTGGTATGGATGGAAAAAACTCGAATTTACACGATTCTCTCTTCATTTTACCCAAATGAGGTGTTCCTCTTTGAAAAATTCACTGTCATTTGTTTTTTAATGCTCTTTGTACTCTGTTGTTTTGAACAAAATTCACGTTTATAATTTAAAGGGGAAAAAATCTCAATATTTTATAAAAATAGATTAACACCCCCCCCTCCTGGAGCCGTGTCGAGAAAATTTGGGTCCCAGGGGGATAATCTAAACGCGAAAAAAGGTCTTTCAGGAAATTTTAAACATCTATATTCGATGTAATTAGGAAAATTTACCCCTTTATTTCAAGGTCCCTCACCCATGGTAAGCCTTAATGAGCTCCTTGAAAAAACGGGGGTTCGGGGGACCCCCCTCTCTACGCAGGTCTACACCCCTTACTTTTCTCATGAATTCTAGCCCCCTCCAAAAAAAAGTTCTGGTTGCGCCACTGTTGAAACTCATCATTCGAACTATTGCTTTTTTAAGTACCTTTGGTCATTCAAATCCACTGAAATTTGCTGAAATCCGGTGTGATTAGGGTGGTGATTGGGAAATCAATAATGTTCGAATTTTTTCATTTTTTAAATATGCGATGTTATTGAAGAAAAAATTTCATTGTGCAAATTTTTCCCCTCGTTTAACTTTTTAAAAGGGAGCTAAGGTTCTCCAAATTGAGAGTATTTTTCAAAAAATCACAGTTTTTTGTGTTTTTATTTCTTTTTTTTTTTCTAAGCCACACCCAGTTCAGCACCAAAAATGTATCAAGATAACGAGGTTGATTATAGAAACCACCTTTTAGAGTCAAAAATTGGTTTCTGAGGTGAGATTTCCCTTTGATTCTACTTCTGAAAAGCCCAAAATCAGTGTCAGCTCAAAAACCAATTTTTGACCCCTGAAGATGGTTTCTATATCTAGGTTTCCATTATGAAATTTGTAAAACTCAAAATCCTTCTGTACGATTGAGAATCAAAATTTTCTTTTTAATGTTAGCCAAGACAATATTTTTTCGATATACCAAAAATCGCGTTTTTTTGCCATTGTGATCGGGGGTGTGGCAGGGGGGTAATTTTTTTTAATTATCTAACAATTTACTTTTGGATTCAAGGAATGTTGAAAAACGAAAAAAAAGTTGTATCAGTATTTTTAATTGAAAATGACATCGGTGCCCAATTTTTCTTTTTTATCAAATTTTCCAAAAGTTCTCGAAAAAAGTCAAGTGTTTTAATATTTTTCAATTTTCATGTAAAAAATGGGAAAAATTACCTTTGATTTTATTTGCTCAAAATGAGCTTAGTATGGATACTATTTCTAAAAAAGAAAATCATCGGTGGCTATTTTTTCCCTATATTTTCAACTTAGATTTGAAAAACTCACCAAAAACACCAAATGAATGATTTTTGAAAAATGGTAAAGTTGGAAGGGTGGAGAAATATTAATCTTCAAACCAGGGTTGTTATAGAAATATCTATTTTTTTGAATGTTTGGCCACCTTCAACCCTTCTTTTTACGGTCGAAACCCTTAGATAATCTGCAAGGTAAAGGTAAGGGCAAAAATGAAAATTTTAGAACTGAACTTCTGTAATTTTTTAAAAGTATTCTCTTCTTGAAACCGTCAAATGATCAAAAATCAAAATATTATGGAAAATGATGCAATCAGGTGGCCTTAATTTCAGAGAAAAGGGAGATGAGGGGGCAAAACTTCCCCCTATTTTTTTCACATTAATGGATATCATCAGAAGGGGGTTCAGATTTCAGAATGAAAATTAGAGCTAAATCAATGCTAACATTTTATCTAGCAAAAAAATTAATTTTTTTCAAAATAAGTAATTTGTAAAAAATGAGGTGAAGGGGAAAATTTTGCCCTGATAATATTTTTGGTTGAAAAATATCGGAAAACTTATGTAACTGACTTCTGGCTTGTTAGGAAAAAATTTTTCGACTGCAAACATTCTGAGAATTATTGATTTGATGAAAAAATTTTCCAGGAAATTGAAAAATAAAAATATCCATTTGAAAATCATATCATTTCTCCAGATACTCCAACAAAATTTGTATCAACCTAAAATTTTCAAAAACTGAGACCTCTTGAAAAAAATAAAATTTTGAATTAAATTTTTTTGTAATTTGGGGTTTTATGGGACACCTGATTCGTGATACCACCTTCTTACCAATTTTTTAGATTCTCTGAAAACTTTCAAGCTGGAATAATTTTTGACAATAATAAAGAACGATTTTTTTTTTTTTAAATTTAATAAGTTTTAGACCACCAAGGAAAAAAAATCTGATCTTAAATCAAACTATTAAATTTTTCAGTGGAAAAAATTTTTTCTGCTTATTTCCCTCTTTTGAAACTTGAACTCATTATTAATATCTACCACTTTTTATAAAATTATTTTCTTAAATTATTCAAATTTTTTGAATTTAGTCTATTTGAGAGCAATTGTACAAAATAAGGGTTAATTTGAGTTAGTAAGATTTCACCTTTTTTTTTTTTCAAGTCTAAATATTAGGTACAACTTTTTAGCGACCTTTCTCCATTTAGATTCTAAAAAACAGGTGCCAAAAATCTACCTGACTGTACCCTGGAAATTTTTAAAACTATAGTATCCTGAAACGTTTTGATAAATCTTAATAATTTTCTTCAATCCAACACCCTCAGGAATGTTTTATGTTTTAGCCTGGAAGGTTCAATCTTAAAAAAAAAAAAAATCGCATCGCCCCTTTAGTCTTAAAATATGCAATACTTCCAACTTGACTGAAATCGTATGAAGTTTCTCTTTACCTACGTATCCTTAATAATTTTCGTTCCTTCTGGATTTTTAACATTTGATTATGGTACAAAAAAAGACCTAAATTTCACTTTCCTTCCCAATTATCCTAAAATTAAATATAATTTTATTTCTTGGATCGGTATTCCGATGACTGATGTTTACTAAACTTCTATTAAAATAAACTACAACGCAACGGTTAACATCGACTTCAAATGTACCCAAAGAAAATAAAAACCACGACTGCATCTTACTTACCACTCGTTTATTCACGTCACCAGTTTTTTCCTTCATTTCAAATAAATACCGCGAAAAATAAACGACGTCAGATTTTCAAATATGTTTGAAAGGCGCCGCGCACTACTTGAAATTCACGTGGAAACTCATCATTAAATATACAGTTCGGAATATTTCCACGGTATCATCTCGGTCACACTTATATTCTTCAAATACTCACCCACTCGCCCCGCTCAAACGCGTGGTTGTTTTATTCAAAAGCTAAATGTTAATAAAATTGCCTACTCGATTTGCCGTAAATCCGATAAACGATAAAGTTTTTTAATTTCAACAGTTGCTTTGAGAAAAAAATCTTTCGAGTCGTTGAAATTTATACCCAAGTTTGTAACAATGATAAACATAATTCCTTTTCAATTAAAATTGATTAATTTTACTTTCAAGATCATTTTCAATCTCGTGGAAAACTAACACTTTTCTTTCTATCTCGACAGCTCTAAAAATACACTTTCGCGATTCAAAATCTCTTTGTGTTTTCCATTCTTTTTATTTTATTTTTCATTTGAGTACATTTTGATAATTTAAAAAAAAAAAACCAAACCGCTGGAAAAGAAAAGCTATGTTATTGTGAAAAAAGTAGTATTTTTTTAGGGAAGAAGTTATTATCAAGTTGGTACTTGGTGAAACCCTGGAGGTGATACTTTCATCTTACGCATTACTGCTTTTGGTAAAGATGAGATTTTTTTATTTAAAACGATTTTTTTCTTTTTATCATTGATAGTTTGAAACGCTGCGAGTGATATAATATGATCCCAAGTTCAATAGAAATGAACTTTAGGATGAAAAAAAAGTTATAGGGCGTGGGTTATCTAAATGTAGATATATGCTCGTGTTGAGTTTTTTTAAAAAAATTTTTATGGAATGAATTTAAAAAAATGAAAATATTACGTTAATCGAGTGTTTCAAAGTTGATATTTTTTGGTGCATAAATTCCCTACGTGGAGGTATCTGTTTTTAAAAATATTTTTAGACTCGTTTCATGATCTAGATTTTGAAAATGGAGCATTTCGAGCTTTATTTTCACAACAGTAAAGAAAAAAATATGTAAATGGGTAAATGTCTCGACGATACATTGAATAATACCAAGAGAGAACAATGATTTGGTATAAGAAATGTCTCATTAGAAATACGTATGAAATATTTTCTCAACAAAGATGAAATTCAGTTCATCGAAGATGTCTTTTGTGCTGATAAAAACAAGTGCATGAATTTACATATTGAATTCTTATCTTTTAAATTGTATTTTAGTGACGAGAGTTTCTAAATAGACACATACTGAGAATCATTTCCAAGCAACGATTGTTTGTAACGTATCTACCTAAAAAAAAAAAATGAATATCAGACCTTATTTGTTTATCTCATCGAAAAGAGCTCATATTGTAAGAGAAGATCCACAAAATGGAAAATATATTTACCAATTTGAAGGTACTTTTTTCCCCTTTTTCACCTAATAGAAAATTTTCAAGTTTTTGTCAAATTGAGGATAGGATTAGATACGTTTTCAAATAGTGATAATATCTGATAATGTGACTCGAACGTTAACATCCATGCACCCCCCCCCCCCTTCCTTGCTGGGAATTTATGTTTCATATTGGTAATTTGGTTATCAATTTGCTATACTTGAGATGGGTAGCTCGTTGGTAAATCTTCGAGTTGCATTTACTATCGAGCATTTTATCGGTATAAATACTTGGTGAATCATATACATTTATGTATATTTTATCATCGATACATGTAGTTGTCGTAAGTGAAGTTAGACGTCGATATAAATCGTTTCTTAATGCGATTAATAAACGTATGTCATTTGCAATACGTTGCCGAGTTAATTATATTGAAAAATGTTTCGAGAATAAACCTCGGAGGTACATTTAAGAAAGAAAAAAATTTAAATTTTCACTTACGAATATGGTCGTATGATAAATGACAGTTATTTAGTTACGAACGAGGTCGTAATTTTTGAAATACTTTTTTTTCATCTGTTTTTATCCCATTGAGACCAGTCATAAGGTGAAGTGAAAAAAATATAAAGAGCATTTTTAACGGCTCGAATTTGTAGCGAAGAGTTTATTATTATTTTACTTCTCGTTTGTAGGTGTGTGTGTATCTGCGATGCTGAAAAAGAGTAATTTTCCCCTCGGATAGCAAAACGATGTAATTTTTTTCTTTTTATCCGAATTTTGTTTGCTTACCGTAGCTAACCTATAGCGAACGGATGATATTTTAAATGTATGTCGCCTCGTTCGTCCATTTATCTTGTTCGACCGATTAACATTTTCTCGTATAGAATTATCTATCGCGTGATCCATGGTATCCTATTTTCTTTTTCGTAGAATTTTAATACGATATTTGAAAAAGAATGTCGGTTTCGATGCTTTCAATGTAATTACCTGTTTGTTCCCACACCTTTGTTAATAGATTTCAAATTTTTTCCACCCTGGATTAGAAGCAGAGAGTTAATTAATGGTGTAGGTAAAAAGGGCTTTTTTTAATTCCATAATGGAATGCGAAAGTATTACTATCAATCATCGGGGTGTTGATTTATTGATAAAACAACCGTCATTGTGGATGTTTTGTTTGTTTGATTTTTAAAATTCGTAGTTTTGGGAGAGGTGAATGGTTTTTTATTTTTTGGAAGTTGAATTTGGAAGGGAGGAGGAAGGGAAAAAATGAGGTAGGTTTTGCTATGGGGTTCAAGGATTTTGAATTGTTTATTAAAATGTCAAATAGGTACATAATAATGTGCGGTATTTTATTTAAATTTTTATTCAGTTATGTATCGACATTAGATATTCATTTTTATTCTGATTTCCGGCTAATTATGTGAAATCTGACATTTTTGTAGCAGTTTCATATTTCAACAAACTACAGTTTCAAGATTGCTTTACAATTTCAATTTATGTGCTTACTTAGACATTAAAAAAACTGAGAAATAAAAGACAATAAAGAATTATGATTTCAATTCATTAAAATTTTTCTAAGTTTTTCAAGTACCTATAACGAAATGTTACCACGTCCCATGTCAACAATCTCAATTTTTACAATTTGTCAGACTTTTTTTAAAACAAAAAAAAAATCACTTTCTAAAATTTTATCTAGCCAAAATTTTACCCTTTTTTAGTCTATCAAAATTTCTTTACGTCAACGATGTCGAAAATTTGATCGTAAAAATTTTACATTCGATTATTCATTTTATAGATTGATCCTCAGCACAATATCCAATTATCTGCGTAGAAAGTCTTTTGAGTTGAAAAATTCAAGTACCAACCTACTTAAAAAATTATTTTAGAATAGTATTTGAAATTTTACAATTTTTTTCGAATTTTATTCGATATTTTTTTAGATTTTGCAGACGATTTTTCTCTACTTTTGTATGAAATTACATTTGTCTGCCAACAATTTTTTTTATTTTACAATTTTTTAAAAAGTATTAAAAATTTGAATAGCTACGGTAACCATAAAATTCATGCTCGGTTATTTGGAGAACTATTTGGACCTGAGACCTCAATATTATTATCAGAATAAGAAAATATCTAGAATTTTTAAGAATAAAATTCATAAAAATTAAGATGGAAAAAAAGTAAGAAATTCATATCAACTTCGGTAAAATGTTACAAATTTCGGGAATATTTTTAATTAGGTAGGTACCTACTTTTTCAATTCAAAGCAGAAGAAAATTTAAATTGGATCCATTATGTTCGTACTTGAAAATTTGAAATGTTTGAAAATGAAAATATGTAGATATTTTAAAAATACAAAATAAATGTTACTTCCGTATTTTTATCCTTCTCCCACCGCAACGTATAAACATTTTGATCATCTGGAAAATTTGAGTTGGAAAACTTTTTTTTTTTTTGAAGAAGTTGTTGTAGGGAATGAGAAAAAGTTTACAGAGGGTAGGAATAATTTTTCAAAAAAATCACCATTCAAAATTGAAAAAATTATCAAAAAATTATCGAGAAATCTGATTTATAATTTTTAACATACGTAGACACCTTCTTGTTTTTTAAAACTTATTCCTAAAAAAAAAAAAAATGGAAGAAACATTTTTTTTTGGTGAAGTGGTTTTAATGTGGGTGGTTTTTTTACTCAAAAATATAGTTCTCTATTAGGTACTTGCCCAAATTTTGAAGAAAAAAAGCTGTCAAGTTAATTTCATCATTTTTGAAAATGATAAGCACGAAATTGAGCCTGAGGCACCTAGTAATTAATCATGGATATGGTTCAAGATTTTTGGATAATAATGTTAAGGCCATTTCAAAAAAAAATCTCGAAAAAAATTATCCATTATTATAGAAAACTTGATAAAAGTTCAAATAATGGTAGTTCAAATTTTTCGAAAAAATTTTTTTCAAAGTTTGCCTTCAAAAACTTACAATGCATGTGTGTGCTCATTGTAGGTATTCTATCGTGTTTTTTTTTTTGCAATATGATAGAATTTTGAAACGTACCAACCCACGTAAATTTTGAGAGTTTTTTGCTTACGAATCCGTGAAAAAAAGTTCACTACCCAAACTTAACACACTAGGTGTTTTTCAGGTATTTTTTTTACAAGATCACAATTTATGTACCTAGGCATTTTGATAACCAGAAAAAAGGACTCGTTACAATTTTCAGTACAATTTTTCAATTTTTATTTGAAATTTGTAAAATTTTCAAAAAACAAGTAAGTACGTTTTAAACATACTTTTTGTAAAATTTGAAAAAAAAATTCAACCTAATTATATTTTATGGGCAGTAGGAGGAGAAAACCTTGAAACGTGTTTTCCTCAATTGTTTTTGGAAAATGAGAAGAAATAATCAAATACTTATGTAATGATAAGAGTTAAGCAAAGGATATTAAAAATTTTCACGTCTATTTGAGGTCAAGTCACACATTTTTTTCACATAATCTTAAAATTCTAAAAGCTTTTAAAAATAACTACATTCGTAGTTTTTAAAAATGTTGCCAACCCCGACTCTCTACCAGCTGCAATCTTAATGGCCATTCTACAAAAAATCGAAAAAAAAAATGTAAACAGAGACCATGAAAATTTGTCTATTTTCCCCTGTTGTTCGCAAGGTATGCAAATATAAATACTTCAATGGAAAATATATTGCCTATTTGCTATATTAAAGGGACAACTTGAATTATGAAACACCCTGTAAATAGGTATATGCCATAAACTTGAAATTATTGAAACGTTATTAGCTGATTACATTTTTTATCTGCCTGGTTCGCTGCGTAGTAATTTAATGAAATCTTCCCTTTCCTGATTTGCACGTCGGCAGTTTATTTTTCTCAAGTCTGTCGGTCTAGGTGTAGACTGTCTGTACCTATACGAGATGCATAATATGTATACATTGTACACCGACATAATACGCTATTCGAGCGGATATAAACAGCGTATTTACGTTTCAGCGCAATCAACGACAATAAAAGTAAACATTTTATGTAAACTCAAGCCAAGTACATCCTTATTTACATTTTCATTGCTTAAAAATGTTCTCTATAAAATTATATACGCATAAAAAAATCCATTTACCCGGATATTTGTCAATCGCTCGAAACTGATTTGATCTATTATAATTTTTTTATATTTATTCGTTCTATAAACGTCAACAAACTACCTATTGATTCTACGGTGGTAAGTTGTAGGAACTAGGGTAAGATAAATGGCCAACGTGGAAATGTGAATTTTCAAACCTGTGTTCTTTTTCTGTTTTACACATGATTAGTTTATTTTGTTTCGATTCTTCGCGATTTACGTGTTTAGCTTGCAAATATCTCCACTAAAGTCGTAAATCTGTTCGTACGAATATTTCAATATAGATAGGTACACAAGCTGAATATAATTTGCGAAAAGCAACCCACATTTCAAAAATCTTTCAACAATTATCATTCATTCTTGGAATTTGACAAAAGAACGAAATCAAATTAAATTCTCATATTGACGAAAGATTCGAAACTTTTTGTAAGTACGTTTGATTAATGCTTCGTAAAAGAAGAGGTGTTCGGTGTTTCGCAAAATAATCGAAATAACTCGCAGGAAAAAAAAAACGTTATTCGAGGATTAGATTTGTTTCTCGCAAATCCGTAAAATACGAGTATGATATGAATATGTTTGAAAAAACCACACTTATTGAATTTCGATTATAACTAAGGATTTATCGAAAAAGCGCGACGTTTTTGTAAAAGAACCTACGCATTCATTCGCCAGATGTTTGAGCTTATTTTGCACGTTGATACGTATCGTACACGTATATGAGAAACGAAAAAATATACAATTTGCGTTTTTTAATTTTTCTGCCATTTTGTATATTTTCATGGTTATTTATTAACAGACGTACGGGCACATATCAAAATTCGTTTTTCGTAAGTGTCATAAATTTGTAGTTATGGTGTAAAAATTAATAATCCCAGTTTCGCAGCATTTGCTGAAATTTTGAAATTAAAGAATTTATTAAATGTGCCAGCTTTGATAATTTATCGCAAAATTAATTTCGATTTCGGAAAGTGTTTCGACTACGAAGAGTTGGCGTTATTTTGCTGTAGGCAACATACGATATGTGTACGAAAGAAATGTCTACATCTCGTATGTCTACGTAGGTAGTTACCATGAATTCATGGCATGTATAGGATTACAAAAGTGCAAATTAAAACGATTAAAAAGGTGTATTCTCGCTTGTAGCAGATATAAATTTATGCAGTATTTTGTCTCTGTAGGCAACTTTTAATTTTTTGGAATAAAATACCTAACTTCAAAACATAGGTACTTTGTATTTTTATTATTTTTATTCTTTTTTCATGAATTTGTTGAGTTTAAAATTTGAGATACTTATCTGATTAAATTTTAAATCTATAACTGAATTTAAAAAGTATCAGTAAAAAAAACTAAAAGAACTAGGAATAAATATACGTTTTCAATAAATTGACATAAATCGAAGAATTTTTCAAATTTCTATTGCTTCATGCGATATAGTGTAGGCAAATTAGAAAAAAAAAAAACATTTTTAGCCAGCCAAGGTTTTATTGCGAAAAATTGTCGGGAGTGGTCCCCTGACTAACCTCTAGAAAGTCCGCACCCCCTAGACCCCTTGCTAAATTTTTTATGGAGGCTCCACCCCCCTCAAAAACGGTTTTTCGCCAATAACTCCTCAGGGTTTGGTTTTACAGCAAAAATAACTTCGTATTTGGATTCTACACTCAATTTCCTACAAATATTGTCCAGAATTTTTTTTTGAACGATCATTGGAGAGGAGGTGGAGGGTCCTGAACGAGGGTGGTTTTGGGAAACATGCTAAAATACGAGATTACCGCTTTAAATCATTGCAAATGGTGAAGGAAATTTATTTTATGAAATTTATTTATGGTATGAGTGCTCTTTCTGAATTTAGTGTAAATCTCACCCCTCTCCCTCCCCCTCCCCCTCCCCACCCTGGAATTAATTTCGAAAATGGGACATTGTTGGTAAACATCTTTTTTCTCGAATTTTTGCGCAATCTTCAATAAGATAGTTTGACGAAGTCGAGTACGTCATTCCTGTGGGGGTTCTACACCCCCCCTCCCCACCAAGTTTCTGTAGATTGAATTGAACATTGGGGGTGGGATGAAAAAAGAAACATACTATCTTGGATTTCGACCAAATTTGGTTGGGTGGTTTACTTTGAGTGGGAGACCTCCTAAAAAAAATTTGAGCCCCCAAAGGTCAAGTGGAGGGGAGCAGGGGGTGCTCAAATTACACCTATTTTTGAAAAAACCGCCGTTTTTTGTGTTTTTTTGGTCAAAAAAATTATTTGAGAAGCTGTCGTAGCACTTGAAAGTTGCGATTTGAGTTTCTATGTCTCCCTCAACCATCGCCATCCTTCTCCGATCAAAACAAAGAGCGCTACCAGGGGGGTTCAAAAGTTGCGAATTGCAATATTCCAATAATACGAAATTTCACGATGCTGGAATTTTTTTTTTTTTCATGGAATTATTGAAGGAAAATTTTTTTCCAATCACTGAAAGTGAATATTGAAAAAGAAATTTGAAAATTTTATAGACCAGTGCACCCAACAGCGAATCGTAAAATTCCAAAATACGGAATTTATATCGACTTTGAATAGATTATTTTTTCGCCGGAAAGAATTTTTTTTCAATCAACAAAAGTATATTTCGGAAATTTTTTGAAAAATTTTGTGTGTCAGCGCAACCCTGCATAATTTCTTCGAAATGTCTGAAATAAAAATTGGTTCAAATGCTTGATAAAAAATTCATTTCGAGTTCAAAAAATCAGAATATTGTAAGTAGAAACTAGCTGCACTGGCGTGTAAAATATTCAAATTTGTTCTTCAATATTCACTTTCAGTGATTGGAAAAAATTTTCCTTCAATAATTCCATGAAAAAAAAAAAAATTCCAGCATCGTGAAATTTCGTATTATTGGAATATTGCAATTCGCAACTTTTGAACCCCCCTGGTAGCGCTCTTTGTTTTGATCGGAGAAGGATGGCGATGGTTGAGGGAGACATAGAAACTCAAATCGCAACTTTCAAGTGCTACGACAGCTTCTCAAATAATTTTTTTTGACCAAAAAAACACAAAAAACGGCGGTTTTTTCAAAAATAGGTGTAATTTGAGCACCCCCTGCTCCCCTCCACTTGACCTTTGGGGGCTCAAATTTTTTTTAGGAGGTCTCCCACTCAAAGTAAACCACCCAACCAAATTTGGTCGAAATCCAAGATAGTATGTTTCTTTTTTCATCCCACCCCCAATGTTCAATTCAATCTACAGAAACTTGGTGGGGTGGGGGGGGGTGTAGAACCCCCACAGGAATGACGTACTCGACTTCGTCAAACTATCTTATTGAAGATTGCGCAAAAATTCGAGAAAAAAGATGTTTACCAACAATGTCCCATTTTCGAAATTAATTCCAGGGTGGGGAGGGGGAGGGGAGGAGAGGGGTGAGATTTACACTAAATTCAGAAAGAGCACTCATACCATAAATAAATTTCATAAAATAAATTTCCTTCACCATTTGCAATGATTTAAAGCGGTAATCTCGTATTTTAGCATGTTTCCCAAAACCACCCTCGTTCAGGACCCTCCACCTCCTCTCCAATGATCGTTCAAAAAAAAATTCTGGACAATATTTGTAGGAAATTGAGTGTAGAATCCAAATACGAAGTTATTTTTGCTGTAAAACCAAACCCTGAGGAGTTATTGGCGAAAAACCGTTTTTGAGGGGGGTGGAGCCTCCATAAAAAATTTAGCAAGGGGTCTAGGGGGTGCGGACTTTCTAGAGGTTAGTCAGGGGACCACTCCCGACAATTTTTCGCAATAAAACCTTGGCTGGCTAAAAATGTTTTTTTTTCCTCAAAATATCGCTAATTTGCCTACACTAATAAGTACCTACAATAATTTTTGTAGATAATTACCTAAATGCTTACATATTTTTTAACCATGAAATTCTTGGGAATGTTAGACATTTTTATCCACCTGGTTCGTAAAATGCAGTGAAAAGTAGGTATGAGTACCTACTTATAAAAAATATTGAAATTAATTTTGCTCTTACAGTATCTAATGATGAGGTAAAAAAATCTTGTTTCACAACCCCGAGGAATTGGTATTATACTTAGTTCTTGTCGTGATACGGAATAATAAATTAATATTTATTTAAAACATCTCAAAAGGTTGTCTTTTCGTTTCTTTTTTTTTTTTTCAAATTCATTCTAATTTAAGCTACGTTGCTTTGACTGTTTTACAGTTAATGGAGAGAATTTTGCTGAAATTTCAATCTTTAAGTAGGTAATTAGGTATTAGGTCTTTATTTTATTGTTTTGTCGCTTTTTTATAATATTCGATTTGATTAAATTAGCCTGACAGACGAATTGTGTGAAGAAAGCGATTTATTTTGGTGATGGGGAGGGGGGAATAAGGAATAAGAATTTTCATTCATAAAAATCTATTTTCAAATAAAATTATAATATTTGTTGCTTTATGAAATTTCTTCTGATTTTTTCGAATTAGAGCAAGTCTAGTTTTACAGAAGTTACTCATCTTATCACAAAGTTCTAATTATAATTTCACAAAAAATTGAGGCAGAAAAAAACACAAATGGTACCTACGTGATATTTTACGGAAATGTCAACTTGTGAAATAGGTAATTACTATGATTTTTTTAGTAGAATATCCAAGTCTCACTTTTTAACGATTTTGTTCAGATTTTTTTGATTAAAAATATCACATGGGTATTTATTAGAATTCGAAACAGTAGAGCCTCTGAATATTGGATAAGCTGCTCTGAGATTTCATATTCTTCCCCTCTCTTTCCCCTTCCTTACATCCTGGTTCTTGTGTTTTATATTTCTATAGTGCACAATGCATATACGTCTGAATGAGAAGAGGAATTTCCCAGCTACCAAAACATACCAAACTGTATTTTTTAGTAAATACACAAATAAGAATAAAATCATCTTTTTGGACATTGACGCTAAATCAAGCAAGAGTAGGGTGGTCCTTATTTTCAATTTTTTGAGTAATCTCGCGTACCCACAAAAAATTCAAAATTTTCATTTTTGTGCCCAAATCTCTTCCAAATGACTTATTTTTCATAAAAAAGACCTGAGATAACATTTTAGCCCCATTTATGATAATTGAGGGGGTTCAAAAGTGGTAAAGATTTGATCATTTTCTCTATAATAACATGTAGTCAAGTAGAATCGACAACAGCAAGAGTCGAAATTAAAAAAAACTGTACGGAAAATCAAAGAGGAAAATGTGAGGGAGGAGAGGATGTTGCTTTTTTCTTAGCAAAAAAGTAATTTTTTACAATTGATGTTTTTTTTTCAAAAAATATCTATTCTAGTTTTTCAGAAAGTATTCAAAATTATTTGGAGGGAGGGATAAAATACTATAATTTTTTTGTTCCTGAAATCTGATGATAGTGATGATGGGGGGGGGGGGAATAGTTGTAAATCTGCAATTTAAAAGTCATGCCAAAAGTAGGTAAATCAGTGATTTTCTGAATTGTGGAATGCATGTTTTAGAATTATCCAGTTCCAAATTTTTACGATTCAAAATGTACAATTATCTCCACTTTTTTTTGACCAAAAACGAAAATTTTCCCGAAAAAATCATCTCTTTCAAAAATTTTCTCACTCTAATGTAATTTTTTCTATTAAAATTATAATTTCAAATTGTGAAAGCCACCTGCCATATTTGGTTGTATTACGGGGTGCTTTATAGCAACTTTCACCGAATTCTGAACAACTGAGAAATAATCAAAATGTTCAAAAATGAATTTGTTTTTAAAAGATTGAAAAACTTAGGTACTCCAAGAGGATTTTTGAGGCTCTTGAATCCATCCATTTCTGGAGTTATTCGATCCTGAACTCAAAGGTCACCAAATCATCTGATCAAACTGATGCGATGTGAACAGGAAGAGAAGGATTGTGCCAGACTTAAAAGTTTCGAATTTCTAAAATGCACTGTATGTTTGTCGCTTTAATATCACAAGAGTCCTTTTTTTGATCAAAAACAAAAAATAAAAACAGATTTCAAAATTTTCAAAATTTTCAATTGGATATCAACTAATGTGGTTAAAAAGAATTTAATAATTTAATTAGATAGGTATACTTACCTATTTTTATGAAATGTTATCAAACATTTCAAGAAGAATTTTTCTTCTCCTCTGAAACAAAAACACTTTATATTTTTTAATTTCTTTGAAAAAATTCTAGTTTTTAAAAAATTTGTCAAGTTGATTAAGAAAATGTAAGTATTTTCTTAACAGTAAGTACCTACAAATAATTCAACTCTATAGGTAGGTAAATTCTTAGGTACCTATATTGTATCATCCTGTTCTTCTAGAGCTATCGAAAAAAAAAAAGAAAAGAAAAAAAGACTTGTTCAACGAAAACACGAATAATAATAATATGTACCTCTAAGGATAGGAAGCATTTTTAGGGAGCAATTAATTAAACAGAAACCTTACAATATTTAGTAAGCAAAAGCCAGAAAAATGATGGAAAGGGCTGGTGGGTGGGATACGGAGGATTGTTAACAGGCATTTCTCAATCGAGTTCATTGCGCCACGATAGCGTAAAATATTCGCCCGGTTACTAATTTGGGAAAAGTTCTCGCAATTACTCCCTGGGTGATACGTTTTATAGCAATTCAGCAGTGTATTAACACGTTTGGTATTTGACGGTTTAATGAAAATTCATCGAAACCTATATATATATCAGTAAAAAGTAATATTCGTGTAATAATTTGTAATTACGTATGCATTAAGGGGCGACTCGATCGCATGGTTCGGATGCTGAACACAACCGGAGAAAACATTTAGGTACTCTAATGATTAAATATTTACCGCAGGGAAACAATCGACATGTTGTGTTTAGCATATTTGTGATGCCCTTTTCAGGTTTCCTCCTTTCGCCGAATGAGAAATATCAAACAGATATAAGTTTCTAGTTGTATTCACATATACCTACCTACGTTTAATTTTTTACACCTTTTTTTTTTTCGTTTCTCATTCGTATATACTTAGAGTAATGAAAACATGACGGAAAAAAGAGTTGAAGTAGGCGAAATAATAGTACAACTTTGTTCAAATGCTTTTTGAGGGAAAAAACGAATGATGTTAAGACAAAAGAAAACGCTCATATGAGAGAAGTGTTGATAACTTTTTACGTGGCGTGGTTTTAAGTATTCGAAAGGAATATAAATAAAAACGATTATGATAACGGAGCATCTTTTTCGGCGAGTGTATCGTTGGTTTTTATTTCTGTTTTAGTTTTAGCTTACTTAGTTACATAAGTTTTAATGAATTAAAAATATACCTTCATTGTATTCGTACCTAAAATGTTTTCAAACTGGTCGCGATGGTCGTAACGGAACAATGTGCCATGTTCATACAGTTCATATGTTTAAAATTAAAGTCGTGAAAATTTTATTCATACCTATGCTTAGTTGAATATACTCGTATTTTTTATCTGGTACCTTTCATTTAAATATTTATCTGATCCCTTCACACTTACCTATTTAAAAAAAAAAAAACTTGATTTCAATACATGTAATTATTTTTTGAAAATTAAAATTAAATACGTAAGGTGTCTCTAAATTAGGTCACTTATTAGTCTAAGTAGGTACTAGGTACCTATATTCTATAACCCAAAAATGCTCTAAAAAATTTATTTATTTTTTTTTTTTTTGAAACTGTGGGTACTGAAAAATTCTGTTAGTAAAAAGTATATTCACAGACGTCCTTCCATTATTTTCTGCAGCTGAGATAGCACTCGATTCTTGAAATTCGATTTTTTTGTGTTGAATGATTTTTTGGAGGGAAGGAGGAGGGGTCATTTGGTTCAAAATTGGAGACTGAAGAAAAATTTTAAATCAAAAAAATGATTATTAGAATCTATGGTTGAACTATTATAAAGTTATCATCTTGATTTGGGATGACCTCCCCCCCTTTTTTGACTATTTTGTAATAATTTTGTTAGTTATGCAAAAATTGGCTAAGAAATCTATCGTCGTGCTGCATTTAGGATAGCATCTCGTATCTTTCAATCTTATCCAAAATTTTTACGAGATATTTTCAAGTCTCAAAAATAAAAAATCTACCAAAATACTTTCTCCGATTCTTGGTGGACTAAAAAAAGGTTTTGAGAATCCCCAAAAAATCAATAAGATTGTGGACGATGTAGGTATCAGTTATATTGATATTTTGGGAGTGCTGAATACGAATTTCAACTTCTTTTTTCGATGCAACCTCCTTAAGACCTTCTCAATCTCAACCTCAAATTTTGGCCAAAATTGAAAAAAAAATTGAATTACTGTACATGTATGATAGGCATGTTGTTTTTCGTGAATTTGAGAACAAAGAATTCAATTTCAATTCAATTTTTGAATTCGATTTTCACCAAAAAATTCTGCTGTAAAAAATGGATTTGAACCGGTACAGCAGCAAAGAATTTTGGAAAAATGTGCTTCAATCGATCAAATATGTCATTAATATGAATTATCTGCGTTCATTGGTGCTGATGTTTTATCGACCATTTGTGGAATTTTTTTTTTCAGTGCTGGAAAATTCTAAAAAAAAATTCAGATTACAAAACGTCTCGAAACCACTTCGAATAGAACAGGGAAATTAAAACTAGGGTAAAAATAAAATTTGAGTTTTTTTCGTCGATTAAATTGAATTTTAATATTTTGCAAAACCATAAAGTAATTTTGAAAGTTTCAAAAATTCGTCAAAACTCGAGAAATGAATTTCAGACCTTGAAATTTCAGATTTTGGGTTCTTTTTACTATCAATATATTTTTGTATTGGCTTAAAATTTTACCGCTATCTAATCTGGATACTTCATTTATGGGTAATTACCTAAATCAAAATTTTTCGGCGTCTACATTATTACTTAACCCATTCTTCAGTCACTTTTTCATTTCTTTTATAATTTCCAACACAAGTTCCGATAGGTATCTGACGATAAAATAGCGTATTAAATTTCAAGTAGGTAGGTATGTATTGTATGCTTTTGGGCAGTTTTCCAAATGACTGCCCTCAGCTTAAAATTAAGAAACTTGAGCAATCAAAATATGAAGAAAAAACCCGACAGGAACATTTTTGTAGACCAACAAGGTCAGAGGAGGGGAAAACTTCTGCTATAACAGAAAATATCTCGAATAGTAAGGAAAAGGCTTCGTTACAATGTTGAATTATTAATAACATCATCATAATGTTGTTTTTAACAATTTAGGTCATAAAAGTTATGGCAAAAAAGTATTGTTTGAAACAAGTAAAATTCTCAACTTGCCTGCTGTGTGTATTGTAAATTTATAATGTACAAGTGGGTATGTTTACGAGCGAAAAACATCTTTTCAGTACCTACCTATCTAATTTTTATTTAGATCTAGACGAATATTTTTTTATTTAAATAGGTCTATTAAAAATTGACGAATTAATTATGGATTTATTCTGTTACAGAATCAGCTTACGTTTTATATAAACAAAACTGGACGTTAGAAGCAATGGATCCTATTAAAAAATTCGAAGCGAATGTCGTAAAAGAAATCACCATAAATCGTAAACTGTTATCGCAATCGTGGTCTTACATGGATTCGTTTTTTTACTCAGTCACAATTTTGACAACCATTGGTAAGTTAAAGAAAATATTCCAACGATGAATTTCAATGCAGGCCTTTATAATATCGAGAATATGAAATTAAAGAATCCGATGCGAGAAAGAACATCGTTTCTAAACACTCGACCTAAATTCGATGCTTTAAGAGTTTACTTCTCTGAAATGTTTCCTTTAAAATTATATTTGACCAATAAGAATAAATGGCTGAAATTCTTGAAAGGAATTAGCAAATATTACCTATAGTGTAAAAATGAGTCGGATTTTGTAAAAAAGAAATTAACACATGGGTGGATTTTTGAAAAGACTCGATTTTAGGTACTTTGAAAATTGGTCGACGGTTCTAAAGTTGGTGTGTTTTTTTTTCAGGTTGCAATAATTATACTCCAAATACTTCATTTGGTAAGCTGGCAACAGTGGTGTACGCAACATTTGGTATACCTTTGATGTTATTGTGCATATGCAATTTGGGAATAAAGCTATCGGATTTTCTTCAGTTTAGTCAATTAAATAAAAATTCATTTTGTAAGTGCCTTACTATATTTATTAGGTATTTCAAACGCCGAAGGGATTTTTTTTTCTCTCAACCTGCTCATTATAACTTTTAAGAATGATTTTCAACAAAGTAAAAGCACATAGTAAGTTCAAAAAAAAACACTTCAAGTTCAAATAGAGATTTATAAGTGAACGTAAAGTTGAGGTGAAAAGAAGTTCGAGTGCCTAATCCTTTCAAAGTCTTTTTGTACGGATTGTATCGTCATAGCTGTGTGTATGATCTAGATTGAAATGGGATATTTCATCTTTTCTTCTACCTAGATTGATAACTGTACTATTTCACGTTCAGGTTTGGATGCATATCCGTGAAGAGATGAGAAAAAGTCAGATAACATAGTTTATGGAACTAGAATAAAGAGTGGCGATTTTTACAAGATTCAATTTTTTTAATAACTTTTCAAGAGCTTATCATACTTTTCGAGTGCCAAGTTATATTGGGATCCTTTTCTAAATTCAGTTACGAAGGTAATAGGTACCTATCTTTTCTTTCTCTCTGCAGACTCATTTGAAAAATAAAATTTTTTGAATGTGAGGTACTTTTTGGGTATCCTTGAGATATAGGTAGGTACCTGACTCAGATTTTTTTTAATAGTTTGGATACCTCCTTTTTGTAGACAAATTTATCATGGCAAGAAAATTGAATTTTCATTTTGCTACTTGATAAATTATTAATTTCAAATGTTTTTATGTAGATTCTGAGTCAGATCATTGCGATATATGCGAACAAAGTAAATACAATGGACTGACGATTATCAAACGAGACACAATTGTCAGCCTTGATGATAAATCTAGTCATAAACGATCTTCCAAAATCAGTCATACCGTATTAGATCAAAATCAATCAAATTGCTCACCTGAAGATTGTTTAAACCCTTATGATAATGCAAGACTGAAAAATAATTGCTCATTATGTCGACAGTGCAGCGAATTTGATATCAATTGCGAATGGTGCAAGGAGAACATGCGATTTAAAATTCGGTATGTATAATGGTAGTAAGTTTAATTTTTATTTCCATTTTACCTACCTAGGTATCGTAATACAATGAAATGTAATTTTGTTACAGTGATCCGGATTTTTTGTCACCACGTATCGAAAAACCTCACCTAGAATCTCGTATCTTTTGGTTTCCTTTGACCTTCACGTTGTCTTTGTTGATTATGTATGTGTGCGTTGGCGCCTTAACCTATTCTGCGTGGAAAAACAAATCTTTCACAGATGGAGCTTATTTTTGTTTTTTAACTTTAACAACAATAGGATCCTGCGATATATTTCGAAATGTATTTAATCATACTCAGGAAACGATGCCACTATTGTTGTATTGCATGTATATTTTGTTTGGATTAATGCTGAGTGCGTCATTAGTTTTATTAGTGCAAAAAAATATGCATTCGGAGAATCACACACGATCTATTAAACCCAACAGAAGTGATGAAGTTGCACTATAATAAACTTACCTATCCAGTGGCGGCGTGTCAATGTAATCGCTGTAATCGCCGATTACACTTGAAAAATTGAAAAAAAAGTTTTCAAATCTTGTTTATTATTATTAAAATTACATTGAACCAAGTAGGTACTTATTTGAAATTAGAAAATGTCGATCTGTATTGAAAAAAAAGAAATGAAAAATGAAAAATCCTCTTCTTGTAATCGCGGTTCAGAACGATTACAAGAAACTCGTTCACAAGTTACAACCCATGCTCGTGCATTTTCGTCTGACGTTCGGCACATTTCGTACCGCACGTTTGTAATCGCTACAGAAAACGATTACGTGTGTAGGGCTTTTGATTAAAAAGTAACGCGCCAGGATTTTTGTTACAATTTATTTTGATTTTTTTTAGGACTATTTCAGTCCTATCATTTAAAATAAACGAATAAAATTTTTTTTACTTTAAAATTTTGATTTTACAAATAAAAACCAAAAGAGTGATTTCATGGTTGATTGAGAGTAGTGTAATCGCTACTGTGAGCGATTATTCATGAATTCGAATCGTAGAGACGGCGTTCTAAAGCATTTTTGAGGACCACATTCTTGGGTAAAATGATACTTGAATGTTCCTTGGATAAATAATGAATTTTTAGGCCAATTCTTGGAATTTTTTAATAGGAAGTTTGTAATTTTTTGATGATAAATCGATTTTTGAAAATCTCATTTTTTAATTCGAATGAAAAATTTGTATTTAAGGCTTCCCATTACTTTGCTAAGAAATATGAAAAAACATCCTCTATGAATATGGCCTTAACATTTTTCACCCTAAACTCAAAAAATGAATTTTAATGATGCTTTTACTACATTTTTTTGTTGATAAGACGATTAAATTTGACCCATTCTATAGCATCAAAAAATTTTTAATTTTTTGATCTTATGGTCGAGTCTCTAACTAATTACGATTACAACCCGAAAAATTCACGCGCCGCCACTGTACCTATCTATATAATTATTTACAAGACTGTTTGTTAAATTTTTGTACAAATACCTATGTTAATAAAATTTTTAAGTCGTTATTTAAAAAAAAAAAAGGTTGAATTCCATCCTTATGTGTCATGCATGTAAAAGAATTGATTTGATTATAGGTACCTACTACCTAGTACCTACCTACCTAAGATATAATTTCATTTACAATGGCAAGCCCCTAAATTTTGGAATTGGCAATAAGGTCGAACTCGATTAATGTGCCTACACTGCCTACCTAACCTACCAATTGCCCTGGAAAGATTCTTACAGCGATTTCATGCGGTGAAAAATTAAGAACCAGGAAATTATTATTCAAATATTTTCTGGCGTAAATTACTCTAAAATTTTCACTTTTCTAACTAAATCTACATATTCAATTGTAAAGGTAAGGTATCCCAAAAATTCCAATACCCCCCCCCCCCCCACCCCGACATTCAACAAAACCAGATTCAGCTGGAAATTTTACCGACTTGCACATTTGGCCTAAATTCGTTTTTTGGCACTAAAATATTTTTCAATATTATTATTTTGAATAAATTACATAGGTATATAATTCAGGCCAGAAGGTACTTTCCCCCCTAGAAAAAGTTATATCATTACAGAAAAAAAGGACATCGGAGTTGAGAGGATCCCTTTTCAAGAGCTATTATTACAGTATTAGGTGCGAACTAGTGAAACATTGAAAAAAAAATCATATTTGAGCCAATTCAACGCAATAAATTCATCATTCTAAAAAAAAAATAGTGAATGAAATAAGAATGAATAAATACAAATAGCTTGGAATTAATTCTGATTTCATTAATTTTTTTTCTCCATCAGACTCTCGTTGAGTACTTCCGTGATTTTTTTTCAAATTTAAATTTCAAAGTACCAAAACGATAGAAAATTCATCAAACTTCACAGATGAAAAAGTGCAGAATTGCTAAAAAAAATTTAATTTAAAAAGAAACAGAATTTAAACAGACTTTGGTAGTTTGAAGAAAACAAGGCTGCGTTCACTTTGGGTTTGAAATAAGGTATTTTCTTATTTATAAGGTATAAACAAAGAAATCAGCCAATCAGATTTTTTCGTTTCCGAAAGATTTGTTCAAACCATAATTTTTTCCTCGCACCATAATTAATTGGCCACTGCAGGATTATGCTGTTTGAAAATTTTGTTTAATTCATTCTAGTGGGGTAAAGTTGAGAAAAATTGCCATCCCCAGCCAGTAATTATTAATTTATTAAATTATCAAAATTGAAAAGAATGAATTTGCCCTTATGAAAGTTTGTTTATAACTTAAAAATAAGGTAATACCTTATTTCAAACCCAAAGTGAACGCACCCCAGAAAACTGTATTGAAAGATACACACGATAGATTCTTTCACAATTCTTGAAATCAAAATGATACACAATTTTCAATTCCATACAAATTTTAGGAATAAAGTTTTGTTCTGTACAAAGTGAAAAATTTCAAATATTACTCTATAAAATAAATATAAAAGATGAACACAAGCAATTTTAACAATTACATTTGTCTTTAAAAATACAATAAACAAGCTCAAATTACATCCAAAAATTCAAACGGTTCGTAAAATCTCGTACCTATAATTAAACACGATATAACTAATAGGAAGACATGGAAACAAAATTCCAATGCTAAGAATTATACAATAAAAACCATTCAATTTTGGTCCATTCTCTTTTTCGTAAAGAATCTTTGGCAGGGATACGAAAAATCCACCTATTTTACTCTGTATTACATTTACACTAAACAGAGAAAGTGAACAAAAATAATATTAAGTATAGAATAATAACGGAACGGAATGAAGCAATATAGTCATTTAAAAATGATAAAAACAAGCATTTCCTCACCGAAATTCGTTCGAGAGAAACCCAAAGCTAACATTCAAAGTGTATTCGAGGATATGGAGTACGTTGAAACGCTTTCTGGAAAGCATGTCATTGTCCGGGATTAAACATCCCTTAATTACCGGCACCACGAAGAAATTGAAAAACCTTTTTGAACACGGACAAAATCGCAAAATGAATGTTTGTTACATTAAAAAGGCTACATTTGTTCAGATTAAAACAGTTCATTTATAATCTCTAACAGCTTCTTCAGCTCGCATTCGGCTCTGTAATAAGAAATAAAGAAGGAAACATTAAATTGAAATTCACAAAAAACGATACCCGGGAAAAAAATTAGATCCAATTGGATCCAATCATACCAAATTTTTCGGATCCAATTGGATCCAAAAAATGGCACGAGCCAATTGGATCAGGTTGGATGAAATTGGATCCAATTGGTAATATTGGTATACAAAATTTTTCGGATTCGATGGATTCTAAAATGATCATCATCCATCTAGGACCAGCTGGTGCTCCCTAACGTTCACGATTTAGTGGAGCACGCCATCAGAGCAAGTTGATGATGCGGTATTAAAAGGGATACTTAGACCTAAAGCGAGTAAATTTTTTTTTCTTTAATTTTGATCAAATTTTAATTTTTTGCTTTTTTTGATGAAATATAATTTTAAAAAAATTTTGAACACGTTTGACGAATTTCTATTGCTCTCCTTGGGGGCTGGACCCTCAAAATCCAAAATTTAGAAAAAAAAAAGTGGACAGAGTGGAGTGAGTGAGGGTTGGAAAGGGGTGGGATATATTTAAGATAGAACCTAGGTGAATCCTATGATGTCCTATTGGATCCAAATAGATACAATCACGTATGAAAGGGTCCAATCGTATACAATCGGATGCTACGGTATCCAATCAGATCAATTCTTTTTTTTTTTCAGATTTGAACCATCATGTACTAATGCATCGATTCATTTATGAAAAGATCCAATTACATCCAATCGGATCCAATTGTATATTAATTCTGCCAAAATTTTGATCCAATGTGATCCGAGTGGATCCGATCAGTTGTCTCCCCCCCCCCCCCCCGGAAGGTACAAATAGTACAAATTTTCAACTTACGAATATTCATCGATCGTTTTTAACATTACTAAATCTAACAAATCTTCCGAAGCACACGAAAATTTTTCACAGTATTCTTCGGTACAATTACGCGCAACGATATTCAAGTGTTTAATTTGATCGTTCACAATTTGTTGGGCTCGCAAGATAGCCGGAAAGAATGACTGAAAGAAATAGATCAGAATGGATAAATTACATTAAATGAAAACTAAAAAATGCACTTATTACGAAGTAACCTTACCCATTTAATATCCCCATCCTTCATTTCTTGAATGATGTCTTCTTTTTCATTGGAAGTTAACCGAATTTTGAACAGAGCATCTTCACTAATGAATAAATGGAACATCCACTCGCCAAACATCCTTTCATCTTCATGAACTTTTAATACTTCGTTCATCAAAATTAGCAGCTACAAGAGGAAAAAACTATTAATTATCCTAAATTGGGAACGTGTTAGGTAATGGTGCGCTAGTGTCGTTTTTTACCTACCTAAATTGAAAGGGGGATAATCTTATCAGTTACATGTATTCTTATGGGAAAATCGTCATTTTTGAAAATTAATTAAAAATTCTGTTGGATCATTAGGAGGCTAATTTTTTTTTAATGTTGTAATTTGAACCTTCTACTATGAGGGAAAAATATTCATTTTTCCTCAGTAACTATTAAAGTCTGGAAAAAAGATGTTTTCTTGACCTCTTTCTGTTGCCTTGAAGTTATCATAAAAGAGTAATAAAATCATCATTTTGAAGGAAAATGATTACTTTAAATATTTAAAAGTGGTTGTTTTGTGTATCAAAGATGATTTTGTTTCAAATTGCTTCATGGTTCTTCTTCTTTAGTGCTATTTTATGTGAAAGCAAAAGTCGGAATATGTATACAGAGGTATACAAATTTATATTATTCAAATGAGACATTTTTATCACTTTAAAACTCGATACTTTAACCACTTTTAGTTAAACACTGACATTCTAATCCAAGTTTTTCATGGAAATCAAAAATTTATTGAAATTTTAGTCCGAAATCAACTTACTTTGACATGGAAAAAACCTGACTTCTTTGCTGTACAAAAGGTGGGAAAATAAATACGTAATCACCTCAAATGAATTGTTTTGTGTGCTACAAGGTCCATAAAATATTATTTATTTCAAAACACCCCTTTAGCCTACTTGGTAATGTAATTATTTATTACCAAAAATGACGATTTTTCCATAAGAATACATGTAACTGATAACAGGTATCCCCCTTTCGATTTTTATCAGTAGAGAAATGGTAGTTCCACGAATGCTCGCCAGTGCGCGCCTCCTTTGAAAACTCGGTCCCAATAGAATATTTGAGTCTAATAAAATATTTTTACGACTAACGATTATCCTAAACTTACAATTTCGCTTCCATAACCTTCCTTTAAAATTTCGTAAACGAAGATAAACAATTTCAGATCATTATCCAGAATTGCATCGAAAAATGGTGTATCATCAACTACAAACTCTAATTCAAAAAAAAAAAAAGAAAAGAAGTTAATAGCTATTGCGCTGTATTACTTTATCATTGTTGATAAAATTAAAAAACAAAATGCATTTAAAAAATGTACATCGAAACACTAACCTTCCGAATCGTTAATATCGTTTGGTGTACTTTTGTATCGGGGTAAAGAATACTCAATTGGCAATCGATTGCTGGAGATTACTGTTTCAACTTTGTTACTGGATTGTTTTTCACTTTTCTAGAGTCAATTAATAAAGCATTTCATTAGATTAGGTAGAAAATATTATGGATAATATGTAGGGTATTTAAAAAAAAAAAACCTCAATGAATAAAAATTTAGCGAGAAGAATCTTTGAAAATACAAAATTTTTCAAGAACATTTTTTTCAAAATTAAACTCACCGATGTTTCTTGATTACATTCATTTTCATTAATCGGATGATTATCATGTTTGGTTGAAATAGCCATACTTTCCAAAATTTCACTCGAGCTTTTACCCACTTGTAAGGCAGCTACCATATCACGTACGATGGTCATTTCTTCTGCAAATATATTACCAATTTATCATTTCCAATCACCTTGGAAAGATGAAAAATTCGAAAACGAACGACTAAATTACCATCCAAATGCGCAAAAGCGCAGAAAGCTCCTCGAGGGCAATAGCCGGATTGTTGAACATTGTTACATTTCGACGATTTGTATATTTCAGGATGAAATTGTTGCTCTGTTCTAGTATGACAATAAATACACGTGTCTCCACTTTCACAACTCGTCGGCTCACCCCATTCGTCCCCGTGTTTTACATTTGGACAAGGCGTTGATCTGCATAAATTATAAAGATGAGTATTTAGGGTACACAAAAAAAGATAAATAATTAAGTACGGAACGAACCTATATTTGTGTAATTGAGGATTTCTTCGTTTATCTCTAACATTATGGAAATGAGGACAAGCGTATCCTTGACGACATAATCTTGGCGGTCTTTTACAAGCTTCGGTCTTATAAAACGCCAATATGAAAGCGGTATCTGAAATTACCACGTATTAGAATCATGGTTGAATGACAGAAAGAAAATTTTGAGTATTTACCTTGCCATTTCGGATCTTCACTCATAGTATTACGTTCCTTATCTAGTACATTAGGTCCATTATTATTCACCGCCGAATTGGTAGAATTTTCTACCAAATCTTGAGCCTGAAAACCGAACTCTGGTAAGATTCCGATTTATCAACAAGTGTAACTTATGAAAACATTGAAAACCCAAAATTACCTGTAACCCTAAGCTCTTTAATATCATATACAGGAGGTCTTAACTTTAAGTCGTGAGTGATTTCCATTGGCGAAGGCGAAGGGGGTTTTCGTTTTGGGGAAGGGCGAATATGCTTGGAAGTCACGTGACTTACACCCAATCAAATTGCGAGAAATACATGGCTCCATCCCAAACAAAAATAGTACTTGAAGGACTAAAAATAGTGTAACTATTTTTAGCGTGTTTTGCGTTTTTAATTGTTTTTTTTTTTTTTTACATCACACAAGGACCGATAACATACACAGCGTAATCGACGAATTTCAGTCAATTGGGAACGTGTTAGGTAATGGTGCGCTAGTGTCGTTTTTTACCTACCTAAATTGAAAGGGGGATAATCTTATCAGTTACATGTATTCTTATGGGAAAATCGTCATTTTTGAAAATTAATTAAAAATTCTGTTGGATCATTAGGAGGATAATTTTTTTTTAATGTTGTAATTTGAACCTTCTACTATGAGGGAAAAATATTCATTTTTCCTCAGTAACTATTAAAGTCTGGAAAAAAGATGTTTTCTTGACCTCTTTCTGTTGCCTTGAAGTTATCATAAAAGAGTAATAAAATCATCATTTTGAAGGAAAATGATTACTTTAAATATTTAAAAGTGGTTGTTTTGTGTATCAAAGATGATTTTGTTTCAAATTGCTTCATGGTTCTTCTTCTTTAGTGCTATTTTATGTGAAAGCAAAAGTCGGAATATGTATACAGAGGTAAGTATACAAATTTATATTATTCAAATGAGACATTTATCACTTTAAAACTCGATACTTTAACCACTTTTAGTTAAACACTGACATTCTAATCCAAGTTTTTCATGGAAATCAAAAATTTATTGAAATTTTAGTCCGAAATCAACTTACTTAGACATGGAAAAAACCTGACTTCTTTGCTGTACAAAAGGTGGGAAAATAAATACGTAATCACCTCAAATGAATTGTTTTGTGTGCTACAAGGTCCATAAAATATTATTTATTTCAAAACACCCCTTTAGCTTACTTGGTAATGTAATTATTTATTGCCAAAAATGACGATTTTTCCATAAGAATACATGTAACTGATAACAGGTATCCCCCTTTCGATTTTTATCAGTAGAGAAATGGTAGTTCCACGAATGCTCGCCAGTGCGCGCCTCCTTTGAAAACTCGGTCCCAATTACTGATTAATTTTTACTAATTTGCAGTATTCTTGCTAATTCTTGCGTTTGTTCGTGCAACTTTTCATTAACAGTGTTACAGAATCATCTTTCAATGTATTCGAAAAATTTCAAACTGTTCACAAAATGAATAAAGTCTTGAGTCTTGAAAACATCCGATGTAAACAGTTTCGTTCGGCCGCAGTACAGTAGTAGAGAAACAAGATCCAGCTTTATCACTTCCGAACTGAAAAGGAAGTCGATCAGTGCCTTATATCTTGAAATTTCACGGTAATTAATTTTTCATTATTAATTTTCTGATATTGGTATGTTCGTAAATCTCTGATGTATAGAGAACTCGATTGGTGCTGCAATCACTCGAGTACATGTTTTAGATTGAAAACACTAATTGTGTTTTTTATCACATTTATATGGCTACTTTCATCACCGTCCAAGTGAATCGAAATTTTGACGTATATGCTGTAAAAGTAAAATTGCTTTCAAATGAATTTTCTTGATTGAATGTGTTCGATTCAAAGTTTGATTTTTTTCAATTTTTGTAATAATTTGATCATAAAATGGACGATGAGAGACAGATAATGAGATATTTGTCATGGCTTGATGATTTGGATCAGGATTTTATATTCCGAGATACCGAAAATGTATTAACGGTTAGAATACGTAACAAAACACCAATTTTGAGACCTTAATTTGCACCGGAAAATACATTATGGTAAATTTGATTCGTTTCTATTTATTTCTTCAGGTTAAAATGGATCAAGGCGAAGTAACCGGACAATCTAATGTGGATAACACATTACAGTACGATCCAAACGTGGCAAATTTTGACTATTCCAATAGAACGATGCCGTATAATGTGAACGAAACCGTAATAGCCGGAGCTATGAACCCTGTTCAACCTAACGTCGTACCAGATTCATATAACTATAATAATTATTTACCAAATGGTGGTTTTTACACCGATCCATCTCTATCTCAACCTCATATTCCGATGAAACCTTCGGAGCCGCAGTACTGTGTAGATATGCATCATACAGTATCAGAAAATTCATATGTAAATACGTCAGATCCACAATCATGTATAAATACCAGCGCTAATTCTACCAATCTAAATATGTCGCAAGAATCCAATCAATATAATTTACCTCATAATGTCGATATCAAAAATAATTTCTTTCACGAAGAAAAACACATTATGAATGATGATTATGCCAATAATCAAATTTCAATGAGCGCTATTCCACATGATGTCAATGTTCCGGCGAATAATACGTTTTCACAACCAGTCACCAGTCACGAGGAAATCTATTGTAGTGATCCGCCCCAAGAACCAATGAGTATTGACCATACGGTTATTCATGAAAAACCATTCGTGGATGCAGTTCAAAATTTGAACGAAGTTTCAACTCCTACTGTAATAGAATCACCTGTTGTAATACAAACCAACGATGAAGCGAATACCAAAATAGAACCTTCCGTAGAAGTAAAAGAAGAGGTTAAACACGAAGAAGTGGATTTGGATCAGGTAAATTTTGAATGTCTTTTTTCTACAGTCGAAGTACCAGTATAATATTCAATTTGAACAATCATTTATTGCAGGAACCAAATCCTACACCAGCGTCAGTCGAAATCGCTCCCACTGCTGCTCAAAATGAAGAATCGGCAACGCAAAGTAGCGCAGATAATGAAAAAGATTCGAATAGTGAACCTATCGCGAATGGTGTCGATAAAGGAAATGTTGAGGAAGAAATTGAGATTCAGATGTGCATTCGAAACGGTTGTGCTAATCAGGCAGTCAACAATCCCGAATGGGAACAAGAGTTTTGTAGTAACGAATGTGTCATTATGCATTGCAGGTGAGTTTTCGCGTCTGTTTGATACATCTAGTTTGAATTGAATATTTTCATCAATTTTAATCCAATTTTTCATTTTTTTTGTTCGCAGAAATGTATTTACGGCTTGGGTGAAAACGAATGAAATCGCTACATAAGTTGGTTATTTTTTAATAGTGTACAAATTTATTATTTTACAGTGTCCAATTATTACAGAAATTAAATAATTTCACTTCGATGGGTAATTCGACTTTTATTTTAGAACAAACAGAACTTCATTTTCTTAATTTCCTTGCTCGGTAAATTTAGTAGGTATGTTCCATAAAATGAGAATTATTGAGTAAGTAAATGAGGAAATTACTTACCTGTTACACTTCAAGTTCTATTCGGTCACGGGGTGAAAACGTGAAAAGAAGTCAAACTTCTATATAAAAATTTATTTTCAAACCCTGAGCCTGAGAAAAAGGTGCAGCCAACATGTTTTAAAATGTATCTTAGTATTAGCAAGTTGAAATTGAGACTATTGCCACTCTTCTTTATGAATGTGGCACTTCATCCTCAAAATTTAAAAAAATTGAGTTGTAATTTCACAAAGCACGAAAAATTTTTATTTTGTATTGAAGCTCATCAAAAGAACATTTTGATTTCTCAAAAAATATTATTTCTCGTCTAGGTAGTTAAAACATGAAGTCACCATATCCCTAAACCAGAAAAAATACAATGTATCATGTACTTCCCTTGATGTCTTTTTTCATTCAAACAATATAATCAAAGAATAACTAAGGTGAAAACGAATAAAACCACTAATTGAGTTGATTATTTCTTAATTATGTACAAATTTATTTACTTTGTCTAATTATTACAAAAATAAAATAATTTCACATCATTGGTAATAATTTGACTTTTATCTTTGAACAAACAATCCTTCATTTCCTTGCTTCGTAAATTTGAACGGCAGGCTTCGAGTTCGACCACTGAAAAAAATGAAAATTATAAATACAGTATAGTAAATATTTTTAAAATTATCCTGTCTCAACTCACCGGAAATTAAAAAGAAATAATTTTTCTCTGGGAAAATTGGCGCTATCTGTACATTCTAAGAAAACATCGAAACAAATGGCTAATTTGAATAGCTGAGCGGTTAATATCCAATTTTTTCGTTTACCGAGTTTATCGAATAATTCGTCCGTATACAAATTCACTTCTTTCTCCATATCCTACGAAAATTTAAATCGTAAAGGAAATAGTTGATATCTCGGTCAAACAGACACAGAAAAATTAAAATTAAAAACAGAAATCCTCACTTTAACGTTGGTATCATTTTCAGCAGTATATTTCATACCAGAATTTTCTATTCTCAGCGAGAAAACTGGCACAACGGTAGGGTAATCTGGTTTTAAAAGTATAACAGCAACTAATTTAGCTGTAAAATTAGGAGAAAAATTAATAGAATTCATTTCAACGCAGATGAAGGTTGAACATTTATTTACCTCCATTCCGGACAAAAACTGCTTCAAAGAAACAATCATATTCCGATAAATCCAGAATAGAAATTAAATGTTTGGCATGACTGTGTGAATTCAATTGATCCCACGACAGTAGGCTCCATTTCGTCAACGTACAACTCATTTTAACCGGAAGTGAAGTTATATCCCGGAACATTTCGGGCATTCGTAACTTTTCTGTAAAACATCAATCATAATGAATAGCCAAATACCAAAAAAAAAAAAAAAAAAAAAAAAAAAAACACGTTAAATGATTCAAATGAATAGTATTACCTATTTCTTTCAACTGATCACACAAATCTACGATAGTTTGAAAATGTCGCCGAATTTTAGCGACGGTTATCGATAAATTTCTCTGCGCTGCGTTAGTTTTCGCATCAGCAGCAGGGTTATCACTAGAAGCACGACCAGTGAAATCTAAACCACATAATTTCTGTGCCCACGAATACGGAATCCCGAGATTGAAAACATTGAAATCTAAACCCAACTGAAAGGTATAAAAGATTTAATTATTGAAACACAAAATCATCAAAAAGAGCTTTATCATTAGGTATGAATAAATGGATCTCATACTTGTTGCAGTTGATAGTTATTTGCGGCATTAGGACTTTGAATACCGTAATCTTGATCGAAAAGTCCATTCAAAATATTTCTTGGGTCGAGCAAGTGTCTGGAAAGAATTATTATACATGTAAGATTCAGAATGTTTCGATTCAGCGCTTGGAATTTTAATTTTATTATTTACCTGGAACAAGCTCCATCTGATAATCCTTCAGCATTGACAATGGGCATTACTGTGACGATACGAAGATTAATTAGATAGGCAAATGGAATGATAATGCTCCTTTTTTTATCTGCAACATTACAACATTCAGGGGCGTAAGTGGAAAAAAATTACTGACCAGGAAATATCAACTATACAATGAACATGGGATCATTGAAAAAAAAGAAAAACACTCGTTTCAACATTCACCGATGATAGTAATGAAATTTTACCTTTCAAAAATATTTGTATGTTTACGGTGAGAGGATGTTTCATCAACAATCGTTTTTTCTTCTCTTCTCTGATTTGCTTCTTTGTTTTTCGCCTATGGTGATGATTTTGTGTTTCCTAGGAACAAAAAATTGAATTTTTAATCAGTGGTAGAATACAAACATAACAAAATTATTGACAATTTACTTCATCCGAATCTGATTCTTCAAACGCAGTCAACTCAGAAAGTATATTATTAAATCTCGTAGCAACTTCTTTATCACCTTCAATACGAATTTTCAACAGAGAATCTAGAAATAAATTAGAACATTTTTTTTTTTTTAACAAGAAAATCAGAATAAATACCTCATTTGGATTGTTTCAATGGTCAACACTCACCACATGCTTCTCGCATAGCATCCACTTGAATAGAAAGAAAGTATAAAGCCGGCGGTAATAATTGTGCTAGTTCTGGTTCTGTTTGTATTTGAGACATGGGCAAGCTTAGATGTTCTTGCACAGGTTTCGTAACCTTCAAATAAAATTCGCCAAGAATAAGAAAATTATTCATTTTGAGAATCGTATTCCATCGAATGGACACTTACAGTTAATATATCTTTAATCATGGGCACCAAATTCTCAATACGATCTTTCCGTTTTTTAATATCTAGCGTAACCTTCTCTTTTTCTTCTTCCATTTCATGAAACGTGTCTGACAACATTTTTCTTTGCTTCAATTCCCACTCTAGGCGAGCCAATCTTAGTTGATGAGGATCTTTCTTAGTAATTTCCTGAACAAAAATTTTCAAAGTTTTAATATTTCGGAAAACGGCGAAGAAATACCCACACCGCTGACTTACTGGTCTTGAAACAGATTGAGGAGCACTTTTGTAAAATTCATCTTCCGGTATCAAATCGATGTGTTCATCTTTCGATCTGTAGGAAACCAATCATGAATATAAAAACAATCGAGAATCAAACATTTCCATTTTAAAAATGCATACTAACTTGAAGCTCAAACATTTGGTTATTTCTTTTTTCAAATGATGTGTTTCATACAATAGATTTTGCCATTGTAAATGTAAATTATCCACTTCACGTTTCGTATCGTATAACTTCTCTCGAGCATTATTCAGACGAAATTTCTCGAGACGGTTCAATTTCTTCATTTTTACAAACAATAATGAACCATCAATACGAAAATTAGTAACTGCGCCGCTTTGCTGCAAACAATTTTTCCAACGTTTTTCAAAATAGTAAGTACACAACAGAATATGTAGATGATTCTAAACCAATTTTGAATAGAAAAATCAACCTTTTCATCACTTCGGTTCTTTACATCTCCTACAGACTTGATAATTTCACGAAACTTCTCACAACATTGTTTGAAAGTTTGATGATCTTTGTCTCCAGATTGAGATAGAGCTTCGTGTTCTTCGAATTCTATTACCTAGGAATACGTAGAAAAAGATTATAAGATGCTGATCTTTGAAAAACACATGACATGATGAAAAAAATCCATTACAATTATAATCATTATTCAAATAATTTACCTTGTTGTAGATATTACTGCTATCAGTACTTGCCAACTTGGTGTTTTCAATTTTCGATTCGCCTCGCTTCAATTTAGGATGCCTGTCCATGGTATCTTTAACCATTCTTTGAAATTTATACTTGCTCGAACTGAGAGATCCAAATTACACGTTCAACTATTCATCAGAATTTCATTTATTACAATTTACATGACAATTTTCTGTTTAAAAAAGCGAACCGGTAAAAAAAATTAGAAAATTGTAAACGGTTGACAGGAGACGCGGGGAAACGGTATAAAAAGTGGTTCTTTCAAAATCATTAAGAGAGCGTTGTTGTTGTGTATTTTTTTTTGCTTTTTGGCTTAAATTCCGTTGGAAGGGGTAACCCTTCCCTCCCCTCGGGCAGTCCAGCTGCCGACCTTCCAAGAATGTAATGTTCATTTTCGTTCCTTTTTCGTTCCATTTGTCAGTTACGATTCTTACTGTTTTGTTCTGTGACTTTTACGTTAATGTGCTTTTTACGATTGAATACTAAGCTGCCGTTAAGTTTTGTACTTTTGCTATAAAAATATAATTTCGTTCTTTTCGGTTATTGAAAGTTTATTTCGAAACAATTGTGTTTTACAACGTGGTAGCAGACGCGTAAGGTAACTTTCCACACATTTACTTATATGGATATCGTCACAATTGAAGACGGATCAGATACCGAATCTCCGAACATGTGCTCGAATAATCCCGCCAACTCGCAACCCGGTATGGTTCCTAATCCGCCTCCTTTGTATTACATGGGAATTCCCCATATGCCGCTATATCCGGCTGTGAACCCGGCCGTACCGCTCAACGTTAGGATTCAAAATCCTCAAATCATACGGCCAAATGTAGCTGGAGTAAGGACCGTCAACCCCGGCGTACGTCAAGCCGCTCCGGTGATACGTGCTAATATTCTGAATACGAATACGAATCAAAGAACTTCGACCGTTACAACGTCGACCAGTACATCTACCGTATCCACCGCTTCGAACTCCGCCGCTATACCTCCTGTTTCGTCGGTACCTGTAACCAGATCAAATTCAAACGTCACTTCGTCGAATACCGCCACGAATTCGAATACGACTACGACCCAATCGAATAATCAATCTCGACCAACGACTACACAACAACAGTCAGCTCCGCCGAAGATTATAATTCCGCCACAGATGCCGATGCCTGGTCCATTACCGGTTTTCTATATGCCACCTCCACCTCGGCCATCTCAACCAAACGTATCCGGCATTCCAGTATTTATGCTAAATGAAGATTCGCAATTTACCAGTTGGAAGATTATTCTCGAAAATGAATTGTTCGCGCTCAATCTCTCCCATATGCTGATTCCGTCAACTCATACCGATCCGAATGTTACGATTTTACCTACGTACAAAAAGGAACTCGCATACACCAAGGCTTTTATTCTAACCCGGTTATCCGATAAATTGAAAAATGAAGTTGCTCGTGAAGCCAACCCTGCGGCCATCCTACAGAAATTAGAAGAAAAGTGCAAACCAGTTATCCTCTCTAAGAGATTTGCGATACGTCGATCTTTCAACACCATCAGTATGGGACCAACCGAACGTGCCGAAAATTTCATCACCCGTTTCAATCGTGAAGAGGAAGTTACTCGGCGATACGATGTTAATTTAAATGACCAAGATGTTGTCGATAATTTCGTAGCTGCCATTTCATCCGTATATCCGGAAGCAATCAACATCTTCAATTTGGAACCTCCGCGCAGCACAGATGGCACTTCGCGCCGCCGAAATCCAACGAAAAGAAATATCAACTCGTTCGGCTTCAAACCCACCATCTATCAACGCTAACGTTGCTGCAGCCAACAATAACTCGTCGAACCTTGCGAACAATTACAAAGGACGCAATTTTAAAGCCAACTTCGTTTACCGTGGCCCATCTAATCGTCAAAATCCATCGCAGTCGCAACCAAGTACGAGTCAAAATAATAACGGTCAAAATCGTCGATTTCAAACAGCGCCGTCCCGTGCTCCCGGCAACAACGAAGCTGGAGTATATTGCACGAGATGCGGACGTAACAACCATACTTGGAGACAATGCCGTTCGCCAACTTGGTTATGTTATCATTGCAAGTCCCAAACATCTTCACACCAATCATGGAATTGCCCTCAACTCAACAACGGAAACAACTTCGCGCAGCGTAATCGATCAGGCGATACTCAATTCAAGCGGAATAATAATCGGAATCATCCGTATCCGAGACCGAATCCGCAGAACCAAAATCAGGACAACAGTTTAAATTCCGGACAGAAACCGAACTCGTCGAATGCCAACTCGCAGCAAAAAGCTATAGCCGCTCATTCAGCCGAAATTCATTACAACAATACAAATGACGATAATGATGGACTCGACGATAATTCTGGTGAGTTAAATGACGCTTCAAACGATAATAATCGCTTAGCTAACGATCGCTTAAATAATACATATTACAAATTTCTTGCTGATTCTGGCGCTGACGAACATTTCGTTACAAACCTCGCTTGCTTATCTAATATTAAAAGAGTTGATTCGCTATCTGTCGTCGGTGCTGATCGTCGTACCCGTCTTGATATTACCCATGTAGGTGATTTAATTACAAAACGTGAATCTGGTACTACAACAATTATTAAAAACGTATATTACTCCCCAAACTTAGCTAAATGTTTACTATCTCTCCGCCACTTCGCTATACAGGGCTCAAAAATCGAGCTAGATAATACTAAGATCGTTATTCGAGACGCTTCCGGTGAAATAGTTCGAACCGGTTCTTTTGACGGCCAATTTTGGTGGATTGATTTTCAATTTGATATCGCTAAAAACTCTTTCGCTACCGATACTCAAAAGAGGGGGAGTTCCTCACTCGATAATCCAACAGCTAGTACTTCTAATTCTAATTCTAATCCATCTACTAGTAGCTCCACAAACATAATTTCCGATCACGATTATGCTAAGACGTTGAAATTTGATTACAACGATATTAATTCTACAGAAGCTTTAGCTAAATATCTCGATTCTGAAGCTGAAATGAACATCTCTGACGTTAAAACTCTAGCTAATGAAAATATTGCTCATTTACGGAAATCTATCGGTTACTTATGGCATCTTCGTTTAGGCCATGCCTCAAAATCATACTTAGAAATCGCCGCCAAAACTATACCGCAGCTAAAAGGCGTTAAATTCTCGGACGATATATTAAACTGCAATGATTGTAAATTAGCTAAATCCACTAAACTACCCAATGACACGACTCGAGAAAGATGCTCAGAACCGCTACATGGTATACACTCTGACCTAATTGGACCTATTGATCCGCCAACCTACAAACATAACGCTAAATACATTGTATCTTTTGTTGATGATGCCACACGATATGCCTTTTCGATACCGCTCACTGAGAAAAGATTAGTTTATCTTGCATTCGAAAGCTTCCTTAAACAAGTTAGACGAATTCGAGGGCCCAGTGCAAAAGTTGGGTTTATTAGAAGAGATAATGGTATAGAATACGCGACCGCTGAAATGAAAACGATAATTGATCGAGAGAAAATTGAAATTCAGACATCACCTCCGCTATCATCAAATTTGAACGGCACTGCCGAAAAATATAATAGAGATATCATGCAAATTACTCGTGTTCTAATAATTAGTTCTGGCTTTCCTGATACCCTTTGGGCATACGCTCTTAGCTTCGCTGTAGAAATTTACAATCGTACACCTAGAAAAGCAATAGATTTCAAAACTCCCTACGAATTGTTCCATAACCGAGATACGACGCTTCGATATATAAAACGCTTTGGATGTCTTGCTTTTGCTCACTCTGCTCCAACCGCCGGTCAAAAAGTTGCTGAAAGAGCCGCTCGCGGATTTTTAGTTCATTGCGCTGAAACACATTATATCATTATTCAACCGGCAACCGGAAAAATACTCCGTTCTCAAAATGTAGTTTTTGTTGAATCGAAGGTCTATGGTGACTTCTACCCAAAAAATGCAGACAATGCTCTAACAATCGGTTCTTTCTCGCCACAAACCCCTGACGAAGAGTGGTCCATAACCGATTATGAAAGTAACGATCAAAATAATCAAGTTGTAAACGCTAATTTGTGCTCAGTATCGATTTCGATCGAAGAGTCATCCTTCGATCACAACATATTTTCTATAAATCACGTTTCAGCTCAAATAATTCTTGAAAATAATCACGTCGAATCGCTAGTAAACGAATACTCCAATTCTGAAAATAAATACGTAGTCAGAGAAACTTTTATTCGAAATCTAAGTGCTAATCTCGTCGATTTAGATAGAAATCATAATACAAATTTATCTGCTTATCATACATCAAAATTCGATAGTGAAGAAAACTCTGATCAATCAGTTAAATCAAAGCTCTCGTTAATGGAACCGAAGTCCTATAAAGAAGCCATGTCCAGTATTTATCGCGCTGACTGGGAGAATGCTATCAAATCTGAATTTAAATCGCAAAATAAAAATGAAACTTGGACCTTGATAGATAAAAATACGTTACCAAAGAATACTCCAATCCTTGATTCACGATGGGTATTTAAGTTAAAATCAGAACCAGGCGACCATATCAAGTTTAAAGCCAGACTGGTCGCGAAAGGCTATAAAGATACAAATACTTACGATTTGACGGAAACTTATGCTCCAGTAGCTAGGATCAATGACGTTAGATTATTTTTCTCAATTGCTAACCGTTTAGGTCTTGACGTTGTACAGCTAGATGTAACGACTGCCTTTCTCCATGGGACCCTTGAGAAAATTATTTACATGAGAATTCCGGAAGGATACCCTGATCGAGAAAATGTAGCGGGAGGCATTTGCGCCACTGGCCTAGTCAGTGTGGACCTTGGTACCCAGATTACGCATGCGCCAGTATTTCGGCTGTGTTACCTGAACCTGACTTTGTTCTAGTGTAGTTCAGTACTAGTTTACCCTGTGATATGTATCTACTGCATGCCGCCAGGCTGCAGCTTATCTGTGTATGTTTTATCTAGTGAATTTGTATTACGTTCAGCCATTAGGCATTTGTAAAGTAATTATTGTGTTATTTAGCACACTGTTTAATAAACTCAGTATTCGCCACATAGAGTTGGTGTTTGAAGTAATATTTGTCTCACGGACATAAAACAAGGATTATTCCTACATTGGCGCCCGAATTCAAGAAGAAGAACTCTTCTGCATTGGAGCAACTTTCAACAAGGTAAAAATTGCTCAAAACATCGTTTTTGTGGTTTCTATACCCATTTTGATACGTTTTCGGAGTGTTTTCTGGATAAAGATACGTTTTTGATACGATTATGGCCAGAAAGCAGCCCAGTTATCAGTGTTTGGAGTTTGGTGCCACTTTTGACAAGTTTACCCAGTCAAAAGGTGAAGAAAACACCAACACGCCTCAACTCAGGCCAATCAAACAAAAGGCCAGGAAAAATACTACCAGAACTATCCAGACAAGATGGTTCAGAAATTCTCAAGCTGGGATGAAAGCTAATTGCAGTCAGATTCGGAGCTTTGATCAAGACTTGGCTGACAAACAATTGGATGTGAATAATCCCATGTGTTCAAACCTTACCCAGGCAACGGAGGTGAATATCTATGCTGTTATCTTCTACCAGTACAGATAAGCCGAATGCTACGTTAGCTACGTTGGCCGTATCACAAAATACTTCCCAGTCTTCCACAGACGTGAACAACCAGTGTTATGTTAAGACAGCCAACGTGTGTTTAATTGGGTCAAATAGTTTGCATACCTCATCGATTGAAGGCAGCAGAGTGCACCCAAATTCAGCTGAAGACATCTGTAATGTGAATAATGCTACAAATGCTACGTTGGTGTCTACAAATATTTCTCAAAACCAGTGTAATCTCAAGACACCAGATGTGTATTTTGCTGGGTCAAATAGATTGCATACCTCATCAAGTGAAGGCAGCAGAGTTGACCTAAATTCAGCTGAAAACATCTGTAAAGTGAATAATGGGACGAATCGCGATCTTTTTAACCTGTGTGACCAAAAATCAACTGTTTTATTTTCTGACAACATCAAATTGACTCCTACCAACTACTGTTTCAAGACTACTTCAAATTCAAATACCACAAATGTGAATTTAACAGATACGGCTATAATTGCAAATAAAATGGTTCCAGACATTAATTTTTCGAATTATGGAGATAAATTCAACTCAGTTCCATCACATTTGCCAACATCCCATCAAATTCAATATTATGAGCAGTTGAAAAGTCAAGAACAGCAGTATTCTCAGAAAAGTGAAGAAAATTTTTGTACTTCAATGCAAGATGGAAAATTTAATCATAAAAAGAAGAAAAAAACTCAACAAGCCTCAGATAAATTACCAGACAGCATTCCAGCAAAACCTGACACCAGTGCTCAAATTAATCCTAATAATTACTCAGATATTTGCAAAAAATGCTTGGAATTCTACAACCTCAAGAAAAAAATTGAAGAAAATGCCAAAGATATTAAAATTCTGCAGAAATTAGTGCTCAGTGGCATGAAGAAAATTGACAAACTTCATGAAGATTATGAAAAGGTTAATAAAATTACTCAAAAGGTCAAAAAGGTCAAGACTGTGGTTACCAGTAATTATGAAGAGCAAGCGGATTTTAACAAAGCATTCCAGGAACGAATTGCTGGTCAAGAAGAAACACTGAACCAAGTTATGAATATGCTATATGGAACAATGAAAATTGTGCATAACTTGCAGTTACGCCCCCCTATAGTCCAGAATACAGTACCCAGTGGAGAAATTCCTGGAAGAAATATCAGCATTGATCAGACAACACCAGTTACGTTCGAGACTTTGAATAATACTGAGAACTACAAATCTGAAAATGGGGCAAAGGAAATAATTTTGGAGCCCTTGGAAGAGGAATGGCAATCAAAAAACCTGGAACTAAGCAGGGGTATAAACAAGAAGCCAAAAATGAATTTTACAACAACAGATCAATCTCCAGCCTCAAATATGCTGATTAATTTTGATAAATTCGAAATAATTGGTGATTCACTTGCCTGCTTTATTGCCCATATGTTGAACCAAGGAGAATCTCAGAGAAATTTGCCTTACCTTAGAGATCAAATCCCAGCACAAAAGCTCTGCTCACGGATCAAGGAAGCAAATTTCAAGAAGAGAAAAGCAATTCTGAGCATGGGGCAGTATGAATTAAATTACTCCAATCAATCTTTGTATACCATTCAATTAGAACTTGAAAAAATTATTCAGGCCCTCAAGGAGAAGAATTTTGAGCAGATTTTCGTATTATTTCCACTAGTCAAGCCAAATGGGATGGTAAATACCTATCGTTACAACAGATTTATAGGTATGTTCTGGAAGTTACGTAAATTCAAAGAGGTTCATATCTGGCTATCACCAGCCCAAGTTACACTTGAAAAGCATCCAGAAAACGAAAATTGGCTCCAACTTGGTCCAGATCACAATATCCTCTCCAATCTGGATATGTTCTACTGGTCAGAAAAACAGAAACAGTATTATCTTTCATCAAACATGAAGAATATTGTGTTCAAACAACTACATCAAGAATATGAGCAATACTTTGTGCACAGACAGCTGAAGAATGTGGAAAAAAATAAGTGCATTGTCAGAAAGCAGAAAGAAGCTGAAATTCCACCCATTCTGTGTGATACTGGGGCAGAGCCTACCCCTACTGCTAAAAATACTGCCAAAACTCAGCAGCCTAATACTGGGGCAAAGTTAACCATCATCTTCAGCAATACAGTGAAATCTCAAAAGCTTGATACTGGGGCAAAGCCTACCTCCACCGCCAAAAGTATTGCCAAAACTCAACAACTGAATAATGTGGCACAATTGATAACCATCTCTAAAAATGCTACGGAATCTCAAAAACCTGGTATTGGGGCAAAACCTACTCATTCCATCAAAAATGCAGCTAATTTCCAACAGCAATACCACCAAACCAGCATTCCAGTCACCGGATCTTTGGTTACTCATGGCTTCGAGGGGCAGGTGGCGCAGGACTCCCTGTTGCGGATGACTCCTGGTTCTCTTTGTCGAAGTCCTTCGGGCACCTGTGACCCTGTGACCCTATGACATCGAGGGGCAATGTAGCGGGAGGCATTTGCGCCACTGGCCTAGTCAGTGTGGACCTTGGTACCCAGATTACGCATGCGCCAGTATTTCGGCTGTGTTACCTGAACCTGACTTTGTTCTAGTGTAGTTCAGTACTAGTTTACCCTGTGATATGTATCTACTGCATGCCGCCAGGCTGCAGCTTATCTGTGTATGTTTTATCTAGTGAATTTGTATTACGTTCAGCCATTAGGCATTTGTAAAGTAATTATTGTGTTATTTAGCACACTGTTTAATAAACTCAGTATTCGCCACATAGAGTTGGTGTTTGAAGTAATATTTGTCTCACGGACATAAAACAAGGATTATTCCTACAAAAACTTAATTAAAACAAAAATCTGCCAAGTTAATAAAGCGTTATATGGTTTACAAGTTAGCTCAAAACGTTGGTATAAAAAGTTCAAAAGTGAGATGCTTCGAATTAAATTTATTTTATATGCCTTTAACTCCTGTATATTTATTTGGAGAAATTCGTTTCGATTTGTGCTTTTATTGCTATACGTTGACGACATGTTACTAATTGGTAACTGTCCAGATAAAATGAACGAAGTTAAACGTCATCTAAATCAAGTTTTCGACATAAAAGACCTAGGTTTCCCTAGTTTGTTTTTAGGAATAGAAGTTATTCGTGATAGAATCCATAAGACGATTTTTCTTCATCAAAAACAGTTCATGCTAAATATTCTCGATAGATTCGATATGATGGATTGCTTTCCCATTGATACACCTTGCTATACGAAGGAAGCAATCAAGAAAACCCCTATTAGAGGAGAAAATTCTTTACAAAATTTCGAAGCTAAAATGCCTTTCAAAGCTGTCACTGGCTCACTACAATACCTAGCTAATGGTACTCGACCTGACCTTTCGTTTGCCGTTAACAAAATTAGTAGGAAACAAAACTGTTACGATATCAACGACTATCATATTCTTGTCCGCATACTTCGATATATAAAAGGCACCCTTGAATGGGGACTAAGATATACTGGCTCAGATGACAAGCTAATAGGTTACGCAGACGCTTCTCTTGGAACAAACGATCCCAATGGTAAATCGACGACCGGTTATATTATTAAGGCTTTTGGCGATGTCATTCATTGGCGCACAAAGAAGCAGTCGCATGTAGCTCTCTCCTCGCCCGAAGCTGAATTCATTGCCTTATCATTAGCTTGTAAAGAGATCGTAGCTGTAAAAGAAATGATTCGACGTTTACTCCAAAATGACTTAGTACCGATATTATACGAAGATAACACCTCGGCCATAAAAATGGCAAAATCTGACGACCCACAAAGTCTTAAGCACATAGTGAAACTCTGTTATCACTATGTACGTTTCGAAGCTATCAAAAGAAATATTGAAATACGATGGGTCCCTACGAACGATCAGCTGGCCGACGGTTTTACTAAAGCCCTACCTAAAGACGCTTTTACTAAATTTAGAGACACTATTATTGACAGAAAAGACTAATAAACCGTTGGAGGAGCAGATTCGGTTGCTCAATTTCCTAACTATTTCGTTCAATTCGCTCCTTCGTTCAGTTACTAAGCTGTATGTTCTTATTAAGTTTTTCTGTGACTTTGTGGTTTTACGTTATTTTTTTTCTCTGTCACGACGTTAATGTGTTCGTTAAGTTTGTTCATGCTTTTATGTTCAGTTAAGTTAATGAAAGTTCTTTAAAAGCTCTGAGCTTATGGTTATTAATGATTTATAAAAAGTTCAGTTAAATATAACAGTTATTTTCGACAGTTGGAAAATCCGACTCAACGTGTTTTATTTTTCGTGTGCACAACTGTGCAAATTCCGAAGTGGTAGCAGTAAGCGTATAATACGCCACGTGCAGGTACTGTTCTTAAATTTTAATTTACGCAATGTCTCCGCCACCAAAGAGACCTAGAAGGCAGGCACCGGGCGTCTGTTCATCGGATACGATAAATGCAGTCAGTAGTGCGCTTGCCACGTGTACGATACAATCGCAAGTTCAGAATACGGTAACCACATGTGGCCAGACACGTAGTTCGACAAATCCTGTCGCAACAAGCGCACCACGTTCCTCCGGAGCCAATACGTGTGTTACAAGTTCAGTAATGGCGATCGGGCAGCAACTCGCAACGTCCGGCGCACTGTTTCAACCGCCGCCGCCACCGCCACCGGTACAGACCGTTAATGGGCAACGTTACGTTATTGTGCGCGACCCGAGATTTCCGGCGCCCAGACAGCAGACGATTATGTTCCGGCCGAATGTTACGATCACGCCGATAGTACCTACGTCGAATCCGGGCAATATTCCCGCGCCGCAACAGGTAATAGTTTCTGTGCCGCAACAGGTGCCAATTTCAGCGCCACCGCAGCAGTCCGTTCCGCAAGTTCCGGTCAGTTCGTTAGCTCCAGTCAGTTCGTCAGTTCCGGTCAGTTCGTTAGCCCCGGTCAGTTCGATAGCTCCGAATCCCAATATGCCAAATCAGGCGCCGATGGTTAATATGATAGGCAGATCGACGACGCCGTACGCTCAAAATTTCGTTCAACGACCCGGAAGTGCACCTGTATTGAATACGAATCAAGCTCATGGATTCATGCCGATAAATTCGTCAAACACGGGTAACGTTAATATGTTGCAAAACCCTTACATGAATCAACAGGTACCGCCGGCGAATCAAAATGCGTTCCAATCGTATGCGCACATCCCGTTACCAAACTCAAACCAGTCGAATCCGCAGGTCCAGGCGCAGAGCAATCCACCGCCGCAAAAATCGTTTGATGACCATGCGCAGAATGTTTCTAGTTCGTCTGAAAGTTTCCGTTTACCGTTCGTCAACAACGCAGCAATTTCGGCTTTCGTTTTGACCGCTGATACCAGTTTTTCTACGTGGAAAACTGTTATTGAGAACGAGCTTAAAGCCATGAACATGGACAAGTACCTACTCACCGAAAACTACGTAGTACCGATGGCAGATCGGAGTGAAGGCTTTCACCGAAACGTCGCATGGGTCAAGGCGTTTATCATCACACGCGTGGCGGACACCCTCAAGTCATACATCGCCGATGCCGAAGACCCCGCTGAGATGATAGCGAGGCTCGAAAACCGGATACAACCAATCATCCCCGAGGCGAGATTCCAAGTCAAGCGTTCGTTTAACTCGATCAAGATGGGCAACACTGAAAAAGCCCAAAATTTTATTAATAGATTTGAATTAGAACAGCGCCAAGCTCAAAGGTATGACGCAACTTTACGTCCAATCGATATCTTAGATAATTTCCTCGCAGCAATCAAAACGGCCGCACCCGACGCGATTAATACCTACAACACGCAGCCGGTAAAAACGTTAGAAGTCGCTAAAAGAATCTTATTAGCGGAAGAAGAAGCCAGGAAAGAGACGCAGGCACGCCGCGACGCCGACGACGGTGATAAAACGGCTGCATCAACCTTTTCCCACCACAAAGATGGAAACAATTTTCGAGGTAGATTCCGTGGTAGGGGACGCGCTGGAAATCGAGGTGGACGCGGTTCGCACGGCAGACCATTTATAAAATGTACGAGATGCGGTAAGCCGGGACATTCATACAAGATATGTACCAATCCGCGCTGGGAATGCTACAACTGTGGCGAATTAACTAACGATCACGAAGGATGGAGTTGTAAAAAGCCGACAGTCGTTAAAAGCCGGTTCAAATTAAAACGATTAAATAACGGTAATGGTAACAACCAGCGAGGTAATCCGGCGCAGCGTTTTCCTAGAAAGAAGCCAGCTAACGTTAATTACAATCCTCGTTCGGCTACACAAAATCAGCCTGCAAACCCAGCGGTTAATAACGTCGAAATGGCTGGAATCGGTGGTCCGGGTAAGTTATTAGACAAATGCGTTTATAAGTTCCTAAGCGACTCTGGTGCAGACGAGCATTTCGTTACATCTCTCGATGGTTTAGTTAATGTTAGAAAAACCAATTCGATTACCGTTACTGGCGCTGATAGTCGCTCAAAAATGCTAATTACGCACGTAGGTGATCTGTTAACAAAAAGAAATGATGGTCGAGATATCGTTATCAAAAATGTTTACTTCTCACCACATATCGCTCGCAACCTATTTTCGCTTAGGAAATTCGTAAATTTAGGTGCTAAAATAATACTAGATATTAATAACATTACAATAATTGATAAATATAACGAGGTGATTCTGTCCGGTGCGTTTGACGGCAGATTTTGGTGGCTGGATTTAACAGCTAGTCAAAATACGTATAGTTCGTTCAACATAGATAGTGATAAAAAGGAGGGGAGCTCTAATTCGAAATTTAAAACCGTCAGCGATATTCCTCTTCCTCCCGGTCCGAGTTCTAGTGACCATGATTACGCTAAGCCTGAAAATTTCGATTATAAAGATATAAAAGATGCCGATTCACTAGCTAAATACCTCGATGTCGAGGCAGAAATGAGTTTAAATGATCTAAAAACACTTACCAATGAAAACGTTAAATCTCTTCGTAATTCGATCGGTTTATTATGGCACTTACGGCTCGGTCACGCCTCAAAAACATATCTTGAATACGCCGCGAAAACTATACCAGAGTTGAAAAACGTATCGTTCGGTAAAGAAATAATCGATTGTCCAGACTGTAAGCTAGCGAAAACAACGGCATTACCTAATAATACAAAGAGACAGAGATGTACCGAACCGTTACATGGAATACACTCTGATCTCATGGGCCCAGTTGACCCTCCGTCGGTAAAACATGGCGCTAAATATATTGTTTCGTTTGTCGATGACGCCACACGTTACGCTATTAGTTATCCGCTCACCGAAAAGAAATTTGTCCACGTCGCGTTGGAAAATTATCTCAAAGCCGTTAGAAAAATTCGAGGTCCGCAATCCAAAATCGGGTTCATAAGACGAGATAATGGTACGGAGTATAGCACCAACGAGATGAAAGAGTTGATAGAGCGTGAGAAAATCGAGGTACAGACGTCTCCGCCAGCATCATCCAATTTAAATGGAACCGCTGAAAAATTTAATCGTGACATAATGAGTATTACTCGTGTTCTATTAATTAGTTCAGGTTTCCCTGAAACAATGTGGGCTTACGCGCTATCGTTTGCCATAGATATATACAATCGTACACCAAGAAAATCGATAAATTTTAAAACCCCGTATTCTGAGTTTCACAACCGCGATAATTCGGTTAAATATCTAAGACGTTTCGGCTGTCTCGCGTTTGCATATACCCCTCCCGCTGCCGGTAAGAAAGTTGGAGAGAGAGCGACTAGAGGTTTCTTGATACACTGTGCCGATACGCATTACGTTCTAATACAACCAATTACGGGTAAAATCGTTAGGTCCCAAAATGTGGTATTTATAGAGTCGAAAGTATACGGTGATTTCTATCAAAAAGAATCACAAAACGCATTAACTACAGGCGCGTTCACGCCTCAAACCCCCTCCGATGAATGGGAAATAGAAAATAACTCAGATGAGAAAAATCCAACTATTAATACCTGTTCGTTTACAATTCAAATCGAAGATAACCCATTCGCAGATTGTGCAATTTTCGATGTCGAATCCGATGTATCAGCTCAATTAAACTTTGTTAATTCGATCGATGCAAAATTCCTTAATGAGGAAAACCCTCAAATCGTTAGAGAAACGTTCGCGTTAAACATAAATGCACATCTTGCTCCACTCGATAAAGAAAATGACTTCGTTAAACCTAAAAAAGAAAAAATAAAAGAACCTAAAACTTTTACCGAAGCGATGTGTAGTAAACAAAAAGATGATTGGTTAATCGCCGTAAATTCGGAATTAAAATCACAAAATAAAAACGGTACTTGGACGTTAATCGATAAAAATACATTACCCAAAAACACGCCGATTTTACATTCGAGATGGTTATTTAAGTGCAAGCTCGAACACGATGATACATATAAATTTAAAGCTCGTTTGGTTGCAAAGGGTTATGCTGATAAAAATGATTACGATCTCACTGAAACCTACTCCCCGGTAGCCCGTATGTCCGATGTACGTTTCTTTTTCTCTGTAGCAAACAAATACGATCTCGATATCCATCAGCTTGATGTCACGACTGCATTCTTGCATAGTGAGCTAGAAAAAGAAGTATATATGCACATACCCGAAGGGTACAAAAATTACAAAGAGCTACATAAAACTCACGTATGCCATATTCGAAAAGCACTATACGGTTTAAAAGTTAGCTCGAAACGCTGGTATCGAAAATTCAAAGAGGTTATGATAAAACTGGGGTTTTCCGTTTACGACTTCCAATCGTGTATCTTTATCTGGAGGAAAGGGAACAAATTCGTTATGCTCCTTCTATATGTGGACGACATGCTCATAATCGGTAACTGTAATGAGAAAATAAACGAATTAAAAAAGAATCTAGGTATAGAATTTTCGATAAAAGACTTAGGTAGTCCCAAACGTTTTCTCGGACTCGAAATTGAAAGAGATAGGTTAAATAAAACACTCGTTATACATCAAAGAAAACTGACATTAGATATTTTAAAACGTTTTCACATGGACGAATGCGATCCTGTCGATACACCGTGTGTAACTATAGAAGCTGAAAAGAAGACAAATTTAAAATACAATTACTCGATAGAAGACTTAGAACAACAAATGCCCTACAGGGAAGTAGTCGGCTCTCTATTGTATCTCGCTAACGGTACGCGGCCTGACATATGTTTTGCCGTAAATAAAGCCAGTAGAAAACAAGACAATTACGATCTGAGCGATTATTATAGATTGATTAGAATTTTGAAATACCTAAAAGGCATCATCGATTATAAAATTACATACGAGGGAAAATCGAACGATCTTATTTGTTACGCCGACGCTTCTTTAGGTACAAACGATGTCGCCGGTAGGTCGACGTCCGGTTTCTTAATCAAAATTTTCGGTGACCTTATACATTGGAGAACTAAGAAACAAAGCCATGTCGCGTTATCGACCGCGGAATCGGAGTTTATAGCTATGTCCCTTGCGTGTAGGGAACTTGTATCAATTAAGGAAATGGCTAAACGATTAATAAAAATAAATCTTACCCCCGTTATGTACGAAGATAATACAGCAGCAATACGTATGGCTAAATCCGAAGACAGTCAGTCGTTAAAGCACATAGTCAAGCTGTGCTACCATTACATCCGTTATGAGGTTATTAAACGTAATATCGTAGTAAAATGGGTCTCGACTAAAGACCAATTAGCCGACGGGTTTACTAAAGCTTTGGCTAAACCACAATTTGAACTGTTCGTTAATGCACTACTCACTCGTTAAATGGACTCAATCACTCGTTATAATTCATAAATGTTTATGTTACACTTCGATAAATCGTTCGATAAAACGATGCTAACCTGTAATCCTTATCAAATTCTGTTTCAGAAATTTTCGAATAATGAAATCGTATTTATTCCTCGGAGATAGGATACGCCCAATTATCAAGACTTATTATTATATCGTTTACGTTTAATTAAATATTAGTACCTTTTGATCTCTTCTATAGCAAATTTTGCTCTAAATTTTTCGTGATTTATATGTTTAGTTCGATAACTCGTACGTATATTCGAGTATAATTTGTATATTTGTTTTTCGTTTCGTTTTGTATTTGTTTAGGTTTTGAAAAAGTTAGGAAAGAGGGGAGCGTTGGAGGAGCAGATTCGGTTGCTCAATTTCCTAACTATTTCGTTCAATTCGCTCCTTCGTTCAGTTACTAAGCTGTATGTTCTTATTAAGTTTTTCTGTGACTTTGTGGTTTTACGTTATTTTTTTTCTCTGTCACGACGTTAATGTGTTCGTTAAGTTTGTTCATGCTTTTATGTTCAGTTAAGTTAATGAAAGTTCTTTAAAAGCTCTGAGCTTATGGTTATTAATGATTTATAAAAAGTTCAGTTAAATATAACAGTTATTTTCGACAGTTGGAAAATCCGACTCAACGTGTTTTATTTTTCGTGTGCACAACTGTGCAAATTCCGAAGTAAACACATTACTTACTTGTTATTTTGTTTCAGAATTCTTTCAATAAAGCTGGCTTCCGATCGCTATAATTTTTCGTTCTTGGAAATGAGTATATTTTTTTAACTTTATTTGTTTATTATTATTATTACGACTATGAGTCATTCGTTTATTTGTGATTTAATTATTACGTTCTAAGTTCAACGATCTCGTCTCTTATTTTTTCTATAATTATCGCTAAGCCTTTTTCCAGACGTTGATCTCATATCAAAATTTGTTGTGATGTTTCGTTATCTTTATTATGTTTATGTTTATGTTTATTTTAGTGCTCGCAGCTGTCCTGAGGGGGAGCGTTGGAAGGGGTAACCCTTCCCTCCCCTCGGGCAGTCCAGCTGCCGACCTTCCAAGAATGTAATGTTCATTTTCGTTCCTTTTTCGTTCCATTTGTCAGTTACAATTCTTACTGTTTTGTTCTGTGACTTTTACGTTAATGTGCTTTTTACGATTGAATACTAAGCTGCCGTTAAGTTTTGTACTTTTGCTATAAAAATATAATTTCGTTCTTTTCGGTTATTGAAAGTTTATTTCGAAACAATTGTGTTTTACAACGAATTCATAAACAAGATTATAAAAATAACGACATTTCATTGGCTAAAAATAAAATAAAAAACTGTAATCGTTTTTTTATTGGTTAAAGACAGAATGAACTGAAGACTGATGCAGTGTAGAAGCGGGGACCGGGGGATCGAGCTCAAACATGTGCGTGATAAGCGTGATAAGAAATGAAAGATTGAAAATATTTTCAATTTTCTACTTTTTCGAGTGCTACTTTTCAATAATTTTATACTATTAAAATTTTGTTGTGAGCGAAGTAAATATTGTTCTTGTTTTGTAGCGTTTACGCGTTCAAAGGAATAAATGTCCATGTTTCCGCAATGTCGCGAATAATTGTGAAGAATCTTCATAGCAATGTAAGTACTGATTATTTTACGTACGTACCTAGCTGTAGCTACCTACGTACGTAGACGTACCTACGATTTATTTCATCACTATTGAATCCATTTGTCAATGTTTCAGGTAACTGAGAAAAAATTGAAAGAAAAATTCTCCGAGAAAGGAACCATTACCGATGTCCAGCTGAAATATACGAAAGATGGAAAATTTAGGCATTTTGGTTTCATTGGATATCAAACCAAAGAAGAAGCAGAAGCTGCAGTTGAATATTTCGATAAATCATTCTTTAATTCCTTACGAATATCCGTTCAATTATGTTCTGAACTAGGTAAGACAGCGATTTGATTGTTCTGTGTATTTGATTTAGTATGTACTGTACTGCAAGTTCAATATTTAAAATTTTATTTAGGCGATAAAAATAAACCGAAAGCATGGAGTAAATATGCCCCAGATAGTTCAGCTTTTAAAAAATTACAAGTTGATGGAAAGAAACCCAAAGCCGAAAGTGAATCAGTTGAGATAGATCCTATAACAAAACATCTCAATGAAAAAGTAAGAATTTTTTTTTTCGTGCATATTATAGAAATGTCGATTGTTGTTGGAGATATAATTGCATTAATTTTTTTCAGATTGAAAAACTCAAGGACGATCCAGACTTTTTGGAATTTCTTGAAGTCCACAAAAAGAATCGAACCGTTTGGGGTAATGATGACATTACTGCTTTCTTATCATTAAAAACGAAAAAACTTGAAGAAAAGAAAGCTGCAAAATCCCTCAGTGATCAGAGTGACCAAAGTGAAGACGAAAATCCTGAAGTAGAGGAGAAAAAAATCGCCGAAGATAAAACGATATCAGATGCAGAAGTGCGTGTTTTTACTTTTATATACATTCATTTGAAAAAAGTTCAATCTTAAATCACTATGTATTCTCTAGTATCTTCAATTGAAAGCTGGTAAAAAGTCATTGGACGAAGTAGAAAAGAAAAAAGAACCCGTCAAATATTTCACCTTAGTCATTCGAGGATTACCGTACAAAGTTCGGAAAAAAAATATCAAAGAATTTTTCCAGCCTCTAAAAATTGATTCTATACGAATCCCTACAAAGGTTAAGGGAATAGCGTATGTTGGATTTAAAAATGAAAATAGCATGAAAAAAGCACTTCTTCGAAATAAAAGTTTTGTTGGTAAGTTTATAAAAGGCATTAAATTTTATCAGTGCTGATGAATCTCATGTTACTTTTCAATTTTGTTAGATGGGAAACAGATATACATTCAGCGTGTGAATACCAAAACTGAAGACAATGATTCGCCACACGTTCAAAAAAATGAAAAATGGCAAAAACAGGAAGACAGTTTGAAAACAGAAGAAACCATTGCCGAATCGGGAAGAATTTTCTTCCGAAATTTAGCTTATACTGTCACTGAAGAAGAAATTCAAACACTTTTCGAAAAATACGGTAGCATATTCAATCATCTTTTACAAATGGCATACCTGATTTGAAGTAAAATTGGTAGAACACTCATTTATACATTTCTTTCTCAATGTCGTAAAGGTCCAGTGAGTGAAACATTAGTACCTATCGATAAAGTTACTAGAAGAATCAAGGGTTACGGCATAGTCACATTTTTAATACCCGAACACGCGATTAAAGCTTTCAGCGATTTAGATGGAACCATATTTCATGGAAGAATGTTACATTTACTGCCAGGAAAATCGAAAGAAAATAACGAAATTGGTTTGTTAGGATTTTTACGATCCTAATTTTTTATTTAATTCGTTTGAAAAAAATATACTGACCAATTTATTTCGATGCAGGTTCACAAGAAGGAAGTTCGTTCAAAACCAAAAAAGCTCAGAAATTGAAAGAGGAGGCTGGATCTTCGCATAATTGGAACACGCTATTTATGGGACATAACGCAGTAGCTGAAATTCTATCTAAGAATTTTGACATTTCTAAAGAAGAGGTGATTATTTTAATTTCAATTCTATGGGTTTTTATGCTATTTTATTATTTTGAAATTACTATTTACAGGTTTTATCGGGAGATAATGTTGCAGTTCGAGTGGCTCTGGGAGAAACGAAATTAGTCAATGAAACTAAGGAGTTCCTCGAAGATAGTGGTGTAAAATTAGACGCTTTTAATAGAGTTTGTATTTAAGAATACTTCCATGCATCTGACTAACAAAAATGAAAATAAAAATAATAATGATTAATTTCCAGGTAGTAAATCATCGAAGTAAAACTGTCATATTGGTTAAAAATTTACCAGCTGGAACAACCGTTAACGAAGTACGAGAATTATTCAGTAAACATGGTATTTTAGGAAGAACTTTGTTACCACCTCATGGAGTTACTGGTAAAAATAATTTTTTAAAAAAATATTTTTTATATTAGCGTAATATTTAAAAAAAAATTCGTTCTGAATGTTCAAATAGCCATCGTAGAATTCGTAGAACCATCAGAAGCAAGAACAGCATTCAAACGATTGGCGTATTCAAAATTTAAAAACACGCCTCTTTATTTGGAATGGGCTCCAGATGACACTTTCGTTCAAAATATGCCTGAAAAAGGTAAATAATTTTGATTTTTTTTCCTAAACTGATTCAAAATTGAATCTCAAAATTTATTCTGTACAGTACCTACTATAAACGAAACGCCTGAAAAAGTTGTTGAAGATGATATAGATGACCCAGAAGATGATGCCACCTTATTCATTAAGAATTTAAATTTCGATACGATTGAAGATAGTATTAAAGAGGTTCGTAAATATATTCCAATTCTTCCGTATCAATTTGTTTGATGAAAAATTACAGTATGATATTTCACTACTTTTTCCAGCATTTCAAAGCCTGTGGTAAAATTGCCGACGTAACAGTGGCACGGAAAAAAGATCCCCAGAAATCAGATGCGTTGCTTTCAATGGGTTACGGTTTTATTCAATTTTATCGAAAACAATCTGCGAATGATGCTCTAAAGAAATTACAGCAGTCAGTGTTGGACGGGCACTGTATAGAATTGAGTAGATCTAACAGAACTCTGAAGTAATTCAATTCCTCATTCAACTTCAATTTTCATAAATAATTTTACTATAACTGAATCATAAATTTCAGAGTTGATCCCCATTTAGCTAGGAAAGATAATAATGTTGAAAAACAAACCGGTACGAAGATTCTTGTAAGAAATATTCCATTTCAAGCTAAACAGTCTGAATTGCAAGAACTTTTTAAGTGAGTTTTATCCGTTTCTCTTTTAAATGTTACTATTTCATAGTAATAAAATATCTGTTATATTTTAGGACTTTTGGAGATATAAAAGCGTTGAGATTACCTAGGAAAATGGTGGGAACTGGTCCTCATCGTGGATTTGCGTTCGTTGAATATCATTCGAAACAAGATGCTAAGGTATAACAGACATACTTGACTCGATAAACGGCATTAATTTTTTGTGAAGTTCTTGATATTATATTTCTATTTTTTTTTTTTTTTTTTTTACGAGTTAGAGAGCGATGCAAGCCTTGTGTCAGAGTACTCATTTGTATGGTCGTCGTTTGGTTTTGGAATGGGCACAATCTACTGAAGAAGATATTGATCAAATTCGTAAAAGAACTGCGGAACGTTTTCATACAGGTATAATTTATATTTGGTGTGGTTTAAATAATTTGTCCATTCCAGTTTCTAACAAGAAGTACCTATTTAAAGTGAAGTCTTTTTTTGATTTTTTTTTTTCGTTGAAAAAATAAAAATAAAAATTGAAATCTATTCCAAATGAAAATCAGTTTGAAAAAAACTTAAAATTTTAGTTTTAGCGTTTTTTGTCTCGTTTGACTTGTACTTGATTTTATTTTAGTTGAAATTTTCTGAAAGTTGATGAGTGTCATTGGTGCAAATTGCATTTTTAGGTGAAAAAATGAAGTAGGACAAAAAGATTTTGCAAAGAGAGTACTTTTTTCTATTTTTCCAATTTTCAAAGGTCCTTTTCTCAAAAATTTTAATTTGATTTTTTCAAGGAAGGGGGAGTGTAATTATATTTTCAAGAGTTGTATCGATGTGCTTTTTTAAAAAATCTAATCTATTCTGAGATATCTACGAGAAAATTTTACCAATAAATTTCATTATTTTGGCATTTTTAAAAAATATATGCTAGCTGTAACTACGAAAAAATAAAGAAGTCATTTTTTAAAAAATCCATTTCAAATTTTTTGATGTTTGCCAAACGAGTTTCAATTACTGTGGGTGAGAAGTGAAGCTGCAATTTGAAAAATCTAATTTCCTCCTTCTTACCTATACGTGTCTTTCCTTATCCAGTTCCTGTCCCATCTGAACTTAAAAAGCTGACAACTATAGAAAAAAAAAAAACAAAAAAACATTTTGAAGAATATTATTCCTGGAATGACCATCGATCTTGAGCGATGGGAATGATCCGAGTATGAATATTTTACCCCACAAAATCACCGGTGACGATTTTCCATCATCGTCTCTCCTCTCCTCTCCTCTCCTCTCCTCTCCCAGACAACTTTTTTAATATAAATGAACGTTGTTCATATTTTTTCAAAAATTATTTTAAAAATCCAAAAAATCCAAAAATCGTTATCGATGATTTTATTGGTTAAAATATTTTCACATAAATTCATTTTAGGGTACTACAAATATTTTTTTCAAAAAAAAATTCTTCAATTATTTTTCTCAGTACTGCAAAAATTTGAAAACTTGGCATATTTTTAACTATCCTTACTAGAAATATTTTTGTTAAAAATTGATATTTTCCCTGAATTTTTCAAAAATTTTCGCACATATCAGATTTTAAAACTCGACAAAGTGGGTAGGTTCAAGGGTAAGAGTACGAGGGTAACATTTTTATTTCATCGTTTTGTGTCACACTTTTAGAAAAATTCGAAAATTAGTTATTTTTAGTCCTTTTTTAGTAGATTGAAGTACTTAGAGTACTATTTTTTTCGAAAAATATTTACGACAAATTTCAATATTGAATATGCATTTTTTTTCTTTTTGCAGAAGAACCAGTCAAGAGTAAGAAAAGTACTGCTGATATTCTTGGTACTGCTGATCAGAGTGATGATGAATAATGTGATTTTGTTATAATTATCTATTTTTATTTGCTTGAACGGAATTATTCTTTGAAAATAAATTAAAATAATTTTTTATTTCATTTGTTCGATTATCAATTTCTCATTTTGGGTATCAGTATTGAATATTGAAAAATTGCGTTTTTAAAATTTAAAATTCCTAACTAAATCTAATAAAATTGAACCATTTAATATGGCAGGTTGAAATCTCATTCCACTGATTTATTAAATTATTCAATGTTATTTAAATTCCTGACTCAAAATTAGTTTTAATTGCAAATTATAATAATTTTTTCAAATCAAAATTTTTTCATCCCGTTTTACAGCGCAGAACGCGCTAGTTAGTGAACATTTTTTTAAAATCCTAATTATTTCCCTACTGTGAACCAAGCCGGACTTCTATTTTTGACCTCGTAATTTGCATCATTTTTTTAAAGCTAGTAATGGTGATAAATGTTAATTTTATGGATTTTATGAATTTTTTACCGCGCCTAGTTACGAAAAATATGGAATTAAAAATTACCTGCCACGAGCGAAATTCGAGTAATCAGATGTTGAATCGGAACAACATTGGCAGCATTGATTAAGCTCGCTTGCGCCTTCTGCGCGCGCATGCATCTGAAGTGTTTACATTTTTGTAAAGTTCGCTTGTAAATTATTTTCCATTTCTAAACATTCTAGTGTGCGTTTGTATTACTGATAACAGTGTGGTGTCGTGTTTTTTTTTACCATGGCTGAGGAAGAAGTCGATCACAATAATGATGATTATTCCAGCGAGACGAAATTTGGATTGAAGATACGAGGTCGCAAAGGAGCCTTGAAAAAGAAGAATGTCTACGTTGTCAAAGATCATAAATTCATGCCCAGATTTTTCAAACAACCTACATTTTGTAGTCATTGCAAAGACTTTATCTGGTGAGTTGTTCGTATTTATTTCATCGCCGGCGTTCCATATAATTTACAATTTATCAAATATCCTCAAAAATCGCACCAGCACGTTACCCAAATGGGATTCTAATCAATCCATCGTAACTTCACGTTGATTTTTGCGGTTTGTTTCATCTTCAGAGTTATCTGCATTCGTCGTTCTATCACTTGTATGTACGTGGTGATAGCGTGAAAAGTTCAAAATAGAATTATTTCATACTGATACATATTCTGTGGTTATGTACGAATGCTTTTCTAAATTATTATTTATCATTCTTCTTCCTAAAAATCACCGAAATCAACGTCGAGTTTAATTATAATAATTTTACTTTGAAAATCGAACACTTCGTGTCGAAATAAAACACTGCCTGGGTAAACATAGCAAAAATTTAATCTTGAAGTAGGAGGAATGTAACAGAAGAGTGAAGAGTACTTGTATTTCCACCGCTTAAAAACTGGTTTATGTAATTTTGAATTTAAAATTAGCATCGGTAGATTGTTTGTCTAAGAAAATCGAAAGTGAATTCGTATGTCCTGATTAAAATCTAGGTATCCATTAGATTTTCTAACGATTAACTAACCAACCAAAAAATACGTTTTTTGATTCAAACGGTTTAATTTTTTGTACAAAATCTTGTTCTTTTTTTTTTGATTTTTTCTTACCTTGAATCACACCTTACGGTTGCTAACACAGTGAATACGATTCTGATGAGTTAATTTTACAACCTGGTTCCATTTTTCAATTATATTGAACACGTGAAAAGCTCGCATAAACCTGATAAATAGATTACTAATTTAAACTTATAGCTATGGATATGGCTTGAATAGAATTAATTAGCTTCTGAACAAGTCTCGCCAAATTTTACGACCATCGAAACACTTTTTTTCACCTAAATTGCCAATTCGATCGTTTCCATTCTTTATAGACGTGAAAAAAAGTGGAAAATATCCACCCTTAATAAGTCGTTTTTCTACCAGCTATTCTTCGAATAAATGCTGCAAATGTATTGACCCTTGGCGAAAATTGATGTTCTTTATTGCTACGTCAAGCGTTCAGGAAGGAAGATATTTAATTGCAAGCGGAAGAATCATTGAACACTTTTTCATTATTTAGGGTTGAACAAGTCAACGAATCAAATTTACGTCAATCAAACTAAACAACGATGAAAAAATTTCACATTATGATCTGCATTTGTCGTCTCGATTTTGTATTTCATTCTCCTTGTTATATCGATTGCGAACGTCGCGTATAACAAAGAAAGAAAAAAAAAAACGTCTGAATATTTGAATAGCTCTTACGAAACCATAAAAATTGTACTTACTCATTTCATAATTCAACCATTTATACTCCCTCAAGTCTTATGGTTTCTCGACAACTCGGTGAGGTTTTTTTTTAAATCTACATTTTCCTGGTGATCTTTTAATCCATTTAGTATAAAACGTTAAATTGAAAGTATACCGATTATTAGATCATATTTGGGGAAAAAATTTCTTGGGAAAAAACTCCTTTGAAAGTTGGCTATTTGTGTATGTAATATACACGCTATTATATTTTTATGAATGAATATTTACGCACGTTTGAGAATAATCGAGCTTGAAGGATTATACATATGTTGTATTTTTGAATTAATGTTTCAATTATTTTAAATCGGTCTGATTTTTTTCCATTTAATGTTGTTAATGCCATTGTATGATTTCTAATTATGGTTCTTTTTGAAATTCTCCCCTCCTCCGCAAATGTGCAAAATTAAATTAAAATTTTGAAAAATGATCGTGTTACCTACGTTAGAAATGAGTTCGTTGCGATGCCATATTTTTTCACAACGTTAAAAGTATTTAAATTAAATACACAATTACTCGTATGTCCACGACCACGTACATAAATATGTATTATTGTGAGGCGCTCGAAGGCGAGGGGTTGGTAGTTGGTAAAGTGAAGATATTTTTTTGTTAACCCTGCTCAAACTTGGCAGATTTAGTTGAAATGTGTGAACGTGAAGATTCCGGTCATAAATTTCAAAACTTGGCAGCGAAAGTGTGCGGCTCGATATTGATAATTACCCAATATAATTTTTTTTTTTTCAAAATTAGGCATATTATTCGAGTAATGATTTTTTGGTTTCCTTGTATTTTGTCTGTATAATGAATTCATTTCGTCTAATTTTGGGAAGCTTATTTTTAACATTTTACAAAAGTGTTTTTTCCATATAATCTATCAAAAAAAAAAACGATCAATTATGATTCTACCTCGATTTTTGAACTATCAATGTCATTGAAAACAAGGGTTTAGGGACAATGCCATTTTTTTTTTTTTTTCTTAGAAAGGAGACAGTTTAGACTCCTGTGCCTGTGGGGCGTGGGGGGGGGGGAATCCAGAAACCCAGGGATATTTGAAGACAGCTCTTCGAAAACCCAAACCAACAATGTGATGTGCCACTCAAAGTTTCCAATTTTTCAAAATTCTAATTAAGTTACAGGATGCTGTGTTCTCTCAGGGTCCACACTTTTCAAAATAAAAATCGTGATTAGATAATTATGAACTAGTTATTTGCAAAACCCCATAAGTCCATTCGAGCCTGTATAAAAAAACCACCCTTAGGGAGTAAAAAATTGGTCAACTCCCTAAGGGTGGTTTTTTAATACAGGCTCACATAGTCTTTTGGGGTTTTACAAATGAGTAATTCATCTTCATGTATTCACTGTATTTTATCAATTTTTTCATGAGGCACTTGAAGCTTTTTGATATTATTCTAGAATTAATGTACTTTACCCCCTCTCGCGAATTGTTCTACTGCTCAAGTTCACAATTTTTCTTCCGTGATAAAAAAAAATTGTTCACTACTGGGAGCAAATCCGATTTTTTGATTTTTTTGTTGTGAAATACCCTAATTCAACTCTAAAAAATCGATTTGTGATTTTGAATTCAATTTAAAATGTCTATCAAATTTTATGTAGGAGTGGAGGAGGGAATTTTCAAAATTTTAATAATCAACTCTTTGCCTCTTATTTTTAGACCAATTTTTTTGAACAGGACTAATTAGTAACCGGCACTTCTCTTCCATAAAATTTATCCGTTTTCAAAATTTTAGCTCAAAAAATGCAAATAGATTGACTCTAACAAGGGAGATATTCCAATTAAAAGTACCCAATATTTTGAGTCTAAACGAAAAAAAATCCAAAGCACACTATAAAAGAACCCGCCATATCCAAAATTTCGGACACTGAAGTACATTTCTCGAATTTTGACGGATTTTTAAAATTTTTAAGTATGAAAATTTGATCTAATCAAGGGAAAAAATCGAAATTTGGAATATACCCTATTTTCGGTCTGCTAAATCGTTTAGAGGCAGTTTCGAGACGATTTAGAGCCACTAGAAAATTTTGGAATTTTTCAACGCTACAGAATAGCTCAAAGAGTCATTAGTACATGTCCGTTTAGAAATGAGAAATGCTTCTTCGAAAGAGCCCCAGATTCAATTTTTTTCCAAAATGAAATTTTGTGCTAATCTAGACACGTGTGTCGAATTTTTTGTAGTTATTTACAAATTTTCATTTGAAGTTATTTTCTTGCTAATCATTTCAATGAAGAAATATTCGTCAAAAAATAATGTAAATCTAGAAAGAGAAATCAGAAAAATTCGTATTCGAATTCTATAATCAAGGAAAAATTGAAACTTCGGATTTATTTTCCATCAAGGACATAGAAATTACTAGGTAAAAAATTTTACACTTTTTTTCCACTTGTACGGGTACTGCAGGTGCTTGAAGTAGGGCGTTGCATGCACATTTGAAAAAAATTTCATCAAAAAGTTCGATTCTTGACTAATTTTAAGTCATGTCCAAGGACCGGATATGTATGAAAAAACATATTTTCCTATGAGCATTTCTATCACGCATATCAATGATTTCTTTACGATTCAAAAAATTCTGAGTATTTTGAGCCCCATATGTTTGCGCATATTTTCGCATATTTTGGGTATAAGCGCATATTTTTACATATTTTGCCATTTTTGGCACATAATTGGCCATGTTTTGACCATTTTTTACGTTTTTGGGCATATTTTACTCATTTTATCTGTTTTTTACTCTTTTTTTCGTGCTTACCATCCAAAATTTAATTTGATATTTTTTTTCTGCCCGAGAAATGAAAATGCCTGTTGCAACTTTCTTATTAAAAAAGTAAATACTTTTGATTTTGAATTAAAAATCGATTTTATCAATAAAGAAATTACTAAAATCAGTCAAAATTGCCTAAAATGAATACTTTTGTTAGAGTGAGACATGGCCCAGTCGATTCTCCGCTATGGAGGAGAAGACGGCGCGGTGTAGATTTTATGACTCTTTGTGCAAGCCATACGCGGTTTTCTGACTGCGCGGGCTTTGAAAGTCGCGAAGGTCAAACCTCTTTGTCATTCGCTTATGGTTTAGGTTTATAACCATAAGCGCAGCAACGAGAGCTTCAGTCCCTGTTGAGTTGTCGCGGTGGCAGTATCGCTCCAACATACTCATTGCGGGCCCCTCGTGGGTTTTACTCCCATCTACCCTAAAGGTGGATGTGGCGTGTATATGGGCCTAGGGCATTCGGCGCCTAGGTGTACTCGCGTGTATCGCACAACCGGTGCCGTGTAGTTTAATGTATGGCCTTTCCTAATAAACTAGTATCTGTTTAATCGTGTTGTGACGTTATTCGGTGAACGCGTATTAGGAAGAGGATTAATGTATAGGCATAGTATCCGCCTTACCCAGGCACTCTATGAGCATAAGCCCTCGGTAAGGCCAGGTACATTGTGAGTCCGGTCAAAAGCCCCCTTTAAAAGGGTACAGCTCCCCGCGGCTCTCTATGACTATTACATTTGGCGCCCATCAACGTGTCCTCCATGCCAGAAATCCGCCCCGGCCAGGTAGAGATCCCTCTCGGCGGAGTGACACCACGGCGACGACCCTGAGTCGTACCTCCTAATGAGGTCCATCAGGTGAGTGAACACCTCATAATTAATCGCCTCCGCTTTGTGTGGTTTCGGAGAGAAACAGTAAACCCACCCCTACTTTGCTGGTTTCGGGGAATAAAGAAAACTATGCAAATTGCCGGAGTAAGGTACTGGGGTTCTGGCTGCCAACAGAACTCACCTACCACAAACGGTGACGTGTGTATGCGGCATTCATACACTAAGTTTTATGCTATTTTGAGAAAAAGCAAATAAAACACCTTTTATGCTTTTGGGGGCCAAACCAGAAAGCAGCCGGAGTACATCCTGGCACCCTTCCAAGCTGTTTCAATTTCTTCAGCTTAAAAAAGAAAGAACCTGTTTTAACTTTCAGTAAAAAAGATTGCTGTTTACTTGTTCAGCTAGATCAAAAAAAGGACCGCCCGTGCGTGGCTTAACCGCACACCCCAAGTCCGTTTTCATCCTTACGGCGCAAAGAAAGGATCTGTGATGGCCACACAGTAAAAAATCGCCAAAAAATCTGAGCCTTAAGCTCCAAAATTCACCAGTTAACGTAAATAAAATTCATCAGAAAGTGTGCAAAATGCTTTCTCTTTCGCCTCACTCCTGTCTCTCTTCCACAGTATGCGAAATTCTGGAATAAAAATTTCCCTCCCAGGGTGTGCATTAAAATAACGTTTATGCTAATGAACGATTAATCCGCCCTGGGAAGAGAAAAAAAACTCTCAGAATACACACCATGGAAAAAGAGAGAAAAAGGGGCAAAAGGTGAAAAAGAAGAAAACAGTGAAATCTGCGATTTACAGTGCTCAAAAACGCTGTAAAAAATCACAAAAAAATCGCTGGCATTTTTCCCTTCCTACGAAAATACAAAATTTCTGAAATTAACATAATTTAACGTAATCGCTTCGGCAAAGAAAATTTCTATTTCAAAAATTATGGCAGTAATTAACGTAAATTCCAGTCTTGCATAGTTGACTTTTTGTAATCATATTTTCGATCTAGTAAAAATTCTGCAAGACACAAAATAAACACCTTTCCTCTGTGATGTGTCGAATTAAAAAATCACACCAAAGATGATTAATTTGCACATGACAGAGGAAAAAATCTTCCTCTATGCTGTGTGAAGTGCAAACCAAGGTAATTAGTGTATACATCATAGAGAGGGAGGGGCCCTCCTCCGTCATATGTGGCATTAAAAAATGACACCCAAAGGTGATTAATCCACGTATGACGGGGGAGAAGGTCTCTTTCCCCTCGAAAAATGTATACAATTAAGGGCCAAAGTGACCACTCTGCACATAGTAGAGGAAGAAAAACACATTTCCAGTGATGTGTGAAAAACATGCATCACAAAGGAAATGCAAAAATGGACCTTAAGTCCCAAAATTCTGATTAACGTAAATTTTTTCCTATTTTTCTGGCTAATCAACGTAATTTTAGCATATTATATTTTTCCAGCCAAAATTAACGTAAAATCTGCAAAAAATAATCGTTTTAAAGTAAAAACGGCAAATGCCGCGAAAATAATTTTTCAAACGTAATTTTTGACCTATTTGACATTGGAAATAGCCATCCGGATTTCGAAACACATTCGAACGAAGCAAGAAAAAACCAAGGTCACGGAGAATATTCCAGCGGCAGAACACCGTGAGCTAAAATCTCGCGGCACCCTTATCTCCCTGCCAATCCTATACCAAGGTATAGTGCCGGCAAAACCACCCAAAAACGCCTCTCGGAGCAATTATAGGAGCTATTAACTATTTTTCTCTTTGTTTAAACAAAGAGCAGTTAAAATCCTTAAATTCACTCTGAGCGTTTAAAGTGGGCAGCGACAAGTCGTAAATCAGGTTTGGAACCATGACACTTTTTATTGCAAAGCAATAAAATCGGTGTAGGTATCCGCTACTGGGTACACATGATGACCAAACTTACACGTTTTTAAGGAAACGTGCTGGATAGGGTGATTGCATAAGAAACCGACTCGTGCAATAAAAACTCTACAAAAAAAAAAAATAAATAATACGACGCAGCGACCACCCACACACCTACGCGACTATATACGCAAGGTGTATAGTTGCGCATTAGGGTTATGAAATTTAATTTTCATTCTTCAGTCTGTTGCTGTACTTCGATGTCGCCGGTTGGTAAGCGAGCCTCGTCCGAATTCGTGCCTAGAAAATTTTGCATTTTACTTCGACGCTATAAGCAACCGCCTACACCACGTACGCGATTTAGTGCAAACTTATTACGTCGAAGCCGAAAAATGTCGGAGCAACTGAGTCCAAAGTTGAGCACGTCAGAGGATTCTCCCTCGCCGACGCTTCGCCCACAGCGAAGTGCCAAGGCGAAGGCATCCTCTAAAATTAAGTCGTGTACTCAACAGGGGCAGAGGAGGAACCGTCTCACGCTTGAACTTGACACGGATCTCCTCCCCTCTCCCCAGACTCCGCCAACTCCGATGCCAAGGGAAAATTCACCCGAATTTTTCCAGAATTCTTCACTTTCCCGCCCGCGAAAGGATCCAAAAGTGATGATTTCTCCGCTGCCGATCCCGTTCAAACTGCCGGTCACCGATCTCGACGAAATGGAGACGGATCAGGCAGGGTCCGGGTCCGGCGAGAAACACATTACGAGGATAAATATTGATAAGAACGCCGAAATTCAAATTTCGACGCGAGGAGATGATAAGCGAAAATCTGTATCATCTGAATACGAGCAAAGCTTATCTCCCTCCATCTCCCCGACTCTCCCATACCAGCACTCGCCTCCGCCGAGGGACGAGTCATGCCCGTATGTGGAATTAGTCGAGGCAATTAATACTTCGTGCGATGTGATTCGTGAGGAACATGAAAAAGTCAGAGTGGATTTTAAGAATTTCATCTCTGAATTCAAGAATCTTCAGGAATCCATCAAAGAATACACGAAGCACGTCGACAAAAACACTGCTGCCATTTCAAACATTATGGATTTAATCAATACTCAACGTGAGGTGCTGACGTCTCAGATTGAAGTAATCGGCGCACAACACGAGGAGCTTAAATCTCTTCGCATAAACGTCGAAACGATCAGACAGGACAGTCACCTCAGGTTGCAAGAAACCCATAATGCGCTATCATGGCAAGTCAGTGGGATGGAGAAGGAATTCAGGGAAATTATGACCCTTCATAATCACAGAGGCGACTGTAATAGTCATAGAGAGCCGCGGGGAGCTGTACCCTTTTAAAGGGGGCTTTTGACCGGACTCACAATGTACCTGGCCTTACCGAGGGCTTATGCTCATAGAGTGCCTGGGTAAGGCGGATACTATGCCTAAGGACATCGGAGCGTATCCCCTCAGCGACGATAATTCATTTCCGCATGCCATCCTACCCTGCGCCAACCCTGTGTGCCTACATCCGATAGATACACGCAGGTTGCGCAGGATAGAGCCGACTGCCCGAATTATGGTGGGCCGGGCAATAGCCCCCACGGATGCGGAAATCAAATCGCTACACGAGGACGCCTACGTCGCCCACCAGCGTATCGCGAACCTCACCGCCGAGACCAACCACCAGCGTATTAAAATCTCCCAACTTCGAGCGGAGCGGGACACCGCCACTTCCTTGCGGAAGATGGCGGAGAAAAAATTCCAATGTCTCCTGACGGCCGTACGCCAGAAGGAGCCGAATTTTCGGATAGTAATATCCCAAAAGTCTACGAAGACTTCGGCTCCACCTACGTCTACGCCTGCGCCTGCGGACGTAGATGCTCGCGTACCGGACCGACCCTCAGCCATGGACGAAGACTCCACCGATCCGACTGATGTGCCGCCGGACTCCATCTTGTTGAGCGATGACGAAGTCATGGAAATCGCCTTGGCCGCCGACCCAAAATCGGTGACGCGCCGCCGCTCCCGGACTAAATCCAGAAGCCGCCACACGCCGCCGACGATGGAACCGCTCGAGACGATCGACCTGACCGCGTCGTCCACCACCCGGAAACGCGCATCACCAACGGATCTGCAGAAGACTCACGCGCCGCCCCAATCCAAACCTAGGACTGAGGAAAACGCTGAATCTTCAACGCTGACCCAACGAGACGAAACCACCACGGATACCGCGCAAAACGCAGTACCCGCCGCGGCAACGAAACGTCAACCGCGTCCAGCGATGCCGTCGGACCAAGCTCAAGCGGAGGCTGATCCACGCTCCATTCCGCCCCCTCTTTCTCAAGAGCATCTACAGCGGATCTCCACTGTAATGCGCCCGAGGGAAGGGCCGCAACCGAGCGCCGCAACGTCTAGGAAAACCTGGACGCCGCAAGTAACGACACCTCCAGTCAAGCGAACGCCGACTCAACCGCTGGTGAAGAAGCCACCCGCCGGAAATGTTCTAACCAGAACAAATCTGCCCTCAATGGATTACATGTATCCATTTATTTCTGCAGGACTCACGTCGCATCAATTTACGGAAGCCACCTTAAATGACGACCGCGTGATGTTTCTCAAGAAGTTCTGGGTGGTGGGCGACGATTTCGTCTTTAATGCCGCCGTCAGCGCCGTCACCTCCAAATCGCCGTCCAGGAAACTCTCAGACGCCTTTTATAAGGCACAAACTGAGATCCCTTGGATGGAAAATAATCTGAAGAGGCTCGGGTACGCGCCAAAATACGTAATGTTCTCGGTGGGTGCTTACACGACGAAGCATTCCACCGAGTCATTACTAACGATCACGTCGCAGTTATATTCCTGGTTGCGAAGGCTCAAGGCGATGGGTACCACGCATTTAATCGCGGTACCCCACATTGTATATAATGGATGCCCTCAACTTCGCCGGGAATTCAACTTGGTGCTGGAACAGGCCGGAAACCATCCCGACCTGCAAGGAATCACCTACCTTTACGCCGGAGATATATTCCGCACCACAAGGGATGTGGATCCGGTGACCGGCAGGTGCCGAACCTTCAGCGAACCAGCTGCGACGCCAACGAGGACGTTCTTCAAGCCGCAAGAGCAGCGAGACCTTACGAAAAAGCTCGAAGAACTCGCCTCTCGATATTGAGTAAGTCAAAAATTCTCGATATCCATTTTTCTCTGAGCTGAAAAACAAGCAAATTGTAATTTTTAATCTTGTTTTTCAATTACGTAGAGCGTCACCGTGAATACTACGCAAATCGTGGTATTTACCTGTAAATAGTGTAAATAATTTTTCAAATTTGGCTGTGATCCAGTATCTTGGTAAGTTACGGAGAAATCCACCATCAATTTTCTCCAATCTGGATTTTTGTGTACCTGTAACGAATATTTTTCATTAGCATCTTGAATTCTAGGTGAAGAATATCGTAATTTTACGTACTCGTGTGACGCGCCTGCAGCACCGTATGTACGTTAAGGGTGAGCGTATCAGGAAAACCCTCCTCCGGTCCTTCACCGGGTTCCCTTTAAAGGAGCACCGGTATCATCGTAAATCGCTGATTCGTAAATCAACGCTAATAAACGTAGGCCGCCTGACGCTGCCGCATCACGACGATAGCACCATCCAGCCTACGCATATGACCGTCGAGACGCCACGCTCCACGGAGCACCACCTGCAACGATCATCTTCACCATTCGTTCCTGGAAAAAGCAAAAATCGAGATTAAAATCGTCGTATTTCCATCACGTCGCTAAATACCAAATACTCACCGAGGTCATTGACCCGCCGAACCGTTATTTTTAATATTTTTGTGTTGTACATATCCGTCCATTTTTTATTTTTTAATTTTTCAATTTTTCATTGAATTTTCTTTTTCTTTCGGCAACTAAATGCATCGTTGCAAGCTGAAACAGAAAATATAAATTTTTATTAATTTTCTACCTATTTTTTAAGAAAATTTTTCATTGCCAAGATGACTTACCTGTAAATATTTTTCTCTTCGGCAATTGCTATGTATACTATTAGTCTTACGAAACATAATACGCTCCAAAGGTCGTGATGACCCATATTTTTAGTTATCAATAAGTTAAAATTTTATTTTTAATTTTGAAAACACTACACGGCAACCGTTTTCGCTCATGTATATTTTCAAAATTCTTCTTTCGGTCCTGTATATGCTCTAAAAGCGTATACACGTTGAAAATACCTTTTCGCCGATTTGTCTCTCTCAAAATTTCCAAACCCGCAATTTGTATCATGGCAGTGATACAAAGCCGCACATATTAACGACTAGCTAGGGGTTGGAGATTGACCACTACAAATTCGCAAATCACCGTTTTTGTACTCATTTTTGAAATTTCATTTGCGATATGCTATCGAGAGCAATTTCCTGCCATGACCATAGCATATTTCTCTTTAAATTCAAATTTGAGAATGATACAAATCTGGCGCATAGACTTTATTCTCACCAAGCACAAAAATCTTGGTATTCTTTTCATTCATTCTCACTCCAAAAGAGTGAGGAATGAAAATACTAAGCAGAAGCGAGATCTCGCCGCCATCTTCACCTCCTTCCCACGGAATATCTGAGGGGGCAGGGGTCGAGTGGGGTGTCTCTCTCTTGCTCAGACTTCCCGAGGTCATTCGGTGGGCTTCCCTCCGAAAGCCTGAGGGGGCATGTGTTAGAGTGAGACATGGCCCAGTCGATTCTCCGCTATGGAGGAGAAGACGGCGCGGTGTAGATTTTATGACTCTTTGTGCAAGCCATACGCGGTTTTCTGACTGCGCGGGCTTTGAAAGTCGCGAAGGTCAAACCTCTTTGTCATTCGCTTATGGTTTAGGTTTATAACCATAAGCGCAGCAACGAGAGCTTCAGTCCCTGTTGAGTTGTCGCGGTGGCAGTATCGCTCCAACATACTCATTGCGGGCCCCTCGTGGGTTTTACTCCCATCTACCCTAAAGGTGGATGTGGCGTGTATATGGGCCTAGGGCATTCGGCGCCTAGGTGTACTCGCGTGTATCGCACAACCGGTGCCGTGTAGTTTAATGTATGGCCTTTCCTAATAAACTAGTATCTGTTTAATCGTGTTGTGACGTTATTCAGTGAACGCGTATTAGGAAGAGGATTAATGTATAGGCATAGTATCCGCCTTACCCAGGCACTCTATGAGCATAAGCCCTCGGTAAGGCCAGGTACATTGTGAGTCCGGTCAAAAGCCCCCTTTAAAAGGGTACAGCTCCCCGCGGCTCTCTATGACTATTACACTTTTTCAGCACTTTGAGTGATAATTTAAGGACAAGATCGAAAAAAGCTGTTTTTTGATACGCATATCGTATTCACATATTTTCACATATTTCGAGTTTTTAGCACATATTTTTGCATATTTCACCCTTTTTTAGCGCATAAAATATGTACATATTTTGCGTTTTTTATAACATACATTATCCGGTCCTTGGTCATGTCATATAAAAGAAATCTGAAATTTATTTTTGACCCGCGTTAATTTTTCATTTGTAAAAATCGATTGAAACTTAAAAATGACGAATTTTTAGAGGAAAAATGACAAGAATAGAAAAAACAATCACATTTTTGTATTTTGCGTTCAATTGACCAAATTACTTTTGTATATTCGTACTCCCATTGAGTAATTATAATAATTAGCTGTAGTTAAAATATTCTAATTACCCTCCTATTGTCACTATTTTAATTAGATCTTCAAAATTCATTTTTTTCGTTTATTTTTTGAGCTGATTACAAAAATTTAGGCCAAAAAGTTGAAATATTTCTTTAAAAATTTGAAAATTCCCACACAGCTGGTTTCAAAGTATCCCCCCCCCCAAAAAAAAAGAAAAGAAAAACTGCAGAAAAAGTATTTTCAAAAGTAGCTAAATCTTGGCATTGAAGTTTCAAAAGAAACAGCCACGGTTCAGCTGTTGATTTTCCGATTTTCCGAAATATTCCGCCAAGTCAGATGCAAAAATTTTCCAAAGATGATGTGTAGTTAAAAATTCAATAAAAATGTCTAATTGTGTAAACGATTAAGTATCATATAAATTTTTGAAAAACAATTTTTAAATCTTATCAATATTTTATTACTCCTGTACATTTTTTATCGAATCCGTTTTTGTTTTCAATTAAACCTATGTAGGTAGGGCTTAGGGTTACGAATCCGACGTGTATAGTGAATTCTACAACACCGAGCTTAAAGGTCGACGTTGTATAATGTATTTGAAAATGATAAACCACTGAATTTCAGTGAAGACTTACATGTTGAGTCAAATAGCATCTATCAGATTACCACCACACATGAATACTCGGGACACCCTTTTTGCCGGATAAATGTAAGTCATATGAGAAATAGGTAGGCGGCACGAGTATGCGAACGACACATTTTATTCATTATTTAATAGGTGTCGAATCCAAACATTCGAATCTGAATGATTGGTCTTTAATTTTGAATTTTCGATGGGGTTCCTCTCATCCTCTCGTTGCCTTTTCAATGGAATTAGAATAATCAATACATTGATAATTTAACGACTTGTTATCCCTTGTGATTTATGTACATTTGAATTCGAAATGTGTCTGTTCTCGGATTGATGTAGGAATTTTCGCATTCTTTATCTCATTATGTTGCCAATTTGATGATCTGAAAATAATGGCAAATTTTTCCATCGTAAAACTTTTTAAATAAGATTAACTCGAAGTCGTAATTTTTTTAGTAGTTAATGTACATATATTATGTACGTATAAGAATAATCATGATTTATGAAGTGAGTTCCTCATAAAATTACGCATGTGCGAATTGCCCGCGAATCAACTTTTTTTTAAAGCAAAAATGACGTATTCTTTGGAACTGTTTCGTTTTCAAATTATTATGAAATTATTATTCAATACATATACGTACTGTTTTATTAGTAATGTACTCGCGTAAACAAATTACTTCTACCGAAGTAAACTCTTGTATACAGTTTTGATCTACTTAAAACTCTGAATGCGGTTCACACTTTTGTTAGTCGTTGTATGAGATGTGATTGTTTTACAGCAGCTAAATTAGAATGGACTGAAAAGTGCCAAAATGGGTTTCTGGGTCATAAAACTGGTTCTGTCTTCTGTCAACTACCCTCCCGCTACTACTTATTGTCAAAAAGCGATTTGTGTTACGATAAGCTGCTTTCAAATGAGAACTTTAATCTGAAATAAGTTGAAAAAAAAATTGAAATTGAAAGGGGGAGATTGAAAATCGAAACATTTCCTGTTCGTATTTCAATTTTTTCCATTTAAGATGCAAATTTTTTTCTAATTTCTGAAGGTAACCAGTTTCCAACTAATGCAATTTTTCTATGATCAAGTTGTCTTTTTGTTTTTCTTTCCATTCGGCATAAAGCTCCGGAGTGAGGACAAAATAAGTTGCAACAATGATTCAAGAAAATCTTCAGTTATAAACAATGACGTATTAGACATAATGATTTTTTGAGGAGGGGGGGGGGGGGTGTAGTAAGATTTTGAGAATGAGAGTTGATTTTAGAATACAGTTTTTTTCTGTATCAAATTATTGTCCTGGAGGGAAATTATTTTTAAAAAATTGGCTTATGAGATTAAAAAAATGCTTGAGAACAATGCAGTTTTGGCAAATCTGGGAAAAAATTAATTTTCTGCGAGAGAGGTAGGTAGAGGATAATTTTTTCATATGAAAATCATGAAAAATGAGGACTTTTCTACGTGAATATTTTGATATTGTACTTTTGGACCTAATGTTTACCTGTATTTTGGGCAAATTGAGGCATTCTTCGTTTTTTTTTGTTTTTTTTTTGGAAGTAATTAATGATTAAATTTCTTGGTAGATTTTATTGTTATATATGCTCTTGAAATATTGTTTTTTAGAATTTATTTCCATCAAACGATAATAGTTGAAAACTTTCTTTGTCCTATAAATTTAAAATTTCAATGCTTAAATGTTGTCAAACTCACTAGTCATTACCTAGCACATAGTTTTTTATAACAAGTAATCATCTTTTTTTTTTTTTAATTTTAAAGGTTTGACAGGATAATTTATTTTTCTCAAAAAACGAGATTCTCAAAATCTTTCCTCCACACGTTAATTGGAACTATACGTGAGTCCTACTTTTTCTTATGGGATTTAACTTGAGATAAAACGAAACGAAAAAAAAAAAAAAAAAATGGAAAAAGAACGTAAAATTTCCCAATATTTATTAAAGAATTGAAAATATGTCTTATTGATTTTTAGAGATGAACTTTGAAAAATTGTCGAATGGAGAGTTCTGAACAAGGCTTCATGTTCATCTTTAAAAAATTAAAATTGAGCTTGAGTCATATTTTCTGATTTTTTTTATACGAATAGGTGGAAGGTTTGCATTTATTTTTCTTCTATTTTTGTTTTTGTTTTTAATGTTAAATTTTATTAGAAAAAGAAGGACCTAGGCCCCAATTGATGAAGAGACGTAAGGAGCTAAAATTTTAAAAACTCCATTTTTGGAGGAAAATTGAACCTCGAAATTTGAAAATTCGATTCAAATAACCTATTATGTATTTCATAATTTCAACATCTGACTTGAATTGAAACATAAATCTAGAAAATTATTATGGGTTCTTGCAGTAGTGTAATTTTTAAAACCAGTTTGTAAAAAATGGAAAAACTTGACATTTCTTTTAAATTCAGATTTTACCAGGTTAGTTGCTAAATTGATGATTTTTTAATATTTCATTACAAAAAAAATGAATTTAATGCAATTTTGAGATTTTTTTCATTTTTAAAATTTGTTTTTCTTAGAAAAAAATATGATAAAATATACAGGGCTGTACGTAACTTTGAATTACATGTTTTAGTAAATACAAATACCTATCTAATAAGGTTTCTAAGAAATTAAAATTCTTGGTAAACAAGTTTTTTGTAAAGTTTATTGCGTTAGAAATTTCGATTTTTTTTTTTTTTTAGTAATAATAACGCCATTGAGAGAAGGGTTACGTCAGAGAAGCGATTTTCAGTTTGTATTAGTGAAGAATTTCAAGACTTTTTGAATATTTTGGTAGCTGTCTTCCAAGATTTCTGAATTCTGAAGGGTTGAATATTGCAAAAAATAAAGAATTTATTAATGTCATTGTTACAAAAATGGTTTTTTAGTGAGATAAACTTTTCGAGAAAATGTGTTTCAAAAAACCGTATCTTCTCAGATTTTTTCTTGGCTGTTTCGACTTATTTCTCAATATTTTTAATGTACCTGGGTATTGAAAAAAATGAAAAATTGACGAGCTATTTAAAAACCCGGAAGAGCATGAAAATCAGTTTTTTGACCATGTTGAGAACTTTCTTTGAAATTACGTCACAAAATTGCCTAGGAGATACTAGAACTGGGGTAGGAGGCCAAAAATTTCTCCCAATTTCCAAGGATCAATTTTTTTCAATATCGAAATTTGAGATTAGAATCGACTCGCTATTCTTACCAATAAAATTATATTATTTGTGAGTTCAAAATATTTCAGCACCATTGAAAAATTTTCATTTTTCTAATCGAATCCAACTCGATACTTAATTCTTCACGTTATTCCTTCAAAATTCCAACAAAAATTGATTAGAAATTCTTAAAAATAACATTACCCGCTATTAAAACATATCCCTCCATAAGAAAACTTGGCCTCATTTCATTCTGAACCCGAATATTTTACTTTAATTTCATTCCACGAATTTCCAAAGTTTTTTTTATTCTATTACCTTGTCATAAGCATTCCTACATTCGACAGTATTGAATCACCAGCGTGCTGGATACCGTTACCGAATGAGTAAAATAGGTGTAATAAATTCACGCTATGAATTCATTTTTGGAAAATTTTATAAAAAGTTAATGACCTGTTATATTATTGGCAGCATTATGAAGGAAGCCTGCATAGTTTATTAGATTAGGAAAGACGCAATAGGCGAATTTCAGCCAAGTCGTATTGATTTTTTTAAGTCGTTCGGAAAATTTAAACTATGAGATTTGTAAGACCATTATCACGCATCGCGCCCTTCGCGCCGACCAATTCGTACGCTTTTTAATTTCATCATTGTACGAAAATTCTCATTGTCCTGTACCATAAATATTATCGAACAAAACCGGTGCTGGAGTGATTCATTTTACGATGACTCGCTCGGAAACGTGCTAAAAACGTCATCAACGCACCAAAAAAGGCACCTCTTAATTCCGATCGTTTTTTTGAATTCTACGAAATTATTCAATTAAACGAAATACCCATAACCATGGTTTTTTCAAAAAGTAATAAAAAAGTGTACGCGATGAACTAGATGGTAGATATTTCTCAAGTTTCGCGCAAGATTTTTCCACGTTCTTGATGGTTTTGGTGTAAAAGAATTTTTTAATTTTCGTAAAATCCAAAGTAGATGGTTTAATTTACCGAATAATGTAATGGAAATTAGCAACGATGTGGAAACGAGCGAAAGCGCGCGCAAACATGAAAAAGATTTCGGTATCTCATGATGAGGTGAGCTATAGGAAAAAAAAGCACGAGGAAAAGTTGTACTTTGGGGTTTAGGAAATTGTAAAAAATGGTTTCGAAATTTCGGCTCGTCAGAGGCTGAGAAAATTCAGAAAAATATCTCGAAATTTACTTGATTAGGTGTTTCGCGTATATCTACCTACGAGTGTGAAGTTGAACAAAGTAGTTTCCATCTTACACCTAATAACGTTGAAAAGGTATGATTAAAATTTAATTTACTCGCTCCTGTGACGTTTATTATTGATGCTTAGATGCCGCAGAGTCGGTGCTCGAATAACAATTCCGACAATAAACTTTATCATCTCTTGATTATCGATTGACGATAATGCTATAAGCTTATGTGTGAATTTGAACGCGAATAGAGTTCGTACAATTATGCAATCGAACGATTCAAAAATATCTTACTCATAAATTTAGTATTTGTTTAGTTGTATCATCTTTATACCGCAGATATTCGTCATTCAAACTGCCCAAATATTTGATAAAAATGCTCCTTTTACGTAAATTACCTATCTAAACATATTTCGTAGAAATGACGAGAACGATAATTTTCTTAATTTAGTGAAATGTGATAAAAGCAATCAAAAGAGGTATGAATAATTTCACGTTAATGTTCTTACAACGTTGATAAGTGTACCTACTTATACTATCTGTAGTTAGATACGTATCACTTTGTGCAAGTGCACCTGTATTTTTTGATGCTGCGAAGACGTTGTTTAGTTTATATTTGTATTTCTTGTTTTTCACAACTTTCTGATGTGTACCTTTTGACATAAAGTTTCCAGTGCTTAAAATTATTTCAGGTGTTCTAAGCAGGAAACCTTTTCAACTTTCTGGCTCCTTTTTCAAAAAAGTTGAATCGTCGAAAAGAGACTGTCGAAAAAAAAAGGTCGAATTTCCCTCGTCGAGAAAAACTCTTAAATTGTGGAAAGATTTTTAGAATTTTTCATTAAGTAAAGTATATGGTATGCAGTAGTAAAATAGTAATAAATTCGCAAATACCTGTATTCCCATTAATTTTTATTAAATTGAAGATTTAGAAAAAAACATCATCGTTTTTATTTATTGCTGCAGAATTGGTAAGAAACTTTCGAGTCAAAATACAGATAGATCTGTGAAAAATCATTTAAAAATAAGCTTATTTCATGAATAACGAATTTTTGACAATTTAAAGTTATCCCCTTCAAAATATGAAAATTATTTATTCTAATCAAGGTAAAAAATTGCAGTTTGATGTATAACTATTGTATCTTTGATCTCTTGAATTGATTGGAAATGGTCTCAAATTGATCTGAAGCATTCGATTAATTTTTCCAATTTTTTAGAAAAATTGTTGTCAAATAAATTCAAATAAGTAAGATTGATTCGCGTTTGTAGATGCTAAAGTTCATTAATTCTTTTTTTTTTTTTTTAAATGAATTTCCTCGAAGCTAAAGAAAGTCAAAATTTACTGGAACCTCCGGCACGGATCGACTTAAAACCATTTCCAATTTATTTGGCCATAAGCACACCCTGAGGGAGGCTCATGTGCTTCGATTCAACCCTCCCTCCCCAGAAAGGAGACTTTTAATAACAAAATTGTCAAAAAAGTGTACTTTCTTGTTCTTTAAACAGTATTTTTCTAAAGAATTTCGCATTTGCATCGCTTGGATAATTTTTGGTCATTTTATTTTGAAAGTTGATGATTTTTCACTGATCTTTCAGTCGAAAATCATTGATTTCTCTATCAATGTCTAATTTGTCCGAAAAAATCGATAATTTTGATTGAAAAATCAATGCGAAATGAATGATTTAAAATTTGACCCCTCCCCCTATTTTTCTCGAATTCTCAGTCTTTGCCGTAATTAATTTCTCGGCGCTTTTATATTTTGAAAAATCAAAAATACAGTACCATAATAGGTAATAAATTTTAGTTTTTTTGATTGAATTAAATTTTCATATTTTGAATGAGTAAAGTAATTTCAAATTCTCAAAAATTCGAAAAGTAATTCTCAACATTTATTTTTGTTTCGTTTTCTTATTAGACTTGAAATTTCGCCGTCATTTCTTGAATTTTTCGGGGGAGGGGGAGAGATTCACAAACATCTTCAAATAGGATATTTTTTGAAATATCGAAAAATAGGATTCGATTATTTCATTCTGAAGAATACATCTTTTGAAGCCAAATAAATGGAAGGCAAAATTTTTTGCAAATGAAGATGCTTATTGTAGACTTCGAATTATCATTTTTTGAATTTTCTGTTCATTAAATTTCGCTACTTTCTTAAAAATTTTCATCAGTTTTAAGAGCATTCCAAAATTTTCTACATTCTGAAATTTTGCTGCGTTTATACCCTTCTCCGCTACACTCATTCAGCCCGGATCAGAGGTCTTTACATCTTCTTAGTTGATAAAATGTCAAGTAAAAAATAATAAAAAAAAATTGAAGATGATTTACAAATTTATAAGGTATTTCGACTAAAACAGTGGGAATTAAACAGAGAATAGCCGAAATTGCCTATCTAAGTATTTTGAAATATCCATGTAAAATTGTAAAGCTCAAATAATTTACAGACCAGTTGAAAATTGCTGGGTAGGTGGTCAAATTTTTTTAAAAAAACGCCTTTCAAAAACTGAATTGTAATTATTTTTTTGATATTTCTGCCGTCAAGGAAGGTCTAAACTCAAACTTGACGATATTTTGAACTTTTAAAAAATTTTCATATATTTTGGGCTTTAATTATTTTCTGAATAAATTGATCACAAAAAGTAGATACTATGAAAATTTTTTAATGAAATGTAACTTAAAATTTAAAATCCTTGCCCCAATGGGTCTAATTGCGATTGCTAATTCAACCCAGCCATACACAAATTGCTAGCAGTTTGTCTTACTTTCAAGACTTTGAATTTAAAAATCAGGAATTTTTTTCACTTTTCCAGAAGTACTCAAGTTCATTTTTCAATTTTCGACATAAATTCTTTAAAATAAATAACGTACTTCTTCAAGTTGATGTCAATATTAATAATTCTTGGTTCTCAGTAAATATCAAACAACGTTTTTGGGAAAAAAGACTCGTTCTAACTTCGCTCAGTTCGGTAGATTTGTCAATTTTCACAAATATTGTTCTAAATGTTAATAAAATATTTCCTCTCAAAAAACTTTTTTTTAATGACTGTCGGACTATGCCTTTAAATATCTCTGATGTTTTTTTTTCTTAAATAATTTTTCCGATATTCTAATTATATATATTTACGAATAAACTTCTATCTAAAGTTTGATTCCCGTTTGAAAATCTCATTTTAAAGTGCCAGGCTGATGAAAAAAATTTCAGATTCATTCTCCATAACTTACAAATCCGTTAAATTACTCTTAGTCCCAGTACTTAACGTATTATCTTGATGAAGTTTGACCAAACTTTATACACTTACATAAAATAGTTTCTTGCCGTTTTAAGCAATAAAAATTTTGTTGAAGGTCTTTTCGGCTGTAAAATTTATTCCAGATAAATTATATCGTATTCAATGCTTGCTTCTTATATTTATCAAATCAAAATTTTGGTCTGTATCTGTTATTAATTTGGTTTATTACGTTTTTTTTTCAAAGAAAAATTATTCATTAAAATTTCTGTATATATGTTACGCCTAAAAGCGGCAATTGCCTAATGCTGGCATTCGGCAATTTTTTGCCGAATTCCAGCATTAGGCAAGGGCTTTGCCGAATGCCAGTATTAGGCAAAAAAGCTGCCGAATGCCGGCATTAGGCAAAGAAATTGGAAAAAAATGCCAGATTTAGGCAACCGTTATTTACCTACATTATATTCGAATGGAATCGAGTGGTTCATTCATGTTTTTAGGAATTACGAATTGAATAATTGACATTTTTCGAGTTTTACATTTATCTAGATGTCAGAAACGATGAATATTACGAAAATTACACGAAAAAAAAATTAAAAATGTCAGAAACGATAATAACGAAAATGGTACCTATGAAATTTTATACCTAATTAAGGGAAAAGTACACCAAAAATGTTTAAATTGTCCAAAATTTTGCAAAGTTATCAGAAAATTTTTTGAAAAAATTTCAAAATTTAAACGAGGAAAGTTTGAATTTCTAAATTTTTGAACGTTGATTTTTTTATTTTGAAAAAAAGTTGCACGAAAAAAATACTTCATTCTCCTCATTTCGCAGTCGCCCTGAAATTTGAAAAAAGGAAGAATTTCCTGAGCCGTGAGCCAGTTTAAAACTATGAAAAAATCCGAAACGAAAAGAGTGAAGTGTAGAAAAGTGTTCAATATTTTCTCACAAGATTTTTTTCATTTCTTGGCGTAATATTTTATTTTTTTATCATTTCAAAATTACTTTTTCTATCAATTTTTTAAAGGGAAAGATGAACAATTTTTTTCAAAAAAATTGAAATTTTCAGATTGAAAATCGCACCACCAGTGCAACAACAACACATCTCAAAATTAAAAAACCTGAATTCAAAAACAACACATCTCAAAAAACTATCAAAAGTAACATGTATTGTAAACATCTGTCACCGTCATTGGAAAGTGCGTGAAAAATTACAATGGATCTTCAAAAAAAAATTGAATATAAATTTGTCTTCAATGTTTAAAGAACCAAGAAATTTTCATTTTTTTTTTGAGATATGTTGTTTTTACTTTTTTTGAGATGTGGTATTATTGCACTGAGAGTGTGAAATAAAATAAATTTTTATTCTTGTGATTTAGAAGACACCCTGCTCCTTCAAACATGATTCATCCTTAATTGTAACTTTTTTTTTGAAAAATTCATCTTCAATTAAAATAAAATATGTAGCTATTGGCTAATTTTTTATGACCGTCTATTTTAATTTTTTTTTTCGTGTGATTTTCATAATATTCATCGTTTCTGACATCTAGATAAATGTAAAACTCGAAAAATGTCAATTACTTATTCAATTCGTAATTCCTAACAACATGAATGAACTACTCGATTCCATTCGAATATAATGTAGGTAAATAACGGTTGCCTAAATCTGGCATTTTTTTCCAATTTCGTTGCCGAATGCCGGCATTCGGCAAAGCCCTTGCCTAATGCTGGAATTCGGCAAAAAATTGCCGAATGCCAGCATTAGGCAATTGCCGCTTTTAGGCGTAACATATATATTATGAAAAAATTAATCTCTTTTCTTTTCTTTTTTTTTTTTGAAAAGAAATGCTGACGATTATAATTTTTTGGTTATAAAATTATATTTTCTCTGAAAAGAAAAAGAAAACTTTAAGTATACTTTAATTTCAATCAATTTTGGGTACGTGTGTGAATTTTTCTGCGAGATTTATCTTAAAATAGAATTTAATCTTTTGGAAATAATAAGACTACATTGATACGAATATCATTGCAATTTTTTTAAAGTGCTATTCGTTAGTCCAAGGCATTGTTCGGATCACTTTTTTGTTATTTATGGATGTTTAGATCATGTTGTTCATAAGTTACCAAAAAAAGCAATGGCCTGTATGCGTTAATTTAAAAATAATGATTTATATTCGTAATATATGGCATTATCCTAAGCTTCTCATATGTTTTGATTATCGCAAAATATGCCCTTAAACGGTTTATTTTGCAATAAATCAATAAAACGGATCGAATCGAGTGGAAGAAAGGAAAGCTGAGGTAGAAAATTGTAAACACAGATTCTCCTAAATTATTTTTCTATCGACAAGCACTTACAAATAAATCAATAGTTCGATTTGAGAGAGAAAAAAATAAGAAACTATTATTTTAAATTAAACCCCCTTATTTTAATACTTTCATGTTCAATGGAGTATTAAGAAATGGTTTATTCGATATAATCAGAATTGAGTGAATTCTATGTTAAAATATTTTCATTCTTCCAGACCTATTTTAATATTGGCAAATGTAAGCCGTCTTATAAAAAGAATTTCAACGAATAAAGTTTCATTTGGAAAAGGAATTTGCTTATAGTTTTTTTTTTTTTTTTAATTCACGATACCAACTTACCGGGCTTTGAATTGACAGACACTCATAATTCGCCCTACCACTCAAATTACATAGTTCCCTATTATTTTACGATTCATTAAATACCTGTGTAAATTTCAACTATAATTTTTTGATACCACTTTTGAAAAAAATTCACTACGAAGGCGTATTCCATCTCTTCCCTAGGTACTCGCAAATACGCCAGATCAAAAAAAAAGACCCCTAATTGAATTAAAAATACCGAAAACACAAATTTTCGAACAATAATGGAACACTTTGAAAATTTTTTTATATTCGGCCAAGCTTCCTATTTTAATTAAATGCATAATGCCTGAAAAATTCCCAGCGAAAAACTTTTAATTAATTTTCAATACGAGTAATCATTAAGAACCGGTCTTTGTCGAAAAAATCGATTATACGATAAAAAATATAACTTGACAAACTTTTTTTCTTATAGACGACAAATACGCACGATTAAAAATTCGTCGACTACGTTTTAATTCTCTCGCGTTCGTTATCCCTTATATAATTTTAATACGATTTGTAAAATTCCATTTTTTCACACTAACGAGAAAAGTTACTCGATATTTTGTCCTAGTTTGGTGTTTTACGGTTTTCTCAAATGAAAAATGCTTAGATAAGAATTGTCTCCGTATCATTTTTTTTACACTTCCTTCATATTGTTTCAGACAATAGAAGTTGTATGTTTTAAAAATTGTTCTCGTTTTTTTTATAACCTCTGCAAAAAAAAAAGGCATTTATCCATCTTCCTTTTTGATTATCTCTTTTGTATTTATTTTTTTGTTTTGGGTTTTAAAAAGTTCAGGTGTACCTACCTACTTATTAACAAAGACAAGCTCTCGCGTGTAATATCGTCGAAATACTTGACTTACCTTCTTATACCCAGCAAGATGTATAATTTTCAGTATTATTTCAAGGTTTTTATACTGTTCGTAATAATTTTTCGAGTATTTTTTTCTTTAGTTCGTTTCGCCTAAAAAATATGATGCACTTGTGTATATCGATAAATTTAGGAGAATGTAAATTTTAGAGGAAAAGATAGTAACAGATTTTGTCACAAAATACTAAAAAATGACAAGGCTTGTTATTTTGCATGGCCTGGAATAGGAATTAAAGATACTGCTTGAACATTGAACGATACTGATCCTCCCTGAAAATCTTCGCTTTCACTCCAAAAAATCTTAAATTGACCACATTTTCAGTTCTTAGATCATTTTTTTATGAATAACTTTTTTAAAAAATTGCCTCCGAATTTCTCAAATTTGATTTTTTTAAAAAATAACTTTTTCATTTTTTTCTTACCGGGTTGAATTTTATTTTAAAATTAAGTTGAAAAAAATTGAAGACATCCAAGTTGGAATTTTATATTTTGTTTCAAGTGTAAATTTTCTCAAAAAATTTTCTTGTAATTTTTCTCACTTTGGTATTTGATTTTTTTACGAATTGATAGATGGTTCAATTGGCTCATGCTCATTCCGTATCAATTCGACCCGGTTTTGACCTTGGGTCTTCTGATTTTGTTCAAATTTTTTTACGAGTTTCCCTTGATGGTTTAATAAAGTAAAGGGATCATCGTCATTTCGATCTCAATCATTCCGGAAGGCGAGGGAGGGGATGACCCTTGTGATTTTTTGTAAATATGATTAGGGTTTTTTGTAAAACGGCTCATTCAGCTCATATCTCGGGATTGTTTGGGTCCAGGGTGAATCTTTTTTTTAAATTTTATTGAGAACTGAAAGGAGATTTAAAACAAATTACTTATCACATTTTGAAAATTTTGAAGTTGAGCTTATGTGAAAAAAGCTCGACCTTTATGACGAGTACAAAAGATAAAAGCTACGATTTGGAAATTTGAAAAAATTACTGTGCGGAGAACTATTAATGTATTTTCCAAAAAACTACTTTTCAAGATGGGATCTCAACATCCTTAAGGGGCACGGAATCCTAAATTTTGGCCAAAATTTTTTAAAAAATGGGAAAAGTGAAGTGATACATCGATTTATAATTCAAAAGTACTGAATTCGAGTATAAATTAAGTTTTTTTATCCGACCTCTCCAATCCCCCCTTCCAAATCCCCCTGGTGCGGTCAAAATTGAAAAAAAAATTGGTAAAAGACATGTGACGAGTCGTTTGTTAGGGTTTTGATAGCGCTGAGTTTGAAAATCTGCTTATTTTTTGAATTTGACTTTTTGGGAATCCAATTTCAAAACTTTTTTTTTTTAATTTTAAAATTTCTTCATTCTTCTCAATTTTTAAACTTTGAAATTGAATTGAAAAAATTTCAACTTCGTGTTTCAATTTTTTTTCTTGTCAAATTGGAAGAATTTTTCAGGACAATGAAATTAGAAAAAATTTTACTGCTGGAGAAAAATTTTTCATTTGTGTATAATTTTAAAAACAAATTAAAATTGAAAAAAATTGAAAAATTTTGAACTTGGAAATTGGAATTTGGACTTGAATTGTTGAAATCTTATTTTCTGCAAAAATAATCAAAAGCTAATGAAATGATGAAAATTTTTTTCGTTCAAAAGACGAAGAAATAGGGCTGGAAATTTTTTCACCTTTTTTAGGCCATAGAAAATAATAACTCTTGAATAACCTTCATTGCCAAGTTACTCCATCTAAACATAATTATTCGAATGATCCTTCAAACATCTTCGATTTCGAATTAAAATGGCACAAAAAGAACACAGGTTTATTTCAATTAATTTCACCTCCAGCAGTATTATGTTTTGTTTTTCTTCGACATCGTTTCCAATCGTTTTGTTTTGGAAGGACCGTCGACGAAAAAAAAACACGAAAGGAACAGATACCTGCTTTACCTATCCAAGATTCTCCATAACAAGTCTCGATTTGATTGCTCATCTCTCGTAAAAGTTTCCTTTTTGAATCGAATTTCAAATGGTTTTACAAACTTTATGGTTCATTTATTTGAAATCGTTTTATTCTTAATTGAATTATGGGAAATGTGAAATGTACGCGGGCTCCGGTACTTACGTTATTTGAAGAGTTTATTTTTTTCGAGAATGGGAGAGCAGCGCGAGGAAAAAGTTTTCTGCAGAACCAAGGTTTTTAACGTGAGAGTCGAAAAGTGCAAAGGGCAAGAGCGATGTTGTTCATTGTGAGCAATAAAATAGCAGTAGTGAGCCAGCGATATGTTGTAAAATGTGTCAAAAAGTTGAACCGAAGTGTCGGCTTTGGAAAAAAATTACTTTCTAACGTCGATTTGAAAATAAATTTTATTAGAAAGGTATATAGCATTGCTGAAAAAGGTATTTTAAAAGAATTTCGCGATGCTGTGCCACGTCGTAATGCTCCCCCCTTTTTTTTCGCATACCTACCTACCTACCTATTCTGTCGTGTCGTTTCAACTTGTTGCCAGCCATAGGAAATAGTACAGGCGAAAAACACCCAACGATGCTCGAGTATGAATGAAATTTTTCTCATATTGAAATTAAACGTGCTGAAACGAATTTCCAATATTTTTTAATACGTCGTATCCAAAAATTCCCTATAAGTTGGATCGTTAATTACTCGTATATTTTGTCGAAACAAAAGAGCCTAGATATATATAGGCTTCGTATGTATAGATGATACATATTAGTACGCCAATATGTATAGTGCTTTTGAAAAACACCTAACAAATGAATTCCGCGCAAGTTTTAAGCTTGTGCGGTTACATTTCAAGTTACAAAGATTCAATTAATTACCTCGATGAAATTTATTCATTGTAGTGGCGAATTTTAGGTATACGTTCGTACAGCTAGGGGAATTTCGTTTCCAAACTTTTACCCGTATTAATGTTTGTTATACTTTATCTGTTTTCTTTTCAAGCCTTTTAAGCAATACTTACTCTTCTTTTCTTTTTTTCCTTTTTTCGTGATTAATGAGAAATGAGAATCACTCTTTTTTTAAAAAAAAGTTTCTTATATTAGCGATGGGAATAATCGAGTGGAGTTAGTTATTTCGTAGAAAGTTTTACGTACAAAAAATTATCTTTGAATAATTAAAATTACCAAAAATAGTTTTTTCCGAGTTTTTTTTTGTGACTCGAGCGATTTAAAAATTCACATCGACGTTACTTTCTCGGCTCGTTCGTTTTCCCCTTTCAATTTTAGTTTAAATAAGTCCTACGAAAGTGTACGTGTGAAGCATTCTTTAACGAAAATCGCTATGGGTGGATTATAGAAAATTTATTCGATTCTGAAACGATTAATATTTTTCCAACGTGATCGAATTCGAATTTTATTTTATTCGTAGGAAAATTTAATTGTGGGAGTTGACTGGCAATTGGTGGCTTTTTACTTGGAATTTTTTTCTATCGAGATTTCTCTTTTAGTTAATATTGGAAATTACATGAAAATTTCATATTTATCTTTTCTTCGAATTTATATGATTGGGTAATGCAATTTAGTCCTAATTGCTAATTTCTTGTGAAGTTGATTTTTCTAATGAATTAGAAAATAACGATACCTGCAAGGTAAATATTTTGATAAGGCTTAATTTATATTAGGTTTGATCTTTTATCCTAATTAATTAAAGATCGATGGTCTAATAAATGCGTAGGTGAGCGAATTACTTTGGTAGTCAAAATTTCATCACTAAAATAAGCTTAATACGAATGTATCCCTCCGTCCATCTCCGTTCTCCTATTTTACTTTCGAATTTCACTGGAGCTTAATCGTTTTCCTACTTGCATTCGATTTCTTATCAAAAAGAAACGTTTTATTCGATTGAACGTTTGAAATTCTGTAAATGCATGTAAGTTCAAAAAATTCAGATCAGATTACGCGTATTTTATACCTTTGCAATCGTTGAGATTATTTTAATGAAAATTATTTCCATTTTAGATTTTTCTCAACTATTCTGTCAGAAAGAAGTTTTTCAAATTAAAGTATCAGCAGCAATTGTTTTCTCTCCGTAAATTTTATGCAACGGTCGTAAGAAAATTTATGCCCAGTTTGGTACTATTCCATTACTCGACGTCAGTTTTACCTCGTGATGGAAACGTGAAAGAAACTTATGGTTTTAGTTTTGGTTCTAATTTAATTTTCAGTTTTCCTGTCTCGAGAAAAGATTTTTGATGCATTAATTTTTGATACTTCGAGGTTGATAAAAAGTGACGAAGTTGGTTTGGTTGCTTTTTTCTTGATAGGTAATTCGATAAGAGGCGGTGGAACAATTTTTTATGTTTGACGGAGGTACCTACCTATACCTACCTTCGAAGCGTATCTGGAATTAAAAATTACATTTCTGATTGCTTCTTTAGAATTTGAAACTGGTTTCTAAAGAGGTATTAGAAGTAGGTACTTGCCAAAAGAAAATTTTCAAGTGTTGATGAATTATTGTTTTGGACGTAATAAGTTTTTTTTTTTAATTCATCTTTTTTTTGATACCCAATTTTTCTTGTTTATTGGATGAGATAATTTAATGAACGTAAATTTGCGTGTTTCATGTTTTTCTAAAAATTAAACTACTAAATTGAAAAAAAAAAACATGTCCTGAGCTAAATGAAAAGTGTAAGGACCATCTGTTCTCATTGAAAAAAATCATATTTTAAAGAGGAGAAATTTTGCTAAAGTCGGAAAAAAAGAATTGTTTAAATTTATTACCTATAGAATTTTTTTGATAATTCTGTAGGTAGTATTTTTTTCAATTTTTTCAAATCTAAGCTTTCGTCTAAAAGATCTCAGACGAATTTAATTTTTAAAATTTTCGGAATCACTGCGTACAACTTTTTTCCATATTTTTATTTGATTTACTTTGTAGGAATCTAAATAAAATTTAGTTGAGTGTAATTTTTTGGTTATTAACAATTCAAAGTCAATATTCAGTGAGAGGACGTGAATTTTTCCAAAATTCAGTTTTTTTTGCATCGATTTTTATTACATACTTACAATATAATGGATGCCACTTTCCAAAATACTTGGAAATATCAAAGCATTTTGGAATTTTCACTTCCTGGCCTTCAAATTTTTTCAGGATGTAGAATGACTTTTTTCCTCCTAAAAATTACTAATCTGGCTAGAAAAACCAGAAAAGAGCAACTTTTTTTTTAATAACCAAAAAATCAGAAAAGGGTTGAAATAGGCTTTGATATTATTTGCTTCAAACTTTAAAAAAAAAAATTTCAAAATTAAAGTATTGGGCTGTAACTTTTTTTTACGAATCACAATAAATATAATAATGGACATTTTTATAACATTTCGGTATTCTATAAATTGTCATCAAGTGTGTCAAATCACCAAAACCTCTTCAACTTTTCGAAAGTTCAACAAAAATTGAATACGTCACTACAAAACGGGGTATAAGTTTACATATGCCCTTTTTGAGGCCACAAGTGATTATGATACTGTGAAGTCTCCTCTATCAAATGAGACCACTCCCACATCGAGATCTTGAAAACTCGCCGAGTTATAGCCAATTGAAGTATCAGAAATCGTAAAAATTGTTCCACTGTCAGGCAACCGGACACTAATTTTTTCGGTTTTGTCATCATTTTTTCAATTGTAGTGCCTTTTTAGCAATATTTTGTCCGATTTGATCACAAAGAAGTGAAAATATTGAAATTTAATACAAAATTTACCGGTTTTGTGTTTACAAGTTTTAACATGTTTACAATGGATTCGTTTAGATCACAAAAAAAAAACACAAAAGTTCTTAGATGAATATCTTTGTCCCTGAACGATCTAGGGAAAAAAGTTAAATACAAAAAATGTTCCTTTTTTTGTCCTCTACAAACTTTGTATTTAGAGTTTTTTAAAATTTTTCGAATTGAAGGAGTTATGAGCTGAAATGATGACGAACTCGGGAGAAAAAAAAAAGTCACAGCAAAAAGGGCATATAACTTGTCACTTTAAAACGATCATATATAAAACATTTTAGGTTGTACAATAAAGATAGCACTGTTTTCTTGTAGTGGAAGGTTGATATTTCAAGATATTTAACTTTCTCAATCGTACTCCAACATTTAGTTACCAAGAATACCATTCCAAAACTTCAATCGACGATTCCCAAAAACGCCATTTTTTTTATATGCTCTTTTTGCAGTGACTTATTCAATTATAGATCAAATTTCTGATCATTTTTTCAAGTTTAATTGAATTTCATCATGTCAGTGATCGTAAAAATTTGATGGCCAAAATTTAGTCTTGGTGTAAAATTTTATAATCAGTTGATCTATAAAATTATACATCAAGACTGCATTTTGGCTACCAACCTCCTCCCCTGCATCAAAATTATTCATTTTACTTTATCGATTACTATAGAAAATATTTACTTACTATAAGAATTCAAAAAATGATTAATTTGAGAGCTGTGTCATGCTTCGAAATGTGCAGACAAAAGGATGTTCATTTTTTCTGGAAAACATGGGAATGTAGTAGAATAGAAAATCGCCATTGCTTTACTGGGATTACTTCATTTCTAGTTTGTTTTTGTTTTTTTTTTTTTTTACTTACTTACACTGAAAAATTTCATTAAAATTTTGTAAATCTTATTTAATGTTTCAAAGTGGAAGATTTTAAAATTCAATTATATAAATCTTGATGATTTTAGAAAATTCTTTTGAAAAAATACCGATGCGATGTAGGTACTCTCTTAATTTGAATCGATCAAAAATGAGTGATAAAAATCGACAAAATCAAGTCACTGTAGAAATTATTTAAAAAAAATACGATTCAATCAGTGAATTTTCACTACTGAATCAGTAAAAATAAAATTTCACTGATTCAATCGTTAATTAATTACTGATTCAATCAGTGAATTTTTTTTTCACTGTTTAAATAATGAAAATTCACTGATTTGAATCAGTAAATTTTTACTGATTTCAATCAGTCAACTAATTTTCACTGATTCAACAATCAAAATCCACTATTTGAATCGGTAATTTTTCACTGATTGGCAGTAAAATGACGCTGATTAACTGAGGAATCAGTGGAATTTGACTGATTATCAGTGACTTGATTTCCTCTATTTCATCAGTCAATTTAGGCATTTTTGCCGGATTCAAATTAAGAGAGTAGTATAGGTACTTGTATACCTATTTATATTATTTTCAAATTATTTTTGCTCAAATCATTCAGAAAATCAAAAAAATTGACATGAATGATTCTATCTTCTCTTTAGATTTTTTTTCCATTTCAAAGGAACTCTCTAAATCTGAATCAGTCAAAAAACTGAAAATTCACTGATTAAACAGCGAAAAGTGTGCAACTATTGATCAGTGAAATTTGACTGTCAATCAGTGAAAAATTACTGATTCAATTATTGAATTTTCATTTTTGAATCAGTAATCTTTTTTCAACTACTGAAATGAATCAGTAAAAATCAAAATTTACTAATTCAAAATTCAATCAGTGAATAATTACTGATTCAATCAGTGATTACTTACTGATTCAAAATTTTTGCTGATTCGATCAGTAAATTACAATTTTTACCGATTCAAAAATGAAAATTGAATCGGTAAAATTTTTACTGATTTCTTCAGTTGCACACTTTTGTCTTATTTAATCAGTGAATTTTGACTGATTCAAGTTTAGAGAGAACCTCAAGCTGACCAAAATGGAAATTCAGTCTCTCAATAAAAAGTGAAAATGCCAAAATTGACTGATAAAAAAGAGAAAATCAAGTCACTGATTATCAGTAAAATTCTACTGATTCCCCTGTTAATCAGTGACATCTCACTGCCAATCAGTGAGAAATTACTGATTAAAATAGTGAATTTTCATTATTGAATCATTTAAAATTAATTGACCTGATTGAAATCAGTCAGAATTTACTGATTGAATCCGTAAATTTTTTCACTGATTTCTATAGTGACTCAATTCTGTCGATTTAAATCAGTCAATTTGACTGGTTCAAATTAAGAGAGTAAACAATTAAACATCCTCAAAAAGACCTCAATAAAAGCCTCAAAAAGGCCTCAATAAAAGCCTCAAAAATTTGAAAATTTTGATTCTTCTTTCAGATTAATTTGAAATTTTATTAAAAGAAAACAGAATTTACATAATTTTGAGGTTTTTGGGGGCACTTTTGGGGCACAATACCGCCTTTAAATAAACTTTTTCGAATTTTTGGCGAAATTTCCTATTAAATCACGACTATTATTAACATTTTTTTCCTTTCGAGGAAAAAAATCTGACCTGATTTTTTTTACTCAATTAAATTATATAGGTACGTACCTAGTTCATATGATTTTTGAAAAATTTTACTATATGAAAAGAATACCTACCTACGTACCTACCTCATAGTTATTATTATATTTTTTTTTTCCATCGAGGGCTTGTTTTGACTTCTAAATATGATCTTTCCTACAAAGACTCTCAAACTAAACTTTAGTTTGCAACTTGGTGACATCATTGTTGTTAATGGCACCTTCTTGACTCGACCTACCCATAGTAAAAATTTTCGATTACTTCATGCTTTAAAGTTGTAATTTACGTGGTGTACACATACTACGACCTAGGTATACCTAATGATGCAGATAAGACGTGTCGAGTCGAATTCATCATACGATAAAATTATAGCAGAACCGCAAGTATCGATAAATTAAAAATTTCATGCACTCGAGTAGTTTTACATGATTGATAAACGTGCGTTTGACGTCTTCAAAACGTTCAAGTGATAGGCTTTATTGAAGATCGTAACATTATCATTAAACGCAGGCAATACGTAACATTATATGTATCATTGAAAATAGAGGGGTCGGTTTTGTTTTTTTTTTTGTATTTTTTTCCCCCATTCATTTAAGTGATCTTTTTGTTTTATGGATAAAAGTCACGTAATTGATGCGCATGGTTTGAGCTTATGATATCTTCGTAACTATAACTTTGTCTCACCCACGCTGTAAACTGGCAGCTTATAAGTGTGTCAATGAATATAGGTCTAGTTTGGGTGCGATTAAGTGGACGTTGAAATATAATTATTCGATTAGTTTATCTAATAATGTCGGATGATGGTACAGTAGCAAAATTTTCACCCTACAAAACCCAACTTTCAGACTGTTCTTGATAATTATTTCAAACCACATTTTACACTGCATAATGCTTACAGATGATAATACTGTCAAGTGGTACGTATTTATTGCGACAATATACCGAGTCGAATGTAAGAAAATCTTGTAAAATTTACTGTAAAGGATCACACTTCGGTTACTTAATAAATAAAGAAAAGAAGCAACTTGTCTTCTACGTATTATTTGGTTGTTGTTTTAGTAACATAATAGAGCTTTTATACAAACAAAACAAGACCGCTGGAAACAAAATATAAACAAACTTATATACAATGGGTTCATGTTGACTGTTGAACGCGTATATGTTTTACGTTTGTTAACGCTGATACAATTTTCACCTTTTTTTATTTTTCCTTTCGCATTACATTGTAAAAATATAGGACAAAGAAGATTCGTCGATTGAATTTTCTTCTCTTGTAATTTCAACGGGCGAAAAAACTTGAAAACTGGCAACGTACCTATATAATACGTAGATATATGTTTCAGGCTCGAAAATCCTTTATAAATACGTAAACTAGAGAGTTCACAGTGTAGCTCGTCTTTCCTTGATCTTTTCTTCTCAAAACACATACGAATAGTAGGGGAAAAAAGGGATAAAATCAACATTTCATTTCGCCGAGAACCCTTTTTTTTTTTCAAAGCCTGAGAATAAAAATTGTCCGTTATGGTAAACAGATAAAATGTCAAAAATCTAAATACATAAATAGAAAAATACGAGTCCAGCAAGTGGCTATTCTATTGATTGAAAAATATTGTCAACATATTCGTATCGTGTACGATCTAGTGTTATTTTTCTTTATCGAACTTGATAAATATTATAAACTGATCCAGGAAGAATATCGGAGATATAAATAATAAAAGAAATGGAGGAATATGCGATTTTTTTTTCAAAATCTGATATTACTTTATAATTTATTTGGGCGTTTCTGAGTATGAAATGTGTTAGATGACCTGCAGAGTCTAATATTTTGAATTATTTTTATTTTTTGGTTCATTTTATCGTTGCCATTGGTATTTTTTATATCAAGATAGATAAGCATCGTTTTATTTCGGCGAAGTTTAAAGCTTTCCTACTTGAAAATATTCTTCAGTCGAGAGAAAAAAAATTTCGCGTTAAATCAACTCGAGATATCCTAGATGCTGGATGGCAAAAAGTATATTCCTGTAGCTGGCAAATCTACACAAAAAAAGTCTAATTTTCGAGAAAACTCGTGCTCGAAATACTCGTATATCTTCGAGTCTATTAAAAAGTCTAATGCATTACCTCCCTGTGTACAACTCGACTAAATTCATGCTCAAAGCGGTTCACGAATATATACTTTAGTGCGTGGTTTTGTTTTTCGTATGCGACATGTAATTGTCATTAGGGCGAGCTGTTCGACGTCGTATAAAGAAGTCAATTGTCGTACAATTATGTTTTTCAGCTGAAATGAGTATACACTGTACAGGGTGTCGAAAAATTATCGCGTAAATGTCGTGCGGCGAATTCAAAAGTTCTCAGGGGATCAGGGATCTGAATTTTCAGTTAATGTTTTTTGAAAAATTATGAAGAATTGTGGTTATTTTCCAATATGCTCGAAGGAACAATTCAAGGTGTTCATCTCTGATTTAAATTACAGCGAGGTTTTCGAAAAAGCGATGTTTCGAACCCCTGTATCCAAAATTTTAGCTTTCTGGTTCGATTTTTGGATTTTTAATAAGTTTTCGAAATAAAATAATATTTTTAACGTGAATTTTAAAATTTCTGTAAAATTAATTGGAACTTCCTTCCTCCCTAATATCGAGTTCCCCAGATTGGCTTACAATTTCTAGCCATTTTGAAGTCTCCAATAAGATTTTGATTCTTCTCTAATGTTTTCAAATTTTACAAGAAATGTAGGAATTGGTTTGGGCAATTAAAATGTAGTTCAGACCTTTTTTCAAGTATAGTTTACTTACCTCGAGAATCCATCCTCGATTTCAGCTACAAAGTTCATAATCTCTCAACCTCATTTTTACCCTTGGTCTTCCGATTTTGTCCAATTTTTTTGCCGTTTTTGAACATTCCAACGAGACATTTTTTTCACTTTTGTTGCATTCTATAAAAATACCAAATTTTGGTATTTTATGATCTCAGTTTTATTTATTTTTGTATTCTCTTAATTTGTATCAGTCAAAATTGACTGATTAAAATTAACAAAATTGAGTCACTGTAGGAATTGGTGAAAAAATTTACTGATTATATCGGTAAATCTTCATTCCTGAAATGTGACGCGCCATGAGAAACCGACCCTTAAGGTAAAAAATGAAATTTCGCGAAAAACGCCAAAATATCAACTTTTTAACCAATTTTTGCGTTTTTCTCAACATTTTATTTTTCACCTTAAGGGTCGGTTTCTCATGGCGCGTCACAAATAATGAAAGTTTACTGATTACAACCAGTCAACCAATTTTTCCTGATTTAACAATCACAATTCACTATTCGAATCGGTAATTTTTCACTGATTGGTAGTAAAATGACGCTGATTATGTGATTAACTGAGTAATCAGTGGAATTTGACTGATTATCAGTGACTTGATTTTCTCTATTTCATCAGTCAATTTAGGCATTTTTGACTGATTCAAATTAAAAGAGTACTCGTGAAAAAAAATTCAAAATGGTGGAAAAGTGGTGAGAAAGGGCGAAGAATTGTCGAAGTCGAAACCAAAAAATCTTAATTTTTGAACTCTGCATCGTCAAAAATAGATACATATGCCGTGCAACTAAGGGGTTTGATGATTTTTTTCTCATCATTTTTGGGGGAAAATTTTGATTTTTGTAAAGGAAACCAGATACTCTTTAAATTTGAATCAGTTAAAATTCACTGATTAATAAGACAAACGTGTGAAACTGAAGAAATCAGTGAAAATTTTACCGATGTAATCAGTGAATTTTCATTTTTGGATCGGTGAAAATTTTAATTTACTGATTGAATCAGTAACTATTCACTGATCAAATTAGTAAATTTAAATTTTTACTGATTCATTTCAGTAGTTAGAAAAATTACTGATTCAAAAATGAAAATTCACTAATTGAATCAGTAATTTTTCACTGATTGACGGTCAAATTCCACTGATTAACAGTTGCACACTTTTTGCTGTTTAATCAGTGAATTTTCAGTTTTTTGACTGATTCAATTTTAGAGAGTAGGTAGTCAGCTATAGTTTTGAAATACATAAAAAAAGATAATGCCACGGATATTTTACTTTTTTTTCATTTCAAGTGTAAATCAGCTTTAATTTAAATCTGTAAAAAAAATCTCAAGCAAAATCGAAAAGATCAAGGGTCAAAACCTAATTGAAGTGTGATGAAAAAACTCTTATTATTTGGAAAGTCGATTTTTGATGGGATGAGGAGTGAAGATTTATTGAGGAGTTATAAATACTATTTCTTAAATTCTGTCATGGTTCTTATTTTCTTTCAACCGGAACTTAACGACCCAACTAGAATTTGTACAGGTGTGTAGACTTTTTTTTTTATCATCATTCAGTCATTCAAAAGCCAAATTCAGAAATATTTTGACTGATTTATGGACAATTGTCCGAAGGTAAAATTTTAAACTTAGAGATTCAACCTTTTAAAAATTGATTCTCTAAAAATCTGCTCATTGAAATTGAAAAAATAATCATGCTGTTGAAGAGCTTAAACTTTGGAAAAAAATTCTCCACATTATTATCAAGAAGCTAGATATTATGTGAACCCGGATATAGATACCACCCTCACACGTCAAAAATCGTTTTTGAGTTGACATTAATTTTGGACTTGTCAGAAAGAGTAGAACAAATAGGGGGGACTTCCACACAAAACTCAATTTTTGATGCCCAAAGGTAATATCTATATTCAAATTCACATATTTTAAATCTGAAAAAAAGTTACCATTTATCATTCTCAATCTCAATAGAAAATTTGAAATTTTTCTTATGGAAATAAAATTTCAGGTTCATAGATTTTTCAAAATTTTCTGATTTAAATTGATTTTTTTTTTCAATTTTTTAGATTTATAATGCAAAATTTTCCTAATTTCTAAAAAGAAAACTATTAATTTAAAAAAAATCATCTTTCAAATATTTGTCAAAAATAATTGAAATAGAAACTGGAATAGCTGAAATTTCGGACATGGTGGAAAAATGCTGAACTCAATAATAAGTTTCGTTTTTTTGAGACTACAACTTTGAATTATTATTTCGTGATATTTTTTTTTTGAAATTATGGCGTTAGAATTAAAAAAAAAAAATTAAAAATGAGCTCATTCTTCTGTTCAACGTTTACCTATTTCTAAATTTTTTAAATCTAAAATCCTCGAAAAAATTTATAAACGTGAACAGGTATGAAAAAAAATTCAAATATTTAACATCATGTGCGTATCTCAATAATTACACATTTACATTTTGGTTTCCTCAAAGTAGATCAAAAACGTGATCAACGTGGCGAGATGAAAAAGAAGAGGGTTCATGTCGATAAAAATTAGGTCATGTGTTACGTTCCGATATAAAATGAGCTAAGAATTTAATGACATCGGCTCTAGTAAACGTAAGTTGCTGAATTTCTCGACAAAAAAGGTTTGACATAGGTACTTGAATGTTTGTGGAGCTTTGCGAACGTATAGGTAGCTACTGTTACTGAAACCACTTATAAGAGTAACCGGGAGGTGTATAGCGATGGTAAGAAATTGTAAAACGTAACACGTACTCCATTTTCTGTGAAATTGTGCTTTTTTTACTTAAAAATATGCATGTAAATGAATGAAACCGAGCTCAACATATATATTTTTATATCTATATGTGTGTTCCCCGGCACTTATACGTTTCTAGGCTTTTTTCTAAATTGAAAAATGTTTAGAAATCCATTTTGAAAAAACTGATTTTATATGTTTGCTGGATTCTAATATTGTCGATTTTTCTTAAATTTGCATCGATTTCTAACCGAAAATCTCCTGACTAACCAACCATTGATTTTTGTCCTCTTCTTTTAAAAATTAAATTAACCTAAAATATTTTTGGAAATTTTAAATAATTTTTTTGGATGAATTGAATTCTTAAAAAATGTAAATTTTTACCGAAAATCGTATCAATTTTAACGAAAAAAATTTCTTAATCAAGCCTAAAAATAAAACCCTACGACTTATTTCGCAGATCGAATCAATTCAAACCCCAATTTCCAACCTTTATCCAATGAAATATCATATCTATTTAAACAAATGAACACAACTTATAATGTCGTGTCTTTCTGTCTTTCAAAAAAAAAAAACGATCATGTTTAACGCACCATCAGTGTTTCAATAGACAGAAAAAATATGTAATAAGGTGTTGGTAACATTGATTGGGTGTCATGGCGCGCGTGTCGTTGGTAGATGTCTGATAGTGGAACATTTCATGTAATAAATCTTCAACCATTATCGTTAATGACTTCCATTGGCTACTTTCACCCTGCGCTGCGACGTTGATGGATGATGGTTGTCTTGGTTTTTGGCATTTTCTTTGTCATCTCCTATCCTTAAATTTTATCCTCTGACCTATACCTATACAATTATTATATAATTTCCTACTTCCAACTTGTCACCCTTGTTTTTATCAAGATGATCTTGATCAACAGGAGTTGAAGTGTGGTTCATTTCGTATAATTCAAGTTTCCGTCATGCACGACAACGCCACATTTTCGCCAATTTCCTACGTCTTCGTTCGCGTGTACTTCATGATACCACTTATTCATTTTGTTGTGGAAAAAGTATCCAGTTAGGGGTACGTTTCAGCATAAAATCCACTAAAATATTAAGAATAATGTACATATTTTCAATTTTTTTTCTCGAGTGGGATTTTCCTTGACATCTGAAAAACATTTCTAATCGCTCGTATTCCAAAGTTAATGTTCAACTCTGGTAATATATTTTTCAGCAAAACAGATATCTAATTGATGTTTGGCTGAAAAACCAGCAGTCGTTGGAAAAATGTACATTTTCTACCGTATCATCGCAACCAACGAGTTCAAATTGAAAAAAAAACGGTCGTTATACGTGTACGTAGTTTACATGTACAGTACACGCATCGTTAAGTAACAAAGGCAAAAATATGGTTTTATGGCTGACGAATTATTACCATTAACGAACGTCAAACAGATGTACGTAGTGTAATTAAGAAAGTGCTTCAAAGATTAATAATAGCAAAAGTAATTATTGGGAGTATTTCAGCATTAGAACTGGTATATACTCGATTAATGATAATAACTACCTTGTGACATCCCAATAAAATAATAATTTTTACAAATCAAATTTCCAATCATTTTATCAACTAGATGAAAACACATCTCTGCCTAGACATGTAAAAAAAAAAACTCGTCCAAGTTGACATTTGGAAAAAATCACCATTTAGAAAAAAATATTTTCCTAGTCGATTTATAAATCTAATGTAAGGGTAGGAAAATGAGAAACCCCTGCGTTTCGGCGTAAAATGGTAATTTATCTGACAACATTAATCGTAAAACACCAACGTACCGTGAAATTTTACTTTACCAGTGTTGAAAATACTCCTCGCACCCTTCCGTATTTTTTTTTCTAACTGTTATTTTGGTATCGCGGAATCATAAGAATACGATGTTATCGCGCTATCACCTCGAAACAATATTGTGAGCTTTTATAAGTTGCAAAATGGTCATGAAACATTTTAACGCTATTCTATATTCGGTGCGAATTTAAGGGCGGAATTGGAGTTATATTTTTATTCGCGGTTGACGGGGTTGGTTGTGGGTTGTGGTACAGTAACCTATTTCTATCTGAAATTCGCGAGAAATATCGTATTCATATTTGCTCACTTGTCGTCGCGTTCAATTTCCTTTGCTCGAAGTATTCCTAACGAATTGAAAACATTTTTCACAGATGCTAAAAATAGAGGAAAAGTTTATATAAACTTGATGTGACGAATAAGGCAGGATATGGGTTAGATTGCTGTTTCGTCATCGTGCCTTTTTTGCTGAATTTTAGGTCTGCCGAGTATTTCGAAGATTCGCGAGTAAACAAAATTTTAAATGAAAGATGTTAATTTTTTCGAAAAAAATGTTTGATGTGAAATGTAAATGTATTTGGAAAGATGATTCGGTATTTTGAGAAAAAATTTCGATGCATTTTTTTGCCTACCTGCTTATTTTTCTATGAAAAGGCCTACTCAATTTGATTAAAATTTCCAACTGCTTTTGGCTCCTTTCAATTAATGAATGGCAGGCAAAAAATGTAATTTGCTAATTTTTTCCATTGCCATACTGTAAAATTTCTGTTATTTTAATTTCTCGTTCGTTGAAATTTTGAAAAAATTTTGTCTTTTATTACCCTATCGTTTTAATTATTTCAGTTTTTAAAATACCTATGCAATATTCTTTCTGAGAATTTTTTGATTACCTATCTAGAAAATATACTTAATTTTTGTAGTTGTTTTGTTTGTTGCTACTGCTGTTTTTTAAAACCAAGTAGATACCTATTAGATAACTTTTAAATATTACTTCGAAAATTTCTGAGAAAATAATGGTGAATATTTTTTGTTTGTTTCAGGGGTTTTGGAAAACAAGGATTTCAATGCCAAGGTAATTTTTTTTCGAGTATTCTGTTTCAAAATAGATTAATACTTCTTTAGGTACTTACTTGTTAAATTTTATCTAGTTAAATTCTATATTATACAAAGACCAATAAAAGACGAGGGAGTATGCTTCCCGAGCTTGGAAAAATTTCGAATTGATAATTAGAGGGATAGAGTTGGATACAGAGCCAATGAGAGCGAATGCAGGCTCAGGGTAGCAAACATTTGTGGACCCTCCTCCCAGCAAAAAATCAGATTGAAAATTGATTTTTCAGACTTTTTTGTAATTTTTTTTGCTTCTGTCCTTTTTGTTTGCTTTTTTTAAAAGAAAATTTTTTGAAAAATTTGCAATTTTGGTGAAAAAAAATGAGTTGTTCATTTATAACATATTTTTTCGTAATAAAGAATTTTTATGATGATAACTTCATTTAAAGAGCATGATATTAGATTTTTCAATTAGGATAATTTTGGTCTGATTTCTTCTTCCTTAAAATTGTTTAAAATTCTGACTGAAAAAAAAACAAACTATTTTTGAAGTTGTTCAAAATAAAAAAGTAGTTATACCTATCGAAAGCTTATTTTATCAGATTATAATCAAGTTTTATCAAAAGGTTCCAAATGTATGACACCAAATCATTCGAAATGAGTGAGTATTTCTCTACCTTTTTTTCCACTTTAAAATTATGTATTTTTCTAGTATTAATTTTTTCAACTTTTTTAAATCGAAATTGTCAGCTTTTAATTTCATAATTTTCTCAAATTTTTCTACAATTTTTTTTCTGCAAATAAGTATAAACCCAATTCGTGTTTTTTCTTTTTTTCTATTTCAAAAATTTCAAGTTCAGAATTGTGTTAAACAGTGTCGATCTTCATCATAATACTTTGAATAAGTTTGAAAATTTTCTCACTTAATTAAGGTTAAAAACCAGAGAAACTATGCAATTTGAGAATTTTACTAATAGATTTTTAAATATAATCCTCCTCCGCTCGAGGAATGATTGATACAGATGAGAAATTTTCTAATCCACAAAATTGCATTGCAATTGTGAATTCATTCCTGATGGTGCCTAAAACATGTTTCGAATCAAAATTTCAATTATATTCTCTCATTTATAAATCAGTGAAAATTTTCACTGAAAGTAAACACTGAAAAACAGCTGGAAAGTCAGTAAAATAAATTCTTTGAAAAATCAGCAAAAATTCGCTGAAAATCATTCACTGATTTTTTCCTGTGCTGAAAGTCTTACTATTTATCAGTGATTTTTCACTGATTTAAAATGAGGAATGAATGCCTGTTAATTCAAAATCTCAAATTGAATCTTGTGAAGGAATTGAAATTGATTAAAACTAGATAGAAAAAAAAAAACGCATTTTCAAAAAATAGGTAGTGACTCACTTAGTGCAGAAACTGATTTAGTATCAGAGGATTTTTCAACGTAATATTAACAATGGTCATGAATTGAAGAAAATTTTTTAAAAAGCAGCACATTTAGGTAGTTTGCTGTAAGGCAAAAAGGCTCTGGTGTAGTAAGGTCACTTGGCCTTGGAAATTTTTATGCTTTGACTTTGAAAATTTAAAATCACCTTTGAAGTACACGATTTTGAGACAGGCAGAAAACAATTTTCTATCGAATTTTTTTCAAGATTTTTTTTTATAGTGGTAGAAGTTGGTCGCCCAAAAAATTGTGAAAAATTGATGAATAGCAGTAATTTTAAGGAACAAAATGATTAATTACGCCAGATTTTAAATTATTTGACCAAATTCCACCCCTTGAAAAAATCTGGAAACATTCTAAGAGGTGTGACATACATTGAATAGCTGCGAAAAAATCTGCTCGATCCAAAATTGCGTTTCCTAGGGCAATTTCAAGTTTTCAAAATGAAATTCAAGGGCATTGAAATGTTTGGAAAATTCTGAAAAAATTTCATGGTATTCCAGTTTAATATCTTTACCTAATACCTACATGCTAAGATTAAAAAAAAAACAACAACAATTAAAAACTCGCAAAGATAACATTTTTAGCTTGGAAATCATATATTTTGGGGCCCACGCCCCAGTCTTCCAAAGGAGAGATGAAAAGGCTCTGGTGTGGTAAGGGGGTCAATTAGCCCTTGGTCGAACTTTGACCAAATTCTTATGCCATTCGATTTGGCATGGTAGAAGATGATTTTAGAGCGCATGAGCGAATTTTTACCTCACCCCTGGGGGGCTGGGGGGCCAAAATACACGATTTTCAAGCTGAAAACTCTAAAAAATTCTATCTCCTCGAGTTTTCAACCGATTTTTTCCAAACTTGGCACAAAGGTAGTGGTACTAGAGGGGAATACCCTGAAATTTTTTCAGATTTTTTCGACCACTCCAATGACCTTGAATTCGACTTTGAAAATTTCAAATCGCCCTGGGAGCACCGTTTTGCCGCGGGGTATAAAGAAAAAATTTTTTTCATGTTTCCCACTCCATTTTACACCACTCAGAATTTTTTCAGATTTTTTCGAGTGGTGGTTTACATGTGGCGTCCGAAAAACTGATAAATCGGTCGTTTTATTACTTTAAAATTATGCCTTTCCCATCAATTTCGTATTTTTTATTTTTTTTCTCACTAAAAATACATTCATTCTCGCTTTTTATTAAATTTTGATCAATATTCACCCATTTCCCATGACTACGACATTTTGAACAAAGGGTATCCCCGGATATGATAGGCGAATCGGCCCAAGAGCTACTTTTTGAAACTAACCAGCAGACATTATTAAGGACCCCAAAAAAATGATTTTAGAAAATTTTTTCCACTCCCTAACTCACCCTACCCCCTTACCCCCACCACCAAAACAGCGAATTTTCATCAAAAAATCGTATCTCGGAACCTAATGGACCAAAGATTCCGAAATTTATGTGGTGTTTATAGGGAGTGGTGACCAATTTTTGAGAATTTTTTTTTTTTGCGATGCATTCTATTCTAAAAAACCACCTTAAAAACTTTGAATTGCTCAGAGGGTCTGGCCGGATGAGGGGTGATTTTGGCCATGGGTTGGATTTTCGCTTCAACCTTCCCAAAGGGTACCCTCTGATGTAAAAAAATCTGAAAAAATTTTCAACCTCCCCCCCCCTTCTATTTCTTAGTTATGGCCATTTTATTGCTAGATTTTCAACAATTTTTAATTTCAACTGTTGTGAAGGAAATTTTCTGTTCTTTGGCACTAAGTCACGCCTCGTAAAGACGTATTTATGATATGTTTTTCAAAAATGTTGGTACATTACATATCTTCATGCTTTTTCGGCTATATGAAGTTTTCAATCATTGCAAAAAAACACCATATAAGCATGATATAAGTGAAGAACAACCAATTTGTGAATAGTATCCCACAAATGTGTATTTCAACGTAGATTCACGTCACGTATTCAGTTTTGGCGATTTCGAAGCCGCAAGGGTCAGGAATCGCAAAATACCTACTACATATATAAAAATGTATTCAGCTGATTCTTTCACATTTTTCAGCATTTCGTGCAGAAAGAAATGATCACAACGTCGAATTTGTGTTTAGCTGTCCAAAATACCTAGATAAACTCCCTTTTCGCGATCGTTTCACTAGAAACCTCGAAATTTGCTATTTCTGTCATAAAAAGTCAGTGAAAATGGATTTCTGAGAATTTTTCAGTTTTTCTTTGCTATGCATTCTATCCCAAAACCCACCCTAAAACATTGAAATTGATTCAATTCCAAAACTAAAAGACATAAATTTTTTCTTTTTGATATAAATGCAACCCCACCTTGATAGGTACAATAATTTGAATTTTTTTTCAATTTCAAATTTTTATTTCCCAGCCCATGACAAAAAATGCACTGTAGAACAAGAGCAAAATATTAAGATGAAATGGAAAAAAAAAACTTTCTTTCATAATTTGTAGGTACGAGACATAGGTAACTTTGTGCCAAAGAACAGAAAATTTCCTTCACAACAGTTGAAATTAAAAATTGTTGAAAATCTAGCAATAAAATGGCCATAACTAAGAAATAGAAGGGGGGGGAGGTTGAAAATTTTTTCAGATTTTTTTACATCAGAGGGTACCCTTTGGGAAGGTTGAAGCGAAAATCCAACCCATGGCCAAAATCACCCCTCATCCGGCCAGACCCTCTGAGCAATTCAAAGTTTTTAAGGTGGTTTTTTAGAATAGAATGCATCGCAAAAAAAAAAATTCTCAAAAATTGGTCACCACTCCCTATAAACACCACATAAATTTCGGAATCTTTGGTCCATTAGGTTCCGAGATACGATTTTTTGATGAAAATTCGCTGTTTTGGTGGTGGGGGTAAGGGGGTAGGGTGAGTTAGGGAGTGGAAAAAATTTTCTAAAATCATTTTTTTGGGGTCCTTAATAATGTCTGCTGGTTAGTTTCAAAAAGTAGCTCTTGGGCCGATTCGCCTATCATATCCGGGGATACCCTTTGTTCAAAATGTCGTAGTCATGGGAAATGGGTGAATATTGATCAAAATTTAATAAAAAGCGAGAATGAATGTATTTTTAGTGAGAAAAAAAATAAAAAATACGAAATTGATGGGAAAGGCATAATTTTAAAGTAATAAAACGACCGATTTATCAGTTTTTCGGACGCCACATGTAAACCACCACTAGTGATGTCAAGGAGAATATTCTCACCCGCAGAATCTGAGAATATTCGCGAATATTCGCGAATATTCTCGAGGCTCAGGAGAATATTCTCTCGAAACCAAAAATTTCAAATAGCTTGTGGCATATCAAAATACTGGTATTGACGAGGTAATTACTGTTATTGCATCAAATGTCTGATTTTCTTCTATAAAATGTTACTTATTCAATATTATCGACCTTTTTGCAGACTTTTTCCATTATGATCATTGATCACCAAGGACCGGATTGTATGTATGTTCTAAAAAACGCAAAATATGTACATACTATTTTATGCGCTAAAAAGGGGTGAAATATGCAAAAATATATAGCTTTTTTTGATCTTGTCATTAAATTATCACTCAAAGTGCTGAAATATTATTCATTTTAGGCAATTTTGACTATTTTAGTAATTTCTTATTGATAAAATCGATTTTTAATTCAAAATCAAAAGTATTTACTTTTTCAAAAAAAAAGTTGCAACAGGCCTTTTTCATTTCTCAGACAGAAAAAAATTAAAAAATTAAATTTTGGGTGGTAAGTGCGAAAAAAAAAGAGCAAAAAACAGATAAAATGAATTTCAAATGGTCAAAATATGGCCAATTACGCGTCAAAAATGACAAAATACGTAAAAATATGCGTTTATGGTATACCCAAAATACCTATGCGAAAATATATGGGGCTCAAAATACTGAGAATTTTTTGAATCGTAAAGAAACCATTGATATGCGTGATGGGAATGCTCATACGAAAATACGTTTTTTCATACATATCCGGTCCTTGGTAATGACGGGAAAAGTGTAAATAAAAAGACAAAATGAGTGAAATATACACGAAAACGAGCAAAATGATCAAAATATACTAAAATATGCGTTTATACCCAAAATATGCAAAAATATGCGCTAACATATGGGGCTCAAAATACTCAGAATTCTTTGAATCGTAAAGAAACCACCGATATGAGCGATAGGAATGCTCACAGAAAAATATGTTTTTACATATTTTTCTGGTCCTTGTTGATCACTTTTTTTTAGTTGTGTGAAGGCTAGAGGTATTGGTGTACCTATATGAGTCTTGCATGAGAATATGCGAGAATATGCGCGAATATTCGCGAATATTCTCGAGAATATTCTCGCAAAAAGATTTTTCGCGAATTTGTACATCACTAACCACCACTCGAAAAAATCTGAAAAAATTCTGAGTGGTGTAAAATGGAGTGGGAAACATGAAAAAAATTTTTTCTTTATACCCCGCGGCAAAACGGTGCTCCCAGGGCGATTTGAAATTTTCAAAGTCGAATTCAAGGTCATTGGAGTGGTCGAAAAAATCTGAAAAAATTTCAGGGTATTCCCCTCTAGTACCACTACCTTTGTGCCAAGTTTGGAAAAAATCGGTTGAAAACTCGAGGAGATAGAATTTTTTAGAGTTTTCAGCTTGAAAATCGTGTATTTTGGCCCCCCAGCCCCCCAGGGGTGAGGTAAAAATTCGCTCATGCGCTCTAAAATCATCATCTACCATGCCAAATCGAATGGCATAAGAATTTGGTCAAAGTTCGACCAAGGGCTAATTGACCCCCTTACCACACCAGAGCCTTTGTTCACGTGCTCTAAAATTATCTTCTACCAATATAAATCAAATATAATAAAAATTTCGATCAAGCTCCACCAAAGTTCAACTGACTTCCTTACCACCCCAGAGAATTTTTCCCTGGAATGCAGCTTCCAACAAAACCAATGAAAATTCATCTCCTCCCTAATTAAAACTATATCAAAAAACTTAAAAAATACATTTTCTTATTAAAATACCTTTATTTGCCCCTGGATCTTCGAGACTATGCAAACAAACTCAAACAACCCCATTATACATTGCACAATTGGCGAATAAAAGGCATCGCTTGAACTCTCGAACACCCCACATAATTAAACCAGTTTCCTGTTAAATTCCTTCTTCGCCTTCGCGAACACGATTATCTTACGGTTCGCGAGCTTCTTATTTCGGTATTACTCGTACGAAAAACGGAAATTTCGATGTGTAAAAAGGTACGAAGAAAATTCGTTAAAACAATTGGATGCCGAGTGTTTTGGAAATTTTCGTTTTTATTCCGGTTCGTTATATTTGACAAGCGTAGTATAATTTCGTTTGTCTATAGTTTTCAGCTGCTTTTATGTACAACTTTTCCCAAAAACTTTTAATAGTTAATAATCTAAAAGTTTCTTTAGTTTTTGTTCGCGTATTGTTTCTGTTGCATTTTCCCTCGTTATTTTCGATTAAGTGTGTACTTTGTTTTCTTTTGCAGACCTTAATGTCTGTTCCATAAATACGGGTAGACTTAGCAGACAACCCGGCTAAATACTTCATTAATGTCATTTCGCTTCTTTTTTCGGTTCTATTATTTTCCAACAATAACAAACGCACGTTAGCGCCGAAAGCTAATTTCTAATTTACATTTCGCGCACGAAAATTTCATTATAGATACTTAATTTACCTTTGTGGTGTTTTGGCGAAAAATTGAGGCGACTTGGATGTAAATTTCGCAACGTAGATGAAAAATTATAATTCAGTTCTCGATTGATTTTGAAAAGTTGGGAGAGAAATTAATTCCAATGCAAAGAATGATGTTCGCTGTTTGACTTAATGAATTTTGTTGTTGTTTTTTTTTGGTTGTCTGATTCATTACGAAGTATTTGCGAGATATGACGTGTGCGAGTATTTCGAAGAGGTTTACAACAGAAATACGTTAATTGGAAGAAATTGTCCTTGATCTCTAAAACATTTGGAAAAAATTAATGCCGAAGAAACCTATCAAGTTATTGCGATTCTCGCTTCATTATTATTAATGTTCTTCTTCATCATGCGGATAATGTTCTTTCAATTGTATTCCGTCTACAAACTCTTGCCACGACCGACAAAAATCATCGTACTCTGTTCCATTTTTTATTACATTTTTTGTAACCGTATCATCCTTGTTCCTGAGAGCGGACGGAAAAACCGCATAGTATGATATATGAAACTGGTATAGAACGACGACGTGCTGTGATAAATGATGATCTTTGTCATTTCGGCCAAAATAACATGGCACATACATTCCGACTTTACGCCCCAAGACTTAATTAACATTCGCTATTAATATTGGCCGACGCCGGCTCCACAGCCGCGCATTCACAATTTCCCCGACAACAATGTTGAGGATCTTGATGTATTCGACTGTACCTATCTGCCCGGGTATTTTTCCTCATTTCCATTTATAATTGAGATATGAACGTGATTTATTTAATTGATAAATTTACGCATACCTGATGTCAAAATATATACCGCAGACCCGCCAACATTTATCCGCAACCTCGACCGATACCATGGATGTGCGGAAATTGTAAAACGAATAAATTTGCATTTTTTCCTTAATCAAATCAACGTTTAAATTTAATCGAATTGTTATATAGGTACGATGATAATTTGACGAAATTTTTTCCCCTTTGCAGTTTTATTCGTGGAAATTTTGTGCGGTTTTTTGTCGCTTTCGGATCATATTTTATGCGGGAGTTGTTCTTTGTTAATTTTTTCCTTTTCATAAGAAGATTATATTAGGTACTACGAAATACGTGTTTTCGTGTTTTTTTTTCGCGTCGAAAAAAATTTGTTGGCGAAAAACGTGGTTGGTTGTGGTTATAGACCTTTTTAAAATGTGGAATGGAAAAAGGATCGTGCTTCCGACGTTTAAAAATTATTAAAACGAGATTTCCAGATTTCAGTGGGGGAAAAAAAGTAATAAAAAAACTTTCAGAGCCTACAGGCTGCTATTAGAGTAAAGCGAGGCTCTCTTTCGATTTCTTTAAAGTACGTCGAAGTTAAATGTGTGAAAATTAAATAGAATTGTGTGTGCCTTTACTTAGACCTACGGGATTATAGCCAGGGTTACGTTGAGCTGTCATTTTAAATAAATTAATAATGAATTTCTAGCGGTTTACATCTCGAAAGGTTTACCATTAGCTTATTACTTGCTCATCTTGATATGATGACTTAGGTGAGTGAATGAGCTAAATATTTCATTATTAGCGATGGAAGTAGATTTCAGTTGTGTAATGAGTGCTGGGAAGGGGAAGATAGAAATCATGGAATAAGAAATAGCATTGGAATATTTTTACATCGTTGAATTAATTATTAATTCAAATTTTTATTGAAGTGAACAGTATAAAAAAATCAAAAAAGAAAAATTGTCATATTGAGTTTTTGAAGCCTGAATCGAAATTTTATGTCAAATAATTCACGAACTCAAGCAAAATGAGAGAAAAAAATTCAAAAAAAAAACTCAAATTCCAAAAATTACTGATTAAAAAAAAAGAATTATTAAAGCAGAAAACTTCTTGTAAGAAAAGCATCAAGATCTGGGTAGAGATTTGAGTAAAAAGATACTTGGATTTTCAGAAAAATAGTCTCAGTTTTCAAAGAAGTGTAAAGATATTTAGATTCGAGCGAAGCCAAAGAGAAAAACGTTCAAAAAAATTCCCAAGAGCTGAAAATTATTCACGTTGAAGCCGAAAAATTTTTGTAAAAAACTTTTCAAAAAAAAGTAAATTTATATAATTTGGATTTTTTAATAAATAGTCTTTTAATTTTTAAAAAATGAGGAAAGCATCAATATTAACAAGGGAAACTCATAAAAGGCCCCTCGGTGATTTTAAAGAAAAGTAGCTGCCAGTGGTAGCCCTTGGCTTACGTACCACATCGTTCAAACTTTAGCTGCCAGTTTTGAGTGAAAATTCAAAGTTTTGGTTTTTGCCTTGAATTTTAAATGGGCAAAAAAAATTCATAAAACGATTAAACTATTATGACCAATGGGTAGAAGATGTTGAGAGGAGCAAAAAAATTTATGAGCACATATTGCATCACTTGACCGCAGAAGGAGCTTCTCTTTACCAAAGTCTCATTTCTTGTGATTTTTCCAATTATTAAATGATAAAAATTGAAAAAAAATTTACCATTTCTACACAACACTCGAGTAGAAAATGGCACAATCTGCCTATCTTCAATGTTCTAGGAGCTCCGTTCGGATTTTTTAAAAAATAATTTCAATATTTTTTAATTTCAACCGGAAAAATTACAAAAAATTAGATCTTTGATCAAGAAAAGCCCATTCAATGTTCAATTTGAAAAAAAAAGTAGTACAACTGTACATGACATTTTTTTGTCCTTTTCACATTTTCTATCCATAAGCCATAATCGTTTGTGAAATTTCTATGTATTTTTTTTCCTTTTTCAAAAAATGAAAGTTTGATCACAATTCTTTAGTTGCATTCAAAAGCAATTTACTACACAGTGGTAAATTTTATTTAATTTTCTTTCATCTAATTTAGAAAAATCACTAAAAGTAATATCTTTGATAAAGAGTAGCCCCTTCCATGTTCGAGTTATACAATATAATGTACATTGCATTTTTGTTCCTCTCAATGTGTTCTATTAATGGCAAAAATCAAAATTTGGAATTCTCATCGTGGGAATTGAACTCAAAACTGGCATCTAAAATGTTGAAGGGGTAAAACTTGAGTGAAGGGCTATTGAGACCGTTTTTCATCCAAATTCCAGAGGGACACTTCATGAGGTTCTCTAATAAGCCCGAGTGAAACGATAGAAATTTTTTTGCAGAATATACGTCGAAAAAATATGATTTTCTACGTAATTTTTTTCTTTAGATTATCGCTAAAGTGATGCGGTTTTTTATCATCTACCTATAATTTAGCGAAGTTGATTCAAAATTATGAGAAAAAATTTTAGAGGTAAGCAAAATTTAGGTCAGAAATATGTATTTTACCTACGAGATACTCAGGCAGTCTCTTAGAATTTCGCAAAAAAAAAATTCAAGTTTTACAAATACTCATATACCTACATACTTCAAAACGTACAAAAAATGCTAAAAATTGAATTGAAATAATGTAAAGATGCTTGGAAAAAAGATTGTCAATTGGTCTCTAAAAATGTTTCAGAAAATTATTGCCCGTAAAATCGTTTCAAAGTTTAAGAAACCGTTTTGAAAATTCGTACAGTCGAAAATTATCCAAAGCCCGGAGTTATTTAGAGACATTTAAATGCTAATATTGTTGAATGGGTACTTTCCAAATTGTGGGTAATCAATTTCAAACCACACCTTATTATACTGCTCTTTTTACGTGATGAAATTTTGTATACTGAATTAAATGGTCTTATAGGGATTACTTTCTGAGATGAACTTTATGTGGAGGCGTATCTTTAGGATATTTTTGCCACCTTTTTTGAAAATTCTATAGATGCTGTTGAACGTCAATGTACGTTACATTGGAAACAGAAAAAGTTGCTGTTTTGGAAAATTACCGGGAAACCGTTCTTTTAAAAAGTTCATTATCGTTTTCCACAGGGAGGAAATGCAACGAGTATAGTCTTTCGACGTAATATACGTAGGTATCTATCTACCAACTACGCGGAAAAACTTTTTTTGCTTTTAATGACCGGTACATGAAACGACACGTTTGAAATGAAGAACAGTATCGCGGTGTGGGTTTTTCAGCCGAATTTTCCGAGTGGGCAATTTTTGAAAAGAGACCACCACAAAAAATATTTGTGGTGGGATGTGTTCGTATTAAATTTTATGATTATGGTGTTCCCACTATTGTCCGTCCAACATAGCATGACACTTATTGTGTCAGTTTCATTGTTTCAAAGCCCAAAATAAAATTGCTGTAGTTAAATGGGAAAATTTTGAATTTTTTTTTGCTTTTTGATAAGGAAACTGATACAATAAGTGTCATGCTATGTTGGACGGACAATATAACAATTTGCAAAGAGTTGAACACCATAAAAAATAACCTTTTCAGGCAGCTTCTGATTTAGTATAATTTTATTTTTAAAATATCAGATTTTCCTGCCAGATTCATTTAGGCAGGCTGTTGAAATGACATTAAAATTAAAAGAATTTACGTCTTATATTCGTAGAATGTGCAGTTTATTAACCAAATGTGCTGAATTTTATTCTTCTTAGTTTATTTAAAAAGCTCTTGGATTGACAATGATTATTTATCCCCGAAAAAGTACAGAAATATGTACTGTGAAAAAAATTGAAAATTTTGAACTATAAAATGGACTTGTTTTGATAAATAATTTTTGGTTCAAAATATTCACGATTTTTTTCAAAAAAAAAAAATCATCACTTCAATGAGAAACCAATTTTTTCAATTAAAAAATACAATTTTCCATTATATGGGGGAGAGCTGCTCTTTTTGCTTCCCCCCTGAAAGACTTGAAGGATGATAATAATTTTAACAAACTTCATTCCATTCATTTTTGGTAAATTCTTACAAATTCCTTTGAATCGTGTGAAAGTGAACAGTTCGATTACTTATTAATCAATCTTCCTCTGCCTTCCTCACTCCCAAAAAGTTCGTATATTTTGAAGCAGAAAAAATCTCACTCATGCTTTATTTTGTCGAGGTTTCAATTTTAGTGAAGTGTGAGTGCAGCATTGCCTTTGTATAAGTATATTGTATGCTGAGAAGTCTGGAAAACTTGGAAAAATTAGCTTCGAAAATTAGGAAAAGTCAAAGAAAGTAAATTTAAAAAATATTAATATTGAACTTTGATATTTTTATTGCCGAAATGAAATTCGTTAAAGCATTTGAGTAGGTGTCTAAAACATCAAAGTCATCAAAATATTTACTGGGGAAAATTGTGGGGAAGAGGGGGATTTTTTTTTCAGTCTTTTTTTTTCAACTTAGGTTCCTACATTGATTTGAAAATTGCAAAAATGCAAATGTTGAATACATTCTTACTTGTGTCAGAACCTCCCTCTACATGACCCTCATCGCCCTGCAATATCCGTATATCTTGAGAGGAAAATTCGCCTGAAAAATTCACCCTGCTACGTATGCGCATGAGAAGTATATCAGCCGCAACGACCCGCTATTCCGCTATTTTTTCAAGCGAAGAATTATCGAAGCTGTTGACGTATAGAGTACGTTTAATTCTCTACGTTATTGTACACATCAATCTTGATAATTTCACACTTCGATAAATTTATTAAAATCGACCGCAGGGTGGGTTTTTGTATTCTATTCATTCGTGGTCTTTTAAAAGTACATAATACACTGGGTTTTCTTTTTCGTCGTATTGAGTAAATTTCACCTCTGGTATAGATTCAGGACGAGGGTATGGACTATATCGACCTTTCATTCGCTTCAAATCGCGCATACTGAGGGTTTCTTTCTGCTAAATATATTCTGAAAAGAAAAAAAAACTCAAATAAATATACCGAGAAAATGTGTTGTCCTTTTTCATCAATTTAATTTTCAATTAGGAAAATCAGAGTATTTATTGAAAATTCGTAACAAGCAAATTGTAGTTTTCTTTTGATTACATCTTAGTACTTTGAAAAAGTGGGCCTTTATGTACCGATAGAGGGTTTCATAAGTTTGCTTTTGCTATTGGGCATAAGTTGACGAACCATCCTGAATTCAGCTATGAATGTTTACTTACATTTCAATTTTCATGTTATAGGGATCCAGTAGCATACTCCTATCAAAAATATTTTCAGTTGTATTTTTTCAATTTGTTGTAGTCTTATCAGAGATGTGGAAACGCGAAAAAAACGTTTCTGTTTCCATCAATTTTATAAAAAACCGTTAGGGAATTTTTTTAAGTGCACAATTTTTTTCTTTTTTTGTCACCACACTCAAAAAGGTTTTGAATATCAATATTTTTCGGAATTTTCGCCGTTGCATTTATGTTAAGTAGGCAGAAGGTCTAGACTGTACCAGTGATGGAAAGCTAGAATCGGAACTCGAACTGAAAACTGAAAAAAACAGGGATTAAACTGGGAAACTGGAACTAAAATGAATTTCAGTTTTATACCAGTTTCAACATTTTTTTGAAAATTTTAATTTTAATTTTATTTTTTGTCAATTTTTACTCAATTAAAATTTAAAATCATTGTCTCTTTGTTCTTCTCTTACATAATACACCAAATTTTTTTCCAGAAAATTTAGGGTTTTGTCAACAAATTTCCAAACAGAGTAAAAACAAAAAAAAATCAATTTTTGAAAATTTGACGTGGAAAAGTAGAAAATTGAGATGCTCAATATTCGATTGAAAATTTTTCACTAAAAATTTAAGAAGAAAAGGACCCAAACCCCAAACAAATCTTGATTATGTAGAAAAATAAACAAAGAAAAAAATATTGTAAACTTGAAATTTTTTGTAAAAAAATTAAGGACTCAGGAAGTCAAGAAAGAAATGGATGTATGGAAATGCGGAAACGTTTGTTTTTTTCCACGTTTCCGCAACACCGAGTCTTACAACCCTCAACTAGGAGGAGGAGGAGGAGGAGGAGGAGGAAGAAGAGGAGGGAGGTACTCTCTAAATCTGAATCTGTCAAAAAACTAAAAATTCACTGATTAAACAGCGAAAAGTGTGCAACTATTAATCAGTGAAATTTGACTGTCAATCAGTGAAAAATTACTGATTCAATTAGTGAATTTTCATTTTTGAATCAGTAATCTTTTTTCAACTACTGAAATGAATCAGTAAAAATCAAAATTTATTAATTCAATCAGTGAATAATTACTGATTCAATCAATGATTACTCACTGATTCAATCAGTAAATCAAAATTTTTACTGATTCGATCAGTAAATTACATTTTTTACCGATTCAAAAATGAAAATTCACTGATTGAATCGGTACAATTTTCACTGATTTCTTCAGTTGCACACTTTTGTCTTATTAATCAGTGAATTTTGACTGATTCAAGTTTAGAGAGATATCTCTCCGAATGCAAGAATATTTATACTGGTTTTTTCATTATTCTAGACAAATATCATTTAAAAAATATGTAGGTACTTCCAAGGCGAAGGAAATTCTTAACATAGGTGAGTAGGGTGGGGTGAAAAAAAAATCATACCTTGGATTTCAACCAAATTTGGTGGGGTGGTTTACTTTGAGTAAGAGACCTCCCAAAAAAATTTTGAGGCCCCATGGGGAAAGTGGAGGGTAGCAGGGGGTGCTCAGAGAGCAACTTTTTTTGAAAAAAACGTAGTTTTTTGTTGCTGTTTTTTTTAGTCAAAAAAAGTTGTGTGAGACTGTGAGAGGCTATCGTAGCATTTAAAAGTTGTGATTTGAGTTTCTACATCTCCCTGAGCCATCGCCATCCTTCCCCGATCAAAACTCAGAGTGTTACCAGGGGGTTGAAAAGTTGCGGATTGCAGTATTCCAATAATACGAAACTTTCACGAAGCTGGAATGATATTTTTTTCATCGAGCAATTGAACGAAAAAAATTTTTCAATCCCTGAAAGTAAATATTGAAGAAAAAATTTGAAAATTTTATACATCCGTGCAGCCAACAGCGAATCGTAAAATTCCAAAATACGGAATTTATATCGACTTTGAATTGATTATTTTTTCGCCGAAAAATATTATGTACCTATTTTTTTTCAATCGGAAATTTTTTGAAAAATAATTGTATGTCAGTGCAGCCAGTTACAAATTGTGACGTGCGACACTATGGAATTTACGTCGATCATCAAGGATTACATTTTTATATTTTTTATCGTTTGAAAAATTCGCAATAATTTTGATTTAAATCTTCAGAATCGAATGGTTTAAAATTTTTTGTCGAAAATTTTATGCGCCAATGTAGCCAGCTGCCAATTACGATACCCATTCTGATTTTTTGAATTTGATTGTACCAATTTTTTTCTAATAAATCAAACTATGTTTAGAATTTAAGAATTTTTGAGAATTTATGCGAGTAGGCAGGGTTTTATAAAAATGGTGGATGTATAAAATAATTTTCGAATTGAAAAAAAATAATTATATGGTTTTAATTTCCTTTTTGGCCTTCAGGGTTTTCTTCATAAATAACAGAAAAATAAAAATTACTACGAGATCATCTGGCACATCTACTTATCACAACTGGTATTTTGATCGGTGGTGGGGGGAGGGGGTCACACAATTTTTTTCTGTAAGTCAGCCAATAACCAACTTGATTTCAGCTGATGAAAAAAATTAACTTAGGCCAATAGCCAAATGCCAATGATAATTAGCTAGAAATCTCTGTTCTTACATACCCAGAAAAAAAAAAGAAATTCCTTCTTCCATCGAAACTGGAAATTAATTCATGCATTCCTGAATTTATTGGAGAATTAACTCACCAACTCCTTCCTTACCGACGAATACTTCAGCTTTTTCCATCTTTCAGAGATCCAAAATTGCATATGTGTGCTATTGGATGAATTTTTACAAATTAGGCTATAATTTAGCCTCTGAAATTCATATGGGTTGTCTACTTACTGCGATGAAGGCGATGCCTCAGTTATGAAACACCCTGTACGTCTAACTAAACCTATGCATTTTCTGATGAAATCGTCTCTACTGTCTAGAAAGAGGAACGTTACAAATCTCATCTAAATTATTAAGTTCAGTAATCCCTTTGAAAATCGCTCAATAAATAATCAAGATTCGCGTGTAACTTTCTCATACAAAGAATTATCATCAGCGACGATTCTGTATTAGTAAATTACGTACACACGTCACACTATAAATTACCTAAATTTAATTGATTCGTGTGAAACAGTTGACGACGCGTACACGAAATTACGAAAAATTTCAATTTACCCGCCAAAGCAACAGTTTGAAAGTTAGCTTTGACCCGTTTTTAATCTAGACTAGGTTAATTACATTGTCGTTTACAATCTTCTCTCCTCTTTTTGATTCCACCGACGTATTGTTTGAAAGCTGTCGACTCGCCCTTAGAATAAAAAGCGCTTTTGTACTCGTAATTCGTCTAATATCGTTAATATTTTACGTATTTTTTTTTTCATCCCAAAAATTATTTTTCGTTTTTGTCTTTTCAGTCGAAATTATTGAAGATAATTTTTTTTTCTCATTTTAAAATTCAAGACGTAAAAAGTTGGAAAATCTGATGTATAAATAATTTCTAAAATTGTGTCGAAAAAAGGCGTTGGTTTTCGAAATGAACATCGAATCGAACGATTAAATTTACTCGGGATGATCATAGTTGAGCTCTTTTTTCCTGCGAATCAGTCACGTTCGAAAAATAATTCAGGTAGAAAGGATAAGATGCCAGGGACAAATTTATATCTGTTGTATTTACGGGTATAAACTTAAAATAGGCCCATTTGTATTTATCATGTTCGTCACGCTTGCAAAATATCTACGAAATTGTAAAACTACACTGTCGTTGGTTTTTACGTCTATATCACGCCTGCTCTTTTTTTTTTGTTATTAAAATGATACGAATTAAAGTAGGAAAAAAATCAATTCGAGGGAAATACGAGTTATTATCCTCGGATTACCTGGGAAGTCGGTTGAGCGCCGCGAGGTTACGAAGCTCGAGCAGAAGGCAGAGAGGCGAAAAAACACCTCAAGTTTTTTTGCTCGCGTTCGCGTCGAAGTTTTAATTACTTAAAATTACCGGTCGCGAGTGTTCGGCTAAAAGTCAAATTACAAATTAGTGCGATATTTGGAGAGGAAAAATTAACGCGATCGCGATATTTTAATTATTTATGAAAAATGCCAGAAGCCGGCAGCCGAAGGAGCGCAAGATTAATCGACGAATTGATAAGACGAGGGAGGAATAAAAATACTCGGTGGGTTCGTCTAAGTCGAAGCAAACGTTTGTCGAGAAGTTTTACGGGTTAATTTTCACTGCTAATGATTCGCAACAGTATAAACTATGCGTTTGAAGATAAAATCACGATATTGAAGGCGGCTCGAAGATAGCAGGGGTTATGCTTTTTTGGTCGGCGGCTTGTCTGACGTCGTAATGGGTTAGTCGCGGCATCGCGTAAATGTTGGAAATATGCTAAATGACTGAAAGCTACCTACCTCTGTAACAATATAGCGAGGAATTTCGACTCAACTAAGCGGCTGACATTCGCACGTCAAAATATTACAATAAAAACGAAAGAGAAAATCATTGCGAACGGAATTGGCGACATGGAAACGATTTTCGAACAAGGAAACGTGTGACAAGCGGCCGTCATAACTATGCGATAAATGATCCTTATAGCCAATGGCAGATTTCCTATACGTGAAGTATATTATAAGCATTAGGCGTCCTGACGTGAACGGAAATTGTTTATAGGTGGCAAATTAGAGTTTTTTTTTACAACTGTGATTAATTTTTTAGAAAGGATTTGAATATGGTTTGTGGAATCTTTCTCATTTTCATGACACCGAAATGTGGTTTGGTCGATGTTCATAACTTTTGATCTTTTATGAGGCGAAATTACGGATGTTTCATCCGGGGGTAAAATTATTCAGTATCGAACGTCACTTCTAATTCCACTTGTTGCAGAGGTATACATAATTTGCATAGAACACTAACCCTATCTTTTTTTAGGGTTTTTTTGATCATCAAAAACTTGAAAAAGTCCTACAAATTGATGATTTATATTCAGATTTTCAAGTTCTTGTTTAATAACTTTAAAATTCGCTAATCCTGGGAAAGGGAGAAAAGAATGGAAAATTGCATCAAATATTAAAAATCAAACTTGGCATTTTCGAGAAGGAAAACTAAAAAAAAAAGCTTATAATTACCTATCTATCAAATCAACAGCAATATTCCATTAGATTTATTCTAATTCAGAATGTTTTTTTTTTTAATTTTTGTAAAAATCAAAGTTCATCATTGTTTAAAAATTTATTTTATCGACCAAAGATGTGTAACTTTGTTATGGAAACAAGCTGTCCCTTGCCTCCAGTCTGATCAGACCTTGAATTATATGTCTCATTAGTTTCTTAAACTTCTGGGCAGCCGCGGCAGTCGATTCTTTTGTAACGCTATTGAAAGAATTTGAAAATATGCCAAAGTTCAAAACTTCAACCATTACAATGTTTCCAAATCGCCTCGAAAAACTGAAGAAATTGTGTATTATCGACATATGTAAGTCAGTATTATCGAAATGATGGGTGTTCTTATTTTTGCTTTAATATAGGTTTTTTTTGACGTCGTGTGATGGAATAATACTTTTTTAAAATCTTTGCAAAATTAAAAAAACGTTATTTCGGACCTTTTTTTCTCGAGTCCTCGCATTCTCAGAAATTGATTTCGTAGCAAAAAAGTAACTCAAAACTTTTAATTACATGTATTTGAAAATTTTCGTTTTACTATTTTTTCTAAACTTCTCTGGAAGGAAGTGGAATGACTCAAAAATGTTTTGAAATACTTATTAATTTAAAACTTTAGCAAAAACGAAAATTCTATCTCAAGAGAAAAATTTTCATAAGGGAACATTTTACTATTTGTTCTCGCCGAAATGAACTGAAATATGGCTCAATGAAAGTGTACCCATTTTACTCATATACCTTCAATTCAAATTTTGAGATACCGTAGTTGACTTTTTAATTTTTGGCGGATTTTTGAAATGGTTGAATTGGTCTAATGATTTGTTGATTTCTCTTGGAAGTACATAGTAACATCATAAAAATGATTTTTTTTTAAGTTTTTTTTTCCATCCTGGGCGTGTATAATTTCCAAGATTTTTACGCCCAGTGAAGGAAAGGGGTAAATTTGGTGTTGGAGTTTGAGATTTTTGATTGAAAATTGATTTGCATATTGAAATGTGAAATCGACCCTCTGAATCGATTGTGGTTATTTTCAAATCGATCTATGACCTTCAGCCAGAGTTGACCCCCCCTCCCCCCACCAAGTGCTGGGCTGTGTTACTCATAAACTTTAGCTGCTCAAAATTCGGTTTTGAGGTATCGAAGGCATAGGTACTATTTTAGTGGGCCAAATTTCGGCTTAATTGATAATGACCGATACTTTTTTTGTCCTTTTTCACTACAATGCGATGTCTTTTACTATTTTTTCTATCTGCGTTATATTGGCCCATTTTTCAAAAAAAAAAAATTGTCCTGTGTCCTATTTTTCAAGAAAAAGTGCACTAAAATAGTGAAATGAAAATTTCAAGCTTTCAAATTTTCTTTAAATTTTGCGAAAAAATTATTTAAGTAAAAAAAAATCTGTGTATTGACAAAAATTATTTTAGCGCAGAGATTTTTATTGGGACAATGTTCCATTACTCTGTTTTCATTTTCAAAAATTCTCATAAAGATTGTGCCAGTCGAACAAAAGTGAGATTCATTTTTGGCTAAGTATGTATATTGTATAATAATCAAAACTTTCATATCTTCATTGAAAAATATTCGTATCACCTGTGACGATTTTCTGTCCTTTATTTAGAAAAAAAAATTATAGGTACATTTTTTGTGGTAAACGAACAGAATTTTCTATGTTCTATAAGTATTTATAATTTTTACTCTCCTTTAAAGAAATCACCTCTCTTTTCATTTTTAGGTAACCTGTGAAATATGTTTTCCTATATCTAACAATAAAAAATTACTGCCAATAATTTTTTGGGGTAAAAATTTTTTTGTAGGGACCATTTGGACCAAAGTTTTTCCAGACATTATATTTTTTATTTTTTATTTCTGTATCAACTTTGAAAAGAAAAGAAAAAAAAAAACAAAAACGTGATTTTTTTGTAGATAAGTATCTCTGAAAAATTAACTTGTTTGCCCTCCATTTAGGTTTTGGAAGAAAAGTGCGAAACGAGCCATCCTTTGATTAATTTTCTTCCATATAATAACCAATGACCTCACCCATTTTTTAAAACATTTTTCTTACGTACATATTTTTCCAAAGTTTTTTTTTTTTTTTTTTAATAAACTCTAAGATTCATACAGCTAGGTACTTACTCTTAAACTTATCATTTAATGAGTTCCATTTATATTCATTCTGTAAGTTTGGTTCAAAAAATTTTCTAAAAAATTACAAAAGAACTTGAGACAGGATGCAAGTAGGAACAGAATGCAAATGGGCCTATTCTCACCTGCGATGTAGTTGAAAAAAATTTTTCTGCGTGATTGGTGAGTTCTTGTACTTTGAGGCGTGTCAAGAAACTGTATATTTAATTGATGCATTTGTTTTGCATTTTCTCGTATTATTTTTTTTCATCAGTGTAGTACTTCTGAAAAAAATATGGATGCCTAAGAAGGGACCATTTGGTCACAAAATTGATTTCAAGAAAACCGCAATAATGCATACGAATTTTGGTCGAAAATATTTATTTTTTGTTTTTTATAAATTCGCGTACTATATATGTAACCCTACCGTAAAGAAGGGACCTTGTGTAAAAAAATTCGATATTTTTATTTTTATGTGTTTGGTCCAGATTTGGTGTTATTCGGATCAAAAACATGAAAAATGAGTCATCGATTTTTTTACACTGAGTCCCTTCTTTACGGCAGGGTCACATATGATCCTTTTACACATTCACGCGAGAATCAGATGGTTCGGAACTCAAAATACGTTTTAAAACAATATGAACACGCCGTTGAACAGTTGGAAGTATGAAATTTTGAAAACACAAAATTTGTGTGTTGGTTTACTTACGTTTGGGGCTAATTTGGGAACACTTGAAAGCCTGTTTATGCTTCTAAACAAAATTTTTCGGATTATACAGCAAATTTCCCATAAAATTGAATTCAATCGAATTTTTGCCCCATAAACATGATTTTTATTGAAAATTTTCATTCAAAAACTTTGAACACCTTTTTTTTCAAAATCAAGTTTTTCCTGCCTCAAATTTCAAATCCTTAAAAATCCGTTCATTTTGTATAAAAAAAATATTACCAATAGCTCATTTGAAAAGTATCATGTAGATTCAGAAAATTCCAAAATTTTGCAAACAACTTTTTTGACCAAGTAGTCCTTTCTCTTAAAAAAAACACCTCACACGTACTAAACTTGCTTCAATTGATATTCTTGCGATATTTTTTTCCAAAATAATATCATATTTTACCTTAATTTTCACATAAAATTAGTAAAATGTAACAAAAAAATTGAAAAAAGGGAGCTGAGATTTTTATTACAGGAATTTTAGAACTCGTCTTTTCAAAAATTACATTTTTATTTTAATTTTTGTGATATGCGTTTCAAATGGACTTGAGTAAATTTTATAGGGAATTCGTGATTTTTCATCACACTTTTATCTGTTTTCCAATGTCCCATGGCATTTTGTTCTTAAGCAAAAAAAAAATTAAGAAAATTAAAAGAAATGTAAAAAAATCTGTGCACGGAAAAAACAATGAATACATTTTACCCCAAAAATAATAAATTTTATCAAAAAAAAAATAGATTTTATCAAAAAAATTAATAAATTTTACCAAAATGATAAATTTTAATCAAAAAATAATAAAATGTATTCAAAAAAAATAATAACGTGTTTCAATTCACAAAATAGGTGAAATTTGTTCTAAAAAATAATATTTATTATCAGAAATAATAATAAAATTTGTCAAAAAAATTAATAAATTTTACCAAAAAAAATAAATTTTATTCAAAAAAATGATAAATTTTACCTATTTGAGAATTGGGACGCGTTATTATTTTTTTGGATAAATTTTATTATATTTTTTTTTTTCAGTGTGGAGTTGAGGCAGGCGCCAATTTCCAAACTTATTTTAGCTATTTACAATTCAGATTGCTCTTGAGAAGTAATTTCCAATCTTATTTGGGTTATCTACAGTTCATATCGTTCTTGAGAATTGAGATCTGTAAAAATAATTAAACACGATCTGGATGAATAATGAATCATCATGGACACGTATTGGGAACTCCCTTGGTTTTCAGATGAATCAGTTCGTCGTTCCATATATGTATCGAAGTTCGAAATTACTCGCACTCGTATGCAGCTATACATAGTTAACTAGTTACTTAACCTATTCGTACCTAGCAATTAAATTAGACAGTCGAGAGTTAGATATTACTAATGTGACGATATGTCTCAGTTCTTGTCTCACCACCATTTTATTCATATGACGTTACCTGAAACGAACACATTTCGATGACAATATTCCATCTCCTTATACTTTCTAATAATCAATTTACCGAATCAGCTGACTACATTTTCATGTTTACGAACAGCGTATAAAGCATAAACTACCTGTAAATGGGTTTTTTTTCGGCGTCGACCTTGTAATGGAGCACGAGATAACGACAAAGAAAAACTACTTTATATAGGTTAATCCGCTTACTCGAATTTCGCATCAGATTGTGACCATATTTCAAACGTCACATTATACCTACGCTTTTACGGCTCGATGAATGTCTCATTTATTACCATTTTTACCGATACCATGGAATCGGGAATATCTGCGGATAGCGTCGTAGCTTTTTTTTTTCTCCGGTGAACTTTATTTAAAGAATACATGGGTATAATAGGCTTACTGCTTTTAGCCGGATTTTTCTGTCACAAACGAAAGAAACAAAGGTAACTCTGGCGAATACAACTTTCAGACTACGAAAGCTTAATAAAATTTGTAGATGTGCTGCAAATTTTGTACGTGTGCTGCGATGCAGAGGAATTTTGGGGGATTTCACGAGGATTGGTTGGTTTTCCATTATAATTCGGATTCTAAATTCATAGTTTATTTAAATAAAAATATGGAGGAGAGGACGATCATAAATTTTCTCGTGACTTTGTGGAAAATTGTGCTCATATAAATATCAGATTAGTCTCGGAATTTTCTATTTTTCCCCGCTTCAAAAATTAGACCGAAAAATTTCTCCACCAGTGAAATTTTATTTCAAAAAATATGGCCAATTTTAAAACAGTGGCATAAATTTTGATGAAACGATGCTTTATTCTAGCAATTTTCTGGTTCTTTTATGGCGCGAACAAATTGGTGAAAATTTTTCCATCCGAAGCAAATCCCCGATCCTAAGTAGCCGCAAGCCACTTATGACGTCAATCTGCACCGACATTCGTTAAAAGATCAAATTCTATAGGTTCGAAACAATAAACCATACCGAAAATGCGGCGAGATAACGATGAAACATGTATACGAGTTTATTAACCTTATAGGATCGGGAACGAACGATCGAGAAAACACATAAAAAATACAATTTTCATCTCGACTTTTCTTTCATTCGGATTCCAATTGTTGGAATTTTCATTTGCGAAATGAAATATCTTACGAATTCGTTTTCATATTATTACTTGAAATTAAATTACAAATTTGTTTTGTCGCGCAGTGAAATTTCAAGAGACCTCATTGAAATTTTGCACGATTACGTTTAAAGATTTTATTTATCTTAATTTGCGAGTATATTTCTTGGCGATGGAAATTGAAAGTTGAATATGTTCTCCAGACGCGTATTTCATTAATTCGAGTTTTTCGGTCTCCCGGACCCGTCGTGCGTTCAATTTTGACGAAATATTTTTTTTCATTTTCATCTCGTCGTCGTCTCTTTCTTATTCTAATTTATCGTTTAAATGCTATTCAAGCTCGAATGAATACGATAAATTAATATACCTTGCGTATTTTTATCTTTTTTTTTTCCAGTTTGCAGTTTCGTTGTGCATAAACGCTGCCATGAATATGTTTCCTTTACTTGTCCTGGTGCTGATAAAGGACCAGATTCCGATGTAAGTATCTAATTTCGATCAATTTTTATTATTTTTCTGCATAAAATTATCACAGATATTAGATTTACGTAGGTATTTAGCGATAATTAATCGGTGTAATTATATCGAAATCGATTCAAACCCCGCTAAGCTTAAAATTGGTTCAAAAAATGGTTTGGGGATATGAATTTTATAAAATTTATCGTTAGATGCATAATTGCATATTAAATGTGTCGTAACAGGGAACCTGTAGTGGTAAGGAATATGCTCGATTTTGAATGCGTGTCTGTGTACAGTGTAATCATTTTCAATTTTATTGAATAATTTAGCCTGTATTAATAATGGTTGGTTATATGGTAATTTATTGTCGAGTGTGAACGATAAAAGTACCAATATTACATGGTTCGTGCTGCACAATATAAATAAATTCGCCAAATGAGTTGTAAAAGAAATTGCTTCATTCATATACACAACTTGCATATAATTTAATTAATGGGTAATTGGTACACATATGTATAGGACCTGTATAGGGTCGTTTATTCCGAGTATCGAGTATGGATTGAAATTTCGTAATATTTTTACTAGGTATTCGTTAAAATTGATATGTAGTTACATCTATACGCGTATATTTTGCCAGAATTTAAATTGGTTGGTATTTCTACCTATTTGTATGTGTATTAGATGAGTAAATTGTCGTCATTATTTCAATTAACAATCACGTAATGGTAATACCAACTGAAAAAAATTTTGTTGAAGATAAAATTGTCAAATTTGGACGAAGATTGTGAAAATTTCAACTCTTTCGAAAGAGCAAACGATGAATTTTTTTGATTCTCGCGGTATTCCTTTTTTATGTTGAGAATTTTTCCATTTTTTGTTCCCTAGCTCGGTAGATAGTATCGAATTTCTCATTCTAAAAGGTACCCATTAGCGAATACTTCAAGGTTCCTGCAAACCGAAAGATCTTGAAATTAATTTTTTTTGAAGCCTCTCACCCTCGATTCGTTTATTTTTTCGATGTCTTTTTGGCTGTGTCATGGAGGATGATTTTTTCAATGTCATCACGCTGTCTCGTCATGCTTCGTGGGTTGAAATTGCTGTAGGTACGTGTAGTCTTGTATAACTTATGTACTTACATAGAAGTGGATCGAAAAAAATGTACTTGGGTTTTGACGAAAATTTATGCTTCTTGGTTCATTGGCTTTGAAACTGGATATTATAGAAGTGAGGGGTTCGCAATTTTCTTTGAAAATTAAATTCGGAATTGCTGAAAAGTTCTGATCAAATTTGAAAATATTTCGGTTGGAATTTCAACTCTTCGATCAACTCTTATTCCCCTCCCAGTTTACCCTTAGAATGTTCAGAAAATGTTTAAAAAAGGGGGCAAAAAGCAACCAATACCGATTTTATAGATGGTGTCTAAAAACGCCATTTTCGATTTTTTTTTCATTTGTCCCACTTTTCTGGGAAATAATTTTTTCGTCTTTTTTGATTTATTTCCAAATTGTAAACAGAATTATTTTTTGACTGTTTGGTACCTACTTTGCAATAAAAAATGACTACCTAACGTTATCATTGTTGGCAATCCTAGTCTAATTCTGAAAAAAATTTCAAATTTTAGAAATTCTTTGAGGCAGTAGGTAAAAGAGAAAAGTCACTAAAAATGATCTTTTTTGGTAAAAAATGGTTGTATAATAGAAAGATCACTGTTAATGCAATGAAAAAAATTCAAAATCAATTTTTTTTTTACAATGTTGAGTACCTACTCGTAGCTACCTGTACCTATCCATTACATAATTTAGAAAGAGTGAAAAAAATTCGAAGTACTCATCATAAGGGCACCCAGAAATTAATTCAGAAAGAAGCTAAGCATTCGAGAAAAAATGAGGGTGTCAAATTTCAAATCAGTCATTTTTCACTAATTTTTCAGTCGAAATTATCAATTTTTTTGGACAAATTGAAAATTGATTGAAAAAACAATGATTTTTTGACTGAAAAATTAATGAAAAATCACCAGTTTTAACTTTTTTTTTGGAAAAATAACAAATAATACATTTTTTTCCATTTTTTTTTGGTCATTTATTTTCTTTTCCGAGCTGGAGGGGAGTCTAGCTTCTTGATCCCTCTATCCATAGAAGAAGAAATTCCAGTTAAAAAGTGATCAAAAATGGTATTTTTAGACAACAGAATCAGTAATAACTAATTAGACCATTTTAGGTGAAATTTTTTCGAAAAATTTTTCTAATAGTTAGAAGTTGAGCAGCTCTCGAATTTTTTGAAAAAAGTTGAAAAACTACGCTTATTAAAAGATAATATTTATTGATCGTTACTACGAAGTAAATTGAGAAACTGTGGATCATGAAGTTGGAAATTTCATAATTTTTTCCAAATTAAAAATACCCCCACCCCACTACCTTAAAAGTTTGATCGTTGAGAATAAATTTCAAAGAAAATTTTCACTATAATTTCATTCCAGGACTGTCAGTTACATTTTTTTTTTTATTTCAAAAAATCAATTAAAAATCTTTTTTTGACCTCTCTCCATGCTATTTTAACCAGCAATTTGAATTTTATGAAAATTGTTTGTGAGGCGTAACGCAGTTGGTAGGACTGCAATGATTTTTTTTTTGAAGAATTTTCAGAAAAATCAGGTTTAGTAACCAAAAAAATTTTGAGTTGATTTTCAAGTAATGAATATCACGAAAGATGTGTTTTAAAAAATTTTCTGCGAGGTCTTCCTCCTTTGAAAGTAAACTTGTTGGTCAATTTTCGTCAAAATCTAAAATGTACCTATAGTTTTGATATTCACTTTGTATCAAAAACTCCCCTTCTCCTTTCATATTCTTTTCCTAATAAATTGAAATAGTTTTTCGGTGACGTCAGGCTAGAATCGTGTTGGAAAATCTCTTCCATTTAATGTTAAAAATTTTGTTGACAACTTTATAATTTTCAATACTGGAAAAAGAGAGTTTAATTTAATTCCTGTTATTGTCGTTGAACATTTTTTCCTCCAATATCAAAATTTTTAAAACAATATAAACTTACGTCAGGCAGATATAAGACGAAATTATTTTTAATGTTGATCGAAAACGTGAGAGATACGGTTTGTTTACTGTGGTATTATTTCTTCATTTAATTTTGAATTATTTCGTTGGAGAAATTTGCATATGTGTAAGTTTGTTATACTCCGTGCGTGAATTTTTTTTGATATCTATCTATGGTATTTTGAAAAAAAAATGTTAAAAAATGTTATGCCCAACTTGAACATAAGTTCCAAAATAAATTCGAGGAATGAGTGAAAAATTGGTAGCTTAATAATTATTATACCTAGGTACGTGAATTTATTTTCAACGAGTTGATTAGGTGATATATTGTAAGAAAGTCTTTTTTATGTTTGTTCGAAGGCGGTAATTGAGTCTCTTACTGTAGTATCTTTACCTATACCCACATGAAGTCGGAATTTTTTCTAATACGTACTTATTTTTTCGAGTTTGGTCAAAATGTTCGGCAAACATCACTTTTCGAACTTCACTTTTTGCCCGTTACTTGTGGTGTTTATTTTGTATTTTCCCATCATGTTGTTTTGATTGTGTTTTCGCGGCGAAGCGAAATTTTTGTTTGTAATTCATTGGACCTACGCTGTATATTTTAAAATAAATTGAATAAACTGAACCATTTTAAATAGATTATATTTGGCGAAGTATCACCTTGAAGCTATTATGATTTAATTTACAAGCATATGAAAATTTTCATTTTGACAATTTAGGTATTTAATATAAACGTGCCCCTGTATGTGTATGTATGTGTGTACTTAAGGTAAATGTACAATTTATCTGTAGGTATGTAGTCTGCCGCGTGCCGATATATTTTTTTAAATTTTTTATTTCAAATGAAAATTTGTTTAGTGCAGTAGTTCCCACAAATGATTCGGTTGAGTAGCTTTTGCCGTTTTTGATGTATTTCCATTTTCAATGATTGGGTTTTAAATTTCTCGTTATCATTTTATATAGTAACTTACATTTTTTTTTTTTACGTCGTGTCAATTTTATGGCGGAGAATTGTTTGTACCATGCTGTAAAAAAGTGTAAGCCAGGATATAAAAATCATCCTTGGATATAAAAAATTGGTTTTTGAGTTGTGGTTCTCTCTTCACTCCACCTCTTTTGAGAGACCCAAAAATCAGTATCAGCTCAAAAAGTCAAAAACCAATTTTTGACATCTAGGATTTATAAATAAAGTACCTCCTTCTTCTTGGCAAGTAGGCAGCTTATTTTCAGGATAAGTAATATGAGTTTTGACTTTATAAATTGAAAAGACAAAATATGCTTTCAGAAAATTTGTTCCTAATTTTTTCTCTCCGTGATGGATGAAGAAAAGGAATTATGGTGTTCAAGGGGGCACTGTCTTGATTTTTTTCATCTCAGAAAATAACCAATCTACAAAATATTTTCAAAAAAAGAAAGAAAATCCTAATTTTCGTCATTTTTTTTACAATAATTTATTCTAAAATTACTTAGTGGCATGACGTCAAAATATAATACTTACACTAATTACTGACGTTCTCATTTTGTATGAAAATAAAACTAGCTCTCCCCTTCAATAGAATTTTTAATTTCCCATTTTGTAATGTAGAGAAGATACTGCCGGACGGGGTGGTAAAGAAAGTGACCACTTACGGAGGACGTTGGAGGGAGTGTGGGGACGGTAGGGTTGTCCCCTTCCTCACGAGTCCTCTGGCCGTTGGGTCCTTCTGTCCCCATTACACTGGTGCGCACCAGGTTCCCGATCTTGCTCTACGGACTTACCTCCCGGAGGATATTTAGGAGGAAGTCCCTTCGCCGAGGGTCTGCGGGGCCCGTCTGGGGTCTCGCACGTTGGAACGAATAAAAACACGGTTGACAGATACAAGCGTATATTTGCACGACGTATTTAATCGTACCTGTATGTGTGTGTGAGTGACGGCCGCGACCTACGGTTACGGATGGATCTAAATTGGCGATGATCGAGATGATTTTACACTCAATTCGACGCCACGCCGCTGGCTGCGGAGGCGGCGGCGAAAGGAGCTATAGACCTCCCCGATCGGTGCCATCGTATTTTGCTGAACTCCATCGTCCCCTACTTCGCCGGAGCTGCAAGGGGGTCGATGGATCGTATTATTCTGAACGTGTGGAAGAATTCGCGCGGCGGGAATGGGAACGACGCCGCGGAGGATATCTCCGGATGGATATCTCCGCGGAGGGAACCGATCTCGCAAGTGGCGAATTCCACCGGGGTCCCAGGGTCTCTATCCAGGCCTAGGTGCACTGGTACCTTGAAGGATCCCCATTGGTCCCCCATCGAAATGAGGGGCCGAGATGGAATCGCGGGTGAATTCCGATGACGTGTAAATAAATCGAGCCGGATTCGATATTTACGCGTCCCCGGCTAGGTCCGATTCCGGTGACCTAGCCGGGCGTCGTACAAGCCGAAGCGAGAGATGTTAAGACGACACGTATATTCGAATTAGGGGTAGAATCGAAACTCCGAAACTTAGCCTAAACGAGTATATTTTTGGAACGAGTTTGAGGGTTGAAAACGCATCGAATCGAGCCTAAGCTCGATTCAGCAGCGCATCATCCCCGTCAAACTACAAAATCGGAACTAGTTTTACTCCGCTAACGCAGAGTTTATATAAGGATTCGAATCAACTTGCTAGCAGGGTTGCCACCACCACGGAACTATAGTCGTTTCTCTTGGGTCGGGCCATATTCACTCTGACATATGCCCCATCGAGCTGTATTAGGGGAGCTGACCTCCCATAGTAAAGGTCGAACTTTTAGTACTGTGGTCAAAGTTAAGTTCTATAGAGAGGATATTGGTCCCTGCCCCATTCGACTTTTGCTGTGGGTGGTGGTAACCTAAGTAATAGATTTTGATCCGGTATGTCCGGTGCGGCTATTTTGATTCAATAATAATTACAAATTTTGCGGTCTGCTGACCCTCGGAACGGCCGAAAGGGATCGCCGACGGGCCGAAAATACTGCTAGCTAGATGACTTGATATTGTGCTAAACAGAATGTTAAGCTAAACAGAAATTTTGACACCGTATTTTGAAATGACAATAAAATTTACGGCGTAAGAACTATGGAGAAAAAGAAAATTGATATTTTTAGTAGACTTTAAATTTTGATTTGATGGTTTTTCGTTTTTTTTTTTTGACAATTAGAAATGGTTTTAAAATTGATAGGAAATGGTTGTTAAGTGTCCCTAAGTCATCTGTTTGAACCCTTGTTAAATTTTGATTTGTGGTCACGGTACCACTGTGTGGGGATGGAGAAATTTTGCGGAATTCGGACGCGAATTCTTCCATGCACGTACAGGGTTCAGCTTACGATTTTTTAGGGGGTTACATATATACAATTATATCTAGGTAGTTATTCAGAGCTCAGAACACAGAAAAAATGGGGTTGTGCAAAAGTATTGTCGTCTCGGGGGTTAATATGGTTCTTGAAGTGGGGTTTTACAATTTATGAGACGTAAAAAATATCAAAAAGGAAATTTACAAATAATTTTTGATTTTGATGGGGGGGAAAGGATTGCAAGTCTCTTTTTATAGTTATGTTCACGCTCGCTGTTACATTTCATATTTTTTGATTTTTTTGTTTTACTATTTTTATTACATTTTGTGTATTTTATTCACGCGCTCTGTTACATTTTATCACATTTTTTTTTTGATTTTGCATATTTTTCTGTTTTTTTGTGAGATTTGCATTAAAAAATAAGAAAATTTTGATTTTGTAGAGCTCTGAATAGGGAAATTTTACAGCTAGGTGGGGGGGTATATGCGTGGTTTGGTACGGAACCATAAAAAAATATAAGCGGGGGAAGCTTATGAATAATTTGTCGCAGCCGTCGTATAGGAAGGCATAAAAATAACATATTTGCTGACATCAGCACAAGAAACGATCGTATAGGTATGTACATTGAAACTAAATATATAATACGACATGTGATCAGATACTAATTTAAATTTCTGTTCTTGCAGGTGCCGACGATGGAATTTTTGATGGTCGAAGGTATAGATGGTATCGAATGGTGAGTATCGACGTGGTGACGATAGTGGTGTTATATGTCCACTTTTTGTTACAGGTTGATTCAGCACGCCGATTCATGGTGGTTTTCTGCGACGTTGATATGGGTTACTCAGAACATGGTGTCGAAAAACTATTAAAAAATCGAAAGGTAATTAGTGATATTGTAATATTTAACCTATTAATAGGAATAACATGACGTGCAAAAGATGAAAGAATTTTTATCATATAAAATCATGAAGTATTATTTTTCAGCTGTGCTGAGATACAGTTACTTTTTTTTTTTTTTGTTGGTTCCAGGTTTTCATGGCTCCGGTTGGTTTGGTTCCAAATTGATGAATTGCTGTAAAGAATTTGATTAGTTTGAAAAAAGGTGAGGTTTTTTTTTTACACGTCGTGTGTGTTTTTTGTGCCGAAAAACAAATAGAAATTTTCTGGTTAATATTCAAAAAGAAAGAAAAATACAAATCAGTAAAGTGAATTTTGATTGTTGAATTTTGGTGTAATAATTTTGTGAATTTTTGTTTCAGAATTTGGACGGTGTCGAAAATCGAATTTGGAGTCCAAGTGCCCCATATGCCAGCGTCGTTTGGGCTATTTCGAATTTTGAAAAGGTAAGAGTCAATTTTGATAATATTTCTCAAATTTTAGAATATAAAATCGCCTATGGCGTGCCCCATATGCGCGTAGGGATGATTTTAGGTCGAAATGGTTGCCTATATGGTGTTTTTTACGGCGCATGTATATTTTAATTTTGATTATTGGTTTTTCAAAAGGTGAGATCGTATGAATTTTTCTAACGTTTAAATTTTGGGACGGTGATGGGCGATTTTTTGCATCAGAAATATTTTGGATTTTTGATGACGTCGAAAATACCAAGAAGAGGAAAATATTTGATAAATGATAGTTTCATTTATTTTGCCGAATAATAAAAAAAATAAATAAAGAAAAGAAATTTTGGTTTTGTGAATTTTATTGTGGAAATTCTGCCCCATATGAACTTGATGTTCGTGTGGACTAAAATTTTCAAATTTTGGTTCCCATTCTTGATGTTTTCGAGCGTATCATTTTACCATTTTATTTCCGATGTCGTTGTAAATCAAATATTCATAGTTTTTGGAAATTTTTTGTATGTAATCAGAAAGTTTTTCAAATTTTGATTGGAATTTTGCCCCATTTGTACTTCGTTTGAATTTTGAAGATGTTGAATTAAATTTTGAGGTGTTGATTTTCTTCTCCTTCACTCTATCTTCATGTTCTTCGTGTCTTGATTTCTTGATGGTTCTGTATAGGATGTGATAAAAATAAAAGAGAAATTTTTTGCATTTGTTTATGCTAACCTTTTGTATAGGATTAGTTAGCGATTTGTTGAGGTATTGATTCTATTTTTCTTTTTTTTTTTTTTGAGAGAGAGATGAAAAGTTCGAAATGATTTTTTGTGTCAAGTATTTGCGTTGTACTGTTGCCTCGTGAGTATTTCGAAATTTTGGTTAAATTTTGGTTTAATTTTTGAATTTGACGTCGAAATTGTATACCGAGTTGAAATTTTGAGTTTTTTGAATGATATTCTGCCCCATATGTACAGGTGGCGAGTTTCTAAAAACGATTTTGATATCGGATGAGGTTTTTTGTAAATTCTAGAATTTTGGTTATGTGGTATTGATGGTTGAATTATTTTGGTGTCAAAAAATCAATATGTATTTACGTATACATTGGTATTGATGTAAACAAAAATAAAGAGAAAAATAATACAGTACTCGAGAAGTAGAAAAGAGAAAAAGGAGAAAAGATAAAAAAAAAGGAAAGAAATAAAAATATGAGAAAAAATATAGTCGACACTTAACGAATAAACGAAGATATGGGGGAAAATTTAGAGGATTATTTCGAGGAGTCCTCGAAGGTGTTCGAACACTTCGACCGGCTGTTGCTTTGGAAGGAAGGCGGGCGATGATATCAATTTTGTTTTCTTCGCAATTGTTTCTGTGTACTCCTTCCATATTCTTCTGTTTTTGGGATTTCCAATCGGCGGCGCGAGAATTAGTATTTTTTGACACCCTTTAATTCCCAAAGTATCTTCCAGGATTTCGATATCCTGAGTTGTCTCTTTTTTCGAGTCGTGGACGTTGGGGGCGGCGATGGCGATGCTGGTGCACGGTACGGGTGCGGCCGCGATTATGTTGTTTATCTCCTTGAGGTTTATATCTTGGTGGTATAATCGTGTTACTTTCAAGATTTTTTCGTACGGTGACTTTTTTAATAATAGGTTGGCGATCATTGCCGCGTAACCGTTGCCAGCCAGGAGGGTGTTGCGAATGTACACATAGATGTTTTTGTTGTGTATTATGATCGAAGTTTGTCCTACGGTCTTCATTATTAAATTCGGCGAAAAGTATTTGATTTCATTAATTGTCTCTTCAACCGACTCCATTTCTTCTTTTGTTTGTTTGATCTTTTTCTTATTTTTAACGAGTTGTCTTTCGGTTTTTTTCAGCGTTTGTTGTAGTCCTTGGAGTTTTGCCTGTATAGAATAAAGAAAGAATTTAAGCAAATGTCGTTGGGAATATGTCTAGTAATTTGTGTTTGTTTTTGTTGTTTTTGTTTCAGGTGTTATAAGTTGGATAATGCGGCGAGGTAGGATGTGGAGATTTTTGAATTTTTTGCGGTCGAAATGTTTTTTGGTTGGATGGATTATCAAAGTTTTTGGTAAGTTGTGCTATATCGATCTTATTTTGGTAGTTCATTTTTTGATTGTTATCGAGAAGGGTGGACGAACGTATTTTGAAGGGGTTGTTTTCGGAAGTAAAATTTGTGTTATATTTTTGGGGTAGAAAATGATCGGGTTAAGTTACTAATGGCCGAAATGATATTATTTGTAATTTTGGAGTCGTGAGTTTGTGAAAAGGTGTGCGTTTTTGGTCGCCGAATGATTTTTGGAAGGGAGGTTTTGTTAAATTTTTTATGCTAGCTGATCTAATAAACAAGTAGTACATACCTCCAAATCGTAGAGCGTATCCGACATGATTGTTTGTACGGAAAAGTATTGCGAATGCGAAAATGATAGCAGGGTTTTATAAATGGCGAAAGTAACAAAAAATATTGCAAGTTTAAAAGCCGGTGTCGCACGTATTTTTATTTTCTCGAAATTGATTTTGAAATTTTTATCGGCTTTGTAGTTTTGGAATAAAAATTATATTGTTTTTGGCTTTTCATGGTGCGCTACTTGTTTGTTTTCGTGATGGGTAGGTTTTGTCCTATCTTTTTTGCAGTGTTGCCAAAAGTGGATTTTTTGTAGTTCGAATGTTTTTTTTTTTTTTTTAATTTTAATTTTGAGTTCCTGAAGGGTTTTTGTCCGGGATTTTTAATTTTGTGTTGTGTTTTTTTGATACGGAAAAAATTTTAATTTGATGAATCAGAATCGTTTGGGTAATATTTAGTCGAGTATGCAATTTTTTGGTCATGACGGGATTTTAATTCGCGAAGTGGAGGTCGTATGAATTCGGGTTGGGATTTTGGTCTTATTGGGGTTTCCAAATCAGAGGCGTTTTGCAAGTCAAATTGTCTTCGAAATATGTATGGAATTTGTAATTTTTCGAGAGTATGGGTTGAGATATGACCGATAATATCCTGCAGATCGGAGGGCGTAAATTTTATTGAGACTGGTCGATTTTCGTAGGTGAATTCTATTTCTTTGAGATAGTCGTTACGTAATATTGCAGAAGGGAAGAGTAATTCTATGGTTCGGATTATTGATTTTGAGATGGTGTTCTGATTGGTATATGGGTTTATGATCAGTGGTATCGTGAGAGTGTTATCGAGTTTGAAATAGATTTTGTCAAATGGGCGATAGGCTTTGCTTTTTGGTTTTGGTTTAAGGGTGGGATTTTTTGTTACGTCGTCTGTGTCTAGATAAGTCAAATCGGTTTGAATTTTAATAGATTTTGTATTCGTATCCGGGGGGTATGAGCCAGAAGCAATAATTTTGGGATTTTCTAGAGCCTCTTTTTTCAGATTTTCGGTTTGGAGTATTCTTATCGATTTTTTACCAATATAGCACAACGGTTGGTGAAGGGGGATTATTGAAAACGGGATTTTTATTTTGTAGCCTTTTACGGTGCCTTTTATGAAAGCTTTTCGAGTCGAGAGAAAAGGTGTTGGGTGGTCTTCGAGTAGAATAATTTTGTGGATATTCCTCACATTTATCTCCACCGCATGTGGCGTATTCTGCATTATATCTTGCAGCGAGTGTTCGGATATGATATTTCTAGTTTGTTCAGGTTTTGTTTTCAGGATGAGAGTCGTTTTGTTGGAAATTGTTAATAGGATCGAATCCGCTATTTCTGTGGTTTCTGGCGTCGTAGTATTTTTATTACCATTGTTTATATTGTCATTTTGTGGTGACAATATTTTTTCGGTTGTCTGTAGATTCGTCGGGCAGTCGGCAACGTCGGTCGAGAAGATTTTTAAGTTGTCTACATGTTTTTGGATTTTATCTAGCTTGTTATCGGTGACGTCGGTGGAGAAGGTTTTTATGTTTTTTATGTGTTTTTCGATTTCACTCCACTTGTCTATTGAGGATTCGGCGATGCGTATTGATTTTCTCATTTCATTTAAGTCTGGCATTTCATCGCATGTGTCGTGGATGCTTTCAGTTGAAGATGATGAGGATTTTGAAGATTTTGATAGGATGTTTGGTATAGTTTTCGATTTTGGCGAAATGATAGGTGTTTCTTCGGGGTTTTCGATTTTTATTCCAAAGTTTTTTATTGTGGTGTCGCCGATGATGCAAAATGATTTGAGACAGGTATTTTGAATCGTGAATTGAATTTTTTGTTGGGAGATGCCAAAGGTGCAGTTGATGATAGCGGTTGGTTTGTGATTTATGTTTGTCGTAAGAATTTTTTGTGGGTGTTGATCAAAAATTTTGTCTGATTGGTATTTACTTATGATGTTTTCATCTTTCGAGGGATTTAATATTGCTTTTATTTCTATTTCATTTATTTTTAGGGTAATTTCATCGTGAGGTAGGTATTTAGTTTGAATTTTATTTTGGTAGGTAAAGGGTACTAGGCCGTGATTATGTTCGCTGTCATCAGTTGTCGTTTTAGGTGAGGCGATTTTCTCGTTTCTGTGATATGTTTTAGTATTATTAGAGAAAATATCCTCAATTTCTGAGTCAGTTTTATCGAAGTCGTGATTTTGTAACTCTGTTTTTAATTGGTCCGAAATTGTTTTTGTTTGATTGTTGTTAATTTTTTCAGAGTTATTTTCAGTGCCGTGAGAATTTTTATTATTTAAATTTTGGGTTTGGGAAAAATTTTGATTTTTTAGGGTTTCGAAATTCGTAATATTTAGGTGGTCCAGACGAAGTTGTTTTATTGCGTTTTTGCTTATATAACACATCGGCTCTTTTGATTCGATAATTTTGAAAGGGATTTTTATGTTGTAGGTACCTATCATTCCCTGTACTATTGCGATTTCGGAAAGAGGGCTGGGTATGAGTGGAGAAAATGGGAGTCCTATGTCTGAAGATGCGTGGTATTTTACTGGAACAGTTGCGCGAATGCTATTTAGGGTGCCTCTTGATATGGTATTTGCGTTGGCTTCGGAGTTTAATTCGACAGTTAAGGTTGAGTCGGAAGATATATTCAACAGGAATGATTTAGGTTTTCCCCTTTGTTTTACTGGGTCCCAAAATGTAAAAAATGTTCTGGATTTTATGGCTTTTAGCCATTCTGGTACGTCGCTGTCTTCTACAGCATATTTTTGATGAATCTTGACGGGTAGGTTGGGGACCTCTGTGTGCTCGAATATTTCATCGTCGTAATTTTCTTTATCCGAGTCTATATCGTAATCGTTTTCATTTTCTAGCTCGCATTTTTCAATTTTGTCATTAGTTTTTGGAATTTCAAAAGGTGATGAGGAGGCTTTAGGGTTGAGAGTTGGCGCAGGGGTTGAAAAATTTGAGTGTATCAGGTTTAGGTCGACGTCAATGCTATCCTGATTTTGAGTTCTATTCTGGATGGATTTTATTTCAGAATTTACGTTGTCTATTTCAGTTTTTAGGGTGTTGAATTTTGAATCGATTAGTTCGCGAATTTCTTTCAGATCAGAAGTGGTTTTGGTTTTTTCATTCGATGTAGCTGATTTAAAATCTGCGAGTTCGTGCGCCAAGTCTCCTAACCCTTCCGCTAGTCCTTGAATTTCGTAGTCGTGATTATATAGAATGGAATCTGTTTCCGTTATTGCCTCTTGATGTTCGGTGATTTTTTCTTTCACTTCATCTATTTCATTTTCGTATTTTTCCGCTGATGAAATTAATTTCTCTGTCATAAAATCAAATTTGTTCATGCTTTCTTGATGGGTGTCCAAAAGGTTTGAGAGGCGATTTATGTTTTCATCGATTTCGTCATCTTGAGATGAGATTTCGTATAATTCTTTTTTAGTTTCTAGGTCGAAAATTAGGTTATATTTTGCGATTTCATCGCACCATTTCGATGTTTTGTTTCTTGAAAGATAGCGGTATTTATTTACGATTGATTTTAGTTCTGTTCGGACGTGAATATATTGTCCGTTGAGCCAGGATGGAAGGCTCTGCAGATGAAGGAATAAGCTTAGCATTTCTTTATTCGCTACAGAGTAGTTTCGTTGGTGGGGTAAGAATTGATATGAGACGCGCATTATAACGTTTTCGGAGCCCCTAATGAGTTGGTAAAGGACTGACTGCATGGTGTCTCCGGTCACCATGGTGTCTAGATACGCGTGGTGTTTTTTACGTAGTAATTTTTCGGCTTCAAAAATTATGGATTCTGCTTGTTTTTCGTTTAATAGGACGTCGTCTACATAGCAGGTTTTTGAATTTAGATTTGGGAAGGCCTTGAGGGCTGCTTCATTCTGTCTTAATTTTCGAAATTGGGAGGGGGAATAATTTTTTGTAATTACGTTCGCGAGATTCTTTTCGATAATTTGAAGTTTTGAGTCTACGTTTTGGGCCCCGATGTCCAAAATTCGATTTATGTCTCTTTGTTTTCCTTCCGGTACCGAAATTACATTTAGGGTCAATTTAGCGTTCCAGAATGCTGTTTCTCTTTGTGATGTTTTTGAGATTTCGAGGGGGTTAAGGGGGCCTTGTGGAGAGGGTGTTTTATCAGAAATTTCGTTTTTGTTTTGTTGTGTAGGGGAATTTTCCGTTTTTTCAGATGGATTTGTAATATCTTGAATGTAGGAAGCTATGCCTTTGCATCGTTTTTTAGATTTGGGTTCAAGAATCGGAGATTTTGGAGGGGTTTTGGATGTGGAAGGTTGCGGAGAAATTCGTTCAGGAGTTGTATCAAAGAATGGAGAGTCTGGGAATGATTGTGGTACAATTTGTGAGTCGTCAGAATTTTGATCTACGGAGGGGAGGCATGGAGGGGTTGGCGTATTGGGAGGTACGTCAGACATTTTTTTTTTGATTTAAATGTGGAATCGAAGTTTAGATTTGGAGATTTTCTATGCGATGTCTAAAATAAAATTGCCTTGAAAATTGTTAATTTTGAGTTGACGATATGGGTTTTATTCAAGTAGCGAAATAAGAAATGTTTTTAGAAATTTTTGAATTTTTGTGGCTCAGGTGTAATGAGCGGATTGATGGCGAGTTAGAATCAGTGCCAGTGGTATTTGGCGATTCAAGCGAATTTTTACGATGTAAATTATGCGAGTAATACGCAGAGGCGTAAATTTGATCGAAAAAATATGTTCAATGAAATTTTGAGAAAATCAAAGGGTGAGAGATTTTTGAATTTTTTATCCAACGTGTTCGGCTAAAAAGGATTTTGAGTGGTTTTGAGGAAAATGAGGAATTAATGAGTCGTAGAAATTGGATAGAGGGGGTTTTTCGGAATTTTACTTTGCGATAACTGAGAAATTTTCAATTATTGAAATTTTGGATGAAGATTTGTGGATTTTTTGAGAGGTAGCAAGGTGTTTTTATGGTCCACTACCAGGAGTGGTGTAGGAAAACTGATGAATTCCAGAGATCAGCTAAGTCGGATTCGTAATCCCACGCTGACCAACTGGGCCTTACCGACTCTGCAAGCAGAGAGGGGGTTTTTATGTGACTTTGAAAGGGGGAAAAGAATCTAGAGAGCCTTTAATCCGATTGGCGTCTTCTCGTTTCAGGCTGGGTAAATTTTAGGATGGTATGTGGAAAAATTTATAGGATCTCTCAAAAAATCAGGAAGAGAGAGGTATGGGTATCAAGTCCGCTGTTTCCAGTCGTGTCTGATGCCTATTTTATTTTGGAGAACGTAAACGGATAATTAATTTCTCAGATTATCTGGAAAATGCAATTTTCTTGAATTGCAGTCGTCGTTGTCCACGTACTGTCGCAATTTTCAGAAAATTGTAGGAGTTAGCCGAAAATTTCCTATTAAATTTTGCAATTTTCTTTAATTGCAGTCGTCGTTGTACACGTACTGTCGCAATTTTCAGAAAATTATTTAGTTTTTTGCCAGAAAATTTGTTAAATTTTGTGAAGCGGATGTAGATTCAGATCAGAAAATTGTTAAATAAATATTGACGCTGTATTTAATTCGCAAAAGATTTTATGGTGTGAAATTATTTGCTACGGTCGTCGTTGTCCACGTACTGTTGTAGCTTGTAATTCCAAAATTTGATTTTTTATGGAACTGAACGAAAATTGCCGAAATAATAGGTCGTACGTTAATTAATTCGCAAAAATTTTGAAGGTGAGATTATTTACTGCAGTCTTTGCGATCTTAATTATACAGTTTTATTAGCTCAAAGGGAAATTTGCAAAAAATAGTAGGTCGCGATGTATTGGTCGCGAAAATTCAGAATATAGAATTGTGTGCTGCGGTCGTCGTTGTACACGTACTGTTGCAGTCCACAATTTCAAAATTTAAATTTGGATGAAAAAATCGAAATAAAAAGTCGCGGAATTAATTAATTAATTTTGGAAAGCGTAAAAATGTGAAAGTATTTACTGCGGTCGTCGTTGTCCACGTACTGTTGCAGTATTTAAGTTCACAAAATAATTAAAAGCAGCAGAAAAAGAAGTACGAGATTGACTAAGTTAACCTTGGAGGGTAGATCTAGTCAAGCGCGAGTTTTAAAAGCAGCGTTTAAAAGTAGAGAAAGAGTGTACCAGATAGCTAGGTGTACTTAGTAAATGTTGAAAACGACAATCTTTGCTGATAACCAAATAGCAGAAGAGAAAGACGTTAAATGATTTCGAATTTGAAAGCGGAGTTTTATTTATTTGAGTTTTTAGGTAGCTTGATTTGTCTAGAATTGGTCCGGTTGTGAAGTCGTGTGTTTTGGGATGACCAGTTCTATTGTTGAGAATTCAATGGATTGTTCTTTTTTATGAATAGCGAACGCGATCCTTTTATTGTTTGGGTTGGTTTAGGTTCGAGAAATCGCACGATGTTGTTGTTTTGTTTCTATACGGTCGTTTACGTTTTTAAAAGGAAAATATTAAATATAAATATAACGATGTATGTACAAAGATTTAGAAAGTCAATTACTAGTAAAAGTATCAGGAAATTTTTTAGTACAAATGAAGATAATAGAATTGATTAAGTCAATTGATTGTGTCATTTAATATGTCGAAAAGGTAAAAAGAAGTTTGCCGAAATCTATAGGAGCTGTCAAGTTCAAGATGACATTTATAGAGATTAATCGATTTTTAAATTTTGGAATATAATGGGGTGAACGTAAGTGTACCAAAATGTGAAAATCTTGATTTCCGGAGCTGTCAAAGCCGTGATATTATGTAGGAAACGGTCGGTGATTAATTGATTTTTCGATTTTTTGAAAATAATGGGGTGAAGATAACTGTGCCAAAATGTAGGAAATCTTGATTTTGCCGAGAAATGTAATTTCAATAGATTGAATTTTAATGAGTTAAAAGTATTGTTTGAAAATCGTAAACGGATGTATTTTTGAGTGAAAAAAGGTGCATCGATGTACATACATTTGTATAAACAATGGTTTACCGCCACCGTTAAAAATAGAAAGAAGCGTCCTTTGAATTTCAAAGGGGTGAAAGCGTTTGTACCAAAAAGTATGCCTTAAGCTTAAATAATGAAGCGAATATACATGGCGGCTTTTGCACATAAAGTCGCCATGTTTTTATTTACAATAGAATTGAATTAATTTGACAGGTTGCTGTCATCTTTACGGATTTTAAATTAATTTGTTCTTTGTTGTGAAGAATTGATTTACGATTCTGAGTAAAATATTTTGAAAAGAATTGATTTGTCTTTATCGTGCCTATTGTTCTGAATGTGAATATTGACTAAACCATTTGCGCATTGGACTAGTGAAGGGGAAGAAAGAAGATCTAAACTGAGAATTGGATCGCGATGTAATTTTGGTCTAAATGGGCATGCTGGGCCGGAAATCGTATTGGCGCCAACGATTTATTTTTCGGTTGAAAAGTGGAAACAGGGTTACCATTATTTTCGGCGAAAAATATAATTTTGAATATCGAATCGAAATATAGATCGAATCAATGGGTTTTGACTTGATTAAATAAATGAATTTTGAAAATTTTTCGGAGAATTTTGATTTTATAGGTCATGAGAAAAAAATAATTACGTTGATTGAAAATAGTGATCGAAAGAAGTTACTGAATTTTTTGAATGAAATTGTGATTTTTGATATTTTCCAAAGGAGAAAGTGAATTTTGTTGATCGAAACGTTAAATTGATTTTTGAATATTGATTTGGAAATTTTGATATTTTTTATGTCATAAAAAAGGCGATTTCGTTGGTCGAAAGTAATTATTGGAATTTTTAATGTGAATTTTGATGATCGAAAGGGTTTTATTGAATTTCTAAAAGGTGACTATGAATTTTGACGTTTTCTAATGTGAAATGAGATATGATAGCCAAAGAATTGAGTTTTTTGAGTTTTGTGATGTAGATTTGAAAATTCTGATTTTCGATGTCATGAAAAAAGATTTTCGTTTATCCAAAATAATTAATGAATTTTGTAATGAATTTTGGAATTATGAATTTTGATATGTTTGATTTTGGGAAAGTATTTCGATGATCGATGTGATAATTTTGAATATTTTAGTGGAAATTTGCAAATTTTGATTTTTTAGGACGTGAAAAGGGTTACCTAGTTCGAAATTGGTTATTAAAAATTTTGCTGAGTGAGATTTTGATGTTCTTGATCATAAGAGAAGATTTGTGAATGAAAAGGTTTTTATAGATCGGAGTAAATTATTGAATTTTCGGGTGAAATTATGAATTTTGAGATTTTTAGTTTTGAGAAAAAGATTTCGTATCTTGAAATAGTGAATTTTGAATTTTTGGTCGAAAAATTATGATTTTTTAGGTGGTAAAAAGGGGTTATTTGGTTCGAAAATTATGTCTATGAATTTTGATTTTCTCATTTGCGAGAGGGTAGGGTTCTGGTTATCGAAGTATTAATTTTGATATTTTTGAGTAGAATTTGGAAGATTTGAGTTTTTTAGATCGTGAGATAGATTGTTTTAATCGAAACTTGAAATAAATGAAAGTGGATGAATTTATGAATTTTGAATGATGGTTTGGTGATTTTTGATTTTTTGAAGGTCGAAAAAATTATTGTCAAGATGAAAATGAGTGTATTTATGAATTTTTGAGTAATAATTTTGGATTTCGATTTTCTAGGTTGTGGTAATTAATTTTGTAGATAGAAGTGTTCGAAATGAGTGGTTATTTAATTTTTTGAAGGAAAAATGGCCTGAAATTTTCGAATTTTCGGGTGGGTTAGTCCGTATTGAATTTTTTAGGGTGTGGGAAAAATAAATTCATTTCGCCACAAATGGGTTCGTAAATTTTGGGTATAAAAAGAGTAGATAATGAATGCGTAGAGCATAATAAAAGGATTTCTTGCTGCCAACAAAAAATACCTAATTATTGTGATCATCGCATTTTCAACTGGCGAATTAATAAAATTGCCATGATTTTACGTTATAACGGAAATGTACCGGTATTTTCATTTGGCAGATGAAAAGTGGTGCATTTTTGGTTTTTTCACTTTATAGAAAGTGAGACTATTGGCTTATAATTAGTTTTCACATAAAAATGTGAAATATCAGATTATCAGATCGTATGATTGATAATTTGATATCGGAATATATACATAGATTTACATATCCGGACATTTTCATCATTTCTGATGACGTAAGTTATTATTATTATGCACTTTGGGTGCTTGAGATGTCGTTTACGTTAATTACGTTACGTTAATGGCCAGGAGGGGGGGGGTCGTAGTTTTCTACTTTTTGACTCGTATTTTGGTGTGAATTTTTTATGACCTTGATTTTTCACACATTTTTGGCCGAAATTAATATTTTATGGTGTACTTAAGGTACATAGTCCGAAATTTTCGAAGTGAAAGATTTTTATTTTGCACTTAAGGTGCCTAGTTCCGAATTGACGTCACAATTTTTGATAATTGTCAAGGATTTTTTATAGAAAAATATTGATTTTTGGGTGACGTTCTTGTGCGAATTTTTATGGCCTGAAATTTCGCAATTTTTGACATTTTTGCATTTATGATGCTTACAGCCAGTGATTGTGATATGGTGCGAAAAGGTGACATCCTAATCACATGATTCCACATCGTTCGGGGGGCCCAATATCCGGTACCATAACGGGGGAAATGCCGCGTTCCCTTCATCTATCATGTCGCCGTCCCTGGAATTTTGGTGTTGTTTTTACGATGTAAAAAATTTTGTGGCTGTATTTCGCCATAAAGGGAGAGAAAAAATGAAGGAATTTGTGGTTTGACAGAGGAAATGGGTTAAGGATACACTGAGGTTGCCGTGTACGTCGCACGTTTCCGTCACGAACTGTTACAGTGGGGAAGACGTTTTAAGGATATTTAATAGGAATTACAATATCGTATTTACTAGATTTCCGCGTCACGGAAATTTAACTGTAATCATTACTAGTAATTCGTGATATGGAGTTGAGGAAAACATTTTTGTTACATTTTTTCGCTATTTACGGTGTCAGTTACGCCTAAATTTAATTTTTATGCACTTAAGGTGCGAAAAATTTTGTAGTCCGGAGGCCTAGAGCTTGGGGACAAAATTTTGAATAATGATATAATAAATATAGACGTTACCATATGCGATTTGTACCTAATTTTGCGTTTAGGACGCCTAAATCGATAATTTTTTTTTTACCTTGTTTCAGATTTTTTACGAACATATGGTATACTTCCGACTTGCGGATTGATGGAAAATCGGAAGATATACATACAGGATTTTGTCCGATGTGCTTCCAGCCTCTTTATCCTATGCACAGGTGGCCATCTGTGGGAGTCGTAGTCTGGAGAGTCACGTTATTTCGGGCGCCATTATGTAGAGAAGATACTGCCGGACGGGGTGGTGAAGAAAGTGACCACTTACGGAGGACGTTGGAGGGAGTGTGGGGACGGTAGGGTTGTCCCCTTCCTCACGAGTCCTCTGGCCGTTGGGTCCTTCTGTCCCCATTACACTGGTGCGCACCAGGTTCCCGATCTTGCTCTACGGACTTACCTCCCGGAGGATATTTAGGAGGAAGTCCCTTCGCCGAGGGTCTGCGGGGCCCGTCTGGGGTCTCGCACGTTGGAACGAATAAAAACACGGTTGACAGATACAAGCGTATATTTGCACGACGTATTTAATCGTACCTGTATGTGTGTGTGAGTGACGGCCGCGACCTACGGTTACGGATGGATCTAAATTGGCGATGATCGAGATGATTTTACACTCAATTCGACGCCACGCCGCTGGCTGCGGAGGCGGCGGCGAAAGGAGCTATAGACCTCCCCGATCGGTGCCATCGTATTTTGCTGAACTCCATCGTCCCCTACTTCGCCGGAGCTGCAAGGGGGTCGATGGATCGTATTATTCTGAACGTGTGGAAGAATTCGCGCGGCGGGAATGGGAACGACGCCGCGGAGGATATCTCCGGATGGATATCTCCGCGGAGGGAACCGATCTCGCAAGTGGCGAATTCCACCGGGGTCCCAGGGTCTCTATCCAGGCCTAGGTGCACTGGTACCTTGAAGGATCCCCATTGGTCCCCCATCGAAATGAGGGGCCGAGATGGAATCGCGGGTGAATTCCGATGACGTGTAAATAAATCGAGCCGGATTCGATATTTACGCGTCCCCGGCTAGGTCCGATTCCGGTGACCTAGCCGGGCGTCGTACAAGCCGAAGCGAGAGATGTTAAGACGACACGTATATTCGAATTAGGGGTAGAATCGAAACTCCGAAACTTAGCCTAAACGAGTATATTTTTGGAACGAGTTTGAGGGTTGAAAACGCATCGAATCGAGCCTAAGCTCGATTCAGCAGCGCATCATCCCCGTCAAACTACAAAATCGGAACTAGTTTTACTCCGCTAACGCAGAGTTTATATAAGGATTCGAATCAACTTGCTAGCAGGGTTGCCACCACCACGGAACTATAGTCGTTTCTCTTGGGTCGGGCCATATTCACTCTGACAGTAAACAGGACAGTCTGAAAAATTCCAAGTGTGGTTTCATTTTTTTTTTTTTTTGGAAGTTAGTTGGTATATCGCTTTGAAAATTGTAATAAACGATTTTGAAAAGCTTTAATCATAGATTTCAACTTTAGGGATTCTTCAGATTTTCTGATTGTTCAAAAAATTTATGTTTAAATTTTGAGAACTGATCATTGAAAATCTGAGTTTCTAGAGAAGGAAAACCCTGAAAAAAGATCACTTGAAGCAGGATGTCTAAAAGGTCCTGTTGGTCCTGTTTTTGGCTAAAAGGTCTTGTTGGTTCTGTTTAAGTCGTGTTTTGGACCTTTTTCAATGAAAAGTTCTATTTTGTAACAATTTCGAGATTCACCTCGCCAAAATAAATAGCTAATATGTATTTGAAATGTCGTCAGTGACAACACTTTTTAAAATGACAAAAATCGTTCTTCTCATTTATCAAAGAACTCGTAACGATATCGTTTACTTCAAAAATGTTTCATTTTTTTTTTGGAAGGAAACCAGAAAACGAGTCCCTCAGATATTGTTTTTTAAATTTTTTTTGGAAGTCAGAACAAAACAAAAGAAGAAGTTTTAGAATCTGAGTACTCTTTAAAAAAAATTCACCCTCGCTTCGCTCGGGTTCGGTAAATTTACATATTTCCTCTTTTCGATATTTTTTCGTCGTTCTTGAATATTAAAATTTTTTTAAGAATTATTGAGAGAAAAAATTCAAAAATTTTCTTCTCAATCGATTTTTTCTGGGGGAGGGGGTACAAAATTCATTAGTAAAAGAGGTCCTGCTGAAAGTCCTGTTAAGACCCTGCTTAAAAAGGAAAATTTTTTGAATGGTATTGTCTAAATTATATTTTCGTTCAATTGTTTTGTCGTCTGGAGGTCTGGAAAATCAATTAGCCGCGTTTTGAGCTTTATTTCAATTTCAGCCTTTTTTTTTAGTATTTATTTTGAAAATCAATTTTTTGAAAAGCCATGAGACCGATTTCGTTGAACTTTTTAGTTTCGACAGGGGGAAACATTTGAAGATATTATCCTGAAAATTCAATTCAAAACAGATGAGTAATTCCAGCTTACGAATTTCTTAAAATTTTTAAAAGTTCAATCGTAACGAAGAATTGATGAATGATTCTGGTAGAAATTTTTTTCTACTCATTGCCATTCTCACGTAAAATTTTTCAAAATTGTTTAGAATTTTCAAAAAATACCGATTTACACATTTTCAAGCAAAAAGGTACCTACTTCAAAGCTAAAACATCTCTTCATTCAAGAAACAAATTGCACTCTAGAGTATTGCAAAATCTACAATATTCTTTAGTGATGACCTTAGTTCGATCAAGGGGTTGGGGAGAGCTTCTTACGATGGGAAATCTTTTTTTTGTCATGAATCTATTTTAAAGATCCAAGGTTTCACTCCAGGGAGTCAAAAGGAGCTAAAATTTTATTTTGATCAAATTCAACTTGAAATTTGTTGCAAGCTTGCAAGTCGAAAAAAATTATTAGTGAATTCGGAGACTTTCGATTTTTCATTATGTAGTTATTTTATTCTGATTGGATTGCAAACTTGCTGATTTGATGGAGGTATTTTTCAAAATGAAATTCCCAAAGTATGATGGTTAGGTACTTAAACTAGTTTATCAGAATTTATCCTGGTAACATCTACTCAAAATTTCAAAACATTTTAAAATTTTGAAAATTTGAAAAGTTTTTTAAAAATTTGAAGAATTTGACAAATTTTTAAAATTTTTAGGAGTTTGAAAAGTTTTGAAAAATTTAAGAATTCAACACTTTTTTTTGAGAATTTAGCTATAGTTTTCAAAAAAAAAAAAAGGTATGAAATAAATATAAATTTTGGACTCGAAATTATTGAGAGTGAAATAATTCTAAATTTTTATAAAATCAAATGAAAACGTTCGATCCACCATGCGACCAATTTTCGTACGTAAAAACGAAAAAATAAGAGCTAAAAATGCATAAAAACCACTTTTTAAAAATTCTTTCCAAAAAAATGGTTTCATTTTCATCTCAATCCAAACATTTGCATACTAAAATTTTCCTTCCAAAATCAACGCGATTTCATAAGTACACGTTTTCTCGATAACGAGCTCACAAAAAGTAACGCTGGCATTATTTTGAAAATTAGTAGATAATACTTAAAACATCGATAATATAAAAGAAAACAATCCGATAAATTGGATCTATTTAATATTAAGCATAGCATATACTTTGTACCCGTAGAATATACGTATTGCGTACATACATGATGTTTTCATGGCGCGTAGGCATATATGTAGAAATTTTCAACAATATTATCTTTTTCATATATCTACCTATAATTTTTGATACTTTGGAAACAGGCTTACTGTTGGGTTGCTTTTGTTCGTATATGTGTATAGTAAACTGGATATATACGAAATTTGGTAAATAACACACGACGAAGGGAATATTGTACCTCGTGTGTATTATGTTTTATTTAGAATTTTCGCATGGCAAAAGTTGCTGATTTATTACGTTTAACGCATTGTGTATATTTGTATGAATGTAATATCGATTCGACGTAAAGGAAATTCTAATACATGCGTATACAATTTGTAAACTGTAACATTTATTGTGCGTGTTGAACGTCATTTCCTATATATTTTAGTTCGAGATAAATGTCAAGTATTACGAGACGAGAATTCGCTAGAGAATTCACAATTTCGTATGTGTACGAAAAAGGAATAAAAAATAAAATAAAGAAGAAAAATACATGCTTATTATATTTCGTAAATAAAAAGCTTTAAAAATTACGTATACGTACGAAAAGTGTTACCGCTTTTACCTTTTGTGAATTATACGCGTGTATTTGAATATAAATAAGTACGTGTGTGCGGACTCTTCTTCGCTTCAGCTGGCAGGAAACCATTGGAAAATAATTTCAAATGGAATTGATTAATTTTTCATCATTTATATCCTTTTCGTCATCGGACCTTTCTCGTGTTGACACTCATCATTTATATAACAATAGAAAAAAAATCCGAATTTACGTAGCATAGTGGTAGGTTTAGGTATAATACGCCATCATCGCCACGAATTATGAAGGCGTGTTAATAGTTTTGCATGCTTTAACGCCGTGTTCGCGATATAGCAATCAGCAAACTGGCAGATAATTAGATTTTATGGGGTGGACGGCGTGACGCGATGGGAATCGAATTTTTGGTTGAAATTTGGTGATATTTTTTGTTAAAAAGCAGTCGGGTAATTTTCTATTGTCCTGTGTGTTTATATTTATTCGATGTTATTTTTTTATACTTGTACTTAGTTTTTTTTTAAAAAATATTATGTACCTTAGATATTGAACTTTATAAAGTAGAGAAGATAAAAAAGGTTTGAGATTTTTCTAAGAAAGCTAATCAGATCTTATGATGAGTTATAATTGGAGTTGGAAAAAATACGTCTATTCAATTCTTTTTTTTTTTTTTTTGTAAAGATCGCAATTAGGTATATTAGAAAAATTAGAAGAATAATTAGGTATTAACAAAATAGATTTAGATTTGTGTGTTTCTGAAAAAAATTTCTTGTTCAGAAAAATCTATTTTTGGAGATGAAATTATAGTATTTCAAAATAATAGAAAAAATTTAAAAAAGAAATCGTCTGGAAATTTTTTCGACGTTTTTTGAAAACTGTTTCTTTTTTTGATTAAAAGAAAAGTCGTCCATGCAAGATCAAAAATTTGGCCAAAATTTTCAAAATGTTTCTAAAATTGGTAGAAACATCGAAAATTATAAAATACTTGTTTTTTGAAATTTATTCACCCCACTCCCTCATGTTGGGGACCCTTGAAAAAAAAATATGCAAAATGAAATCCGACCTAATTTACAGGAAATTTTATGACCTTGAAGGTTGAAGGTTGTAGGAATGCATACATTGAATCTATAATCATTTTGAACGTAAAAAATCACGTATTTTATAAAAAATCTTTGCTTTCCTCAAATTTGATTTTGAACTTCTCATGTGTTGAAAAAAAAATTAATATGCATTGCATAAAAAACACCATCTAGATATTTCCAAATTTTGATTTCAATGCCCAAGTTGATTTGATCTTATAATACTGGGTGTTCGACGAATCATCTACCAAACTTTTTTTGGGGATAAACCAGGTACCGGATGACCCAACAATCCTGAAACCAGCTTTCACAAATTTGCGAGGTAAAAAAATTATTAACATTCAACAAATAATGATACCTCATTTATAGCATTTGTGATGCTTCTTTCTTTAAAAAAAATGAACTCGTCTTTCATCTTTTACTAACCAAAAAATTTCAATTTTTACATTTTTCAAAAAAAAAATTTGAAAATTCAAGATTTTGAAAAATTTTAGAAGTTTTGAATTAGGATCAAAAATTATCAAACGCAGATGTTGCCTAATCAACCATTTGAAGGAAGTAAAAATTCACACAAAAAAGTTTTTTTGAAATTGGTAACACTGTATCTCCCCTCTCTCGTTTTTCTGAATAACTTGAGTGCGACATAAGCGTTGTCTCCTGAAGACCTAAACGTAGGCAACCCTTCGTTCAAGTTAGCGTAGGACAAGGAGAAACGATTCATCTTCAAAGGAAAAAAAAGTCGGTTGCAGAACTTTTGGGTCATTCGGTACCTCTAAAAAAAAGCTTTTAAAAATTGAAGGACAAATGCTGCTTTAAAAAAAAAAATCATGTTAAACATTTTTTCTAACCATGGGAGTGAGTAGCACTTCGAAAACTAAACAGATTTTCACTCTTGATTTTTTGCCCAACTTTAAAATCGAAGGGGCTACAAAAAAAAAAATTAAAAAATAAACTCATCAAGACATTGATAGTACCTACATTTAAAAATTGAAAAAAATTGTTCTAAAAACTCTTTACCCAACATAAAAAATGATGAAATTACAGGATACTTACTCGCAAAAAACTTTTAAAATTTTCAGTTTTGAATAAATTTCGATCCCTTCATTTTTTATGCTGGACAAAACATCTTTGCAATAAAATTGTTCAGTTTTAAACATACCTAATATTTGTTTTCTTGTTTAGTTCATTTTTTATAATTTTTTTTTTTGAACGATTTTGTAGCTATTCAATAATTTTTAAGGTAGGGAAAAAAGTCATAAAATGAATATTTGTTCAGTTTTTAAAGGAAGTATAACCATTTCCTTGGTTGAAAACTTTTTTCATCCTATTTTTTTTTTTTTTTTTTGAAGCAGCAATTGTCCCTTCAATTTTTAAGGTTGGTAACATGTTCATTTTAATTTTTTTTTAAATGGCAGGTGCCTGATTTATCTCCAAAAAACAGTTTCAGTTTGGCGTAGACGAATTATGGAACATCCTGTATACAAAAATTGAAGTTCAAAATATTCCAACTCTCAATATTTTTTTTATCTGAAAATAATTAATTTTGAATGTTCCCAATTTTCACTGTTCGTCAAAACTCTGTATTTACTCGCTTCAAATTTTTTTAAATTTTTCAAAAACTTAAAAATCATCTTCGGCTGCTTAAAATTTGAAAAAATCATTTTCAAATTACTCTTTACAGACTCAAAGAAAAATGAAAGCGTATTTACTCTTGATGTTCCTCATGTTCCTGAGCCCAATTTTTTCGAAGATTCAGTTCCCAGTTTAGAACCTGAAAAGATTATCCAGTTAAATTTCATTAAAATGTCAAATGAACTCTAACCAATCCAAAAAGGGCCTTCCAATCTCACAAAAAATCTTCAAATATCTGAACTTACGTCCTTGGAAGTTACGATATTTATTCGAAAAAATTGTCAAACTTGATAGCCTTGAAAAATTTTTTATTCTACAAAACATAAAAAAGGGATTTTTTAGTTACGATTAAAATTAATATTTTTTCAAAATTTTCCCATCAAAAATATTGACTACGATGTAGAGGGGAGGAGCTGTTACGAAAAATTAATTGTTAAATTTTCAGGACAAAAAAAATAGTTGACAGATTTTTATATTGGAACCTTTTTTTTTTTTTTTGTTTTGGCTCGTTCTGGTTGTTTTTTACCTTACCCTTTTTCAAATCCAAGATAATCAGATGAAGATGTTCTTTTGCAAATATATTTAATAAGAACCAGACAATTTTAGTATGGAAATGTGTTTAAATACGATTTTTTTTAAAAAAAAAAGATGCCAAGGAACCCGGAAAAGAACGGAAAAAAATGCTGAAATTCATTAAATTCTTCGCATTCATTTGACTTTTTTTATTACTTCCGTTTTAAATAATTTTCGTATGAGAAAAAATAAGCAAAAATGAATCTTGGCTTATCCTGTTGAATATACTTAGATGCGTGCTTAATTGGATAAAAAAAATATAAAAACTGTATATACAGTGTCCTTTATTATCCGCGTATTTAATTACACTATACATATAGTACCTTGATAATATGAAAATAATGCAAATTGCAGCCAAATTTTAAAACTTGAATATCTTATTTTAGATGTGTAAATTTCACTCTTGATATTCTTTTGTTATAAGCGTTACAAACCCCCATTATATATTTATAAATCTTTCGGTTTCGCGTTCTTTTACATTTTTTTTATTTATTCAAAACGAATTATCTTTTGAAGTATTTGCAAAGAGATACGTACGTGTGCTTTTACCCCAACTTGTTGCTCGAGGTTCGATGGTATATTGTATCCAGCTATTTTTCGTACCTATTCGCCATTTAGACGATTAGAAAAAGAACTTGTGTGTTTTTCACGAAAGTAAACAACTTTTTGATTAAAAATTAAGCAATAATGATACCTATTACCTGAATTGTTTCGTTGTTGCTGAAAATCCCTTTTATTCGTAGGTAGAGAATCGTATACGTACAGTTTTGTGATTGTTGCTGTTTTTTTTCGCCCTTTCAAATGTTTAGGTATCTACGTAACATAGGTTAAAGTGTTTGTAAAGTGTTCAAAGTTTTTTGGTTAGGTTTGGAATAGCTTTTTGACCTGTTGTGTTTAACGTATCCCTACAGGATTCTAGAACGAAGCACAGATTTAAATCTCACACATACGGTTCACCCACTTTCTGCGACCATTGCGGCTCGCTGCTGTATGGCGTTATTCACCAAGGCATGAAATGTGAAGGTTAGACACTAACATTCCAACTACTCTGTAGGGAAATTTTTTCCTCTATCATAATTACTTTTTCACCTGATGCTACGCTGATATATTTATATATCCGCGTACTCGTATTTTTTTGATTTTTTTTTACCACGAAATATCTGCTTTTCTTAATGCAGAATTTTCTTTCCTAATGTTCATGGTCAAAAAAAAAAACAGCTTGAAGAATTTTCTACTACTATACACTTTTTTTCCTTATACGAATGGAGTGCCTGCTTTTTGATTTTGTTACGTGTGATAATTTTCTCTTTTATTAACACCTCTTTTTTTTATTTTGTCTGCGTGATTAGGTATCGTATATAAAAGCCCGGGTAATATTTTTCTTTCTTTGAAAGTGTGAAATTTTTATTTCGTTCTTCTAATCTCTGTTTAAACTTGATTGTTTCTTTATCGATGTTGTTGCGATTGTGATTTTTTTTTTGATTTTTTTTTTACTTTCTTTCCTTCTTTTCCACAAAACCTATCACAAATTTGCACGTATTAAAAGATCGACTCTCGTATTTGTATGGTTGAATATCTAGATAAATTATGTTGTAATATGTATTTGTGTACTGGAATGACGTTATTTATTATCCTATTTTTGATAATTTTTGCGAGTGTAATAAGGGTGATGTATTTATCCTCCGTAGTATTCTTTGACTTGTGTTTTTTTTTTCTTGAGCCTGAGTCTGTTTTTTTTATACGTTTGTACGCCAATGGAGACAGTTTGAATTAGTATTTGTTTATGTTATCCCCCGATGCCTTTACCCAAAAGTGTATTATTTAGTACTACTGTACTCGTAGATCTTTCGTGTTGTGGTGTTGAATAGGTGCATGCAACTGTATGATATATTGGGCTACTTATACACGAGAAAAAATATAAGTGGGCCTGAGGTGAGGTAGACTTATTTCTCATATCTTGCATATTCTTTTACTATAAAATTAATGCGTATAATTTTATAAAAGTTGCTAGATTGCGCATGTGATATGAATTTAAGTATACAGTAGGTCTGTGTAGGTACTGCGACCGTTGAAATAATGTAATTTTCTCGTTACACGTCACTTTAACGCGTTACATTACTTCTTATGGGTATATGTGTGTAGTTGTGTACTTTCACGAAAGTTTTTTTTTTTCATTTTATGTGGCGGTATAATATTTAAATAGGGTTTGTCGAATGAATTTTATTCGTAGGGTCCTGGATTTTTGTAGTTGATAAGTTTCGGCGAGAGTATGATTTTGAAGAATTACCTAATCGACGGTGAATTTTTTTATGACGTCGAATACGTATTTATTTTAAGACGGCAGTTTGATGCGTAATTTTTAACGGTGTAGGGTTCCGTATCAATGTGTGTGGTAGTTTGATGCAAATGGAATGCAAAATTTATTGTAATTCCGATTTTAAGCTTCTAATTAACAAGTAGTTGTGTGTATTTGAAAGTAAAAATTTTGATGAAAATGGAATAATCGATAATTATTATAATGATTGCTCTCTCAATTTGAATCAGCCGGAAATTGAGAATTTACTGCTTGGAATAGGCTGAATTGAGTCATTAATTGGCTGTGAAATTCTACTGATTCCAATTAAAAAATTGATTGCCGATCTGAATTTTCATTTTTAAATCTGCGAGTAATTTTTTCCTCAATTATTGAAGTGAATCAATGATCGAGGAAAAATTACTGATTCGAAAATGAAAATTCACTGATTGGAATAGGCTGAATTGAGCCACTGATTGGCGGTGAAATTCTACTGCTTCGACTTGAAATTTGATAGCCAATCTGAATTTTCATTTTAATCAGCGAGTAATTTTTTTTTCTCAACTACAGAAATGAATCGATAGTCATGGAAAAATTACTGATTCAAAAATGAAAATTCACTGGTTGAATCAATGAATTTTTCATTTCTCCAGTGATTTAATTCTTTCTATTTTATCAGTCAATTTTCACTGATTCGAATTAAGAGAGCGATGCGGAGAGTGGCGGGATGGGGATGGCGATTTTACTTGATACACTAACTTTGCGCCATCCGAGTACTGAATCATGGATAAGACCGCGCAAATCCGTTCTGTTTATCGCATCTCATTTTTTACGAAATTTTTTATAGCTGCAAAATTTTTATTTATTTCTTGGCGAGCAAGGTCTAAATTTTTTTTACGAATTTTTTTCTACAACTTCAAAATTTTTCTACACTAGGTTGAATTTTTTTTCAGCTTAAAAATTTTTCTTGACGAGGTCTAAATTTTTTACGAATTTTTTTTCAACTTTAAAATTTTTAGTGACGAGGTCGACATTTTTTTTCCAACTTCAAAATTTTTCTTGATCAGGTCGAAATTTTTTACAAAATTTCTTTTCAACTTCAATTTTTTTGACGTGTTTTAAATACTTTTCCAAACTTCTAATTTTTTGTCAATTACAATTTTTTAAATTGTCTGGGGAAAATTTTTGACTTGAAGAATTGACCTGGGCTTTTGGTCTTGTTTTACAAATTTTTGAATTTTGCAGTGACGTTGAAAACATTTTGTTAAAAAATTGTAACATTGACAAAAAAATTGAAGTTTGGAAAAGTATTTAATACACGTCAAAAAAATTGAAGTTGAAAAGAAATTTCGTAAAAAATTTAGACTTCGTTAAAAAAAATTTCGAAGTTGAAAAAAATGTCAACCTCGTCAAGAAAAATTTTGAAACAAAAAAAACGTCGGAATGTGGACTTCGAAAAAAAAATTGCGCATGCACCAACCTACGTGAAACAGGCTCACGTTGAGAATCTTCGCAAACGGCGCTTCTGATTGGTGGAGTGGCGCAAAGTTAGTGTATCGAGTAAAATCGCATGCTGGTGAGATGAACACGCCTCCATCTGCGTCTTCTACTTAATTCATACCGACTTTTGCTGAGAATTGCTTTGAAAAATGGTTCAAGTGACCTCAAAAGGTAGCCTTGTAAGAGTTGAATTTTTATCTATCTCTGATTTTCGACCTAACCCTCTTCTTCTCTCTCAGATGGTATCTTTTGATGTCAAAAAAATTCAGAAAAAATTTTGACTATTCAACTTATTCTCTTCGAAATTTAGTAATTTTATTGCATTTTGATACATTTCTTCAAGAGGGTTTTGCCGTTTGAAATTTTCAATTGCGAAAAAATGACCTCGAAAGCGAAATTCGACTAATTATTTTTGAAAATAGATATCCCAATATCCCAAAAACACGTTTCTCAATTTTTAACGTAGATTTATGTACCTACTTCGTATATTCTATTTTGGCAATTTCGATGTCATAAGGACTGAAAATCGCTAGAAACCATTTCAAAGTGTTGTTATTTTAGCAGATTTTCCAAATTTTTAGCACTTTGTATGAAAAGAAATGGCCGATTGAAGTAGCTAACGCCAAACTCGTGTTTAGTGGGCCAAAATACTTCGATAAACATCCTTTTCGCGAACATTTTACTTGGAATCTCGAAATTCATTTTTTTCCGCACCAGGAAATTTTACCTCTCCCCCCCCCAAAAAAAAACAAATTTTTTAGTAATTTTTTCAGGATGGTTGCTCTTTACTCGTATGATGTTTTTCACGTGTAAAAACTTCAAATAGAAGAAAAAATTTCCTTTGCTTTATTTGAAATTAGAAATTCTTGAAAATAATTCAATAAAATTGCGATAAATTTAGGGTTAAAAATTGGTTTAAATTTTTTTACATCAAAGGAACCGTTGTACCGGAGGGGGTGTCAGGATCAAAAATTAAAGGTAAGCTAAATAAAATTCATCTTTTACCTGGATATACCATTAATCGATTTTTTCGGTGTCCCCCTCTCCCCCTCATCCACTCACCCGCTCATAAAAATATGGAAAGTTTTAAACTCTTTTAATTTGAATCAATGAAAAACTGATAATTGATCAATTGTAATTTTTGAATGGGTAGAATTGAGTTATTGATTCAATTAGTGAAGTTTCATTTTTGAATCAGTACCCCCTTAAGAAAATAATGATTACTGATTCAAAAATGAAAATTCATCAATCAAATCAGTAAATTTTTCACTGATTTCTACAGTGACTCAATTCTGTTTATTTTGACTGGTTCAAAAGAAAAGGTATGTACTTTTTTCGGGACTAAATCTGATGAAATAACAATTGTGGAAACTGAAAAAAAAAAAAATGTAGAAGATTGAACAACGTCTAGACCTACCCTTACCTATTCAAAGCTTTGAAAACGCATGCAATGTACATAATTTTTAAAAAAGTCATCGATTTTTTTTCTGCGTGGATCAAAGACAATTAATTTTTTTTATTCTACTGCGAAATTTCACTCCTTGCACTCAAAGTGAGTAATTTATCGAGCTTTTTACAGAATTTAAAAATTTTGGTTTCCTGGGAATCATAAAAACCGAGGTTTCTTGAAAATGACCCTATTTTGAGGATTTGCCTTGTTATAGACCGCCGAACTCTAAAGATATGTAAATCGAAAATTATCCAAATCAAAAACTCCTAATTTTTCAGATCTGCTCATTTCATTTTTTAAAATTGAAATTTTGTCAAAACCTCAAATCAAAGAGAAGTACAATTTTTTCGGTTGATAAATAATTTAAAACATTTCTTGGCATACAATTTTTTGAGAAATAAAAAACTCTAAAAATCTGCAAAAATTTCATTTCTCAAGTGTTGGTTACAGCACGAAAAACGGATAGAACGGATATGTGATTCGCAAAAAAATTATTGAAACTCTTGAGGAAAAAAATATTATGAATAAAAATTAAAATAATGATGATACTATTATTTCAAAATCTAATAGTTGAATATTTTTTAAAAATGGCATTTTAACACAATACGAGGTCAAATTTTCAAACCAAAAATAAAAATAAATTTCTCCTTAATATTCCTATTTTAATAATATTATCAAACATTCGCTTTAAAAGACAGAAAAAACAACCCTTTCGAAATTACAGCGCGATTAAACACATCAGCTTACAATAAAGAATAGATTGAAAGTCCTCAAATGTCCGCATGAATTGACATTCTGAAATATTGAACCTAAAAGTTTAAAATAGAGTGACAAGCGGTACAATAAGGCAAAAGGACGGCGAAAGTTTCAACCTAGAAGAGCAGCCCTTACGAAAGAATTTTTTCAAACCCTTAGCAGATATCTGCGTACCTTAGTCTAAGAGCCAAAGCCAACAATACAAAGGTACATAAAGTTCCAAGCGGCGCAGATTCTAGTTTAAATCTCATGTGAAAGTAATGAATTAAATTGGACGGAAGCATTCGTTCAAAATTCAGCGAGCCTACATTCGGGTAAAATGCTGCGTAATCTCGTTTGACCCAAAATGCTATGTAGGTTGTTGTTGAGATATTGAAAAAAATCAGCGATTTTTTTATGCCTGAAAAAGCGCACGTTTTGAAAAATTAATAATCAAGATTTCAATAATGAAACAAGGACGTTGGAGATAACTTGACGTATACCTATATCAGATAGCATAGCGTCGAGGAAGGAATTACTAATTAATTATTAAACCCCATGAATTCTAACTCAATCCCTTATAGAGTTATCGTTACGCATAAAGTAGCAAAGAGCATTTATTTAGATGCCCTTCTTTACGCTTTGCCCTACCAGTTACCTGAAATTTATCCCTAAAAATTAAGAGTAACGTGTGTTTCATACTGGTATTTTAAGATTCTATTGTAAATTTAGTTTTCTTTTCTGATTTTCTTTGCTGTCTTACGAAATGGTTGAAATTTCTTCTCATTTGTGTTAGAAATGAAAAATTCAAAACGACAGGAAGGTTTGATTATAAGGCACCGATACAGGTTTCTGCTCTTGAAAATAATTCGGAAAAGGATGAACTCTTTATTTTAAATTCAGCACCCTATTTTAAAAAATCTGAAAAATTTATTCGATAATTTACTTATAATAATTATTTATTAAATTTTCCTATATTTACTTACCGAATACTTTACCGGTTTAATTTCTCTACTCGAATAACTCTTTACTTAGTCTTTTTAATCCTCATTTGAGAAAATGCTTCTAACACTCATCCGCTTAGACGAATATTTTTGATTTTTTGCGTGTGTAACTTTTTTTACTTACTTACTTTTACTCGTTTTTTTATTTTAGTTTTTAATTTTTTTTCTTCATTTTTTGGTAGTACAGTTTTTTGTTTTTCAATTTATTTTTGTTATTTCTTAACAAAAGGCAGAACAAGCAAAGCACAAATGGCAATTACATACGTATATTACGCCTACATTTTGTGATCATTGCGGATCAATGCTGCACGGGATAACGCACCAAGGATGGAAGTGTTCAGGTGAGACGTTTAAAATTTTTTCTGCATTCGTCCAATTCCTTTAGGTGATTTTTATGTTGCGTCCTCTGCGGTTATTTAAGAGAGGTTGATTTGCTCTGCGGCATTTTGCTCGATTTAATTTCAAAATTAACTCGGTTAGAGGTATAAAAATTTGCGTAGGTAGTGGTATAGCATTCATTTTCAAGGTAATTTATAAAATTTTCATTTTTAATACACTAACATGGTGGCTGAGGGAAATTCGCAGGTGAAAATCGAGTTTTATTTTTATTCGTGTTTTTGAAATTGGCTGAATGATTTATTTGTAAAATTCTGATAGAAATTTTAGTTTTGAGATGAGAATCCGGTTTGAAAATTTAATTGTTATAAAATTTTTTTAGTGAAACGTGAAAAAAAATTTGGTGAAAAATGAAAAAATATGTCAAGTTAATTCTCTTAGTGGAAAAAAATTGTAAAATCATGATTTAACATCGAGTGTATTTTCGGTATTTTCTTTCAAAATTTAAGATCGAAATGTTCCCTGTTAAGTCTCAACTTGAGGTAGGCAGTGGGAAAGGGGAAGAGAAATGAATCAAATGCTCCAATTACCTATTAAAAGTTTGTGAAAAAAATTCAGTCAGTTTTATATCAAAAAGTAGAAAAATGAAAAATATCTCGAAATTTTCAAAACGAATAAAAAATTAAGAAACATCAGAAATTAATCTCACAATTTGGTAGTTTAATAAAAAGTCATTTGAGTCATAGGTAAGTTTTTTGACCCGTTTTTTTTTTGCCAAAATTATAAATTGTGAGCTTGGATGTACAAGGTGACTTAAAATTTCCAGAACGCAGAAATTGATTCGTAAAAGAAATTGTAAGGGCCAGCAAATAATGAAATCCAATTGGCGACATAGCTGAAGCTCCATTCCCTTCAAAAAATATGAACTCATCTCCCATTGTTCATAAATCACTAAAAAATTTTCAAATTTTTCAAATTTTTCAAATTTTTGAGTTTTTCAAAAAAAAAACCCTCAAAACTCAAAATTCCGAAAATTTCTAAAATTGAGATAATTCAAAAACTAATATTTGCATATGAAAGGTAATTGAACACGGATCAAAAATCAATGCTTACCGATTTTGCCTAATCAATAATTTGAAGGAATAAAAATTTACCAACAAAATTGAAATTTTTGTAAAATTGGCAACACTGCCTCCCCCACTTGACCTCTCGCGGATATTTTGAGTACAGCGTTGGCAGTGTCCCTTGTCGACCTACATGTAGGCAACCCTTAATTCAGATCAACGTATGAACAATATGGAACGATTCCACTCTAAATTACGAAAAAATCGTTTCGTTCCGGAACTTTTGGGTCACCCTGTAGAAACCCTCCTTAGATGTGAAAAATTAGTTTTTGAGTTGAGGTTCTCCCCTGATTCTACTTTTTCAGGTAATCCTAAGATCAGTGTTAACTCAAAAAAAAACAATTTTTGATCCCTGAGGGTGATTTCTGTACCCTGGCTCACACAATTATGTTCGGTGTTGCTTTCTACTAACTTCATAAGTTGCACTTGAATTTTATAAATCCAAATTTTAGATCTCAGAGTTATTAAATAATTTGTGAGGCAAAAAAAAAAACAATTTTCATAAAGAGCTCTCAACTCGTATTATGATTCTCCCCTCCCTTTTTGGAACCATAAATTTGTTCAATAAGTTATCTACATTTATTTAAGTGCAGTTTTCAAAACGAATTTTACTCGAAGTAATTTTTTTATCAATGTATAAAATTATTCAGCCTGTTTTTCAAGTACAAAAAAATATTTGAATTTCATTTTCTAGAATTGTTTTTTTAGCAGTATCCATAAGATGTTAATGGACTAAAATTGTACTATTTTGTACTTAGCTACTTACATTTTTTATTACCTTACTAAATTATCCCGGGTGAAGTTTATTTAGTATTAAAATAATGTTACAACATTTTCAATAATTTTTTCTTTGAAATTTTTTTTTGTAACTTTCTTTCGTACTTACTTATTTAAATTTCACTGTATTTGTCTCTATTTAATTACCCGATGGTGACGGTATAAATTATCATTTTAAGGAGGGAAAATCAGGATATAAGTCATTGTCTAAAAGAAGGAGGATTAAAACTTGAAGCTACGAAAACTTTCCTCTAATTTCGTGTTTTAAAAATTCCAAGTGAAAAAAATATATAGGTACAGCCATTGGCTTTTTCTACGGTTAAGGTGACTGAAAAAAGTTGATTTATTTTCATTCTTTTTAATTTCCATGAAACTCGTACCTACCTTCTTTTTATCGAAATTTTGTTGACTTTTTTCCCGTTGAAAATCATCTCGGTTTCAAAAAGAATATTCCTTTTCGCAAAAATATTCCCAATTGTGGTGTCCATGAATCGTTTGCCAAACTTAATTTTCTGAATATAACCGGATGCCACTGAAAAAATTGAGATGAACATGTTGCCGATCTTAAAAATTGAAGGGGCAAATGCTGCATTTAAAAACATCATGTTGAAAAAAATTTTCTATCATTGGGATTGGTAGTACTTTGAAAACTGAACAAATTTTCACTTCGTGATTTTTTTGCCCAACTTTAAAATTGAAGAAGCTACAAAAATATTATTCAAAAAATTTCTAAAAAATGAACTAATCAAGAGAATTGCGGTTTTCTCAAAATGAATGGGCTTATCCATTCCCTTGATTAATCAATTTTTTAAGAATTTTTCTGAACAATTTTTTCTATAGCCCCTTCTATTTTGAAGTTGAGCAAAATCATGACGTGAAAATTTATTAAGCTTTGAAAGTACAATCTATTTACACGTTTAAAAAAATTTCTACGGTATAGATCACATAACTTTTTGTACACTCTTTTGCCTGCTAATTTAAAGTAGGCTTTTGGGATTTTATAAAATTGAAGGTAATTTGAAATGAGAAACTCTACAATTTTCGAGATGATTTGTAAAATACTATTCATGATTTTCTCGTTGCTTCGAATATTTTACAAAAAAAGTGAATTTGAAAATTATTAGATTTTTTTGTTCGAACTCAAAGATTTTTGAAAATCATTTTTTTTTTTTTTTTTTGTAAAATATCTTATGTAACGAGAAAATTATGTAAGTAAGTATCTGATTTTATAGACTTTCTCAAAAATTGTAGATTTAAAATTTGAGCTAACTAATTTTCCAAGTTTTATCTCAAGTACTCTCATTTAAATTTGTTCTCCTAAAATGAGTTTGGTTTTTTGACGGGGGGGGGGGGGGTGTACAATATTAATTTTGAAACGGTCATGCTGAAAGCCCTTTCCAAGGTCCTTCTTTTGGAGTTTGAGATTTTGTTAGACACCCTGAATTGATAGGCAATGAGAATAGGTGTATCACGGAAAAAACAGAAGTTACGAAAACAAATACATTTTACCCAAAAAATAATAAATTTCATCAAAATAATGAATTTTAATCAAAAAATTATAAAATTTATTCAAGAAAAATAATAACGCGTCCCAATTCACAAAACAGGTGAAATTTGTTCAAAAAAATAATATTTTTTATCAAATAAAACATTTTTTATCAAATAAAATAATATTTTTTATCAAATAAAATAATATTTTTTATCAAATAAAATAATATTTTTTATCAAATAAAATAATATTTTTTATCAAATAAAATAATATTTTTTATCAAATAAAATAATATTTTTTATCAAATAAAATAATAAAATTTGTCAAAAAATGAATAAATTTTATCAAAAAAAAATTTGTACTTATTCAAAAAAAGAATAAATTTTACCTATTTTGTGAATTGGGACTCGTAATTATTTGTTTTGGATAAATTTTATTATTTTTTTCAGTGTAGGAAAAGTTATGGGAACTATATCCTTGATGTGATTTTTCTGGAAGTAGCATTCGCCCCTAAAATTTTCATGGTAGGCAATACGTACATTTTTAGTTTTTAAAATTAGGATCCAAAAATAAAAGTTTGACGAACGATTCACAGAACACCATAATGAATAAATTGGCCAAATTTTAACACCCCTACGGTAATCAATTCGCATACCCCAGATATCTCAGTTCAGCTACATATTACATACGTTTGACACAACTGCTAATATTTCAGTCCATACTGGTGGCAATTTTATCCGGTCGTAAATCTTTTTGAAATTATTGCAATTTGATTAGTGTACGGGTACGTGATGCACTACCTACGTGAAAAACATGGAAAAAATATTGGACGTAAATCTTCCATCTGATACGTTTGGTATTCTTTAAAGCAAGTGTTTAAAAAAAATTTGATTTATACGTAGGTATTCTGTTTCGGCGAAAAATTTCTTCATGATAATTTAAGTTGGCTTTTAACAAAAAGGTTAAATGAAATTGATTTTAAAAAGAATAAATATTCGACCGAACACGGGTACTAAATGATACAGGAGGAAGTCTGCGGTACGCGTATTTTTGATTTATTACTTCGTAGGTAACCTCACAAATTATCAGCCTGTGACAAAAATGATAAAGGTGACATTTTTATAATACGTTTGCGGATATAAATAAGCTACCTGCGTTACCAATACATATATAGGCTCGTATAGCAACCTGTAATGTATTGATACAGCACTCAATAAGTAGATAGTCTGAGGGTATATATCTAGTCGGTATATTAATCTTATATCCTGCTACAAGTTAAACCTTTTTAAAAAAAGAATGGAAATAAACCTCAGCCTAGCCCAACTCTTTTTCATAGGTATTTTATTACCCAGTTAATGAAAAAATTCCAAGATTAGGAAGATGAGCAAAGGTCACCATGCTTCATCATTTAAATTTTTTCAAAAAAGATCCAGTTTCGCGAACAAAAAATAGAAAGCAAGGAATGAAAATAAGAAAGTGAAAAATATCGAGCATTTATCAGACGCGTTTTCTTTTTGTTATAATTTTACGCTTTCGAATGAACGACGAGCGTTTATGAAGACACACAATCAAAATCTCGGGGCGGCAAATAATGCCATAAATGAACGAACGAATAGGTCTACGTTTCATCAAACATGGCTAAAATGTAAATTCCAAAGAGAAATTTTTTTCTGGTCTTGAGAGTTTTAAGGATGTAATTTTTCATCGAAATCCAGCTCTCTGTATCTCTGTCATATTACAATGATTATTTGCACGAGGTATCTTTTAGTATATCGTACCTTATTCGTCAATAGGATATCTACAAAATGTTATCATTAGCTTAGTTTTTCACTTTTCTCGTACCAGAAAATAAATTACATCGAGCTCCGTAAAGGGTAATTAATGTGCCAATATTATTCATAAAGTCTTTTTTCGTATTCTTGAAATGGTCTTGAAAAAAAAAAGGCATCGTATGATTGATGATATTACTTATTCTGCTTTCGATCACTCAAACAATATAATTCCTTTATGGCGAAAATAATACTAATATTTTTGACGCGAAATGAACAGATAAAAGAATGAAACTGTAGACAGATATTTTTTCACAATAGTCGAGAGAATACAGTAAATTGAAAATTTTGCTGGCTCGGAAAGGAAATACAGAGCAGGGATGAGATATCTGCGTGATGATTTTATACCTTCTGGTGCCAATAACACGTGTATTATAACACGTGTATATTGAAACGTGTCACAATATGTCACGTGCTGTGGCTGTGGCATTTCGTACGACATGGTTCGGATATTATCGGAGCCAAGTGAGAGTGACAGGTTTGGGAATAAGTACGGTGCAATTTTGGCTGAGAAATTGGAGGATTTTTAAATTGGTGAAGTCTATTCGAAGGGGAATAGATTGAAGGACGAGGATGGTCTTCAGGTTTGACTGTGGTGTTTCATTATTGAGTGATTCAGGCGTATTGTTAGCGTTGTCGATGGGATTTTTTTAAAAAAAATCGACATTTTTCGAATATCATTTTTTAAAAAGTTGTTTGTTTTTTCAAGGAAATTATTCCTATCAATTATCAGACCATCTAAATAAATAAAAAAAAAATATTCCCATTTAAAGATTTCACTTTCCAAAAATTTCAGTTCTTAAAATCATTGTTTTTTTTAAAAAATTTAATTGTTTTGAGTTTCCCATTAAACAAAAAAAAAGGTTTTATCATACCTATTTCAACTTATCAATATCAAAAATGATTCTAAAAAGTTTCAGTTCTCATTTCCAGGGTGTCTAACAGGTCCTTCCGGTCCTTATATTAGCCGAAGGGTCCTTTCGGTCCTTCCGAGGTCCTTATATTGAGCAAAAAGCCCTTCCCATTTTTAAATTTTGAGATTCACCCGCCAAAAACTAAAATAAATCACTAATATATTTGAAATGTCTCTGGTGTAAATTTTGTGTGAGATGATGAAAGATGATATGAGTGCTTGAAAAAAGTTCAGCTTTTGAATGCTCTTTTCTCTAAAAATTTTCGCCCTCGCTTTTGCTCGGGCTTAGTAAATTCACTCAATAATTCTATTTTCAAAATGATAGTATCCTTTCCCAGCCTAGACAATTGATATTTTCAAGTGAAGAAGTTGTCTTTCTCATTTATCGAAATACTCGTAACAATCTCGATTGCAATTTTCAAAAATGTGATTTTTTGAAAGGAGAACAGATTTTTTTGGAAGTCTAAACAAAACCCGGGAAAAAGCACAAATTTTACCTAATGAAGAAATTTTTAAATTCTGAAAGAATGCCCTTTTTTTCAAAATTTTTCGCTCTGGCTTCGCTTAGACTCATTGAATTTATTTTTTCTTGAAATTAAGTATGGTAAAAACTCTCTTCCATCTTAATTAATGAAATATTTTGAAACAGAAAAAATTTGTCATTCTAAAGTGAGCTTGATTTTTTTTGTGGCGGGGGGGGGAGGTCGTTCAATATTGATTTTGAAAAGGTCATGTTGAAAATCCTTCCAAGGTTTTTCTTTTTGGGTTTGAGATTTTGTTAGACACCCTGGTGGTGTTAATTTTCCAAAATTTGTTTGAGTTATCGATTTTTGATTTTTTTTTGAGGAGAGGGGTATAATTTTCATTTTGAAAAGATCGTGCTAAAGGTCCTTCCGAGGTCCTTCCCATGGATTTTCTAGACACCCTGATTTTCCAAAATTTTGGTTAAAAACAAACTTAGAGACAGAGCTTCTAAATAGCTCAAAATCTACTTCAAAAAATCTCAATCTTGTTTAACATTTTTTTGTCACATTTTATTGAGTTTTCATCAAAAATTTGGAGTGAAATTCTAAAAAAATTCCGTCATTAATTATTAAAGAAATGAGATTTGATTCTTTTTCTACTGAAAAACTTTCCCAGAAAGTTTATCACTTTCGAAAAATTTTCCATTCATTCATTGATTTTTCCGACTAAAATATAACTTTGTCATTATGAAGAAGAAAAATTGCTCCCTCCGTCTCCTCTGCCCTCTAAAAACTCAAGCTGTGCCTGCTCCATATTCATTTTTTAAAAAATAGATTTAAACAAAATAAGAAATTTATTTTTTCTATATCTACTTATCTGTAACAGAATTTTGAAAAATTGATTCAATTTGGTTCTCAAAATTCTAAAAAGTGGCTCAATAAAAAAATTGGATAGAATCTTGGAATTTCTGGCGAAATTTCACGTCACTAGGTTTAACCTTAATTTTTTGAAGTTGATTAAAAATTGACTCAATTTGAGACTCAATAAAGTTTTGAATGGCATTTCAAAATTTTTGAATAAATTCTATCCCTCTTTCATTGGTCAAATGCTAATTCTAAATGGGATAATAATGTTCATGGCGAAATCAAACACTTTCTTGTTGAAAACCACCACATTTTCACATTGTTTTTGACCATTAGGTAATTAAAGGGAAATAAAAAATCCTAAAGGTTTTTACCTTGTACATATCTGGGAAATTACATAGAAAATTTTCTGTAACTTGGGTGAAAATCGATCAAAATTCAAAAACGTTGGAATCCATCGAAAATTTCACGAGCAAAACATTATTGATAGAAATTAAATAAGAAGTTTGAGCCCTAAAATGAGTCAATTTTTGTGTATTTGCAAAGAATTTGCATATCTAGAAATTTTAAAATTCCATTCAAAACTTCTTTGGGCCGCTTTCAAGAATTTTCACCTGAAATTGAGTCAATTTTCGATCAATTTCAAAAAATTGGCATGAAACCTATAAAAGTGGGGTGAAATTTCGCCAGAAATTCAAAAATTCCATGTAAAACTTTTTTGAGCCACTTTTGAGGAACATTGAGGGTCACATTCGACCAAGTTTGGGTCTAGATTCCAGAAGTGGTTTGGCCATCACAACAGGGAAGATTCTTCCAAATAAAATAACTTTATCAATAAGTACCAAATCACCTTCCATTCTTTTGGCGTTCTTTGGAATAATAATACCAAAAAAAGATACGAAAATGTAATAACTTTTTTAAAAAAAATTCTATGTGATGAGAAGAAAAAAATCTCTTGACGTGGTTGCAAAATTATAATATTTTTTGTACTTTTTAAAGAGCAGTAGCCTTACGAAAAAATTTTGAGAGGAGGGATATTGAATAGCAACTTTTCAAACCATGGAAGTAGAAACCTCTCAAAAAGCATCATTTTTTCATCTCCTGTTATTACAAAAATAGGTATTTTCGCTGTTCGCTTTTGTACGCTGCAAATTAATTTTTTAATCAAACTCTATATTCGATTTTTTTTCTCATCACTGACCAATGACCATGTCACAGGCATCAAATTACATTCAATTTTTATGTTAATTAATCAGTTTTTCCCCGTATAAAAATAGGTTTATTGAATTTGTTCGATACAAATTTGCTTACACAAAACGTTAGATTCTATTAATTCTATTTTAATAATTTAAAAAATTTCCACAGCATGTACACGACTTTTAATAATGACTGCTGAAAAAAAAAATGCTTGTAGCTTTTAAACAGTAATTAATTTCGTTTGGTTGTATAAACCTGGCGGTAAACTATTGTTGAAATTTAATCGAATGTGTAATATTGTGAGAGAGACGAAGAAAAAGCGAAGGTATATAGGTTTTCGATACATTAGTGTTGTAATTTTTAAGGGTAATCCTTTGGTAGCGCGATAGACTGAACATTTTTTACGATACATTAATTTTTAAAAATATCTACGTGAGAATATTCGATAGAACGATTTTCTACGATATCTTCTCTCGAGCGTATCAATCTGCTGGGAATTGAAGAACTACCTATATATGTTAACTTTATTGGGTTACAGCTTCATTATGTAGTGCTCTTCGTATCGTCTTTATTGTAGATTTTTCTTTTTTCTTTTATCCGTTCAATGAGTTGACTACGTTTTGCGATAATAAAAACGAACGAAATTTATACCGGGGCTGTTTTTAGCTTAAACTTGAACTTAAATTGGCCGTTGAAGTAACTTAAAAGAAAAAAAAAAGAATTAACAGTAGGTTTCTTTTTGAAAGTTTCTGTAACTGACGTGGAAATAATAATAATAATGATAATGAAAAGCAATATTTTTCTTCTTCGCGTACACCAGTTTTTATTTTATGAAATGCGCACATTAAAGGGGTTTTTTCGGTTATATTCTTGTTTCGCCAAGTTTTCTTGTAAAAGATCGACTCTTTAGAAGTTTTAGAAGTATAAAAAACTACCTACCGGAGCCCTTTTTCTCATTAAAATTTTTCAAAATTTAAAAAAAATTCTCGTTTATTTTTAATATGCGGGATCGAATGCAGTGTATTTGTGTGTGTTTTTACCTAAACTTTGGTCGAATTACCAACTTTCGAAATTTTTCAAGCTGTTCGTTTACTTTAATCAAGTTTTTTTTTCTTCGTGTTTATTTATTAATATTTTTTTTATTAGTTGATGTATTTATGCTAATTAGAAATAGTATTTTTCAATATCACCTTATTTCTAATTGGCCCATTAAAGTCGGTTCAATGGTAAGCAGAAAGTTTTATTTTGATTGTGTATTTTTTTTACTGGCATGGTATGCAAATGCATGACGAATATAGAGATTTTGTTTCTTTAACAATTCGCGTTTTGCTGAATACTTACATTTGACTATGAACATTTCGTTTTTCACACATGAGGTGTAGCAAATAATATTTCGCATTCTATCTGAATTAAAAATTACCTAATGTAATTATCTATTATTTTTCTCATCATTTTAGTCTATTGGTTTTTCTTTTCGCTTTGGTAGCTTTTCTATCTCTGTAGTGTAAATTTTTATTTTAGTTATTAGATTTTATTGGAGGTTATGGAAACGACGCACTTTTTTATTAGATACTAATTTTTTTTGTGCTTTTTCAAAGCACGATTATTTTAATCAAAGCAGGTCTACCTATTGAGTAATGTATTAGTTCAGTTAATTTTGAAATTCTGCCCGAAAACTATTTTATTTTTTGGAAAAAAATTTAATTTAAAAATTGTCAATTGTTTGATGTAAATTTAATTTTGTTTCGAACAATAATTTACTTTTTTATTTTTCAACTGAACTAATGCATTCGAGAAAATAAAAAAAGATATTTCTGTTTCAATTTAAAAATTACCAATTTAATAATCCATACCTTTATTTTTTACGTACGTAATTTTTAATTAATTCAAAGGCGAATTTGAAAAACCCGAATAATAAAATTACGTTTATTTGTGTAGCATGTGATATGAATGTTCATAAAAGATGCCAAGAGAGTGTTCCAAATTTATGCGGATGCGACCACACCGAAAGAAGAGGTAGAATAGAATTGAAGATACACTGCGCCTCGAATAAGCTCACTGTCGAAGGTTAGTGAAAATTTTGTTATTAATTTGATAGATAGATGATTTTTTTTTACCAAAGTAAATTGCTTCGTGCAAGAGTCGTCCAAGCGCCGAAGCTGTTTCTTCGAAAGAAAAAATACTCGAGATGGATAGGTACGTCATAAAATCGAAATTTGGATTTGAAAATTTACCAGAAGCTGGTACCTCTACTCGATATTTTACGAGAAATTTAATTGTTTGAGAGACTTACTTAAATAGGTATTGTTTAACGATCATCAACTGGTACCAGTTTTATACGTAAGCTGGTTCCAGTGGAAACTTGGAGATGATTATTGTTGTGCTGGGAATAATGTATCTCTCAAGTTTAGGTGTACGAAGAGGACGACTATCCATGAATTTCGCTTTTGCGCTTGGATAACTTTTGAAATTGATTCAATTTACTGTTCCTAAGTATCCTGAAACTTATTCATTCGTGATATATTTCGTGTGTGTGATATTGACCTTGATTATGTGAAGTTGAACGAACTTGATAAACGTATAAGGTACCTATAAGGTTATACAATCTTGAAAAAATCTTATGATGACAGAAAATACCACAAAAAATCGTTAAAGTATCTATTGCGAAGTTGTTCAAAATATTTGCAAAAACATTTTTAAGAATTCATGTCAATAAAACAGGGCTCAAGATGACTTAAGTATATGAGAGAGGGAAGGGGCAAAAAATCAAATTTTCTTATTTGAATCAAATTTTTTCAATTTTTTAATTTTTTTCAACTTGGAACGATACCTCCCCCTCCAAAAAAAGGTCATCGGTCATCGCTCTCGAAAAATTTTCTGTTCAAATCTAGTTTTTTGATTGAAAATGATACTTTCGTCAAAAAAAAAAAAACCTAATTTCAATCCAAACTTACGAATTTTGGAAAATTATGCTTTGATCGCGCAAATATGTTATTAATAGGTATCTATAGGTGATTTGAGATTGTATGGGCTGAAATTCATATGGACTATTTTTGTGGGATTCTCTCCAGAGCCTGGAAAAGTAAAAAATTTCATAGAGGCTCCAAAATTTTCCGAACCTGAGAGTTGAAAATAAAGTATTATATACCAAAGGGTATGACCGGGTTGGGGGTGAATTTGGCCCTTTCTCCGATTTTCACTTTAACCCCCTTACGTGGTGCCCCTTGATGTAAAGTCATTCTAGAAAATTTTTTGACCCCCAATCCCCTCCCTTTCGGAGATATGGCCATTTTATTGGCTGATTTTCAAGAATTTTTAATTCCAACGGAAATGAACGAAATTTTCTGTTCTTTGGTACAAAGTTACATCTAGTAGAGGCGTATTTATGATAATTTTTTCAAAAATTTTGGTGCACTTCTTCATGTTTTTTCGGCCATTTGAAATTTTCAATCGTAGAAAACACCATATAATCGAAGAGCGACCACCCTGGAAAAATTACTGAAAAACGTGTTTTTTCATGTAGAATTTCGCTGTGCATTCGGTTTTTGCCGATTCTTTGAACTGAAGGTCGAAAAATGCGAAAAACCGTACAGAAACGTTGTTATTTTAGCAGATTTTTCAAATTTTTAGCGTTTCACACAGAAAGAAAGGGTCAAATGAAAACCAATACCATATTCGTGTTCAGCAGTTCAAAATACCCCGATAGACACCCTATTTGCAAGCGTTTTGCTTGAATTTTCAAAATTTACATTTTTCACTGATTTTTCATGATACGAGCACATAAAAAAGCTGAAAAAAGTTCATTTCGAGATCTCGAGTAAAACAATCACGAAAATAGTGAAATTTCAAAAATTCACAAAATTCAAAAAATGCACTTCAGCTTCTAAAATTTTAGAAATTGAATTTCATGATTTTATGATGTATTTTCAATTCAATTTTAGGTACTTTGAATTGGGATATTTCCCATGTTAGGAGTTTTTGAAGTTGTGAAAATCCATGTTTTCTGAGTTTTGATTTTTTTGGACTTGTGTCATTTAATTGTGGAATCCGAAAAAATATTTTTAATGCAGGATCATTTGACAGAATTCATAAAAAAAATTCCAGCCCCCCTCCCATAAAAAAATTAAAATTCCAACATAAAAAAATTTAAATTCAATCGCGTGTTGAATTTTTGACATGAGGTGCCAAATATTCTGGAAAGGTTGGGTGTAGGGGTCAACATTTTATTTGTGTGGTTTTATTCTAAAAATACCATATTGGGACAATTTGAACCAATTTTGGGTTCAGGGCCATTTGTGACACTTATCAGGAAAAGCTCTGTCTGAAAAAATGAAAGACATAAATTATCGAAACCATTTTTTCAAGTTTCGAAAGTTAGGTACAAAAAAAACAAAAAAACAAAAAGTTGGAAAAGTAATTTACCTTTCAAGTCAACGCTCAAAAATTCAAAAAAACATTATATCCTACAATATAGAAAATTTCAATTCCTTTCATTCTAAATTTTCAATTTTTTTGATATTCTGGATCCTTAGGGATGTGGGACAACTTATTTAAAAATAATTTCTTTGAATTCCTTACAATATTCTTTTTCAGAATTGGCATTGGAAAAAATGTTGAAATTTTTCTGAGGAGCATTTTTGAGTCTACTTTTGGTGCAATTGAAAACAAGATTCGACCTTCTAATTAGTTAATTTTTTTATTTAGGATTTTTCAATCAACCTGTGAAAGTGTGAAGGAATCAAAAAATAATTTTTTCAACATTCTTAACTTTTTTTGAAACGTTTTGATGTTAAATTTTAATGTCGTGCTAATACCATCAGAAAATAATATTTCATCTCTATACGATTGAAAGTACTTAATTAATTTCTTCGATGACCAAGTCTCTCATCTCAATAATCATGATTTTTTTATTCAATCTCAAAAATTACGTATATTTCTTATTGCTTACTCAGGCCCGAGTCTAAAAATTTGTAAAAAATTACAAAAAAAGATTTTTACCTAGATTTAGCATTTTCACCGCCTTCTCCCCCCCATGCTAACTTCGATTCGTCTTGATCCATAAAAAAGAATATTGAGAAAATCGTTTACAAAAATGAAAAAAAACCACTTTTTTTCAACATTGGTAGTAGCCTTTTCTCTTTTTTCCCCCAGTCTTTGGGAAAAAATTCATCTCAACTCTGCAGATCTGCGTTTTCCTTTGTTTCATTTTCATAATAAGGTTTATTATTCTACTACAGGGATAATAACTGAAAAATTAATATCTGGGAATTCCGAAAAGGCCTGCTCTTGAATAAAATTAATAATTCAAATTAATAGGTAGGCAGTTTTGATTCAATTCTTTTTCGTATTTTTCCCCGATCGAGAAAAAAAATTTCTCAGCGACTTTTCGGTACAAAATAATCCAATATTCAGAGGAGAACATTGAAAAATACCATTTAACGCCGAAATTAATAAAAAGCTGTTGCCAGTTGTACCGTGTAACAAATTCTTAAAGCGACATAGCACGCTGGTAACGTAAGTTGTTAATTTTTCAAATGACCTAAGTTCTAAGGGAATGATAATGTAATATGAATATTAGGTATGCGAAAATATGCGAGAGATAAGCGGCGCACGGATTTCGGCGTATTTGGCAATCCAAGTTAGATTTAATTTTACTACGGTGAAAACTTTCTCGCACATCTGTATTTCGACGCGAAAGTTACCGAGTAAAATGGTGTTGAATGTGAATAGCGAACTACAGCGAAATTAATACCCACTATTTCAAGATTTTTTTTTGTCCCATTGCGAAAGTGTTGGGAAAAATGCGAAGATTTTAATTTCAACCTACATAAGATAAATTTTTCGGGCGGTTTTGGGATTGAACTCGTAAAATACATCCATTAGCTACAGATGGCTTAACTGTGAAGGCTTTTGCGAGCATTTACGGCGAAAATTCCGGTAAAAATGGCGAGATTGTAAAAAAAAACATACAGATTTAAAACGCGAATGAATAAAAAATGTATCAGCGATTTTTGCCAATCGAAAAAAAGTACTCGAATAACGACTTTTATAGCCGTTTTTCCCTCCAGCACCAAATACCAAGCTGGTTGTAGGTATACCTAATCGTTAAACATTTTACAATTCCTAGTTTTATGTTTTGGTTCGGCCCGTCTCGTCTGATTTAATATCACAAGGCATTGGGTATGATAGAGTTTTATTTATAGCGCCTACAATTTCGAGGTAAAAGATTTATTAAAGTGAGATACGTGTATTGCTGCGGAAAAAGACGCATCAAATTATAGAACGAGTACTTCAGGTACTGTATCCATTAAAATAGACACTTTTTTTTTCGCACTTTTGAAAATCCCAAGAAGGTATTACTTTTGACGAGAAATTCTAAACCTTATAAGCGAATTAAAATTTACATTGTTTTTTTCTCCTACGTATAAAAAGATGGCTTCATCGTTTCAAGTCGTTTTGAACTTTTTGATGTGCATATTTAGTTTTCAAGTTTGAGAAAAGAGCATCTGTTTTTGATGTTTTATTTTTTCTTCTTTTTTCTCCTTTTTTTTTTCAAAGACATGTTTTTAGAAGCTTTTTAATATTTGTTTTTACGTTTGGTTGAGTTTCAAATATTAATGAATACTACGTGCTACATTCACGGAGCGAAGGGTAATCGTGGATTATTCTCGAGAGATTAAAAACGTGAAATTCACGGCGTAGTGGCCGGGTAAAGCGAAAACGTTTTTATGGCGCGTCTTTCGTTAATTTTGAATAGCTGCGCTTCGATCGGTTGTCAAAAAAGGGCTGAAATTATATCAGGCAACTTTCTTCGCCCTGTTTTTTGGTATATTTAATACTCGCTACATCGTAAATCACGGTTTTACTTGATTTTCGAAATAATTACGCGTAAATTGAATTACGACGAATGATCAAAATGCTGCTGCTGTAGCATCACTACAGATATCGAGCCTTATTCGTCAATATTCGGGCGCTTTTAAGGCTTTCTGAATAATAATTGTGAACATTTGTAAGCTCTGGCGGAGTAAATTAGCGCGAAAAATAAGATTACGATGGGAAAAAAATCTCATTTCGAAAACTTTAATGCGCTTTATTCTTATAGGGTCGGAAATGGCCGAAAATCACGTTTTTCTCCTTTTTCAATTCCGATAATTGTCGAACAAAGGTTTATATAAAAGTTCCATTTAATGGTTTAGAATTCACCATTTTTGTATTTTTTTTTCTGTGTGGCTTCGGATATCTTATGTTCGGATTTTACGTGAAAATCCGAATGACGATTTTAAGAAGGGTGAATTTTTCAGACCGCAGATGGAAAATATGAAACGGTACGATCTTTTATTCTCCATTAGCTCTAATATCGTCGTTCATCAAACGAAATAAATTCTAGGTTTATTCATTATTTCTTAACATTTTGCCAGAATCGAGCTTAGGTATCCTATCTTCGGTGAAATAGTCGATGGTCGACTTTTGTTTGTACTTTTCGGGTCATTTTTTATTTACCGTTTCAAAAAGGTAGGATGCGATGTTCGAATGAAACAGCCAAACCAAAGCCAATAGGTTTAGAAGGGCTTATAAAAAATTCGTTAAGATGAAAATCCGAAATCTACCTATTTGTCTGAAAAACGAAACGTTTATTTTTGGGCTAGTATCGAGTTCCAAGATCGAGAGAGAACGTCTTGAAAAAAAGAGGAATTGAAAATTTGCTCCGAAAGTCCGACATTGAATTGGGCGAAAGTGTTCAATCGGAATATACCTGGATTTTATTTTCGACTTGGAAATAATAAAAAAAAAGTGTATAAATTTAGAACAATACTACCCACGTTACATATTTCAACGTTATGATTCTGATAAATTTTTGATTTGATTTTTTTTTTAATTTATCGAACTCTGGATTACTTAGTGAAGAAAATGGTGGGTTTTTTTTGAGAAATTGAGTTTTCAAAATTGGGAGTATTTTTCAGTTTTGAATTTTGATAGATTAAAAAAAAATTATAAGTATTAGTGACTCATTATTGTTTCAAAAAATCAACGAGTAATTAAAAAAAGGTAAAAAACCAAGTTTTGAAACTTCGTTTGAAACGACCACCATAAGCGGTGATTGGATGTGACCGGTGGGGGGGGGGGAGGAGGGGCGGCTTGAGCTCCAGTTAAAAAGGAATGAAACGCGAATTATAAATGTTCAATTTCCATGACTCTCTCCCCTTCCGCGTTATCTAGAGGCGTGAAAGTGAAAAATTTGCCTACTAAGATTATTTAAAAAATAAGAGATTTTTCCATTAAAATTCGTACGAAAAAATTGTTCCTGGCTGGCCACCTATTCTTCCAAAAAAATTGAAAAATCTTTAAAAATTCCACTTCAGATCGACACTAAGTTTCTTAGTAAATCAGGAGAACAAATTTTTCTCGCTACAACATAATTATTCACTCATCTATTTGAAAGGAGAAGAGTTCATACCATCGTTTTGAAAAATAATACCATTTAATCAAGTCCGAGCGAAGAGAGGGTGAAATTTTTTGAAAAAAAAAACATCCAAAAACTGAAATTTCTTCATTTTTTAAATCAATATTTTGATATCAATTGAAAAACGAAATGAAATCTCCAATCTGATTTTTTATTAAATACTTTTACAGGGGAATTTTTTTAAAGTGCACAAATTTCTTTTTTTTTTGCTCACTCCATTCAAAAAGGTGTTGAATAACAATATTTTTGAGGGTTTTAGCCTTTATTGCATTTATATCAAGTAGGTACACAAAAATACAGTGATGGAAAACTGGAATTGGAACTCGAATTAAAAAACTGAAACTGAAAGGAGAACTGAAAACATAAAACTGGAACTGGAACTAAAATGAATCGTTTCATACCAGTTCCAACATTTTTTGAAAATTTTAATTTTTCCTAAATTTTTACACGATTTAAATCATCTTCCTTTTGTGATTCCTTTCATAACACATATTTTTTTTTCGAAAAATTCAGGGCTTGTCAACAAATCTCTAAACAGAGTGAAAAAAAAAAAAACAGAAATTTAAATTTTCGACGTGGAGAAGCAGAAAATTGAGATGCTCAATATTCTATTTAAAAATTTTTACTTACCAAAAATTGAAAAAAAAACGACCTCAAACTAAACTGAAAAATTTATGTAGAAAAGTGAACAAAGAAAAATGAGATGTAAATTTGAATTTTTTTTTGTTGAAAAATTAAGGACAACGGATGTCATTACCAGGAATTATCGGGGTCCTCTAGAAATTTTTCGTGTTGAGCTCGAATATAATATATGAAAAGTTAAAAAAATGAACTTTGAAAAGAAAAAGAAAAACAAGTTCAACTTTTGCAGAAAATTTCGGATTTTTTTAATACTTATGTCAAAATTTAAAAAAATTGGAATTGCGGAAACGGGTTTTTTCCTCGTTTCACGTAAAGAAACGTTTCCGTTTCCGTTTCAGTTTCTCTAAAAAAACGTTTCCGTTTCAGTTTCCGTTTCTCGGAAAGAAACGTTTCCGTTTCAGTTTCCGTTTCTCGGAAAGAAACGTTTCCGTTTCAGTTTACGTTTCTCGGAAAGAAACGTTTCCGTTTCAGTTTCCGTTTATCGGAAAGAAACGTTTCCGTTTCAGTTTCCGTTTATCGGAAAGAAACGTTTCCGTTTCCGTTTCTTCAGAAAAATCGTTTCAGTTTCTCAAAATTATGCGTTTTTGCGCGTTTTTTGGGAACGTTTCCGTTCCGTTTCCGCAACCCTGCTATCAAACTACACTCGAATAAAATCGAATCCTTGTTTTCAATCAGCGAATTCCGCCAATTACAAAAAGTTTAATATTTTTCGACTACATGAATTCGGTTCAAACGCGTTGAAGCGTTTATCAGGCAAGTTCGCGGTTATCGAATGGCATACGCGTGTAAAAAGTTCATCTTTCGAGCCTAAAGCGGTTATAATTTGTTATAAATATTAATTGTAGGTACCACTTAAGACGACGAAAGGTGCAGCGCGGCTCGCAGCAGGGGTAAAACATTTTCACACAAAATTTGTGTTGATTTTCGCATTCGCGTATTTATCGTTATCGCGTCGAGTAGCTGGTAGGTAACTAGGTATACTCGTACGTAATACGTATAGAGGCTATGGAAAGATTTTAAACCTTATACATAGTTAAGATAGATTAGTAAATGATGCGTGCTAACGCGTTACATGGGGCTGGATACTGCGTATACGAGGGCGGTGCGCCATATAATGGTACTTATCGCTATATTAGTGTAACCGCGCCAGCAGATAATAAATTTACGCGATTAAAATGTTACTTCGGTATCGTGTTAAAGTTGGCCGCGTGTAAATTGAACTGAAGACGTTATACGAAAGGAAAAAAATATACCCGCGTATTTTCCCAACACACAACCATATCTATATTTCACAAGTTAAAAAGCTTTTCAACTTGATAGGTTCATTAATTATTAAATCTGACTGGTTGTGTATTATGTAATCCGTATATACATACACAAAGGTTTCCTCGAATATCGTGACACATCGGAAATATACCTAAGGTTTTTACATTCATGCCGAATCGTTTGTTCGTCGTGTTCCAAGTTTTAAACGCGCAAATGACTCGGTATCGCGAGCAGCGTTGAATTTTTCAAATTTCGCGCCTTTATATACCTACCAGCTTCAGAAGAAGGTATTCGCGTTTCTCACTACCAACACATGCGGATGAATTTTGGAACAAGCGTCGTGTTTCAAATTTTCTTATTGGTTAGAAATTTATAATCACGCTTTTGCCGGGTCTCTCTCGTATGAATAATAAATACGAATTTCAATTCGCCAAATTTATCTCGACGTTGTACTGATAACTGCCATTTCATTTAGATACGCAGCGAAAGCCTTTGCGGTGGGGTTTTTGTCAGCTGTACAAAGACAATGTAGTCGTTAAAAGACTATCGGAAAAACCGTAACAACCATTTGACCCTAAACCGAGTGCGTTTTATTGGTTTCCATGTATTGTGTATTATGAGAACTTGATCTTATTTTAACGATCGACGTTTCAGTTAAGCTCGATGGATTTAAGGATACGTTCCTGTACAATGTACAATATGTCTCTGAAAATACCAATACAACTAGCCGAGCTTTTAGCTTTCAATATTCATTGTACGGGGGAAAAAAAATCATCTCGGGTAAGCTTATTCCGTTATTGTGAAATGAGGCTACCTTCGACGATAGAGACTTCGCAAAAAAAAACTACCCCCATATTCTGTAACCGCAAAGTAAAGAGCCATTTTCTAGTTTTTTTTTTACGTTAGCTGATGGAGAAGTGTTTGAGTAATAATTTTCGTTAATTATACTTTTTACAAGGGTAAGTAATTAAATGAAATATTCATGTTTCGAGGCTCAACGGAAAAGTAAAAAGAGTCTACATTTCCAGCTCGAAAAGCTTTCTGTTCTAAAATCAAATTCTGTACACTTAGGATTTTTTATGGTTTTCAGTTGAAAAGTATTTTTTTAGAACCAAACACCAGGACACCAGGGAAGGTCGTTATACTTCGTTTTTTTTTTCAATGAATGAGGAAGAGGTGGTAGAAGCTTGTGTCTAGACCTTGAAATCCCGTCTATTTCCCTATTCAATCTCTGGAAGTCAGAGACAAAACTTCACTTTTGGTTCAGAGGGGTGGAATTCACAAAATTTTCGGCTTGAAACCTATAAATTTTCTGAATTTGCCGACTCAAAATTCCTCTTAAAACATGTTCAAAAACCGTGAGGGTGAGTTCGAAAAATTTGGTGACCAATATTTCTTTAAAAAAACAAAGAACTTACGATCTAGACGCATTGAAAATAAAAAACAAAAAATTTTTATTTGTGTTACTTTTTTGATTTTCAAAAAAAAAAAACAACATTCCTTAATGAATTCATCTCCTTCCAAAAAATTGAATATTTTTGAAAATTTTAAAAAGTAATTGTATAAATTTACTGAGCCCGAGCGAAGGGAGGGCGAAAAATTGTTAAAGAGAAAGTCATTCAAAGCTAAAATTAGTTCATTTTAATTGATGTTTTTAGTTTGAAGGGGAGGTGATATTTTCAGCCCATATTTTTTATACTTTAAACTTTATATACCCGAGCGACAAGGCAGTCAAATCTGGAACTCGAATAGCGAATACCTTTGACGTCACTGTTCATACCGCTGAACGTCGTTTCGACTTTTTTTTTCAAGTCCAGGATATCTACGTCATTTTTAAACAATTGAGAATTTTCTGAAGAAGTTTTCCATTTTTTTCCTTGTAATTTTCTCAACTGATTTTTTTCCAAAGTTATTCTTCCACAATCAAATTTTTTCTCGTAGGTAATTTTCTCAGCACCTGAAATTTTTCCTGAAGAATTTTTCCATTGTTAAACTTGCATCTTTTTTGAAAAAAATGATTTCTGTTGGATTGACGTCATAAAAATTTCGAAATAAAAAAATCGAGTTGAAAAAATATTGAGAAAAAAATTTAGATGTGGAGAAATTTTTCAGAAAAAAATTTCAGATGTGAAAATTGTAAGAAAAATACTTTTATGACGTCAATCAAACAGAAATTATTCTTTTCATAAATCATGCAAGTTCAGCAATGAAAAAATTCTTCAGAAAAAAATTGCAGCGAAAAAAATCAATTCAGAAAAATGGGAAAAAAATTTGGTCGTGGAAAAATTTCATAAGAAAAAAAATTTGGCCGGGGAAAAATGACACCCGAAAAAAACAATTTAGCTGGGAAAAGTTCTGAGAAAAAATTGATAGTTTGAAAAATTACGAGGAAAAAATTTGAAAAACTACTTCAGAAAATTGTAAAGTGTTTAAAAATGACGTAAATATCTTGGACTTGAAAAAAAAAATCGAAACGACATTCAGCGGTATGAGCAGTGACGTCACGAAGGTATTCGAGTTCCAGGCTTGATTGTCTTGGGCCCGAGCGAAGCGGGGGATAAGATTCGAAAAATTGATGGTGATTTTTACCCTTGAAAAATCTACCCTTGAAAAATCTAGTGATTTTTACCTTTCAAAAATCTAGTGATTTTATACCTTTAAGAAATCTAGTGATGTTTACCCTTAAAAAATCTAGTGATTTTTACCCTTGAAAAATCTAGTGATTTTTACCCTTGAAAAATCTAGTGATTTTTACCCTTGAAAAATCTAATGATTTTTACTTTTGAAAAATCTGGTGATTTTTTACCCTTGAAAAAATTATAGTTCATTTTGTAATGGTTTATTATTTAAAAAGTATGCCGACTTTTTCCAAAATTTGATAACTTCATTCAAAATTTGCCCGAAAATTTTTTGTTTTGAGAAGTTTCTCCACCTTCTAATTTTATAGGTACTCTTGATTGAAGGCTAAAATTTTTTCTGTGTGGGTCCTACCGCATTCATTTTCGTCAAAATCCAAACAATTTTTTCCCACTCCAATCCAGTGCACTACTATCAATAAATTCATTTTGAATCGAAATAAAGCACTTTTCAATTTTTTTCACCCAAAATCCTACTTCTATTCTTACAACTTCAAAGTCAGTGAAACTCGAAACTCAAAATAAATAATTGAAAAGTTGAAAGGTCAAAACAAAATATCTATCGAAAAATAAGTAAGAAGTATTAACTTAAGCTCTTCAGCAAACAAACAGCGCGCCATAAATAATCCGCTTTTTTCCGACAAATCCTCGCTAATTATTGTTTATATAACAAAAACTAATGGACCGGAATTATCTAAAATGAAATAAGAGTAATACCCGATGCTTAAAGAAATCACTTTATTTATGACTATGCTATAACAAGAATGAAGAAAACCTTTCGAAGCAGCGGGCGATAAAGGCGATGATTTGATACGATTCTTTTTTTTTTTTATTGGTTTAGAAAATTAATTAAAAATAAAGAGGGTATAATGAGAAAAAAATCAGCAAGTGGTTGAAATTTTTTCCTCTTTTTTTTTTCAGTAATGGGAATGGGAGTAAGAGTTGGAAATTTATTGAGAATTGGGTAAACTCTGCGTCTACCCATTCCTCTCAACCCAGTATGAAATACATGCGTGAAAATAGATACTTATTTTCATAGTATCAAATTTCCTTAAAATAGGGTTATCTTATTAAAAAGACAATATCTTATAATTTGACATTATTTCATTGCAATTTGAGAATTTCTAAAACGAAAAATGGGTCACTTGTGGTCTAATATGACTCTTGAGTGAAAATATGTAAACATTTAATATCGATTGAATTATTTCTTCCTATTTTTTTTTTCATTTTCAAAATATTTTCTAAAATGGCGTTTTAAATCACCAAATTTCGAACTCCATTTAAATATTCCCTTTTTATTTTGAGTTCATTCTTTAATTTTTTCTCCACCTCTATCTTTAATTTTCAAACGAAAAATCAACAGATGACCTACCCTACTTTTTTTTATTCCTGTCGATGGGACCACAAACCTTAATAAAGGATTAAATTTAATGTTTGAATTTAAGGCTTTTTAAAAAATGAAATAGAACACAATATTTTTTTTCAATACTTTGGTATTTACCTATTCGAGTTTTTTTTCTGAGTTACAAAATTAGGTGTTGAAAAATATATTTCTCAATATTCTAATTATTCTAAATAAATAAATAAATAAATAAATAAATAAATAAATAAATAAATAAATAAATAAATAAATAAATAGAAATACTGTGGCATCTGTCGCAGCAAATACGTTCATTCCGTAACTAACCGGTTTCCAATTTACCATCTCTTACAAAATCGTGTGAATAAGTTTGCCACCCCTAAAAAGCTACCGGCGTAATACATTCGTTTAAAAAAATTCGTTTGAAATCCTGCTTGATTATTTTAAAAAAGATGGACTCTTCATCATAAAAGGTCACCAGGGAATCATACACAGCACAGTTTTTAAAAATAAATGAAACAGAGTGCACAACTTATTAAATTATCTAATAAATTGTCAGAAATGCTTCCTAAAAATCCTTCATTACTATTTAATGTAAACTTTCTTTTAATGAGCAGAGTTGTTCTTTTTGGTGACTCTTAACTCCGCCCCCTCGGGCCAATTAAATAAAAAGGCAGTAGTTGAAAAAGAATTCGGAATAAACTGTTTGTTCTTTTTGAAAATTTAATTTCGAAAAAATGTAACTTCGTAGGAGGTGGAATAAAACAAATCGACAAATCGTTTGAAACAGATTAACAAATAAAATAACCTGGTCAGGTTTCCATCTAGATGATTTTTTTTTTAAAAATAATCTCGGTAATTCTACTCGAATATGAAAATTGAAAATTTTATTCCAACAAATCCGCCGCGAACCAAAATATACGTCAAAATGGGTTCACGTATTTGTACATGCCATGAAACAGGAAAAGAAAAAAAAAACAAACAGAAGTACGTTTTAACATTCGAACGCGAGCATTTGCAGTCGCGAAAGTCGAATCCAAATCTGGTATTGTGATGCGAAACGATGTTTTTGAATCGCACGCTCAACTTTTTGATTCGTAAATTACTAACTACCCGTCGTTTATTAAACCAACGAGTAATGGCTGCTGCATCGAATGAAAGAGAAGTGCCTCCGAGCGAAGGAAATATATTAACATTAAAGTGCCGTCAAATACAACGCGTACTAATATTTTCCACATGCGGAAAACATACAGTTCAACTTGAAATATAAATTATTCATCTAATAAAAACTATACCAACCGCAGTTTCATGTATGAAGCCGTTTCATATCGGCGAATTTCACTTTTTAAAACTTATTATACTGACTTACGTATTGTCCTTTGGGGAAATCGCGCCGAAATTTTTTTTCTTCCTTTCAGAAGCAGATATTTAAAAAACTTAACGTGTAACGAGTTTTCTCTCTTTTTCTTCGAGGCTCACGTTATGGCTTTGTCGTTCTTCGTATGTATTTTTTATACAAAATGGTAGTTATATAAGAAAAGCTGAAGGTATTATAGTCGACTAGGTATTTGAATTTTTAAAATTCCTAGCCATACTTATTACTTATCTGAGTTGGTAGTTTTGTTTGAAAATTAGTTTAAGTAGAATGAATGATGCTCAAATGCTCATATCATGAATTTATTTTTGTGATCATCTGTAATTGTGGTTTAGTCCTATTTAGGTCCTATTTAAAAGTTTGGGAGAACAATGTGTAATCGATGATTTCAAGGTGTAAGTAAAAAAAATGTGGTGCCCTAGGGCTTCAAAATTCAAAACAGTTGAAAATTGAGAAAATTTAAAGTTTTTTCCATCTTGAGTTTAATGAAGGACATTCTACTGAGAAAAATTCCACACACTTTCCCTCTTCTATGAAAGATAAAAAAAATTTAATGGGTCTAAATTTTTAAAGAATTTGTTCAATATAATATCATTAAAAATTGGGGAATTTTTTAGAATTTATTTTGGTGTCAACTTTTTGTGAGGTAGCTACACAAAGTCTCTTTGAATACCTAAGTATGAAATAGGTCACTAAATAAGATTTGAAAAACAATAATAAGAAAGTTCAACCATTTTAACAATTTTTTTACAGTTTCTGAAAATTTGAGTTTACTTGAAAATATGTCGGTACTCGGTACCTATTTACTTCTTATTTGAGGAAAAGTAAAACTTTTGACCTACATTAAGAAAAATAATTTTATTTTAATTAAGTATTATGTTTTGATAATTTTTTCAATTTTCTGAAACTTTGAAAATCAAGCAAAATGTTTCTCGGTTTCATCTTCTGGCATCAGAAAAGTAGGTATCCAAACCTTTGGTGAAAATTTTCAGCCGAAACAGTTCAATTATATCGAAAGAGCATCCCAAAAGAATCCATGTCCAAAATCTCATTTTTCAAATTTTTAAGAATTTAAAACTGCTTTTTGAATGGTTCTGCTGAGTATAAAAATTTAATATAATGAAAGTGAGAAGCTGAAATTTGGTATAAGTATACCCTGTTTTCAACTTTTCCAATCTATTAGATGCAGCAAAAGCCATTTTGACGCCTCAAGAAAATTTTAGGGTTTTCTAGTTCAAAAAAAAAAAAAAAATCAAAATGAACTTTGAAATTCAAGTCCAGTAAATTAGCGATATTTGCAACCTATTTTCTATTTTATAGATCGAAGCTCAATTTCTTAAAATTGATTTTCAGATATTTTACCATCTTCTCAGCGAATTTTCATTGATTTTCTAGTGTTGAAATTGGATAAACCCTTTCATTTTTGAGCTCTGGGCGTTGGAAACGATTGGAACCTATTTCGGACTGATTTGGAATCTCCAAGAATTTTTTAAAATCAGATTTCCTATCAGGACAGCTGATTAATTCTGAATCTCTCCAGTATGGAGACAAAAAAAATTAATTTTATTTTATCGCGTACTTTTTTACGAAATGCGATTGCAAATCGAAATACCATGAATGATGTATGCAATATTATAAAAAAATGAAACTAGGAAGAAAATGAATCTTTTCGTCTATCAACGGGGGGAGGGGGGGTCGTCCAAATTAATCAGGCACCCTGTATTGGGCGATTCATTTAATTGATTGAAACACATTTTTTAAAGCTTTATGACTGCTGGGGCAGATCCATATTTTTTCGGCTAAAATCGATTTTTTTTTTGAAACCACAAAGAATGTCAAAATTTTATTGAGGCTTCAAATCTGCTGGAAACTGCTTCCAATTGTTCCGCAAGATCAATAAAAGAATACAAAATTTATGATTTTTACCAAATTACTTATGACATTTACATATTTTGCAATGCCTTAAAATAAATTTGAATTTTCGAAATTTCATCAAAATTCAAAAAACAAAAGGTCTAAAATTTTGAATTTTCCGGCATTCTTTTTCGATGTATTTTTATTTCATCCCTAAACTTCAATTTCTCTGCTTATTGGGGCATATATTATCTTGTAGAACTTTTTCATATGTATGGCTGGGACGAACCGAAGTTAGTTTGAAACCAGAGAATAAAGGTCGATTCCGAAGTCAAGCCGGAATCAGAGAGTCAAGGTCATAGATTGACTCCGTAGTCAAGGTGGAGTCAGGAGTTGAAGTCTGTAAGTGACTTCCTAGTCATGATGGAGTTTAAAGTCAGGATGTGACTTTGACCCCGGAGTCGAGCGGGCTCCGGAATCTAGATGGAGTCAGAAGTCGAGGTGGAATGACTGAAATCAGGAGTTAAGGTCAGAATATGACTTCAAGTCAAGGTGTAGTCAGGAGTCAAGGTCAGAATATGACTTCAAGTCAAGGTGAAGTCAGGAGTCAAGGTCAGAATATGGCTTCAAGTCAAGGTGGAGTAAGGAGTCAAGGTCAGAATATGACTTCAAGTCGAGGTGGAGTCAGGAGTCAAGTTCAAAATATGACTTCAAGTCAAGGTGTAGTCAGGAGTCAAGGTCAGAATATGACTTAAAGTCAAGGTGGAGTCAGGAGTCAAGGTCAGAATATGACTTCAAGTCAAGGTGGAGTCAGAAGTCAAGGCCAGAATATGACTTCAAGTCAAGGTGGAGTCCAGGAGCCAGGATTTGAGGTTCAAAAGTTACTTCCTAGTCACGATAGAGTCTGAAGTCAGGATGTGCCTTTGACCTCGAAGTCAAGGTGGGCTCCGGAGTCCAGATAGAGTAAGAAGTCAAGCTTAGAATATGACTTCAAGTCAAGATGGAGTCTGGAGTCAGACTGTGAGTTCAAGTACAGAGTCAAGGTAGAGTCAGGAGTTGAGATCTGAATGTTCGGAGTCAAGGTGGAATTAGGAGTCAGGGTGAGAGTTCAACTCCGGAGTGAAGATGGACCGGAGTCCAGATAGATGAGTCAGAAGTCGAGAACGGAAATTAATTGCGGAGTTGAGAAATCAAGATGGAATTAGGAGTAAACTTTTAGGAGTTTTTGTAGCTTTGAAGAGAAAATTTTATACTTTTTTTAGAAACGTGAATTGAATAAGTACATACAGTAAAAAAGATAGAACAATTTTGGCAAAAACTCTTAGTAAGTTGTGCAGGCGTTTTTCATAATTTTTCATCAAGTGCCTATATTTAGTTAGATGTATGTCTACTTATGCTTTGTTGTTAATTCTTCGTCTTTATCAATCATGGTAAATTTTTCATGAATTCACAGTTCATCCCCAAATAACATTTCTTTATCGATCAAGATCCCCACTTCACGAACACTTATTTACTCCTGTGGCTCCGGGATTAGGCAACTATACTCACATAGACTCTGAATATATTGCCCTACTTCCGCAAAGATGGTCTTCCAACTTGAAACACCCTACATAAGGGAATATCTACATTCAACCGATTACCATTCTATTTTGATGAAAAGCTATCTTTTGTACTGTGATATTTTACAAAAGCTTATTCGCAAGATTGGTACCCATTACGTAGGTGTCTAAGTACGTGATTGATTGGGCAGATTCCATTTTCCTTCATGGAAACTTTTTCCAACACATTAGTGGATCACAAAATTCGAAATGCCAGCTCATCACATACTGGATCGTATCGAATACCTTTAAATTTAAAAGTATATTTTCAAACCCGAATAATTCGTTCGATTTTCGAACCAACCAATAAGTTGATTTTTATTGTAATTAAAATTTAATGCTATCGTATTCTAATTAAAGTTGTATTAAACGAGAAAACTTTCCTCTTAAGAGACATCACAGAAGAAAATATAAGAATAAATTAAACGTTACTTGCCATACAAACTACTTATTTAAGCAAACAAAGTTTCGAAAAGTTGCTAAGTTTCTTTAATAAAATTAAAGGAGAATCGTACATCGAAAGTGTAACTAAACACGATATTTTTTCTTTAAACTGCTTTTTAAAAAAAGTTCCCGAACATTTTTTTCTTACGAAATAGAAAAAAAAAACAGATAGAAAAAGCTTCACGCAGTTTATAACCATCTTGGTTTTCTTACCCCTCTTTTTTTTTTTGGAAAGTTAAATAAACGAAATCGCGGGTAGATTAATATTGATGGCGTGGCATTATTTCAAGTTGAAATTGTTATCTATAATTAACAGATAGGTATAAATTCGCGATAAACGAACAACGCGAAATAAAATGAATAAAATAACGGTTTGTAACACCTTAACACCTTAAGAATGCGGATACGGATTCGGAAATACTTGAGTTAGTTAATAATTCGCATTCTATTTTAGAAATTCATTATACGCGAGCTCGTCTCGCTTACTTAAAGTTTTCGCTTTTTCTTAAACCGAACAAAAATTTGTTGACGAATGATGCCATTCAAGTGGATTACAAAGCATATTTTAGAAACCTACTTGAACAAAACTTGAAATTGGGTTATTTTGCTTGTGTATTTCGATGCGGTTTTATTCGAAACATTTGATCTAACTGTATTATAGGTGCCTAGTTTTAAGTCTACCTATCGTGCTAATATTAAGTATACTTGATGCTTGTATTCTCCGGTGCCTATATCTTAAATCAGACGTGATGTATAAATAAAGTCCCCTGTATATAAACTGATAGCGGTTCGAATACACGTTTCATCATTTGAATGTTTGTGCGAAAACGTCTGCAGAATTTGAAGCAGATGTCCCATCTGATAAGCTTAAAGACTTATATAACATCGAGGCTTACGCGATATGCCTCCTCAACTTTTTTTCACTCTACTTGCTATTCAACAGCTTTCACCATGGGACTTCCTGCTCCGAAATTTGACAAAATACGTTGAACGTACGAACCGTTCTCGATTTCCCAGGGTTTTTGTAATGTAAGGTATTCGACGAACGAAATTCTTAGGTGTAAAATTCTCCGACGAAAAACTCGGCGTGTTTTTTCCTTATCGACGTCTTAATTAAATAATAATACGTATTTTTAAACTTGCCAAAGTGAAAGTATAAAAATTTTGTTTTACGAAATATTTCTTTTGGCTGTTATCTCGAGGCGTTGCGTAGTAAGGTTCATATAAACCTATCTAATATGTTTTTTAATTTCCCAAAGGAGGTGTAATTTTTTTTTTATTGGAGATATTTTCATATGTAAATGGATATTTTAATGTACCAGTTTTTTTTTCTTCTTCGGTGGATTGTAAAGAGGGGTTCACTGTTATACCTCATAAAAGTTTACGAGCGAAAATTTTATTTGTGGTGGTATTCATCGGTTTTGGAATATCAATGATTGTACTTACGTACTCGGCCAAGAATCGAAAGTTTTTCGATAAATAATAAAATTTGACATTTTCAAATTCGTTTCGGTATTTTTTTTATGGAATTAAATTATGTTTTCAAATTTCCAATCGTATAAATCAAATGGGTTTGTTTTAAAATATGCGATGGAGGGAGGGGGGAGGGGTGTAAGTGTTATCTGATGTAGACTGTTGGACTGTAAGAGTTCCATATTATGTTTGAATTTTTCTGTCCTCTTGTTCATTTTTTTTGTAAGATAAAAGCTTAAAATCGTAGAGAAATCTAAAAGTTTTATTGATGACAAATGTTGAAAAAATTGACCATTTGTAGTTGAGATGCATATATCTAAAGGAGGTTCTATTTTTTCTTACTGATTTTTGATGAATTGAAAAAGAAAATTGTTCCATAAAATAGAAAAATGAAAAAAAAGTTGTATTTCTTTCGCCGCATTTTCTCTATAAGGCCAATCTGAAAAGAGAAAGAAAATAAATTCAAAATTGCATCGATGTATTTTTTTCATGTGTTTGGTCCAGATTTCATGTCATTTGGACCAAAAACGTAAAAAAAAGACATCGATTTTTTTTGTACATGGTCCCTTCTTTCCGATAGGGTCACATTTGTTGTCAGAAGAATTGGGTGTAGAGTGAAAAAAGTTCAAAATCAGTTCATTTTTTTGGAAAATTTTCGTAGTGAGTTGCATGAATTAAGAACAATTGATAATTGAATTTTTGATATTAAAAAAATCGAAAAAATTCTGAGATGTCACTTTAATTCTTCAATTATTTAAAAAAAAAAAAAAACAGGAAAAATTGTTACAAATATTGATTTTTGAATCACTTTCGAAGTATCTGTTGGTAAAAAAAAATGAAAAATTTGCCAGAAGTTTACCTCGGCGGTCAGAAAACCTGAAAATAGCAATCATTTCGATAATTGCAATGCAGAAAGCCAGAATTTTTAAAATTTTTCCTCATGAATTTTTTAATTGAAGGATTGTGAAGAGGAAATGGGATATTTTTGAAAAAATTTGAAGCAAGAAAAATATGTTGAAAATGGTCAGAAAATTATAGAAAATAGCAAGAATTTTCTTTGATCTGATACCTACTCCATGTTAATCCAAATGTGAGCCTGGATATAGAAACCATCCTCAAGGGTCAAAAAAATTAATTTTTGAGTCAAGTTTCCCCCTTTATTCTAGTCTTTTTGAAAGGACCAAAATCATTGCCAACTCAGAAACCAATTTTTGACACCTAAATGGTGGTTTCTATACTCACAGAATGTTTTTTTTTTTCAGTTTTTTCAAATGAAAATGTTTTTTCAAATAAGGTGAATAAAATTGCCCTTTGAGTCATAAAAAACTGAAAAATTTCATTTCTTGTGGAAATTTTTAATTTTTTTCATCTCTTCTTCACACCATTTCTGTTCTTCCTTGTTAGGTACAAAAAACTATTAGTTTCTGTGGATGAAAAATGGTGAAGTTTCAATTCATGTTCCATATTTTCAAAAATTGTCGATAATTGAAAAATTTCCAACTTCTTAATCAGTTTCTTAATCCTAAGCTTGTGAAAAATGTTAACTTTCTTCTCCGATGTACGAGAAACGTCTTTCAAGTTGGCTTAAATTTTTGAAAAACAAGAAAAAAATGTCACACGTAGTGAAATTTTCTGGGGTGGAACTGAAATCAAAAATCAAAAATTAACGTAGGCGAGAAAATGAAATGACTGAAACCTAAAAACAAAATCATGGGTATGTGGGTTCTGAAATTTATTCATAATTTCACAGTTTTGATCAAAAACAAAAATCAAAATTGTTCATGTTGAAGGGGTTGAAATGGAAAAAAAAACATTAAAAACGAATTATTTGACAGATGAATTAGAATTTTTTAAAGTTAATCTCATGAAATTCCTAAGAAATTCGGTTGAATTTCAAACTTCACGCGAGAAAAATTATTATTTAAAAAAAAAGATTCCCTAATGCAATTAAAATTGTTCTTGATACAATAAAAAATTCTCAAAATTTTAAAATATGTATTAACCTATTTTTAATGATTTTAAAATTTAAATTATATTTAAGCAATGTAACAAAACTTTACAGTAAAAAACTGGAAAAGTTTTGAGGAGTTACCAAATTTTTAATGATTTTTTTTCACTTGGCTGCCCTTTTGAAAATTTGTACCTATGATGGTTTCTTCTTTTTTTATTGAGAACGGTTGAAATTTTTCAGCAAATTGTTTTACCAGAAAAAGGCTATACCTATTGTTCATTTTTTTTTTTTTTAAATTCAAGACCGTAAGGAATCTATTTTCTTAATGCTTCAAACCTTGAGTTATGAACTTCAATTTCCTAAAAATATATCTTAAAAATTATTTTAAAATATTATTTTAAAAAGGGTGCCAAATCTCCAATAAAAAAGTTATTTCTTAGTGAATTGGGCGATTTTTGATGAAAATTCGTAATTTGGGAAGGGGTGATGTGCCGGTTCCCTCGCCCCAATCGAGCTGAAATTTTTTCTGTGTAATACCTACCTATAAAGAGAAAAATTAATGAGATGGCACGACCGATATCTAACAAAAAATATTTTTCTGTGTAAATGTAGGCCACCATAGTACCGATGGAAAATTACAAGAAGGCTCAAAAACATCATTCCGCATTTAGTCATCTAAAAAATTTTCAAATGAATATTTTAATTCGAAATAAATTCTCCAAAAATGAAAATTTTCGGACGAAACCCGCACGTAATTTTTTCCCCAACAAAACAATCTCGCAATATTTTCATCACCGCTTTCAAATATCCAGCCAGTGAAATATCTCCTTCCCTATAAGAAATGATTAAAATCGAAATTGATGAAATATGATGTGCTGGGATTCTGGTTTGCTTTTTAATATTGAAAACGAATGAGGAGAAGATGGGAAAAAGGTGCTACCAGGTGGTAGTATTCGAAACAAATAATTTATGTGACGTGGAAACGCGCATCATAACGGGGTCTCATATATCGAATCCCATGTGCTGTTGCAAATTTAATGAAAGAGTATTTTTAATAAAAGCTTTTTAAAATTTTCTTTTTGCTCTCTTCACGTGCATACGTAGTTGTCGACGTTATACCTCTGCGTCTGCAATTTGATGATACTGTCCGGAGACGAAAAAATAAAAACTGCATCGAGCTTATCTCAATGGTACAATAACCTTATCACTGTATTTTGACAAGTTTTACGAGAAAATTTATTCATTATGTATGGCACTTTCATTCCTATCGGGATTTCAGTCGGTCTAAATAAATCCTCGTACATTCGAACTTACTAGATTAAACCGGCTTTATTAGATAAACCAAATTTTACTCAGTTTTCATTTTTTAATCATTGTCATTGCGTATTAAAATATTTCTGCTCGAATTACGTGCGTGTGATGGTGAAAAACCTATTTCTAAATACCTGTGTTCGCTTTTAATCAAGCGAATTAATTTCAAACAATGGGTTGGTTTCATTTTGTACTTGAATGGCTCGATAGACGATGCGATGGCAATTTCATAGCTACGAAATTGCCGCGTCTGATAATCTAATTTGGAAAAAAAAATCTAAACCATTTTTTTTCTCATTTGGAATCAAACTTGAAAAAATTTTCATGCCTGTTGTATTGATTATAAACTCGAATCAAATTTCGAAAACGAGTATATTGTAATATAAATATCGATTAACGAAAAAATCGTGCAATATTTTGTCGAATAATTGGAATTTTATACGTGAAAAGCATAAAAGTAGCTTTGCCAAGTTATATAGTACGTGGTATTATTGTATAAAAAGTAGGTAAAGTGAAAAGCATTTTTTCTCCTACATATTGAACACGAAAAACTCGTTAGTCGGTGAATTAAATGTGATAAAAATTAAAATTTTCTCTCTTGTACTCGTCAGTTTGAGCTTTTTGTTGAAAAAAAAGTACAAATATTTATGATGTTTTTTTTTTTTTGCCAATGGCGTATTAGAGCCGATATATTGTGTGTAGTTTTTATCAAGCCTTTTTTTTTTTCATTTTACCATGAATTGGAATCTTATTACTCTGATTTAGTTTGGTTATATGAAGTTGGAATTAATTTTTTTCGCTTCGATAAATTTCAAACGTTTTAGAGGTTTATACGATCGTATAGGTATATAACGGTAATAAATTAATCTGGCAGCGTGAGCATTCATTTTATTCACATACAGGATGTCTAATTGATCTTAGCGCACCTTGTAGTAGGTTGATAGGGCGTTATTGATATTAGACACCGGATAGAAGGGGCGCGAGATGGCGTTAAATGGATTTGGGTTGTTTTCACGGATGCTATATAATTTTGTCGAGTTAGGTATGCCGCAGTAAGTTAATTCAACGCGAGTGAGAAATTGAGAATGGGTTGGTATTTGAATTATGCCTTTGACTGGAGCGAATTGTTTTTGAAGAAGTGAAATGCCTTCGGATCGAGAGGTGACTGGTTTCCAATCTCTTTGATGAATTTTTTTCTTTTTGAGATGGTGTTAGTTGGGATGACCAAGATGGCTGAGAGAGATAGGAGTTGATTGGAAAATTTCGAAGGGATTGTGAGATGAGAATTTTCGAATGTGGGCTTTAATTTCTGACTTGAGAATTTGAGAAGTTTAATTGGTGAAAAATTTTACTTCAATAAACTTCGTTTTTGTTGATCTCTTCTTCTCTTCTTCTGCTCTCTTAATTTGAATCAGTCAAAAATGACTGATAAAAAAATCAAGTCACGGTAGGAATCAGTAAAAAAAAATACGATTCAATTAGTGAATTTTCACTACTGGATCAGTAAAAATAAAATTTCACTGATTCAATCAGTGAATTTTTTTTTACTGATTCAATAATGAAAATTCACTGATTTGAATCTGTAAATTTTTACTGATTTTAATCAGTCAACTACTTTTCACTGATTCAGCAATCAAAATCCACTATTTAAATGAGTAATTTTTCACCGATTGGCAGTAAAATGACGCTGATTAACTGAGGAATCAGTGGAATTTGACTGATTATCAGTGATTCGATTTTCTCTATTTGATCAGTCAATTTAGGAATTTTTGACTGATTCAAATTAAGAGAGTGTCATTAAATCTATTGGCCAAAAAAATCCAACATTTTCTTCTCTACATGAATTTTTTTAATGGAGTATAAAAATATAAATTTTTTTTCAGAAAATTTGTAGAAAAAATGAAATGAAAGTTTGAAAAGAAATCTCCCAAAAAACAATTTTTTTATTTTTTTAGATCCAGAAGGCATGTCTGTCGACCATTTCCTATGAACGTAACTCAAGGGTTAGAGAATTCAACAATTAATAAATTTTCGAGTGTAAAATTCCATTCAATTTTACTATTTAAAAAGTAGCCCAGCCTGATTATTTTTCTAATTTTATCACGTTGCGGGAGTTTAACTCACACGCAATAAATGAAGTTTAAAAATATAATACAAAATCTCATTTTTCAACTATTTTTTATTGTTTTGCCATAAATTTTTTTACGAGTTCATATATTGTGTCCATACCTTTACTGAAAGTAATGCTTTGTAATCCAAAATTTATTTGATTACATGATGAAATTGGCCTGTTGAATGAAACTTGGTACAATAAATTTTCCAATCACCTTGGCAAGTTTTTTTTTTCTGCAACCTCCTCATCCCTCAATAATGTCCCTGAAGGTGTCTCATACAGTCGAAAAAAATACTCAGAATTAATTCTGTATTGAGAAAGGTTTTGATTTAATGGAAATTCAAAAAAAAAAATTCAATGCTGCTAAAATAGTGAACTTGTATTGTTTTGACAAAAGGAAGAAAAAAATTATTTTAAAAATCGTATCAAAAATAAATGTAGAATTTAATCCTCAAAAAGTCGATTGAGAAGCCTTGGCACTAACGTAAATGTGAATGAAATCTTGAAATAACGTATTTTTAAAGTAAATACTTTCCCTATTTCAAAATCATATCAATTTTCTAAGGAATGCTAATAAAAAAATATGGTTCGATGCTTGAAAAGTCATTTAAGATTGACATATCTACTGGTAAACAATGTTTCATCATTTTAGATCTTCTTTTTTTTTTTTTTTTTTGAGATTTGGAAGTTTTGGAAATTTTAGGAACTATGAATGAAAATTAAAATAATAATTCAATGTTCAAATTTTCAAGAAAATCCCTTCAAAAATCCCATCATGCCATTATATCTCAATTTTTTCAGAAGTTGGTAATATTACGGTTATTGTGACGTCACGTTAAAAAAGTATGTATGAATCTTCAAAATTATGAGTACGATCGAAAACCTGTTTTTTTTTTTTTTAATTTTAGGAAAAATGGGGAAGTCTTTTAGCTCATATGATACCCCTTCAGAACATCAAGATCTCATGACAAAATATCATTGATGATTGTATGTATGTACTTAAATAGTGAAAAAAGATAAGACTAGGTACTGAATCAAAAAGAAAAACTATTGACCACTCTGGAATTGGTGGCCCTATTTTTTAAAATCCAATCTTTTACAAAAAAAAATCAATTTCGGATCTCAAAATTTTTATGAATAGATTTTTTAAAAAGATAACTTCATTTTAGCCTGTTTCCTTCCTTTTTTCTTTCTTTTTTTGAAGAAATTTTTCTTGTTCAAAAAATTCTGAAAAATATCATCAAAAAATGAATTTATTTTTGGCTTATTTCGATTCCCGACCAAAATTTAATAGGTATGTACTTCCAATTTTAAGGTAGACAAAGGACTTCTCTTTCTGCCCTTCAATCTAATTTTTCTTCAATCAATCCGAAGAAAAAAAATTTTTTAAAAACTCGTTTTAAAAGCTTGCAATAGAAAAATTATCTTCTTCGCTTTCTTATTTTGAACCAATGAAAAAAATCATTGGAAAAAGTCGAAATTGCAGAAGAAAACTAGGAAAATCAGAAAATTGATTTTCAGCAAAGTTTCTCTTACTGATTTTCTAAAAAATTTCACTATTTTTCGGCGAATTTTTTGTATTTTTCCGACTTTTCAGTGAATTGTCAATGATTTTCTAGAATTTTTTTCACTGTTAGAGTACAGCGAAATTTTTTCATTGATTTATTGTATTACAATTCTGATTGTTTTCATTGATTTTCATTTTTCAATAATTTTTACTGCTGTTTAAATGAAAGATGGAAGTTGACAAAATACAAAATGTATTCAGTTTATTAAATCGGAATAATATGAGTAATTACAATATCGAAGGACACCTTTTTCCAATCCAAAAATCAGTCTTATCAAACTCTAGATTCCAGAACAAAAATTATACGCAATCATCCGCGTTTCAGTCAGTTGAAAGCTGCGTTCACGTCTTTTCTATGTATTTACGGCGAACAAGGTATGCAATTCTATTAACACGTCATCGTATTACCAATTCTACAAAATGAAATCCCCTCTCTTTGCTCTCGCTCCGTTGACAACGTCTGTGCAGCTATACCACTTCGTCAAATCCTTCAGTCGAATATTATTTCGACGTGATAGAGGAAAAACTCACGAAATAAAATTTGTTGATGAGTACAGCAAATAAACTCGTCGAAATGATTCGAGTTGAAAAAAAATTCACGTTTTGAAAAATGTTTCCGAGCAAAATGAAATTTTTATTCCGTTACTTTTAAGATGTGTTGAAAAATTCAAAAAAAAAAGTTCGTCTCAGACTTCATCTCGAGGATATTTTTTGCTAGCTTATATTTGATTCATTCCAGGTTCGAGTTCATTTTCAAGTTTTAATACAGAGTGGAAAAAAGTTTTATAGCGTATGCCAACAAGTGCGAAGTCGAAATGTGAAATACATATTTATTTTAAAAATACCAACTGATCGTACTCGTAAAACTGTCCGCATTTTTATTGTTGATTTTGAAAACATTTCGTTCCATATAAAAATCGACAAAATTCACAAATTTTTTTTCCTTTCGGTAAATTCGCCGAATATTTTATTTTTTATCCGAAGCTTATTCAAAATTGTCAACAAATGTGGGCTCGTGTCGATTGTGCCACGACTATTGATCTAGATGGAAAAAAATAACGAATTTTGTCGGTAAAAAACTGTCGCGAAAAAAATAATTTTCGCCTACTTGCCTAATTTAACGGGATGAAATATATTTTGAAATGTATATCTACCTATATAAACATAATGCTTTGTACAAAATCGATACGTGAACTCGAGAGTTGGAAATTTGATGCTGCAAATGAAAGAGCTAAGCAACGCGAAAAGTTAGTTCATCTTTGTAGTATAAATAAGCCCAGATACCTAATTCGAAATTGGATGGTAATTTATCCTTTTGTTATATTTTATTTGAAGTTTACAAAAAGCCTTGTTGGAATAAATATGACTCGATCATCTTTCGTATACTTATCCAATCATTTGATTCTTCAAAGTTAATATCACACTCACAAATATGGTAATTTTTCTTTGATGATTTTCTAATTAAAAATTCATAATTTAAATTAATATTTGAATTTTTTTTCTCTTTGGTAGTTTTACAAGCCAAGAATCTGATACCAATGGATCCAAATGGCTCGTCCGATCCTTACGTGAAATTAAAACTAATACCAGATGCAGACAACATTAAGAAGAAAACGAAAACAATTAAAGCATCTTTAAATCCAGTTTGGAACGAGACCATTTCATTGTAAGTTGACAAACCTTAGGTATTTTATTTGGAATACGGGCTGAACTCGTGGCATACTGTATGTGTTTTTGCACTAATTTATAGTGTTTAAATAGCACCCTACGTATACGTTTAAACTTTATCGAATCGAGTTAACATTTAAATGAATTTAGTGGGAAATTTCTATTACACCGATGCTGAGTTCTGCAAATTCTCCGCTAACTCGGACGATAAATGTAAACAACCTAACGAACGTACGGTCTACGGTTCATTATTCAACTTAACCAAATGTAGGTACCTCTGTGTCTGGAATTCGTATCGTGGCGAATTGACAATTACCCGGTGCCGAAATTTTTTTCTTCAGTTTATTACTCACGTTGCTTAATTTCCTCCTTTCTCGTAAATACACGTTAACAAATTCGAATGCATTAATAAAGCGCCGTATTATTTTCCTATATTTACTCGGGTGTTTTGAAAGCGGTACCTAAAATTCCATTAGGGTGGTTCTGCAACCCAAATTACACCGAAGTCGATAAGTTTGCTGAATTGAATTTTTTAAAGGCCAATTTTCTAAAGGATAATAATGAAAATGATGTTTGATGGTGATCGAGTGACCTCGAATGGAAATGGAAAAATATGGTTGGAGGGGAGAATGTGGCTTGATTAAAAATTCGAAAATGGGTTGTGAAATTTTTTTAAAAAATGGATATTTTTGGCTTTTCAATTGTAATTTTTTACAGATAATTCTTATTGCTTTTCTCATTATCTTTCAATTTTTTATCGTACAAATCTCTTTTTAATTTTTTTGTTTCACGTCAGAATTGTTTTACCCCTTTCTTGAGAAAATTCAAGAACAAAATTATTGCTTGAAAAATTCCACGCCTCCCCCCCCCCCAAAAAAAAAATTATCATTGAAAATTTACAAATATTTTGAAGATTTTTGCTTTTAAATGGACTCGATGAGTATGCATTCAAAGGGGTTTTTAGTCATTTTGGTAGCTTCAAAAATCAGCCGAGTAGTTTCAAAAAAATTGGTCAGTTCCAAAAAAAAAATCTGGGAAAACCTCCTTATTTCAATTCAAAATTTTTTGATTAAGTAAATGAATGACGAAATTTCTACTTCTGTAATTTGGATACATTTTTTTTGAAAAATTTTCGCCCACACTTTGCTTGGGCCAAGTAATTTTTACGATTCATTTTACGAATAGTAGTACGAACTTTCAACCCCTAGGGCCCTAGAGCCGAGAAAACTGAATATTTTCAATTGAAAAAAAATTTCCTTCCTATTAACCGAAGGATTTTTTAAAAAATTGATTTTTCCTAGGGAGAAGCTCATTAAGAGGTGGTCATTGAGGAATTCGATTTTTTTTCAGAAGTCAAAAAAGATAGCTCAAAAAAGCACGAATTTTTGTTTTTTTTTGTACAATGCGACTGGTCGGAAAATTTTCGTGTTTTTTTTTTCAATCATGAGTCAGCAAATTTCTTCTGTTTTAATAGTAGTGGTCAGCAAATTTTCCATTTTCAGTCCGAGATTTTTGTCCAAGTTTGATCACCGATTCTTACCCCCATTTTGAAGATTACACCGGTCGACACGATTTTTGTTTCAGGGTCCTACTTGTGAAATTTGGGTCACTTTTATGTAACTAATGAACGAAAAAATATTTTTTGTTGGCCAAAATTTGCTTTGGGGGGTGGGGGGCCAAAAAACTGATTTTTCGAGGGCAATAAGCCTGAGCATTACAAAAAAAATTGAAAAAATTTTTTTTGAACTAATCTTATAGAAAATTTTACGGCGAATCCAATGCCGCAAACCGCATACCTCCATCTCTTTTAGAAAAAAAGTTACAGCTCATTCTTTCCAAAATTCTGTGAAAAAATCGCATTTCATTTTTTCATGAGAAAGACACAAAAATGTGATTGTTTTCATATAAGTTTGGAAAGAATGAGCTGTAACTTTTTTTCTAAAAGAGATAAAGGTGCGCGGTTTGCGACATTCGATTTGCCGTGAAATTTTCTACAACTCTTATTATGGTCATTATGGCCTTAAAGCCCTCACTTTTCTCTCAAATTTCACTTTTTTGCGAAAAATACTCCAAAAAATACGATTTTTTCACAAAATTTTGGAAAGAATGAGCTGTAACTTTTTTTCTAAAAGAGATGGAGGTCTGCGGTTTGCGGCATTGGATTCCCGTAAAATTTTCTATAAGATTAGTTCAAAAAAAAATTTCAAATTTTTTTGTAACGCTCAGGCTTATTGCCCTCGAAAAATCAGTTTTTTTGGCCCCCCACCCCTCAAAGTAAACTTTGGAAGCCAGGATTCCGCAAGGTGATGTATTTTGACGTCTAGAAACAGAATTTTGGCATGAGAGCCCAGAAACAGAACTTTTTTTTTTTGTCGACCTGTGTTATCATATCGAATGAAAAGTTGAAATTTGTATGGAATATTTTTGTCCCGGAAGGGGTGGGTGAGAGTAGCTGGACAGAAAGGAGATGGTAAAAAACATCAATTTTCCAATTTGAGTAGCTCGAAAAAATTTCTTTTGTATGTGACCTTGTCAGAAAAAAGGAACCTTGTGTAAAAAAATATTTTTTCAAAAGTATTTGGTGTAGATTTGGTGTAATTTGGACCGAAGACGCGATAAAAACAACATCGATTTTTTTTACCCAAAGATCAGATTCATATATTTTTCAGAAATATGAAAAAATCAAAAAAAATTTGAGAGAATTTCTCAAATTTGATTTATTTTTTCTGATTTGACCAATATCTGAAACTAAAAATAAAATTTTGCCTTTTCATCAAATTCAAATAAAGATATTTTCAGCTGCCATCAGATGAAAATTTTCTATTTCAAATAAGTATTCCTTCCTCTTTCCTCTTTTTGTTTTTATTTTTATAACGAAACATCTCCCCTTAAATAAAATAATGGGTAGTTACTCGTTTTAGGCTAAAGGCCATACATCCATTTTTATTCAATTTTCCTCCAAAAAATTTGGATTTTGGACTTTTTTAAACCTCTAATAAAATCTGTAGAAAGAAAGGGTGAAGAGAGGTTGTGATTCTCTTGACGTCATATCACGCAGAATTCGAAATTAAACCAAACCCGAGGCATATAGCACGTCAAAATAGTTTAAATACCTAGGAAAATTTTCAAAATTATTAGGTACCCATTTAGTCCTATTTTTCAATAGCTTCATTTGTTAGAGAATGCTACTGAAAATTTTTAATTCCCCTTGAGATGAAAATTACATGAGGTGACATCCATTCGGTTCAAATTTTCAAATAGATGAGAAAAATAATTCAAACTTGATAATTATCAAAGTTTTACTCTCAATAACTTCTTAAAACCGGATTCTTTAAAAGTTGACTCTGAGAAAAAAAATTCGCCAGTCTCGCGAGAAAATTTTTCTTTTAATAATTTAACTTATTTCTAACCTACCTGGAATTTCAGTTGTTAGTTTAGAAATTTGTAAAAAATTTTAAGGAAGTTTTTCTAAATGTTTTGAAACTTGTGATGAAAGCATGTTTTTCTGTCTTAAAAATTGTGGTTTTTCGAAAAAATGTGGCAGTTCCTCTTCGCCTTCTTCTTACTCTATTCTTTTTTTTTTTTTTTGAAAAAATCAATTTTATGCTAATTTTATTTCAAACTTTTTATGAAAATCTAGTAAAATTCGACGAAAAATACATAGATGATTTCTAGGAATTTTTTAATGGCAATTTTTAACGATTAGAAAATTTTTAAAAAATTTTATCAACAGTCTACGTCAGTTTTAGCCCAGGCAGGCTACTTTTTTCCATTTTTTTTCCAAGTTGAGACTATTTGTCCTCTTGCTTGCATAGGAAACTGAAACTTGATATGTGCAGGAAAATATTTTCAACGACAAAGAAATAAATTAAATGAGATAGGTATGTAGGTGTATTTGTAGTTCTGAAAAAATTATATATATTTTTTTTTACGAAATACATTATAAATAAAGAGGCCATCCTAGCCCACATTCTTAATATGCAGCCTACGTCGAGTAAAGAGAGAAATGGGTTGAGACTTTGGGGGTGTTATATGTACCTCTAGTGCGTAAAAGTATACCCTAAAATGGAACCTTTAAAAACTTGCAAAATGGCGGAATTTCGGATTCGCGTTATAAAATTCGTAACATTCTTGGTTATTTTAGTTATAAATTTTTGAAAAATTACTTGTTAAATTAAAATCTCACCTCTGCCGACCAACTTGGTGCGGCAGTCTGAAATTAGTTAGGTAAAAACGTTTACCAAGCGAAAAGTCGACAGTGAGATGCCCTAAAGGGAATTCTTTTTTCTCTAAATTAAAAATTTCAAAGCGTAAAGATGGGTCGACGTAGTCTCCCTTTCCGTAAATTTCTCAACCTTTGATTTAAAAATTATTCCATTTTTTTTTCTCTTTCGCCATCTTGCTGCGGTCGAGTGGTCCCAGGCAAAATCCAAGTTTTGGATAAGTTTGCTGACGAAACCTTTTGAGAATTGTATTTTGCATATGATTGGTCGGGTCGATAGTTTGATTATTACGTGTACAAATGGTATTCGGATTGGCAACTGGGAAACTTTATTCGTGTAAATCTCTGGTATGGCGAAAGTTCGACAAAATGAAAATTTCCAAGGTTTAGAGTCGAAAATCACCGGCCACAATTCGACGATGGCAGTTACTCGGAACGTGTGAAACGTTGAAATTGATTTTTAAACCTCGTAGATTAAAATTCGACGATGAACTGTATCACACAGCTCATGTATATGTACCTCAAACTGCTTTAATACGTCGCAAACGAAAATGATGAACAGGGTTGAAAAGCAACGAAACCGTCGTAACTTGTTTACAAGTTCGTCTTATCGTGTCGTTTCACTCAAACGAGACTATAGCGTGAAAACGAAATAATTACTTATGCGGATTGAAGAAAAGTTTATTGACACGAGTAAATGAAATGTGATAGTTCGACCGTGTAAATTGCACAGCCTCAGAGAAGATACCTAAAAGGGTTATATTCAATTCGAAAAACTCGTTTACGTTTCGTTTTTAACGAACCTTTAGGTTTTTCTTTCCTCTTTTTTTTTTCCTCGTTGACTCGAAAAAAGTAAATATTGACGAAGATTGTTCGTCTGTTGTGAATCTAATTTTTTATAAGATCAAATTTTAAAGCTGAATTTAAATGAGACGACGATGAGGATGAAATTTGTGCGATTTATGGGTAAGGGGGTGAATTTAGCCCCGAGCAAATTTAGGCTTTTGAACACCTCAAAAGTGGTGTGTAAGTATTGACTGGAAAAAAAATTCACAAAATTCTGAACCCCTGCCTATCTCCTGTTTGAATTTTGGCTATTTTATTGCTTTATTTTTAAGAATTTTGATTCCCGACGAAAGTGAAGGAAATTTTATATTTTTCAGCACAAAGCTATAATATTGTAGAGGTGTATTTATGATAATTTTTTCCTAAATTTTGATGCAATATTCAGTCGCAAAAAATAACGTCTATGCGAAGATGGGCTACTCGGGAAAAATTAGTAAAAAATGCTTTTTTTTATGTTGAATTTTTGATTTTAACCATTTTTAAGAGCCAAAAATTGTCAAAACCTTACAGAAATGTTGTAATTTTAGTATTTTTTCAAAGGATACGGGCGATAAAAATAGACGAATCTGCGTCAGCAGAGCTGAAGACAAGTTGCACGAAAATTTTTTTTCAAAAAAAATATGACAGATCAAAATTAGATGTTAAAAGATGAAGATTTTAAAAAAAATTCGAAAATTGGTCCATTAGGACCCGCGTAATGATTACGAAAATTTTCTGTTTTTTAAAATTATTATTTATTATTTGTTTTTTTTTTTCAATATTTCTCAAATTATATTTTTTCAACAATTTTCAACTTTCTTGGTCCCTACTCCTCTTTTAGCTCTAATTATGGGTCAAAACGTTACTTTTTCCAGCTTTTCTATTAAAAATTTTCATTTCCGCAAATTTCAACCAAATTTTTTCAATTTTTTTCAGAATTTTTCAGGTGATGGAACGTCTTGAAAAATGCGAAACCCCATTTTTTTTTTCACTGCTTTTTTCACTTATAAAAATAGTCATTTTGAAATTTTTTTTCGTGATTTTTGTAATTTACAGCACCAAGCTCAAAATTGAAGAAGTATTTCACTTCCTTTGAATACAAAATTGTCAAACAAAAAAAATTCCAACAGATTGATGTTCAGCAGCTCAAACTATCTCAATAAACTTCATTTATTTTGTCAAAACACGCAAATCTTGAAAATTCTGTTTTGATCAGTGGCGGATCTAAAGATTAGGATCTACTTCCTAAATCGAAAAATGGGCCCATCACAACTCGGAAAAAGGGCTCAGTTCTCTTGATTTTTGACGAGAAAAAAAATCATTGTGTGGTTGGTCATTTTGTTATAAATCGGTTTAGAGTACTATGGATATCTGAAATAGCTGATAAAATAGTGGAACTAAAATACTAACAATTTATACGGCCCAAAGGCCTATTCGCCCATTTCTTCCGGAACCCAAGAAGCAGTTGCCTCTTTTCCTTACTATTAAATCCGCCCCTGGACTCAAAATCTTTTTTATTCTGTAAAAACGCAAAAAAAAACAACATCATTTTTTGGTACGATAGACTCGTCGTTTTCTGTCGTTTCCTCGAAAAACAACAATTTGAACATTTTCCAACTCACTGAAATTACAGCTACGATTTAAATCTTTTTTACTCCAAGAAAACGAATAAAAAGCATCATTTTTTGGTATGATAGACTCGTCGTTTCCTGTCGTTTCCTGAAAAAACGACATTTTGAAAATTTTCCAATCTACTGAAATTAAAGCTGCGATCAAAATCATTTTTTATTCTGGGAAAACGACAAAAAATGATCTTTTCTAGGTATGATAGACCCATCGTTTCCTGTCGTTTCCTAGAAAAACGACATTTTGAAAATTTTCCAACCCGCTGAAATTACAGCTACGATCAAAATCTTTTTTATTCTGGGAAAACGACTAAAAATCATAATTTTTTTGGTATGATAGATTCGTCGTTTCGTGTCGTTTCCTAGAAAAACGACATTTTGAAAATTTTCCAACCCACTGAAATTAAAGCTGCGATCAAAATCATTTTTTATTCTGGGAAAACGACTAAAAATGATCTTTTCTAGGTATGATAGATTCGTCGTTTCGTGTCGTTTCCTAGAAAAACGACATTTTGAAAATTTTCCAACCCACTGAAATTACAGCTACGATCAAAATCTTTTTTATTCTGGGAAAACGACTAAAAATCATGATTTTTTGGTATGATAAATTCGTCGTTTCCTGTCGTTTCCTGAAAAAACGACATTTTGAAAATTTTCCAATCCACTGAAATTAAAGCTGCGATCAAAATCATTTTTTATTCTGGGAAAACGACAAAAAATGATCTTTTCTAGGTATGATAAATTCGTCGTTTCTTGTCGTTTCCTAGAAAAACGACATTTTGAAAATTTTCCAATCCACTGAAATTAAAGCTGCGATCAAAATCATTTTTTATTCTGGGAAAACGACAAAAAATGATCTTTTCTAGGTATGATAGACCCATCGTTTCCTGTCGTTTCCTAGAAAAACGACATTTTGAAAATTTTCCAACCCACTGAAATTACAGCTACGATCAAAATCTTTTTTATTCTGGGAAAACGACTAAAAATCATAATTTTTTTGGTATGATAGATTCGTCGTTTCCTGTCGTTTCCTAGAAAAACGACATTTTGAAAATTTTCCAACCCACTGAAATTACAGCTACGACTCGAACATTTTCGAATCTAAGGATTAGAGCCCACTTCCCAAATCGAAAAAAGGGTCCATCACAACTCAAAAAAGGACTCATTTTTCACTTTTTTATGAGAAAAAAAATGAATCACATCATTGTGTGGTTGATCATTTTATTATAAACAGGTGTAAGGTACTAAAGATTTCTGAAATAGTTGATAAATTATTGGAACTAAAATACTTAAAATTTATACGGCCCTAGGGTCCATTCGCCCATTTCCACCGGGGGTCCAAGAGGCATTGCCTCTGGTTTTGATCAACAATTTTTATTTTCGTATGAAAATTTTTTGTTATAGATATCAGATTTGTGTATTTAAGTCATTTTTTCTAGGAGGGAGGGGAGAGTAGTGAGTTGTGAAGAATTTTTTTACGTTTGAAAAATTCCAACTTTTACTCATATCGTATAATTTGTTTCATTAATACTTGCAATTTTTTTCTGTTATAAATTGAAGTTTTCTGGTTTTTTATGCGAAGGGATGTGGTGGGAGGGGTACTCAGAAATTTTCAAAATCAAAATTTAGATCGTTTTGGTGGCCGTTAAAGTGAGAAATTAAGATCTCTGAAAAAAAAAATGGATACCATGAATTCTGAATTATTATTTTGCACAATTTTTGATCATACGAAAAAAAAAAATATATATCCCTCTTTTCCATTCTTCATAAATTTGATCAAAAGCACAATAAGCTTTTTTCCGAAAATGAAACATTAGACCATTAAATCGAAGAAGGTGAATGAAAAGTTGGTACATAAAATACGACCAAATTAATAGCTTTTCTTAAAGTCTCAAAATTCACTTCTTTTACGATAAAAAATCGGCGAAAAAACAAAATTTTGAAATTTTAGACAAAATTATTGAAAAAAAAAGTCGGCAAAAGGTGTTTATTGGGGTATTTTGACCTGCTGAATACGAGCATGGTGATGGTTTTTTCATTTGGTCGTCTCTTTCTGTATAAGAAGCTCAAAATTTGAAAAATCTGCTAAAATTAAACCATTTCTGCAAGGTTTTTGGCAATTTTCGCTCCATAATTTGAAAAAATGGCCAAAACCGAATAAACAGCGACATTATAATTGAAAAAAATTTTCTTAGTAATTTTTCCAGAGTGGTCGCTTTTTGCTTACATGGATTTTTTTTACGATTAAAAACTTCAAGTTGACGAAAAAATATGAAAAAGTGTAAAGAAATTATTCACCTCTACAAGATGTAACTTTGTGCCCAAGATTATAAAATTTTCTTCATTACCGTTGAAATTAAAAATTCTTGAAAATAATGCAATAAAATAACCGCCCGTACCTAACTCCGAAAGAAAGGGGGTAGGGGTTTAAAATGTTCCTTGTGAGGTATTGAGGAGCCCAAAAATACTTATAGCCAAATTATAGACTTTTAAGCGATTTGGAAATTATCAAAAAATCCCCCAAAAAATTATTCTCCTTTCGAAAATTCGTAACGAATTTCTCGTTTTTTGCAGCGATTTAAAATCAGAAGACAAAGATCGAAGAGTTTTAATCGAGGTTTGGGATTGGGACCGAACATCTCGTAACGATTTCATGGGATCACTGTCATTCGGCATCTCCGAATTAATCAAATCGCCGGTATCTGGCTGGTTCAAATTACTCACCCAAGAAGAAGGCGAATTCTACAACGTACCAGTCCCAGAAGAAGGAGCCGACCTGGCCGCATTAAAGAATCAAATGAGAGTAAGTTTGATAATTCCGCTTAATTCTGCCGAATTTTCAATTCTCATTTGGCATCTCGCGTCTCTTGTACTCGTATTCTCTTCTTATTCTCTTGTAAACTGTGGTAGACTTTAGTCGACGCATGTCTTATTTGCTCCAGTGGCGGCGCGTCAATGTAATCGCTGTAATCGCCGATTACACTTGAAAAATCGAAAAAAAAAAGTTTTTAAATCTTGTTTATTATTAGAAATGTCGATCATCTGTATTGAAAAAGAAAAAGAAAAAGAAAAATGAAAAATCTGTACTCTTCTTGTAATCGCGTTTCAGAACGATTACAAGAAACTCGTTCACAACCCATGCTCGTGCATTTTCGTCTGACGTTCGGCACATTTCGTACCGCACGTTTGTAATCGCTACAGAAAACGATTACGCGTGTAGGGCTTTTGATTGAAAATAACACGCCAGGATTTTTGTTACAATTTATTTTGACTTTTTTTTAGGGTTATTTCAGACCTTTGTTATCATTTAAAATAAATGAATAAAATATTTTTTACTCTAAAATTTTGATTTTACAAATTAAAACCAAAAAAGTGATTTTATGACCTCAAACACATGGTTGATTGAGAGTAGTGTAATCGCTACTGTGAGCGATTATTCATGAATTCGAATCGTAGAGACGGCGTTCTAAAGCACTTTTCAGGACCAAATTCTTAGGTAAATGATACTTGAATGTTCCTTGGATAAATAATGAATTTTCAGGCCAATTCTTGGAATTTTTGAATAGAAAGTTTGTAATTTTTTGATGATAAATCGATTTTTAAAAATCTCATTGTTTAATTCGAATGAAAAATTTATATCTAAGGCTTCCCATTACTTTACTAAGAAATATGAAAAAACATCCTCTATGAATATGGCCTTAACATTTTTCACCCTAAACTCAAAAAATGAATTTTAATGATGCTTTTACTACATTTTTTTGTTGATAAGACGATTAAATTTGACCCATTCTATAGCATCAAAAAATTTGAAATTTTTTGATCTTATGGCCAAGTCTCCTACAAATTACGATTACAACCCGAAAAATTCACGCGCCGCCACTGATTTGCTCTTATCGAAACGTCCCCAATGTTACGAAACGTACCTCGAATAATGAAAGAAACGAGCAATGTGTTTGGAAAATTCGAGCTTGAAAAAAAAAATACGCTGGTTCATTAACTATAAGTAAGTAAATTACCAGACGTTGCAGATGTTTGAATCGCGAAAATTTACGTAAAAATGTAATTATCAAGAATACCGACGACGCTGTTGAACATGAATGCGTCTTTTTGTACTATCAAATTATTCTGTTTTTACCTTAAGCGAGCAGATCCCAATGGCCCTTAAGAGTTTAAGGGCATTTTCATTTTGATGACTGCGCCTGCTGCGATGTATAGACAACTTATATATTCAACCTAATTTTCAAAATTCACGTATACCGACGTCTAAAATGACTACGTAAAATCCTAGTTGAAGCGTCGTTTGGGAATTCTCGCTGTATTCGAGGTCGCTGAAATCGAATACCCGCCTACTAAGTAATTTTTTTTTCCGAGGCTTGTTATCAATCTCGTGCGACGACAACGAATTACTTCGATGAAACAATCGAAGTTTTCTACAGCGCCGAGTTTAATAGGTACCTGAGGGAAGTATTTTTGCTCGAGTTTCGAGCTGAAAATTTGATGGGTAATCGAATACCTACGTTTTTTGAGCCGAGGATCGGGATTAAATCGAAATTCATATGCCTAAAAATGAAAAACATCCTTTGGTAATAAAAAATTAGACTTTTATATTTTAAAAATAAACGAATAAAATTGATATTCGAAAAATAGCTTGAATCGAAGTATATTTTTGAACATGAAAAATGGTGGCACCTATGAAATAGTTTTTTTTTGCAATGATTTTTATTCGATTTCGAAGTTGATTTGAGGCTAAAAGCGTATTTAGGTGTAGAATTCTGAAGAAATTTTGTAAAAAAAAATATAAAAATATGTGGTGGATATCGAAAAAGGATATGGCCGGGTTAGGGTTGGATTTGGCCCCTGCTCCGATTTTCACTCTGACCCTCCTTAAATGGTGCCCCATCATGTGAAAGTATTCTAGAAAAATTTTCAACTTGAAAATGGTGAATTTTGGTGAATTTTCAGGGAAGAAATGGCCAAATGAAAAAACGAATCCCATATTCGTGTTCTGCAAGTCAAAATATCCCGATTAACACTCTTTTCGCGATTGTTTTCCTCGAGATTTCGAAATTCACTTTTTTTTCAGCTTTTTTACTACGAAAAATTAGTGAAAAAAGTAAATTTTGAAAATTCAAGCAAAACGCTTGCAAAAAGTTTGTCTATGGGAGTATTTTGACCTGCTGAACACGAATATGACATTGGTTTTTTCATTTGGTCATTTTTTTTTTCGTATAAAACTCTGAAAATTTGAAAAATCTGCTAAAATTGCATGCAACGTTTCTGTACGGTTTTTTGCAATTTTCGGCCCTTTGTTCAACGAATCGGTCAAAACCGAAAACACAGCGAAATTCTACATGAAAAAATACATTTTTTTAGTAACTTTTACAGGGTGCTCGCTTTTCGATTTATGGTGTTTTTTACGATTGAAAACTTCAAATAGCCGAAAAAACCACAAATACACCGCTACGAGATGTAACTTTGTGCCAAAGAACAGAAAATTTCGTTCACTTCCTTTGAAATTAAAAAATCTTGAAAATCAGCCAATAAAATGACCACATCTGTGAAAGGTAGGGGTTGGGGGCTCAAAAATTTTTCTAGAATGGTTTTAGATTGAAAGGCCCCACTTAAGGGGGTTAGAGTGAAAATTTAAGCTGGGGCCAAATTCACCTCTAACCCGGAGCTCTTTCTCAGTTAATCTGACAAAGAATTGAAAAAATAGGAAAAATCAAAAAAAAATTTAATAAGAATCCGAACATCTCTTTTTATATCTTTTGATCTTTTGTTTGGATTCACTAAAATGATTTTATTTCAAAATCAATCAAGTAGGAATTATTACGTGAAAATGTAACCTTTTTAAAAATTATTTTAAATTTTTTAAAAACAAACTTCAAAAGAGCTCAAAATGTGAGGTGTTCTGCGATAAGGAACCTTGTGGTGAAAATTCTATTTGAATAAATGACGATCGTAGTTTAGATTTTTTCAGTGTTATCGGAATTTTCAAAGTTCGATCCGGCTAAAAAAAAGTGGGTCGTAATCTTCCCCCTTTCCCACCCTCTAAAAAAATGGTCAATTTTCTAGAGGCTTGGGGTCGACTCGAACGATTTTGTGATAGATTATTGAGATAAGAAATGGGGATACTTTTTTCAGCTCTTTATCTTACCGAGATCTTTTTATATTTCGCAGGACCATGATAATTTTGATATTAATTGAGGAAACTGGAAAACTGACAAAATTTGAAAAATAATGAAAAAACTTCAACAATCAAGATACAGTTGTAACAACCTCTTCAGAACAATTTCCACAAATTTCACTTTAATTGAAAAAAAATCGGAAATTTTTTTGGGGTGGTGTCAATTTTTTTTAGACTGGTGCTAGTCACTTTTTGGGTGTTTTTATTAGCACTACATGCTATAATTGAAGGTTGCCATTCTTGGTGGTGACATTTGATGTTTTTTGGGAATCCTTGTGGTGAAAAAGCATAAAAATTACATATTTAGAGATTTCTACAGCAAAAACAAAACGAGCTGGGAAAATCTAGCTGCATCTTTGGATTCATCACTAAAAATGAGTACCGAATCTGGAATTCAAAAAAATAACTCGATTTCACTATAAGGGCCCTTATCACACAAATTTTTCGAGTGGTTGTGTGAAAAAAAATTGACGAGAAAGTTACGTTTTGATCTCAAAATAACCTTCTGGTAAAAGTTTCACCCCATCACTTGCCCAGTTATTTTTTCTCAATGTCTGGTCTTTTCGTTTGGAAAATATATTCAAAAAATTTTATAGTTGTCTTATTTTTCAAAATTTTTTCATTCGAAAAATTATTTTAAAGAATTTTGTTTTGAAATGTGGTGCTGAAATGGGCACCTAAGTATTTTGCCACAATTGCCTTAATTTTGAAAAAAAAAAAAAAAACCGAGCAATACAGGTTTTCTCTTTTTAATCTTTTTTGGAAATAGACCAAGATGCCAAGAGAAGGGAAGATTACGAATAAAATTTCTATTTTTAACGATTTTTCTACCATAAAAAAATTCATCCATGATGATTTCTCAAGGCAAAAATTACTATTGAAACTATTCTTAGAGAAAATTTTGATTTTTTTTTTTACGAAATTTCTAAAAATTAAAAATACCTATTTCATGAAATAACTATACCTACCCCAGTATTGTGTGTAGCTGTCTAGACACATCTGCGAAATCGTAACCACGAATAGTTTAATTTTAATCCGATCGATTTAGTTTTTTTTACACGATAAAAAAAGGAACATGTTTCTCATTCGTTGTTCGTAAACGTAAAAGAAAAAATTCTACCTACGTTGAATGAAATTGAAAACCATGGCAAAAGACTCGTATTATGTGAAACAAATTACGAAATTTGAAATAAGATTTTCATTGTAACGTTTTTCGAGCAGCTGTATAGTAGTTCATACAAATAAAATATTCGTTTAATTCAAAAACCTTGAGTTGGGAGAATTTTGTCTTTTTTTCTGTCGTTTCGTTTTTGTCTCGTGTTCTATTCAAATTCCAAAAGTTTCGGATAAAAGGAGCAAAGATCGTGGCTTAGGTAATGCATTTTAAATAATCGTAAATGAGAAAATCATACGACTTGGTGTATCCAATTAAATACTCATCTGGATTATAAATCAACCCGATGTTGTAAATATTGTACCATGATTTATTTTCCAACAGAATCTGTTGAGTAATAAATAAAAATAAATAAATAATTTAGGTTTTTTTGCAACGAAATACTTATTCAATTTTTCATACTTCGAAACGCTTTTGCTTCGCTTAAGCATTATCAATTGTCGTTCGATGCATTTTTCTATCTGTATCTATTTTTCTATCACTTTCAAAGCGTACCAAGTTTGATAGATCCCCGATAAATTAAATGAAAAAAAATACAATTACGTCGAGAGAGGATTATCAATTTCTGAGGAATTTATACCAGGAAAAATTCAAGTCAGCAAAATTTTTCGCATTTATTTGCTTCGTTAAGGAAATTAATTTAAAGAAAGATCGTCGTAAGGTTGTATTCGAGAATATTCCTATTGACCCCTCGCCCTTTCTTCTTTCTGTCCATCTTGACGAGTTTATGGTGAATAATTTTATTTTAATTTTTATCCTCTGGTACGTTTCTCTGCACCGCTTTCATCTATGTACAAGCCAAGTAAAAAATAATTATAAATGATATTTAAACGAATCAACTAATAAATCAACAAATATTTTTAATTTACAAATAACTTTAGGTACAGGGTGTCCAAATTTTGGTTCAATGGTCCAGCAGATTAGATTTTTTTTTTTCAAAACTAATGAAACAACTTTTTGCATGATGTGACTCAATTTTAAGTGCAAATTGAACTGGAACCCATCGTGAAAAATTTTTCAGTGGAACCAAAAAATTATTTAAAAATAAGGAGGAATCAGAAAAAACATTTTTAAGAGATTTGTCCAAAATTTGAAAAAAGGAAAAATTTTGATAGGTATGCATTTCATGTGTTTGAACTAAAATTCAACTTCAAATCTGTAAAATGAGTTAAGAGGCTTCATTTTATCAAATTTTATGCCGATCTATTTCTTTTTTTGCAATGTGAGAAATTACTTTTTTTTTTCATTTCAAAGAAATCAATTTGTTAACGGAATAAATAAGTAAGAGGAAGTCATTAAAATGACTTAAAGCAGAAAATGGTAAATTTTGGTCTCTTTTAAGAAAAATCGACTTCTCCTGATTCCATTTAAAATTTGAGATTTTTTGGTGAATATGTTATTCCTTTTTTGTAAAAATATCAACTATCAAAATTTTGATTTTTTTGAAAAGATTCCAACATTTTTATATTTTTATCGAAAACATAATTTTTGAATTGTAAAAAAAATCTTGCTTTTTTATTAATGTTTATCTAATCGACACCATTAAAGAGTGAAAAGGTTTTGGTGCGATAAAAGGGTTATTTGGCTTCTGGAACTTGATCAAAGTGTTTTGTCATTCAATTTATCTGGGTAGAAGACAATTTTAAACCTCTGGAGAGCTGAGGCCCCAAAATACGTGGTTTCCAAGCTAAGAATATTCCATTTCCGTAAGTTTTCAGACTTTTTTTTTCAAATTACAGCCCTTTTCATAAGTAACCTTGAGTTTGACTTTGAAAATTTAAAATTGCCCTGGTAAACACAATTTTGAAATTGACAGAAAATTAATTGTTTTTCAATGCAGCCTATTTCGCATCTCAAAATTTTTCCAGATTTTTGGAGTGATGGAAATTGGTCAAATAGTCGAAAAACCACCTTAGGTGATAATTGATGAATCATTTTTTTTCCTTAAAATAATCGATTTTCGTCAATTTTTCGCTGATTTTTGAATATTTGACCAACTTTAACGATTCAAAAAAATCTGACAAAAATCTCATAGGTGTAAAATACATTGAAAAATGCTGGAAAAAAATTATTATTTTGCTCATCTCAAAATTATGCCCCCAAGGTGATTTGAAAATTTCAAAGTTCAATTCAAGGTCATAAAAGTGCTTGGAAAAATATGAAAAAAATCTGAGGATAGTTTTCTCAGTTTTAAAAAAAATCATGTGGAATTACAAAATAAAAACGATATCGTTTAATATCATTAATTTGAGAAAATTTGAAAACCCCTTAAAAAAGATACTCAAGTTTTGAAAGTCGTCTCATTTTTACCTGAAGCAAAAATCCACCCCCTAATTTTGATCAAATTACTCGTAGGTGGGTACCTAATTTTTAACTTATTAATTTCTAAAACATCTCCAAGTTTATTGGCTTGATACAAATTTACAAACATACGAGTATTATCAACTCCACAAAAAAATCTGAATCTTTTTTTCATTTTTCAATAGAAAATTAAATATTCCTAAAGCCAACTATTGACAAAAATAGTAGAAAAATTTAATTTTAAATTAAAAAACCATATTATTTATCCCAATTTTTAAAATTTTAAGCTTTGGCGAAGGTGAAGAACTGAGGAGGCTGCCTTAAGTATCTAAATTTTTTGTCATCTCTTTTTAAAATTTATCTCATATAATTTTTTTTTTTACTAAAATGCATTAAAATTCGGAACAACTTGTAAAACAATCCACTCTTACCTAGTTACCAGATAAAGTTGGACACCCTGTACTATAAATAGGTACTACATTTTCTGTTATACCGAAAGTGTAGATTAATGATTAATCAAGTCGATTACATCGCCATGATCATTCGTTTATAATTTCTTCTTTGATTCTCCGACACAAAAAAAAATGTTCAAGGTATTTTTTCCAGATTTAAGAAACTAGAATCATGTTATTTAAAATGTATCGAAGCGAAAATGGAAGGCTCATTTTCCAGCTTTCAGCCTAATTACGTACAGAAAACGAATGATTCGTGGCTTTGTAATTTTCATAATCATCAAAGTCGAACCGAATGAGGGATCAGAGGGAGACACTCTCTTATGATGGCAAAATTACATGGAGAAATATTCAAATTCATAGGCGCACCCAAAGGGGGCTCAGGGGGCTTGAGCCCCTCCCTTAAGCTTAGAAAAAATATGTTTTCAATGGCAAAAAATTAAATGTGGGAAAAGTGCTTTTTTTGATTTCTTAACAATATCTTTTCAAAAAATTCGTCCTCGCTTCGCTCGAGCAGTATTTTAATCACTTTCTGTTAAAAATAGATAATTTTTGACTGATTTTTCAGTCAAAAATCACCAATTCCTCAATAAATTCCCCGTTTGCCAGAAAAAATTGATGATTTTTGACTGAAAGATCACTGAAAAATGAGGTAATTAGAAATCTGACCCCTCTCTCCTTTTTTTCTGAAATTCTGAGCCCCTCCCTTAATTAATTTCTAGGTGCGCCTGTTGAAAAATTCGTAAAAAAATCAAAAACTTGCCTCTCCCAGTGAAAAAACTGCCCTCAAATGAAAAAAATCTAATAAATTAAAATTTTTAGCCTTCCTGCCTTATACCAACATCGGTTCTTCTCTGATGATTATTTTTGTTTAAAGAAAAGGACATAAATATACTCGATAAATTTCCACACTAATTTTCATTTTACTTTTTTACTGTTTCTCACTTCATTCTTTGCGCACTTGTGTTACTGGACTTTGATCAGCAAAGCCGACAATTTTCGGTTTGTTCTATTTTTTGACTTCTGTCGCATATTGCTTCGGTATATGTAATTTGGCCAAACGCTTGTGTATTTTCGTATCTATGCCCATGTTTGCCAAAATTTTGAGGTTTAACTATGTAGTAATAGCTGCTTGTATTTAGCTTTATATCTCGTATTGTTCGTAATAACCACGAGCCGCGCATTCGTATTCGAAATTTTGGAATTCAATTAATTGCGCGGTATTTACGCCTGCATACGACGCGACGTTCGTTATGACGAAATAATCTCGATGTAGGTAATTAAATTATCCACGGTTCCGATGGATAATATGTACATACGCGATGAAAATATACCTACGTGCAACTAATGAAAACCTAATTTTTGCCAGTTCTATTTACAAATGAACGTTGCATCGTTTAGAGTCGTTAACGAAATAGGTTACAGTCGTGCGATAGATACCTAAATTCGATGCGTTCCGAGTATTAAATTTGAATCGAGCTATTTCATGCTGAAATTTGCCAATTCCATAGATGACGTTTCGAGAGAGAGAGAAAAAATCTCGTGTAATTAAATTCGATGGCTTCGATAATCGACATTTTGTCAAAATTGTCTCGTTATTTAGACCGAACATCGATCTTTTATACTATATGGATACCCAATGTATAATAACTCCAATGCAATTTTTTTGAAAATAAACACCGCGTATATGTAGGTGACGCGCATACGACTCGCGCAAGTTATCAGTGGATTTGTAAACAGAAGTTTGATAATTGATAGTGTTTGAAATTGAAATTTGAAATGTCAAAATTATGAATATGAAAAAAATGATCGAAAATATGTTTATTTTTAAATACAAAATTACAAATTTAATAGTTACAAAAATTCAATCATTGATTTTTGAACAAAATTAGTTTTGTGAGCTTTCTGCGAATTTTATCAGTACGTTTATTTTCGTTTATTAAAAATAACTCATTCCACAAGTGATAACAGATAATTAAAAATTGAAAATAGGCGGCTGCCAAATAAATTTTGTTATGATTACCAGCGCGAGAGGGTTGCGCGTCACCTACATAAATTTGTGTTTATTTTCACTCCCAGAACAACTTTGGGTATCCATATAGTATAAAAGATCGATGAGACCGAATAAACTTGGACAAAATTATATTCGGTGTTTGAATTTTGAAATTGCAATTTAAATGGAAACCTGCGAATTTACGATTGCCTATCTATAAACTTTACTTAACGTCGTTATTTTTTTCCATTTTCTCAATGGGAAATTGTATCGAATTGCTAAAGATGTGGAGTTTCCAACCTACGCGTTTAGTTATCGGAATCTCGAATGGAAAAAAATTGTAAATTTTTCTCTCCGTTGCTTGGAACGAAATAAAGCGAACGTAAAATCAACTTAACCCTCGATACCTAGCTGTGTTTATTGGATTAGAAAAAATCTCAAATAGATATCGTTGATTTAGCGGATATTAATTTATCCGATTACGTATTATCACATTTAAAAGGTATTAAAATGCTTACCAAAGACCTTTTTTTTTAAACAGAGAAAAGCTTAATATTAATTAAACCTGCTTTCGAAATAATCTTTTTTCATTCCGTGTAGAATAGGTACCTACAGGTTGTATACGTATCATTTGGAATTTGCGTGTATAATTTGTTAGTCGCTGGACGGATTAAAAAGGGAAGCTTGTTAATCGTCGTGTTTTATTATTTACTTGTGTAGAAAACTTCGGTTTCGAAAAAACCGGTGGTTTCGGATAAAGACATACCGCATAATATGGGCCGAAAGGATGTCATCAGAGCGACAGATTTCAACTTTTTGATGGTGTTGGGAAAAGGAAGCTTTGGAAAGGTGAGTGTTTTTTTTTTTTGGATGAATTCGTATTTTATCGTAAGTGTACGATGATGCTTTTTTTTTTTTTCAATCGATTCGTATGTATTTTTAAACGATAATTCATTTCTAGGTTATGTTGGCTGAACGAAAGGGTACCGATGAATTGTACGCGATAAAGATATTAAAGAAAGATATAATCATACAAGACGACGATGTCGAATGTACAATGGTGGAAAAAAGAGTGTTGGCGTTGTCTAATAAACCTCCGTTTTTGGTCCAACTTCATTCGTGCTTTCAAACTATGGTAATTTTTGTTATTGTTAAGTTTGGTGAAGAGATCGAGTGCAATTTACTGGGTTAATTGATCGATTTTTTAGATTCGATGTGTAAATTTATTGATTTTTTTTGATGCTATTGTGTGTACTTAATTTTTTCAATGTAGGTTATATAATTTGGTATTGTAATTTTTTGTTGAGTTTTTGATTAAGATGAGTGATTTTTTTTCTCCAATCTGTGATATAAATATGGGAGTAGGAAGGAGGTAATTTTTCCCAAAAATTCTTCGGAAATGAATTTTTTATTCGGAAAGTATTTGTAATACTGATCTCAAAACTATATTTCCTCGATTGCAGTAATGTAGATTTTGCAAAAAAAAAAAGCTTCACTCGAGCCTTGATGCTCTCCTTATTTTTTAAAAATTGAGACTATTAAATTTATTAAAAAACCAAATCATCGAAAATTTTCCTCACAATTCGACAGATTAAAAAATGTTTTTTTTTTTTGTATTTTATAATTTTTTTTTCTTATTCGACGCGACGTGAGTAATTTTAGCTCTTGAGCAATTCTGTGTTTACTTTTCTTGTTTGGCTCGGGTCATAGAGTGTTTTTAAATTTTTTTGAAAGTCGAAAATATTTCTCATATCGTAACTCAGTTTTTCAAATTAATTTTTCCCTCTTGAGTTTTTTTTTAAATTTTTTCTCTCATTTCACTTGAATTCGTGCATACCTTGAAATAAAATTGTAATCCAGGTTTCAAAAAATTGATGTCAGTTTTATCACGACCTTCAACCTTCTGATTTTTTTTTTGATCGTAAAAAGAATAATATTTATACTTTTGTTTTCTATAATTTCCACCTCTCCCCATCTTGGGGAAGGACTGTCTAGTACTTTTTTTCAATAATCAGGATTGATTAGTTTATTCGTAATTATCTGATTTGAATTACGTATTAATTATGTTAGTTTAATGATTCTGGGATGAAATGAATTTTCTTTTTTTCAATATTTTTTGTGATATTCTGGTAAAAAGTTGACTTCAGTGATTTTAAAACGTGCAGAATATTTAATAAAAGTTCATTTCTTCAACATTTTTCAAAAAAAAATCTATGACTCTCAAGTTGATGATTTGTAGTTTTTCAAACATTTTTGAATAATTTTTGAGAGAAAAGAAGGGGAAAGTTTAACTGAATGTTTAGAAAATTGTTATTTTTTTTAGTATCTTGAAAGAAAATTTAATTTTATTGTAAGCGTTTTTTCCCTTAGATTTAATGTTTTACTTTTACAATTTTGATGTAGTTATTCGTTTTTTTTTCATTTTTTTTTTGTAGTGAGAAAAATTCATGAGAAAAACATTGTCTTAAAAAAAAATATTAATAAACAAAACTTATTGAAAATATGCTCAAGGGTCTTAAAAATACTGAAATAAGAAAAAAATGAAAATTTCCGTGACATTATTTCGAATATTTCAAAAAATTTTCAAGTAAAACGTTTGCAAATGAATTCTGAACCCTTTTTCGCATTTTTCATGCAGTTCTTTGATTTTTGGTTAAGGAAAAAAATGGGAGAGGGAACAAAATAATAAAATATAATGAAAAAAAGCTCTGGCTATATACCAAATTCTTGAAAACTTTGATTTAATTCTACGGTAGTGACATTATTCAAAAATTTATCTCACTTTTTAAAATTTTTCTGTACTTTTTCAATTTTTGTTTTGAATGAAAGAGAAGAAAAAAGAAGGGAATTGAGAAGAAAAAATTTTGAAAAAAGCATCTCCCTCGCAAAATTTTCTAAAGAATTTGATTTCATTTAAAACCCCGTTAAAATTTGTTGAAATTTGATTTAATTTTAAAAATTGGTGACATTTTTCAAAATGAAATGTCAACCTTCTGAAAAAAAGATTGAAAAATTCTGAAAAAATGAAGTAAAATTTCCTCATAACGTTGAATGGTAATTTTCAAAAGTTTTTTTTTTTTAATATTTTAAAAGTAAACCAAAGTTTCAAAAAATTGTTAATTTTTTCATAAAAGCTTTTTAAGAAGTTTTTTTTTTAAATTTTGATCTCGAAAAAAAAAACATTTTAGAAAACTAAGAAAAAAATAATATACTTAATTTTTAAAATATTTCTTGAAAAATCTTTTTTTTTTTGATACCTACGAGTTTAAAGAATGATGTGGTCGTTCGAAATGATAATTAAGAATATTTTTTAACCTTTACTTTTTTCAAGTGGATGTATAAACCATAATTTTTGGAGTTTTTCGTGTTACAATTTTTTTCCCAAGCAATATGTTTGTTTTCAACTTTACTATATTTTTTGGTACTTCTGTGGAATTTGAATTTGATTGAGTAACTTTATTTGAACATTATTTTTAAAAAATTTCAAAAATAATTTTTTCATTTGTTTGTTTAAAAAAATTAGAAAGACAGAAAATGTTTTTGGGTACTCGTAAAGTAAAAATTTAGGAGTTCAATAAAAAAAATAATACCAGATTTTTTTGGTGCGAATAATTTTATAAAATTAATCATACCTAATTGTAAATTTTTAAACAAAATGAAAAAAGGGTTTTCTACCTATACTTTACTCAAATCATTTTACTAGTTTCTTTCATCGCAAAATGTCAAAAATCCGTTGGAATTTCAACTCGGAATTCATTTTACAAAAAGTGTATTTTAATGAGTTGAATGAAAAATTTCAAGCGAGCACTTTTAATGGAAATTATCATTAGATTCCTACATCAGTTATATTTTTTGTAATATCTCATTAGGTAGGTTAATTTAATCTTATTTTCAATATTTAAATTGTTGGTTCGTGTTCGTTATGTGTTCATAATTGATCATAATGAATTTGGGAATTTTTGTATCATTTACCTACATTTTATTTTAAATTAGTTTGGGGGTAAGTAATACTATCTGAAAAAACTATCCCTCCTCCCTAAAAAAAAACTAGGTATTTGAACGTGGAAAAATAATAATAGAGTTATAAGTCTCAAATAATTTTTTACAAAATTTACTAAAATTGATTAATGTTGTTCAAATGTATTCAAAAAATCGAAAATTCTACAAAGAATCGAAAAAATACTTCTAGCTATTAATTAAAAAAAAAAAATTGTCAACATAATTTATTTTGTGCAAATTTCATATCGAATCATTTAATTTTCAGGATCGGTTGTATTTCGTGATGGAATTTGTTAACGGTGGCGATCTAATGTTTCAAATACAACAGTTTGGAAAATTCAAAGAGCCTGTTGCTGTGTAAGCATTTTTTTTTCAATATTGATACCTTTCTTTTTCTTTTTTCAATGGCAAAATATTTCGATTGAATTTTATCATTTTTTTTTAAATAGATTTTACTCAGCCGAAATAGCGATCGGATTATTCTATTTACATGCCAATGGTATCCTATACCGTGATTTAAAATTAGATAACGTTATGCTAGATCAAGATGGCCATATTAAAATAGCCGATTTTGGTATGTGCAAGGAAGGTATTAGCGGCGACAAAACTACCAAAACGTTTTGCGGCACGCCAGATTATATAGCTCCAGAGGTAAAATATCTACTTTATATAATATATTTTATACACCAGCGTATTCATCGATTTATCCTGATATATTATTCTTTCGCAGATTATATTATACCAACCTTACGGTAAATCGGTGGATTGGTGGGCCTACGGCGTGCTACTGTACGAAATGTTGGTCGGCCAGCCTCCTTTCGACGGTGAAGATGAAGAAGAACTCTTCGCAGCCATTACCGATCACAGTGTTAGTTACCCAAAAAGTTTATCCAAAGAAGCGAAAGAAATTTGTAAAGGCGTAAGTCAAATAACTATTGGACTTCGTTACTCATTTTTTTATACCTATTACCTATCACTTTGTTACATCGATACCTATTTTTTTTTCTCGTTTAGTTTTTAATGAAAAATCCGAACAAAAGATTAGGAAGCGGTCCCCGAGGAGAAGAAGATATCAGAGGGCATGCTTTCTTCAGAAGAATCGATTGGGATAAAATCGAGAATAGAGAAGTTCAGCCACCATTTAAACCAAAAATTGTAAGTTGAAACGATTCGTATGTAACGAGAAAGTAAATTGCGCTTTGATAGGAACCGTTGGTGTAGCTTTTGCAACGTCTTGTGTGTACGATGGACATTGCCAATCGAAGATAAAACTTTTAACTGCACAATTTTCTCGCGTCGAGAAAAACGCCCGAGAAAAGAATTCCGAGTATTTAAAAGACGAGATTCCTTGTTATCGCATTTTGACCGAAATAATGCCTTTTGATCATCTTTTAATCATGCTTTAGAGCGAAAAAAGCAAATTCCAAAGATACAAGAACGATTGATTTTATCGCTATTTCGTTTTAGTCTATTTTTTTTACTTAATTGCTTTCTGTTCTGAAATGACCTTAGAAGGGTTGCCAAGTCGAGATAAAATTAAAACTTGGTAACGTCCTGTGGCAATTTGTGGTTTTTTTTGGTCAGTGAATTTTCATTTGAGCAGTTTTGATTAAGAGGCATCTTCAAGCATCTTTTATTTTTTTATTTATTTATTTTTTTTTTATTAATGAAAGATAATTAGGTATAGTCTACAGTCCAAGTGGCAAAAAGTGTTCATTGAGCGTGCATTTCAGCTGGACAAAAAAATCAGTAGGTTTATTTCAGGTATGGGTCTGGTGATCCCAAAAAACCGTATTTTGGATTTTTACCCGGGCACAATGGGGAGCTGAGCCCTAAAAACCCCCATTTTTTCTCAATTTTTAAATTTGATTTTGGACAAAAAATGTTTTCATATTCTGGTAGCAGACACTCCCCCGACTCCAAATATATGTCACATCCCTTGGGTCACGGGCACAATGGGGTGCTGGGCCCCCCAATGTGCGATTTTTTGCCAAATTTGATCATTTTTGGTACAATAATGCCTCTGTAGGGGTCATGCGGTAGGTTGGACAAAAAAAATCGAGCGCTCTGTATTCCTGGGTTCATTCTGGGTCCAATGAGCCAAAGTTTGAGGAAAACGGTGGGCACAATAGGTCGTGGTGAATTTTTAAAGCTTGAAAAACGCACGATTTCCCCTTCCTGTTATTGAAAAATAAGTTACCAAAAAAACCTGAAACATGGGTTGCGACCTATCAAGATGGGTTAAAATTTCACGAGCCAGCCAAAATTATGGATGAATATAAAATTTGAGCAATTTTAACGCATTATGAGCCCAAAATGGAGGGGTGGGGAAGGGGTTAAAAGTGAGATTTGGGGGAAAATATCGTGTGACATATCAAAATGCATGTTTTTGAGGCTGTAGATTACGAATTTCGCATTAAAAATTTTTTGGGAGCAAGGGGAGGGGTTGAGGGGGGGGGGGCAAAAGTGAGATTTGAAGAAAATATCGTGTGACGTATCAAAATGCATGTTTTCGATGCTGTAGATTACGAATTTCGTATTAAAAAAATTTTTGGGTGCAAGGGGAGGGGTTGAGGGGGGGGGCAAAAGTGAGATTTGAAGAAAATATCGTGTGACGTATCAAAATGCATGTTTTCGATGCTGTAGATTACGAATTTCGTATTAAAAAAATTTTTGGGTGCAAGGGGAGGGGGTGAGGGAGGGGTCAAAAGTAGGATTTGAGGAAAATATCGTGTGACGTATCAACATGCATGTTTTCGATGCTGTAGATTACGAATTTCGCCATAAAATTTTTCAGGTGCAAGGGGAGGGGGTGAGGAAGGGGTCAAAAGTGAGATTTGGGAAAAAATCGTGTGACATATCAAAATGCATGTTTTCGTGGTCGTAGGATACGAATTTCGTTCTAAAAATTTGTTTGTTTGGTCTTCGCTCCTTCTTAGGATGCGCAAGGCGACCTATGAAAGCATAGCCAAATTTCACCACGAATTCAAAAATGCCCATCTAAAACTTTTGAGCCACTTTTGAGAATTTTGAGCCTTTGATTCAGTAGGGTTTTTTTTTATAAACCAATCAGTATCGATTAAAATTTTAAGGAAAAACAAATCTCACTTTTTGGCCCTCCCTCAACCCCTTCCCTTGCACCTAAAAAATTTTTTATGGCGAAATTCGTAATCTACAGTCTCGAGAACATGCATTTTGATACATCACACGATATTTTCCTCAAATCTCACTTTTGACCCCTCCCCTTGCACCCTTGCACCAAAAATTTTTTTAATACGAAATTCGTAATCTACAGCATCGAAAACATGCATTTTGATATGTCACACGATATTTTTCCCAAATCTCACTTTTGACCCCTCCCTCACCGCCTCCCCTTGCACCCCAAATTTTTTTTAATATGAAATTCGTAATTTACAGCATCGAAAACATGCATTTTGATATGTCACACGATATTTTTCCCAAATCTCACTTTTGACCCCTCCCTCACCCCCTCCCCTTGCACCCAAAAATTTTTTTAATATGAAATTCGTAATTTACAGCATCGAAAACATGCATTTTGATACGTCACACGATATGTTCTTCAAATCTCACTTTTGACCCCTCCCTCACCCCCTCCCCTTGCACCCAAAAATTTTTTTAATATGAAATTCGTAATTTACAGCTTCGAAAACATGCATTTTGATACGTCACACGATATGTTCTTCAAATCTCACTTTTGACCCCCCACCCCCACCCTCAACCCCTCCCCTTGCTCCCAAAAAAACTTTTAATGCGAAATTCGTAATCTACAGCCTCAAAAACATGCATTTTGATATGTCACGCGATATTTTCCCCCAAATCTCACTTTTAACCCCTTCCCCACCCCTCCATTTTGGGCTCAAAATGCGTTAAAATTGCTCAAATTTTATATTCATCCATAATTTTGGCTGGCTCGTGAAATTTTAACCCATCTTGATAGGTCGCAACCCATGTTTCAGGTTTTTTTGGTAACTTATTTTTCAATAACAGGAAGGGGAAATCGTGCGTTTTTCAAACTTAAAAATTCACCACGACCTATTGTGCCCACCGTTTTCCTCAAACTTTGGCTCATTGGACCCAGAATGAACCCAGGAATACAGAGCGCTCGATTTTTTATGTCCAACCTACCGCATGACCCCTACAGAGGCATTATTGTACCAAAAATGATCAAATTTGGCAAAAAATCGCACATTGGGGGGCCCAGCACCCCATTGTGCCCGTGACCCAAGGGATGTGACATATATTTGGAGTCGGGGGAGTGTCTGCTACCAGAATATGAAAACATTTTTTGTCCAAAATCAAATTTAAAAATTGAGAAAAAATGGGGGTTTTTAGGGCTCAGCTCCCCATTGTGCCCGGGTAAAAATCCAAAATACGGTTTTTTGGGATCACCAGACCCATACCTGAAATAAACCTACTTTTTTTTTTGTCCAGCTGAAATGCACGCTAATTTTGATTTCTAGAGCACTTTTTGCCACTTGGACTGTAGACTAGTATAAAATTTGAAAAACAATTTTTTTGTCAAAGTGAAAATTATTCATTTTTGAGTGCTTATTTTAGAGAGTTATTTATTCATTATGCTGCTTGCGATTGTAGCGAAGAAAAGGAGCAAAGGATTTGATTTTTTATGGCATTGAAAAATTTCGCAGGTTAGAGAAAAGTTTGATATAAGGTACCGACCCCAATGAACGCCACCTTGCAGCGTTTTGGAAATTTCTCTGCTCCTATCAAGTTTTGGCCAATTCTGAGTAGTTCTTGGGGTAGATGCATCTTTTGGCTACACATTGAGCGCTTTACCAACGTTCTACAGCCATTTTTGACGAAGTTATGAATTTTCTCCCGAGACCCTATTTTTGGCGTATTTTGGAACCCGGTTGCCTAAATACGCCAACCATAAAATGCTTCGTTAAAAAGGTCGTAATATCCCCAGAAATGGCCCTAAAACGTCCGTAAAGTGCCCAAAATGTAGCCAAAGGGCCCATCTACACCCCAAAGTACTCAAAAGCTGCCTAAAATGCAAAAAATGATTCTATCTCCCCCCTCAAAACCACCTCAAGTACAACGGAATCAAATATCGACGAAAATGCTTCAAAATGAATTTAATTTAGTAAGTACATCAGTCACAATAAGGACCTACACAATGAAGTGTTAGTGCTTGGGATGAACTGGATGTAAAACGTTTTCCGAATTTTGTAGCATTTTATTGTGTGGTGAGAGTACATTAAGATATCGGTGGCGTATTTAGGGACCAACCCTGTGCAACTTTGATGAGTGAAAAATAAGTTAAATCCTTGTCGTTTTTGAAGGTAATTAGCAACAATGTGTAGAAAAAGTTTTAAATTATTGCGTAAAAGTGAAGTACTTGATGGTAACTTGATTTTTCTTATGAAATTTCAACTTTGAATTCTATCTGGTGAACCAAAATTTTCAACATAAAAATTCAATAATTTTTTTTGGCTTTGCATTCACGCGTTTTCAAGGGGTATCGAAAGGCATATGCTTAAAAGTGGTAGAACTACCACCATGATTTTTTATACCTACCAAAACCGCATAGTTTACGAGATATAGGTAGGTGGCGTATTTAGGCGCCTGGCGTAATTTGGCACCGGCACCTTACCTGCGAGCGATTTAAATTGAGTTATAAGTGTCTAGATTTTTTTCCCTTTATAATGTATAAAATATACATATCATTTAAATCGCCTCTAAACGACTTTATGATGTGAAAACTTTTCGAAATACATTATTTCGACGAGTTTTGTGAACTGCTGCGTGAAATGACGTTTATTTTTTATTATTATTTCTTGCATTATTGAAAAGGAAAAACAGCTCGGTGGTTGTGTTGTGTTTTGATTCGAATATTTTATACGTTTTATTATTTTTACAATGTGTTCGGCAAGTGAATTTCCAGATCTTTTCACAGAATATGATTATTAGGTGTTGGATGAATAAGTTGCCTATCTTCAAAATTGAAGGAAGAGATGAATTTATAAATTAAATCCTGTTTTAAGTGAGAATGAATAGAATGTTGTCTAATTTGAAAATTAAAAGGAAAAATGACGCTGAAAAGCTAAATTTAAATTTATTTTTGACACAGAATCATAATTTTCAAGGCTTTATTTCATTGATAAAATTGTTTTAGAATTTTTCTTCTTCATATTTTTGGTTCCGTTAATTTGAAAATTGGACCGAAAATCATTTAAACGAAATTTTGTCGTTTTGATTACAAGTATAAAATTTTGGGCATAGCCCATTTGCGCACACCTATTGTTATTTTAGTAGCCCATTTGCGCACACTTTTTTCTAACAAAAGAAGTGATTGATTAATGATGTTTTGGAAAAAATAGCCCATTTGCGCACATTTTTAAAAATTAGCACATTTTTTGCAGTGGTTTCCAAAATTGTGCAGCACTTGAACGTTGGATTTTTAAAATCTATTTCATTTCCGTATAGGTAGTTATGTGCATAATATGTTAACGACGATGAGCTTTCAGCTTTGATAGGCACAGAGATAAACGGAGATATCTGTGATTCTCGAAATCCTTCCAATCGATTCGGCAGGTGGACAATATAGGAATTAGGAATATACAAACATTCAGCTTTTCGCCTCGATGTGTGAGCTAGGAGAATACTTGAAATTTTGGAAATGGAATCATTTTATGGTGTACTTTCCATTTACTTTTATTTTGGGCCAACATTTTACTTTGCGTTGGGATACCTCGCTTGTTACCATGAAAAAGTAGTAAAAAATCACTTTTTTTTTGGTTTTGATTTTTTTGACCATGTTGTACCCCATTTCAAAGTCCAAAAAAATATATGTGATGAATGACCAGTTGATAAAAGTAATAAAAAAATATCCAGCCGTGTGTCCCTCCCCCAAATTTTTTTGAAAATTTCAAAGTGGAAAAAAATTGGGAAAATGTGAACGGAAAAATTTCAAAAAATTCTCATCGATACTACCCAGCGAGATGAATAATCTGTTAAAATTTCAAAATTTTTGACCCATCCCTTCCAGAGATATCGCGTGTTGAAATTTCGACATTAAAAGTGCGATAAATCCGAAAGGAGAGGGGGTTGGGGGTCAAATTTTTTGGGCACAAGGAAAATTTTGGGACCATTTTGACCAATTTTGGGTTAAAGGCCGTTTTTGACCCTTATTAGGAAAAGCTCTTTGTTTTTTCAGCTGTTAATTTTGTGGCGACCTATTGCTGTATTGCGATAAAAAGTATTTTTAATTTTAGAATATGAATATGTTGCGCTCATTTTTTAAAAAAATGTAGAATTAGACTATTTGGTACATATATTTTACGTACCCTACTTTGGGAAACCATTATGAAAATGTGCGCAAATGTCCCCTTGTCAATTTGGAAACAATAGGCAGGAAGGTGTGCGCAAAAGGGCTATGTTTACGGGGGGTCTTGTGAAAAAGTGTGCGCAAATGTCTTTCGCCCAAAATTTTTCAGGGGAAAGTGGACTTGGAAATTTTTATTTTGAGTTAGAAGCAGCGAAAAAATATTATACTTGAAACAACAAAAATCATTAAAAATTTTTAATTTAGAGAATTTCGATTTTTTTTGCCCTTTGATGGTTGCCTTCGTCCTAGCATTATTTGTCTTTTTAATTTTCCTTCAATTTTCCTCAATACATTTTAATGTTTCAGAGTAAATAAGTTTTAAAAAATGAACTTTTCATTTTTGAGTCACAATACTGCTGAAAATTATTATTTTTGAAGATTAATACTTATTCATTTTAATTGCGACGAATCCTCGAAATTTTCCAAAAATTGTCAAAATTCAGTCCAATCGAAAATTTTAAAATGTACGAAATTAATTTAGATTCTCTTGAAATTCATGTGTAAAGAGTATGTAGACCAAAAAGTAAAATTGAATATTTTTTCAAGACCGTGAATTATTGATTTTTTTGAAAAATTGTGATTTTTATGCAAGATAGATACCTATTTGTTTAATGAGCACTGAAAGAGCGTCGAATTATTTTCGGAATTTTAAAAATAATTTTCAATCGCATTCAATTTTTGGTAATTTTTAAAAATATTGAGACGAATGTGCTAAATTTAATCTTCTCAAAACGTATTTTTCTGTGGTATAACGACTCGAAACTAAAATTTTTTATTTTTCGATCCACTCTACAATTCAGTCAGATTTATTCAATTCAATCCAGAATTTTTTAAAATTCAGCAAAATTCAATCCTTTTAAATTCAAACGAATTTGCCTTACTCAGATTTGGCTGCATATTTTCTGAGAGGAAGGCGGGTTTACAGTTTACTCGACAAAATCAATGAAAAATTTGCAAATAGCAAAAAAAAACCATACCTACGTATCTTTATAATTTATGAAATCTTTAAAAAATCCACGCTCGTCAAATAACATTTTCAAGATGAAAAAATAAAAGAATAAAATTTAATTGGAGTACAGTTTTAGGAAATTAAAAAAAAAAAAATCATACAAAAAATTTTTAAGAAGAAGAAGAATTTTGACCTTAGATAAGCGTTGGCGAAAATTTAGGGAAATTTAGGAATTCAAAATTTTGTATAAAAAAAGCTTCTGTATGAATTTTTTATCCAAACTTGATGTGAAAAATTTGAAGTGCCTTTGAAAGTCATCGAGGAGTAACGAGAAAAAAATTGGACTCGAGTTGAACGAGGGTGAAAGTTTAAAAAGAAGTTCAACATGAAAAAAAAAAATAAAATAACATTTTGGACGAATTCCTAACAATTTTTTGAAATTAACAGCAAGGTACCGTACGTATCGGAAAAGTTGACGAGCAGATTTGTAAAAGTCCAACTAGAGGAAAAAGTTTGACGCAGTCGAAACAAAGAAAACATTTTTTATAAAAAAAAATAATGCGCGAAAAAGTTTTATTTTTCAATAAATTAGCATTTGCACTGCATTTCTGAGTTTTCTGTAAGATCTTCCTGACCTTCTCCCCCCCCCCCACTCTACTTATAATGGATAAATTTACTTGAATTTTTATTGATATTCATTCTCATTACTACTTATCACCTTATTTTTCTGTCCGGTGATGTCAAAAAGGACTGTAAATTATATTTTAATACCTAAAATTTGATTTGTGTATTTTCAGAAACATCGAAAAGACGTTAGTAATTTTGATAAGCAATTTACATCAGAGAAAATCGACCTAACGCCCACCGATAAGCTCTTTATGATGAATTTGGACCAAACCGAATTTATGGGATTTTCGTATCTGAATCCGGAGTTCATTCAACATGTGTAATGATTTCAAAAAAGGTGAATTTTTTGTCTGCCATATTTTTAATTTTTTTGCTTTTCAATTCTGACAATTTCTCGCCCACAGGTGGTCAGCTTTAATCTCCTTATCAAAATATCTTTCTTCATTGTTGGTGAAAATAACGCTTGACTGAACGAAGCTACAATGTCCAACAGTAAGATTATTAATCGCCTAACACTTTAGCCCTCCCCCTTTTGTTTCTTCGACTGTAATATTTTCATTTCTATTCGATTGTGCTATTTTTCTACCTTTTATGTATGTTTGTGCGCGGTTGTATGTGTAATTGTGTCGAAATGAAGATTACCCTCTAGTAAGATCTCTTCTGTTTTAATGTTACATGTTTCTTATTCTTCGTTATTTTAAGATCATTTTTTTTCTAATTTATCTAGATTTTTTAAAAAAAGTTTACTTCTTTTTTTCCCTCTTTTTTTTTCTCTTTTCCCCTCTTCATGAACGAAAATCCATCACTTTTTTTCATCATTCTTTCTCTGTTTAATTTAATTTCTGTTTTGTTGTAATTCCGTACGTTCGCGAAAGTAAAGAAAGCGAAAAAAAACACACACGTGGAAACGAGAATAATAATCGCGAACGTGGTGGATTTTTTTTAACTTTCTAAATCGGCCTAACTAAAACGTTCGGAGTTCGTATTGATTTTTCTACATGTGTAGTCTTCTTTGATCTCCTTTGTAGCATTTTCACGAACGAATTACCAAAGTAGTGAATTCCACCGAGTACTTGGATAGAGAATTTTCTTCGAAATGATTTTTAAAAAAAAACAAGGGATAAATTATATTCTAAGGGAGTTCGCAACGTAACGAGAATTCACGGTTGTCTTGGTTCTCGGGAGGTAATGGATTAATTTTAAAAAATTTTAAAACATGTCTTAAATAAAAAAACTTAAACGAAAAACGCGTAAGTATACGATTCGTTCGTCATGTGATAAATAAAAAAAATTAATTTTCACAAATTTAGTAAACCCTTTTAACTATGACAATCACCTCGTGTATTTTAATTTTTTACCAATAAATTCGAGAGTTATTGTTATCGATATCATTTTTTTTTTGTTTTAAGGGAGAAACTACACGATTTTATCGACATCAACGTTGAAAATTTTTCATCCGGGGAGTATAAAAATTGCTTACTTTAAGGCGAATTTATTTTTTCGAAAAACTCCTTCATCTGTTTTCCTTTGATGTGGTGCAAAATAAAGTTACAAAGGATAAAGGTTCTACAACGAATGCGAATTAATGGAAAAAAAATTGTTTCGAAAAACTCGTACACGCCTGTATAAAGAAAACAGTGTATTAGGTTGTAGTTTTTTCCCTCTATTTCTCCCTCCCTCTCCCTTCCATCCCTTTTCCTCTATCTTTCTATATTGTAGCTTTATTGCTCAATTTGCAGTATTACAACTACTAAGTGGAATGTTAAAATTTAAGAATTTTCTATTTTTAAAATAGATTATAATTCTAAATAGCGAGTTTAATTAGTTGCGCGTTTCGAATGTACGTGTTTTTTTTTTTTTTGACAGAGAATTTCTCTGTATTTGCCTAATTCGAATTGTACTTAATACATCCATCCTCCCTTTATGAATATTTAAATGGGTAAGCATTCCAGTGCCCTATTGATTACCTATTCGATGAAATTCTCATCCGATCAATACCTTGATGTAAGCTTTGCAGCTGCAGCGAATCGTGTACCTAATTTTACATTTATAATAACGACTGTTGTTATTTTTAAAGAAAAATTTGGTTGTCAGTTTCGAGGAGTTTGAAAATGGGCGAATTTTCTCCTCCGATCGCGTCGATGAACTATAAATTTATTATCGAGTAAAATAGAGACTGAAAATTAATACACGTATCTCTATTTTACTTGAAGTTTAGCCTCGATTTAAATGTGTAATATGGTTGATTAATTATTATCCTAGCGTATTTTTTTTTCTACCTACTGATGTACTAAGTATTTTTTTTCTCTCTCCAAAATCTTGCCCCGCGTTGTTATTTATTTTCTTATTTACGTATTGTATTTTAGAATTGATGTAGTATCAATTTTTTTTTCTTTTTTTGAATAATTTTTATTCGCTGCCGAATTTTTTTCCTTTTTTTTTCCATTTGGATAACCGAATATTACCTACTGGTTTTAAAATGCACGACATTTTCTTCCCTTTTCGTACATATCACTGAAAGAAAATTTTAAAATATCGAATTACCCGCTTTTTATTTTAGAGCGAATTGCAAATTCGTTTACGAATTGCCCGGTATGGCTTTTTTCCTTCAATTTAATTGAAATTAATATTACTAAGTGCAATAGTATTTTTAATTTTATTGCTAAGTTGTGATATATTGTTTAAAATGTGATTAACACCTGTGCGCGAGATAAAATTTCGTAGTCATTTTTATCCCATTTTCTCCGCTTCGTAGGGTTTTTAAATTATATTCTCGATTTATTAGATAGGTATTATTTGCTATACCTATATCTGATTTATGCATATTTAGCAAATTGAATAAACCTATGTCGAGTGTGGTGCTCATGAAAATGCGAATGTGTGTCGATAGGTTGGTTAAATGATAAGAAATTTATCATGAAATCGCTCATTCTTAATTAGCCAACTTTTGCGTTGTGTTTTTTTCCTTTTTTTTTTTCGGATTTTCCCCCTTTTTTCTGATTGAATACTGTCTTGACGTAGGTAGATTTTGAGGTTTGTTTTAATATTCCATCGTGTACCGGTGTATTAACTCGAACCAAATCTGTTAATTTTTACTTAAAAAATTTGCTGAATATTGGATATATATTTTTTTTTTTTTTGAGAAAAAGTGCTCATTTTATTTTGCTGTTTAACGTATCGAGCTGGTTTGAAGGTAGGAAATCAGGAAAAAATCATGTTACGTTTCTACCTTTTGGATTGTGTTTGATACGGCTTTTAGAACAATTTGTGTTTTAATTTTTAAAATTTTATTCGATTTATTTTGACTATCAATCTTTTAAATTTTATTTTGTATTCGATGATCAAACTATGCCTAGGATAGTAATAATTTTATCTTGCAATTTTTCTATTCGTTTTATTCTTTACATTCAGAATATGATTTGTTATTGTAATATTTATTAGCTTACTTATTTTATCGTTACCTTTTATGTTTTTTTTTTCTTTTTTTGTTTATATAATAAAAACCATTTCCCTCCATGTAATTGGTTTTTTGAATGGATGGTCGGATTGAAGGGTTGTTATTGGGTATGTTAATGAATGAAGTGTATTTTCATATGACCCATGCTTATAACTGACAATCAGTTTAAGAACTAAATTTCATCAGTTAGTTTCAAATTTCAGGTCAGGAGCAGATTTGCCTATCTTAACCGCCAGTACCCTTTTAAAGAACAATTCACCACCCAAATTTTAAAAAAAATTGCTTTGAAATAATTATTAAGTATCTTCTCATTAAATACATTCTCGAGCGAAAAAATTGACTCCACTACTTGTATTTAGAAATATGGAAATTTTAAACTATTTTTGTTTAGAATTTGAGAAAAAAGAGGGAGGGGGTCAAATTTCAAATTAGTCATTTTTCTTTGATCTTTCAGTCAAAAATCATCAATTTTTTCTGACAAAGGGGGAATTTATTAAGAGATCGGTGACTTTGAACTGAAAAATTAGTTAAAAATTATGAAATTTTGAAATAAAATAACCAAAATACTGCCCAAGCGAAGCGAGGGCCAAATTTTTTGAAAAAATGCTGTTTGAAAACCAAAAAATGCACTTTTAAAATATTTTTTCAATGAAAAAATCCTTTTTTCGACTTCAAGGGGGGATCGAGCCCCCTTGGATGTGTCTATGTTTTCAGTTAAAGTTTGAAAACCACCTGGTAAAAATTTTTCCACCATCCTTCCCCTAGCTCGAGTTATGGAGCAAAACGTTACCTTTTTCAGTAGTAGAAAAATATGCAGATTTTGTCTGTTTTCATTAATTTTTTTTTTACTACAACGAAAATGGAGCTTACTTTTAACGAAGCGTATTAGTGGCTTTACAGTATGCTAATCAGTAAGACATTAAATCAATAATGGAAATAGAAGAGACGCCGATGTGATGAAGCGCTGACCACGAAACGCCACGCCACGCCACCCCCACACCGTTAAAAATGTTTCCCCCAGTCTACCCCTACAGCGCCACGCAGCGTTTACGTGTTGATGAAAACAACTAAACAAGTAGATAAGGAATTGAAAACAAGCGCGAATTTATTGGATTCTGAGCTGCTCCAGCTGTTTAATTCATCTTTGTAGATGCAGGAAAACGCTTCAAAAATAATTTTGAAGTGGAACCAAAAAAAAAGAGGGGTTTCAGGTTTTGTTTTGATTATGTTACTTTAGAAAGCCCAGTTAGAACCATTTTATTTCGGCAAATATTGTTCAAAAGTTTTTTAAAAGCTTCAGAGTCACTCAACATACAACGTGTTTGAACAATATTCAGAGAAGTTAACCATTCTTTTATGCAAGAAAACTCAAAAGTAACCGATAAGTTCATTTTTCGAATTTTGTTGAATTTTTTAAAATTGAAAACTATCCCATTGTCCTCCAAAATATTGAAAATTTTTTCTGAAAAAATTGGCAAATTGATTCAAAGCGACTTTAAGGCGCTTTGGAATCTTTTCAAACTTCTGGAATTTTCCAAATCTTAAGAAAATTCCAGCATTTAAACACACAGATTATCTATATTAATGGCATGGATCAAAATTCATAACTACCCATTCAAAACCACATTTTTTGGTAGGATTTTTTTTTGGAAAAAAATTGAAAATTACGTCTGCTTACATTTTGTGCATCGAGGAAAAAAATTAAAAATTGGTACCTAAATACAGAGGAAAAAACGGAGTATTCCGGGAAAGGACGTCCAAACTTCATTTTTGGATACAACCGGGACCGGGTACCACTAAAAAAATCTTGAGATGAACATGTTGCCTATTTTGATAATTGAAGGAGCAAATGCAGGTTCAAAAAAAAATCATGTAAAATTTTTTTTGACCATGGGAATGGATAGTTCTTTGAAAACTGAAAAAAATTATTATGTATATTTTTTGCCTAACATCGAAAATGAAGGGGCCAAGGGTCGCGCAAAATTTGGAAAACTTAAAAAATTTTTGAAGCTTATTCATTTTGAGTGAGCTGTAGCTCCTTCATTTTCGATGTCAGGCAAAAAACTGTACATATAACTTTTTTTTCAGTTTTCAAGGTACTATTCATTCCCTTGGTTGGTTCATTTTTTAAAAAATTTTTTTGAGCAAATTTTTTGTAGCCCCTTCAATTTTCAAGTCAGGCAAAAAGTCAAGTTTGGACGTCCATTCCCGGAACACCCTAGATACCCTATTTTCAACCTCTCTAATGGCAATTTTAAAACCTCTTCTAATTTTGTATGCTACAGGGGTGTTTTTTAATTTTCCCAAAAAAATCGGTCCGGATTCTTGAAAAGGTGTCCTTCAATGAATCAAGCAGGTTAGCGAATGGGAACCTAACCGACGTTTTTAAATAGGTAGATATTGAAGTGCATAATTATAGACTATTATTATAGTTTTTTTTTTGTACCGGAAAGTTTCAAAATTTTCCGGAGACTTCCAAAGAGTTTTAAAACCGTTTTTAATCGATTCAAAAGACTCAAAATCGGATAGGTATTTACCAGTTTTTAGATTTTCACTTTAATGAAAGGGAAGCCATAAATATATTTTTAATGAGAAAAAAAAATTGCTAAAAAAAGAGAATATTTGAAACAGCAACTAGGTACCTACAAATGTTAGATAAATGTGCTTTAATTGATCAAATACATCACTTATCTCAAATCTGCATTTTTCGGTGCCTAAGTCTTCATGGATTATTTTTATGGGGTTTTCTCCAGTGCTAAGAAATTCCAAAAAATTCTGGAGTCACCAAAACATCTTGAAACCGTTTCCATTTTCCAATCAATTTGTAAGATCATAATAATAGGACACATACCAAATTTCAGCGCATTTCATTGATTAGATCAAATTTTCATATTCAATAGAGTTGTGAATAAATAATTGGAAATTTTAAAAATTTTAAAAATTTGCCAAAATTCGAAAAATGATAAATGAACAATACAGACAGGATGTTCCATGAATCGTCTGCCACAGATTTTTTCGAATATAACCAAGTACCACTAAAAAAAAACCATGAGATGAACTTGTTGCCTAATTTTAAAATTTAAGGGACAAATGCTACTTCTAAAAAAATTTGTGTCAAAAAATTTTTTCAACCATGGGAATAGATAAGATAATATTTTAAAAACTGAACAAAAATTCACAATAATTATGACTTTTGGCCCAACTTGTAAATTGAAGGGGCTACAATTTTTTTTTCAACCATTTTTTTCTCATGAACTAATAAAATTAAGGGAATGGATAGTACGTTGAAAACAGAAAAAATTTTGTTACCTACACTTTTTGCCTAAAATCAAAAATGAAAGGGCCAAGAGTTATTCAATAGCCCCTTCATTTTCGACTTCAGGCAAAAAGTGCACAGAACAGAATTTCTTCAGTTTTCAACGTACTATTCATTCCTTTGATTATTTGATTTTTTAAAAATTGTTTTTGAAAATAATTTTCTGTAGCCCCTTCAATTTACAAGTTAGGCAAAAAATCATATACTTGGTGAAAATTTGTTCATTTTTTAAAGTATTATCCATTCCCATGGTTGAAAAAATTTTTTGGCAATTTTTTTAGAAGTAGCATTTGCCCCTTAAATTTTCAAATTAGGCAACATATTCATCTCAAGTTTTTTTTTTAGTGGTACTCGGTTATATCCAAAAAAAAATGTTGGCAGACGATTCATGGAACACCCTGTATTAGTAGGTACCTAAAATTTTGGATAAGTATGTGTTCTTTATGATGTGCTTTCAATATACTTTTGTTTCAGTACGAAATTTTATTGCTGGTAAGTGAAGTACAGTGGATGCATTTTACTCCTAAAAATGCTGGCCGAAGTACAAAGAATAATTTCTACCCCTCCCCACCACCCTATCTCCCAAATCTCATCAGTGATAGAGATTTTTCAAGTATTAAGATATGAAAAAATGATTTTTTAGCATTAAAAACTCAAATTTTTGAAACCTTTGCTCGGGATGAACAAAATCACAATTGAATACCGAAAGAATGATCTTTTTGCATCTTTTCTCAAAAATAATTTTGGTATTTTAAGTCTTGGTACTCACTTTGCACCCTGACTCTCCACCCAAAAAAGCTTCCGAAGTCACTAAATGAAACATTTTACTTTGCTTCATGAAAGATTCCAAATACCTTTACTAAAATAACAAAAACGTTTCAAAGATCTCGAAATTCTGTAAATTTTCTATTTTGCAAAAAATAAAAACGACTTGTTTTCATTCATCTAATGAACTTGACCTATAAGTTTTTCATTCAAAATAAAATACCTCGAGACTCGAGCAATTTTTTTCTGTAAATCCTGGGTACTCGCCTACTCGGTGTTTTAATCCAATCCCAACTTTTGGACGAAAATAGCCATGCATCCGGTGAAAAACATAACAAAAGCGTGATTTCGCATTTACTCGCACCAAAATTAAGGTATTCGTATAATTACATTTGGCTAGGTAGAAAACGTGTCGTATACGCTTAAACCTTTTAATTACTTTAGCATATGTAAATGGGTCCCCATATAACGTTTATATTACAATTGAAGTTGAATGCTGGGACAGACTACCCTCGCTTCCGTACTGCGATGCTGGAATCATTTCACGGCCACCATTTAACCCAGTAACCCAATTCATAAAATCTTACTGATAGGTACGAGTAAAGGGGTGAAAATTATGCGAAGTGTAAGCGTATTTATCTAGCTAGGTACCTATACCTAGCTAGCGGGTATTATTCGAAAGCGCAAAAAAAAAAACTAATCCTTGACATTAAATAAGTAGAGTAAAACGTTTGACGTCAGGTTTTAAATCTAGTTAAAAGTAGAGAGATAGGGAGAAAAAAAGAGCAGGTATTTTTGTGTTGAACATCTCCATGGTAACAAACTTCTCAGCATCTCTATTGCCATTGCAAAAACCACCTCAATGACGTCAATATTGCCCTTAACCCAATGCGGCTGTATTGAAACGGAAATTTCGTACGAGCGTCGTTATTCATTACTCGATGAATTTCCAATTTTATGCTTCCCATCTCTCGGCAACGAGCTGCGTAGTTAACGCGCAGATTAGTGCTTGAAACCTTTTCAACCGATTCTTCGATGTGACCTAGTTTTACCCCGTTGCTATATTAGAATTTAAATTTTATTTCTACACCGAAGCGAAGCCTTTCGTAATCTTATAACTTCAAAGGATACCCCAACTGTAAAATAAATTGTATAATACGCGACGCCCGCGTAAATATACGACTTCTTCCGTATCGTGTTGGGGAAAAAAGTATCGTCGAATTGTATTTTTACCTCGGAGTCTTTTATTTTTAATCATTCAAACAGGTATTTCGAGATTATTCTCGGATCTACCTTCGGATATTTATTAATACCTCATTGACTAATTTTATACACCGAATTGGAATTGGAATTCGTTTTAATTGAATTTTCAGCTAGCTCGATGAAAATAATTTATTTCGAAAAAGGATAAAACGTTGGATAGGTAAATAGGGTGAAGTGAAAAAAAAAAAAAACGTGTCTTGGATTTTGACCAAACTTGGTGGCGTGGTTTACAGTGAGTGGGAAACCTCCAAAAAAAATTTTGAGTCCCCAAAGAATCAATTGGAGGGGAGCAGGGGTGCTCAAAATGCACCTCCTTTTAAAAAAACGCTTTTTTTGTATTTTTTTTTTTACTCAAAAAAATTATGTGAGAAGCTGTCGTAACACTTAAAAGTTACGATTTGAGTTTCTACATTTCTCTAAACCATCGCCATCTTTCTCCGATCAAAACTCAGACCGCTGCCAGGGGGTTGAAAAGTTGCGGATTGCAATATTCCGATAATAGGAAATTTTCACGAAGCTGGAATGATGTTTTTTCATTGAGTAATTAAACGAAAATTATTTTTCAACCACTAAAAATGAATATTAAAGAAAAAATGTGAAAATTTGATACCTACATCAGTGTAGCCAACAGCTAATCGTAAAAATCTAAAATACGAAATTTATATATGTAGACTTTGAATTGATTATTTTTTCGCAGGAAAATATTATTAATTTTTTTTCAATCATCAGAGGTGTATTTTGGAAATTTTTAAAAAAATTTGTATGCCAGTGCAGCCAGTTGCAAATTGTTCTACACTACGGAATTTACGTTGATCAAAGATTAAATTTTTTATCTTTTTGAAAAATTTACAATAATTTTTATTTCAGTCTTCAAAAATGAAATTTGATTTTTTGAACTCTTGTCAAGTGATTGAACCAATTTTTTCCAAGAAATCGAACTATGTTTTGAATTTGAAGACATTTTTGAAAAGTTATACGGGTAGGCAGAATTTTTCAAAAGATGAAAACGTGAATCCTCGGTCAACGTAAATTCCATAGAGTAGCATAATTTGCGATTGGCTGCACTGACATACAAAATTTTTCAAAAAATTTCCGAATTATACTTCTAGTGACGAAAAAAAAATGCATAATATTTTCCAGCGAAAAAATAATAAATTCAAAGTATAAGTATACAAATTTCGTATTTTGGAATTTTACGATTCGCTGTTGGCTGCACTGGTGTGTAAAATTTTCAAATTTTTTCTTCAATATTCACTTTCAAGGATTGAAAAAAAATATTTCGTTTAATTATACTTGATGAAAAAAAATCATTCCAGCTTCGTGAAAATTTCCTGTTATTGGAATATTGCAATCCGCAACTTTTCAACCCCCTGGTAGCGCTTTGAGTTTTGATCGAAGGAGGATGGCGATGGCTTAAGGAGATGTAGAAACTCAAATCGCAACTTTTAAGTGTTACGACAGACAGCTTCTCATACAATTTTTTTTTTGACTAAAAATACACAAAAAGCAGCGTTTTTTTCAAAAGAAGGTGCACTTTGAGCACCCCTGTCCCCTCCAATTGACCTTTTGGGGACTCAAATTTTTTTTATGAGGTCTTCCACTCAAAAAAAAACCACTCCACCAAATTTGGTTGAAATTCAAGATACTTTTTTTTTTTCACTCCAACCTAATAGGTATCTACCTACCTAATTTTAATGTCCATTTTTCGTTATCACTTTTTACAATCAATTGCTGGTTTTTAAAAAATACATCACATTTTGTTATGGTAATTTTTAAATGCACATAAAAGTAATGAAATTTTGAATCGCGATGAAGCCCGTCAACGTGTTGTGTTTCATTTACATTTTCGATTTATTCAAAGTGATATTTTGTGAGAAAAAAACGCTCTATTGTCCATTTATCGATTTAAAGAGTGGAATCGATAAAGTAGATCAATATGTCTCAATTTATGTAAAAAAAGGAGACGATGTTACAATACCGTGTTGTCAAAGGTAACTTTTAAAACGATAGTTGTAGGTACTAAGAAAGAAGAAGTACCTATTACGTTGATTTTATATTCGGTTCATTTTTTTATATTCTTGCGTTAGGATTAAGGAACCTGTTTTTAAATTATGGCAGAAACAAGACAGATTTATGAAGGAGAATGCGACTACTCTGACGGAAAATGAGATTTTCAAAATATCGCAACAATTTGAATTGTACATCGAAAATTTCGACCAAGATAAAATCGGCGCTTACTATTGCACGAATTTAATATCCAATAATGATTATTTTAATTATTATTATTTGATCGACGTTATGTACGAATCACCCATCACATGTGGTAATCGCAGAGATGGTTACAAACGCTACATTCAAGAATATCTTAATCCCATTGAAGAATATCTTGGGTAGGTGTTTTATTAATTATTACTCATCAAAGGACATCAGAGATAGGTTTTGCCATAAATCCGTGAATTTAGGGGCTAAAATTCAGATGAACTATTTCTATTGGCTTTTCCTCAGTAATGGAAAATTTCCAAATTTTTCAGGGGGTCCGAATCGAAAAAACTTCCAATTGATTTGGTTGATAAAAATTTTTTTCTGGGCGATAGAGGGAGTGATTTTGAAATTTCAAAAATTTCGAAACTGACAAGTGAAAATTTTATTGATTTCCATCTTTGAAAAATGATGAATTTTCAGTTGGAAAAATGATGAATTTTCAGTCGGGAAAATGATGAATTTTCAGTCGGAAAATGACTAATTCCCAACTGCCCAATTTTCCCAACTGACTGTTGAAGCTCAATTTTTCCAACTCACAAGTAAAAAATGTTCTCAGGGGGAAGCTCCCCCCCCCCGTTCGGTACGTCACTTTAATTTTGCCCTATATTTTAATGCTGAGTTTATATATAATTTCAGTTTTTCTCCATCACGTCGAGGTTTCTTGAAATTTCAATTTTTTAAAATTTTTGTTCACACCTCAAGGTCTATTTTATGAGCGTTGGAAGGCACCTGCAAAAATAGGTATTTAAGAAATGAATCATGTAACGTAAAATTGCCTATCAGTAGAGTCTAATTGTTTTTTTTTTTAGAAAATTTGATTTTTGAAATATTATCAATAAAATAAAAATCAAACTTGGAACTTTCCACTGAAATATTTCAAAGTCTTAGTTTTCTGACAAAAAAAAAAAATCAATTAGACTTTACAGAAAGTAAATTTTAGACTTTACAATCTATATTCGGTAAATAAATTTTTTTCATAGAGGTTTTCCTTTGTCCAAAAAATTAACTTCAAGGGTCAAAGTTATCTAAAAATGTTGAAAAAATTTTCAAAAAATTCCAATTGTGAGAAATGCTGACATTGCTGACGTGTTGGAATTTTTTGACCATTTTCTCGCGACCAGCACGAAAACTTCTAACCCAAGCATGATGAAAATTGTGGTAATCATTTTTTGTGCAAGAGATTTTAAAAGTGCTTAAGATTTTTATATCCCTTAATTAACAGAAATCTCAATTTTGGATAATTACACCTAATTTTGGAATTAGCCGACTTCGAAACCTCGCAAAAAATCACCCACTCAACTAATCCTTCCAAGTATTTTGCAGGAACTACCTCAATAACGACGAATTACTATCATTATACCAGAAAACCGGACTCAGGTTGAGTACAACTTTACGTTTCGATGAATGGTCTCCTTGTGACACTTGTAAACAAGAAAAAAACCGTACTGGACATTGCCATCTGAAACCTCGTGTCGTTCAGCCCGACCTATGCAAAGAACAATGCGAAATTTTAAAATTCGCCTTATCAATAGATTGCCGAACCACCTGGACATTGAGCAAAATATTACCCAAACTAGCTGAAAAATTAAAACACGTGCCGGATTGCGGTAGAATTATTAAATGTGTCGGGCATTGTATTGATGAAGGTATTCCTGTTACTGTGCATAAGAAATATAAACCTAAAAGCGTGCCAATTGGGAAAGCATTGGAGTTGAGCTGTCAAGATTATACAATGAGTAAAAAATGCCACTGGGTGAGAGATAAAGCCAAGTTATACCCCGATGTATATGATCCAGATGCTAAGGTTAGTATTATTGATCTGTTGAAAAATTCAGATCGAAAATCGAATAATTTTAAAGTTAAGTTGGTTATAAAAACCACCTTTAAGAGCCAAAAATTAATTTTTGAATTGACACTGATTTTGGGACGATTCCATACTGATTCGAAACAAAAAAAGAAGTCGGATCTGGAGTTTCTTTTGATGTCTATTCGTAAATCCATATCATTTCTTTTCTAACTCTCAAAAGGAGGAGATGTGGCAAAAATATTGTGTGACGTATCAAAATAGATAATGATTTTGATCTTTTCAAGGGGGCTAATAGGAGAGTTCAGAAAGATCGGTTGAAAAAACTGAGCATATTCAAACTAAACGCCTTTGAATCAGTGGAAATCGATACGTTGCATCACCTTTACCACTTCCTTGAATTTCTGTCAAAATTGTGGGCCCCGGCACCTCCCAGGAGTAAGGTATCCCATCTTCATAGGTGTACCCAAGGGAGGGGCTCAGGGGGCTCGAGCCTCCCTCTTAGGCTCGGAAAAACGATTCTTTTACTTATTGCAAAAATATAAAAAAGTGCATTTTTTTTTGCTTTTCAAACCGTATTTTTCCGAAAAATTTTCGCCCTCGCTTTGCTCGTCCATTATTTTAGTCATTTTAATTTAAAAGTTGATAATTTTTGACCAATTTTTCAGCCAAAAATCACAAATTCCCCGACAAATTTCCAATTGGTGGGAAAAAAATTATGACACGGGCCGACAAAAAAAAATGTTTACTCTGTTTCTAGATTTTCATGCCGAAATTCTGATTCTAGACATCAAATTCAAAATACATCCTTCCAAAGTTTGCTTTGGGAGTGGGGGGAGGGGAGAAAAACTGATTTTTCAAGGGGCAATAATTGCCTAAGCATTTTGAAAAAATTTTTTAGACTAATTTTATAGAAAATGTTCGGCAAATTCAATGCCGCAAATTTTAGACCTCCTGACCTCCATCTCTTTTAGGAAAAAAGTTACAGCTCATTCTTTTCAAAATTCTGTAGAAAAAATCGCATTTTTTGGACCTTTTTCGCAAAAAAATGAGAGAGAAAAGGAAGGATTTTAAGGCCATAATGACCATGATGGCACTTGTAGAAAATTTTACGGCGAATCGAATGCCGCAAACCGCGAACCTCGTATCTCTTTTAGAAAAAAGTTACAACTCATTCTTTCCAAAAATCTGTGAGAAAATGAACTGTAACTTTTTTCCTGAAAGAGATGGAGGTTTGCTTGCAGCATTGGATTTTCCGTAAAATTTTCTATAAGATTGGTCAAAAAAAATTCAATTTTTTTGTAATGCTCAGGCTTATTACCTTCAAAAATCAATTTTTTTGGCCACTCCATCTTACAAAGCAAACTTTGATCAAAGAAAAATATTTTCCCCACATAAAAGCAACCTAAATTTGGCAATCGGAACCTAGAAACAAAAATCGCGTCGACCCGTGTGAATATTGACTGAAAGATCAGTAAAAAATGACTAATTTGAAATTTGACCCCTCCCTTTATTTTTCTCAAATTCTCAATCCCTCCCTTAGATAATTTCCATCTTGAAAATTTATTAGTTGAAAAAAGGATGAAAACGGACTAATTTTTTAAATTTTTTCAGATTTTTAAATGGTAGATTTCATGTTTTATACTTATCATGAAAATTGAGCTTTCACCAACAAAGTTCGAATTTGGGAGTTTCAAATGTGATTGTTCTTTTCAAATCGTCTACCAATTTTCTTTCAGACACAGGACACAGCTAACAGTTTTCCTCCAAATGCAACCTATTTCGAGATCTGAGCCTTCAAATTTGGATATTCTGGCAAAAATAAATCGCAATTTTATAAAAAATCATTTAGCCTACCCCCAGCCCTCTTGCCCGTTAGAAAGGAGATGACCATAGGGATTTATGAATAGACCATTGAGGGGAACCTGTGAAAAAAAAATGAGCATCCTTCTTCACTTTTTGGTCCGAATTTATAAATGGAGAAATGGGTAATAGCTTTTTGAGCCTTTCAAGAGAAATTGAATGAAGAGGGAACAGGGGCGAAACTTCATTTTTGGTTAGGGGGATGGAATCCTCGAATTTGCCGACTTGAAACCTATGAATTTTCAGAATTTGCCGACTCAAAGTTCTACTCAGAACATGTACAAAAACCTCTAGTGAACATGTCAAATCAAATTTGGCGACCATTATTTATTTTTTAAAGAAGAGAACTACGCATTGAAAATAAAAAAATTCTCATTTTTTTGTGCTAGGTACTTTTTTGATTTTCAAAAAAAACACAATATTTCTGAAATTATCTCCTTCCAAAAAAATCGAACATTTTCGAAAATTTCATTTGAGATGGCCACCAAGTTTTTTGATTTTCAGTTACGAGAAGAATTAATTTTTAAAAAAATAATTTCATAAATTTACTGAGCTCGAGCGAAGCGAGGGCGAAAATTTTTTGAAAAAAAAAGACATTTCAAACTAAAATTTCTTCATTTTAATTGATGTTTTAGTTTTTAAGAGGAGGGTGATATTCTCAACAGCTAAGATTTGAAAAATTGATGATTTCCAGAAAGAAAATAGTTCGTTTCGTAATGGTTCATAATTTGAAAAATTTTCTGACTTTTTCAAAAATTTCTGACTGTTTTCAAAATTTTTCAAGTTTATTCAACATTTTCCGACTTTTTCCAAGATTTGCCGACTGTCATGGAGGGGGGTGTCTCCCCCCCAAGTTTCGCCCCTGAGAAGGAACCTCATCTCAAAAACTAATTTTTGACCCCTAAAGGTATTTATCATATCCGGGCTGATATTAATTTTTCTTGTAGGTCAGCGTCAATGAATTCTGCGTTTTATTAATCAGAGACGCAACTTCCAAAGAACGAGGCGAATATTCCTGTTTTCTGAATGAAAAGCTGATTACCGAATATAAAGTCGACGTCTACGAAGGGTTTTCCGAAAAAAACGCCATGTGGTGGAGACACGTGAAATACCTACTGTACATTATTCTGTTATGCTTTATCGTTCTCGTGGCCGGTTTGGTAATAGGTATTATGCAAAGGAACAGCTATCAACAAATTGACGTCAACGAAGCACTAGAAAAGTTTCTGAGACGTAGATTCGATCACGAAAAATTAGAACCGCCCAGTGTATCTTAATAATAAATTTTTCTCTATAAATAATCGTTTGACAAATAGCCATAAGGTTGGCTGGTCTATCGTCATTGGTCGTATAGGTATAGGCAAAGGCACTGTAGAAAGGTAGGTAGGGATACATAGGACATATGGGTATAGCATTTATGCTCTGACCTGATTTATGAATAAATGTTAATCGTAACTTTTTCAACGAACAGCATTTTAAATGATGGCTTCATTCGTTTTGTAAACGGCCAAGGACATGTAAAAATATCACCTAATAAACGAACGAAACGGTGTGGTATGGCAGTTTTTGTGTAACGGACGCGCTCAATTGATGGGAGGTGCGACGCTGAATGTCAGGGTTTATGTACCATTCCATTCTAAAAGGTAAATCAATAAAATACGTACCTATCTTGCATCCCTTACGTTCAAGGCCGGTTTAGATGTATACTTTTATTCTTCACCATCTTACGCGCTTGTGTTGGCATTCGTTTACTTAGATATACTTACTCGATGGTATTTTCGTAATACAATTGTGAAAATTTTCAACTTTCGTATCACGCTTTTATATTTAATCAGAGTTAAAAGTGTTATGTTGTCAAGAATTTTTATGGCTACGTAGCTGAACTAAACATATCTACCGTATCTGGAAAGTTTTACCATATTCTGGTACGTTCAGCAGTTTCCGTCGCTCGATTTTGATCTAGTTTCACGATCGGCGTGTTTTATTTTCCAGGGTGACCCTTGTTTTCGAGCTTTCAAAAGTTGTCGCCTCGATTCGTTTTTAAACTTGGTTGTTCGCGTGAGAAAATATTTCCAATAGGGTTCTTGTAAATTGAGTTGAGAAAATGTGGGAATTGGTTTAGAGCTTTTTTCAATACCTATTGAGAAATTTTCGCAAGCTGAATTTTCAATTAAATACATTTTAATGGGAAATTTTCATGAAAAATGGACTTTTTCGAATGAGAAGTAGAAGTTCTTTAAGAACTCCCAGATTACCAAAAAAAAGGTTTAAAATTTTTTTTAAACTCATTTATCACAATTTTTTGGATTTTCTTTGTGAAAAATGATAGTATGAGAGTTAAATTTAATAGAATTTCCATGAGTCAACTAAAAGCTGAAGCTGGGTTTAAAAGTTCTGTTCGAGCATGGAAGGTCTCTTTTTTATGTAAATATCACCAGTCTGCCCGATGAAGTACTTATCGAAAACATTTTTTCCAGTGGGGGGGGGGGGGGAGGAGGGATGAAATAAGTGAAAATCCCAATTCAAAAGCCAAACTTTTTTTTGGATGTAACTGGATATATAACTGAAAACAAAAACTTTGAGGAGAACATGATGCCAATTTTGAAAACTGAAAGAGCAAATGTGACCCTGCCATGCCGTAAAGAAGGGACCTAGTGTAAAAAAAATCGAAGTCTCATTTTTTACAATTTTGATCCAAATGACACCAAATCTGGATCAAACGCATAAAAATAAAAACATCGATTTTTTCCACACAAGGTCCCTTCTTTACGGCAGAGTCACAAATGCTGCTTCTAAAGAAATCATGCTTAAAAAATGTTTCAGACACGGGATGGGATAATAATTTGAAAATTGAAAATTTTGTTTTGATGATTATTTGCCTAAAATTTGAAATTGAAGGGGTTGTAATAAAAATTGTCCAAAAAAAACTTAAATGATTAAAATCACCACTGAGGACATGCAGAACCTCTCATACAAACTTTGATTCTCGCGAAAGCACGAACGAAAAAAAAATTGATGCAAAATGGAGCACAACTGAAGCACAAACGATAGACCGAAGTTTTACCCTCCCTACTTATATTACCTTAGTTTAAGATTCCCATTCGTTATGGGTGGGGTTGGGGGCAGGCTGCATCTCCCATGCTAATTTTATTCACCGTGGATGCACAAACGAGAAAAAAATGTGCAAAAGTAAAATTCCTCAAAATGCTAGGAAAAGGTTTAGCTGCGGAAATATTTTGTAGCAGTGGCGTAGCCAAAAGGGAAGGCTGGTCCAAGGAATCCAAACCCCCTCCCCTCATGAGATCAAAAATTTTCGTGAAAAAATGTCTTTTTGGGGCATTAAAAATCAGATTTTCTCAAAGCTTCGCTCGGGCATAAAGAGAATCACAATTAATTATGTAAATTGTTTGCGTTGATATGCGAAAAAATGCTCCTTCTTGATATTCTAACCCATCAAACAGTTTTTAGAAGCAGCTACCATAGCTGTGCTGCTTTGGTGCTGCCAGCAGTGTTTCTCACTATCTTGGTGTAATTTGCTGCTAAATTTGATAAAAATAGGAGCACTGCTGCTATTTTACGGTAGTAAAATGGATTCAGAATTGCTAAATCCCTGTATAAATTTAGCAGCAACTCCTATTTTGAGCCACTTCAAAATGCCATTTTGCTACTAAGGCAAAGGTAGCTGATTGGTAGCAATACTACCAAACCTTGGGAGCAGCTTAATATGGTCGTTTTTACTTCTCGCTAATGAAGTGTATTGCAGATTTCTATATAGGGAAGAAGAAATTTCAGAGAGTACCTTTACCACATAAGGGTTATTTGAGAACCACTGCTGGGTATGTTGAATTCAGAAGGTGAAAATTTTTGATCTTCACAGCTAATTAACCCTAGCTAACTTGTAGTTACTAAACTACAATACTACACATTATTCTTCATGAGATTATGATTTATGAATTTTGTTCATTACAAATAATCTTGAAACAATTTTGGCAATGCGGGCAATGGATATTGCAATGCTTGATGGGGAAGCATCTTGGAAGCATATTAGCAGCAGGGATGCTTTAGCATAGCAGTATTTCAGAGGCATACCTTAGTAGTTAGTAGCAAAATGGCATTTTGAGCTGGCTCAAAATGGGAGCCACTGCGAAATTTATACAGGATTTTGGCATCTATTATTCTATTTTACTGCCATAAAATAGCAGCGATGCTCCTATTTTTTCACCACTTTTAGCAGTAAAATGTTTGACGGGAAGTCTCCATACCCACTTTGTAATTTCCCAAAGAAAACTTCTAGCGTTGCTTGGATTTTCTGGGCATTATTTTCGTTTTTCAAGATCAAAATAATCGAAGGTTTTTCTTCAAATATTTCATGGGAATTGCATAAAAACTTGATTACTCCCCTGTAAGTGTGATTTTTTGATACCTACATAAATGAATGAAAATGTGTCAAAATTATGAATTTTCTATCCTCATGGTGTATTTTTTTGAAGAGGGAAGAGAAACGGTGAAAAGTGAACTAAAAAATTCTCGAAAAATTTGAAACTTTGACCTCCCCCCCCCCCCATATGAGAAATTTCTGGTCAAGTCACTGTTTTGTATGTAGATAATCTCTAAATCTGAATCAGTCAAAAAACTGAAAACTGACTGAACAGCGAAAAGTGTGCAATTGTTAATCAGTGAAATTTGACTGCCAATCAGTGATCAATTACAGATTCAATCAGTAAATTAAAATTTTCACTGATTCATTCCAGTAGTTGAAAAAAATTACTGATTCAAAAATGAAAATTCACTGATTAAATCAGTGAAATTTTCAATGATATTTCTACCGTTGCAAACTTTTTGCTTTTTAATCAGTCAATTTTGACTGATTCAAATTTAAAGAGTAGGTATATTTTGTAATATAACGGATTGATAGGAATGATAATTAAATACCAAGTACTAATTTGAAAATTACAGTCGCAATTTTGAAATTTAAAAAAAAAGATTATAAAGTTATAATCTGAGTAGATATTTACAAAACTACAAACAAAATGTTGGTAGCATTATCTGGTGAAGCGATGGAAGTTCATAGAAATTCGAGTATTAGTGAGATTATTTGACTGTGGGAATTTATCATAATCCATAATTGGTAATACATATAATGCGGCTACGGAAGTTTTATCGGGATTCGAGATGTGATAGAACCCCTCAACTCGATAACTACTCTTCTCATCATTTATTGTGGTTTTATGATAACTTTTACTTCCTATTTTTAAACCTAGCGTTCAATTAAATGAGAAGTTTTTAAAACCATTACCCACGATCATGAACTTATCAGAGGAAGTAAAATTAGAAAATTGACCGAAGTCCAAATTGTTGATTTAACAAAGATATTTTCTATCTATTCCAGTATAATTAGGTAGGTAGATATGTTCTAATCAAGAAATGGATCGGTGATATGATATGATAGATTTTAATTGTGAAGATAAAAAAAAAACCTAGTAAGAAATGAGTACTTATATGTAGTATTTGAAGTATCGGTCTGGAAAATTTTTCAATAAAACTATGCACTTGAAAGGGGCTAAGAATCTGATTTTTAGCTACAATGGTACGCATGTTAATTTGAGCGAAATCTAGATAGGTACCTCGATAGATTCAAAAACACTGGAAAAAATCGAAATTGCACCGAAGGTTCAAGAATTTTTTAACATAGGCAAATTTGGTGTGCGGGGGATGTGATTGATATTTACAATGCGCATATGTAAGCCTGGGTGTAGAAACTACCTTTAGGAGTCAAAAATTAGTTTTGAAGTTGACACTGATTTTGACATTTTCAGAAGTAGAATCAAGGAGACTCAAAAAGTCACATTGTATTATTCACGTTTTTAGTTGAAATTCGCATTAGACATTATTATGCCAGGTCGAACGGACACACACACTGAAGTGGAAGAATAATTTACCTGGAAAATTTATATCACGTTTTTGTACAAAAATAGTCCTGGAAATGGGAATTAATTTAGTGGAAATACATTCATTTACCGAAATGTTCAGTTTTTTTTAATGTTAGGTAGGTACCAATAATCGAAGAATTTTGGCAGCTGAAATTTTGGATACAGAAATTTTAGAAAATTCCCTTTCCAAAAATTGTACTTTCAGTCCAATTGTAGGCGAACATCGCAAAAGATTCTTTGGTGAGATTAATTTTTTCAAATATTTTTTTAATTTTTTAAACTTTTCTCTTCATGAAACGATGATAAATAAGAAAATCTAAGTACTTATTTTTATTTTCCATAAAAAATTTAATGTTTTTAATTTGATCTCCATTTTAAAAAAGTTTACTCAGAACATCCATCATTTTTCAAAAATTAAAATTAATTACCTGTGTACTTTGTCAACGACGAACAAATTGAATCAAAATTTTGGATCTAACTGGATTTTCGGGTCATTTTTTTTTGATAATTTTTTATTTTTTTGCACTGAGGTAAAATTAGCAGTAGAATAATTATTCATCTCATTTATACATTTTAAACACAATTTACGAATCATTTTTTGAACTTCAGGGAGAAGAATAATCTTCCTTTCTCTACTCTACGAATGCTTATTCATTTTTTTTTTTTGTATTATATGTGATCTTCCAGGAAAAAACCAACCTTCGCTTCGGTCCGAAAAAAAAATAGGAAAACAAAGTTTCGCAATTAATCTAAAACAATGTTTATCGTTTGGATTGATTGCGAAACTTTTTTTTTCAATTTTTTTCGGACCTAGGGTTGGTTTCTTCCATATATCATCCCCCAAAAATAAAAAATTTAAGAATTCATTCATTATGCCACTGATATCCACTGAAGAATGATAATAATTTGAAAGCTATTTTTCACTCGTTTGAAAAAGTCATTATGAATAATTTACAAATTTTCTCTCTTTCTAAACCAAAAATTAAAAAAAAAAAAAATCAAAAAACATCATTAAAAATGATACACTAGATTAACAAGGGTGCGTTCACTTCCTGCGAATGTACCTACGCTCAACACAACGTAACATAAGTTAAAATAGTCCACAGCAAACTGAATTTCGTATTCGTATCCGTGGTATTTACGGCAAATCGTTTAGGCAACTTATTCAACATTTTCTTTTTTTTCGCCTTATTGCATACTTAAAAGCTGCAGGATCCGTTCTAAATTTTTATTTTAAAGCATAAAATCGGTACGTATTCTAAGATTTTTTTAGAGGTGCCCAAATTGGAAAATTAATATTATCATAATTTTTTTCTGCTCGATTACCCTCACCCCTTCCCTCCGTGGACAAAAATATGTAATCCAATCTCAACTTCATCTTTAATGTGAAAATCTTCAACAGTAGGAACTTGAAAATGACTAGAGTAAGAATCAAGCAAGAAACTTATGCAAAAATCTTGGGGAGAGATGAAAATGAAGAATTTTCTGACTAATATTATTGAAAAAAGAAATTGCTGACTCATACTAAAAAAAAATGGAAATTTTCTGACCAGTGGTATTGAAAATGAAAAAAATCGTGCTTTTTTTTAGTCATTTTTTTGACTTCTAAAAAAATTAATTGCTTTAATGACCATCTCCCTTCTAAAAAAATTTACAGTTTTTGAAAATTCATTCGAAATTGCGTCCGAGTTTTCTGATGAAGGAGAGAGCCAATTTTTTTCATTTCGAAATATCCACTTATCTGGTATCATTTTGAGAATTGATCGTGTAGGACGAAAATTTGAAGAAAAAAAAATACCCAGAAACTGAAATTTCTTCATTTAAAAAAATCGAGATTTTTACGAGGTAGATACGCTTTTGGATCCCAGAAAAAATTACATCTCTTAATGAGCTTCTTCCTTTCAACAAAACAGAAATTTTTTTGAAAATTTCGTTCAAGATTGTCATCAAGTTCCTTTCTAAATGGAAGATTTTTTTAGTTTAAAAATATTCAAATTTTTTGGATTACAAGGGAAGAAAGTTAGAGTTTTTAGAACTGCCTAATTTTTTTTGAAGCTACCCAAACAAAGCACTGAAAGCACAGGAACTTAAAATTAAATAAAAAACTAACACTGCCGAAATTCTTTAATGATTATTTCTGCGGTCATTTTCCATAATTCGTTTCCCAATTAATAAAATTTTCCAAAAAACACTTTGAATTATTTCCACCTAAATTCATTGGTGTGTCTGGTATAACTGAATTTGTCAGCTGATGAAAAAACAATGGACCTATCTGTTCAAATTTCTTCATTTCAATGCACGAGTAATCTCACATTTTCTGACACGCATCCATAAGCTTTTTTTTTTTTAAATTATTGTCAAAAACATTACACGGTTTTAATAGGCGAGTTTCTTTTGTTTTATCATTTTGAGACAGATGTTCTCAAATGAGTGGTGGAAAAAATCTGTATAGTTTTTTTTTTAGGTATAGGTACCTACCTATTTTTTGGGGGTGGAAAGTAAGTAGGTACAAAATTGTGGACAAATGTCAATCGCGGGTCGTATTTATTCAGTCTTTCATGTTCGTGAGAGACATTACATAAGTATCTATTCATCATTTTGAAAATTCATTCGTAGGTACATTTTTTCTAAAGATATATTTTTATTCCATGGTTTCATACAGGAGATTAAAACCCTAATAAAAAAACTTCCATTCTTCAAGTTTATAAGCTCAACATTAAAAAGCTTCTTGTACTTCTTTATTCGTCAGACACGCTCAAAGTAAAATCTATTGCAAGGGTTTTCACGATAATTAAGTCCCGTTAAATCCTTTAGGTAACCATAGAAACCTATCAAAATTAACCATACTTCTTTGAATGAATTCGAGGTTAAATTATTTCCGCTAAATTAATAATATCAACTTTTCATCCATCATGTTTATAGTCGAGCTTCGATGTATTTTTAGAATTTTCAAATTTAATACCATCGTGAATTTTTAAATTGAATAAATCGATGGAAAAATACACCTATTATGACTGGCTTCAACCAAAACGAGAATAAAGATTACAGATTGTCCTTTTGTTAAAAAATAAGTTTTCCCTTTGACTGATCATTTAAGACTTAGGTAATAATATTTTCACGCTGTGTTATGCGTAGGAGGCGGGGGAGGACTTACGGAGGTTTAGAATTTCGGAAAAATACCACAGCTGTATTTTGGTAATTTCGAACGGATACGCGAACGGAAAAAGAATTAATTCGAATTATCGTCGAAAACAGATTCTCGTTGAATAAAATATAACCAAGTACCTTTTGTTGGTTTAACAGGTACAACAAACTCAACGTTGGTGCAATTTTAAAATTATATAATTCATTTCCCTCAAGGAGCAAAGTAAATTCGATCTGGTGATGCGCGTAGGTGGCCGAAGAAAAATACACTGCACACGTTTCCCTTCTCGAATAACTAAATGCGCGCGTGGGTGAGCTTTTGACGAAGGATACAACGCGTTATCCGACATTTTCCAAAGTTTTACGTCAATCTGTTTAAATAATGACTGCGATTGTACCATTTTCTTTTCAGGTTTTCTCCTACTTAGAAATTTCTTCTGGAAAATAACGCTAATTTTAGTTTCGGCGAGATGGAGAAAATGTACCTATGAAATTATTTTTTTGGTTAGTATTTAGTAGGTTTTCGAGTAATCTTGGTGCAGGTAAAAAAAAGTACACAAAAGAGGATTCATTACCATACTATTGATTTGTTTTCATTTCTATGCAGTTATGACATTAATCTAACTTTAACATCGTGACTTCTTATGAATAAATTATCGAAAAAGTTTTCAAAAGATTGGCCCAACGATAAAGTTTTCTTTACCTAGAGATATACGTGTAAGGTAACTAAACTGATTTTACCAGACTCATTTGCGATAACGTGCGTATATATTAGTTCCAAAAAGGGAAACTTTTTCATTTAAATGCACATTAATTTATCTGGGTTTCTTTCCTTTATAGGTACATATCAAGTACCTATACTATATATGATAAATTCTTTAAAATACTCACTTTTAAAGGAGAAGAATTTTTTGAAAATAAATTTTAAAAAATTTTAATTTGGTCAAATTTTAGAATTTAATAAGGACCAAAATTTTTTAACATTGAAAAGTAAGAAATTGAGAACTTGTTCAATTTTTAAATCTAACAAAAATCGACAAAATTTTTGAAATATTTTTATCATTGAATTAGGTTCAATTTTTTAAAACAACTGAAATTTTCTAAAATTAACAATTTTTTTGAAACGTTCAATCAGGGATGGAAAATTGAAGAAATAATAGTTCCAGTTCCAGTTCTCAGTTCCAGTTTTTCAGTTCCAGATTTCTTTTTTTTCTCATAAATAATGAGGGGGAAACGGAAAACGTTCAGAAGTACATAGAAGTAGAAAATCTCCCCCTTCCACCAAAAAACAAAACAAAACAAAAGTAAATCGTTCTTCACGTGAGCCTGTTTTACTGATTCAAGTAGGTTGGTGAGCGATTTTTTTCCAACTTCAAAATTTTTTGACAGGGTCTAAATTCTTTTCCAAACATAAAATTTTTCTGTTGTAAAAATTATTTGAAATTTAAAAAAATGAAGAAAAAATTTGCTGGAAAAAAATTTTTGATTTGAAAAATTGATCATGGGCTTGTTTTGCAAATTTGCTGTGACGGTGAAAACATTTTGTTAAGAAATATTGTAACCTTAACAAAAAATTCAAAGTTTGGAAAAGAATTTAGACTTTGTCAAAAAATTTTGAAGTTGAAAAAAAAACTGAGAAAAAAATTTAGACCTACTTAATCCAAAAAATTTTGATGTTGGAAAACAAGGTTGGAACAAGGAAAACGTGTGGACTTGGAAAAAAAGTCGTTCGTACTTGAATTCGTCAAACAAACTCTCACGTGTCATACTCTCATATTTATTCGTATTTTGAAATATTTTTATCATTGAATTAGGCTCAATTTTTTAAAACAACTGAAATTTCCTAAAATTAACAATTACAGATCCCGAAAACTCAAAAAAAGAAAGAAACAAAAACTCTATGAAACAAATGAATCAAAATAAACTTAATCCGCCTTCGAAAATGGAATTTAAAACTTGAAAGAAAAGAACGAAGGAAGCCAATTGATCTGAGGTTTTTAACTTAACAACTAAAATGAAAACCAGAAACTTGAAAATTCTATAGGAAGCTAAAAAAGTTCTAAGGGTAACACCTGTAGCGAGAAATCAAACATTAGAGATGGAAAAAACTAAAAAAAAAATAGTCCAGTTTCAGTTTTTCGCTTTTAGTTTCAGTTTTTCCCAGTTCTTAGTTTCAGTTCCAGTTCCAGTTTTCCATCCCTGCGTTCAATCGTTTGGTGTTGATAATAATAATAATATTTCAGAAAAAGGTTTGTAAAAATGGCTATTAAATCACTGAAATTTTCAAAAATTATCATTTTTTAAAAAAAAAGACTAATTTATAAAGATATAATAAGTATTTAGAAATTAAAAAATAATAATAATAAGATTTTTTAGAACTGATCTCAAGTTTTTGAAAATTATCCAAGAACTGAAGTATTGAATAAGTAAGTAGCCTATAAGTACTTACCTGCACTTTGAATTTTCGAAAAAAGCCAAAGTTTGATAACTGATCCATTTTTTGAAGACGACTAAAATTTTCAAATGAATGAAGAATTTTTGGATATTAACAATTAACAAACTTTTGGAAATTATTAAGAGTAAAGTGCCCGATTAGCAACTTTTTCTCCAATTCCGACCTTCACCCTTCTATTTTCAATGTAGGTATCAAAAAATTTTCGTTTGACTTCTTTTCAATTAACGATCAGTTTAAAAAATTGGCCATTTTTAGAATTTGGATATATTTCTAAAATCTCATCATTTTAATCAGATCAGACGTCTTTAAAACTATTGATTTTAAAAAATTTAAACAATTTCAAAAAATATTATCATTTTTATTTAAAATTTGATTGCCTATAGAATTATGTCATTTTTGAACATTTTTGATCATTCACAAGTACATTATTTAAAAAATGAAATGTGGTAAAAATTTTTAACACCAAAAATTTGATCTTTACCTACGAGCTACGATCCTTCAAAGTTGACCAAGTCATTTTCGTCAAAAATTGACTTAGCCTACTTGGAAAAACATCTCCTCAATCATATTTCTAATTTTTAAAGATTAAAAAATTTTCAATGGTGAAAAAGATTTAGAAAATTTAATAAAATTTTTAGAAAGGACTAAATTTTTAAACATTGCATATTTTTTCAACACACGAGATTTAAAAAAAAAATCTGTAAAATGACCAAAATTATCAAAATACGGTTAGATAGGTATAGAAGAGTAATTCAAAAATAGAAATTTTTTTAAAAAATCATCAGGTTTTTGAAAATGATCAGATTTTAGAGATTTTCTTAAGTTCTGAGATGATAAATAAATTTTTAAAGTAATGAAAATTATGACCACTTTTCTGAATCTTCAAAAATTGAAAATAAGTCAAATTTTTGAAATGAGTTAATTTTTAAAAATTATTGGGTAAATTCTACTAAAATCATTGAATTTTAACTTTCAATTATTTTTAGAAGGGGAAGTTATAGCATAAATAAGCCTACCAGAGTGGGATTTTATTTCATTTTAGTAAAACAGGTAACATGTTTTATCATCACTTGGCATCCTTTTTTATTTTTCAACCAATTTTTCACAAGTTCTTCAAGATTTAAACAATATTTTTCAATTTATTTTTATTTTCATTCGATTTTCAACCCAAAATTTCCCCTTCCCCAAAATAGAATTTTTCTCTCAATTTGTCGAAAATAAAAGCATCTACATACACATCAAATCCCCTCCCCCACCCCATTAAAAAAATACACGCCTAAATCGATCGCTATTCACCAGTCGAATAAAAAAATAAAACATTTCTTTAAAATGCGATTTCATTCTCAAAAATGACTGCTTTCTTTCAAAAGCAAACATTCAATGGAAGCAACCTTTTCCAATGAAATTCGTATCAGTTGCGGTAATTCGAGAACGAAAAAAGTCACATCTACGTCAAACCATCAAACCACCCCCTTAACAAATTCACCTCCTTGAAATCAAAATAATAATCAACCTATTCAAAAGTAAAAAGAAAAAGGTGTGAAATTCTCATCGCAGGTATATTTTCTCATCGATGAAACAAAAAAAAGCCCCCTTTTTCCTTGAAACCAGTGTAAAGCATGCATTTTGAGACAAGGTTAACTTTGTTTACGACGCAATAAAAACAGTTGCATAGAAGGGCTGAAGGTTACCTCGAGACTCTACACAGTGAGAAATAGCGAAACGCTTTTTTAAAGGTGACCTATCGACCAATGGTATTTAACAAAATACGTACGATTGCGGAAAAGCTACACCATACACCGAAGGGCGGTTATTTTTCATTTCGAATTGTACAATACATGTTCGAGCTTCGAAGCTTCTAATGTAGGTTACCAGTTTTATGAGAACGATATTATAAGAAGGGTTAGAGTAGAGATACGGCACAGTAGACAGCCAAGTACAGTAGGACGCCGAGCGAACAGGCAAAAATATTGATTAGTAACCTTGACCGAGTGATGGGCGTACAAGAATTCACCAGCAGCTATTCAATAAGTCTTTTATGTATATAAAGATGATAATACGCAAACACAAAGCTTTTATTCCAAACGTCGTGTCGGATTAAGTAGCAAAATACACATACATATTTCAAATTACCCCGGGTATATTTTTCCGATCGATTTTCAAGATGGAACTCTCTTATTCGTATTCGCGTTTCGGCTTCAGCCGGTATAATTAATCACCCGACGTATAAATCTTTCCTCGAATACCTACCGGCGAAAATAGAAATATACAGACGAATTTTTCATTCGCCAAATGTATCTATTATTTTTATACATACGTACGATTTTTTTTCCTCAATTCGAAGACGTAGTCGAATTAAATCGGTATTTCCATATTTTACGAAAGAGAGAGAGAAAAAAATCAATTAATAAGTACTTGCTACGTCCTCGTTTATTCGAATTTTCATGTAGAATATTTTCGTATACATTTACGAAAGCTCTAAACACATATCAACGAAATACTCGAGTATGGAAATTTCATTGATAAAGTTGATAGTTTAGCCTATCCCATTGAATGAAGGAGCCATTCCCCATATTGTTTTTAATTTCAAACGCCAAAGTTTCATTTTCGCCTAATTATAAATGGCGACGAGATATAAAAATAGAGTAAAAGGCTTCTTCGACTCGTCGTCTTAATAACATTCCGGTTAAATTTCGGCAAGCTAAACAAACCGATGCAAAATAAACCAACCATGATAAGAGAGCCGAAAATGTTCCCAACGAACGTACAGAATACCAACAGACAAGCTGAAAATCGATTTTGTATATTTCGAGGACGCCACGCGATGTAAACAAAAACAAGCTCGCTTAAAGCGCCCATATTTAAAGTCTTCTTTATATTTCTTCATACTCGCGAGGATTCTAAGTCTTAATTTTTTTTTTCACACGCCTCAAAAATTACGTAATGTACGGATAGGTATGTCGACGATTTTCATATTTTCAAGGACATCGAATTCATTGTTACAAGTTCTTAAAGATTTTTCGGGGTACTCGGGTAATAAATCGTGTTTGCGAGTAAGAATTTTGGTAAAAATTACGAAAATTTTGTTGCGTGGGTAGGTTTAAAAATAAAAAAATTTAATTTTGAGTTTAAAATAGCTCGGTATTTGTAAACTGAACGATTTTCTGGTTAGGCCTGTTATTATTTTTTTTTCTCAAATGTCAAGGTTACAGGTAGGTCTATGAGGATAATTTAATATGCATTATGGAATATTGCGTTTTTATAATATTGTTTGCTAAAAATAAAATCGCTCGATGAATTTTTTCCCTTTTTTTTTGAACGAGAAAATTATAAATTGAGCTGGATCGTGGTGGAATGTTTCGTTCGATTTGTTTGAAGTGTTTGGAGGAATGTTTGGATGAATTTGTTGTTTTTTGTGGATTGGGGTGGGTCAGGAATTACCTGCCGGCTGTTTTCTTTGAAAGAGAGGTACGAGGTTAAATTTTTGGCCATCGAACTTGCAGCCCTACGACTTTTTTATTTTGGTTTAGAAATTTGATGAAACTTGAATATTTTTTTTAAATTTAGAAAAAAAATTATAAATAGAATGATCGTAGAATGGGCGCTATAAATAGGACAGAATGAACAAGAAAATACCTTGAATTAAAAAAAAAATTGGTGAGGTAGGTTATTTGAATGAGAGACCCATCTGAAAAAATTTGAGTCTCTTGACTATGAAGAGTCGAAGTCGAGGTGTTCCTTAAATAAGTAGAGCCATTTTTGTAAAAATGCATTTTTTTTTTGCCTGGCTCAAAACGTAAAAATTTCCATTGAGTTATTCCATCTTTCTAAACCATTGACCTTGAAATTCAATATCTTTTTTTGTCCTTCGCTGGAGTTGAAAAATTGCAGATTATGAATTTGAAAATAATTTAATTTCTGTGATTTTTTTTTGAATTGAAAAATACCTCAAAAACGAGCCATTTTTTTGAATGAAGGTTTTCAGGAATAAATTTTGATGAAGGTTTTTGAACGAATTCTACAGAAGTGTCCTCAAATGTATTATGAATTCTTCAATTTTTATAAAATTTTAGTTGGCAGCACTGCTGCTCCAAATAATTTCTGAAAAATTTATTAAACTTGATTTTTATGAACACTTAGATTAGAGTTGAATGAAAAACTTAATTGGGTAAAAATTAAGTCAAATTGGAGACCCCTGCTATTAAAAAATGTCATCAAAATTTATTCTTCAAAACCAAACATTTTTTTGCTCGATTCTGATGCGTTTGAGTCGAATAATTAAATTTGTACCTAAAATTCAAGATTTATAACATTTTTAGAGGGAAATATATATAATACCTAATTTTTTCAAAAAATTAGTTACTTACTTTGTGGACCCCTGACTCTGCTTTTATTACGGCAAAAGCGTGTCAATTTTTTTCTGAACGACTTTCTACTCAAAGAAAACTATCTCATCAATTTTCGTCAAAATCCTATGGATATAAATATGTTTTACCCCTCCCCCCCCAAAAAAAAAAGGTTTTGCATCACCTTTTCCCTTTTTTACCGCATTTTTTGTAAGGAGTCGTAAAAGGCTATTCTTTCATATTTTTAAAATTTTCTTTGAAGACATTGGAAATACGATTTTGAAATAAGGGTAACAATAACCATCGAGAATTTAAAATCAGTTTTTTTTTTTCAAAATCCTACTCTTCTTGTAATAAACAAACGTAAGTTTCTTTTTCATTTTCCTTACAAATTGGTACGAGTAATATTTTGATTTTTTTTTCAAATTCCCAATTGATTTTCCAATCTTCCAGAGAATGACGTAGATAAAAAATTAATATTTCAACAATAATTTTGAATAAAATTGGTCATCGTTAATACGAAAATTCATTTGTCATAAAAATTGGACATTTTTTAACACGATTTCTCAACAAAAAAGTTCATGTTTATTTTTGTTAAAATTGAGTAGGTAAGTATTATGAATTTATGACGAGGTTTTGCAAAAAATGGACATCTTATCCAATTTTTCCGAGAAACAGACAGATGAGCCTGGATATAGAACCACCCTTAGAGGTCAAAAATTAGTTTTCAAGTTGACTTTGATTTTGGAATTTTCAGAAGGGGAAGAATCGAAGAGAAACCTCAACTCAAAAATCAATTTTTCACACCTATAAGGGACATATATTTTTTTAATGAGGGCTTTCGAAAAAAACCCGCAAAACGCAAAAATGTGAATTAGGGTCAAAAAATCGTTTTTTTCCTGATAGATTTGTGTACTGTAATCCTTATTTTTTCAATTTGAGTGGGAGATTCCTCTTCCCCTACCCCAAAAAAAATGATCTCACTCGAGATTTTGGGAAGGGTTGCAGGGAGCAGGGGTGCTCAAAGTGCATCTCATTTTGAAGAGAACGTTGTTTTTTGTATTTTTTTTAGCCAATCAAAATTGTTTGAGAAGATGTCTTAAAAATTAAAAGATGCGGTTTAAGTTTCTACATCTCCCTAAATCATCTGCATCGTTCTCCATCAAAACTCAGACGGCTACTGTGGGTTGAAAATTTGCAAATTGTAATATTCCAATGATATGAAAATTTTTACTAAACTGCAGTGGCGGATCTAAGGATTAGGGCCCACCACAACTTGGAAAAAAGGCTCAGCTCTCACATTCTAGTGATGAGACAGCTACGAATCAATACTCGAATCTTTATTGTTCTGGGAAAACGACTAAAAATGATCATTTTTGGGGATGATAGACCCATCGTTTCCTGTCGTTTCTTAGAAAAACGACATTCTGAAGATTTTCCAACACGCTGAAATTACAGCTACGACTCAAATCTTTTTTATTCTGGAAAAACGACTAAAAATGATCATTTTTGGGGATGATAGACCCATCGTTTCCTGTCGTTTCTTAGAAAAACGACATTCTGAAGATTTTCCAACACGCTGAAATTACAGCTACGACTCAAATCTTTTTTATTCTGGAAAAACGACTAAAAATGATCTTTTCCAGGTATGATAGACGGACTCGTCGTTTCCTGTCGTTTCTTGGAAAAACGGCAGTTTGAAAAATTTCCAACACTCTGAAATTACAGCTCGGATCTAAAGATTAGGACCCCCTTTCCAACTCGAAAAAAGGCTCAGTTTTCACATTTTTTTGATGAGAAAAAAAATGAATCACATCATTGTGTGGTTGATCATTTTGTTCTAAAAAGGGGTGAGGTACCAAGATATCTGAAACAGTTAATAAAATTGTGGAACTGATGAACTGAAATACTAAAAATTTATACGGCCCAAGGGCCCATTCGTCCATTTCCTCCGGGGGCCCAAGAGGCAATCGCCTCTTTTGCTTACCTCCTATTAAATCCGCCACTGTTAAACTAGGATGATTTTTTTTTCATTGAGTAAATAATTTTTTTAAAAATTCAACCCTTGAAAGTGAATATTGAAAAAAAATTGAAAATTTTAGGCACCAGTGCAGCCAACAGCAAATCATAAAATTTCGAATTATGGAATTAAAATCAACTTGAATTAATTATTTTTTTGCCAGAAAAATATTACGTATTTTTTTTTCGATCACTAGATGTATCCTTCGGAAATTTTTTGGAAAATTTTATTCATCAGTGTAGCCAGTTACAAATCGTGACATGCTACACTATAAAATTTACGTTGATCTCGAATTAAATTTTTTATTATTTGAAAAATTCACACTTGATTAGATAAAATTCTGTGTTATCGTGACAAAAGTAGGTGCATTGCCAAATTCTAATCTTCCGGAAATCTGATAATTGGATTCACTTCCTTGTATCATAAAATCGAAACTTGAAGCAAATTTTTTAATCAAGTTGTATTATTTAAAATCAAACCATTCTTGATAATTTTTCTTGTAGGTATCTCGAGTTCTGTCTTTCCTTAATACTTTACAATTTCCACGAGAATTACCAAATACTGTATCTATACTGATACTTTGGCAGACACACGAGAATATATTTTTCATATCGATACAGAAATATCAGATTATTTGGTTTTTGAGGTTACAAGTTGTTTTGTGATGAGGGTCATCGTAGTATGTATACGAGTCTTACGAGTTACTCTGTGTGGTTTTGCTGTGCATGTGATAACGCATATGCGATAATTTTGCCGTTAAGGCATTAATTTTTTAAAAACTGATAATTCCGTAGAAGTTAGACGATACCCCGGTTCTTCTTTTTGCGTTGTTTTAACGTAGAATTTACGAGTAAATATTATTTTTTTAATAGTAATTCTTTCAGTGATCTTTTTATCTTACCTATATACCTATTTACACAGTAACTTGAATACGTAATTAGGTAACTTGACAGTTTTGTAAAAAAAAAAAAACTGTTAAGCCAAGTTCATAATGAGTAGGCACAGAGGTTTTTTTTTCAGACTTTTTAAAAAATGAATAAAATCAACAAAATTCTAGGTACCTACTTACGAATGTAAGATTGAAATTTTGTTAACCTAAATAATTAAAAATGATTTAATTCTGACTTGAATTTTTAAGATCATCGCAATTACCTACGCATTTTAGCTAATTAATTTATACTTGACGTGCGAGTTGATAACGTCGCTTTGATAAAAGTGATAATTCAAGGAGATAATTTTGAAACCTTTAGGGACCAGATAAAAGTCGTTTTGTTTAGTTGCAACTTCGAGTGATCCCGGTGTCAAAAATCATTACGACGTTCGTGCATTTAAATTCAAAGTGGGTATTTTTAAATGATTCTATGAACTATGTACAATAGGTAGGTAATCTTATACCTATCTACATATGTATTGGTATGAATCATCAAATGTGTTTTGTATTTAATGAGAAACTTAGATACGTTTGATGTTCACTGATATGCAAACCTATTCAAATTTTACTTCATTTTTATTGAAACTGCATAATCAATGGTGCATTTTTCAGAGTGGAATAAAAATAACTTTCGATTCTGCTTTTTTTTGATACCATATGTTGTGTACTTTTAGTTGAAATAATCCTAAAATGAATTTTTGCCACCTTGGTTCCCTTAGAGAAGAGATATCGGTCTTCCAAAGTATGGCCATTTTTGAAAAAAAAATCAAAACAATTTTTGATACTTTTCATTCCCTATTCCTCAGCACAAAATTTTAGAGCATTTCAAAACTGCAATTTGAAATTTGTTTTGATCTATGTGATTGATTCTTCTCTCCAAGGAATGTCTTTCGTCCCAACTACAGCGTTAAAAATTTATTGATTTGATACTTACGAGGGAGTGTCTTTTTTACATGATAAATGTAATTTTGGGAGTTTTTTATTCGATAACGGTACCTAGTACGAGGAACTTACCGTGCTTAAAAATTTTATTGATGACAAATTTTTTGAAGTGTTTTCAATGTCAAAAAAATCTGAATATTCGCACTTTCGATTTATCAATTTCAAATCAAGCTTTTAAAACTCTCGAGGATTTTTCACTTGATAGGGAGGGAGAAAGAGGAAATTGAGATAGGAAAAACCGTACCATGATCAGAAAAAAAATTTTCCTTCAAAAATTAAGTACCTAGCCCTGATCATGTTTTTTCGAAAACTTGGCTCGATTTTAAAAGCTTCAAGGGATTCAAAAAATTTGCGTAAGACTATTTCAATTCAAAATATATCACATTTCAGAAAATTAAAACAAAATCGAATCGTGTTTTCATTTTTCACTCTGTTTGAATCTGCGCAGATTGGCAAAAAAAATTTGAAAAATTTTTCACATTACGTCAATATTTTTTATATTCATCATCAAACGTTATCAGGCAGGTTCGTACTTTCTTAGTATGTCACATGACGAATGAGTCGGAAATAAGTATGCAGATACATTTTACATCGACGTATATGATCATTTAATCAGATTTAATCGTTTAACCACAATTTCCATGCATGTATTTTTATTTCATTGAAAAAAAAAGTGATGGTAGACTGGTACGAGTACATACAAAGAGTTTCCTCTACTTGAATTAAATGTTTTTTTAAATGCAAATACTAGTAAATTACTGTAGGTACATATTTGCAATGTATATCTAGTTCGTACAATTTAAGTAGAACTCTCGCTGTTGTAAAAAAATTTTAAATGTCCTACTTTTTGCTTTCTATGGTTCATAGCACAATATTCTAGGCGTGGGCCTGCATAAAAACTTTGAAGATGAAAAAATGATGACATTTGTTCAAAAAGACAAACCGATGTTAACAGCCTGCTAAAAAAAAATGGACGAGATGATGCAAAATTTTCAAAATCTGAAAAAATCTTGAGCTTTTATTCTATTTTAACATCTTCTATGGAAATTGATCTTGAGACATTTTATTAAACTTTCTGTTTGACTTTTGAAAATTTGGAAAAATTTTGAACAAAATTTATGACCACTATAATATTTTGTTGGGCTTGAAAAAAACTTGGAATTTTTTTGAGCTAATTGAGATAATGGCATCTGATAAAATACCTGGGTACCAAAATTCATTAAAAAATTTAATTTGTTATCCATTGAGATAGTGACATGACAGAAAATTTCAACAAATTCATTTAGTGGGATTTCGTTGGACTTGTAAATTTTTCTTAAAAATATGTCAATACCCGGCGTGCAAGAAAAACAGAATTTATTCTGCCTTTTTCTGCCGAATCCTGCCTTTTTCTGAGAAATTAGCCCAGAGGAACGATGCGCGACGCGCAACGGGGTATCAAAAAAGGTACGTTTGACGCGCAGCAGAGGTCGAAATGAGCAAAAAATGGGAATGCCTGCCCTTTTCTGCTAATTTTTCTGCATTTTCCTGCTTTTTTTGTACGCCGGTTAGGTAATGTTCAATTGCCCATACCACGAAACACGTTCTTTTTTCGATATAGCTAAATTGAGAATATTTAGGGATGAGCTTTTGATACAGGGGATCATCCTATAGGGTTCAGAGAACATCAAATTGAATAAAAATGGCTATTTTAACATACTTTTGCACGAATTACCGTTATTTTGAGGGAACCCATCTTTTAAATAAACAACATGACGAACTTTGGATAAGTATGAATAGGGGAAGAGATGGCAGGGGCAATACGTCCAAAATAGAAAGAAGGGGAGAAAATTTCGGTCTCTAAATTCCGAGAACCAATAGACTTAAATTTTTTTCTGGACTTTTAGCGTCGAAATTTTAAAATGTGTTGAATAGAATGAATTTCTGGATCAAAGGTCAAAAATTTTAAAAAAGAGGGTTGAAGTCTCAAAATTTCTACATTTTCTTCAATGTTCGTCTCTTTGTAATCCGAACCCATTCAGTCTAAGATAGGTAGGTATTGTAGGCTAAAATTACAAGAAAATTGATCAAATCGGTGACTTTTTACAATTTGGAGGCTCCAAATTTCTTCCCATCTCGGTATTCCCAAACTCGAAATCCAAGTCCATCATATTTTTAATTCAGAAAATGAAACCCCTTTTAATTAAAATGAGCTTTTGTAGAATAGTGCATTTTAGCGACTTTTACTCAATTTTGTATGGTCCCGGTATGCAAAGAACACGAAAAACGCCTGCGTTACGCAGGCGTTTTCTTGGACAAAACGCAATTGCGTTTTTGTTGCGTTTTTGGCATCGAAAACGCAACGAAAACGCAAAAGACAACTAGTTTCATCTCATTATCATGCCAAGAGAAACTCGTTTGACCAGTCAACATCACCTTCGACAAATGCAAAAAGTCGTTAAAAAGTCATTAAGTCTGCGTTTCTTGGCTGCGTTTTGGTTGGAAAAAACGCAAAAAAATCGCAAAAAAAAACGCAAAAAATGTTTACCGGGGTACTCTTTGAAACTACCTAAGGTGATTTGTTGTATCCACTTGAAATCAAAACTAAGTCACATTTTCACATTTTCAAGTTATACCTACTCTCTTAAATTGAATCAGTGAAAATTCACTGATGAAATATCCAGAATTGAGTTACTGCAAAAATAATTGGAAAACTAGGTATTGATTAAAAAATTCCCTACTAAATTTTCAATTTTGAATCAGTAGGTAATAATTTTTACTAATTCATTTCAGTAGGTATTTAAAAAAAAAAATACAAATGAAAAATTATAATTTGAATCAATAGTTTAATAAATGGCAGTGAAATTGCACTGATTCTTTAGCACTTAATTTTGGCTATTTCTTCTGTGAACTTTTACTAAAATTTAAATTAAGAGAGTAGACAGTTATTTAAAAATTTTCCATTATTTCGAGATTTTTTCATGTTTTTTGCACGCAATTCGATCTTAAATTCATCAAGAAAAAGGAAGTCATTGCTCATTGAGGTAGAGAGCTGAAAATTTTGGAATCTCATTTTTAGATGAAAATGAAACACTCTAAGGAGTACGATTTTCAAAATCTAAAAAAAAAAAATCCGTCGTGCATTAGAAAAAACATCAGGAATGGGAGAGAGCAAAGCCACCTAGATCTCTCCAAGCCATGAAGCCGAAACTTGGCAACGCTGCGCGGGTGGCCGAAGATAACATTGTATTTATATGGGTTTATAACTTCTCATTAAAATAACTCACAAATTTGAGTGAGGACATGGGTGTTTGAGGTAAGGGAAATGATCTACGTGAAATTCTCTACAAGATAGAATAAGAACGAAAGTTTGCCTGGTCACCAAACGAAAGTTATTCAAGCTCAAAGCTCCGGAGATGCATTTTTATTGCAAATATTTCGTATTTTTCTCACTTCAGATTGAAATAACTCAAAATTTCGATCGAGGACATAGGTGTTTGAGGTAAGGGAAATGATCTACGTGAAATTCTCTACAAGATAGAATAAGAACGAAAGTTTGCCTGGTCACCAAACGAAAGTTATTTAAGCTCAAAGCTCCGGAGATGCATTTTTATTGCAAATATTTTGTATTTTTCTTACTTAAGATAGAAATAACTCAAAATTTCGATCGAGGACATGGGTGTTTGAGGTAAGGGAAATGATCTACGTGAAATTCTCTACAAGATAGAATAAGAACGAAAGTTTGCCTGGTCACCAAACGAAAGTTATTCAAGCTCAAAGCTCCGGAGATGCATTTTTATTGCAAATATTTCGTATTTTTCTCACTTCAGATTGAAATAACTCAAAATTTCGATCGAGGACATGGGTGTTTGAGGTAAGGGAAATGATCTACATGAAATTCTCTACAAGATAGAATAAGAACGAAAGTTTGCCTGGTCACCAAACGAAAGTTATTCAAGCTCAAAGCTCCGGAGATGCATTTTTATTGCAAATATTTCGTATTTTTCTCACTTCAGATTGAAATAACTCAAAATTTCGATCGAGGACATGGGTGTTTGAGGTAAGGGAAATGATCTACATGAAATTCTCTACAAGATAGAATAAGAACGAAAGTTTGCCTGGTCACCAAACGAAAGTTATTCAAGCTCAAAGCTCCGGAGATGCATTTTTATTGCAAATATTTCGTATTTTTCTCACTTCAGATTGAAATAACTCAAAATTTCGATCGAGGACATAGGTGTTTGAGGTAGGGGAAATGATCTACGTGAAATTCTCTACAAGATAGGATAGGAACGAAAGTTTGCCTGGTCACCAAACGAAAGCTATAAAAGTTCAAAGTTACGGAAGTGATTTTTTTCAATAAGCATTTTTTAAACTTTACATTGAAATAACTCGAAATTTTGAGTGAGGACATGGGTATTTGAGGTAAGGAAAATGATCTACGTGAAATTCTCTACAAAATGGGATAGATTTGAAAGTTTTCCCGGTCACCGAATAAAAGTTAAAATGAAAAATATTAAAATTTGTGCATTCATTACAACTCTCATTACATGTTACATCGGCCACCCAACGAGCTGAATTGCGACGTTGCCTTTTTACGTTCATGGCTTGGAGAGATCTAGGTGGCTTTGGAGAGAGAGAAAGGGAGAGCAGAAGCAACAACAATTTTTTTATTGAAATGTATTTTTTCTGATTTATCAGTTTGAAAAAGAGAATTATTAAAGATAACATTTTCTGAAATTTTTTCGACTCGAACTTAATAATCTTTTTCAATCAAAAAAATAATGCAATGTCCATTTCTATTGAGCTTTTTCCAGGGATGGACAAAACGTAAGTATAGGTGACCACAAATGCCCACGTCAGAAAATTGCCAAAAAAAAAAGTAAAAGCTGAAATTGAAAATAAAATTGTGTAATTTTTGAAAGAATTTTCTAAAAAAATATAGAAATAGGTGTTATTAAAATTTTTCTGAAAAATTGAGTCCATACCTACTTAATTCAAATTGGAAAATATTTCAAACACTGAACACAGCATAGCATTGGATTTTTATTTTCAGCATTTTGATTTGAATTTATGAAAGAAAAAATGTAATGTGGGTAAATATGAGTCTGGATTTAGAAACCACCACCCTTGGTTGTCGAAAATCAATTTTTGAGTTGACACTGATTTTGGGCTTTTCAGAAAGAGTAGAATCAAGGGAGACTCAAAAATCAATTTTTGACACCTAAGGATGGTTTTTTGACCCAGGCTTACATACAGGTATAATGTCAAATGTGCAGCGTGCTTTCAATCTTTTTGTGATGCAAAAATTCTGAAAACAAAAAAATTTATAAATTATTGTACCTAAGTCGAATCATCAAAGAATCAAAGATTTTATTATGTGCACCTAAAGCACTCCCCTTCAAATTTTTTCTATTACTTGGTTGATTTATTGGTTATTTGATGATGGTAAAATCGTAGAATTATTATAATGGCTCAGCGAAGCGTTTTCGGGTAAAATTGTTTGATGTATTTCATACAAATACACTGCTTCGGCTAGGAAATAGGAACCTCCATGTAAAAGTTACATTCAAAACTGATACTTTTTCATTTGAGTGCTTTTATTAGGTACTCATCATTATACACTTACCTATACACAGGTACCGGTACCTAACCTAACAATGTGCTTCCTCTATCTGCATCCAATAAATGGATAGGTACCTACCTAGTAACTGGTAAGTGAAGCGAATGAAGGACAAATGTAAGTACCTATATTTGATTGCACCAAGGCCTGTAAGTTTAAGGGTTTGTAAAATGATTCAACATTTTTATCTGTATCGTAGAAGTAGCTTACTAATTTACCGAGTATTTAACTTTTTCAATAGTTGATATCGCTGTATCCACAAATAAGTAGATAGATTTTGTACGCAGATAATTTTCTATTCTATGTTTACTATAACGTTAAAAATAAATATGTAATTCGTTGACCACATTCTGGTATTTATAGTAAGTAAATCAGGCGATGACTAATGAAACGCTGTGAAATTGTTTTGATTCATGATCTTTAGTTCAACTTACGATACATTACATTACATCAACTATTTTTCGTTCATATTTGTGTAGGTCTAGGTAAAAATAAGTCAAGTAAATACAAAGTACGTCCACTTTATGGGACTACGTCATCAATCAAATTCATAAGTACCTACGTTATTGAGAACAATCAAATCATATTCTTCGATTTCGATTTCAACGAATCTGTATACTTAATCATTTAAAAAAATTCTGCATTGTAAATGAACCGTTTTTCCTAAAAAAAAATAATTACTTCATTGCGAATATTCAGAATCATCCGATATTACCAGTTGAATTCATTTCTAGTTACTTAAACGATATAATTCCATCATTCAACGTATAGTTTTTTTCTCTCCCCGAAAAAAAAACGAATTTCGATTCGAGTTGAAATTTATACCCGATTTAACCTTGAGTAAAAATACAATAATTCGCGGGTATACGTACTCCTTGTTCTTATCGGTATAAATTCGCGTTTATTATTTTTTCAATTGTTTCTATACACCGACGAAAATTTTTATCTTTCTACAATAATTTAAATATGACCAAAATGTGTCCGAGGACGACGATACCAAAAGATTTATCACGACTGTAGGTAAAATACGTAAGTTACTTATTTATTACTGTGGTATGGAAATTTTTTCAATTTTTTTCAACAATGTATTTAGATATTTTTTACATATCTATAGCAGAACATAATGCGAGTTCAAGTTGGTATATTTTTTCTTCGAAGATGATAATGTTCATTTTTGTTCATGGGCAATATGGTTGACTTGAAAAAAGGATTGTGTATTTTTGTATTTATATGTACAGTAAAAACAATACCAAAAGTTGAACAATCGAGTATATTACGAGTATTCTATTCCAAAAGTTGAAAATAAAATGACGAAAGATTTGGCTAAAAAAAATGTAGGTACCTAGCTTTTGTAAAAATTACAAAAATTGAGAAAATGAAAAAAAAAATCAAAACGAAAATAAAAAATTATAAAATTATGAAAGCGTAAAAATTTAGTAATAAGGTATGGTTTATCGAATTTTAAACTGATATCTATCTGTATAATGGCGAAATATACCTCCAAAAGCAAGATGAATCTAACCTACTAAAATTAACTGGAATGAATTTGTTTATGTATGATGCAACTTAACGAACGAGCTGGTATCGATGCTCTATGCTATTTATGGATATTGGCATGACATCCTCTCAGAGATTCTACTGCATGGAAGTATAAAGACTGAATAGATAGCTTCCAAAAGTCTTCCATACCCATGAAAAATTCACAATTAATTATCATAGGGAAAATGTCACAATTTTCACTACATTTTTTGAAAGTAATAACATTGAATATTTGCAGCATAGAATTCTGGTAGGTTCCAAAGATTCAAAATTCTCTTGCAGCTCTTCTCAGTGTATCATTTTGGTGATTTTAATTTTTTTTTTCCTCTGAAGTAAACATTTTTGAGTAAATAGGTACGTATTTCAAATTTCTCCCATTCTTCGCTCTCTGAATGCGCTTTGGTTACTTCAAAAATTTATCTTGTACTTCCTTCAGGCGAATTTTGATATCTAATTCAAATTTCTTTCGTCTCTCTCTTTCTCCTTCCACGTTAGAATGAACCTAGATTTTCATTACAGAAAATGATGTTGAAAATTTTCAACTTTTCAACATGAAATATAAAGGCCATCTTTAAATTGATACAAGTTTTCGAAAAATTAGAAAATTATCTGCCTACGTATCAAAATTTTCATTTCATAATCTTTCGGTAATTTTTTTTATTCTAATTCAAAATAACTGAAAAATTTTTATAAAAGAATTTCGTAATGTAACGAAATTTTGTTTCTTCTTAAATTTTTACCCTTCGACTTGGCTCAAATGTTTTGATGAAACTTTAAAAATTGAAAAGTTTTGAACGAAGTTTGAAAATGTCCAACAGTAATTTCTCATTTTAAGACAGCTCTCTCAAAATAAATAAATTTTGTATTTTTTTTAGCGAAATCAAAAAGAAGTATGAGAAGAACTTTATTAGGTAGGTAAGATTTAATGAGAATTAGCGGAATTTCCAGTTTTTAAAATTTTTCATAAAGTTTAGGAGGAGAGTATGAATTTTTTCAGGGTGAATTTCTATCAAAAGAAAATGTAGGTAAAGGTATATTTACTTAAAAGTTGTTTAGAAAATCTTTTTCAAATTTTATTAATTTTTAATAAGTTTTAAATTTTTTGTTGGTCTTTATTTAGCTTGAATCTTTTGAAAACGAGCAGAATTTTTGAAACACTCCTGTCAATAAAAATAAGGAAGGTATCTACCGGGTGACCGGGAAGTACATACCGAAAAAAATTTAAAATTTCAGTAAAAAAAATTTATTGACGAGGTGATCTTTTTTTTCTCATATTCTACTAAAATAGACTGTCTTCTAATCTCTGCATAAGTTATTGCTCGAAGAACCTCAATAATCCACAATTTTCTCGTAAAACAGAAAAATAATTCAATAATTCAGGGATAAATCATCTGGTTCCAATTTGTGAAGCGCTGAAATCTAATCCTCCTTATTTCAAGGTTGAACGCATTGTTTTGAAATTGACAGGGTTGAAATCAAGCTTTTGGCTATCTTGAAACCTACCCCCAGATATTCGAAGATTTTATTCCGCGCAATTTTTAAATTTTGTTTGACTAAGTTTAGCTGTAGCATTATAAACTAAAATCGAATTATGCTTCACAAAAAATTTCAAAGAGTTGAGAATCTATGAAGTGGCCTATGATCGAATAGTAATGAACCAAGGATTCTGCCAGAATTGAAATTTTTCGGATAAGTTGATTAGAGAATTTTTGAGAAGCATTTATTTTTGGGAACTACTTTTCGGTCACCCGGTATGTAGTATGTACATAGAATGTACGATTTCAAAGTACCTACTACTCTTAATTTTTTTCTTAAAATGTATAAATTTTATATTTCAATGAGAGAAAAAGGAAAAAACAGGGGCGCCAACTCAAACAATTTTTAAAAAATTCGTTTGGAAATTTTAAATATACGAAGGTATACTCACAATTGCGTGAGTAAAACAATGAAAAAGAAAGCATCTGATTACCTGAAGGCGAATTTTTCTAAATAATGTTCGAAGGTTCAAAATTCCATAATTTCTGCCCCTCCTTCCCATTTTTTCAATTTTGGAGTCATTAAGACGGATTTATATCCCAATTCTTCGGTGCTTGAAGAACGATATGCCAAAAGCTTTTTTAGAATTGATTAAAAAAAAAATCAGAAAAGTTCTGAAAAAAAGTAAGAAATCCGGAAAATCGTATTTTTAAAAAATATTTATCTCCTGAGTAATTGGTAAAAATGATTGAAAATTTTTAAAACTTTCGATATTTTAGGCTTCATAAGTTCAATTGTTTTAGTTATTCGACATATTTTCTTGAGCCTAGATATAGAAACCAGCCCTAGGTGTCAAAAATTGTTTTTTGATTTAACTCTAATTTTGGGCTCTTCAGAAGAGAAAGAATCAAGGAAAACTTGATTCAAAACCCAGTTTTTAAAAATCTAATATGGGAGGTAAGCCCAACTCCAAGTGAAATTTTGAGACCAAACGAAAAAATATAAAGTACGCTGTGAAAAAAAAAAAACATACCAGAAATTTACCTGCTAATGTGCATTTCTCGAATTTCGGTGAATTTTTGAAATTTAAAAGGTACTTCATTACCCTGCAAAATAAAAAAACTTGATCAAATCAACAAAAGAAGCTGAAATTTGGTATGTATTAGTATTCTATTTTTGACCTGTCAAAGTGATTGGAGGCAGTTTCGAGACGTTTCAGAGCCACTAGAAAATGTTGGAATTTTCCAGGGCTGAAAAAAAAAAACATAAAAATGGTCCAAAAGAATTTCAGCACAGTATAATCGCGGATTACCAATATTGATGACCTACTTGCTCGAATAAAGAAAAATTTTCCGAAATCCATAACTTTAAATACAAATTCAAAATTTTAGGCAGGTGGGCTGATATTTATATACTTACGAGATAAAATTTGTTATGAAATGGGGCTGCCCATATGCGCACCCAAGGGGAGGGCTCAAGGGGCACGAGCTCCCTCCTTAAGCTCGGGGAAATGATTTTTTATTGAAAAAATGTGAAAAAAACGCATTTTTTCGCTCTTCAAACAATATTTCTTCGAAAAATTTTCGCCCTCGCCTCACCCGGGTAATATTTTAATATTTTAATTTTAAAATTTGATAATTTTTGACTGACTTTTCAATCAAAAATCGCCGTTTTTTCAATAAATTCTTTATTTGTCGGAAAAAATTGATGATTTTTGACTGAAAGATTAATGCAAAATGACTAGTTTGAAATTTTACCCCTTCTTCCATTTTCTCCAAAACTTTTCAGCCCCTCCCTTAATTAATTTCTGAGTGCTCCTTAAAAATTTAAGAAAGGATATGCGAAGACCATTTCCAAACGAAAATTAGAAATTCTATCTTCCCAGATCGTTGCCTAAAACATACTAATTTTATTCAAATGCAAGCACCTTTTTATAATACCCCAAAACTGACTTTTTCAATCCTATTTCAGGCAAAAATACTTTCGTATTCCTATTTGCATCCATCATTTCGCAGAAGCTCAGCCTGAAAAACCCTACTTCGAAAAAATCACGTAAAAAAAGCAATCTCAATCGTAGGTACATCCAAGTAGGGAAAAAATATTCGAAAATTTCATTTCGAAGTAGGCTACGGTTTGTTGTTTTCAGGTCACGGAATGTAAGCATCCAAAACGGGAAAGTTCCGTCTTTGACCTTGATTTTGAATCCAGCCATCAACATGGGGGAGGGAACGTTTACAAAAATCCGAGCTCCATTCCCCGCCGATATTTTCATCCGTAAATCTTTTTTTAATACCATGGACTTCCATCCCTATTTCCATAATTTTTCCACCCCTATTCCCAGTTCTTACCCAAATTTCAAATTTCAAATTGCATCCCTCGATTCAAAGGCTGCATGACGTAAAATGAATTACAAACGAATAACGAAGCGTTTCGAGTATGACGTCAAGAGAAAAGTGTGTGACGTCAAAGCGTTTATAACGTACAGCACAGTAGTGGGCTATATTTACGTTTCGTGTACTAGGCAATGTATTTCATCGGATTCTCTTCGCTGTTAGAGCTCTGTGCTTCGCGTTGGTGTTTTATTATTGCTTCAGATCTCTAAGTGGAGGGACTGTGCTCGCGAATATACGGATTCAAATTTCGCGTACAAGTTTCGAAATTCTTGATATCCCCCTCTGTTAAGTTTTCTATTTTTGTACGTTTTTATTTCTTGTTTTGTTTTGTTCTCATTTTTTTTTTCGCCCCTTTAGTTATTTTTTGGTTTTGTTTGTTTGTTTTTTTAATTTATTATTTATTTATTCGTTTGTGTTTCTTTTTTAATTCGTTTTTTCCCATAATCCTCGTTCAACAGTATTCAATTCTAATCAGCTGATTTCGGAGCGATTGGTGAGTACAATTTGGATAATTTTCGTGTATGATTTTTTTTTCTTGGTTCTTGGAATTTTATTTTTAATGCTTGGAGGAAAATAGTTTGATATGCGAATGAGGAAAATAGATTGAAATTCCATGGTAGTGAATTTAATGCTGATTGTCGATATTGCAAATATAATGGGTGTTCTTTTTACTCTTGTTTTAATTCCAGTGAATCAGCTAGATCAAATTTTTTCCCCATGGTTGATAAGCACTCCTACGTTGAGCTGATGTAATTTTTCTTATCTGTATTCAACGTTAGATGACCATTTCGAATGATTTACATCATTTCTCGCAATTGAAAACGTTTCACTGGAATTAATATGCATATTTTTTCATATAAAACGAATACCTATAATTTATAATGAAAAATAATCAAATCAGCTTTAGTAATCGAGCCTCTAAAAAATTTTCCGAGTATGCAAATCTATCTATTATCATCCTAACCCATCAAATCATTCATCAGTCTTCAATTCATAAAACTCTTCCAACTTCTTATTGGTTGATTCTGAGCATCATTTGAATCCATTCTGCTTATGAAAAAAAGCTCCTGTGAAAAGGCTTTTCGCGATGACGTTTTTTTTTTGAAATTAACATTTTGAAGGTCGCTGTAATGAAGGTCATTCGTTGAGTCCATGTATGAACTCGTGACCTATTTCATAATTACACGTCTTGCGAATGATTTCGCGTTCAAAAAGCAGTTCACCTGCACGTGATGATGATTTTTTTGAAGATTTTTTTACCCCTCATCAATTTTTGACGCATGGAAAAAACGATATCGAGCAAGAACGTTTATTATTCTCGTCATCGCGTATGAAATACTCGAATAAATGTCTGCGTGCTCTTTTTTTTATTTTATGCCAGACTCTTCTATTTTACATTATCAGGGGTTTGAAGCCTCGTTAATATGATAAGATAAATGAATTAGTATTTCAATACGAACGCGTTTATGGGTACTCTCGATGTGGCTATGGCGTGCTGAAATTATTCAAATTCGTTTAAATTTCCATCGAGATGGCCTTTTTTTCGCCAATTTTATAGGTTCCATTTTTCTAGCATTTGGAGAGGGAGTGGTAAGGGGAGGATGTGACGTCGACGTGTTTAGATTAGTACGATGGAAGTTTATCGATGGAAACTTGGCAATAAAGTTACGTTTTGAAAATTTTTTTTCAATTTTTCGAAACGATGACTCGAGTATTCCAAAAAGTAATTACAAAAATTAATTTTACCTACACGACGACTTTATGCCCTTGAACTGAATACGCACACGTTGTATTTTTTCGAATGGATTCGTATTGACATGTGTGTTAAGATTACAGTCTACCTTGTTGGAATGATGGAACTTGATCGATACATAAAATGGAGCAATCTTGCGTAATTACTCGACCCAGAGAATTAATAAATTCTACCACTTCCGCACCTATTATGTACTATTTCACCTACGTGTGTTGTTTTTATTATGTAAATTGTACTTAGATATTGTTTATCGATATCCTATTTCAGTACGTTGAATTATCAAATTCAAAGTTCGGCGCTGACTTCATAATTTGAACTTATCAGCTGACTAGGGTCATTTTCAATTGAATAGGGGATGTTTCGTATTGAAATAAAAAAATCGAATAAATTTTTAGATTGATTCGAAATAAATCTACCGAATAACTGTTCTCCAAAGCAATACGAATTGTAAAAATTTGATTTTGCCAGCATATAGTACGGCGACCTTGAAAAGTAATCGAGCTTTTTACACGTTAATAAAAATTTACGAGCATATGCGCATGTGTTGAAATATGAAACATCAGATAGCTCTAACATGGTTTGTGCATTCATCAAAACGACAACTCAGAATACTGTTGGTATTGAATCATAAAAATGGCAACACTGATGAGCTAGAAATTTTTATTATTATTTTTTCGCAACAATCTTTTTGAGAGGTTAGACAGATAAATCTACGAGTTTTTTTTCTTCTTTTTACGATCGTTATAAGCTTATCGCAAACTTTAAAAATTTTCCTTATCTAAAAGTGTCTAATAAAAATCGACTCGAGGCGCAGTAGGTGATACGTATACGCGTGTTTAGAAATTTCGAGTGGATTTTTAAATAGGTAACATCGCGAAATTTGTTCGAATTGGAATATCATACGAGTTAAAATGAGAATTCATTATGTGTGATCGGTGTTTCATTAATTGAGTAAATCTGGTACGTTATTTTTTGCGACCAGGTTGATTTACGTAGGTACCTACGTAGGAGTAGATTTGGCCTATAAGTGGAGATAGTTTGAATGCAAATTTATTGATAATTTGTCTGGAAAATTAGCATGATTCGAATGCCGACCTAGGTTTATTTGACGTTCACTAGCTGAACACGTGCTTTTTTGGAGGAAAAATTTCTTGAATTTAATTCGTGGCCCCTAGGAACAATAATTAAACTGATACTCGTAGATAACGGTGTTCTGTGTGGATCGCGTAATCGTCTATCTGAATTAATGATATGTGGAAGTGGTATTTGCATCGGAGTTTTCCACGTATCAGTCCCAAGAAGTGAATTTTTACGCAGCAATGTCGATTTCGATTGAAATTTTTTGTTGGAAATTTTTAGAATGATGATAAATTGTTCGATGGTACTTATAAGTGATATGTTATCAGAATATTTAGAAAAAATACGTTTCAAAGAAACTAGATTAGGTGAATATGGGGTTTCATTTTATTTTAAAGTTGAATGGCGAAGGGAAATGAGAGATTTTTGTCTAGGCTTCAAAAAGGCTTGGTAAAAATTTTATGTCTCTAGCTCAGTTTTTACTCTTCTTGATTGCTCTTGAAACCTTGTGGATTTAAAAAAAAATTTATCGCTGGAAGAAAAAAGTTGAAAAAATTTCCTTTGGAAAAAGGCTTAGGTATAGAAAGTACAGGTGTTTTACCGATATCATAATATTGATGAATATTTTTCAAGGTCACTTATTTTGGAAAATCAAATTTTATTGTTCTAAAATTTTTTGTAAAAATTCTCATTTTTGAAGGATTTTTTCATCAAAAATGTAATAATATAAATATCTTTATACAGAAATATGACCAGGGGAGGTCTCCTTTCCTTAAAATCTTGCTTATTTTTCAAAAATGGCGAATAGCACAAAACATCAGGTGAATTTTTTTCAAAGAATTGGGATTTAACGGTGGAAAAATTGTTAACGATGATCTTTTCAAGTAGGTAAAAATATTTTTATCCAAAAAATATTTTTCTGTTCACAAAGTCAGTGTAAAAATTATTTTAGATGGAAAATTTTCAACCTTGGTACTCTCGAAATGTAATGGCAGAAATGATTTTTTATGTTTACCCCCTCCCTCCTTCGCCCTTTCTGCTCATTTTTCTGAAAATTATGAACAACGAAAAGAGAAAAATATATTGTGCATTTTTTTTATTCTTCCAAACTGAAATAATTACCTATAAGTTCTAAAAATTGGTACCACTGATCGTTTGGAATTCCTAAAAGCTAAATTTTTTTCCAAAAATTTCCTCCAGTTTGTTATAGACAGACTTGGAAATTATAAAAAAATAAAATACCTACTCTGGATATTTTCCTTCAAAAATAGACACCAATAGGGATAGGAGAAAACTACATATTTGAGGAGGGGGGAGGGGGTTTAGTCAAATGATCTTCAAAACAAGTTAAATACCTATGGATATTTTTATGCAGAAAAGAGATCAATGGAGATTTTCTATGATCAGCCTTCCCTTTCTATTCCTGGTCAATTTCTAAAAATGCTTGATGAATTAAGAAAAACGTATTTTGTTTGTTTTTTTCTTCAAAATTGGAATGTAACTGGAGAAAATGGATGTGGATAATCTTTTTGGGCAAAAATCTTCATATCAAGATCATCATTATAAAAAAAAGTCCCCAAAAGTTGAAAAATTCAAAATATTTTAAGTGGGTATCTAACTACCGACTTATCAATGAAAGAGAAGCACAATCTAAAAACCATTTTTTGAAGAATTAAAATGAAAGGGTTTCCACTTGAAAAGTGAAAATCATCAATTAATTGCTCTAGAAATATGATATTTTCAATTTTCAAGGCAGATTTTTTCTCAAAAATCACAATATGCGAAAGGTCGACTGGAATTTTCACAAATATATGCAAAAATATTGTATGTCGGAATTTTTTGATACCCTGGCACCTGAAATCACTTGTTGAAAAAAGACAAAAAATTCAAAAAATACTTTTTTCTGATTTTTTTTAGATAGGTACCTATTTCTGAATGTATTTTCGACCAAAAACATTAGCACTTGTTAAAATAATTTTTGGAATAAAGTTTTTTTAACGTAGGAATGAAATATTTGGAATTTTTAAATATAAGTATAGGTACCTACCTCTTTTTTTTTTGGTGATCACCAATAATAATCTTTTTGGGTAAAAATAACCATCATTTGATGAGAATTAAACACTTTCGAATTTATTCAATGAAAATTTTCAACAGTACGAAAAAAATAATACTTTAGGTTTAGGCTTCCCTGAAAAATAGCCACCGATGAAATTGTTGGCTAAAATCACCCATTCCAAGACCATTTTAAATGAGAAATTTTGAAAAAATGTTTTCATCGATTTTTTAACAATTTTTAGATAAAAATTCAAATTTCTAAAGCAATTTCTGAAAAATAAGGACTAAACCAGGGGTATAAAATTTATACCAGGTCGTTCCGAGGTCTAGACACACTTTTCGCTACACCCTGCGTTCATCTTTCAAAAAAACAGTGAAAAACGATCCTTCCATCTTGTAAAATAACCCCGAACCCTTGAAAAAATTCACTCTATCGATGAAATTTTTCCATCGAGTTGAACCAACCCATCATTGTTATTTTAAAATAACTATTTTGAAACGTTGTGTTAACCTTCTTGTAGATGGAAAAGTTTTCTAATCGAGTTTAAAAGCGCCACCGAATGTGAAAAACGTTTGACTGATATTTCAAGTTCAACCATTACGCTTGCGCAATTCGATATTGAATTCTGTTTTCAAAAATAAAGCTCGACGTTGCACTACCACTACGACGAAAGCTGCGTCTGTTGGAAGAAAATTCCATTATTTATCTGACTCGAATTCTTATAAGCGCCTGTATTGTATACACCTTGTTCGAATTGTTTCTGAATGTGCATAATTAATTACCACTGAAAAAAGGTGATTATTAAACTCGTTAAACTGGATGGATGGAGTTTTGAATGTCGAGTTTTCAAATTCATCTTGTACGTAGCGTGAGTTATTGCAGACAAAACTGCGAATTATTTGGTCGTGGCGGTACCTTCGTGTTTTAAAAAATCGATGAGATGTTTGAAATTTGCTGATTCAGCGTAAACCAAAAACGTATTTAGGAAAATGAAATATACTAACGAGTCCGCGTGGATATCTCAATTAAAACATGTTAATAAGCTGCTTGCTTTATTGCTTGAATTACGCATGGACAAAAGGACAACAAAAACAACAAAAAGAATATAAAATGGTGGAATTTTTTCAACATTGAATTAAACCAGATTAATTAAGTTATTATTGGCGGATAAATGAGAAAGAAAAACGTAGAATTTAAATAGTATGGAATTGTTTAACATTGAAGGTATCTACGTAATTCATTACCCATACGATGATCGCTGAAACCAATATCAATACTGTTCAAAAAGCTGATAATCAGCTGATAAGCTACGTAGATCGATAAAGAAAATTAATTTCCCTTTCGTATTTAAAATCACAATTAACCAAGTTCTACATATGAACTTGTTGCTTATCGCAACACCCAGAGTCTAAAAATCGAATCACTTTTTAATACAGACAAACGGAAATATGAAATCCATCAACCTTAATCATTTTGACTTTTCAAGCCAATGGATGGGCGAAGAAAAAAGGAAACGAGTACCATGAAAAGTACTCTGTTCATTACGCAAATAGCTTTTTAAAAAACCCATTTCTACGTAAAAGAAAAAAAATTACCAAGTTCAATTTGTCACCGAACGACTACCACAGCGAACTGGTTGCATGTGTAATGTGAACCGGTTAATATACTCGTTGACAGTACGTCTACGTACGCGAATACGTATTTCTTTGAAAAGTTGAGTGACTCCCCTTTGCCATCGACGATTATAAGCAGTTGGCCTCCGCATGAATAGATTTTCTTTTAACACATTCATCGTATTCGCTGGTATTGTGATTTTTTTTCAGTATTTGCTTTCTTCGAATCCATACGATGGATTTTCTAATTAGACTGCGGGTAATTTCGGGAAAAAGCTGAAGTTTATCCTTTATCGTATGAGTGCCTAATACACCACTGGTCTAATTATAAGATGCATCAGTTTACCCCTTGGCGGCTACAACAATAACATATTTAATGAAGGTAAATTAAAAATTTAATTGCTTGTTTCGCAAACCTATGGGATTTGTTTTAATGTAGGTATATTATTTTGCTGATGCCGTTTCGTAAGTTCAATAATAAGTCTTAATGTAGAACGCGATTAATTTACATACTTAATCTTTTTTTTTTAATTGTTTATTTAACATTATAAACGGATTCAAAAAAGTCGTAATTTGACCAAAACGATTTCTGCGTGGAAATGATCGTTTGTTTTCGGATTTTCGTGTAAAATTTAGTCGTGTGATTTTCCTCCTGTTTCTAATATTCTTTTCCGTTCTTTTAACAATTGACCCAATTATGGAAAAACGGAAAAAGTAGTTAATTTTTTTCAGCATAGGTAGGTACTTCGTACTTACCTATTTCTCTTTCATTCTGGATCAGTGAAAAATTATGAAAATATCATGCAATAGGTATAGAAAAAAATTCAGTGAAACTGACCAATTTTGCATGAATTTTCACTGATTTTTTACTGTGAATTTCACTGATTTTTCAGAAAAATATTGAGAATTTTCAGTGATTTTTCAGTGAATATTTTTTACTGATCCGAAATGAAGAAGTGGGTTTCGATTATCAAATTTTTAAGAAATTTTCATCCATAAATAAAATAATTGGTACATTTAATCAAAATTAAAATGAATCAGTGAAAATCACTAAAATTACTCATATAAAAGAAATTCACTGAAAATGAAAATCACTGAAAATGAAAGTGAAAATCACTGAAAATAAAAGTGAAAATCACTGAAAATAAAAGTGAAAATCACTGAAAATAGAAGTGAAAATCACTGAAAATGAAAGTGAAAATCACTGAAAATAGAAGTGAAAATCACTGGAAAAATATTAGTGGAAATCACTGAAAATAAAAGTGCAAATCACTGAAGAATATGAGTGGAAATCACTGAAAATATGAGTGAAATTGACTAAAAATATGACTTAGGATCACTGATAATATGAGCGTAATTCACTGAAAATAAAAGTGAAAATCACTGAAAGTATGAGTGAAAATCTCTGAAAATATGAGTGAAAATCACTGAAAATATGAGTGAAATTCACTGAAAATATGAGTGAAATTGACTAAAAATATGACTTAGGATCACTGATAATATGAGCGTAATTCACTGAAAATAAAAGTGAAAATCACTGAAAGTATGAGTGAAAATCTCTGAAAATATGAGCGAAAATCACTGAAAATATGAGTTAGAATCACTGATAATATGAGCGTAATTCACTGAAAATAAAAGTGAAAATCACTGAAAGTATGAGTGAAAATCACTGAAAATATGAGTGAAAATCACTGAAAATATGAGTGAAAATCACTGAAAATATGAGTTAGAATCACTGATAATATGAGCGTAATTTACTGAAAATAAAAGTGAAAATCACTGAAAGTATGAGTGAAAATCACTGAAAATATGAGTGAAATTCACTGAAAATATGAGTTAGAATCACTGATAATATGAGCGCAATTCACTGAAAATATAACTGAATCTCACTGAAAATATTGATGAAATTCACTACCTACTTTCTTATTTATAAATCGGTGAAAATGATCAAATATTTCTGGAAAATGTAGTCAGATCAGTACAGAAATAAATCAGTGAAAAATTCACTTATTGCAAACATTGAAAAAGTGCTGGATAATCGGCAAAATGCGGAAAATCAGTGAAAACTCGCTAAAAATTGATGAATTTTTCTGATTCTCTCTGTACTGCAATTCTTGTTTTTTCAGTGACTTTTCACTGGTTTAAAATAAGAGAGTGAATATTGATGAAGTTTACTGAAAATGTAGGTGAAATTCACTGGAAAAATCAATAAAAATTCAAACCACTTTTTTTTTTTAGATTTTTAGAATGATCTTTAATTAATTTACAGTTTTTTAAGTGACATTTTTATGCTGAAAATTAATCAACCTGTCCACTTGATTTTGTGCAATTTTCAGTAATCTTATTCGATGAACTACACGTTTACTAAGAATTAATGATCCTAGCCCACGTTTTGCTGAAAATCTGTGATATTAAGTAATTAAACGAGCAAATCAAATAAAATGATTTGATTTTGTGGAAATTAATAATTTTCGAGGGAAATTCAAATTATTCATGACAGTTGAACGTAATTCTCTAAAAATAGTCTCTAAAAAGTTGGAAGAATCCATTTATACGAATTCGTGAAATTGATAAATTATTACATTATCAGAATCACGGTTTTTCTAGTTAGGTAAATCGTAATTTTCTAATTACGTACAGTTTGGTCAAAGTTCCACCCAATTTTACCAATTCAAAATAAGTACCTATTTTGGAATGAAATAAATTTTAAAAATAATGAATCAGTGGAAACCTCGTTATTAAAAAAGAGAAAATTTCCAGATATTTTAGCCAGCCAATAATTGCACTAATTTGGTAAAAAAAATAATCCGACGAAGTTTGAAAAACGAATAACTAACGCAAATCGTTTATCAATTTGAAATATTTTGCCAAAATATTTTTAATGACGGGTGTTTCACTTTGACCAATGTTGATAAATAATTTAACTTATAAGTACGCACGTACAATTTGTAAAGGCGAATTTCGGAAAAATGATGTGTTTACTTTTCACGCTACTTCGTCGATATGGTACTCGAATTGGTTGCGAAATTCGGCGTACGTTTCTTCTTTTCTTCATTTTTTTTTCTTTCGAAAAAAATTACGGTTTTTGAACTTCTGCTTACGTCATTAAAATTTCCTGCGGTAATAACTCAACATTTTATCAAAGGAAATAATTTCGTGAATGACGTCAGTATACCTGAAAAGTGATGGTTTTCTGACAGCTATCCTTCTGCGTATTTTCTCTCTCTTTTTTTTACACGATTACGCTGGTAATATTATCTTTTGGTCGTTCGATAGCCTTTAAAAAAACAACGTCGCTGACGTCAGTATTTTCATTAATACCGACAAAAAAAAATAGATATTCCAAAACTCCAAGTTTGAAAAAGTTTATTATCACGACCTCGTGGAAGCACTTTAAGCCAAAAGTGAAATTTTCCAAGTTTGATATAATTTTCGAACGTGTATAAATAGGTCTGTAAACTCGTATGTTTACGTTGCCAACCTACGTAGGTATATGGTAATAGGTTTTTTGAGAAAAATTTAGAATTTCCTGGTGCGACGTCAAGGTCATCGAGGAAAATCATTCGACCAATTATACCTACCGCAAGTGCTACGAGTGACGACACGGTGACCTATAATTATTAGAAACAACTGCATCTTATACAATTGGATTATCATCCAGCGAAAAAATATACTTACACGGTGGAATTATATTGCATTGTGCATGATCATGGTTCTTTGATTCGACAAACGTAAATATATGAAATTACTGGCGCGTTTCGCGCATCAGCATCGTGTGTTTGACCTTGAGCGTAAAAAATGATATTGTGAGACCGAGACTTGAGACACGTTTTGTAATAATATTTGGTAAAAGAAGTCTTTAAAAAAGTTGAAAAATTTCAGTAAGTTCAGTAACCGTCAAAGGAAAAAATCCCCCGAAATGACTCCTCCGCTGTGTACGTATAATTAATTTACGTAGACTTATGACCTTTACGTATTGTCTCAATAACGTTCTACCATTCGATATACACAGTACACACGTTTTCATTTTAAACTTTTCCACGAGCGTTCATATTGATATTTTAATTTTATTCTCTCTGCTTTCCAATTTATCAAGGTATATTGCCTAATGTCCTTTATAGGGTTTTTGTTCAGTGTGGTTGACGAGGACGTACGAATGTTTAGGAGTATTTTTTATGTGTACTTTGGAAGCGTTTTCTGAAAAATGGGTATTTTAGGGACATCATATTGGGAAATGACTCATTCAGTTTCTTTCGAAGTTTTTTTGTGTTAATTTTGGGGTCAAATTTTATATGGGAATATGAATACAATGCCACATCTGATTTTATGCTTCATTTCCTCTCTTTATCGTCTCAAAATATCTGAAACTATAAATTTTTGGCTTTTTTGGATTAAAAAGGATGAAAAGACGAAAAAATCTCATTAATTTAACCAAAAAGAGGAGAATATTCTGGAGAAAACAGAAAAATTTTTCCAGCTACCTACCTAATTTTACTAGAAGACCTTTTCAGAAATATTTTTTCACCAAAACCATGGAAATGATTTTTTAAATTCAGAAATTCCTTTTTTTTTTCAATGTTTTGAAATCCCTTGTGAGAAGAAAAACGTGTAACTCCTTCCCCCCGGCAAAATCAACCAATTTTGTGCCTTTTGACTCCTGAATAGGTGAGCCTTTGACTATAGAAAGCACTCTTTGAGTGTGAAAAAATGGTTTTAAAGTTGATACTGATTTTGGGTCTTTCAGAAGGGATAGAATCAGGAGGAACCTCAACCAAAAACCAGTTCTTCACACCTGAAGGTGATTTATTTATCCAAGCTCACATTTTCTTCGATCATTTCGAAAATTACAAAAAAATAATATATTTGAAGTATTTTGTTAATTGAAGTTGGGGAGGTAGAGGGAGGTGGTGAAAAATTGCTACAAATAATTTTTCAAGATCAGAAATGAACTTATTGTGGCCTTTTGGAGAAAAATTTCTTCAAAAATAATTTTTCTCTAAATGTTTTTGAAAAAAAATGAAAAATACAAAAAAATGGATATTCTCAAAGACCTTCAAATGGAGAGGGGAGTAGGGGTGAAAAATTGTCACCAATGATTTTTATATGTAAAAAAATGTGTACTGCGGCCATTTTCTGGACGGCTTTCTGAAAAATAATCTTTACCAATTTTTTTGAGTTGAATTGAAAAATTACAAAAAAATACAATTTTTGACCCCCTCCCCCCCCAAAAAAAATTAAAAAGACAAAAATCAGACATTATCATTAATTTTTTTCCAACTTGCTATTCATAAAAAAAATAAAACAACTTTTTAAAAAAAAAAAATAGTTTTTTTTGAGCGCAGATAGAGTTGAAGTGCCAGTGGACAGGGGGAAATTTGAAATCAGGAATAAGGTAAAATTTTTACCACATATTTTTGAGATTTAGAAACATCTTTTGTACCACTTTCCATCAAATTTTTGAAAAAAGCTGCCACAAATCAGCCTTTGAGAATTAATGTTAGTGAGATTTACTTTCCCCAAAGACTCAGCAATCACTGGCATCAAAAAAAGGAACAAAACAAGTTGGGTAATCTCAAGAAATCGAAAAAAATGAAGTTCAAGTTGAGAAAAATTGAAAAATGGTTCAATTTTTGACCAAAAAACTCCAGAAATTTTGGTTTATTTCCTGAAAATAGAAAAATGACGAAAATTTTTGAGGAAAAATATCCTAGGAAAACCAAAAATGCAAATTTTTTAAACATTCAATCATAAATTATAGATAGTGCCATTGCCTCTTTCGCCTTGCCCCTTTGGCTATGCCCTTGATCTTCTCTAAAGTCTTGTCATTCTTTCCTAAAGTGATAGAGTAAATTTGGATACAGACCTATGTAATCACAGACCTCCTTGAACCATCTTTTACATAATCGATAAATCATTGTTTGAGATACTGGCGAAAATCAGCTGACGTTTCATTGGACGAGTCGCATCCAACCGTATGATGCCTCGTATCAGACCTAAAACATGCAAAAATTACTCAACTCGATCATATGGTATATTTTGGGAACGACCTAGAGCCTCGTGCAGCGGCACGCTATACATTGTTTTCCATCACAGGATTCACGTACTTCGTACAGTATTTATGAATGAACATCATCAATGCCTGGAATAATACGTAGTAAAATAAGAATCCACGAGGTGTGGGCACTTATGTATACATAGGTTAGATTCTGGATGCGCGTTTAACCTTGTTTCTATTATACCGATTAACTTTTGCCTGACGACCTTAGACGTGATATTTGTCCGCTGCGTGGTAGTCCTACGTCCGTTGATTAGCAAAATAATCGTTCGGTTTGTTCGATGTTGAGCATGGTAATGATTAATGAAGATCCCACGGTTTCAAATTATGACATTATGTGTATAAATATACGCAGGAGATTCTCTGTGTGATATAAAATTGTCCTGTATTTGTTTTTATCGTGTATACTCGATTGTCATTCAAATTTCCCCTTATTGATGAATCAATTGATTGAAAAAATAAATGCTACTGGGAATTCATTTGTTAATAGGGTTTTCGATGAAGAGCTTCTGAGAAATGTAGAGGTTCTATCTTTATACCTGAAGTTCCATGTTTGTCCATTTAACCTGTATTTAGCCTACTGCCTGAGGAGTGGGAAGAATTGATGTTATGGTTGATGAATATGGTATTAATTGAGCCAGATTTTTTTATGTCTTTGTAATTGTGGCATTTTATTTTTAAAAAATCGAGCAGCAGTTTTCAAAACAGCGAAAACTAATTTAGAAAATTTTAATTTGCCTTTTAAAAAAATGAGAAATTTTCAGGTTTTTTTTTTCAATGAGGAATTTCTTAATTTTTTTCCTTAAAATGTAAAATATCAAAAAATTGAAACCACACGAGAGCCAGAAATTCATTTCCTCTCCAGTCCTATTTGAATTGGATTAATTTTCAAACCATATGTCTGGTTGATCTCAACTCAACCAAAAGCATTTTCCAAGTTATCAAAATCGAACAAATAGTACAAGGGTTTTAACTAGGGCAACCACAATTATCACCCAGAAAGTAATTTTATCGAAGAAAATGCAAGGTGATTTTCAGCTCGTCGTTGATATTCCAGCATTGGGAAATTCACCGTATACCGGCCACCTATTCCATTTGGTAAGTTGAACGTGGGCAAAATTTCGAATTTACCATCGTTAAACTTAGTAAACAGGTGTCGCTACCGCTTTTTAGAAGGTTGACAACATAACTACGCGAAAGATAAGGTTGACAAGGCTGGTTGGAAAGATAAATAAATTTTCAACCCGTATCGCAACGTATACTTAGAATACGCGTACTTATACTCGCGTATAAGACCCTATAATAACCTTCGTTGCATCATTGGAGATAGTCTAATCTACTTACATGTTGCGTATGACCCGAGTATAGATATCAATTGGTGGTTTTGGACCATTTTATTTTAAAGCGCCATCGCCGGCGTAGAACGTACAAGTTTATATCGTATTCATGGCATAGGCTACTTACACCTGTAACCTTCAATTTCGCCCAATTGGATCAAGTTCAAATTTCAAACGAATGAATTTGTTTTATGACGAGATGATAGTTTATAAGCTATAATCATCGTTCTATAAGTGATTTTGAATTTTAATTCGGTTTAAAGTTGTCTGTGAATAATGCTTGAAGTGAGCGGTCCGATTTAAATTTTTTACGTGTACCTAACCTAACTTAACTTTTTTTCAATTGATCTCAAATTTAAGGGGTAAAAAATTATTTTTATAGTTCGAGCTTAATCAATTTCTACTTATGGACCTATCCTCGTCGCCTTGGGAGTTCAGACCTTATTTCAAGTGAAATTACTTCAGAAGTGGGCTCAGTAATTCCAAAAACAATAATTTTTCGACGTTTCATTAATGTAGAAAATGAATTCAGAAAATTTAATGTTTGTCTCGCCCTTCCTTTTACCATTCAGGTATCCTTTCTGATGATTTCAAGTGTACAGTTGAAATTAATTTTTTTTTTTTAATTTTTGGTGTTCACTGAAATGGTAGATTTTAAAAAAACAGATTTGAAATTTGAGGAAATGAAAATTTGTAAGCCTGGATATAGAAACTACCCTTAGAGGTTAAAAATTTGTTTTTGAGTTGACAAATAATTTTGAATCAGTCAGAATGAGCATAATCAAGAGAGAACTTCGACTCAAAAACCAATGCTGACTTCTAAAAATGTTTTCAGTATCCAGGCTCATAATGTTGCTTCCGATATTTCCGTTGGTAATGCCGAGTATACCTAGTTTTAAATTGTGAACTTAGCTTCTCATTCCAGAGGGTCAACTTTTGGGTTCGAGGGTTGAAAAAACTCATGAAATTAAATTGGAAGGCTAAAAAATATGGATTTTGAATTTTTATACCTTAGAATAGAGTTGAGAGAATCTTCAATTTTGCCGCCCCCCCCCTCCGAGTCGATTTCTAGGTTTGGGGTCGAAATGACTCTAGAATTGGATTAAGAAACATGAAAATTTCTTTTGAGCCATTTTTTCGAATAATTTTCAATTTTTTTCTACGAATTGAAAATATGTTTGATTCACTCCCCCACCCCCTCCGCTCATTTTACCAGATTTTTTGGCTGAAATAATTTCTTTCAATTTTTCTCAATTCAAAGCACATGATTTTTCCTTTTTTTATTAAAAAAAAAAAAAAGAAAAAGGGGTCATTTATTTTTGATATTTTCTTATCAAGCTCAATTCGCAAAGGAAAAGAAAAAAATAATTGATAGGTAAGTACTAAAAATTTTTGACAGAGATTTATGAATTTTTTGATAGGTATGATTCTGGCTTGAAATGTGATTTTATTTGAGTTTTTTTTTTTTTTTTTGTGAAAAACGCAAATTTTTCAATTCCCATAGAAAATTATTAATTTCTAAAATTCTCAATAAGAATAGCGAAAGAAGACGAAATTAATTTTTTCATCCCTTAGAGGGCGTAGAAATTTTCAATGAAATTTTTCTAGGTATGTTATTCAAAAACACTCGAAAAATTGAATTTCTTTTAAATTGAAAGTTTCATATCGTAATTATCTGGATGTCTATCAATACTGACTTCTAAGTTTAAATAATTTTATTGATGGAATTTTCAAAACTCATCATTGCCAATCGAGTCAAAATTTATGTCACCCACACTTCATAATAAAATTTTGAGCTGTTAAAGTTGATTTTTCAATTTTTAGTAAATTTTTAAAAAGCAGAAAAAATTACCTATTCACATGTGTGATAAATTATACGAGATAAAATATCTGAAAATCGATCAATATCTTAAAATCGACCCCTCAAATCGATAGCAATGGTTTTCGAGTTAATCTTGAGCTTCCAATGGAATTTGAATTGCAAAATTGTAAGATTCTGTTGTAATAAGCTCAAAATGTAATTCATTTCTTAAGATCGAGCCCCTTTCCCTAAGTCGATTCCAACCATTTTCGAGTCGATCTGGAGCCTCTAGCAGAAGTTGACTCCGAAGTACTGGAATTGCTTCAGTAGATACTGTGTTCAACTTAAATAGCTAAAAATTCAGCTTTGAGGTATAAGTGATATACCTATTCTTTCAGAAAAAATCACCAACATTGAAAAAAATCACCAAAATTGGGAAAAAATCACCAACATTGGAAAAAAAATACCAAAATTGAAGTAAAATTATCTAAAATGAAAAAAATCACCAAAATTGAGAAAATTTACGAAAACTGTGACCCTGCCAGAAAGAAGGGATCTTGTGTAAAAAAAATCGATGTCTCATTTTTCACGTTTGTGGACCAAATGATACCAAATCTGGACCAAACATAAAAATAAAGACATTGATTTTTTTACACAAGTTCCCTTCTTTTCGGCAGGGTCACAAATTGAAAAAATTTACAAGATTGAGAAAATTTACAAAATTGAAAAAATTTACAAAATTGAAAAAATTTACAAAATTGAGAAAATTTACAAAATTGAGAAAATTTACAGAATTGAGAAAATTTTAAAAATTAAAAAAATTACTTATAAATCTGAAAAAAATCAAATTTTGACTCGGTTTGCTGGAAATGCTGACCGAATAAATGTAGAAAGTATGTACCTATACTGGAATGAATTTTGACGGTTACAGGCGCCTACATTTATTTACTCGTTTTCGAATATAAATTTCCAGTTTTCTCTTGAACTAGCAGGTTAGATTTGGTAAAGCCAGATTAAAACTCGTTTAAAACTGAGTAATAATTTTAGGCTGGGAAACAAATGAGTTAATATCACACCCAGAAACCCTCAAAATTGCAGTATTATCGCAGCTCCATACCTAATCGAAAAAAAATTCCAAAAATGCAATTTTTTGGCATCAACCGTAAAATTTCTCTTTTGCAATCTCGTCAGTATGCCAATTTATTCTCAAGCTTATAAATTAAGAATGCTTTTTTTGCAACCCCGAGGATAACTCGTCAGCTCCCTCCTCTAAAACATTGTTGCCTCCAAGGCGAAAACTTGCATTATTCAAATAATGCCGAAGAATTTCAATTTCAAGGCTGTACACGTAAATTTATTACATTTTTCACCGACCAGATGAACGCACTTATGAGCGAATAAAGTGGGGAAACATTCTGGACGGGTTTTTCCTTTGGAAAAAATAAATGAAATAGGATGTTCCGTGAATGGCAGGCAATGATGTTGGAAATGAAATGAAGACGTGTAGCATTCTAGATTTTACGCATTACTAGTAGGTAACTATATCAACATAATTCTAATTTGTTCTTTCCGGACCAGTTGATTCACATCGTTATACTTTATGGTAGATTTTTTAACGAATTCGGTCACGTCATTTTTATTAAAATTTGTTCTCCGTCGCTCCATTTCGACTCCGGTACTGTGCAATTTCCTTATTTCAACGACAATTATTATTTTTATCTTGAAAATTTTCGTTAACGCGGATACCTAATTATAATTCGTATTTAGGCTTATATTAAACACGTGATGTGGTACTCGGTTTTTAAAACATATGGGCATGAGCATCGTGTATGTGGTCGCTAAAAAGGCTTTTTTTTCCCGCTCGACAATGATAAGATAAAAAAAATTTACTTTTTTTTTCGTAGAAACTTTATCCGCGTGAAAAATACGCCGGAAATACCGAACCATGTTTGCGGTTTGACTAAACCGATGGATTCCCGTATGTTAGCTCATATGTGTTGTAAATTCCAGACGATGATGATTTCTCGTTACCTCGTTACGGCTGGAGCAGATTAAGTAATCGAACGTGTAATTTGATTATGACGATGTGTCGAAATCCCCGAGGGTTTTTTTTCAGTGTTAAGGTTAATAATATAGCCGGGGCATAGCTACCGATGAAATTTCCATGCTGACGAGTGCATAGGTAGTTAGGTACCTATACAATTGGATGAGCGAAGTGTGCGTTCAGCCATTGATAAATAACTATTCTCTGTAATCTTCTCCGTCAATTACCGGTTAATTACAATTTACAAATATTAATCACGTTTACGGCTCGAAATGGCGAAAAAAATTGGCCCAATGTTTATAAACAAGCCTGAGAAGAGTCCTTGAACGAATTGTTTGTGCCTGCGAAGCCGACACTAGTTTCAAACGATAGATACGTACGTAAAATACACATCTCGTTAGTATTACTATAGAGTTGACCTTCAAATCAAACGTCCTAACTAGTCTAGCGTACCTACACTATGAATAAATAATTATTATTTCTAGTTACATATTTCAATTAGATGCCTCTCCGAGGTGTCCTCCCTCCGCTCGACAAGATGCAGTACATTTTATAATGAATGAATCGATGAAACGGCAGACGTTTTGGGTTTCGTGTAAAACAGACACGTGCTGGGTCGAGTAATAATAGATTGCAGTTTTCTTATTGCTTGAAGGGTAAAGTATCAGAGGTAATTGCAGTGGTGATTTTATTGCGATTGCGTGTTTCATTTATGAATTTTCTTATTGAAAAAAAGACTATAGGTAGTTTGAAACTTTTTTAAAAAAAAATTTGGTGCATTTTATTTTTATTTTCGAGGTAGAAATGCATTTGGATTCGAATTTATTCGAATGTCGTGCTATGAGTAATTCAAATTTAATATTTATAATTTGGGGTTAATTTGGACCCATTTCACCCTTGGTAGCCCTGTTAAAAAAATTGTTCCCAAAATTAGAAGATAGGCATTTTTGCAATAAAATACCTACTTGGTAAATTTTTTGATTAAAATTGTACCTAATTTTTAAAACATCTCAAAATGTTCGATTTTTCAATTTTTTTTCATTTTCAAAAATTTTTCATAAAATTGGGACTCTGTTAGGGTCCAATGAAATAGAGGGGCGGAGGGAGTAACTTGTTGCTCAAGTAATCAAACATTTGAATTTTTATGAGTTTCGGTCAGAAATTTGGGGAAAATTTGGGCATATTTTTTTCAAAAAATACTACAATTTGAACTAAAATTTTTGGAAAAACTGAAAAAAAATATCATCAGGGTCGAGGTGTAAATATTTTGAATTTTCGATCTTTTAAACGTCAATTTAAATTCATTACTGAACCTTGTGACATGAAGCAAAGGAGAGGGTGAATTATACTTTTTTCCTGTACTCAAATTTTTTTAATTGCAAAATTTTTTCAAAAATTTTAAAAATTGTGAAACTGAAAAATAAAATATTGAATTGATTTGATTCATCAAGATACCTATTATTGAAAAATAATCAAGTCACGTTTTCAAAAACTGGAATTTTTGGGTTTCTTAGCACAATTTTTAATATATTTTTCGCTTCCCCGTTACTTTATTTTTCGAAGCTGTGAAATAATGTATTGGAGGGGAAGGAAGAAAGGAAGAAAAGAAAAGAAGCAAACATATTTTTTTGAGCAAAATTTGAAATTGTTTGATTAAGTAGATAAATTTTTTATCATTAAATTTTGCAATGCTTACTTGAAAATGAAGGAAATTTTAAAATGAAAAGGGAATGAGTTGTTGATGATTTTTGGAAAACAGTGGATTGTAGAGATATTTTATTTCTTTTTCCTCGTCTCTGCTCAAAAAAACTCGAATTGAAATTCATCGAAAATGAGTTTTTTTTTAATGAATATTTTCCTTAAGGGGGAAATTCGAATATATCAAATGTGCTCGTTGGAGCTTATTTATTGAAAAATATGGGATTTATATCCTAAATAATAATTTTAGTTTTTAAATGTAGTATATAGAATTTTTTTAAATTCATATAAACTATTTTTAAAACAGTCTTGAGTCCGATTTGTTTTCAATTTTAAAAATTGTCCTTCCTACGGTGGTTAGATTCAAAGTAAGACTGAACATGAGAGCAGAGTGAACTCTTCTCTCATTCAAAAATTAAAATTTTTACCTTGTTAGAAAATGTAAAGAAATTATAATTTTTTTTGAAAGTTTGCAGTTATATTGGGAAAAATTTGAAAAAAATTGCCCATGAAGTCGAAAATTCTTTTTAAAAACCCAGTTTCTTTAAAAATTTCAAAATCTGTCAACTTTGATCCTTTCTTGACGATATCTTCCTCCCAGGTCAAAAGGAATACCAAAGAGCTATTTTTTCTCTTGGTTGAAATTTTTGGAGACGTGAAAAATAAAATAATCATACTGGCCGTATGATTTTGAAACTCACAAAAAATTTAAATTTTTACTGCATTGTTCGCTCAAATATTAACTTTTCGAACAAAAAATTGGAGTACCTATACCTATTTGTTTTTGATTTTTTGCATCAGAACTAATTGACCTAAAAGTGTGAAAAATCTAAAATTTCAATGCATTTTTTTGTTGGTAATTTCTTCATAGGTAAATATTATTACCTTGAAAAAGAGAGGCCGGTGATGTAGACAAGGAAGATAGTTAAGGAAACTATTTTTTGTATTTATCTAAAAAAGAAATCAATGAAATTCTGATATTAAAAATATTTGAAAAACTCCTCAAAATCTTTACTCTCTTCATTTATAAATCAGTGGAAGTGATCGAAAATCACTGGGAAACGGTCAGAATTTTAACACAGAAATGAATCAGTAAAAAAAATCTTACTAAAAGCAAACTGAAAAAATTTCAGAAAAATCAGTGAAAAATTCCCTGAAATATCAATAAAGTATCTAAAATTTTCTGAAAAATCAATGAAATTCTTTGGAAAAATCAGTAAAATTTTTGAAAAAATCAGTAAAAATTGGCTAAAAATCAAATAATCTTGCTGATTTTTCCTCTGCTGCAATTTTGACTTTTTTCAGTGACTTTTTGCTAATTAGAAAAAATCAAGAGTGCTCTCTTCATTTGAAAAACAAAAATAAAATTCTTCAAAACAACCCTATTCGAATTGTGAATCATTTCACTGAAATTGTATCAATTTAACGGAGATTCTGTACTTTGGCTCATCAGCTTATTTGCTCTCGTGATTCATGCCGAATTTTTAATCTCTCGTATTTTCTAGAACCAATTTATCAAAAATCCAGCTCTAATCATCGAATTGATTACAATTTCAAAAATGAATACAATTGATAAAATCAACTCTACGTTGGATTCCACTTCAATTCTCTACTTTTATTTTCTTCGACACCACTTCACTTTTTTCCTACGACATCAAGGTATAAAAAACTACTTGCTTGAAAATTTCCATCACTCAAATAGATAAAATATGGTCCCTATTAAATTATATTGCTAGGTACGCTACATACCATTGTTAAAATCGTAGTAGCGCAGTTAACGAATGTAATTTACGATTTATGCTTATCGTTTGATTAAACGCTCTATTTGTTTTCGAAGACGTCATAGTTGATTGATTCGAAAACAATATGCTAATATTGTCCTAAAAACATCCTTTATATCTTGTACCCCTTCAGCGATTCAACATATCAGCTTGTGGTTAAAAGCTTCTACACAATTAAGTTAACAAATTAATTTGTTAAATTACGTTTTTTTTTCTCTCTCTCTCATATTACGTATACTTTTACTCAACAGCTACGTAGGTTGGGTATATTCTTATCATAATCACTACAACTTTTCTTTTCGATAGGTACCTACGTAATAAAATTATCCGAGTAAAATTTCACGATTAAAAAAAATCAAGAATATAATACGTACTATGGTGCCACTGCAATATACAGTACCAACGTGTATTTTTAAAGTTTTCCAAAAATTATTCTAGGTAAATTATTAACCTTCAAATCAAACGATTGCGTTATCAGCCAATTGATCCGGGTAATTAACTCGGGTAATAAAAATGATTTTTTTCGAATTTTGTTCGGTTTGTGACTTAAAATCAAGTACTTACCTTCTCGTAAGCCACCTATCAAAGAAATATGATTTAAATTTTCCATGAAAAAACCTCGATGCATTTACCAGCTCGCATAGTTGAACAACGAGATTTCAATCTTAATTAATTTTTTTCTCTTTTTGTTTGATTACAGAATACATACCTAGACACCTTTATTTATCAAAAGGGGAAAATATTGGTTTTACTGCATCGAGGAAATCCGCAATACTGGGTAAGATGCCATTTTACACTCACGTTCGATTAAGATATCACGTCGTCGGTGTAAATACGTTTAAAAATAGTTTAATATGATAATTTGTCAAAATGTGGGAGTAGAAGAAAAAAACTGTTCGCCATTGTCATTTACGTGGCCAATGAGTAATTTTACATTCTGTATAAAGAATAAACATCGACTCGTGTGCCAAAGGTATTCAAACTTATAATTAAGAGCCAGCTGAAATATTTCTCGCTACAATGTGCCCATTTAAAGCGAAATCGACGAGTATTGGAAACCCATCTCGATATTCTTGGCTCTCGAATGTAATTTCATCCAATTTTCGTACTTTCGCGAATGGAAAAATTTACTCGGGTAAACAGAAAAATACTTCAGCTGCATTAAAATTACTCAAATATGCAATCGTGGGCAATTTCATCTGAACCTCTGACTCGGTTGAATTCTTCATTAACGGTATCATCTCGTAAATCGCGAGCACATAATTTCGCATTGCAATCTATAATAAAAATTTTTAGATTAATCTGTGTAAATCAATACTCTCGTACCAAAATGGCATTGATAAATTTAATCTTACAGGTCGTTAAAAATGTACGGTAATCAATCTTAACGATTCGTCGTTTTACGTACCTTAAGTATTCGAATTGATATTCGGTGAAAAAATTCGTTTCATTGGGAGTGGAATTTTTCAAAATTGTAATACTCACCGACGCGAAGGTATCATTAAATTCATTTTTAATTCTGATCGTAAAAAAAAAAATCCAACTATTGTCAAAGCACAATAATAAACTATTAGAGAATTTAATAACTTTGTTGGGTAATTGGTAGGTACCTACATTAAAAATAATTTTACCGTCGAGTCTTCTCGTGGAAGTATTAATAATGAAAAAAAAAACACACATAAAATTAAATTTGTTTTGGAAAGTTTTTTTTTTTTACGAAATGTAGGCTAAGTAGAGAGGTACGATATGTACATATATGTGCACCTACGATTTGTTGAATAGCATTGCATATATTTTACGTGAGTCGGACAACTATAAGACACAATATTAGCGTTCAACATGGAATAACGCCAGATTTCAAAATTTCTATAATTACAACCTAAATAAAATTCAAGTGGGAAAAAAACGTAAACAAGATATACATCCAGACTAATTTTTGGTTCAAAGTGGGTCCGAGACATTCCTTCGGTATTGTCGCGGACTATGAAAATTTTTAAGGAAGGGATTCCTATGAGAGTAGGGTGATATTGGCGAGAAGGTTCATTACCGCGGACTGATCATATTTTGAGATATTTTCAAGGGCAATGGTTATTTCGAACTGTTTATACCCTGTTTTGTCATTTTTAACTAGTAATTTTAAGCAGAAGATAATTTATAAAACGTAAATACATTTCGGAACAATTAAAACGACAAAAAATTTAATTTCATTTTTTCTTCGGTAGTACAACAAGGACATTTACGATACGTATGTGGTATCTACACGCGATAATATAGGTACTCTTATTGTAAGTTTGATTTAAAACTTAGTTACTATAATTTCTTAGAATCGGATAAGTACCTACTTTGCGCCGTGAAATTGTTTTAAAATGGTCGAATCGTGTTTGTATAAAAAGCTTCCGATGTTGTTTTTTTCTTTCACGATTAATGTGTAATTTAATCCGTCTTCAATGATAATAACATTAAGTTGCGGTTGTAGAAATTCGTAGAATGGCCTGAATGCAATTTTGGGGCTGGGATGGGGAGGGGAGAGGGTTGGATAATGAAGTACGCAGAATTTGGATTTCATAAAAGCGGACAGACTGTATGGTTATTTTGAACTTGGAAATACATACATATTTATAAGTTTGGTAATTTTTTTTCTATTTTTAAATGAATATTATGCCATAGAGATTTAAAAATTTCATTTAAACTAACATCAGAAGAATAGAGAATTTTCAAATATGAGGGTTTTGGAAAATACCTTGAAAAATGTCTGGATTATCTGAAAATTTTATGTGAATTTTTGTACTTGATCCTAAATCAATGTATAATGGCGGAAAATTAGCTAGAGAAGGGAGGAGAAGTGTTGAAAAAGAATGATTAATTTTTCAGGACAATGCAACGTCTTCTTAGCTTCTTAGTTCTATTTTTAAAATTCTTTAATTGAATAGAAATGATTTTCTTTTTATTCTCTTACCAATTATTTCAACTTCCCCCTTTCCTCTTATTTGCAAGAGCGTTGCTCTTGGGAAAAAATATTCTATCAGATCGATAAAATTGTCAAAATATTTCAAAGAGACATTATTTTTCACTACTGAAAAAAGTTTTTCACGTTCAAATTTTCTTGAGGGAAAAATAACCTTGGTCGGAAATTTTACAATTTGAGTTGAAAAATTGAGAGGAAATTGAATTTTAGGATTGAAAAATTCCATTTGAAGAGGAATATTTGAATTTTTATTGCTCTTCCCCCATCCCCAATTGTAGAGAATTTCGCAATATTTGTGGCTTTTTTTTTCTAAAAAGTCGAGAAAAATTACATTCTCATTGTTAGGAAAGGAAAATGAAAAAAAAATAATTTTGAGGCAAAAAACCGGAAAATATCAGAAAAAATTGGAAATTTCAATCAAAAATTTTCAGTTTCAATTAATTTTTCTGTTAAAATAACAAAATGACATGTAGTCAGTTTAAAGATGATGAAGAAAAAAAAAATAGCTTAGAAGGAAAATCTTCAATTCGACTCCCCTCTCTCTTTTTCCGTTTACAGAACTTTTGGAGTTTTGGAATGAAGATTTTTTTTCAATGCATGTTGAAAATATTGTATGTATTTTAGATCATTAAAATTGCCAGTGCCTCAAATCCAGTATTTCCGATATCAATGACCTTTTTTCAGAAAATTTGTACCTTGAGTAGAAAAAAATTGAGGAAAAAATAGTAATTTTGTCAATAAACATGCAAAATATGGAACCTGTTTTGAAGAAATTTACATTCAAATCAAAAATTTGGTATAAAATATCAAGAAAAATTCTTAATTATCGGTCAAAGCCTTTTAATTTCCATTTGTACTCAGATGGATTTCAGTTGTCCCTGAAAATTATGAAAAATTTTGAACAGTGAACAAATTCTTCGAGCTTAATTTGTTTATGACTTTTTCCACTTTAATTTCTCCTTTTTCTAGTCTCCTCTCAAAAAATTATAAAATGGCATAGCTGTAAATTTTCTAAAATCATTTTATTCTTCCCAAAAAGTTCGAAAAAAATTTTTATCGAGCTATAAAATCTTTAGCAAAATGTTTCACCCTTCAAGTTGAAAATTTATAATTTTTTAATTCGTTCTTGTACATTATAAAAATGTCTGGATTAATAATCACCAGAAAGTATTCTCAAAAATCTATCTTGACTATTGAAATATGAAGAAATTCAGGCGAAATTTTCCGAGAAGTTGAAAAAAAAAACATTCGCAATTTATTTAGTATGTTACGTAATACTCGCGAATCATGGCAATGAAAATTTTCCAGGTTCGTTATGTACTTAGCTTATCAGTGCAAAATCGACGAATAAACAAAGAAAAAATGAGAAAGTATTGAAATAAGTTTAGTCATGATTCAAAGTAAACAAAATATCAAGTCCGAAATTCGAGTGCCAAAGTACCTATGCTTAATTGTTATCTAAGTTAATTACGATTACCCTATACGCTGGTACGATTAATTGCACTGGTAGATATGTCGAAGACGTTGAAGTAGGACAATTTATTTATTTTTCGTATCACGTATACTTTAACTCTGATTACGACTATAGAACAAAACCAGCCATAACCTCGCAATTAGCATATTTTAAAGTTTTATAATTACTGGTCGCTGCGATTATGAAATCTGGCGAGTAAATCCGTTTGTTATTTTTAAAACTACCTGCGGAATATCTCTTTTTCAGTTCGAATCAGTGAAAAGTCGCTGAAAAAAGTCAGAATTGAGACACAAGGGAAACCAATAAAATCCTTCGATTTTTGATTATTTTTCAAAAAAGTTCATTAAATTTTCAAAGAATTTTACTGATATTCACAAATCTTCACTAATATTCAAAAATTTTCACTCGCTTTTCCAAAGTTTTCAATGATTTTTTGAAGATTTTCACTGATTTTTTGAAGAATTTCAATAATTTTTCCAAGATTTATACTGTTTTCCCCAAGATTTTCACAGATTTTCGCAAGATTTTCAATCGAAGATTTTCAATAATTTACCCAAGATTTTTACTGATTTTTCTCCCAAGTTTTTCACTGATTTTCTTTAAAAATCTCATTTTTTCAAAATTTTCAATGATTTTTCGAAGATTTTCAATAGTTTACCCAACATTTTCACTGATTTTTTCCTAACTTTTTCACCAATTTTCCAAAAATATCTGATTTTTCTAGAAATTTCACTAAATTTTCTCAAAAATTTCACTGATTTTTCCCAAAAAATTTCACTGAATTTCCCCAAAAATTTCACTGATTTTTCCCCAAAAATTTCACTGAATTTCCCCAAAAGTTTCACTGAATTTTTCCAAAAAATTTCACTGAATTTCCCCAAAAATTTCACTGAATTTCCCCAAAATTTTCACTGAATTTTCCTCAAAAATTTCACTGAATTTTCTCCAAAAATTTCACTAAATTTTCCCTAAAAATTTCAGAGAATTTTCTCTCAAAATTCCACTGGTTTTTCGAAAGTTTCACTAATTTTTCGACCAACTTTAGATATTTTGTTGGCTTTCCAGAAAATTTCCACTGATTTTTCAGCAATTTTACTCACTATTTACTTTCAGTGATTTTTCACTGTACTGCAATTCAAACTGTTTTCTAGTGATTTTTCAATAATTTTCATTGATTTAGAAATGAAAGAGTAGTTATCCACTCTCTTGTGGTTCTATAACAAATAAGATGACCAATTTTACTCGAATATTTGAGCAATTTGAGAAATCTACCGACTATAAAATTAGTCAACATGGAAAATCGCGCAAAATTTTCCATCATCGATGGCAATAGCATAAAAAATGAGCCAACCCCGGCATTATTTTATTACCGAGCTTACACGATTTTGACACCTGTACTTATCGAGCCCAGAAAGGTGTACGTTTTGTACACAATTTCAAGAGCCACCGAGAAACATAAAAACTAAAACCATATGATTAAAGCTTTAGCCTGCAATCGAGCACACCATATAGCACGTCTACCGCAGGTATGGTTTTTATTCGGAATAATTAATAACGTCGGCTCACGCGAAGTTTCCGTGAACGCGAAACCATTTAAAGCGCGTTTCGAACATGATACCTTAAGTTAAGTTCAAGGCGAAAATTTTGTGACATTTTAAGACTGAATTCGAAACAGGTTTTTAAAATGCGAACATTACACTTGATTCGGCGGCTTCGGAATACGTACATTAAAAGTCAAAACGACTAAAAAATTTTGACATTACCGCAGAGGTAATCGAATTAATTTACTTATCGACGCACACTCGGGTATAATTATTACCACGACCAGCTACAAATTCGTGTGAAATTTGTAAAATTTTTCGTGATTAATTGTCGCATATGGGTACTTGATGTGAACAGGTATCCGTGACAATCACGTGACAACGATTTAACGATCTATTTACTCTCGAATGAGCGATACGTCATTTTTTCGTACGAGAAAATTTCGTACCTATGGGATTTCGTTTGGTGGCCGCGCCGCCACCGCGCTGATAAATTTTATATACTCGCTCTTGCAATGATGTAACGTGTTTACTTATAAAATCGAATTTTATCAGGTGTGCCGTATGGTACTGGATTCGGAAAGACGCATATGACCTTGTTTCGTGAACTATTAACAGATACATTTAGGCGTTCGTGTGCGTGAATTTTAAAGCATTTTTCCACTAAGTAAAAATTTCCGACGAACGGTGAAGAATTTTTTTTGCGAATTGAAACGAAAACGCGGTGTAGTACCTAACGTATTACGTGTGTTTTTTTAAAACAAGGAGGAGATATTGGCGGATACGCAGAGTCATAAGGACGTACTCTACGTGACCTTCCAAAATTATAAAATCTTTCACACTTATTAAATACTCGCGTAAAATCGCATACGAGTAGGTTTCGAGGCTCGAAAGTGTGATTTTTACGTTGCTTAGTGAGGAGAAAAAAGAGCACAGGTTGATTTTGAAAATTTACCCGAGATCCGGCCAATTAGTGATTTTTTTCTCACCTTCAGTGTATTTAATGATTGGGTACTTCGATTAAAATGAAATTTAGAAAATTATTCATCCGAGAAGCGCATAGTGATTAGGAAATTATCAAATCGGTGCCATAAAACGGATAGTATAATTTGATAAGAATGCATAGTAGCATATTTTTTTATATGTGATTGAGATGACGTATAAAAGGTCTCCCTGTTGAAGTGATAGATATTGAACAAAATATTCAAATTTTTTTTCCATTCCCGCCTCCCTTCCCTAATTTTTATCCTACCTCAAAAATCAAATCGTTTCATGTTGATAAGGAAACATTTTTTTATAATTATTTAAAAATATCTGATCATGATTTTATACGTTCGTTGCTTCGAAATGATTACCAGGAAAGCGAAAATATTACAAAAAGGGTCATGTTGAAAATTAATTTGCATTTCCTACATTTCAGCTTGTCTACGAGTTAGTGGACCTTGAAATGCGTCCAAAAAAAAAGAATAAAATCTTGCCCCTGCCATTCTAGCGTTATGCATACTAATCCACATTCATCAGCTGATTTTAAGTGCGTTGGGAAGTGTTCCTGGTATCGCTTTTAACATTGAGTTTTGAGGATCGTTTAGTTCATGCCTGATAATTTCGTGATTTTTTATTGAAAATTTTGATGTTTTTTTTTTAGGAGGGAGTAGTTTTGAAATTTTTTCGTGACGTATTTAAAAGAATATTGAATTAGAATTCAAACGAAACGATGTCATCACTTTTTTGTATCATTTATTAGCCTGATAAAAACAACCCTTAATCGTCTAAAATCAGTGTTTGAGTTCAGGCTCCCCCTTGATTCTGATTTTTCTGATAGGTCCAGAATCAGTGTCAATTAGGAAACCAATTTTTTACCTCTGGAAGTGGTTTTTGTATCCAGGGTTATGATTAAACTTTGGATACCTACTATTTGTATTCCTCAAACAAGCTGTTGAAGAATTTTTCAAAATTGCTTCTTTCTCAAGTTGCTTAAATTTTTTTTTTAATATTGATAAGATTGAATTTAATTCCTTGCTGGACGCATTCAAATTAAAATGGTTTGGATTCTGATTTGAAGATATAGAGGAAATTGAAGTGAATTTATTTTGGGAGGGAAGGGGAAAGGAAAGCTTCGCCAAATTTTTAAATAAAATTTTTGAATTTTTGAATAAATAATAATTACTGAAGAGTGGTTCCATTACTTCCCCTAGCTGCTCTTTTCAATGTTGCTCATTTTTTAGTACTAAAAGAGTACTAAAAGAAAGAAGTGAAAATCGAAAAATTGAACTCAAAAATCAGTGCCAATGCCAAGATATCAGAATAATTTTTCGTCAATATTTTAACATGTAATTCAAAATAATGTTGAATATTTTCAAAAGCATCAAAATTTTACCGTAGTAGGTAGGTATCTACTCAGACTCCTTTAATCGAAATATCAAAAAAAAATTCCAGGTTTTCAAACCAATACTTTTCATTGACCAAAGTTTATGGGGCCCATAAGTTTCCAAAATTTGGTAAAAAAAAAATTCTAAATTCTCGATCAAATAATGGTTATTGATTATTTTTTACTACAATCCATAAATTCCCCTCTCCCTTCAAAATTATCTATTTTCTGAAAAATCACTCAGAAATTGAAAAATTGAAGTAAAAGGAATAACTTGAATCTTTCTTTCGTCCAACTTTGGAAAATGTCATGAAATTTTGCTAAATTTAGGTCATTAGAATAACCAAAATTGTACCCAATTTAGTGTCGTAGTGGAAGAGGGAGTCCGGAGGGGGGGGGGTCTAGACTTCTTCAGGTCAAAAATTTACGTGAAAAATTCCTTCTTTAAGCATTGAAAAAAACTTTTTTAAATTCTTAACTGCGCCACTGATCCAATTAAATCAAACTTTTTAAATTACTACCAAATTTTTATACCCAACTTGAATGATCTGTGGAAGTTTTCCATCCTGATCCCCTCCCCACCGTAAAATTGGAGGGTGATAACTCAAATCAGAAACCAAAATCGATTTGGGAAATTGGGGGAAAAACTGGTTAGTTTTATTTTGAAATTTTATCCTAAATTTTTTACAGCATAGGTGGTCATATATGCCCACAGTGATGCCCAAATTTTGAAAAATTTCAAAAAATTTCAAAAAAATTTAAATATTAATAAAACTTTATTTTTAACGTTTTATGAACATCTGAATACATCATATTTCATAATTTAGTTTTTTTATAACAAAAAAAATTATTAAAATTTTCAAAATTGAAATTTTCTGGAAATTTTGACGAAAAGTCACGTGGTAAAGGGTTAAATTTTCGACGATGGAATGGGTTCTTCGAAAGAAATTTCATTTACCACTAAAAATTTCTTATTTTCAACTTACCTGGTGAGTTTTTCTTTTTACCCAGTTTCAAAAACAGTATAACAAAATCGATTCTGAATGATAGATCGTAAAAACCAATTCACTCGAGAAATCGTTTTTTTTTTAAAAAAAAAAAACAGATTTTAGACTCATTTTGATCAATTTTCAAAAAAAATTGTTCTGTAACAATAATATCTCTAATATTGGATTTGTCGAAGTCTCCTCATGCTGGTTAAAATTTTAAGAAAATAATTCGATTTTCGACGATATTTTTTCGAAAATTTTCTCAACAGTTGAAAATTTTAAGAAATTGAAAACACATTTCTTATTAATTTTTTTGTAAATTTTCAATAATATTTGATTGAAAAAAATCCACAACCTCTCCCCCCTCCATCCCCACTTCTCTTTCAAGGATAAAAAATTGACCTCTTTTTCAATTTCCATAAAATATTGTTCGAATTCATTACATTCGAGAATATTTTACTCCGCTCATCAAAGGGTATGGAAAAGATCAATACAGAATTATATCCAGCCTAAGCTTCGAAGCAAAGGGCTAAGCAACAGGTCGATACCACGCGTTATGCTTATTCGAGTATACCTACCAACGTTTTGACTTACGAGCGTCTTTGTATGTGTACGTTGACCTGATTTTTGATCACCTCGTTTCTTTTTTCAACTTCAACCACCGGTGTTGAGAATTCGACCCTTTATGCGGTAAGTGCTTTTTTTTCACACACCAAAAAAAAAACCGGCTGATAAGTTTACTTTATAATGTGACGATATCGCAACGTTCCTTTGTACTTCTTTTACTGATTTTTCGAATCCATTATTAATTTGTCTATCAGTAGATTATGAGGTTACCGAGATGTCTTAATTTCACGGTTATTGGTTCCATAAATAATTTTAGATAAGAATTGCTTAATTAATGATGCTTATCTTCGTTTAGTTTTCACTCGTCATTGTTTCCACCGGCAAATTAAGCCAATGTTAATTGTTTAATTACCATATGAATCTTTTCTCAAGATCGAGCTGTATAAGCAATCGTTTTCGCGTGTATGGTTATGGGGAAAGGGAGAAGGAGGGGAATCAATAATAATACTGTGTTTAAATGGTATACTTACCTATTTTATCTAAAAGTGTTTTATTATTAATTTATGGTTCGTTCAAAATCAATAGGCCGGGTAGATTTCTAAAAAAAAAAAATTTAAGTGGAAAAAGTTACTTAATTAAAAATTGACTCCATTCAACGTGGATTTCTATCAATTCAATAAAATTTCAAAATTCTAGATTATCGATTGGATATTTTCCCATTTCAATATTTGTCCACTGGAAAGAAATTGAAGCTGAATTTGTAGAAAATTCACCGAAGAGGTATCCATCCAAACCTCTCAATTCCATTTTGGGAAAATGAGCTCTACGTATCGTTCTAGCATAAAAATTCCAAAAGAAATGGCAATTTTCGAGTTTACGAGTACAAAAACATGACGAGCTTGTATTTTTATCGATGTAATTTCATAAAGAGAACGCAGCCATCTGTACTCGTGTGGATGCCTTTAACACACACAAAACAGCTAAGCTCGTTTGCATCAATTTGCAACACACAGCAGCTTAGCCACAGATACGCAAGTACCTTTTTAATCAACACGCGAGTAGGCGAAAGATATGAATTGTCGCCAAAACTAGACAAGCTACATAGCATTTTAAACGTATACGCCGTACTCTGTACGTTTTCGCTGTAATGTCTTTCTTAATAGGTATACTCGATTCTAATCTAAGCTTCTCTATAAATATAAACCGTTTGAAATATCCGCGAATTCCGTCCTAGCAGTCACACAATGTTGTGCATGTGTGACTGCGAGACCTGCGTATAATGTCTCGTTGTCCCCGCAAATAAACTGTTTGATGATTTTAGAATTGAAATATGTTGTGTGCGAAATTCGCACACATTTATGGTATGAGAAATTTTCGTATTTTCGCCCTTCTATTTATACCCAAACGCGTCACAATTTATTTTGCAATTTTACTCGACGGCATGGCTGCGATTAAAATGGCACGTTTGGTTTTTCGATCTATTGTTGAAGGTAAATATGTAATTTTGGAAATTTTTTCCCCATCCATTTGCATAAATGATACTAGAATTTATGTAGGTGAAACATGCGACAAATATATGGTTCGATTTTTTTGGTGAAATTTTTCATGTTGGTACTGTCGAGTGTCGAAAAGTAATAAAATTCTGTCGACAAATTTTTTAGCGAAAATTGAATAAAAATATGATTTCTCCCATCCGAGCACATTTGCTTTTCGGAATTAGAGAACATGGGATATTTATGAAAATTAAACGATCAAATTATCCCGCCGGCGAAGGGTTAAAAAAGGAACAATTTTACTAATGAAAGGAAAACATGAAAATGAAAATAACTCGAGTCTAGAATAACGCTGTTGGATTCGGCGCCGAACGTTTGTCAGATGCGCCCCGCTGAACTGTTGACAATAAAAAATAATTCACTCTATAACAATTTCTTTAAACAAATACGTCCTGGAATTCAATTAGGCGAGCATTAAGCGTAGTGAAAATTTCAATATTACAACGGTAGATTACCAGGTCAAGGGAGAATATACGTCTGAAGAGTAAAACGCTAAAAGGATATTAAAAAAAAAAAAAGTTGGAAAAATAACACGTCACGTGCAAATGTGTACGCGGGTTATAAATATAGAAAAAGTGTAATGTCGAAAAGATCTAAATGGAGGCAAATATCGTAGTACGTTTGTCAGTTTGAATTCCAGCACAAACGTTCGAGACGAAAATAAACTTTCGACGTCCCCTTTCTACGTGGTTTATTTGAAAAAACGCATGTACGAATTCGATGATGTCGTATGTTGCGTCGGAGTCGGAGGTGGCGTATTTAATTAACACATTCGTAACGCGTTACGTTACTTGGGCTGGTACGTTGGCCCGCAACGTTTGATTCCTTTTCGTTTACATTTTCTATGCTGAGTGCTGAGTTATTGTATATTTTGGAAATTTGGGTCGGCTATTTTCATAAAACCGATGAATTCTGTCCTATGCGAGGAATTGTTTAGGGGTATTGGGTTACATGATCGTTTTAATAATGTGCCGGAGTAATCCGAGCTGACTCGTTTAAATAGGTCAGTTATTATTGCCTTTGAAAATTTGAATGACAAAAACGTAATTTCTAAGCAGGAGTGAGCTGTGTATAGTGTATTGTGAATTTTATAACTTTTGGTCCCCCTCTCTCTTGTATTGTCTGGCGACGGACGTTTCCTATCCATTTGAAGAGCTTCTATAGTCCATTCATTCGTAAAATTGAATGGGTGTTATTTAAGTCATTTCGATGAAAACGAGTCTTGGCAAAAAATTGTTCTTGTCGGGTCGTCACTTTTATTTAAAAAAATTGCAAAGGAGGTTCGGATTTAAAAAATTTTAATATTGAGAAAGACAGTTTTGTTCTCTTGGAATCTAAATTTAGGAACGCTTTGATTTCAATAATTTCTTCAAGAATAATTTGTCATATTGACGTCAGTTGACATGAGACATTTGACGTCGTGCTTCACTTTTCTTTCTTCACTTTGAACTTATACTTGTGACTTTTTTCCAGTGGCATTTACTTTTCTGTTTTATATTTGTCATTTGAAATAGCTTTCAGAAGTCCTTGGAGATTTCGATTCACATTGATGTTTTTGAGTGTCGTTTGATGTCAGCTGACACTTTTATTTGATGTGCCATTCTGCTCTTTACATTCTCTTATTTGAAAGCCATTTTTTTTTTTTACTAGCTACTCCAAATCGTTGTTCGATTCATCACTTTACATTTTTACATGTCATTTAGCATTTTTTACAAATTATTTGACATTTGTTTCAAGTTACTTGACATTTTTACATGGCACTTAACATTTTTTACATGGCACTTGACTTTTTTTAACGTGGCACTAGACATTATTACTTGTCACTTGACTTTTTAAAAAAATATTTGACATCGTTAACATGTTACTTGATATTTTTACTTATCAATTGACATTTTTACGTGTTACTTGGCATTTTTACGTGACTTGACATTTTGTAAATGTTACTCGACAATTTTACATGTCACTCGACATTTTTACATGACATTTGCTTTTTTCACATGTCACGTGACATTTTCACCTGTCACTTCACATTTTTTACATGTCACTGTCACTTGACATTTTTACATGTCACTTGACATTTTTTACATGTCACTTGACATTTTTTACATGTCACTTGACATTTTTTACAAATTATTTGACATTTTTTTACACGCTACTTGCCTTTTTTTTTATACGTTACTTGACATTTTTACACGTCATTTGACATTTTTACATGTCACTTGACATTATTACATGTCACTTGACATTTTTTACAAATTATTTGACATTTTTTTATACGCTACTTGACTTTTTTTTTAATACGTTACTTGACTTTTTTTATACGTTACTTGACATTTTTACATGTCACTTGACTTTCTTTACATGTCACTTGACATTTTTTACAAATTAGACATTTTTTTATACGCTACTTGACTTTTTTTTTTATACGTTACTTGACATTTTTACATGTCACTTGACATTTTTTACATGTCACGACTTTCTTTACATGTCACTTGACATTTTTACATGTCATTTGACATTTTTACAAGTCATTTGACATTTTTACAAGTCATTTGACATTTTTACATGTCACTTGACATTTTTACATGCCACTTGACATTTTTTACAAATTAATTGACTTTTTTACAATACTTGACAGTTTTGTCCGTCACTTTACGGTTTTACATGACACTTTGCAATTTTTGCACGTTACTTGGCAATTTTACTGGTCACTTGACATTTTTACATGTCATTTGTCATTTTTTCAAATGTCATTTATAATTTTTTACATGTCACTTGATTTTTTTTACATGTCATTTGACTTTTTTTACATGTCACTTGACTTTTTTAAAAAAAAAAATTATTTTACGTTACCATGGGAATCTCAACTGGAAAATAATTTTTTGAATGCTAAGAGTGTTTTTATATCCAGGCTCACGTTACAAGTAAGGTGCAGTGGGGTAATTGCAAACCACTTTTTGATTAGTGCCACTTTGTCAGTTCACTGTGACGACCCCATGGCACCAAACAATCCCAAATTTCTGTCACATGAACTTCAAGGGGTTCTCTGTTGGTGGAAAAAATTTTGTATCGTTTCATTCACACCTTTGCGAGATAATGAAATTTTAAAATTTTGAAATTTCAAGTTTTGAGTTTACCCTGCCTGGGGTAAATGCAAAGTCGTACATTATCTCGGAGGGAGTTCATTTTTTTTCGATTCTGATTGAGAAATCGAAATCTACATAAAATTTACTATCTGTTTACATGTTCATATCCGTTTTTTGATCAAGTTTTGTCCGAGTTGAAGAATTCTATTACAAATCTCTTAACGTTTTTAATGCCTATAATAAATGTTCTTTGGTGGCCCAATATTTTTTTTTTTGTAGTTTCGGGCCATATTTTATTTTTAAAAATTGAAAAAAAAATTGGGGTAAATGCAAAATCATAAAAAAAATCGAATTTGCAATTGCTCCGACTACATGTTTTTTGGGGCAATTGCGAAATCGCATATTTAAGGCTTACGGGATAAAATTTTTAAAAAATCAATGGTCCTACCTCAAACTTACATGCCTTCTAATAATTAACACGCAGAAATCGATTCGAAAAACTATTTTTTAATTTATTTTGGACCACATTGAAAAAAATGCCTACAATTTTACTTTGGAGCTATTTTGACACTTTTTGATAAAACCACTTCCAGAGAACACATGCGCTCACCAATTTTGTTCCTGTTGGGTGAAAATATAAGAAATAGAAGTACCTTGATGTACAAAAAGACCGTGTGGTCAAATATTATTTTTCTTGGCCTCCAGCAGCTGATTTTGCAACTACCCCAGTTTTGCAATTACCCCAGTTTTGCAATTACCCCACTGCACCTTACCTGTATAGATATTGTTCGAAAAAATGGGCACAACAATTGAAATTTTGCAAAAATTTTGGTATTCTAGATACTCTGTCATGATAAAATTTTAGCTGGAATTGAACGCGATTTTGAGAAAGGAAAATTATGGAAATTTTTAATCAAATTTTTTCAAGAAAAAAATACTGTATATTTTTTTCATTGAGCCTGCATTTTTTCTCACCAGTTCTGACTCCCATAGAAGTGAGAAATTTAAAAATTCTGTCCTAAAAAAAATTTCTCTCAACTTCATCGTAACAGTCTACTCGTGAAAAAATAAGGACATGGAAAATTCTGTGTCATGGTCTTGAATTTTTTGAAAGTGTCTCTGCACAAATTGTGACGGTACCCATAACACCATAATGGCAATATGTAGCAAAGATGCAAATAAACAGTGACGTTTTACAATTGAAGCGCAGCTTTTCTCATTGACGTAAATGAGTGTATCTTTGGAGCACCATATGGTAATATGTCGAGTTATTGTAATAACAAGTTTACAACGAGGGTACGCATATCATATTTTAATTTCATTCGGCGCGAATTTATTTGCTCAAAAAAAAAGCACGTGTTTGAATTATTCGCTAATGAAATAGGTAACCTACGCACGAAAGAATTGATAAAATCTATCAAGAAGGTGTTGATAATACTAATTAGGTATCTATCTGTAATCCCATGGGAGATTTTTTCAAATCAGGTATCAAAAAAAATTCATTGAAAAAAGTTTGAGAAGAAAATTTCAAATTACTCAATAAAGGTGTTTACTGTTTAGTTATTGAATGCATAAGAATTGCATAGGTATTCAAATTATCTCATTGTTACGTGAAATGTCAAAATGGAAAATAACTCGTATCTATTATGAAATTTTACAATATATACTGCAATATCTTCGAGCCACATTGGTTGGAAAAAAAATTCCCCCTTATTCCTCTAATTCGATACCCAAGGCGACAAAAATGCCTAATACAAAATTCACGACAAAAAAAATTGAATGAATGATGAATCGAAATACATAAAAAGTTATGTAATCGAGCGTATATGTAACATTCATCTATGTACTACGAACTGTTAGGCTAGACGATACACACATCATGTGCAAAACGTAACGAAAACTTGGTACAATACATAGATAATTACTTCGACCTTGAGTAAGGTTAAACGTAATTATGCAAGGTATAGTTTTTATACATATGCTCCATGTACGTAAACGTGAAAGCGTGCAAATTCAAAATCATCCAATATTATTATTTTTTTGAAACCTTAAATTTATCATTTGCATGGTTGACAAACGCGAAAAAACATCGCATTTGGTCCAAAGTTTCACTGATTTTGTTGTTATTCAGATTTTTTCAAAAAGATGAAAAAAAATCAATCATCAGAGTACGACGAAAAAATACGCATTGTACATCAATAAGTAGTTTTTTTCAAGGTCGATAAATTAAAACAGACGTTGTTGATGATCTTCATGGTTATATATCATCTCTCGCAGAAAGATGGGATTATGGGAGATGGACGGTTTCAGAACTTGTATGAGAATTGAGAAATTATACTGAAAAATATAGGTAGGTTTAAGAATAATAAGATCAAATTGTTGGTCTTGGGTAGGTCAAAAGTGTTTTTGGCCAATCAATCGTTCCAAATTAGTTTTCATGTCACCCATAACTAAATTTTTCTCCTCCCTCACTTTGGGTTCAAACTTCAAGGTCTACTAGCCTTAAACCAAATTTTTCAAAAGCTGCCTTCTTTAAAGAAGATATGTAGTTTTCGAAAAATTTGGTTTTAGCTGACATGAGAATCAGTTTGGGATAAATTATTGGTCAAATATTAAATTTTGACCAACCCGAGGAAAAGTTTAGAAAAAAATAAAAATTTTTTAATCTTTTACGTGAGGAAAAAACTTGACCAGTGTTATAGCAAATTGAAATTCAAAATTACTTTTCCATGAGTCATTTTGAATCAATCAAGTTTTTTTACGCGTACCTAAAATTTTTTTTTAATTCCGAACTTTTTCTGGGGTAAATGAAAATTGAATATTTGACCAATAAATTGCCCCAAATTAGTCCTCGTTTCTCCTAAACCCAAATTTTTCAAAACCTGTCTTCTTCGATTCAAAATAGCATAAGATTAGACGATAATTTTGAGATAAACCCTGGTCAAATTTTTTCTACGCGTAGATGCCTTAAATACTATTTTTCCAAGCTTTTCCTCTTCATAGCCGAAAAAACTAACCTAGTTAATGTTGTGTCACGTCTCAAGGCCAAAAAATGAGCAATTCACGTCCGCGTTAATGTTTGCTATCCGGAAAATCGTGTGTATATAAAAGTTTTATACGAAATTTCACGTTCATAATCCGTATAATTATGTTGTATTCGTACCTCATAATACATCGAAATATGTGTATTGTTGTATTTCATTTGATACCTTCCCCCTCCCATCCCCCATCCCCATTATAATTTTAATAAATCCGAAAAACTAGCTCAAAAAATAAACAATAAATTTAATTGGGCGAGTATATGGGTGTATGGTTTCGAAGCTAAAATAAAATTAGACACAATAGGAAGTACAACGTTTTACAAGGTGATTCGAAATTTTTTAACCAGGAAATAGCTGAAATTATTCTAATGATTGAACGTAGGTACCTATACAATTTGGCTTTTGATTCTGTACATAATGAAAAATTTATGATGAACATTTTAAGCCTATACCTACGTATAGTTCATATATAGGCCAAACTATTGTCACGCGATTCTAGTACAACACAGAGCCTTGCTGAATATAGAAATTTAAACCTTCGACACCGAAACACGACATGTATTCTGTTTCAAAATCACATTACCGATGGTTTTTCTAAATTAGTTTCCGATATCGAAAGAAAAATTCAATGGGAAGGAATCTTTATGGAAGGAATCGTACGAAATTTTATTTCATCGAATGTAAAATTGTCGGTAGGGTGAGAGGGGGAAGCAAATAGGCTGTTTTCAGCGGAGTCGAAAAAATTACGTATTGATTGGGAAATTTTATGGAATCAGAGCGACGGATTTGTATAAAACCGAGTTGAATTTGATATTTAAAGGTTATATGGCTTGAAATTTTCAAAGTCTTTGACCTCTTCTGTAGGGTAGTTTTCCTGCCCAGATCGATTATTTCGATAAAAACTTTAATAAAAAGATTCAGTCGATTACAAATTTTTAACCGATATTGTGAAAATCCAAACCGAGCTGATGAAAGTTTTCGAGATAATTTTAGAATTACGTTGCATCGAGAATCCGACAGAAGTGTATTTTTGTTCGAAACATAAAAGATCACCGATTCTTATAAGGTCACGACCAAGAATCTGATTAAGAAATATCGCAGCAATATTAAAATTTTCCACATTGTTAATTTCCTTTCGGCGAATACGAGCATAGGTCGAAATGTTGCCGAGATTCGTATTTTATCAGTACGACACGACATATTGCGAGTATTTCGTACATTCAAACTGTTCAAAGTGTGCAGAATGGTTTGGAAATTGAATAAATTCGTATAACGTTGGTACCTATATCAAATGATTCGCAGACTTTTACGAATCGTATGGTGCGAAGTATGGCGAATGGTCCGAAATAATACGCCAATAGCATCAAGAAACTCTTACACTGGCGTATGATTGAAACAGATGTGACCTAGAAAAAGCTTCGCGTTCAACTTGCATTGGAAAATAAGTCGCGGAAAGCGTACCGCGCTGCGAATGGAAAAAACGGTGTAATAAAGTGGCTGGGTCGCGGGGGTCGAGCCCAGTTAATTTTATTTAGTCCAAAATCTAATTACCATATACGAACGCGCATTATACACTTGGATATTCTCAGTATAAAAGGTAGCCTGGCTACGTGTTAGCCAGAAAAAATATACAATTACATACGCTGTTTCGAAAAGGAAATCGTTGACACCTGGAAATGTAAATGAGTGTCGCGGAAAATACGACCAAGAATAAGAATACCTGTAACCTATGGGCAGCGGTCTTCAATTGATGGAATCACGTCATTAATCGACGAGATAAATATGCAAATTGTACCATATTAATAACTGTACTTTTAATTATTAAAACAATGACCCGACTTATTAATGATCGTCTATTATCTTCTACTAACATGTACAAATATCCTGTCCACCTGTTATTTGTAGATTGATATTGGTATTATTTGTATTTTTATTTTTTTTTTCCTTTCTAAAGTCTCTCATTACCGTAGCTGTGCTGTGTTTATTTTTCAAATGGTACGAAAATTTTTTCAATTCGAGTCGTTGAACTGATTTGCCTGCTATTCTTTTTTTTTTTATTGTGCGATCGGAAACAATAGCTGGATAGAACACAACGAGAATTGGTAATCAGAATGAAAAAATTTCCTTTTGAAAAATTCAACTGGCTGTTTTCTTAATGAATATTTTTTTACTTTGAATTGAATTTTTTTGCATTTTTGATGGAAAATTGTTGTCCGGATATTAAAATAGGTTGAAAAACTCATCAGTTTTGACCACGTACTGAGCACACCTAACTGAAGTACTTTTACCCGTTTAAAAAAGTCAATTAAAATGGTCAAAATATTAAGAAATTATAATGGGTAACTTCATTCATTCGTATAAATTTCAAAATAAGTATATAAATTATAGCTCCTTATGGTGGGTTTCCCTTTCCTCTCCTCATATGTTTTCTTTTCTCAACCCCTTCATCCCCCCAAAAAACAAAAATTACTATATTAATGTCTTGAAAAAAACACACACATCAGGTAAATATTCAGATTTCCATATTTTGTCGCCATTTCGTATACGAATATGAATTATCGTCGAGTTCCTTCCAAAGGTCATTAGAATGTTTTAATTGTTTTTAATATAGATAAGGTCAAACTATCGCCTTCTACGAATCATTACAGAGTATTTTTTTGTTTAGCGAAATGCAAAAGAGGCGAAAAAATAAACAAGTGTTTTATCCTATATTTGAATATTCTTATGTAATGGTTGGAATGAGAAGAAAAAAAATAAACAATTAACTAAGATCAGATGTTAAATTCCTGCTTAATTCGTTAGGTTAGCGAAGACACGCTGTTTGTATTCTTTTCTACAATATCTTATCTGGTAAATTGGAGTTGAATATCTACAACTCATGTGGCATTTCTCCCTCTCTGTACTTAAATCTTGAGCAATAGTTTAGACTGCTGAGCGAAGATAACGATACTGATTTATCATCGTAGAGTGATAGGTAGATGAGGAGGGGCTGGTGAGCTCGCATATGAGACGAATTTACCTACTTATACATTAAATTGAATTTAGTTGAGAAATTAACGCGTTAGTATGAAAAAAAGTATTCGCTTGAAAATTATAAGTTCGTCACATAGAGGTTTGTCTGCCAATGAAATCAAATGAGTATGTATTATATTGCGGTATATGGCGCCATTTTAATTATATATACGTGTGTACGTAATTTATACAATGTACATAGTACATAGTACATGTGTACATCGATTTCGATATATGTAAATGGTTTATGGGACGTTTGGTATTTCGTAGATTGCGTAATATTATCCTTTTAGAATTTTTTTTATTTCTTTTGCTTGAGAAGAAAGCTTTTCCAGGATGTTAGTCGGACCCAAAAACTTGACTCAAATGTGGAAAAATTGGGGAAAGGGGGTCAGAAAAAATTGAACTTTGTAGGAGCAAAATTTGGAATTGAAAAATGAGCTCTATGGGGAGAAAATCAGGACTCCTCTGCTTTCTCATTCTGAATTATTTAATACAAAAGTATGTACCTATAAAATCACATCAATGTTCAACGATTATAAGGTCTGTATTGTGAGATAGCAAAAATAAGTGAAGCTGAGTAACTAAAAACATTATCGAATTTACCAATTTTCTGTGAGTTTTCGATATCAATCGGTGAAAACGGTCAAAAATCACAGAATAAAAAACAAACTGAAAAAAAAAATCTGAAAAATTACTTTAAATTCACTAAAAAATTGGTATAATATTGAAATTTGCTAAAAAAAAATCAGTGAAAATTCGCTGAAATATCAGTGAAAACAGCTAAAAAAAATCAGTTCTCAGCGAAAATTTGCTGAAAAATCAGTGAAAATCGCTGAAAAATCAGTAAAAATTTGGTGAAAAATTAGTGAAAATTCACTGAAAATTGAAGAATTTTGCTGATTTTTTTCTGTTCTGTAATTCTGACTTTTTAAAATAACTTTTCACTGATTCGAAATGAGAGATTGATTTTTTGGAAAACATGATCAATTTTTCGTGGAATTTCACTGATTTTTTGGTGAAACTCTGTCATATTTTTATTTGTTTCATTTGAAGAATTTCCTGGGTTTTAAAATGAACTTTGTTTAGATTTTTAAATTAACTTTTCATCTACCTAAAATGTTTCCAATTTTTTTATATTTTAAAATTAATATTTGTTGTTTCTTAATGAATTTCGCTACCTTTTACCGTGAAAAGTATGGAAAGTCACTACAAAATTGGAGCGCAGTGATAAATCAACGAAAAAATTCACCAAAAGAATGCAGTGAAAAAAACTGCAGAAAAATCAGTGAAAATCAGTAAAATATCTGCGGAATTCTTTTAATAAATAATCATCATTGAAACTCTTCGAAAAATTAGCAAAATTTAGCTGATTTTCTCTGTGCTACAATTCTGATTTTTTTCATTGACTTTTCACTATGGGTCGAGATGAGAAAGTAATTAAATTTTATGACTGGTTTTTAAATAAATTTCATGAATTTTAGAATGAATTTTCTCTGATTTCTAATGAATTTCACCGAATCTTATCGAAATAATTGTCGTTGATATTTCTCGCTGGGTTTTTTTGGAGGGAGGGGGGGGGGGTATTTTAATTGTCTTAAATGAACTTTTATTACGTACTTTTTCTTTAGTGAATTCCACGAATTTTAAACTAATTTTCACTCATTTCTTGGCCAATTTTATTCATTTTTGTAGTGAATTTTATCAATTTATATAAAATGCGTATTATGGTATGCTATTTTTAATGAACTTTTCCCTGATTAATAATTTTTGAAAATTTTGAATGATTACAATTTGATTTTGTAAAATTTCCAAGTGAATTTTTGATTTTTTTTTTGTATTTCGCTGATTTTTGAAGAAATTACCTACTCATTTTTACCTGGTAAATTTTGCTAAATTGTTGGCCATTACCTACTGATTTTCCATTGAAATTTACTATTTTTCTAGGTGATTTTCGCAATTTTTTTTCCAAAAATTCCATTGATCTATTTTTATGCATGAATAAATCATTTTTTATTTTTTATTTTTTTTTTTTAAATTTACTGATAATCTTTGAATCGAAATTTTTTTCTGATTTTGCTTTGAGTTCACTAAAAGCGTTACAAAAAATGAAAACGTAGATTTCATATGTTCCTCCTCTAAAATGTTTGTGAGGAATCCCGGATGATTCCTCAATAGCTGGATGTAGCTAAAGAAACTCCATAATTTTTTTTTAGAAGGCGTAGATAAAATTGTGCCTATTTTAAATCACTTTTTTTTTTGAATTATTTATTTTTACGTAGGTAGGCAGGGTACTATTGGAAATTCAAGACATTGTGGAATAAAAAATAATATAGTATTCTCTTTATGAAAGCAATTCTACGCAGCAGATATTTACCTAAATCATGAGACTTTAAAAGTTGATAAAATTACACACTCATACTCTTTGTGTAGGTGCCTATGTAACTTGAGAGAAAAAAAATCACTTTAAAATTTTTTCGCGATGACTTTTTCAAGAGGATAAAATTATCTTTCGAATTTGATTATTTTCTGATTTCGTTCAATTTCCTTATTTTGTGCGTCACATCGTCTCAAAAATGCTGTGATTCATAAAATTGCACGAAATTATAAAATCATCATATCAATTTGAAGCTGATTTTATCCTCTTTCGAATAAGTCATTGTAAAAAAATTCTAAAATTTCATTCCTTTTCTCGTTTCAGGTGGGTAGGTAAGAAAATATCGAAAAAAATGAAAGAATTATTGAGAGAGAAATTTTGTACTACAAGATTATCGCGGAATAGGACAAATTTTGATAAATTTTGAAAAAAGGGCACACAATAGAGTAAAATTTGTTTTTCAGTCGTAACTTAAAAACATCATTTGGAAAATGGATACGATCAAGTAGCTTACGTCGAACGACAAATAATGAAATAGTCTGAAAAATATAAGCTAAGGATATTAACGGAAGCCTTATGCGCATCTGATTTTCGTAAACAGTCGTATTCCGCTTAACCGAGAATTCGAATTAAAAATGACCTTAAACCATAAAGGTTGGTGGAAATCCATTCCAAAGATGGATTTGGTTGAAATGAAAATTATTCTCTAACTGGTTATAACTGGTGGTTACAAAATAATGGACTGATTATACGTAGGTATAGCTCGTGTGTATGGGTTAATAAGAAACACGATTTAGTATTGTTATTCAAACGTAATTTACTTCATATGGCACGTTTCATTAAAGTACATTATAGTGATATTTACCTTCGAATAGAATGCGTAGGTATGAAAAAGATACTCAAATTTTAACAAATTTTTCGTTTTTCACAATTGTTTCAGGTTTCCAGGAAAAGTACCATCCTGAACAATCATTCCACGCAAAAGCAATAAACACGAACCTTCGAGTCCATCTCGCTTCTTATGATTGAAGTAATTTAAATCAAAAATGCATATGGAAATACACGTGGCTATTAATTACGTGATGTCGCAGCTGTACGAAAAGTTGCCCAGACGGCGGGTCAATATCTTCGGCGAAGAATTGGAGAAAGCATTGAAGGAAAAATTCGAAGGTCACTGGTATCCAGACGCGCCCGAAAAAGGATCCGGATACCGGTGCTTGAAAGTTGGCAGAGCCATTGATCCCCCCGATCCCTTGCTGGAAAAGGCCGCGTACGATAGCGGACTCGACGTTCAAGATATTTTGGAGCATTTGCCCAAAGAACTCAATATCTGGATCGATCCGGGCGAGGTGAGCTTTAGAATTGGCGATAAAGGTGCCACCGAGATACTATATTCTACCGAAATCGCCGAAAATTCTGATAACGAAGTGGCTAGAACATTTAATCCGGAAGCCAAATGTTTCCGTCCAAATGATTTCACCGCTCCTTTTAATCCGCTGATTATCGCCAAACCTGCCTCTCCTGCTAGCGGATCGCTCAGTCCAGTCAATGGTATTAAATGCTGTTCGCCGCCGTCGGCCATGAAGATACCAAATTATAATAAAAATGCTAAAGCGATAACACCTAATAATATGCATGTTTTCAATCAACGAACGAGTACGCCTACGTTTACCACTGCTACTTTTGCCCAAACCAAATTTGGAAGCACGAAGCTGAAAACTAATTCGAAACGTACAAACAGGTATGTTCAATTTGGTTTTGTTTGCTTAAATTTTAATTATTATAGGTCAGATTAGATCAAATTTCATAATTTATTATAGGAACGATAAAGAGAGGGGAGCGTAATCAGAAATTTGAAAGAAATTTTTTTGACATTTTTTTTCGTTTTATGCAACAGAGATAAATCGGAAATGGTGATATTTGAGGAACGAATGATTGAAAAATTTATCAGAACACTCAATTTTCTCAATTTAATATGAAATTTTGAAATTATTCAAAAAAATTTACCTCATTTATCCGGTTCAGCCCTGACTTTGTGGTAAATAATATTTCTTTTAAAAAGACAGCGAAAAAAAATCATGCTCATTTCAGTTTTAATTTTTAAAGCTATTTTTTCCGAAATTTTGGGTAATATTTTTTTAAAAAAGACAGCGAAAAAAAATCATACTCATTTCAGCTTTAATTTTTAAAGCTATTTTTTCCGAAATTTTGGGTTTTAAAACACTCGTTCTGACATTTTAATTTTCAATTCAAAATAGGTACCTACCTACCTACCTACGTCAAGAGATACTCACCGATTCTCCTTCCTTGATTTTTTTTCCTTCCTTTCTTTCTTTCCTCCCTCCCTCCCGCCTTTCCGCTCTCCTATTAATAACTTCAGTTTCAAATCTTGCAAAATTTATGTCCAACTCCTGAAAATTTTCTCGATTGCATTTTTTTTTAACGAAAAATGTAACCAAAATTCCAAAAAATATCATCGCCTCAGATGAGAATCAAAGAGGTTTGAAATTAGCTCATCTTTTTAGGAAGTTGAAAAAATTGTTAAAATTTGAAAAACGTTCAAAATTTTTAAGAATCATTTTTCAGAAAAATATTCAAAATCTTGAGGATTATTTTTTCAAGAAAATGTTCAAAATTTTGAGGAATCATTCTTAACAAAAATGAAAAATGAAAACTTTTGATTTGAAAAATCACGATTTTTCATAGGTACGCATTTTAAAATTTTTCGGGAAAAGTCAAAAAAAATATGCGTCAATTTTTATATTTTTGCCTAGAAAAATCATCTGTAGCAATTTTCTACCAATACCAGCGTTTTCAAGAAAAAGTACGTAGGTAAAAAAATCATTTTTTTTTTTTTTTTGAAAAATTTAACAAGTTTGGGAAAAATACTTCGTAGAAAAATCAAAATTTTGCCAAGAAAAATGAAGAAATCCGACTTGTGATATGATTTTATTTTTCAGTGGATTCAATTTCAAGATTGTTTCATTAAAATTTTCCCCAAAGTTTCGATTTTCCAGTCATTTTGAAAAATTCAAAAATTCACTACAAGCTCATGTTTTAACTTTTTCGGAGATTTTTTTTATTAAAAAGATTACTCTACCTATTTGAAGAGTTGAAAAAAAATTCTCGACATAATATAGCTTGGTATCGCCAATTGTGCTGCGATACATAATTTTTTTCAGATTTATTTCTCTCTGAAAACTTATAAAACAAGGAAACAAATTTTTGCACCACTGATAAGTAAAGCAAAAAAATTTGGAAAGTGGGGTCGAATAATAATTTTTGGTAAAAACATCTTTATTAAGTATTTCAGTCATTTTCGGTGAGAAAATTTTTAAAATCTTAAATTTTTCCTTCAATAAAACGATTCATCCTGATACCTTACCTTTCCTAACAACGAATTTTCAACATTTTTTTGTTAATTTTTTTTTGTACCTTTCAGAAAAATTGATACTTTTAATTTTAAAAAATTCTCATCTATTTTGAAAAAAAATTTTGAGATTGAAAATTTTTTAAAATTAATTTGATTTTAAATTTTTTGAACGACGAAGACAATTCTTGGAAACTTTGAAACCGAATTCAAGAATTTTCAAAGTTTATTTTGAAAAAAAAAACAAGAGTAGGTGCTACGTTTATCTTTCATTTACTTATTAGTTCAAGTGGAATTTAAAATTTTTTAATTGGCTACCTTGTTCCTAAAAAAGTCAATAAAATTAAAATTTTAGGCATTTTTTTAGGGTCTTATTCGTCTGACAAAATAATCAATAAATTTAAATTCTCCTTTTCAATACTAAAACCAATCAATTTATTCCAAAAAATTATATCGATTTTATTTTTGTTCTAAAAAAAATATCAAATTGAGGTCATTATATTTCTCAATTTACCTTCCTTGATACCTACCTTCCTACTTTGTTTTCCTAAAATTGATTTTTAATTTGATCATAAAAATTGGTCAAGCACTTGCCTTACTATCAAAAAAATACCGATAATTCGAATCGCAGCTCACAAACAAAAACCAAGCATGCTTGAATTTAAAAAATAACCATACCGAGCACGTAAAATTTTCGAATCAGCACTCATTGTGCAATTTAGTTCGAATGAAGCATGCTTGCTGTATAAACATGTTAACAGAGAAAAGCTAAAAGTATGCCACCGGGTGGGTTTTAAGATAAGTTGGCAAGTTCGTGGGGAATAATAAAAAATGGGTCACAACAGGGTGAATAGAATCGGAAACCAGGCAGCTACTTATCAGCCAGGCTTACTGGATATTCGGGAGTTTATTTGTCTGTTACATTACTTTGAAAATGTACGAGTGTATTATTCGCACATCATTCGATTTCTGAAATATCGCCATTCATTTTTCAAGAGAGCGTTACATTGCTCAACACAACAATAAATTAATAAGAAATAATGTCGTGGAATTTTTAACCTTTTTTCATTATATCGTCGAGTCAGCTTTTTATCGTTGTATTTTTTTTTTCAAGTACATTATGACCTATTTTTTAATAATTCAAATCCAAGCGTATTATTCGATTGTAGGTAGCGACTTTTTTTTATACCGAAAGAGGTACCTTGATGTATGAAATTTCGTAATAATTACCCCTCTCTCCGGCTCTCCATCTTTTTTAATTTATTACCCGTTTAAAATTTGGTAAAACTGGGTATTAATATAAAAAATACATTTTTTTTTTTAGGATGTCGCCGACCGAGTTCGCCAACTATATTAAGCAACGAGCGCAAATGCAACAGCAAATGCAATTGCAGCAGCATACCCAACAACAAACCACCCCGGCCATCTCGCCGCCGATGCGATCATTCGGCGAGAACTTCTACACGCCGCAAAATAATTTCGTCTTTAGAAACGGAGGAATGGAAAGCACCTTTTCCGCGGACTCGTTAAATCGTTTCTCAACCTTCGCCGACGACGGTACATCGCAATTTTTCAACCAGTCCAACGTCGGACCGTTGTCCCCAGTCAATACAACTCAAACCAAAGGCAGCTCGGACAAACATTTCTCGGAGAATTTCAATTTTTCATTAAATTCTCCCGGTCCATCCAGCCCCTATCAGCACCTACTTCTAGCGAATTAACAACATTTTGGATCTTCAATCGCCGTATTTTGGTGGCAATTTTATTGTGATTTCCAGAAACATGATTTTTTTGTTTTTTCCTCTTTTTTTCTCTTTTTTTTTTGTTTCTTCTGCGTGTGTATCGATTGTATATTGTATTATATCCATGATAATTGGAAAACTATTTCGTACTTTTTTATTTAGATTTAATTACAATCGTTACATATTTATTTATTTGTATATGATTTCACCAAAATACGGATTTCTTTTTCTTTCTTTTTTTTTTTTAGTTAATTTGCAATAAGAAAGTATTACAAACATATTTAATCAATTATTTCAATCTTTTTGATGATTTATCATTTTATATTTTGTCTCCTTTTGTGTGTATGTGTGCGTTTTTTTGTGAAAGAAATAATTTTTTCACTTTCTTCTTATATGATAGAATTTAGATAATCTACGTAGGGGTAGTTTTTTATTATTAATTATTATTATTTTTTTAAATATCCGTTAGGCCTAAATATGTTATTTTTTTTCTTTTTTAAAATCTTTTTTATCTTTTTTTGGATGTTTTTAGCTGTTAGCGCGTAGCAATTTTTTTGTTTTTTTTATTATCTATATACATTTTTACAAAATGTAGATAATTATGCGTTTCATAATGTATACCTACCTAAAAAAAAGAAAAGAAATGTATTTTTCAACTTTCGCTCCTAGATGCAGAGTGTAATAAGTTAAGAGTACCTAAACCTACCTATTTCCATTTCGAACCAGCATTTTGCCAAATATTCGATTTGTACGCAAATAAGACGACTATATCGAATTTTCGTATGTATTTCGTCTACTCGTGAAACAGTTACTGTGCAAAAATGGGATATTTTTACAAAATTCGTATCCGGAAGTACCTATCGAATCAGCGAATTGAGTTTTACATAATGTTACCTTTATACCTCCTTTAGCATCTATTTTTCTCTACGAATAGCTGCGAAGAGAAAAGGTTCGAAATGGAGTTTTTTTTTTCTAGTACTTGAATACCACTAGGATAATATAGTCTTAACAATTTTTGTAAACAATCAATTTAGTGTACCTACCATTTTTATACATTAAAATATAAAAAAGAAAAAAGAACGTGTTACGTTTAGCACTTTCGACTGATTCCTTTTGTAATTTTTTGTACTTTTATCGGAAGAAATATGTAATTTTAACTGTGTTATAAACATGTTAGTGAGTACTTTTTTTTTTACACGACGAATATTTATTTGCATGAATGAAGTAAAAAAAAAAATTGAAAACAAAATTTAAAAAAATTTTAGTTACGACAGGAAAAAAATAATAATGCAACATATTATTAATTTTTTTTTTAATTTACCTTTATAATCTCAAAGACTGTTCTATTTTTATGGTTTAAATCAAATATTGTATGTTTTTCTTTTTCTTTTCTTTTTTTAACGAAAATCATTTTACCAAATACTAAAATTGAAATAGTGAATTGAAAAAATAACAATAAACCAATTGTAAGATTTTTCATCTCTCAAAAATAAGAACAATAACTCACTATTGTTACGATTTTAGTCACTGCCTTGGTATACCTATAAAAATCTGGTAAATATTATTTACTAGCAATATAAAAGAAATCCATTCAGCAATATCGACGTTCATAGTTCAAAATTTAAGTATACGTTTTTAAGCTTATGAAAATTTTATTATTCTTTTTACGTTTTAGTTTTTAATTCAACTCGTACGATATTTTATCAGTTCCTTTTTATAATGTTATCCAATTTATCAAAAATTTCGTTTTGAGAGAAAAATCATCAGTGTTCATTGGAAAGTTTTACAATAGAAAAAACAAACTGAATTCATGCCTTATTAGCTCAACTGCCAAATTTCAACTCTTTAAAATATTATTTTCTATGATTATTTATACTGCTTGTTTTAGTATATGATTTATAATGTACAATAGAAACGATTCTCTTTTAATAATCAGAAAGGAATGTGACAATGGAGTACAATTTTAGGTTCCTAAATTTTTGCAAAAAAAATAATTTATTGTTTTTAGTTATATGAGGCATTGATTGAAATTTAACGACATATCGAATCATAAGATCTGCTTTTAGTACCATAATTTTTGAAACAGAATAAAACATTAATACTTGTTCAAAAATATTTGAAAAAAAAAACTTTGAGAAAAATTCCGATGGCAAAAAATGTTCAAAATTTATCATTAAAAAAAAAGAAAAGAAGAAAAAAACATTCGTAGAACTCTATGATTTATGATTAAAGAAAAAAAAAATCAAATTATAAATTCGGCGACGATGGGGGAATAAGAGTATCGCTTATGCATTTTGTAAAGAAAATTTTTTAGTTTTAAAAAATGCAGAAATACGTGTTATTTTTTCTTTTTTTTAATAACTAAAATTAATGTGATACATTAGTTATTTATTAAGAATCGTATTGGCCTTACTTTATACACGTTTTATATTGTAATAAAATATGAATTTGGCAATAAGGCGTTGAGAAGAAGTATTCCTAATATAACCAGTTACTATCATTGTTTTAAGTATTTTTTTCTACCAATTTTAGTTAAAAACTATCATACTATAATTATATCAAATAGAAATTTTGGTTCTCTTTTTTTTAAAACGGAAATTAATTTATATTTTATTATTTTTATATCGGTATAGAAAAATTTCGATTTTCTGCTTTGTTTTTAACAAAGTATAGATATTTCAAAACAGTGTTTCGCTTTTACCGACTTTTTTTTTATTTAATTTTAATTTATTATTAATTTTTTTCGTTTTTTTTTTTGGATTGTTTTTTTAATTTTTTATATCGTAGGAGCTGTTTTATTTTCTAAATCTCGTAGGGAAAAATTGTTACGGAATTTGTTGAAATAACGAAATCATAAGTCTGAAGTGAGCAAGTGAATACCTATACCTGTGTAAGGGACTTAGTAATTTTCAGTTGCATCCTGTTATAGTAAAAAATAATATACAATATACGTACGAAAGAGAAATAAAACGAATAGGGAATTATTGGCTTTACTTATGTATTTTAGGCGCTTTTTTATGTGTAAGCATTTTTTATACATAAAATTTCCAAAATATTCGATCAGACCTACCCAGTATCTTTCGCTTGCCATAATTTTTGCAATTTCTCGTTTTTAAATCTAAGTTATAAATTTTTCTTCGTATCCATTGGTGTACAAGTTACCTTGGTATTAGTTAGTGTTAGGCCGGTTACAATCAGATTTTATCTCGTAACCGCCCAAAAATATTACTTTCACTTTGTAAATTACTTTCTTTCTGTTTTATTTTTAAAATACTATGTTTGTAAGATACAGTTTTTAACTTTAGATAGTTATGCATATTTTATTGTAATTTTTTTCTGAAATATAATCTTTATAGTTTTTCAGTCGGTTTTTTCTTTTTTCAATGCATATCAGAGTAATAAAGTACTATATCACAAACTTCATATTGTTATGATTTATTGCATTTCTTTCTAAGGAAAGTATAGATTTTGAGCTAAAATCTTGAGGTGTCCTGAACAGGTAAAAAGAGAATGGGAGATGGTGAATCAGAAATTCAAATATCAAACAAGGGGATTCCTATACGAGAAATTATATTTTTAAAAAATTGAAAAATGGTTCCAACGTTCCAAGAGATTTTTGTATCAAATTAATAAAAAAACAGCGATAAAAGGAAGATTCAAAAATTTAATTGAATCCAACTAATGGGTACAAATTACAAAAAAAGAGGTAAAAGCTAAGGCAATAATACGTAATTATTGCTAAATGACGTCATCAAATAGAACAAACAATGCTCATTGCTCACAGAATATTGTTCAGAAATAAAAAATCAACACTTTGAATTGAATGAGGTAATTTTTAAGTACATCACCTATCACATCATGGAGATTTCCTTCAAGGGTAACTTTAATAATAAAATCTACATCAAACACAATTAAAACTTATTTTGAAATTATTTACAATTATTATATAGCCCGAAGCACAAAACATAATATTCAAATAGGAAAAAAATACATGAGTGTTTCGAAATAGATTTATTTCGTTGAAAATCGAACATATTGTGGTGTTTCTCGGCTCATGGATCAAAATACGATGAACTCGTGAAACGTAATATAATTCGTCTCGACGTAATCACAGCATCAAGAAATAATCATGCACCTGAAATGAAAAAGTACAATTACTTGGATGTAAATGTTATAGTTAAATAATAAACATAAAAACTCACTACGAATGCTTCATTTTCATATGATTGAAATACTGCACTTCGTTTTTCATAAAACATCGATGGCACGGATTGCAAAAGAAATGAGAATTTGAATTTTTGCATATGCCACAAATTGATTGCGTTATCGGAATGATAGTCAAGTCAGTCTTTTTCGACGTTCCTTTAAAATCTTGACCCAGCGTTTGAGAAGAGTATGGGGCGGTCGAAGATGATTTCATACCAGATCCTTGTTTGGAATCAACACGGGGTTCCATTCTAGATGAAAAAGATGAACGATTTCTTTCCGAATATCGATTTTGTTCTGGCGTTCTATGATTATATGTGTTTCGTTTATCTGGACAATCCCAACGTGATCGTGGTCTAGGAATTTGGTGCCGTGAACTATATCGATCCGTATAATAATCATTTGACCTTTTTGAGTTCATTTCTATAGGTTTCTCCGATGTTGATTTTCGTCTCGATAAATCGAGGCAATTTTCTTCGCATTGTGGTTGAAATGATTTTCGATTTTTTGGATCATTTTGTGATGTTTTAGCGATTCTTATCTCTTGCTCGTCTGAATTGGAGTAACTTTTACTCAATTTTGGTTCAGATCTCCAGTTATCTGTCGAGCGACGGTCATTCGGCAATGGTGTTGAATGGTTCACTTCGCTTGAAAATTCGGACGACGATGAAATGGTTGTGGATCCGGAACAACGATGTTCGTAATTTCTAGTCGATGCTGTTTGGTTCGAATCAGCGATTTTTGAAGATCTGGACGAAGATGAGATAATATTGGATCCGGAAGAACGATTATCACCAGAACGATGTTCGTAATTTCTAGTCGATGATGTTTGGTTCGAATCAGCGATTTTTGAAGATCTGGACGAAGATGAGATAATATTGGATCCGGAAGAACGATATTCATTAGGATGATATTCGTAATTTCTGGTGGATGTTGTTTGGTTCGTTTCGTCGATTTTTGACGTTTTGGACGAATGTGTTTTGGGTCCAGAAAAACGATGTTCCAAAGAACGATCAACATCATTTCTGGTCGACGTTGTTTGGTTCCCTTCGGCGACTTTGAAAATATCGGACGAAGAAGAAATGGTTTTGGATTCGGAAGAACGGCGCTCCACAGAACGATCTACGCCACTTCTGTTCGGCGGTGTTTGATTCATATCGGAAAATTTTGAGAATGACGTTTCACGGTTGGACCAATTGAGACAATTTTTATCTGACTGGCTAACTGCGGCATCATTTTTCTTCGTTTCTTGCCCGGGAGGAAGACGACTATTAAATTTGAGCCCGGACGGTGTTGTATCGTACACTTCAAATACATTTTGATTTACTGGAGTTGATGGCGTGTGTTTCCATTTCAGCTTCCAAGCTCCCGGCGTGTGTTCAAAATTGGATACTTCCGGTAATCCATTGGCCGGAATATTTTCATTTTCTTCTCTTTGAAAAACTTCAGTATTTTCTTTACTACGGTCATGGGCGGCCGATGTATGCACTGATGATTCATGCTGCGCCAGAAATTCGAGGTCTTTGAAAAGCAGACCACATGTTCTACAAGCCATGGTTTTTTCTTCCGTTTTGGAGTTTTCCATCGAGCTATGCGGAGATGATTTTTCAACTCTGATAAACTTTTTCTTCACAGGTCTGGGCACTTTTCTGACTTTTATCAGTTTAGATCTCGACGGTTTTTTGATTTTTGTTTTAGATGATTTCCGTTGGAGTTTCGTTTCAATTCTGGTTAACGTAGTTCGACATGATATTTGATGGTTCTCCAAAATAGTTGCAGTTGGAAATGTTTTGTAACAATTGGTACAATTAAATGAATTTCGATGATCTTCTGGATCAGTTTTCATTCTTTTACTGGTATTAGTTTCGGCAGGTGACGGATAAATGGTCGATGAACACGATGCTTGATTTTTTTCGTTACTATTTTCCGAAGCTTTTCGAATTTTTTCCGCTGTTTCGTTTGATTTCGAGGTGGACGGCGCAGATGGTTTCAACGAACATTTCGCTAAATGGGTTTTGAGCGATGTCAGAGTTTTCAACGATTTTTGACATTTTTGACAAAAATAAATGGTTTTTCCCGAATTACACTTGGCTGCATGTCGCTCCATAATTCCATAGGTTTCGAATCGCCTGCCACACTTTTTGACACAAGGAAACTTCATCGAGGTACATTGATGATTTGCGAGGACCATTAACGTTTGAAATCCTCGGTTACATTTTCTGCATTTATACTTATTTTTCAAAGCTACATCATCGTTTTTAGTCCGATGCTCATCTCTCTTGTGTTTTTTTAATAAAGTTGAATTCGGAAAACAGGCATTACAATGTAAGCAAACTAATGCGATTGTCTTAGTGTGGAATTCTTTTCGGTGGGCCACCAAGTCGGAATAGGACGGACACACTTTGAAGCACGTACTGCATACTCTTTGAAGATAAGTCAAATTATAGTGTTTTCGGATATGATTAGAAAAGGTTTGTTGGCTGATGGTTATGAAATCGCAGTGGATACAAAATAGAGTTCCTTTATGATGCTTCTGTTGATGTCTCTGAAGGCTTTCGGTAAATCCGAATGATTTTCGGCACACCACACAAGGATGCGCCTTTGATTTACTAATAGGATTTCCTATCATAGCCGAAGAGTCTGGTTCTTCTTTGATTTTAAATTCTAAATCATCGTCGTCTATTTGAACACTGTCGTCTTCATTACTCTTGCTATTTTTAGGAATAAGTGTGTTGGGTTTCAAAAGATTTCTGTTCAATGGCTTGTTATGCACTGAACTGCTATGCGCGGCAAGCACTCTTTTACTCGTAAAATCTTTAGAGCAAGTGGGGCATTTATATCCGATTGTGTAGATTGCAAAAATATCAGCGTCGCCGTATTTTTCAATTACGTACGCTTTAAAAATGTGCGTACTGGAGTTTAAATGTTTCTGAAATTTAGCCGCATCAACACACTTCGTTTTGCATATGGAGCACATATTATCTGCATTCGGTTTCATTTGCATCTTCTTCGCGGTTTCTTCAACCTCAGCCATATTAATCGATCTGATGAATTTTGAAATTAACTCATCACTCGAACTTACCTGAAAATCGAAAAAATATTCCATTCAATAGTCCTATTTGAAGTTCCATTTTGAATAAAATCATCACATGAAATACTCACATTCGTATCTTCAACAGCATCTGTTGTATCAGTTTTACTAGACGATAAACTAGAGCGTGGTGTCTCTTCTGTGCTAATAGCAGCTTCGTTGGTGGTTTTGACTGGATCAGAATCCGTACGTTTCTATAAAAGAGATGAATTTATCAGACGAGAAAGACTTTTCACGAAGTACATTACAGCGGTTACTTACGCATTTTCTTTTTAATATCTTTTGAAGAAGTTTCTGGACTTTGGAAATTTTACCTCCAAATTCGCCAACTTCTTTTCTAAATTCTATAATTCTGGACACACGTGCTTGACATTGACGACAAATCTCTTTTGATAATTCGTCGTCATCCTTTATCTGTACGTAGGTAATTAATACATAAAGCGATATTGTTTATACGTGTATTATTAACTATAGTAGGAAATGTACATACTTCGAGTAAAAATTCATTTTTTATACAATCGCGGATGGAACTGTCCATACAACAAAGATTATCCTCGTCCATGCACAACCTGCAGTATTGGTCATCCATTATGAGATCTCAGCAATCCTAAACAATGAATAAAAACATTCGTAAAAATTATATAATACTTCAGAAGTTGATCAAAGGTGAAAAATTTGAATACCTTTTCAAAATTTTAGGGCAAATTATTGGTGAAATTTACAAGGAGGCTAGACGTTCGTATACTATTACAAACTCGACATAATGGTTATTATGATTTTAGGGTAACTAAATATTCAATTATTGGCACAATACTTCGTAAAATTAAAAATAAATGAACCATTCTTGGTTCTCCCTGACATTTTGAATACGAATTTTGATTTTGAATTTTTTGAATTTTTCTTCAAAAAAAATAATAAAAACAAAGCGGATAACGAACTTTTTTGGGTTTCGTAATTTGCGTTTTATCTAACGAATTTTCAACCTCCATCAGCGTAAGGTCATTCAAGGTCCTCAATTTTTGTAAAACTCAAGGTAAAACTGCCTAAAACTTAATCGCTAGCGCTACAAACTAAAAAAAGTTATAAAATTCAATTTTTTTTGAGAAAAGACAACAAAAGCCGGAATTTTTGATTTTTTGTAATCAACTACTAATCGATATCGATTAGAATAATAATTTGAAGTAAGTAAATAATACATAATTATTTTGATTCCTGATATTCATTTTTTCGGTATGTATGTAAAATGGTGAAACTTTCCATCCTTTAATGTAGCTAAAGTTGATAATGATAATATTATCAATGTTATTCAATATTCGTGTTCATTGAATGCTTCAAAAAATTTTATCGTAGAACCTTTCCTGTCTTTTTCTCTCATTAAATTCTCGAAATAATAAAATTCTGATTTTCTTCAGATTCTGCAATGGTTTCCGACGAACCACCAGGTTTGCCCACCGAAAACGGCGATACCAATCACGAGAGAGATTCAACTCAGACAGTCACATATTCCCAAAGTTTTAATTCTTTTCCATCCTTCGAGAGACCTGAAGATTCTAGTTCAAGAGAGAATTTATTTGAAAGTACACCATTACCTGTTATTGATGATGATTCACCGGAGAATATTTTCAATACACCTACTTTATGTGGAGTATATGAACATGACCAATTTTTCAAAGGATGTAAATGGTAAGCGAGTAATCGTAGAAGCGAGTATTTGATCATATGAATAAAATTCTATTTATTTACAGGTCACCAGATGATTTATCTAATAGAATTTTAACCTGCGATGGCGGAAATAGATTGAGAATATTTCATACATTTCTGAATAGAATCGATTTCTCTAATTCACAAATATCTGAAGATTTTCACGAATTGTCCAACATTGGAAAAATCTACGATTACGATTGGTATCCTATTATTTCACCATCTCAATATTAGTAAGTTACCGTTCATCTGTAGCTTTTTCCTGTTACGAACAGATAATTAAATGCCATTGTTTTTTTTTCTTTTTTTTTTTTAGTGTTCTAGCCGTCAGTAGTTTGGGACCGGTTCACATTTGGGATATGGTTACCTCTAAAAGTGAAGCTTCTTATAGAATGTATAATACGTATGTACCAGTGAACTATAATTTTTTTTCTCATTCAAAGAGATTTCATGTATTTCTCATATTACTTTTTTCTTTATAGAAAAGATGAGGCTGTTCATGCCCATTGTGTTACCTGTTCCTGCGACGGTCAAGAAATATACGCCGCTACTTCTGATTACATATTCCATTTTGATGTAAATAGACCAGGTCGAACGTACGACTTTATCTCTACCAGATCTCATTTTAGAAAAGCTATCATATCGACAATTGCATTAAATCCAATTCGAAATTCGATGTTTGCTGTGGGAACATATAATAATCGTATCGGTTTGTGTGATTTTCATCGCTATTATTTTGTGCTACATTTTCATTCCACTAAAATTCGACGAATCTGTATTAATTTCAGGTATTTACGACGAGACTCAATTACTCTGCGTATTATACGGTCACTCAAAAGGTATAACGCATTTGAAATTTTCACCAAATGGAGTCTTACTGTACTCCGGAGTGCGAGGTAATAAAGAAATAATTTGTTGGGATCTAAGAAATCCAGGCACAGCATTATTTAAATTGAACCGCGCCGTAAAAACTCAACAAAGAATATATTTCGATTTCACAGCTGATGGAAAATATATAGTTAGCGGTAAGTTGGTATTATTGCCTATCGATATTCTTGTGTCGAATTTTCAATAATTTCGCTTACAGGTAGCACTCATGGCGATGTTCTCGTTTGGAATACATTATTACCACCTGTTGATGATACGCTAGAGCCTGTTTGCACTTTCAAAGCTCATGAAGATTGCGCTAATGGTATCAGGTGCGAATTTAATTCTTGAAGTAATTCCAGCTACATGTGAAGTTGATTAATCGAAAGCCTCTTTTTTTTCAGCGTGAATAAACAATTTCCGGTAATTGCTACCGTATCCGGTCAATACCATGAAAACGAATCACCGTATTTGTTTTACGATAGCGAAGACGAACCTCAACCTGTTGATTACCCTAAAATTGAAAATTCGTTGAAATTATGGCATATGAAGTGGTAAAAACTGTAAATCTCTTCGACGAATACGAATTCATTGGTGGTTCGTTAAAAAAATGGAAATCTGAGCGAAATGCGAATTGACGATAAAGTGAGTATTTTTTACTCCCTGTCGAATTAGGTATTCCAATCTGATAAATAATGACAGACGTTAAAGAATGAAATATTGAATTTTAAAAACGTCATTTTTCAATTTGCGCGTAACATTTATAACAAGCTTATAATTAATCGAGTTGATATTTTCGTATAAAACAACTACAACAAATGTACCTAGATAGGTAGTAATGATAATGTTTAAGTACACGAAGAATTTGAACTGGGAATTGAAATTTTGGTAACTGAAAAATTGGTTTCTTGATTCACTTCTGAACTCGGGGGCGATTATTTACAAAATGAGTAAAATAATTGAGTTTGGATATGGTTCGCGTAGGTAATTATGTAGTTCATTTTTCGTATCCGTATCGGCGAACTTAGGTACCGCAGGGTACGCAGGTGTTTTTTTGTGTTTGTTCTCGGATATAATCTTGTACTTTGAATCCGGTGTTATTCGATTCTTTGCAGTTCTTCGATAGCAGTTCTCTGAAAATAAATTCACAAGTTCCAGTATAAAATCAGCGTTATAGGATATTGAAACCTTGGATACGAAAAAGTTACTCTTTTTTATAAACTAAATGTTAATATTTTATGAGTATATTATTATACTTGTCACTAGGGTTAGAAAAACCCATCAATAACCCATAACGAAAGAATGTTTACTTTTTATCGAAATTTCCTATGCAAGGACGAACCAAAAATAATTCTCACCTTGCGATTGCGGTAAAAGCTAGATCAACATTTTGTCCTGTTTTAGCGGAAGTTTCCATAAATGCGACGTTATATTCTTTAGCTAATTTCTCTCCGTCTTCTCTACGAATAACTCTCGATGAACTTTTGCAATCTGTCTTATTTCCTGAAAGACGAAATAAAATAATGAAGTTTTTATGTGTGTAAGTGATTTTCAATTTCCCAGTTTCAAAATTGCTACGGATGAATTTTACGATCGTTTTTCATATTGATGTGATGCTTGTTTGAATACCTCATCTTTTACTTTCTAACAACCAGAAAATAATATCTCATAGTGAAGGAGAACATTTTTCGAGGAGTGAAGGGGGAAGGAAGGAGAATTAGTAGATTTCTTATCACTACGAATTTTTACATAAAATCCAACTCAAGAGCTAATATTTTGGGAGTAAATCTATTTGGAAATTATTCATCAAAGAGAATTTTTTTAAAATTATTCATCTCCAAAAAAATTCGTAACTTTTTTTGTTTTCCATGATGATAAAATTTTGAGATTAAAAATACAACTTCAATCATCTGGTGCTTTTCAAAGCTTAAGATTTTTTGTTATGAATGTTGCATACTTTATGCATTATGAATTTGTGATTTTTGTATTTTTTTTTACATTTTTTCGATGTCAGTTTGAGAAGGATAGAAGATGTTGAACGAGATGAATAGAAAGAAAGTATTTAGAAGTTTTTTTAGGGTTAAAAAAATCTGATGAAAATTTGAAAAATATTGATAAAAAGAATGGATTTTTTTTCTTCTACCTAACTTCAAACAACCACACCTCTGACAATTGGTTTTTTCAGTATTTTGAATGGTTTTAGGGTATTAGTTTACCAAAAAGTCCATTCGAGCGATAGAGATTCCAAAGTTGAGGATTAAAAATAAATTTAGAAACCGCTAAGTGATTACTTTCATAATTTTTGGTCGTAAAATATTTGTTTGAAGTGGATCACTTTGAAGCAAAATATTTTATAGAAATTCTGTATTTTTTCGGAGTCTTGGTTCCTTTTTGTCTCAAATTATTCAAAAATTCTCTAAATTATCTTTGTGTGTGTTTTTTTTTTTTTTGTTGCTGAACATACAAAAAAAAATTAATTTACTTCTACTGAAAAATCATTTTAAAGTAATTGAAAATTTATTTTTCATTTTTTTTTAAAAATTTGATCATTTCAAAGGAAATTTTTGTATAGATCACAGAAAATTGTGAATCTTGGACCAAAAAATTCGGAAAAATGGATTTTTTTTCTATTTCAACTGAGAAAAATAGCATTTTTCTGTATCCTCAAGACAAAAATGTGTTCTTATTTATTTATTTTTGAACTTCCTACCTTGTAACTTGAATTTTAATTCTTGGGGGGGGGGGGGGTCATTCATCGAAAAACGAAATTAAACAGAGCAAAAATCATATTTCCCCCCTTGAAATTGTCGTATATTTGTGAGAGGGGGGGGGAGTGGAAAGTGATTTTCAAAAATTCATAAATATTTAACGCACAATTTTCACAATTTATTGTGGCTATTTGCTATTGCAGAAATTGAAAATTTGAATTATGTCTGCTTTACGTACCTAAAACAAATTTATTCACATCTGAATGTAAGAAAATGAAAAAATTCGAAAATAAGTATTTTTTGATGAAATAAGGTCTCTTAGATCCCTTTCAAAAAATTGTCGAGATGTGAGGAGTCAATTTTTGGCGTTAGACTTATCTGTGAGATTTGAAATAGAAATCGCCCTTATTTAGGTGTCAAAAATTAGTTTTTGGGTTTACACTGATTTCAAGATTTTTAGAATAGATAGAATTGAGGGAAGAACCTCAACTCAAAAACCAATCTTTTACACCTAAGGGTGGTTTCTATATCCAGGCTCATACATGGATGCAGAAATATGATGTTCTTTCGAGAAAATCACCATCGTCATTTTGTATCCAATTCATCGAGCCATTTAGAAAATTATTTTATTAGTAAGCACTTGAAAAATTTCTATTCTGCTAAATTTTCAGCCTAATTAAGTTTTATACCAGTACTTTGAAATTCAATAATTTGAGAACCCTTGGAATACTAGAAAGTTGGAACCTAACAAAAATCATCATTTATTAGATGTATAATTGTGACCCTGTCGGAAAAAAGGGCCATAGTGTAAAAAAATTGAAATTTTTTTGCATTAAAGTCCTTCTTTCTTGCAGGATCATAATTACTCCTTCAAGTGGAAAAATTCAATATCGAAATTTGTGAATCAGTTTTTGACCCCTCCCCCCCCCCCATCCCTTTCCCGCTGAGAACTCTTGAAAAAATACGAAAACACATTCTGAAAATAGAAAATCGTTATTTTAAATTTGAAAAAACACTAAAGAGTGTTCAATAATTTTTCATCGGATTTCAAAGGCAATGGGTTAGAGATAAGAATTTAAAATTTTTAACTAGATTTTTTTGAGATTTGGCGGTCTGGAATCTGGAAACAACTTTTTGACACCTCCCTCTCCTTTCCTTTTCACTTTCAAAAAAATACCAAAATTATCTTTTCAACATACAACCGTGAAAATTTTCAAATGCCTCTATTCTAAGAAAATATACTTACCTAATAACATAATTACAACATCATCTTGAGCGTATTCCTTAATTTCTCCCAGCCACGCTCGAATATTATCGAAACTGGTTTTATTCGTGACGTCATACAGCAATAATAAAGCTGAAATCGAAACAAGAAAATTGTCAACTCTGGAAGATATTTTTGGCGAAATTAAAAACGGAAAAGGGATCGTTTGTGTATAAAAACAAACGACTGGAAGACTGTACCGTGCGCGTCTCTGTAATAAGCGTGCGTTACGCTTCGAAATCTTTCTTGCCCGGCGGTATCCCAAATTTGTAATTTCACTTTTGTTCCATCTATATCGACTACTTTGTTCTGTAATGAAACGATATATACGTCGCGAGTGTATTTCATTCGACAATGCGTAACGTGATTAGAAAAAAATTATTTGCTCGATGTGGTAGAAAGTTAGAGAGCTTCAAGCGGAATTAATTTATTTCTAAATCTCACCCTATAGTCTATACCAACGGTTGATATGAAGTTACCAGATAAAAAGGTGTTATCTCGGAATTTCAGTAGTAAACACGTCTTCCCTACTCCGGAATCTCCGAGTATCACTAGCTGTAAAGTTGACACATGTTGAATATTAGTTTATTACCTGCGAGCGATACCTGTATCTAATATTTGATTCGTTTCGTCAAAATATTCTACCATTTTTACCCCCAAGTATCAATTTTAATCGTCAAAAGTTTGATTTTCGGTAAAATTTTCCTCAACTTTGCAGTATAATTAACGATCGGGGTTATTTTTTCGTGATAAATGAACCAGGCCTCCTTTTTTTTTAATGGATACCGAAAATTAACCATAATGGTGTAATTAGTTTTATTTAAATTGAAAAACGAACCGCAATTATAAGCCTTGAAAGGTTCCATCCTTCACCTGGTTCGAAGTTTTTTTTCCCTACGATGATTAAATTATTAAAATGTTAAATGATATTTTCTTTTGTTAAGAATCCTCGTCGGTTTAATTGTTTGATTGATTTCCGAAATTGGGGCAAAAAGGAAGAACGGTTTTGATGGGAAGTTTGTTTATAAATTATGCTCGTTTCGTGGCCTAACACGAAGGTTAAAATATCGCAAACTTGGTAAATTTTGCTTTTCCATCTTGGGGTAAATATTAGGAAAATGTTCGAGACGGATGAAGGTTCCAAGTCGAATATATTTTTTAATGAAATAATATTTATTTAATGAAAAATACCTCTCGACGTACGTATTGCTTTTTCATTAAAAAATTCATCATAAAAAACTTGCCTCGAATGTGTTTTGTGAGCTTCGAGTTGACAAAAGTTTCGAAATTTTTTCCACCGCCTGGAAACTTTTATTCGATATGTAGAAAAATGAAAATGAATTTTGTGCTTATATTTCTTTTTCAACTCGAGCACCTGTATTTTTTTTTTCTTTGCGTCGTCAATTTTATACATATTTATTTTCCTATGGCAAATAATATTTTTTCCTTTTTGATTTTATTATGTACGGTTGAAAAATGAGGTTATACGTAGGTGGATTTTAAACAGTCCAATTGAACAGATTTAATATAAAGCAGCATTTTTAATTAAAATTATTGCCATATTTTATGATTTTTTCCTCCATCAATGGGGTTCGATATAAACTAATAAAAGAATTTGCCAATGGTATTCTTTCCCAATAAAGTGTTTATTTTTGCCTCAACGAAACGACGAACGATGCTAGAAATATTATGGCGAAAAAAAGAAGTAGATGGGATGAAAAAATATCGTATACTGAAATGGATTCGAGAAATTTTCCATTTGTGGCGAAAATTTTAGTCTATGGAGAAATAATATTAACGCTATAAATGGACGAACCTTTTAAGAATACAAATATGGTAAGTTTTTTCAGTGACGCGAAGGTCGAAAAATATTTACCTTATAAGTTAGATCGCTCTCTGTCAAAGATCCATACATGTGAGATAGTTGAGATTTTGTTGATTTAGCACTCGAATTTGATGATATGGTTGTTCGTCTCGCGGATGTTCCATTTTCGGCGACCGGTTTCGCGTCTTCACTTTTAGATTTTTTCGAAAATACTTTTTTGCGTTCGATTTTATTTTCCGCCATAATTCGACAATAACATTACCGCGTTTGTAAAATATATCGCCTGAAAATTACTCATCTATTCAGAAATAATCAACTAAATAAATATTATTTAATTCGTTTAAGTGAAAAAAAAAAAAATTGAAAACAGGAGAAGGAATTAAATATAGCTAAATAAACCGGTTCTCAGGGTTGCGCAATCGTATCTCCGGACTCCGGAGATGAGAAGTTTACATGGTGATTTTTTTTTATTCGATGGTTAGATTATGATTATAGGAAACCTGTTGATATAGGAGATTTATTTTAGAGGGAGAATGGTATGAGTTTTTGCAGTTGATTTGAATGTTAAGTGTACTTAGAGTAATCACGTGTAGGTTACGAGCTTACGAGGACGAGCTAGTCGTGTTTCGGTGTATCGTGTCGGTGCTCGAGGTGTTTCCTCGTATAGTCGATGTGTCGATATCGTTGATAATGTATTCGAAGAATTGAGCTTTTTTTTTTTTTCAACGGCAGGTGTAAAAAAAAATATGCCTAATGTTTTTTCCGGTCTGATAATTATTTAGAGAATGAAAAAAAGACTTATTTGCCTGAAAAATTATTTCTAGATAAAGTATTATTGAAAGTTCTTTTTTTTTTTTTAAATAAAAACGAATTTTTCTTGTAATTTATAAATATGTTTTTGGAGACGAGAAAGTGAATTTTTGCAGAAAATATGGGGCACCTGGTACCTAATATGTAAATCTACTTGTTACCTTGATACCTGTTGAACTTTGGATTAATTTTTAATTACGAAGAAAAGATTTATTTTGAAATTTTTTTTCTGCAAAAGTTGATTAATCGATTGGAACTCTTTTTAGATATGATACAGGGTGTCCCATGAATCGTCTACAAAATTTATTTTTGAATATAACCGGGTACCACTGAATTGAGACTTACACGTTGGTTGTCTATCCTTGATAATTGTAGGGGCAAATGCTGCTTCTAAAAAAAATCACGTTAGAAAATTTTTCAACTATGGATTCAAATGGTAGAGACTTCCTAAAATGAAAATTTATGAAAAAAAAATATTTAAAAAATAAACTAATCGGGAATGGATGGTGCTTTGAAAAATGAAGAAAATTTTGTTTCGTAGACTTCTTGCTTGATATCGTAAATAAAGGGACTGAAAGGTCATTCTGAATGGAAAAAATTATGAAAATTTTTTGAAGTTGATTTATTATGAATGAGTAATCTGTGGCTCCTTCAATTTTAAAGTTGGGCAAAAAATCATAAGGTGAAAATTTGTTCTTTTTATGAAGTAGGTAGGTACCTACCTACGATTTTTATTCCTATAGTTGAAAAAAAGCATTTGCCCCTTCCATTTCCAAGATAGGCAACATGTTCACCTCGAGTTTTTTTTATGGTAACTGGTTATATCTAAAAAATATATGGTTTCGCAATATCAATTCATTTTTCGAATTTTGATGATCCTCAGTGAAAAATTATCATGAGATTATTTTGAAAAGACACGATCGATGAAATTACGAGAATTTTTAGAAAACGTTCATCCTCTCTTCCTCCCGAGTAAAAGTTTAAAATTTGAAAATCCTGAATCAGATTTCCTATACTAGTAAAGGGTGACGAGTTTTCTCAATTAATTTCCCCAATTTTTAGATCGATATCATACGATCCTAACACCATTTCTTATTAGAAGTGATGCCTGCCTTTGCAATTTGAGGCTCCTCCCCCCCCCCCCCAATGGTTTGGAATGGCAATTTCATGTCCATATATAAAGAAGATCCCCTTCTCATATCGATGAAATTTTTTTCAAAATTATAGTGAAATATTTCTACAAAATATATTAAAAAATCATGTTAACACCTCATCTCTTCTATTTAAAAAAAATTGAAACATTGAGGAATTTTTCACTTTTCTGACGTAATATTTTCAACTCACCATAAAAAAAAATTTAAAAAAAAAAACGAAAAAATGCGAAATATTTTTTGAAAAATTCAAAATTCTGAAGATACGAGTTTTTATGGTAAAGGGTTCAACGGTTCCACGCAGACCAAAATACTCACATTGTCAATTTTTTAGTTCATTTTACAGAAAATTTTTGCTAGATCTTATCAAAATTCTGAGAATGCGAATCCATGTTAGCTTAAAAAATGAAAAGAAATATCGAAATATTCAAATCAAAAATCTTTGTGAGTGGAGATTTTTTTCATGAGGGACTTCGAACCAAATCTGAAATGAAAAGATTATCTGTTGGAATCGAAAGAATCATAAAAGCTTAATTCATGGCATGCAATGTAAAATTGATAATTTCTACCAAAATGCACCTATCTTCCTTGAAGGGAAGAATGTTTCGTTATTCAAAAGATCATTTTTTTTTTAAATTCTCGATTTTTATTCGTTAAAAAGTTTAAAATTGCAATGTTATTAAAATGTATTGAAATTTTCAAATTATTGCGATACATAATTCAAAAAAAGTTTGAATTTTGTACGAAAAAATATAGAAATTTTTCTAATTCAAAAATGTAATAGCAGAAAGATATCAAATTACGTCAAAAGAAATTTCCTTAACTTTTTTTTGGAGATGTGCATTTAATTTCTCCCCCCTTCCCCTCCTCCAGCGATTTCAAGAATCATGTAAAATGACCCCTCTTCTTCAAAATATCTTCGCACGAAAATTCATCATAATTTTCGATTTCTGAGTCTCATTTTTAATGCCTCAAACAATTTAGTTGTCAGAATGTACTCATGGAGACTTGGAAACTGTCATTTTTGATTTCAAGCGCAGATGTCATTTTAAAATACACTTTTCGCCTTCGACATGACGCAAAAAACGTAGAAAAACGTGAATAAATTTCTCTCAAAAAATATTCCCAAAAAAGTTTGTCTCTAAAATAAGTTTCTTAACCAAATGGAAGGAAAATCTCATTTTCTGGTCCCCAATGGAAGGAAGAAGGACTGGAATCTGTAAAGCCATTATGTGGCTATGCCACTGACCCATGACGTAATTTCCAAAACGAATCCATCGTGATACATTTTTACTTCAGTATTTTAATATGTCTGAAAAATGAAGGAAAAAATAAAAATCTGTAAATTTTGGCTAATCAGCTGAACAATTTTATAATGCTCGTTTTTTGTTCAATGCGATAAAATTTTGTATATTTTGTATAATTTAGATCTTTATGGAGTAGGGAGTTTTTAAAAAATTTTTGGTTGGCTTATCACTTCACAAATCAATTAAAAAGTTAGTTGAGTGAGAGCACGATGCATTTATTTTGAATAAAACAATTAGGTGAATTTTATTCTTTTTTTATTTTACTTTTCGTTTCTGTACCCAGACTATGGATGAATGAAAAATAGTAAACTAATGAATCACCCAAGCATCCCCTTTTTTTAAAATTTGGTGTTTTTTGGCTATTTTTTTTTTGGAGAAAAACCACAGGTGTTGAAAAATTGAAGCAAAAGCTAGAAACTTAAAATCGAACAAATGAACCTGGAAAGATTTCCAATAAATTATCAATTCAATATTTCAAATCTGTAGTAGGTAATTAAATATTGTTTGTAAAAAAAAAAAAGTAGAATTGAAGCTAAAAGTATGTAATTGAAAAACTTAAGATGAACCAAATTGGAAAACTGTAATAGTTTTAATTGAAACATTACCGAGGGTGGAAAAAATTAAAACTGATTTCATTTTCGGTTGAAATTTCAATTTCAAGTTTTTTTTTTTCAGTATCAAGATTGGTTAGAAAACGTTTTCAATTTTTTTTTTCAGCTTTGATTTAGATTTTAGGTTTTATTTCAAGCATTGAAATCCAAAGATTAGTTCCTAGTCTTACTAAATAAAGTTGTTGTATTGCAAAAAAAAGTGTTACGAGAAATCCTGGAAATAAGTTCCTATTTCCATATTTCAGTTTCAATTTTTCATCACAGCTGATATTCCAATTCTATGACCTACTTTCAGTACAAAATTGCCTCAAAATTTTAATTTTTCTAGCGATACCATTTTTTAACCATGACGCCGAAATTATAATAAATTAAATTTCATATTACCTAAGACTAAATTTTAAAAGAAAATATCGCAGTAAAGAGGATTTCATTCCGATTAGCATAGGCATAGAATCGCACATAAAAAATTATTAACTTCTGGTCTCCTCGTCACGTTCACCCTAAATTTATATTTATTTTGAATGCGTCGGGTTTCAAACGACTGAACGTTAGCTATGTTATGAAAATTAATATTTTTTAATTAGACGGACGAGCTTTTGCTTAAACTAAAAAAGCTCTTCGTCGTATTCATAAAAAAAAACACACCCAAAAAGAACTTGTACAAATTTTACGTCATCGTATGATAATTTTGACATGATTAGGACTTCATTGTTGTATTTTTTTTTAAACCTAAATAAATTTTTACTTCACGTATTCTCGTTTCATAACACCATTTTAAAAAAATACCTTATCCTGAATATTTCTCAATTTATTCGATTCGTGGAAACAAACACTAATGATTTTTTATCTTCAATATCCTAAATAAAAGAAAAAAAAATTAATTCTTCGTAAAACGTAATCGAATTCCGGCTAATTTAATTACGTTTCTACGCAAAAACCTTGTTCGTTGGGGTTTAATTTTAATCAATTTTTCGGTGTGCACGTGGGTGTGCCAAATTGTTAGACGGAATGGCACCTGTATCGCTAATCCGTACGTACTCGCGACGACGTTCGTTCTTCTCCTCTTTCCCTGGCAGATATTACATTTAATTTGCCTTAATTACGGTTAGAATTTGTGGCGAGTAATTGACTTCTGAAGATATAGCGACAAGTGAAAATTAAAACCAACGTTAAATTCTAAGTAGATTATGTTGAAAATCTTTTTACATGTCTGAGAAGAAAATGGGTAAAAAAAATTCGAGGTAATTTTTGATACGTCAACGGCGTGTTGAAATTCGAAAGGTTATGTTTGCTCGAAAAAATGTTCAAGTGGTAGGTTTAGGTACTTGAGGTGCTTTTAAAAATAATACCCAGCTTTATGCTTCGTTTTACCTTTCCATTATTAATTTGAACCGAACTATCCCTAAAATCAACAGATGAAAATATAGAAAAGGAGTAAAATTCTTGAAAATTTCCTCTGCCATTGAGTACCATACTTTTTTCTGGCTGATAAATTAAGATCAACTAAGTACGTAAATATTAGAAAATAGGTATTTTGAAATTCAGCTTTGTCATCACCTCTTTACATAATATATTCATTAGATAGGTACTTTTAAGCACTTTGTTCATTAAAAAATGGCTTTAAAATTTTATGGATTTTTTTTTTCAATTTTATCGCTGTAACGGACAAAGTTGTAAATTAAAAATTTAAAAATCACAAAAAGAAACATTACAAGTTTGGTTTAAAGGGGCAAGAAGTTTATGAATGCGAATACTTATTAAGATACCGAAAAGAATTATTGAAACGAATTCAGGCAAGAATGGAAAATATTACCGAAAATATAGGTAAAGCACAAAAGAGAAAAGAAGTATCATATGAAAAGGCCATTCTCGCAATTCAATCGTGATGTAATAATAATGATAAAAATAGGTATAAAAAAGGGAAAAAAGAAAAGAAAGAATCGAATATGGAACTTGCGTGAGTTTAATAAATTTTTAAGAAGTTGGAAAAGAATGGTGTTTTTTTTCTGGCCATCGAAATAAAAAAATACTCTTTATTCTTTAAAATGTTTAAATCTTATATAACAAAAGATTAAATTAAAATTGTTCGAAAGCAGGAAAAGAAAAACTTGGGAATACTCGAGATTATTTAGCTCAATACTAATCCATTTATTTTTAGGGAACTGAGTTTTGCTTGAATAGTGCCTACATAATTACTGGGAGGAAAAAAAATGAGAGTTCATGGGGCATGGTGAAAACAGTAATATTTTATCATTTGGAAAAATTTAGAAACTGGAAGAATAAACTTGGTTTTTGAACTTTTAAAAAATTACATTTTCAGAAATGAATTTCACTTTCGCATAATTTTCCCACAGGAGTAAAAAAGTTCTCGGCGTTAAATTTTCTATTTTCGAAATTAAAAAAAAAAAACGATTCGATGATTTTTTAAAAACTCGAGTACAATTGAAAGCTGTCAGTTTGAAAAATTGACAGAACGACTTCGATAAAAAATTATCTATGTATTTCTTTGTTCATATTTTATTTCAAAGGAGTCGAAAGTATAATTTTTTCATTGAAAGTTGTGTAGTATCAAGACGAAGAAGGGATGAGACCTTATGAAAAAATTATCAAGTGTGTTTCTCATTGACGCAGCTTCAAATTTTGTCAAGTAGGTATTTGAAATTTTGCAGAAACATCATCTCTGTGAAATTTCTTTCGGAAAAAACTACCTTTCCTTTTTAAATTTCGAATGAGTCATCTTGCTGGAAAATTATTACTTTGATGTTCAAATTCGAGGTCATCGTAATACCTAATTGTTTTTTTATCTAAATTAAAGAATAATTTGACGAGTCCATGCAAAACTGACGGAATAAAAATGTGTTTTAATAACGCCAACCTCAGTATTTATACTTTTTACTCCGTTTCTCTCGCAATTTTATCAAAATAAACGCTCGTCATTCCGTTGTTTTGGATGGGGGAAAAACATAAATGCATAACATTAATGGAGGTTTAATTAATTTATACATCAATCCGATTAAAATTTCAAAAACGGTACTGCTGTAGCAAAAAATATCATGGAAAGGTACTTTCGAAAAGCTGGAAATTATTTTTTAAATGGAAGACAATTAGAAGCAAAACGTGAGCTGGATGGATTTTTCGTACTTTCGTAGAAAACCGGCGAAATTAACACCATGTATAATTAATTCGAGGCGTAGTTTATCTGTAAAATTTGTAGTTTGTATAAGCCCTCGGAGAATTTGACGGCTTAAGCTTCGAGGCACTTGCTTGCATTGTGTATCAAATGAAAAATTTATACCAAATTGTTCGGAAATAGTTGGATGAGCTTTTTTTTCTGCCGTTTGAAAAATTTTTCTCATTAGGTTAAGTATATTTGAGATATGTAATTAAAAAACTTTTATCGGTGGACAAAATTTGTTTTTTTAGGGGGTAAGTTTTGTTGTTGTTTGGGTTTTTGTTTGTGTGGTTGTATTTTAAGATGGTACGAAGCGTATCACGTATTTTCGGTATAATCTTCCAGTTTTTCAATAAGATTTTCGAAAAATAATACTCGATTTTTGAAAGTTTGGCTCTGAAACAAATTTATCTTTGATTTAGAAAAGAAAATTAATTCAGTTTCGAATTAATTTTTTTTCTGTATGAAGCAAAATTTCAAATCCCAATTGAAATTATTTCTGCGATTTGATCCGATTTCAAGAGGAGAGTAAAAGCTACCCAAAATCATGTTTAATTTTTTTTTTTTGAATGGGTATTTCCACAAAATTAACTGAAAAATCTGAAAAACTAGTTTCGAAGCCTGATTTCACTTCTAATGCTTGAAAAAATGCTGCAATCCAAAACTTCTCTAAAAAAAAATGAAGCAAGTTTTTCTTTAGAGCAAAATTTTTTTAACCATGAATATGTTTTAAAAAATCACTTTTCTATGAAAATGTCTGACAATTAATTTTTTACGATTTATTGATGATTTTTATTTTAAAATCAGATTCTAGTCTTTCTTTTTCCCAATTGTATAAAAGCTGTGATGCTGTGAGCAATTTTGATAAAATAGGCAAATGAGAATCAAAGGTTCTGATGTGGTAAAAGAGTAATTTGACCTGTGGTGAAACTTGATCTAAATTTTTATGCCATTGGGACTGGGGTCCCAAAATACCTGATTTTTGAACTGAAAATTCCATTTCCGCGAATTTTCAACTGATTTGTTTCAAACTTGGCAGGTATAAATGGAGAAAACAAAGGGGAGTACTATGAATTTTTTTCAGATTTTTTCAATCATTTTAATGACCTTGAATTTTACTTGGTTAATTTCAAAACGCCCCGTATGGGACACAATTTTGGAAAAAGCCGAAAAAAATTTTTTCCAGAATTTCTCAGTGTATTTCTCACTTTTTGAAATTTTTTCCTATTTTTTCGAATGGTGGAAGTTGGTCAAATATTCAAAACATCATTTTTGTTCTTAAAATTACTACTTTTCATCAATTTCTCACTGTTTTTTTTTAATTTTTTGATCAACTTCAACCATTCTAAAAAATCTAGAAAAAATTCTGAGAAAAGTGTAAAATACTTACTTTGAAAAATTCTGAAAAAAATTATTTTTGTGCCTGTTTTAAAATCGTATCCTTCAGGGCGATTTAAAATCTTCAAAGTTCAGTTCAAGGTCACTTAAGTGGTTTGAAAATTTTGAAAAAATTTCAAGGTATTCCCTTTTGAGTACCTCCGTCTACGTACCAAGTTTGGAGAAAAAATTGGTTGAAAATTTTCAAAGATGAAATTTTAATCTTGGAAATCAAAAATTTTGGACTTCAGTCCTCTCCCCCTCCCTCGGGCTGAGATAAAAATTTGTTCATGCACTTTACAATCATATTCTTCCAAAACAAATCGAATAGCATGCGGAAATTCTAATCAAGTTCCATCAGAGACCAAATGACATCCTTACCACACAAAATAGTCTTATTTTGTTTTCGAAAATGCAACAAAAAGCCATTGTATCGATTCGACAATCGTCAAACTTTTTCCAAAGTTTACCTTACAAAAAGTTATTATTTCAATAATTCAACGTTTCCCCAAGTTTTTTACAAATCTAACGAAATGTCCTGTCAACGATTTTAAAAAGATGATCGCTAAAATTTAATAAGTATGTCATTTTATAAATTGATCCCTATAGCCCAATAACCAATCCTTTTTGTATTTTTTTATTACAAATTCCAGTACGAAAATTTACAAGGAAATGGAAAAATGGTGTTTTTAGAAAGGCCACATCATGCCACCAGGTGCTTCAAAAAGATTTTTAATCTTTGTGTGTAGAAATCTTGAAAATTGGAAGTTGAAATTTCTATATTTTTGGTGGCTGGGATTTTTTGGGGCTTTTGGGAGCAGTTATAAATCTCAATGATTTACTTTTTTGAATTCCTGAACAAATTTATATTCAGAATACGATCAATGCTTCTCACAAAAAAGAGAGAAAATTTTTGAATCACAATTATTTTGCAAATTTTAGTCACTTGTCACTATTTTCTTTCAAAAAATCGCCAATAAAGATACCCAACTATAGTCATTTTTGTGATTTTGTTACTCGTCACAGGTCATTTTTATCTACTTTTTTTTATTATTATCCCTATTTTTACGTCAAATTTGAGTCTTGAGTCAAAATTTCAAAAAGACATTCAAATTGAGTCGATTTGTATCTTATAATTATTACAATTTGGAAAGAATGACAATTTACGACCGTTCAATTTTCTATTTTTGTACAAATTGGTAATGAGTTTGATGTACCTACAATTTTGTTTTCATCTCGCGTTGATATTGCAACTCTCAAAATATTAAAAAAATAATTGAAATTTGAAAAATTTGTAATTTTTGCTCATTTTTTGATGAAACAAAATCGTTCTAATATTACACATTTCATAGAAAACTTTTGAACTACGAAGTCAACTAGTCCCTAATTTTTTTCCAACTACTTCCAAAATATCTCTGTGATTTTTCCATTTCCATGATTCCTCCGAAAGCTTTTTATAAACCTCTCGCGATATTTCTGCACCTTTTCAGAGCGTATTTCTTTTGATTTTTTTTGGACACATCCATTATTGATTTGTGCAAAAAACCTCATCAAAAAAATGACTCGAGTAGGCGTTCGATAGACAAAAAATAATCCCGAAATGCCCTTGAAGAAGCAAATAGGTATGGGTAAGGTATCTATCCAATCTAACGCAGTATTTGTCACTCGAAAAAGAGATGTACGCAGTTGATTTTTTTTCTACTTCATACGTTTGCTTTGATTACCAACCATATAACTTTAACTATCGAACGTTGAGTATTTGAAATACCTCTGAACCCGATACATGTACCGGAAATGGGGGTGTTTTGTTTGATTATAAAGTAGAAAAGTCGATTAATTTGATGTTATTTGCTGTACCATGAAACAGAGAAAGAATAAATATGCAGAGCTTTGTTCGAGTGGAAATTTGTATTTTGCGATGGATTTCATTACGCAACAAGTCACTCTCTCTCTGGAGTATATCTTCCATTATTTACTCAATAGATTACATGTACTCGATTAATTTCCAATTTGAAACTATCCAAGGGGTATATATTTTATTCGCCATAACATTTCGACCAAAAGTACCTTTAAAAATATATAATTGCGCTGTTTTCGATTTGAAAATTTGAATTAATTCGGCTATCCTTGCAAATAGGCCAAGTTCAAGGTAGATAGTTGAGCAATCTACACAAAATGGCAATAAGAGTGAATTTTTACGAGCACAAAAAGTTGATAAAAAGTTGCTCGGATGTTTTTCGTCGGTTGTATAGGGTAAAATCGAACGAATACCTACTCGTTATTTAAATATAGTGTATAGTATTTGTTCGCAACGAAATTAAGTTACGAAAGAGAATTTATAAGAAAGAATTTTATCCTACACTAATCCATCTTGTTTATCGAAAAGAACTTCTGCTACGTAAAGTACGTTAACGGGCGAAATAACGTATAGAAAAATAAAAGCTATCTGTATAAAGAATTTCAACATGACCCGCATCAAAAAACAGTCAAAGGGAGAAAAATCTCGACACCCACGTACCACCCAAAGATAAACTTTGTTCAATTTGTAATTTGTATTTTTGACAAGTTATCCGAGTAGATTGTTTTTACCCCTGGAGGTAATTTCTTAACATCTTTGAAAAAATTTTGAAAATTTTCGCTTAGTTTGAATTTAACGTGGTAGGTATTCGATAGTCTTGTCGAATTACGAGATGATGAAGATGAACGATTAATAGTTAATTTTCTAGAGTCGTTTCTTATCATTTTAATCTCAATTATTTTTCAAATTTATTCCAGCGTTGAGAATTTTTCCCTGTCTTGTGACCCCCTGAAAAATATGGCGGGTTATAGATAATTAAATGAGGAGGCGAACGAGCCAACGATGGGAATTTTTTTCATCTTTTTTTTCAAGTTTCATTCTGAAAACTTTATCGTTGCGAGTTATCTTGGTATTGAATTTGAAATTATTTTCCAATTTGTTCGTATAAATATTGATTCGAGCGAAGAATTAAAATATTGAGAAAACTTGTATTTTATGATTTTTCAAGTTAGCTTGGATAGCTGGAAACTTGAACGAGTAACGTGATGTTTAATGCCTATACCGAAGTATTTAATTTCCAATCAAGCTACGTATTCGTTTTTAGAAGTATTAATATTAGACACTAAATTAGCATAAAATTATAAGCGATAATAACGACCATGTTTTTGAGTGTTTTCTTCATTTTAAAAATATTTACTTTAATGATGCTCGAGTCTGGGGAAATATTGATGTTTACAGCGAAAAGTTCTCTAGACGTTGTAGGTGTATAAGTGGTTTTATTTTTGTTTGAAATTATTTTTAAAAGGTAATTTTGGTGTATTTTTATGATTCAGAATACTGTAAAAATTTAAAAGGGGTTTTAGCATTGGAAAATTTGGATGCATTTTCAAGGCAGAATATAAAATGAGTGAATTTAGATTGGATTGTTGTGAATATGTGCGTATGATGGAGGGAGGCTGATTTTTGTGGTTCGTATGGAATCTGGAGTGGCTTCACTGAAAAAAAATAAAATAAAATAAAATTTATCCTAAAAAATAATAACGTGTCCCAATTCTCAAAATAGGTAAAATTTATCATTTTTTTAAATAAAATTTATTCTTTTTGGTAAAATTTATTCATTTTATGGACAAATTTTATCATGTTTTCTGATGATAAATATTATTTTTTTGAACAAAGGCTCTGGTGTGGTAAGGGGGTCAATTAGCCCTTGGTCGAACTTTGACCAAATTCTTATGCCATTCGATTTGGCATGGTAGAAGATGATTTTAGAGCGCATGAGTGAATTTTTATCGCACCCCTGGGGGGCTGGGGGGCCAAAATACACGGTTTTCAAGCTGAAAACTCTTAAAAATTCTATCTCCTCGAGTTTTCAACCGATTTTTTCCAAACTTGGCACAAAGGTAGTGGTACTAGAGGGGAATACCCTGAAATTTTTTCAGATTTTTTCGACCACTCCAATGACCTTGAATTCGACTTTGAAAATTTCAAATCGCCCTGGGAGCACCGTTTTGCCGCGGGGTATAAAGAAAAAAATTTTTTCATGTTTCCCACTCCATTTTACACCACTCAGAATTTTTTCAGATTTTTTCGAGTGGTGGTTTACATGTGGCGTCCGAAAAACTGATAAATCGGTCGTTTTATTACTTTAAAATTATGCCTTTAAAATTAATTTCGTATTTTTCATTTTTTTTCTCACTAAAAATACATTCATGCTCGCTTTTTATTAAATTTTGATCAATATTCACCCATTTCCCATGACTACGACATTTTGAACAAAGGGTATCCCTGGATATGATAGGCGAATCGGCCCAAGAGCTACTTTTTGAAACTAACCAGCAGACATTATTAAGGACCCCAAAAAATGATTTTAGAAAATTTTTTCCACTCCCTAACTCACCCTACCCCCTTACCCCCACCCCCAAAATAGCGAATTTTCGTCAAAAAATCGTATCTCGGAACCTAATGGACCAAAAATTCCGAAATTTATGTGGTGTAAGTATATAGGGAGTGGTGACCAATTTTTGAGAATTTTTTCAGATTTTTTTTGCGATGCATTCTATTCTAAAAAAACCACCTTAAAAACTTTGAATTGCTCAGAGGGTCTGGCCGGATAAGGGGTGATTTTGGCCATGGGTTGGATTTTCGCTCTAACCTACCCAAAGGGTACCCTCTGATGTTAAAAGATCTGAAAAAATTTTCAACCTCCTCCCCCCTCCTTCTATTTCTGAGTTATGGCCATTTTATTGCTAGATTTTCAACAATTTTTAATTTCAACTGTTGTGAAGGAAATTTTCTGTTCTTTGGCACTAAGTCACGCCTCGTAAAAACGTATTTATGATATTTTTTTCAAAAATGTTGGTACATTACATATCTTCATGCTTTTTCGGCTACCTATATGAAGTTTTCAATCATTGCAAAAAAATGCCATATAAGCATATATAAGTGAAGAACAACCAATTTGTGAATAGTATCCCACAAATGTGTATTTCAACGTAGATTCACGTCACGTATTCAGTTTTGGTGATTTCGAAGCCGCAAGAGTCAAGAATCGCAAAATACCTACTACGTATATAAAATTTTTTTAGCTGATTCTTTCAAATTTTTCAGCATTTCGTGCAGAAAGAAATGATCACAACGTCGAATCTGTGTTTAGCTGTCCAAAATACCTAGATAAACTCCCTTTTCGCGATCGTTTCACTTGAAATCTCGAGATTCGCTATTTCTGTCATAAAAAGTCAGTGAAAATGGATTTCTGAGAATTTTTCAGTTTTTCTTTGCGATGCATTCTATCCCAACGAAAATTTCCTTCACAACAGTTGAAATTAAAAATTGTTGAAAATCTAGCAATAAAATGGCCATAACTCAGAAATAGAAGGAGGGGGGAGGAGGTTGAAAATTTTTTCAGATCTTTTAACATCAGAGGGTACCCTTTGGGTAGGTTAGAGCGAAAATCCAACCCATGGCCAAAATCACCCCTTATCCGGCCAGACCCTCTGAGCAATTCAAAGTTTTTAAGGTGGTTTTTTTAGAATAGAATGCATCGCAAAAAAAATCTGAAAAAATTCTCAAAAATTGGTCACCACTCCCTATATACTTACACCACATAAATTTCGGAATTTTTGGTCCATTAGGTTCCGAGATACGATTTTTTGACGAAAATTCGCTATTTTGGGGGTGGGGGTAAGGGGGTAGGGTGAGTTAGGGAGTGGAAAAAATTTTCTAAAATCATTTTTTGGGGTCCTTAATAATGTCTGCTGGTTAGTTTCAAAAAGTAGCTCTTGGGCCGATTCGCCTATCATATCCAGGGATACCCTTTGTTCAAAATGTCGTAGTCATGGGAAATGGGTGAATATTGATCAAAATTTAATAACACGCGAGCTTCAATCTATTTTTAGTGAGAAAAAAAATGAAAAATACGAAATTAATTTTAAAGGCATAATTTTAAAGTAATAAAACGACCGATTTATCAGTTTTTCGGACGCCACATGTAAACCACCACTCGAAAAAATCTGAAAAAATTCTGAGTGGTGTAAAATGGAGTGGGAAACATGAAAAAATTTTTTTCTTTATACCCCGCGGCAAAACGGTGCTCCCAGGGCGATTTGAAATTTTCAAAGTCGAATTCAAGGTCATTGGAGTGGTCGAAAAAATCTGAAAAAATTTCAGGGTATTCCCCTCTAGTACCACTACCTTTGTGCCAAGTTTGGAAAAAATCGGTTGAAAACTCGAGGAGATAGAATTTTTAAGAGTTTTCAGCTTGAAAACCGTGTATTTTGGCCCCCCAGCCCCCCAGGGGTGCGATAAAAATTCACTCATGCGCTCTAAAATCATCTTCTACCATGCCAAATCGAATGGCATAAGAATTTGGTCAAAGTTCGACCAAGGGCTAATTGACCCCCTTACCACACCAGAGCCTTTCACCAATTTTATGAATTGAAACACGTTATTATTTTTTTGAATGCATTTTATTATTTTTTGATTAAAATTTATTATTTTGGTAAAATTTATTAATTTTTTTGATAAAATCTATCTTTTTTTGATAGAATTTATTATTTTTGGGGTAAAATGTATTCATTGTCGTAACTTCTGTTCTTTCCGTGTTGACTGGAGGAGGGGAAAAGAAAACCCTAGGTATCAATTTTTCGGTTATTGGAGTTGAATTTTGAAAAATGATCGTGATTTCATGTAATTGAGGAACTGAATTAAAATGGAGAACCAAGAAAAAAGTTTAATTTTCAAGCTCAGCCATGTGTTTAGGTGGTTCCCCTCTCCCCTTCCATTTTCAACGATATGCCTTCACTTTTCTTCATTCTAGTAAAACTTGTTTTCTTTCTTTAAAAACATTTTTAAATCAAGTCTTGAAATGCTGAAAAGTGAGCTGATAGACATCAAAAAAATATATACATGAAAAAAATCTTGAAAAATTCCAAGTATATTTTTTGAATTGGTTTAGCAGCTGTACTTGAGTATTGTGACCCTGCCGTAAAGGAGGGACCTTGAGTAAAAAAAATCGATGCCTTCATTTTTTATGCGTTTGGTTCAGATTTGATGTCATTTGGACCAAAAACGTGAAATATAAGACATCGATTTTTTTTTTTACACTAGGTCCCTTCTTTCCGGCAGGGTCATAATTTGTTATGTAACAATCGAACTTGGCAATTTTTTGCGAAAAAAAAGAAAGATCGAAGTAATTTCATAAAAATGTTGAAGTAATTTCTGAACGTGGGTTTAAAAATTGATAAAAATTTGTAAATCTTATTTGTAATCTCAAAATGATAAAATTTTCAAAAACTTACCTTTGCAATAATAATTAAAAATTACTTATTTTTAGAAAATTTTGGAATAGCTTCTGTTTTGGGATAAATTTCAATTATCTTTATGATTAAAGAAGTGATTATTTCTTTCTAGACTGAAATTTTTTTCACTAATTTTTTCAATTTAAAAAGGGTACAATTTTCCGATTTAAACTACATTTCAACCTGTTTGAAAAAAAAGGGCATTACTTCTTCACTTCTTCAAATTTATGTTAGACTCGAATGTTCATTGAAATTAATTTTTTAGTTTGGAAAAACAATATTATCATTTCGTGAAATGTTCTGAGCTTTTGTCTATAGTGTTACCATCTTTCAATGTATTAAAAATGAAGTGAAATAACTGAAAAGGAAATAATCTCAATATTTCCTGTGTGATTTCATAGTGCTTGGGGTCAGTCCACTAATGATGAAAACAAATTTTGGACATCACTGATGTAATGATATTGTGTTAGAGATGAAAAAAATTAAAAACCAATAAAATTACTGGTATCGTAAAATTTTGTCTGACTTGAAAATACCTTTGAAAAATTTTGACGGATTGATGATAAGGCATTTCATGATTCATTTATTTGGTATTTTAATGTACCTAAGTACTGAGGAAAATTTGTGTAATTTTTTTCCATCGAGATAAAGGGGAAAGGGGTCTATTTAAAAAAGAACAACAAAAATCAAAACCTAAATTGATGACTCGAGGATATTTTTTCATCTACGTAAAAGATAAGATTGCATTTTCTAAAAATTGAAAACCCAAGAGAAACGATAATACATAATTTGAAATACAATTCTTTTAGATTTTTTTTTTTTTTCATAAAACATTTTCATTTCTGTGAATTTTTAAACTCCATTTTTCCATTTGTCTCTCCATTTGATTTACTCAAAACTGTGTTTTTCAGAATCATAACATCATGTCTAATAAAAATTGATAATTTTAATTCGCGATAATTTGCATTTCCTCGATGGAAATATTTTTACTTGAATTGAGTTATTTTCATTTAATCTGGTAACCTTTGATATAGTCAAACGACTCCAGATGAAATGTAATTTTATTACCTGTATCTGAATATTTTTAAAATTTTTAGTCCAAAAAATAAAGTTATAATCAAATTACATAAAGCTTTAGATATCTCGTTCGACTGAATTACTTTTCGTAATTTTTATCGCATTCAAATGAGTAGAATTTAGCATATTTACGATTTAACATAATTTGATAAAATCAAATCCGGGTGTTCTTTTTATCTTCAATTTTATCTTACTCCATGTAAATTTTTTCATCGAGTAATGTTGTTCGTGGATTTAGTTTCAACTTTGAAATTTTATCAAAAATTGTTGAGTTAATGTTTATCAAGTTCAAATACAGGTATCCCCATATTGTGATGGACATGATAAAAACCCACTGGTTCGACTTTTCGCCAAAGTTAAATTTTCCTAATTCGCATCTTCCTTATTTTTGCATTTCACTTTTTCTCCATATGAGTAGAATTTTGAATTTTTTTTTCAGTCGAATTGATAAACCATTATTGAAATGCTGAGAATTTCCATCTGAAAATTATTCGAAGTCCAGTTTTTTTATATCTTCAAGGGTTCCTTTTTCTGGGAAACTTGGATAACTTAAAAAAGGTAGGAAATTTTGAATATCCCGGGAATTCAGGAAAATTTCAAATATAGTTCACTTTTTTTTTTGATTTATTGGCCGATTTGTCAAAATTCATCCTCACTCTCTTCCCTAAATCGTTAGCCCGAAATTTCTGCAATATTTGAACAAATTCAAAAAAAAAAAATGGAAAATACCCGAAAATTGATTTTCTATCTTTGGTCAAAGAACAAGATCATCCAAGAATTACGATTTTTAATTTCTATACTTCACAGGGGACTTTCCTCTCCCCGAGGTCTAACTCTCTAAAATGAATTTTTTTCAAGCTTGTGGAGTATCCCAAAAAACTTCTCAAGTTGACTGTGGGGAGAAATTATGGAGGTTTGAATTCCGGGAGTTATCTCATTTTTTCTATAAATACGTCACACACAAAGTATTAGTGAAAATTCACCCCCCCCCCCCTCCTCCGAACTCTCTTAATTTGAATCAGTCAAAAATGCCTGAATTGACTGATGAAATAGTGAAAATCAAGTCATTGATAATCAGTCAAATTCCACTGATTTCCCAGTTAATCAGCGTCATTTTACTGCCACTCAGTGAAAAATTACCGATTCAAATAGTGGATTTTGATTGTTGAATCAGTGAAAATTAGTTGACTGATTGAAATCAGTAAAAATTTACTGATTCAAATCGGTGGATTTTCATTATTGAAACAGTGAAAAAAAATTTCACTGATTGAATCGTACTTTTTTTTTTACTAATTCCTACAGTGACTTGATTTTGTCGATTTTAATCAGTCATTTTTGACTGATTCAAATTAAGAGAGAATTGTTATATTGGAATCCAGGCAACGATTCAATCTTCAGAAAGTCTAACCGAAGGTACTTTTTAGTGTAAATTTTATCCCTTAAATGCCATATAAGTGTGTAATTTTAAAATTTTTTCGATGTAATGGCCGATTTTTCAAAACTCAACCCCCCATTTTCCTCCTTAAGTCAACTTCAAGAACTGAAATTTTGGTTGTAAAAATTTGATGATATATAGACCTGTGAAAAAATTTTCTGTTTGCGTGTCGGACCTCGGTGAGGTCCTTTGTCAATATACATCTAAATTTTAAAAAATTCAATAAACAACATTGATTCTTCATTTCTGGAACAATTGGGAAATCCAAAAATTGACATGGTTGATTTCACTCCCCCCCCCCTTCAATACGTTTACTTAAAAAAAATAAAATAAATAAAATAAATAAAACTCACTGAAATAGAAATTCAGTCATGCAAAAGTTATACATTTCAGGTTTACAATTCTGTGAGATACCTTGAAAATTTATTTGAAATGAAATATTTTTCAAAAACGTGCATTCGCCCTTGACCATGACCAAGTAATAGAATTTGATATTTCCTCCCCCTTCTCCCTCTTCCCCCGTTGTTTCATAAGTATCATATGTAAAAAGTTTGGAAAACTTGAAAAAGTCCGGTAAAATTATTCTGAAATAATGTGGACACCCTGATCTTGAAAAAAAAATAGAGTAATCACCATAATAAACTCCTCTTCTCCGCCTCTCCTTCAAAATCTTGACTAAACAACTTCAACTCGTACACAAAAATTGGGACGAGAGTGGTAAATTTCGATAAATTTTTAAATCACGACATGCATAAAGAATGTGATGATGCATTATTTATGCAAATATCACGTGATGGCATTCGATACTAGAAATACATATAATTACGTAATCATTGAAATACAGAAAATTCCGAAGTATTTCGAATACATTTTTAGACTTGGAAAAACTATCAAATTCTGCGTAATTTCAGACCCTCGGTGAGCTCGAGAAATATTTTCAAAATTCGAAAAATTCCAAGTACCCGGTCGTACTTTTTCAACCGATTTTATCGAAATTGATAAACATTAAAATTTACGAGCTGTTCATGCGTAAAATTTTATCAATTTTTTATCACAATTTGATTGAATTTACGTTCCAGATCGAATATCAACAAAAATACCTTAATTTCCATCTTAGCCATATAAAAAGCACGAAAAATTGAAAAATTACCACCCACGAAATCAATTTCATACCGAAGGGCCTCAAATCGATGTATTTTTATATTCTCCCATTATAGATAATCTAACCTGATCCGATAGTGATTTTATATACTCATTTGAAGAGTAAACAAGTTTAAGGAAAGCGAATCTACGAATATAGCCGAGATTTTGGTTGCGTGGTAATAAGACGACGTGTTTATTTATGGCTTATATCGGTCTATCGATGAAATATGGGATAATTTGGAGAAAAATGTTCGTGGCGAACTCCAATAGTGAAACAGATATCACTAAATTTGAAAAAAGTCTAAAATTTGAACGATATTTTAACTATCGAGTAATATAGTTACGTGTAGCCTGTGTCAGGTTATATTTAATTATCTACCTAAAAAAAAACACTTTTCGAGTTGCTGAAAAATCAATCGATTAATATTGTCAAATTTTACGTAGGCTACCTACGTACACAGCTATCACTTAAAATAGAAATAATACGACCATAGGTTCTAGATGATTAAAAAATTAAGTATTTTAAATTTAAAATAAATAAAATGAATACGCACTCGATGCGTTTTTTTTGTCAAACGACGTAAGCGTGAAAATGACGCACTATTTGGAATTCGTTTTTTCTACGCATACTTATCGTTGTCGGTATAAAAATTGAAAAAAAATTACGAATAATCACGTATACGAAATACCGATTACGGAAACATCACGTCGTCGAATTTCACGTACTTAGGTACGTATTTATGTGGTACATGAACAATGAAAATTAACTCACCTGCGATATATCTATTGGTGAAAAATGTACGAGGAAAATGGGTATATTTTACACTGTGGCGAAGCCGGTCTGTTTGAAATGGTTGCGCTTTCTCCCGCGTAAACTACGAATTACGTCGAACGCTGTACCGAACTTTTCCGAAGAATAACAACTGTCAGAGAATATAGCGTCGATGACGAAAACATTCAGATTTGGAAGCTCGCGAGCTTTGGCGGCGCTTCATCTCCATAGTAACTGGTCGCGAGAGACGCGAGAGGGCGTAATGTGCAGGTATATCGTATTAACGAAACACTTGTAACATCGTCCTGCCCGATCCCTCATTAACGCAACCCACATGTAACATTTGTACACTTAAACAAACAACTATCAAGTACCGAAACGCTGCTGTTGGTTTTGACTGTTTTTATTTTTTTTCTTCTTTTTTTTTGTTTTTTTATTTCTTATATTTTTTTTGTACTTGACTGGGTGAGCTGAATGGTATCCGATTGTGGGGGGGGGGGATATAAATTGTCTACAATTATAAAAATTAGTAATGTAAAAGCGACCTATGTCTATTCGTATCGTTGAACGAATTATTTACTTTACGTTTAGGCGAAGTCTCTTTAAGTAAGGTATTTGTACTTTGGTAGGTAGATGTGGTTGTCTTTCAGTATATAGATCCCTTTTCCAGAAAGTTTTGACTTGTGAGCGAAATACGTAAATTTCCTCGACTGAAATTAGTGCTACAAGTTCACGTTTATTTTAAATTAAAAACTGTGTACAAATAGGAACTGGGTTAGGTACGAAGTAATATGTTTGTCAAACGACAGCTCCTAATTATTTCTGCGTTAAATGAGATTTTGACGGTCTGAGTTTAAATTTATTCGAATTTCAAAGTTTGAATTTCTTCAATTCTGAATTTTTTATATTTTTTTCAATTCTAAAGGGTATTGGGTGAATTTGCCCTTTGGATAATTTTGAGCACCCAAGCACCTCTCAGGTGGTGTATATTGGCTGAAAATTTTTCACGAATGGATCCCTACTCCTCCTTTTCGAAGTTATTGCCATTTTATTTCATATTTCATTATTTTCCAGAATTTTTTATTTTAACGAAAATGAAGGAAATTTTATGTTCTTTGGCATCAAATTATCTACATCTCAAAAAGGTGACAAGACAGTCACCCCTGGAACTTGAATACCTTTTTGACGTCACTACTCATACCACTGAATGTCGTTTCGACTTTTTTTTTTCAAGTCCAGAATATTCAAGTACGTCATTTTTAATCAGTTGAGAATTTTTTGAAGAAGTTTTCCAAATTTTTTCCTCATAATTTTTCAGACTCGTAACTTTTTCTCCGAATTTTCTCAACTGAAATTTTGTTTGTTATTTTTCCGCGACTAAATTTTTTTCATCAGCAATTTTTTGACACTATTTTTTCCACTTCCCAAAATTTTCACATTTGAAATTTTTCGGAGAATTTCCCCGCGTCTAAATTTTTTTCTTAGTATTTTTTCAACTCAATTTTTTTCCTAAAAATTTTCATGCTTCTTTTCTAAAAAGATGTTGGTTCAACAATGAAAAAATTCTTCACGAAAAATTTCAGTGGAGAACAATCACGTCAGAAAAATTTCAGGTAAGAAAATTATGAGAAAAAAATTTGATTGCGGAAGAATAACATCGAAAAAAAAAATCAATTGAGAAAATTACGAGGAAAAAAATTGGAAAACTTTTTCAAAAATTTCTGAACTGTTTAAAAAATTACCCTACGTAAATATTTTGGACTTTGGAAAAAAAGTCGAAACGACATTCAGTGATATGAGTAGTGACGTCATAAAGGTATTCGAGTTCCAGGGTTGACTGTCTTGTAAAAAAAGTGTATTTAAGATAATTTTCAAGTTATATTTTGTGCACTCCTTCGTGTTTTTTCGGATAAGTATTTAAAATTTCAATCTTAGAAAACAAGATGTACTTAAGCAAAGAGCGACCATCTTGAAATAAATATTTAAAAATACGGTTTTTATGTAGTTTTTCTGTGTATTCGGTTTCGGCCATTTCTTCGAACTAAGGACCAAAAATTTCAGAAAATCTATCAAAATGCTGTTATTTTAGCTGATTTTTCAATTTGAGAGGCGTTTTGCGATAAGGGACCTTGTGGTGAAAAAAATCGAATGTTGCATTTTGACTGATTCGCATAGAAAACATGTTTCCCATACGAATTGGGCGAAATTCAACAATCGATTTCTCTTCACCACAAGGTCCCTTATCGTAAAACGCCTCTCAATTTATAACATTTTTTAACGAAAAAAAAATCAAATGAAAAAACCAATCCCATATTTTTGTTTAGCAAATCAAAAATCCCTCTATGTGACCCTACCGAAAAGAATGGACCTTGTGAAAAAAAAAAATCGATGTCTCATTTTTCACGTTTTTGATCCAAATGACACCAAATTTGGACCAAACACATCAAAATAAAAACATCAATTTTTTTTACACAAAGATATTTTTTTCCGGCATCGTTAAAACACCTTTTTCGCACTAAATTTACTCAAAATTTTAAAATTCACTTTTTCACTGATTTTTCTTGCGGCCAAAAAAAAAATGAATTTCGAGACTTAAAGTGAAATGATGGCGAAAATGGTATTTTGACCTGTTGAATACGAATATGAGATTTTTTTAAATTTGGCTATTTCTTCCCTGAAAATTCCTTTGAATCTGAAGAAATCAAAAATTGAAAATTTATTTGAACATACGTCCTCAAAAAATCCGAATTGTTCATATTTCAGAATATTTTCCAAAACTAGAGATAAAATTCCTTCATTAAAGTAATATGATGTCGTGTACATGGCGAAATTTAAAAATTGTAAAAATGAATAATTTGAAAAAGACAACTCTTTCTGACTATGATTTTGCCTACAAACACATTTTTGTTTTTGAACAGTTGAAAAATTATTTATATAAATTTTGCTCAAATTGTAAGAACAGAAAAATTAAAGAAGCTTTTTACATTCGACACAGAAAAAAGTACGATAAACATAAAAAACAGATATCTTTGACTTCGAACCATGTAAACCTTTAACTTTGTGTCAATAGTTCGTTTATTTATCTATTTATCGTTCCATTCAACTTTATTCTTATCATATGTATTCTCTGAAAAAAGCATCGTGCTGCCGAAACGTCCGTAATATTTGTTTTGAAATAAAAAGTAGTCGTCAAGTTAGGATTATTTAGCTTATTCACAATGAATTCTGTCTAAAATTTTTTAAGCTTCAATTTTCTCAAAATTTTTCCGAATGGTAAACGTAGCAAGTAAGTGTCTGAGTCTCTGAAAGAAATGAGGAAAAATTCTAATAAAAATTTTCGTTATTTCAGAGAGAGGAGGAATGTATTTTTCTAAATTTGCTTCCCATTTTTTTGTGCAATGCATGTAAAAATTCCGTGGTTTCTATTAAAATTTGAAAAAAAAAAATCGAAATTGAAAAAAAATAGGAAAAACTTGATGATTGGAAAAAATTTTCGAGTTGAAAAAAGTTTTAAAAATATGCCTGAAGGTAAAAAAATTGAACTCTGAAAAAATGTTCGAAAAAATTCAAGTACCTATTAGTTTCTTCCTCTCTTCATTCTTTATCATAATGTAATATTTTTTTGAATTCCTTCCAATTCGAAAATTTGTTTCCAATTTTGAATTTTTCAAAAAGTATTCAACATTTCAACGTTGTTTTTCTTGAAAATTTTTCTGAATTCAGTAAATAGCTAATTCAAAAAGTACTCGATATAGACGTATGAAATTAAAAAACATTCAATACATCAAGATTGATTTGATTATGAGGAAATTTAAATTTCAAAAAAAATTTACCGAAGGAAAAAATTTAATTCAATTTGAATATTGCTACCTTATTAAAAAAAAAAAAAAAAATAGAATCAAAGGAATCAAAAAAAAATTACGAGTTGGAAAAATTTTGAATTTCGATCGTCAAAATCCCATTCGCGGCAAAAATAACTAGGAGCTAGTGCAAAACGATGATAAATTTTAGTCAACTACATCATTCAAATTTACCCAACCAGATGGGCAAACTTGAAAAGAAGCTCATCTCGATGCGAAGTTGCTCGAGTGAAAATTTTTTCTTTCGTGGGAGGTCAACGCAGTTTCAATTTTCAACGAAAATTACTTTTTGAATGAACGTTTTTTTTTTACATTCCGGTTCGAAGTTGGAATTTTTTCTGTTTGGGCTGTTCTAAAGGTAAATTTTTAAAAGCTTTATTTCAAATTTAAACGTCATTCGCGAGCATTGTTAACAAACGCAATGGTCGCTAATAAATATGTAAATTTTCTTTGTGCAAGTTTTTCGATTATACCGGAATTTTTTACTGGAGCGATGTATCGGCTGTGGAAAAAAATTGAAATGGGTTTGGTAATTCGATTTGGGAAAAGTTTTACGGTGAAAAAATCCCCGGTGTTACGAAAGAATAACTTCAAAGAATCGGATTTCATCGAAAAATATTAATTTTTGAATATGTCAGGAACAGTCGTGATTTTAATTGGCTCGATGAAAGAATTGGTAAAATGGATAATTGGAGTTTTACGTCGAGTGATTAAGGTTGATGTGGATTTTTGATGGAATTTTTATGTGGTTTTGAATGTGAATAATGAAAATAAGTAAATGTGACCCTGCCGTAAAGAAGGGACCTTGTGTAAAAAAAATCGATGTTTTTATTTTTATAATTATGGTTGGTACAGATTTGGTGTCATTTGGATCAAAAACGTGAAAAATAAGACATCGAATTTTTTTTACACTGGGTCCTTTCTTTACGGCAGGGTCACAAAAAATGTTTTAAATGGGAAATCATTTCAGGAGTTGGTGAGTTGATTTCTAAAGCATGAAAAATGGTCGGATTGATTCTCACCTCGTCCTTTCCCTTGTACGAATTTATTCTAGGCTTATTTGTGATGCCCAAAAAATTTCGAAAAATAGTATTCAATTTTCATGCTTTCAACTTCTGAAAAAATTGCTAAATTTTCACTCTTGGTAGTTCACTTGAGATAAAGGTTTCCAAAGAAAAAAAATCGTACTTACGACAATTTTTAGCAAAAAATGTTTCTGGCTTACTTTTCAAAGTTTTCGAAAAAATTTAGATTGTTCAAAACGCAATCTTTCGATCTAATGAATGAAAAAGCCTGAAAATTGGTATAAATACCCTATTTTTTACCTCTCGAATCGAGTAGAATTCGTTTCAAGATGTTTCGAAGCTTTTAGAAAATTTTGGAATTTTCCAGCACTGGAATAAAGCCCATAAAAATGGTTCATATGAAATTGAGGAAATTAAGATGAAAAAATCATCATTCTAAAAATCTATTCAATAAATCATAGATGACATAATGATTTAAATTGGTAAAAAAACAGATTCAATTTTTGTGATGTGCGTCTTTTCATCCTCCTTGTAAAAGCAATTACTAGTCCTTTGTTTCAAAATAAATGGTTTTAAATTTGCAGTTACATATTTTGAAAAAAAAATGAAAAGTTATAGTAACTTGACTGAAAAATGAAATTTTGTATTTTGTATGCAAAAAATATGTAAGTAACGCCCATTTTATCTTTCAATTTTGAAAATTTAGTTTTTGAACTTTTTTCAGGAGTACCCAAAAGTTATCATTCTACTTTTCGTAAAACACCTCGAATTAACTTTTAGGAAATGAAAGTTCAAATTTAATTTCGAGTTCGTGTCACGAATATATATTGAAAAAGAATATATTTAACGTAAATTTAAACTTTTTAGTTTTTCAGGGGATCTCAAAATATCAAACCTCAAATCTAAATGTTGAGTGGGTTGAGGTCTTTCAAAACACGTGAGACATGGCGAATTGATGATAAAGGTAGGTCTAAAATAGAAAGCAGGAAATTTTTAAAAATTCGCCCTGTCATTTTTTTTTCTCAAAACGTGGTCAAATATTTAAAAATGACTTCCCATGGCCTTCATTTGACTTCTACAAATTATCGTACCTACTTGCATGAATTTTTTATTCAAATTACGTAGTCGTTTTTAAAAATCATCATCTTGAAACCTCCATTCCGATTACCCGACGATGACATCACGATTGGCTTATTGAGGGAATTCCTGTTTTCTTTGATCATTTATCTGAAATTAGCCTTTTTAGACGCCCTTCCTTCGAATTTTACTGTTATTTTACATCAAAATAGGCTATTTCAACATAATCGAAAAAATTTCCATCAATTATCTTAAAATTATGAACTATTCTCGAAAATTTTTTAAAACTTCTGAAATTTTTCGCCGAACAATATCCAAAATTATATCAACGATTTTGATAAAATTTCCTGCGAGGAAATATTTAGCTATATTTTTAAAAAATCGTAGGTGGTGGTAAATTTCCAAAGACTGTGACTTGTTGAATTTTAAGAAAGATCAAAATTACGTAAAATTCGTATTTGACACTTTTTCTGGTAACAAAATTATTCGAATTGCTTAAGACGATTTTCTAAGTCGTTTTTTTAAAAAACGTACTTAATAGTCACCTAGGTCTCCTATTTTTGAAAATTAAATTTTTCCAAATTCTTTATCGATCGATCCTTTAAAAATGCAAGAGAACCCAATTATATGATAGACCTAGGCAACCCTAGAGAATTTTTATCAGATGATAAAATTGTGCATTGAAGTGTGGCGATAATTTTTTTTCAAACTAATGATATTTTTCGAAAATGAGAATCGTCGAATGACGTCAAAATACAACGTAACATGGTAAAAAGTCCAGATATCAACTTGACTCTTTCAATACCTCTTCCCACTTCACCTCAACGCAACGTTCGAAAGGTTCGAAATGATTTTCAATGTAGACAGCATAAGAACAAAGTAAATAAACTAAAGAATTTTTTTTTTCGTTGTATACTTTTAATGTAGTCTGTTGTCGTCGTAAAAAGATAACAAAAATTTCGTTTTGTTTCACAGTGATTCCTAAAATTTTCAATTCATCGTATTCCAACACTTTTTTCTGAAAAATGGTGCTTTTTTCAAATTTTAACGTAAATATTAGATAAGGTTGAAAAATGAGAAAAAAAAACTCAATTACCTATACAGAAGGTAAAAAAATTTTCAAACTTTGGAACGAAATAAAGTAAAAAATTTTGGGACAGACGACAGATTTGAGACTTCTAATTCGATAACTTTTTCCAATAACTTCTGCAACTTTCCAACTAAAAAAATCACATCCCCTAATAGGTACCTTATTAAGTAACCCTTTTCCTCATCTTCAAAAATTATAAGCGAAGTTTAAACCAGAGATTTTTTTCAATGATACTCGAACGTAGCTAAAACTTTTTGTGCAGCACTCAGGTACCTAATTTCAACCAAGAATATCGTTCGTTTCAATCTAGTCATACCTATGGAATCAAAGTCAACATTCTATTGTTAAAATTTCTATACCAATCAGTCGAAATTCTCATCACGCACACAGAAATTCCTATTCTAAAACCAATTACATTTGAAAAGGAATTATACGATACGACGTTGACCTATTGATTAAAAAAAAAAAGAGGACAAAAGTGATGAAAAATTCATAAAATTAGCACCAATTTGATCCTGCAAGTTTAAAATAATCGAATGGCTAAAAATATTCTCGAAAAATCGTTTACGTTCGTTAAATATTACACGAGAAGGTAGATAAGACGGTATGGAAAAAAATGAATATTAACGACCGAAAATTATTACATTCATCAATTACCTACCAAGTTGCGATAGGTAGGTATACTTAAATGTATAAAATAATGATAAGTAAGGTGTAATAATCCTTTCATTCTATCTCGGCGAATTTCTGCCTGAGAAAAACGGAGAGGTGAAAAAGAAACTCGAAGGTGAACCAAAATAAGTATTTATTATAACTCGGGTGTTGCTTGCTCCGACGTTTTGTTTACCAATGAAAAGAAAATATCGTATAAAGCTCATTCTTCATTTGAGAATTTATATTACTCTCGTAGGATATATTTTATGTATCCTTATGGATTATCCTATCCTTACTGACAGGTTTACTTACGAAAACGTTGAATATATTCGACGTGCGCGTTATTTATGAAGCCACCGGTAGTAAATGTAACTTTTGAAGATGGTCTTTTGTGCATAATCAAATGCTATAGAGTTTCGAATATAAAAGCAAATCTTACGTATTGTTTGAAGTTTTACTAATTCTGTCAGCTAGTTAATTAGCAATATAGAGGTTACTTCGTTCTATACGAAAACAAATTCTATGTAAGCCGATTATCAAAGCTTGCTATGGTAACAATGAGTTTGGAAAATTGATAATTTTTTATCATCGGTATAGTACCTATAGTTTGAAAAATACCGATACCTATTTAGCTTCGGCTGTCCGTTTTCGTGTCGATATAATATTCATTGTGACAGACACGAATATTGAGGACGGTTTCTACCACATCGAACAAATCAATTACTTATTTACTTTGAAAAAAATTGGTACGTGAAAGTACTTACAGTGAAACCGATACCAACGGTGGCTGAAAAATTTCCCGTTTGGAATTGGCCCGTGTTGAATCTCACCAGCAAGGTGGTTTTGCCTACTCCGCTGTCTCCCAATAAAATCGTCTGGAACAGAAATTTTCAAATTTTTAATCGAGGGGAAATTTTTTCAACGATTTTTTTGTTCAATTAAAAAAAAATATTTGAAAATTGTTTTATACTCTTTCATTTTGAATCAGTGAAAAGTCACTGAAAAAAATTCAGAATTGCAGCACACAAAAAATCAGTGAAATTCTTTGATTTTCAGCAAATTTTTTCTGATTTTTTGAAGAATTACGTTGACTTATCAAAGAATTTTCACTGAATTTTCAACGATTGAACCTCCAACAATTTTTTTCTGTTTACTCTCGGTGAATTTTTTCACTGATTCATTAATTACTGTGCTGCAATATTGAATGTTTTCACTTATTTATGTACCTAAATTCAATTCGTGCAAAAATAAAAAAAAGAATTTTTAAAAAAATTAGGTGGGTATAATTAAAAATTATGCAACATTCGAGAAATACCAAGGTGTTTGGTGGTGAAAGTAGTGAAAAAGTGTGGTGAATTGTAGAAAAATTTTGATGAAAATGATGAGAAAAATATTAAAAATTCCAAGCCTTGACAAATTTTTTTCTTTGACAATTAAAGTAATGAAAAAATGATAAAATTTCAGCTTTTCGAATTTTTTTACCTAAAAATTTTCATCTGAAGGAAATAAGTGAAGGTTTTCAAAATATTCTCTCATTTATAAATCAGTGAAAATTATCGAAAATATCTGGAAAACAGTCAGAATTGTAGCACAGCAGAAAATCAGTGACAAAATTTCACTAAAAACAAACCGTGATAAAATTCCTGGAAAATCAGTGAAAATTCACTGAAAAGTTGGTAAAATGTGGAAATTTGACGTAGAATCAATGAAATTCTTTGAAAAAGCAGTAAAAATCTTTGAAAATTCAGCTAAAATTCGCTGAAAATCGAAAAATTTTGCCGATTTTCTCTGTGCTGCAACTTCGACTTTTATCGGTAATTTTTCACTGATTCAAAATGAGAACCCCATCCGGAGGTTTTCTGATTAATTTAGGTAAGCTAGAGAAATGGTAAGACTTGATGGAAGTTATCAATGAAGCACTTTTTTGGAAGAGAAGGAAATAGGGGGAATAAAGAATTTGAATTGGGGGAAATTTGAAAAAAAAAATTGTCCAAAAAAGACCTAATTTCACCCTATACTCACTCATTTAGAAAAATCAGTGAAAATTATCGAAAATCACTGGAAAACAGAAAGAATTTCAGCACAGTAATGAACCAGTGAAAAATTTTACTGAAAGCAAACTGTGTAGAAATGATGAAAAATCAGTGTGAATGTATTGAAAATTCATTAATTTTTTTAAAAGATTACAAATTTTTTTTTGAAAAATCAGGTAATTTTTGAAAGATTAGTAAAATTTTTGTAAAATTGTCAATTTCTCTGGAAAAAATCAATAAAATTTGTTCAAAAATCAGTGATATTTTAAAAGAATCGTCAGTGAAATTCTTTAAAAAATAAGTGAAATTTTTTTGAAATATCAGGGATAATTTTGAAAAATTTTCAGTGAAATTATTTAGAAGATTGGTGAATTTTTTTGAAAAATCAGTAAAAAATTCTTTGAAAAATCGAAAAATCGTCAGTGAAATTCTTTAAAAAATGAGTGAAATTTTTTTGAAATATCAGTGAAATTTTTTTGAATGTATCAGTGAAATTTTTTTGAAATAAGTATCTGTGAAATTTTTTTGAATATCAGTGAAATTTTTTGAAATATCAGTGATAATTTTGAAAAATCAGTAAAAAAATTCTTTGAAAAATTTATGAAATTTATTTAAAAAATCAGTGATATTTTAGAGGAATCGTCAGTGAAATTCTTTAAAAAATAAGTGAATTTTTTTTGAAACATCAGTGATAATTTTGAAAAATTATCAGTGAAATTATTTAGAAGATTGGTGAATTTTTTTGGAAAATCAATAAAAAATTCTTTGAAAATACAGTAAAAAATTCGTTGAAAAATCAGTGATATTTTAGAAGAATCGTCAGTGAAATTTTTTCAAAATATCAGTGATAATTTTGAAAAATCAGTAAAAAATTCTTTGAAAAATTTGTGAAATTTGTTTAAAAAATCAGTGATATTTTAGAAGAATCGTCAGTGAAATTGTTTAAAAAATAAGTGAAATTTTTTTGAAACATCAGTGATAATTTTGAAAAATTGTCAGTGTATTTAGAAGATTGGTGAATTTTTTTGTAAAATCAGTAAAAAAATTTTTGAAAAATTTGTGAAATTTGTTTAAAAAATCAGTGATATTTTAGAAGAATAATCAGTGAAATTTTTTTAAAAATGAGTGAAATTTTTTGAAAAATCTGCGGAAGTCCACTGAAAATTAAAAAAAATTGCTGAGTTTTTCTGTGCTGCAATTCTGACTTTTTTTTCGGTGACTTTTCACTGATATGTATTAAATGAGAGAGTAAAGTATGCTCATAATTTGGTAAACACATTGACACAATTTTTTTCATTTTCCGAAAAGTTTTGCAATAGATGATTTTTCTTTCTTTTTTTTTTTAGGTAATTTGAAATGTTTTCTTTCATAAATTCAATTTCCCAACTTTTTGTATGGAGGGTCAGGAAAAAAGTTCTAAAAATTCTTAAAATCCAATTCATGGTATTTGTTGATTAGAGAAGAGGGTTTTAAAAATTCTTCAAATAACAGTGAAAAAAGAAATGGTAAAAGTAGTGATTTTCTCGAGAAAAAATTCATAAGACACTGTGAACTTTGGTTATTTATTGCGTGAAAAAAAATTGAAAAAAAATCAATATTATTTTATGTACAATAATTCGTTATATTAATCGAATTACCTTCGTAGACCCGTCGTATGTTTTTATTCTGCTGATTTAGCCGATGAAAACTGTACGTATTTTAATTTAGATATAAGCTCGATTATTGCGATTTACAATGCAACATTCCTAACAAAGGTAGAATCATCTTAAGCCTTATGATGAATAGCGCCAAGCAAAAGCTGTTGTGATTCTTCTTACTTTATGAAGTATTTGATATTCTTGTGAGCTTTTTGGTAATTGTACCGGTGGCTTGTAATCTCTGTATCCGGTCGGAGAAGGATGAGGTGGGATTTTTTTCGGTACCTCTAGATCAGCATTTTCTTCATCTGAACCGATGAATACGTCGTCGCTCATGTTATCGTCAGTTGTGGCCATTTTAATTAAACGATTTATGCCATTTTAACTGAAATCGATCAAATTACGATTAAAAATCAATCGAGCAATTTAGGTGCCAAAATTTGAAATTTTCTCATTTTTAATGAAAATATTGAAGGAAAACAACATCATTATGTGAACGATTTGAATAAATAAAATCATTCGATCGATTTCAACGATAAAAAATGCATCAGAATTATTGAATTTCAATCAAAATATGTTACTTTTTTAATACCTCTATCTTACATATAAAATAGTAACTATTCTTACTTGACATTATACAAATTACTCTTACTAATGGCAGTTTTAACGGAACCTAACATCTATACGATAAAAATCACCATAAAAATGATAAATCTAGACGTCGAGGGGGAAAAAAAGGGCAACAAAAACACGCGAGATCGTGACGACCTAATGAGCGAATACGAATACAATTTATCCAAACTTGTTGTAGATTAAAGACAAAAATCATAAACAGAGCGCTCGGTTTCTGTGTAGGGTGTGTGCTGAAGAGTGTTTTAAAACGTAACCGAGTCGAAGTTATCAACAGGATGCCATTTTAAACTAGGTCGTCGAATATAAATTGTAAAAATTGCAATATTTCCATTGTGTTTGAAACCGTAGATAAAAAGCTGATAGTGTATCAAACTTTCGATCACACGTGATGGAGCACTTAATTGAGAAAAAGTTCGGGCTTCATTTGTAATTCAAATCGGTTGTAATTTACAATCCGGTGCGATGGCTGCACTGCGAAAAAAATCAATTTTTGCGGAAGTGATAAGATGCGGGAGATGTGAATGAAGCGGTATTCGCAAAGGATGGAGGAAGAGCGGAAGGAGTAAATGTCGTGGGAAATTAATGCTAGAAATACGATATATGTCTAGGATTACGTCTAATTATAGCCTTTTTGTTATCGACGGTCTCGGTTTACCTGCGTAATGATATTTTGACGAAATTGCAGGTATCAATGACCTGAGACAATATTTTTTTACGAAAAGAATACGTATTGAAGGTACATATTTCGTCCATATGTTGTCGTTAAGTAACCTTTGGGAATTTTTTTGATGATTCGAAGGATGATTTTTAGAAAAAGATGGAAAAAGAAATAAAATTATCAACTTTGAACTTTCGAATATCAACTCAGGGGATTTTTTTGGAAAAACTTCATCAACTAGAGGGGAGAAAGTAGTCGATTTTGTAATTTCGCTGGCTCAAGTTTTATATTTTTGTTAACTCGAACAGACTTTGAAAAATAATCATATCGGTTTCCTTGTTTTTACCCTCCTCTTCTGTATCGCTGCCTTGTGTAATAATTTGAAACAGATAACGAAATGAGGTTATTCTTTTTCACGAAATAGGTTCTAAGGTGGATTGTTTTCTGTTTTTTTTTTCAAAATCTGAGTGGAGGGGGTAGCTGAACCTAGGAAAAAATTATTAGTGTTTTTTTTTCACCATTTTTCAAGGCTGCTTAAAATAATCATTGTGTTTTTAGATTTCAGATAAAAAAAAAAAGGGAAACAGTTTTGAATTTAAAAAAAAAAAAAAATACTTTTATCAAGAAAAATTATTGTCGTCGATTTTCCACTGTTAGCTTATTCCCTTCTCCCCGTCTTACTCATTTTTCAAAAATGAAAATAAATCGTGCTGCTTATGATTTTTTTTTTCAAAATTTTAAGGACATTGAGATTGAGCTACATTTATTTTCCATTTGCAAAAATGAGTCATGGGGTTTCAACAAATTTTCAAATATCGGAAAATTATTCTTTAATCGATTAAAAAGATCACTGATACCCAATTCGCGATTATAAATGCAGAAGTACATATGGATCGTTTTTATGGGCTTTTCTCCAGCGCTGGAAAATCCAAAATTTTCTAAAGGCTCTGAAATGTCTGAAATTGCTTCCAATTGATTCAGGAGGTCAAAAATAAGGTACAAACCGAATTTCAGCTTTTTTCGTTCATTAGATCAAATTTTATGGTTTCCAGGGTGGTGCGATTAAAAAACATTGAAATTTTAAAAATTCTCCAACATTCGAGAAATGCATTTCAGCTCCTAAAATTTTGGAAATTTTAAGATGTGCTTTCAAATTATTTTATGTTCCAGTTGAAAATCTCATTTTGCATTGGAACCTCTCCTTTGTTATCTAGAGTTTTCAGGGTTTTGAAAAATGCTTTTATTTGGTTTGGGCTTTTTTTGAGCATGTGGCACTCAATTTTGGAATCCGAAAAAAAAACATATGTGATGCATGATCATTCAATAGAATTAATAAAAAAATTTCCGCTATGGCACCCCCTCTTACAAAAAAAATTCGTCAATTTTTTTGAAAATTCAATTTCAACTTGAAAAAAATTGTAAAAATGTAAATTGAAAAATTTCAATTCTCATACATACTACTCAACAAAACATACTTAATTTGTGAAAATTTCAAAAAATTGTATCCACCTCCAGAGATATTTCAATCCCCGAAAGGGCGGGGAGGGGGAGGGTCAACAATAATTCGATGGTTTTGTACTAAATGTAACAATTTGGATCAATTTTGAGTCAAGTGCCATTTTTGACCCTGATCAGGAAAATCTGTTTGGAAAATTGTTGAATTTAATGACGATACAATTTTAATAAGTTGAATTTTATGTTTGATTTGGAAGATAGTATGTTGAAAAGCAAAAATACCCATTTCTACTAATGAGTAGGTATCATTTTGAGAAAAAAAAAATTACGTGCTTTCAAATTATTCATTGAAACTCTATAAATAATTACACAAAGAATAAGTGATTTTTTTCAAATATTTACTTCTGAAAAAAAAAATGAAAGAAAAAATTGTGCCATATTTTGGAAAAAAAAATAATTTTTTTTTTCAAATTTTATGTACTCTGATTAGCGATAGAGGTTAAATTGGGAGAGAATGAAAGTTATATCGGTACCTATTTCTTAAGCCTGAACACATAATATCTTTGCCTGCAGTGCCTACCCCTTTAATTCCGTTCAACTGTTCAAAAAAGTCATTTTAATAGGTACCTAGTTATGGATATACTGGTACTTACTTTTTTTTTACTCACAGTCGTATTTAATTTGTTTCGAAATTCAAAAAAATTCTAAAATTTTTCAAGCTATTTTATGTCACTCCACTAATATTTTCATTCTTCGATTATGTTTTTTTATTCACGATAGAAAAATTTCATCAAAGTTTGAATTGGGTATAATATAATGATATAAAAATACCGGTGTTTTTGTATGTATAACCCACATATTATAGGTAATCCCTTTGGTAATTTGTATTTGTAGCCTTCGGGTAGCAACACGAGCCAAATAGTGGTACTGATACAAGGTGATCAAAAACGTTCATCTCGTGCTAATCATACCTTGCATTTGTTTTTGTTTCAGATCCAAGATTTTGCAAATATTCAAGCAACAGATACAAACCATTTTATCATTTTTGAATACTTTTTGTGATTTTTATAAAAAAATATAATATCTATTTTAATGGTTAAAACTTTTTATCGCCAGATTAGGAATTTTTATTGGATTTATCATTGAATTATATTTCGAATCACCCTGTTGATGTGTGAAATAATCGTAAACATGCAACTCAATTTTTAAGCAGATGTTTTACGGTCCTTTTTACGTTTTGTTCTTCTCTATAGAGTGGTACTATGGTTGCAGCTTAACAATTCTTTTCTTACGGTACCTACGTTCAGGTATGAGTCCATGAGCCTAAATAATTCTAGTTTAGATGTAAGCATCTGCCCGCTGATATCCAACGAGAAAACATCTGGCTGTCAAAAAACAATAAATGTTGCTGAAACCCTTTGCCGCACGAAAACGACCAGTTTAAAGATGGCTTAAGCCAATATTAAATTACGATTAAAATTCATTAATACGATTGACAAAGATTTTTTAATATCTTGGGTAGAATTTTACTTGGGTGTTATATAAATGTATTTTTACTCATAGATCTTATGATGTTTTAATATAATTTTCGTTTTTGTATTTGATTTGAATAAAAGTGATACTGATTGATTTTTGTTGCTTTACGTTTTTAGCATAATTGACCAGTTGTTACTCAATTTTATTTTATTCATCTTCCAGAAGTCCATTTCTAAAAGGAAGAAAATTATATTATGTAGCTACCTACAGCTCAATTGAAATACGACACACAACATTTATTATAAAACATTAATCTGTAGGTATGTGTCTTGCTATGTAAACATAGGTACCTAGATAAATTCGATATACATTTTTATACGACCACAAATTCATTAATTCATAGAAATCAATTACGAAGTGGATATTTATTCAGCAAATTTTCGAAATAAGTTGATGAATGTAGACTTCGAGAAAATTTTCAAGACAAGAAGTATAGAAAAGGCTCAAATTTGTTTCTATTTCATTGAATTTGTGAAGGAAAACAGAAATAAAATTTAGAATGATTATTAAATTTACGTTTGATTGATCAATTTCTCGAAATTTTCAAAAATTAATAATACTTATTCGATCATAACTCCTGAAATTCTTGAAAGAATTTTGTTTTTCAACATTTTTAGTGACAATAATAGAAAATGACCACTTTTCCGTCAATTTTGATCCGTATTTTTGACAAATAAGCAGAAAAAATTGTCAAAAATTTTAATTCAATGAAAATTATTCCAATAAAACTTAATAAAATTGAATTTTTTCGATTTATTTATTTAAAATAAAAAATAAAAAACATGGTAAACCCTCAAAATTCAACTTCAATGTTTATGCTATTGGCAGCACTGATGCAATTTCCGCGAATCACATCTCTGGCGTGGGACATTTTCATCTTATCAATGATTTTAATTCGAACGCTGTGTTATGTGGTGTTATGTGTACATTGAGTTATCGTAGTACGCGATCGGTGTTTACGTTTTCATCTCATCTCCAAAAATTTTCCACCGCCGACCAAAAATTAATTCCAAAAATCTTGGAGAAAAATTGTGAAAAACGCTGTTTAAAAATGGCGGAAAGCGATAAGACCCTTAATCTTTTTCTGTAATGTTTTCGTCATTATCCGTCGTTGATGTGGAAGCGAAGTGCTGCTGAAAGTCTCAAAAAGGAAGAGTAACGAATTTTCGAAAAAATGGGAGACAGAGTGTACGCCGCCGAAAAAATTATGAAAAAACGTGTCCGTAAGGTGAGTCGTCATCAGTTTCTTGGTATTTTTCCATAGGAACTCCGAAAGTTCATATTTAATTTCGAGGTCGCTAAAATTTCCCCCTGGTTTCAGGGCAAAGTTGAGTATTTCGTCAAATGGAAAGGATGGAGTCAAAAGTAAGTCATCAGTCAATTTTGAGCAACTGGGAGACAGTGTGAGAGGAAATTTAGAATTTTGCCAGATTTCCTCCGCCACTGAATTTCCATACTGAAAATATATCAAATTTTTAATCTGCTTTTATATGGTGTCTACTGGCAAAGAAATGTAGTAAATGGAAAGAATTTTCATCATTTTACTGCAAAAAGCAAAAATTTTCGATATTTTCCTCTTTCTCGAATTTTTTAATCGAGGTATAAAAATTGTGTTTTTTTGGTAAATTGAAAGCTAAGAAAATGAAATGAAAATTTCTAGAAAAATTCAGAAATTATATAGCTGAAAATTTTTGTTTTAGATCCACTAGACACCATACCCTAGAAAATAATCGATTGCGAAGTTTCCATTCAACAATAATTAAAATTCCAAACAACGGAATATTTTTTAATTACGTCGCTGATATTTTAACCATGGTTTTTTTTTTCAGGCATAGTACGTGGGAACCCGAAGAGAACATTTTAGACGCTCGCCTAATTGATATATTTGAACAAACGTGAGTCAGTCACATTAAATTAAAATTAGGTGATTTTAATTTGAATAAATTTACTAAGTTGGTTTATATTGCAGACAGAAAAATGAGCAAAGAAGAGGAAATAAACGAAAACAACATCAAGTAAACGAATTCTCTTTTTAATAGTATTATTATTCGCTCGATGATAACTCTCGATATTTTTTAGGCTGTCTCTAATGAGCCAGTGGAACCTGTGCGGGGTGATGCTGATGAAAGCGCTGTGGCCGATGAGACTTTAGCTGGCGAAGATAGTCACGATGAGAGCGAGTTATTGCCTACAAATTCTTCAAATACATCGAAAAAAGCCGAAGCCAGCGATAATGCTTCTAGTAGTGAGAAACAATCTACCGAAGGTGGAAAATTTTTATTTTATATTCGACAGAATATTGTATTGTAACCTAAAAAATTACCACGTAGCACGTAACCACGTACTACGCACTGCGCTGTCGGTAGTCCTTATCAACTGACGCTAGCGAACCTTTTATCACTGTCTATACTAAACGGTTATGTTTATTTTTTATTTTTTTATATACCAACGTTTCGTAGAAAAAGAAACCATTGCTCAGTCGACTAGTACGAAGAACAGCAAGTCTAAAAGAGACAATATTGAGATGGATGCCGACAGCAGCAGTAGCGAAGATTCAATACCTTTAGCCCGCCGTAAAGAGTCTGGTACGAAACGGAAAGCTGAAGTGTTATCCAAATTGTTTCCAAAGGAGTCCGGCAAAATCGGAGTCAAAATTACGACTAGTCCTCCCAACGGATCATCGCCCAAGATTCCAAAAACAAACATGCCGACGACCTCGAAGGCTCCTCAGACCTCAAGCGAGGTGAGTACTTAATTATTTGATTGATTATTTCGATTTTTTTCGTCCGAGTTGTAATCATTGTGATCGTGTATAGTCGGGAAAAATATGCTTGAAAAAATCGCCGTCGATAAGTCCATCCAGCGCGAACGCCGACAATTCCCAGTTTGTTTTCGCGAACAAGAGTCAATCGTCAGGAACCGATTCAAAATCGTCCAACGATACCAAACCAGTGGCGAATATTTCTCCCAAAGTAGTTTCGGTAAATTTATTTCGATAATCGGCTAATAACATTTATATTACCTGATTTCAACGCGTTGTATAATTTTCAGGAAGCGGATACGCGAACGAAGGAAGATAAAAGCAATAAAATTCATTCGCCGGAGACCAAACCATCTGATAAAGAAAAAATATCACCCAGCGGTAAAACCGACGCAGCGAAATTTACCTCACTGCCTTCTGTTTCTACGGCCGATGAAAAAACTTCTGTGAAAGTAACCGTTAATAAACACGACGGTAATAAAAATATTACTGAAGTCTCGAAGAAAACATCTTCAAAAGATGTTCAAGAATGCCCCGCTGATAAAATGCCAAAGAAGAAAGTCGATGTCGTAAGTTCAACGGCAACCAGCGTTGAGAATGTCGACGACGTTAAACCGTCGACGAGTAAGAATAATAACGATATTTCGACGGCGGATTTAAATCAACAGCCGCCGATGATTATTAAAACTGTGTTAACCAACCCCGGGCACGACTATTGGAGGCAGAAGAATCCTGTTGCTGATCAAATATTTATCACTGACATTACCGTTGATTGGAACACGGTTACTATTCGAGAATGCGCTACGGAGAAAGGATTTTTCAGGGAACGAACCCCAGAGTAAATTTGAATGGTTTGAAAATATTTTTTGATACCTGCAGATTTTTACGTTTTTTTCTTTTATGAAGGATCTTTTAATCCATAATTATCGGCAGTCAAAGCGGATATCATTTTAATTTTATGTTTTTGTGTGTGAATCGGGTATTCTGTTATTTCTGTTTGTCAAGTGCCAAATCAATAAGTTTTGTTTTCTGATAGCTATGAAAAGTGAACGAATATTCATAAAATCTCACCCGACTAAGACTTCCCATTCTCGCTACCACTAAACAGTGGTAGCATAGAGTGAGAATGGAAAGTCTTAGTCGTGTGAGATTTTATGAATATTCGTTCACTTTTCATAGCTATCATTTTAGTTTATCTGGTTCTGCAAGTGTTCATTGAAATTATCGCCGCACTTTTTTCTCAGTTGATAAAATGAGTCGAATGATGAAATTACAATGAGATTCGGCCTTTAACCGTTCGGTTTTTTTTTCAAATTATGTGAAAAAAATTGACCTTTTCTCTGGAATAACTATTTCAACGAATATTCATTTCGAATTATTCGATACGAGAAGTCGTAGAAAAGATCACTCCGGATTGTGGGTCAATTTTTGAAAGCTGGCAGGTTAAAATATTATTTTAGACAGGGGTTTCGAAAAATAATTTTTGTTAAATATTTTCATAATTGAAGAAATCTGATTTTAAAAAATACAATTTTCTTGGGTTAGAATATTTTATCTGGCAAAAGACGATTTGGGCCAAGCCGTGAGGATGTTTTTGTCGTAAAATTTCAAAATAATACTTTTCTAGTTTCAGTTGTTTAAAAAGAAATACTAAAAATCTTCCTGGTATGTAAGTACAAGTTTTCATTCCAAAAATGCAATAGAGAATGGAACTTATTGATTAGTTTTCGTATCACAAAAATATATTTCTGAAGGCCAGTTTGTATTATTTATCGATTTAAAACTTTGATGATCTTAATTTGTTCAATTTTAAATGAATTTTAATTTCTCATTTGTATTGATTTCACTTTCATTTCATCGAAAAATCAATTTTTCCATAATTAATTGTATTTTGTTTTCTGATCTGAAAATTATTCATTTATGAATCATCCTCCCCCCCCCCCACCCATTATTCTATGCATTTTTATGAAAGAAAAAACTAGAACTCTAAACCTCAAAGCCTGAGCAATCTGACTTAAAAATACAAATTATCGCTGCGTTAATTTATATTTTTAAGTCAGATTAATTAATTGTAAAATCAAAAGGACGTGTATACGTTCAGTAATCTGATTTACTTAAACTGTTAACTACATAGTTGATATCTATGTATTTGATTATTATGACTTTCAATGACTTGAGTTATTATTTTTATTTTGTTGTTTATTGTTTTAAAATTATTTTTATGGTAGATGGTAATTAACGTCCATTGCGATTAGATCTTCGACTATATCGAATGAGTGGTGTTGCATTTGGTACAGCGAGACATAATGTCATTTTCTTATTGATTTTTTTGGGGGATATTATTAATCAAGTATATTATTACGAAGCCGGATATTTAAAATGAAAATATATAGGGTACAATGTTGTGTGATGAAATCAGCTTATAATTTGAAACTTTATTTTAAATGTTGATTTGATGTTATGGAATCATTACGTGGTTTATTATTAATAATAAATATTCATTAAATGGACGTTTTTAATTTTTTTAATCGACATTTAGTTTTTGAATTACTACAATTGGAAAATGTAATGGTGTTTTTTGGTAGAAAAAATACTTATTTTTTGTAATGTGAAGTTTCGAGAAAAAATATTAGGTACCTCCTACAATACATATTAAAAAAAAAAAATACGAAAAAAAAACAATTCTAAGATAGAAAAAAAAAAGGGTAAAAAATTTGAAGAATTGGATTGAAAAAAATAAAAAATTGGTTAATTGGTCGTGTTTGAAAAATTGGAAAAAATGTCAGGAATTGGTTTTGATTCAAAATTTCAAATTATAAAAAGTGAACTTGAAATAATCCGTTGATTCATAACTTTGATACCAGATACCACATACGCGGTGTTCAAGATGAACATGTTGCAGATCTTAAAATTTGAAGGAGCGAAATCAGCGAAAATGTTTTTTAAAAAAAAATAAAAAAACTTTCATTTTGAGTGATACTACACTCACGCATCTTCAGTTCATGTTCATGATGAACGGAATGTTGTAAATATAGCACGACGACTTGATAACTGACTTGATAATTTGATAAGAAAGTTCGTTCAAAAATAGTTTGGTCATTTTTTGTTTCAGAATTCAGATATGAATTTACTCATCGTCTTGCCCAAAAGCAAAAGCCAGATAATTCGATAGACGTAAGTATCTTATTCTCTCTTCTGTACACATCTCACTAAACTAACACTTCTTCCATGTGATCACATTGTCGGATTCTCCTTCTGGTCTTGAGTACCCATACCAGAGATGAATCAATTTGTAGAAGTTAAAATTTTCCTGCAGGAGAATTACTAGAAAGTTAAGCTCATTTTGATACAGTAATAAAAAAATATGTTTCGAATTTTGATATCCAACTTTTGCAGTTCAAAGATGAGCTTTATAAAAACGTTCGATCAAAATTGTTGTACATAAACATATGCTATACATCGAATATAATTAAATCTATTCATATAAATGATTAATAGTGCATATGGCACCGGTGAAATATTGATGAAAATAATTCGTTTATATCGATTGATAAAGATTCATAATTATAATGTACATATAACGCCATGAAGGATCTGTGAGGTACGTTTATTTTAATTCAATTGTCTATTGATATATTGTTTGATTTATGATTACAGATTCTCTGAAACTTCGCCTGCCCAATTTATATGTGAATAATAAGCAATACACAGGGATTGACATGTTCTTATTGTTCATGGGCCAGGTGAATGAAAGCTAACTAATTTTTCATAAGATTATCATAGCTATAGACGTCTGGTGATAATTCATTCGATATTTCGGTACGTCGCATCATATCTAGAAAAAAAATTCGCTGCTTTGTTTGATTGAACTGATCTGTGAAAAAATTCGTTTCTGTGCCTGAATAGATTGAGGCAATCGGATACGTGTGCTTTTTTCGCCTATGATTACGTGATCTTGCCGCATTCGTTGCTATGGTGACGTCCGCAGCTACGTCCAAGGTCAGTGGGGCTGTGGGGATGCAAAGCTGTAAGTAAAGCCAACTTTAAAGCTTTAAATTCGACGATATTTTCTCGTCAACTCGACTCCTTACAGATAGCTGTAGGAAATACCGATTGATGTGGTAGCGAAGCGACCAGTAAACTTTTCCATTGCGCCAATCCTGCGAGCCTGTTTGTAGCTCCGCACCATGTATTCGCGTAGCGCCTTGCTGCTGCTGCAGGTCGTTCGACCCGTCACCGTTACCACCTCCACCTCCACTACTACCACCACAGTGACCGCAGTCGGTAAACGGTCGTCGGTCGCCTTCAAAGTGCAATTCAGACGTCTGCACGATCACTTTGTATACGAGACGAAAATCTATCTACGTGCGAAAGCACTCGGTTCGTTGCTGTCGCGAAGCTCACAGCGCACAACGTCGTCGCCGTTTCGGTCGTCTTCCGATCGTTCGGTAGATCGAAGCGGAGCTCCGGTCACAGCCGCTACCACCGACCCCAGCGCCGAAGCCGCGGCTGGTGGCAAAAGCTCGTCCACTTCGTCGACAACGACCAAAACAAAAGCGAAAGCGGTATTGGAAGAGTCGGCGTCGGCTATCGGCGGCAGCGGCAAAACCATCCCGTCGCGTATACCGCTCGATCCGAGCGTGTCGTCGCTGGAACGTAATTTCATCACTCCGGGCCGCGCGATGGCCGATTTCATGCTAAAAATCGAACACCTGGAAGGACTGAAGGCGACCAAACGTCGCTCGCCGTACATCAATCAGCCACCGATCACCGTGTATTGGCGCAAAGATGTCGAAGCGAAAGCGCTAGAGGTGTGGGGCTCCAAGGACAACCTGCTTAAGGAGATACTGCGCCAGCAGCTGGAACGCAAGCTGCTGGAGCAGAGTAACGCCACCATTAAGCGTCAGCTGCGCAGCACGCGTCGCGAGAGTCTCTATGAGCAGGACCAAACGCAGCTAAAGTCGGCCAGCGGTCTGCTGGGCCATTCGGGCCGCGTCGTGCTGTCGGCCATCGCCATAAATTTCTCCAATTTTCTGATGAAGCTGATCGCGTGGTACCACACCGGCTCGCACAGCCTGTTCGCCGAATGCATTCATTCGCTGGCAGACACAATGAACCAGGTGATACTGGCGTACGGAATCCACAAATCGGTGCAGAAGGCCAACGCCGACCATCCGTACGGCTACGCCAATATGAAATACGTGTCGTCACTCATCTCCGGAGTGGGAATCTTCTGCGTGGGCACCGGACTCTCGGTGTATCACGGTATCGTCGGCCTAGTCACGCCGACGCCGCTCGACTCGATCTTGTGGGCCTTCATCAGTCTAGCCGGCTCGCTGCTGACCGAAGGCGCCACCTGTGTCGTGGCAGTCGCCTCGATTCGTCGCGGCGCTCGCCAGAATAACATGACGGTGCGCGAGTACGTGCTCAGCGGCCAGGATCCGAGCGTGAATGTGGTGCTGCTAGAGGATTGCGCCGCGTTGCTCAGCATTCTGGTGACCGGCTCGTGTATCGGAGTGGCGGCGCTCGTCGACAGCACGGTGCCGGACGCGGTCGGCTCGCTGCTGGTGGGCGGCATTCTAGGCGCGGTCGCCTCCTTCATCATACAGACCAACGTTATGGCGCTGGTCGGCCGCTCCATATCGCAAGAGTTTCTCGATAAGATCAACTACGAGCTCGAGTCGGACGTCATGATCCGCGGCATTCACGACGTCAAAGGCATCGACATGGGAAACTCGCTCATCCGCTACAAGGCCGAGCTGGACTTTGATGGACGCGAGCTCACCCGACTCTATCTCGACCACCAGGATTTGAAGAGCATGTTCGACGAAGTCAAAGCCATGAAATCCATCGACGAATTCGAAGCGTTCCTGCTGAAACACAGCGAGAACATTATCGACACGATGGGCGGCGAGATCGACCGTATCGAAGTCAAATTACGAAAAAAGTTTCCCCAAATTCGACACTGCGATTTGGAGGTTCTCTAGTCGCCTTTTCGTCTTTGCATCTACCTACAGTCAGTTTCTTTGCGCGCGAATTGAACCGACCGACCGACCTACCTATTTTGTGTATAAGTACCTAATGATAATCGTAATTACGGATGTACGTAAATGTATTTTCGCGTCCCATGTACCATGTACCATATTCGATGTATGTATAATATTTCGCCGCTGCTGTGATAACGCGCACGAGCATGTTTTTAATTTAATTTATTTTACTTATCTGTGTCTCATTATGCTTTTGTCGTCGTCGTTGTTATGTTTAATTACCGTACTATTATCGTTATTATTGTTCTGGCATGTCGGTGTCGTACAAGACGAACGCGCTCTTTTTCTTCTCCCAATTTTTTTTGCTACCCAAATGAAAAATTTCGAAATGGCCTAATCGACGACTAATATCTTATTCTCCGCCCGTCCACAGTATCACGCCGCCATCGCCAGTTCGCCACTGCTTCATTTCAACGAACAAAAGCGTCCACCGCATGCTAAAGCTAAAAACGTATCTTACAAGGTGTTTAGATTTCAATTTTTACACGATGTGCAAAAGCGGTGTAGCGGAAGTCGAAGCTTGATGATGAAATGATGGAGAAAACCGATGACGCGCATTCCCGTTACCTAGGTGTTTCGTCTTGTAAACTGAAAATTTTCCGTCTCGCGCTCATTTTTTAACATCGTATCATTCGCAAAATCTTACTTACCTACCTACGATTCACTTTCCTAGTGGATTTTCTACTTTTTTGAATACGTGCAAGTTTTGGTACCGTATGTTTGACTGCTAGCAACGAAATAAGGAAAGGATACGGATAGTAAATTTATTGCCGGGATTCTCGTATATCTTAAGTTAGAAGACTCGAAGAGTTTTTATTTTATCACTTAGTACCTTTTATTGCCTACCTACCTTTTTTTTTTCATTCATTCGATGTTGCGACTTGCGCGGTTGTTGATGAAATTTGTAATGTCGAAAGAAAATTGATATACCTTCTTCCTAGTTCCTACGCTACGGGTGTAAGTGTATTGGCGACAAGAATTTTTTTGGAAAGAGCTCGGTGAAACTGTACTCGTACTCGTATGTATTCGTATATCTGCAAATTTCCATCGTCGCTCGCTCGCAATTCCAATTTTTTCAGTGAATTTGTAAATTAGGTATCAGTTGTTATTATTATTAGGCATTTTTTTTTTTTTTTTTAAATAATTGGAAATGAAATGTATTTTCGAAGAAATCTCTTTGTCTATTCTTTCGCCTTTCCAATTACATTGGAATTATGGGAGTTAATTAAATATTAGTTTACGCATTATGAGACGGACGAAATTGGTTCAAATTTGTAAATCTGCAATTGTCAAGAATTGCAGATTTACAAATTTGAACCAAAGTACCCTAATTCTTACGACGTGGCTTCACTTTTCAAGATTTGATTTGCGCAACGTTCGCATGGCCCTATGTTCACCGTTCGCTTGGTGCAGCAATTTTGGAAGATAAAATTGAACACCATCGTTACTCGTTATCGCCATTATTTCAATTTCGTGTAAAATGTGGCCTAGTCCCCCGCGAAATGAGTGGTTATTTAGACAGAGTCCGATTGTGTTTAGCTAACCAACCTAAGTGCAATCAAGATAAAGCAAAATTATAGCTTACATTAGAAATAATCAACTTGATCGTTACTAAGGGAAAGCGTGACATTAAAGTTACTGGTGAGTGTTTATCATGTAAGTAAATGTTATTGTGAATGACATACGTGCCATTTCGAATACATATATGTAAGTACCACTTTTTTTTTAAAAAAAAAATCAAAAATGAATACTTGATATTCATTGGAATGGAACAATAACATCGGTTTTCAAATTATATAATATTACAAAATCCAAGTAACTTAAAAGGAATTAATACTTCGTAAGGACTCAGAAATGAGAAAATTGGAAATATCGAATCAAAATTATCCTCGTATCTGTATTTTGAAAACATTAAAATGCGTGGAAACTTGACGAAAAAAATAAGGAAATGATATGAAGCAGTATGCAATCACTCAGAAGGAGTCTTTGGTTGAGCATCTATTTCTAACTGAGTGATTACAGCATCCATTTGCACCAACATCGACGAAATTTGGATCACACAATTTTTATAACTGTTGGTAATTTCGATCACGTCAGCGGTTTGTTTATCACATTGCTCTTTATTTTTCAACACGTTGGAAAGTAATACATTAATCCTATCAGATACATTGGGAAGTTGCTCTATGGTTCCGTCATTCAGAATCGAATCAACTGTCTCCAATTGATTCGAATTGTTTACGTAGTTGACTATATCCTTTTCAGATTCCAAAATCGCTTCAATTTTAGCATCCGCGTCGTTGAACGAATCTAAATAGGATGGATCTAATAATTTATGTAGAATATCGACCTTTTTCAGTAATGCATTAATTTTTTCTCTGCCCGAGATGCTGGATATCAGGACCGTATCAACTTCATGCAAAGCGTTCGTTACCGATTTCACTTTATTCAAGTCGATTTCGTTTAGGCTACTTTTACCAATTACTTTCTGTTCTAGGCGGCCAAGCCGTTCCTCGAGTAGATCCAACGACTGCACGTTTTCAATATCCATGATTTCTAAAAAAAAAAATATGTATAGTTTTAGGTTGTTATATTTTGATATTTTTGGTGCTGAAAAAATATCAGTGATATCGGTCAATGAAGAACTCATTGTTAACTCACTTGTGAGGCGATGTTTTCACCTCATTATTACTTACTTACTGAGCAGTGAGCAGAAAATTGATACACTGATTTTACAATTACTCAATTAGAGTAAGTCGGACATTCGGACAACAACGCTATAAATTTTTTTTCGTTTTCAATTTCCAATTTTTTGATAAGAGGTATTATTGGAATGACTAAATCTACACGAAAAGGGCTTCAGGCACGATGGCACGAAATTGAAAATGAAAATACACTGCTGCGAACGACTGAATCGTGGTTCGCTTGCTTTTTTTTCGTAATTCAAATTTTTAATTTTTTAATTTTTTTTCAAGTTTCAAATTTCCATCCATTTTTTTTGAGTTGATTAAGTATATTTTTTTCAAACTTCCAAAATTTTTTTCCATGTTAGAATTTTTCATTTTTCTCGATTATTTATTATTTTTTATTTTTTTATTTTTTCGAAATTCAAAATTTTTTTCCAAGCAAAGTTCGAATTTTTTTCTCGATTATATTTTTTTCAAACTTAAAAATTTTTCCCATGTTTGGATTTTTCTCGATTATTTTTTCTTTTTTTCGAAATTCATATTTTTTTTTTTCCTGAATCCTAGTTCAAAATTCGAATTTTTTATTTTTTCTCGATTATTTTTTCGAAATTCAAAATTGAAAAAAAATTTCCAGGTTCAAATTTTCTCGATTTTATGACATTGTACATAGATAACGTAAAAAAAATAAAGTTTGTCGTTCTTATTCTTTCATTCTCAAAATTTATTCAAAAATTCGTCAACATTGTTTTAATTTAATTTCTTGTTTCAAGTATCTCGATCCTCGATCTCCTATCTATCCCTATCTCTAGTAAGAAACTAAGAACGTTTGAATTTTGAAAAAATAATAGTGAAAAAATTCGAACTTGGAAAAAAAATTTGAAGTATGAAAAAATGAAAAATAATCGAGAGAGAAGAAAATTCAAACTTGAAAAAAATAAAAAATTTAAAAAATGATGTTTGAAAAATGGAGTTGGATTGGAAAAGGAACGATTCAGTCATTCGCAGTGTATTTTCAGGTTCGTGCTTGAAGCCCTTTACGTGTAGATTTAGTCATAGGTGAGTATTTTTTTCCCCATTTTTTTTTTATCAGATTTGGAATTGGAATAATTGCTATGGCTATTTTGTGTTTGTGAGTAATAATTTCTGTATAAAATTATTCAAGTTGATTAACTTGGTTTACAAATCTCCGGGTGTAAGTGCATCAAAGTACCATCGCTTCCGTTATTTTGCGTGTCTCATAGAACTTCAGTCTTGTGTGACTCATTCTTGCTGACAAATGACAATATCACATATCTTCAAACCTTCGAATCAGGTAAAGGAAAAAATGCCACTTGTTTGCTAAAATATTGACCTTTTTCTATCTATCGTACAAATGTACACTCTGAATCCACAATCCATCATTTGTAATTACAAAATTACTCTTGGAAGTAAAAGCTATGGGAGTATCTTTAAGATCTCTTTGTATCGTATTTTGGACTGTTTTTTCCTAAACAATTAAGATAATGTAACCATAATGTATTACAGTCTAATTTTCAATAAGCAATTGTTTCTTATTAATCAGTTGATACATTTTGATTATTCGAATAAGTGATCAGCTACTATTGTCTGTGTTGTTGCAGCGTACCATTTTTTGAGCATGTTTGAAGGTGAAGAATAAAAAGCATGTGGAATTATCGTTAACAGACGAAGGAATGGCCAACAAAGAAGAGTTGAAGAGTATGGTGTTACAGTTTAAAGTAACCGACCTGCAACTTTTACTAGGATTCGCTGGACAGAATAAAAACGGCAGAAAAAACGAATTACAAAAGAAAGCATTAAATTTAATCAATTATAAAATGTCTATTCCGTTAGAAATGAAAATACGCCAGATGTATCGGGACCTAATACCGGAAAATAATACGCCAAAACCAACCAATGGATATTGTCTGCCTCACAGCTACCAAGATAAATACGATAACTATTATATGAACGGTCATTCTAGGCAATCTACGCCGAATATGTCGTACGACACCAGCAGTTTGACAAATTACTATACTGGTGGGTATATGGATAACTATTACGATAATTATTGGCCTTCGTTGAACTACCCGAACTACACCCACAATGGTCACGAAAGTCAGACGCCGAAACTGAATTCTCACGCTCCTAATTTCAATATAAAAATGCCCAGTAATCAGAATCTGAGTAACATAACGTTCAAAAAATTACCATTTTTCAAGTATAAATCGGATATTCTCTCTGTGACATCGTTGATGCCGAAGAAGCAGCGCGGCGATTCGTACGAATTTTCGCATTCGTTTTCTCTAAATCAAGAACAACTTTCGCGGCTGAATTTGTCGAAGAAAAACGACGAATTCACGTACCAAGTACAGCTTCGGATGTGCATCTTGAACGAGGAAACCGAAGTCAGCGACGATTTACCTTTAGCGTTAACGGTGAAAGTTAACGATAAAAATTGCCAGTTACCACCAGCCATTCCATCGACGAATAAACAAGGCATGTTGCTGAAACGTATGAACGCACCTATCAATTTGACCTCACAGACGTCGAAGAAAAACTGCGTCAATAATTTATTCATTAGTTGGTCTGTAACATGTGATAGATTATATGGTATCGGTATCCACCTCGTTAAAAAGTACTCCGCTGACGAATTGATAGACAAATTGAAGGCGAAAGGAGAACGAGATCCTGAAGTAACCAAAAAATACCTTAGCGATAAATTAGGCCAATTGGAAGACGACGATATCGCGGCCACTTCACTGAAAGTATCCATGATTTGCCCACTAGGAAAAATTCTAATGACTTTACCTGTACGAGCCACCACGTGCAACCATTTGCAGTGCTTCGATGGTGCTTTGTATATCAGAATGAATGACGTGAAAAGTACATGGCAGTGTCCAGTTTGTAATATGACGTGTTTTTACGAAGATCTCTTTATCGATGGATATTTCGTTAACGTATTGAAAAATAACCAGCTATCATCGAAGATGTCTGAAATTCAAATCGAAGCCGACGGCAGCGTTACGCCAGTCGTACAAAAGAAACGATCAAATCCTACGGAATCGCCAGCCCCTGCTTGTAAAAAAATTAAAATCGAACGTGAAGCTGAGCCTTATTCGGATGAAAATTCCAATGCGTCTGTAGATCCGTCGTCATCTTTTTCCAATACCTTTAATAGCATATCAGAGCGCCAAAGTCCGGTACCTTCTTCGTCCAGTCAGTTTGCTGATCCCGAGGCAACGACTACCGCTGATGTATCATCTTCTGCCGAAGATGATCAGTGTCAAAAATCCGTAGTTTTAGTCGACCTTACCGAATCTGATTCGGAAATCGAAGACCAACCTTTAAATTTGAAAAAATACAAAGATCGACCAGATAATAAGCCTGAATCATACTCGTCTAGTTATTCCGATGCAGTCAAAATAATGTATCCACCGGTTTACGATATAGATGACTGCGATTAGTAAAATTTCTCGTGTTTTTTTTTTAAACGTTGGAACTATATTTTCTCGTAATTTAATAGAACAACAGAGTTGGTTTCTCTCCAAATGGAGAGCACTTTTCTTTTTAGGACCTTTTTTTTCTGTTATAAAACTGTATTTTGAGTTTTTATTTGAATTCAACTCGTACGTAATTTCTTCCGATGATGCCGTTTTTTTAAGAAAAATTTTCACATCGATTGATAATGAGTTTTTTCTCCGCACGAAACTCTTACCAAACATGATTTATACTTTGTATATAATAATTAAACATACGTAGAGTGTAAAATTCAACTGTTAATAATTTCTTATCACAATGTTTTATTGTCATATTAAATTATTTTCTAAGTTGTGTGTCTTTTTTTCAATCATCTGCAGTGTGTTTTAGAAAACTTGTAAAATGTCTTTAATTTCTCATAGGAAATTGTAAAATAGCAGTTATGAATTTTTCCTTGATTATTGATTGACGCTTTTGAATACATACATTTTTTTTTTTTTGATTCTCAGGATGTCTCAAAATTTACGTCATTTTCTTTCGAAATTCAAATGAAAAAAGTTGCTATTATTCAACTATTATTTCATCTTGAAACGGAATATCAATTCTACTTATTAGTTGCCAACGATTAGTTTGATGAATTACTCTGTGAAAAATTAGCTTCTTTCCAACGCTAATTTAGGAAAAAAATTATATTTTTAATACCATTGAATTCTCATTTCTTTTTCTAGCCGGTTTTTTTCCTGTACGTCACTGTACTTACGTCCTACTGATAGCAAAATTTGGACAAAAAAGTAGGTATCGAAGGGTTGAAAAACGTCTATTTTTGGTACCAAGAAATCAAATTCATTTCGTAGCTTGAATCTTTTCTTTAGCGCTGAGTGTAAGAGCATAGATTGAATTTCAGGTGAAAAATTGAAACGATAGGAAGACCTACATTTTTTATAGTTCTAAAAATGGCAAATTTTCTCTACCTTACATTTAATATAATTTCCACCTTCATTCAAAGTCGATAGAATCAACTTCATTATCACTAAATAACGAAAATTTCAATCGAATTAATTTTATTATTACAAAAATTATGCAAATTGCGAAGTACATAACAATAAAAGACGTTCTCTACGTAGCCTGTAGATAAAAATACATATACAATTCAATTCGGATATTTACAATGTTCAACGATCTAAAAAAAAAAACATGAAGTGCTCGTAAAACAAGAGAAAATGACTACCGAAACTTTATAATAAAAGAGTCGTTAAAAATTAAGGTTTAATACTATAATACTCAATTGTCATTATGAAATGCACAACAAAAAATATACATTTAATATTAACTACCGACTCATTCCATTTACATTTCGTATAAATTGAAAACAAGAAATTGAAAAAAAAAAACAAACATAAAATTGATGAACAATATTGAATAAGTTTCGAATTTGTAAACGGTTCAACAATCGAAACAGATTACGTCAAAAAATTTCCACTAAAAAATAAAACGATATAATTCAAGAAACTGGTCTGAAAAAAGAAGCATACATACTCAAGATACTTACAATACAAAATAAAAATATGTACGTCGGTTGGTACATAATTAAAAAAGGAAGTCAACTACATAAAATAAAAAGAACACAAATAAAAAAGGTGTCGGTTTGAATTATATACACAATTACAATGCGGTATAAAACGATTAAATATCACAATATTTATACACACAGAAAAAAAATCAAATTACACAAAATATGTATCCAGTAATCATGATTATCGTTTATCACAATTCAAACCATCGGGATACTCGATAATATTAAAAATCCGAATCCGAGTCATCGATATCGTAACAAGGAGGACCAGAAGAAGTAGCTTTCTGTACAGGAGGAGTATACGACGAATCAGAATCGTAACTGTTGTCATCAGATTCATCTGACAAACCAAGTACTTCGCCGGAATCGGAATCGGTTTCGGTCAGATCAACCTCTAGAATATTTTTCTTCGAAGCATTATTGTTTACAGCAGGTTCCGGAGAAACAATGATTGGAACCGCAGCTCGTACGTCGCGATAATCATCCGTTTTCACATTCAAAAAGTGATTACTCATCTCTTTAAAAGATGGCAGAATAGGACATCCAGCTCGGTAGCTGCATAGCTCAGCATCCTTATTGTACTGGTAATAAAAATCTTGTAAATCGTTGGCTACGTCATTGGACGAATCTCCGTCGGAGACTAAATCTACTTCAGTTCTTTTACTCCAAGATGGAGGGGGTGGTGGAGTTGGCAAAATTTCCAGGGCATCGGTGTTCTTCGGCTCGCTAATGACCGGTGCTGGCGGCGCGACCGGCGAGGTATGTTGTTTTTTGGCCAGCACAGCTGGTGGAGGCGAACCAGCATCCGAAATTTTTCGTTTTTTAGGAAGAACCGGAATCCAGCTGGCATCTGAATCAACTTCGATTTCCGTTACATTATCGACGAATGATTCGCTTTTTAGCACGTTGCAGAAGAACCCATCGATGAACAGATCCTCGTAAAAGCACGATTGATTACAAACTGGACACTGCCAAGTGCTCTTGACGTCATTCATTTTGATGAACAGAGTGCCGTCGAAACACTGCAGATGGTTGCAGGTGGTGGCTCGAGTAGGCAATGTGATTAGAATTTTACCCAGAGGGCATACTAAAGATATTTTTAAAGATGTCGCAGCTATTTCGTTATCCTCATCATTCAAATTATCGATAATAGCTTTCCGAGTGATGGCCGGATCGCGTTCACCTTTCAGTTTTAATTTATCAATCAACTCGTCCGATGTGAACTTTTTCACTATGTGGATGGTGAAAGCATATAATTCTTCGTCTTCGATCGACCAGCTGACTTCTAACTTATTGACGCCGCTTTTTCGATGCACTTCAGACGTTATATTGATAGGAACGTTCATCCTTCGTAATAACATTCCTTGTCTGTTAGTCGACGGAATCGGCGGCGGTAACGTTGAATATTTATCGTTAACTTTGATACATAAAGACAGCGGTAAAGAATCACTCACTTTGGTGGTATTACCAGTTAACGTACACATTCGCATCTGAACCTGGTACGGCGGTTCTAGTCGTGATATCCAATCGGAATCCAAGGTGAATAAAGCTCCGCATTCGAACACATCGTCGTCTATTTTTTTAGGATGTAACGTCGTCACAGCGAGTAGTTCACTTTGGTATTCAAAAAATGGTAACGATTTAAATTCGATGTCTTTCAAAGCAACGGGCAGCTTCCCGAAACGATTCTGCATTCTCGCGAGTCTCGACGAACCGCATTCGTTGTCCGACGAATTACCACCGAACATTTCATTAATAAAACTAGAATTACTTTCACCATTGCGAAAAAAATCATTACTTCTACTGTTTGACCAATTATTAAGGATATGTTTACTCAAATCTCTATATTTTTCCTTGTAATTTGGATAACTCAAAGAACTGTTCGTACTTCCTTGGTCTTTATTGGTGAGATTCTGGTATAGAAGGCAGATCTTGTTGTGCAACGATGCTATTCTCTTCGACGTTATCAAACTTATAGCTTTTCTTTGCAAATCTTTCTTCTTTTTACCAAACTTAATCGGTTCCCCAGCGAATGCCAGCAATGATTGTAGTTCGGAGATCCTAAACTGCATCACCATTTGTTTTAAACTGTCTCTTGAAGCCATCGCCATGACGAAAACTTTTCAAGTATCAGCATATATCGTAAATTCTGTAAACAGAACAGTACAAGATGTTATATTACCGCAATCCTGATGCAATTTTATCTTCAACTGGTGTTGTTTTATGGATCATATTAAACTATCTTCCGAGTTCCGAAGAAACGATCCACGACGAGTAGTGAAAAACATTTGAAACTGACCTGAAATCTAACATTTGGAACATTCCTTAAAGCATACTAAAAATAATTCTTAAGTTGACAAAACGACGAAATTTGACAATTTTCTTGATTGATCACATCAAATGGAAGAAATCGTATTTCGATTCGATGGTGGATAGTCATAGGTGATAAAATTTGAAATATAGAAACAAAATTTTCAAGCACAAATTTCATGAAATGCGAAAAGTGAAAATCTCTTTAAGGTGAAAAAAAGAAGCGGCCAATTTCTCGTAATACAGCTACACCTTAAACTGTAAAATATCTGATCGCATATCTAGCTTTCTCGCATATTACCAATATACACTCCATTAGGGCCAAAACGTTGCCAAACGTGCGGGTGTGCGCGCCTACGTATACGCGCGTACGCATGGGGGGGTAGCTTTCAGCTGTTTAGCACGTTGAATACGCTGCGAATAACCAAATCGCCAACCGAACCGGCTGGCTGCTGGACAGAATCGTCGCTCTCGATGCGAGAGGTCTCGAGTTCGAATCCGTCGAGCGCCCAATTTTTTTCGAATTTTTTTTGTTCAAATTTTACAAGTTTTTTTTCTTTTGCAATTCCGAAACTATTATTTATTTTTAATTGCAATTTTCTCTCATTTTTATGCATTATATTCGCATTTTGAGTGATGCAAATTACAAAATAAAAATAAATTTCGACTCGTACGCGGTTGGGGCGGCGCGGGAGGGCACCAGGGATGAACCTCCCGAGCTAAGCGAGGGAGGTTCATCCCTGGTGCCCTCCCGCGCCGCCCCAACCGCGTACGAGTCGAAATTTATTTTTATTTTGTAATTTAAGCTCGGGAGGTTCATCCCTGGTGCCCTCCCGCGCCGCCCCAACCGCGTACGAGTCGAAATTTATTTTTATTTCGTAATTTAAGCTCGGGAGGTTCATCCCTGGTGCCCTCCCGCGCCGCCCCAACCGCGTACGAGTCGAAATTTATTTTTATTTCGTAATTTAAGCTCGGGAGGTTCATCCCTGGTGCCCTCCCGCGCCGCCCCAACCGCGTACGAGTCGAAATTTATTTTTATTTCGTAATTTAAGCTCGGAAAGTTCATCCCCGATGTCGCACCCTCAGTGCAATAACAACACATCTCAAAAAAAGTAAAAACAACACATCTCAAAAAAATTGAAAATTTCTTGGTTCTTTACACGTTGAAAACAAATTTATATTTAATTTTTTTGTGAAGATCCATTGTAATTTTTCACGTACTTTCCAATGACGGCGACAGATTTTTACAATACATGCTATTTTTGATAGTTTTTTGAGATGTGTTGTTTTTGAATTCACGATTTTTAATTTTGAGATGTGTTGTTATTGCACTGGAGGTGCGATGTGCTCTCCTGAAATCCGCACCGCCACGATCGGATATGTGTGGCAACAAGGCATTTTGGCCCTAACGCCGTGTACCTTGGAAATATGCATTTTTCTCGAGATTAGTACTGGTAAAAATTGATGATTTTGCAATCCAAATTCCAACAACAACAAACAATGAAAATGGAGATGGAAAATTAATTCGAGTTCGAAATTAGTTCAATTCATGACATTTCGTTTAATTTTTTGTAACTTTACATAATTTATTAATAATAATAATAATTGGACAGTTTTCCATTAATCGTGACATAACTAGTGTTGAAGTGATCTTTTGTTAATGCGCGGAGGATTTTCATATTCAGTCGCATTCAATCGATAGGTTTTCAAATTCACCGGCAAGTGAACTCTGACCATCTCAAGTAAAAAACGAACTCAATACTCTAAAAATAAGCAATAACTGTAGTTTTGTTTTCAGGACTTAGTACTAATGAAGCTGTGCAGTTATATTTCACGTTTGTAATCATCAAAGTGGGTATATTGATCTACTGCCGGAGATGGCTTTACCTCAGAACTATCGACAGATAACTCCTTCACCGGGGCCGTTGAACCGTGAGTGAAATTCAAAAACATCCTTCTAATTTTTATTTTGTGTATTATTTTGAGTGATAATTAACTCCTTGCTATTGCTGAATGTTGGCTTAATTATGGAGAGTTTGGGAACGAGTGATTTAGTTGATTTTTGCTAGTTTGGACGTTTTATCAATTGTGTTTACAATTCAACGTAGATTGCAGAGCCGATAAAAAAAAATTGAAAAAATTCTCGATTTTATTACGTACAAATTGATAATCAATGCTTGAGAATATTTCTTGCTTATGCTTGAGTTTTGTTTTATTTTGTGACTTGAATTTTGTAATTTTTTAGAAACGCATTATGCAGGCCCTTCTTCATCGTTCAACATTTTGAAAGGTGAGCTACTTTTTAGTTTGCACTTTTCACGCTGTTGGTTGAAGGGCTTCATTAGGTTATACTACTAACAATACATGAATACTAAAGCACTTGCAAATAGATAAAATAGTTTCACTTCAATGAATACAAATACGTTAACGAACAAATATCTTTAGTATATCTCATCGTCCATCAATATTTCGCTTTGAAAATTTGTAAGTGCTTTAGAATTATGCTTTTAAAATGTGTTCAAATTACCCAAGTACTTAGGACAATTTTCCAATTTTGGTGGTGCTTGATTCACTTGCTAACTCGGTTCCAAGTACATTGCTTTTTTACTTTGCTTTGCTGTTGTCTGTCGGTGATCATTTGAAAAAATCGTTCACATTGCTCAGTATTTTTATGTTTAATCTACTTATTAAATGCATTTTTCAGAGCGTTTAAGAGCGAGTGGAGGAGCAGGATCCGGGTCATCGGTGAGTCTATATCCATATTTGAATCATTATCTATTTTTTATTTTTATAGGGGCGAAAATAATAATGTGTGTATGCACTACTTTACCTTTTTTTTTTTTTGCAGAGGGAGTCTGCTAATCAGAATCCATTCGTGATTAATCCTAACAGCAATCCTTCGTTTCATCCCCAAAAAATCACCAGAAATGTAGTAAGCAGTGTTCTAATTTTGAACGTTAGACTGCCATGTAATGATCAATTTTGTTGGAAATTTTATTAAAAGAGTACGTTTGGTTATAGAGCGACGCTAAAGGCCCGAAACCTCCAAAACCACCGGAAAAACCACTCATGCCCTACATGCGGTACAGTCGTAAAATGTGGGATCAGGTGAAAACAGAAAATCCCGATGGAAAAATTTGGGAAATTGGTCGTATTATTGGTCAGATGTGGAGAGAATTGCCCGAAGAAGTTAAAACTGAATATTGTGAAGAATACGAAGCTGAAAAGGTAGTTATTGTTCGACAATTTTGTTGTATTAATGATGTTTTGCTTCCTGGCATTGATTTGTATTTATAAAATCATCTTTCTTTATCGTTACAAAATGTTTGTTTTACAGTTGGAGTATGAAAAAAAAATGAAAATTTATGAAAATTCTCCTGCATATTTGGCGTATTTGGCAACCAAAACAAAAGGAAAATTGAAAGATGGTACGTGAATTTGATCTGGAAACCCGATATTTTTACGATTACTTATTTTGTTAGAAATATGTCAAGTCTAAAGTTTTTTTTTTTTTTTTGGTTCAAGACGAAAAAGACAGTCATGATCGTTCATCTGCTAGTGGAAAGCAGTCAGCAGCTGATCGTAGAATTGATATTCAGCCAGCGGAAGACGAAGAAGGTGATTATCGAAAGAGTCTATTCCAATTTTTTTCGAACAAACGACAAATTTTAACTATTTTTTTTCATAATTTTGTTTTGTTGAAAAAAAAAATGTGTTTCAGATATGGACGACGGTCTAAGTGCCAAGCATATAGCTTATACGAGATATACGCGTAATCATAGGTTGATAAGCGAAATATTTTCGGATTCGGTGGTTCCAGATGTACGATCTGTGGTCACTACAACGCGAATGCAGGTTTTAAAACGTCAAGTTCAAAGTTTGACCATGCATCAGGTATATTTTTTTCAATAAAACTTTCAACAACGCGACGTGAAATTTTATTCATTATTTCGACGCGTTTCTATTTTTACAGAAAAAGTTGGAAGGAGAGCTGCAAATGATTGAGGATAAATTTGAAGTTAAGAAACGGAAATTCATGGAAAATAGTGAAACTTTCAACGCTGAATTGAAAAAGGTAAATTATTTGCTCTGTATGTCGTACTTTTTGAATTATTTTTTTCGCAAATGGTTACTTAACTGCTGTTACTTTTTTGTATATTCGATTAGCAATGCGAAAAACAAATCGACGAAGAAATGATCGAAAAAATGATTCAACAGCAATTGGAAATCTTACGCAAAGATCGCACTCGCGAGCAAAATCCATTACCCCCAACTCCTCCGGCAGCCGTAAATAGCAATGAAGAACAATTTCCGTCTCAAACTGCGGCTAGTACATCAGCGGTTCAAACAACCGTCGCTGCCAATGGTACAAATGGCGATACTCCTGCGGATTCTGCCCCGGCTGAAACACCAGTGGCTACACCGCCGCCATCAGCAACGCCGGATGACCGAGTACGACGATAACTTCGTTTTAAAATTACTTTTCGTACTCACCGGCAGACTCGTTCACATGGTTACTCTTTTCAGGCGACGACAAATACCGCGGCTTCGACACCTATTCCGACCCCGCCACCAGTTCTCGAAAATAAGGAAGCGAAGTCAGCTGTTGCCGAAATTGAAACGCCTTCGGTGAGCATGGAAGTGGCTAGTTCTACAGAGAGTGCACCAGTACAGGCATCGGCTAGAATTGAACCTGCTGCTGCTATGCCGAACACGACGGCAGCGCCGCTTTCTCCTATGACGCATCCGTATCCTCCTCAACCGGCATTCCATCCGCAAGCACCGTCTCCGGGACCAATGCCGCCGCAGGCGGGTCACTCGTATGCTCCTACTGGACATAGCGGCCCACCGTACGCCAATCATCCGCACGGGCCTGTGCATGGCCAAATGCCAGCAATGCAACCGACCATCCCTCCGATGCATCCGGCTGGTCAAACACCTCCGCAACCTATGCATCCGTCGGCTATTCATCCACATCCACCGATGTCCGGTCCGCCACCTCCTCCTCAACCTCAAGCTGGATACCCGGCATCTTATCAGTATCCAGGCACAACGCAACAATTGCCACCTCGGCCTCCTCATCCGTACAATTATCCTCCTCAAGCTCCGTATCCTCAATATGCTCCACATGGGTATTATCAAAATCCATACCCTCCTTATAACGCCGCCGGACATATGCCTCCAGCCAGACCTCATGCTCATTATCCGCCTCACATGCCTCCATCTGGTATGGAACATTCACCTGCGCCCCAGGTACGTTAGCAATTCAAAGTATGCTGCGTATTACTAATAGTCAAATCAATGGTTTTCAAAACGTGTACGCGAAAAAGTAGGGAAAAAACAAAACGTATAAGTACCTAGATTTTATTGAAAAATTGTTGAAAATTGTTAGACGCTACTAAATTTGTTAAATTTAATATTTGTTCACATTTAAAAATTTTCCTTACTATTTTGATCAATTGAGAGTTCAATTCATCAATTTTTTTCCACACTCTGCGAAGAAGATTTGTGTCCACTTCGTTTGTGTTGTTTTAACAAAAATAAAGTACAGTACTCCTTCGAGATGTGCCTTCTCTGGAAATTACCCTCGAGCATTTAGCGCTTAGTTGTTTCATTTTTCATTGTTTCTGTTTAAATTCACACAATTTGTTATTTATCTCGTAACAGGGAATACCTCCCGAAGAAGGTGGCTATCCACAAGCTCCAAATATGGTACCACACCCTCCAGTTATGGATAGACCCAGTCCTTCTGGTACTGTACCTCCAACCGAAGCGGTGCCAGAGTTAAACTCTCAGCAACGTAAGTACAACTAATGTGATTTCAAATTTTACCCGCTGTCTTATTCTACGCTGGTTGTCGTTGACTTTTATTTTAGCTCCGCCAGAGGCGTCATCGGAAACCAATGCAGCTCCTGCTAACAGAGGCGAGACACCTGCGGACAAACCTGAGATAGCGCCTGCTGAATAATTTCTAACCAAGTTTTATTGAACTTTTTGACGTCGAGACTATTTTGGTTCAATTCATAAGTCGATTGGTGACGTGCTGTTGTATGGCTTTTTAATTCTTAAATTGTAATTTCATTTAGTATCTGGAAGCTATTGAAAATTGTAGGTAATTATTATTATTAAGTATAAACACATTTTTTGTACGTGAAAAACACGAATAAAAATAATTATAAATACATTTGTTTTTGAAGTGCATTTTATTTACTTTCTGTTGTATTTTTACATCAATTTTTCGATTATTTCAGAACAATGTAACGCAATTTTTGTAAAATTGAATAATCTAACTACATTATTTTGAACCCTCAGAATTATAGTCTTGCGTATCAATCAAATGTGCATACAATTAATTCTTTTCTTGAAAAAAGATACCGAAAATAGCCGAAAATGAGTATTAAATTTGTCGAGTTAATTGATAATGTTTATGGTTCTAAATTTTTCGCCTGGGGATCACATAGATCTCCATATCTGTAATCCTAAGTATTGAGTTGACACTTCTTATGGACCTTTTAGAAGGAGAATCAGGGAAGAAAACTCAAAAATCAGTTTTTTACTCTAAAGGGTAATTTCTATATCTACCCAGGTCATATATCAATTTGTCTTCGCGTGATTCAAATTTACCGGTAATGAAAAAAATATGAATGGTGAATGGTCTGAATGCATCCTGAAGATTTTTTTTTATTTTCTGCTGTGAAATTTTTCCACCCCTTCGTATGGTACTGAATGCATTTTCGGCGGCGTTAATAAAATTGCATAACCAGTTTGCCGTAAATAAAATTCTTCCTAACTCCAGATGCCTCTTTTCGTTTTCTCAGTTTTCTGTCTTCTTGATCCTATTTCAGGTCATGCAATTTCGTGACCGCTGTCCATCGTCCATCTGTACATCAATCAATTGACATAATTAATTATAATTCTCCGACTTCTGACCTATGCCTTTATCCCTTCTTGTTCTTTTAGAAAAATAAGTTTACTTCATCAGCCTATCAGCCACGCAGGGGTTTGACAATTTGCAAACAAAAAAAAAGCTGAGAAAATGAAAAATTTTGAAAGAATTGTAAAAATTCGAACCCTTTGTTGAACTAAATTATGAAGTAAAAGAGGTTTGGAAAATTAATTTTTTTGCTCGGAAAAATTTCAGAAAAAATCGATGTATAAGAATGCAAAATAAATGCAATGTACCACACGAAATGAAAATTCGCTTTCCACAAGGAGAAAATAGTCTCGAGTTTTGCTGCCTATGACCAATCAGAGTTCAATATTAAAATGCACCACATGAAAATAAATTGTCTTTCACGTGAGTAAATTTAGACTCGCGTCCGATAAAATTTTATGGGAAATTTGTGATTTGTGTTCAGTAAAACAGATGTTGGATGTTTTGTTTTGCTTCGATAAGTCGAGAAATCGTCATAAAATTCATTAAACAGTCGTTCCGTGTTTCAAAATGATTATTTGAAATCGACCCGTTCGAACCAGCGATAAATTAATTACTTCGTTGTGTAATTATCAATGTTCTTCGACAATTTTCGTTATCAGTGATTGTGAATTTTTTCGATTAAAATTTCGCTCTTAATCAATGGATACATTAAGGTAAATGAAACTATTCTTGATTTTCCATTTTTCATTTCGTATTCGTACTCTCAAACCTGTACCTTTCTCTTTAGACAAAGTGAAACCCCAATTTTCGTCATTAGTGAATCATACTGATAAAAATGTCGAACTGATTAGATTGTATACTTTTTCAACGATTCAAATCATTTTACTAACTGAAAATTTGTAATAATATTTACAGAATATATATAATAACATGGAACGTTGCCACTCGTTCTCCAGACGAAAATATGCTGGATTTGTTGGAAATTAAAAAGTTCAAAAATAAAGACAGTCTTCCAGATTTCTACATTATTGGGTAAGGATTTCGAAACAAAATACAATAATGGTATGGTACTGCTTGAATTGAATTATGAATTCAAATTTCAGATTACAAGAGGTAAAATCACAGCCTCAGAATTTTGTAATGGACGCGTTCTTCAATGATCCGTGGACTAATGCTTTCAAGTAAGTTGAGAAATTCGTCGATATTTGTGACGTTGATTCGACCTATTTTATTCTTTCTTCTGCTTTGTAAACAAAGTAAAAGTGAATGGCACATTGGTGCTATCTTCTATTCAACGAATGCGCTGTTTTAAATCGACAGTTAATTTAATTTTTCTCTTCATAGAACAGCATTAGCACCTTACGATTATGTGAAGATAAAGACTAGCAGATTAGTTGGCTTACTTCTGAATATATTTTGTTTAAGAAAACACGTAGTTCATTTGAGAGATATTTATACTGAACAGACCAGAACTGGTTTGATGGGATTCTGGGTAAGAATTTTTTTTCCAAGCTCCAATTATCAATTTTTTTTAACTCTAATTTGGCAAAATTTTGATTTAAAGGGTAATAAAGGAGCGGTAACAACTCGTCTTCAGATTTACGGCTGTTCGGTGTGTTTTGTGAATTGTCATCTAGCACCTCATGACAATTTTGTCAAGGAACGAATAGACGATTATAATACTATTCTGCAAGGACAAAAATTCACGGTTAAGGACACAACTACAATATTGTTTCACGAGTGAGTAATTAACTAGTCGCAAGGTTACGTGGAAAAAATTTAACAACGCTTATTATTATTACAGTTATGTTTTTTGGTTTGGAGATTTGAATTTTCGATTGAATGATGAAATCAATTTACCTGCTAATGTGATAATTAAAAAAATCGAAAGTAACCAAATAGCATCTTTATTGGATTACGATCAGCTGAAACAAGTTATGTCCAGCGGAGAAGCTTTTAGCGAATTGATCGAGAATGAGCCAACATTTCAACCAACGTATAAGTACAATTTTCACTCCCAAGTTTACGATCCAAAGTTGGTGTTTTTCTTGAGTAATTTTCCACTTGTGTACTTCGGTGATTAATTTTCATTCTCGTTGCAGACGAAGACCCGCGTGGACTGATAGGATTCTCTATAGAGTGAATAAATTCGCGTACGAAAATATCACACTCGATGTTAAGCAAATAAGCTACAAAAGTTTCGATCAGTATTCACTTAGCGATCATAAACCGGTTGCTAGCGAAATTACGATGAAGGTAAATTTACCTGTCGGACGATTATTGTAATAAAGTATTATGATTATTGCGTTAGAGCCGAAAACTTGTTTTAATTAACTTTAAAAACTCGTTTGATCAATTTTCGCGTTACAATTACAATGTTCGACTTGCTAAGTCATTTTTAGAGTGTAAATTTTATACAGCTACTGATGTTACTGAAAGAATCTATGTTTCAGGTATTCAGTAATTATACAGAAAGACAAGTTGAACTTAAGCCGGTAGATACCTGGGTAATTGATAGTGAAAACAAAGCCATGGTAACAATGGAAACAGATGTCGTTCCGTCCGATTGGGATTGGATAGGTGTATATAAGGTAACATCTAATAAAATTCATGGATTAAATTTATTCTCTTGAAGAAACTTTTACAGTCCATCATCGTCGATTGAGCTGATATTTAGTTTTTTCATAAAATTTTTCGTATTCAAATTTTCGATAATTTTTTTTGTAGGTTCCATGTTCTCAAACTCATCATTTTGAGAAAAGGCTCAACTGGAAAAATATTTTTTTTAAATTGTGGGCCGACAAAATTGAGAATTGGCGAAAAATTGAAAAAAATTATAATTCAAAATTCAAAACTCTAAATTGAACTAAACAAATTTTTCATAAAAATTTTGAATCATTCAAAATTTGACATTTTTAAAGAAAATTTAATTTAGACTTTGAAAAAAACGAGAGCTGCATACAAAACAAAATCGTTCTCTTCCTGAGTATAAATTAACTAGTGTCTTCAACGAGCAATTCAATGCACTGCAGAAAAGTATACTTTTGCTGGAGGGTCCATAATATATTAGCTAGAAAATATGTATGTATCATCTGTAATAGATTTGGCGGGTCGATTCGAAAAATCAATTTCTGCAGCTTTCAAAATTTAATTCTACATAAGGTGTGGGTAACCTACTCTCTCAGTGAACCAAATTTCGGCTCAATCGGCATGAACTGGTTGCGAAGGTGCTCTTCACTGAAAGACCTTTACCTAATTTGAATTTTTATCAAATGCAGGATAATTTCACTGGCTTGGATGAATACGTAACCTATGTATTTTTACCAATTGGTAATAATGAGAATCCTTCCAGCGGCACTACGTGTGAAGGGGAACCCGTCGTATCTAGCAGCTCTGCCATCAATCACCCCTGCACATCATATGTAGTTACCTTTCCAGATACAGCTATCCGGTCTCCTGGAAACTATAGACTGTTATATTTCACCAAAAATTCTGATAGTATTTTAGGTATGTCGGAATGTTTTACTGTCGAAGAGATCCCTGGTGCTAGGGTACCTATGGATTGGTGACAAAAGCCTTACGTAGGTGTACGAGAATATAAATTTTAGTACATCTACTCAATCTCTAATTAGGATTCCTATCTCTATCTATTTTTATGGTGAAATGAAGGTTTCTTAATCATATTTGTCAGGTCTTCATCACATCTGCGATTTCACTTGTATTTATCAGCTTTTAAAATTTATCTGTAAAAAGCAACCTTTTTTCAGTTTTTCTTCTTTTTTAAACCGATAATAATGCAGATTGTGAGAATTTTTTTCACGTTGTTTTTCAGGGATTTAATGAATTCTACATTTCCATATCGATTATTTTTCTACAATTTAGACAACCGTATTCGGTGCTAGATAAAATGGTGTTTGGATTTGGGTGTGTTTTAAATGTCTCTAGAGACGTTGACCAACCATTACTCAATATTCGTGCAATAGGAAGGTTTCGATCGTACTTCCTATTTTTTGATTTTTCGAATTGTTTTTGGAATTATGTGCTGAGAACAATTCAGTATAGTCATAGATCCTTGCTGATTAATTTACGTACTTTTATGATGTAAATTTTCAACGTGTGTTACCGAGTTCCCTCAAATGATATCAATATTAAAAAAGATACATTTTTTTGTACGTGTATTTAGAGAAAAATATTTTCATTCTTACAAGTACAAATACATTCCACTCAAGTGCAAACTATCCCATCCTTCTTATAACGTTACCTAAATAAACTTTAGATACCTAATTTTTCTGTAATTGTATAGTTAGGTACAGTTTGCACTCAATACTTACTGTTTTTCAGTTCCTGTTTTGAAAATTTTTTAAGGGTATTGATGTGTTATTTTTTTGAAATATTTTTCTATTGGAATGAGCCTTAAGTCAATGGAATGAGCATATCGGGCTGTTGATGGTATTTTTCAATTGGGTTTTAACAACTTATTTATGCTGCGATTTCGCTTTTTATTAATAATTTTACGCATGTTTAGCTAGGTATCGACTGTTATGAATACTCGTTTTTTTTTTAAAATCATATTTTTGTTATGGTTGTTTTATTCTATTGTTATTTTTGTTATTGTTGCGTTTGGATTTTGTGTTGTATGTACGTTTGTAAATATATTTCGATCATCCGGGAACAGTTTTTATTGATTTGGCTCTGCTTTCCGCCTACATTGTAATATGTCTTCATTTCTTATGCTATAAAATTAGTCATCCATTATCACCATTTCATTATAATGTAAATGGTACGTGTATTGGATTGGTGAAAGATAATAGGGCGGGCATTCTTATTTAATCATTATGATGATTCTGATATAATAGCTCATTTTGTCCTCGTACATAATTTTAATATGAGAATTTTTGGGCAGCGAATTGAGAAGACAATTAATTTATTCTTATTTACACTTGAACATAATGACTTCGTTAATTTGCTGATAAGTTTCTATGGTGAGAATCACTAAAAATTTCGTAAAACTGATATAAAATTTAACATAACAGTAAAATCTCTCTATTACGAATGAATAAAAAATTTGAAAATGAGTGCCAAAGTGGCACGACGATATTGTCAAATTGATGTTCCAAGGGCGGTTACGTTCCTACTGAAAAAATGACTCACCGGAGGGGTAAAGGGAAATATCGAAAGTTCACTTTCCTGCTTTCGTGAATGGGAACAAATTCATCTGACTCATCGTAAGCTCGGCTTGGTTCGTCGTTCGAATAAAATCGTTCATTCTGAAGAATTATTTATTTTGTAAAAATACACTAGTTTTATCAATACACTGACTTGAACTTTTGTCAAAAATTGATAAGGAAGAAGTTGATTTTTCTAAAAAAAAACCTAATCGCTCGGTTCTGTTTTTTCTCGATGAGTGCATTAATCATTGATTGTTGAAATTTGAAGTGAAACGTCATAGAATTTGTCAACTGATGCGCGCCTTATCTTCTATTTAATGATTTGAAATTTCGTTTTTAATCTAATCGTCAGTGTAAATTGATTGCAAATATGCCTCGAAGCGCTTCGAGAAAAAGTCTTCTAAGCACCGATGAAATCGCCGAACAGTATCCTTTGCATACACTCGTGTGGTGTAATAATGCCGAAGCTTTGCATGATAAGCTCACCGAAAACAAGGTAATACTTTATGATTCGTAAGACATCTGGGGCAATGATTGCTCACTTGTAGTTTTTTGATATTGCAGGAAGATATTGAGAAAAAAGATCCTCGTGGCAGAACTGCTCTGATGCTGGCGATTACATTGAATCATTTTGATTCAGCACTTGTTTTACTGGAACATGGGGCCAATGCTAATACAGAAACAAACGGCTGGTCGGGTATGTCATCCCGTCATCTGTCATTTCACTTCTAATTACTATCGTAAAAATTTGTACTAATTTGTACTTTATTACGTTACAATAGCTGTTCAAGAAGCTACGGTGACAGGGAACAGAGAATTAATCAAACTCATTATAGAAAGGCGCAATTATCAGCGGAAATGTAACCAATTTGGAGGCATTCCACAGCTTTTATTGAAACTGAAAGAAGCTCCTGATTTCTACGTCGAAATGAAATGGGAATTCACAAGTTGGAGTAAGTTATCAAATTATCGTCGAATTTTGAATTGGCTCAGTTTTGTTCGTGATTATAAAACGTTGTAATTCAATTTATAAAGTGCCACTGGTAACCAGAATGTGTCCAAGTGATACGTACAGAGTTTTCAAACAAGGTTCAAAAGTTCGAATTGATTCGACATTGATGGGCTTTGAAGAACTTAAATGGTTGAGAGGCAATTCTAGTCTAATCTTTCAAGCCAATGGTAGGTTTCGACGTCCTAAAAATTCCTGTAAGTATTGCTTGAAATTAGATTTTTTATAAATTATGAAATTTTTTGCAGATAATTTCGGAACGATGATTGAACTAGATCACAATACTCAAAAAGTGTATTACGATAGACGTTCGTTTGCTGCACCTGAAGATGTGTCTCAAGTTAAGGATGGCTCAGAAACGTTGAAAGCTCGAGTTAGCAATCCTATCGTTTCATCGTACATTGATACCGAAAAAATAAGTTTCGAAAGGTGAAAAAAAATAGATTGTTTAAAAGTTTTGATGAGCTGTTACAGTTTTATTATTCTAAATGTATCATTATTTAGGAGTAAAAGTGGTGTTTGGGGATGGAGACAGGATAAAACCGAAACAATCAATGGCTACCCTTGTAAAGTATTCAGTGCCAGTAATGTAGAATTAATTACCAGAACAAGAATGGAACATTTGCAACCCGAAGATAAAGAGAAGTTTCGAAATAATGGAAATGTTTTGCAAAATATTCTGGGTTTCGGTGAAAGAGAAGACGAAGCGCATCAAGAAAGCCAGGTTAGTGATTAAAATGTTATCAAAACTTGAACGTTTTTATCGATAATGGCTTTCTACAAATTTATATATGTAATCTTATCGATCTTCAGCGCTCAGATAATCCAGAAACAGGAGGAAATGTCACTTTGCACGAATATTTTACCGAAGGATATGATTTACAAGGGAGAGATATCGGCGTCCCGAGAGATCTTTCGACCAAAATACGAAAATTCAAAGTAAATTATTCTTTGTTTAATTTATTTTTTGTTTTTTTTTTATTGCGTGTACTTATGGTAACTTTCTAATCTACAGGCTAACTTGTGGTTATGCAAAGATTACCCTTTAAGCTTACAAGAACAGATAATGCCAATTGTTGATCTTATGGCTACTTCCAGCTCCAACTTTGCTAAATTGAAAGACTTCATAGAAATGCAGCTTCCTGCCGGGTTCCCCGTAAAAATTGGTTCGTAGCGTTATTCCTCGTTTTATCGACATCTTTTTGAGATTTTTTTCCAATTGATGGTTTAATATTGTTTTAGAAATTCCTTTATTTCACGTTCTCAATGCCAGCGTAACTTTCGATAATATATTCGCTGCCGAAAAGCCAGTTGCTGGGGTAACCATGATTCGTGATGAAGAACGTCTCATGTGCGATATTGATGAGAGTCTTTTTGAACCTCCTTCCCATTATACTTTTATTGGTGAGTAAATAAAACTGTATAGACTTGAGAAAGAAACGAAAATTAATTTCTCTCCCATTTCTGTAATTTTTCAGACCTTAGAAAACGCAGCTTAGAAGAGGAGGATGATTTACTTCAGTATGCGCTACAAAACAGCTTCATCGGTGATACTGAATACGACCGAGATCAAGTAAATCTACTATTTATTATCTATTTTTTGGAGGGGAGTTTGAGTAACATGAGGACATGATGAATGAGGTCTTCAAACTAACTTTTTTGAATTCCTTGTAAAATTTCACCTTTTCATCGGTTCTTTCTAGAAACTGTTGATATGTATAATTTTCCTTTCACATCATTGATATGATTTTTAGGTGGACGTATGGGAAGTACTACAAGCTCAAAGATCCAGATCACCGAGTATTCCAGCCGACGATGAAGAACGAGAACTTCAACGGTAAATTAAATTTTTCTCACTGATGTTGAGATATTTTCAAATGTGTGGAACCGTTGCTCATTTTTTCTACTTCCAGGGCCATCGAAGAGAGTTTACTTTTGAGTTACGGGGCTGCTGAAACGTCTACCAATGCAGTTGCTGAGCCCGCCATTCAGAGCGCAGAAGTGGTACCATTCAATAACGAAGACAAAGAGTTATTGACAGCTCTGTCTTTATCGATTAAAGAACAGACCGAACACGAGAAAAATTTAAAATTGGAGGAAGAAATGTTACAGCAAGCTTTACGAATTTCGATAAATGATAAATAAAATGGACTAAAATCGTTTCGATTAGTGTGTCTTCGGAAATTGTTTGTATCATCACTATAGATAGTTCAAATTACCAATTCATCATAATTTTCATTTATTTATTCATTATTTTTTTTAGTGAATATTAATTTTTAATGAAATATTGTTCAATGTTAATACGAGTTTTTTTTTGTCACGTTTAACTTGATTTCTTCATGTACCTAAATTATATGTTATAATTTCTCCGCTTCTGATGAAAAGAACATGAAAAGTGGCAATGTGATTATAATTTTATTTAGTTGATTACTTTTTTGTTTTGTTTTTTGTTTTAATTTCTTTTTCAAGTTTTAATATTGTAACGATTTTGAAATGTTGTCCTATTTTTATTTATTGTTTTTGTTATTTATTTTAATTGAAATTCTTTTTTCAAATTTTATATCATAAAAATGCTCTTCTCTGTTCGTCAGTTTTTACGTTTCAGTTCTAAATTCCGTTTTACTCTAGGGTGACTATAGTTCTTCACGTATTAGATTTATTCATTTTGTGATTATTTCCGTAAAATCATGAAAATTTGTATAGTGTTGAAATTGAAGTATTTTATAAAGGTCACAAATTCGAAAAAAATAATAATACGAGTACATTATTATATTAGTTCGTATGAATATTATATTATTGTTCCTATGTATATTAGTGATTTTTAGATGTGATGTCATAATTTTTTTTAAAAAATTTCTTATAAATTCGTTGTAACGTAAACTTTGTATAAGCTTGAAACTTTCTTCCCGCTGTCATAGTTGCTTCCATTAATTTCATCTTAACACAAGTCACTCGATGGATTTTTCATTACCATCATTACCTATGTGTAACAGTAAAATAGCAAATTATACAATCGTATTGTAGATGTGTTGTTTCTTTCTGCGTATTTTTTGCATTTGTTGAACGACTTTCTTGGTGTATTCGATGTTACGAATGATGCATAATTTAAAACTGGAAGAAAGTTTATAAATTACGCCACTAATAATAGAATTTTTAATTCATCAACTGAAATGTTTTTAGTCAGCTACAGAGAAAACTGATTGACAGGCCTTTTGCCAAATTGTTGTTCTTTCTCAGCATTAAAAATTCAAAGCAATGACATTGTGTTGTGTAACGATAACGCCAAAACCTACGATTCTTTCCATTATGAATTTAAATTTTAGCACAACAGTAAACTGGCATGTATTCGTTTTCCAGATTCGTTTTTGTGTTGTGTAAGTGCTTGGGCGTAGCGCCGGTAAAGTTTGTTAAAGGGCAATACGTCTTCAGCTATATCAATTTCATTTACAACGTGGTATTTTTAACCTTTCTAATATGCGTTGGACTCCACGCTTTGCTATCCGATTACAAAAGCACTTTTCGAGGAAAATCAGTCAGAATGAAAACTAGAACAGCCATCGTTGTAACATTTTTGGAACTATTCTTAAGCATGATTGTCATCGCTAGTGGAATTTTGGGCTCCGCTGTAAATTACAAAAAAATCCACGAGATTGCTTCGGTATTGAAACGTGTCGATGAAGAATTACGAACAAAATGGAATTTTAGAAAATTTACTTTCATTCTTTGTGGCATACTAATTCATCACGTTTTATTAATATACGTCGATACATATTTCTGGTTCAGTCTGACACCAGATTCATGGTCATATGCTGTCTGCTACGCGTATATTTTCGTCGAAATAGCTATAGAAGCTCAATTTGCTCTGATGGCTTGGGGAATTAAATGTAGATTTCAAAAAATCAATGATAGTTTGGCTGAAAATCTAGCGTATAAATACTTTACCAAACATAAAAGGCCTTTTCGTCTGAAACAGCATTTTTTATCCTTTGAAATGTTCCAAGAGCTTCACTGGTCACTCTGCGAAGCGATTCAAATAGTGAATAATGCATTCGGCTGGCAATTGCTGACTTCTGTATTATGTATTTGCGTGCATATAATCGTGACGCCTTATTTTTTACTGTTGGATTTATTCTATCCTGCTGCCTATGGATCTGCTGATATTGGATTTTTGATATTACAAGTGGTGTGGATTATTACCCATCATATACATTTATTGTTGATTGTTATACCTGCTTCAGAGACTACGGTGCAGGTATGTTTCGTTAAACGAAAAAAATAATTTTTAGTTATAAATCAAAAATCAATTTTATTTTAGGCGAAGAAAGCTTCGATAATTTTGAGCGAAAATTTGAATTGCCTGGTACCCACAGCTGATATTTTGAAGGTAAATGGGTATCCCAATTGGTCTGCCTGAATTTGTAACTCAATATTTTTTCGTTTTTCAAAACTAATTCCGTATTAATTCCGACAGTTGGAATCATTTGTTCTGCAATTGAAAAAACAGTCGGTGAAATTTTCTGCCTGCGGATTATTCTATTTACAGCGACCTGTCATCACATCGGTAAACATTTTTACCTGTTCAATTTAAATTTAAAATCGAAATGAAATAAGTAATTATTTTAATTTTTCCAGCTTATCGGTTCAGTGGTAACTTACTTGGTGATTCTCATACAATTTCAAAATTCAGACAAAGTGTATCATTAGCAGATGAAATCAGAAAGACAGATTTATAAAAGAAAACCTATAATAACCAACAAAAATTCAAAACATCATGAAACTAAATGTGGAAACGATACTGTTTTCTCAAGCCAGCTTGCTAGTTGTAATAAATCAGCATCTTCGAAATTTCTTCCAATGATTTGAAGACTTATTGGTAATCCATCTTTTGATAATTGTATTGGGATCGATATCGCAGGGCCACCTTTTAAAAGAAAATGTTCACAATAATATACAATTCTAAACGTAATAAAATTGAAGCATATTTTCCTACCAGCCATATTTATAGCTTGAGTACAATAATCTTGCACAGCACATTGACTTCTATTATCTAATTTAGTGAAATCACTTAATAAAGGAGCGGTAGATAGTGTGGTGGGAGTGAGAAGAAAATGAAATCCGGAGTTCCATACGTTTTTGAAGTCATCTGCTATAAGTCTTCTCACTTTCATCGCCTTGACGAAATATTTTTCATAATTTCTATCGAAAAATATTAAAAATAGAGTTAAATGACACCAGAGTATTTAATAAAATATAAAAATTTGTTCGTATTCGTACTTTTTTAGAAGAAAATAATTTCCAGCTAAAATTCTTGAACGTACTACAGAGCCAAAACCTTCACATCTAGATTCAGCTATCATTTGATCAGTAGATATACGAGCTTGAGATCGGTGCCCAAATAATAAACCAGAATATCGAGACATGTTGCTGGCCACTTCACAAGCGTTCAGTATCGAATACGTAACGATGGAAAGTTCGGTGTGAGGCATCGATACCTAAATTTTAAAATTTATTTCAGATTTAATCACTTTGTCAATTAATTAAATAAATAAATAAACATTCGTATTTTATATACCTCTTGCACCGAAGCACCAGAATTTCTGAGCATATTAGCAGTATATTTCCAAGCTTCGAGAATTTCAGGAGTAATGGCAGAATTTTCGTATTCTTTTGGAATACCTATTTTAATATTTTTAATTTCAAATTCGTCACTTATACGAGCAACTTTAGGGTGTTCTTCGATTGTAGTCGAATCAAAATCATCAGGTCCGCTAATAACATCTTTAGAAACATGACAGAATTACGACCCAGAACAATAGAAAAATTTCTCGACATTTTTTAAATATTCAAAATCTTACTAAAAACATCAGCTGTGTCGTTCACAGTACGAGCTAAAATTCCTGGTACGTCCATTGAATTGACTAGAGGTATAAGTCCATTTCTCGAAACTACTCCATAAGTTGGTTTAAATCCAATAACTCCACAATATGAAGCTGGATTTCGTGTAGAGCCTCCAGTATCTGATCCAAGAGCTCTATTATTTCAAATAAAAAATTGTTATTTTTCAAATTGAATTGTTTTCAAAATAAATCAAGTCATATTACTTACGCAAATACACAGCCAGTTGCAACAGCTACAGCACTTCCACCAGAACTACCACCAACTATTCTCCAATCTGTGAAATTTTCAATATTTTGAATATTTTCAATATCATATTGTAAAGGAGATCCCCAAATATTTTTCGTGGCTCCGTGGATAGAATCAGTTGTTCCAGAACTGCATTTAGAAGAAAAAAAATACATAAACCAACTGTCATCTAATATAATGATTTAGAAAAACCTCGACTTGAGATGTTCATTACCCCATAGCGAATTCGTCTAAATTCGTTTTACCCAATATAACAGCGCCGGCTTCTTTTAATCTATGAATTACAGTAGCATCATAAGGAGCGATGAAATTTTGTAGCATTTTAGAGGAGCAAGTAGTCTTGACATTTTTCATACAAAAATTATCCTTCACTGCGATAGGAAGTCCATCTAGATTACTTTTTCGTTTGCCTGAAAAATGGGAAAAAATGATATTAATTTTATTATTATCATAATGAATCATGTATTGTACTTACCACTTACCCTGCAATATGCGTTCTTCACTTTCGGCTGATTTTTCCAGAGCATTTTCTTTTAATACAGTAACAAAAGCATTTAATGCAGAAGTTTGTTTGATTCGTTCTATACTGTGCCGGCAATGATCGATGGAGCTGTCGAGTATGGTTTTTGAAACGAATGCCATTATGATGATTTTTATAAGAGTTTAGGAGGCTATTAAACACTCAAAATCATCAAATGATAAAAGAATTAAAATTAGGATAACTAATGCCAGTAAATTATTCCTAAAAAAACAATTTTACTGTACAAGTCTGAATTAAATTTCGGCGATTTTCATCGAAAAAAATATAATTTATTTTTGAATTTTGAATAAAAAAAAAAATATATCAAGAATTTATTTTTGATAATAGGTAGTATCTATCATGCGACGGCAATCGGCCAAAATCTTCTAAAAGCTTCAAAAATAGCGGATAGATAGCGTTACTTGTATGCTGGGTTATTTTTTCAGTTTTTTTTTAAAAAATTGAGTTTGATAAAAAATGTTCAAATTTTGGTAAACTTTCATAAAAAATGGATGAAAAAAGCTTACGAGAGGCAATTTTTATCTTAGCAGTGCTCCGTTTTCTTAAATTTTAGTTGATAATTATACCTTTCGTATGATATGACTGATTGGCTGCGCGTGCTTTCTGCTAATTAGTTCTCAACAGGCCACATTGTCTTCTTAGGTATAAAAAATCATTTTAAAAATTATTGTTTTCAATATCAGTTCCGATAATTTACCAGCAAAGCTGTGGAGAAACGTCGGAAATGCTCCAGGAACTTTATAAGTTTTCGTCATATCCGCCTGAATTAATTTATCTTTCGTTCCGGTTAATCTGCGACGTGCTTCGTATATATTGGCGGTAGCGGTAGAAGGTAGAAGAATTCGTAACAGGTTAGTGATAATAATTTACGTCTACCTAGGCAATCAGAAACAACGTACATGCGTTTCTATCTAAACCTTTGATAACAACAAAATGTAATTATGCTCTGTTTAGTTTTCTCTTTAATGGATAACCTTATGTAAACGTCAAGAGATTGCATCAGTTTTTCCAACGTCGTATTCGAAGATACCGCTTTCGGGAGCAAAAAAATCGAACACCAATACTAAAGGTAAAGATCCCTGAAACTGTAACGTAATAATTAAGCCATCTCTTCCAAATTCCAATGGGTAATATCCCATATAGACTGGTAGACTGGTAAACTCTTACCAACAGTATTTGTCTAGCAGCATACTTAGTTACTTACACGTTATGATTCGAGCTACCGCCGGTAATCCGTAATCGTAACGCATGCTCTTTTTCAAAAAAGGTGTGCACGGGCTACTTAGATCAGGAAACACGACTTGTACTTACTCAGTACCTTGCATTATAATTTTCAAGGTTTGGTGATGAGCACCCCGAACCAAATTGAAACTGCGGCGATATCTCCAACATCATTTTTGAATTTTCCAATTTTCACTTGGCTGAAAAGTACAACGTTCAAATACCAATATCCTTACAAATACAAATTAATGGAACGAAATTTGAAATCTCACAGCGAATTTCCCACACCATTTTGTCATATTCTGTCGGGAAAATATTTTGTGACAGAATGTAACCAATGTGACAAAATGCCATGCTACAGCGTGATTTTCCTATCAAAGTAAGCCTAGTTTATTGGCATGTCTTTTTAGGGAGTCATGCTACTATTTTATCTTTTTAAAATTACTTTCAGAGGTGAAACTTCACCTTTTTTTAGGGGGTGGAATCCACAAATTTGCCGACTTGAAACGTATAAAACAGGGTTTCCGGAGGGAGGGGTCTAGTCCCTCCGGCTCCGAAAATTTTTAAAAAGTAACTCCGGCTTCGGCAAAGTTGAAAAAGGTCCGGAGGGTCCCTCCAGGAGGCCCCTCTGATAGATGAAAAACTGATAATTTTTAAAAATTTTAGGGAGTTACCATGAAATTAAAAATTAAAGCTAAGAGTACTTACCATTACTTACTTCTTGAAAAACCAAAAAAAAATCATTTTTAACTGCTGTTGAAAGCAAAAAAATAACGTACAATTTTGGTGGTTTTTAGGGGAGAAAAAACTGAACGTAAACAATTAATAAAAAGCACCATCCTGCCGCTTCTATATTCAAATTATTTTAAAAAATTGACAATTATCTTCAAAAATCTGCATTGAATTTTTTAATAAAAAACTGTGATGATCTGGGTCAGTGGCGTCGGAAGCATTTTTTTTGGGTGGGTGCAAAATGAGTATAAAGATTTGGAAAATCAGACAATTTTTTGGGGAGAGGGGCAAAAATGTACCTTTTTTCACACTTTTGCCTTAAATAGTTCATATAATTGTGAGTTTATTCGTGCCCGAGCGAAGCGAGAGCGAAGTTTTGAAAAAATTAGAAATTTAAGGCCCCAAAAAACATTTTTACATTGTTTTAATGCTTCAAAAATTCTTCTCTGGTGTGATTTGGGGGAGGGGGGGTGCAAACGATACTTTGCACCCCTGTTAGAATTTTGGGGTGGTGCAATGCACCACCTGCACCCCACTTTCCGACGCCACTGATCTGGGTAACATACTCTCGCATTCATAAATTAATGAAAATTATAGAAAATCACTAAGAAACAGTCAGCATTGCAGCGTAGAAGAAAATCAGTGTAAAAATTTTCACAGAAAACAAATCTGAGAAAAAAATCGCTAGAAAATCGAAAATCAGTGAAAAATCACGAAAATGGCAATGAAATTTATGAATTTAGCTGAAAAATCAGTGAAAATTCGCTACTGTTTATCAGTGACTTTTCACTGATTCATCATAAGAGAATAAAACATTGAATCTGAAAAATTTGACAATCTAAACTAGAATGGTAGGGAAAACGATAAGAAATACGAATTATATTTCTATGAACACGTTTTGAAATTGAAAATTCAAAAGAGGAACCTCCGGAGGGAGGAGCCGGAGCGGGTCCAATGTGGTCCCTCCAGCTTCGGCTCCGGCTCCGAGATTTTTACAGAAGTCCCTCCGGCTTCGCTCCGGAATCCCTGCTATGAATTTTCCGAATTCGCTGACTCAAAGTTCTTCTCAATACATGGACAAAAACCTCGGGGTGAATATGAAAAAAAAAAAACAAAACAGAAAACTTCTTCCAAAAAATTGAATATTTTTAAAAGTTTCATTATCACCAAGTCTTTTGATTTTCATAAACGAAAAGAATGGATTTTTTCACTAGCAAATATTGAATTTTCTGGGCTGGAAAGGAAGAAAGTTTAAATTACGTATTACCTATTTTAAAAAATAATCATATAAATTTACTGAGCCCGAGCGAAGCTAGGGCGAAAAATTTTAGTAGAAAAATGCATTTGAAACTAAAATTTCTTCATTTTAATTGGTTTTTAAGAGGAGGTGATATTTCCCACCCATATCTCTTTAGTAATATTAGGTATAGGCTTCATATGCCCGAGCAAAGCGATGGCTAAGATTTGAAAAATTTTTGATTTCCAGGAAGGAAATACACAGTTCGTTTTGTAATGGTTTATTGTCGGAAAAATTTGCCAACTTTTCCAAAATTTCCCCTAAAGTTTCGCCTCTGATTATTTTATTCCATCTTTAGATGAATTTATTCCCGCTTCATAGGTCGCCAATATTGTTTCACTTTTGGGATTGAAAACAGTGTGATAAAGTGTAGTTTTATATACATAGGTACTTACATAAATTGAATAAAGTAAATGACTGTCTCTGTCATCATATCTATTGGTTTATGGCAAGTTTTGTTGTCCTAACTTTGCATGTCATTTTTATTGAAGTATATAAGCACATATTTTGTAAAATTGCATGGCAGATCACCTTCAGGGTGCCAGGGAATTCGCTTCTTCTTTGAACTCGCTAAGTTGTCCAAGAGATTTTTTATCATAAAAATGTTGAAAGAAGGGCATTTTTTTTTGTTTTAGAGTTCGAATTTACCAGTAATTAAACTAGAATTTCATTCTACTTTCTGGCAAAACCATTTAATGCATAATGATTGAAAATATGCCAGTAATAGTTGATTTGGAAACAGAAAATCAACTTTTGATTTTTTACTCCACTCCAAACACATTATTAAGTATGGCAGCTTCAGAATTGGCATTTCATTTCTGGAGTCGAGAAATATATAAAATGTTAGCAGATGAAGGTATATCTAAGCATGAGTTTAGTATCAATGATGTCTTAGAAGTATGTGTCCCAGAATCGATTATAAGCTTAGTAGATTATCATATCAAAGCAGCCAAATCTGAATTGCAACGGTGGATTACGTTTCATCAGCATCGAATTTTTGATACTTATCGTAGTGATGTGATTTTGAAATGCTTAGATTGCATAATTTGTGGAGCTGACAGTAGAATTAACTACAAAAAAACTGCGAAGAGGTTAATATCAAGTGACCAATTAAATTCTGTGGAAAAGTATAGAGTTGCTTGCGTGTATTGCTTTAAGGAGCATATTGAATGTTTATGGTCCTCAGTATCGAGTTTCGCCCAATGCTGTGATAATGGTTCAGTTCGTGGTGATATAGATGGTGTAGAAATTTCTAATTCCTCTCAATTACAAGCGGTAAATTATTGGAATAGTGTTCAAAAAAATGAAAATATTGAACGTTCGCCCCTATTTGCATCAAATGATATGCACAACCTGTCAAAATTGGAGTATTTTTGCAATGGCATGACTCAGGACCAACTGGACCAATTATCATACTACATAACAAATGAAAATCATCGTTACACAAATATTCATTTTCGAGCTTACGACTATGTTAAATTTATACTACCCAGGGTGACAATCGCTTATCAACGCAATATGCTGGAAAAGTGTCCTGCTATGATTCTTCTTATTCTTATCCAAAAAGATTATGAGTCCTGTCATAGCGCTTTACAAGTATGGCATCATGTGAAACATCACATCTCTTGTAACGAATTTGTTATACTTGTAAAGAGTTTGTGGAGGTTTTTGTTTCATAACTTTCAGATACAGGATTATTATTATCTGCCTGCGATGCTTTATGAAATATGGATTTCCGCTCCACATCGCTTGAGAAACAATATTCCAAAAAGCCAACTAGTCTACTTGTTTACCCAAATAAACATTTGCAGCAAACTGACTAATTATGGTGTAGATATCGGAATTATTTTGTCTGTATTAAGTGATTTGGAAACTCAATTTCGTCAGCAGGTGTGGCTCAATCATTGGCAAAAATTCATTTGCTTAGCAAAGGTATCAGATTTAAACAAAATAATGGAATTATGCTTAGGTAACAAGGATAGTATTTACCAATTTATAAAAGACTACATGACAAACTGTACAATATTGAAATGGGAATTTATATCATTCATCGAAGCAGGACTGCACCAGGAGTTGATGCAATATTTGAAATTTTTTTTGCCAGATGATAGCTCTGTGAAAGAAATACTGCGACAAATACTATATTTGTTGAAAAGTGATGAATATTTTTTTGTCCGCCATTTCAATTTCAATTCAAGCCAATGTATGAAGTTGAATAAAATCATTGAAACCGCCTTTCCATGCCCATATTATGCTCAGAAATTCAAAATAGATTTCATTCAAAAAAATCTTGAATTATGGACCTTGTGGTTGACCAAAGGTATCTATTTGGATGATTTTAGAAACTTGATTGATTGCCTGTTGTCTTGTGAACAAACTTGTTTAATACAAGTTAAACAGCATTTTTTTCAGTGTTGTCAAATTGTGTTGGGCGGTTTGTTTGTTAGATTCGACCAACGAGAATGGCGATCATTTTTAAAATGGTGTGCTCCCAACGAAGAAGAGCTTACAAAGTTCAAAAAGTCACTACTTTTGAATGATGTTTTAACAACCCTTTTGACTCGAGCTATCAAAGGACAGAGCTACCTACGAATGAATTACCAAAACGGCTTTTATGTTGACTATTCGAAAATATTATATCCAACGTTTTCTGCGTTAAATAATTTTTTGTTGTGGTACTTTGATAGTGAACATGCTGCGAATGAATTCAAATTGAGTATGATAGAAAATTGTGAGAATCTTGATACAATTAAAATGGCGTTGAATGAAGAATCGTTACTTATCGTTATTTACTTATTGAAGTGGTTTTTCAATAATGATTTTGAGAAGGTGATGCAATTTTATCATAAATTCAAATCAGCAAACACGCAAAAATCTAGCGAGATTGTTTTTATTCATATTTGATATCATAAGTACCTATATGCTTGTAAGCAGAGTTGGCGAAATTCCAACTCGTAATCGTATAAGAGTCACAAGAATGGCAGGAATCAGATTGAAAACTTCAATTTTAAATGCGATTTTTTTCAATTTAATGTGCTAAAATTCGGAAATAGTTTTTTTTTTGAAAAATCGCATATAGAACTGTTTGGAAGATGGAAGGGAATTGTGCTTTGTTTAATCAATCCAATACTCCAACTTCGATAATTATTCTAATCTTAAAAATCTTATTATAATACCTAAAGTACTTTGTACCTAATTTTTAAGAAGCATATTATGTACCTACCTTATGTACTTTTTTGATAAATTCCGTGATCTAAATAAATTTTTCGAAGGAGAATAGATAGCTACCTAGGTATCTGAGTATTTTCTATTCAAGTTTGTCAAATGCAATATTCAGTGACCGTTTTGTACTTGCTCATATTTTCCCAATTTGAAAAAAAAGAGTGTATTGAAACCTACATATTTTCACATACTTTTCAACTAAATGTCCATGTTACTCAAAATTTTCAGTGGCAACATAGGGGTTTGAAATTGCTTTCTGATAAAAAATTTCACGCTCTTTCCGATGGTGTAAAAGAAAATTGGTTTTAGTCAGCATTTGTTCAATTTATACGGATTTAAACGTCAAAACGCCACGATTTCCCACGACACCAAATATACCCCGACCCTTTTATGTGGGAAAATAGGGGTAAACTCCTTCCCAAAACTTTTCCTCGCTCGCCTCTCAATAGAAGTTTTTGATTTCATCAGTTTGAAAAAATTTCGTTAGGTATGGGCCATACAAAAATAACCACATTTCAACTCGTTTTCAAAAAAAGCAGTATGCCTGAGTTGACTGCAGGGACTACATTGGAATATTACTATGGTATAAGCAATAAATTCGCTCAAAACACCATAATCGTTAGAAATTAATAAATAAAGGTCGAAATAGGACACGGAGAGCAAATAATACTTCTTTTTAGCCAGAAAATAAAAATTGGCGAAAAACAACGATTTAAAGTTACAAAAAATGATGATTTAAACAGGGTTTTCGCACATTTGACCTACTTCTACCACTTGAAAAAATCTGAAAAAATTCTGAGAGGTGTAAAAAATACTTCAGAAATATAAATTTCTTTTCTGCCCATTTCATTTTTTTTTCTAGGGCAATTTGAACATTTCAAAGTCAAATTCAAGGTCATTATAGTGGTCGAAAAAATCTGAAAAAATTTCAGGGCACTCCCCTGTAGCACCGTTACCTTCACGCCAAGTTTCCAAAAAATCGGTTGAAAACTCGCGGAGATAGAATTTTTTAAAATATGCTCAGCTCGGAAATCACATATTTTGGGGCCCCTCGCCCCCCCCCCCCCCCCCCCGGGGATGAGATACAAATTCGCTCATGCGCTCTAAAATCATCATATACTAAGGCAAATCGAATGGCATAATAATTTTGCCGAATTGAATTTATATAGTCTACCAAGTTGATGGGTGCTTTCACTGTTTTAATTTTTCTGCTATGGTCGCAGTGGTTAGCCCAAGAATACTTTACTTTTTGAACACTAGTTGAAGTGTGGTTTTTATTTCTGTATGACTCCTAATAACATTTTTGAGGAGTTGACCCATCAAAAATTTCCCTCATGGAGGGAATGAGGGGAATTAGAGGGTTTACTCCAATTTCTCCACATTAAAGGGGTCGGGATAAGTTTGGTGTCATTTTCAGATATTTTGACTTAACTCGAATCTGCGATTCGTTTTTCGATCAAATGAGCGGAACTTACAAAATCGTATGTTCTCCCCAGGGATGGAAAACTGAAGAAATAATAATTCCAGTTCGAGTTCCCAGTTCCCATCTTTACAGTTCCAGTTCTAGTTCCAGTTTTTCAGTTCCAAATATCTAGCTCTCTACTTTTTTCACATAAGTAATGAGGGAAAAATGGGAAACGTTTAGAAGTAGAAGTATAAAATCTCCCCCCCCCCAAAAAAAATAAAAACAAAAGTAAATTGTTCTTTATGTGAGCCTGTTTTACGGATTCAAGTAGATTGGTGAGTGAGCGATTTTTTTTTCAAGTCCACACGTTTTTCCTGTTCCGACTTTTTTTTCCAACTTCAAAATTTTTTTGACAAGGTCTAAATTCTTTTCCAAACTTCAAATTTTTCGAAAAAATTATTTGAAATTTTTAAAAAAAATAGAGAAAAAATTGGATGGGAAACATTTTTGACTTGAAGAATTCACCTGGGCTACTTGTTTTACAAATTTGCTGTGCCGTTGAAAACATTTTGTTGAAAAATTGTAACTTTGACAAAAAATTTAAAGTTTGGAAAAGAATTCAGACCCCGTCAAAAAAAATTGAGGTTAGCAAAAAATTGAGGAAAAAATTTAGACCTCGTCAAAAAAATTTTATGTTGGAAAAAAAGTTGGAACAAGAAAAACATGTGGACACGAAAACTCGAAAAAAAAAGAAAAAATCAAAAACTCAATGAAACAAATGAATCAAAACAATTAAACTTGATTTAGTTACCTTCGAAAATGGAATTTAAAACTTGAAAGAACGAAAGAAGCCAATTGATATTGAGTTTTTTAACAACTAAAATTAAAACCAGAAACTTAAAAAGTAAATCATCCACTTTCAGTACTTTCGCTAATCACTTTCTATACTTATTTAATTGTTCTTCCAGGACCACAAGAAACCAAAGACATATTATGAAAAGTACAAAACAAAAGAAATTGAGACATGAAAAAGAAAATTGAAATTATTGAAATTTTGAAATGAACGAACTGAAACAAAAATTCTATAGGAAGCGAAAAAATTCTAAGGGCAGTTACCTGTAGCGAGAAATCAAACATTAGTGATTAGAAAAACTAAAAAAAAAATCGTCAGAACTGGAACTTTTTTCGCTTTTAGTTCCAGTTTTTCCCAGTTCTCAGTTCCAGTTCCAGTTTTCCATCCCTGGTTCTCCCGAAATTCAGTTTTCGAGAAAGTTGCAAAATGATTACTCCAATTACTCACCGAAATACCTACTTACTTGCTTCATACTGAGTAAAATCCCATACGTTTTAGGTAGGTAAGCCAATTAAGGAATACGTACTAATTAGTGTATCAAACACTATATAACTTCACTCCCTTTCCCCAACTAAATTAATAAATTTACATAATAATTACCTACATCATGAAGAACGAAAATAATTCACTCTAGGAACTCTTGTCTTATTGTGTTAAGCTAATTCTATCGAGTAGGTAGTGGATACGGTAACGCGAACCCACAAAAGGAATATTGTTCCCTCTGCCTCATCCTGTATACGAAAACACAATGAATATTATCGCATCAGTGAATAGAGCAGGACCTCTTACATGTAGCTTCTTTTTGTTTCACAACAAACGACGAACCTCGTTTCTCCATTCAAACCGTATAGCGAAATGTTAATGTTTTCGTCAACCATTGGAATTTAATTTAAATTTTGTTCGTATTTAAATTAGCTAGTTCAAGTGGGAATGTTAATGTGCCATTAAATATGTAGGTATTGAATTGGAAAACGTTCTTTTCACAGGTGGTTGAGTAAGATAGACATTTGTAATAGTTTTCCCGCATAAATACCCAGACTTTTCTTTTTCGGTTTGAACCCGGGGGAAAAAATTAGATCCAATTGGATCTGGAAAATGGCACGATCCCATCGGATCCACACAAATCCAAATTGATCCAATTCAAGACATTTTCCTCCTTAAATCGAGAAAAAATTCGATTCAATTGAATCTTTTCAGATCTTTTTGGATCCAACTGGATCCAATTGGATCCTATTGAATCCAGTTTTATAACTCTGCCAAATTTGAAGATATAATTAGATCCAAAAAAGTATAATCAGAATCAGATCCAAAAAAATGAAATTAGATCCAAAGAGATACAATTATAGATCCGATTTTTTTTTTTCAATTTAGAGGGAAAAATGTCTTTAATTGGATCAATTTGGATTCATTTCTATTCACTTGTATCCACTTGGATTTTTGTATCCACTTCTGTCCACTTAGATACACTTGTATCCATTTGGATCCGATTGGATCGCGCCATTTTTCGGATTCAATTGGATCTGATCAGATCCAATCGGATCCAATTTTACTCAAACTGGATCCAATCGGATCTAATTTTTTTCCCCGGGAAGGTGTGAATCTATACCGATGGACGTGGCAAAAAAAAACTTCAATGTTAGATAAATGAAAAAGAAGTAAAGATTTTTATTAAAATTGAAGTATGAACGTATCAGTCATCAAAAATGGTATATAAATTACAAAAGTGAGAAAATACATATTTACATAAGTATAGGCGTACAGGTACATCTACTCCTAAATACCTACGTATAAAATTATCGTTAAGTAGGTGAGTTTTTCAACGTACGAAAATCGTCTATACATATTCGTACTGTAGAAAAAAGAAAGGATCCGCTAACATCATAAAATGCTTCATATCGTACAAACAGAAACACAATCTAACAAACTAAAAATAATATAAAAATGAAGTCGTATTATGATACTTCAACTCCGACACTACTTAATCTAGTTACATATTCGTTTTGTAATCTTCAATTAATATCACAGCTGTTTAAATGATTAATTTATCAATAACACGTCTACAGCATGATACGAAAATAAATCACATCTTGTGGAAATATACTCACGCCATCTAAAAAGAAATAAAAATCGAACCTTTACAATCGTCAAACCCTCCAGAGGTTAAATTTAAATTAAAATTTTTTTACGTTTTCGAAAAGACTTCAAAAAATAAAAGACGATGAATCCTACAAGTCGATACAGCAACCCTATTCGAAAGTTTTCGCTGCGTTGCCAAATTCAAGCAGATTTTTATGAGAAATTCTATATAGCACAGAGGTAACATCAAAGGAATTTTAAAGATTTTTTTGAAAAAAATTCTTCGATTTCAACTTAAACGTACTTAACCGATATTTTTTTGTTTAAGCTATACAATACCAGTGGGAGGAAAATTCGTAAGGTAGATAATTGTTCTAAAAAAATATATTACATTTGCTAAAAAAAAACGCCATCATTTCGAAAATATAACCGTTATTAAACAAAATTTCTGAAAAAGTGAAATTAAAAAAAACGTCGAATGGTCGTTTGATAACCCAAAGAAAAATAAAATAAATACCGAAAATATTTTTAGAAACCACTGATGGTAAAAAGGGTAAAAATTCTACACAAAAAAAAGGGTACCTAAAAAAATTAATAAAAAATATGCTATTTTTAAAAAGCAAAAGAACTCGAAGTGTTACTGTTTCCTGTTGTATGCAGGTGTAGTAGAGTTACATAAAACTCTCCCCTTTGGAATAACAATGTAATTATTTAAAATGCTGGAAAAGTTGTAGGTACGATTCGCTGTTTTTAATGTGTTTTTATTAGGACCACGTAAAAATACGCAGATTGTTATTTTAGGGTAGGTAGGTTTTGTTTTCAAATGCGTTCTAGCGTTTAATATCGGTAGATACGAGATAAATGGTTGGTGAAAAATACCCTCATTTTGGTACTAATGATAAGTAGGTAGCTCAGATATTGGGTGAATTTTACGAATATTATACTGCTTCAAGTTTAGAAAGTAGGTATAGGTAGCTGGTTGAGCGAAATTCAGTGTGTAATCATTTTTTTGACAGTTTCGATAAAAACTGAATTTCTCAGAATTTATTCCATCAAATTTTACATTTGCATGTAGGTAATAAATTAATAAAGTTCAAAAAGCAAATGAACGTTGATTCTTATGCTCATCTGCGAGAACTAGATTATAAAAGGGCGAAAAAAATCCAGGTAGGTAAGTACCTACCTGATTGTCAAAACTGATTGAAAAAAAGGTACCGTTACCTAATGATTTAGCTAAAATTAATTTACTTGGGAATTGTAATTTTTGATTTTTTTTTTTTTTGAAAAGTTGTTCAGCTTTTTCAGATTGAAATAATTGCTACATATGTACTTAATTTTTAGAATTCAGGGAGGCAGAAATGGGTTCATTGCCCGCAGGGGCGGCAACTTGGATTTTTCTCGTGTACAGCAAACAACAAATTTCCAGTAGTCAAAGGGAGGGGGTCCCCCACGAATACCTTTTATCTAGCATTTTTGTACATTTACAGCCAATTTTCTCGTGTACAGCATGCTGTACACAGAATTTGCCTGTGTACAGCATGCGCAGCACCGCTGGGGTATAGATGCCGCCAATGATTGCCCGCATGTATTTATCTAAAAATTAAAGTAATCACAAAGTATTGGTTCAGACAAATGTGGAAAAGGCAAAGGGAAGCTTGCTCCTCTAAGGTAATGACAAAATTGTATTTCAAACGGAGAGTTAAAATTATTTTAGAATAAGGACCATTTTTTGAGGAAAGGGGAAGAGAGGGAGGAATTGAGGTTTTGATTTTAAAAATATGGAGACAACTTGAGTTTCTTGAGTCAAACAGACCAGAAAAATTTCATTTTAGTCAAAAATTGAAAATTTTCTATTTTTTGCTCCTTCAATTTTTACGTCCATTTTTTTTTCAAAAAAACAGGGTAAGTATTACTAATTTTCGATTTTAATAATTTTGAACTATACAAGTTTGAAACCTTCAATGAGAAATTCTTCATCTCTATCAGAGATAATGATGTATCTTTGATACCCTCAAAAAAAGAAGGAAGCACACAAAAAAATCTGGTATTTTTTTTCACCCTTCAATTTCAAAGGCGGCATTTCAATTCTCAGCTAGCAATACAATTTTTTACAGAAAAAAAATGATTTAAAATTGCATCATGAAGGAACCAAATATCTAAATTTTAGGCACAGGCGCACCCAGAAATTAATTACGGGTGGGGATGGAAATTTGAGAAAAATAGGGGGAAGGGGTCAAATTTCAAATTAGTCATTTTTCACTGATTTTTCAGTAAAAAATTGCTCTTTTCTCTGATAAACTAGGAATGTATTGAGGAATCGATGATTTTGGACTGAAAAATTGGTCAAAAATTACCAACTTTTGAAATAAAACGACTAAAATATTGTCCAAATTAAGCGAGGGCTAACTTTTTTTTGAAAAAATACTGTTTGAAAAACAGAAAAATATACCTAATTCTTTTTTCCGAGCTTGAAGGGGGCTTGAGCCACCTGAACTCCCCCTTGGGTGCGCCCATGATTTTAGGTACTTAAGTTTATTATTTTCTAAAATTTTGTTTGACGAATTTTTTGAAATTTTAAAAATTATTTCATAAAATACCAAAGTATGAAAATTTTAAATAATCAACAAAAAAGTTGAAATGTGGATACTCTATTTTTGACCTCCCTAATCGATTTGGAGCAGCTACAAGACGTCTTGGAGTTTTCTGAAAATTTTAACATTTTCCACCATCCACCACATAAGAAAAACCTAGGTACCTAGTACCTACTAACTACATATAAAAACTGTGCATATCATTTTTGGTCTTGTACAAAAATCATAAACTCTCCCCCCCCCCCCCCCAAAAAAAAAATCGGAGAATATAATGAATTCTGTTTTTCTTGCTCAAATTTTATTCATTTATTTTACTGATCAAGTCAAATTTTAATGTTTTAGAAGACGATGAGGTGATTTTGAAATTTCAAAAATTTGCCAAAATCCGAGAAAATAATGAACTTCAACTCCTGAAATTTTAGATTTTGGGATTTTTGTGCGATAAACTTTGGATCTATCATTTTTTTCATTCCAAAATTTTATTTTCGATTGGAATTCCTCCCTTGCTAAAAATACCACGATCCACTATCAAGAAAAAAAATAGAATTGAAAAAATTCAAAAGTTTAGAACTGAAATTTTTCCCAGGTGAGGAAAGTTTCAACATTATTGACAAAAAATCGTAGTTTTTCACCGCGTATTTTGAAGATTTTTGATTATTGCTTTCAGCCCACCTATCAATTTTAATTTTCTCCAATCAAAGTTGAAATCATTAGGTACATTAATAATTAACATAGGTATCTATTTACGTAATTAATCAATTCTTGTTAAACGTAAAGAATTTTACCACACGTGTCTCCGACATTTCGCCCGAAAAAAGGACGAGACATCGTAAAACAACACGTATTTTTTCGTTTATTTTGAACACAATCGACGTATCGAAATCTCGTAACGAAAGTTATTTTCCCATCGCAAAAAACGAGTATTTACAAAAAAAAAAAAATACACGACACAGGAAAAAAAGCACGATCATACTGTCGTTTCCAAAGGGGAGACATTTTGTCAACAAAAACTATCTTTTCTATCTAAATATAAATCGCTACCGTTGAGGGAATATCTTTTGCAATAAATGTCGCCATTATGACTAATATTGTTAGCATGTAAATTATTTCTGACTGCTTGCTTCTCCGCTTTACGGGCTGCTTTGTTATGTTGTCTGTATTTGCACCAGGATGTGCATAGGATTAATACTGTCAGCAGGGCTAATAAACCTCCACCGAATGAAATATACAATGTCGGCATGTTAAACTGTAAACAATTTATGTCACTTTCATCGAAACCGGAAGGACAGTGTTGGACGTTATCGCACCAAACCTTATAACTGATACACGCATTCAGTTCCGGACATCTATATGAGGAAAAAAGACAACGAAACAAAAAAAAAAGTTAATTTACGACATTTCGTTATCGTCCAATTCACACGATTCGTTTTAGCTTTTTATAAAAACAGTATTTTTTTTTCGGGGAAAATAAAAAATAGGAAAAAAAATACCTGTATGGGCATTCGATTCCTTGTAATATAGAAATGGTCGATTGTAATGGTTGCCTGGTTACTTCCAACCAAGATACAGCGTATGTGGGTAAATGAGTATCTACGTTTACGAATTCGACGATAAAACTGCGAGACAACAGGTCCAATTTTGGAAACTCGTTAGTCGAATAATTCCAACCGTCGGAAAATATTTCCACAATGGAAGGCCGATGTTGTTCTTGAATTGAAATTGGGCAAATGACCTTGGGATTGCGTAGATTTCGACCGCTGTATACGATTATTCGATTCGGTGTCGAACAAGGGTACTTTTCGGCTTCTTTTTTCGACGCCTTTAATTCGTATCCTTTGATTTTTAGGTATAAAAAAGTACCCAAGTCTTCGTTCGGTTCGATGAGCCAAGGGTAATTACCGCATTTGCGTAGGGTTTCCGTCAACTGGGAAGAATAATCGTTGATGGATGGACTACCACTGGTTTTAATATCTGAAAATATTCAATTTTTTCATCTGTTCGAGACTAAAACGGACCAAAAATGAAGTCGGATCTTTCAATTTCGCCCATTTTTTTTTTCATGAGTTCCCTTTGGTGGTCTATTCACAAACCACGATCATTTTTTTCTAACCCTCGAGGAGGCGGGGGAGGGGGGACTCAAAATTTTTATGCAGTTGCGATTTTTAGCAAATTGACTCAACTTTAAAAGCATATCGCAAGATAAGTGGTACTTGGGGGAAAACTGTTTGCGAGGTCGAAAAGAGAATTGATGGGAGATTCAAACGCAATAATAACATTTTGAAAAGCTCAAAGTTGAACTTTGGCAGTGAAAGCTGAACTTTCATGACGAAAACAAAGTATGAAAGCTACCATTTGAAATCTGAAAAAATCACAGTAAGTAGCAATTTTCACCCTCTCTTCAACCAATAAATATTCAAGATGGAATCTCTGAGCCCCTGGGGGCACAAGGGGTCCACAATTTTGACCAAAATTCTAAAAAATTGAAAAAGTGGAATAAATACCATCTATTACCATTAGTTTGAGAGAGCTGATTCCGAATATGTACGTATTTCTTTGATTCGACTTCTCTGCCCCCCCAAACAGCCCCCTTAATGGGGTCAAAATTCAAAAAAATGAAAAATAACGTGTGACATATCGTTTGATAGGTTTTTGAGGGTCCTGATTTCGAATATTTGCTTATTTTTTGGATTTGACTCTCCAGTGTCTCCCTAGCTCCCCTCCAATTTTGGGAAAAAGAACGTTAAGGAATGAAAATATCATGTGAAGTATCGATTTGAACTAATGTGAGGGCGTAGAATTCGAATATAGAGTTACTTTTGTGATTGGAGGACTTTCTTCCCCATGCGTTGACCCACCACCGCCTTCATCGTTATTTTTTTCTCATTTGCTTTTTAAATGCCTTGGACTTCTGAGGATCATACGCAATGCAAGGCGTAGTTTTATTCAAATTTGAAGTCGTATTATCTCATTTGACTACAATGAGGACAGGGATCCTCCGATTACAAAAGTAAGTCGATATTCGAATTCTACGCCTTCACATTAGTTGAAATCGATACGTCACATGATATTTTCGTTCCTTAAATTTTTTCCCCAAGGGAGGGAGGGGTTAGGGAGACACTGGAGGGTTAAATCTAAAAAATAAGTAAATATTTGGATTCAAGGCACTCAAAAACCTATCAAACGATATGCCACTCGTTATTTTTCATTTTTTGAATTTTGATCCCATTAAGGACACTGACGAGGAGGGGGGGGGGGTCAGAGGGGTCGGAACAAAAAAATAAGTACATATTCGAAATCAGCTCTCTCAAGTTAGTGGTAATCGACGGGTTACTCCACTTTTTCGATTTTTTTGAATTTTGGTCAAAATTGTGGACCCCTTGTGCCCCCAGGGGCTCAGACGCTCAGAGACTCCATTTTGAAAATTTATTGATTAAAGAGTGGGTAAAAAGTGCTACTTACTGCAATTTTTTCAAATTTTTAAATGGTAGCTTTCATACTTTGTTTTCGTCATGAAAGATGAGCTTTTACTGCCAAAGTTCAAATTCGAGCTTTTCAAAATGTTATTATCACGTTTGAATCCTCTATATCAATTCTCTTTCCGACCCCGCAAACAGTATTCCTCCAAGTACCACTCATCTCGAGATATGAGCCTTCAAAGTTGAGTCATTTTGCTTCGAGGCCCACCCTCGCCCCTTTGAGGGTTAGAAAAAAATGATCGTGATTTTGCGAATAGACCACCCATGAGAACTCATAAAAAAATTGAGCGAAATCGGTAGACCCGACTTCATTTTTGGTCCGTTTTAGTTTGGAATAGCCCTGATAGAAAAAAAATTCAAGAATTCAAAAAAAAACTCACCTCGATTGTAAATTTCACCGCTGTGACCGCGAATTTTCCTATTATACTGGCTCTTGAAACATAATTCGCTATCAGTAGATGACATCTCGTCGACAAAGTGATATTCGCCTTCAAAAAATATATCTTCGAAATCTTCGGTGATATTCATATTCGAAACAGTGAAATTGATTTGCAAAACCGAAGACATCAGCGAGATAATTTTAAATGGTTCGTTCAAACGGGAACAAATACAGTGCCTTGGTATTTGAACATTCGACCAAATATATTCGGAAATCAGGATTTCTGCTTTACTATTAGGTATACCAGACTGCCCATAGACACATCTCAATCTCCCCGTTCTAGTATCATTTTTCGTATGACAAGGTCTAAAATTGGAAATAATTAGAATCAATACACCTACTATAGGAATATTTTATGGGTTTGCAAGGTTTTACGAACCTTCCGCCTAAATTGGCAGATATAAATTTCAGTTGAACTTTTTCTCCTGTGTTTGGTTTAAATTTGAATACACAGTTCAAGTCCTTTGCGCCGCCCCTTCCGTACAAGAAAACGCTTTTGGGAGAATAGAATTTTCCAAAAGACGACGAAGCTCCAGTCGACGTGAAGATACGGTCACACAAGTTGTGCGATTCCGGCATTTTCATACCCTCCAGAGATGTATCGACGAATTCATATCTTAATTGAAAACTCAACGGAAATAACACCGAACCTTTTCGAAGATAGATATCTAGCGTTAGATCATTTCCACTCGAAACGTAACTTTCCGACAGGGTACATGGTCTTGTGTTTCGAGTACGGTTACGTAAAATTGCGTGGTCGCATAGTTTGGGCGTTTCGTCTTTGCAGAATTCTCCGATCACCGTTGCATTTATCTGGGAAACAAAAAAATCATCTTTAGAAGTTTGGAAGTGAACGACAGTCCTTTTCTGGGAGAGTGGAATGGATAGAACGATGGGACCGAGACTTCGAAACTGCCCAGTAAAATATTCACTCCGAAGTCCAATGACTATACACTTACCCTTGCTCCTCAATTTCCTTAAAAATTTAGCTGACATGTACAATTTTTTTCTATTTGACAAGAATTTTGTCAAATTTTATTTTATCCTTTGACGAACGTTAAGTAAGAAATTGTTTTGAAATTTTACATTTCTAGAGAGGTAGTGGTATTCGGTATAATATTGTGTAATGTATTGCAATTGAACAATGAAAATTTTTTATCTTTTTCGATTTTTTTGGGAGTGTTTTAAGATAAATAAATCATATTGATGCTTTTTACTTTTTGGCCATTTGGTGCTTCAATAGGTCCATCTAATATGGTCAATTTGGCGTTACACTCCATTTCCAAATGATAAGCGTTTGGGTCCCAACTGGCAGCATGATATTTGGTAAAGGAAATCCAGACGTTTTGAGATCTACGTCCTTGAAATCGGTAACGACAGGTTGTATTTGGAGGCAAGGAGTGTCGTGGATTTTCCAAATATCCCCAATTTTTGCTGCCTTCGTAACTCACGATTGTGAACTCGCATTTAGTTTTATTTTGAATGTAAGACGGTGATCTTGAATCCACGCGTAAAATCTGAAATTCATAATTATTTTCAATCCACATACATTTTTTTTTTCGTAACAATTGAGGGGGCTGAGGGAACATGGAACCCCTAAAAAAATTCTGGCCTCTGCTTGGTCTTCAGAAAATTTCAGTTGAATTTAAAAATTATACAATAATGCGAATCCCTCCCCATTACATCAAAATAAGTATGTATTTTCAAACTGAATATTTGCATTTTTAGCCACTGAAAAAAGTCCAAAAAAATTGTTCAACACACGGCTCTTTTTTGTGCCCCCTTCAAATTTTCGATTCTGACGACGCCATTGTATTGAAAAATGTTGAAGATTATCTTTAGATATCAAAGAATATACTTAGCAGAATGTCAATAAATATTTGCAGAATTAGTCTGAATAAGTATAGCAGAATATCTGCAAATTGTATCCATTCTTACCCAATACCCATTAAGCACCCATCACAGGATCACAGGTCAACGTTTTAATAATTTTGAAATTCTGTTTGAAGTTTCATAGGTGATTTCTGTAGTATTTTTCGCGCTGATCACGAAGTGAATGGTAAAAAAATTCCATCATCCAAGAATTTTTCACAACTTCAAATTTTTTGTTTTGCATTTTTGACCTTTAAAGTCGATTTTCTGGGCAAAGGAAGCCTCCTGGAGAAAAAATGAATGGAACAAAAATTTTGGAGCATCTAATTTCCTATCTGCGTAGTTTGATTAATTTTTCCTTGAAAGGCTTAGCTTTCGAGATATTTTGGTTCAACTTCAACTTTCAAAGTTGAACTTTTTTTAAAAAAAAATTGAGAACATCTTGAAAACTAAGCCTCATGAAAAAAATTAATTGAACTCTGCAGATAGGACATTTTGACGCTGTACAATTTTTGTTCTGTTCATTTTTTCTCTAGGAGGCCTCCTTTGCCTAGAAAATCGACTTTAAAGGTCAAAGGTTCCATAGAAAATATACTTAAAACAAGTTTTAAATCAAAAATTCAATTCATAAAAAAAATCCTGACGTGAGGGGAGTAAAAGTGAAATCAGAACTGACCCAGCTCTAAAAAGAAGGTCAGAATCGTCATCAATCAAAATAAATTATGCAGAAAAAAATTTTTGATTTCCCAGCCTTTGGTGTTCCCATTGTTACAAATGGGAAAATGTATTGTTTATTACAAAAAATCGCTTTTCTGGGAAAACCAAGCCTCCAAACAAACATATGAACAGACCATAAATTGTAGGGAGTCAAATTTTCCATCTGTAGAGTCCGATTAGTTTTTTCCCAGGAGGCTTAATAGTTCTCAAGATATTTTCTATTTTTAAAAAAAGTTGATCTTTGAACTGAAATATCATGAAAGCCAAGCCTCTAATGAAAAACCCGGTAAGACTCAATAGATGGAAAATTTGACGCTTTACGATTTAAATTCTACTAATTTTTTCTCTGGGAGGCCTTTTTTGCCCCCAGAAAATCGATTTTAAAGGTCAAAAGTTATCGAAAAATGCAAAAAAGTGCGAAAAAATTGAAGTTGTAAAAAATCCTCGGATGATGGAATTTTTTCACTACTTTTTTGTAATCAGCGTTAAAAATTGTATAGAAAACATCCGTCAAACTTAACTTCAAACATCATTTCCTACGTCGACTTTTATTTCTTTCTTCAAAGTCCCCATTTTTTAAAATTCGAAAATCATTCTTAATAAATCCCTTAATTTTAAAATTGGGCAAAATACAAGAAGTACTTCGCAATCCCGATTAGATGAAACTATTCGTAATTTTTTGAAAGGTCGCGTGCTTCTTAAATTTGAAAAATATCTAACGGAAAATTCAATTTTTCAATTTTTCCTGCAAGTCTATGAAAATTTCAACGAAGAAAAATTTATTAGGTAATAAAAAAAATTCACCCATTCGAGAACTTTTCAACTTACTTTCAACCTTGATCAAATAATTCTGCCCCTTCAAACTCTAAACTTGGCAACCTCAATACCACTTGTACACTTCAGCTTACTCCATCACTCGAAAAAAAAAGGGGAAACTACGAACCAAACACCCCGCAGGTCTATTTAGCAATTGAACGTTGGCGTTGGAGACTACCGTCGGAAAATGTTTTATAGCTTGTGGTACGCGGCATTTGTCCCGAAGGTTAGAAAATTAAAATCAAATCGACCGTTTCCAATTAATAACCATTCGCGAGCAGAACAACAAATCATCGTGAATGGTTTAATTCTCGTACATGCGAATGCGGTATCTGTATTTATATTCCAGAAACATGTACTTTTAATTCATCCGGTCTTGTATCTATATTTGTTTTTACGATTCTAAATCACGTATTTCTAGCTATTGGGCCTATCATCGTATTCCCAGTTCGTGTATTTCCAAAAATTACACTCAACAGTCCACGTAATAAAAATTTATATCGAAGGGCAATCGAATTTCAATTTTATGCAATTTGCCAAAAATAAAACCGCGAATTGTGATTTTTCCCCATTTCGGAATCAGGTATCCTTTTTAATCTAAGTAAATTATTTTCACGTTTATTTCCAATAAAAGGATAAGTTCACATATGTTCGAGTGATTCGACATTTCAATTTTTTTTTCATCTCGATGGTTTTATGGTGCTGCAGTAAATCTACCTAAAATGGGTAAACTTTTCAACGATCCGCGGTTAGTTCTCCAAAGTCGAGTAAAACTTGGTAAAATTTATGTTTATAGGTAAAGAAAGTCAAATTGTTACAACTTGGAAATTTTTTCTTCTTTAAAATGCCATCCTAAGCAAGAATAAATAGCTACAAAAAATCCCTAGGATAATTCCTTTCTAATTCGAACCAAAATCGAAAGAGAGTCTTCCGATTACCTACACTCAATTTCTTGTTCAGTAGCTCTCTTTGATTGTATATTCGTAAATTCACGATAATTTTTCTTCCAACCCTCAAAGGAGCTGAGGGGGGAGGGGACTCGCAATTTCTATGCAATTGAGATTTTAAAAAATCGGAGTGGTGGAACATTGTCAAAAAAATAAAAACTAACCACCCCTCGCATATAGCGCGTACAGTAACGTTGCATTTCCCACGGCACTCTGAAATTTCTGTGGTATATTTATGAATGAATGGCACATCTTTTGGGGGGGGGGGGGAAGTTCCATTGTACCTTTGACCTTTCAAGACAAAATGGGCGCTCAAAATTTTTAAAATGCCATCACTCGGCGAAAAATGAACCAAAAATTTTGAAACAATTTTTTTAGGGTTCCTCCAACTCTCTAAAATTTATCTAAAAAAACTCGAAACTTTTATCTACATTTGGTAAAAAACCACAAAAATACGAAAAAATCCATTGAAAAACCACATTTTGGCCCCTTTCTCCGAAAACACTTGCGCTAGGGGTCTGAAATTTTTTCCAGAATGTGTTCTCATCATGGTTGACCTTTTGGGTTAGAAGCGGTCAAAAGTGGTTTCAAGGGCAGATTCGCCATACTTGGGTAAGGTGCCAAAAAATTCACAATTGCATAAAAATTATAAGGCCCACCTGAAAAAATAATTTGACCCAGCTCTGGCTAATTCAACAAAAAATGAAAAAAATTCTGTATTCACAGAAAAAATCTCTTTAAAACAAGCATTTTTAGTTGAAAAAAAATATCTATTTTAAAAATAAAAAATCTAATTTTTTAAAGCTTCGCTCTCGCTTTGCTTGGGCATATGAACGAAATCAAAATTCTACGATGTATTAAAGATGTCAGTGCGAAAGAAACACCCTTTTACCCCCTCCCTTTAAAATCTCTCCATACTCATTCTGTATCCCTACCCTCTCAAAAAAGAACCATACCTACTATTGTGACGTAATTTTTAGTTGAATTTTTTTGCCCATCCTAAAATTGTTGAGCCCTTATTTGACCCACCCATTCGTTATTTTCTGGTCACGATCTGGGCCCACCCGCCAGCCTCCTGAGGGTAGAAAGGAAATATTCACGAACTGGTGAATAGACTATCAAAGAGAATTCGTAAAAAAAATTAAGTGAAATCGGAAAACTCGACTTCATTTTTGATCCAAATTAGCAGGGAATAGCCCCTCTTTTTTTTCTCAAAAAATACGAAGATTAAACGCAGAACTGCTTAAGTTGATTTTCTAATTAATACATCAGGAAATTCTGGCGAGTAAAAATACCTCGTCCGTTTTACAGTAACAATAACACGAGTTAAATTAATTTACATACAGGACGGTTCGGTAAGGTACCTAAAATCGCATTATTTTTAACATAATATTATGCGAAACGAGCCGGAAAGTATAAAGGGTAAAATTTAGTTTTATAAATACCTTCACGTCTAATTCGAAGCCTGGTAAATAGCTAAGAGGCACAGGATGAAAAGGATTATCGTAGGGGGATGTGTGAAATTCCAAAAGCATGTGAGGACCGCTACTGATTATGTCGGGTACGGCGTCTCCGCCACACAATCGCACCAGTATAGGATCTTCGGTCGATGCACCGTCATATACTGTTAAATAATCTTGTATCACGTTACACTGGTCCCATACTCTGTCGACATAATTTATAATACCGCCTATAAGTGAATGGAATTCAACCTCCATGTTTTTGAAAATTTTATACAAAAAGTTTTTCAACTTTTTCGTCGAATCGAAAAATATTATACGAATAAGGTACCTCTAATCCGGCCACACGCAACAACAAAGCAATAAATAAACTTGGCAAGATAGAAGATTCATGCATAATAGCTAACAATATCCTTAATTCGCGCCAAGGTAAAGTTTACCCAAACCTTATGTCACTGGTATAAAGGTAAAGGCTTTAATAATTCGACGTTAACGCGTTTAACTTGATGACTGGAGGCATTTCAGTTGGCGCGTAATTAGTGTGAAAGTTGAAAATGTAGGAGGTTCGGTATGTATAGTAACAGCGTAAAATTTAGGACTAGTCGGGTTCGCAGCAGATGTGTCGGTAGTCGAATGAGACTCCAGAGGCTAATTGTAGCGAGGCAAAGTACTGTTAAATATGTCCAACTGACGTTTTATTGCGGTATTAATCGCTTATTCCGGATAAACTTTAATGGTTTTACCTGGATCTAATAATAATCTGTTCATTGATACGAACAAATCGAATTACAATCGATAAACCAACGTGAAACTTGGACGGTAAACTTATTAGGGATAATCGTGAGGGAAAAATTGCCAATATCTCTGATTCAATTTTTTTTTCTGGAACTCTATTCATTTCTAATGTTGAATCAAAAGATTTGGGCAGTGATGGAAAACCGAAATGATATTAATTTTAGTTCCAATTCCAGTTCCAGTTTCAAAAACCAGTTCCAAAATTCCATTTTTTTAAAAATTTTGAGGTAAGTATAAAAAAATCCAAAATTTTCTGCAAAAATTGAACTCTATGATTTTTCCTTTTCTTTTCGAAGTTCAATTTTTCAATTTTTCACACATTCAAGCTCAACATCAAAGATTTCTGGGGGGAAAACCCTTATGACATCTGGTCTTGACTTCCCGAGTCTTAATTTTTTATACAACACATTTTTTCTTTGTTCACTTTTTTGGGACTGGGAGGTAAAATTTTGAAAGCGTAACGTAACGCTGGAGGTGTAATGTAACGTAATGTAATGTAACGTTTTTTGATTAGGACATAATGACATTATGCTACACTTGAAGAAACTTAGAAAAAATTCATTTCAGATGAGAACATGGTGATATGTCATATTTGGTCAAAAAGTCGGTCGAAAAGTCGAGTCCGTTAAAAAGTCTGTCGAATTTGATAAATTGGAGACTTGATTCGATAAATCGGAGAGACCATTCGATGAATCGGAGAGTCGATTCGATAAATCGATTTGATAAATCAGAAAGTCAATTTGATAAATTGGAAAGTCAATTTCATAAATCGGAGTGTCATTTTGATAAATCAGAAAGTTGATTTGATGAATTGGAAATTCAATTCGCTAAATTGGAAAGTCGATTCGATAAATTGGAAAGTTGATTCCATAAATCAGAGAGTCAATTTGATAAATTGAAAAGTCAATTTGATAAATCAAAAAGTCGATAAATTGGAAAGTTGATTCGACAAATCGGAAAGTTGATTTGATAAATTGGAGAGTCATTTTGATAAATCAGAGAGTCTATTCGATAAATCGATTTGATAAATCAGAAAGTCAAGTTGATAAATTGGAAAGTCGATTCGACAAATTGGAAAGAGGTTTCGATAAAGCAGAAAGTTGATGCGATAAATTGGAAAGTCAATTCGATAAATCGGAGTGTCATTTTGATAAATCAGAAAGTTGATTTGATGAATTGGAAATTCAATCGCTAAATTGGAAAGTCGATTCGATAAATTGGAAAGTTGATTCCATAAATCAGAGAGTCAATTTGATAAATTGAAAAGTCAATTTGATAAATCAAAAAGTCGATAAATTGGAAAGTTGATTCGACAAATCGGAAAGTTGATTTGATAAATTGGAGAGTCATTTTGATAAATCAGAGAGTCTATTCGATAAATCGATTTGATAAATCAGAAAGTCAAGTTGATAAATTGGAAAGTCGATTCGACAAATTGGAAAGAGGTTTCGATAAAGCAGAAAGTTGATGCGATAAATTGGAAAGTCAATTCGATAAATCGGAGTGTCATTTTGATAAATCAGAAAGTTGATTTGATGAATTGGAAATTCAATTCGCTAAATTGGAAAGTCGATTCAATAAACTGGAAAGTTGATTCCATAAATCAGAGAGTCGATTTAATAAATTGAAAAGTCAATTCGATAAATCAAAAAGTCGATAAATTGGAAAGTTGATTCGACAAATCAGAAAGTTGATTTGATAAATTGAAGAGTCATTTTGATAAATCAGAGAGTTGATTCAATAAATCGGAAATTAGGGTCATTTTGAAAAATGGGATAGTCGATTTGATAAATTGGAAAGTTGATTCGATAAATCTGATAGTTGATTTGATAAATCTGGAAGTCGATTTGATAAATTGGAAAGTCGATTTGATAAATCAAAAAGTCAATGAATTGACATATCCATGTTCTAAGATTTTTGCTTTAAAGCAAAAAACGCGTTAATTTTTACTTATCCATGTCAACTTTTCAAAAATTAAAATTTTTTCTGCTTTTTACTCTGTTTAGAGAGCCTTTCCTAATAAGGGTCAAAAACGGCCCTTGACCCAAAATTGGTCAAAATGGTCTCAAAAGGTTACTTATAGTCTAAAAACATTCCAAAAAAATTTTTGACCCCCAACCCCCACCCCTTTCGGAATTATCGCACTTTTAATGTCGAAATTTCAACACGCGATATCTCTGGAAGGGGTGGGTAAAAAATTTTGAAATTTTCACAGATTATACATCTTGCTGGGTAGTACAAATGAGAATTTTTTGAAAATTTTCGGTTCACATTTTCCCAATTTTTTTTCACTTTGAAATTTTCAAAAAAATTTTTAAAAAAATTTTGAGGGGGGTACATGGCTGGAATTTTTTTTATTTGTTCGGCCAAGTGGTCATGTATCACATAATATTTTGTTTGGGCCCCAAAACGGGGTGCAACATGGTCAAAAAAATTCAAAACAAAAAAAAAACGTGATTTTTTTACTACTTTTTTTGTAGTTACAAGCCAGGTATCCCTACCCAAAGTAAAATTTTGAGTCAAAATTGTCATAAATTGAAAGTACATCATAAAAAAGTTCCATTTTTAAAATTTCAAGTGCTGAAGTGCATTTCTCGAATTTTGGCGAATTTTTGAAATTCCAAAATTACCTCATCGTCTTGTAAATCAAAAAAATTTGATCTGATCAACGAAAAAAGCTGAAATTCGATATACACCCTATTTTAGACCTGCCAAATCGATTGAAAGCGGTTTCGAGACGTTTCAGAGCCACCAGAAAATTCTAACTTTTTTTCAGCTCTAAAGAAAAGCTCATAAAAACGGCCAATATGAACTTCAGCACCTATATTCGCGTATTACCATTATTGGGGACCTAATTGAACAACTGATGCAAAATTTTTCAAAATTCGTCACTTTTTGCTCAAAATCACCTGTTTTTTGCACAACAAGGCAAAAAGTTGATTTGTTCCGAATTTTTTCGAGAAATTTTTAGATCCCCTTTTACCATTCCTCCTTACTCGCACACCCCAAAAAATACACAATGAAAACGGTAAATTCATAATTTTGAAACATTTTCATTCATAAATGTATCAAGAAATCACAATTACATGGGTGTTATCAAATTATTATACAAGTTGCATAAAATATTTAGAGAAGAAACTTAGATAAATGTGTAATTTTGGAACAAGCAGACACTTTCAAATTAATTATTTTGACCTTAAAAAACGAAAATAATAACTATGAACTTCAAGCAATAGAGTCAAATGCTTTCTTTGTGGAAGGTACAAAGTGGGTATGGAGACTTTGAGATTTTCTTTGTTTCAAATGCGTGAAGAACGGAGTCAAAATATCTGTCAACAGGATATCTGCAAACAAATCAGCTTTTTGCCTTGTTGTATGAAAAAAAGGTGTGTCTTAAATTTTTTGCGGAAAAATTGTAAGCCAAAAATATAATTTTGAGCAAAAAGTGACGAATTTTGAAAAATTTTGCATCAGTTGTTCAATTAGGTCCCCAATAATGGTAATCCGCGAATATAGGTGCTGAAGTTCATATTGGCCGTTTTTATGAGCTTTTCTTTAGAGCTGAAAAAAAGTTAGAATTTTCTGGTGGCTCTGAAACGTCTCGAAACCGCTTTCAATCGATTTGGCAGGTCTAAAATAGGGTGTATATCGAATTTCAGCTTTTTTCGTTGATCAGATCAAATTTTTTTGATTTACAAGACGATGAGGTAATTTTGGAATTTCAAAAATTCGCCAAAATTCGAGAAATGCACTTCAGCACTTGAAATTTTAAAAATGGAACTTTTTTATGATGTACTTTCAATTTATGACAATTTTGACTCAAAATTTTACTTTGGGTAGGGATACCTGGCTTGTAACTACAAAAAAAGTAGTAAAAAAATCACGTTTTTTTTTTGTTTTGAATTTTTTTGACCATGTTGCACCCCGTTTTGGGGCCCAAACAAAATATTATGTGATACATGACCACTTGGCCGAACAAATAAAAAAAATTCCAGCCATGTACCCCCCTCAAAATTTTTTTAAAAATTTTTTTGAAAATTTCAAAGTGAAAAAAAATTGGGAAAATGTGAACCGAAAATTTTCAAAAAATTCTCATTTGTACTACCCAGCAAGATGTATAATCTGTGAAAATTTCAAAATTTTTTACCCACCCCTTCCAGAGATATCGCGTGTTGAAATTTCGACATTAAAAGTGCGATAATTCCGAAAGGGGTGGGGGTTGGGGGTCAAAAATTTTTTTGGAATGTTTTTAGACCATAAGTAACCTTTTGAGACCATTTTGACCAATTTTGGGTCAAGGGCCGTTTTTGACCCTTATTAGGAAAGGCTCTTTGTTGACAAGCTCTAAATTTTTCAAAAATTCTGGAACTGGTATAAAACTGGAATTCATTTCAATTCCAGTTCCAACTCTAGTAGTTTTTTTCAGTTTCAGTTCTAGTTCCGATTCCAGTTTCCCATCACTAGATTTAGGTAGGTAGGTAGGTATGTAGGTAGGTACCTATCATTTTTACTTGATTTTTTTTTCCAAAAAACCTTATCTGGTTTTTTTTTCAACTTTCGGGCAAAATCTGGTCTTCCATGCATAATTCAAATAATTGCCTACCTCTACTGAATCTTTAATCACCCATCAAAACCTAATTCAAGCACGAAATTTTTAAAATCAAAATTGACATCCAACTATCAATTTCAGTTCACAAATTTCGTTTGACGATAAAGCGAATCGCAAATTAATAAACACCAAACATGCAAATGGTTCACGAGATAACCGTAATGAATATTCAAGCAAGCAGAAGCTTCGAGATATGCACATATACGTACGTATAATTATTTCTACATACCGTAGAGTTCTTTGACTCCGGTCATATTTGTTAAATTGGTCTTTCATGTGAATTTTATGAGCATATCTTTGATTGACAGCAACGAGAGAATGCTTGCCTCGAATATTTTCTCGAACTTCGACTCTATAGTAGCAGGTAACATTTCGCGGATATATACCCGGATAATTGGGTGATTGTATACGACATGTTCGAATATCACATTGTTCTAGTATACGATCGCAGTACGTACTAGCGATTAAATTACCCCTCCACGTTGCCACCGTCGTATTACCATACCTCAGATGAGCATCTGTTTTTCTTAAATATTTAAACGATATTTTAAAATCGAAATTATAACCAATACCCTGTAAATAAAAAAACAACAGCTCAAAATAATTATTCAAAAAAAAGAGAAGTACCTACAGTAGAAGTTCGATTATCCGATTTCATCCGATTTTTCTTCATTAACCGAGTCAAAAAAGTTGGTTAATGTTTTATTATTCGATTTTGGGAATTTTTTGCAAAGTTATGATGAAATGTGATACTTTTTTTGAGCAACTGCTTCTATCACTATTCAAGAATTATCCAAGTTTTCGAAAATGGCGAAATTTTACTGCAAAAAAATACTTTTGCAGAGACTGAACAAAAGTTAATTAGGTACTAAATTCTTTGAAAAAAAGTGATTTTCAAAACGAAATTTCTGTAATTCATCAATTAAATATTATCGTTTTTTTTTCTCCTTCAGATAAATTTTTAAAATTTTGTTTGAAAATTTACTTACGGATCGAGGTATTTTAACTCGAAATAAAATTTTGAGCCTGAGCAAAAATGGGTGAAAAGTAAATTTTCTGTTGAAAAATATGCGGATTTTAACTCGAGTTTACAAATTCGGGAAAATACCTAGTGGTTTAATCGATCAAATAAGTCATCAGTGTGGGTAATCCGAAATTATAAAAGTTAAAATTCATACGAACATTTTTTTGGAATTTTGTCAGTAGCTGGAAAATTCCAAAATTTTCCGGAAGCTCCAAAATTTCTCAAAATCGGTTGAAATCGATATAAGAGGTCGAAAATTGGGTAAGTACACACTAAGTTTTAGTTTTTTGCGTTGATCAGATCAAATTTTCATAATTTTTTGAGCAATAAAGTAATTTTAAAATTTTAAAAAAATCGCTAAAATTCAAGAAATGAACTTGAGAATCTAAAGTTTTGAATATGGGGCAGTCTCATGATGTACTTTAAATTCATTTTTTGTTTCGGCTCAAACTTTTATTTCTAAATTGAGATGGCTGCCTTGTTAGGTACTTATCATAAAATTCTGAGTCCATTTCCTTGATAAAAGTCATCACTTTCGATTATCCGGATAATCGGACTTCTACTGTAATTTAAAAATAATTTGTTAAAAATTGAAAAAAAGGATCATTTACCTGTTCGGATAATCTGCTTAGAAATAAAGTTAAATTAATGGAAGAACTTTCGCTGTAATATACAGTATAGCCCCAAGCACTGCCACACCATTGGCCTCCAATATTCGGCAATCCACTCTCTTCAATTGTCATATAACCGTCTGGACATCCGTCGACAATATACGAAACAAATTTACCAACGGTGAACGCATCAAATGTAATCTGAAAATTTTTTAATGCTCTTCAAATTTGAAATTTCTCATCTATCTAGATCTCACCATTAACAATCTGGCATTACAACAAAATCCAGTAAGTAGGTACCTACGAATACAATTGTACCATTGAAAGCTACGATTTTTAAATACTTTTCAATAAATCACCCAGTTTTCCATACATCGCTCCACTAATCAATAAAATACACACGAAGCCGAGTAGGGCTATTCAATGACCTATGGTTTTTTTTTGTTTTCTGGTTTTTTTCTCCCTACGCGTAGATGTACCTATACCTTTATTTCACCCATAGCTTTTCTCACACACGGTTCTTTTATCGTAAATTCTATAAATTCTGTGAAACACAGAACGGCATCCGTACGAGGGAATTTATTTGAACAATACTTTTATTCTTGAAGTGCATATAAGGGAAAGCTTTCGTGATCATTTGACATTTTGATTAATAACTCGTGCGATTTCTATGAATGTAGTTGATTCCGAATACCTACGTCGAGCGAAATGTTACCATGTTCTTTTCTACTAGGTACATACGCACGTACACCATTAAGCTAGGCGAGAACAATACTGCTCGAAAAATAATAATAAATATAAAACAAAAGACGTATGTCCCTTGCAAGCAGCCTCGGTCGACGTAAAAAGTCCTTTTTGCAACCTTTTGCTTGTACCCTGTACTATTTTTTTCCTCCCTTACAAGTACTTGCCTTTTCCTCTGGCTTACACTTCTCAACTTTTATATTAATATATCGCATTTGGTGTTGAAAATAAACAATATTGTTGGGAGAAAAAAAACTTTCTGGTTGTAGTCATTTTCATGTGGCAATAAAAACCGAAGTTATTTTATTTACGTAACACCTTTTGAATGGAACTGAAATGATGTCGGTTTGAAACACGTGGCGTTTGATATTCAACAAACATCGAAATCAGACATCTTTACCCATGTCAGGTACCTTATTGCTCGAGGAGGGACAATGAGACATGGATTTTAGAAGAACGGTGCAGATTATGTCGAATAGAGGTTACTAGATGTTTTTTTGGAAAGAAAAAAAGGGCTTAGAGCTATAAAAATTTTCTGTTTTTTTTTTTTTTTTTTATTATGATTATTTTCACAGAAGAAAACAGCAAATGAAAAAATTTTGGAAATGAGTGCAATAAATATTTGAAAAACGAGAATATTTTATTCGAAATGTATAAGTAGATATTTTAAACAAAATTACTTTAAAATTTTGAAAAATTTTATACAAAAAACTGTATTTTTTCATGTTTAACAAATATTGCCAAACAGCCAAAGGAACTATGCCAAATAAAAGTCAAAAATAGGTATTGGCTAATTGTTAAAAATAATTGTAAAAATTTCATTTCATTTGTAAAATTTTGCGAAAATTGTCCACTTTTTGACAAATTTTGAGTGAGTTTTTTTTTTTTTTGGAATTCCTAATGAAAAAACTTCGATGGGGGAGAGGAAGAAAAGGAAGTTTGGTAAGTTGAAACTGGATGTTCATCAAAGATCAGTTGAAAAAAAAAGTTGAAACACATTTTTCTTAAGGCAAAAATCTTGAATTATGGATGCACAGGATGTTCCATGAATCATCTGCCAGACTTTTTTTTTGGATATAATCGGGTACCACTGAAAAAATTTGAGATGAACATGTTGTCTATTTTAAGAATTGAAGGGGCAAATGCTGCTGCCTCTAAAAAAATCACGTTAAAAAATTTTAATCGTGGGAATGGATAGTACTTTGAAAACTAAACAAATTTTCACTTCGTGATTATTTGCAAATTTTTCAAAAAAAAAAAAAATAAAAAGATGAACTAATTAAGTAAGAAAATGACGTTGAAAATTGAGAAATTTCGTTCTGTACAGGTTTTGTCCAACTTCAAAAATATAGGGAGCCAAAGGTCATTTCGAATTGAGAAAATTTAAAATTTTTTTAAAGTCCACTTATTTTGCGCGAGCCTTTTTTAGTGGTATCTATCTACCTGCCAGGTTTTATATGTATTTAAAAGAAAAAAATGTTTGGGAGACGAGTCATGGAACACCCTGTAGATATTCAAATGTATACTTTAGATATGAGTAAGTGTTTCTCATTTGCTAGTACTGCTTATATTTTTTAGTTTTTCTCTATTTTTTCCAACATTTTACAATACTTTTGTTTTTTTTTCTTATTTTTTTAAAAAATATTTCATTTTTTGGTAAGTACCTTTTCTATTTTTAAAATATTTTTCAATGAGGTAGTGAAATTGGTCTCTGATCCAAAATAGGCCAAAAATGATCCTAAATGTTACCTACCCTTGGTGTATGAGTAAAAACTCCACAAAAATTTTTGACCCTACCAGAAATTCAGAGACTGTTTCAATAAAAATGAATTTTTGTTTTTTCCCCTAAATTTTTCCATCTGGAGATATTCTAAATTTTTTTCAATCTTCATATCAAAAAAATTCCGCACTTTCTTTTATTTTCAAATTGAAAAAAAATTCAAGATTTACCTACACAAACTTCCCGTTGGAAATAAATTCTGGAGATTTTCCAATGAAATGAAAATTTTGATTGTTTCTAAATCTTCAATGATAGGAAAATAGTAAAGTCATTGTAACGACTTGTTTTTATTTCATTTGATTTCTAGTTAATTGAAACGTAAGTTACCTACGAAAATGAGGAAAATAGACTTTTTTTTAAATTACAAGTTGATTTTCAATAATTTTAAATAATTTTTAAAAATTATCAAAAAACAGAGAGAAAAGAAAGGAGTTATTTACTACCATAATTTTAATCAAAATTCAAAAAATTAAAAATTATTGCGTGGTGTATTGGCATATGTAGGTAGCTAAAGGTATCGTGTTTTTAAATGGGCTGAAAGACCTAGTAATCTGATCCCTCCCCCTCCCCAAAAGTAAGTACTTCAGTAACAAAACGTTTGCAGTATTTTTGATACTGCCAAGTTGAAAAGTTTAATTATTTCTCTGTTTCCACCCTTTTCCACCCTCTCACCCCTTCTTCAACCTATTTGATCTTTTGGTCTCCTATGTTTTTAAAATTTGGAGGTCAAATACAGCTTTCTTTTATGCTACAAAAGAAACAGTCAATATAATTTTTAGTCAAAAAAAAAAAAAGGTAGATAAAAAAGCATCAAAAAATATCCCTCAAGTATTTAAAACTTTAGGGGTCAAAATGTTCTTGAAAAATATATAAAACTGGCCATCTAGTCAAGGATCTCCCCTCTCGAATTAATTAAAAGAGGTATTAAGTCAATCCGATGCCTCAAACAAAATTTTAATTTTTACAAAAAATATTTTCTAGAAATTGCAAAATTTTCCTGCAGTACGATGCCTTCTACAAATATATTTCAGTTTTCCATTTCGATTAAATAAAATTTTAATATATGAGCCTGGATAACACTCTCAGGTGTGAAAAATTGGTTTTTGAGTTGTGATTTCGTCCGGATTTTAACCTATCTAAATGACCCAAAATCAGTGTCGACTCGAAAATAAAATTTTCACCTCCAAGTGTGCTATTTCCATGGTATAATTTTAATAAAAAATTCGTCAGAATTCAAAATATAGATTTAACCTAAAATTTTTGGATTGGAGGATATTTTCAGATGCTCTTTCGTTTCATTCTTTCGTTCTAAAATTTTCACTGCCAATTCAAATACCTCCCTTATTAGGTACAAACCCAAAAAATTTTCAAAATTTGTATCTATTCAATTGTTAAGTAAAAAATAACCACGCACACTATTCTTCGTCGTAAATTTGAAAAAAAATCAGTCACTTATTTCTAGGAAAAAATTAATCGGTAGGTACCTCGGTCATAAACGCAATAAACCTTTAAATAGGTGGGTTCAAATTACCTGAATTAGATCACCGAATACATCTCCAGCGGCGGTAAAATTCAAGTAGCACAAAAAAGGCAATCTATCTTCCCGAGGTCTTCGTACCTCAAGCTCGTATGAATGGCCCACTTCGCCGTAATAAGTTCGGTTACAGGCTAGAAACACAAGATTATTTCAGCTTTGTTAGTTTAACATGCGTTGGTCCTCGTACACGTATAAGTGTGGTCGTTCGATACCTTTTACATCGTTAGGTAATAAAAATACGGCCCTAGCACTAATAAAAAATTATTCCATCAGATAATTTAGTTAGCGTCGTGACAACGAAAGCATTTTTGTTCCCTTGTTCCTGTTTATATAGGTACCTATCTTTACAATGGCATTGTTCGCTTAGGGTTTCAAACTACGTGATTAGGTTAGGTTAGGATGAAGAAATTTAAAGGTATTAATCAGACGGGAAAAAGGAAGTTACATTCTTTTGTATCAATTCGTTCCGAGCATACTAATACGTTAAGTCGATAAATTTGATAAAATTACTTTTTGCCAAAAAATACCCCCATAAAACTTTTGCAACGCCAGCGCCATATCGTATCCTTCCAAACCCCCGCACCATTCTACACCCTTCTCCATTACACTTCTTCAATCAAGCTTGTGAAAAGTTACCAAAACTAAAACACTATTTTCAATATATAGCTTACCCAATAACTGCACTTTTAAGCTATTTTATTTACATAGTTGCGTTGGCAAAAAATTTTCAAGCTGATGCTGAAACTAAAGCGAACGTCGAAACGTTACTCCTAAGGCAAGAGGTGAATTATTTACGGCGACTGTTATCGAATATTTTCATATTCGTGTAGCCCCAGCTATTTCATATATTATGTATCCTAACGTGGATTACGTCGAGTATTGATGATGGAAATACAACGTTTGGGTAATTTTTAAACATATTTTCTTTACTTTAACGCAACGCTGCCTCGGCTTCGGTAAAATATCATTGATCCGCCATGTAAATTACCCTTTCGAGAGAAAATTCAGTTAATTTTCAAAATGTATCCCCATAGGTATCTCCGGCAACATTTTATAATGAAACCATAATTAATGAAACATGTTTTAAGAAGCCGATTTCTAAGCATGCTCCAGTCTTATTTCTACGGCCGAATCTCCATGCTGAGAATTTTCACTAGCACGCTTTGTGAATTTTTATATTCGTTTCTTTTCCTCTATCTTTTCTCTTCCTTTTTTTTTTTCATTAAATTATAAAAAAAAGTATTTTAAAGAAAAAAATACCGGAATTTTGTCAGATTTTTTTTCCCTCCGAAAACGACACTGTACGTAAATATGAGCTCGGATTGTTTTTATATGTAAGGGCCAAGATGAAGAAAAAAAAAATGAAAAAAAGAAAACACGCAAAGAAAACGACACGAACGCAGGAAAAGCGTGAAGCAAATAAAATGAAACTGTGACACAGCAATTGAAAAATATATTCGAAATATATGTAAATCAGACGAAACGGAGAAGAGAAAATCGGGAAATGGGTATAATGTTGAATAAATAGATGAAGTACAGTTAAGATTGCTCCGTTGGCGGCATACGTTACAACATTATCAACTCGCAAAGTACTTTTTTCTCGGTATGTATACGAAAATAAATATACGATCAGCCATGAGGTAGATAAGTGTTGCAGGAAGCCGAATTCGCAGACGTATTTTTATTCGAGCTGCTGAAAATGAAAAAGAGAGGTAATGACGGGATGCAGCATTGGCATCCAGACTAATACTGCGGATAACAATTTTCCAATGAATTGTGAGATTTCCTTTTAGCTATTGGAAAACGTTGCCGAACGTGTTTCATAAGAGGGATCATTTTTTCCACTTTTTCGCCAAAATTGAACGAGATCGAACGAATAAGACGAAAACGGTAGCTAAATATTTCCTTTAAAAATTTCAATAACAAGTCGAGTCGTTTTATTGGGGTTAATTTTTAACCTTTCGACGCTGATTTTTTCTCTACGAAAATTCGACTTTTGTGGTGAAAGAATATGGAAAATGACGAATTCGATTATTTATTTTCATTTTTTCGTTTATTACGAAGGAAAATGCCTCAAAATTGATGTAACTATATTATGTGAACCTGAATATAGGAACTTCGATTTTGGGCTTTCCAGAAGCGATAGAATCAAAATAAACAATTTTCGACCCCTGAAAGTGTTACCACATACAGATCCACTATGTTTTGAATACGATTCGAATTTTGATTCTATTGAAAAACCTTATTTTTGGGGTGGGGATGGGCTTGAGTTAAAATTTTTTAAAGTTTACGAACCTCCACGAGAAATTTTTTTCAATTTTTTGTAATACCTTAAATACTTATATTAAAATAATGCAGGAAAGTTGATAAATTTGACTATAGTTTCAAAAATGTTCAAAATTTTCAGAACTTATTTACGTTTCAGGGTAGAATTTTCGGAGGAACAATGCTCAACTCCAATTTAGAGCATCTCAAAGAACAAATTTTTGATCATTTGAGTTCGTAATTGAAGGATTATCAAGTGAATATTGAAAGTCATTTTTACACTGAATTTTCATATTGAAATGTTAATTTTGTCACACAACTCAGAATTTTCTGATTAAACTTTTTAAAAGTTTCAATTTTTCATGAGACTATTTTATACTCCTTTTTTTTTGTTTTTAAGTTGAAGAGACAGAGGGCTGGCCAGGAAGTTTTTTTTTTTAAATTTCGAAATGTCCTAGCAAAAATTAAATTTTTTCCTGCTCACCTTTCATCTTGGCTCAATCGCCCTTCAAGTTTGAGAAATTCGTGTGTGGTATTGTGGAAAAAAAGTAAGTATTTTGAGCTGCAAAAATAATTTTCTTTTCGTATTCCTATAGAAAATGACTGGGATTTTTGAAAAAAATTGGTACGAAGGCCATATCTTGCTCAAATTGTTTTTAAAATGGTCCTAAAAATGTCTCTTTTTTTTTGATCACTGATTTTAACAGAAATGATTTTTAAAAAATAGTATGAGAGCTGTAGCATGTTTAAATGTCTCATAAAAACCCTTAAGTTTTAAAAATTATTAATTTTTTCTGATTTTATATTTTTGATTTCGATAGGATTTCCCAAAATATCCCAAAAGGCTGTAATCAAGCTGTTAAGACCTCTAAGAGTGTTCCAACTTCGGAAATTTTGAACGTAAAAATTTCCAAAAAAAATTAACATTGGAACAAAATAAATGAAAGAACGAGCATATTAGTGGCATAGCCTGAAATTTCTCAAAGGAGGGGGGTGACAGAACTTTCATATTTTCCTTTACTCAGTGAGATTGGAAAGCAGGATACATCCCGATGAAAAATTTGTAGATCTGATCATATCTCAAAAATGTCCCAATCTAATTTTATCAAATTACATCAAATCATATCTCATTTTAATGTATCAATTCATATCTGAAAAAATTATGAAGGTTCAGATCTAGTTTGATATGATGTGATCAAATGACATCTAATTTGATCAAATCATATCTAAAAAAAAATCAGATGTAATTAGATATAATTTGATTAGAACATTTTTGAGATCAAATTTTATCTGTTTTGATAAAATTTGATCTAAATCAGATATGATTTGATCTAAAAAATTTCCATCGGGATTTGGATTTTTAATATCTAATAAAAGATTTTTTCACATAAATTCTCGACCTCGTCCCTTGGTGCATATTAAACAAGGAATTTTTCTCGAAAACCAAATTTTACAGTTGAACCCTCTCTCTTCTCTGTGAAACTAGGTCAAATAAAATTTTGAAAAATTGGAAAATTTCTGCAAAAGATGATCCAAAAAACCATTAGCACTAACCACTAATTATTCACAATTACCTTAATTTTTGAAGAAAAACACATCTGTAAGTTCATAATCCGGTTTTCTCCACGTTTGTAAAATAATTCAGAAGAAAAAAAGGGTAAAAGTAAAAGTAAAAAGTTACAGTCAATGATTTTTTGGGTAGGAGTACATTATGTATTATTCAGCTCAATCAAAGCAATTTCAAAAAAAAAAAAAATTCAAACAGGATTTTTTCAATTTTTTTGCAGAAAATGCAAAAAGCAAGTGAAATTTGAAGTTTTTCTGAGTGTTTAATCTCGAAAAATGTAATGAACATGAAAAGTGGGATTCAGTGATATTTAGGATCAGAAACATGAAACAATTATGAATACGTATCATGTATTAGAAATTAGAAAAAAAATTTAACAAATTTTGCTTTGAGCAAGCCATCGAAATGTTTTAATGATTCTTTGTCTATCAAAGTGGCACCATTAGGTATTATTTTTTCAATTAATAATGTTTGATTGCCTCTATATTTTTCTCAATAATTTTTTTAATTTATGACTTCAAAAATTGGTCAACAACTTATTCATATCTAATGAAAATCGATATGGACAAGCATTCATTCAGGAAAAAAAATTGAACCATTTGGATATCATCGTGTCTTAGAAAGACCAACTTTGGACATAATGTCCCAGAAACGTGTTCAATTTGAAATTATAATTCTGAAAAAGGCCAATTTGGATATGGAGGCAATGTTTAAAAAAAAATCAGTCAAAAATAATGGTCTCTGAAATTTAGTCATCAAATTTTCAAGTTTTTCCAAATAAAAAACCACAAAATGTCGATTATTATTTTCTCAATTTTTTTTTCAAATTTTTGAAAATTCAACAAAATCCTTATACCACCATAATTTGACGTGAGGGATTCGGTTGGAAAAATTTTGCCTCACATTTTATGAATTGATTCCTGCATTTTTTTTTTTTTTTTTTGTAAATAGGTACACCCTACTGCTCTCTTCATGCGAATTCATTCAAAATTCCAAAACATACTCAACTCTCAGATACTTCAAACCTATTCCAAAAAGGTGTACGTTCTATATTTACCGAACTATAATTAGATATGTATAAGAAATTCACTGAAGCGTAGTGATTTCCGTTCAACTTTTTATATCTGTTGTTGGAAGAACGATTTAATAGTTCATAGATTACTGCTACTTTCATAAGTTACTGTTATTGTTGCTAATATAGGCGAGCTGTATTACCCTCCCGATACTGATATGATAAAAGTTTACTCTTATTTATAGTCGATTAATTCTTCGCTTCACATCGAAATAGAAGTTACCAAGTCTAATGTACTGAATGAAATAGGTATAAGGTTTAATAAAGTCGAACGAATGTGTCGAAAACCACGAAAACATACATAATTATTTTCAAACGTGTATTTATACAACTAACAATAAGCAGAATTAGAAAATCAAAATGATAACCTAAATCCTTGGAACGAGAACGAACAAAAAATTATCCAGGTACCTTACTTAATCACCTACTCATTTATTTAAAAAAGAGGCTAACTTGATAAAAATAATTCGAATGACGACAGATTGCGCCGAATGTAATTTTCACGATTCAAAAGTTGGAATAAAAATCATATCCTTTGAATAATTCGCGGACATTGAAAAATTAAATTTTTTCAGGCCCATTTATTTTTTAAAAGAACGAGTATGATAAATTTGGCAAATTTATAAAATTATTTCGGTTTTTAACTCGTTTTGTAGAGTTGAGAAAAAATAATATTTCTACGAAAAAAAAATGACTGCTGGGCCCTGTTAAAGGCCTGCTTTTGAAATAAAACGTGAAAAATTTAATTAACAATTACAAGTTTGATGTTTATATTGCGAATTGCACAGGCCTTGAATTATTATCACGAATTAAATTGTCAGTTTAATTATAACATTTAGGTACTAGAAATTACAAAACCCCCGAAGGTAAATGATTATACGTACAAAGGGTCGCGGTCGAAAACACCGTAATAATTCTTCATCATACTCGTATGCATTTATAATTGTTACTCGAAGTAATTACTGTAAAATGGGGAAAATTTTTTTTCCTCCAGTTTGGTTTTGTTTATAAAGGTTAGATAGCTTTTTTCCAAACTGTTGAATGAAATAATTAAAACAAAAAGTGCTCGGCGAGATGATGGGAAGTAAAATGCTGCGGTAAACACTAAATATACATTACATATTTACATTCGAGTATGAAGTTAATGTGACGTAAATACGTCAAGTATGCGTTGTTGAATGTGCTAGGGAAATGTTACGTTTGCTAAGTGTACGTGGGTACTTTGTTATACTTATTCGAGTACGTTAAATGGAGTTGTTTTTTCAGTTATATCGCGCTTTCTCATTTTATACGCTTATTTAAGCTCGGTTTCATTGGCGCGGTAACGATGATGGAAGATGTCGAATAATATTTAAAATTTGCTTTTTTCCCGCGAAGTTGCGAATATTCGGATTTATTTTTTTTCAAAATAGGTGCGTATAATGGCTTTAATTTCGCACTCGAATGATATAGAGCAAGTTTTCAGATTAATCATGTACTTATTCGATTCGTTATATTAACACATATTTTATTTCGGTAATTTTTTTGGAAACCAACCTTTCGGTTAATTTTTTCCTCCGTGAAAAGGATACCTATTAAATCCAGAATCATTGGAAGAAGGCCAAATGGAAGATACGGTTCGATTTATCCTTCCTGTTGAGTAGGGACTATAGGGAGTGTGTTGAGTGTGTTAAATATTGCCTCCGGGGTACAGAAGGCTATTTCGAGTGTATAACCTACTACATGTTGCACTTATTTTTTCAGCTTATAATTAGCTGGACAGTAATTTTCCGAAAACTTGAATTCGTTTTTTTTTTTTTTTTTTGATAATTATACTTGGTAAAAAACTGTTGGAATTGATTTTCTAAAAATTAATTGGTGATTCCAACTACCAGAAATTTACTTGAGACAACATCATACGTGATGGGTTGCATAATGGAGCTCATTTTCTGATAATGAATAATTTCCTATAGATTTGTCATTTTTAGTTTTTTTTTGTTTTTGTTTTCTCAAAAAAAGAGACATAATTTTTGTGATTTTTTTTGAAGTAGGTAGGCAATTAAATCAAGAAAAAGTAAAAATTTTCTATTTATGGAGTTGAATCGAAAATCAGAGCCAAAGCCAAATTCTTCTCTTACCAGAAGCGATTTTCCAAGGGAAGTTATGGAGGTCAGACTTCCTTTGATTTTTTCAAAGATTAGGATCAACTTTTTTCGAAATTGTATCCAATTTCCAATTCAAGTACATTTATATCTTTTCAACATTTTTCCTTTTTTTTTTTTAAATTTAATCAAAATATAATTTGAAAAATATGAAGTTGGAATTTTTTTAAAAAATGAGGAATATTTTAGAATTATTGGAAAAATTTTCAAATTAGAAGAAATTCCAAGAAATATAATTTTGATTTTTTTAAGATTGAGGTTCGAAAATTTTTGAAAAAATTTTACAGTTGAAAAAAATATTTTTAGGAAGTATTTATTAAAAATTTTTACAATTTAGATTTCTTCAAATTTTTTTCAGATATTTTTAAAAATTTCATCCCACTCAAAAATGACTTAACTTTGAAAAAAATTTTCAACTTTACATTTTTCAAAATTATTTCTTTCCAACACAATGAGAAATTTAAAATCAAAATAAAAAAGTAATAAAAATACGAAAGACGTGAATCTATTCGAATTTTCTATATTTTTTTCGTTCAATTCGTATTAAAAAGATTTTGAAAAATGTTCAATTCGATTCTTTGAACTTTCTGACTTCCTCGCATTTTCTCTTCTAAAATCGCCACTGCCTCTTACCAGGTTATACCCCTCTACATTAATTAAGAAATTTTTACGTAGGAAAATGTTACGTCGAATACTAAAAATTCATTTGATGTTCCTCATTGGTAAGGAGAAATTAACAAAATGAAAATTCAAATAAAAATTGTTTCATTTTTTATGAACATGCAAATATGCGGTGATCCCTCTACGCCTACAAGGATACTAATCCTCAATATTCTCAAAAGCCCTCTAATCATTTCAATAGACCCATTTAGGGTTCTGTGACAATTTTGAGAGTTTATTTTTTAATATTTTGAAGATCATTTCGAATGGAGGGGGGGGGGGCTCTTTTTATTTTCAAAAAGATTGATTTCTTCATTTCAGTTGGTGTAGTTGAGTATCTAAGTATTTATTTCAGAGAAAGACCGATTTATCCCCCTCTTCAATCCTCAAAAATGAATTGTTCATCAAGAATAAATCTTTAATCTATTTTGGTGAACACGTACTTTTTTTAAAGTACGTGTTCAAGTTCAAAGTACAGCTGCAGCTGCTGGGTGGATTTCTTAAAATCCCTCGCGCCAAAAAATTCTGAAAAAAATCCTCCAATTTTTCACGTAAAAAATTTCAAAAATTTCTTTGAAGGTTAAATTGGACCTAGGTACTTTTTCTGTCCAATTTTTTAGTCGAAAAAAATTTCAACAATACCCAAACTTCTAAAATATTGTAAGTTCAAAAAATGAATTAAATGGTTGTTCATTTTATTCAAGTTTTTTTTTTTAGCTAAGTACCTAATACCTATGTAACTGAGAAAAAATATCAAGTAGGTGTAGCAAGGTGAATAGTGATGAATGGAACACTTATGAGTAGGGACATTATTTTGCATATTTTTATTTATTCAATTTTTTGATCAAGCTTTACAAAAAAATTAGTCAAAATTCCGAATCCTTTGTCAATTTTTAAAAAGCAAAAATCTCTATATCTGACCTCACTGGTTCAATTTAAAAAAGTTCAAAAATGAAGGTTTTGAGTATCTAATGGAAAAATAATAAATTTCTAGGTAAAATTTGGCATAAAACATGTCAACCTATTCAAATTCACCATTGCATTTTGAGGAACAGCTCACACTTTATTTTGGAGTGAAGGGGACAGTTTTAAGGGAGTAGGTAAAGCTTCTAAATTTTAAACCAGAAATCTTTTTATGATGAATTTGACACCTACTATCACACTTTTAGTTTTAAAAGAGGACGAAGATCTTTAATTATCAAATTTGTAGACAATTTTCCCCCTTCGAAATAGTTTTAAGGAAGTTTAATTTGAGGTGAAATGAGAGACTGTGGTCTTCCCTTTCATAGCTGCAACTGAAATACAAAGTAGTTCAACACAGTTCTACAATCTTGGTGGTGTCATGCAAAAAAGTCTGTACTTCAAATTGAAAAAAACTTTCACATTTTTGAAAGAGAGGAGAAATAAGGCTTAAATTTTCACCTCAGCACTACGAAAAACATAACAAGCAATTCGCCAATTAAGTTTTTCGATTTATTTTTTTCTTCGATCATAAGTATTTGGATCTTTTTGGAGAAAATAAGAGGCATAAAATTCTAAAAATAACTTGATTTTTGGATTTAGAAGGGAAATATATAACTACCTACTTATATGACGCACATAAACCCATTTTTTCCATATCCCCCTCCCCCGAGTCAAATGATCCATAATACGAAAATCATTGGTCATAATTTTCCATTTTATCTAGCAGGCCATACGATTTAGGTACTTAATTTTTTTCATTACTTATTTTTCATAATTTTTTTTGAAGAAGAAGCTCGTGAATTTTTTTAGATTTTTTGAAAATTGGCCATTTAATTAAAATGCTCAATTTTCACCTTTGATAAAATTTATAAGCCTTGTGAATCTACTTTTTTAAAAATTTATATTGATAGGAAATGTACTTTTCAACCATATGAACCGATCAGCTTTGAATATTACAAACTCTATAGTGAAATAAGTAGGTATTTTCTTAAGAAACTGCTAAAATGAAACAAAAATCCTCCCACAGAAGTGGAGGAAGAAATTATAGTGATTTTGAAAGTTGTAAAAAAGTGAAATTCTAAAAAAAAAATTATTCATCAAAATCGAAAGACCCACCAAGGACATGACCAATTCAGGATAACCAACACTTCGAAATTTATGAATCTACTTACTCCTTCCGCTTTCAAGGTAGGCAAACTTTCATATCGGAGCTCATTTTAGGTTGCTTGATTTCAGACATAATATTCTAAATAAATTCGATCAAACACCCGGAATAAATTATTTCGTAAAAGTAAATAATACATTTTTATAGATAGGTAGATCTACATTCTTACGTCATTTTTTCACACCAAAAAAATCACTCTCGAACAAAACTTCGTCGCATTAAACTTACCGTACCCCCAAGGTAAGCTTTGTTTTTGAAATTTTAAAAACACCCAATCGGGCTGAGAAAAAGCTTTCGTTCGTTCCGTATAAGCGTTAAGCATAGTTAAACACTCGTTCAAATTTTAATTATCATTCATTATTCGTACTTCGGGACGAAAATTTCAGTCGTTAATTTCGCATCGCGCGATATTTCACCCCTACGCGACAATATTCCCCGTAAATTTTATTTTTTCCTTTCCGTTGCCCTTGTTTACATCAAAAAGTAATGAAATACTGAATGTTCCAAATGTACGTGTACCGTATAATAAGCACTTTCACCACGGTATTTACATCCCTCCGCCGTTACCATGCAAAATTTCACACTCAGTTTTACTTTAAGAGGACTATCTACCCAACCACCTTCATAATTCAAAAAAAAAGAACGGAACAGGAGCATTATTCGAATTGCTGCTATTGTTAATTCTTTTCCTTGTTTAGGAAAAAAATTACACTTTTCCCCTCTCACATACCTTTATATTTTTTGCATTACCAAAGCAAATTTCCGCAACGAAATGATTTTTCATTTTATTTATTGGTCTCCCTTCATTAAAAAAATGCTGCAAGTTTTTCGAGTCTATTTTTTTCATTTGTAGTATTAAGTATACCTACCTACTTGCAAGTTTTATATTTTATAACTAACTATTCGCTGGAGAAATTTTCTTCTTTTTTTGTTGGCAAGGTGTTTCTTAGAAGAGAGCAGATGTAATACGTTTTAATTTTTGTTTCTCTCCCCCTTTTTTTTTCATATTCTGCAGTTTCTTTTGCTGTCTTCTTTTAATTTCGAATTCTTTTCTGTTCATTTATTGTGAATTGCCTATCTAATTTCTTAAAAATGAATGTTTCATGAAATTGTTTCAAAAACTTAAAAGTAGGTAAAGTTTTCAAAAGATTTGAAATTTTTTTATATGCAATTGATGGAAACCCCCTTTCCGACCCTGAAATTATCATCGAATTTTCGATACCGAATGGAAAAATTGTTCTACGGGTTCGCAAAGTTTTAAAATCATGATCATTTATGTTGCCATAAAAATTTGAAATGGAAAAAAAATCGAAAAATTTGGATTGTATGTACCAATTTTGGTAAAATCCAATAATTCGAAAAAATTTACCGATGGGAAATTTAAAAAAATTGTACCTAAGTACGCTATGTTGAAAAAAAAATTATGAAAAAAAATAAGACTGGAAATTTTTGAAGTTGGAATAACCGAAAAATTGAAGGATTTCAAGAGACAAAATACACACAGTGCTTGAAATATCTGCGAAGGGGCCAATTTAGAAGATACAGTGTTGCCAATTTCTGAAAATTGATAAAACTCAAAATTGAAAAATTTCGAATTCAAAAATAGGTAATTGAAAACTAACAGGTGCATGAGGTAGGGGGTGGAGTGGAGAGTAAAATATATGATATTATGTATATTTTGCCTAACTTGATATTTGAAGGGGCAGGAATTGAAAAAGTGAAACAAAATTAATTTTCAAAATGATTATATTTGAAAGCCGAAAGCCCCTTCAAAAGTCGATTTAGGCAAACCATGTATATCACATTTTTTACTCTCCCCACCACACCTTCCAATTTTCAATTATTTTTAAATTCAAAATTTTTCAATTTTGAATTCTATCAATTTTCCGAAGTTGGCAACACTGTGTCTTCTAAACTGGCCCCGTTGTAGATATTCCAAGCAAGCACAGTGTGTAGGTTGCCCCTTGGAAACCTACCCATAGGCAACTCCCCCTACGGATCGGCGTCGGACAGTTGGTGAGGTTCCTCACTAGAAATGATACTTGGAAATGAGGTACCTATGGTCATCTCATATCTTTCAATTAATTTAAAATTTCGATTAAAATATGTAATAGATGTAAGTGGACAGTAATAAAAGAAAATAATGATTATCAACTTATACTCGGGTATTTCATATTTTCCATAAATAACAAAAAATAAAAAAAAAGTAGTTAGTGATGGGAACGTGTTGGTATATTTTCAGCTGAATTTTTCTTTGAAGCTCTATTGAAAACATGATTTAATTAAGTAAGCTTGGTAGGTATTAACGAGTAATTTCATTTTGAAAAAACCGCTCAGTTGAAAAATTTTTCATCAAGTTTGGTAACTAAGTACATAAAATCAAAAAAAAATCAACGAATTTAGCTGGGAAAATAACAATGTACCTAAATAAAATTGAAAAAAAAATGGAATATTATGGCTTAACAGATTAATGTAGAAACAATTTATTCCAAGTAGAAGTTACAGCGAAGTGAGAATTTAATCATAAATTAAAAACGTATTACGATAATATTAAAAATAGTAAAGACCGAAACTGAATTAAGTAAGCATAACTCGATGCAAAAAATTTATAATTAAGTATCGATTGGATGAACAGACTAGGAATTGTCTGATTAAAAATACAGTGTCCCAGATATGAATAAGCAAGTAAGATGAAAAAAACGTTAGAGGAACATGTTGCTTAAAATTTAAACTGAAGGAGTAAACTTCATCTTTGAAAATTTATATTGAATTATATTTTTATATTAGTTATGAGAATCGATATTGCCCCTAAAACTAAAAAAATTTCTTTTGTTCAACTTTTGGCTCGATTTCAAAATTAAAAAGCCAACACACATATGCTGGAAAAAACTAATTTTATTTTTAAAAAATATTAAATTAATTTTTTTTCTATTAAAATTGAACAATACAACACAATAAATTAAATTTTATTAATCAGATCGAAAAATTACAAAATAAAATAAAAACATGCTTCCAACCAATTCATAATACATTCTTTAATCCTTCTCTCTCAGTTCAGATTTCCTTTCTGGAAAATAAATCGATCGACGTGCAGAAAAAAATAAGCCTAAAATAGGACGTGTTTTATGTCACTAAAACGTTGAGAATATACGTCGGCGTTTGTGAAATAATAATGTGACCACAATGGCACGTCGAGTATTTTGATTCATTTATAAAAGCGAAAATGGAAAAACAAAGAAGAAATCGCACCTTGCCAAATGTCTTCATTTTTAAACTTACCAAGCAAACCTGTCAATAGGTTTTGCTTTCTCTTTTTTTGTTTATAATTCAAGGGTTATAAAATTTTTATTATGTTTTCTTAGATGGACCAATTTTTTTGTTCTGTTCAAACAAAAACCAATCAAGTGTTTATCCCATAGAGAGAATGTGCACATATAGCTCAACACAACGGTATTTTAACAGGTCTCAAATTGACAGTTTTGCAACCCCGAACCATACTTACACTGCGAATGGTTTTTTTCTTTCTTTCTATCGGAACACATAATGTTCTCTTATAAGGTGAATCAATGTCGCATTAAATGTTGTAAAGACTATTGCAGAGCTTTTTTTTAATATTCTAATTTTCCACGTAGACGATAAATCCGTCGGTGGGAATTTCCTACCTAATGAAAATCTTATTTTATCAAGTGGAATTTCGTGTCGTTCGTTCGGTAAAAAAAAGTCGGGGACTATTGGTCTATTTTTATTTCCATGCATGTACCCATTTTTCATGATGTAACATACAGGGTGATTCATAAATAAAGTATCTCATTCGGAATAATAACTATCTATTAGCTAGGCATTATTTTTTAATCCTTTGCGATAGAAGGGGTAAAAAATGCGGTATTTTTCATGTTTTTTTTTTCGAATATGGTTGGGTCTGTGATAAAAATTGTTGTAAAATTTTGAACGATGTGGTAAAAATTAATTTTTTATTTCATATTCAACTCTTTCAGGAATGGCTCAAAGTTTCAAAATAGTTAATTTTTAATGCTTTTTTGTGTCTGGTATTGAAGAGCAAAATAAAATTTAAAATGTTTCAATTACTCTAGTTATTTTTTAGGGACACCGTTCATGTGATTTTTGTACTTACAGATTTTGGAAATATTTCAAAAGTACGAACTAATAATAATTTTTTGCATTTCCTTGGACATATATAAAATGTTCAAAATTTGAGCCTGAGAGTGAGGGACAACAGTCAATGATTTAAAAATTCAAGAAAGAAGGAATTTCACAATTTTCGGCCCCGATCCATCGAAAAAAAAAATTGAAAAAATTGAAAATGGTGTATCCCTAGACTGGAATACTTGTCCTTCAAAATTTATGTTGAAATTCCAAAAGATGATGCAATATTTGGAAAAAAGAAATAGGTAATATATCCATGTAATATCGAATGGTATGTTTTTGGGGATGCTGAACTTGAAACTGGTTTTATTTTCTTGTTTGGGTCTTGCTTTCGGCCTCTAACGACCTTTCACAATAATTATAGGTCAAAATCCCCAAAAATGATTTAAAATTTTGTGACACGTGAAAATTTAACTACAGTTTATTTTATTTTATTTTTAAATCCGTACCTAAATATCAAATGCAAATAAGGGTTTATTTTTTCAATTTGATTCATCTTGTAATATATATATATATTTTACATTTTAAATAGAAATGGAGAGGGATTCGTTTCATATAATCTACAAAACAACATTTTCAAGCTTATTACCTTGTTTTTGAATTCCACCTCTTCCGACAGCGAATTTTAAAAATAATTTAGGTGAGGGTAAGGTAGCCTATTATCGATAATCGAGGTTCTACATGTTCTTATATTTGTTTCGCCTCAAAATTTTACTTTGAGATGGATATCTCCCTTTCAAGTTTAAATTTTTTCAATTCTAAATTTTTTATAATCATTTGTGTATTTTATTATCTACATTTTTCCAAATTTTTTCCAATTTCTACTAACTCTCTAATTTTTTGAATTACTTTTATGGGAGTTTCGCCATTTAAAACTATAGGTAAGGGTTAGAAAATGTTATTGATGGCTGAATGGATATTGGATACCTACATTCCTTCCCCTAAAAATTTTGAAAGTCCCGCGATCAACCAAAAATTTCAACTATTTTTAGAATTTTTTTTCAAAATAAAAAAAATGATTTTAAAAATTTAGATTCCTAATTTCGACCACCGACTAATTTGATCCGCTATGAATAAAATCCATGGGAATGACCAAATCGACAACCGTACAGCCAATATTTTTCCCATCACATTTTTGTTCTTTCAATTTTTTCGGCGAATTTTGGCTTTACAGTTGTCGTTTTAGTCTATTTTTTCTATCCGCAACAGAGGAATTTGAATAGAAAATTTTCGGTTCAGTTTTGCCCATTACACTTAATCACAGGCAATGAGGCACAGCATCGTCGACAGAAATCATACTATGCCTGTGGAAAATTCAATAGGTTCATAATTTTTATGAAAAAAAAAAAAAAATGGAATATATTATATTGCTGTAAAGTGCAATTTTATGTACATTAAGGTGGAATGAAAAAAAATTTGGATTTTGACCAAATTTGGTAGAGCTTTTTATTTTGAGTGGGAGACCTCTCGAAAAAAATTTGAGCCTTCCAGGTGCAAGGGGAGGGGAGGGGGTGCTCAAAGTGCATCTCCTTTTGAAAAAACGCAGTTTTCTGTGTTTTTTAGGAAATCAAAATTATGTGAGAAGCCGTCACAGCATTTAAAAGATGCGATTTGAGTTTCTACGATCAATTCCAAGTCGATACCTCTAAATTCCGTATTTTGGAATTTCAAGATTCGCTGTTGGCTGCACTTGTGTATAAAATTTTCATTTTTTTTTTCTAAATTCACTCTGTGAGAGTGAAAAATTTCTTTGTTCAATTACTTTATGAAAAAAAATCATTTCAGATCAGTGAAAATTTCATATTATTGAAATATTGCAATCTGCAACTTTTCAACCCCTTCTCACATAATTTTGATTTTCTAAAAAACACAAAAAATGACGGTTTTTTTCAAAAGAAGGTGCACTTTGAGCATCTCCTTCTTCCCCCCTTTTGCACCTCTTTTTTTAAAAAAAAATTACATAGAATTGTTTATTTGAAATTATTCCTGGGAGGCTCAACATTTTTCTGGGAGGTCTCCTACTCAAAGTAAACAACTCCACCGAATTTGGTCAAAACCCCAGATATGTTTTTTTTTTCACTCCTCCTGAATTTTCAAAAAACGTATGGCAGAATTTTCTCAGGGGTTCTCAAAATCAACTTCTCAAAATGATGGATATTTCCACGAATGACAACCCTCCGGATTTTTTTACCCTTGAAAACTTACAAATTTTTATTTTTTCAAAATAAAACCAATCCAAGAACATAAATTTTGTATTTTCTAAATTAACTTAATGTCAGAAAGAATTAACTCAATGCATTTTGCGTCTCGCTGAAATTAACTTGACGTAAGAAAATCAGAAACTGACTTTTGAAAACTTATAATTTCAAAATCAGCGTATCAATTATACTTATACATATCAGAAAGTCTGAAACTGAAAACTGATTTGATATCAGAAAGTCAGATCGGCAAGAACAATATCAGAGAGCTAAAAGCCAATTTTTTAATTTTAAAAACAATTTTTTTGCATTTTTTTGAAATTACCTTGGTATTATAAAGTCAACGTCTCATTTTGAAAAACATGAATTTTTCTATTTTCTAAATTAACTTGATATCAGAAAGTCAGAAACTAACTTTTGAAAACTTGGAAATTTTTATATTTCCGAAATCAATTTCTTATATGTATATCAAAAAATCAGAAGCTGAAAATTGTCTTAATATCAGAAAGTCAGGATAACAGAAAAAATATCAAAGAGCTGAAAGCCAATTTTTAAATTTTAAAAACAAATTTTTATATTTTTGAAATTAAGTTAATATTAAAAGTCAGGATGAGAGGAAAAAACATATCCACGTTATCAATATTTCTTTTCAAAGAAAACTTTCCTTCATTTTTACTTTAGCAGGTAGTTAAAGAAGAGAATGTGGGAATGAAAAATGAGTATTTTGAGCAAGATTACTCGTAACAAAAAAATGTACTTTTTAATTCTTATAAAATAAAAATTACATGTTCAGTGAAATCGGATTCGTATGAAAAAAATTTCAAGGAAATGTCTTTCGAAGGAATGGATTCGGGAGATTCGGGAAAATTCCCAGTTAGCGTAATTTTATAAGAAACCATATTTTAAATTTAAAATCACTCAGTGGAGAGATGATTCCAGGAGCCCCGAACAAAACCTTCCATTCTACAGAAATACTCGCACGTTATTTCCAAAAATTTTCCATTTCTCGTAAGCAAATTGAAACCGAAAAAATGCAACCCAAATACTTCTAAAATAAAGATCAGCCCAACACAGCTCATTTTTCCCTTGTATTAAGAGATGAACACGATTGAAAAATTTCCATAAAATCATCACTTCTCGTTCTCCTCTACCCACAGCCAAAAAAATAACTGAAATATTTGAAATTCCGGTCAATTGTGAAAGTACAAAAACGATATCGTTTTATTTAATGATAGGCTTGTTCAGCACGTATCCGCAAAATCGTCGTCGTCTTATTTCTTTAAGCGTTCTATTTTATTCTTCATCTTGTTGTCTCTACGGCGTTTTTATCGCATATCTTTTATTGAAACGGATATTTTACACTCGGTTTTAACGGCCTTTTACTCTCATCTTTTCGTGCAATTCTTGTCGACAAGTTTTCAAAACCCTAATACCGAGAATACTCGGTACGACACATCGAACAAGCTGTTAATACATTCGGAACTCGGCGAAAATTCTGTTCGTTTCGCTAATTTTTTAAGAATACCATTTTTTCCCCCATCTAATTTCGATTCTGTGACCTTATTTCGTATATTCGAGTTTTAAATAGTTTAGTTCTTTTCGTATATTTACATAGGTGGCGCAGAAGAGCGTTTATTTTTGCACGTCCCGTTAAAGGAAATGCCTTTCCTTACATACCTTTTGTTATACGTGACTGGAAATATATTGAAATAAAGTAGCAAAAGCTCAAACATTTTCAAAGCTTAACCAATTGAAAAACCTACCAAAATCAAAGCGAACACGTCTACATCGATAAAATGCTTTACGGCTTGATAAAAATACCAATATATCGTCACATTAAATAGCTCGTAATGGATTGGGAAGATTTTTACAAGCGGGGGCCCGGTGTTTATTTCAATTTATTCCGTCCTCGGGTGGGATATACTATACTCCACTTGAAGCCGACGATACACACGGAGCGATGTTAAAATGAAACTGGGATTTGGTATTCCCAATAGTTTTGTCATCTAGCCGGTCTTTTGAAATTGAAAACTTTCATTGCTTGATAAATTTACTCTTCTTACGTTCTAGACATTTCGTTCGTCGAATTCTGTATTTAGAATTTTTCTTCGCTAGCGAATTTTCGTCGTGTATTTTACAAAAATATCCAGCCATCTACGGTTTTAATTTCTCGCTTACGTTTTGCAATGTTTTAAAATATTCCATCTGCTCGAAAAATAATAACTCTTTTATTCGAATATTTCCTCGATAGGTATTTTCAACTTTCGAAGTCGAATTGAAAACGAACTCAATTTCGAATAAAATCAAGAACCTGAAAATAATCTAAAAATTCATTCGTAACCTCATTCAAATATTCTATGTATAATTAGGTACTTACAAAAAAAAAAAAAAAATGGAAATTGTATCAATTGATGGTAAAACAGCACACTTCAATATGCATCCATCAACGTAGAAAAAAATTGAACGAAAAAAATCCAAAGATTAGATTATGAAGAAATCCTAATAAAATATCGCCTACTATTGCTGAGCACCGATGTGTGAATTTTTAACAAACATCGAGCTTCCATTTCGCTCGCAAACATCACTCCAGAATTATACCAGATTTATCCGAGATAATTAGTCAAAAAGTGAACGTGAAACTATAACGGGATCATCTACCATCGAATCGCGTATCTTTTTTGCCGATGAAAAAAAAAAAGGTTAAAAGTTGAGCAAAAATTCAAATTGCTAAAGAGGTTTAACAAGATATTTTCGTATCTTTTTTTTATTTTTTTTTTATTTACGTAATTCATGTACGACTTGACAGGTGACAAATGTTGTTTAAAACTTTACCTCGTACGATGCATAAGAGAAATATCTCCGCGAGTAAAGCTTTCGAGCGTTTTCTCGTATCGTTTACTACAATCAAAATAAACGCTGCGAAGAGTGTTCGTTTTTCGCAGGCCTACCGTTTAACTACGAAACGTTAAACATTCATGTACTCGTGCTAAGTTTCTTTGTAATTTCGCGTTAGATGCTCGTTTTCACAGATGATGTCGTTACCAATAGCGTGTTAGATGGTGGGTGTGAGCGGATGAGTAGGTAGGATGGTATTTGGTATAATTATATAGAGATTTTTCGAAAATGGGTTAATTTCGAGGGAATTCTTTTCAACGGTACGAATAAGTACTCAAATTAGAATAAAGTCGTCAAAAATTTGGTAAAAATTTGAGCTTGTATTATTTTGATATTTTTTGCTTTTTCTCTTTAAAATGAACATCATTTTAAAAATAATTTTCCTAATTAAATTTCAACAAAGAATTTTTTCAGAATTCAGGACTTGAATGAAGAAGTAAGTGACAAGTAAGGGAAAGGAGAAATATTTATTCAATTGCCCGGAGAAATTCAAAATCAGAAATCTCACTGTTAGATTTAATTGATCAAAAATTTATGTGTCGGTATTTGTAGGTACATATTTCAGAAAAATTACAATAACGAACGATAAAATATTTGATGCTGAATTGAAATCAAAAATTATTAGCAGGGAGTGGATAAAAATGTGGTAAAAATGAGCAAACAGGGACGTTTCGAAGGCATATCGCCCGAGGGGGGGGGGGGGAGTAAACTTTGTGAAAATTCCAACTCGGATTTCAAATTTTCCCAACTTTATATGATACCTACATCAATAAGACATTTTTCATTATATGTGACCCTGCTAGAAAAAAGGGACCTTAGTATTTAAAAAATCGATGTCTTTATTTTTATGTGTTTGGTCCAGATTTGGTGTCATTTGGACCAAAAACGTGTTAAATGAGACATCGATTTTTTATACACAAGGTCCCTTCTTTCCGACAGGGTCACATATACCGTAAATTTTTTATTCCAAATTTTCTCGAATAATAATTTCATCGTATATAATTTGAAAACACTTCGGTATGAAATTATTCAATTCTCCCGAACGAAGTAAGCGAGGGTAACAAATCAGTAAAATTATAATATTACGATTTGAAGTTTGTAAGTTTATTAGAAATATGAATGAGATGAATTTGGCCCGAGCGGAGCGAGGGTGAAAGTTTTAGAAGGCCTCAAATATTTTCGATTGATGAACTTGAATAAAAAGTTTGCAATTTCTACTTTGAAATTATTATTTTTTAAAAAATAATGAAATATGCCCGAGCGCAGCGAGGCCAAAGCTTTTGAAAGAATGGATTTTCAAAAATCAAAAAAAAAATCAAAAATCGAGTTTAAGGGAACATAAAATTGAATTACGTATCTCTACTTGAAATAATTTGAAAAAAAATCTAAAGAGAATCATTTTTGTAGGTTCAGATTATTTTTCAACTTCTAACGATAGAAAGAGAAATATGATAAGGCCAGCGCAGCGAGGCCAAAATTTTTCAAAAATTTTGCTGCTTTTTTGTGTTCAAAAAAATATATAAAACCCCAAAACTGTTTAATTCTTCCCACTTGAAGAAATGAATTGTCCCCTGAGAAATGGATCATTAAAAAAAAAACTATGACAGAAGTATTCAATCTGGAAAAAATATTTGTAGATTCAAATGGCAAATTTTCCCAACTTTAGGATAAAAATGACAAATTTTCCCAACGAAATATCTCAAAATTCCGTGGGGGGGGGGGGGTAAACTACCCCACAACCTCCCTATCACTACGTCCCTGTGAGCAAAACATGCGTTAAAAACCTAAAAATATATTGTGATAACGATATTGAAGAGCTTAACCCAGTTCTAATCTTCTAATGCTGAGTAAAACATAAAATTGATCAATCAAACCTGTTATTCAACCATACGAGTCGATTAGCGTAAAACCAAATTGTTAATTATTCAAATTATTGATTAAAATTTTTATAAAAAGATAAAATGACATACGTGATCCCGCCGGAAAGAAGGAACCGTGTGTAAAAAAATATGTCTCATTTTTCGCATTTTCGGTCCAAATGATACCAAACCTGGACCAAACGTGAAAATAAAGACATCGATTTTTTTTTTACACAAGGCCCCTTCTTTGCGGCAGGGTCACATTATGCTCTCAAGTTTTCGATTTAAAAATTTCTTCGATTGTCATCCAAAATATTTTTATGTGTAGTTGTTGAAATTTCATTCTGCATCAACAGTGAAGCCAGATAAGCGTATTATACTCAAAGAGCTCCCTTGAGGATTTTTTGAAAATTTCAGATTTTTTTTAAATAGAGGGGTATTCTGCAAATCACGTAATTTTAGAAAAATTGGTAGTGGAGAACTAAGACTCTAATATCGGAAGTAAAAAGGACCATTTTTTCAACGTAAAAGTGAAAAAACTCTTACAAAAATGTATTTTTTCGATTACCTATTCAAAAATGAAATATTGAAAATTACGAAAATATGCGCTAAAAATGAGGAAAATGGAGGAAATATGCTCTAAAATAGTAAAATATGCGCTAAAAATGACCAAAATAGGCAATCATTTTCCTAATACAAGTACATTTTTTGGCCAAAATGCAAGATATTTTTTGGGATTGCAAAATTTAGACGAGAGAATTCTATTTTTCAGTTACCTACCTGTAAGTAATTTATTCTAAATTTGTACAATTTTGTATGAAGTGGTATCTGCTTTGTGATCATGTCTGTTGTACAAGCGTTTAAGTCATAAATCATTTACAATTTCTATTTCAGTAAAAATCCTAAATTTGTATGGAAACGTTCACAGACAGTATTTGCTTTTTCATCGTTTTCTGTTTATATTCAGGTATAAATCAGTCATCTAACCTCCATTCTAAAATTAATGTATTTGCATTCAACTGTTACTGCGTTTTTGGTATTCGTAATTTCGTACGTACCTATAGGTATTAATTTTTTACCAATGTGAATCGTGATTTTTTTTACCATAGAATTTTGCATGGTAGGGGTAATGCATTAAGAGTAGGTAGGGAACTAGATTTGAATATATATTAAACTGATTTTGAAGTGTTCTCTCAGTAGAATTTGTTTTGTTCAAACTGCTGTTGGGAATCTGGTCATTCAAAAACTAAATCGCGTGCATCAGTTATTTTTGTGCATCATGAATTCAAAATTATTTGTGATGTGGAATTTCTTTGTTTTTATGGTGGCATTTGCTCATTGCAAACCTGAGCATTACAGTGGTGATGGTTGCCATTATCATCCAGGCCCCCATCACGGTGGCCCATATCATGCAAATACCCCTCATCATGGTGGTCCATATCATGCAAATACTCCTCATCATCCTCCTCCTAATGGTGGAAGCAGTGGCGGCGGAAATGGAAACAATGGTGGCGGAAATGGAAACAATGGTGGCGGAAATGGAAACGGTGGCGGCAAACCTAGTGGTCATGGTGGAGGAGGAAGTAAAGGTAATCCAGCTGTACCTGAAACTGCACTCGTACCCACTAGTGCTCCTGACTTTACACATTCTCCAAGTGGCAAATTTTATGCCTATCATGGTTTAACGTTAGAAGATCACGTATTGTCATTGGATTGATGCTGGTAATACAATAATTGTACTTTTGTATATTTTTTGTCAATTGTTATGGTAACAAGTACATATAGGTGTTTGAAAATTGAATTCAATGTTTTTTTTGTACCTACTCGTATGTAGTCTATTACGAATACAGCTTTTAAAAAAACCACTAATTAATGAATGATATGGTCTAATCAGCTTATTTTTGTTACCACAAAAAAACTCAGGCTGGAAATGAACGCAAAAAATAGAATTTCCAATTTTACAAGACAAATTCTCAATCTTCTTTACCATCACCTGTCGAAGAAACACGAATAAAACAAAAATTAAATTAAAAGAGACGCTTGCAGTATAAGAGAGATGAATTGGTCTTTGGCCTTGTTTAAAAAAAAATTAAAATAATTTGTTGTAGTAAATAATAATTGTGACGCAGCTAGAGATACTCGACCATACGTCGGGATTTTTCCCCCTTTTTTTTTGACTCTTTAAATAGTACAGACTTGTACCTTTCGAATAGCGCAAACCGCGTTGAAAAATATAGACGAATGAATTTTCTATGATTTTTTGAAGTTTGCCAAGAAATGATTTTCAAAAATCGATTTTTCGAGAAAAACGCAGAACAAAATTTAGAACTGTTTTCAATGAATAATTTCACACAAATATGTTTTCACCAAAACTCGTTTTTACGCAAGAAGATGGCACTTTTGGGACCTGCACCTGTTTTCATATGAAAGTAGAGGATTCATAGTATACAAATCGTCAAAAAAATTTCTATACTTTTGGTCATTTTTTCTCATTTTTCATTTTTCTCGAATTACTACTTTTCCTATACAGGGTGTTCCGGGAATGGACGTTCTAACTTTATTTTTGGATACAACCGGGTACCACTAAAAAAAACTTAAGATGAACATATTGCCTATTTTGATAATTGCAGGGGCAAATTCAGGTTCTAAAAAAAATCATGTAAACATTTTTTTGACCATGGGAATGGATAGGACATTAAAAACGGAACAGATTTTAATCTTGTGGCTTTTTGTCTAACTTGAAAATTGAAGGGGCTACAAAAAAATTTGTTCAAAAATAATTCTAAAAAAATGAACCAACCAAGGGTATGGATAGTACGTTGAAAACTGAGAAAAAATTGTTATGTACACTTTTTGCCTTACATCAAAAATGAAGGAGCTACAGCTCACTCGAAATGAATGGACTTCAAAAATTTTTCAAGTTTTCCAAATTTTGCGCGATCCTTTGCGCCTTCATTTTCGATGTTAGGCAAAAAATGTACATGGCAATTTTTTTCAGTTTTCAACGTACTATCCTTTCCCTTGGTTGGTTCATTTTTTTTAGAATTTTTTTCAAACAAATTTTTTTGTTAACTCCTTCAATTTTCAAGTTAGACAAAAAGGTCACAAGATAAAAATCTGTTCCGTTTTCAATGTCCTATCCATTCCCATGGTCAAAAAATTTTTTACGTGATTTTTTTTAGAACCTGCATTTGCCCCTTCAATTATCAAAATAGGCAACATGTTCATCTCAAGTTTTTTTTTTGTGGTACCCGACCCGATTGTATCCAAAAATAAAGTTTGAACGTCCTTTCCTGGAACACCCTGTATGTATATGGTCGGGTATCCCTGACTGCGTCACAATTTTCGATTCCACCGAGGCATTCACATTTTCTCTCTAAAAGGATGAGAGTCTCCATGAAAAAGTAGTTTTCCCATTTTGATTATTTCGCATCTGAGGACAACGACGAAGGATTCAACCATAATTTTTTGTGCTGTTAACAATTTCCGCGGAAGAAACCTTCAATTTTTCACGCTGACATAATTCCAGAGAACATTCTTTCAAAAAAATTGATTTTTTTTTTTTTACTAAATAATAAAAATTTTCATAAAAAGTTGATATTTTTTATAATGTACTTGAAAAAGAGGCTGGAGATGAAAAATAGGAGGCAATGATGAACAACTTTTGATCAATTTTTCAATTTTTTTTTTCAAATATGGAGAGACGCAAGTGTGGATTTAAAAAAAAAAAAAAGTAAATTTTTAAAATCTTTATAGCAGTTCTTCAATTTTTGAAAAAAATAAATAACACGATCACACCTTGTATAATATTATTATAGATCCTTTTCCTAATACATTTTTTTTTGCCATAACGTAAAGATTCTCACTTTTTAGTTACCTACTTTTAGGCGATTTATTTTGAAATTGTGCTACAATTTTCAACGACGCGACGTGGTATCTGGTTTTTAATCGTTTATGCTCTACAGATGTGAGTAATAAATCATTCAGATTTCTATTTCAGAATAAAATTCTATACTTCTACGGATCCACCAATATTGTATTTGCGTTTTCAACGTTTCAGTTCACAGTTTTAAAGCAGTCGCTTAATCTCGATTCGAAAATTAATTTATTTGTGTTCAACTTTTAGGTATTACGTTTTTCCGTTCACGCATGTAGGAGTAGGTGATTATAGTTATTTTTTACAAATGTGAATCACAAATTATTTACTTTTACCATCAATGTTTGTATTGGGGGGGGGGGGGGGGATGCATGAGAAGTTGGTATGGCTAGATTCGCAAGCAATGCAGCCGATTTAGGAAAATCCTCTCAGTTGAATTTATCTATTGTAGTTCAAATTCCCATTCGGTAACTTTCGATTCAAAAAATAATTGGAATTCGTGCATCAGTTATTTTTGTGCATCATTAATTCAAAATTATTTGTGATGTGGAATTTTGATACTTTCTTCAAATTCGAAAGTAATTACTACGCACAAAATAAATTACTTTCAGTGGCATCACATTCTTTTTCTTTTTATCACTGGAGATGATGCAATTGAGGGAAATCAACTTTTAAAATTAATTCACGAATATAGGTACTTCTATGTACAAGTCAAATTAAAGTAATTACCTAATACCTACTAGGGCAACCCAAAATATGGTCTTTGATGAGGTAAAATATTCAATATTTATTGGCTTTCACGAGGTAAAATATTTCAAAAAAAATCAAAAATTTTGAAAATAATCAAAAATATTTAAATACAATAAAATATTGTCAAAAAAATTTGAAAAATCTTGAAAATAGTCAAAAATATTCGAATACAATATGGATATCATTTTATTCGTCTTGAAAAGGGCTAGCAAATTTTCGTATCGAAAGTATATTAAGAGCAAAAACAAAACATGAAAAATCGTAATTCGTAAATTACATGTATTAATATTGTGTACTTAATTATTTGATTTACCCGTGAAAAGCAGTGTTACCATATGCAAAACGCGAAAAATTCCAAAAATATTTGGAAATATATTTTGGAGAAGTCGAAAAAACTGAAAAAAAGTGAGAATTTCTGGAAATTATTGATGAAAATATTCAAATAGCAATCAAATATGGGAATATACCTTATTCATTTTCAGGTGAAATATTCGAAATATTTGACATAAAGTTGGGCTCATTTTAAAAAAATTTTCTGAAACGGAAAATTATTTTATCACTTTGTAATCGGAACACTACAAAAAAATATTCAAAAAAATATATTGGGTTGTCCTAGTAAATTTTTTGAAAAAAAAAAAAAAAAAAACTAATTCGTACAGAGTTCTTGCATGAATCCATAAGATGCAGTGACAAAACAGATTTAATATCATGATGGTCTACAATTCGAAATATACCTATTCGTTGATTTAAAATTAATCATTGCTCGTATTTTTCAATTTTGTTATTTTGGAATACAAAAATACTTTGACAATTGGTTTCCTCGATCCTCTCCTCCTTACCCTCGTGAAATCAGGCATGAATTTGGGCCTGAGATCAAATTGATTCCAAATTTTAATTCGAGGGTTTCAAATACCCCACGGGAGTTTAATCTTCAATTTTTTTTCTCGAAATATCAATGTATTTGGAAGAAGGGTGCGTTTTCAAAAATTCTTTTTTGATTGTCTCGAATTTGATTTGCATTTTTTTGACTGACCCTGACTCCCTCCTCCTCAACTGATAACTTACCATTTATAACATAATTTAATCCATGCTTTATTTTGTCACAGACTTGATTCATTTCTGGAAAAAATAACTTCGAGAAAAAAATTCGTAACATCCCATTGGAAACATTTGACTCATATAAACTAGAAAATTAGCAATCACCAATACCTTTCCCATTAAATCCCCAACCCAAACAGCTAGTTCTCGAATCTGTCCCAAAAGCTAATCATTTTCAAAGGGTATCGTTACGAATTCACTTCGGTTCGGAATTCAGGCAACCTCGATCTGTTAATTTTCACAAGAGTTATAGCGTCGAAAAAAAAAAACGAAAAAAGGTAACTCGATCCCAGTTACAACGGATGTACGAGTAAACAGCACGAATAAAACGAAACGTTTCTCATTCAAGTTTGTAGGTATTTCAAAAGCTGTTTTAAACCAGCAAAACAAAATACAAACATCATGTTACGAAATATTTTTCGAAACAACTTTTTGTAGGTGCAAGTCAAGCCATAGCTTATATATCACAATCGTAGTACCTACAATTTTTCAAACCAGGGACATTTCCGCTTTACACAATTATCACGTTTCCGACTCCGACTCGAGGTTTAAATTATGATCTATTTCATTTTTACTCATCTACCTACCGAGTGGAAAATATACAAAATTACACCACTTCCATAACGATAGGATGAAAAAATTGAATTATTTTCAACTTAAAGTTTAACGTATTATCTCAGAGTAATTAAGCATCGTTGAAGGGATCAGATAGGTATACTGGTACATCGAGGAAAATTAATTTTTAATGGATTCTCGACGTTTGAATACCGATATAAACTTCTCTGCAAAACCATAAAAGATCTGCTAAAATACCTATTTGGGGATTTAATTGAAAAATATTCTAACGAAATATAATTTATGATAAATCGATCCATCATTATTGAATTTTACTAATCCCTCATCGAAAGTACGAATAGCAAACCTATTAAAACCACATTACACCGACAAAAATTAACGAATGAACTTCGTTCCGCCTCGATCCAAAATTTTATCCCCGTGTTGCATAAAAATCACAATGAAATATTTCCATTCTACCACGTTAATTGCTATACACATCCGCGAATCGAGATTGTTTTCATTTCCGCCGACGAGAAAAACTTCTCTCTATACGACAAAATTCGAGTCGATTTCCATTTAAAATTATTTTTATGTCGTACAAATTCCGCTGTTGTAGAATAAATGAATATTTCAGATACCTATTACTCTTAAAGTATTTCTCAACGAGAAATTTTTTCTTAAAAATTTGTCTTTTTACATTTTTTTTTCATTTTACGAGAAAAAAATCACAACTTGTGTAGAAGAAATAATATGTACAGCAACGAGGGATATTTTTTTTTCGAATTCGGGATATACATTTAAATATGAGGAAAAACGAATATTAATGTAAATTCCTATTTTTTCTCATTTATTCCTCAACCTTCTCACCGTGAACATTTTATAATCAGAAATTTTATATCGGAGACGAAAAATTACTCGAAATAATTTCACACGTAACACGAAACTAGCACAATATTAGTAAACCTTATATTTATATTCAACGCAGAGGCAAAATTAGAGATAACTAAAGCGAAAGATACACAAGAGACATAAATATCCAGTTTATGAACATCAAACCAGCGATGAGTTTTACTAAAGGCACTAAAAAGACGTAATTTCTTAAAACCCATATCCAAAAAAGTCTGTCGGTTTAAAACTAAGCGTAGAATTTTTAAAAAAAAGGGCACTATAACTGTAAAAGTCGACTTGAAACGTACTTTATAAGCCTATCTCGCTATCAGATAAAATATTAAGTCATTACTCGCCAGTATATTGCGTGCTTCACTGATCAAACATGTACGTATCGTATACCGTGCTAGGTTTTGAACTTTTGATACACTAGGTGATGGTCTCCGGTATATTCCCGACCCCAACCCGGACATATGAAAGTGGTCGTGTGTTTGTGCGTAGCATATACGTCCTAGACTACCTACAGAAGAAAGATTCACTGCCCCATAGAGCAAATAAATCATCACCTACCAAATGTTGAACATTTTCGGTGTCTAAATCATTAGGGATTAGTATACCCTTTCGAAAATGGAAGAAAATATCTGAATTTTACCAGTGCCACGCAACCATTCATATATCATGAATCTAAACCTCGAGAACATTTTCACGAGATTCGAAAGTATTTCTAATTGATTTTCAGCTGCTTTTGAACTAATTTTCAACTTGACTCGAACGATTCCGTGAAATAAATTACGATTAATTAATCGCATTGTCGTTTGGATTCATTTGTAAGCGAGTAATTAAAAGGCGAATGAAAGAGGCTGCATGGTTTATTATTTTTGCAAGGAAATTACTGAAAATAACAATTATAAAAATGTGAGTTTTAAAATTATTTCATTGAAAAATATTCGATTCAAAATACTATAAAAATCAATATATTGGAAGTTTTTTGAAGGAAGGAAAGAGGAGGAATGAGGAGAGGGGTGATGGGAAGGGGAAAGGCAAGAAGGAAATAAAAAGAGCCAAAGATTGAACTTCGAGATTTTTTTTCAAAAATTGAGTAGTGAAAAAGTAGCAAAAAAAATCGTGTATAGACCTCAAATGAAATTTTACTTCTTTATTCCACATCTCCCTCCTCCCCCCGAAGTTAAATTTTTTCTACGTTCAAAAAATTATAAAAAATTGAAAAAAAAATTTCGAAAATAATCCTAGAAGAAATGGTTTATCCCCATAGTAGATTTCCGTCCCTTTTTTAATGGTGGCATGAGAAGGGAGCCTGAAAATGACATTTTTCGTACTGAGGGAGTAAAACGCTACTTTACTCCTTGCGAATTGTTCGAGAGCACAAATTTACGGTTTTTTCACAATAAGAAAAAAATCGTTCACAACTTGAAGAAAATACGATTTTTGACTTCTTTGTAAAATATATTATTTTTCATAGGGTTTCAATTCAGCTCAAAATGTGAAGGATTTTTTTGAGCAAATTTTTTCAAAACTGGCCAAAATGAGCAATATTTTAATTGTTAAAATTTTTGGTGACAATTTTTTAATCCTGATCCATCTCCTTTTTAAGGAGTTTTTGACAAATGGTAATTTCTTCGTGCGTTCTTTGTTTTTTTAAACATGAAAAATTCCATACAAATGACCAAGGTATGTTCATTCTTTAATTAACCCCAAAAAATCATTTTGAGCAATTTTTTATTTTGTAAGGGTGAAAAAATTGTACAATTTTCAGCGTTTCAAGTAATTTTCGAACTTGAAAAAAGTATATTGAGTTGTCAAATGGGCCATAAGCACATTCAGAAATTTTGTTTGGGCGGGGCTAAAAATTCATGAAAAAATGGGAGAGGGAATTCAATGCAAAAATTGAACAATCTGTTATTTTGATGGCGCTGGCATGGCATGATCGAGGTCAGAGAGTTTTCTGTAGGTAGATAATCTATGTACAGATTTAAGCAAAGAAAAATTAAAAGTTTGTAAGAAATTCGGAACGAGCAGTCAATATAATTACTTACTCTTTGAATTTGAATTAGTAAGTCAACTTCCAACAATTTGAATCGACGAAATAAGTTCAGCAGAAAATCTGTAAATTTTCTTTGATCTTTTAGTCAAAATTACTGATTTTTCTGACAAATAGAAAATAAACTGAAAAATCAGTAATAAATTACCAATTTTATTTTCAATGTGCACACCATTTCACTGATTCAAAAAAGGAAAATTCGATCCATATTGAGTGATTCAAATTTTGGGAGATATAATTTGTTTTCCAGAAAAAGTAAATTTTTTTGGAGATCACGTTTAAAAAGCAAAAAACTTAACTTTTTTCAATATTTTTTCAAAATAGAAAATCGCTTATAACTTGAGCAAAAATCGAACAAAATTCAAAATTGAAGATATCATTGGATTCGTCTCTTCGAGACGAATCTAAATGTATGTCTATGCCCATTTTTTGATTTTAGCCATTTCTTTCAAAAATGATTTTTATATCAGTTTTTTTTAAATCAAAAATCTCCTTGCCTAGCTTAGAGAGAGGGAAATGGTTTGAGCCAGTTGAGCTCCTCCTTTCGATTTTTCCATGGATTTTTTAAAATGATTTTCAATTTGAGCTAATTTTTGAGAATGCCTGTTGCACGATAGTCACTCATTGAGAGATCCTTAGCAAATAAGCATAAAGTCATCCAAGATTGTTTGAAGCTGTTTTCCTTTCATAAAAACAGAAGTGTATCATTTTGAGTACCTTTCAAAAGATGAGAATAAAATTGAAAAATCGTAGAAATTTTTTGGATGGGGAGGGGAGGGGAGGGGAGATAAAAAAAACGTAGCATAACTTTTTGGATGATATTTCCTGAAAATATTTTTTCTCTAAATTTTTTTGAAAAAAATTTTTTTTTTAACCTTCAAAACTTGTGGTAATGGTGAGAATTTTCCACCAACGGTTATAATAGGTAAAAAAATAAGTACCTACCTAGACCATTCTCGAACGAGTTTGTTTAAAAATTATTTTCTCCCATTTTTTAAGCTAAATAATTGAAAAGTCTTAAAACCCTTTCAGTTTTCTTTCCCCATTAAAAAAAAACCAGAGCACAGAGATCAAAAAAATCATCAACATTTTTTAGACTTGACCATTTATGCTAATTCCATTTCAAAAATTATCCAATTTGTTTTACTTGTACAGATTTTAAAAACCACGAGAAAGGGGTAAATGTAGAATCATGGAAAGGGAATAAATTTTCATCACGTTATTTCATACTTTAGACGCAATCTTTTTGTCACCTCCTTCAGTTTTCAGTACAATTTTGCGAAACAAACTTCCCTTAGGAACTCCATAAGAAACCAATCAATTTACACGGCGAACCACTTATGCAATTTAATCAACGCGAATATTCCATATTTACGGCAAACAAGTTATGCAAATCTATTAACACCAATCTATGACCTGCGAGGCTTCGAAGTACCACCCGTACAATTTATTTCAAAGGTGTGCTTGGCACGAATCGAGTTCGAAGCGGACACTATTTGATTTGATAAAAAGATTAAACCACGTACTCGCAGCACGACTGCACGAAAATTATTTTCAGAGCTATTCAACCAAAAAGAAAAATCACTTTATTCAAACCTCGTATTATTTTTCCGCATTTTACTATGAAAGTGAATTTTTCCCCGGGGATGCGCACCGAGATCAAAGGGATGCTAAATATACAAAGAGTTATTCATGAATTCACACTTCGTTGATGAATTTTCAACTCTGTACAATCAATTTATGCGCGTATCAATAAAACGTAAAACTGCATTTTCTTCGCTTCCTCATCCACCCGTAATTTAAGCGCATTGCTTCGTGAAGAATGAAACCCATGGAGAGAAAAAAAGGCCTAGAGAGGTTGTCGAGTGGTGAGTACTTGAAATAAAGCGAAAACATTATCCACGTAGGAGTAGGCTTAACCTCAAGGTTGAACGGATACACGTAGCACGTAACAATGAAACGTCTACAATTTCAAAGTCATCAACCATACTCGTGTACTAAAATTTACCTACCACTATGAAATGACGAGACGCAAGAAAACTTACTTAACATGCCAAACGGTAACAAAAATATTACATAATTAGCTTAAGATTTTGGTTAGTTTTTTTTTTGTTTTTTAATGAAGATAAAAAGACGACGAAAAAATCTACGGATGAGGTTTCAGATTTCGTTACCGAGCGGAAATTTGATTAAAAAAACCACTATTTTTAAATTTCGAGCGATACGAGCTTTTTTTGATTTTCGTCGAAATTTTTAGAATGGAAAATTTTTCGAGTACAAACACAAAAGAAAATGTCTGCTTGATATTGACTTTCCGAAGCAGAATTTCTCTATTTTCAGTATTTCTAGGCTCTTTTAAAGAAAAATTGATTTTTTCCAATGTTTTCTATTGCTTGGCTAGAAAACTTCTAAATCAATTTGGACAGCTTGAAATTTGGTGGTATAATTCATGTACTATCGAAACGAAAATCGATAAATTTTACTGAACGACAAATCGGAGGTGAAGAGGTCAATATTTTGTATTTTCGCTCATTAGAGACAGTCTAAAATTCGGTTAAATTACCAAACCTCGAATTGAAATTTCAACAACGAATGAAAACTGAACAGGGGTAGAAAAGTCAGAATATCCTACATATCAAATAAACGTCGAGCTATTAGAATTTCTGATTGAAAATTCAAACACATTTGTGACCCTGCCGTAAAGAAGGGACCTAGTGTAAAAAAATCGATATCTCATTTTCACGTTTTTGATCTAAATGACACCAAATCTGGACCAAACACATGAACATTAAAACATCGATTTTTTTTTACACAAGGTCTCTTCTTTACGGCAGGGTCACATTTACTTTTGAATTCGGTAGGTATGTAGTTCATAAAAATGAATTGGGAAACTTTTATGAAGTCAGGTAATTCCAGAAGAGAAAATGAAAGTTCTGAATATTTTTATTCCTTGCTTGGACCATTTCTTTAAGAAATGAGGAAAAAATGCATTGTAAGTTTATGTTTCTTCAAAAGTTGAAATAAGCGTGGGAAACAAAGATTTTCAAAAAAATAAAATGTTGGACTTTTTTTTTAAAAATGAAGGCTCTTTCAAAGATTTTTTTGGCGTTGAGAATTTTTCGGGTTCAATTTTCGTAATTTTTCTCTAAATATTAAAAGAATTACCTATGAAAATTTTAATTTTTAAGGGATGTTAAAAAATTAGGTAAGTTGAAAATTGAGCAAAATTGTATCTCTGAGTAAGTAAAGACATCATTCATATTAAAGCTCCCTATATATTTTTTTTTAAAGAAACAAAAAAATCGTACTGTTCAAAATTTTGAAAATATGGTGGAATTTTGAGGTAGGTAGGTAAACGTGAAGTTGGAAGAGTAAAATTTTTATTACGTCGTTTTGTGACATAGGATCAACTTTTTAGCTACACTCTCTCTAATTTTGAGGAAAATTCATCCCAAATCAGAATTATACTTTCCAATTTCTGAATTATTTTGTGAAAATAGGTGGCCCGATTACCTATTGCAGAATCCAACAAAAAAAAAACATGCTGCATTTTTCCGTTTTAAATCTTCAAATGTAATTCAATAGATTCATTTCAAAGATTAAAAATTTAAAAAAGGTACTTTGTAGTATTTGATTTTTTTTTTAATTTTCAGAGGTGCTCAAAGTTTTAAAAATTTTGCCCCAATATCAATGCAACCTAAGAATGCTGAGTTCAATTTTCCACTCATTTTTGGCATTTGATCAACTCAACTCCCTTTCATTGGCGCGACACAAATTTGCAAACCTGTTTTCTTCAAAAATGTCTAATAAATTAATTTTTAGCTTCTTTTTCTAATTTTTTTTATTGGGAAAAATTTTTAAATTTTGCAAAGTTATATTAGTAATTTTGACAAAGAAGAAAATACTTCATTTTTCAAGCATATAACTTCTCAAAATGAAATATAAAATTGATAATTTGGGTTTTTACTAGATTTTCAAAAATGCGAACTAGTCCTCTAACCATCAAAATTTTACTTATCTACGATTTAAAAAATTTACGCTCCAGCTGTTCAGAAAGTATTTATAAAATACAAAAATGGGGGGGAAGAGGTAAAAAAAAATGCAATATTTGGTATAAAATCGTTATTTACGAATTTTGGTTTTGATGAAACAGTCGTCGAATAGGTATCTTTGTACTTTTTAAATAATTTTCTTTACCCTTCCTAAAAATTTCACAAAACAGGTTTCCACTTTTTGAAAAAAAAAAAAAAAAATGTATAAGACCTTTGGAAGTTCTGATCTTAAATACTAATTCAGTTTTCAATATTTCCCCTCAAGGGCTTTAAAACTTCTGAATTTAAAAAAAAATTTTAAAAGTTATGAAACATCATTTAATACAAATATTTTTTTTTGGCACGTATAAAATTCTCATAATAATAGTTTTCTGACAGGTCAGAAATCTGGATCAAATGTAGGTACCAATAAAATGCTTATTGATACATTTCTCAACAAAAATATTTGTCAAAAAAAATGGGCACGTAATTTTGTTTTTATGAAATTAAGGACATAGAAAGAATATATTCTTTTTTAAAAGGGCATAAATCTTTGAAAAATTACAATTTGTTGGTAGGTATTTTTTTTTTTTGAGTCATCATGCAAAATTCTATTTAAATTCGAGTTCAGGAAATTCTCTCAAGAAAATACCAATATGTATTTTAATAATGGCTCAGAATAATTTTGTATCTTACATTTCACTACATCCAATTATACATTTTCTATTGAATTTTTTGTCAAATGAAGCAAATAAGTACAAAGAGTTGGCGTTTGATGATAATGAGCAAATTGAGCTTGGAAAAGTCATTTGTAGAAACGAACTATGAACGAACGTTCTCATTTCTAAATTCATTTTGAAATGATCAAATAACGAGCAATTATGTACTTACGCGAACAATATGGTGGTTCGTCGGATTTATCACTGCAGTCGTCTACTCCATTGCAGAATTTGTCAATAGGAATGCATCTTCCGATTTTACAATGAAATTCCGATATACGACAATTATACGAAGCGTGAATAACATCGAGTTTCGAAGAAGCAGTATATGTTATTATAAAAGCAACCATCAGTGAAACCAATCTTTCTCCGATCATATCTTTCTATCTGCAACATAAATTAACAAATGAACCCATTATAAGTTATATGTAGGTACGTTTAAAAAAAACTCAGAACAAGGGGCACGTGTCAATGGATAGAAAATATCGATCTACGCAATAAATTCTTTATTTCGTATTGGCTCAATTTGCCGGATTGGAAAATTGATGAAAAACACAAAAATCATAATGTAGTTGGGTAATTCTTCCAAGATACAGACAAATAGCAACCTTTTTCATTTATTTATACTTTATAAAATTTTCATCCAAGATTGAAAAATAGTACCCACGTTGGAAAATTGTTAGAAAATAATATTCAATCGACTGCAGAGCAAATTGCAATCCGCCAAGTTAAAATTGGTATTTCAAAGAGTTGAAAATTTTCAGTTCTCCGCAATAATCGAATCATTTACTTTTAAAAAAATCCACTCGAAACACCGCAGACATTTTCATCCAAAAACGGACACCGTATCTACCCTTTTAAATTTAGATAGTCCAACACTGTAACAAAAATCGATAACAATTTTTCACACGACGTGACTTTTATACCCCGAAACCTCTCGAACCTCGAAATCTTAGTAATAATACAAATCAACCGACAAAAATAACACTGACCAAGAAAAAGTCCGCGGAATAAAACTAGCGCTAAACGAAGAAGAAAATCCAAAAAGAGTTCAAATATGAAAAAAAGCGCGCTACACTTGATGAATATTATTTATTATGAGAATATTTTCTCTACGTTTTTGCGCCCCGTTTATGAATTATTTATATTTCTATGGCAGTCCCGCATTCTAAAAACTTTCTTATTCTGCAGCAACGTTACGAAAAAAAAAAAGCACAAAAAATTACTTTTAAATTCTTATATCTATATGTCTGTAAAATGAGCTACTGCGCCTTCGCTATCTTATAATTTCCTATAAAATTCTGCTAGTCATTTTTACTCCTCGACAAAAACGGACAAAACGTAATTCATAAATAAATATTACACGTAAGTTTTTTTTGTTTCTTTTGTATTTACAAACCACGATTATTCTGCAAGTATACGTTCTCATCTAGTTTACATCCTTCTTTGGCTTTTCCATGTAGTGCACAAACGTGGCTATATATTTTCATTTCGAATGATTTGTTCCAGTATGAAAATAAGGGATACTAAAATTTTTTCTCATGCTGGTTCTCGTCGATCTCAATTGTATCCATGCTCATTGCTCAAGGTAGCGTGATTTTTCATTTGTTTGGTATTATTCACTTATTCTCATTGCTTATTCGACAGACTGTAACGTTTTCAATGAAAACTGAAATTTCAATTCGATACATACGAGTACGACAGAAAAAATATCGACAACAATAAAATGAAAAACGTAATTTGATTTTCATACGTTGGTGAAAAGTTGAAAAAAAACCACGATCAATTGTAAAATTAAATTAAAATCATTGATCTCATTTTCATTGTTACAGTTTCATTCTAGTTGAAGCTGGATTTTAATAAAGTCTGACGCATTGTTGAATAAAAACTTCTGAACTGAAATTTCAACTTTTCGAGCTTACTTACTCTTTTTGATTTAGATATTTTTCAAAAAAAAATTTACCTATATTTAATATTTTTGATTAAAAAAAAGTCTTTTATGAAAAGAATAATTTCAGTTTGATTGATGTCATAAAAAAATATTTTTCTCACAATTTTCACAACTAAAATTTTTAAACTTTTTTCCAGTACTTTTCAACTCGAGTTTTTTTCCTCAAAATTTTCAAGACGTCAATCAAACAGAAATCATTCTTTTCAAAAAAGATGCAAATTCAACAATAATGGGGAAATTGTTCAGGAAAAATTTCAGTGAAAAATCATTACCTACGTCAGAAAAAATCCAGGTGAGAAAATTATGAGAAAAAAATTTGATCGTGGAAGAATAACATCAGAAAAAAATCAGTTGGGAAAATTTCGAGAGAAAAATTGGAAAACTTCTTCAGAAAATTCTAAGAGTACATATTTTCAAATTCGTTTCGAAGGCGTGGTAATGCCTTATAATTCGAATCATGACTTCTGCCGAAGAAAAATCATGTTGATAAAATTGCATAACTGATTCGCCGTAAATATGCGATAATTGTGTAATAATTGTTTAGAATTGAGTAGGCACTAAGTAGGCAACTTTAATAACGCTTTTTTGTTCATGTTCATGTTACTCACTTGGACAATTCACAGTTCATGATTCATGTTGAAAAAAAATCAATTCACGAATTACGAATACAATTCATAAATTTTTGGATCTGTTCTTCAATTGTGAATCGTTAAAAATGAATCACTTGGAATCGCTTGGAACCTTAAGTGAAGGAGTTACACAGTGGTGGAAAATTGAATTCCAGTTACAGTTTCACTTTCAGTTCTCAAAATTTTCGAGTTCTAGTTCCAGTTCTCAATATTTTTTAGTTCAAGTTTTCAGTTCCATAAATTTTTTCAACTTACAAATTAATTTCCATTTTCAAAATTTTCTAGTGATGTGTTTATCTTTTTAGAAAACAATAATTTTTTCTCAAATGAATTTTCAAAAAAAAATTTTCGAACCCTTTTCAGCTCAATTAAATTTTTCTCTTAAAAGTGTTATCAACTACAATTTTTTTCAAAAATTTGTTCAATTTTAAAATTCCAGAAAAATTAAAAGCTGGATGTTAGAATCCGTGCAAATGACCCATTTTTTCGTCTATGTGAAAAAAGACGCGAATAAAATTTAAAAAAATGAAAAATTATTTTGCAAAAAACAGGAAAAATTTGAGAAAAAAAAATCAAGTCTGAATAAGTTTTAGAAAAAAAATCGTGTCGGAAGAAATTTCATACAAAAATTTGAGAAAAAATCGATTCTAAATTAATTTTAGAAAAAATTTGGGAGTTGAAAACAATTTTTAAAAAAAAGCCGAGCCGGAAGAAATTTTATAAAAATATTTGAGGCTTGAAAAAAATTTAAAAAAAAATCAGGTCTGAATAAGTTTTATAAAAAAATTTGGGAGTTGAAAAAAATTTAAAAAACAATCAAGTCTGAATAAATTTTATAAAAAAATTTGAGACTTGAAAAAAAAATTGAGGAAAAAATCGAGTCGGAGTAAAATTTTGAAAAAAAAAAATTAAGAAAAAAAAATCGAGTCTGAATAAATTTTTGGGAGGTACGTGCAACGATTCAGTCATTTGCGTGGAGTGGACTTGAAAAAAAAATTATACCTCACCCGCATACACCTTCATTCCTTGAAAACAGACATACGTTAAGTTTAATAACCTCTCATGAAATGAATAAATGGTAAAATGTTTTGTCGTGACTTTCCTTCAAGTTGAAATTTTATGTATTTTGGAAATAATTTTTTATTGATACAGGCTCCGTAGACACATCCAAACACATACCTACTATTCTTCCAATACAGGCATCAAAGATATACTGGGAAAACATGGAATAACCATATTTGAAAACTATCTCCACCAAGTATTATTATTGGTAGCGAATAAGTCTTGAAAATATTAACTCATGACAAAAGTTATGTTCGAAAAAAAAAGGCGTGTGTAAAACTTTCCACCTTTTTCATAGGTTAAGAATACGTTATAAAAAGTGGATAACGATAACGTTAAAGCCCCAGGTATTACAAACTTTTTCATAAACTGTGTTCAAACTGAAAACTGTTACAGGTTAAGCCTGCGTCCATTTATTACTGCAATAATAAAGCCCTCTCCTTTATACAACCGCACATACTTACAAAGTAGAACTTTTTCAAGCGTTATCTCTGGCCGCAAGTTGAACACACCTCTTCAATGATAGAAAATAAGTATCTTTTTTACTTTGATTTTTCTTCTTATTTTCGTTGCCGCTCTTCTTCTTTTTCTTTTTGTAAATAAACTCTTCGGAATAGTTTTTACAGTTTTACTCTGCAAAAAAGAGCTTTCTTTTCATTTTTATGCTTCCCCGTATACCAGACCAGCCAGCATTTACTTATGTAATTTATTCGTTGCTTTTTAAATAAACGCGCGCACAACCTTCTATGATTACGAAGTTTTATTAGTTGAATCGTGACACCATTTCCATATAATGTTAATCTTTTTTCTCGTGAAATCTGGTGGTGGTTTTTTTCAGCTGCTGGTATTGTTGACGATGTTTTGCTTGGTTTTAATTTAGAAGAAAATCGACCTATATTTTTTACACGAGTTTAAAATTCTTCATCCGAAATGAAATTAATTTTCGTATTTTTAAAAATATATTTTTTTATTCCAATAGGTGCTCGATTCTTATAAACACGAGCATCATTAATATAACGGAGGAGAAAGACATTTATGGGAATGAAACGAAACGAAACGCGTAAAAAATGAAATGTTTATAATTGCTGCTGCGAAAAAGTTTTCCTTTCTTTTTAAATGAGCGTTACGGGACTAAAAAAATGAATTTTTACACGCTTTTAAACACCGCTGTACATGTTGAATAAACAGATTTTCATTTGTGTTTTGTCGCGGTTTTTTTTTTTTTTTTTTTTTTCATCGCTGCGTGTTTTCGTTACGAAAACCACGTTCATTTTGTCTGTGTAAATTCGAATAGTTTTGCTGGTTCGCTTTTATAACACGGTCGATGTCTTAATGAATAAAATTCGCGGCTTGAATTTGTAGTGTATTTCTTATTCCATCCAATAACAAGGTGTTTGATGAAGTTGTCAATGAGCTGAATTCGAATAAAATGGAATTCCAATAAGGAAAAATACCAAATATTTTTGTGTGTTTTCATGGATTCAGTCCACTATGTCTATTTTCAATAGATTTTATGTTGGTTTTGGTACAGATCATTTCTGAAATTAGATAAAGTGGGAAGCTCAAATAATATGATCAAAATCACAGACTGATTGAGAAAGGACACGTAAGGGAAAATAAACATGTGTGAGCCTGGGTATAGAAATCACCCTTTGACGTCAAAAAATTGATTTTTGAGTTGACACTGATTTTGAGCCTTTCAGAAGAGGTAGAATCAAGAGGAAATTTTAGCTTAGAAACCAACTTTTGACCTCTAAGGGTGATTTCTATAATCATCCAGATTCGTATACCTATTTGATTTATGTATTCGGAATTCAAGAAGCAATTTTTTATCTAAAAAATATGAATCAAAATATATTTTTTCATGAAGGGTAGCAGATTCTCCAAAGTTGAGGAATTATTTTCTGGCAATTTTTTTGAATAGGTAATAATTTTTAGAATAATTTTTGCCCAGCATCAAAATTTATGGAAATATTTTTCAGTAAAAGATAGGTAGGTAATTTGTTGCCTTTGAAATTTTGGAAAACTTTTTGAAAAAATTCGTTGAAAAAGAATTTGTTTGGTTTCAATTTTGAGACCTTGCTATTTTCAGTGGCTGAAAAAAAAAATGGTTTGTTCACATTTTCTTGATATCTCTTCCTTTAAGTTATTCAATACCTTTGCTCATGAGGGGGGTCACTTGAATTTTGTGATTTTTGAAATGAATCTCTTTTTGACTCTCTGAGTTGATTTTTGTAATTTTCCAAGGAAAATTTGGTGTTTTCAATAGAAGATTTTAGATATTCATTTTTTTTTTCAACTTTTAAAATTATGAGGGTCATTTCAATGAATCTCACTACAAAAATTTCTGCCAAAATAATGTCATCAGAATAATTATTCAATTTTTTTCAGCCTAAAAGTTTCTGTCTAATCGATCTTCAACTGAAAAGTATAGCCATAAATTTTGAACCTGATAAAATGTCCTGAAATGAAATTACCTACATGATTTTTTATTTCTATAAAAAAATCGTCAATGGAAATTCTCGTTTAGCATCTCAATTTTTAATACTCTCAGTCTCTTATGCATTGCCTATTTTTTGTTCTCAAAAAGGGCCAAGTTCAAAGGTAAGGGAGGAAAACTACCTTAGATGTTTTTTTTTTTCAATTAAAAGTAGATATTCATATTGAATTTATTTTAAAAAATTCTGTTGAATGAAATACTTTCCAAATTTTTCTAAAAATTTGGGTTTGCATGGAATTTTAAAAATATAAAAACTAGACACTAAAGAAATTTTTCGATAAAAACTTTTTAGCTAATATCTATAATTATCTATCATTTTTGACCAATGAATTTCAAACTTATTTAATTTTAATTTTTTTTAACGACCAAATTTTAGAAAAATTGGGAAAAATGTTTTAGTAAATAAGTATTTTTTGAATAAACACTTTTTTTTTTAGAAAAAAAAAATTCCAAATTTTTTCCAAAAAACTCCACATTAAAATCCTTCACAAGTTGTAAACTCACGCAATCCGTTTACATTTCCATCGGTATAAATTTCGAAGCAAAACACACACCGCCAATATATAAATACACAGAACCTTACTCACGTGAAAAAATAGGGAAAGAAAGACGCTTGATTGTTGTAAAAATGTTACGAAATCCTTCGCCATCTTTTTCGGAAACATCTGCAATAATATCAATAAATTTCGTAAACTTTGATTTGGAAACTTTCTCGGAATTCGGTGTAAGTTTAAATCTCTCCCCAATTTAAGCCGTTTAACACCGATTTAAAAGTGTGCTTGTTTCCTTCTTCCTTTCTTCTTCATTTATGCGGAAATTCTCTGCGGGGATTCGTAAACTTAATGGTGATTTTCAAGTAAATGGAATTTTTTCAAATGCCTTTTAACGACTTTTAACAAGATTAATGCTTTCCAAATCGCGTACATGGCTGCATGGTTCGAATTAAATAGACTACAAAATGGTAAGGTTAAATCCGACGTTATATAATTTTAGATAAAATTCATTACTTCCAAAACTACTTTATCGCTGCAGAAATTTCACATCGTTAATAACTCGATACTATACTCAAATCCAATAAAAAATTACGTGTATTTTAATATAGTACGTATTTCGTAACGAATTTCTATCAATAGTTTAATTCTCATTATAAAAACTAATTTGTTATTTTAAATTACAAAATTTTTAAAACTTTTTCACGTATCAAATCGGTTCCAATGGAATACGCAACCATTTTCGTATTAAACCTTCCAAACTTTATGGTAGAGGTTGAAAAAAAATCTTATTTATGAAAAAATTTATAAGCTATAAAATTTTCTGATCTACGAAGATAATATTTCAATGGGCAAGTTTATCATTTTATTGCTCATAAACAATAAAAAAAAAATACAACAATAAATAAGAATTTGATTTCGAAAATTTATTTTTAAGAAATCTTGAGAGTAAAATAATAGTGGCCAAGGTGTACTTTACTGTGGAAATTCTGCAAAAATATTTTTCCACACGAAAATGCAAAGTGAATAGGATAAAAAAGAAATTTACATTTCTGTTGAGCAAAGTAAATACCTACACTTTGCTAAAGGACGACAATTTGTACGTACACTTAGCGAAGCCTTGTAAAAAATAAATAATGCATACAAAGAAGTTGTTACATTCATTTCGGGTACCACGACGCTTATTTTAAAAGAAATATCATCGAAGCACGGCCGTTTGCCTGGAAGCGAAAAGGTTTTTCATATTTTCTTTATGTAATCAAGTAGATCTCGAGTACTCGAACCCGGAGCGCTGATTGCTTAAATGCTTAGCCAAGCATTCATAAAATTATTCCATTGATCCGTTTAATAAACTCAAACTTGCATTATTAAAGTTTCCGCTACGTTTTCTTTTTGTAATTTCCTTCGACCCGCTATTCCTTTGTTTATGCAATTAACTTTTTCATTTTACACTTCATCTTATAATCATTTCACCTTTTCTGAATTTCTCGTATAAGCAACATCCTTATACCTAAAAAACAATGGTATACGCAGCAAATCTGACTCCTCAATTTATGCCAGCTTCTCTGTTTCATAAATAATAATTTGATTGCGTTCTGAATAAAGATGAAATTCGCACTGAATGGAAATAATAGTCCTATATATTTCGACTTCTTTTTATTTTTAATGACAAGATTCGTCATTTCGTTTTTATACTTCAGCTATACCAAATACAAATACGTTGCTTTTATACCTAAAGATAATAAAAATCGCATTTGCGTAATGCTAATAAGATATTCATTCTATCTCTGTATATCTTTTCTTAACCCGTGTAATTTACCAGGCTCGTATACGTGCTCGCGAATGAAATTTAATCTCTTTATTTCGTTCTGCTGAATTGGATCTGTTTATACTGGCGTAAGTGTAATAGCCGAAGGGGATGTATTTCAACTTTCGCTACCTCGCTCTCGTTTTATTTAATTAGAAAATTAATTAAGTAATTGATTAGTACATGCTAAAAAACGGATTAAATTTTCAAATCTTTGTACTTTGTTTTGTTTCGATCAAAAACACTGCTGCCTACGCCTGAGATAGGTATACAGCTGTATATTGATTCTATATCGTTTCTTTTATGAGCTCAAGCTCAAGGGGAAAATTTCAAAAATATGATTAAATCAATGCTATAGAAAATACTTTTTTCAAAGAAAACGTTCAAGCAAGAAAAATAGCTTTTGCTAGGCACTGGGTGTTTCATAGCTGAATAACGCCTTTATTCCAATCGGTAGGCAGCTAATCTTGTGTCAAATTGCACGTGGGTAGTTTAGGTTTCCCCTCCAAAAAAAAATCATGAAAAAACAAATAATAATTCAAAGGAGGAATGAACCTTGCTTGGAAATTAGAAAAATTTCAAATTATAGTTGATTGTTTAATGTTTATCAACAAATTGCAGGAAAAAATCATTTTTTTTCTTCAGAATTAAAAAAAAAATTCCAGGTACCTACATCGAAAAAACTCGGATTTGTTCAAGTTTTAATATTTAATATTCATTTTTTTCAATCAAAAATTATTTTCTTTGATTTTTCCCAATTTCTTCAGATATCTAATTCAAATCTTTTGCCAATATGTCTAACAAAGTATAAAAATTGAAAGGCAAAATATTAACCAGATTTTTGCACTATTTTGGCCATAATTTTCAAAGCATATTTTTACGGGAGGTAGGAGGATTTGTTCCAAAATCAAGTTTACTTACGAAAAAATTGATTTCACTTCTTAAAATATCTATTTTCTCCACTGTTAGTGGAGGGGGATTTTGTTCAGGGCGAATTTTTCAAATAATCGTTTGGAATTCCAAGTTGAACTAATTTTTCTTTCCGTGGGAAGAAGAAGAAGACTGTTTTTCTACTTTCTCTGGTGGAGTTTTCCTGCTATAAGATTTTTTGAATCTTATTTTTTCGATAATTTTTAAGACTGATTTTTCAAGTTCTATCAACATTTTTTTTTAATTAGGGACCTAGTGTAAAAAACTAGATGTATCATTTTTCACGTTTATGGTCCAAATGGCACCAAATCTGGATCAAACACATAAAAATGAAGACATCGATTTTTTTTTTACGCTAGGTCCCTTCTTTACGACGCGGTCACAAATGCATAATTTTCTTCTAATGGAACATTTGAATTTTTTTTCCAACGTTCAAGTTTGTGAAGAAAGTTTCAACTTCACGTTTTTGAAAATTTCTTCCCACTCCATAAAAATTTTGAATAATATAAAATTTGAACAGAAATAAAAACATGGAACATGGAACCAAACAAGTTTGAATAAATCAAATGATAATTTTTGAGAAAATTCTAATTTAATAAATTTTTTGAATGATAAAATTTTTTAATGTTGGATACAGTTTTGAAAAAAAAGGGCAGGGAGGTAATTAAGATTTTGAAAAAACATGAACTTTATGCAGGTTTCCAACTTGAAAATCGCAGGCAGAAGCCCTTGGCCCTTGATCATTTCAATGCACCTATATTGCAGCTATACTCTTCCGTCGTTTAATTGCTTATTCCAGAGTGCAAACGTGCAACGCACAATAGAAATAGCAAAATCGAGCAAAATCGGGTAAAATCGGGTATGATCGGATATAATCGGGAAGGATCAGGTATGATCAGGAAGGATCTGGTACAATCAGAAAGTATCGAGTATGATCGGGAATTATCGGGTATAATCTGGTATAATCGATCAGAAACGAGAAGAATCGAGTGGAATCGAGGAGAATCGAAGAGAATCGAGGAGAAACGAGGAGAAACGAGGAGAATCGAGAAGAATCGAGGAGAAACGAGAACAATCGAGAACAATCGAGAACAATCGAGACGAATCGAGAAGAATCGAGAACAAGCGAGGCGAAATGCGAATCGAGAAGAATCGAGAAGAATCGAACAGAATTGGGAAGAGTTCGAGCAGAATCGGGAAGAATTCTAGTAGAATCGAGAAGAGTCGAGAAGAAGTGGAAAGAATCATATCAATTACAATTGATTTGAATCCAAATTTCCTCCCTTAGTTTTTATTGAAAAAGAAGAGGAGATACTTTATCCGGTTTCCAGATCCTTATTCCAGAAAAAAATTTAATTGAAAGAGTGCAATTCACTGTAATTTAAAGTACAGAGGCGTAGCCAGGGGGGGGTTTGGGGGTCTGGACCCCCCCCTTGCGACCAAGAATTTTTGTGAAAAATGTATTTTTTAGACATTAAAAAATCTAATTTTATCAAAGCTTCGCCCTCGCTTCGCTCGGGCATTAACAAAATCATTCAGAAATACCTTTTTTGGGCATTGAATATCCAATTTTTTCTAAGCTTCGCCCTCGCTACGCTCGGGCGTAAATTAATTCCCTATTTTACGGACTATTTAAGACTAAAGTGCAAAAAAGGCTCATTTTTACCCCTCCCTCTTCCCCTCCCCCTGAAAATTACTCGTTTTTTAAGTCTCTGTACTCATTTTGCAACCACCCAAAAAAATGCTTCCGACCCAGACCCTCCCCTTTCGGACTCTTCTGGCTACGCCACTGTTAAAGTATGAATTTCCCCGATTGACATGGACAGACGGCATTCAACAAAGTCAATCTGAGAGTTTTTCTCTTTTTTCCGACCTTTGTGAACAATGACCTGCACTTATTCTAAAAATCAATTCAATAAACTGGTAAGAAAAAAGAGAAGGTCGTGAAAAAAGATGGAACCAATGCCTTTTTCAGCACCTTAAATTTATATTTTTCAAGTTCATTTCTCTATTTTTCTCAACTTTTTTCAGACAAGTACTTTATTAGTTTCTTTACAACCTTTTTTCCCTTATTAAGTACATATGCAAGAGGAAGTTTTTGGTAGGAGTTATACCATTACAGGGAATGTGGAATGAGGGGGGGGGGGGACGAAACCAAAAACATTTTGAAAATAGACCCCCCGTCCAGAAAAAAATCAAAGCTGAAAAAATAATTTTTCTTTCAAAGGAATTCCGAACAAATGTAAATGATGAAAACCCATATCTAAAGGTAGTAGGCATTTCGCTCCTGCAATTTGAAAATTGACAAACATACATACGGAAATTTAAAATAGGCTGCCTATTTACTAAATTGAAGAAGGTACCGAGGCTTTGAAACATGCCACGAATCTCACCATACATCAAGTATTGATATTCTATTTTCTAAACGCCGACAATAGATGCAGGATACATATTCATATTTGGATACTCCATTGTACGCTGGTTTACCCATATTTTTGTGTTCGCGCTGTTCGCCGAATATACATAATTGTTTGACAAACAAAAGCCTTGCAGGAGTATTCTGCCAACTCGAACAATCTAGGTTTATGAAAGCATATTTTTATACGAAGGTATTTTTTTTATTTCCCAGCAGAACAGCTGTAGATATTGACGACTGTTATTGTTATCATCGTCATCGTCACAATCATCCATTCATGCGGCTGAAGTCGTTCATTAAAATTGTTCATCTGATTGCGTTACGAAAAAAAAACTGTCATTTGCATACTGAAAATTTTTAGTGGATATAAATAAGTTTATCACGTGCTGGTTGCTGTTTTTTTTTTTTTTTTTTTTTTTTTTTTAACAGTACGAGTAAGGGTGTCTTTTGAAATATTATACGAATCCCCATTTCGAGTTTAGAAACTCGTATGTTTCCAGTTAAATGACTAATTTGAAAAATTACCAATAGTTTCATATTTATAAATGTATCTCGACTATATAAATTTATGGAGAAACCTTTGTTACACGTGTATGAATTAAAAGATATAAAAACAAAACAAATTAAGAGAAAAAAGGGAATCCTATTCCATTAGTTTTGAACTAAAAATAATAGCTCAAGTAATTTTACTTAGGTAGGTACTGAAATTTATCAAAAGATCGAATTGATGTTCTGAAAACAGCCAAGTATGTGAAATCACCGACAGCATAAAAAACATCAATCCATAAAATGAACTCCAAATAAAAAGAATAAAATTCAGGCAAAAAGTTGACCATAAATATCCCCAAATTCAGAACTGGATTAATTTCGCATATTATCGAAAAAGATCGATTCGATTCGAACATTTCAGGCAGGTTGTCACTTTTGAATGGATTCGTTATTAATGTTAAAATAGGGAGCGAAGTTCTACAATACCGAAACCATTCGCCAACGCTAAATGCTCACATTCACTCGCAAACCAGCACAAAACTACCATCTGATTTGGCAAATATCATTAACAAAAGCTTATTAATGTTGATATTAACGGGCATGTTGTGCTTATCAAAAGTAACGGCGGTAGCTCCGAACGGTAGCGAGGGTGTTTATTCGGCTTATCGGATCTCGATGTGTTGGAACCAGGATATACTACGGTCGAAATTAAAATCCTGCTTTTTCTTCGTGTTCAAGTGTCGCGGCGCGCGTATTTGAAGAGCGACTAGGTTTAGCACTAGCTCTAGTTTAGATAAATTCGCCGATAATCCTCGCATTTATTAATTAAGAGGGTATTTTTTCATACTTTTGTTTGCAGTGGTGGTTAAAATGTAGTTGGGTTTGTTGGCTTGGTCATTTTTAATGGCGTTTTGTATTTTTCACGATTTCAAAAGTGTTTTCGGTAGTTTTCTATGAGTGGGAACTGAGGGAGGGAAATTTTATAGTTTTAACTGAATACAGAATTTAAAAATTGGTGGTTTTATTTTTGGAGACTTTGAACCTTTTTTTTTTTTAAAAAAAAAGACAATTTTTCTTAAAAATACTAGAATGGATTATTTTGCACATCTATTTTTGTTGAAAATTTAATAGGAAGGGAGGCCCAAATTTATGCCTGCATCATGAGTCTCAAAACATCATGGTAGAAGTTCTACCCTTTCGCTTCAGGTATGATATGTTTAGCTCTGGTATTTTTGAAGTGGTTTTTAAAAGTCATTGAAAATTATTCTATTTTAAATAGACTCAAAATAGAGATTTTTTAAAAAATCAGATGAATTCGGCTGGTGATGATGATTTTCTGTCTTTATCCATTTTTCAAAGATATCCGAAAAGTTTACCAAGATGTGGTATAGTTAAAGAACATTCCTCCACTTTTTCAAACCAAGAAGAGAAAAATTAAATTTTCAAAAATTTTTAAGAACTGACTTCAAAATAAAATTTTTATTCCTTGAATGAAGATTCATCACTTTTAATCTTTTCATGAAGTATTTTTAAAAACTGAAAAAAATTGATTTTTAAAAAATTGATTTTAAAAAAATTGATCTTGAAATTTTCCAAAATTGAGATGACGGGGAAAATTGACCTCTAAAATAAAATTAGTGTATTAGGAGACAATTTCAAGAATAAGTCACCAAAAACTACTTTTTTAAATATTACAAAAAAAATGGAGAAAAAATTAAACCAGAGAAGTACTTTTTGATGTGTTTATTTCTGATTTGATCGAATTATATGATTTTTGGAAAGAGCATTAATGTTTGGAACCAAAATTTCAGCTGCCTCAATTGTTTTTTGAAGGTTCAAGAAACGTTATTTTTCAACAAAAAAATTTTCCAGTACCTGAAAGTGATCAAAATGAGGTTTCTTGTCCAATATCGGTTTTCTGAAACCGAATTTAATCATCTTCAAAATATGCTGCATATTCCTGAGAGATTTTAACAATTTTCAGTATTTTCAAAATTTCTCAAAAAAAAGAAAAAGGAAAAAGAAAAATTAGAGAAATTCTTTTCCATTTGTTTTACAAGAAAATCAAATCTTCGAAAGATATTCAGACACAAAGTCGCGAGTTTCAAATTCAAATACTCGTAGATAGATTGAAGTCTTAAGAAAAAAATCACGTTAATAGAATTGCCTAATTGGTTCGCCGTAAATCCGCACAACGTTCGATTATTCACGGCAAATCGGGTATGCAATTTTATTAACGTGTTTTTTTCTATGGTTGTACGCTATTTAAGAATGGATGACTGACGTCATCTGATGGTCCTTCAAAAATTCTGGATTACATATTTCTTTTTTTTTTGGTTCAAGCACCTGTGTGGTTTGCGTGGGTAGATATTTCATAATTTTTTTCAATTTTTTGATGACGTTAGCTCGTTTTAAAATTGAATCGACTTAGTTGCGATTTCGAGCTGGAACTCGCGCTGAATGTTTGATTTTCTAGACCTTCCAGCAAAATGAGGAAATTCAAAAATACTGATGAAGATCAATATTTTTTGTTCAAATCGTACTACAATTATACATTTAAAGATGGAGCTTTTGAGTTTGCAGCGATTTTTTTTTTTGGGGGGGGGGGGGGGTGAGGTTGAAAATTTTCAATTTTGTTTTTACTCCAAGGAGATTGAGTCATTCGGAAGTGTAAATCATCTTTGGAAAAAAATGGGGAAAAAAATTCTTAGATACAAAAACTATTCTCAAGTCAAAAAATGGGTTATTATAAGTCGACGCTGATTTTGGGCTTTTCAGAAGCAATAAAATCAAGGGGAAACCGAAAGTCAAAAACTAATTTCGGACCTTGAGGGTGATTTCCCTTCTCACTCTTCAAAGTCACTGAATTTAACTCTGAAGTTATTTAGACCTCAAATCCAAGCCTGGGTACTCAAGTACAACGAAGATGGGGTCTTTGCAAAAAAAATTACACAAAGTGAAATCCAGTTTCTGTACCTTTCAACTTCATTTCCAGAGTAGTTTCTCCTGAAAATCCGAAAAATATTTCATCTTGAGAGTTCTTTAAAACCTTTCGCCAAAATATCTGAATCCTCGATTTTCTGACTGCTGAAATTCATTTCCTGAGTTCTCACTTTCCACCAAAAAAATTCATAGATTCGAAGAAATGATCCAAATCCAAATTCAAGAAATTTCTGTTAAGGCCCATCAAAATGTATGGAGTTGGACTTCCAGATTCTATTTCTGAGGTCAGTTTAAGCTTTGACTTGAACCTAACGGTTAAAATTGCCAAAAATTTAAAGTACAATTTTTAATAAAATTTTAAAAATATTTTGATTTTTCAAAAAAATTGCTGTATCCAAGGGAGTGGAATCGCAGGTTTTTCAAAATCCAGACAAAATTCCTTTACTCTCCGTGCCTCTTCTTATTTTCTAACTTTTTAAACACACGAACCAAAAATAAATACACACATCGCGTTAACGTTTCATCAAATTAATATAACTGTTAGTTACCATAATGCTTTAACATCTGTATTTTTGAATCATACATGTATCGAAAATATTTATAAAAAAATCTAAAAAAAAATCGAACAAAGATACGTTCAACGTTAAAGGTGAACAGTGAACACCGAATATAGTAATATGCATAAAAGAAGATTTATCCGGAGTGAAATATGTCTTTAAAACGTATTTGCGTCACGATAAATCATTTTCATTTCGAAGTTTTAGGTAAATATTCGATTGTGAAAGCAAAGGGGCGCAGAAGTTTCGAATTTCATTCAAGCCATTGCGTTCGATGAACGCGTTTGGCAGTCGTCGAAGGTATTTAAAAAGAAAATGCGACCGACGATCTCGCGATATGCGGCTTATATAAACATGACAAAAAATATAACAACCACGCCAGTATAATCGTTTTGGAAAAACGCCAGATTTCCATTCGCATATACCTATACTCGACTATCCTCAGCATGAATATTTTACCATAAGTACAAAATATCTGCGTGGAACATACCTATACGAAAATAAGAATATTAAAAAATGAAAAAAAAAAAAAAAAACTGAGCTGCGAATTAAGCTCCACGTTTGGCGGCGGGAAACTTATGAATTCAGTGGTGAAATTGCATTTCAATTTTACCGTGCTATTTTTACCCCTGAGGTTGTCTAATTCACACTACGTTTGTATTTCCCATCCTTACTACATATCTACGTATGTATATCCAAATTTACTATACGAGCAAATGCTTATATGTTTGGCGAATTGAATAACACGAATAAATGGCAAATACCCAAATTCTATTCGAAAATTGACTGCGAAAACGGATGCAAAAATGTCGAATGCTTGATCGTCTTTACATAAGCGTCGTAATGCGAGTAGTTTTACCAACTTTATCGTGTATTTTGTTGTTTAGCTCGAAGCTAGATTCGTTTCTTCGTACGTCTACAATTGTTCGAAAAATATAGTTACAAATATAATTATTGTTCTCGCAGTGCTCGTAGATGCAGCTCAATTGAAGATTAATTAAGGATACTTACTGAAAATGTTTGGTAAATTTCATTATTCATTTAGCATGTAAAACGATGCTTAAGTATCGTTATCGAGTTGGTTGTAGATAGGTACGTAGGTATCAGAATTGTACGACCTTGAGAATAATTTCATTGACGAATTTAGTACAAAATAATTTTTTTCTGAACATGTTGTTCCAATTTTTTTGAATTATGCAATGATTGAATTTTGAAAAATATGTCTTTTTTGAGCATTAAATATCCAATTATTTTCAAATATTTGCTCTCACTTTAGCTCAGGCAACGGGCAAGAACAACATCACAATCCAATGAACTATCTCAGGCAATAGTGCAAAAGAAGGCTCCTTTTTGCTTCCCCATCTTTATCGAAAATTCTTCTGGTACTCCAAGCTTTTGTACTCAATTTATATCTTCTCAAAAAAGCTTTCGACGCCACTGATTGTGATTATTTTTTTTTGCGTGTTTCGTTCTTGTTTTACTCTTATTAAAAACTTCTTTTTTTTGTTACTTATTAACATAATTTGAAGTGACTGGGGAAAGTCGAGTCAAAAATTTGGGTGCAGCGGGTGCATTGCACCTCTGAATTTCCCTCTCAAATCACATCCCAGATAGGAATTTTGAGAGCATTAAAACACACACAAAAAGTCTTTTTTGAGCATTAAAAATCCTTTTTTTTTTTTTTTCAAAGCTTTGCCCTCGTTTCTCTCAGATAAGAATAAAATTACCCACAGCGATGCCAAACATTCCTTTTTACTCTTTGATTTTGAAACATTTCTGGTATTCCAAGTTTCTGTACCCACGTTGCATCCTTCCTAAAAAAAACCTCCGAAGGCACTGATCTGGGGCTCAGCTCTCCAAGATCTATTTCCCTAAATCTGACTTTGAATTTTTACCAAATTTACGAAAGTGTTTCATTTTGGGTTGGAAATTTATTATGAAAAATTTTAGCCTTTGGTCAAAATGGGATGGGGTTTAGATTTTGAAGTCAGAATAGTTCAAATTTAGAAGAAAAAATCGCAGTTTTTCATGGATAAATTTCGATTGCAATGGCATCGAAAAAAATAGACTAAAAAGGTGAAATTTTCAATTTATTTTCTACACTTCTTGGAACCATCGCTGAATCGATTCGATATCCCTTAGATAATTATTGCTCGATGAAAAGTTGCAAATCGTAGAAAAATTGATTATCAATTTCACGGAAAATGATGAATAACATTTCCTTTGTCACCAAAACTTAATCAACATTCAAGCATTAAATAAGTAAAATAAACAGGCTTTTTTGATACAAAAAAAACACCGAAAATTAAAAATTTTTCTGATGCCAAAGAAATTTTGGTGTTCGGGAAAATATTTTTATTGCTAAAATTTCCCAATTTTTAATTACAAAATTTTATATTTGCCAAGGAAAACACTGAAAATTAAAATCTCTAATTTGTTTTATCATGATACTTTTTTTTTTTTACTAAAGTTTAAGCTTGGTGGAAAAACAAAAGTAGTACAAACAAATGAGTCTTTCCTGTTTGACTCGTGAGAGTCTTCAGTTACCATACGAAACAATATTTTTTATTCAAATCCATACTATTTTAGTATTCTCGAAATTTCCAGCTTCATATTTCTTAGTTTTTTTTTTACTCTGCCATTTCATTTTTTTTTTTGAAATTTTTTCCATTTTTTAGCTCTGAAATTCTATTTTGAAGATTTTCTTAGTTTTACAGGGTTTCGTCTTTTTTTTTAATCCATTGAAATTTCCTTCAGTTGTTTTTTCAAGTATCCAGCGTCTACGTAAACTATTCTTCAATCCTAACATTTTTAAAAACTTCAATTTAAAAAAAAAAATTGTTTCATTTTGATCTCTTTAAATGTTTTTAAACACTTTTTTTTTTTCAAAATTTATTCCATTTTGAAAATTATTTTATCCTTAAAACTTTTAGATTTGAAAAATGTTTTGAGGAATATTTTAGAGTCGATAAAAATGATAAAAAATACAAAAAAAATTAACAGAATGAAAAAAAATTTGAAACAAACTCAGGAGTTGAGAAAAAATTTCTTTGGAATTGGAGTTCAAATTTGAAAAAGTGTTGAGAAAAAGTTCGATCGTTGAAAGAAATTTCAAGAAAAATTTTAGAGCTCAGAAAAAATCTCATTCAGGTTGAAAATTTTTTGAAGCAGTGCTTCTATAAGTACGTTGATTGAATCCAGGTAACTATCTAAGATAACCCTATTTTGTTTCCCAAAAAATTAAAAATCTTGAATTTCGCAAGGATCTTTAACTTTTTGTTTTTAATGAGCAGAACTGAAATTTGATATTTTTTCCTCGTCTTCTTTTTCTATGCCATTTTAACTGAAGGTTGCTGATATGAGTAAACCTTTGATTTTTTAAAAAAGATATCTCTGATTAGAGTACTTATTCGCCATCTCTTCATCACTTTAAGCTAGTTTGCTGTTGAGTTGAAATTCTTGATAGCGAGTTTACAACTTGAAATGAAGCATCGCTGTGAATTTGATCAAAATCTAGTAATTTTTTAATTATTCATTCTAACCATCAAACTCTCTAGTTCACTTATTGAAGTACCTAATAAAACTTGCCAACCAAAGGGAAAAAAACTAAACGCCTTTAATTTTACGATTAGTTAAAGGATGTTACATTATAAAGCTACAACAAAGTTGAAGTATTGGAATACAACTTGCAAACTAGGGCTGTTCATTTTTTCCCAACGGATAGAGATCAACCAGCGTACACAACAGTTGTAAGCAATTAAAAATTATACAACCGCAAAAAAATGAGCAACGAGGCGACGATATACGACTTAATTAATTATGTATATTCGTAGAGTCTTTGAAAAAGAAAAAAAAAACGTTTTTGTCGCAACCAACATTTGCGCGCTCGGTTAGGCGAGCAAAATGAATTTTTTTCAGTAAAATGCGTTCCCTCTACTTCTCGGCTATAAACTTTCACAGCTTTAAAATCACATTAACCAGTATAAGCTATAACAAGAAGATTAAATTATTCTGGAAAGCATTTCTGCGGCGCCTTGACAATAAAATTAATTTTCGAGCCCTCTCTTGATTATTATTAGTTCAAGGAGCGGTGAAGCGTGTTATCGACTAAAAACAATCATTCGAAACTGCACGAATGGCGTTATGGTTTTATGTTGAAAATTTTGTTCGGATATACAATACATATTACATGTATAGCTGGTTGTCGCACGTGATATACGATCACAATAAACTACATATAATTGTATAATTTTTGCACATACGGGTGACCCCCGATAGGAAATTTTATTTCGCTGTGATAGCATTTTATATGGCGGATAATTTAACCGAAACAATCATTTGTGCTGTATAATGGTGTAGTATACCTTGAAAATGGGTATAAATGAAAATTATTCTAAAATTCCTAAACATATCCTGCTAAAAATGTTGTAGGGATTTACTGCCTTGATGCCTTGTTTTAATTATGGTCGTCGATATGGAATAGATATGGGTCACTAGCAAATGTATTTGGAGATAAAGTACCTTTAATGATTATGTAATATTTAATTTGAGGCTTTGATACGTTTGAATCGATAGCACTGCCTAGGTATTCCATCATCATAATTAATAATACGAAGGGAAAAAAATTGATCCAATTGGATCTGATCAGGTATAATTGAATCCAAAAAATGGCGAGATCCAATCGCATTCAAATGGATCCGAGTGAATATAATATAAGTGGATCCAAATTAATCGAAATAAATCCAATTGAAGACATTTTTCTCCTTAAATGGAAAAAAATCGGATCTAATTGAATCCTTTTGGATCTAATTGGATGTTTTTTGATCGAATTAGATCTTTTTGGATCTAACTGGATAACAAATTTGGCAGGTCATAAAATTAGATCCAATTGGATCCAATAGGATCCAGGATCTAAAAAATTGAGAAGAGATCTGAAAATATCAGGAAAGATTCCATTGGACCTAGAAATGCGTCATTTTTTGGATCCATTTAGATCCAAAAAATGCCATGTTTTCAAATCCAATAGGATCCATTCGGATACCTATAATTTTTTTCCCCGAAAGTGGATAGATTTGTGTAACAATTTTATTCTTCAATTTCCAAAATTTTGCTCAAATTTTAGAACAATTCCAAAAATAATAAGATTTTTCAATTGAACAACAGTCATTTCAAGCATTTTATTTGTTGACGCGTTTACAAAAGAAGTGTAGTGTGAATGTGTCCTAAATCGAATTTTAGAATTTTTGTTGTCTCCTCATCCAACGTGGTTCATTTTGTTATAAAATTTTACCACTTAGAGCCATGTGTTGGGTGCTTCTAGTCCTTATGAGATTTAACATAGAATAACATGAGAAAAAGGACCACAAAAAAATTTGTAAAATAAGGGAAAATGATGCATTTCCAAAATTTATTTTATTCCATCAAAAAAGTGATTCAATTGTGATTTTCATGAATGAACTTCGGATTTGAAAAATCAACCTTATAGGAATTCTGAAAGTCTTAATTTTTTATTCGTCAATTTTATTGAATTTGAGGACCCCTGATTCTCCCCTCCGGGAGCCAAATTGTATCCCGAGAAATCAAAGTTGAGGCATATTTGCAGATTTTTAAAAAAATACCTATGCATCAATTATTTTACTTTTTTTCTCTCAGTTTTTTACATGTTTGTCTAGGCAAATCGTTCGACTATTGTTTTCGAAATTTGAGCGAGAAAGGTTCTTTGTACTCCAACCAACCCCTTCACAGGTAAGGGGGTCAAATCAAAAAGTAAGTCGATTTTCGAATTTTACACCCTCAAATTAGTAACAATCGATATGCCACACGCCATTTAAATTTTTTGTTATACTTTTCCCCCAAAATGGGGGGGGGGGCTAGGAGGGCACTGAGTGATCAAATGTGAAAAATAAGCAAATATTCGAACTCAGTGCTCTCGAATACCAAGCAAACGACAGGTCACACGATATTTTTCTTTTTTTCAAGTTTTGACCCTTTTAAGGGGGCTAATGGGGGAGTTCAGAGGGGTCTGATGAAAAAACGAAGTACATATTCGAAATTAGCACTTTCAAATTAGTAGAAATCGATATTCCACACGCAATTTAAATTTTTCAATTTCCTTTTTTCAAAAATGGGGGGGGGGGTAGGAGGGCACTGAGCGGTCAAACCTGAAAAATAAGCAAATATTCGAACTCAGTGCTCTCGAATACCAAGCAAACGACAGGTCACACGATATTTTTCATTTTTTTGAATTTTAACCCTTTTAAGGGGGCTAAGGGGGAGTTCAGAGGGCTCTGATGAAAAAACGAAGTACATATTCGAAATTAACACTTTCAAATTAATAGAAAAGGGAGAAAGAGAGCTACCCCCATCTCTACTCTTATTGGTACGCCTCTCCTTGTTTGTGATAGTTCCATGAGAATTTTTTCACCGCGGGAAATTCTCATTTTTTACCGCGGGAAATTTTCGCTGCGGTCAATTTTCGCCGCGGGAAATTTTCGCTGCGAGCAATTTTCGCCGCGGGAAATTTTCGCTGCGAGCAATTTTCGCCGCGAGCAATTGTCGCCACACGAAATTCAACCGCGATAAATTGTCCCCGCGGGGAATTTCCCGCGGGGAATTGTCCGCAAGAAATTGACCACGGGAAATTGACGTAGACTCAAAATAAGCAAATATTCGAACTCAGTGCTCTCGAATACCAAGCAAACGACAGGTCACACGATATTTTTCATTTTTTTGAATTTTAACCCTTTTAAGGGGGCTAAGGGGGAGTTCAGAGGGGTCTGATGAAAAAACGAAGTACATATTCGAAATTAACACTTTCAAATTAATAGAAATCAATGTACTTCACTTTTTCAATTTTTTGAATTTTGGTCAAAATTGTGAACCCATGTCCCCCCAGGAGTCTGAGGTTTCCATCTTGAATTTTTGTTGGTTGAAAATTAGGTGAAAAGGGCTACTCACTGTGATTTTGTCAGATTTTTAAATTGTAGCTTTCATCTATTGTGATCATCGTAAAAGTTGAGTTTACATTACCAAAGTTCAACTTTAAGCTTTTCAAAATGTGATTATTGTTTTTGAATTTCCTGTCAATTCTCTTTCGAACCCCGCGAACAGTTTCCCTTCAAGTATAATCTATATAGAGGTATGAGCCTTCAAAGTTAGGTATTTTGGTAAAAAAAAATCACAATTGCCTTAAAATTACGAGGCCCACTCCTCAAAGGGTGGGAAGTAATATAATCGTGGATTTATGAATAGACCATTAAAAGAAACTCGTAAAAAAATGTGCGAAATCGGAAGACCCGACTTCATTTTTGGTCCGTTTTAGTATGGAATTAGTCCTAGTCCACTAAAAACTAAAAAATTGAAACTTCGACGCGAGTAAAAAATCATGTTAATAAAATTGCCTACCTGATTTGCCGTAAATACACACACATATGTTGTGTATTTACGGCGAACCGATTAGGCAATTCTATTAACGTGATGTTTTCTATCCTAAATTTATACCTAAGAAATATGAATTATGTTTGCGTCTGGAAATGGTGACAAAAATTTAATTTTCTTGTCAAATTGTGTTAGTATTCGAAAAAAATTATTTTCACACTTTTTTGAGAATTTAAAAATCTGTTATTTTTTATTTTTTGGAAAATTTCACTTTGTTCAAAAATTGGAAACGAACATCTTAAGTAATTTTCTTATTTAAAAGCAGCTAGTTTTCTCTTTCAGCTTATGGGTAAGTGATAAAAAATCAGTTTCATTTTCAGCTCATATATCAATCACTTTCTTCTTCAAATCGACTGTTGATCTTTTCATCACGTTTACGAATTAGATTTACTTAGGTTACGAAAAAATCAGTTAGTCTACTAATGCTCAGCTCGTATGACTGAAATCATTGTATTCAATTTCAGATTTTTTAAAACTATTTCTCAAGAACTCCTTTCCCCCTCCTACGTTTTATTTTCTTCCATCAAATTGTATCATTCTGTTTCAATTTCTGTTGTGGATTTTTCTATATTCCAATGCAAAATAAGTCGCTGCTGCTCAACTCGTCGAACATTAATTAAAAATTTCTTAGACAGGTGATAAAATAATTCAAAACATGCCTCGCATAATATTTCACCACCGCCAAAATCGATAACTTATGAAAAAAAGTTTTAATTTATTAAGATTAATGAGATGATTTATTTGTGAATTACAAGTTTGAAATTAATTTTCGTTGTTTGGTGGGGGGTACGGGGCCACTAATTAAAAATGACATCTTGTTTTTACCATCTTTGACGGTAATTTCCGAGACGAACGAAAGTTCTCTAGTTAGTCAATCAACAAGTAGTCGTTGGGAATAAAATATTCAAAATACTAATGGAAAAAGTGAAAAAGCGACGATAATTATGTTACTCTCCATCACGAGGAGTACATTTTCAAACGGGCCTTATCAAACATGCTTTTATTTACGCGTATAAACCGTCTCGTCGCGTCGTTCTTTTGGGTTATATTCCCATCGTAAACGTTCGTCGCTTTTCCAAGTTACTCGTTGTTTTTTTTTTACTCGTCGTAGTTCACTCCTACGTCAAATTTTCCCCAACTTTCCATTTCCATCGCGGCGACATTCGCGTTAAAACATAAGCCCCCATGTTTCAGCACGCAACACCCTTTTGTCGGTATAAAAGAGTTTTTAGTGAAAGGAGACATCACACGAGTAATTTAGGTAGGTACCTAAAGGTACTTTGGTTTACATTTTTATTTACAAGTTTCACCTATCGAATGTTTATTTTGGAGAGAATCTCGAATAGATGTATTTTTAGAACACACGTTGACGCGAATTCTCGCAGCTTGTGCCTAAATTACATAGATACAGGGTGGATCAAAAAAATTAATTCTGAATTGGAGGAAAATAGGCAAGAAGGAGACCTAACAAAAAAAAATTGAGTATCCAAGCCCACGGAGATTATTTTAAAGTGATGAGCACTTTGGTAAAAATTTCTAGAAAATTTCCAATTTTTATTCGAAAACATTATTCGGAGGTAACGAAGGCGAAATTATTTCGTTGTTAGGCATTTTATAGCTAATTTCGATGTGCTTTTCTTCAAACTTTGGTAAATCTTCTAAACTATTATCGTTTTCGTTGGGTCGAGAGCTGAAGCTAAAACTTTTAGTAAATACTTAATCGAAATAATGAATTAATTTTCAAAACTGCCGCGATGTTTTTTTATTGCGAAAAAAAACCTCCGTCTAAAAACTGCGAAAATTTCACTTTTTAAAAAGATGAAAATCATTCCTCTACACTTGCTCGGTACGTTTTAAATTGAAACGCCACACAAAAAGCAATAAACGAGTATAAGATAGGTAAGGTAAATCGTGTAAATATTTTTCTTCGTATTCTGTAAATTCGAGAAGCGGAAAATGAGCACGAAAAAACTACTGTATCGAGTCGATTAAACGAAAACCATAAAATAATTAATTTGGAAAGCTTTTTACGCGAACCTTGTACATAAAAAGTACCTCGGTTTTTTTCCTTTTTTTCTTCCTTCTCAATATATAACGAATCCAATGAGGAAAATCTCTCAATGTGAAAATCTGTGTTTTTGCAATTTCATTAGAAGAAAATTTTTACGTAGCGACGAAAAAATCAAAATGACGGCGCGACCGAAATAAAAGAAAAAAATCCGAGCGTTTTACGAAATTATTCCTTCTTGATTATGAAAAGATTTTCATAACGAGTAGAGAGCGATGCTGTTCAAATGAATGAGTAAAAAAAACGAAAAAACAAAAGAACAAGAAAAGGGATTTAATTAAGTGAAATTAAAATATTCTCATGGTAAGTTTAATCTAAACATACGATGTGGATGAGTAATTGAGTATTTATGTTCCGGAAGTTCGAGTTGAATTGCAATAAAATTATTTCATCGAATCCATTGTAAGTACCTATTTGTGTAGAATGAAATAGGTATTCTTAGTAAATAGACTACAAGCAAGGAAAATAAGTATACAGGGTGGTTCTTTATGTTAGTTTAGGTTTTAGGTAGCTGCTTTGTCGTACCATAAATTTGCAATATTTATGTCTCCAATAATGGATACATACGCCCATTTAAAAAAATTGTTAAACACATGGAGTTGAGTTTGCTTTAAAAATTTGAAAATCGCGAATTCACAACTTTGTTATAATTTCACAAGTGAAACAAAGATGAGAAAATCACAAAAATTTACTGTTTTGATTTTCAGCATCATAACTATTGATGCAATCAGATTACGAAAAAATTAAAACTGTGACTCGTAAAAAGACTCACTCTTATTGTCACATTATTTGAGTCGGTAAAAAAAAAGAGACCCTGAGTTTTCGTAAAGCTGGCCTCTGAGCAAACCTCTGAGCGAAAATATTTGGAGTATCATTCCGAGTCGACTCCCAAGTCTTCCAGTTCTTTGAGACTTTTTTTTTTTTTTGAAAAATACTCCTTTGTGATTCATTCTGATGCCGAAGATAATCACTTCAATGACTTTAATGACATCGAAAGTCAGTCCAGTAACTTTGTAATTCACTCCAATGCCAAAGAAAATCACTGTAATAACTTTATAAATCACTTGAATGACTTTGTAAAAATAAAATTCCAGTAAATTTTTAAATCAATCGAATGGTACAAAAAATCATCCTAATGACTTTGTAAATTGCTTCAATGACATCGGAAGTCACTCCAATAACTTTGTAATTCACTCTAATGCCATAGAAAATCACTCCGATGACTGCGTAAATCGCTCAAATGAAATAGAAAATCGTTTCAATGACTTTGTAAATCACTCAAATGACTTTGCAATTCACTCCAATGCCATAAAAATCGCTCCAATGACTTTTTATATCAATTCAATGACATCGAAAGTTACTACAGTGGCATAAAAAATTCATTCCAATGACTTTGTAAAAATTCCAATGACTTTTTAATTCAATCCAATGACACAGAGAATCACTCCAGTGACTGTAAATCACTTCGATGGTTTCATAAATCGTTTTAATGACACAGAAAATCACTCCAATTATCTACTTACTCATAAATTCATTCTGACTACTTTTTAAATCACTTCAATGACATAGAAATTCACTCTCATGACTCGGAAAATCACTTCACTCTAGTGACATAAAAAATCACTCTAATGACTTTATAAATCCTCACTACAATGGCATTAAAATTCTCCTGAAACACGTGTAAAAATTTATCGAAATTCAAAAACGAATAAGTACATTATTGGATTCATCTTGTTGAGACGAACTGAGCCATATATATTTGCGATTGAATTATGACTATTGGCTTCAAAATTGGCATTTATTACTTGACCGAAAATAGATCAAAATTCAAAAACTGAAGCATCGCTGAATTCGTCTTGTCTAGATGAATCAAATAATTATATGTACCTACTCATATTTTTTTTGGTTCATTGCTGATAACACAGGTGCAAAATTTTTTTGCTCTGTTTCTGGATTATTTTTATGCCGAAATACTGATTCTAGACATCAAAATACATCACCTTGCTCAATCCTGGCTTCCAAAGTCTGCTTTGGGAGGGGTGGAGGGGGGAAGGCAAAACAGATTTTTGTGGACTAATCTACAAATCGCAGACTTCCATCTCTTTTAGAAAAAGATTTACAGCTCATTCTTTCCAAAATTCTGTGAAAAAATCACATTTTTTTGGCTTTTTTCGCAAAAAAGTGAAATTTGCCAGTAAAGTGAGGGTTTTAAGGCCATAATGACCATGGTGAGAGTTGCAGAAAATTTTATGGCGAATCGAATGCTGCAAACCGCGGACCTTCATCTCTTTTAGAAAAAAAGTTATAGCTCATTCTTTCCAAAATTCAGTGAAAAAATCGCATTTCATTTTTTCGCGAGAAAGGCACAAAAATGTCATTTCTTCACAGAATTTTTGAAAGAATGAGCTGTAACTTTTTTTCTAAAAGAGATAGAGGTCTGCGGTTTGCGGAATTAGATTCGCCATGAAATTTTCTATAAAATTAGTCAAAGAAAAATTTCAATTTTTCTTGTAATGCTCAGGCGTATTGCCCTCGAAAAAACAGTTTTTTGGCCTCCCAAGCCCCCCCCCCCCTCCTCAAGCAAACTTTGACCAAAAAATATTTTTCCTTACATTAGTTACATAAAAGCAACCCAAATTTGACAATCGGAACTCAGAAATAAAAATCGTGCCGATCTGTGTAAATTGGTAATAATCCGAAATCTCTACTCTAATGCCTTTGTAAATCACTCCAATTTATTCCCATAAGCAAAAAAAAAAAAAAAACTCTAGTTACTGAAAATCCAAGTGCGTTTCAAAAATTCAATAGACGAAAATTGAATCATTTGATAATTTTGAAAATAGTCTTACAATGTGTATGTATCTAGTTTTGCTGTTTCATTCACTACATTGGATTGGATGAATAGGAAAAAACGTCTATCAAATCAAGGCTATTTCGTTTTAAATTTTAATTTGACAGAATTTTCAAACACATCGTATTGCAGGTTCGAAAAAAATCGATGGATGGCCATTTGGCACATATCAGTAAATATCTTGCCATTTGGCCAACAAGCTGCGTAGGCAGGTATCATTTTATTGAAGCTTCTAAATGATCGAACATACATAATATATAATTTTCCCACGGGAAAAGTTGAAAATTTTATGCTTTGCGGGTTTATTTCTGTTAAAATATGGAAAATATATACGATATAAAAGTAATCACTCAAGTTTAGAGAGGAATGTATTAACGTCATCTCTCAGTTTGATATTTAATATTTTCTCTCCAATAATATTATCAACGCAAATTATGTAACACACATTGTAAAAATATCATAATTTTGATATGTAGGTACCTATACAAATTTGTCAACAGGTATTCAACATTAAAATAATAAAACCTCTTGATTTGCTTTCAAGATTGCAGAATCCGGTGAACTGAATGCCAATACCGTCGACCTCACCTGTTCCAATATTTTCGAACACCAAAACTTTAAAATTGAAAAACGAAAATCAAATAAATAGGCACCTATTTCCATACACTCGTTTTTGTTAAAAATTGATTAGTCTAAAAGACGTGTAAGTAAATTTTTACGAGAGTGCAAGACACGATCTATGTATGTACAAAAGCTGCTATTTTGAATATTCCCTACTCGATGAATTCCGATAAGAATCTGCCAGATATCCGGGACCTTTTATATACGACGAAAGCCCATCGGCTGTATTTTAAAAACGAGCTCGCATACCTTTAAAATTCCTCGAATTTTTGCTATTTCCATGTTCGATAAAGATCATCAACGTGAAAATAGCGAATCCTGTGAAAAGCAAGACTTCTCTTTTCAAAGATAATTAATTTCAAAGCTTTTCGATAAAGATAATTTTAATTAAATGAAGTTTGACGAACGTCTATAAATTGAGAAACTCAATGTTGACCGATTATTTCCACGAAACATGATTCGGCAATTTCATTAGGATCAGCCGGCAAAAGCTTTCAGATACGATGTTATTAAAACAAAATCAATCCAGCTAACACGTTGGTTGCTTGACGTGTAAAACTTTCGATAATTACGTAATAGACATTTATAAAGAAATTATCGACAGATACCCGGAAATGAAACCGCATGTTTTCCTAAGAATAAGATGTAAAACTTTCAAAGTACAAGTATTTGTGTTGTTAGGATCCCTACTAACTACAACTTTGCTCGAATTCCACGTTCCGAACAAAATCATTTTGTTGAAACGACCGCAGTATCATTCTTTACCTCTTTGCTTCTCCTTCGCCAATATCATGGCGTGATAGGGGTTCGTGCGCTTAGATGATTAATAGCTTATCCAACAAATCGGATTTAAAGTAACAACTAAGTCTACCTTAAGTTTACCTGTTTGACATTTTTTGCTTAACGAGCGTTTCGAGATTTTTTTCACGACGTCTAGTTGTTTCACTCGATTCTTCTTTCTTTATTATAATTCAATATTCCTAATTGACGAGATACCTACTTATTAGGTATAGGATTTTTGTAATATTTAATTTGTCATTGTTAATGCGAAACACATTCGAGCTACATTTTCTTCCATTATGAATAATAAATAACCTTTATGTCGGTTGATTTATTTCCTACTTTTTTGCGCTGAAAAAAAAAATCAGTAAAAAGAAAGCGTATTTTTTCTCTATGAAATTTGTCCTGAATTTTAATTTTTTCCTCTAACCTTTGCGAATGTTGACCCTCGAAATGGAAATGTCAACGTTCTACTTCTGCTGATGGAATTTTATTAAAAAAATAAACCGAGAAAGTACCCTCGAATATAACTTAATTCCATTGTCAACAAAATCTAATCAAAAAATATTCGTTAAAATCCTTCCAATTTTAGTTAATAAACCTTTACTTATTTTGATTGGTTATGATTCGCGGCATGATATTTTATGAGAAATGGTACAATAGAACTGGTCCAATATTTACATTGACATTCAATTCTTAATTTTCCAATTTCAGCGATCCGTAAATTTTTCTCAGCAAGTGAATGATACAAAAACAATACGGAAAATGTTTTTTTATTTCAACATTTTTCTAATTTTTTTTTCCTTGACCACGAACAAAATAAGAAAATAAATTGAGGAAGGACATCATTTTCGAATGGATGGTTTAAAATTAAATTGATAATCAATGGTTTTTATTTATTTTATTTATTATTTTTTTATTTTTTTTTTTTACAAATGGGCACCAGTTGGAAAAGTATTCAAAATGTCGTTTTTCAAATAAACGACAGGAAACGACGGATCAAACATGCCTGAAAGTAATCGTTTTCAGTTGTTTTTCTAAAGTGAAGAAAATTTGATCGAAAAAAATTTTCTGAGTGAATTGGAAAAATTTCAAACTGTCGTTTTTCAAAAAAACGACAGGAAACGACAGATGCAACATACCTATAAATGATCGATTTTAGTCGTTTTTCTGAAATAAAAAAAATTTGAGTCGTAACTGAAATTTCAGTTTGTTTAAAAATTTTTAAAAGTCGTTTTTCAAAGAAACGAGAGGAAATGACGGATCCTACCCACCAAAAAAAGTTAGTTTTGAAAATGACGGATCCAACATACCTAAAAATGATCGTTTTTAGTCGTTTTTCTAAAGTAGAGAAGATTTGATCGATAAAAAATTTTCTGAATGAATTGGAAAAATTTCATAATGTCGTTTTTCAAAGAAACGACAGGAAACGACGGATCCAACATACCTAAAAATGATTGTTTTTAGTCGTTCTACTATTATTTTAAACTCTCTTCTGAAGGGCATCTTCTGATTTTAGTCAAAAATGGCTTCTGAACCAGGATCGGTCAAAAATGACTAAAAATGTCAGGCATTTTAAGTATAAAACTTCCCAAAAAATCTGAGCTTCTACTCCCATCTTTTCCGAAATTATGGCACCCACAAAATTCAACATACAATATCTTTTGGAAAGAATTTTTTTTTTGAAATTTTCAACGTCTTTCTGACTAATATGTGACCGTCCACGAAAAAAGGGTCTGAGGGTTGAAAATGATTTCTGGAAATGAAAAAATTTTTTTGCAATCATCTGTATTGAAACTTGAAATCCAAGATCTTGAATAAAATATCGATATAAGAGTTCGTTTTTCATCTTAGAAATCTTGGAACCGGTTTCGTCGATTTTTTTGGGGCTTCGGAGTCCTCAATCCGAAAAAATGTCTTTCGTTAAAATGACGCCTAAGGTTTTGAAATTTTTTTTTAAATTTTTGATTGAAATTTTCCAATTTTTTTACGTTGAAATTGAAAAAAATTAACAGTGAGGATAGGGTGGTACCGTAGCTGGATTTTTAAAATTAATTTCCATTATTTCGAAATCCAAAATTGGGTGAAATATGCTCAAAACAAATTCTAAATCATAAAAAACACATTTTTCACTACTTCAGGAACTCGTAATAAAGGCGATATTTAAATTTGAAGTAAAATACTGACATTGAGCCAATCAAAAATTAAATGAACATGCATAAAAAAGGACATATTTTCAAAGTTTCAAGTGCTGAAATGCATTTCTCGATTTTTGGCGAATTTCTGAAATTTTTAAAATTATCTCATTGCCTCGCAAAACGTGAAAATTTTATTTACTCAACAAAAAGGGGTTGAAATTTGGTAGGTAGATAGGTAGGCAGATATATGTACCTACCACTGTTCAACTTTTTGCCTCCAGGCGTTCACTCAAGATTGTAGATGATGCTGAAGTCCATATGGACCATTTTTTGGGCTTTTTTTCCAGCGTTAGGGAAGTTTAAATGCTCCGAACGACTTCGAAATGTTTCAAAACTGCTTACAATCGATTCGGGGAGAGGGTCAAAAGTAAGACATAATACAAAATTTCATATTTTTTCGTTAATTAGATCCATTTATGTTTTGCAGTGAAATGAGGTACCTAATTTGGAAATTTATTTCAAAAATTCGTTAAAAATTAAGAAAATGCACTTCAGTATTTGAAATTTTAGAAATGGGCTTCTATTGTGATGCATGTTCAATTTATTTTTGTTTTGGTTCAAAATTTTGCTTTGAGTTGAGATAGGTACCTACATTTAGAAAATAAAAAATTCATTTTTTTGGTTTAAAAATTATTATTTATTTGAAATTTGTGAGATGAAAAAAATTGGGTGAAAACTCATGAAAAACGAGAATCAAAAATTTCAAAAAAAAAAATCATCCGTTTTTTTAAAAGAGATATTACATATTGAATTTTCGAGATGAGGTGCTATAATTCCGGAAATGGTAGGCATAGGTAAGGTGGTCAAAATTTTTTTGTATGGTTTTATATTTGAAAGTCACATTTTGAATCATTTTTGACCGAACCTGAATCAAGGATCGTTTTTGATCCTTTACTGGAAAAGCTTTTTACATATTTTATTTTATAAGAGTCGATTTTTCATTTTTCTCTTTCAAAAAGTATGCCTACTTTACATACAATTAGAAAATTTCCACTTATCGTAACTTGACCTATCCAGTTTATTAGAAATTCGAAACAAGGAATTTCTAATTTCAGGCCATAATTGGAATACGTTTTAACGAGTAAATTTATGCGTTTCATTTCGCGGAATCAAAACTGTTAGTTCTGTGAGAAAAAGTTTACGTCGTAATGCTAATTTTCATTGTAAATTCCGCAATTTCGCGAGCCGTATTTAAATTTCAATTGATCATTTTCATGTACATATTTTAATGGCGTTAATTTTCCCAAAATTAGCATTTTCTATGAAAATTAAAGTCAAAGTTTTTTTTTTAATGAAACTGTCAATAAAAATACTCCACTAGTATTTCTTCAACTTTCTCAACCAATTCGATTTTTTTTAGCCTTCCATAGCCTTTGGCAGTGATTAAATTCTTTCTAATGCACTTTTTCAACACCCAGATCTCATTGAAAATTACTGCATACGTTCGTTTGAATTTTCACTTATTTTTGGATACGTTCCCCGAGGATTTGAATTCAGACTACGAGACACGAAACGTAAACGTCGCAGGAAAAACGAAGGAATTAATTTTTTGGTAAATTAGATGCTAGTTCATATGGGGTTAGGAATCTTTCCTTATTCATGTTGAATGTTTTTCAACGAATCAAATATTTACCGTTGAAATTTCAATCTAACGAGTATAAGCTTGGAAAATCCTTTCGATTAAAATGCCATCGTTTGGAAGCAATTATTTCCATTTATTTACCAAATTGCGTTTTTATCAAGTTTGACGAGTTTTAAAAGACTCCGGATAAAAAAAACTATCCGGGCGTTGGTGTGCTTTAGACAGATATCTTTAATTTGAAATTCGCCAACAAAGTGGCCAAAAGTTTAATCTTAGTAATTAGCAAAAGCTGAAAATTTTGATCATTTGACACTTCTGGAAACGTCGAAAATGACAGTTTATTAGATTTTTCCAAAAGGTATAACAAAATACTGAAGAATTTAAAACAAACTTTCCCAACAGATATTAATCTGCGGTATATTTTAAAAGTTTTCCAAAAGCTTAAGGCTTTTTCCTAACATCCAACTGGAGCTGCTCGTTTAACAAAGTCAACAAAAGTTTCAATGAGAGCTCTCTATATAAGAGTTAATTAAGAGATACTGTTTTACGGCGTTGGGCGCTGAAAGGATGTATCTTTAATTGAAAATTCGGAAACTATGGGCAATGTCGTAAATTTCGCCTCCGGTAGTCCAACATTCTAACTATGAAAAATGAACAATTTTCCATAATTCGATTCGTGTTTGGTATACGAAATTAATTTTCTGCAATTTTACTATTGCTTGTGTTGAAAACGTTTCAATTTTTAGCGATAAACTATGTATAATTTGTTCTCGTTAATTTTATTAATATCGTGAGAGGATGAAATATGTATTCTTCGTGTTGTTCGTCGAGAAACTTTCTGATTTGTTGTTTTAACATGATATGTTTTCAGGCTTGGAGTCTGTACTCAAATATAGAATTAAGTTCAGAATGAGGTGCAACTCGTGGAAAAAAGTTTTAAATTTTGCCAATTTTTGAATAGGTATGTATTTATTATTGTGTACGTATAATACGAGCTGTACTCAAGTCGTAAGTATTTCTTTCGAGAAGAAACATCCAATTTTTTCTGATGCCTTAGAGTGAATGAATGAGTCTATAAAAGGGAACCATTTTCGAAAAAAACCACTTGGTTTTTCGTTTGTCCATTACGAACAACAAAAAAATAATGCTTCTCTTGTCGTCTATATTTTCAAATTTTTCAGGTAATTATACCAGGTGGTCCACAATGGGCCAGATGAGAAATCGAGCGTTTCAAAAATCAATTTCATAAGTTCTAAATGAAATTAAAATCCAAAAATTTGGGTGTAGGGATAAAAATTGACGCTCATTTCAATTCTTTCAGCCATTTTTGAACGGATCTTAAAATAAGGTCCCTAAGTGGGGGTCAAAGGACAAAATCCATCATTTTTCAGAATTTCGAAAAAATTTCTCAAAAAATTAAGATGGGTGTTGAAATATGGATTATCAACCTTTTTTAGTAGGATCCGAATTGGACCCACAAGGAGGTCAAAATCCAAAATTTTTCAACATTTTAAAGATTATTTCGAATTCGCTGATTCCAAAATTTACAACCATTCTTGTGTAGGACCCAAATTGAGGTCGCAAGGAAGGATAAAAATCTAATTTTTTTCAAAATTTCAAGATGGGTGTTGAAATTCAGATTATTGAATACGCTGATTTCCATCGCATAATGTTGCATGAAATGAAAATTACCCTAAATTATTTCTAAATTAATGCTCTTTCATTTGCACCAAAAATTTTTTTCAGCCAGTTGCAGCTGGATTTATGATTTAGAATTTAAACTGAGAAAACATGTTAACTAAAAATTATATGGCAGAATAAATGGCGAATTTGCCCCAAGTAGGCCACCTACCTGAAGCAAAATTAACCATTTTTCCTCCCACGTATTCTTCAGCTTAAACGTATTTTACACGTTTTCCACGCTAAAATTCTGAATTATAAATCCAGCTGCAATTGGCTGCAAAAAATTTTTGGTGCAAATAAAAAAGCATATATTTAGAAATAATTTAGGGTAATTTTCATTTCATGCAACATTATGCGATAGAAATCAGCGTATTCTGTAAGTAACCAAAATTTCAACACCCAGCTTAAAATTTTGAAATTTTTTTGATTTTTATCCCCCTCGTGGGCTCAATTTGGGTCTTACACAAAAATGGTTGAAAATTTTGGAACCAGCGGGTTCGAAAACCTATACTTCAACACCCATCTTGAAATGTTGAAAAATTTGGAATTGTTACCGCGTTGAGGGTCCAATTTTGGTTCAATTCAAAAATGGTTGAAAGATTTGAAATCAGCGTGATCAATAACCCATATTTCAACACGCATCTTGATTTTTTGGAAAAATGTTGAATTTCAACCCCCTCTCCCCCTTTGGTAGGGGCCTTATTTTGGGGTCTACACAAAAATGGTTGAAAGAATCGAAATGAGCGTCAATTTTTACCCCCACACCCAAATTTTTGGATTTTTTTTTCAATTGGAACTTATGAAATTGATTTTCGAAACGCTAGATTTCTCATCTGGCCCATTGTGTGGTCCAAATTCTTTCCATGTACAATTAAAATTTTAAATGATAACTTCTGAAAGGAAAATTGGCGTATCTGTTTTGGAAGCAACTTAGAGCCACATGTCCGTCCGAAGAATTTTCTGACGAGGTAGCAAGAGAAAATTGTGACGAACATAATTCAACTCCGATTTCAACGCAAGGCATTTTTTCGAAAATGCACTTCAAGTGACTTAAAATGAGGTTTGGAATTTTTTTGAAAAGGGTTCATTTGGTCGATTTTGTGTTTTTTCTAGAAAAATTTTTAAAGGCAGGAATCGATATTTTTCAATATGTTGATTGTGTGGGAAAGACATTTTTTCGAAAATGCACTTCAAGTGACTTAAAATGAGCTTTGAAAATTTTTTGAAAAGGGCCCATTTGGTCGATTTCGTGAGGTTCTATACCAGACGCATCAACATACGATTTACTCAAAATCTGTGATCGACCAAATGGGCTCTTTGCTAGCGGAACAACACATATTTACTGCGTTGAGATACCATACGTAGTCAATCAATAATAATACTTCGTTATAATTGAGCCCTCTTAAAATTAAATCCACACCCGAATGAAGCCCAAACAATCCACTTCATTTTTACCCTCCAAACTCTCATGACCTTAGTTTAGACCTTCCATCTGATGTGGCTGGGCTGAGGACTTGCAGCATTCCTCGTATCAATTTCATTCTCCATTACAGCACAATCACGAAAAAAAAAGTATCAAAATGAACACAATTTGTTATTTTTTCAAAATTTCAGCCTTGAAAGGTAATCGAAATTTTTTATAAAAGAAATCGAATTTTTCAAAACAAAAATTTTTCAATTTGTGATGTAAAAAAATCTCGAAATTCTTGTAATTTTTCATCTCACGAAAAAAATTTCTACACCAGCGTGTTTTTCAGAAAATGAAAATCGAGAGAAATTCGTAGAGATTTAATTTTCGCGTATAATTTTCCAAGCTGTTCTCTCAATTAGAATCACGTAACCGAAGACTAATAAAAGTCTACAATTAATAACCATACACGAGAGCTATCAAAAAGAAGCATAACTACGAAAAGGAAGGAGAAAAAAACACCAACGAAAACAAGCGATAGAAAAAATACCCCAACTAAAATTCCATCCGCGTAAATAAACCGTTAACCTGTTTAACAAACAAGAAACAAGAAAACGGCCAACAGTTGCTAAATCAGATTATCAGCTGTCTTGCCTTGCCAAATCATCGTATAAAAGCGAACATAAAAACAACAAATCGCAATTCTAACTTTTCATTCTTTTCGTAATGGTTCATTTCTGCTTACCCTTGTACTGTTATTGAGCTAGCTGCATTTAGAGAATAGAATATGCTTTCCAAGAATAGTTTTCAGTTTGAAAAAAAGTAATATCTATACTTTGCGGTGGAGGAAATAAAGGTAAAAGGTTTTCGAATAAATGACGAATCAAAAATTTGATGAAATATTTGAAGTTTTTCATTCTTTTTTTTTTCCTAAGAGGTGTTTCTTTCACAGTGATCAGATGAAGCTGAAAAAAAATTACAGTTCAAAATTCATCTTCTCGACAATTTAAAAAAAAAAAATTAAGAAAAATGAATGAAACAAATTTTTCAATTCTGAAAATTTAAGTGGAACAAAATCTGCATATCTATTTATCTCTTTCAAGACATAAGAAGAGGAATAAGGGTAATTTCGAATATTTTTTTTCGATAGCATGGAGATTGAGATTATCAATAATTCAAAATCAAAAATTCAATCGTTTTCACCGTTTAAAAAAATATCTACTCCTATGCAACATTTTTTAGACTTTTGTATTAGATTTATGAACTTTCACCCTTATTTTCACTCCAAAAAAATGATAATATTGATGTCTCCTTATTTTATTGAAACTTCGTATGCAAAGTTGCATTTCCGAATCTCAGCTAATACTCTGCATTTAAATAGGTACATTGCAGGCAAGATTTATACGACAGAACTACACGCGAATACATATCTCGTATAATTTATTTCGTACAACTGTAAAAAACTGAACAAAAAAACTGTGAGAAACGCGCATTCAAAAATCATTTTCGCACAACTACTTTTATTCCGAGAGAAAAAGAAATACTATTTGCATAAACGTTTCCTGAAGAAGACGGAATTAGCGCGTAGGAAAACGTACAGAATAAGAAAACCTTAACCATTATCGTAAAGGAAACCGTAAAAAAGTGTTTCAACATAAAAGGATCCATAGACGACTTCAAAAGCTGTTTTCGAACCATTTAATCTTTCGAATCGAAGAAAAAAAGTTAGAGAACACCCTCCCGTAAAACAATATTTTATTACTTATCATTTTTCCTTTCTTTTTTTTCGCAGATTATATCCCAAGGCACCAGACAGCAGTATCAAAACCAAACGTTACTTTTCTTCGTGTACGATGCAGCTGTACAAGCGGCAAAAAAAGCCAAAAAAGGGGTAGGTAAATTGCGCCCGAAAATCATGCGCAGATGAAGCGTGGAATCGGAAAACGGAATCAGACCGTCATTTATCAAATTTCGTCTTTCATTCTGCTTAATACAAATACCATTTCGAATACATACGCATACGCCAATTCTTTACCCCTCTTGTAATCTTTCAACATTTGAAAGTTTCGATGTTGATTGCACAACGGTATTATGAGTCCACGTGTACAATGAAGCGCAAACAAGAATTACAGAAATTTCTTCATTCGTATACCACACCAACGTTTAGTATTTTTGAAGTCGACAAACCGAACCGCAAAATTTCTCTAATTTTTTATCAAATCAACTTGGGAAAGGTTTTTGTAAAATGAAAAATACTGCGATTTTTTTGGCAGTTTTGAAATAGGTAAAGATGTGAAAACTCAGCGACAATATGCTTACGATGTACTTACATATGAAGCGAATATTTGAAAGGAAAAAAGTAAACAAGTTTATAAATACATTGAATCAATAGTAAGGGACGAGTGTGTTTTCATTTTGTTTTATCAAATGGGAAAACTTTCAGAGAAATTCAAAACAGAGAGAAAATACATAAGTTATGTGGGTACTTGACTGTGAGTATAAGAATGTTTCATACATCGAGAAAGTAAAGTCAACTTTATAGAATTTTAACCAATCTTTCCGTCAAGTATGCAGTATGCACCCATAACTCATGAGATGGGGATTTAGTGTTTAAAAAGGAGGTACCTTTAAAGTATATTTGTACTTGGTTTACAAGTACTTACTTTGTGTTTGTGTGCGCATCTAATTCCGGAAACTGTTTGTCGTGATTATTTGTTTATTTTTTTAAATTTCCAATATTTTTTTTTTTTAAAATAAAAATGACTTTATTTTGTACGAAAAATTATTCGTTTTTTTTTCTTTTTAAGGAGGTACCAAAGTAATAATGAGGTAGGTACCTACTTGTTTTTTCTCTTGAAATTATTCACGATTTTTTGGTTCAAATGGTAAAATTACTTAGGTACCCTTTTCTTTGAAATTATCATTTTTTTGGGGTGGGGGTGGGGGTGGAAGATTTACTTTAGAAAAAGAAGTGAGTTATTCGTTTTTCCTCCTTGTCTGACATAAATTATTTTAGTTGATACGGATTTGAATTTATTTTTCGGATTGATTAAAAAAATTATTTCAATTCTTTGTTTAATTATTTTTTCAATATCTTCTGAAAAATTTTTTTCCCTTGGAAGTCTTTGTTTTGTATTTTCTGTTTTTTTTTTTTTTTTTTTTTTTTTATGCTTAGCCCTATCAAGTTTCATTTATTTAAAAAAATAATACCTAATTGACTGGCTTATTATAATTAGCTGGGTACTCAATGTTTTAGTTTTTAAAAATGCTTCATCGAGATTTTTGATTACTTTCTTGATGTATGAAAACCCCCTGAGGCCCTGACAACCAAGAATATAATGGGTACCTATTCAAGATTTCGTTTTCACTGATAGGCTTCCGAAGTAAGGTATCAGAACTCCATTGCATGGGGGTATGATCGCATTTTCAAAGTTTTTCCTGAAAAATTGACTTTTTATAATTTTTGTTGTTTTTAGATTGCTTGTTTTCAAATTTAATTTAAAAAAAAAAAAAAATGTTTGGTATTTTTGGCAGGGAATAGGAGTTTGCCAAAAAGTTGACTCTGAACTCCACCTGAGGACTCCCGGAATCAAGGTAGGCATTTTACTCCTTACTGTTCCTCCGGAGTTACTTGAACACCTCTACTCCTGACTATCCCTTGACTCTGGAGTCAAATTTACATCCTGAATCCTGATTTCACCTAGAGTCCAGCGTCAATCTATGACCTTGACTTTTGACTCCAGAGTCAATCGATGACCTTGACTTTTGACTGCAAAGTCATACTATGACCTTGACTTTTGACTGCAGAGTCAATCGATGACTTTGACTTTTGACTCCAGAGTCAATCTATGACCTTGACTTTTGACTCCAGAGTTAATCTATGACCTTGACTTTTGACTCCAAAGTCATACTATGACCTTGACTTTTGACTCCAAAGTCATACTATGACCTTGAGTCTTTGACCCTAGACTCTGAAGCCAATTTACGATTTTGACTCTATTGACTCCGAAGTTAATTTATGACTTTGACTTTTGATTTCAAAACACAATCTATGACTTTGACTCTCTGACTCTGGTTCAACTCGAACCGGAGTCAATTTGACTCTGACCCCGGATTCAATTAGCTCGCCTCCAGACTCCATTTCAGTTTTCGACTCCAGACTCCACCTCGACTACAAAGTTAAACTCACACCCTGACTTCCGACCCTACCTTGACTCCGGAGTCAATCTGTGACCTTAACTTTTGACTTTGGAGCTAATCTACAAATATGACTTGATTCATAGACTCTGACTTGATTCCAAAGTCAATTCCTTTTCCCTGGGTTTTTATTTTTTTTTCAAGTTTCAAAATTTTGTGTCATCACTGAAAAAAAAAAAAAAAATGGTGAGACGCTATTTTGCGTGACGCTGATTTTTAAAAACGTACACTTCCTTTTAGAGAAAACTTTCATTTTTGAGGAGGGTTGGGAGAGGGGAGGTTGGCGCTCTAAAAAAAGATTTTGGTTTTTAAAAAGTCGATTGTCTTTTCGCTTAATTTATTGTGTTTGATTTTTCTAACACCCATTTACTTCAAGAGAAAACTATGGAAAAATATATTTTTTTTCTAAACTCAATTTTTTTTGAGAGAGAATTTTTTCGAAAAAAATCATATAGTTGAACAAAAAAAAATTGTAAAACGGCCTGTTATCGAATTTTCAAAAAATGAACGATTCTTTTTTCAATTGGTAGGTACCTTACCTAGCCTACCTAGACCTACCATTGCTACCAATTTCCAAATGAAAAATTCTGCCAAGTATTACAATAAAAAAAATCCAGTGCTGAAATTTCTAACTTTTATTTAATAAAATAATGCAATTTTTTTTTGAAACTCTTAATAAGTTTATGACATTTTAAAACATAATCATTTCGATTTTACTCCTAGGTGTATAGTGCTATACTTAAATCTGGATTTTATTCACTTTTCAATGACATCTCCCAAACCATTCTATAAAACTTGATGAAAAATTTACGTCGATTTTGTGGACAATTTCATCAGCAACTGTATTTTCCGATTCTTTCCACGAATTCTCAGAAAAGCACGTCTTAAAAGTAGAATTATGGCAGACCTTTCTCATTTGCAAATAATTATACCAACTTAGATTATACCTAATGCATCAAGAACAAACATAATTTCCTCGCTGGTATTACCCGTCGATTTCAAATTACCCGTCACAGAAAACCTAAACTTGGTCAAATTGTTTTTAAAGCAATCGTTAACTCATCAAAATTACTCGGACGGACTGAAATTGAAAACTTAAACACAAACCTCGAACTGAGCCAAACAACCGCAGACAAATTAATTTCAATACCGGAAATTTTCTACTTAAATTTATTAAACGAGCCTTTGTAATATAGGTGAATCGAGTTTAAATGGCAGGAAAAACTTACCGGTGCTCGTTACACGACACCATGAAAATTTCACATTGTTTAAAGAGTAAACAGAATTAAATCGCTTCCAGCATACATATATTTAGAAAGATAAACAAAATTTCCTAACTCATATACGATACAAGTTAATTGCTGATCAAATAATAAAGTTTTCAACTTATCAGTGCTACCATCAAGTTTGCCAACTTTCGTCATTCCATAAACATAAAGCCATGACATTACTCAAAAGTGAAACTTCTCGTTAACTATTAAATTAGCAGCGGCGAACCTTATACTCACGTCATGTAGAAATATATACCTAATATTCACCTAACATCTCGCACCATAGATACAACACTTGATTTGAAATAATTTCGTAACCGAGTCGGTAAATAGGTATAACTTGTTCCAATACAAAGGTGTATTAATTTCCAGTACAATGGTTTTAATTGAAATAGATACTTATCTATTCAATATTTGTTCGAGAAAATGAATTAACATTACTAAAAGAGGTTTCGACAATTTTACACCCTCACTGCGAAGCATTCGGTTGAATATTTGATTGGAGGAGAAATATACCAAAGTATGGGAATAAAAATAAAGCACGAGCCTGTTTCATTAATCTTTTTACCGAGAAACAAAACACGTCGAACGATTTACGACAACCTACGACATTTTTCACAACAGAAAAAAGTAAACAGGTGAATTTATTTTCGTACTGAAATGCTTTTCCTAGTTGGCGACAACGGTCTGCGACGTTTATCCTTATCGTAAACTAATTGAATATTTAAAGTGGTAAATCTACAGAGACGTGGACCAGCGAAGATGTTACGTTAATAGGTTTCAATTTGAAACGCCAAAGGGAAGTGTGAAACGAAACAATGACCGCAATGGAAGTATTATTCAAAAGAGATATTCGCAGCGAAAACTACAGTTTCTCTCGTTTTCGTCTAAACGCCCCATGCAGTCGAACATCCTTAACGAGACGCGATTTGGGAATCATTTAGCAGCGATTACTATAAAGGCGGCGTAAACGTAACATTTGTCGTTCGTTGTCGCAAACGAATTTCAAATATTTGCTTTTTACGTAGTACCTCTGAAACTTTTTACAAAATATTTCATTCGGTTCGTAAATATTTAAGTACAAAATTGTATTTATTCGAAATTCTATTTCCGAGTAGTTTTGCGAAGCAGCAGTCCCATTCCAGGGTCTAAAAATTTCCTAATTTATCGTTTTAATTTTCTTTCCACGAATTCACCGTTTATAATGTGAAATATACGAGGACCCTGCTAGTTTTCTTTTTTTTTCAACATTCACGGTCAGCGTTTCGCTATTTTGCGGGTAGTTTTTAAATCATGGATGGGAATTGGAGAAAGAATCGTTCGATATCAAACGTTCTCGTCCATAATTTTCGATCTTAAATAAGCACGTCACAAACAAATAAGGATTATCAGCGAATTTGGAATTTGCTGGAACGCGTAAGCGGATTACGAAGAAAGAGACTGCTGTTGCTATAACTACTAAAAGTATCCTATTTATGTAGTGCTACGAATCAAACTCGCTATTCTCCGGGGGATTTGAACGTTTATATGTGTATTCTAAACGATTCCAAGAGTCGTCATGCTACTCTATCAAGCGTAGCGATGATTTTGTTCGAATAATTTGTATTTTTAAAACGATTTTCAGCGGGGTGTCGTTTATATGTTTTTTTTTTTAGGTATGATTTTAAAGTTGAAGTTTGAATTGAGCAATTAAGTTTGAGCAATGTTGTGTACTAATCTATTTCAGAATAGAGGCGATTTTTCAAGGGGAGTTAGGGAAGTCAGACTTCCATCAATTTCTTCTCCAAGATTGAGATTTTAAAGATGATGTAAGTTCTAATTTATTTCAATTTTTTTGAGTCCAAATTTTTTCAAGTCTAAATTCCTTCCATCACTTCAATTGTAATTTTTTTTTCAAAATTTTGCATAATTTCTAATTTTTGAATTTTTTCTTCAATAAAATTATTTCAAACCCAGTTTTTCAATTTTATGTTCTTGAAAATTCTTTCCAATTATTTACCCGTAAAAATTTTTAAAAAACATTCATAAAAAAGGGAAATTTTAAAATTATTGGAAAAAATTTCGAAGTTGAAGAAATTTTAAGGGAAAACATTTTACAGAATATTATTCATTTTTTAAATGTTCAACTCGAACATGACTAAACAAAGATTTTCTTCACCTTTTTTTTTTTTCAAAATGCATTTTGAAAAACAAGATCATTTCGTTTGGAAGACGTGCCTTCTTGAAAGAAATTTTAAAAAGTAATAAAAATACAAGAAACGTGAACCTATTCAAATTTTGAGTAGTTATTTAATTAATTCGTATTTGAAAGATTTTGAAAAATGTTTAGTTTCTTTCAAGTTTCAGACTTCCTCAGATTTTCCTTTCCAAAATCGTCACTGTTTCAGAATCAGCAGTGCTCCAAAGTTAGGTAAGAGCTGAAATTTGAAACTAACCCACGAAATTTGGTTCTTTTAGGGCCTGAAAACTACTTGGTGAAATTTTTGGCCCTTTTCTCCGCCCTTAGCTCAAGTTATGGGGCAAAACGTTGCTCTTTTCAGTCTTTAAAATTTTTCGACCAAAAATGACCATTTTTATGTGTGAAAAACGTTCTGAAAATGTGGTTTTTTACATTTTTCAAGGTCTTCCACCACCTAAAAAATTCTGAAAAAAATATCGCGTCGTAGATAAGGACGAAATACATGAGATATATTTTTTTGAAAAATTGCACCTCTGAAACATCAAGTGGAAAATTCGATTTCAAGTTTTAAAAAGCGATTTTGGGCTAAAAAAATCATCAAAAATCTTTTTTCAAACCACCCACTAATACCCCTCAGTATAGTGTATAACTCACGTAAATTTGAAAAAATTTGGTCGTTAACTCTGGGAGATAAAAATTTTTAATGGAAAGGCTGAAAAAAGCAATGTTTTGCCCCATAACTTGGGCTAGGGGAGAGGTAGAGAGCCAAAAATTTGACCAAGTAGTTTTCAGACCTTAACCCGCCGACACCACACATGTGACAAATATCACGGACCGGTTTTTGTGCTTGCGTTACACGGGCAGGATCGAGTGATCGGGTGGTAACGCCTCCTTGTACCTATGCGCGCTTACCCCACCGATCATTTCCGCGGATTCGCAAATTGCCTACTTTTTCATTTGAAGGGGCAGGCATTTTCCTAATAAATCTGGACTGGCTCGAATTTTAATTTTTTTTCCTCCTCAAATCAAAAGGACCGGCAAATTGTTATACACGAACGAGTAGGGCATAGATACACAAGTATCTGTCGGGTAGCAAATTCATCCCCTCCACTTTTCATTCAATGCAAAAAATGGGAATAAAAACGAAAAAAACGTATTTTTTTCCAAAATTTCTGCCCCTTTAAAAACAAAAGTAGACAATTTGTCCAACAAGGGAGATGAAACGTTGAACATTTATGTACACCCCCTTGAAGTTATAATGCCATACCAAACTTTGGTCCAGCGCTAGAAAATTATTCGGTAAACAACTTTTTTTGAAGTGTGGTGTCGTAGGGTTAAGAACCAAATTCCGTTGGTTGGTTTCAAATTTTTGCTTTGGGTAAGATTCGCTTATGAAAAATTCAATGAATTATTCCTAATAAGTAATTTTAAAAGAATTTTCGGTTTTTAAAAAATTTCAGAAAATCTTTCATTTTTTTAAAAGAAAATTTTATATATTTTTTTTCAAAATTATGTCGATTTTTAAAAAAAATGTCCATTTTTATGTAAAAATTTTAGAGGACTCAAAAGTTTTTCAGGCTCCTAAAGGTTCTTCTTCATACACAAAAAAAGAGAGAAAAGATTTTGGGCACATTTATCTAATCACGGAAGAAATATGCACGAACCAAAGAATTCCAAGAATTTCATCAAAATACTCACAAAAACTAAAATTTAAGAAATCACAATTTAAAAAAAAAAGAGAGACTTTGAGACAAAAAAACAATTTTTGAAATATCGTTAAAAAAGTAAGTTGATTTGCTGAACACAAAACTGGCATTTTTCTCCTAAAAATTTAGACCATGGGTAAAATATCGGAATTTATAAAATGCGATTTCACAGCGATACGATGTAAAAATAATATTAGAATTATAAAAACTGGAAATTTTATTCCTATACTTTTGGACGATACTGTACCACCCTATTTAATTTAGGAACTCCTGAAAAGTAAACAAACGACAAAAAAAAAAGTTTAAATTATTTTCAATTTTTGAAACTCGAGTAATTTCGAGAGATGTTATGTAGGTTTTGCTGGTGAAATTTTCATCACGTCTTTTTGATGTGAAACGGCAACAGCGTTCTGCTCCCTTTCAACTTAGATATACATAAAAAGTCAAATTCAACTTGAATCCACCCTAGTACACCGTTACACCCAAATACCGAGGAAATACTTCGACATCGAAAGACGAGGGAAATACCTGATATCATAAAAATCAATATCGAAAACAAAACAAAGGAATCACTCTGTACTCTGAAATGTTTATACAAGAATTCAGCTATAATAGTTACGTTGTACCTAAGTAGATAACAAATTTATATCATACAGGCTCTCTTCCAACTCCAAGTTTACAATCAACTTATCGTTTCAATACAGGCAGATACTCAAAATTTACCACTCCGCATTGCTGCTAATTTACTATTCATTCGAGATCAGCGTATGGCGGTAGAGCTGACAGTGGCAAGTTTACAATAATTAGAACATCATTCATAGTCGTCGTTTAATTCTATTTAAAATAATCTCCGCCTAAAGCCGACAAAAAAGATACCATTTTAATGTTAAATTAAAACAGGAATTTCTCTATGCCTGATGCCGCAATTTAATTCCATGGTCGATGTTGAATGAAATTAATTTGCAGTTTCGAGTCAGCACTGTACAAGCATAGTTGTAGTTTTCTATTTAATTTGTTGTGGGGAATGTGTGGTAGGTATACGGGGTTTTAAAAATTCTGTAGGTAGGTAAATCGTAATGGAAATATTTTAAAATTCGGATCAATCAAACGATTCTCATGGAATGCTACAAACTGAATTTTGATTTATCCAATTTTTCGAAAATTCAAGATGTCCAGTAAATAGTTTGGAAAGTAAGCAAAACATTTTTGGTGATTAAAGTAAATTCAAATTTATTTTTGGAAATTTTTTGTAGCATAGCTATAAACCGGAAATTCATGAAAACTGCGTAAATAAAAAACGCGGTTGGCAGAAATTCCAAGAATTTTTTAAAAAAATATTTCATTAAAAATTATTTTGGGTAGTCAAAAAATTGTTGAATAGATTTTGAGGTACGTTAAAGATCTGCTTGAATTTGGTAAGAATAATGAAAAATCTACTTTTCAATTCCCTTGTAAAGTTCAAAAAAGGGTACCTCCCAATTTCAAAGTCAACGGTTCAGAAATATGTAAAAATTAATTTTTTTTCTAGGAATATCTAACCTAGGTTTCCACCAGATGAAGCTTACTATGTACTTGTACAAAGAAAGCTCTAGTTTGAGGGTCCCGAGTCCTATTTCCGTTTGGTCAAAGGTCTCAATTTTTTTTTGGAAGGTTTCGGATTTTTTTTTGAAGATGTCCTATTTGAAGTACCTACCTAAACTATTTCACCAGTTTTGTCAAATTTTTATCTTCTTACTCTGTTTTTCAGGTAATTCTTCAAATGAAAAAAAGAGGAACAAATCATGTAAAAATCTATAGGTATCAACAGAATTACTTTTTTTTCAGAAATTAAAAAGAGGGCATCCAGCCAAAATTTTTTATCTGGACCTTAAAATAACATGTCATGAAATTCATTTTCTTTGAAACATTTACCCTTTGCCCACCAAATTCTAAAATCTGGCCAAGTAGGTACATATTCTCAAAAACACTTATAAAAAGTAGATGTATTTTCCTCAAAACATCATTTTGCACCCATTTTTTTTTATTCATTACAATATTTTTCAAGAGTCTGAAAATATTATTTTTTCATGTTTTTTGCATACTTATCTAAAAATCCAGTGAAATATATTGTTGAAAATTTTTGAAAAAAATTCTCCCTGACTGACATGATAATAAGTATGATTTTTATGAGATAAAATACACAAAATGTACAAACTAGGGAACTAATACAAACATTTCAGGAAAATCTTAAATATTTTTTCTCCAAACGCAAGTGGTCGGTATGCTTTAATTTCGCTGAAAAATATGGTGACAGTGAAAAATAAGTGGGAGTGGTGTGTTTGAGTCAATTCACACTAAAACCGCTAAAAAAAATAGTGAAACAATTTTTCATTTTTTTTTCATTTTTCATTTTTTTTATTTTTTATTTTTATTTTTTCAAAATGGTTAGTTTTTCAAGTTTGGTGGGGAGGGGTGAAATATAGATCCCTGAGGAGGAGAGTAAAATTTTTACTATCTCATTTGGATGATGCTCTCGTATGCTGACATTATTTTTGTATGCCCCCTCTCTTCTAAAAGAAATGGATAGTACGTTGAAAAAAAAAAATTGAACAAAATTTTGTTCTGAAGACTTCTTGTCTAACATAAACACGAAGAAATCACGAGTCATTAAAAATGAATGAGCTTCAAAGGAGTTTCGCGTATTTTCCAGAGTGCGAAACCATTTGAATTTTTTTTGGTGCTTCTGGTGCTGCTCTTTAACTTTTAAGATGCAATTATTCTGGTTCTAAAATGGTTTCGTAATCAGTTTTTTTGAGGTTGTTGTGGTTCTGGTTCCAGGAGTCAAGAAAACTTACTGGTTCTTCCGGTTCCAAGTGGTTCTGGTGCTCCTAGTTCCAGTCATTTTTTGTACTTTTTTCTTCAAAATTTCTTTACTTCAAAATAGCACATTAAAATTTGACAAAATTTCAATTTTGAAGTCAAATTAAGGTCTGCAGTATAGTTTTGGAATTTTATCCAATTTTTGTGAATTAATTAAAATTTGAATTGTAGATTCTGGTTCTTCAAAATTGTGTCTCCCTGGTTTTTCTCTTTATTGGGAATGGTTCTACTCGTATGAATTCTTTCAATTGGTTCTAGTGCTGGTTCTCATCATTTATAAATTCGAAAAAAGGTGGATCTCCCTGTTTTTTTTTGGTCGTTCTCTCAAGTGGTTCCGCACCCTCCGTAGTGATGGGCAAAATTCGATTATTTAAAATAATCGACAATCGATTAATCGATGACAAAATAATGATTAATCGATTATTATAATTGAAGTAGGCAATTTGAGCGATTTTTTCATTGTTCTAGCCCATTTACTCAAAATTTCTAAAAAAATTCCTTAAAAGTTTTCATGGACCTTACAAATTACCTTGAATTCAGAAGTTTGAGGTCCGTGAAAATTTTTCAGGAATTTTTCAATGTGCTCCACATGAGTCAAAAAATTTTCAAAAATTTCAAAAAAGAAACGAAAACTTTGAAAAAAATAGAAATTATTCAGTGCAAAGCTCTTTTTTTCTACATTTTCCTCAAAATTTCCATGTCACATCCTAGTTTTTGATTTTTTTTCCAATTTCAGCCCAAAAAATGAAGACAAGGAAGAATAATCGATTGTGCGATTATTTTTGCTAAATAATCGATTAATCGACGATTGATTATTCTGAAAGAAATAATCGCACGTCGATTATTTTTTAGGTCGATTAATCGATTATTTTGATAATCGATTAATAATCGCCCATCCCTAGCACCCTGGTACTATTTTCTGAATTTTAAATGACTGGTGCCTCTTCTATTTTCCAAGTAGAGAAAAATTTTTCAGAAAAATGTAAAATTTTCAAATTCTCAACGGAATATCCATTCATCTTGATACGTTTTGTTTGCAAATTTTAAAAAAATAGTCTTTTCAATTTTGAAGTTGACTAAAAAAATTCATGAGATATTTTTTCCAGATACCGATGCAATTCATTTCCATGATTGAAAATAATCATGTTTTAATCCAATTTCATTCAAAAGTTGTCAACCCCTTCAATCGATAAGATATGCAGATTGTTTGCCTCCTTTTTCTTAACAGAAACCAGCCAGTTGCTAAAAAAAAAGTAAATACCCCTCTCTGAGCACCCTATGCAGTAATTCCATCCAAAAAAATCTCTCGCACGTTTAGCCACAGTTTGACAGTTTTTGGACCCGAATAATACATACGTAATGGCACATAATTAGTTATTCGAAAATGTTCCATAGCTCGAACAAAACTAGCAAAATTATGTCCAACGTGTGTGTACTTCGCATAGTTACAAAGTACGCGGTTTTCTAAACTACACATATTATAAAAGCTAAATGGTGTTGACCGATTGCGCGAGATGTATTTGAGTAAATTCACATTATAGACACATTGCAATCAATATTTCATTGAAGGAATAAATTAAAGCACCTTGCTCCTAATGGGGTGTCGAAGGGATTGTCTGTACGGTGGCATAGTACGACGGTATTTCTCCTTTTTCATCAATTTATGACCCTCATTTAAAATACATGCGCTAATTCACGCCTGATGTGCTTCCATGAATAGTCGATGCTTGGGTTCAATTATGCGAATCTTTACGTTGATCATTCAACATTTTGTATTTTCGTGTGAAACGACAAAAACTGTACGTTGGTTTTTCGTAGGTACGTGAACGTTAATTTTTATACCTTTGCTTCGAGTATACACTCAGCTAACTAGATATCATGATTAGGTAACTAAATTAACCAAAACAAACAAATTGGAAAAGGGAATATAGTTTATAAGACGAACGATTCGATTAGTCTGTTACGTTACCTATAGTAAGAAAAATTAAGTGTAAATGACATAGGTATAGGGCTAGGAAAAGAGCAATGTTATGTCAGCATGTGTTTTAGACTTTAAATTCTCAAGGGTGACATTCATTAAGAATTTATGAGAATCTCTGGTTTTCCTTAACACAATGGAACGTTGCCGCAACTATATATCTCGTGATAAAGATACTCGACTATGATAATTAAAATTTAACCACTTTTCTTACACAGATGCCGCTCTTGTTGACAATAATACGCCGAGCTGCTCTTTTTCTCTTCGTGCCGAAGAGGTACCCTCAACACTACTGATTCATCAAGTTTGCAACGCAACAGCATTTAAATTATTAAACTTAATGAAGATTAGTAACGAGATTTGAGCGTAGGTAGAGGTATAACTAGGTACGTATAGAAACCATGGCGACGTTGGGCTTGGGCGTCGTTCTTATGGGTTGACTTCAGACATGCTCTACGTAAATATGTCCGAGCGAAGCGATGGCAATTTGTTAGCTCTTTTCCAATTACTTTTCAAATCAGAAACACTTACGCTCAATTGATGAGAATTTCACTGGCTGAACGCCCCGCCGTCTCTCAATTCTTCGCTTTATTTATATCCCTTCGGGTTTGGAAACGGGTCGTACGTAGTTAATAATTCAAATTTCCCAATGAGTTCGGTATTTTATAAGGATACAGGTTTGTAACGGTTTGTAATCGGTTGAGGTTGGTGTTTGGATTGAACGGATAATGGCAATTGGGATGAAGAAAAATTGACAGGAAAAACTTACCCACAGCCAATCTACCTTGAAACAGCCTCAGTTCTCCACGCCACGCTATATCGGTTTGTTTTCGTTGGTGATCTGAAAACAAAATTTGATCGTTTTAGTCTTTTAGAATTTCTCTGGTGGTTTAAAAAAATGGATCTAATGAAGATTGACGAGTTGATCAATTGCACTTGTGGATCCAAACTGAAATATGGTGGAAAAGCTGAAATTAGTTTTGTATTTTTTTTGGGGGGGGGGGGGGTGTTTTCATTGATAGGTCAAGTTAATTTTTTTTTAAAAAAAAACTAGATTTGTGCGAAATAAAAATTAGAAAAATGACCTTTGCAATTATTTTATATGCATGAAGGAAATGAAAAATACTATTTTGGTAAAGACAGAATGAAAAAGTCTTCAAAATTTTTTTTGAAAAGTGAAAAATTCCCATTTTTGATATTTTACGAATTATTTTTGACTGAGGGTTTCCCATTTTTCCTTTTTGGACCCCTGGCTCATCTATTTTGATTGTATGTGAAATGATACTTTGGAAATATTCAATTAAAAAAAATTATGTAGAGACTCAGTGTTCAACAAAATTTTTTTCCAAGATTTTTGATTCTTTGTGAAATTTTTATCCATTTTCATAGGTCATCCCTTTTCTTTTGAAAAAATTGTGAGTTCATATTTTCCTAAAATGCGTAGATTGGGAGCTTGACTTTGAAATCTGACGATAGTCATTTGCATCAAACCTTTTTCGAGAACTTTGGCTGATTGGATGGAGCTATTGAATTGATGAATAATAATAAGCATTAAGTATGTATTTGCGGCAAACTGGTTATGCAATTCTATTAACGCCGATGAAAAAAATTTTCCAGCACATTCGTACAGATGATTTGAAAAATTCCATTGCAGAAATAAACCCAACTTTGCGAATCTATGTTTTAAAAAATGTTCAAAGATTAAGTATAAGTCGGTATAAAATTTCATTTTTCTCGAAATTTTGGGCTTCAAATTCAAAAAATTCGTTTATATTGCTTTTTTTACATCTAAGTTCTTCATGAGAATTGCATTTCGTTCATTAATAACCATGAAAAATATTTTTAATAATATTCAAACATCAAAAAAATGAATATTCTGGTACAAGAAATGTCATTTCCACAAAATTTGAGCTTCGTTATGAAGAATAATTTTTTTAAAAGGAAATAGGCTACTTACATATTTTTGAGAAACACCAAATGCATGGATAATATTATTAAGTTGGTGTTTTTCTTCATACCTTAAGGTGTGAATTTCTTCAATAAATACCAAAAGTTTTTTTTTTAAAACTTCAACATTGAAAAATCGAACCTTTTGGGGTTGGGATCTCGTTTTCCAAATTTTACCTAATTAGAGCATCAAATTAAAAATGAAAAAAGTGAGTAAGTTACGTTATGAAGAATATTGCGGTTTTTTTTGGGGGGGGGGGGGTTAATAAGGGGGTCTGAATTTTTAATATTTTTTATCTCAGACATAAATTCAAAATTGATGCAAAAATGAAATGAGAAATATTTCAAGTTTTTTATTCCTGATAGAATAAAAAATCACAATGTTATCATGCCAATTTTTCACTTTTTAAAAAGCTTTTTGACTGTTTTTGACTTTTTTGGTGCTTCAATTTTGAATTTTTTCAGAAGATCCTTGATTCTGATCTAACCAGTTCCAAAAATCAATTTTTTTAAGTGTTCTTATTCCAGAAAATTTGAATAATTTCAAATCGGTGCAAAGCACATGCAACCGCATTCGAAACTTTTTCGACTTTTCATTTTCAAAATTGACATTCTCACGAGCTCCATTTTATTTTGTAAAACACTGGTGACTATTTATTCATTATTTCTTATCCAGATTTACTTCTAATAAAACACGATAATCTTTGAAAAACAGATTACTCGGGTATCTGTAAATCGGTTTCAACATGTTTATAGATTTTTTCCAAGTACGTAGGTAATCAATTACCTAATTGGAAAATCAATTTATGAAACTTTATAACCTTAAATCTGATATTTATAGTCACTTTCGATACCAATTTTAATCCACCATTCGAAATCTTTGCAACTCTGTTTTTCAAGGCTATACTCTATCATGTCGTAAAAAGTAATCAAAAGATATCTTCACAAAGTCCAACTTGTTGAGAAATTCTTTATTTACTTTTGTTAGAATTGCGATTCAATCAACCACCTATGCACTAACGAACCATAATGAAAAAAAGTGAAAACGTAGGTAATAAAAATAACCAAGTTGACAAAGTGAATTACGATAAACTCGACAATAAGTAAGATACCTAAATGTAACAATTCTGTTAAGAAAAAAGCTTGTAAGTAACTTTTTTTCTTGTCGTCGTTAGCTCAGTTCAACATTATATAAGAGGGCGTCTGAATTTAGATGTTGCAGAGAAAGTATCTGCCTATTGCAAAATATCAAAATGTTCTTTCTATTTCAACTAGTAAGAATATAAAATGTGCAAAAGTTATTGATATTTATGACAACCTTTCTTTTTATTTTTTGAGTTATTCTGTATGTATAATGCTTCCTTTTATATGAAATATGAAAATATTATCAACGATAGGTAGTAGGTACCTATAGTTTTTTATATTATGTTTCAGGTAGGTACCTATCTATTTAAAGTGAAGTGTTTTTTTTTTCAAATCCAACCATTCAAGGTTCCAGAATTTTTATCCAAATAAAATGATTCTTTGTAGAAATGTCAATTTTTCCTTTCCCAACAAATTTTCTTAAAATATTGGAAGATGAAAGCAGAAAATTTTTGATATTTTTGTTCAAAGCCAGAGAGTTTACGATGTTCGTAAAAATTTTTATATAATTAGCGAGATTCACCGATGTAAAAATACCTGCCTATATTTAGAAAATTACGTAGTCGAAATATAAATTACGTCTTTAAACGGATGAAAATAAAAAAAATTCAGAATAGATTTTGGGCTAACTTGTCGATACGAGCTTGTAATATTGGAAAAGTGTTGTGTTGCTTTTCTTACACAGATAGAAATAATTTGTTCTTTTATCTTTACGTCTCCATGACAACCACAACCAATGCTATATGGTCGTTGTACTATGCTATTCAAAGTAAATAGATTTTTTTTTTGGGAATATAAAGTTGAATTATCATATTTAAAATATTCAATCATTCGTAAAAATTTTCATGTGTTGTATACATATACTGACTGACTACAAAATTCACTAAGTTATCATTCGACTCGGTGAATCTTTCACATGAATTATTATTTTGAATGCTGTCTCGTGTCTAAATATTTTATTTTTAGAACTGCCATATTCTTTGGTGTTTTGCATTTTAAAGATAAACTCTCGGTTGTAATTCACCTGGTAAACGAGCCTTTAATCCATCCATCAAAATGTTAAAAGGAGCTCGAGTAGGTAGGTCTCTTACACTCCATCGACAAAATATTTGAAAATTTTAGGGGCTTCGATTTTCAAAATTGTGAAAATTATTGCAGAAAGAAATTCTGTAGAGGCGCAAGCGTTTATTACTACAAAATTTCAAAATCCTTGATTGAATTTTCATATTTTTGATTCAAACTTATCCATAAAATCTGAATAGTGAAGGGAGAATGTAGCTGAAAATAGTCAGTTATAAAATACATTATGTAAGTGTAGTAGACGTTTTACCTAAAAATGACACCATGTCCAATCAAGAGAACTTGAAAATTTTCCTGGGATATTAAAAAAAAAATCATCTAGGGGATCAAACTGAATATTCGAATTGCTCATCGATCAAGGGAGGGGGTATTCCAAAAAATGAATTCGCCTGCAAAATTTAATTAAATTATTTCGATTTCCGTAATTAATTTTTTTAAAATACAAATTATTAATTGATCGAATTTTTAAGCAATGGAGTGGCGGTATTCCAAAAATAACAATAATTCTACCTTGGGTATAAATTAAATGAAAATTTTTCTGTGTAATTTTTTCTTTTTTAAAAAATTATAATTTGATTAAAGGGAAGTTAAAAAAAAAATTAATTGAAAATTATTAATTTTTGATCAATTTTTCAAATGGAATAGAATATTTGGAAAAAGATTCGATTTGGGGTTCAAATTGAATACAATTGATCAAATTTTTACAAATTATAGGAGTGTACAATCAAATTGATCTGAACTGGGTTAAGTATTTAAAATCAGATTAATTCAACCTCTATAAATTAATTTTTGAAAATTAATATTGAAAAAATCGTTGATTGAAGGGAGAAGGTACCTATTCATAAAAATTTCAACTGTAGGTTCAATTCAAATTGAATGAAATTGATAGAATTGCTAATTAATGAGAGAGAATACTCAAATTGTGTGTTTTGGAATAAAATTCCTGCGATTAAAATATTTTAAAAAAATTGTTTAGGTAATGAATTGAATTTTTAATTGAGTAAAAATAGAAGTGAGCAGAAAAAAATAATTTGACCAGTGTAAGTAATCTGGGTAAAAAGTATACTTTGAATATAAGAATATGTTCATGATTTAAAATTTTTACCTGAAAGAGAAAATTGCCTCAATTTTAAAAAATACCAACATTTTAATGTCAGATTTGACCCTTTTAGACTGTAGGTACCTATTCTTTATCCATTATTACCTACCTTTTTTTTTTTTTTTTTTTTTTTTTAAACACATGTATGGATTTTTTTCTATTTTTGAAAAATGTCATCAATGAATTTTTTGGGCGTAAAATTAAGTATCCGTATTCCATATTGGAAGAATTTGCACAAATAAGTTCCTTATTACAATGTTTTTGTTTTTTACGAAATATTTTTTCCAATGAGTTCATTTAACAAAGGGATTTTTAGAGGATCCAACATTAAATATACTCATAGATGAAAATCAAATACTTAATAAAAATTTCAACTGCCCGAACTAAACTTTCAATTTTCTATGAAAAGAATTTTAAATTAATCAATTAGGTATTTTTTACTTAAAAACTTGATATTTTTGAAATAATTTTTTTAAAATCCAGTCTCCCACTTGAAATATCGATCTTATAAAACTAAATTTAATCATATCCAAATCATTTTAGAAACTCGAGGAAAATGTATGAATTCTCCAATATTTTAAAATTTTATCTAATTTCTTCCAAAAAACCACATCGAGTAGTTGAACAAAGAAAAATCAAAATCCACTTTCATGATCGCTAAGCAAACATATCACAATCTTGAACTCTGAACACATAAAATAGTCGAAGATAAAAACACGTCAATAGAATTGCATAACCGATTCGCCGTAAATATGCAACATAATGTGTTTTTACGGCAAATCGATTAGGCAGTTTTATTAACACGAATGATTTATTTTTGATTAGAATTGAAATACCTCGGGTTGTAATGGCGGAGGGGGAAGAGGAGTGGAAGTCCATAGTTGGTAAAAACTTACATTATTTTTACCTCTTAAGTTTTTTCAAAAATATAGGTAACGTTTTTGTTGGAAATTTCCAATTTTTGAAAATTGGTCATAAGTAAATAAAGTATACTTTTTGGTCAAGTATTGATTTTTTGTTTTAGCTTTTTCAAGGAATACTTAGTAAATCGAAGAGAGGGGCTCAGAATTCGAGAATAAATGAAGGAGGGGGGGTCAAATTTTAAATCATTCATTTTTTACTGATCTTTCAGTACAAATTACTGAATTTTTCTGACCAATGGGGAATTCATTGAAAATATCAGCGATTTTTGACTGAAAGATTAGTGAAAAAATGAATGATTTGAAATTTGGCCCCTCCCTCTGCTCGACTCCTTTTCGAGCTTAAGGGTATGCTTTCGGTAAATTTAGACAACTTAGGATCGTTATATTTCAGCAAATATTCAACGTTTTCCTAATGTCTTTTAATAAGTATTTCGTTTCTGTGCAAAGAGATCTTTGGAGGACTTTTGAGACTTTTCACCTAAATCCTTCCAATTTTGAAAAAATTACGTTACAAAAATCATAAAATTGTGGAAAAGTCTGCTCCAGTCTGCAAAATTATTCTTTTAAATCTTTTTTTTTTTCGAGTAATATAATACTTTTTGGAAATATCGCAAAAGTCCTCCAAAGACAGTGTATTAATAAAGCTTTTATCGAAAATTTCATAAAAATTCGTTCGAAATTGGATGAGAAATCGCGATCTTAAATTTTACTTATCGATAACAAACAAAAGCATACCCTTAAAGAGAGGGCTGGAGCCCTATGAGCCCTCCTCAGGTGCGCCTATGCTTGGATAACATTTTTTTCAATATTAGATCCTCCAGTATAGATTTGTCATTGAAAAATCATAAAATTTTAATTCAATAACTCAAAGAATAATTTATTATTTAGCCAAGGAATGAATAAGCATCTTTATGAATATGGTCTTGGGTCCCATTCCAATCTAAAATGGACATTTCAAGGAATCCTTAAAAATGAATTCCACAAAAAATAATCTCATTTTCAATTAAAATTTTGATCAACTTTTGATAAAAAGCTCCTCGTTTGAAGAACATACGGTATCGAATATTAAAAGAAAATTACGGAAATAGATACAAACCATTTAAAAAATACCATATCTGACCTTAGTATCCTATGGCACATATTGTTCAACATATTCTGGTCAAGTAATGTATTTATATTGCCGCAGTAACACGATTATAAATACATACCTATAAATTATTTATGATATTACAAAAACCGCAAAGTGCGTCGTTTTCATGCTTTAGCACAGTATTTTTTTCCCTTACGATCAGTTAAAATATTTATTGTTTGAAATTTCGCGAATTTATCAGACGCTCTTTTAAATCTTATACGAGTTTCGATAAAATACTGAAATTCGAAATCGGCCGCGTTTATTTCAATTTTTTCCAACTATAATAATAAATCAGTTTTAAGCTAAAAGCAATACCATTCAAAATGGGGTGTATCGGTTTGTTTATCATTTGTCATAGGACAAACGAGTGGAAATCCAGCAAACGACATATACGGGTGTACATAAAGCCGCAGGCTGTAGCTCGTATATATACTTATAATATATATGGCAACAATATGAAAGTTTTATTTCTTACCAAACTCGACTTACGTGAAACTAACGAGTGAAAACTTTTTTGTTATACTTCAATTAAAATGGAAAATAGCCGAATTCAGCCGAAGATGAGTTTTATTTTCACATAATGAATTCAACAATGACGATGCTGAAAATGATACAGAAACTTATGCAGTGGTCATTGATCGTTGAATTCCAAAAAAAAAAAAAAAAAAGAACGAAAAAGAATCTCATAGTATCTAAAAAATTTTTGGGGATTTTTTCACAAAAATTTACCATCAAATATCTGTGCTTAAAATTAATTTTTTTTGGTCGAAATTTACCTAAGTCGCCAACACGGTGTAACTGTAAACGGTGACGTAATCGAGAACAAAATCGAAATCCTTGGAGAATAGAAATAGAAATTACTATACGAATGTTGGATAAAAGGAAGACATTTCATTCATTTTGGAAGCAAAATTCTTTTGAAACCTCGAAACCCATTTCAACAAGCTTCTCTATTCATCACTAACTACATATAAGCTCGAGCTACTACCATCTATTTATTTTTCACGAGCCGCCATTCCCTTCGCGCCCCCCGAACGAACGCATTTTCCGTTCTCAGTATTTTAACAACGTATTTTTCCTTCTTTTTTCGTCTCCGTTGGCCATAAATCGTTTTGATTCGGCTCCACATATTCCTCGTCTATGTTCGAGTCGATTTTAGAAAACTAAATAAGCTGTTTTTTTTCTCCTTGCAACTTTATTAAAATGTTGAACCGCGAAAAGCTGTGCTTTTTTTCACCAAACAAGTTGTAAGAGTGGGTTACAATGGAATGACGACGAGAAGTGTACTAGAATGGGTTAATTTACTAGCTCGTATAACGTCAGGTTGACTTAACTCGAAAATGAAAATATTCTTGGTTTGATTTTCCTTATGAAAAAAAAAACTATGATGGTTTTACTTTTTTCCCCTCTTTTTGGACGATAATAGCAGAATATGTATGAAGAAAAGGTTTTTTTTTCCTTCCAAATTCTCGTAATGATTGCATTTTTCCACTACGATTTTGGGTTTCATTTTCGCTCTGATAATCTCATCGTGTTGTTAAATCGTCGTGTACATGGGTTCACTTTGCAGACGTTACTGAAATACTAATGATTTAATTTATTTTAAATGTATATAACCTTGGTTATATTCGTATTCGTATTTTTTTAATACAATTTTTCTTTCAGTTTGCTGAATCGTGTTTTTTTGAAATTTTGTTTACCTTCGACCAATATTGAAAATATTTACTCATTTTAAAAGTCGATGATGGCAGAATTTATATAAAACTTCAAATTATTATTTGAAAGTTTAATTTTCCAAGTTTATTTGTAACAATTTCCAAATTTTTATTTTTCAACTCTGTGGATAATTTTCTAAAAAAAAAAGATGAAAAAATATTAACAATTGGTCAATTCAAATTCCAAAAAATTGATTTTACTGCTCGCAACCGGGCCATAAAAATATACCCGTCGATATTGACCTAACATATCAGCTCGAAGCGGTGACGAGAAAATATTTGTTTAAAGAAAACCTATGGAAAAATAATTCTATCATGTAAATTTTTTCAAAACAAGTTCAGGAATAGTATTATGCTCCATTTATAAACTTACGTAAAAGCAGACTCTTTTATGTGCCTTTTTTTAAAGAAAATATTTTCCTTATTTATAGCAAAACTTGAAAGGAAAAAAAGAACCGTAGAACCAGAATCTTCAACTTTGTTTTGTTTCTTATAAAATGAATTAAATATTTTAAAAATTATAAAAACATATTACAAATATAAGTATAACGAGAAAAAATGGGTCGTTCAGAGAATTACGATAAAATGGCCGGATTTTCATTTCGAATAATCTGAGATTGAAATGTTTCGGTTTAAAAACGATTTTCTTATTTCAAAGTTTAAAGGCATAAAGCTGAGGTGGAAAGGAGGGGAATATTAAATCGATAGTTTTCATTTGAATTGAATCAATAAGTTCATGAATTTATGAATGATGATGCATGATTTACATTAAGCAGATGAAAAGTACATAGAATTTGTGTCTCTAGATTTCAAAAGCTAGCTCAAAAAATTCTCTACCCAAATGAGCAATTTTAGAGCTGTCAAGGGGCATAAAAACTTGTTATTACAGTTAGTCGAAGGATCCATATTAAAATTCTGGTCTGAGAAGAAGGCTCAGTTTTGGAAGTTTTTTCGTTGCTAAAAAAAAAAATACACGAGCATAGCGATTTCTTGAGAAAAATTTTTAATTAAATGTCTGTCTTCCACATTCCCTCTTTTTATTCATCCACAATTGAGCATAATTTCAAAAACATTTTTATTCTATCAAGATTCATTATTCATACCAAAATGCCATTTTTTCTAAAAAAAAAAGTTCAAAATCACGAAATTTTGATAAAAATTGATTGTGAAACAAATTTAATTAATTTTTTACAATGAAGTTATTTTTTCAGAATGATAACTTTTTAAAGGTTTTTTTTTTCGAAATTTTTGGGAAAAAATTATTTTAAAAATCCTATAAAATAGGTTCATCAATACTAATAAAAAAATTGAATTTTCGAAAAAAAAAACACCACTCAAATCTGAGAAAAGAAAGGTGAATAGATAATTTAAAAATCTCAAAGTTTGATTTGAAAAAAAATATATATATAGAAAAAGCAAAATGTTGAACATTTTTGGCTCAAAGGCAGGATTTGCAGTCCTCATAAGACTTTCAAGATTGGAGGAGGGGAAACTTTCAATTTTTTTACATTTCATTTTCAGTTTTTTTCACTTTATAATTTTTTACTCAAAAATTGGAGCAGAAAAAAAATAGAAAGATCTGTACAACTAAATAACATTGTGTTTTCAAACGGAAAAATTAAGCCCAAGTTGAAAATTTTTCAAATGATACGATTTTTTTACCCAGGAAATCTGGGAAATTTTGCACTATCTATAAATATTAATCAGCAAAGAGTTGAGAAAAATTGTTTTTCCGGTCAAAAAGTTCTCAAAATATAAAGAAATATCATCGAGAAGGGAAATTTGTGATATTTTGTTATCGCCATCTCCCCCCTTCAAATTATCTCTTCTGAAATGTTTTCCGACATAGATATTATTTAATTCACCTGATGTAATGTCAAGAAAGGAATTATGAAAAAAAAAATAAATAAAAAATACCAATTTTAGATTTTGATTTTTTGAATTGGCCTCTAATTTTACGCCTTTTCTTTTTCTCCTCTCTCGTCAAAATTTTAGGGAATATTTTCGAAAATATTGGGAAAAGTCCCTCAAGGAATAGGTTGAAATTCACGTACTGAATTTAAATGTTATTACATGTTGAAAATAGATACCTAGTTCTTGTTTCTCAAGGAATTCCTGGGATTAAATATTACAAATTTTTCAAATTTTACCCGCCTTCCGAATGGAAAATCCGACTAAAAAAATAAAAGGAAAAAAATCCAAATAAAACTTAAAAAGGCTACCAAGAACTCGAAAAGTTGCGTGAACTTATGTAAAACAGTGCCGCTAAATTTAATGCATCGTAACAAAGTATAAACTTTTTAAGATGTAAATAAGCTGGAAAGTTATATTAAATTTATTAAAACCCAAAGAAAAAGTTTCTCTTCAAAAGTAGATACTATATAGCTAGCGCGTTCAAAAAATGTATTTTATCAACTCGAAGCATAAAAGAAAGAAGAAAAAAATTAGAAAAATGTAATCGCAGACAAATGCTGAATGCGAAACAAACCCGAGAAATTAATGAAAAATAGCGATACAAATTAAAATTTGGGTATTTTACTTGATACATGCACCTATGTAAATAATAAACCAGCAAAAGTAGTCCATTTAGCTAACTTAGACGCACAAAAACATTATTTCATCGTAATGGTCGCGGTATAATTAACTTGGAGTATCGAGTTTTTCAAATACAAGTAAGGATTGCTTTATCAAACTTGCTCGTGTCGTCCTGCGATATAACAATATTTTAATCCTCCCACTAGCAGATAAAAAAATACTGAAAATGCAGTAGGTACCTATTATAGGTATACTAACTGTAGTTCCACCAAATGTATACCGTCCTCTTTGAATTTATTGCTGTGTTTGTTCATTTCATTAAAATAAACACCGCATCGGTAGGTAAATATTACGTACCCTTGATGTTTTTTTTTTTATATATATACTGGATTGTTTATCACCATTAACTACTGTATATATTCATCCTTTGAGGAGTGAATAATTTCGTTTTAAAATGCTAAACTTTTGCCATTTTTCGTCGTACTATAGAGGTTTTTTTTAAGAGAAAGAAAGGAGGGGAAGGGTGGAGAACAGGGGCTCTTTTTTTTAGTGATTTTTTATATTTAAAGGAAAAAACATTCAAATGCGATTACCTAGATTCAAATACATTCTGCTAGGGGTAGGTATCTAGATACTCAGTACAATAAAATTAAGTGATGACCTTTCTAAATTTTTCAATTTTAACATTCACATTAATTTATAATCATGAAATCAATGAAACTTGGATTCGGTGGTTTCAATTTTGTTTCCATTTGATTTCGAGTAATTTAGCTGAATGTGGATCGTTTTGCTTTTTTTTTTTCAAAATTTGAGTGTCAAAAATATGCACCTATTTTCAGAAAAAATTGATAAAATTGAACCCATTTAATTCTCTCAAATAATCCGTACCTTTGCTCAGAGATAGAACGATCACGATTTCAACCGATTTATTATCGATTCTCATTTCCGATTATAATAATTGAACGAACAACGATTATTCGCCGATTAATCAAAGATTAATTATTTTCAATTTTATGATTGAGAATATTATACGGGATGCATTTTTTTAAATAAAAAAATTTAATTACTGACCTGACGTCTGACGTCGCGTACCTTTGGCTAATAATTGAATAATGTTCAACTTAGAAAAAAAAAAAAAAAAAAAATAGAAAAAAATTATGGAATTTTTTTCCAGAAATTGTAAGTGCATTGTAATTTCTTAAAAAATCATTTTTAAGAGCCAAAAATCAGTTTTTTAGTTGACATTGATTTAATATCTTTTAGAAGGAGCAGAATCGAAAGGGAACTTCACCCCGAAAACCAATTTTTGACTCCTAATGGTAATTTCTATATCCAGGCTCACATAAATGTTTTAATAAATGATGCCTCTTTTTCCATTTCCAATCTCGTTTTCTTTGTTACCATTACCAATATATAAATTGGAAAAAACATGCTTCAAAAAACTTCACGACTAAAATCTTAGCTGCTCTAATCATGTTTCTCAGTTTTTTTTTATTGACTTTTTGAAAATTTTTATATCGTAAACGTTCATCATGAAAATTTGAAAATTTTCAAAATTCGAACAGTAAAATCTAACCCTTTGTAATGTTCTCAATTTTTAAACGAACTGAACTTGAAAGTAGAATCGTGTTAATAAAGTTGCCTAACTGATTCGCCGTGAATACGCCAGGATTTCGCGTATTCACGGCAAATCGGTTCTGCAATTTTATTAACGCGATATTTTGAAAATAGAATCGTGTTAGTAAAGTTGCCTAAATGATTCGCCGTGAATACGCAAGGATTTCGCGTATTCACGGCGAATCGGTTATGCAATTTTATTAACGCGTTATTTTCTTCGATTCAAGTCTATTTGGAATTCGAAAATGATTATGAATGTAGTTTTATTTATTCAACTATTTCATTTCCATGTGTTTTACAGAGATTCAAAAATAGGTACTGAAATTTGTTGTAAAGAATTTCTCCATTGTGTTTAGAATGACTAGAAAAAGGTGAAAATCCATTTCAAGAAGTCGATATTTTAGTCGAAGAATCAGATTTAAATTTATTTGTATGTTTTTTTGTTTTCAAAAATTAATTATTTTCAAGAAGGGAAAAAAATTAATTTTTAAATATTCTAAAAAATTGTTAATTAGTTTGAGCAACTGAATAGTATATGATACTTCGCAAAAAAGTAACAAAATATGTTTTTTTTTACGAGTGTGGGTGGCTTAAATAATTTTTTTCCGAGTTGTGAACGATGCTTGTGTAAAATTAAAAAAAACTGTTCTGAGAAAAATTTTTCTCGAAATATTCGCAATGATGATTGGTTTACTCCTGAAAAATTTATCAATGTTCTCTGTTCTCAAAGAAGTGAAAAGTTACAGAAAAAAATCAGAATTTTCGTGCAGGAAAAATGAGAAAAATTCATTGATTTTTAGCAAATTTTTCAAATCTTTTCCCGATTTTTCAGCGCATTTCCGATATTTTACTGACTTTTCAGGGGAAAATCGATTTCAAGTATTTCTGTATTTAAAAATTTAGATGATGGTGGAAAACTGAAACTTGAAATTTTTCCGAAATCAAAAAGGTATTCATATCAATTTCAAGTTGAATTATTTGAACAGTTTAAAAGGATCAGAATCGATGTTAAAAAATTGATCCTTTTCAAAAAAACAAAAACAGATTTTTTTCATATTTCGCTGATTGCCAAAAATTTGAGTGAGAGAAAAAGGTGACATCAGTGCTATTTTTGGGTAGATAAAAATAAAACATCAATATCAAGTGCCTAATTTATATCATTTTCCACTTTTTTTTTTTTTTACCAAATATCAACATTTTTCTGAATTGGACAGTGATAAAATTGAATCAGGAGGGGATGATATTTTCATCTGATTTTTTTTGAAGGTTCATAAGGAAAAATTTCTCTGATTGTCCTCTCCACTTCGCTCGCTTTCCAAATTTAATTTTTGGATGACCTGTCGAACGGTCTATGAACGTAATTCTCCGTGCTAATTTTTTCCACTGGTACTTTCGTGATATGCTGTACATTCAAACCGTGTGCCTTGTTTGATGCTCGATGTATCATCATTTTCTTACATTCCTTCAAATTCCTGACACGTTTCCAGATGATGCGATATCACGAAAACATTTTTATTGGCCTTTTAGCGAGCGTAAAAAAACAATAATAAATTAATGTGAAATAAATAAGAAAAAAATAATAAGAATAAAGCAGTAATAATGTTGCCTACAGTTGAAACCATTAATATCCGACATGTCATGCTTCGTAAAGAAGACATTTTAATATTTCATTCGAGACGCGATAAAAATAAAAAAAATATAACATATCATTTCAATTTTCCAAATACTAAGATATACGAAGTTCGTTATTAAAAAATTCCATTACTTTAAGTGCATGGAAATAATTCGTCATAGCGTAGCTATCTCTCGTTATAGCAATTATCTTGAACACAATTTCAACGCTTTCACGAGTCTTTCTACATTTCGCGCGTTCATCTCGTAAAAATCTAAAAATTTTGGAAAATTTGTCAAATCGTTTTTTTGAAAAATTTCGTCAAGGTATTCGTATCAAATTTATGAAACAACCAGCAAAGTCGTATGAAAAATTGACTAGAGATTTTTTTTCTAACATCTGCGAACGAATTTCAGTTTTTAATTTTTTTTGAGCGTTTTGTTTTTTTTTTTCAAATCAGTCTGCGAATCTAGTTAATTTTCGAAATATTTTTTATATCTTCGACGAGAAAAAAGAAATTCATAAATTAAGTTAATGTTCAAGTACGCGTGTAGTAGATCTGTACGATATAAATGTATAAAACTGAAATAGCTATAGACGCCACGTCGCATAAAAATCTAGATGATTGAGAAATTATTTCTGCAAATTTGAACCGCAAAGTTACCAGCAAGTTGATTTTAAATTAAATTATCAAATTCGGGAATTTTATGTCTTAGTTGAAAATTTTTAGTACGGAAACGACACAATAAAAATTTTTCAGGGGCTTGAAATGAACGTATATAATGAGCGGAATTATTTTCTTCTTTTTGTGGATTCAACTTTATAGCCTGAATTAAAATCGGGGTTAGGAGATTTTTATTATACTTAGGTTATTATTTCCTTCTTTCTTTTTATTAGATTATATTTCGTTTTCTATTGAATAAAACTTACAATGTTTCATTTCTTTGGTTTCAAGAGAGAAAAAAAGAGAAAAGAAGGAAAAAAACGAACCAATGCTTAATTTCGAGAAAAAAAAGAATTTAAGCTGAAGATAATAATCGAGGGTACCTAATATTGGAAAAGTGAAGTGGCCAACTTGTTTGGAATAATCAATCGACAAACGGTAAAGACGATGAGAATAAAGATGAGTTGGAGCAGCAGAAAATTAAAGGGGGCTAAATTCTAATGAATAAATGCTGCAAGATCATGCAGAAAAAAAAATCTTTCGCTTTTTTGAACGTCGATATTACAACGTGGTTGGACCAAATTTTGATTTGAAAGCCCTTGCAGTGGTAATTACTAATTAGTTCCGGTTCTACTGAAAATCATTTTGATGCTAATGGAATTTCAACGATTCAAGTTCAAATTTATCAAAAATCCAAATATTTCAATTTATTTACCTACGTAATTCAATTTTTTCGAAGCTGTATTCAAATTTATGTGTAATTTTTCCACCAGAAATTTTTTTTCAATTTAAATTTTCCAAAAATTTATTCGACTTTGATTTTTTGTGGTTTTTTTTTGTCTCTTATTTTCATTAGATACTTTTTGAAAATTTCTTTCTATTTGGCAGGTACTCAGAGAGTTGGAAAAATTTCTGAAAAACCGAAAGTTGAAAATTTTTTTCAATTTTCAATTGGAAAATTTTCATGTCTATATTGAGTTGAAAAAAATTGAATCAAAATTTTAAAATAGGTACCTAACTCAAAACAGTCTTATAGTTGAAAAAAAAAAAAAAAATGAAAAATATAGGCAAAGGAAAAAAATTGAAGAAATATTTCAAGTTGGAAACATTTTTAATAAAGTACTAAAATTTTAAAAAATTCTTTCAATTTTCTTAGCGTTTTTCCAACTTTGATTTATTAATGTTTTTCTAACCCACTTTTTAAAAAAAATTTCAACTTTGCAATTCTTCTGATAATTTCAATTTTCCTTCATTTTTTTTTCAATTTTGAATTTTTTTAAAAAACATTCACTTTCATGTTTTTAGAAATTCCTTCCACCTCAATAATTGAAAAAAATTTCCAAAATATGAGAAATCTTAAGAAATCAGAATTTGACAAATTTTTAAAATAAATTTAGAATTAGAGAAATTGAAAAAGTTTGATCTTAAAATATATTTGGACTGGAATCGTCAACATGATTTGAAAGCTATTTTTTTTTTGGTCGTCTTATCTGGGGGAAATCTCCCTCCCCCTGCACAGATTTGAAGATCTGATGAAATATAATTTAGATTAAAACAATCATTACGCTGATATCGAACAGCTGAATTTAATCCTCTGATTTTTTTTCAAATTAAGCCAACATGCATTATAAATACGTAGGAGCAGAACTAGTTTTTGCCACAACAAGCACCTTGTAAAGAAAATTAAATCGTCGAGTACAGTAAAATAATTCCCCAACACCCTGCCATAGATCTTAAGTTTTAATTAAATCAAATATCCACTCGACTTCTCGCTGCTGGTAACGTTTAAAATTTCTTCAGACCAGAAGCAGCGTTGCCGCGAATTCGTGGCTTTAACTAGTACATCTCAGGAGAATGAAACGTCACAAAAACCAGCGGTCACTGATTTATAATCCGTATCCGACGACATCTCCGGGTAAAAAGAACTTTCGGTTACGGAAATAACGAAAAGCTTACTGTTAACAAAAAGTACTACGATTCTATTGGGAAAGCTCCTCTCGATTCGCGGAAACGAAATTAATTATTTAAAAATTTATTTGAATGTGCACGTGGCGCTCCTTAGCTTTTTTTTTTGTTTTTTATGTTTCGAACGAGGTTTCGTTACATGGCTGGAGTTCGCTTCGTTTTTCAATTATTCACAGTTCACCTACGGTCGAATGTATGACCGCTTGACCGCACCATCTTGCCAGCTCTCAGTTGGATTTTCGTGGTTGATTTGTGAATATGAAATGTTTGGTTGATGGGTACCTATGTTAGGAAATGGTAACATGTTAGAGAGCTTATCCTTTTACCATTTGTTTCTTTCGAAATAGTTATTGATCAAGGATGAAAGAAACTCGAAGCTTTTCAAAAATCATGCTAACATGGTGAAAAAATTTAATAATAATTTTCACAAAGAGAAATACTGCTACAAATGTAGGTACCTATACCTCACATGCTGTAAAAATCTTTTTAAAAATTTACATACCAAAACAAAAGAGCATTTGAAAAAAATGAAATTAAACTTGTAAATGGTATATAAGCATGTTCCTTTTAATTCATTTTTGAAAACAAAGCCAAAGAAACGAACACACCCCTATTAAAATAATTTGTGAAAAATTCGCAAACCGCGCGAAGAATGAGAACCGCGATATCGTCAGCTCATTATGATTAATGTTGTGTTTAATACCCTCGTTTTAATTTTTTCTTCGCTTTAAAAATTTTTTCAATTTAATTATTTCGGCTCGAGTTTTTATACGAGATAAGGTTAAAAATGGCGAGGTGATTATACGCTAGGTTAATCCGTCGAGCATCTTTTTATAAGGCTGAATAAAACAAGGAAAAAAGTCTACGGTTGATAATAAAAGCGGCTAATGCGTCAGGTAAAGTTCAACTAATGATGTTTAATTTCGAGTTATTTTTCGACAGAATTCTCACCAAGTTTTTAAGCCCTTGGATTGGAGGGGCTTTTTCGTTTTTGAAGTAATTTTGTTGTTAGCTTTGAAAGTTATTTACAATTAAATACGTAAACGTTGGTAAAAGTCGATGTTTCAATTAAGAATAATTTTTTTTTCAGTTTCCAGATGTTCAGTTTAGGATGGTCTTTTTATATACACGATGGAAAAATTTTCCCAAGGTTTTTTACGCTCTCGTTTTCACAAAGTTTTTTTTGATCTAATATAATAATAGTGTGTGAAAAATGCTTCAAATATGACCACAAAGGCGCAAATTTTGAAAATTTGAAAAAAAATATTGGAAATTTCTAATATAAAGTGTAGGTAAGTACTTAAAATTACACAAATTTAGTCTTTTTTAAAAAAAAAATTGAATTGTTACTTTTTTAGACGTGCTAATTATTAAAGTAGGTATATCGTCTCAATTTTTGCCATTCGCAATTTTTTTTGATTTTTCAAATTTTGATTTTTTAGATTTTTAAAATGTGAATTCAGGTACCTATATCAAGTAAGTATCAATTTGAAACTTTCCCAGAAAATTTTTCAACTGCTCGTGATGTTTGGAACTTGAGCCAGAGAATCCCAAAGTAACAATATTGGAGAAAAAAATTGTGTTTAGACTAACGAAGTCCCTATCATTTTGAATTGTTGCAACACTGAAAAGATGCGATTTGATCTTTTATCCTCTCAAATCTCAGACAAAATTTTTCTCCAAATTGGAAAAAATGAGTTTTGAAACGTTTTAAATGAATTGTTTACTTACTCAGAAGTACAAAAAAGTAATCTTGCCTGCAGAATATGAATCTGCTGTTGACTTTTTAATATTGAAATTTAAAAATTTCCGATTGAAATGATTTTTTTCTTAATTTTTCAATTTTAAATATCATTTTTTTCATTTATCAATTCGAAAAAAAAAATCAAACAGAAGTCATGAGGTCATCACCATTGAAAATCTTCCATCTTAAACTTAATTTTCATGGCTATAAATTCAGTTTTTTCATTATGAAGAGAGAAGTTGTTTCCTCCATCCTTTGATTACATCGGTTCGGCTGCATTGATAGGTACCTATGAACTTAAATTTCCATACAAGGAGGTCCATATTTGAAGTGGGAAGTGGACCGAGGAGACAAGTCCTCTCTTCATGGTGAAAAAAATTGAATTTTTAGGAATGAAACAGAAAAATGTTTGTGTGATTTCATAAAAAAAAGGGGGGAAACAGGGGAAAGAAATGATCAACTCAACATGCAAATACTTTTAGATGAGTAAATCATTCAAAATTTGAAAATTTGTTGATAAATAAATTTTTTATAATCATTTGAATGAAAATTTCGTGATTTTTATACCCATTAATTAGTCTCATGGATGGATTTTTTGATTCCAAAATCTTTAAACCTAAACCTAATGTTTTTCATTACCTTCTGTATTTTCGATGTAATAAAGATAAATTCAAATGTACTTACGGGTATCCAAAATTTGAATCTATCATAATTTTTAGTTCATGCAAGAGTAATTCTAATTTACAAAAATTTAGCTCTGAAGAGAGTTGCATGAGAGACTTATAAGTATCAAAATTCAATTCTTGAGATGGGACACCAGAGAAATTTTAAGCTACCAAATTTCAAAGAAGGTTATGTATAGAAATAAATTTCTATTGGTAGATTTCTCATTTTTACTGATCCAGATTTTTGACCAAGTTTTGTTTCGATTTTCAACTAATCATTTTTTTTCCTGAAATAAGTGCAGCTCAAGAAAAATGGATGTAAGATTAATACTCAGTAGGTAGTTGTCACCAAATTACGGTTACAAAAATCTAGATTAAACAACATCAACTTTCAAAAATTGTACATGAAAACACGAAATAATGAAAATTTTTCATTTTTATCAAAAACTGGGACCCATCTAACAAGAAAAAATCTTTACTTGAGCTGGTTGCCTTCGATTAGGACAGGACTTTGATTTTTAGAAATAGTGGGGCCTTATAATCACCATATTTACCTAACCCTAATTTCAGCTGCCCAAGTTCACGTTTTTATTTTTGACAAATTTTTAAAACTTGACCATCATCAGCAAAAATTCGATATTGAAAAAAATAAATATCAACTTCTTGAACCTGAACTTGACCATTTCTAGTATTCTGGCTTTGGGGCCCCCATTACAGTTGTGATTTTCTCCAGAATTTTCAAGCGTCTCCAGAAAGCACCTACATTCTTACATAAGTAGCTAAAAATCAAGTTTCGGTTTCCTCTCAGCTTGTTTAATAAGAAACCTTGGAAGCGATTTTCGCCTCAAGTGCTTAATTTCAAACTATCTTTTCAAGGTAAAAAAAAATCGAAACATTTCCAAGCATCTGGTAGAATATGGCGCCATTTGGAATATGACTTCTACATCATTAAAAAAAAGAAGGCATCTCACGCAAAAATGCCTTATTTTTCTGAATCATTTCACGAAGCACATCTGATTTTCAGAAACACATGTTATCTCACATACATTCAATTTAGATTACTTAGGTACATAATGAAAACCATAAAGCGAACATCTTACACGTCCTAAACAATATCATTTTATTTAATGTTCGACTCAGCACTCAGTCACTCATTCTCTAACGCTGGTACTGGATTCTTTTTCATTTTAGTTTTATTTTCTCGGCGTGTTTTACTTCTGCAACTTAAATTTGGGGAAAATACGAATATATAGGTAACGCATGCTGGTCACGTATTATACGAGGCAGTCTACATCCATGCAATACATCTTTACATGAGGGTCATACATCGTAAAGGCACCGTTACTAATGACCATTCGGTCATGAACGAGTCGTAGTTCTTCTTACCCTTAGTATACCTGGGTTTTGACTTGGTACATTATATAAAATGATACCAATCTAGATAAAAGTAGGTAGAATGGGTAAGTAAGTATTACTCAAAGGTAAAAAAATTAATCCCGATATGAACAAAAAATATTAGAAGAAATAAATTACTTAATCGAGTTGGTAAATGAATTTAAATTTATTTCAAAATTAATTAAAGGGTCTCATTTGGTTTTTGGTGAAACTTGATAAAATTTTTTATGTCAATCGATTTGTTTTGGTACCCATGAGCCAATTTTTAACTCGCCCCTGGGGGAGCCTTCCAAAATACGTGATTTCCAAACTAAAAATTCCATCTTAACGAGTTTTCCGTCAATTTTTTTTCAAATTTAGCATGTAGGTAGAGGTACTAAAAGGGAATACCCTAAAATTTTTTCCGATTTTTTCAACCACTTTAATGACCTTGAATTTAATGTTGAAAATTTCAAATAGTCTTGGTGGATATAATTTTTAGAAGGACAGAAAAAAGTTTTTCAATTTTTTTCATTGTATTCCACACCTCTCAGAATTTTTTCAGATTTTTTCGAATGGTGGAAATTGGTCAAGTTTTAAAAAATCAAAGAACTAGTCATTTTTTCCCCTTAAAATTATTGTTTTTCATCAATTTTTCACAGTTTTTTGAATATATTTGATCAACTTCCATCTTGACGAAAAAATCTGAAAAAATTCTGAGGGGTGTGAAATAGAATGAAAAAATTTGAAAAAAAATCTGTCTTCAAAATTATATTCTCCAAGACGATTTGAAATTTTCAACATCAAATTCAAGGTCATTGAATTGGCTGGAAAAAACTGAAAAAATTCAGAATACTCCCCTCTAGTATTTCTATTCACATGCAAAGTTTGCAAAAAATTGGCTAAAAATTCGTGAAGATGGAATTTTTAGCTTGAAAATCACATACCTATTTTGAGACCTATGTCCTCTACTTCTCTAGGGGTGAGATTAAAAATTAGCTCATGCACTCTAAAATCATCTTCTACCAAGACAAATCGAATTATAGAAATTTTGATCAAGTTTCACTTGAGGCCAAAAGACCCCCTTATCTCACCAGAGATTATCTTATCTCTGCCCAGCTGGCAAAAACAGGTAGTGCTACCGACGCGTGAGGTAGCATCGCTACCTTACCAACACAATTAACAATTATCCTTGTCGATACATGAGCAATACCTATGTTGTGTTGGTACACTAGTGGCAGCAAAAAGGTGGTGTATGGTGGCATTCGCTCCGAGCAATTTCACAGTAGCACTACCAAATTACTACCACCACACTACTTTGAAAAAGTTCGCCACTTTGCGCTACCTCCTCGCTACTGGTAGTGGAAAGGTAGCGAGTGGTAGCATATGCTATCAAGAAGATTGACGTAGCGCTACTTCTACGCTACTTGTACACTACTAATCAAGTGCGCACTACTCTAGCACCACCGCTGTACTACCAGTAGCGAGAAGGTAGCATATTGTAACATTCGCTACCTTTAAAAATTGTTGAAAATCTAGTAATAAAATGGCCATAACTCATAAATAGAAGGGGGGAGGTTAAAGCGAAAATCCAACCAATGGCCAAAATCACCCCTTATCCGGCTAGACCCTTTGAGCAATTCGAAGTTTTTAAGGTGGTTTTTTAGAATAGAATGCATCGCAAAAAAAATCTGAAAAAATTCTCAAAAATTGGTCACCACTCCCTATATATAGGTACACCACATAAATTTCAGAATTTTTGGTCCATTAGGTTCCGAGATACGATTTTTTAACGAAAATTCGCCATTTTGGTGGTGGGGGTTAGGGGGTAGGGTGAGTTAGGGAGTGGAAAAAATTTTCTAAAATCATTTTTTGGGGTCCTTAATAATGTCTGCTGGTTAGTTTCAAAAAGTAGCTCTTGGGCCGATTCGCCTATCATATCCGGGGGTACCCTTTGTTCAAAATGTCGTAGTCATGGGAAATGGGTGAATATTGACCGAAATTTAATAAAAAGCGAGCATGAACGTATTTTTAGTGAGAAAAAAATGAAAAATACGGAATTGATGGGAAAGGCATAATTTTAAAGTAATAAAACGACCGATTTATCAGTTTTTCGGACGCCACATGTAAACCACTACTCGAAAAAATCTGAAAAATTCTGAGTGGTGTAAAATGGAGTGGGAAACATGAAAAAAAATTTTTCTTTATACCCCGCGCCAAAACGGTGCTCCCAGGGCGATTTGAAATTTTCAAAGTCGAATTCAAGGTCATTAGAGTGGTCGAAAAAATCTGAAAAAATTTCAGGGTATTCCCCTCTAGTACCACTACCTTTGTCCCAAGTTTGGAAAAAATCGGTTGAAAACTCGAGGAGATAGAATTTTTTAAGAGTTTTCAGCTTGAAAATCGTGTATTTTGGCCCCCCAGGGGTGAGATAGAAATTCGCTCATGCGCTCTAAAATCATCTTCTACCATGCCAAATCGAATGGCATAAGAATTTGGTCAAAGTTCGACCAAGGGCTAAATGACCCCCTTACCACACCAGAGCCTTTGTTTGCTGTCTTTATTTTTTGAGAGACATTATTTCGAAGATATTTTTAAATAGGTAAATTTCTTTGGTTCTATCTCATAAGAAATTCAATTTTTCACAATTTTTGTCACAGTCATAATGGCTTTAGAATGCTTAGATTTCTCAGTAATTTCACTTTTTCCCAAGCAAAGCACTAAAAATTGGATTTTTATTTACAGAATTTTCTAAAAGAATGAGCTTTATCTTTTTTAAAAAAAAAGGTTTGGTTTGTTCCAAAAATATGATTCGTTATGAAATTTGCTACTTATGAGATGGACAAAAAAATCATTTGTTTAATGATTAATATTTTTTGACCCCCTCCTCACCTCCCCCATACCTCCAAAAGCACACTTTGGACCAAAAATTATTTTTCTTTTTATTAGTTGTATAAAAGTAACGTTTTGACAATTGGGCCCCAAAACACAAAAATTGTGCCAACTTAGATGAAATTTGAATTCATTTGGGTATAGTGCTGGAATAATTTTTTTTAAAGGTGAATAAAGCACAAAAAACACCTTTAATTCATAGATTTAATAATATTTTAGTTCAAGTTGAGCTTATAAAACAAAAAAAAAATAAAAAAATTTCTGTCATCACCTGGACTTGATTGGCCAACCCTTTGCTAAATAACACATCCAGCACTTACTTAGCCACCCGACCTGGTGGCGTGCTCCTGTAAACTAGGAGAACTTCTTGGATTATACTGTTTCACAACTTCAAAATACCTCTACCTACGTAAGTAAAAGTATATACTGAATGGTTCTTTCATATTTATCATTATTTACAAGGTACAGAAGGATAATGGAACAGGGTACACCTATGGGGCAGTATACAAAAGCTATTGTTTTTTTTTTACCTGGTAAAGGTAGCACAAAGGTAGCACTCAGGTAGTGTCGGAGTGGCAAACATGGTAGTGAAAAGGTAGTGTAAGGTAGCACTAGGGGTAGCATTCAGTGCAAAAGCAGTTCGCGACCCACCTTTGTGCTACCAGTAGCGTAAAGGTAGCGTTTATTTAAAAAGGTAGCACTTTGCCAGCTGGGTGCAATAATTTAAATAAGATCATTGAATTGAAAATTTTCAAAAACATTTTCAATACATATTTAGTTGAAATTCATATACTTACCCAAAGAGATAAATAAAATTTGAAAAAAAAAAAAAAAAAATACATGAAAATTATTACCAGATTTCATTTTTGAAAAATCTTATCCCACAAATACGAATAATTTAAAAAGAATCGAATTATATCGTAAAGAACGTATATTGCCATCGGAACGACTTACATTCCGACAAATATCATTACATAAAAGCAACCCAAAAGCTGTATATTTTTGCCAGAGATACTCAAAACTGATCTTTTTAAGTGAGCAGCAAAAGAGAAATAACGAGAGATACAACTCGTAACATCAATCATTACGGTAGAAGCAATCTGTATAAAAAGTCGTTTTTTCCCCGTTCTGAATGTTGGTTCTATAGGTACCTACATAAGGAGTGTACAGTTTTTAGGCATCATCTAACATCTAGAAAGAATTGTTGCTTCAGGTTTCTCGCTATAGCTGATACGTCCTTATTGCTAGCAACATGTGCAGAGTTTATTGCCTTTGAAGGAAAGTTGGTTAGGTGTGGCGATAATATGTACCTTATTTCGTTTTCTTTGCTTTTCGTTCTACTATTCTTCATTTCTGTACCGGTACCTACTGTAAATAGTGTATTTCTACAAGCCATTTCATGATACGATAAATTGCCATCGGAAACGTTATTAAGCTTTTTTTTTTGAATGGGTAGCTGTTAAGCAGTTATAAAGCAATAAAACTCGGTAGGTAAATAATACTTTTGTATAGGAAAAAAAAAGTTGAGAACCAAAGGTCATATCTTGAAATTGTATACAGGAGAATTATCTCTTCGTATTCTTACATTTTACAATGGGAAAAAATAGTCGAGCGTAAAAAAATCAAGTCTAGTGTGGTTTTCTACCAAATTAATTCGAATTTTTTGCCTTAAATAATACGAATGCCAAATAATTGGGGAGATCTCTTGCACTTGAACGTATAATAACCAAGTATTCAATTCAGAATACAAAAATCTTGCAACCAAGAAGGAAAATAATCCTCGAGAAAAATAATAATTCACATTTGTATGTAAGCTACAGCAACCACCCAAGAGGAGTGCATTTTCCTTCGCCTTTTATTTAGGTAGGTACCAAACGTCTTGTCTGCTTGTCAATTCACGCCAATTTTCTATTCTATTCGTGTTTCCGCTAGAACTAGAAAATATAAAGACTGTCCATTTTTCTCCATTTTCCTCGAATAAATATGGAATAAAAAATGAATAGAAAATATTTCAATGTTTCAAATTCCACCATTGTTTCTTTTTTTCTTCTTATTTTCTCATCTCATTTCCATAGTACCTTTTAAAAGTTTCCTATTTACGTTTCGCACAAAGGAATATGAATTTTAAGATATCAGTACCTAATTCGAAATCGCAAATGTAAACTGCTTTATTCCGAATGAATAGTTTGATTATAAAAGTTCTTCACACACAAATAAACTTTTTAAATCAATAGTTATTCGAGTAAGTACAACTTCGAAGGGACTTTGTAGTTTTTTTTGGGGGACATTATTATTGTACGACACTACGACAGTCTGTATAAAGCAAGACAGAATTTTCTGTTTTCATTTCATTTAATTTTCATCTGGACGAACGATGTTGGGGTGAATCATCGTATACACCTGCAAAAGAATCTACAAAATATGAAAAAAAAAGTGTGGATTTGATTTCATGTTAAAAGGCATCTAGGCACCTGACCAACCATTAAGGGAAATTGGAGGGAGTATTTTGGATTTTTGAGAAGATTGGCGAAGTACATATTTACTTTGGGTGGAATCTTCGACAAATGCTGAGCTTCTGAGCCTCCTTGAATAAAGGGACACAAGACATAAAGCCAAGAAAGAAGGGGGTCATTTTCAAAAAAAAAAAAAAAAAATAGTTGGGAACCTTGGAAATCTTTTAAAAAATTCTATTTGAATTTCTACACCTTCCTGAACCATTAAACTTGAAATTGGATCTCGTTTTGCTCTGTGGATTGAAAATATGCAAGTTGCCAATTCGACGAGTTTTTGATTTTTACCAAATTCAAACCGAAGACACTTCAAATTCATGCCAATAATTCTTTTATTGTCATCTAAAACAATTCTGGCTGAAATTTTAAAAAAATTTTCATGGCATTTTGATATGAGATATTTTCGTAAAATTCTAATTGTTCATTCCGTGGGTTAAAAATTGAGTCAATTTTTTTGGGCATTGAAATGAATTTCAGTAATTTTTTTTTTCGTAGTTGTTGTGTCAATTGGTATTAAAAATTGTGTAAGTAAATCAGTATGGAGTTGGCAGCATAGCTATGGAATTTTTTCAAAAAATTTCATCAGGATCAATTTTGAGTTGTTTGAGGAAGAAATTTGAATTTAGTAGACATAGATAAAAAATAAATATTTAAATTCGTGATTTGAAGGCTCCAGGTTTGTATGTGCTTCCCAAGTTCCCAGGAGACAAAGTTGAAATGGGCAGAGCTAGGGACATGCAGCCCTACCCATATGAAATTGGGGGGGGGGGGGTATGAAAATTACATTAGGTGATCTTTCGGCACTAACTTTAATTTTAAAAAAATCTTCAATTTCAATAAAAAAATTCCTCCTTAAATGGAATTTCGACAATTCTATGTAGGTAGTTCAAAATTATTTCAACTTCCAGGTATTTCCAGTCTTTATTTTTCAAATTCTTTCAATTTACTTTTCTTTTTCAAAACCTATTCAATTTTAAAATTTTTCCATCTGTAAAATTATTTCGAATCATTTAATTTCATCAAAATTATTACAGCTCTCAATTTTTTATAAAATAAGAGTTAAAGTTGAAGAGGAGAGCACAAGAGGAAAAATTTGTGCAAATTGCACATATTTTTCTCATTCGTGATTCCGTGGCGAATAAAATTATTATCAGAGGTGTCGAAGGTCCCCAGCCCCTCTCATTTGATGAAGGAGGTCACAACTAAGGACATATCAAGACAGTCAAACCTGGAACTCGAATACCTTCGTTACGTCACTAATACTCATACCGCTAAATGTCGTTTCGACTTCTTTTTTCGAAGTCCAGGATATTTACGTCATTTTTAAACAGATTAGAATTTTCTGAAGTAGTTTTCCAAATTTTTTCCTCTTAATTTTTCAAACTCTTAAGGGCATAGTGCCCATAATTTTTTGCCTGCTCTGCGCCTGCCGATTTACATTGGTCTTATGGGAGTCCATTAAATATTAGTTTACGCATAATGAGAGGAATGAAATTGGTTCAAATTTGTAAATCTACAATTGTCAAGATGATATCTGAAAACGTACGTATGGTTTTCTCGTTATGTGGAATATTTTACGAAAAAATTGAATTTGAAAAATCTTGGATTTTTGCCAATGTAAATCGGCAGGCGCAGAGCAGGCAAAAAATTATGGGAACTATGCCCTTAATTATTTTCTCAAAATTTTCTCAACTGAAATTTTTTTCTAATGTTATTTTTCCCCTGCCCAATTTTTTTCTGACGTAATTTTTCTATGGCGAAATTTTTTTCAACGGCAATTTTTCTGACGCATTTTTTTCACTGCAATATTTTTCTGAAGAATTTTTCCAATTTTGAACTTTTACATCTTTTTTTGAAAAGTATAATTTTGTTTGAGCGACATCATAAAACATATTTTTCTCACCATTTTCACATCTGAATTTTTTTCTGAAGAATTTCTCCACGTCTAAATTTTCTTTTCAGTAGGTATTTTTTCAACTCATTTTTTTCAAAATTTTTATGACGTCAATCAAACAAATATTTTTTTCAAAAAAGATGTAAGTAAGTTCAACAATGGAAAAATTCTTCAGGAAAAATTTCAGTGCAGAACAATTATGTCAGAAACATTCCAGGGGAGAAAATTATGAGAAAAAAATTTGATCGTGGAAGAATAGCATCAGAAAAAAATTCAGTTGAGAAAATTAGATGGAAAAAAATTGGAAAACTTCTTCAGAAAATTCTAAATTGTTTAAAAATTAATAAATATTCTGGACTTCGAAAAAATAAAGTTGAAATGACATTCAGCGGTATGAGTAGTGACGTCATGAAGGTATTCGAGTTCCAGGTATGACTGTCTTGTCATTTGTCATTTAGCACTTTTTTTTGTTACAGAGAGAATAAACGTTGATACAGCTTGATTTTCTCGAGTTTTTTTTTTTTTTGGAGGGGGGACTCGATTTTTATTCTAGGTGGACGTAGAAAGACTCATATCTCATTTTAATTTTGTTTAGAGCATCTATTGTTTTTTTAATTTTTTGAATGTAACTCTTCGACATTATCGGGATGCAATTCATCTCTTGAACCCCCATTTTTCGGCACCACTGACTAACCATTCGCAAAACTTCCAAATTATTTTTCCGAATGCATTTTCCACGATTGTAATTTTTCTCGAATATAATTCCTCCGAATGAAATTCTAAAATCAAAAAAAAATACTCCATTGTTTGGCACGAGCTACCAATGATCCAAAATATTTAAAGTAGACGACCATTGAATGAAAATTTTTTAGAATTAAATTTATTCAAAAATCCTCATCATGGGTTCAATCGAATATCTGAATGCAAATTTCAGGTATCTTATAGACAGCGGTCACAAATGGATGCGTTCACCAAGTTAATGAAAACAATTTTTTTCCTTTTTCTTCAGGGAAATAATGAAAAATATGTGTACCTATCTACATGATTTGCTATAGGGATTCGAAGCTATGTTGTTACATCAGCTCTAGCCGCGGGTATAATTTCAATCCATAAATAGTTTTTTATTTGTATTTAAATCTAACGTAGCACTCGGGAGCGCCATTTGGTTGCACGTATTTACATTTGGAAAAGTCTTCCATTCACGTGTACGCCTGGAACGAGAATTCATAAAGATTTCGCGACGTCGGCATTAAAAGTGTACGCAAACACGCAGTAAATTTACTTTATTTACGGCGACTTCCATATTTTATGTTTGTATTCCCATTTAAATATCTATTAGTTTTAAACGAGGTCGATCTTTTGTTTAACGCGATTTCGAATGGATGATTTGAATTGATATAAAAGCGAACAGCGCCGAGCCCTGGTCAAAGATTTCAATTATTCGGGAGGCTTGGCGGGTTCGACTTCCACCGTTCAATCATTAAATGCAAATGCTGACACTCGAGTGAAAAATCATTAACTTTGCCAATTCTCCGGCATGACGGTAGTTTTGAAAACAGCAGCTTATTGCAAAATTTAAATAGAATGAGTAATACATTTGCAATTCATTTCCTTATGAAGAGCTGTTGCTGCTTTGCTTTTAATTAACAACTCGCTTGTTTTCTTCGCTTTCGCCGTCCTTATAATGTATAAGTATATACGTACGTATTATATACCACGCTTCTCTCCTCGCCATAAAATCCCTTCGTCAATTTGACTTGTTCTTACGTTAATACGCTTTTCTTTGTTTTCTTCGTCGTTGTCGTTTCACCTTTTTCTCGTCGTTTATCTCGAGATGCCGTTCCGCACTTCATTACTATTTTCATTCAATTCAACACATTAAGCGAGCCAAGCTTTTTATCACCTTCGCCTCGGCGTTTTCGCGAAATATGTTATAGATACTTAGATAATTTTCACACGATCTCGTATAGGTAGCTGCAAGCTCGACGTGAAATCTTTTTACTTCGTTTTCTCATCCGTATTCGTTTATGTCGAGGGATAAATATGCTCGTGTCATTTGCACATAAGAATTTTCCGCCGCATGCTCGGTATGATTTAAGGATGTGTTTCACTTGTCAAAAGCCATTAGTAAAAATATTGAAAATAGTTGCTGCTTATGTCAGTTTCAAGGCGTGCCAGACTGACGCTGGTGTTTCAATACATACAATACACGTAGATTCCTTTGTATTAATATGTATAAGACAGATACAGAAAACTTTTCCACCTTGATGTCTACCTACCTACGGATATAAGCTATAGGAGTTTTACCGTCGTGGAAACGTAGAAAAGTAAATGCGAAAGTTACTTCTCTGAAATTAAGTTCATAATTTAAACTTTGGCGTTGGCTGGCGTTACGGTTTCTTATTTCTCAGATTTACTTTATCTCTTGACCTTAACTCATTCAATTTTGGCGACGCGTCGTTTGTTCTTTTGATGTTGCCCATTCGTTATTGTGGCGTGGTTTAATGGACTGCGTTGCCCGCGCCTTCGTTTCTTCATTATGCCGAATTTTATATGGATGGGCATTGTTTCGCCGAGCTCGTGTTTTATTATACTTTTATGCAAGTTGAGCTAATTTCGGAAGGAAAAAGTCGACTATGACGTTATAATTATTCGATTAGATTAGAAGTGGTATGGCGTGAAATATATTTCTTTGTGAGAGTAAATTTTTCGTTGAGATTGTGATTTGGATTTTTTTTGGAATGGAAAAATGAGAATAAGAAAAATTTTCTTTTAATTTTTCCAATATTACCTAAGATTCTAAAACAAATGAATATCTATCAACAAATTAATACCCATTTTGAATGTTTGAAAAATTTTTAATCAATAGAAAATGTTTGTTCAAAAAAGCTGAAGTATAATTCGACACAAATTTATTGTAAAATTATGCAAAAATTATCAACGTTTCGACACCATGTGTCTTCAACAGAGTAAAAATAAAAATAAATTGATATACTCTCTCATTCCGAATCAGTGAAAAGTCACTGATGAACAGTCGAAATTGCAGCACAGGAAAAATCAGCAAAATTCACTGATATTTCAAAGATTTTCACTGGTTTTTGTTGATTTTTCAGTGAATTTTCATTGATTTTTCAGTGAATTTTCATTGATTTTTCAGTGAATTTTTATTGATTTTTCAGTGTTTTTCAGTGAATTTTCATTGATTTTTCAGTGATTTTTCTCACTGATTTGTTTGCAGTGAAAATTTTTTCACTAATTTTCTTCTGTGCTGAAATTCTGACTGGTTTTTCAGTGATATTCGATAATTTTCACTGATTTATAAATGAGAGAGTAGAAATTGCAAAAATTGCTGATTTTGAATGGTGAAAGTCTAATTTATCGATAGTTTGTTTCTCCCTCCCCTTTCTCATCAATTTTTAGTTTAATTTCGGTATTTTACTATCCCAATGAACGTGAGGGCAGTGATGCCAAAAATTGTTGTTTTTTGTATAATTCTGTACAGTGACGTAGTGAATTATTTTTTCTTGGAATGAAGTTGAGGGGGCGTTCACGATTTTGCTAGTTTCAAAACTGAAACTGAAATTTGCCCACTTTGGAAATTGAAATGAACTTGAGATGAAAGTGGGATTTTATAAAATCAGTGGTGTTGCGAAGTGTGCAGTGAAATTCCAGAGTCTAAATATTAAAATGAAAACATCTCAGAATTTCTGACTCCATTTTTGAAAAATTTTGATGATAAGTTTATTCAGTAAACAGGCCGGATTTTGGGAGTTTGAGGGCAAATGGCACAAATTTTCCGACTGAACTAAATTTTTTGATCAGTTTTTTTCCTCATTTATTTCATTGTTTTTTTCAGGGATAATTTTTTCACAGCTGAAAAAACCTATGAAATTATTTATTTTATTCCAGCAAGGCGAGGGTAGTAAATTTCCAGAAAAATTACAATTGAATAAAAAAAAGTTATGTTTGTTCAATGTAAATACAAAAAAAATTAATTTATCCCGAAAACTTAAAATTCATGGTCCAACAAAATAATGTCTTGGATTGATAAATTTGAATTAAAAATCGAACATTTTCATTTTAAAACTGGTGAAGGAAAAATGTGATGCGGTCGAGCGCATTCGAGAATCGAAAATAAATTTCAAGTGGAAAAAATATACTCGATAAAATTGGTTGAAGTAATTTTGAGGGAAAATACGAAAGAAATCACTTTCGTATGTTCATTTGGATAGAATACAATCAGATCGAGCATAAAGAGGCCCAAATTCTTTAAAATTTCAATTTGAGAGGTAATTTCAGAGTTTGATTGTAATTTCTGAAAAGATTTTCTTTGTTTTGATCACAATAAATTTTCTCATTTGAGGCAAATTTGACAACTTTTTCTGATGGAATTGGGTCTGAGAGATGAGTCGCTCCTTTTTTCGATACGCCTCTGATTTTGTGATGAATCGTGTCGAGTTACAATTTAGCTTCTTTCAACTCTACAGATTTCTTCCTCGACAATATTTTCGTTATTGTTGTTTTTTAAATCATATCAACGTCGCGTTGTCATATAAATCAAAATGAAAATTTGAGCCCAAACAAAAAAAAAATCCAAAAAAGTCATAAAAGATGTTCGTTTCTCGAATGTTGCCGAATTTTTTAAATTTCAAAATTAGGTGCTTCATCGTCCAGCAAATTATGAAAACGTAATCTAATCAACCAAAAAAAAAAAAAAAAAACAAAAAAACAGAAATTCTGTACATAAGTATCCTGTTATCGATCTCCCAAAATCTGTTGGAAGCGGTTTCAAGACAATTCAGAGCATCCAGAAAATTTTGGATTTCTCCAGTGCATGTAGGAGAAAAGTCTATAAAATTGATCCATATGAACTTCAACACCTATAACCGCGAATTACCCTTATTAATGATCTATTTGATCGACAAAAGTAGAATTTTTCTTTATTTACAACTTGAGATGTTTAAATTCATATTTTTAAACAAAAAAAAAATGAATGAATTTTTTTTGGAGAAATTGACAGCCAAAAAATATTTTTTCATTCTCAAAGTTGAGAATTTCAGAAAATCCTGCTTTGTTCGATAGGTCATCAATAATGTTAATCCATGATTATGGGTGGGTGCTGAAGTTCATACAGACTTTTTTTAATGGATTTTTCTCCAGTGCTGACCAAAACGGCCTTTAATTAGATTTGGAAGATTGAAACTGGAATATATACCAAATTTCAGGGTTTTTTTTTGGTTGATTGAATCAAATTTTTATATTTTTCTTGGCGATGAGGTGAATTTGAAATTTCAAAAATTCACTAAAATTCGAGAAACGAACTTCTGTACCTAAAATTTTGGATCTGGAGGTATTTTATGATGTAAATTCGATTTATTTTTGTTTAGACTGAAAATTTTTTTTTGAGTTGGGACAGGTTTCTTTCTTGTCAGTAAAATGTTTTAGATTTTTTTTGTAAATGTCCTCCAAGATTTTGTATGGGATAGTTGAACTAGGATGTTGTGAATATTGACTTTTTTTTTTTTTAAATTTGGGCATTGAATGAGGATTAATGTAAGTAGGTATGTATATTTGTGATATTTCACATCATTTCAGTTTAAAAATTTCGTTTTAGATTTTTATTATCAATTTTCCACCTTGACATAAGAATACTTTTCACAGAAAATTATTGCTTGCCGATCGAATTCTATAGCTTTTACATTTAGGTGGTCAAATGAAACATTCGAGTAAAAGGAAAATTGTAAATATTGACCAGCGGTCGTTTGGTAACGAAATTTTCGAACGGAAATTAAAATCTTTCCGAATTTGAAAATGAACAAAATGAACAACTTGGTACGGTATTTTAAAAGGGAATCGAATAGGCAGATTCAATTTGATTACACGCGAGTACTACGCTAGTTTCGTGTCGTTCTATTTGTTTCGAGTACCTACCACTAAAAATAATTGAAATTTTCATATGTGTGGGAAATTACCTAGACCCTTCGGTTGATTTTTACCTTTGAATGGCCTTGATACGTGTAATTCCTTTTTTTGGGATTTTCAAAATGTAGTTTTACTTTGTCGAATTTATAGAAGTGTTGCCTTGAAATCAAGGTATTTATTTAATAGGTATTCGGTCTGGAATTACTTTTTCATTTTAATGCGAAGTGTCTCGAGCTCTCGAGAGAGGAATTTCATAAAAACCATTATTTTCAAAATAAAGAAAAAAATGCTCTCTCGTATTTTCTAAAAACTTCAATTATTTTGACAGATTTTTTTCGGATTAATTTTCGATAATAATTTTCACTCCTTTTTTTTCACAAAATTATGATTTTTGAAGATAATTCTGATTGAGATGGAGAGAGAAGAAGAGGATGCATCCACATCAACTCGTCTCTTATTTTCAGGATCAAAAATACAACATAATTAAATTTTTTGAAGAGCATGTTCTCGCCAATTTCAAAGATAGGCGAATTGTAATCTAAACCCTTTTTTGAGTTCTCTAAACGAATCTCCCTTATGAAAAAAACTTTTTATCTAGATCCGTTAAGAAGAGGTGAAAAATATCATAAATTAATTTAAAAAGTCAAACTCCAACCATATCACAACTTTTATCCAGCTAAATACCATATAAAGAACAATAAATAAAAATTTGATCGAAATGTAAGACCGTTGATTTTTTTCCCGCTCGTACTTTAGTACGTATTACGTAAATATCGAACGGAAAGAATGGCTTTACCGCGAATACGAGAAGCAGCTTTAGATACGTTGAAAAATTACCCGTCATAAAATTTGTTCGAAACTTTGTAACTATTGTATCCTTTGTAACAACGTGTTTCGTTTTACTTCTACGGTATTTCCTATATTTAAAACGGCCACTTTTTCCCGAGATACCTTAGTAAACTTATAAATGTATTATTACATTTGTAAGTACGTATGTACCAGCGACCGTAGTGAACGGTGAGAGGGGCTGGGCCCTTCAAACTTGGCAGAATTGCTTTTTGAGTTTAGAAAATTAGTTCGAGTTGGAAAATTTGCAATAAAAGTTGAGACCTTTTTTTGAAGGGAAATTCATTTTGAATCGGGAAATTGAGGTTCAGGTAGTTGATAATTTTCACTTTTTAACCCTCTGGTCCCTTCATCGTGGTGCTTTATCCCTTTCCTACTCTGTATATACGTATTTGTTTTTCGTTATTTAGTTTAAAAAGGAATTAGCCCTAATGAAAGTTGTTTTTGTTCTGTTGTAATGTGTGTACTGTGTAGGTACTTTTGTATAGGTAGATGGATATGAGAATGGGATACCTAATTTAGTTTAGCCATTCGATGTTGAATTTCGTTTAGCGTGTGTTTTGTGAAAATTGAAATCCCCTTCTGTATAATGCGAGTCATTTTACAAATTACCAGCTATTGTATTGATTGACCATTATGAGTTTCATAGAGAAAAGAATCCCATTCGGGAATTTTTGGCACGGTATTTCATTTTATTATTCTGAATATTATTATCCGGGGTATACCAAGGATTGTGAATCCAGCCAACATGAAAAAAATAGAATATTGTCAATTATCTAATGAAATTGGATGCTTGGTTAAAATTATGCGTTACCTATTCAAAATGTTGTTAGGTAGGTAGATATTTTTTGAAAAAATTTCTTTCAAAAATGAGATAAGCGAAGAGCAAAAAAGTAAATTTTTCATAATTCGCTATTTATTTGAAACCTGGCTTGACTATTATTCTGAATGCATATTGGATATTGGGCAAGAGCTACAAAATTGATAAATTTTTTTTAAAATAATTTTTCCATCGTTCAATAACATTATGAATAATTATTTACTTATAAAAATATTTATGGTACTTACTTACAAATTCAATTCACATTTTATCCATGTAACTTTAAATAAATTCCGAGGTTTGGCTGATTTTTCAATATTATTAAAATATCGCAAGGTTCATACTTCATAAACATACACGCACGAATATTACAATTCATAAAACGTATATATTTTCTATTGACAATAAAATTCGGAGTAATTTTGCCATATTAAATCGTTAATAATTACCATAGCATGGTAACATCCCCACGACTGGCATTTTTATTTTTTAAAAAATAAGAAAATATATTTCACGACACGATTATTTCGATTTTACCGGTAAATCGTCACCGAACTTACGTAGTCGTATTGAAAACTTTGGTTGAACGCGTCGCAGCGCGACCGATTGCGAATTCTAAACCCGGTAACTTCAAATTTCAGGACGTGAGAATTCTGTTTACGTTCGTATCGTTTCGTTTTAACGTTTTGGAGATGAACGCTTGCGCATTTTTAGTGTACTGTGTACTTACTTTTAAACCTTTGGTTATGTGAGACTTTTCGAAAACTTTCAAACAGTTTAACCTGTCTGAGAATTTCACGAACAATTTTTTTTTGCAAACACTGTGAGCTTATTTATTAATATGCACTTGACTTAGATCTAGAGGTATAAATTACTAAGTGAGGTAATTGCGGAAATACTTTGGTCTTTCGAGTGAATTCCTTCGAGGGTGTGGATCGTTCTGCCAAATTTTATCATACGAATTTTAGAAAGATCATGAATTTTTTAATTATTTTTAAAATACTTACGTGTTTTCCTCAAGAACTATAAATGAAGTCAGGACAGTGTGTAATTTTGGGAGAAAAGGGGTGAAAATAGAAAATATCAGAATCAGATATCTATAGAACTTATTTTAAGAAATTATTACTTCTTGCGCTATCCCATTTTGTTTCGTCACATAGGTATCAAGTCCAATTAAAATACCATTATTTTTCAACGGAAGGCTCGGAGTTGAAGCAGCCTAAAAGTAATTATATTGACCTCAAAACAATCAAATGTAACCACATTTCGCGAATCATTGATGGAACTGACAACGATTATTCAGAATTTGAAATTTTTTAAAATAGGTAATTGCGATATTTTTCAATTTTGGTTATTTTTAAAGACATACTCTGTAGTCAAGGGAACGATCAAACCAAAGTCATAGGTTAAATCAGCAGTCGAGGAACTAAGGTCGTAGGATGAATACAGAATTAGGGAATCAAGGTCACAAAATGATACCGGAACCAGACAATCGAAGTCACAGATTGATCCCGGATTAAGGGAATCAAAGCCACAGATGGACTCCGGAGTCAGGGGATCAAAGTCCTAGGTTGATTCGGAAGTCACGAAATCGTAATCATAGGTTGATTCCGGAGTCACGGAATTATTAATTGGCAAATCATATGGATAGAATTTTCCATCAAAATTAATGTATCTAGAGTTTGGGAGAACCTGTAAAACTGTGGTTAATTTTATGGATAAAATTATCCACGAATTTGACCACGCATGTAAACTGCTCCACATATGGTGAATTCTGTTGATAGAAATTTTCCATCAAAATCACCATGTGGCAAATTTTGTGGATAGACATTTTCCATTAAAATTACTGTTTTTAGGGTTTGGGGAAACCCGTTAAAGTGTGGTTAATTTTATGGATAATAATTTATCCACGTTTTTGATCACGCATGTGAAAGATTCCAATATGTGATAAATTATATGTATAGAGATTTTCCATCAAAATTTACCGCTTCTAGAGTTCGGGAGAACCCGTAAAACTGTGGTTAATTTTATGGATAATGATTATCCACAATTTTGACCACGCATGTAAAATGTTCCAACATGTGGCAAATTATATGGATGGAAATTTTCCATCAAAAATTACTGTTTCTTCTAGTGTTCAGGAGAACCTGTAAAACTGTGGGTAATTTTATGGATGATAATTATCCACTAATTTGACCACCCATATAAACTGTTCCACATGTGGCTAATTTTGTGGACAGTATTTTTCCATCAAAATTTAGTAAATCTACCGCTTCTGGAGTTCGGAAGAACCTGAAAAACTGTGGTGATATTTGTGGATAATTTTTATCCACAAAATTAACCACAGTTTTACGGGTTCTCTCAAACTCTAAAAACATTAATTTTGATGGAAAATTCCTATCCATATTATTTGCCACTTGTGGAACAGTGTATATGTGTGGTCGAATTCGTGGATAATCATTATCCATAAAATTAACCACAGTTTCACAGGTTATCCTGAACTCCAGAAACAGTAATTTTTGATGGAAAATATCTATCCATATAATTTGCCACGCATTTTGAAGCCATTTACATGCGTGGTAAATCTGTGGATAATTTTTCTGCATAAAATTCACCACAGTTTTTCAGGTTTTCCCAAACTCTAGAATTGGTAATTCTGATGGATATTTAATATCCATACAATTTGCCACGCATTTTGAAGCCATTTACATGTGTGGTAAATCTGTGGATAATTTTTATCCATAAAATTCACCACAATTTTTCAGGTTTTCCCAAACTCTAGAATTGGTAATTCTGATGGATAATTAAAATCCATATAATTTGCCACGCAATTTTGAAGCCATTTACATCTGTGGATAATTTTTATCCATAAAATTCACCACAGTTTTTCAGGTTTTCCCAAACTCGAGAATTGGTAATTCTGATGGATAATTAAAATTCATATAATTTGCCACGCAATTTTGAAGCCATTTACATGTGTGGTAAATCTGTGGATAATTTTTATCCATAAAATTCACCACAGTTTTCCAGATTTTCCCAAACTCGAGAATTGGTAATTCTGATGGATAAATAAAATTCATATAATTTGCCACGCATTTTGAAGCCATTTACATGCGTGGTAAATCTGTGGATAATTTTTATCCATAAAATTCACCACAGTTTTTCAGGTTTTCCCAAACTCTAGAATTGGTAGGTAGTTCTGATTGATAATTAATATCCATATAATTTGCCACGCATCTTGAAGCCATTTACATGTGTGGTAAATCTGTGGATAATTTTTATCCATAAAATTCACCACAATTTTTCAGGTTTTCCCAAACTCTAGAATTGGTAATTCTGATGAATAATTAATATCCGTATAATTTGCCACGCATTTTGAAGCCATTTACATGTGTGGTAAATCTGTGGATAATTTTTATCCATAAAATTCACCACAGTTTTTCAGGTTTTCTCAAACTCTAGAATTGGTAATTTTGATGGGAAATTCCTATCCATACAATTTGCCACGCATTTTGAAGCGTGAAGCCATTTACATGTGTGATAAATCAGTGACGGATTAAAGATTTTTGCGCTCTACGCTCGAATGAAATTTGGCGCCCCAGTTTTTCATGTTTTTTTAAATATATCAATAATTGAGGGGGAGGGGAGCCAGGATGGAAGGGTTTATACATTTATAATTGTGATTTTTTTCATGCCTGAGCGAAGCGAGGGCAAAACTTTGAAAAAATGATTTTTTAATAAGGTTCCAATATGTGGTAAATTATATGGATTGGATTTGTTCATCAAAATTACTGTTCCTAGAGTAGGAATGAGAGCAGCTGTTCCTCCTTCTTTGCTTGTATACTTCTGGTCCTGAAATAAAATACCTATCCTCTTCTATTCCAACATTCATTTTCTCAATTTTTGTCACTCAATATTATTTTGCATTTTGAAATTGCTGATTGGATTTTACGAATATTATGTACCTAGATTTTTTTTCAACAATGTTGTCTTCATTGTAAAGGTAGTTTTATAAAGAAGCAGTGCACAATAATTTTTTTTATTGAAATAAAAAACCCTCCGAGCGAAGCATTTTGTCTAGATTTTCCCTTACCTATCAATTCCCATCAATGTAACGATATCTGTAATAAAATAGAACACCAACTGAGCGCCAAGCGAAATAGAGGTAAGAAGAATGTCCATACCGTCACTTCATATTACCAATGCTTACATATGAAGATTAAAACCTCTCACAATGAAAATCATTTTGAAAAAATGCGGCCAGATGTAAGTGGAATAAAATAAGAGACGTGTGAAGAAAAGCCAAGCCAGGAGAACAGGTAGGGTACCTAGTGAATCAATTACCGATTCAATGCACGTCCATTCATTCCAGTTTCCGAGATTGGAATAGCCACTTGGGTTCGGCGTTATCGCGTTTTATCTCAACCAGTGTTACAATATAAAAGGTGATAAATTATATTATCGAAAGTTAGAAGACATTATAAAATACGTTAACTCCATGTTGCCCTGGTTTTCTTAGTTTTCAATGTTTTCTATGTGACCACATGAAATATAATTCCGAAACTTCGACTTACCATCTGGCGGCAATTTAATTCTTGCCGATAAACAATGGCAGTAATTTTATGGTCATTTTGTTCGGGACATTGCTAGGTACTTTGGCGTTTTAGTTGATCGTCTCGATGGTTCTTTAAAAGCCGGATATGTTCAATTTTTCACCTGATAATACTTATAGCAAGTTAAATGTTATACTCGAAGCTTTTTATTGAAGAAAATGTCTTGATAATTTTTATCAGAGTTTGTGTTACAGTTCTCAGGTATCAGACTTACTAATTTTTAATGTAGATAGGTACCTATACAAACACACAATTAAGTGTAGGTATGTATCATTTCTACTAAAAACTACATTTAAAAACATGCAGTCCGAAAGGTTTTAACGCAATATAAGCTAAAATATTGAAGCACTTCCATTAAGCGATAAATTCACCGCGTAAAATCATTGTAATAGGTACCACTAGGTACTTACTCAAACCCTAATACATATTAAAAAGCTTAATGATTCAAACAGCAATTAAAATCTATAATAAAAAGTATTCAGTTGAGAAATATGATTGTAATAAAAAATTAATAGTGTCATTTTATCATAAAAGAATTTTTACTCGATGTTCATTAAGTCAGGGGAAAAAACTCCGGAGGAGAAAACAATGGCAAATTGTCCATTAGAGGAAGAAAACCCAAAAAATATATCGTTCGAATCGAGAAGAGTGAACATTAAGATTGCTTTATGTCATTCTGATGCGATGTACGTTCATTTGTGGGGGTTTCCGAGCTTCCTTGTTAATTTTTCAAACAATACTGAAAAAACATAACAGAAAAGCTTTCAAATATATTGAAGGAATGCGAGGCAGGATGCAAGTAGGAGTATAATGCAAATCGACCTGTTGTCGTCTGTAATGTGGCTGAAAAATTTTTCTGCGTGATTGAAGGCTTGATTATTTTGCAGCAACAAACAGCATAAAATCACTGACAAAACTGTTTAAATTTTTTGCCTGTACCTAAGTTGATAAATCAAGAATGTGATTTTATTTTCTGGTCGTGAAATTTCCAAAATCATTTACCAATTGAATCAACCTTTTTTTCTTTTTATGGCATTTTCTCTCATAGGTAGGTACCTAATGGTACACTTTCAGCACACATACGTTTAATGGAAACAAATTCATTCCTCCACGCTGAAATTTTTTGTCATCGCGAATAATTGTAAGTACACTTATCTGAAACTCAATGTTGACAACATAAGTCGTTCCTTAGTACGTCGCTGTTATATAAATGACTTCCGCTGTTCCTCTCATTTCATCTTCATTCGCGAAATGCTGCATTCATTTACTCACCTTCTCGGTTCTTGTAAACCATATCTTTCCCTCAATCGAGATTACAACATCTTCTTCACCTTTAGATTAATGCGAAGAAGTTCATTACTAAAGTCTTGTTAAATGGCACTCCAAGTTTTCAACAAAAGTAATTAACGACGCAAACGGTATGGTTGTAGCAAACAGGAAATAATGAAAGTGCGAGGACGACACATTAGTCTAAAATTTACGCATCTGTAAGATTTGTTCGTATGTTGCAAATGTAATTAGGTAAATAAATACTTTCCCTTTTGCACGTGTAGGTATAAAATATAAGGACGGGGATGTAAATGTAGTTTTTTATATTTTCATTTTTTTTTCTCGTTTAGGTTTCCATTGTTGGGAAAAAGTTTTTTTTGAAAAAGTATGGTCAGGAGGTACAATTAATTTATAATCCATCATTTAATGCGATTAATTCATTTTGACGGTATCTGCGAGAATTCTACGAATGACCAACTCTTGAATAGGTAGGTATGGTTTTGTGCCAACCAAGTGCAGATTATTTTTGTATCATTTTTCATCCACGAATATGCTGATTTTTCTCTCTTCATTCCTGGGTCTCTTTCGATTAAAATGGAGATGTCTAAGGACCTCTGTAGTCTGTACACACGAAACCTTAATTTATTATTGTGCTTACCGATGGAGCATATTTTTTTTCGTTCGCAAAGTTGATTTAATGTTCATTTAGGAATTTTCATGGTTGAATTTTAATTTTTCAAGTAATTTTTTCAAGGTTAAAATATTGTACAAATTTTTCTTCAAGTTTGAAATTCAAATTTTCGCACATTTTTTCAAAATCTAATTATTTCTATCAATTTTTTGGCGCAAAATTAAAAATGTTTGAAAATTGTAAATACCTACCTATTTTTGTATTATTTTTTTGAGTTTGGATTAAACAAAAATATCCTTCCCCAAGGTTGAAACCCGGAATTTATTCAAATTTTCATGTGGACTTGGAAGTAGAGGAAACTTTTTAAGAAATCTAAACCAAAAAGAAATATTAAAATTGAGAAAAATTTCAAATTTGAAAAAATGATGAAAATTTATTTGAATTTGAAAGAAACTGTGAAAAAAAGAAAAGAAAAACCGTCTTCGTGTAGACAAAGACAATAGACGTAAAAAAATTCTGGATAAAAGTAAAAAGAACGATAATTTCCTTCCACCCAGAAATTATTTTCCATTTTTTTCAATATGCGCAAGATTCAATAGGTTCAACTTGCACTCAGAGTTTCAAAATAGACTATAAATTCCTCAAAATTTTTCCTCTTATTTTTTTTTCAAAACTTCATTTTTTTTAATTCCAAATTTTTTTCATTGAGGTTTAAAATTTTTCCTAAAAATTTCTAAAATGCCCATTTTTCAAGTCCAATTTACTCAGATTATTTCAAAACTTCTCAATTTTTTTGTCAATTTGTCAATTTATCAAGTTTAAAATTTTTCCAAAAAATTTTTTCAGCGTCAATTTTTCCTGTTAAATTTTTTCATCAAAATATTTTCAACGTCACAGCAAATTTGTAAAACAGAACCAGGTCAATTCTTCAAGTCCAAAATTTTGAAAAAAAATTTTACACTTGGAAAACATAGACGTTAAAAAATTGTCAGGAAAAAATTTTAGCCTTGAAGAATTGACTTGGGCCTGCTGTACGAATTTGATTTGTCGCGACGTTGAAACCATTCTGATGAGAAATTCTACTCTTGAAAAAATTTAATTAAATAATTGACTTTAAAAAATTTTAAACCTGAAAAATGGTCGTTGACTTGAAAAATAGACTTGAAGGAATTTTTAGGAAAAAATTTCAGACCTACATATGGCACGAAAAAATTTTGAAGTTTTTGAAAAAAAAATTGGTAAAAAATTTGAGGCTCAGACTTGAAAAATAAACGTTGATAGAATTTTTAGGAAAAAAATTTAGACCTCAACGAAAATTTTTTGAAGTTTTGACTTTTGAAAAAAATGATGGAAAAAAATTTAGGACTTCAAAAATTTCTAAACAAGTGGACTTGGAAAAAACGCTCACCAACCACGGAAAAAGAAATAAAGAACAAATTGTGGTTTAGTGTCTTTTCAATTTCGTACCTGATGCCTATTCCTGTAGATTTAGTCATAGGTAGGTGACAAGAAATTGGTGTTTGCAGCACTGAACTGATAAAAAAATTTAGCTATAAGCTGAAGACGGAGCAATTCAGATATGCGTAAGTTTGTTAAATAATTTTTTAAAAAATTAATTAATTTTGATTCGCGAAATAAAACTTGAAAAACTAATCAAAAGTTACATAACTTGGGAATGAATTTTTTCAGTTTTTCTAAACAACCAATATCATTTTCATTTTGTGGTGTCACGATTGCTGCGAAGTGTAATTTTTTACCATCTTGGTTATTGAGTAGTGCACGATAGAAAATGTCACGTATAATTCTAAAAAAAAAAATCCCAAGAGCTTAACATATACCTACAGTTTAAAAGTTAGACTATTATGTATACTAGGACTCAGAATAAGTTGCCTACCCACAGATTGGAAGGAAGTTAGTCAATGTGAAACATCATGACACAAAAAAAATTAATGAAACGAAATCATGGAAATAATACAAACACACTCATACAGGAAATTTTTCACAAGGACAAAATATGGTAGCTAGCAACAAGAAATAAATAAAGAAAAATAAAAAAGAAATATAAGAAAAGAAAAAGCTCCCTCCAATTCATTTCTAACTTTTTAATAGTATTTTTATGCATTATTCATTTCAAATGACATGTATAAAAAATGCCAGTACCTACCTATACAAACTGTGTCGATAATTTCGATCTTGCTTTTTTTTTTCAGTGCTACGATATCTTTTCTTTTGCAAAATTGTGTCGTAAATTATTCGAAATGTTTGCATCAGTAGAAGAGATTAACGATAGATATGGAAATGAGGTATGCATTATTATTTTTTTAACAAATAGCGCGTTATTTTATTTAAATCTACCGAAAGGAACAATTATAGGTAGGGTTTAGTTTATTTTTCGTTTTTTTGTGGAATTGAAATTTTATGGTTGAAATAAAATATTTCGTAAAGCTGTACCTACTGCCCACCTACTCATGCTTTTTATTAAAATGACTGCTTTTTGACAGATGAAAAACTTTTTCAAACCGAAAAGGTATAATAAAGAGCAAAAATGGCAATCGATACTGGACGAAGATAATTCAAAGGCTTTTGAAATTGAAATGACACAAAGCTTAATTAACGTGAACTGCTTTATTACGAAAATTGAGATCGAAAGTTGGAAAATGAGCGAGATAAGTAAATAGAGCGAATATAAAATTACCTACGTCATCGTCATCTCATGTCAATGTTACTCATACACAATCTAAGCTCAACAATTGTACCTATCTAATTGTACATAGGTAATGCCTATTTTCATTTGATTTATTTCATCAATTTTTCAATTCGTCGCATCCAGTGAATTTTTTAAAATAGATTTTCAATCAGACGATTTTAAATCCTCTTTGAGTATTCATAAATAGAATTGCGAAGAGTAGGTATAATTTTACTTATTTCGTATTTACCTTAAAGCTACTTTGAAAAAAGAAGAGGAAAGAAAATTCAAAGAATATTTAGCCATGGGTAGAGAATTATTGACGAAACTGAAAACTTTGGCAACTTTGGAGAAAACTTCGGCTATGGAAAAGTACGAGCAATCTCACGTTCGAAAATTATCATACGCGGCTACAGAGGAGACTGCCTCGGGCATTGGTATGTAAAAACTACAAAACGAGTATGATATCCTAAAGTGATATTGGCTTTCAGTACGTGATTCAACTTTTATCGCTACTTTAAACTTTTTTCCAACTTCAAGAACTAGGCAATTAGAATATATGTACAATCATAACTTTATTTCAGAAAAGGCTTCATAATAGAATTTTAAGTAGATAGGCGGTTAGCTGAATGAAATATATAGATGGACTGTCCAACGTTCTATCATGAACTGTAATTTTGAATTATCGAATTCGTACACTCTCATTAATTAACCAAATTGCACCCGAACTGAGAGCATTGACTAGTCGCTCGAATTGGCAATCCGTGTAAAGTTTGTGTCCACTAAGTACCTAATTTCTAACCGAAAACCTATTTGGTGGGTGAATAATTCGAATTTTGGTAGGTATACATTTTGGATGTTATCTAATTTAGAAGTATCAAGAATGTTGACAAAAATTAATTACATGGAAAAAACAGAAGTTACGAAAATGAATACATTTTATCCCAAAAAATAATAAATTTTATCAAAAAAATAAATAAGTTTTACTTAAATAATAGGTAAAATTTATTCAAAAAAAATAATGATGTCTCAATTCATTCACAAAATAGGTGAAATTTGTTCTAAAAAATAATATTTTTCAAGTATCAGAATAAATAATAAAATTTGTCAAAAAAATGAATAAATTTTACCGAAAAAAATTAATTTTATGCAAAAAAATAATCAATTTTACCTATTTTGAGAATTGGGACACGTTATTATTTTTTGGATAAATTTTATTAGGTATTATTTTTTTTCAGTGTACGAAGCTAGATAAGTATAGGTATTTATAAATAATTGATTTGGCACATAAGGTGAAGTTGAATATATTTTTTTAAGATAATGAAAGTGTTGCTGAAGATCATGCAATGTTCAGTAAAGAAGAAAGTTTCGATCGAAGGGATAGCAGAATGATAACACTGATTCATAAATATGCTGCCACATTCACGAAACATTACGAAATATTCAATAAAATGAATCACCATGTTGAAGAAATTGTCGATAGATTCAATGTCGTATTGGATTTCATTCATCATGAGCTGCAAATAAGATCAAGTAAGGCTCTAGGCTCCTTAAGTAAGTACATAGATCTGTAGATTTGATGAACTAAGCACATACGTGCCTAATCGACAATTCAACCCAAAGGGAGTAGAATTTTAAAAAAAATCGGATGGGAAAAAGTCGTGCCTTTCACATTGTGCTTATGCAACTCTTGTTGAATTTATGTATAGAAAGAAGTGTAAGAATAGGTATACTTGGCAATTTTGTCTTTCTCTGGTGTTTTCAAACTTGAAAGAGATTTTGGAAAATTTTTGCTTTCCAAATCAATGTGCTCTTCTTCTGGAAGAATTTTAAAATAGGCACTGGAGAAAATTAAAGTTTTATTGCAAGATCTGAAATATCTGAAAATTGTGGAATTTGATTGTAAAATCTCAAATTTTTATAATCTCTTTCAAGAATTGAAAAATACTTCTTACAGAAGTACTTCACTCATCTTTGATGAAAAATTGGCATATTAGATAATATCAAAAATTCAAAAAACAAAAATTAAATTTGGATTGCTGAAATGTTGATTACGCAGATTTCGGAACCTACCTTTTCCAAAAATTTCACTTTCATTCAAATCAAAAGCGAATCCCAAAAGTTCACTTGAACTAAATTTAAAACTTACCATGTCGATATGCTTATTAATTATTATTTTTTTTTAATAGAGCAAACCAGTGGCAAAGCTAGAAAATTTTCATAGAGAGAGGGTCCATAATTTCTTAATTTTTTTTGAGAAATTTCGAGTTCAACTACCCCTATCTTCCCCCTTTTTCACTAAATTTCTTTTTATTACAAAAGTTCCACGTTTTAAATTCGAATTATTTTTATAAATATCAAGGAGAGTCAGCCGGGCAAGAATTTTTTCGACCTAGAAAAGCAAAAATAATATCTTAATTCAAGCAGCCGCAGAGTTGGAAGTTATTTTGAGAGAGTGCAAAGTAACCTCGGAGACTTGGAATATCAGCGAAGGGCTTTTTTTGGAATTGTGATGTTTTTTTATGCCCGAGTAAGAGCAAAGTTTTGAGAAAATTTTATTTTTAATTCCCTAAGAAGGCCTTTTTTCATGTTGGTTTTTCACCTGGGGGGGGGGGGGGGAGCGTCCAAACCCCCAACTCTTCCCGGTCACGTCACTGGAGCCAACTCCATTCGAAGCAGAATCGAAATTTGCATTATGTGAAAGGAAAGAGAATTAAAAATTGAAAAACTTTTAGCTCGTATTAAATTTCTTTGATTTTTCAACTGAAATTATGATGATTTTGAAAAAAAAATTCTCTTCAATTTCATAATTGTTTGTTCTATATCTATACGAGCGTATTTTGGCATCAACTGAAAATGCAATTTTATCATTTTAAATGTAAAAATTTGCTTGTCATTTCTTCAGCCCACCAAGATCCCAATTCTTGTAAGAAATAATTAGCCAGGTACCTAGTAATTTTGAAAATAATTCAGTATTCGAGATTTTGTTAAATAAGTTCAAATTGTCCCAACGATTACAATATTGCAATGCAACGCTTTTCCTGAATTTCCGCGATTTTATCATCATTTCTTGAAAATAATCATTGATCGAAAAAAACGAATATCTGAAGAAAATATCCATTATCACAATCCATTTCCAAACTTCCAAAGAAACCTAACGATATATTTACTTTTTGTTTGTACCTACTTACTTACATTATTGTATTATTTGGTACGAATTATTTCAGCTTTGAGTATGAATTTGGCTAAAAATGAACTCAAATCAGAAAAGAAAGAAGATTGGCCTACATTTGTGGCATCGATCAGCGAAGAAAAAGTAACTGATCAGGTTCGTTGTTGGCATATGAGACATAAAAAACATCGTGGAATGCAAAATTTTTTTTTTTTAAGAGAAAAACGTGTTTGAAAAAAGGGTTGTTTTGATTTTGAGTCTTCTAAATAACTCATTCATACAGAATTTTTTTTTAGGTATTTAACAACAAATTTGAAGCTGCCAGTTCGAAGGCTTAGATACAGTGACCCCAAAACAGCCCAAACGAAAAATAAAATATTGATGAAAAAACATTTAGATATTTTCTAAATTATTCTTATGGGAAATTTAACGCAGAATACAAAAAAAAAAAACTGATTTTAAGGTCATAGCACGCCCCTAAGATCTCTAAAAAGAGTCCAAGACCAAGAGAAATTGTATTTTGCCGAAAAATTTGTTTGTTGTTTCTTTACTTTACTTTTATTAAAAATTGGGCGAAAATTTTGATAAAATTGATTCAAAAGTACATATGTAGATTTTCTCTTAGAGGCCCAAAAATAATTCTATACAAAAAAATTAATTTTTGATGAAAAAATTTTTCATTTTAAAATCTTTCAGAGACACTTAAAGATGATTGTGATGCAGCCCTCAAATCAACTTTTTCAGGTCCCTCCTCAAATTTTTTGTAAAAATCAGGAGAAAAAAAAAGATATGTAGATTATTATTTGCACTCTAGATTGGTTTCTTGAATCCACGTAACATCTGTGAGATTGAATGTAAAAACCACCCTTATAGGGGTCAAAAATTGGTTTTTGTGTTGACACTGATTTTAGGTTTTTCAGCATAAGAAGAATCAAGGGAGAACCTCTACTCACTTACTCAGAAACCAATTTTTGGTCCCAAAAGGTGGTTTTCATATTTAAACTCACATCTTGACATTTGTTAATTTTTAAAAAAATCGCCTTGAGATCATTTATCCATGATTTAAAATCGTTTGCCCCCGAGCAAAACTTATGGAATTTTTTTTCCTCTGATCTTCCTTCATTTGTGATTAGCTTGCATCTAAATAATGAATTTTGAAAACAGATTTCCGACGACTTAATCATAGCCATCGATGAAGATGGTAAATCCGCAGTAGAAATTTTATCAGAACATTTTCAAAATTCGTCTACAAATATTATTTACAAGCATGTGAAAGTTTCGGGAACCGGTCATTTAGTAGATCACACGTACAGCTGCGAAGTAGGATGTTTATATGGTAAGTTCTCATATTTTTTACCATACCCATTGTACCTAATTACGTATTGATAAATTGAAACTTTCAGCTGAAGGTAAATCGCGCAAAAAAACCAAAGCAAAGGAAGCAGCAGCGACAGAAATGATAAAACAGATAATAAAACGTCAAAAAACTAACAATCTACCGCGTCAAATTATACCATTCAATGAACTTCAGTAAGTTTTCTTATTTTATTTTCGTCATCGGGACAAAGACAAAATCACACGAAATAATTTTCTTTCCCTAGAATGTACGAACTCACGGTTAAGCTAAATGAAAAAGAAGACTTTATTGAAAAATTGGAAGAAAAGTGCTTGCATATGCATGAGCCTCCTCCACTCTACACAATAATTTCCGAAACTGGAAAAAATAACGAAGCGTACTATACCGTGAAATGCGAAGCACTGGGATATATCGCTTTAGGTATCTGAAAAAATGTTTCGTTTTTTAAAAATACGGATTTTAACGTCTCAAACTAACGAATTTATTTTTATTTCTCATCAGGTCATGGCGTTGAAAAATTCCAAGCGAAAAGAAATGCAGCTAAATCTATTTTAAATCTGGTAACGGTGCGAAAAAAATCGACAGTTTATTAAATTTCAAATTGAATATCACAAGTACATATTTTAACAAGATTCCTGCTAGGTAATTTAAAAATATGGGAATATTGTTTCGTGTTTCTTTCCTTTCTCAACTGATCAAAAAGGTATTTTTTTAACAATCCAGGGCAATTTACTGTATTTTTTATACATATAATAATTACGAGCGAAATCTGTCAATAATATGATGAGTAGGACGCCAAAACATATGCTAAGGAAATTTACGAATGACAAGTTGAATAATCTTTTTTCCTTGCAAATCTTACGATCGAATGAAATTATCTGTGAAATGAAATAATTTTCATGATTATAAAAAGTATACATTACTGAAAAATGAAGAATAGGCAACCATTATTTCATACCAGCATTGATGAAGTTTTATCGCCACTTTTAGCTGCGCATTTTACGTTATTTGCATCTTTAATGATTGATTTGTATTTGGCTAAGAAATTCTGAAAATGATGTGGCTTTAATTAAATTCAACTTATTGGAATGTTTTTTGAAAAAAATGAGAGTTTTTACGTACTTTGAACAAAGGAGCAAACGCGCAATCGCATTTCCACGGATTCTCACTCAATAAGAATTTCCCAACGTTACGATTTTTTTCGAAGGCATTTTCCAAAGCGTATAATGGCATCTTGTTATTGGTAAGAAAAAAAAAAAAAAAAAAAAAAAAAAAGGTTAATCATTTTTTAATTATATTTGTATGAGAAATAGATAGGTACCTACCTACCTACCTATCGATAAAATCTCAATTTTAATTAACGATGAAAAAAAATTACCTCCGATAAATTATTTCCTTTTAAACTGAGGACACGAAATGTATTCAACCAAGAAGATGCAAAAAGTACATTTATAGATGAAATATTATTATAGTCCAAATATACGTTGAAAAGGTTGAAATAACTTTCATTTGTGATGAATTCGCTGAGATTGGAAATCTGTAAAAATTGCGTTTTTACGATATTAGAAAATCAGTTGTCATCGATTTATCAAGTTAACCTAATCACCATATTTCCACGCATTATTAGAGTTGTTGTGGAACTGGGTAATTTCGGAGGAAGGACTGTTAAATGTTGATGACTACAGTTTACTGTTATCATTGGTCGTAAATTGGTGCCAGAAACTCGAATTACGTGATCTAAAACACACGTGCAGTTGGTTGGTACTTTTTTACGACATTCGGTTTTCAGAATCTAGGCAAAAAACCAATAGTAAATTAATTTCGTTGGGTTAGAAGTTCATCATATTTAACATGAACTAGGTTGAAAAGTTTTGAGAATCGTTTAAAATCGTGTTTTACATATTTTTGTTCCTTTACCTCTACAATTCCCATTACTCTTTTCAACGGTTTTCCATGGAATCGGTGTCCGGCACAAGTCATATCTTCTGCATCTTCTATTAATTTTGTGAATGTGTTATTTTCATGTGTTATCCAAGAAAAGTTGTCTCCGCAAGAATAAGGATTACCTGAAAAGTATTCGGTACTATGCTGAAATGATTTTGTTGTGGTAAAATGTTCAGGATGAATTCTCGATTTTTAATGGAATGTTTTTTTAAAAAAAATTTCTGAAAAATAATGAAAATTTTATTTTTTGTAGCATTTTTTCCAATTGTGTAAGACCTATGACTAAATCTACACGAAAGAGGCTTCACAGGCTTCAGGCACGAAATTAAAAATAGGTACCCTGCGAACGACTACTAATTTTTTTTTCAGAGTTCAACTTTTTTCTCGGTCATTTTTTTTTTCAAACTAAAATTTTCTTCAGAGTTCGATTTTTTTCGACTACTATTTTTCAAAATTGAAATTTTTTTCAGATTTCGAATTTTTTTTGATTTTTTTTTTCAAATTAAATTTTTTTCAGAGTTCGAATTTCTTTCTCGACTACTTTTTTTCCAAATTAAATTTTTTTCCAGAGTTTGAATTTTTTCTCCATTGAAATTTTTTCCGAGTTCGAATTGTAATTTTGAGAAAAAGTAGTCGAGAAAAAATTCGAACTCTGAAAAAAACTTTAATTTGGAAAAAAATAATCGAGAAAAATTCGAACTCTGAAAAAAAATAATAAAAAATTTCGAACTTGGATAAAAGCAAGTGGACCACTTGAATCATACAGTTCAAAAAAAAACGATTCAGTCGTTCGCAGGGTATTTTTAATTTCATGCCTGAAGCCTCTTTCGTGTAGATTTAGTCATAGGTTTAAGAAAGTAGTAGGTATGATTAGATTTAAAAGATAATTGGGCAGCGAAAAAATCGAGTAAAAACGTGAAATCCTTATCTTTTTTAAAAAAAAAATTTTGATGGGTACCTACAATTTTTTCTCTTCTTTATTTCGTCAAACTTTCAAAAAAAGGGCCAAGTGATTTGGCTTAGCAACTAAATTTAATTTAGGTACCTACCAAGCAATGTGGCGATTTCGTAAAAATAATATTTATATCTGCAACTTACCAGCAAGATGAATTACTCTTAGACTATTCAAACTGGAGGCGTAGTTTGGATTAAAAATTTTCAATTTATTGTGTCTCAAATCTAAAATTTCTAAATATTTCAATTCAGAAAATACAGAAATTTCCAAACTTTCAATTGATGTATGCGTAATATTCAATTCCTGCAATAAAAAAAAAGTTACCAGTTACCCACCGATAAAGTTTAAGTACCTACCTATCTACTTTGGATAGAATAGTTTTGATCTCTTTTTTTTTTTTTTTTTTTGAAAGTTGTTCAGGGATGATCAGAAAAATTGTATTCGAATCTCAAAAATACTTAGTGAAAAGTCAAGAATTTAGGTACTCCTTTTTCGAAGTAGTTAAAACTCAAAATTCATGGTAAGATATCTGAAGATAAATGGCAGTGCACAAAAATATTTTAGGGTAAAATAATATTATTATTTTGTACTTATACCTATATGTGATTTTTTTTGAATTTTTCAAAATTGTGTGCAAGATTGTACCTAACCACCTATAGGTAGAATTTTTGAAATATTTAAAGAGGTATCCAAAGTATTACGTCGAGGGGGGGGGAATGATTTTTATAGACATTTTCAATGCCACAAGACTTAATTTTCAAGTCATTCTTTCCAACTTTCGAAAAAAAAAGTTCACATCAGTCGACTCTTACCTTCAATGATAATGAAGATGGAAAATTGTTCAATATTTTGGTTTTTCCACTTTTAAATAATGTAAATTTTTGAACATTGGGAAAAAATGGCAATACTTCTAACGGATCAAATACTTCTTTTGGCCAACGACATAATGAAATCAATGTTACAAAATCACTGCAAAATATAACACGAAAAATTACAAAAATAAAACGTGTAAGTAGGTAGGTATCTATTTTTGAATTTTTGTAGGTATCAACGTTTTCCTATTTTTTCATACATTTCCACATGTGCAGGTGCACCCAGAAATTAATTAAGGGGGAGCTGAGAATTTGAAAAAAATGGGAAGGGGTCAAATTTCAAATTAGGTCAATTTTCACTGATCTGTCAGTCAAAAATCATCAATTTTTTCTGACAAACAGAGAATTTATTGAAAAATTGGTGATTTTTTTAATCAAATTTTAAAATAAAACTATTAAAATACTGGCCGAACGAAGCGAGGGCGAAAATTTTTTGAAAAAATATACTTTGAAGGGCAAAAATGCACTTTTTTTACATTTTTGCAACAAAAAATTTTTTTTCGAACTCAAGGGTGGAGGTGTCTCGAGCTCCTTGAGCCTCCCTGGGTGCGGCTATGGATTTCCATAATTTAAGTGCCATAGGTAAGTATGAGAATAGCACAAAAGCATCGATTATGAAGATCGATGACAGACAGTTGAAGAACAAAAAAATGGTGAATTTTTCATGCCTTAAAAATATAATTCTTTACCTACTTTTCTTGGCTGTATTGTTCTTCCAATCCTTCTGCACAAATAAGTGACTGACTTTCCTTTATTTGACACGAATTCACATTTTCACGGGGTGAACACACATCATTTTTTCCTCCAACGAAACATAATATTACATTACATAGGAATAATCTGTAATTAAATTGACAAAAATTCGTCAGAGGATGTACAGATGATTTTTCATAATCTATTTTAATATGACGTAAAAGGCATCTACATAACAACAAAAATAAATCAACCTAATTGTTTGACTTTCTTTTTTCATAAAATAATTGCCTTATGAATTATTAATAGTTGAATATAAATTATCATACGTGATTTTTGGTGTCGTCATTACAGTTGAACTGGATCTAAAAAAATTTCGAATCGACGTTACTACAAAACTATTTTCTGCTCAAAAAACCAAAATTCAACTCGATCGCGAAAAAAATTGTGTGAAAGTCCTTAAACTTCAAGTAAATTTATTTTTCGAGAAGATAAAAGATTTAATGACATAACATGATAATATCTACGTATAAATCAACTGTACCTGTCTGCAAATAATTCTAATTGTTTATTTGGTTTTTACATTAGAGATTTCTCGTTACACATGTAACAAGTTTCTAATTACATTATTGACTGTGTTAACACCTCGACTGCAGCCAGCATCCAGGCACGAGGAATTTTAAATTTTCAACATTTAAGATAACCACAAAATATTTGCAGAGAATTCTTTGTTCTCATAAAATTCAATAATTAATACGTATTAATTTACACCAGAATCGTAACAAAAAATAATTAAAAACACTGCTCAAATTCGAAGAATTTCTCATTAAAAAAAAAAAAAAAACACACAAAGTAAAAATAGAACACTTTATTAGGTATAACGTACCATCAATAGCAATACAACCGTACTCGATCATAAGAATATAGAAGGTAAAAAATAAACAATAATTTTAAACACATTCAATAAAACAGGATAGTGGGAATGCTTCATTTCATAACAAAAATTTTCTTTAAATTATTCGACAGAATTTGACGAAAACTTCACGAACTCGATTTCAGTACGGTATAAGTAGGTGATTAAGTTGGAATAGGAAAATCAAAATATGAACAAAATCGGTATAAAAATTGAAAATTATACAAGCATTGTATCATTTTCTTCAATATTCCATAACAAAAAAATGTTTAAAAAATAAATAAGTTCAACAAAATACTGAGAAAAAGAACGGTGTTCGGATATGACTAAAGGCGTATAGAGAAAGATATGAAAATAAGGAAGATGATAAATTTTTAACAACGATATCCCATAAAAACAAATTGAAAAAAATCGAAAATAATTCTGTAAACGTAGAATGAATCTAAACTTAATTTTTTTTTCTCTTCTGAGAAATGGTATATAAAGTTAACAAATCGAATAAATTGAGACTAGAAAGCATTGTTCTTTGAAAAAAAAAGGTATCACTTTGCTTCTCGCACTCTTAAACTACTATTGCTGATTGATCTATAACATAAATAACTAGATACCTAAAAATTAAACTTTCGCGATTGAAATAAAAATTAAACTTTAACAAAGATTTGTTCCCAAGCAAAACTTCTTACGAATTGTAATAAGTAGTATAGAAATCAACATATTTCAATTGATATCATTGATCACCGAAAATATTCTTGTAAAAGCAAAGCCACTTTCAAAAATATTTTTTAGGAAACTTTTTCAGAATGTACTCATCAGTTCATCGTTACTGAATTAATACAACGTAAAAAATACTGACTAATCAACTACAACAAACACAAACATCAAACATAATAATAAATAAATGAGATAGTTTGGGTTTAATCACAATTATTTTACTTATTCCCAAGAAAACCAAGACTTGGAAGCTTTATCAGCAACTGGAGACTTTGGGGAAGCTGGTGATGAGGTTTTAGAACTCGAAGAAGAATTTCGCGAGGATGATTTTTTACCTTCTTCTGATTTCTTTTCTTCAGTTTCACCGGCACTGGTCACTTTGGTATTAGTTTCTCTTTGCATCTCACATTCGTAAATTCGCACATCAGATAATGACATGGTAATCCATTCGTCAACCCAAGCAAAAGCTTGTCGATGACCCAGAACCAAAATTTCTCGAATCGACTAAATAATCATAAAAAATTGAACGTAAAAATGGAGATATTTAAAGGGCAAAAATGTTGAAAATGATAATCATTCACCTTTTGGATTACGTCTTCGGATTTTGTCTGCATACCCCAAACTTCGAAAGATGCTTCTACGACTTTATACGAACACATGATTGGAGTAACATTTTTTTGCCATTCTTCAGGCAGTGGTCCTCGCCCTGTTTTTTTAGATTGGAAATAGCGTAAATCCTGAAATGAAATTCACGTTTTATTTACAAATACAATAATTACAAGCAATAAAGTGAAGATTGACACCAACTTCTTCTTCCTTATAATGTTTTGGATTAACTTCATCGTATGCGATATCAACAAAATCAACTTCTCTTTGTTTCAATTGTTCTTCATTTAAATCGAGAGCCTAAAGGAATATAATTTCGTCAATAAATCTATCAACGTACAAATATGCTATTAAAAAAAAAAAAATCAAAAACCAACATTCTCAGAGTCTCCACGATTGTCTTCAAACTTTGTTTTTATCACTACGTTCAATTTCGGTACAAAGGAACACTGAAATTATTCAAGATAATTAATAATAATGTAAAATTAATAGCTCATAAAAAAATATAGAACGGAGTTTATCACTAGAATAAAATGACTTACAGTGTATTCTGATAACGAGCGATGATTCACAGAAATCAAACCATAAAAAAATCATAAAATACATTAAAAAATTGTAAATTTTGATAATTTGAAAAAATAACAGATAAAAAAGGTTCCAGCTCACCAGTTATCGTAAATGGATAATAATTCCAAGCTTTTTCCGTAACGTAGAATATTTTAGGAATAAATGATTGTATCCAATATGGAAGACGACTGAAAACAGAAAAAAATACAGCAAAGCGATGAATCTAAATCATGTATTTTCTGTCTATTTTCTAAAAATAAAAAGCAAAAGGGAAAATTTTTTCAGCGAGTGTCATGAGAAAAATTACTTTGATAGATGAATTCTTTTTTCAGTGAATTGTCCTTTACCATACTTCTCGTCTTCGCATGGTATATTAACGATTGTTTCAACCCCTTCTCCGTTTTCAGATTGTTCGTGGCTATGTCTTGCTATCATGTATAACTGACCAACTCTGTACTAAAATAAAAATAAAAATGTTGCGATTAAACCAGTCACATCTTGTCAAAACAAAATCAAAAATGTTGAATTAAAATTTTGAAATATTTTATAGATAAATACCTCTTCGACGGTCAACGGCATACAAATTCTGTATTCTTTTATGTAAACCATGTTTCTTCTCTTCAATACACGCTGCTGGTGAAATGTGAGATATCAATCAATAATGAAGTCATACGACCATTTCTATTTACGTACTAATGTAACTCGACGTCACTCACTTGAAATTGATTAGAATAAAAAAGAAGAAACAATTGTAAAAGTAATCAATACAGGGAATCACAAAATTGTACCTGCAACAGAAATCGAAATAACGAAATCGAATAATACAGCAAGAACTACAATATGTAGTTGAGACATCATCTAAAATACTTGATATTATTTCAGTTCAAATTACCTAATTGCACTATGAAAATGTCTTCTGTCAATAATGAAGTTTCTTCAGCATTTGTAAATGAATACGAATTGTGGGCCCGTTCTTTTACAACTTTATGATTGAAGCATTCACATTTCTATTTTCAATCGATTACTTTACCGACACTTATCAAATTATTATCATTGTATGACAATTGATTTATTTAATTCGAGAAAGAAAACGAACTCGAAACCACTGGAATTACCAAGGGAAATACAGATCAAATAATCGAACGGAGCACCGAGCTCGTACGAAGGGAAAATGAAAAATGAAAACGAAATTGAAATCGGAAAATGGGATGGAAAACTGATGGAAAATGAAAAATGACAATGACCAGCTGAACTACCAAAATGATGAAAGTGAGCCTAGCCCAAAATGTTTTGTTTTTCCTGATTCATCAAAATGACGTATGGAGCGCTAGCTAAATTTGCATATTTGGAATCTGCTAAAAACTTTCTTATGATTATACAAATTTCGAACACCACTAGGTGTTTTTTATATTTTTTTCGAAGAAGTAGTGATGTGAAAGATTTTTGTCGAAAGTACAAAAATTTTCTCCATTCCATTATCAATTTTTTCTTTACGAAGTTTGCTCTGATTTTTTCTTGTGAAAATGATGTAAAAATTTGCAAATCGTGTGAGAAACTTATAAATTTTTAGTAAATTGAGAATGATAATTGTTTTGAAATAGAATCAAAGACTACTATTTTAAATAAAAAACTGCGCAGTGCCAATTTTTTCTTACTGCTTGGGCTATGGTCGGACTAACATTAGAAGAAATTGATAGTGGTATGGAGTCGTTGCCGGAAAGCAGTAAAGATCTCACACCTGAAAAAATTCCAGTCTTGGAAGATGACTACGAAGTAAGTCTTAACGTTGATCTATTTTGCAGTCTCCCTGTAATATACATGGTTTTTATTTTTATCCTCATTCAATTTCATCATATAGAACGAAGAAGATGAAACGTTGCTTGAGCGTTTGTTGGGTTTGACCGAAATGTTTCCTCAGTCTGTTCGAAATATCTCCTACGGTGCTGTTGTGGGATGTAAAAATGGAGTAAAAAGTACGTTATAACCTCATTCTTATAATTCTATTAATGTGATACTCAAGTTCACTTTGCAGTAGTAATTCACACGAGGGTTTTATCTGTTTAGATTTATATGGCTTTAGCAGATCAGCAGCATGGATATTCTTTTCTACAAGCACCATCTTGTTCGCCCCTTTGATGTTTGAAATTGAAAGAGTCCAAATCCAAACTGCTCAGCTAAATCAACAAAAACAAGTATGATTTTTCGTCACTTATGATTTAGTAATTAGTACTTATGATTGTTATGATGGATCACCTTCTGTTGATATTATCGTGTCATCATCGAATTCAATTTGTTTTTATTTGGACATTTTCAGGTTCTTCTGGGTCCTAATTCAGCTGTCAGCGGCGGTGCCGGAAATCCTTTAGGCCCAGGAATGCCAATTATGCCTACACGGTGAACGATTTTATATACATCGCAACGTATGCTTTCACAAAAATCATGTTGTTGGACTTGTACAGTAGTATCGTATATTTTAGCATAATATTTATTATAACATTCGATTCCGCAAAAATTTACGTCAATGTCCTCTTTAGCTTTTTACTTTCAAGATGAATCCGTAGGATTGGCGCAATGTAATTATTGTTTTTTTAAAAATAAAGTACGTATTACAAGTTCAATGCCTTGAATTGATTTTGAATCGTAGAGATTCATTGAATATCCATTATACAATGTTTTTAATGCAATCGCATCCATGTGGATTTTTGATTCAATTCTTTTTTATAATTATGATGAGCGGAAATTGATTATTGTTGTGTTAAACAGCGATCAAAATTTACATTCTTTTCTAATTTTTGTATACGATACCTATAGAAATCGATAGAAATCAACTTGATTGAATATTGGTCGTTTTAGTAGTTCGCTGTAGAAACCGTAGGTTGTAGATAAAATGAGTGTGAAGTATAGACACTCAGTGTCTATAGTGTGAAGGTATCTGATGTGAGTATGTCTTACGAATTTGATTTTTTTTTTTAAATGAATAATTAATAACTAAATGGTTACTTAATGTTTTTCAAAAAATATTTTCATCCTTGTTTTAGGTGAAAAAAGACATGTTTTCTCTTCTTATTGTTACAACACGATCTGCAATATACCACTCCATTCTTCTTATCAAAGTTTTCCGACTTACAAAATTTTTTAGAATTATTCTAAACATATTGATTTTATGCTATCATCGTCTACATTATTATGCATCCCAGATGAGTTTATTAGAAGTCCATAATCTGAAAAAATTCTTCATGTTCAATTTCGAAATTTTCCAAATTGGTACAATATTTTTCAAACCCCTCAAATTATTGTTTTTTGTTGTTTTTACCTCATTTTTCAGTTCAATAAAAACGAAAAAAATTAAAAATATGAGTATGTCATGGCATTAGGTAAATTTACCTCACTCTTTGCGGATTGGGATCTGAAAAAGTTCTTAATTTTATAATATGCCAACATTTATGAATTATATTTATAGGTATCTGTGGTAGGTACTTCGTAGAAAATTCGAAACGAAGACGAAATTGCTTTTATATTTTAGATGAATTTTTTACGGATGAATTCTCAGAAAATTTAAATTCACTTCCTTTTGACTCTGCCCTATATTTTTGGACATAAAAATTTCAATTTCACATTTATTGGTAGATACCTCATACCTCATCCCCCCCTCCACTAATTGATTGAGTTTTAGAACACCTGTTATCATATCTGTAAATTTTCATAAAATTCCAAACTGAAGAATTGGTAAAATTGAAATTATGCATTTCTTTGTGTTTCTGATGAAACTTATCAATTAATGATGGTAAAATGAATTTTTCCATCATTTTATCTCTCATGTATTTACCCAGCTATGTATAGTAGATACTTATTTCAATTTTTTTATACTTCTTGCAAATTTTCAGGATTCACAATCACATCTGAAAATATTTTATACTTCCTATTCAACATAATTTTTCCAAAAAAATTTCTCATCTCACCCATTTTTCATGAATGCAATCGTTTTTAGAGCAGGAATGTTTAATTGGGAAACGACCAATTTCAACATTTTTCAATTTGTACCTATAATTCGAAATTTTTAATTTTTTTCAATGAAAATTTTCAATTTTGTAAATTTTTGAGGTGTTAAAATTATTTTTTTGGTGGAAATAAATCAAACATTATTCAATATTCATTTCAATTTTTCAAATGCTATGTTTTCTAGTTTTCAATGAATATTTTTTCCAGTTTTCCAAATTTTACTGGGAGGAGAGGGGAGTTCAACGAAAATTAAATTTCAATCTCGCATTTTTTTTTTTTAGGTTTGTGATCAATTTTGATGGAGAATTTTTCTAATATCGCCATATTCAGATTACAGGATTAGACGACAGTCAGAGATAGAGATATTAGGTCCTTGTAAAGATTCAAAAAAAATCTGTTAAAAACAGAAAAATTTTGCCGTTGTGATTGTGCAATAATATTATGTAACTAAACCTATATATAAGTGAGGATGTTTTCGATTGAGTAAAATTTCAAAATTCACGACACAATACATTAGTTGTATTTTTTGTGTGTGTAAGATTATCAATTTTCTTCAGAGGTTGGAATTTTTTAAGTGGGATTTTCTGATGAGATGTGGTTCGGTAGTTTTTAACGTTTTCAAGTTAAATTTTTAAAATTACAAGAAAATTCCACTTTTTTTCTAAAAAAAAAATACATATTTTGCCTGAAAACAGTGAATAAAAACTGCATCTGCTGGAACAAATAGATATGCATTAGGGAACTGAAATGAATTTAATTTTCAGTTTTCATCATTTTGATTCAAGTTTCATTTTCAGTTTTCCACCCCTGGTAATTACAGCTTTTTAGTCCATTTCAAGAACCATTTTTTTGCTTACATATTTTTTATAAATAATTTTTGAAAAATTCAAAAGAACAAATTTTTAAGCATCTCTTGAAAATATACTGAAGATGAAAAAAATACCAATAGAATCATTAAGATTTTTTTTCAATCTCGAAAATAAAAGTGCCCTACAATGGGAGTAGAAGGGATCTTGAAATTAAAAATTGTGATATCTGTGTGAAAAAATGTTTCCATCCTCACAAGTATTTTTTTTTTTTTTTTTTTTTAGATTTAAAAAACACTTCAGATAGAATTGAATGAAAGAAGCTGGTAAAGTATTTCAAATTGTATAAATTTCATTTTATATCCTCATTATTTTTTTATTAAGTAAAGCCATTGATTGTCGAAATTCATGGTAAGTGAAAATGCTGAGAATAAATTGCCAATAGATTTTTCTAAAAAAAAAATTTGCGCCTGCAATTCTGAAACTAAGCAAATAAATCTACATAGACCCAACATGTATTGCGTTTCATTTTTATCAATTATTTGAATAGATATACGAGGAATAATTTCCTTCGGTATTTATTCTTGAAAATGTGTGTTGGATGTAATGTCATCAACCAACAAAGTCGACATTTCATTCGCTTCGTTTTTGATTTGCGACACATCATGATTTCGTTGATTTATGAAACTGATGCAATTTCATCACGAATAAAATTTCCGACAAAAATTACCATACGACGAAAAAAGAAACACCGAGTTTACCTACTCATAAACACGTATGAAAACCCCCGCAGAATAACTGCGAGCTTATTTTCCCAAAGATAGATAACCGAATCAGCCATTTTCGTGGTACGAAAGTAAAAAATAAAAATACACAGACAAAGAAAAGAAATTACACTACAAAACACGTAGCAAATGTCGTGAAAGATTTATGAACGGTGATACGGTGATATGTTCGAATAAAAAGAAAAAAGTGGGTATTCTCGGGTAAAATTAGTAGGTACACCGCAGATTCGTTCATCTCGACGCAGCATTTATATAGGTACAAAGGCCGGAAATAAATGGCTGAAAGGATTTTGTACTGATTGTGAACGAAAAATGAAATAATTACGCTCGACTGTTGTATTTTTTCTGATTTTTTTTTCCCAAAGAAAACAAAAATAATCGAATGCTATTTATTCATGATAATAAATTTTTAATAAAAATGTGGCTTGTAATCTTTTACATTGGACTACAGATTGTGCAAAATTACGCGTTCTTTAATAACCCGGAATTGTTATCGTCGTATCCTCTCCGAACTGAATACTCCAAGTTTTTATCAGACTCTGTAAGTCTAATTTTTAACTTTTTGCCTTCTTTCTGTTTCATTTTAATGCAGGTGAAGTATACTATAGCCGGAGTTTCTCCTTATTTAATTATTTACATCAATTTTGAAAATTACCTACCTACCAACTTTCCCTGATGTCCACCGTGTCACCTAGTGATATGGTAAAAATAAAAAATTCTATGCTCGTAATTTTCCCCTTCTTTAGGTATAAATTTTAATTATGTTCAGCTGTATCGATAATTTTTTGCTCGAAAATTTCTCCCTGAGTAATTTTTATTTATCGAGATTTTGAACTTCTAAACACCTGTTTTAGGTAGACATTCCAAAAAATCTGTAGAATATTTTCTTTTGACTTAATTACATATTATTATGCCCAAGGATTTTATTCTTTCAAAAAATTTTGTTGATGAAGTAAATAATTAATTTAAAAAAATATTATAAAATTGACAGGAAATCTCTCTTCAAAAAAAAAAAAAAAACACTTCAGAATTAAAAACAACATTTCCGAATTCCAGCGTTGCTGGGTTAAATTTATTTTTATTTTTGAACTACATATTTTCATCACTAGTCATTATCAATCCACATACCATATCAATACACCCCAAACAAATACCTACATACAATGATGAACACATTTCAGGATACTGATATAGATGAGAAATGTCCAGGATTTCAATGCAATTCATCCGGATTAATTCCAGTGCAGATCAATGACATAATAAGTAAAGAAAATGAAATAAGGGATTCATACGCCAGAGAAAGAAATATCACCAATATTTATTCTGTGGTAAGAAAGAAAATTCCTATTTTGATAGCTCGTAGGTGTTCCAATCATCCAATCAACTGCTTTTCTCTTCAAAAAAAAATGAGCGAACGGGATTTAGAAACAAAATAAACAGCCAGCACCCATAAAAATTCATTAAATATTCGAGTGGAAACTGTAGTTGGAAATTGGGTTCATTGGCTTTTATTTCTTAGAATTTCGAATTATCTATAAAAAGTACCTAATTCAGTACCTACTTATAGATAATTTTATCAATTATTTATAAATACTCAATTAAGGAAAAATATTTCAAGTATTAATTGTGGAAATACCTACCTACTCATTTATTTTTGAAATTTTTTCAACAAGAACTCTTATAGATGAAGTACAAAACTGTACCTATCTTTAATTTTTTTTACATCTACAATTAGGTAGGTATTATATTTCTTGGGGTGAAAATATTTACGTTAAAATCATTTCAATAAAAATCAATCTTTTCAAATTTTATATTTACTTAATAAATTTTGAAAAGTATGAAATTTAAAGAAGCTGCTGTACTTGCGATAATTTTGGGTAAAATACGAGTATTTTCGTTACCTATTGGAAAATTGTTTTAAAATTTTGTCGAATATTGGAGTGAGCGCAGAAAGACAATAAAAATACAGAAAGCACCCTGAATCGCCTTCCAAAGTATTTTTTTTTGATATTAGATAACCGGGTATCGCTAGAAAAACTGGAGACGAAGAAGTTGCCTATCTTGAAAATTGAAGGGGAAAATGCTGCTTAAAAAAATCACGTTAAAAAATTTGTTTAGTTATAGGGCTGTTGAACTACGTCATCCTTATCAAAAAATGTGATAAGGAACTGGTGGGAAAAATAAAAAAATCATTCATTTCGTGCGTTTTTATATAAAATTTTCATAAATTTATCAATTATTGCCAAAAAAATGAAGTTTTATGACAATTGTGAAAATAATAAAATTTGTAGCAAGAAAAAAAAAAACTTTAAAAATTCAAAATTTTCCCACCAGTTCAATTGTGACGTCAGTTTCAACAGCCCTATGGGAATGGATAATACTGTGAAAACTAACTTTAAAATTGAAGGGTCTGCAAAAAATTGTTCAAATTGAATTTAAAAAAAAACTAATTAAGGGAATGGATAGAAATTTGAAAAGTGAAGAAATGTTCTGTAGATTGTTTGCCCATCATGGCATCAAAAATGGTTGGGAAGGGTCATTCATAAAGGAGAAAATTTAAAAATTTCTGAAGCCTATTCATTTTATGTAATTCGTAGCTCATTCATTTTAGATGTTAGACAAAAAGTCTATAGAAAAAAATTTCTTCCGGTTTTAAATTTCTATTTTTAGTTTATTTTTTAGATATTTTTTGCCCTTCAATTTTAATGTTAGGCAAAAAGTCATCAAGTGAAAATTTGTGAAGTTTTCATACGTGAGTTTCAGTTGGAAAAAATTATAATTTTTTTTTTCAAATCACCCACAAAACCCACAAAAAAATTTGGATCTGAACTCGTAGAAATAAAAATTCTCAATAGAAAAGCTAAAAGAAAAAATAAGTTTTGATTGACTCATAACAAGGGGTTGGAGAGAGACAGGAGGCCAAAATTTTTACCACGAGATTTTCAGACCATAATAAACCAAATTCCACTGGTTCAGCTCAAAATGTTACGTTGAATTGGGCAGTGTGTATTCTGAGATTTTTTGGGAGCAGCCCAAATTGGAAAATTGGTGTTTTTACAATTTTTTTCTCACTCGGGTACCCTTTCCTCCTCCTGAGGCCAAATATAAAATAATTTCAAATTCCTGTTCAATATGAAAATCTTCAATAAATACCTGATAAAAAATGATGAGGGTAAGGCTACGTTCACATAACATAACATTAAAATAAGAAATAAGAAATAAGAAATAAGAAATAAGGACGTGAGAAATATTTGGCTATGTTTTGATGCAGTTAATTCTGATATCTGATTGGAGGTAATTGTAAGTCAATTGAAAGTAAAATTTTTCATTTCTTAATTCTTATTTCTTATTTCTTATTTACGAAGTTTGTGAATAGACCCTAAGTATTAAGAATCAGAGACGAAATTTAAAACAATTTTCGGGGGGGGGGAGGAGGTAAAATTCGTAGTTTTCGACCTACGTACTTTTTTCCCTTCTTAAAAAAACTAATTCCTTTAACGAACACATCCCTTTTTTAAAAAATTCTACAACTTTTGAAAATTGCATCATAGAAATCGCCACGATGAGAGTATTAAGAACCAGGGAAGAAATTTGGACCAAAGTTTCGGAGGTGAGGGGGGGGGGAGTAAAAATGAAAAATTTTCTGACTAATATTATTGAAAAAGGTAAATTGTTGACTCGCATTTTTTTAAAAATGTAAATTTTCCAACCAGTTGCATTGAAGATAAAAAAAAACAAAAATTCGAGTTTTTCGAGCTAAGTACTTTTTTGCCCTCTAAAAAAAAACAATTCCATTAACGAACACTTCAACAGCTTTTGAAAATTTCATTACAGAGATCGCCATGATGAGAGTATTAAGAACCGGGGACGAAATTTGGAACTTTTTTTGGGGGGGGGGAGTAAGAATGAAAAATTTTCTGACTAATATTATTAAAAAGGAGAAATTGCTGACTCGCATTTTTTTTAAAAAATGAAAATTTTCCAACTAGTTGCATTGAAAAGAAAAAACAAAAATTTGTGTTTTTCGAGCTACATATTTTTTTTGTTCTCTAAAACTAATTTCCTTAATGACCACTTTTCTTCTAAAAAAATCAAACAGCTTTTGAAAATTCCATTGTAGAGACCGGCCGGCTGCGTCTCTATGTTCCCTGTTAAAGGAAAAGAACCAATTTATTACATTTCAAAATACATATGTATTCAGTCATCTATCCTGAAAAAGTAACATTTTGAGAAATAATTCTAGCCTGAGCAAAGCAAGGGCAAAATTTTTAGAAAAGATCATAATTTTTCATTAAAATATGTACTTGCGTTTTATGAGCTACTTTTTTGGCTCTGAAAAAAAAAGTCACGCCTCACATGAACTCCTCTCTTTCCAAAAAAACGATTTTTTTTTGACAATTCCGCTTGGAAAAAAATTTATGTTATAATTTTGAAAATTTTTCAGGAAAAGGCATCTAAAAGCAAAAATTTATTTTTAATCAATATTTCAATATTAAAAGGATCTTTTTTCAAAACTACCCAAATAAAGTCTGAAAACCCCTCAGAATACACATTGGAATTAGGATACCTCACTAGCGAAGCAATTTTAAACGACTTGAAAAAAATCTCGTTGAATTTTCAAAATTTCTGATGCATAAGGACGGAAAAATGGAAGGGTAAGGGTGGTCAAAAAACATGGATAATTTTTTTTCTACCATTCTCCCTCCAACGTTTCGATTTTTAAAATCAGTGCAAATCACTCCCAAATTTACTTCCATCATTGAAATCACAAAATTATTATCCTCTCATTCATAAATTTTTATCCATTTTCCATCCATCGATTAAATTGAATTTTTAATTTACAGCATTGGAATCAATTATTGGCTGATCACGCTCAAGAACGCAGTTATTTAAGTTGTCTTTTACCAGCTACTGGAAATTCGGTGATTTACGAGCATGTAACAAACCAATGTACCTACTACACCTTTATTAGCTTATTTTAGTAATTATTAGAATTATTATGGTTATCGGGGGAGAAATAAGTAAATAAACGTTTACCATGCGGTAACCATTCTGCGGTGAAAATAAAGTGTAAAACGTCAGACAAACTTTATCTATTTATCAATTGAAATTGTTACATTGCTTTTGGTACTGAAGAAGAAGAAAACTTACAGCGCACACATCCTATTTATCATTATTTTTATCAATACCTCCTTTAATTAAATTAAGGCAGTATATGTCGAGGCTGAAAAGACTCGAGTCAACGTTACGTCTTTAATTTCGACCAAGGAACATGCTTAACGCTACATTGCACCAATGTAATACCAGCACCTTATTGTAACATTGTTTCACAGGGTTTCCCGAAAACATTACCCTCTGGAACAAGCAATCCAATCATTCATTAAAAGATTGGCCAACGGCAGTCGAAACGGTGATTGGATCCAGGACATTTGCTCGAAAAGACCGAGTCGATTTACAACATACCATCTCAGAATTCATAGAAGTATTCAATAAAATGTAGGTACCTAACGAGATTAAATAAAAATGAACGAAACTGCCACTAAGTAGCTCACCGCGAAAATAACTTATGAATTTAAAATTGAAAATCACCTTCTCGCTGAGGATTTCACTCACTATGGCAGATAAAAAAAAAGGTGAATTGTATTCTCTTGTATAGGTGTCTGGTGTCTACCTACGTTAACCGTAAAATATTCCGGGTTGCTACGTCTACGAATAGTGGACATTTATAAAAAATTCTTTCACGGGAACGACGTAACGTTGAAATAGGTACCATTGTTGATGCAAAGAATGGCGAGACGTTTTATCGTAATTAAGAAAACTTGCTTTCTTCATTTACGAGATTCGTTGCTCGTTTTTGAAGCATTCTCGACCCCTTAAGGTTTAAGTAATTTCTTTTAAAAAATTTAAACGAAAATATTTTTCTTTGTTGCTTTCATTAAGTAATGGAAAAAATTGACTAAGGCGAAACATCCGCGGACAATGACACGTTAAATAATTTCAAGCCAACTTGAATTTTTTCTAATTACCTACACTGGTTGAAAATATCGCTGAATTGGTTTCCGCAGTACCTACATTCTGCTGAGAGCGAGAAAGAAGAAAAAAAAACGATTTTTTCATTATATTAGGACGCGCCAAATCCCTTTACTGAGCACACTGAGCGTGTTCTGAGGGTTTTTAATGTTATACGATTTTTTATTATTTCTCCAAAAAAAAAAGAAGTGATGGGTACATAACGCATCCTCGTACCTTTTTTTCTTTTTTCCCTCTTTTTTTTCGTGCTTCTTATACGACTTCTAGAGATATAAAATTTTGCAACAGTCGAAAAATGTGACACATAAGCGAACCCTTGGGCCGAGTTATGGATAATATTTACGATTGTAAATTCGATTTTTTTTTTTTAGTGATAATATCTCAAATCCGTTAGAACGAAGGGGTGGAACAGTCGATATGGGATGTTCGTATTTAGTGACCGCAAACGCTACTCATAATACCGACTACATGGTATGCCTTTATGGATTTCTCTACTTTGATCCTAACACTACTGCAAATAAGTACAATAATGAAATTGGTACGCCTTGTTCGAGGTGTACGTTTTATTCAAATTTTAAAGGAATGTCCGAAACACGCGGACAACAGTGGACCTGCGGTACTCGTTTTCCTCACACTTGCACTAGTATGTTTTCTTATAGTATTATGTCGCTTTATTTTTTTAAATTTATATTTAAAAAAATCTATATGTATTAAGTAGGTACTTTTTTAGGATGAATCGTTTTGCAATTTTTTTTTTGAAAGGGGAATTGAAACGAGGGGGAAGGAAGGGCGGAGAACACAAAAGTTTGGCTGTATTTTTAAAAATTTATAATTTAAAAAAATGTTGATAAGAGGTACAATTTGAATGAGAATACGAATTTCAAATCTCAAAAACTTTAGCTTCCCGTGCCAATTTTTTTATTTGAATTTTTTTTTGAAAATTAAAAACCATAGTTTTTTTTTAACGAAAATGTGATGGTTAATTTTAAGAAAAGTATTTCTATAATAAATTCAGGAAAAGTAGATCTACACCCGAAATCAGCCTCACGAGATACAGATTCAACAATTTTCCACCATTCTTGAACCCTCAACGATATTTTGATTTGCCCTTTAGCAGTTTCACAGAAAACATGTAAAACAACTTGAAAATCTAAAAATCTGTTTTCATACATCTAAAAACTTGATTTAACCAGATAGGTAATTCACATTTTCATATTTAGGTAGAATTCCAACAATAGGAGCACTCAGAAATTAATTAAGGGAGGGACTGAGAATTTGAGAAAAATAGGGGGATGGGGTCAAATTCCAAATAAGTCATATTTTACCGATCGTTCGGTCAAAAATTATCAATTTTTTCCTACCATTTGGGAATTTATTGAGGAATTTGGTGATTTTTGGCTGAAAAATTGGTCAAAAATTGTCAAATTTTAAATTACAACTACTTTCGCTAAGGCGAAAATTTTTGGGGAAAAATACTGTTTGAAAAGCAAAAAAATGCGCTTTTTTATATTTTTGCAATAAAAAATCTTTTTTCCGAGCTTAAGGGAGGGGCTCGAGCCACGTGAGCTCATCACCCTTGGGATACGCCTATAATTCCAGCTGAGCAGTTCAAGAGAGTCATTTTTACCTGATTTAGATTTCCAAATTGTTTTGGTTGAAAGTTTTAACGCGTTCAAAAATCGAGGGACTGAGCATTAGAGGAAAATGGGGTAGAGGTCAAATTTTAATTCAGTCATTTTTCACTGGTCTTCCAGTCCAATTTTTTGATTTTTATTTCTGATAAATTCTGAATTTATTGAGAAATCAGTGATTTATGACTGAAATATCAGTAAAAAATCATCACTTTTCAAAATAATATGACTGAAATACTGCTCGAAAGAACCGAAGGCGAATTAAAAAAAAAAAAATACTATTGGAATAGCAAGAAAAATCAGATTTAATTTTCAAAAATAATTATTATTTTTGAAAATTAAATCTATGGCGTTATCCCTGCGCTACTTCTCTCCATCCTGTTTCGTGATACTCTTTTTTCTTTAGAGGCCTGATTTTTATGTAAAAGTTGAAAATATGTCCCGGATTTTCAGAAAAATCGCCCAGGATGGTAAGCAAATCAAAAATCAAAACCGAAAATTAAGGTAGGTACCCCAAAATTAAAATTGAAACGTCCCAAAACCAAACTGGTTGAATATTTGGTTTTTGTAACCACCAACTTGAATACCTACTTTGAACAATATTTTACAAAACCAAAGAGAAAAAAACTGAAAACCAAACAAGTACCTACATTAGCGAAAAAGATAGGTACCCAATCAAAAACTGTAAAGAAATACTAACAATATTAATAATAAATGGACCCAATTTCATTCAAACAATATGAAGCATAATTCGTACAAATGGTATAAGTCAGGAAAGTGAAAAAGTACAAATGGTATAAGTCAAAAAACTGTATATGAGAAAAGAGACTCTATTGTTTTGAAAATGAAGTTACCCTTAAGTCCCTTTTCAAATATACAGTTTTTTGACTTATACCATTTGTATTTTTTCACTTTCCTGACTTATACCGTTTGTACGAATTATGCTTCATATTGACCAACTAAAAACTAGAAACCCAGAACAAAAATCATTTTAAAATCATTTTTGGTCATTAGCCTTGAAAATTAACCAGCTGGAATTCTCTGTATTTTTTTGAAGCCTGAAATAAACCTCGAATATGAAAACCATTCACTTTTATCAACGTAACATTTCAAATACTTTATGGGTAACTCAATCTCCAGTATCTTGGGAAAACGGGACAAAAACGGCCAAAAATCACGATTGAGAGTTTATAGCTCCTCTCCCAGAGATCAATTAAGACTAAAAACTCGTTCAAATTGGTCTCTGGGTAAAAGGTATCAATACTTCATTCAAAAAAAAGTAGCAAATTCGAAAACATTCTCGATTTTTTTCAAATTAGTTTTAAAAAATACTCTAGATACATTACCTATTTTACCTAAAAATTAAAGTCCAAAATTTTATTACAGATTTATCGAAAAGACAAACGTACGATAATAGTGTAATGAATCCGAGTCAATTTGATTGCGAAAGAAAACTTACCAACAAACTGAAGAAGCCTTTTTTGCCATCCAATCATGGATTACTCGACATAAAAACTAGTAAACCAATTGCAAAAATTTACAGCAGTAATGAAAGTTCTGGATCGGAACGAGTGTTCATATCTTCTGAAGTTTTAATAATGTTAAGCATTATCACAGTTTTCAGGTTTATTTGCGACAAAAATTATTAAAAATTTATTTATGAGCTAATTTTGCATTGAAATCAATTTCAATATCACTCGAATAATGTTGTGTTTGAAAAGAGAAAGTTCTTGTACTGTAGGCCTTCTGAAAACTTTTAATTTAACAAGTTGTTTTAATTATACTTCAATGTATCTGTGTTGTTCAAAAATTTGTTGTTTTAATGTAAAATAATTATTGTTGATGAAACGTATTTCATATCTCGAGGTTGTATTTTTTTGTTTTATGAAACGTGGATAAAACCGGGTTGAGTAAATACATTAAATAGGTAGGTACCATGCAATAAAATGAACATTTTTTGCCTTCTGCCTTCATTGAAAAAATACCGACGATTTCTGCTGATCCATGGTCGAACCACCTTCTTCAATTAAAGCTAAAAGAAACGAAAATACAAATTATTCGACTAAAAATGCTTGGGTAATTTATTTCAAAAACAAATCTCAATACTTAAATTTTAAACTTTATTTTTTATTTTTGATGGGTGAAATATTACTTCAGGGCAAAAATTAATGGTTGCAATTACAGGAAATGTGCGATTCTTTTTTCTCAATAAGTAAACATGTGGTTGAATTCTGAGATATTCTTTCGAGTATGGTTTCCTGATAACATGAAGAAAATATTTGTATACAATTTATTAACAGGTAAGAATTAATTGAAGAATAATAAATTCGGATTTTAGCCAGAAATTTTCCAAAGACACTTTATCAATTTCGGTTGCGTTAAGCATTTATACTTTCTTCATTGCTGAGTTTACTTTTTATTGAAAAATAACAGTGTCGTGTTCAGAAATGAAATTTTTTCATCTTCAAAATTATAATTTCGTTTGGTGAGGAGAAACGTATTGCATTTCTTAGTTTTTTACCGCAGTGCTTCCAATAATTTCAAATTTATTTTTTGGAAGTAGGTAGGTACCTACTTGCTATTTGTTATACAATTCGTGGATGTGTTTTTTTTCTCCAGTTGATTAGGAATGAAAATCGTTAAAATTGTATGGATGATTGAGTTCACACGATTTAAATTATTATTATCGTTTATTCTAAATTCATGATGCAAATATTAGCTGCAGAATAAAAAAAAAAGATATCTACCTATTACCTACCTATTAAATATCTACCTAAATTAATGACTGATCTGGGTTCTCGTAAATGATAGGTTTAATATTATACTCAAATCAATCAACATAGGTGATCTTTTACATTAATTATTTTTTTCTTTCGAATAGTTCTCATTCACAATGAAATATTTTCGACGTTTTCTTTTGGCAAAGAATACCCTCACATGGAAATATATTACTCAGAACAGGTGAGTGTAAAGAAGAAGACAATTTTTCTAAACATAAAATGGTTCTATGAGTTAAAATTGATATATTTTCTTGTTTATTAATTTTTTCAGACAACTAAAAAAACACCATGTGACGATATTGTTTGCAAAAAATCAGAATTGATGGTTGTTCAAATAGAATTACTATTGAAAAGCTTTAATCATGAATTGGACATTTTCTCCCAAGAAAGAAACGTTTCCAATGCGTATAAATTGGTGAGTTATTTCTGCGTCTAGGTAATTTAAACCCAAAGTGTAGATCGATTTTGGGAATGAATATGTACTTGTGCTACCTGTACATATTTTTACAACCCATCTTCGACGATTGAGCCGAAATTTGACTACCTGGCCAAATTGAAAAAATAATTAGCCAAAAATCACTCTGACTGCAGTTTAGGAGATGAAATTCCAAAACTTTCGGTATAAGGAAATTCGAGGTCACTGATTTCGTTTTTGAAATTTATTTTTTGTTTTGACCGCATCTCAACCCCGGAAGGGAGGGTTAAAACCCAAAATTTTGAAAAATGTTGATATGGGTGTCAAAATCTATAGGTATTTTAAGTCGCAGATTCCGATTCTGACATTTATTTTTTTGCTCTGACCAAATTTGAGTCCCCAAAGGGAGGGTTAAAACCCAAAATATTGAAAAATTTTTATGTGGGTGTCGCAATCTAGGTATTCGAAGTCACTGATTCCGACATTTATTATTTGCTCTGACCTAATTTGAGTTTTAAGGGGGAGGGTCAGAACTCAAAATTTTGAAAAAATTCAATATGCAAGTTGAAATGTTGGTATTCACGGTCGTTGTTTTGAATCTTAACATCAGTTTTCTCATTCCGTAAAGGGTGAAATAATTCACCATTTTCAAAGTGCTGAAAAAAACGAATACATCCGTATTGAAGGGAGAAAAAATTTGTACATTTCTAAAAATTAAGGTTTTATTCCTCCACGAAGGCTCAGATTTGGTCAGAGTAAAAATTGAAATCCAAAATCGGACTCAAATATTTGGCTCAGAAGTGTTTCACTTTTTTCGTAATCTCAATTTCAGCTCAACCGGTTTTTCTAGCGAATTTTAGGCCCATTAAAAAGGAATAAGTGTGGTATTAAGGATGATGAAATTTTTACAAAGTTGTTTTTAGGACTGGTAGGTAAAAACGTCCTGAATGTAGATGTCTTGTCTTAAATTTTTGAAAATTTTTGATTCTACCTACTTGAAACTTAACAATTATCAAAATGAAAAACAGTAAGTACTGAAATTTAAATATTTCAGAGTTGGAATAAAGTTTTGGGTCAATTAGCTCAAAATAAATCTAGCAAATGCTTACCACCGACCTACGAAAATGGTAGCAAAAAATATTTCCTGTATGACCAGCAAAGTAAGCATATAAATTTTTAAAAATATTCATTATGAAAACTTTACCTACCAACATTATATTTAGGTATATTTTGACAGAAAAAATTGGCGATTGAAATTTCAATACATTTTTTTATACAAAACACTCCTCGACTAATTTACATTTTATCCGCAGTTTTAAACAATTTTGGGGGATCGCCGTCTACTGGTATAACATTTGAAGTTGTAATAGGCGAAAGAACTAAAGCTGAGGCAATGGATAAGGAAAGTTTTTTCTCAAACATGGTTAAAGCCTACACCGAAATATTTTTGTGAGTACCCATTAAAAAAATTTTTAAATCAAGTAGGTAAATATGTGTTTCAAACCAAATGCCTCATACCTATTCAAATTTTTATCCGAATATTTCAGCTCTTCTGACGACGATTTAAAATCAAGAGCATCAAACAGATGGATGGGCTGCGGTTACATTTACATTGAAAAAGATAATTTCGTTAGTGATCGTTTATTATGCATATTTGGATTCATGTACCTAGGAAAAAATCCCTTCACCCTACTGGAAGGTCCACCTTGCACGAAATGCGATACTTATTACCAAATAGATTTAAATTCTACAAGCGGGATGATAGTTCCGAAAAACACGACGTGGATGTGTGATTTGTCATCCCCTTATTTATGCACTGGTACGGAAATTCAATTGTTTTAATAACGCGTAGTCTTTGCGATAGTTTTTAATTAAAACCGAGCCCGAGCCGCCAATGTGTTTCCTTTTTGGGCGATTGGATCGTGGCCAAAATTTACGAAAAAATTGGACAAATATCGTATCGACGAAAATAAGTTTACGACATTCCGCAGCATCTAATTTTCAGTTTGATCGACTGAAATACTCATTTTGTAAATTGATCAATTTAAAAAAATGCTGTATTTGGTCAATTTAAAAAAAACAGCTTTCGAATGATATCATTCGATGTAAATATTTGCTATTCTGTTCGATTAATTCACTCTTTATTTTGGGATTTTTTTTAGATGCGAATTTGATACCCGAACCGATTGATTCCGGTCCCTATATACCCCACTGTGGGGAAAAAATTGATGGGGAGGGCGATATTGATAAGAAAAAAGATGAACCTGTTGTGACATCTTTGGAAGACACCGAAGTCAGCGATTTGCCATGTTACCCGATATTAATTCCTTTAGCGATTCTTATCATTATATTTTTAGTTTTAGCTATTTATCATTTTGTTACAGCTTTGAAATTTCATTATAAGTATGGCTAAATCATTGTGACTTGACTGATCATTGAAATTATTACGAATAAGCTCGGAATTTTTTTCTCGTTTGAATATTTCTTGAATTCGGGACCTGTGCAGAAGAAGATGATAAACCTTTTCCGAAATTTTTTGTGCAAAAATTCGGCAAAATTTACAGCAATTGGACACAGCTTTAAAAATTTAGAAACATACAGAAAAATGAAAATAATTTTAGGAAAAATTTTGAATTGTATAATTTCATTTTTAAAACTCTATTCTGGATCGGTTCAACAAAATGGATACTCGACGACAGTAAAAAATTGTTCAAATTATAAAATATGTGCACTGAAATGAAACGACCAAAGCTGGTGCGAATGAAAGTAATAGGTTGTTGGGGATGAGGGGTGCCTTTGCTTCCTCCTCCTAGGCTCGAATGTTAAAACATACCTTATTTTTAAGGAGTTTTTAAGGTTCCTTAAAAAGTACCTTAGACAGAATTCATATTTTAAAACGCTCCTTAACAAAATTTAAAACACGTATTCGATCGAAGTACAAGGAATCCCTTAAGGTACCTCGCGAGGTACCTTAAGGTAACAAAATGGTTTTGTTTTTACGGGTTTACTACTGTGATGTGAAAATTCTCAAATTTTGGTGAAGGGTACCTACCTACTGGCAGATGAGAAGATAGAAAAATCCGTTCCTGTGCTGAAATTCTAATTTATCCATTAAAATTTGATTCTTATGATCTCTTATTTTTTTCTGGATTATAAACCATACTGAGAGTAATAATTGATTTGAAGAAATATCGATCAAATAACTTTTTAACATTAAATTGAATATTTTTATGTGATTTTTCAGAGAGGTGATTCTGTGTAAAAAAAATATATTCCATGTAACTAACTCCTATGCAGAGCATGATCTTTTTTTTCAGAATTTTTTAGGTGGTGGAACATTTTGAAAAATGAGAAAAACAATTTTTCCATAAGGGGTTTTACTTGTAAAAATGCCATTTTTGGTCTAATTTTTTTTCTTGTAATTATGCATCGAAAAACTGAAGTATTGAAAATTTTTCAAGTACCTATGTATGTATTTTATTCACTACTTTCTTAATTTTCACTTTCTTTTAGTTCTTTTTTTGTGATTTTTGTAATATCAAGTGAGAATCTAATGGAATACCTAAGATTAAAAATGAAACAAAATTGTCAGGCGAATTAATTTCACCTCAAACTACTTCCATAAATTCCATTTAGTACTCTCTTAATTTGAATCAGTCAAAAATGTCTAATTTGACCGATGAAATAGAGAAAATCAAGTCACTGATAATCAGTCAAATTCCACTGATTTCCCAGTTAATCAGCGTCATTTTACTGCTAATCAGTGAAAAATTACCTATTCAAATAGTGGATTTTGATTGTTGAATCAGTGAAAATTAGTTGACTGATTCAAATCAGTAATTAATTAACGATTGAATCAGTGAAATTTTATTTTTGCTGATTCAGTGATTGAAACTCATTTTTAATCATAGGTAGATTCTTTAAAAAATACAATTTTTTAAAATATTCAGCAAAAAATTTTAAAAAATGAAAAAAAAATCCCTTCAAAATGATCAGAGTGATATGAATATTTTAATTCAACCCATCAAGGAATTAAAATTGATGATAAATTGAAATACCTATTTGATATCATTTTAATGAAACTTTTTTCCAATTTTTTTACCAAGTGTTGAGAGAACATGATAAAATTTATATTTTTCATAGATTTTGATAGGGAGGGGTAAAGTGAAGTTAGGGGGTAGATAGAATTTTTCCTTCATCGTTTTGAGACACAGGATTTTGGCCAATTTCTTTGACTGTCCATTCTCTTCAACTTTCGAAAAGGAAATGTAAAAATCACAACCTTGAGTATGAGTACCTACCAAATTGTTTGGTTTTTGATATTGATACCACATATTTCAATAATTTCAATTTTCCATGTTTGATTTTCGAGTTTAAATTACTATTTTCGTTTTCTGATATTTGGAATGCAATACTCAATACCTATACTTATTTATTTATTTTATAAGTAGGTAAACATTTTCCGAAAAATAAATAAATAAATAAAATGAGAATCAGTTCGCCTCTCTCTTCGCATGAATATTTCATTGGGAATTAACTCACTTATACAGCCCCAAAAATCATTCCAACCTCAAAAGTTCGGAAAACTCATATCAAACTCAAAAGATGAAGTGTGAAAAAATCATCCCAGCATCAAAAAGTCAGAAAAATCGTAGGATAATTTTTTAGATAGGTTTTCACACCAAAAATTATCTCAACAAAATCGTGAGGTTATTTTTCAGATTTAAATTTACCCCATAATTCGCAGAAGCTCGAGAAAATCGTGATTTGAGAGATTGTTTTTCATACCAAAAATCATCCCAGCCTTAAGCTCGAAAAAATTGTGAGATGTAATTTTACTACACATTTTTTAGAATAATTTTCAATAATTTGTTCAAATTCAAGTTGTCAGATAAGTAACAATGAAAAGTAAAAAAGAGTTGAATATTCACAGACCGAAATGATTCGAGGTCCGGATTTACATCGAACGTACAACTGAGAATTTTTGAAAATTGGTGTTATGTTCTTTGCCGGCAAAAGAGAGGAAGTTTCAAAATCCTCCTTACGACTAGGTATGACTGAAATACACGTTGAAAAAAAATCGTGAAATTCAAGTTTTCCAAGGCTTGATATTTACAAAAATTTTCACCCTCGCTTCGTTCAAGCTTTTAATAATAATTTTACGAGGAAAATTATATTCGACATTTTTTTGAAATTTTATTCGGCATTTTTGCAACCGATTACTTACTCCTCCTTCCTTTAGTAGAAAAATTCATTCGAACCGCCTGTACAACCTACATAAATTTCTGAAATATAATACGAATATAACCCACACATTTCTCGATTTTCACACCATTTTTTCCCCCAAGTTTATGTGATTCATTAAAAAGCATATTTTTTTAGTGTTTTTTTACTTTTCAGAAAAAGAGGTAAAAAAAAAAAGAAATTCAATTCATTCTTATAGGTACTTATGACTTCATTATACTGATTACCTGAAAAGGCTTTCAATTTGGATCAAAAGCCTTTTGTTGCTCTTAATTTACAAGGCTGAAAATTTTCAAAAGCTGTCTAGAAAGATAATTACAGCTCTCTATATTAAACGCTTATATTAAGAGTAAAACTTCCTAATGTTTGAACCAACTTAATAACATGTTGCGTCATTAAATGAAGTTCTACTCTCAAAGGCTGTTCATTAAAGACTGAAACTATTTTAACGCTATTTTTCATTCATTTTTTCCTAGCATGTAAGTCCGTGGAACGTGAAACAGAAGCAGGTAAGTGTACGAGGATATTATACCCTATACAGATATCTAAACATGAAGTATAATTTTGAAAGTGTATCTTGTTTTATAGACGAAGAAACAAACTCGCTGCTATTATTTTCGCTCATTAGTTTTTTCTGCAGGAATTTTTTATGTACGAGTAAAGGGTACTTGATGGGTTTTTAATAGATATTCGCCTTTAACTTTTACCGAACGTTGGTATAGTTTGCTTTTCACGATACTTCGATTAATTTAAAATTACTTACAAAACGATACAGCGTGTTGTAAAATTACGTCGAATGTTTTTCTAATTCTTCATTTTTGTTTTTATTTACTAGGTAGCTGATGATCTACCTATAATGTCTCGACAAATAATTGGCTATTTCCGACAACTTCTAATTTGTGAAAAATGAATTTTATCATTTTACGTTCGAGGTGTGGTAATTGTAGAGTTTTTTTTTCAATAGTGTTTTCATATGATTGAAATTGTTGTTTGAAAATGTCTCGTTACATCGGTTAGTAATTTTCTCCCTCAGGCTCCAATTAAACAGTATCGAATAAGATAACGAAGACGTCATACCATATCTACATCGAAACACTGTGCTTTATTTTTTGTTCTAGAAGCATGTGCATTGTTTTTTGTTGAGTTTATTTTTGATTTGGCGCAGTCGCGGAAATCATATCCTTGTGTGAAACTTTATGATTCACAGGTGAGTACAAATTAAGTGAATACCTATCAAGATTCCATAGAGCAACGTTATTTGCAAAATGTAACCTACATCGTGTTTCAATTTAATGAGAGAGTTCTGCGCCAGGAGGCAGAAATAAAACTCTTCGAGAATCGCAGAATTTTGTGTGTAAACGACAAGAATGAAGGGGCAGTGCTTTGAAAATTTTTAAGAAAGATTTTTTCGGCGAAACTTTCGGTATAATTTTTCAAATTGAAAATTTGTATCAAGCCTGGTGGAAAGTTTGCACGGTATTTCGATAAAAAATGTATAAACGCTTTTAGGTATCCTTAGTTTTGAAGACGGTAATTGAGTTTAAAATTAAAGCGAGTCGAAAATTTCAATCATTAGGACGTTATGAAATTTTTCTGTTGTGGTTATGCCTTTGAAATGAAAGGTAGACAAAAATAAAAACATGAAGTCTTTTTTTAAATTAGCTGTTATTAATTTTTTTTTATGGATTATGATAATGAATCTTATTATGACCTACTAAACAAATATTATTATTTTTATTCCTATGAAATTTTTAAAGATTGCTCCAGCCCTTTCAGGTTTCAACTGAAAAAGCAGCGTTTTTCAAAACTAGAAACTTTTTTTTTTAAATCAATCAATTTTTTTTCCAAAACAAACAAAGTAAATAGATACGGTTGAACCGAAAATAAAACTTTTATCGATTTTTCTCCTCTTTTCTTATTATTGCATATGTTGGATTTTTTGCATACAAATTTAAGCTGTTTATTTTTAAAATTTTGGAAAATTCTTGAAAATTCAAATTATTACATATTTTATGGTCTTGAAAAAAAAAAGGGATATTTTGAATTTCCGTGAACTGATATTTTGTAGGTATGTGCCATTTTCAACTTTCCTTATGGATTGCGAAGAATTTCGAGTTGAACCAGAGTTTTCTGAAAATTGTACTTATGAGAAAGCAGATTCCCTTGAAATGAAATTAGTGACTTATTTGATCATTTAATCAATTTTGTTGGTATTTTTTGTCAATTGAACATGCAATTCCCCAAAGGCTTCAATAGCTAAAAAGAGCAACAATAATTGTTGGAGGCTCCAATTTGACTATAAATCGCTTCCAATCTACATAAGAAATGGAATAAAATAATCTGGTATTTTTTTTTTTTTTTTTTTTTTTTGGAAAACTGTACGTAAGGTATTCAAAGCTGGAAAATGCTAAAATTTTCATGGAACTTGAGATCAGATAAAAAGTGTTGCCAGCCAATCTAAGAAGTCGAAAAAAAATACATTGAAAATTTCAGCTGCTACCTGAATAATTACATACTTAGTACATGCATTGAATTTTCATGTTTTACTCTTTTAAAAAACCATGAAATTTGATGTAATTTTGAATTTTCAAAAAATTCGCCAAAATTCGGAGAATAAGCTAAAGCCATTGAATGTTTTGAAAAAAATTGTCATTTCACATAGGTACATTTTCAATAAATTAATTTTTGTATTGGCCCGAGAATTTACTTTCGATTTTCGCTATCTTATTTATAAGAGAGATTTTTGAAACTTAAAATTTCTATCTTGAGTTATTTCAATTCAAAACCAAAAATTCAAACCTTTGGAAGATATAAATTCAATTTTTCAAAATCTGGTCATCATCAAAGTGTTTCTTTTTTAATTTTTAAACCCCATTATTCTAACCTTTGATTTTTTGTAGGAAATGTAATTGAGTATTTTTTTTGGGGGGGGGGGGATTCGAGAGTTTCAAGATTTTAAAGCCCTTTCTAGAACGATTTTTCTGAATTTTTCCGGGAATTAATTTCTCAAATTTCTCTCGGTCAATCGCCATATTTTTTTGCAAGCAGATATTTCATTTGCAGGACTTCGAAAATAATTTGGCTAGCTCTGATCCTATAATGGGAAAATTTATGACTTTGCTCTCTTAATCTGAATCAGTCAAAATTGACTGATGAAATCGACAGAATTATGTTGCTGTAGAAATCAGTGAAAAATTTACTGATTCAACCAGAAAATTAAAATTTTCATTGATTCATTTCAGTAGTAGAGCAAAAATTATACGGATTCAAACATAAAAATTTACTATAATTGAATTGGTGATTTTTCACCGATCAACAGTCAAATTTCACTGATCAGCTGCTATGGAATCCGGAAAATTTCACTGCCAATTAGTGACATGATTCCATCTCTTTCAATCAGTTAATCTTTAAATTCTGACTAATTCAAGTTTAGAGAGTGGAATAGTACCGGTAAACTGGAGTAACTTTAATAATCCGCCATTTTTTTCGTTTTTTTTTTTGCTGTGGAGAGGAGGCATGCTGAGCTGGCAAAGATTAAAAATTTTTTATTGGAAATGATTGAATTTTACATCGAATGGCACAAATTGCATTTCGATCCGATGCAATGTTGTCACTACAAAAATTCTTAAAAGCAAGTTCCCCAAAAGTCTAAAAATGGGGTAACTTTGATAGCCCCAATATACGTAGGTTTCAGGGAAGGGGATAGCAGAATCACGTTGGGAAAAATATATACTGACTCAATCATATAATATGTTGGTGGAAAATTTAATTTTTAAAAAAATGAAATTCGAACTCAAAATTCATGTAAATTGATATGATAGGTATTTATTGTTTAATAAAAAAAAAAATATATAGAAGTTCAAAATTTGAAAAAAAAAAATCATTTGAATTTGATTGATAATCGACCTTTTCCCAGTGATTTCTCATAATGTCAGGGACGGTTTAGGGATGCCACAAAAGTTCTGACGATTTTTTTTTTGTTTTTTATATTATTTGATGTCTAGTTCGCAAATTAAAAATTCTGACCACCCTTTTTGTTATTCGTGATATTTTTTTGTTTGGCGACACCCCCCCCCCCCCCCTCAAAAAAGAGTAGTGCTCAAACCGTGCCTGTTTAGTACATACAGATATCCTAATTTTTAGTTGTTTTTTTTTTCGTTAATTAAATCAAATTTTTATACTTGAAAAGACGATGAGATAATTTTTAAATTTCAAAAATTTGTCAAAATTCGAGAAATGTTTTTTTTATATTTTCCATTTATTTTCATTTCGACTCAAAATTTTGTTCCAGTTGAGATAGCTACTTTGCCTTTTACCTAATATTTCATCTTGAAAATAAATAAAAATGAAAACAGCCCCACAAAATACCTACATCGGTTAAAAATAAGCCTCGTATAAATTTTTTGTCGCTCTATACCCAAATAAAAAAGAACAAAATTTAAATCGTACAAGTAAACCCAATAGAGTTTTAATTTAATTTTATCTACAATTTTTTTTTGCAGAATAACGACCCTAATAAATTTTGCAAGGGATATATCTGCGAACATTCCGGATTAACGGAATCCATTATCAATCGTATGTTGAATATTGACAATAAGTTACGAAACAGATACGTTCTCTCCAACAACATTTCCAATTTGTACATGCTTGTTAGTAAGTTTATCTGTTTGGTGTAGTGCTTATGTAGATTGTCTTCTCGTTTTCATAACCGCTATTTCTAAAGCGTTTCGTGCTAAAATAACTCATTGATTTAAAAGAAAAATTTCACAACGAAATATTCAATGAAAATAATACCCACTATGCTCAAACTACAACTGACCGATTTCGTTCATGGTATTTTGTATACCCACGTACTACTCAAAGTAACCATTTATATTACAAGCCGTAGGTACCCAGACCCACCACTCAGAAGGTATAGCATGTTTTTAGCTACAAGCAAAAGGGAAGAGACTAGGCTTATAACATTAGCGTTTCGATTAATACGTGCGAATATATCTCGATTATAAATTGCCTGTATCTGAAGATTGAAATAGTGTGACATAATTTAACCAAGTCGAAAATGTATCGCCGTAATTAATTTCTTCTATCAAGCTCTATTTGTTATTACACATTTCCCATACACGTTTGTTGTAACATTGCTTACCTTACCTACCTCGCACGAGCTGATTTACATTTTCTTATTTGTTTATTATTTTCACTTCAATTGGTACCTAACTACTGTGCCATCTTCTACAGTTGGGTACTATATTTTGTTCGTTAATAATTCATATTCAACAATAAGTAGGTACCTAATTGCCTGTAAAATTTGATAATTTTTATTTCAAAAAAATCATCTCTTTTAGTTTTTCTTATTTTTCAGTGGAAGGTGCTCATTTTCTAAAACATGCTACAAAATTACACTATGCAATTTATATTCCAAAGAATTATCTAATTCGGTTTTTTTCTTCTTCAAATACTGCATTGGCTGATACAGTACATAAAGTCTAGCATCGCCAAATTAGTCTAGCTGCTGTTTGTACAAATATATAAAGGTGGATTACTGATTGGTTTTAAAGCGTTAAAGGCTCGTGTTGAATTGCACGCTGGTAGGTACTTTGTTAATAGGAAATACGTGTTTCGTTAAGAGTGTAAATTAAAGTCGTTGAATTGTCGTGTGCTCATTCTAGCGTATCGTATGGAATAAGATTAATTTTCTGGTGACTTCCTTATTTCGTTTCAAGAATCGTTCCAGCCATTTATAACTGGCTTTTTCTAATTAAATCTCGTTCTCGCCAACATTTACATTATGGCGCTAGATTTTAACTAACCGCTGTTATGATTTTTAATTAAACTTACGTCTGATGAAGTAATCGACGAAGGTGAGACATCAATTCTAATTTCGATCAGTTTTAAGTTTACCTTAGCGGTGTTTATAATGTTGACTTGTGTATATTTTTCGATATCTTGACTTATCGACCATATTCTGCGTAGGTGTGGAGCATAAGTACGTGAAATTCATCTTTTTTTACAACTCGCATACGCGATTTTCCAAGGGAATGTAGGGAAGTGAGACTTTCACCGATTTTTTTTTCCAAGATTGAGATTTTTAAGTACCAATTTTTTCGTAAAATGTGTCTAGAAAAATGAAAAATCAAATTAAATTCTATCCTGGAACCAGACCATGAACAAGATTTCAACGATGTAGGTTCCAATTCATTCCAATTTTTTGAGTACAAATTTTTTCAAGTCTTAATTCCTTCCATCACTTCAATCGTAATTTTTTTCAAAATTTTAGCCAATTTCTAATTTTTGAATTTTTTCTGCAATAAAATTATTTCAAAACTAAATTTGATTTTTTCAATTTTTTTTTTCAATTTCATGTTCTTGAAAATTCTTTCCAATTATTTACTCAAATTTTTTTTTAAAAAACAAGAAGTTGAAATTCATTTTTTTAAAAAAGAAAAATTTCAAAATTGAAGAAATTTCAAGGAAAAACGTTTCACAGAATTTTTTAAAAAAAGTGTTCAATTCAAAAATAACTAACTTTCAAAGATTTTCTTCAAAATTATGTTTTTCAAAATGTCTTCCAAACGAAATGAATAATTGAAGGAAAATAATAAAAATTCAAGAAACGTGAACCTATTCAAATTTTGAGTAGTTATTTAATTAATTCGTATTCGAATGATTTTGAAAAATGTTCAGTCTCTTTCAAGTTTCAGACTTCCTCAGATTTTCCTTTCCAAAATCGCCACTGAAAACTTATACCTTGATGTAGTAGGTAGTTCAATTCAAGAAGAAAAATTAGTACTATTACCTGAATCAGAAAATTTTCATGTTGGTGTAAATATATGTTCCTTTTAATCGTGTAAATAATTTTTTTTAGGTTTTTCCCCGCAGGCAGGATTGAAAAATATAAATCTGTTTCTCCTATTTGAACTGGCCAATACATTTTTTTACCACAAAAAAAAAATATTCACATAACACAGACAGACATATGTAGATGTACTTGTCGTTATAATTCAGAAGTCCAAAAAAAAAAAAGAGGCCTTGACAGAACGATATACCATCAGAGGCGCGACGACCGGGAGGGTGGGGGGAGAGGGAGGTAACACCCAGACCATCCCAAGGTTGCAAAAAGTTGGAAAAAATCTGAAAATATACCTATCAAGAAAATTTCACCCTTGCTTTGATCGGAATTGGATAAAATCAAAATTAGGTATAAAGGTATTCAAGGTGAAAAGGCAACACGAAATGGACAATTTTCTACACTCAAAAACCGTCTTTTTCTGATGTTTCTTAAAAAACAACGAAAAATGCTTCTATTTGCTCCCCCCCCCCCCCCCCGGAAATCCTTCTGGTTTGCAAGCTCTTTTTATTCATTGTGCAACAACCATAGAAAAATGTTCCGACGCCCCTGCTGATTTTGGTTTTGAATTGGTTTTTAATAGGTAATCTGAAACATTTTTTTTTTAGTTCTGATAATTTCTTTTTTTTCATTTTTTTTGTACTTACTTATTGATTTTGATCTTGAAATGGTTCCGAGTCATTTCTTGGAAAATGATATTAAAAAATTTAAATTTTGTAAAAAAATTCAAATTTTGTAAAAAAATTCAAATTTTGTAAAAAAATTCAAATTTTGTAAAAAATTCAAATTTTGTAAAAAAAATCAAATTTTGTAAAAAAAATTCTGACAAAACCATAGTTTATTACTAAATTTAAAATTGGAAAACTTTGACACGATGAGAAATTTCCAACAAGTTGAAAAATTTAATGAAAATTTTCGGTTTTTTGAGAAAATTAGATAAAATAGGTATAATTATATTTTTCCCTTTCATTTAGATGTAAAAATTTTTTGAACCTACCTTCGCCACTGTTTCCGATATTATTCGCAATTCAGCTAATTTTTGAAAAGAATAATTAGAAAATACTTACATATCTACCAGCTCAATCTTTTCAATTGAATTTTTCGCCATTTTCTTGAAATTAGTGTTGAATAAGATGAAATTTTTTGAAATATAACTTATCTTGAAGGATTTCAAGCGTTAAAAATATTTTTGCGGTCCGTACAGAGTGCACTACTTCCAAGAAACAGACATTTCAGCTGACCCTACTCTCGAATCTATCAGCTTGAGGGAATTTTGAATGAGATACCACTTTAATTGTCTTCGCTGTCACGATTAGAGGGTTGCTTGATTATTATCTTACATTCAACCACTAGGACAAGAGACATACCTAAATGGGATACCAGGGTGTAGAATGCGTAGGTGTAGGTAGTTGGTAGATAGGTACCTTATTTTCTACTCCCTGAATTTTAAACAAATCAGGAAATTCTATCCAATATCCCCAAATTCGAGTCATTCTCGCCAAACTTTTTTTGAAACCCCGAAACCGAATCCAGAAGATGAAAAACATTTTGAAAAGTCGATATTAAAAATCTCATAAGTATTTGAATCCTTCTATTATTCGAGACGTTATAAACACACTATCAGTATCTGTTTCTCTCTGCGAATCTTTTTCAATACTGTATATTTTGAAAATTCAATCCTTATCCCTACCAGATGGAATAAGCCACGAGAAGCGTACCACATCGAACCTACTTGTCGGTTCGATTTAAACGTGAGAGGAAAAACCTCGGGCGAAATACGAAAAAAGATATCAGTATAACAATTAAAGTTATTCTTTGAGTCGAGCCATCCAGAATGTGAAGGTAACTAAGCGTGAAATTAGCATGAAATTGTTCCTAAAATATATGCCGTATATACCGGGTATGAAATTAATAGGAAAATTTGTGTCGCGATATACTGGCTGCCGGTAGAACGCACGTCGTATAAAATTACATACTATAACGCTGCTCCAACCGAGTAATAAGGAATTCGAGATTTTCGAATTAAAATTTCATTTTTCGTTTTATTCAGTTTACGCATTTCCGTAATACGTACGTTGGGTCTCGTTTTCGAACTCGTCAAGCGATACCGACGAGAAAGCTTTTTCTTATTTTTTTTTCTTCTTCGACGACAAAAAAAAACTCTCCCGTGTTTTCTTATATTTTTCGTACGAATTAACGACTCGGGTATTTCTTTTCATTTTACCAAAAAACCGGATGAGATTTTTTTTCCAGATGTTCATCCACACGACAAATTCGTCTAGGGAAGTAAATTCTATAGGTATCCTAGCTCGACTACCTATTTGGATTTTTCTCCATCATCGATGGCGATGAATTAATGAAAATATTTTTTTATGAATGCAGGAATGGTATCCGGTTTTAGAGTACTGGGCTCAAGATAAAGCTAATTTCTGTTTACCCCCGACGATGCAATACGAATTTTACGATTTTGTAGTAATACAGAAATACGGTAAGTGGTATTTTAGCCTGAAATATATTGGGTTCAGGAAGGAAAATAGACGAGAATCTATCTCAAGAATTTCTAAGTAAAGTTTTAATGGGCTATCCGCTAGAGGTTATACTAGGTTATCAGAGAGGCTACTTAGAAGTTTAGGAATTTTGGCGACACGTTAAATGCCCTTATCTTTATCATTGTCCTTTGAAACTATTTATATGTACCATTAATTAAACAATCCCAAGTATTTAGATATATTTAAACTAACGCCGTCGCCGCTGTAACATTCTCAATAAGATAATTTAGAATTAACGTATTATTCAACGTATAATGCGTTTTGGTTTTTCTTTTATGCTAAATTATTATGCTTACGAATACTACTATAAAGCATACGCTATAACGTCATTACCAACGTCATAAAATTTATTCGAAAATGTCTTCAAAAAGCTGCTTTATATCGTTTCTCATCCCTCCCGCCCCGTTCGACCCTATCAATCATTCCCTTTCCTTTATGACGCTTTCGGCTCGCACCCTCGACCATCATTTTTATAAAAAAATAATACACACCAACAAATTTCAATTCGTTTCTACACGCGCGCCGTGGCGCAAAAATAATGAAATAACCCGAGAACGTTTTAAGACATTAAAACGCGGCTATAGATGGAGGAGAATAAAAGATATAATTCTTTTTACGTCCCGTCAAGTCAATTGTTCAACGAGAAAGTGTTATATTCGCAACTGATGAATTTTTATTTTCATCTTATCTCCTCTTTTATCTCCTTAATTTTAAACAATGAAAAAGTTTATCTGCTAACGATAGAAAGCGAGCGAAAATTCAATTAGGGTTGGGTACGGAATGTAGGAAACATAGGTAACGGAATTATTTCCTCAGTGCTGGCGTGAGATTTTTCACAGAAATATTGATGTTCGGTGAAGGGATTGGAGGAGAATGATTGGAGGAGGGCTGCAAAGGATATGGAAAAAGAGGATGAATTATTTTGGTCAAAATGAATGGATTATTATGGCGAGATGATTTTTTGAGCTCGAGGCGAAAATATTTTGGATGGTGTTTTTAAAACAGATCAAAAAATTGTGCAATTAGAAATCAGATGGATCATTTTGTCATTTAAAAAAAAAAAATGAATTATAAAGGCAATAAATAAGAGAAGACGATGTGAAAATTTTACCTCCTGAATTGAGTGAAGTTAATTAGAAAAAGGCAAAAAAAATGAAAAATATTTAGAAAAAATGACTGGGAGAGGGAGAATGGTAATTTAGAAATGCAGCCGATGATTTTTGTGGGTGAAAATATTCATCGTACAATAATTCTGATTTTGTTTACAATCAAAGGAACATAAAAAGTGTGATAATTTTTTTAAAATCCCTTTAAAATAATTGGATTTCCAAGAATAGTTCTAGATTTTAAAAGGCTGGGTGGGAAGAGTTTTGGATGAAATCAGAAAAAGCAGAACTACATAAGTGTCTACTTTCTGTGGCAACTTTCAATTTTACCAAATGTTTTAAGAGTAGATAAAGGTTCCTCTTCTGAGAAAATCACATTTTCATGGTTTTTTTGAATTTTCTCTAAGAAATAGGGGGAAAAACTCAAATGGGTTCAGCAGATATGAATACTCTCCGATTCTGCGTATTAGACTCTCATCTTGATAAGTTGATTAGAGATCCTCTTTGATAAAAGCTTTCATGCTGATGGTTAAGACTATTGAATTTTTCTCAGATAAGGTAATATTTTTTCGATCTTTGGACAAATAGATAAGTAAATAAATACCTAACGTATGCATGATTTTTTTTTTCAAAGCAACTACCATAGGCACCCTTCAAAAATGAGGCTATTTTGTTAAGTGAACCTGCAGTTACATTTTTGGACTAAAATTTCTGTAGATATACATTATAAATATTTATTGATAGGTAGTATTTTTCTTCTTTTTTTTGACATGGATGTGTCTTTAGGGCTGGAGGGTAAAATTTGAGAAGTGTAACGTAACATGAACGTAACGCTGGAGGTTTAACGTAACGTAACGTAACGTAACGTAACGTTTTTGGATTAAGGCAGAGTGACGTTATGTTGGACTGTCGAAAAGTCGGTTAAAAAGTCTGTTGATAAAGCGGTTGAAAAATTATTATGTTAGACTGTTGGAAAGTTGGTTGAATAGTTGGTCAAAAAGTCGATTGAGAAGTCTGTCAAAAAGTCGGTTGAAAAGTTGGGTGGAAAAGTCGATCAAAAAGTTGATCAACGAAGTGGTCAAAAAGTCATCAAGTTGGACCGTTGAAAAGTTGATTGAAAAGTCAATGAATCAAAAATTCGAGAAACTCAAAAAGTTGATAGATAAAAAAAAGTCAATAAATCGAAGAAGTCAATAGGTAAATCAATAAATCAAAGAAATTGAAAAAGTCCATAAATCGAAAAAGTCTATAAATCGAAAAAGTCGATAAATTGAAACTGTCGATAAATCGAAAATGTTGATAAATCGAAAAAGTGGATAAATCAAAATATCGAAGAAGTCGATAAATCAAGAAGTCGATAAATCAAGAAGTCGATAAATCAAAAAATCGAAAAATTTGATAATTCGAAAATGTAGAATTGAAAAAGTCGATTTATCAATAAGTGGATGAATCAAAAAAATCGATAAATCAAATCAAAAAAGTCGATAAATTAAATCGAAAATGCCGATGAATCGAAAAAGTGGGCGAATCAAGAAAGTCGATAAATCAAATCGAAAAAGTCGATAAATCGAAAAAGTCGATAAATCGAAAATGTCGATGAATTGAAAAAGTCGATAAATCAATAAGTGGATGAATCAAAAAAATCGATAAATAAAATCGAAAAAGTCGATAAATTAAATCGAAAATGCCGATGAATCGAAAGAGTGGGCGAATCAAGAAAGTCGATAAATCAAATCGAAAAAGTCAATAAATCGAAAATGTCGATAAATAAAAAAATTTTATAAATCGAAAAAGTCGATAATTCAATAATGTCGAAAAATCGAAAATGTCGATAAATCAATAAGTGGGTGAATCAAAAAAATCGATAAATCAAATCGAAAAAGTTGATAAATTTAATCGAAAATGCCGATGAATCGAAAAAGTGGGCGAATCACAAAAGTCGATAAATCAAAAAATTCGATAAATCGAAAAATTCATTCTTTGATTTCAAAAATTACAAAAACTTCAAATTCTTTTGAATTTTTCCTGGTAGGTAACTCAAAATTTTTTAGTCGAAAAGTTTTAGAAAAATATACAACTTAAGAAAAAATTTAGAATTGAAAAAAAATGACTAACTATAATAGGTAATTGAAAAAATTTTTTAAGAAAAAATGATACGATTTGAGAGTAATTTTTATTAGAATTGAAGTTGAAGATACCTAAGAATGCAATTTTGAAATATGAAGTTACATGTAATTATACAGGTGCTCTGAAAAAAATTTCGAAAAATAAATTTAAGCTGAGAAAAAATTGTAAGAGTTTAAAATTATCTTGAGAAGAAATACCATAAACGAAAAAAATTTCATTGCCCTTATGCACTCCATTAAGTACCCATTTTCAAAATTTGTCCAATCATCGTTTCCTCTCCCATTAATTTCGGCTGCAAAAAATTATTCAATTCTGCGAAATATTCACTTCAAATGATTGATATATAAACGAATTTAAATGTAAGGAATAAGGGTTTCCGCTAGCAATGCATTTCCCATTAGTTTACATTACACACTCGATATCTTATATCTTTCTACATTATAAATCTATGAACATCGAATACTTATTCAAGTATTCCAGACCTATACCCATATAATTTCGAATGAATCGGCGAAAACTAAACAAAAACAATTGCACTTTGTTTTATAACTACGACACATTGTAAACTAAATAACACTCAGGTACTTCGGTTGGAATTTCGACGTTGCATTTCAATAAATATTCAAGATTCGGATTCATCGGAGAGTATACGTAACGACACATTATTCAATTTTAACATCAACCAGTGCAATTCCCGAAGGATAATTTCCTTAAATTAATATTCGCAATAGCGCTTAGTGTACTGTTTCGTAGTTGTGTAACATATTATTTTAATTATTTAGTAACGTTTAAACGAGAATAAATATGCATTAATTAGAAGTCATTATTTTACTCGACGTACGTTAGGTAGAGGTATGTGGTTTACAAATAGAAATTTAAATTTACTTTAAATCCTCTTGATACACTCCGTCGTAAAGTTTAATAACGGACTCGAATCCCGAATGCGGCTAACCCAATTGCAATAGTGATCTATACTAGTTACCTATCAATTTTATGCATGTATCAATATTATACTTACCTACATTTTTTGATACACTAAAATACTGGATGGTTTTTGCTTGAAGCAAGATCTTCCATATTTTATACTTGATAAATGTTCAATACATTTTGTATCGCTAAAGAAGCTTTTTTTTTTGCATTTTCACCACATTTAAAAATTTTCAACTTGAATACATACATGGAAAATTTATGGTTGCGATCAGAAAGAGAATTACATGAAATAGAGAATTTTTTCAATTTTTTTCCAAGTTTTGAAAATTTTCTCATTCTGATTACCTAATAACATTGTTCGTTCTGAACTGTAATCGACGTTGAAAATTATCAAAGTGTGAATATTTTTTCAAAGACGTCGAATCGCAAAATCGATTGTTTTTCAATTTCTCTGTTTTTTGGACAAAAATTAGACAAAAAATTTAAAAAAGTAGGAAGCAATGCCGAAGTTTAAAACAGAATTTAGAAAAAGTAGACTTTGACATAAAAATACATACATATTTTTGGGAAATGTACATATTTTTAATATTTTTTCGATACTCTTCAAAATCTCTGAAAATGTGAAATTCCTCAACAAATTTTGTTACAATTTTTCACCAATCTCAAAATTCCTCATGTTTGTGGCATTTTCCTTAAATTTACAAAATTATTTGAGGAATTTTACGCAGTTATTTTTTTCGGTTCAAGCTTCATTTTTCTATAAATTTTTTTCATCATTTTCGCATTGGTTCTACTTTTTCAAATTATCTCTATTCCCAATCCCATAGTTGGCAGTGCTGGTGCTGAGACAGAGAAAAAATGGTTCATTTTTTCCCTCCGATGACTATAATCGAAAAATCAGGGTCGATTATTTCTTTTATCGATCAATCAAATTTCGCTCAACACCACTCTTCATCTTAGTTGGAAAGAAATTCCAGATGTTTGAATTCAGAAAAAGAGGCCAGAAAACATTAAAAATAAATTTTTTACATTGAAAAAAAAAATTGTAAACAGCAGCTTGCCCCTTTAACTCAAAAGATAGGCAAACTTGCTCTCATAGACCCAGAATGTGTTGCATAATCATTGCTCGGAAGGCCTTACTTCCAAGGAATAACACCCTTAGGTTTGAAAAATTTATATTTTTTTAAAGAAATGCTAAAGATATTCAAAAAGTTGGTAAAGTAACCCACCGAAATGATCATCAATTGTCATTACATTACGCAATCCGAACAACAACTCGACGATGATAAAGATACCTCTGTGTAACTTACTTACCTAATGTAAAATTCAAAACTATAGCTAGCGAAATACGATATGTATGTTCAATTACACAGTGGACAATTTATTTATACTCAGCGGACACAAAAATTATAACACAACCTTAATTATTTGTATGTAAACCCTCGGCATAAATTTTTCAACTGACAAACTTTTGGTAATTAACAGTAGGCAGGTATACGAATAATCGCAACTTTTAAATAATTTAAGATAGATAAACTTTAAACATAAAATGTTCCGATGTAAACGAGTCGGCGGTTGCTATGTTCGCGTAATAATAGGTAAGCAGCCTAATTTCGACATTACATAAATTTGCAAACTTTAGCTCATATTTTATTAAGCCAAGTACCTATGTCCGAATTACATTACTACACCGTGTTCACCGGGAATTTTTTATTTTATTAGGTAAACTGGAACACGAGCGTAAAGGTAAAGACGATTGTCAAATTGTCGTCGTTTCTGGACCAGCTATAGATAAAAATACAAGTTTTACAGAAATGAAACAGAAAATAATTGAGTATGTGAACGAAAATCGATTGCATCAATTTGAACGGTTTGTTTTCATTGGATATTCATTTTTCTTTAGTTGGTTGGATTTTTAAACAAAAATTATCTAACGATTTATTTAGTTATAGGTAATACATTTTCCCAAATGTGGATATTTGCAAAAAAGATACTTTCACGGTGAAAATTTTTCTTGCTCGGTCATTTTGTAGTTTAAATACAACTGAAGAGGAACAATCAATCCATTCTAGCCTCATCTTTCTTCAGGGAGAGTCGTGGGAAGATTTATGAGATGAAAATTAATTTTAAAATTCATTCCAAGTCTTGAAAATTTGGAAAAATCACGGGATGATGTTTGAGATGGAAATTAATTAAAATCATTATCGCAGCCTCTATAAAGCTCGGAAAAATCACAAAATTAATTTCAATTAGGTATGATTTTAGTCTTAGAAGAGGGCCACTGAAATGGACCTCCTGAAAAGGTTGGTAAAAATCGTCGAATGATTTTTTAGGATAAAAATTCATCTCAGTGAACATTCTAGCATCACAAGCTTGAAAAAATCTTTGGATAATTATTGGCATGAAAATTCATTCCAAAATGTCTTCCAATCTCAAAAGCTCATAAAAACCGTAGGATGATTTTTAGGATGAAGTTTGATTCCAGTAATCATCCTCACACAGAAATTTCGAAAAAGTCGTAGAATATTATTGGTATGAAAATTCATCCCAAAATTCCTCCAAGTCTCAAAAGCTTAGAAAAATAGTGGAATGATTTTTAGGATGGAGTTTTATTCCAATACTTGATCATTCCAGCCTTAAAAGCTCAAAAAAATTCGTACGATTATTCCTGTTCGAGATGAAAATTCATTCCAGAATTCTTTCTAATCTCAAAAGCTCAGAAAAATCGTGGGATGATTTTCGGAGTGAAGTTTCATTCCGGTAATCATCCTCACACAGAAATCTCGAAAAAATCGTAGAATAAAATTATTAGGATAAAAATTTATCCCAGAATTCCTCGAAGTCTAAAAAGCTCAGAAAAAACGTGGAATGATTTTTAGGATGGAGTTTCATTCCAATACTTCGTCATTCCAGCCTTAAAAACTCAAAAAAAATCGTACATACGATTATTCCTGTTTGGGATGAAAAATCATTTCAATAAACATTCCAGCATTAAAGGAAGTGGTGGCTGAGCACATGAGTAATTCTAAATAATACGAAAATTGCATTTTTTTTTTTTTTTTTTTGTGAAAGAAATACATACCATTACGATTTGAGTCAGAAAAATCTGAGGAAATACAATTTTAAAAATTTTTTCTCAACTTTTCACCCTCCTCTCTCCTTAGTAATGAAATTCCGATCATACGTCTTACATTAGCATCTTTTGTAGATAACGCCCCTCTTTACCTTATGATCCCTTCTCACAATCTGGGAGAAAAAATTTGAGCCATCCACCTTCAATTTGAACAAAATGGAAATTTTCAGAAAAAGCTGGTTAAAAGCCTCATCAATGAAAAAAATTTTAGTTGACTAAATTTTTGACTAAGTTTCAAAAATTTAAAAAAAAAAAGAATTCGAGGGTTCACTTGGAAAAAAAAATTGTTGATCTTGGCAATTATTGCTGTGATAATTTTAATTTTGAAAATATATTTTTGTTGAGAAATATCAATGAAAATCAAATTCATCTGTGAGAAAGATGTGAATTTCTGAGGTCGAAATCGATAAAAAAAAAAGTATGAAATGGAACTTACAAAATTTTTGGGAAACAGCCCTTTTCTCCCTCCACGTTTGACGTTTGTCCTTACATGATCAATTATCCAAAAAATCACCCTTTACATGGTTTTATTTTACACTTTATTATCACACTGTGAAAATCTGGAAAAAATGTTCACTCAGTGGTTTCAAAAACTACGACAGTCAAAACTTTCAACTTTGAGGTCCTTAATAGCGGTATAGTCTATGATTTTGAAAATTGGCCTCATGGCTTGGAAAATCGTCTGTAATCAGAGTAAAAGCTGGAGAAAAATTTGTAAATGGATTTATCGTTAATTCGTCTCACCAAAACGAATCCAAAGATACATAGGATTCACTTTTGACTTTCGGTCCACAATTCTTCGACTTAGGAAAAAAACTATGTACCTCTTTTAAAAAGCAACCCATAACTCTTATAAGCGCACCCAGAAATTAATTAAGGGAGGGGCTGAGAATTTGAAAAAAAATAGGGAGGGGGTCAAATTTCAAATTAAGTCATTTTTTACTGATCTTTCAGTCAAAAATAATCAATTTTTTCATTTTTTTTCTGACAAACAGAGAATTTATTGAGAAATTAGTGATTCATCAGTCAAAAATTATCGAGTTTTAAAATAAAATGGCTGAAATACTGCCCGAGCGAGGGCGAAATTTTTTGAAAAAAATATACTTTGAAGAGCAAAAAAATGCACTTTTTTACATTTTTGCAGCAAAAAAATATTTTTTCCGAGCTTAAGGAGGAGGGGGGCTTGAGCTCCTTGAGCTCCCCTTGGGTGCGCCTATGAAACAACCAATCTCGACCAGTTTCGCCTTATTGGTCTCTATCCTAAAATTTTCCCCTTTTGGTTCTCCTTTCCTTACTTCCAGACACAATTTTCATTTAAATCCCCCCATCAATTTCCGAATTAATGCGGAAAAACATTATACTCCAGCTATCAGAATGAGCTAAAAATTTCTATAATTTCAAAATTCAAACCAAGCCTGGAAACCTTCAGGTCTGGAAAAACGCTGAAAAAAAAAATGACATCGGCCCTAAATCTTAATAGGTAAAACACGTGCATCCATAACTCACCAGTCGAGAATTATGCACGTGACTTTCAGCGAAAACGTATTCGTTTTTAATTAAAAATTTAGCAATCTATTACCATCTCTGCAACTCGTAAAAATACTATTTCATCTGCAAAGCCACACAGCCTTCTTATTATTTCTCGATTAAATACTACAGCCAGATATAAAGCTAGGTACCTAGACGTATTCAAATCGATGTAATACGACGTATGACCCTAATTAGATTCTTTTTGAAATTGCATCCTGTAAGTAATTACGTTAAACGTCCCTGAATTATCGCTATTCGAACTTTCACATAAATTATTACAAATGGAAATTTTTTAAAACGACGAATCAGGGTTTTTTTCAGCTGAAAGTATATGGAAAATATATTTTCAGTCGTTTTCCGCTTCGTTTATTTTTGTTTCAATATTATCGTTTCGTTTTAGTTTTACATTTCGTATCGCTTTTGGTTTGATGAAGAATTTTTTTCATGGTTGTATGAGAATAAGTAGACTGAAAGCAACAATTTTCGATTGACCTCATTATAATTTATTTATTTGCTAATTATGGTAGTCGATTCGAATCTATTATTTCGCTGATTTTGGAATAATTGAACAGAATTTATACGACGGTTATTCGCCAATATACTTTTTTTTGAAAATTAATTCATCATCAATCACAAGGTATAATTTTGATTTTTGTAATCACGTGTTTTTGAAATTCTTTCCAGAATGTAAGACGCATACGAGCTAAAAACAATTTAAAGAAAGAAAATAATAAATTTCTTGGTAAAACTTCGCAGAAGGGGAGAGGGGAAAGTTGTTGAATTGTGATTTAGAGAGCTTTACCGAGCGAAAGAATTTCAAGGACGAAACTTTAGAATATTTCCGGGGTATAAGAAAAAAAAGAAAAAGTCAAGCAAAAATAAACGTCTGGACTATTTACAAATAAAACTTCTGTGCACCGAGAGTGCTGCTTTGGTTTGAAACGTAGACGAATAACTTTATCAGACGTAGAACGCAGTCTGAAGTTTTAACCATCGTTACATTTTCAAGGTGGCGAGAGCCGTTAGCGCGACTACAAACTTTACTCAGACTAGCTGCTCGCAGTTATTTCGTAAAAAGAAGACAAAAGACCGAGATTAATCGATAATGTAAATAATTTTTCGCACTTGATTTTCAGGAAATGTTTTCGTCTAAATTTGCATTCGTAAAATTTCTCTCGCATATTTACCGATGGTAAAAAGCTTTTAACCACCTCGTATTCCATTACAACTTGCATACATATTTTCTCTGTTCTGCAAATCGAATAATGGTGTATCGTGTACCCCTACCTACGTATCGAAACACAAATCAATGTTTTTTCCATTCCGTGTAGTTTTTTTTTTTATTAATGTGGAAAAATAATTCAACTTTATGATGTCTATACAACGCATAGTTATAATTATTACCGACTTCGTGGAATTTCATTTAATTAAATTGGTTTATTCAATTCGAACAATGTTAAATAGAATTTGAAACTTGCACCTAACCTTTCGCTTCATAAACTATTGGAGAAAAGAGAAAAAAAAAATGTATTGCGGAAGTTTTCATTTTTTGATATTAACTTCCCTTTATATTTCAATTTCCTTGCACAAGTGTTTTGGAGGTTTTCTTCTTCGTTCAATAAGAAATTCCATTTCGGTATTTTTATATCAACTGTGGTGCTTTTTAATGCGAAAAAAAATAAGACGTATGTATTCCACAGGTCACTACCCCTATAATTCGTATCACTCCATCAGTTAGTCAATGCGTTGACGTTACGCTTGACTGAGAACAATAGATTTTCCCTGTTCACCAAGCATAAGGTGGGCCATTTATAGCGTTGTCGTAACTTCGCAGCCGTAACGAGTGGCTCCAGTGTTTTTCACTTTGCGACATCATACTCCTGCCGCCAGAAACTTTTAATCCGCGACGCTTTTAAAAGTGCTAAGAGGCAGGAGAGAAATGGGGAAAATTCATTTGTAAGACTGTGTCAAGGAAGTGCAGTTTCGACAAATCTGGGTATAGAAATGGTAAGAGGGGAAGGGGGAGGAAGGAAGGATGTAGGTGAATTTCAAACTTTTTCAACATAATCGAAATGAAGATAAAATAATACACGGAAAATTGAAAAAGCTCTCATAAAATAGGTTCGATAGCTATGAAATTTCCAAGATTTTGAAATAGGGATTAAAACACAATACCAGTGTTTTTCGACCAGCAGAGTCGATATCCTGATGAGGAAATGACTCAAAGTCTTTCCACCAATTTGAACAAGAGAATTATTTTTTGAAAGAAACATATTTCAAAAAACAATTACCTAAGTAATCAATCGTTGAACTGTTTAACTTGGTTCTTCAATTTTGACGAATTTAAAAAAAATTTTAACTCTTCTTTTTTGAATGAAAAAAATCCCCTACTTTATAATACACACCACCTTAGATTTTCTTAGAGCCTCTGGGAGGTTTTGACCAACTTTCAATTTGACTAAAACTGCTCAAAAAACACACACACTTGAGATACCCACCCAAAATTCACCGCAAGCAGGCAAGAATCCGGTTTCTCATGTTTTCTGCAAAAGTTAAAGTACTCTGGAGAGAATCAAGATTTCGGTATTAGAGATATTAGAATGAGATGGAGTGGAAAAATTCGGTTCCGAGACGTGAAAATTTGGCGGGAAATTTTTGAAGCCGGAATGAATTTTTTCTCAAAAATCATCCCACGATTTCTACAACCTTTTGCGGATGGAGTCTTTGGGGATGAGGATACTACCTATTGGGATGAATTTTTATCCCTTGATTTTTCTGTATATTCAAGGCTGAGAAAACTTATTGGGATGAATTTTCATCCCTATAAACATTCCCAGACTTTCTGAAACCATCTCACGATTTTTCTGAGCTTTTCAGACAACGGTGAATTTTAATTTTAAAAATCATGTCTCGATTTTTCCAAATTTTTAATGCTGGGATGCAATTTTAATTCGAAAATCATCCCTCGGGGTTTCAGCCCTTTGAGGAAGGGGTGATCAATTGATCATAGGGATAAATTTTCATCTTAAAAATATTCTACGATTTTTCCGAGCTTTTGATTTTGGGATATTTATTAGAATGAAATTTCACAACGAAAATCACACCACGAATTTCTGAGCTTATGAGACTGGAATGCTATACGATGACTGGAAAAAATTCCAATGATTCTCCGAGCTTTTGAGGTAGAGATGATTGCTAGAAATAATTTCTTTCTTAAAAATCATTCCGTGATTATTTCAAGATTTTGAGGTTGAGATGAATAATTTTGGGATGAATTTTCATGTCAAAAATTAACTTGATGTTTTTCTGACCTTTCGATCCAGGGTTGTGTGATGGAATTTTTCAGCTCAAAAATTATCTCTTCATCTTCCAAACTTATGAGGCTGAGATCACAAATTTTTATTCCAAAAATCATCCCACAATTTTCCGAAAATTTGAAACTAGGAAGAATTTTGAGGTTAATTCGTCCCACTCTTTTTCTAAACTTTTCGGATTAGGATGAACGTTGGGATTAATTTTTATTCGTGAATTTTTTCTAATTTTTCAGACTCAAGATGATGAGTCTTGAGTTTCTTTCAACTCAAAATTTTTTTTCTTGAATGTAAGTACCAATAATCGTTCCATGATTTTTTTTTGAGATTCTAAGTCTGGAATGATTATTGGAATGATACTTCATCTCAAAAATAACATTAACTTCAACATTTTTCTAATCTTTTGAAATTAGAAGGGAATTTCGGAGGAATTTTCATCCCAATCGTCACTTCACGAGTTTCTTCTACTTTTGAGGCTGGGATGAATGTCGGGATAAATTTTCATCCCAACAATCATCCCTCGATGTTTCTGAGATTTTGGGACAAGAATGATTATTGGAATGAAATTTCATCCCTAAAATCATCTTACAATATTTCCGAGTATGGGATATAAGAGATTTTGGGATGCATTTTCATCATCTCACGATTTCGCATCTAGCTCGTAATGCTATGGGATGTTAATTTGAAACGAAATTTCATTCCCAAAATCTCTCCTTAATTTTTTCCGGGCTTTTGAGTCTGGGATGATTATCGGGACGACCTTTCATTTTAAAACCATCCGATAATTTTACCATTTCAATTTTGAAGTGGAAAGCTCCCCTGCCATAAATTTTCCTCAATATATTGTAAAGGAGAGGAACACCAACGATCCGGTTTTTGGCACATACCCACGTATAAACACTAATCAAGCACAAAGAAATGACATACCCGATGAAAATTTTTCAGATCTGATCATATCTCAAAAATGTCCCAATCTAATTTTATCAAATTACATCAAATCATATCTCATTGTATCAATTCACATCTGAAAAAATTTTGAAGGTTCAGATTCCGTTTGATATGATGTGATCAAATGAGATTTAATTTGATCAAATCATATCTAAAAAAAAAAAATCAGATGTAATTAGATATAATTTGATTAGGAAATTTTCGAGATCAAATTTTATCTGTTTTGATAAAATTTGATCTGAATCAGATATGATTTGATACGATTTGATCTAAAATTTTTCTCCAAATTTGGGGTGATGGGGATCGATGGGGCCAATGGACAAGTTGCATGATTTTTTTTGAAAAAAAAAAAAAAAAAACTATGAAAAATCTATAATAAGGTTATGCAGAGATTAAAATTTGAACATAAAAAAAATTGGTCTATTAGAACTCCCGCAATGATTTTTTGAAAATTACGTTTTCGAATAGCTTTCGAAATCAGGGGCGTGGTCAAATGTGGAGTCAAGCCATGAAATTTTCTGCGGAAAATATTCGGCTTTTGGATGTAAATGAAAATGTTCGGAAATTGTCGTTGACGTCGTATATTTCCCGCAGAAAAATTCATGGTTTGACGTTACATTTGACCACGCTCCCCGTTTTTGCTATGAGAAAACGTAATTTTCAAAAAATCATTGCGAGAGTTCTAATGGACCAATTTTCCTTTTTGTTTTTTTAATGTTCATATGCGTATTTGAATGTCTATTGTCGATTTTTCATAATTTTTTCCAAAAGAAATTCATGCAGTCTGTCTATTCAGAAAAGGAGCGAGAAAAGTTGAAAATACTTTTTTTAAAATTAAATAATCCGGGTAAGTAAGCAGAGAAAAAATATTCCCCAATAGAAGAATTATTGCATTTCTACTGGAAAAAAATTAACACTACATATGTTTTTTATCAACTTTTATCAATTTTCAAAAATCGCACCTAAATTTTTTCGCAAGAAAACATATTAAGTATTAGAAAAGAATGGCCATGTTATCGTTTTGTGTTCTTTTTTTTTCAACAGTGCCCTGTACTGGAATTATCATGCGAAAATTTTGACTATGAATTTTTGAAGCCTTTAAAAAACAGTCAATAATTAGAAAAAAATATGAACTTTTGTAATTTTACGCTGACTCGACATTTCGAGTTTTTCGTTAACAAATCCTTTCACCCAGATCCAATTACCATCCAGATTATCGACGAACCCAAATTAAAAAAATTCCACAACCCATGGAATTTCATCCCTCCTTCCATAAAATTCCCCCAACAGTCGTCTCGCTCTACCCCCAAAAAATTCCAACCACCCATTCCGGGAAAAAGAAAAATCACAGGCCTGCAATCCAACCACCACAAGGGTACCCACAATACCATCATACCATGTCACGACCACCTTACCCATGACTCTTATCGACAGACATAATTGAATGGTAAATGGTCGACAAAAGGTAGGGCGTTTGGCCTATGCGTGTTGATCACAATTATACCACCGCATCTATTCCCATTTTAAATGGCAAAAAATCAACCGTTAATGCGCTCGGTAAATAATGTAAGGCGAATATTCGAGGGGGAAAGAAATTAAATTACACGTTTAAAAGTTGGTGGACTATAGGGCGCGATGCGAATTTCCAAGAGTATCCACCATGAAGCCGCTTTAATTAATGTTATATTTAAAAACATCGCTCGGCGCATTTTTATATTTTCCTATTACCATCCATTAAGTTTATTCTCATCTAATCGAGTTTTTGCGTTTTGTGCTCTCTCTTTTTTTTTCGCAAAGGTATTTTTTTTACGACGGAACACAATTAATGTGAAAATACGACAGCTCGTGTAATTTTTCACCTACCTTGAACGTTTTTCAATGGAGAATGTAAATCGTTATATGATTATGGATTTAGTCAAGATATGACGCTAATGCAATTATAAATCATCGATGAATATCTGAAAAAAATTACTCGAGTTGCCTACCTACGCTGGTCACTGAAAATTTTCATGTTTAGGTACCTACCTTTATGACGTATCATTTTACCTAATTTTTTTGTTCAATTATCTAATTGCCTCCTCTTTTTTTATTCGTGGTTATGATCGATATAGACCTGCGTTGAGATTCTCTCGATTTTTTTTTCCTCCTTTGTTCATTCAACGGAGGCAACCTATTCAAGAATGTGATTAAAATAAAGTCTTTGAATAATGAAATTATATCGCGAAATAAAATTTTCTTTCGCCGTAGGGTATTTAACTTTTTGCAGCAAAGAAACCTTTTTTTTACTCAGTTATAAATGAGCAGTAAATATGAATAGAAACTTGCTGAAAATCTATAAGGTATAAAAAAAGAGCGAAAATGAGGGAAATAGGGGTATGGCGGGGTAACTAAACAGTAGGTATACTCTCTACTTATCTTTAACGAATCTGATTATTTGTATATTTTCATAAAGGAAGCTAAATCAACAAATGTTTTAAATAGAGAGAATCTTACGTTAAATGTGGTGCTTTTGTTGACTTAATTAAACTTCTCGGCTTCATTCTTCAGTTTCTGCTGCAGGATGTTATGCTGCAATTAAATATTTTACCGTGAAAGTGTTTATCGCGAGTAGAAATACCAATATAGTTTATACCTATGTATTGTACGTATATATTTGTAATTTGTAAAAGACGAGGTGGTGGAGCAGCGGAAAGCTACAAAGAAGAAAATTAGTGGAAAATTCGCGAGGCGAAGGCGTTTTGCGAATTTGGCGTTGGAAAACGCGCCGACGAACCCGAAGTACAACAAAATAGGTATATTTTAACGTGAACTCGTTTGAATTACAGGTTGGCCGGAAACCAATGGGGTCTTAATCGTAAACAGGTATCTCAAGTCGGATGCGGTTATAGTATAAGATTAAATAAAACCCATTACATCGATCATCTTGTATGTCTGTGTTGTGCGTTCGAATTTACACGCAGAGGATTACATTACGCGGTAACAAGAGGCCCGCCTTGTACCGAGCGCAATTATTACCAAACCGAATATCCTTGGCGGTGCGGCAAACATTTGTGCGTTGGTAAGCATTAGACACGTGTAAAAGATACACCTAGATACGTACCACATCCCTCGGTGGTTTTTTCGCATTTCATTTCGGCCAAATCGAATTCCACTTTCTCGTCCAATCTGTTGGAGGAAGAGAATTCTTATAAGAGCGAATCGATCGGAGGAAATTTTTGAATTAAAAAATAATTGATAAGTCTCGAACTGGAAAATAACGAAATAGGAGATATAATTGGGTCAACTTTACGGTACCTTGTTCTATTGTCGAGTACTTAATTAACGCTGGTACTCGTATTTCTCTGCCGCCAGTATACCGATGTTATTTTATCCCCATGGAATATTAGTTGGCAAATAGAGATTCTAAGAAATACTACTTGAATATCAGCGAAAAATCTGCTCGTTTTATTTCCATCGCAAACAGACTAATTTGATTTCACTGGGAATTTTTTTCTCCTTTATAATGACGATAAAAGCGCAACGATTGCATAACTTTTTAAACAAGGAAAAATGTATACATCTTGAAGTATCTGCGTGGAACTAAGATTTAGCCTGATAAAATAGGTACTCGAAACGTAATTAATATTTGGTCGTGGGTATGCTTAGAGGGTTGAATAAAACAGAGGCGGAAGAAACGATTGGGGCTCCTTCGGCCCCTCTCATTCCCCCAAAAATAGAACATTCGCTGTTGTATGGATCGCTTATTTTGGGCTTATAAGTTTGAAGTTTCCCCCTTTTTTTTCGTAAAACATGAAAAAAAATCATTTTTGACATTTTCTGTGATACACATGATAGGAAGTTAAACAAAAAATTAGGAATTCAAAAATTCAAACCAAATCGAAATTGATTCAATGCATGAATTGGAAAAAGTTTTTATCTTTTAAACTAGCTGCTATGAAAAATATCTAAAACTAAATCCTTCCAAAGTCAGATGTACCTACGTATTAAAAAATTAAAAAATTAAACACCTACAAAATCACTCAATTTTTGGGGTGTGGCGAAAAACTGAAATAAATGGGTATGTAATTTGGAATAAGAAGAATTGGATTTTTGGACTGATTAGGCAATGTCAAAATGAAATTTTCAGTCAATAGAATCCAGTCCAAATGAGAAACTTTGTGAAAAAATGGGTTTTCCAGAAAATTCGTTATGTACCTAATAAGAAATGGCTGAGAAAAAAGATATTCGAAACAATTTGAAAATTACTTGAAAAATCTACATAGAAAGTTAACCTGAAAATTCGCCAAAAAAGGAAGTTTTTTTTTTTCTAAAAAAAAAAAGAAGCAGAAAAAGATTGGAAAAATTAAAAATTCTAAAGAGTAGGTAAAAATACTAATTTTTCTGAAAAAATTAAAAACAGATTACAAATGGATTGCTTTAGAAAAATTGTAAAAAAACAGGCAGCTTCTTGAGACAAGAACATTGATAATTTTTTTTTTCAAAAAATGGAAAACTGGCTGCAATGTGAGTATCTGAATACTCTCCTTTGTATTTCATACCATTAGGGGAAGCATTTTTTGAAATAGGTAGGTACAGGTACCTCCTCAAAGTATGTCCACCATTCTTTAATTCCAAGCTTTCGAATGCGCAGCTGTTAGGATGCTTGTGCAATTAAAAGGTGTGTTTCAACACCGAGGTGTGTTTGGTTGCATGTTTTGCAGGCAGAATTGAAAACTGTTTCTCATTATTTTGTCAAATCTTTTTTTATTAGGTTGCCAATCGAGTTGCCGGTAAGTTTTATTTTTGAATACTTGTTTCTTTCAAATTTTTCAATTTTTAATTTCAATTTTCTCTTACTTTCTTACATTTTCAGCTTTTTCCAATTTTTCCCATATTAAAATTATCCTCAAATTTTTCTTATTTCAAATTTTTCTGGCCTATTGAATTTTTCAGAATAAATTTTTTCTTTATTAAAGCCATTTTAAACATCAAAATTGATCCTGATTTTTTTTATTACCTTCAAGTTTATTCAATGACTTGAAAAATGAGTGAAATATTTTTGGTTTCCAAAATGAATTTAAATTGGAACAGTACTGCCAACTGAGGTTTCCTAAAAATTGAGTGAATCAAACTGCAATATTGGCAGCAGTCATGAAATTATTTGAAAAGTTCAGGGCTGCAAGTACGAAAAAGAACGAAGAAAAAAGAACTAAAAATTTTACATTTCTTGAAATTTCGTAAAATACTTGGGCTACTTGAATTTTTTCGGGATAAAAATTCTGAAATTTGCAACTTGAAAAAAATTTTAAATTGAAAAATTGGACTGGCACTGCAAGAATATGAATAACAAAGTACAAAGAATCAACCAAAAATAATAAAAAAATAAAAATTCAATGAAGGAGAGCGAAAACAAGAACGAATTTTGAAGAACAGGAGTAATGGGAACAAAAAAAGAACAAACCCCCAAAAAACCAGAATTTTGGAGAACGAGAACTAAAATTTTATTGTTCTTTCAGCCGTGGAAAAATTTCATTAAAAATCAGCCCCACCCACAGAGGGTAGCGGAGGTACCTACCGCTCACCACCTCATAAATTTTTCAAATTCCATATTTTTAAGCTTAATTTTTGAGATTGTAGAAAACAAAAATCAACGAAAATAGTAAAATTGGAAAATTTTTGATTGAGAAAGTCTGTCAGGCATGAATATTGCCGGGATGAAAAAAAATTCACACTCGTAATAGGTCTCAAAGAGCTTGTGTAATATGAAAATCGAAAATTTTTTCATTGTGGGACATGATTTTCAACTTTGGGAATTTAGTTTAGAAGATGCATGCCATTTTTCCTGCCTCAAACCTAAGTTTGAGGCAGGTTTTCAGCACTGTCCAAAAAAGGCAAACAAAATTTTTTAGCGGACTTCCCGCTCTAGTTTCGAAAATAACCACACCTGCAGCTTCCTATGTATTTCTTTGGGGTGAATGTTTCAATTTTTTCTTTGAAAGAGGCCTTCCACTCAAAGTTCCCAAACTACCTCATCGATTTTTGTCAAAATTCAGGATACATTTTTATCGATTTATCCTATTGAATGAGCCAACGAATGGTCATTATAATAGGTAATTCGAATCAAATTTTCTTCAATTTTTCTAAGAAATATTAAATTGTTTTTTTCGATAGCTTTTCTTCTCATAGTTAGGGCTTTTCAGAAGTTTGGATCTTGCCATTGTTTCATGCAAAATTATCAAGAAATTTGTAAATTTTTTCCTTGCAGGTAGTTCAAAAAATAAGATTTTCAATATTTCTCTCTAAAACTCTGGAATACCAAAATCATTCTCGGAGAGTATAAGCACCATACTTGGAATTTGTTCAAAATTAATTTTAAAAAAATATATATAATAACATAGGTACTTACCTACTCGACCGAATCCATCTTTTCTTGAAATTCAAGGAACAAAACTACACAAAAAAACTAATCCTTACTTCATTTTTTTTCAAATCAGCCTCAATCAGCTCAATCACAAACGAAGACCAGAAAATTCAACCAATCAAAAGCCAAAGCCACCTCAGCCAAGACAGCTCCATCACCTCAAATCCCGAACCCCCCGAAACACCAAATTTGGGAAAAGTAACACCACCTAAAACATCGTTCAATTACCTCTCAGACATTGAGAAGAAACCCTCTACAAACGAATTATCACAAGTTTACCCACTAAACCAGGATAAACCGGAGGAATGGTCATTACTGAGGCCAATTCATAAAGCTAATCAGTTTTCTTACCGCCACGAAGCGGATTTCGAGTGTAATCATTGCAAATACCTTGTAATATTTGCTGCCTTTTCGACCGGCGTTGTTGTAATAATGGCAGCTTATGTTTTCTACGTTATAAAGTGTTATCAACGCGAAAATCATGTAACAGCTTGAAAATAAAAAATGAAAACAATCTATTGAAAATCATTAATTTACATAACATTTTTTTCATTTTTTTTTTTTTTGTAAAAAAAAATTAATATTTACCAGCGATAACTTATAAATTTAAGTATAAAGGTTTCCAAAAAATTCGTAATGTCGTATTAATACATATAGGTAGGTACATTTTTTGGTTTCTTAAAAAAGATGTTCCGTTCGAAAAAACATCGTAATTTTAATTTGTAAATACGTACGTATATTCTAAGCATATTTCGATACAAAATTAAGTTTTGATCTTCTCGTATCTATACACATTAATGATAGGTAATTATGATAAGAATGGGGGAAATGATGTACATGCCAATTCAGCATTTTACCACGATGAATGGATAAAATATTCGATGCCTCGGATTTAATCGAGAGTAATCACACAAATTCGCAAAAAAAAAACACGTATCGATCAAGAAAAAAAAACAACCATATATCGTTTCAAACTCCACTACAAATTAGATAGAATATGTCGTATCTTCAAACCGAAACAGTAAATAAACAAGGTACACGGATAGAAATTTGTTAGTAAATTAAGAAATAAAAAGAAAGTAACGTTAACAAAACAATTTTAAACAATAAACGCTCAGTATCACAACAGTATCGTTTTATAAATATTATTAACCCGTAGGAACGCTAATAACTTAAAAGTATAAAACTGGAAGAGAGATTAATAAAAGCAGGGACGGATGGGTCAAAAGGGGAGGGGGTAAAAAGGTCCAGTACGGTCCCGATGAATTATGAAATCGGTTCGTATTGTGTATTTATTCCTATTTCACCTTTGGTAATGAAAATTTTCAATTTTAATATTTCAGAAAAAGGTGTTAAGTTATTTCAAGTTTCAAAGGCCTTTGTTACTGGCTTTTTATTCATTCGCTCTCGACAACGACAATTCAAATAATCTCGAAACGTCGTTTGAAAAAAACCCAAATTACTCTTGAAATTTTTTCCTTTTCTCAAATGGTTCATAAAATATGTCGAAATGGTATTCCCGCTTAGCTGTTCATTTGCCAATCTCGCATCGTACGATATATGCTCGTTAAAAACTCAAAAAAAAAAAAAGGGAATCATCTCCCTAATTTTAGACGTTCCCCATCCGTCTCTGAATAAAAAAGGCAAACTTTACATCTTTAAAATGATATACGTAAGTTATAAGTGATAAAGTAAACGAGCGAAACAGTTTAAAATTGTTCAAAAGAAACGAGTCGCGATTAAAATTTTTCCAAGAACTGTTTCGTTTATTACTTAACACAAAAGAATGAAAATAAAGTAACATGAAAATGGAATGAAATGCTCGTATTCGAAAGAATAGAAATTTTAGCGCGAATTCGCTCGAAACTTTTCAAATATTAGGGAACGATGAAGTTATGTATTTGTACAAGGTGCTTCGTAAGTGAAGTGTGTCCTTCAATACGGCTAGTAGGCAATTTATCGTGAATACAAGTTTGTACATTGGTCGACCATTTAAACTGTAGGGGTCAAACTAAGCTCTTTGAATTATCCTGGTTGGTTGGTTAATTTTCTGAATTTTTTTTTCGACTATGAAAAGGAATTTTTCCAGTTTCCAAGATTTATCAAATGAGTTCTTCCATGTCAATGAGACTAAAAATTGCGTATTAAATTGCAAATTTTCAAAATTTTCCTATGCAAAAAAAATCAAAAAATTGACGGATGGGGCAAAAGGAGGTCTCAGCAATTTTTTTGGTGAAATTATTGGTATTTGAAACTTGACGAGATGGAAAATTGTTGAAAATTTCAAAATAGAATAAAGCCAAGGTTAAGAATGATTTAAAGAATATTGATCTTTTCAATTAAGTACGTAGGTACGTTGTTTTACATTTTTAAAAACAGGATTGATCTATGATGATGAAATCAGTGTTGCCATTTTTGGTTACATGAAAAAATTAAATTGCGACGAATTGAAATAGACATTGAAAAATATACCTAAACGACCACATCGAGTAAAAATTTTGATAATTTTTTTCAATAGTACTGAGATCTTCTCTTAATGATTTGGTACGTATGTTCAAAATTTTTTGAAATATTTTTACTTAGGGCATATTTACGAGGTTCAAGTTGAAGAAAAATTATTTCAGTGAAAAAAAATCGTTATCAGAGCGTCAAAATACTCTAATGAACACTTTGTTAGATCATTTCGATCAGATTCTTAAAATTTATCTTTTTCGTGCATTTTTTTCAACTGATCGTGGACAAATCAACGAAAAAACGTAAATTTTGAACTTCAATTAAATAGCTTATGAGAGGTTATTATTGACTTTCTAACCTCGAATCTGGATTTTCCAGTCGTCCATTTCCTCTTTCAATTTTGACAGAATTGAAATGAAGTTCAGGTTTGATTGTTTTTGAGGATAGTATCGCATCAAAAAATCTGAAAAAATGCTTCGAATTTTTGCTTCCATATTTTTCAATTTTGTAGTCCTTTGAAAATTCAAAATCTCGTTTTTAAGGTCAGAAAAATCTGAAAAAATTGTGGATGTTCACATTGGCGATCCCTCACTGTGAAAATATTATTTTTCAAAGTCACACCCATCTGGAGGGGGATGGGGATGCCAATTTAGACTTTAAATTTTCCTTCATCATTTTGAATTGGTTTTTGTAAAAAAAAAAAAAATACATAAAAATATGTTGCAGTATGCTGGTTTATCTACATCACTCAGTTGAGCCAGAGCATTAATTACAAAAAGTTAATCAACATGAAAATGAGAGTTTTTGAGAGAAAAAAAACTAAAAATAGGAAACGTGAATTTGATTTTTTTTTTTTAAATATGAAAATTGTAAACAAAACTCACATTTAAAAAAACTGAATTTTTGGGAAAATTTGAACTTGAAAAAATTACCCAATAAAAAAATGAAAGCGGTGTTGATAAGATCATGAAAATGCGGACTTGAAAATGATTACAGCTGGAAAAATATTGAAAATTACCAACTTTTTTTTAGAAATTATCTTTGATATTAGTTCTAAATTCAAGAAAGCCAAAAAGTTTTTTTTTTCAATTTCCAAAAGTCCAATCTAGAAAAAAAAAGTTCTGAGAATACCATTCAAAAATATCATTGAAATTTTTAGAATTAGAAATGATGAGTAGGTACATATTTTACATTAAAAAGATGTAAGGTTGAGAATTTTTCAAATTTCATTGGAAAAATGCCATATGATTTTTGTTTTTTTTTAATTCGAGGTTTTAAGGTTCTATAATACAATCAAAAAAAAAAAGTAACTTTATCACCGTATTATGTTAATTTTTTTCCATTGGCCTTGGATTATGGAAAAAGTTCAAGTTTTCAATTCACTTCAACTGTAGTTATTCCCTCACTTGAAAATTTTGGTTTTTCGCGCCGTCTTGATGAATTTCTACTAATAAGGTTTGTAATTTCCTTAAAAAAAAATAAAAAAAAAAACAGAGACTTCCGTTTTGCCATATTTGTCATATTTTATTAATTTCATCTTGCAAGAGAAATTTTTCGAAGTTGCACACCTTTTCAATTCGAAAATTCAATTTTGTTCCTTCAATTTACAGGATAGACAAACACAAATACTTTGATTCACGATAATTTGCCTAATTCCCGGGTTCAAAGAGGTATTTCACTTACGAAGTACCCTGTACATACTTTTAATACGCCGATAACCTGAAAAATTTCAGTTCATGTGCCAAATTTTGGCTTATTATTCGAACATTTGGTAGAAACCAGACGAGAAAAAAAAACAGTTACTTCATAATCGATAATTACGGGGTATGATAGTATCGTGAATAGAAAAATTGATAAATTTCGACGGAACATTAATGAATCTGGATTAAATTCGAAAGGTCGCCCAAAGGTTATTCGGAAACAAAAAGTGTGACATATATTTTCATTCAACTATACAATTGATTTCCCCGTATGTATTAAAATTTTTCAGCCCCAGCAATGAGAAAAATCTACCGAAATTTTATCCAAACGGTACCCAAACGTGAATACACCTTTGCCATAAAACTCGAACATTTATGATTTGATTTTTGTAATTTTAAACTTTGTTTTTACAACGTTGTAAAATTGAAATTAAAAAGGGAAAGTTTAATGACTTTGTATACGCTCATGTTAATTTTATAGGTAATTTAATCGTGCAATTAATGTTCCTCGATTAAGATACTGTCGCCAAAATTTTTTCGTTATATTTCAAGGCGAGTAAAAATAAATAGATAATAAAAACAAGTAAAACAAAAGAAGAAACAAGAATCAACATTAACGCCTGGAATAATAAGTACGACTTCACAAAATGACTAGAACATGTTATCCCTCGAAATTCATTTGTTTCTCTCAAAACAGGTAGCTACCTAGATCTATCTTTGTCAAATTATTTTGACAAACGTAACGTATCGACGAGAGATGGAGTTATAAAATCGTCACGATAACGCGATTTCGATAAGATTTTTAAACAGTCGTATTCGTATTGAACGATGCGACGAATATACAAGTAGAAATGAAAATTAAGTTAAGTAAAACTCACTTGGTGCAAAAAAACAATCTTTGGTAAACATTTTTCGATAGAATCGTGTAGAAAATTTAACAAATAAAATATAAATTACAAATTAAAACAACCAAAAACAGAAATAATACAATATGTACAAAACTGCGTATAACAACAGGACATTTCAAAAATGGTCCAGATAGTAGGTACACTTTTTACAATATGTAGGTACGTAGAAAAAAAAACAAACACGAGAAAAAAATTCAATGAAAAATTATCGGAGTCAAGTTTTTGTACATTGGAACACTGAGGACACGTTTATAAAATACCCAACATCACGTGAGACGTGACAATTATAAATTCAAATTTTAGACAAATTAGCCTCGAAATATGATTTAGATGGAGGTAAATTATAGTAAAAGGGGAAATGTGGAAAATGGAAGTAAATATACTTGGCTAATTGGTGTTTGTCGAGTTGGTAAGTACCTTAAATCAACTGTACTGCAAAGTATAATTATATTGTACCTAAGCTTTTTTTTTTTTTTTTTTCATAAACTATAAAATCAATATTTCGAATAGGTATGAAAGTTAAAAATCACCAGTTCAGAACCAAACCTCATTTATTTTTTTATTTTTTCAGAATTTTTTTCAAAGTTTGTAGGCATGAGACTTTTTGTTTTTAAATCAATTTTGCTCTTCAACCGAAATATGGGGAGAATAAAATCCTATTAGTTGCTTTTTGAATATGAAAAAGTCATATTTACTTGAAAAATTTTCATATTTTTCAAGTTAATCTAAAAATAGCAGAACATCTCCATGTTTGGTAATTTTATAATGGTGTCCCAGGTTTTCAAGCATCAAATGAATTTATAAATTCAAAAGTAAGTAGGTAAAAAAATATCTAATAATTTTTCATTGATTTTTTTTTCAAATTCAACATTTTAAAAAAACACCTGCAATGTGCAATTTTTCCTTTAGTTTTTTCTTTGGAATATTATAATCAGTAATTTATTTAGCTAATATTATTTTGATTAGTAAGGTTAAGAAAGGGCAGTACCTATCCAAATATAATGGATAGTTTTCTAAATTACACGGAGGAAAATTGAAATAAAGGATGAGTTATTTTCCAGAATGTAATGAATATTTATTCAAGATTTCCGTGGCAATCGATGCATATCAGGGCATTTGGCAACAACACAAAGATGGAATTTTTATTCAAGGTATCTCCATTTACCTATCGATTATTTAAGTACCTAAGTATATTCAGAACAGAGGTTTCCAATTTCCGTTCATTTGTTTTCAAATAAATTGTATATTTTTTTCTAAAGTTGTATTGAGGGATGAGAAAAAATTTAGTACCCCCTCTTCAACATTTTTCCCAGAATTCAAAAAAATTGCACAATCTGGAAATAAAAATTGAGTGCTCTTAAAAAATATATTTCAACGCAAAAAATACCATTTTTGGTGATTTTTGCATCGACAGGTTTCCAATTTTCTGAAGTACCTTCGAAATTTTGTTTTCATTTTTCCAAAATTTTTCATCCTATAATCATTCTCTTTTCCCCCTTCTTCCCTCCCCCTCACTCTCATGAACTGAACTTGAAAATTCTCAAGTCAATTTATAAAAATTTTGATAAAAATTGAATTTTTTTGTAAATTTATCAGATCACTGTTATAATTATAGTGTAAATATTTATTTTCCACCTTTTTCAGAACAAAAAATTTAACGAAATACATTTTCAGGGACTTAAAAGAAAGATTTTATCAGAAACATTCCTAATTAGCTCCGAATCTGCTGCACTTAATTTCTCCCTCCCCTTCTCTTCCAGTATAGGTACTTGATTTTATTCAAACTTTGCCTTTTTCAAAGAATTTGATGGGAATTCAACTTTAGAAAAATTCATTTTAATTAATTGTGTGATTTCAGTATCCATGGATATTTTCACATGAAAAATTTGATGAGCTTTTCATCTTCATTTTGTTTTGACACTACATCAAGAGCCAATTTTTATATTTTTTTTCAAGACTGGTGAAAAAAAAATAGGTAAATTATTATTATTTTTTTTGAAAATTGTCCTAATACGAACACACTCGAATTGTTTACTTGCTCATATGTATCACTGAATGCAAATTTTCAAGCCCCCCCCCCACCAAGTCCAAGAATAGAGAAAAGCTTTTTTTTTCAATTTTATATTAAGTAAAGTAAAAATTTTGAATTTATGTAAGTAAGACATCTATGCCAAAATAATTTTTACAACAATTTCATCTCAATATCTTCCTCAATTTTTTCAAAAAATTTTCAAAAACTTGATGAGGCTGCATTTTTCTAGTATTTCTGAAAAATAAAACTGCTCAGAAATCACCAACCATGGTAGGTATTTTTTGATAAAAATATCCACTTTGGACGATAATTTCAATAAATTAATTAATTGAAAAAAATTACTGAATTTTTTCAAATTGACAAATTTTGAATGCAATTATTGAGAAATATAACCAATAATTTTGCTTCATTTCCTTTATTAAAAAAATATCAAAAAGACCCATCGTAAGCAATTATCATTATTAATCTGTTTTTGTCTTTTTTTTTCGATAGAAGATGAAAAAAAAATATAGAGTATTTTTAGACAATTTTTAACGTAGTTAAAGACCTGAATTTGTTCAAGACTCTCAAAAATATCAAAGTAGGTACCTAGTTTTCTATTGAACTGGAGCTAAAATTTTAAAAATAGGTAATTTGAGCAATAATTTAACCTACTCCCTCTTAACCTTACTTTTCAAAACAACACCACAATTTCAAAATTTTTTAAAAAAGTAAGAAAATCAAAAATCTAAATTTGATTTTTTTTCAATCGACTTTACGTATAAAAAATCAATTTCATTAACATCAAAAAATAGGAAAAATTGCACCATCGAGCTTTACTCTGCCTCATCGAAAAGACACACAGATACGTAAATGATTATCATTCGTAGATAAATTGGTGACTGCTTCATTGCGAGCTAAAAAAGACGAACACAAACGCGGCGACTAAAATCTGCATGTTGATTATTAACTGATCAACACTGGAGGATTGGAGACCGCGAGACGGTTGCGGGATAACGATAGCGTGAGACTGCGGACACTCTAATTGATTTTTCTTACTCTCTGCTAAACACTGTTGAAAACTTTGTTTGTTTAATTTAGTGATAGCGCAATAATGGTACCAAGAAGTATTCGATGTACAGTCTTGTTTACTACTTTTCACGCTGTATGCATCTAAATATCTGAAAAACCCAAAGGACTTCGCTTTAGGTACCTACGTTTAAAGTCACAAAAAGTGTAAAAAAATCTCACGCATATTTTTTCCTTCGACTCCATAAAATAATCAATGGAATGGAAATGATTTTTCCAAACCATAGAGTAATATTTTGTAAGAAGGGGGGAGGGGTGAGAAAAAGGGAAAACAGAATATTAAACCTTGGAATATTATACGAAATTCAAAATAATACGAATTATACGCAGAAAATTCGAGTAAAACTATATGTTTGGAACCATTGAGAAGGAAAGAAGAAACACGAAAATTCGCCTCAGGTGTCGGATAGTCTCGCAGGGTAAAATATGAATATTAAGTTAGGCCTACGTCCATTTAAATTACTATTTGTTTTTAAAAACTTTCTTCACTTGAAAATTTTAACGTTAAAACACGCAACTTTTAAACAGCATTTTCCCGCAACTTTTCAAGAAAAATAGAAAGAAAAAAAAATTAAAATTACGTACTCGAATGCACTCGGTTAAACTCAAAATTATACTCGGGGCGAATGCAATAAAAACGAACCGTATGTCAAATTTTATACCATGTTTTATAATTCTGCGGCTATCATCAAAAAACTATAATCATCAACATTCGGTTAAACTCATCAGTCATCATCATCATCTTCATCTTTCCCAAATGTAAACGATAATTTATATGTTTATGAAGAAAGTGGGCGGATCGTGAAGATGAAATGACCTATGTACTCGAGTTAATCGCATACGAGCTCTTTATGCAAAGACTGCTTTTAATTACTCGGTTGACCTTTCAAATAACGTCTCATGTTATTATCTGCTTACTTCACAGATGAGCGAACTTTTTCGTGCATTTCTTTATTTTATACGTCGCGTCGACAATTTAATAGTAGGTATATTTGGGATATGTTTCGTAAATGTGAGAGAAATAAATAAAAACGCGCACGTTGATTAATTCTATACGGATAAAAATAAAAATATGAATTGTCGTGGAAAAGCTCGTATTCGGTATGAACGAAGTAGATAATAAGTATGCGAATACCTAGACCTAACGCAATGTACATAATAAATACTAAATAGCCTACATGCACGCATTCATTCGAACTCGAATTAACGAAATGAATATGAAATAGTGGTTAAAGCCAAATGTCCTTAATTTTCCTGCATAAATAATGAATTTTTGGCGACTGTCTGGTTTTTTGACTCAAAAAATTGAAGCGATTGAAAATTTCTCCTCATTCTCTGGACTGAAAAAATATATGATCAAATGCAACCAGAGATTGTGAGGGAACCCCTAAATGCTAGAAGCTCTATTTTTTTCACAATGAAATTTCCAAAGCTATCAGTTCTTGGTGATTTTTTTTTCAATAAGTATACTTAGGTTTCTGTACCAAATTATCAAAAAAAACTTGAAAATAAATGTTTCAGTCGTCTAAAATTGCAAAAATAAAAATTTTCGACAGAATTAAATGAGTCAATCCATTGATATTTCAAAATACTTCTCTTCAACGTTTATTCTTTCCTATTTTGGAGCAATCAACAGCTCCAAGATCCATTTCAAGATTCAATAAGGTATCCTATTTTGGAGCAATCAACAGCTCCAAGATCCATTTCAAGATTCAATAAGGTATTTGAAAAATTAATCAGCAAAATATTTAAGTAACTTCTTATTGTTTAAATTTCTACGTAGGTGAAAGCTGGTATTCGAGATATGTGAAGATTGCTCCTGAAAACGTTAAAAATGACCAATTTTTCTTTTTCAAATGCTACTTCTTTAAAAATACTGAATAATTCTTTCAAAAACCACATTTTTTGATTTTTTTTAATCGTGTAAGCGTTTTTTCTATATTTTCCATAAATTTATTCACCTTCAAAACAAGCGAAAAAAAGGGTACCTAGGTATAGAAAATTTAATTTCCTCTTTCCTAACATCATTTTCATTTGGATATGACACCTATTGATCATTAGATAGGTATATACTTTGTTTATCTTGTTTATCACTCGTCTAGAGGAAATAATTCTTAAAGCAAGAGTGACCAAGTTACATTCAAAATTTGAGAATTTTTTTGAAATTCGAAAAAAAAAACAATAATCAATTTAAAAATCATTCAGAGGCGATTTTCCAAGAGAAGTGGGAAGTCAGACTCCCGTTGATTTTTTCAAAGATTAAGATTTTCTAAAGTACATGCCAGGTTTTTTTTTAGAAAAATTAAAAGTAAATAGGTACCTACCTAACTTGAATTCATTTATTCTAAAACAAAAGGTAGGTAGCTCCTAATTATTTTTGCCATTAACGAAATTTCAACGATCCAAGTCCACAGGCCTTTCAATTTTTGAGCTTAGTTTTTTCAACTCAAAATTTCTTCAATCTATTTAACCACAATTTTTTCGAAACTGCATCAAATTTTAAATGTTAAAATAGTAAAATTGATTCAATTTTTTTTTCACATTTTTCCAATTTTAAGCCATTTTCTTAAATTTATTCTCAATTTTATGTTCTAAAAAATTATTCCTTCCAATTATTTATAAGTCAGAAGACATTTTGAAAAACATGAAATCGAAATTTTAAAAAAAAAATGGGAATATTTTTAAATCATTGTAACAGTATTCTCAAATTAGAAGAAATTCCAAGAAATGAGAATTTTATTTATTTTCTTAAAAATTTAAATAAGTAAGAAACATTTTTAGAGAATTAGAATTTCAAATAAAAAATATTTGCAGTTGGAAAACATTTTAGCATATTTTAAAAAATTTTCCAATTTAAAATTCTTATAATTTTGTTCAGGTTTTTAAAAAAATTTTGTCCAACTTAAAAGTGATTGAATTTTCAACAAAATTTTTCAACTCCATATTTTAACATGGATATATTGTTTTTTCCTCTTGAGTGGAGGGGAGGGGGGTTATTCCGAAATTTTTAAGACGCTATTTTGCGTCACGCTGAGTCAAAAACTTATAAATTTTTATATTTTCGAAATTAACTTAATGCCAGAAAGTCAGAAGCTGACTTTTAAATACTTACAAATTTTTATATTTTCAAAATCAACTTATTATTATAATATAAGAAAATCAGAAACTGAAATTCCTCTTAGGTGAGGGGTTATTCAAAAATTTTTAAGACTCTATTTTGCGACATCAAATTTTTCGTGATCAAAAGTCAAAAACATGAATTTTTTATGTTTCCGAAATTACCTTAATGTCTCTTAAGTATATCAAAAAGTCAGAAGCGGAATATTGACTTGATATTAGAAAGTCAGAATAACAGGAAAAATATCAGAGAGCTGAAAGCCAATTTTCAAGTTTTAAAAACGTTTTATATTTTTTTTTTAAATTGACTTGATATCAGTAGCTAAGTCAGAATGAGAGGAAAAAACATATCCATGTTTTCAACATTTCCTTTCAAAGGAAACTTCACTTCATTTTTCATAATTTTCTTCTTGATACAACGCAACGAGTAAAAAAAAATTAAAAAGTAATACAAATGCAAGAGACGTGAATCTACTCAAATTTTTTATGCTGAATTTTTTTTGATAACACGCATTTTATGATACCTACCTAAAAATTTCCCATTTTAATACCAACAGTTTTTTTTTTAGGGTGATTTACTCCTTCGACTAGAAAAAATTTTTTATCCCTTGATTTTTTCACAACTTATTTTTTTCTATCATTTTATCACAGCAAAAAATACAGAAATCGGTTTTAATGTTTTTTTCTATTCGATTTATTTATTTATTTTTTTATTTCGAGTGCCTACATTTCGAAAAAACGAATTCTTTTATTTCTATTTTGTCTTCAAACAGAACTCATGTTTAATCACTGCGTAATTTATATCGATTCATTAATGTACAATTACATATACTGGGTTGCCTAATCCACGAAAAATCAGGCCATTTACTTCACCAGTTAGTGCTTTCTCATCGACACACCAGACCCAGGGATAGACACAACTCGTTGATTTATTTATTAGCCATTAGTATAATTGCTTCCTCTGAATAGAAAATTTTAATTTCTCAAAATGGACGATTGAACTAAAAATTATAAATAAAACTTTACTGCATTTTTAAACATCAGAGCGTTATTTGATAGAGAACTCACAACTCGTCGAATGTCGATTTTCTATCTATAGCAGGTACCTAAGTGTACCACATACAATACGCTATTTTCCTTCATTTAACTAAAACATATCAAGGGTGTCCAAAAATAGACCAAAAAATACTTTTACAAATAGAATTTCAATGCACTCAGTAGCTTTCTTCGTTTTCGAATTTTTTTTGTGTGTAATTTAACCCTGCTATACCATACCCCGTGACAATTGTCAACAGACCGGTTTTTTCGTGCGTTGCGTTCGCAAGAACGAGTGATCGGGTGGTAACGTCTTCTGGTACCTATACGCGCTTGCTCAGCCGATCATTTCCGCTGTTGGGCAGATTGCCTACTTTTTCATTTGAAGGGGCAAACATTTTTTTTAAAAATCCGGACCAGTATGAATTTTAATTTTTTTAGTCCCTTAAATCAAAAGGGTAGGCAAATTGCTTTTCATGAACCAGTAGGACATAGATACACAAGTACCTAGCATGTGGTAGTTTCATCCCCTCCACTTTTGATTTCGTGTGAAAAAATCATCAATAAATACGAAAAATGAGTTTTTTTTTCAAAAAATTTTTGCCCCTTCAAATAACGATATAGGCAATGTGTTCAACAAGGGAAATGAAAGGTTGAATATTCATGTACATCCCTTAGAAGTTATAAGGTCGTACCAAGCTTGGGTCCAGCGTCAGAAAATTAGACATTTTTTTACCGTATGGTCTTCGAGGGTTAATTTAAAGTAGGTAAGTAAATAATTCGTTTTTTTTTTCGAAGCTGGAAAAATGAAAGAAATGTTTTTTAAAATTTTCCAGTTAGGCAGTAGGAGTTTTCCTGCGAAATCGAGAAAACATTTTTTTTTTTTTGCAAATCCGTTACGCTGAAAAAGTAAAAAATATCGAGAGAAAAAGTCAACATTTCATTAAATCTCACGCGACGTATCCGTTTATAAAAAATGCTAAGACAAATGCACGTAGGTGTATCTGAATTCCAAACACCAACGATAGCTTTTTCAAGGATACGATGTGTACGTATTGTATACCACTTTAGATTTGCAATCTATTACACGATCGTAGCAAGCTATCGAAGCCAGCCAGGACATCAGGTTGGTTTAGAATATCGCTATGAAAAAGCAATAAGTGATAAACGGCGGGTTTTAAATCATAAAAATAATCTTAATTAACGAAAAAATGTCTACCTTTCGTGGAACGATTTATAAAAACGGTGCGCGCGGATCGAGCCCCCCGGAAATTACTTCGGTCATAACCGAAATTTCATAATACCATAAATTCATGTTAGGTACCGTAAAAACGAACGCGATTTAATTCATAATATATGTTTTTCATTCAGCCATTAAAAATCAATATAAGACCGTTTTACGTCAATTCCAAACATTTTTCGCTGCATGTTGTGTATGTGTATTTTTTTCACGCCGATGAGAGGATTTTTCAATAGTTCGTACGGGAACAATGGTAATAGGAAAAAAAGAGCAAACGTTCGGATCGAATTTCCAATTTGTTTTATTCCGTTAATACCTACTACCGCTGTATGGTACCAATGTGGCGGCGTATATTATACGAGATGAGATTACTTCAAAGATTTTTTCTGTGTTTTCATTAGTCGGGTGTGTGAAGAAGCGCGGATGCATGTAGATGACAAGTTTTTCTCGTCAGTTATCATCGCACCATTTCCTGCTCTTGTAACTATAACTTTATAATTATTCAATGCGAATTTTTTCTATAATCTTTACCAGGTGTTGTATACTCCCTTCAACCCAGCAAGTAGGCAACCTATTCCTCATCTCAAATGCCAAAGATTTGGTATCTATTTTTATTTGTCTGCATTTTAAAGATAAAAGTTACCATTTAAAAATCTGAAAAAATTACAGTAAGTAGCCCTTTTTACCCTCTTTTCAACCAAAAAATTTTCAAGATGGGGTCTCCAGACCCCTGGGGGGTACAGTGGCCCACAATTTTGACTCAATTTTTAAAAAAATCTAAAAAGTAAAGTAAACCATCGATTTCTTCTGATTTGAAGGCACGGATTACGAATATGTACGTGGTTTTTTCATCCAACCTCTCTACCCCCTCCCCCCTATGAGCCCCCTTAACAGAGGTCAAAATTTGAAAAAATTAAAAATAACGTGTGACCTATCGTTTGTAAGGTATTTGAGGGCGCTGAGTTCGAATATTTAGTCATTTTTTAGATTTGACCCTTCAGTGCCCCCCTAGCCCCGAATTTTGTCGAATGGTATGTTCATAAATTAAAATAGCGTGTGACATATCGATTGTCACTAATTTGAGGCCGTAGAATTCGAATATCGATTTACTTTTTGATTTTACCCCTTTCTCCTCGCTCTAACTGGCTCCGAAATGAATTAATCGTACATATCTTAAATGACAGGGCACACGTTATTTTTCATTTTTTCAAATTTCGACCCTTGTCAAGGGACTCATAGGGCTACTTATTCGAAGAAATTTTTAAAAAATCTTGGAGCTTACACTAAATTTTGAAGAAGAAATTTTAGTAGGTGGAAAACATTTATTGGAGGCTTTGAAAAAATTGACATTGTAAGAAAAAAATTCAAAAGCTGGAAAAAAAATTGAGAAAAAAATGAACGAGATCGCGCATAGTTCGATCGTTTTGTTGTTCATTCTGTGTGAGAATAGACAGACCCTTCTTTCGTTCTGTCATCCATCAATTTTTAAAACGAAAAAATCCTGTCCACCATCAATTTTTAAAACAAAAAAATTACAAAAATCCAACACCTTTGATAGTAAAATTCAATCGAGACGACAGACGAGCGATTTTCGATGAATACATTTTTTTTTTTTTTTTCAAGAAAAATCTGTCACTACAGGTCTTTCCTTCACCTATGTCTGTTTGCATTGAATAAAGGTGTATGCGGATGAGGTATGATTTTTTTTCCAAGTCCACTCCACGCAAATGACTGAATCGTTGCATCTTGCATGTACCTCCCAAAAATTTATACCAACTCGATTTTTTTCTCAATTTTTTTCCAACTTCCAAATTTTTTTCTAAAATTTATTCAGACTTGATTTTTTTCTCTAATTTTTCCTGTCTTTTGTAACATAATTTCACATTTTTTAAAATTTTATTCGTCTCTTTTCTATTCTATACATAGATTTATAATCAGGAAAGGTGAGATCCAAAATAAAAAAATACGGGCAAGATGAGATCCGTTTTGGAAAGGTGAGATCCGACTCCGGATCTCACCTTTCTTCATGTGTATAGGCCCGCCCATTAAACCTTGAGACGTCTCCTTATTGGTCTGGAATGCTTTTCACATCTCCACGTAAATTGCCTGAACAATACAACATCATATTAGATATCGTGAATGCGCGGTGAGTGCGCGGATAAATTTTCGGTCGGATCTCACCTTTGCTCTTTTTTTATCCTATTTATACAACATAGGCCTACTTTTCATTTTTTTCGCGCATAAAATTATGCAATAAATATTTTGAAGAACTGGCGGTCTTTAATCCCGCCTAAATTAGTGGAGAAGAAGATGCAATAGCGAACATTATTTATTTTAAAGGGGTTCCCAAAATACGGGTCGGATCTCACGTTGCCTATTTTTATAGTCGGATCTCACCTTGATAGATTTGTCTATATATATATATTTGTAATATAATTTTTCATTTTTTTTTCTAATTTTTTAAAGCCATCCTTAATTTTTTTAAAATTTTAATTTCCAATTTGTTTTCACTTCTTTCACATAAACGAAAAAATGGGTCATTTGCACGGATTTTAACATTCAGCTTTCAATTTTTTCTGAAATTTTAAAACTGAACAAATTTTTGAAAAAAATTGTAGTTGATAACACTTTTGAGAGAAAAATTTTATTTAGTTGAAAAACAGTTCGAAAAAATTTTATTGAAAATTCTTTATTTGAGGAAAAATTATTGTGTTCTAAAAAGATAACACATCACTAGAAAATTTTGAAAGTGGACAACTGGACATTAATTTGGAAGTTGAAAAACAATCGAGAAAAAAGTCGAGTCTGAATAAATTTTAGAAAAAAATTTGGGAGTTGAAAAAAATTTTAGAAATAAAGTCCAGTCGGAAGAGATTTTATAAAAATATTTGAGACTTGAAATAAAATTTAAAAAAAAAACAAGTCTGAATAAACTTTAGAAAAAATTGGGAGTTGAAAAAATCTTTAGAAAAAAATTTGAGTCGGAAGAAATTTTATAAAAAAATCAAGTTTGAATAAATTTTAGAAAAAAATTTGGGTGTTGAAAAAATTTTTAGAAAAAAAGTCGAGTCGGAAGAGATTTTATAAAAAAAAATATTTGAGACTTGAAATGAAAATTTAAAAAAAAATCAAGTCTGAATAAATTTTATAAAAAAATTTGAGACTTGACAAAAATTTCAGAAAAAATCAAGTCGGAATAAATTCCATAAAAAAATTTGAGACTTGAAAAAAAATTGAGAAAAATATCGAGTCGAAATAAAATTTAGAAAAAAATTTTAGAAAAAAAATCGAGTCGGAATAAATATTAGAAAAAAAATTGGGAGTTGAAATAAAATTTAAAAAAAACAAGTCTGAATAAACTTTAGAAAAAATTGGGAGTTGAATCTTTAGAAAAAAAATTGAGTCGGAAAAATTTCATAAAAAAATCGAGTTTGAATAAATTTTAGAAAAAAATTTGAGACTTGAAAAAAAAATTGAGAAAAATATCGAGTCGGAAGAGATTTCATAAAAATATTTGAGACCTGAAATAAAATTTTAAAAAAATCAAGTCTGAATAAACTTTAGAAAAAATTGGGAGTTGAAAAAATCTTTAGAAAAAAATTTAAGTCGGAAGAAATTTCATAAAAAAAATCGAGTTTGAATAAATTTTAGAAAAAAATTTGAGACTTGAAAAAAAATTGAGAAAAATATCGAGTCGGAAGAGTTTTTTGAGACTTGAAATAAAAATTAAAAAAAAATCAAGTCTGAATAAATTTTATTAAAAAATTTGAGACTTGAAAAAAAATTGAGAAAAATATCGAGTCGGAATAAAATTTAGAAAAAAAATTTTAGAAAAAAAAATCGAGTCGGAATAAATTTTTGGGAGGTACGTGTAACGTTTTAGTCGTTAGCGTAGAGTGGACTTGAAAAAAAATCATACCTCACCCGCATATACCTTCATTCAATGAAAACAGACATACGTCATTCATCCCAACTCGACACATACATTTTTTCATCCCCTCTTCTATTCGTTTTTTTCACTTCTTACAGAATCGAAGGACGTAGCTCACTCACAAACCACCCCGAATTTTTCCGCTTATCGTCGAACAATAGAGAAATTAATTTTATAAAAGCGCGAAAGATTTTTCTCCGCGAATATTTTTCCATTCCGAGCATCCAACGTACTCGACTACGCTGAAGCCTCTCTCCATTACAGACTTCTCGTCAATCTAAACTTGGTATACACGACATCGACTACAACGATAAGATGTTTCTATCGAATACCATACCCTCAGTACGGAAGCTCGATTCTTGGTAAAAACTGTTACATTTCATTATAATCAACGGGTATAATAGCAAAAGGCTTTTTATTCTATTAAAGCTCGCTCTTGCCAGTCTCTGGAAAAGTTTTTTGATCAAGTATCTGCTCAAGGCGGATGCTGAATATTCTCGCCAAAGTGGTCGTTAACGTCACCGCGTATATCTTCTTCACTTTCTATTGTTTTTCTAACCAAATAAAATTCATCGAATCGAAAAAATGGCTGAGCTCGAAAAAGGCCTCGACGTCGACAACGCATCAGCACGCGAACCGTTGATAAGTTGATAATCTTTCGTACATTATTAACATCATAAGCGTCGAATAAAAAGCGAATTTTCGTCGCGTTTACCTTTGCGAACGAAAATTCCGATAACAGAAAAAAAAATTCTACTCTATAGGCGCCGCTTAAAAAACAAACGAACGAGAGCTTTATGCCTACTCCGCCGGTTCGGCGGAGAATAATGCGATTAGTAAAATCGTCAGGTGAATATTTTATAAGCCATTGAAATATACGAATAAGCAGCACGCAGAGCGATGGAGATCGGAGTGAAAAATACGACGTATAGTTTAACAAGGCGGCGCAACCAGATAAAATGAAGTGAAACAGAGAAGAAATGTATAGATATAGATTGGGTACGCGATAATAATGATATTCATTGGGGGTTGTTTCGACTATTTTCGGCGTCGCCGTCGCTATGTGCATATTCAAGCATAAATATGTAAACAAAGGCCGGGCCGGGGATTTCGATGCGAGCTGATAATACACCTATAGAGGGCTACACCTCACTAACACGAAATACGCATTTCTAATCTGTCGTAAAAAAATTTAAACCTCTAACGCGAATAAGTTTAAATAAACGTCGAAAACTTACTGCTCAAAAAGCGGCGATCCGTTGGTGCGGGTTAGGCTTACTGCTAAATCGTGCAATTCATTCGCGGTGACACTTTTTATTTTATAATACGAACACAATTCGTACTCGCGGACCCAATCCGCGTACTTCTTCGAATTAGCCGTTCGTAAATCTAAATAATACTGCTCGTAGTCGTATATCTGCGAATATGTAAATCATCTCGTAATTATTTAGCACCGGTAGGTACCTATATGATTCGACCATGCGAAAGAGAGAGAGAAAACAAGGAAAAAAGTATAACTACCTTTCCAGTCGAGTCGTCGAATTTATATAAACGAAAACCCGGGTTATTATATTCCCTCGGAGAGATCGAAGGTGTCACAAAACCAAATGAAATTGGTTTACCTGCATCGAATTCGCAATAAGAGTTCAATTTTACAAAATATTTTCGCCAACGCAGTAGATAACATAGGTAAGCTTTTCACCCATCCGACTTACCGGTATCATTGTAAAATACTCGAAACGTATCTGCATGCAAATGGCCAAAAAATTGAGCTGAAATTATATCGGCGTTGTTTTCGATCATTCTTAAATACCTCGCGTTATTTTCATCCGACATCATGCATTTCGGTTGAAATTCACGACCAGGTTCGACGAATCCGGGAGGCATATGTCCGAACAGGAAAACCTGAAATGGCAATATTTGAGATTTAAACACATCGAATAAATACTTTTACGTCAAAATCGACTGTTTGAAATTTGTTTGCGAAAGGTAGCGAGATGTGCCCGTGAGTGTTTTAGATTTACCCTTTACTTAACGTTTAATCGGTGATGGAAAAGTTGGAAATATGTATTAGGTTCGATTTTGTTTTTGATTTGGGTGTTTTTTTTTTACCAAGTTTTTTTTGTGTTTGAGTTTTTCGCTAATGCTGCGAGGAAAAAGGCTTCGAAGGAAGAAGGAAACAGTTGCCGAAAATATTGTTTACGTTGCTGATTTTTTCGTTTAGATTTTCGTAGGAGGAGAATTTTTAATAATTTTAATGTTTTTGTAACGTCTCGATATGATGCAGTGGAAAAAAACCTAATTATGTTTTGGAAAGATCAAAGTTCCCTTTCAATAATTGCATTTGATTTTGAAAAACAATTAATATCTAATTAAAAGAAAGATCAATGAAAGCCAAAAACTTGTAAATGTTTTGAAATATGGTCACATTCACTTTGATGTTGAGCGACAAATCATTGGGATAAATGGTCGATTTTTTGAAGCACTATTAGTGCCTACGATTCGTTTATTATTTACCTAAAATTTTCCACGGAAATTTACCTACGTTTCCCTTTCAATTCTAAAGGAGAACGAAAAATAATCAGATGAAAGTTTTTTCACCTGTGCTGAAACACTTGCGTCATAGTGTAGGCAAATGAAGAAGAAAACAACATTCCTGGCCAGCAAAGCTTTTATAGCGGAATAAAAAATTAAAAAACGATTCATATCTATGTTTGAAAAGTTTAGAAAATTTTGAAAAATCAAATACTTATAGATATTTAAATTAGGTAATTTTATAGTTTATTTAGTGACTATCTAAACTAAAAAGAACTTTTTTGGGGAAAAAATTCCATGTTTTATAGCTTTTTTAAATTTCTGTCATTTTTTCACCGATGAAAAATATTGAAAAATATTATAAAACGCTGATTTTTTTTTAAAAAAAAAGTGCTACCTATTTCAAAATTTTGAATTTTTTCCAATTTTTGATATTTAAAGATACCTACGAATTGATTTTGAAATTTTTTCATCTCATCAGCCGACAACTTTTGCGGAGGCAAAGGCGCACCCAGAAATTAATTATTAATTTTGAGAGAGGCTGAGTATTTGAGAAAAATCAGGGGAGGGGATGAAATTTTAAATTAATCATTTCAACATGGATATGTTTTTTCCTCTTGGGGGGGGGGGGTCATTCCAAAATTTTTAAACCGCTATTTTTCGTGACGCTAAATCAAAAACTTATAAATTTTTGTATTTTCAAAACTTGAAGTCAGAAAATCAGAAGCTGACTTTTGAAAACTTACAAATTTTTATTTCTTCAAAATATAAATATCAGAAAGTCGGTAGGTAAAAATTGACTTAATATCAGAAAGTCAGAATTGCCAGGACCACATCAGAGTCAGAAAGCTGAAAGCTGATTTTTCAATTTTCTTTCTCTTGGGTGGGGGTCATTCCAAAATTTTTAAGACGCTAATTTGCGTAACTAAAAGTCAAAAACTTATAAATTCTATTTTTGAAATTAACATAATGTCAGAAAGTCAGAAGCTGAAAATTGACTTGATATCAGGAAGTCAGAATGACAAAAAAAAAAATCAGAGAGCTAATAGCCGATTTTAAAATTTAAAAAAAAAAATTATATTTTTGAACTTGACTTAATATCAGAAGTCAGAATGAGAGGAAAAAACATAAATTTATCATTCATTTTCGAGCATTTGGACAAGAGATGGTTTTTTAGCTACGGGAAGAGTTGATGACGAAAAACGCCCGTGACTCGGCCAAAAATTGCTCAAAATGCAAAAACGAATATATTTTTGGAATCCTCTCTTCATGAACAATCGAATGGTTTTTTTATCATTCATTTTCGAGCATTCGAACGAGAGATAGCTTTTTTGCTACGAGGAGAGTTGATGAAGAAAGACGCTCGTAACTTGGCCAGAAATTCCTCAAAATGCAGAAACTACTACATTTTTGGATTCCTCTCGTCATGAACAATCGAACGGTTTTTATGTCATTCAATTTCGAGCATTTGAATGCAAAATAACTTTTTTCCCGAAACTCGGAAGTTGAGAGGAGAAAAACGACCGTAACTCGGCCAAAAATTGCTCAGAATGCAAAAACTAATAGGTACATTTTTGGAATCCTCTCGTCATGAACAATGGAATGATTTTTTTGTCATTCAATTTCGAGCATTTGGATGGAAAATTAACATAGATACGTTTTTTCCTCTTAGGTGGGTCATTCCAAAATTTTTAAGACGCTATTTTGCGTGACGTTATTTTGCATCTCGCTGTTTTGCCTCACCAAAAGTCAAAAACTTATAAATTTTTATATTTTCGAATTTAGCTTAATGTCAGAAAGTCAGAAGCTGACGTTTGAAAACTTACAAATTTTTACATTTTTAAAATCAATTTACCTGTTACACATCAGAAAGTCAGAAGCTGAAATTCCTCTCAAGTGGGGGTTATTCCAAAAAAATTTTAAACCCTATTTTATGACTCCAAATTTTGTATGACTAAAAGTCAAAAACAAATGTTTATACTTCCGAAATTAACTTAATGTCTATATATCAAAAAGTCAGAAGCTGAATTGACTTGATATTAAAAAGTCAGAATCAGAGAGCTGAAAACTAATTTTTAAATTTTAAAAACAAATTTTTATATTTTTAAAAAATTACTTCGATATCAGAAGTCAGAATGAGAGGAAAAAACATATCCATGTTTTCAACATTTCCTTTCAAAGGAAACTTTACTTCATTTTTTTTTCACTGATCTTTCAGTCAAAAATCATTAATTTTTCTGATAAACTGGGAATTTATTGAGGAATTGGTGATTTTTAACTCGAAAATTTGTCAAAAATGATCAATTTCGAATAGGTAGGTATAAAAAAAGCTAAAATACTGCCCGAGCGAGGCGAGGGCGAAATTTTTTTAGAAAAATTGCTGTCTGTAAAACAAAAAAAATTGCACTTTTTAATATTTTTGCAATAAATTTTTTTTCCGAGCTTAAGGGTGGCTCAAGCCCCCTTAAGTTCACCCCTTGGGTACACCTATGTGCAGAGGTATGTTTCTGAAAATCTAATAGTATATTATGCAATGAGGGAGATAAAGTGATTTTCGACGAACTTTGAGATTTATTGCCCGAGCGAAGCGAGGGAAATAATTCAAAATCGTCGAAAATCATTTATCTCCCGAGTTCCATACGATATTTTTTGTTGTAGTGTGAGTAAAAGGCGAGTTTGAGCACTCGAGCGATTCGCGAGTGTGAGTAAAAGTGCACTTTTACTCACACTACGATGAAAAATATTTTTTTTTTACCCACTCTAAAGCTAAACCACAAGAAAATGAAGTAAAACTCAATGTTTTAAGGAGATGGAGTTTCATAAAAAAATAGCAAGGAATCTGGAGCTAGCACCATTTGAGGAATTTACTGAGGGGACCTCATTTGACATTCTATTCTAATGACAAAGCTTCTGGTATAAAAAAGTTACAATGCAACCAAGTCTCTCTTTTTTTGTCACATTTTTTGAAGAGAATTCGTTCTTGAAAATTGCCTCACCTTAAAAATTTCAAATAAAAAGTAAAAACTGACAAAATATTAATATCTTTGAAAATTAATATATGCAACAAAATGAAAAAATTTTTTCATAGTGAAAACTGACATATCGTTCTTTGGGTATCTAATTATCTCCGCAATGAAATTAATTTTTTTCACATCTTTCAACACCACTTGAACCCAGAAAACACTCTTGTCGAGTTGATTACACGTATGTACCTCAAACGGCGTATTTTATTACAACATTAATACGAAAAGTTAACACACGAGTCAAAAATATTCCGTAATTAAAATTTTTTCAAATAGTTTCACGTTCCGTGGTAAATAATCGCGTTTCAATGACGCTGTTGAAAGGTTCGCAAAGCCGTTTTTAAACGACCGCATACACATTTAAACGATATTATCCGCTTTAGTTGGTCATTTTGTTTTCCCTAAAATTTAATACGAGGTCGAAATGTCAAGTAATTTATTTCTATACACTAGACTGGAAGACCTATACAGTATACACAATTCGATAGCGCTCAAATTTCGAGTATTTCAATTCAAATGCCCCATGTAACCACTTCTAAGCGCAAGAATTCTACCCCAAAACTAACCCTATTACAGATACGCCTTACACTATAAAAAAATTATATTCTTCGTTATCGTTGCCAAATTTGCCGAATTTCCAAGTTTAAAAAATTAAAAATAAATGGGTGAGAAGATACGCTTATTTTATTCGAGATGATAAACTTTCGGTCAAAAATATTTTAAATTAGCAGTTCAAAAACGGAAAATATGAATAAATTACGTTTTCCCAGCTTCATTTTCTCAGAAGTTTAAAGAAAAAACATGAATAAATGAATCTTTTACTTGACAAAGGCAGAAACCACAACTAGAAATATGGTTACATAAATTCAACCAACTTTCACGTATACGTAAGACCAGACGACAGGAATTTTATACTCGAATTAAGTTTACATTTTTGATACTTCAAATAAAAATGTGGGTTTTCGGAGAGGAGAGAAAAAAAAGAAGCGAGCCTTACATAAGCCCGGTACACTTTGTACATAGAATTTCGATCGATTCGACAAAATGAAAAACATAAATTTTTAATAATAATAAGCCTCGTGCTTCGCGTCTGTTTTACGTAAACACAATTCTACGAATTTTACGCGACATCGACGACAATTATTCTCATAAATTCCAATTTCCAAAGATTCTCTTTTCCCCTTCCATTCGTATCGGCGAATCTGTCAGATTCATCTGTTCTCACAAAGACGGTCATTTTCAAATTCATCAGCCATAGAAAAAAAATACCAAACACCAAACAAATCAGAAAAATAGGTACCCGAGTTTAAAGTTTTGACACGAATTCGCACAATAGGGAGGGTTAAATAAACGCCATCTCGTAGTTCAAACCTTTTCGTAACATTTTAAATTTGAAAAAATATCGAACGTTGTTTAGATGAAAAATTCGATTCGCAATTTCATGCCAGAATAAGACGGTGTCGCGTTATTGATTAATTACGTATTAAAAACTAAATTACCCGTATAAAATTTTTACATAAAAATTATTTTTAGAAAATTTCATTCACAATTCATTAAGCGATTAGGTTTTTTTTTCAGGGAAAAAAAGCTCATTTTACTCTCACAACATCGAGCTTAGACCATTAGTTAATCAACGTTACACTTTTCATTTTGACATTGGCGGAAAAAGTATTGGGAAAAAAGAGCGAAAAAAAACATCAAACAACGTTATTTAATATGTGGGTTCGTGTAGTTTAGACATTGGGAATTTTTTCAACGTGGGATGGGCCCGGAATAGTTAAGTTAATTACAATCAACGCTTTGGAACCTATAAAATTGAACGTTTCTTACCTTCATTAAAAATCAATTATCGTCGATGCATTTCCCACCATTTAATCCCAAGCCTTCCATATTTTTCGGTTCGAAACGATGATAATATTTCGAAAGGAACCACAACACCGATCAAAACAAATTTACTCGTCGAAAGTTTTTCAGTGTAGGAAAAAAAACTTGTAGGTAGTAAAGCTTTCATAAAGATAAATAGCTATACGAATGTAGGGTTTCGTATCGACATCAAGAAACTATGAAAATTTCACGTTTGAAATTTTTCAACCATTCAAAAGTACAACTTGTAGTTTACACGGAAAGCAAGTATCTCTATGATTTGCTCGTTTAAAAGCGAATCATGATTTGTTTTGCCAAATATTCGAGCTCGAGGTAGCATAGAAAAACGCAAGCAAAGGCAAACTTACGGTGCTTTTTTTTCTTCGCACTTCTTTTAAAACGTGCTCCAGCCATTTCCACTGATTTAACGGATCTTTATTATTTGAAGCCATATAATTTGTATTCAAGACTACAATTGTGGGCCTGTTTTTCTGTTCGATACTGTAGTAACCGCCTGTTAACAATCAAATGTTTCCTATGCAAGATTAAGGTATATTAAAAGCAATATATTTTTTCGGCAGCTTTAATGCGTACATACTCGAGTTAACCTACTCTCGACGAATAATAAATAGGTACCAGGGCCATTTCATTTACACCTACTTGGTTTAGCAAATGATAAATGCATCGAATAAAAAAAAAATCCCGGAAGGTATTTCCGTATTATAAATTTTCACATTTCGACTCGGTCAACATGAAAATTTCAATAGGTCGGATTCTAATCGGAAAAAAAGTTTTGGAACGAGAAAGAAGGAAAGCTTCGTAGGCTGATAGGCGAAGTTGGCCTAATTTTTTTTAAGGGCGGAGATTCGTGGGATGTTTGGGGTTAAACGGTTCCATGGTGTGAAAAAATGTGATCATCTGATCGGAAAAATTCAAGGTTATGAAATTTTCCAAGGTTTTCTAAATAGTTATATTCAAAATCTAATATTTGGGCTGATCGATATGGTGCTTAGTGGACCAGGAAACCCCTCAAAACGCAGCCTTATTCGTCTCTTGGCCAGATGCAATACGAAAAATTGAAAAAAAAAAAAACATGTCATCTGGTCAAGAAAGGTGGACGGTCAGGCAAGGATGGAAGGAGGGGGGGGGGGGTCGAAAATGAAAATTTGACTCTAATGGTGTGTGATATGAAGTGTATGTTTTTGTTTTCTTTGAGTAGGAATTTTATCATAGTTCTAATTTTTTCTAACAAGTAAAAAAATAAAATAACTTTTTCTCGTGGCATGTTAAAACTTATGTTTTTGACGTCGTAAAACATGAATTTGATATCATTTTTTTGATGTGGAATCGAAGTTGCATTCTGGAAGTAAAAGGATGTTGGAAAATCACTTTTCAAACTTCGAAAAAAAATTAAAATTTGTTTTTTATTAGGTACCTCAAAAGTGTAGGTTTCGTATATCATTCGAAAAAATGGCAAAATTTCAATTTTCATAATTTTTTGCCCCACTTTTCCTCTCTTACGAGAAAAATATTGTAAAATTCGTCTCTGAAGATACATCCTGGAGGAAAAATAATTAAGCACGATAGATCAAATTGGATCCAACTGGATCTGAAAATGCGTCATTTTTTGGATCCAAATGGATCCACGCAAATCCAAATTGATCCAAAGAGCTTTTCAGGTTTTTTTTGGATCTAAATGGATCCTACTGGATTTAACTTTATGATTCTACCGAATTTGTTATCCATTAAGATCCAAAAAGATACAATTACATCCATTTTTTTTTTCAATTTAAAGAGAAAAAAATGTCTTCAATTGGATTAATTTAGATTTATTTTACTTAGCCATTAGTATCAAGTAATATACATTAGGATCGGATCATTTTTCGGATTCAATTGAATCGAATTTTTTCCCCTCGGGATCACAGGGCGTCCAAAATAATATTTCAGAAATTTTTTCCCCTGATTTTTATGAGATTTTCTGATCTACTTTTTTTCAAGTTTTCAAGACCTTTTATATGCAGAAATAGATTTGAAAAAATTTTAAGATGTCTTACAGAGTTGTAAAATTAGGAAGTATGACTTTTGCATCATTTCATTTTCAATTTATTAGGTATAGGTACATAATTATGACATTTTGAAATTAGAAAAGATTTCTAAAAAAAAAAAAAGTAGAATCATTCGTGTAATTTTTGAAAAGTTTTCTCATTAAGAGCAATTGTGGTGCGATCTGTGAAATAGGGCCACAAGTCGGAAAAGAAAATTTCTCAGTAGGTAGAGAGAAAAAATCGAATTTGGGGCCAATTTTTTTTTCATATTTCGAAAGAATATACTAGGTACTTCAAAAAACATTTTGCACAAAATTTTGGCCCAAAAATTTTTTTTCAAAATCAAAACTCTATTCGTTATTTTGAAACCAATTTTTGATTTTTTCTTCATAAAATATTCAGAATATATTCCTCTATCAATTGGACTGAAAAAATCGATTTCAATTTTTCCGACTTATGGCCTTGTTTCACAGATCGCATTCACAATTGGAAATCAAAAATAATGTGTTTTATTGTAAGAATTTTTTGAAAGCAAGTTTCATTTAAGTAACGAAGCAGTGGCGTAGCCAGAAATTTTTCAAGAAGAGGATCCGAACTTTCATAATTTTTTGAAAAATTTTGAGTTCACTCCTCCTCCTGCATTTTTTTCTCGCTATAAAAGCACTAAACTCAAAATTTGAATCATAGATGAAAATGTTATTTTGCAACAAAGAACTCCTATCTTAAGTACCTATTTTGACTTTAAAAATCAAATTTAATACCTAACAAAAGTGTAAATGTGTATCTGGTGACTTCAATTACCAGTAAAGTTTTTTTTTGCTTAGTCGCCTCAAATGATTTACATAATTGATTTTATTCATGCCCAAGTAGAATGAAGAAGGGCGAAGTTTTGAGAAAATTTGAATTTTAATGCTCCAAAATGCACATAAATTCTTGACGTCAGAGGGGGAGGGGGGAGGGTAAAGGAACTACCTGGTTACTCCTCTGTAATCAAGTTATGGACATGGAAGATCGTAACGATAAATCACACAATTTTTTGAAAATTTTTTACTTTAAAGCTATAATCACAGAGATTTTTAAAAGAAGTTTCCAATGACGAGTTTTTTTTTTTTAACAAAAAACAGGAATAAGTAAAGCATTTATTGCCCAAAGTAAAGTGAGACTGAGAGTGATTTTTTTTCGAATAATCCCAAATAATCCCGTAAAAAATAAAAATAAAAATAAATAAGATCCTTTTTTGTAGTCCTAAAAATGCTACAATACATTTGCCACATATTTCCAAACTATTTCCAAGCTACCTACGGTTCGAGGACTGATGCTTAAAAACTTTGTATTCTTGAAACAAAATACCAACTTTTTTTCAATTCTTCATTCCGATTGCAAACTTGTTTACGAGATAATTTTCTATTCAATTTTTCTAACTTTTTCCACCCCGGTCGAAACGAGGGTCAAAATTTTTTCAAAAAACTATGTTTGAAAACCAAAAAATGAACATTCTAAAATATATTTTTTTAGTAGGTAATTTAATTATTAAAAAAGAAAAGAATTTAGTACAAGAATATTCATCAGATGAAGAGATAATTCAACTTTCTTCTTAACTTCAACAAAATTCCAGTGTAAAATTAAAATTCTCCATTTTTTCAGGTTTCCCAGAAAAAATAAAACCTGTATCACACACCACTGGAGTCAGATTTTTATTTTTACCCTCCTTCCCATCTCCTCACCTTTTACAGAACTTTTAAAAAATAGACAGCTTTTAAAATCCTTCGAGAACTGGTGAATGTGAAGCCGAGGAGAATATGAAATTTTCACCATGTCGTTCTGAGGTCTAGACACTTTTCAAAATTTTAGTTTTGAAAATTCTGGTCTTCTAATTCTTGCAAAAATTTCTTGCATAAATTTTGATTTCACTAAGAGTAATTAAATCTGAAATTTTCGACCCCAAAATCATAGTCTATCAAATCCAATCCTCGTAAAGGATTCCATAAAATAGGGAAAATTTATTTCAAGGACCCGATAACCTTGAAAAGTAAGCACTTGAAAACAAGGGTAAGTATAAATACACGCTTCCATACATTTTCTGGTTTCAATAATATGTGCTGTCGGTTTTGTTTCGCCTCTCTACAGGAAGAACAAAATTGTTGTTTTGAGAGAAAAGGCGCAGATAATTATCCAAACCAGACTCAAAAGAAAAATCGAACCGCTGATACCTATCATCAAAATAAACTGAAGGAGTTTAACATTAAAAACTCATCAATAATTCAATACCCGAATTGTTCCCTGGTACCATATTTAAATCGTGCTTTTTAAAAAAAAACAACTACAGGCAGTTAATTTCAAAAACTGCGTGGTTTTTAAAATACACTCGAAAAGGAAACCCGAAATTATACAAATTAAAATGAGTAAAGATTTCCAAAAAAAACAATACGTTCTCGTTCATTAAACACGGTTAAGCTTATTCGTTCCAAAAACCCCGACCCCGACCAAATAATAAAACCGAACGTGTTGGAATAAAAGGCTGCAACAATTTCGGATAGATACGCTATCCCTGGCACTTAATTATTACATTCACAATACGCTACGATAATGAATAAAGCTCGTTTTTCACCAGTTTTCAAACAGCGAGTAAAAATTTTACACCATGCAAATTAAACCATCCCTATCCAGGCCGACATTCCAAACGAATAATTTCACGTGAATAATATTCATTGGAACTCATACGCGCGCCACCGGCTTCGTATCGCGCCGCTAAAAACATAACCCCCACAAAAGACAACTTACCGGATGCGAAAGTCTCCAAGGCTTCGGAAGGAAGCCATAATTTCCATAACTCGGTTATATGTTTGTACATAGAAGGATCAGATGTCGGATTATCAGTGTGCCCTACAACCGGTATCACGAAAAATGTGCTAAAAAATTGTTTAAATAAAGAAGTACTCTTGGCCAGTGCTTCGATGGTTTTTATTGTCGATATGTTGGCTATCGAATCGCTGAAAAGAAAACATAATACGTATGAAAAAAAAAAAAAAAAAAAAAAAACACAAAAAATTAATCGATCATTATCTTCTTACGGTTACGTGCGTACACATACAAAATAAAAACAATATCAACTATATACCTAACCGCGATTTTTACTAAAATGGAAATTTATTATGTAGACGTGCCATACCGCTATTTACTGCCCTACATAAAGAAATTCATGTTTCCCATTTTTACCATCTTTTTATTGAGCATTTATATTCCGCCAGGTTATTTAATAAAGCATCATAAAAATGCACAACAAAAATCCAAATCGACAAATTTCATCTCTAAATTTATTTCGCTTTACCTTCGTCTTTTTTTATTCGTTTTCAACTTCACCAACCGTTTCTTTAAATTATAAATTACCAAGACGAATAAAAATTACCACCGAAGTTAAGGTACCAACTTTCTATCGTTATACCACCCGCGTTTTTTTTTTATCCTGGTTCCTCAATTTAATACGTTTACCACACCGGAAGATAGACGAATGTAATGATTTCTTTTTCGTGTACGAGTTGGAAAAAGTAACCTGGGTAAGAATAGTTATACAAGTTCGTCGGTCAAGATTTTTTACCTCACGAGTGAGTACAGAGGTATCTACCTAAAGTTTAAGTGTTGAGACGTTGAAATAAATTTTTCATCAAAAATAAAATAGCATTGGGGAGGTGGACTGTTCTATATTAACTCGAACCAAAAATTAAATCGAGTTTTCCGATCTTGCTCAATTTTTTTCACGAGTTCTCCTTGATGGTTTATTCACAAAATATCATTTTTCTTCTGATCCTCAAAGGGACTGGGGAGGTGGACTTCGTAATTTTCAAACAATTGGGATTTTTTTTTTCAATTTTCTCAATCCCCCCTACGCTTTTTTTTTCAACTACGAACCTATTCTGGATTTCAAACCAATTAAATTTTATGCAGACGGTTGAAAAAACCAAAGAAATTGCACATTTGTTCTTTAGTGAAGTGAGGGCAGAAAATTTCCATAAAAATTATAACGTTATGAATGAACGTTTGTGGTTTCATTGCGAATATGAGGGAGATGAACCGAGCAAAGCAAGAGGAAAATTTTTTAGAATCCTCAAATTCAATAAATGCAAGAAAACAATGTTTTGAACTTATACCTGAATTTTAAAAAATCGATTACTTCTACTTGAAAAATATGCACCTAGGTACCTACCTGTCACCTACTTGAAGGAGAAATATGGCGAGATCAAGTGCTGCGTGATCAAAGCTTCAAGAATAATTTATTTTCAGATATTTACAGGATAAAAAATTAATGAAATTTGTACGCAGTTTGAATAATTTTGAGGGAAACAAAGAAAAAAAGATCATTTTTAGAAGATTTCATCCATTTTAAAACTAAAGTTTTTAAAACATTTTAGATTTTTTTACCTTATAAAAAAAAAAAAAAAAAAAAACCATAAAAATGTAAAACTTTTCAATTTTTTCAACTTGGATAAAAATAATCTGGATGAAATAAATGATGAATTTTTCCTGAAAAAATTATGATTTAATTTTAATTTTTTATTTAAAAAAAAACTATGAAAACATAAAATATTCGACTTTCTTTACGTGGAAAAATAAAAAATGGTAAATTTTTCTAAGCTGGAAAAACATGAAATTTGTCTATAAAATTTTTATATTTGCTCAAAAAGTTTCCTTTCTCTATTTTCTGTAATTTTAAATTTCATTTTTGAAATTTAACTTCAGGGATAATTGTATTTTTCATATGCTATACCTATACCTAGTACCTACTTCGGAAAATTTAAATGACTGTTGTAGGAAATTTGTTTCATTACATGGAAAATTTTCCAGAATTTCAGATGTAAGTACTTGAAAATTCCCTGGCTTTGATCAATCTTCCCTGAATGTTTACTTGTACATACTGATTTTTGGTCAATAAATGCGATGGGCGAATTTTATTTACAAATATACTTGCGTGAAAATCTTGGTATTTCTGTTATCAGAGTATTTTGAAAATTGATTTATTTGAATTTGAAAATAATATTTGGTTGAAAATTTGTATGTGATGAATATTGAAAGCTATTTACGAGGCGAGGAATTGAAATTTTACTCGATTGTTCCATTTTTTTACACTTAAAAAAAAATATTTGCAGTTCAATCTCTCTCATATTGAATCTATGAAAAGTCACTGAAAAAATATCAGAATTGCAGCAAAAGGAAATTCAGCAAATTCTTCAATTTCCAGTGTTTTCACTGAATTTTCAAAAATTTTCGCTAATATTTCAAAATTTTGCTTACCTATTTTTAAAATATCGTACTGACTTTTCAGTGAATTTTCCGTGATTTTCTAGCTTTTTTTTTCACTATTTGCTTTCAATGGCATTTTTTCCATTGATTTATTACTGAACTGTAATTCTGACTGTTTTCCAGTGATTTTAAATAATTTTCACTTATCCATAAATGAGATAGGAATTAAGTGATACTACTGAGCCGAATCCAAAACATGAACAAATATTTGAAATCAGTGCTCTCCAAAACCGAATAAACGACACGTTACACCTCATTTTCAATTTTTTTGACGTTATGGTGGGGGGGGGGGGATGATAGCATGGTTCAGAGGATTGGAATAAAAAATTGAGTACTTACATATTCGGACTCAGCGCTTTCAAATCAGTGAAAATCGACGTATTATTTTACTTTTTATATTTATCAAAACTTTTGTCAAATTTGAGGACCTCTGTCCCCCTAGGGCTGTCAAGATCTCATTTTGGAAAATTGTTGAATTAAAAAGTGGAACAAAAACCTTTTGATTGTAATTTTTTAAATTTTTAAATAATAGCGGTCTTTTTTGTACCTATCATGAAAATTGAGCTTTCATCACAAAAGTCAACTTTGAGTTCAACATGCAATAATTATGGTTTTCTAATTTCCCATCAATTATCTTTCAAACTTTGCGAACAATTTTTCCCAAAATACAACCGATCTCGAGGTTTGAGCATTCACAGTTGGGTAATTCAACAGAGATTCACAATCTCATGAGAATTTACGAAATTCAACCCTCCCTCTTCCCTTCTGAAAGTCGGAAGGGAAATACTGACGATTATTTCATCAAACCATTAAGGCAAACTCGAAAAAAATTAAGCGAGATTTAAAGACTCGGTTTCATTTTTGGTTTAAATTTATGCACACTTATGTAAAATAGCCCAGGTACAAAAAAAAAAAAGATGAGAAAAAAGTAACAGATGTGTAGGTCTTCTCGAGTAAAAACCTACTTAAACGATTCGTAAATAAAATAATCATATCATAGAAAACGAACCGAAATAAAAAACTTGGACACGATAAGAACATAAAAGGTTGAAAAGTTGAAAACAATCTAAAAAGAAAGAATAAAAGTAAAACGCAGGGGGAAAATTACACGCATAGGGAAAGATACCACGGTGAAAATGGTATCCAACTACTCGTATGTGATTTCGTAATGAAACTGCATGTGGTTTTTTTATATACGATATCGATTAGGTTTCAAAAAAACGTACCATGTGATTATGCTTAGTTTAGTGGTTTAAACGGCCACTTTTCTTCTAAATCTTTTACAAAAACCGTCTCATTTGTTTTCTTATAAGGCATCCAATAGATACAACGGATTTCGGAATTTTCCGCGAATTAATATTTGAACGTCGGTGCCTGGCCGGATATTTACCATTTTAAATAGATTAAAGCTTATATTTTTACTCCTCTTGGTAGAACATTGCATAGGCTTAAAAATTTCAACATTGAAAGGCACCTACGTGTTGAATTAAGCATCGAAATTTACTTTCGTACGAACCATATTGTACTTATTAGTCCGAAGGAAAAAAAGCACCAGAATGTAAAATTTATGAAACAATACGATCTATGTTGTAACAGCGTCTTTCTTTCTTTTTTTTTCACCTAAACCGCAACCACGTAATGTATAGTTCAACTTGTTAAAAATACTTATTCAATAATTCATACTCGACTGGATTACGCACCAGAAAATAATAAAAAGATATTGTTACCTCCTGATGTTGGCTCGTTGAAATACTTATGTATAGCCGTAGATTTATTACACGAGTGTATTTTCCTTAGCCTGGCTTTTTTTTCTAGGGTACAGGTTTAAGAGTCGAGAGACTAACGTTTGGACAGGAGGAGAAGACGGAATAAGGGTATATTTTGTGGAATAAGCGCAGGATTTTAGGAATTTAAATGAAAAGAAGTGAATTCTGGGTTGTCAGATAGGATTTGATCGAGCAATGGAGCAAAATTAGTAAGTGTTGGTTTAGATGAAACAACGAAAGGGTCGATAAATATACACAGAGATAATTTGGAGAGGATTTTTTTCCATAGATAGGAGTAAGTATGACCACTCGTGTTGAGTCAATGTGACCCATGAGACTACTGGTACACGGTTTTTTACCATAAATTTGAATAAATTGAATTTTATAAATTGAATATCATCCTATTGCAAACTAATAGACAAATGGTGTATTTTTCAATTCAAAATAGATTGAATAATGACGATTTTCGCAGGGGGAAAAATTACAAATTAGGAGGCCAACTCGTTTATGGATGAGAAAAATGACTGAAGAGATGATATGAAGTTTGTTCACACTTTTTTTTTTTTTCAAGAGAAAAGCAACACAAAATTTCCAAGTATTTAGACCTTGAAAAAATCGTTTTTTTTTTTTTAATTCATTGCTTTCCTTTTTCCAGTTTTACCAGAAAAAAGACTGCCTTTCTCCACCTTGCAAGCTTGTAAGATAGAAGTGGCACAAATTCCAGAATTGAAAATTATGGAACCAGTGTGAAAGAATTTTTTTCAGCCTGACAAGGTCAGATAATCCATGTACTATAAGAGAAATTTTTCTTGGCGAGGCAGTAGAGTTTCAATTTTTCAAAAATGTTGTCGTCTCTTTAAAGAATTTTTTGTGATTTATTATTTTAATAGTTTTGAAAGCCCTCATTCTACCGAAATTACCACGTGGCCAAATTGTAAATTTTCCTCGAATAAAACAATTTCGAAAAAAAAAGATTCGGCAATGTTGAATGAGGTGAATAAAACAGAAAATTTTTCCGAAATTGTAAAAAAATTATGAGGCGGTATAATTTTGAAATTGGAGCTCTCAATTATTATAAATACCTACATACGTTTTATGTGGTATCTTCTGTCAGTGGCGTGGCCAGGGGGGTCCAGACACCTCCCCCATGAGGTCAAAAATTTACATGATAAAAATGTCTTTTTAGGGCATTAAAAATCAAGTTTTCTCAAAGCTTCGCCCTCGCTTCGCTCGTAAAGAAAGCTTCTAACGCTATTGATGAAAGTTTCTATTTTCTGGTTAAGTATTATATTTTCGTTCTTTAAGGTCAAAATACATAAGTATAGTCTGAAAGTTGCTTTTCCTATAATTACACATTTATCGAAGTATTTTCTCTAAATATTTTACGCAAATTGTATAAGAATTTGATATCACTCGTGTAATTGTGATTTCTTGATACATTTAGGAATGAAAATGTTTCAAATTATGAATTTACTGTTCTCATAGTGTATTTTTTTTTTGGGGGGGGGGATAGTGAAAGGTGAACTAAAAATTTCTCAAAAAATTTTGAAGTTCGGACCCTGGGTCCCATGAGAAATTTCTAGCTACGCCATCGCCACTGCCTTTCTTGGAATAAGCGAAAATGTGTACTTATTATCGACATCTATAATTTGTTGTTTAGGTCGTTTTTCAAAGAAACAACCGCAAACGACGCTTCCAGCATACCTGAAAATATTCTTTTTTTGTCTTTTTTCATAATAAGTAAAAACCTAAATTTCTGTAGGTTGGAAATTTGTCGTTTTTGTCGTTTTTCAAAGAAACGACAGGAAACGACGCCCCAAACGTAGCTAAAAATAATCGTTTTTGTCGTTTTTCAAGAATAAAAATGATTGTAGTGTAAACTTAAATTTTGGAAGGTAGGAAATTTGTCATTTCTGTCGTTTTTCAAAGAAACGACTAAAAATGACGAATCCAACACACCTAAAAATAGTACTTTCTTCTCGTTTTTTATAAATAAAAAATATTGGAGTGAAATCCTAAATTTTGGTAGCATGGAAATTTGTCGTTTCTGTCGTTTTTCAAGGAAACAACGCTTCGAACATACCTTTGTCGTTTTTCAAAAGTGAAAAAGATTAAGAGGGGGAATCATTAATTTCAGGATGTTGGAAAATTATCGTTTTTGTCGTTTTTCAAAGAAACGACAGGAAACGACGAATTTAAAATACTCAAAAATATTTGTATTTTGTCGTTTTTCAAAAGTAAAAAAGGTTGGAAGAGAATCATTAATTTTAGGCTTTTAAAGAATTATCGTTTTTGTCGTTTTTCAAAGAAACGACAGGGAACGACAAATTCAATGCTTATACTATTTTGTCGTTTTTCAAAAGTAAAAAAGACTGGAGCGGAACGGAATCATTAATTTCAAGATGTTGGAAAATTATAGTTTTTGTCGTTTTTCATTTTTAAAAGATTGGTGTGAAATATAAATTTCGATAGCTCGGAAATTTTTAGTTTCTGGAAACGACAGGAAATTACAATTTTCTTTCTGGATACACTAACTTTGATACTTCTGTCGCTTTTCAAAAATAAAAAATCTTGGAGTAGAAACCATGATTTTTTTTAGTTGAAAAACTGTTGTTCATGTCGTTTTTCAAAGAAAACGATAGGCAAAATTTTCAAAATATTTACCTACCTGAAAAAATAATGTTTTTTTTTTCGTTTTTCAAAATTAAAAAATATTACAGGTAGGTAGTGGAATCAGCATAATAAATTATTAAGGACCCACAGAAACTCAAACTGGACCTTTTTTCTCAGAAGTAGCAACACTTTGAAGATATCTCCGATTGCAGAGAGCTATTAGAGCTCGTTTTTTCAGTCTTAAAAATTGTCTCTCCCTCACAATCCATAATTTTGCAGTCCAAGTTCATTTTTAATAAATTCGTTTTGAAATTTCTTTTCCCCAATGAATAAAATATTTCTATGATTCAGATTTGACATAAACTAAGTTCTTCATAATAATTTCAACTCAAAATGGTGCAATTTGATTTAAAACATGCTATATTTTTTTTTCTCTTTTTCATAGAAAACCAACTAGATGAATGACTAGAATTTCAATACCTAATATTATTCAGTTTACGAACTGTTTTAAAAAACTAGACCAATACAAAAAAAAACAATCGATTGATTGTTAAAAGTTTCTCCTACGAGAGTCTCTAAATACGTACGTAGTATTGAAAAATCTCATGAATTTTCAAATGCATTACGTACTCAATAGCTTCACTCAATTATAAGAATTCATTACAATCCAAAAGTCTCAAAAAAACTTTTCCCTTTTACGGTTATGCATTCAAAACGCTTAATTTGGACTCCGTTGAAAAAAATTCCCTCTTATCGGTTAATCTGATCGTGATAGTAATTGCAATAAGAAATCCCCAGCGCGTTGAAACATTCCAGTACAGAAGAATGGGCGACCTTTAAAAATCTCCAATTATAGAGATATCCACCAACACGCCTGGTCGTTACGAAATCAACACCGAATCGAAAATTTCTATCATAAATGTGTAAATGGTTATACGCGCCACTATTTCCAAATCATGCCAACATTAATTGAAAGGGGATTAACTGCTTCGGGTCTACTCTGTGAAATCCGTACGTACACAACGGAACAGTCGGATTGAATTTTCCTCATTTAGTCGAAAAATCGACCGGCTGTACCAGTAGCTGCGAAATTTAAAACATTTGCTCCTTTTTTTTCCTTCTTTTCCCTTTCTAATTAAGTGATAAAAGAAAACAAAATAAATACGTTATTTGCGAGTAATTTAATAAAAGTCTGGGCTTTGCGAAGACACGAGAGGGGGTTCGTTTGTATAGGTCTCATTTTGAAACACTGCCTACGTTTCGCGAGGTAAAATAAAAATTACAGATACCTGACGTAACTATGGAAAAAAATGTAATAAAATAACCAGCAATGTTGGCACCTATTTAAATTATCATTTCTCAATTTTTCAACGAGATGAATCCAACGTTATAATTTCATTGGGCTCGAGAAAAAAAAAACGAAAAGAAATAGACTCGAGAGAATATTTTATTCTACGTATGTTCTGTATACTGAAAATTTAAACCTTTATCAATGGTAAATCATTCGAACATTCTTTAAATTCTTACGGAATTTTTGTTTTTACAACCACGAATCGGATCGAAACGAATTTTAGATGTTAATTTAATCCTTCTAGAATTGAACTGTAAAGTGTTCAAAATTATCTCAACTTTTTATTCCTGTAGGAAATACTTTTACAAATCGAGGAGAAAATTTGCATTTTTTCTCTCTCTTTTTAATAAAAAATCAAATTATGTTCAAAATGCATTGCAAGAGAATAAATATAAAAAATTTGAAGAAAAAAAACTCATTTGCACAGAAATTAATTCAGAGATGAGTGTGGGAATGTATGTATCAAAATTTCTAAAATTAGGTACCTACGAGGATGGAGTGAAAAAAAAATCTTGGATTTTGACCAAATTTGGCGGAGTTGTTTAATTTGAGTGGGAGACCTTCCAAAAAAATTTTGTGCCTCCCAGGTGCACGGGCAGGAGAGCAAGGGTTGCTCAAAGTGCATCTCCTTTTGAAAAAAAACGTCATTTTTGTATTTTTTAGAAAATCAAAATCGTGTGAGAAGACGCCACAGCACTTAAAAGATTCGATTTGAGTTTCTACATCTCCCTAAACCATCGCCATCCATCTCCGGTCGAAATTCAAACTGCTACCAGGGGGTTGAAAAGTTGCAGATCGTAATATTTTAATACCTTTTCACTAAGCTGAAATGATGATTTTTTTTTTTCATAGAGTAAGTAATTTAAAAAAAAAATTTCACCTACAGAGAGTGAATTTAGAAATTTAAAAAAAAAATGAAAATTCTATACACCAGTGCAGCCAACAGCGAATCTTGAAATTCCAAAATACTGAATTTATACGAATCGACTTTGAATTGATTATTTTTTTTTCGCTTAAAAATATTACGTAGATATTTTTTTCACTCACTAGAAGTATATTTCGGAAATTTTTTTGAAAAATTTGGTACGTCAGTGTAGCCATTTACAAATTGTTTTCCTGTTCCGCATCTTTTCAATTTTCTAGCGTTCTCTTCTGCAGCGTAACTTCTCAAACGTATCTTGAAATTCAAACCATACTTCTATTGATGGGGAGAAAAAAATTGGCCAAATTACTCGACGAACAAAATTGTTCGATGAAAAAAAAAAATCATTTCAGCTTAGTGAAAATTTCATATTATTGAAATATTACGATCTACAACTTTTCAACTCCCTGGTAGTAGTCTGAATTTTGATCGGATAAGGATGGAGATGGTTTAGGGAGATGTAGAAACTCAAATCGAATCTCTTAAGTGCTGTGACGGCTTCTCACATAATTTTGATTTTCTAAAAAACACAACAATGTGTTTTTTTCAAAAGGAGGTGCGCTTTGAGCACCCCTTGCTCTTCTGCCCTTGCACCTGGGAGGCTCAAAATTTTTTCAGGAGGTCTCCCACTCAAAGTAAACAAATCCACCAAATTTGGTCAAAATCCAAGATGATTAAGATTATGTTTTTTTTCGCTCCATCTTAATACCTACGATAAAAATTGAAAAAAAAAATGAGAAAGATGCACAGAATTAATCAGTTGTTCTTTTTCGATTTGGCAATATCCAGATCTAATTCCCATCAAATTTTACCTACGCGCATTTTTCCGCACGTTTATTTTTTCATCAAAAAATCTGAGAGGTAGTTTTCTAAGAATTTTCTCACTCTATCGTACATATCACCACATGCAGCCATTTCTTATAAAATCCATATTCATACTCGTAGCAAGCCATTAAGTTAATTCCATTATTTCATACGCGGAATATAACCAAATAATACACGTCAATTCAATTCTGCTAGCACATGTACAATTTGAATAATACGCCGATTTGATAAACTAATAAAGGTAATGCCTTTTTCATTTGCTGAACGGTTAAGAAGTCTAATATACGTTAAAAAAGAAAACATACCCGGACCATATTACGTATTCTACGTTGTCGCCTCGTTTTTTTTTCATAAACTGAAGGGCTGATTCAACCAAAGCCCACGATGCATCACAACCATAATCACCGTAAGTGGATTTTCCGCCTTCGCCATATTTGTAATGACAGGCTGTTAAATATTCAACGTTAGAATACTTATCTTCATACGTACGATACTGGATGTGTACGATATAAGCTTACACGTGTAAACTGAATTCTAAACTTCTAAGTAGGTATAAGCTTTTAAAATATTTTATCAAAAAATTCACACTTCTCTGGTAAGTTTTTAAACAAGAAAATAAAATAAAAAAAAGTTTTAGACAGTTTTGAAAAAAACTAGTAAAAATAGTTTCTCAGTTTATCGAGACAATCGACCTTTCGCTGACAACACATTGACCAGTCACTTTTCCCCAATGTATCCATAAAACACTCATTTTTACATGGAAAGTTCAAGTTGAAAAAAAATTGAAAATTTACACCATCCTAACAATTTTCTATTGTAAATTTAAAAAGTTGCTGTATCAGCGTGAACAAAAATCCAATTCAGCCTCGAGAAAAACACTTTGGAAAATTTTCCATTGGAAAAATTGTCACCTTGAATGTTTTAAGATAAGAAGACAAAGGGGAATATACGAAGACAACGTGAAATGAAAATTTCGACAATAACCTCGACTGAAACCAAAACCAGCTAGAATGGTTATCGTTGAAAATGAAGAGTGGAAAAAGTTTGATGTGGAAATTTCTCCTCCCGAAGAAAGAGAAAAAAGAAACTTATCGAAAATGTACTGATTTTTTTCAAATTGGAAATCGTATATCTCTAGATGAATTTCTGAATATCGTTCTACCTAATTTTAAAATTTATTTCAACCGAATACATTTTCAACTTGGCTGGAAAATATTTTCGACTAAGTTGAGTTGACGTGTTGATGTTTCGTCGCTGGTGTAAGTACAAGGGCAGATTATACTGGAGTCTCGATACCTCGCTTCGTCAACTTTTTTGATTATGATAAATTTTCCTCATTTTTTAATGAATTTTTTTTCCTAAATTATTGATACGGATGCTGAAAATGATTCATGGGAGATGATTTACAAAAAATAGAAGCGTGAAATATAAGTATTTCGTTCGGGAACGAATTTTTAAATTGGAATTTAGGCTGGGTTATTTCAAGAGTGTTTGACCTTGCTGAGACGGAAAATATTTAGAATATTTTTTCTGGAATTTTTTTTTCTAGGTATTTGGAACGAACCGAACATCATTAAAATAAAAAAACAGATACTTTTGATAACTTTCGCTATTTTTCTAAATCTCAAAAATTTACATTTCGTAGCAATTTTTGAAAAAAGATTTTACACGAAGTTGAAAATTTTCAATCGTCAAGATTTTTCTTTTGCAGTAAGTTTTCCTTCATGAGCTACTTACATTGAAAACATTAAGGAGAAAAATGAAGAGGATTTTGAATTTTTTTTTTTCAAGAAAACTCTTTTACGGGATCCCAAGTTTCCGTTTAAAAAGGATAGGTACTTATTTTTATTATGAATATATTTTTTGAACTGGAGGGGACAGGAAAGATCTGACAAGAGAACCATGAAAAGAGTCTGTCAACAATTAGAATTGGAACGAGGCTTAAATTTTCGACAAGAGCAGGTCCTAAAGCTCACAAAAGTAAAAATTTTAGCGGTCCATATCTTGATTACAACGGAATTTTTTAACCCTCTCCATTGATGCACGACGATTTTTTTCTTTGACGTTAATAAAATTGCCTAACTGGTTTGCCGTAAATAAATATTCATAAATAAATCTAGGTTTGAAGATTGCCAACTAAAATATCATCCATCCTAAAGAAATATTGTGCAATCGGGCGAATTTTCACAATAGTCAGGCTCGTGAACCCGAATTGGGCCATGAGAAAGAGTACAAATTTTCAGTTTTTGAAAGTTTTGGCTGAAATTTTTTTGGCCTTATAAAGTTCTCGTACTCGAATTGACCTTTGAAAAAAAGGGTTCAATTATTCTAAATTTCATACAATTTGACCAATTCTGTCCTCGAAAAATTGAATTTTACGTCACCCACCCTGATGTACATTTATGCGATTTTTTTTTTTTTTAAAAAAAAAGCTCATTGCACAATTCAATTAGGTAGGTATGGTTCTTTTGACAATAATTCACAGGGGCGAGGAGAAGGTGATGTCGATTTTGGGTATCGAAATCTATGTTTTTGGCCTTGAAAATTCATATCTGGAATTTTCAACCCCCACAGGACCCCATACGGTAAAAAAAGAGCTGAAATGTGTTTTCAAATTCATCGAGAGGGATTTCAAAATCTACGTTCTTTAAAGTGTTATGAGTTCACCTCTGGGGTTAATTTTCTAGGGGAGCCTACAGGGGTGGAGATAAGGGGACAAAATTGAAAAATATCTCAGTGGGATGTCAAAATGTATGTTTTCCCCCTCCATTTTTGAGGTTATTTTACATTCCACCTAGGACCAGGCCTTTTAGAGACTCTGGAATAAAAAGTGGAAACAAGTTTATGCTTCTTCTCATTTCAGAGGTTCTAGAGTTACAAAAATAAATTTGATCGATCCTTCAAAGTGTTTATTTGAAAGAAAAATCGGGTTCGTTGCGAATATCAGGGTAGGTATTTTTAAAAAGAAAATTGGACTTGCCAGTTGCCACTTACTTACCTTCTTTAAAAATTTCAAAATTTTCAATTCAAAAAGTGCAATCTTATAAACAAATTTTATGTTTTTATTTCAACATTTCAATCCTTACCTATTAAAATTAATTTAAATTTCATCCATAGCTGATATTTCAAATATGTACCTAGGTAACTTTAATTTTCACGAGTTTAGTTTTTCAAGAAAAATTTTACATTTTGTAAAAAACGTTTTTTTTTTTTAATTCTGACTTCATTAAACTGGTATCCTTTATTTAACTGTAAAAAGTAAATTTTCAATGTGGGAAACTTTTTTTTCATGTTTTCCAAATCAAAACGTTCTTATCATTTTCAACTCGGTTCTCATTTTTAATTTTTTTTTTTTAATTCATAAAAATCATAGTAGATACCTATTCAAGATATTTTTCAAAATTAATCTGTACTAAGAAAAAATTCAGCAAGTTTTTTTCCATATGGGAAAAGCTTCAGATGTCGAATAAGTATTTGGCTTTTAATTTTCTAGGTACTTCAACTACAAAGGGGAGGAATTTTTATCAAAATATCAGATATTTTTTTCTACCTTGAAACATGTATAACTTTGATGTCTTTTTATAAAAAGGCCAGACTGGTTATTTTTCACTGTTTTGAGGCCGATTTCTCCCCTTCTCCTTACCCACCCTAAAAATTAATCATTTTGTTGTTTTCCACATTACATGATAGGCGTAGGCAATAATTTCGATGAATTGAACTTCCACCAACGACTCTTCTTTCATCAAATTCACAAAATCTTCGTGACGAGTTAATGCGTTGTCAGCGAAATACGTACAATGACGTCCAATCAGGTTAGTTCGGACCTCACCACTCAAAATTCTAAATCCACCAACCCACACCTACATCACCTACAACTATAAGCAGCAAAAATTTATATAAAAATAATAAATAATATTTTTCATCGACTTACATCCATCTCCAGGTTCGTAAGTTAAATCCAAATGAAAATCTGTGATGTGCCAAAAATAAGCTGTAACAGGAAAAAAATATACGTAGGTAAATCATCAGAGATGAGATAAACGTCAATATATTATAGCAATAATACGCGTACATAAATATAAGACGAGCAAACATTAGCAGTATAAATTCGGTATATCCGCATAGAAGGAATTTACCCAATAAAAGCGTCTTTCGACGTTATAAAATTATTATCTGAAAAATAAAAAATCAACCCGTAAAGGAAAATTTTGCAAAAGTTTATACTCTCGCGATGGAAAATTTTTTCTACATCTCAAAGTAGATATACCGAAAGGTATAAAGCACGAAAAGATCACATCGAGGACTCGAGTACGATACGAATATTCGCGGTATTCTTCAAGTTTACCTCAGCTCCCCTCAACATGATAAAAAGCCACGTAGAAAAATAAGGGGAAAAAAACATCCCGTTTATTATAATTTTCGATAAGCTTTGGAGATAATTCTTCGACGAAAATCCAGCCCGAGCGGATATATTTGTAGAAAAGACACGCTTATACTTTTTTAACCCTTCGAGAGGGGAAATTACGACAACAAACTAATTGAGAATGGGATTTTTATAAATATGCATTAGGATTGCGCGGAATTACAAGATGCGCCGCATATTCATTACAAAACAACATTTATTACAGCTTTTGACTTTTCTTTTGAGATAAAATCTCGAATCTTTTTTTATGTACGTTGCGTCGGGTCGGGTCGCCGGCTAACGGGTAATTTTCAACGGTTATTGACTTTACGACTTTAAGAGAGAAACGCTCTCTAGTGGTCCATTTAGAAAATTTAAAAGTATTGTTCTCTATTTTGCTCCCTTCTGTCGCTCTTTTGCTCATTCCCCGAAACAAATCGATAAATCAACGGAATTCGCTCTTTTCATTTCCCTAAAAAAAAAAACCAACCTAACAACAGGAAGCGTGAATGGATCGTGTTACATTTTAAAAAGACTATTTATCTTGACTTTTAACAGGTTTAGTGCCGTTTTTATGGTATGGTACATTGCTATTCATTTTAATAGGGTAGTGTCGTGCTTTGAGCAAAAACACATGTTTTTTTGTTTTTGTGTTTTTTTTTTTGTTGCCAATAAATGCGAATTTTATAACGTTCTGTGATTTCTTTCTTATTGTCTAAGTACGTACAATGTCGAATTATAAATATTATACGTACAACGTACTTATATCGTGCTTTTGTCAACAAAAAAAACGACGACGAAAGAATGAAAAGAACAAAAAGTCAATGCGAATCGGTACACTTATGTGTGAGCATACATATGTACGAGATGTTGATTTTATCGCGTCGAGTTTACTTTTTATACAGTTTCAGTTGCAACTGCGTATGTATAATACTTACGTAAGCAGAAAAAAACACAAACCGACCGAAATTTATTTCTACTTTGGAATTCATCCACTAAAATTTCGCTGCGTGCTCGACGGTTATATTGTGTCCAAAAAGACGGACGTATTTTGTAGAATTAGCTCAGACCGCGCTCGTATCTCCTTGTAAATCATTCCTCAAGTATACAAAAACCGCCAAATGTAATTCGCTCGTGTATACCGAACAAATTACGTGCTGGAACATCACACAATCGTTATTCGTGTTTATTTTTACATCCTGCTTTCTCGCAATTTCCCGCTTCCTTTCGTTTCAGTGATCACTTTTCATTTAAACGGTTACATGCCCGCAACAGCTTGCATATTTGATATTTTAGCCAAAACGGAAACCATGGAGAGGAATTTTTTGTATTCTGGAAGCGTGGGAGATGAGAATTTGTTTGATGGGGTGGGGTTGGATTATTCGGGGGGGGCTGCCGAAAATTTTACGTTTTCGGATTTTTATCCGATGCCAAATGGTAATGTAGAAATTTAGTTCGGCTAAATTGGAGGAAAAAATTACCAAATTTCATCTTGAGTTTTTTCATGTTTTATGTTCATAATGAAGGGGGGCTATTCCAACCTAAAACAGGACAAAAAGGAAGCCGGATCTTCCGATTTCGCTCAAATTTTTTTACGAGTTCCCTTTGATGAATTTTTTCCTCAACTCTCAAGGGGTAGCTGGTGACGGGTCTCAAAATTTTTATGCAATTATGATTTTTCGCCAAATTTCTCAACTGTGAAGCTCATTCTCGAGATTATCGACTTACTTTTGATTTTACCCCTTTCCCCTAGCTCTAACCGAAAGATATGTACGGTTAATTCATTAGGAGGGCGGTTAGAGCAAAGGAAAGGGGTGAAATCAAAAAGTAAGTCAATATTCGAATTCTACGACCTCAAATTAGTGCCAATCGATATGTCACTCGCTATTTTAATTTATTAACTTTCCTTTCCTTTCCTTTCCCAAAAATTGGGGGCTAGGGAGGCACTGAAGAGTCAAATCGAAAAAATAAGCAAATATTCGAACTCACCGCCCTAAAATATCTTACAAATAACAGGTCACACGTTATTTTTCATTTTTTTCGAATTTTGACCCCTATTAAGGGAGCTTATTAGGGGGGGGGGTTAGAGAGATTGGATGAAAAAACCAAGTAGGTACGTATTCGTAATCAGCGCCTTCAAATTAGTAAAAATCGAAGTGCTTTTTTTACTTTTTCGATTTTTTTTTGAATTTTGGTCAAAATTATGGACCCCTGTACCCCCAGGTGTCTGGAAATCCCATATGGAAAATTTTTTGGTTGAATACAGGATAAATAAGGGCTAGGTACTTACCAAATTTTTTTCAGATTTTTAAATAGTAGTTTTCATCTTTTGTTCTTATCATGAAAGTTTAGCTTCCACCACCAAAGTTCAACTTTGAGCTTTTCAAAATGTGTTTATTGATTTTAAATCTACTATTTATTTTCTTTCAGACCCTGCGAACAGTTTTACCCAAAGTACTATCGATCTGGATGTATCAGTCTTCAAAGTTGTATTTGCATGAAAATTTCGAGCCCTCCCCCCCCCTCACCGAAAGTTGATTATTGTGGTTTTGTAAATAGATGCTCTAAAAGCAACGGATACCTCTCATCGATTTTTTATCGATGGTACCCCTAAGGCTCCCAGAAGAGGGTACTTGCTGAAAACTGGTTATTTGCAAATATCTTCTCAAAAAAGCCGTATAACTAGAAAAGGGCTAGTGGCTAAATAATCACGTTCTACGTGAAACTTTTCATTAGAAAAGTTTTTTTTTTCAAAAATATCCATTTCTTTGACTAAAAATTAAGGGTGAAAAACATTCAAGTATTTTTCAAATTAATTAACAATTTTTTTTTATTTAATTGAATATTACGAAGCTGAAGGTACACAAAATTTTTCCATTTAAAAGTAGTTTTTTATACGCATTGATGAGAAATTCCGAAAAAAATTCACAGCAAAATTTTTTCAGCCCTCGAGATTTATTATGAGGAACGTTATTGAATATTTCATTTTAAGAAAACATATTGAAAAACAGAATGCGAAAAATTGGATACCAAATAAATTGAACAAAATTATTTTTTTTTTACCCTAACAATATCTTTTCTGAACTATCAAAGAATGGGATATAGATAGACGCTGTGACCCTCGAAGAGCCATGATGGAGGGGGAGATTTACTCCAAGAAATGTGTGAGTGAGCAAACTTGTGGAAAGAAAACATAATTGAAACGAAATGCTCGAGTGTAATAATAATTTTTGATGATTCTTTTTCGTATCATAAAGATTCAGTTTTCCTCCAATCCCTTAATTTTTGTGGGAAAAAATAAAATTTTTTGATCGGAAATAACCGAGGCCACACTTTTACTCATTTGAGTAAGTACATTTTTCGTTGTGTTTCGATATAGGTACAGAAATACCGAAGGTAGGTATAACAAAATTATATTTTGCATTTTGGGTATGGCAACAATTAATGAAAACAAATGTTGAGTGTCAATCTCGATTTTTTTTTAAAAAAAAATTTAAGATGATTTTTGAAAAATCATGGTTGACTTGTTTCAGGCCTTGATCCTAAAATGACTGAACTAGTTAGGAACTACATGGTGATATATTTTAATTTGTTTTAGCTGATAGAATATAGGTAGTTTTTTGAAGAAAAAAAAAAACACATGCATTTCTAATCACAGCTTATGAGAAAAATATTCAAACATGTTCGAGTTTCCAGTTAAACTATTTTTTTTTTTTTAAGGATATACGTACGATGGAGTTTATGGCAAGTTACGTGCTTAGGGTGGTTTTCGGAAGTTTATGGGAAAAAGAATAGAGAAGGAAAATATAGTTTTCAAACCTCGAAAAAGTCTGGTAAAAATATCGTCATTAAAATTTTACGACTTGATAAGCCTTGAGAAAGTAGGAGAATTTTTTCGCAGAATAGGCAGAAATATAGAGAAAATAAATTTTACCCGTTTTACTATTTCATCAAGCGTACATGGAAAAAATTTATAAATTTTTTCAAATTTTTCGTAAAAATATAATGCCACGAAATTATTTCCAAAAGTTCGAAATGAAATGGTTTTGGTAACATCAAGCGAAATTTTATAAAACAGCCCAGAAATTGAACAGACATCACAGAACATCGTTAGAACGAATAAAATGAAATGAAAGCCACAATACGATATAAGGAGGGGGTCTTATAAATTTTGGAATGACCCCTCCCCCTCCCGAAAAGAACATATTCAATCCGTGTTAATTTCCAAACTTTCCAAGTTTTCCAAGAAGGTGTCAACTATGTTTTTTACACCCAGTTGAAGGGAATGGATTAAATTGGGGACTTGGATGCAGATTACGAAATAGCCACGAGAAAGGGAGAGGTGAAATGAACATTTTTTAAAAATTGGGAATTAAAATTTGGAGATCGATAACATTTTTTCAAAAAAAATTTTTCATGATAATTTTTTGGAATACTTAATTAAAAAGTTAAATTCAGTTCTATACCTACATAATAATGAAGTTTGCATTCATGAAGGGAAATAAATTGCAATTTGTTTTCAAACGTACATACAAGCATATTTAATTTTTACAAGATTTTTCAAGGATTTTAGACATTTTTCAAAAAAATATGGTCAACACAGGAAAATTTCTGGTTTTGCCATAGAAATCACGACCACGATTACTTGAAAAAAATTGGATAATACATACCTTTATTTTTCTCAGGTGATATTTTTCTCTTGAAATCAATTTTTTAGAAAAGTTTTGTTACCTACTCGTATTTGTAAGAAAAAAAATGATCAAGTGAAATTTTTTTCTAATGATTTGTTATATTTTACAACTTTTTCTCAAACTAAAAAGTGCAAAAAATTAATGTCATAAAATTTCTTCCAAAATTCCTAATTAGAACTCAATAAAAAAAATTTAAAAATCGACTGATTTTTAAAAGATTTTTCATAAGGAAATTTTGAAGTTTTCAGGATCAGTAGATACCTATGTTTTCTCGAGTTTTGAGTTTTTTATTTATAATTTTCAACAATTGTTTAATTCGAAGAGCAGATTTGTAAGGGGCAGCAAAACCATGATTTGATCACATAAAAATGAATCATTCGCGAACGATACAACCCCAACATTTTATAAATAACTCGAGACGTCGGTGCTGAAATGCTGAAACCCAGTATCACTCTTTCAACACACATCCCCTTCGTATCTGAAATTTCCAACTTGATACGTAATAAACTTGACATGTACCTTCGAGATACGGGTTCGTAAACCGTTATTTTTTTCTAATTTCAACTTGGAAAACATTACGGTGCCAAGTTCGTAATTTTTACACTTAGATGAGCAGAAATTGAACAAAGAGAAAAAAGTAAGTAAAGTTTTGTGTCGATTACCGAGATCACGTCAAGTCCAAACTTATAAGTTGTATCTTATGTACATTCGAAAACCCAAGCTTTATTTAGTTCATTCAACCCACATAAAAAAATTCAAAATTTCCAGCATACAAGAATCAGGGCACATAAAAAATTGGCAAAAATTCGGCCACGTCGACAAAAATTACCCGTTATTTTCAAAGTTGCCAACACGTCGGCCTTTTCACACACCTACAAACCTACATTTTCCTCTATAAAGGAAAAAATATAAAGTAAAGTTATCGCGAAATCATATCGAATAAATATAGGTAAAAACATAATTAATATAGATACGATTCGACGATCACAATCGTTTAAAATAATTTCATAAAACAAGCGAAAAAATCGCGCATGTAACAATGAACTTGAACAAACAATTTCCATTTAGTGTAGATGTTTACTTTTAGGATGACAAAAAGCGAGAAAATTCCTAAGATGCTTTTGTGACGGTGTTAGCAACGTTAAAGCATGAAAGTAGATTTCAATCGCACAATAGAGTTTGGAATGGAAAAGGATAAAAACCAAGAAAAAGCACTACACACAGCATCAATTTTCTACGTGTAATCCACAGACAAGCGTAGTCTATTTGAACGGATTGAGGAAGGAAATAATTTCTTTTTGGATTACCCTTTCTGTTTGTTGCCATTATTTTTTCTTCAAATGTTTTTTTGTCGTATTTCGGTAGCGAGAATTTTCTCTCTTTTATCCTCTCTCTTCCTACCCAATGCGAAGACCATGAAACTTATCCTTTTTGATGAAAATTGGAATATCAAAAAGTATAAATTTCGCAGAATTTTCTTCTCTGTGGTACGTTAAGCGTACAAGAATATTAAACACGAGCAAGATTATATTAAAAGGGTAAAAGGATAAAATTGGTGAAATCGAATCCAGCTTCGATTTTTACTCTAACACTTTCAGATGGTGCGTCTCTCGATGTGAAAAATTTTTGGTAAGGCTTCCAGCCTCCAATCACCTCATTTTCGAAATTATGGACATTTTATTGGATTATTTTCAAGAATTTTTAACCGAACTCAGATTAATGTTATGCTGGTCAAAATTCTCCAATAAACGCTCTTTTCGAGATATTATTACTTGTTCGCTGTTTTTTTTTTTTTTTTTAACGTCTGATATAGTTTAAAATAAGTAATAAAAATTCCAAGGATTACAGTTTATGCAACATTTCTGAAAAAAATTAAAACTGTCCATTTTTTGTATTGAACTGTACAGATGCGTTAAATTTCCCACGGCTTCTCGTGGAAAGTACGCAATTCACGGGCATCTATATTTTAGGTAGGTATATGAATATTTTTGAAAAATTCTAAAAAAGCTCTAGTTTTGTTGGAATTCAAGAATGTGGTAATTGAGGAATTGAAAATGTTCCACAAAAAAATTTATTCCATGCAACTTCAAAGTACTTATTTGGTAAATTTTTGAAAATCGCACTTCGTATCGTATCGTATCATTTTTGGCAAAAATTGGACCTTCAAAGCTACACCAATTTCACAACTGAAAAAATCCCCCACTTTTAATCCGAAAACTAACCAAAAATTCGTGTTCAGAATGTGTGTACCCCGCATACAAACTGATTTCACATCAGGATTGATTCAAGGGTTCAAGGTATATTGGGTTGAAAAAATAAGAAATTGCTGATTCAATCGACCGTTTTTTACTTGAAAAAGTAACGATCAAAAAAATATTTTGCTTATTCTTCCTGTCTCATAATATCAAGAAACCATGAACAGATTCAGATTCAGAAGATTCAAATTATCTGAAAAACTGGTTTCAAACCCCTTTTGATCAATATTAGGTACTTACTCATATCAAGATTTTAAAAAATCGTAATTTTACCTCTTTTTCTCAAAATTGACTATTTTTTGCGACACAAATAGTATGATTCCGCGAAATCTACATTTTTGATCGGAAAACTAATCGCAGATTCGAGTTCAGAAAGGTCAAATTATATGAAAAGGATACCAAATTTGCCAGAACCTCTTTAAATGGAAAAATAGGGGTTCCCCCTCGTTCCATTCCTAAGGGAATTTTTTTTAAACTCCTCTTGTCGAAAATTTTCGTTTCGGTTATACTAAAATAAATTTTTTTTCAGCTCGTGTTCAAAAAGTACAGTACCTATGTCTATAAGCTCTCATCGAAGGGACTGTGGGATTTCTCTTTGTACGAGATCTCAAAGAGCTTGTGAAATGCCAAAAGCGAAAAATTCGAATCTAGGCTTCACTTGAACATCTTTACTTTTTTTTTTTTACACATTTTAATTCCGAATTTTAGAAAATTAGTTCATGTGCACATCAATTTTAAATTTTATGCATCCTGATCCTCAATTTTTTAATTTTTTGGCATTAACAGTGCTGCCAATATTTATTTCATCTCTTCTCCAGGAAATTTGAAAAAATTGAAGAAAACGTATTTCGTTTTTTCTTAAAATTTTCATTTAAGTCAGCTTATTTATTAAGTTTTTTTCAAATAATTCATAACATTCAGAGTTGAAATGTAATTATAAAGAAATTTTGAAAAATTGATGGTACTGTTAAGTTAGTACTTTTAGTTAAGGTTTCCTGGTTGTGCGACACTGCGTGGCAACACTGCAGCGTACCAAAACGAGACCGTAGAGCGGTGCGAGAGCGGCGCAGCCATCTCACTTGTACTACGTGTTCCGTTAGCTGCGTATATTCTTGCTTTCCTTGTTAGATTTACGTTCAGTGACCTGTTGAATATACTTATTTATTTTGAGTCTCGTGTTTATTCTTCGAGATATTCGAAGCGGTATGTATTTTCCTCATCTCGTATGATCGTATGATTCTGTATTCCTATCATGGTAAGCAGAGCGTGTGAAGACGGTTTTCCGGCCGGTCTTAGCCGCCGGGAGATTTTCTTCTCACCTCTGAACTCGTTCATATTCATATTTTTTTGATTCCGTTTTTTACTTGCTTTTATTGAGTGGCTAATTTAACTGAAAATTCGCGGTAAAATAAATTCGCGTACGTTATTAATATAAGACATCATAGATCGATAGCTAAAACCAAGCCAAACACTTAGATCGATTACAGAGTAGAGATTAGAATTCTCCGTTGATGAAATGTTTACTGTACATTACGACTTGTGTAAAAACTAGATCGAATATTTAAAATTATAAATCGGAAATAGAAGATCATTGAGATGTTAAGTTTAAGCATTTATGCAAGCCGAAAATACTTACGTTAGTTCCTTTTGTTGCTCAAAATTTAGAACGATATTAAGATTTAATTTGTAAATATAGTGAAAAATCTGCACTTCTGTTAAAATGATCGAAGAATTAAATCGTATAGACATATACCGAAATAGTGAATAAGAACGGTGGTATTTTTTTTAGAACGAATCATCAAATATGTTGTAGCTAGAGCAGAGTAAAACCTGCATAAATTCGCATAAATGTGATTATGGCATTAGATCGTTACTAGAATATTAAATTAAATGGAATTTTTTTTATTAAATCGTAAATTAGAATGGTAGCTACGTTGCAAAATTATAGAGTAGAAATGCTAGCAAGTTTTAACGAATCCTCAAACGTTATTTCTGTCATAATAATATCGATGTAGATGAACGATTTACCGAACTCACTAATTATTGTCAAATTAGATCGAATAGCCAGAAACGTAGATTCCGATACTTATTTTGTTAATCGAAAATATTGCATTGCAAGAACAGACTAGAACAATTTAGATTGATGTCGAATTTAGAGTAGATAATTAAGAGATGAATATGCTTTGTAACTAATATGTGTAAAAATTAGACTGAATATTATAGAACGCAGGTGTGAAACGAACGACAAATTTACTTCGAACGAAGACAGATAAATGACACTTGGATGTTTATGATACCTGGAAATTCAGACGTTACATACTCAAATTGGCGAAGACAGATTAAAACCTCATTGCAACGAGAGTGCGTCAGGTCGTAGCTATTAAATAAATTTAATTACTGATATTAGATCGATAGTTAGAATCATCGAATGGTCAAAGACATTAGATATATTAGAACGTATAACTGAATGACAACGTAGAATGGTGTAGTGAATGGATATATTGATTAGTATAAAACGAGAATATTACGTTAGATCGATGTGATAATAAATGTAATGTAATATGAAATTATTCAAGAAGTACCGTTTACTTTACTCAAATTAGATCGCGATTAGAACAATACACGTTACATCAAAAACGTTGAGAAATGGAATAGATGACACATACTGTACTAGAACGAAAATTAATATTTTTTAAACAAATCAATGTCGATGATGTGTAATACTCAATGTTTGTTAGAAATTTAAAACAAATTCAAATATCAGATACGTGATAGAACGATTTTTGACTAGACGTGAAAATAATTGAAAATTGTACAATACCTAAACTCATATAAGGAATACGGTTGTAATAAGAAAATCTTAGCTTGAAAGAAGAAACTCGATCGCGCATATAGTTGCTGTGAAAATTTAGCATATAGATATTAGAACGTTAGTTTAGATTTGTTCATTTAGAATATTATAAGAAAAGAAATTGAGTTCATTTAGATCGTTGATACGAATGTACATTACTCGATGAAATCGCTGGCAGCTGAAATATTCACCATTAAAAGCCTAAAATGAAAGATATCAAACACAGAAAATGAAGCAAACCGAAAATGATGACATTTATTAGTAGATATATTTATAACACGTAGACCGAAACTCATAATACTGTAGTTAGAACGATGCCGATTGCATATAAACATGATAAGAACGGCAAACGTGAATACAAAAGGACAGATAAATTCAGAACGTCCAATACATGATGACGTCATACTCACACCAAGCGTAGCTCGTAGATAAGAACCTCGAACAACATTGAAGACGTTATACCTGCAACATGAATCGACTGGATTTTTTTCTACATACGAAGTTAAATACAATAGAAGACTGAAAATACAAGATATTTTTTGTACGTAACACAGTCAACGTAGAAATGACTCACCGGCCCAGTATTATATCAAAGAATAAAAATACCAAACCGATGAAGAATATTCCATCGATAGAATAGCGACACGATCGACGAAGAATTTATTGATAATATTTTCTTTCAACCCTCCAACATTGAACCGGAATTTGACTAAATTTTTTTTCGGAATGAAACATGATAATAGATCGATAACGTGTTCCTTTTGGGATTTATTTTTTTTGAACGATGACTAGAATCTAGAAGAATGTTATTTTAGATTGATGACTCATATTTGTAAAGACCAATTTTATTTTTTAGAATGATGACTCATATTTAGACAGTTTTTTTTTAAACTAATGACTCATTATTAGAACGATGTATTAGATTGATGACGATGACGAATATCGTTAAGATTGATAACGTTGAACAGATTAGATTGAATCATTTTTCTTGATTAAATCAAAATGAAATTTTTGATCGATGACAATATCAAATTTGTCTCTGTAGATTAAATTTTAGATCGATGACGAATATCATACCTCCTAAGTGGAATGCTAGACGAATGACTAATACCAAATTTTTTTCTTTTTACTAAATCGACCGAACTACAATAGACGGATTAAATTCGTTACTTTGAGAAATTTTAGATTGATGATTCATAATGACGTTTAGGCAGATTGAATCGGACAAATTTGAAAGTCAAACTGATTAGATTAAATTCTGTTTAGAATTCTCCGACTGGACTATTGATAGAACAATGACTAATATTAAACCAATGACCAGCATTAGATCAAGGGTTGAGTCTAGACTTGTCTATTCTTAATTTCGTGACTGATACTGTGTCTTGGAGTAATGTTAGCTCGGAGGGCTAACTCTAGATCCATTTATTTTCAATAGATCGATGATTAACTAGTAGATTGAATAAATTAACCAACTATTGACTCGTAGATGAATGCCTAATAGAAATTGAAATACTTGAAGAAAAATATGGAATGTGCAAAATACTAGATAATGACGTTTCTCTTAGATTGGTACTTAGAATCTGATTAAAATTAATATTAGACGAATTTTAGATCGCGCACACATAGAGTAAATAGAATGAATAAATCCTGACTAAATGGGCATAAGATAGAATTGGTCGTTGAAAAATTTAGATGAACTTATCGTAGATGTTTTTTTGTGAATTAGCCATTCAATAGTTAATGTGCTTGATAGATGCATGAATAATTTTAAATCGTATACACACTTAGCTGTCTAGTTACCCTACATGGAGAAATGGAGTTTTAGCATTGTTTATCCATAATCAAAAAGCCTAATTGCAAGGGTGAATTTCAGTGAATGCATAGATAGCAATTTTTCTTATATAATATTTTAATTAGATGAACGGAGTTTGGTAAAACCCAGTTATAGAGTGGTCTCCGAGATTAATTTTAGATCAAATAATCAGAGGAGTAAGGCCCGGATATAGAGTGGCATCCGAAAATTAAATTTTCATTAGAAGTTTAAGCCCAGTTATAGAGTGGCGGATTTTTTGTAATTACTTAGAAGTTAGAAGGCTGGTCCGAAAATTTATTAGACCATATTAGATCGAAATTTAAATGGAGTAAAGCCCAGTTAAAGAGTGGTTTCCAAAAATTTAGATGAATTCAAGAATGTTTCAAATGAACTTTAGATGAATTTAGATCATGGATATTTTTTTTGAAATTACCTGTGTGGATATTTTTTTTGAAATTACCTGTGTGGATATTTTTTTTTGAAATTACCTGTGTGGACATATGAATTTTGAATGAATTTAGACGTTTTTTTCTTAGAAGTTGTTGAAATTTAGATGATTTAGATGAATTTTATTGAACAAGTGGAGTTCATAAAACCATCTGGAATGGTCTCCACATATAGGCCTGTTCACGTAGACGAAAATCAATTTTAAATAATTTTCAAACAATGCATAAATTTTTTTTCTCAAATGCTATCAACTGCTACTATGCTACTGTATTTAAGATTGATCTGTACGTACGCCAGACAATCAAATATTGAGACAATTCACTGAAATTCGCGAGTGGTTTATTTGGTGCGATGGTAGCTGGGCGTACAGCAGGCTATCAGCAATCCAAATAAATCAGTACAGTATAGAAACAGTATGCGAAACGCTACCTAGTATATACTTGCCGTAAGTCTAGAAGGACTCCATATAGACTTACGCTCGCCAAAACTGAAGCAGATATCCATAACTCCAAATAGAAAATAAATATTGAAATTTAGACTGATGAAAAATAATATTAGAATGATTATTAAGATGAAATACTAAAGCAAACGAAATGTTCTGCTTTCTGATTACAGAAAATGTCGACCTTTAGAGGTAGAGGAAGAGGGTTAGGAGGAACTGACCGTGGAAGATACAATAGACCGAATTTTGGAGCGCGTGGAAATCCGCCTATAGATCCGAGACAAGAAGAAGAAGTAATATGCTTAGATTGAAATTAAATAAAAATTAATTAAATATGCTTAATGCTTACTGCTCATATCGCATTATATAGGAGTCTGCTTCAGAAAGTGATCTATCTGCCATGTCGATGCCTCCATCTGAGGAGACATTTGGAGTCAAGGGTAAACTACAGAACAGCTCGAAATCATTTTTTAGATCAAAGTATATGAAATCGAAAACAAAGAAGTCTAGAGCGAATAAAAAGCGCGGAAATAGGCGCGAAAGTAGAAGTAATTTAGATGAAAATATTAATAGACCAGGCCCGTCAGGTATCCCTCGAAATCAACAAATCCAAAGATACAATACGACGTCTAGATCGAGTAATAATATTAGAATAGATGAAAATTTAGAACGCCAACAAAGGGCGATAATGCCTAGTAGCTCGACAATATATATTTCCTCATCAGACGATGAACCTGTAGAAATTGAGGCACCTAGATCGAATAAAAATAATGTAGACGCTAGACCCGAAAATTTAGAAGATGTAAATAGACATGAACGCGAAATTAATGATTTAACAATGCGGTTTATTAGAACGATGAATAATTTAGATCGACAAATGTTCGAACTTTTAAGTCAAAATAACGATGAAATGAGACATAATTTTCAACCTTTATCCGATATAGTTATAGATCAAATTCAACATGAAATTTTAGAAAGAAATTTTGAACCTAGACGAAATCTTAGATCGAATTCGCCTAATAATCGAAGTGAAAGCGAATTAGAACGAGAACGCGATTTAGAAAATAATTTAAATGATACAGATAGTTACAGTTCAAACTCGCCAGAAACAAGTATGTCGAATTCTGACTACTCAGATGCTATAGATGATAGTTTTAGATTGAATACTGTTAGATCAGTGGACCCTGAACCGAATGTCAATATCGTTAAATTGATTAATTGTAGAAACAATAAATTAATTACCGAAATTTATCAACCTCAGATCGATGAATATAAAATAATTAAAAAGATAATTAGAAAACTCAATAAAAATAAAAATAGAAAATTACGTCGCAGACGTTAAATAGATTGAATTAGAATGCTTTCGCTTATGCTAGTTGCTTTAGATGTAATCCAATAAATAAATTAGTTAAAAATACTTAAAACTAATGGTAACTTTGTGATCTAGGATCGAATGTACTTTGAGAATTTTCGCCCTCGAGTCGATGAGAACGGTCGTCCAACCGAAAGACCGAATAGACCGATCCCTGAATACGTAAATACCGAAGATATCACTGGTTGTCACAGATGTGGCAGACTAGGGCATCGTAGACCGAAATGTAATTTCCAGAAATATTGTTATAAATGCAAGAACGACGGACATTACTCGATGGATTGTCCCACAAATACTACACAAAGTAAGAAATAAAAATGTAAAATATATAGATCAAAGCATGACATTAAAATAAATTTTGACTAGAAGTTGTAGAAAGCTTAGAATAGCATGATAAATTTAGATGATTGATTGCATGATTAGTAAACTGCTTACTGTAGATCGATCTGGCATGTATTAAATTAAAACTAAGACGAAATGTAATTAATACTATGTAATCTGTTATTATTTTTAACGATATAGACAGAGCAAATATTGAGATCGCTTTGAATAGACCGCTTGAAAATATAAGCCATGAAGACGCGATGCGAAATCTCCGAGACGACGCTAATCGACGATTTAATGAACTAGCGAATAGACCGAATGTACAAACAAATCGACCGACGCCCGAACGACGAGATACGACGCCGCAGCCTACGTACAGTCAAATTACAAAAACTCAAAGTAGTAGATCGACGACTCCGACGAAAGCGGCAACAAATTTAGAACAAAGCCAAAAATTAGAATTAGAACCCGCACCGGAAAACGAAGAACAAAGATACGAATGGCTCAGAAAACAAAATGAAATAATACAGGCCGAATTACAAAAAATGGATCGTGAACGCCGACGAATCGAAAATCAAAAGGCCGCAGCTAAAGTGAAATACACAACTGCGAACAAAAACTATATCACATGCCACGAAAAATTTGTAGAAGCCAGAAAGATCCTGAATTCAGCGAACGAAGATAGAACGCGGGCGGCAGACGAGTATCAGCATATTATCGGCGAGTACCCGCAGAATTATGAACCGATAAACCTAGAAAATTTAGATCGACGAGTTGTTTTTGCGGACGAAAGACCAGTAGAAGTTAGCGAAAATAAGATCGAAGACGTCGAAATACCAGTAGACAGAAGAACGTACGACGAAAGCTATATAAATATAAACGAAGCCCTTCCCGAACCGCTGCCACCAGGGCAGATGATTTCGATAAAAATTGTCAACAAAGCGATCAGATCATGCCAATTGGCATGGCACATAGAATCAAACGTAATCGTACCAATACCGCCGGGGCAGAGACCGCCTGAATTTGCGCCAGTAATGATACGACCATTAAACTTAGAAGTTGGAGAACGATTGAACGATGGCGACAGTAACGACGACGATGATTTTCAAAACGACGATTTTATAAAGGATATTTTAGACGGCGAAACAACCGATGACGATAGATCGACTAGAAAACAGAGCAAAGAAGGCGATAAGATCGAATCGAATAAAAGGAAAACAAGCGATCGTTACAGGAAGATACCTTTCAATAATAAGAAATTGCAACTAGACCGGACGAAGATTAGAAATACTGAACCTGAAGAATCGAAGAAAAATAATACCACTGACGATGAATTCGCAAAGAATTTTGATAAAAATTGGAAAGCTACACCGCTTGAAGAGATCGATTTACGCGACAATAAAAATACAGCGGAAAAACAAGATGATGTCGCTGAACCTGAAGATTGGGCGAAAGAAGCTTTGGAGAATCCATGCCCAAGCTTCGAGTATAGACCGTTTAATAGCGTATTACCTCGCTACGTCGACGATGTAATTAGAACGGCGTCAAACCAAATTCGAGACGCACTCGAGCAAAAAGAGACCGAAATCGAAGAAGATGATGGGATCGAAATAGACGAGTATTTAACCGATGTGTTACGGCACTTTAATTTAGACCAAACGTATAACGAAAGCCAAGGTATGCTAAACAAACTTTTTCATATAATAATCCCCGAACCAGTCGAAGAATAAATATAGAATAAAATCAGATCGTTAAAAGAAAATATAAAAATTTATTAATATAATTACATTATACGAATTAGTTAATTTAAAAATCTAAATACTAATATCACAGATAATTATATCGAATGACTAGAATGAAAAATTTTAAAATTACAAATTGACTAGAATTATAAAACGATGTTTAGATCGGAGGGAGTTAAAACGATGTTTAGATCGGAGGGAGTAAAAACACTAATAACTAATATCATGTATATCTCTTAAAATCTAGAAGATATTAAAACAGTAAAATTGCATGAAGATGTTAAAAGCACAGTAGATTGTAGATTAAAATTTAGAACGTTAAATTAGATGCTTAGCTCAGGAAACCTAGATTGATTATTTTTCTCTCACAAAATATGCTTTTACTCAAGATTATGTTTTGTTATATCTGTTTAGCTCACAGGGACATTGAGATCGTGTGTGAAGCCCTGCACGAGCTTTTGTACACAGCAGATCGTTTACATATTAATCTATCGACCGAAGTAACCCGCATTTACAATAGAGCGTTATTAGAACGTAAAACCACCCACGAAATTCAAAAAGAAAACCAAAGAAAAAGACGACTCAAACGAAAAGAACGAAGAATAAGAGAAAATCGTGCAAGACAGAACCAAGACAGAGACGATGGGTTCGAAGACGAAGATACCGAGCAAGACCATCTTATCATACACGAAAACGTAAACATAGAATGAAAAGTAGATCGATAAATTAAATATTAAAATATCCTTATGTTATTTCTCAGAAGTAAATTTCAATGCAAATTTTATTAAGAAGAATTGAAGTAATTTTTTTTAATTTAGAAGACTGTTAAATTTAGATCGTATAAGTTTAAGTTTTTTTTGAGTTCCTGAAAAGTTTGAAGTTAAATTTAGATAATAAGTAAACCCAGAATATTTACGACGTTACCGTTACTTTAGGATCGTCCATATAGTTTTTAAGAAGTTTTTTTTACGTTTGCATAAAAAGAAATAAATTTCGTTTCGTTTTTTTTATTAAAAAGAATCAAACTATGATGTATGAAAAATAAATCACCAGTATATTACATTAGATCGCACTCGCAGTATAAATTGAAAGATTCCAGCTATAATTTGCTATAAAAGAAGACAGAAAATAATCTCAAATAAAGAACGTAAGTAATTATTTGTAAGTAGATCGATGCAAGATACGTCAAGTAGAATTACACCTCAAAACGTGAATACTAAATAGCTGCAAAAGGAGATCAAATGTTCCTGGAAAAACATCCAATTGTACACAACTTAGATCGTGAATATTCAAACAAATGATGAAGAAGATAGAAGCTGAAATTTTAGAATGAAAACGCACACACAAAGAAGAAGAAGAAAAAATGGACTTTATTTTTTTGAAGATTAAATATAGAAACTTGTACAAGAAGAAACTGTTCCATTCCAGAAACGTAACATTAACAGATTTAAACCTATATTAAATTTCGAAAATTTCAAATATGTATTAGACCGAACTGAATAGAAGATTGTTTTAGTTCATTAGAAGAAAATTTTGTATCGAGAAAAATAAGGAGGGAGTGTTAAGTTAGTACTTTTAGTTAAGGTTTCCTGGTTGTGCGACACTGCGTGGCAACACTGCAGCGTACCAAAACGAGACCGTAGAGCGGTGCGAGAGCGGCGCAGCCATCTCACTTGTACTACGTGTTCCGTTAGCTGCGTATATTCTTGCTTTCCTTGTTAGATTTACGTTCAGTGACCTGTTGAATATACTTATTTATTTTGAGTCTCGTGTTTATTCTTCGAGATATTCGAAGCGGTATGTATTTTCCTCATCTCGTATGATCGTATGATTCTGTATTCCTATCAGGTACAAAAAACAAGAAAATTTGGGGTTAGATGAACCAGAGCTGAAGGCAGCTAGACCTTTTTCTCCAACTTTGAAAAATTGCACTTTCAGTAAGAAATAACTGAAATAAATATACGATTCGAATTCATAAAAATATTGGTAGTTCAAATTTTTTGGGGAAAACAGCAAAATTAGAAAAAATATACAGGTACCTAAAAATTAGGTAAGAAAGTTTCAAATTTGATATTTGTGACCCTGCCGTAAAGAAGGGACCTTGTGTAAAAAAAATCGATGTTTTTATTTTTATGTGTTTGGTCCAGATTTGGTGTCATTTGGATCAAAAACTTGAAAAATGAGACATCGATTTTTTTTACACTAGGTCCCTTCTTCACGGCAGGGTCACATCACTTTTTTCCCATATTTTTTTTTTAAAATTAGACATAGTTCTTTTATCATATTTTTCAATGTTGAAAAAAATGAAAAAATAGAAAAACTTAATTTCAATCAAAATAATGTAATAATTGCTTAAAATCACCGCAAATTTTTTACTGGATTTTCATCTCTCACCTCATACTCTCAACACTCACATTCCACAAGCAATCACACCGAATTATAATATTTTTCTTTTGAAAAATCGCAATCACACGCGATATTTTTTCAAATTCAAGATTCAAAAAATAAAATAAAATGGAATTTTAACATGATGGACGGATGGACCTAATATTTGAATTTTCCAAAAAATTAATGGTTTTGATGTCTTTTTTGCAATTTTTCACCAAATTTATTGAGGAAGAAAAGGTGGGAGGAGAGTATTTTCTCTCGTCACCTCGTCAGAAATTCTGCAAACGTCCATGATTTCCGCATAAAATGCTGAAAATTTGAAAAATCTGCTAAAATTACTCGATAAGTAGGTACCTATATCTATTTTTTCCAGAAAGGTACATCATGGGAGTGTAGTTTTTCGCGATTCTTGACCTTCAATTCAAAGAATCGATCAAATTCAACGCACATGAAAATTTTACATTAAAAAAATCATTTTTTTCATTGATTTTTCCAAGATGGTGGTGATTATAATATGATATTTTTCAAGTTTGAAAGATTTAATTGGATAAAGGGATAGGAGATCAAATTTTTTTCAAAATTCACCATCTGAAGGTGTTGGAATAAAAATCGAAGCTAGGATCCATTTCATCTATCTTATCCAGATATACCCTTTTTATCGCATTTTTTAAAAAGACATTTTAAGGCATTTCATACTTTTACTCGTGCCATGCAAATACAACAAATTGTACGTACTTATACGACCAAGTACCATACCTACTGCTCAGATTTACTCAAGAACAATAAAATGGCGAAATATAGCTGCAGCCAAAAACTACACCCATACAAGGACATAAAATACCTATAATACCACAGCATCGTGATACAGTATACCTTTAGAAAAAAAAAAACTAACCAATGCAGGTAGGCACCGAATCTAGGTACTTTATTACGTACATTTCGAGAGATACACAAATAACGTATAACGTTGCATTTTAACCAACAAACAATGGAGATTGGAGAATCGAGCCACGAAATAACCTTCGAACATTCGGTTCAATAACTCGTCATTTTCACACGCCACCAGAGCGTTCGCTTTCAAAAACGCCGACGGTTCATAAAACGAATTTAATTTACCGAATTTATAAATTAAATCATTTATTTTCGTCGAATGTAAAAGGAAATTATAAAAAGGTTTTCCAAATAAAAGAACGTCATTTTTTCTTCTTTTTTTTGCTTTTCATTTACCTCGCGTATTTTTCTATTAGTGAGCATCTCGGCGTCGGCGATATTTACTTTTGACACGTTAAAGCATCCAACATCGTTAAAAACGTTTTCAATTACGCGTGTATTACTAGAAGGTATTTTTATTTTTGATGAAAAAAAAAAGAAGAAAATTTTTAATATAATGATTTGGAAAAGCGTAAAGAACAAAAAATACTCCAAATCAAAAGAGTTTTATACAAAACATCGACAGCGACATAATCTTTTTAGGTTGCAAAAAAAATTCTTTTGAAGTTTTAAAAACTTTTTAAAAGTTGTTGCTGTGTTCGAGAAAACTTTTTTTCGGAACAACAAACTTGCAATTTATATTTTCACAAGTATACCTAGGCATATGGTCTTCTTTATGAAGTAATTCTTCGCATCCATTAATCACGCCGTAATTTTTAAAATATCTCAGAAGTATTCGAATGAATATACTTGCGGGTATTAGTACGTAGCACAATGCTTAATGGCTGCCAAAAAACAAAAAGATTAATAAATGAATAAAAATGGTTCGTAAACGTCTGAAAAAAAAAACAACGAACAGATTTCAGCCAACAACCTCAAATCACTTCATTAAATTCTCATAAAGAAAGCAGAGGAAAAATAATTGTAAAAAATTCTCAATTCTTTTATTTTCTTTACGAAAAATGGAAAAAAAACGAGGGAAATGGATGGAAAAACCTCTATTCAAACCTGTCCGAGTCATTTCAAGATCAAACAGAAATAATTGTCGAAAAGTTGAACGAGCCCAGAGTTCCCTCCTCCTCAGTTCAACGACTTCACCTCTTCGAAAAAAGTGAAAATTACCGTCAAAATAAATTTTTTGTATTTTTTGCTTGAGATGAAAGATACGAGAAGAAAAGGTCGAAGGTTAGAAATTTTTTATCCCGAAGTTCTTAAAATAAAATCTCGTTATTATGTTTTTTGCAAATTGGTGGATAAAAAATCTCACTGTTTTATATAAAGAGCTTTCAATTTTTCCAGGGGTACCAAAAATATTCTCGAAAATGAACGACCACCATAATGTTCCAAAAAGTTTTTTGATCTTTTTCAGTCTTACGAGTATTTATTCTATGAAACGATTTATTTGCAATGAACTGAGAATCATTAATTTTTCAGAAATTTCTGAAATATCAGTTGAAAAACAAGGTGTCTACATACTAAATCATAAAAATAAAATTCATTGGTAAGGACGAGAGTATCATTTGTCACTTATTCCATTACCATAAATTTTATGAAAGTCCCTACGAATTTTTCTGCCTACCTAAAAATACAATTGAAAAATTGAATGAGAAGAGTATTAGGGGTTCTCGAGAGAAAAAAAACGTGAAAAAGTTCGAAAAATATTGGTCACCGTGAGAATAGTAGTAGAGATTGAAGTGAGTAAAATGAGAGTGAAAATTTTTCGGAAATTTTTCCAAAATTCCAGTTTTCTTTAGCAGAAATTTGAATCGTCAATCAGTATAAGACTCAGAATTTTCAAAAATCACCTAAAATTTAAGTTGCCTAGGTACCCACTCATATTGAATCAGTGAGAATTCACTGAAAAAATCAGACTTGCAGCATAAGAAAAATCAGAAAATTTATTTGCTTTTCAGCGGATTTTTATTGATTTTAAAAGAATTTCACTGAATTTTCAGCAAATTTCAAATATTTCACTGATTTTCCAGAAATTTTTTTCACTGCTTGCGTTTATTGAAATGTTTTCACTGATTTATTACTGCGCTGGAATTCGGACTTTTTAATTCAATGAATGCTTCGACTAAAATTCACAATTTTCTTACATAAACAAATGTAGAGTACTTAGTTATTTGGTGGAAATTGAAATGGGTAATAAAATATTAAGTAAGTAAGTAATGATTTTTTTTTTAATACGTGAACTTTTTAATCTAAATATTTATTCAGCCATGAAAATGTTTCCATGGACTTATGAGCATCCTTTTTTCCGGATAAATTTTTCCAACAGGTTTTTAAGAATTCAGTTAAAAATTTACCAAAACGGAAATCAAATCGACACTTTTTGACAAAATTTCAATTTATTGTTGGAAAAAATTAATCTTTGGCTGGAGGTTCCAGATCGGCTCAAAAACTGTCTCAATCCATTTCAGTGGAAGGGAGGTAAATTTTAGCAAACAAACTGATTTTTTATTTTTTTACTTTGTGATTCATTATTTTCTGACACTAAAAATCAAAAAATCAATGAGCAGCTCAAAATTTGGTTTCGAGGAATGAATATAATACGAGTCAAATTTTGACTCAATCAGTTGTAATGGATGGTGAAAAATAATTTTTTTATGGTAATTTGAATGTCAATTCCGAATTATGATTATGGACACTCAAAACATCCATGATGAAGCTCTGTTTAAAAAATCGTAGTTTTTAGGCTCCTCTCAGTTCTATTTTCAAACGCTGCACAGTGGACCGAATGGGCAAAATACCTGTTCATCAAGTTTTATTCTCATAGAAAGATCCCTAGAACATGAAAAAATTCATATACCACACCATCTTTACATACCGAATTCAAAATTTTCAAAAATGTTTTTTCAACCCTCAAGGAGGGCGCTACTGACACCCAATTTCGAAAAAAAATGAAAAAATCGACATGAGTGTGAAATTTAAGGGTTGTTTGGTCGAGGATTTCGAATTTGCAGTTATTTTTTCTTTCAATCCTGAAGGAGGACAGTACCATGAGAAAAATTTAAAAAATGCGACATGGGTATGAAATTCTGGGGGTTTATAGTCGAAAATTTCGAATTTGAGGATATTTTTTCTCCCGGGAGGAGGTAACATTAAATTTCAAAAATTTTGGAACAAATTGATGTGTTTAGTTTGCATTTTTTAACCGCTAAATTGTTGAATAACTGAAAACTCACCCCTTTCCAGCAAAAAAACCAATAGGCATTGTTTTACCCCAATACACAATTTTATGCGATTGATTTTTTGATCCAGAGTGGCTTAAGAAACTTTGACATATTCGGTCTACTGTGCGCTGGTAGGAAAAAAATCAATGGAATTAGGTTGGTATCTTTTACGTAATTTAGCATAGAAACATTTTCATCTCTTTTTTTCCCTCAAATCCTTCACAAACCTATTTCAACAAAAAAAAAAAAAAACACGAAAACCTAGTTTTGAACGATTTTTATACCTTCGGAATGGGTTAGGTAACGAGACATTCGCAGTGTTCAAATTTTAGTAGGTACACGTTATTTGAAAGTAATCGAATACTTATCTGAAATTCAGCGTTTTTTCAACTTTTTAAAGATTTTGACTCGAAGAAATTGAGCTGAATTAATTAGGTAAAACTTGATAGGTATATTTTTTCAGATTTACAGTTACAACTTATTCATCTCAATTTTCAAGGTCAATTCAACATTAAAAATTAGTAAAAAGGTAAAAGTTGAGACTAAACTTTTTATTGCTCGAAAAAAGAAATTCCATCAAGTTGATAAAACTTCCGTTACCAAATCCAGTAATTTAATTTCTAGCTTTAAAATTAGGTATAAAACGCTCATTTCATTTCACATTACATTCGGTTATCTAAAAACCAGAATTTCGTTTCACCAAAATGGAGATTTTTCCATACAGGAAATGAGAACCTCAATGTATAATTTTTTTTATCTTCCAAGGTAGTTTAGGTATTCCCTGAATGGAAATTCAAAGAGGGATATAAAAAAAATACAAATCAGACTCGAAGCTAAAATCTAACACGTATGTAGGTTGGAAAAAAAAACATTAAATCCGACCGTTAACTTTTTTTCTCCAAAGGGTTGAAAATTGAAATAAGTATATCGATAAGTGTTTCAGCTTATATGATTATCCGGCGAGTAAAAAGAATACCAATTTACTCGTACTAAGTACATCGAACGTCTAGGTGGTATCATGGTCGAATTGAAAATCTAAAATAATTAAAATAATTCAACGTCGAGTTTATATACACAACCACGTCTCGGGTGTAAGTCTAAGTATCTTGAGTATTTTGCTAGAGTAACTTTCTTTTTCGCAGCATAAAACGTTTCAAACGATATTGAAAAGTTTACTTTTGGATTTTAGCTGCATATAAACAATGCGATAACGAGAAAAGTTTACTTGATGAAAAAATTTATGTATTCTCAACACATACCAATGACGTTCAACGGGTAAGGAAAGAAAAAAATCCGCCAAAATGGCGAAGAAAAAAAAGAAGAGGATACATCGAATAACGAAATAAGAAATATAAATCATCGCGGTAAATTTGAAATTGTTATCAAAATAATAAACGAGATATTAATATAACGCAGAAGTTTTTATAATACACCAAAGGTGTGATATATTTTAATATAGTTAAAATTCATGGCACAAACTGGTACCTATATTTAAGTATACACTAAAGACATTCTATCTTTTTAAAATCGATTTTAACAAATGATTGTGAGACATGCTATTTTATGTAGTATTCGGTATCAATGAGTTTTCACAGCTACCTAGTCGCGCTCGAAAAGCAACGAGTTAAAAGAGAAACATGATAATTTGATAAATATACCAATTACGACGTCAATTTTTCATGTTTTAAATATCTACGAGCTCTTAACATCGACATGCGAACGTGTGCTGGCGAGGGTGGGTCAAGATTTACGTTTTTGAAAAGTTGACCGCAAATATTGAGAAAATAATATCAGTAACACAGCACCCTTCTTTCTTTTCTTTTATAGAAAAAAAAAAAAAAAAAAAACGGTGGAAAAATAGCTGTCAGTTTGATTTTCTTAATTTCTATCCAGGAAATTTAAAAACGTCAAAAAAATTCAAAAATACAAAAATCCTTGAAATAAGTGAAAAAAATTGAATGGGGAAGGGGAATAGGATCAAGTCTGAAATCAAATAAATTGAAATAAAATCTCAAATGATCAAATTTTATTATCGAATGGAATTTCAAAAATTTATTTACATTTAATAATCAAACCATTAAAATTCATTTTTTCATGAATTCACAATTTCATAGGTCTAGTATACCCTTAATCGAAAAATTGTTTGAAATACTTTACAAATAAACGAGTAGCCTACTAATCGAAGGAAAAAACAAATTGTCTTGCTTCTCTTGGATATAAATATACAGGAAAATATTTCCAAATAAATTCTATTATAAAAGGGGTAAGTTTAGGTATTACAATCATCCGAGTTTTTCGTTTTTAAATATAAATACGATATTGAAAAAAAAAATACACATTTCTTTTTAAAGTTTAATATCCTTTTAAAACGAATACCGTCTGGTTTCAAACTTTTTCCCTCTTCTTTTATTTTATAATAAGAGTATTTTCGTTATATTTTTTATAATATTTAAAGAATATCCTAGGCTGATTCGGCGCGGTGGGAATATTTCGCCTTTCGAATACATATATTTACCCAAAAGGAGTGAGTGGTTTTTGGTTAGGAAATGTCGAAAGTGATGAAATATTTTTTTAATAAAATTTCACATAAACCAATTTCCCATTCGACCGTTTACATCGTTCGTATGTATCTATAATTTTGAATTATGTAACATATGACAACCCGCAGAAGCTGAAAAGAATGAAAAATTTACCTGTGTGTATTATACTTGGCCATTAATTTTAATACGATAAAAGGATGTGAAAATCTCGTGTATAATTTTTTTTCACCTTTGGAATAAAATTCTCAACTCGTTACTTGGGCTTTGGTGGGTCTGAAAAAATTCGCGCAAAAAATCATTTTCAACAATGTCTAAAAATTTCTAGTAATTTTGTAGGTACATACATACAAGGGGAATTCTCGAAGGATTTTAATAAAATTTTGAGAATTTTTTTTTAACTGCGACTAAAAAATGAGTGTCTCGGGTGATGAATAAAAAATTAGCAAGCATCGTTGTATTTTTTATCAAATAGGTAAGTAATCGAGAATTTAAAAAAAAGAAATGGAAATAGAAATTTTTTAATAAAAAATCATCATGTGCATCTTGAAGAGATGCTACATTTTAATTGAGCCACAATGCGAAATTAAAGTAAATAAAATTTCAAAATTTCATTGGTAAATATTTAATATTTCAAAAGCTAATAAGTACAAATTTTTATCAAATCTAGCAAAATGTACTTTCAACAGAAAAATATCAGACTAAGAACTAAATACCCATTTAGAAGAAATCAATTCCAAATTTCAGAATTGTCACATTGAGTTGATGTCACGGTACTGATAACTGACACATAAGGAGGACAGATGGGATGAAACTGACATTTATTTGGGGTAAATTTAATAGATTAATTTATTAATTTATTTTTAATATAAATAATTAAAAAATTACTTTAGGGATAACAGGATAATTAAATTTTATAGATTAAATTAAAAATTTAGTTTATTACCAAAAAAGAATCATGTTCAGGGACGAAGAGAACTTGATATCTTCTTAGTACTGAATCGTACGTTTGTAATTTTTTTAAAAATCGTTCAATTTTTCAATTTTTAATCTCAATTTTGGGAGGTAGATTTTTAAAAAAAAATCAAATCGTTTGATCAGGAAAAAAAATCCTACTGGTGTGTTCGGAAAATGAGCGAATCATATATGTAGCTATACCTACATTATGTAAAACTCTTCGTATTTTTTTCTAGAATTTTGCTAAGAAAATCTCAATGTTCGAAAGTTTATTGGCTGTTATTGTTGTTTAAAATTAAAACAAACAAAAATATTGAACAAGTCATGAAAAAATCATTTAAAAAAAACAACAGCAACAAACAAAAAAACTAAACCACATTCTGAGAAAAAATAGGATTTTTTTTAAAAAGAAGAATTAAAATATCAACCGCTTCTGTCTCCTTCAAGAACAAAAAACGTACCAATTTTCTATAAAAAAAAAAAAAAAAAAAAAATAGGAACAAAAATATTTTAAAAACTTCTTTCCTGAAAATCAAAAACATTTTGAAAAATGAGGTTAACAAACAAAAAATTACAATTTTTGCAAAAAAAAACCAAGCACTTTTTAGAGAGAAAAAAATTACAAAAAATTGACCTTTATTCAGAAAACAACAACAACCAAATAGTTTATTGGGTTTTTCATATCTTATTACAGCTTTTGCGGAAAATCTCAATTTTGAAGGTCTAGGTACTTCGTTTTTTTTTCTTTTCAGCATCGAGCCATTTGAAGAAGTAAAACAAACCACTTTCAAAGAAGAAAATTTCATTTCAGAAAGTCTTTAAGTGCATATGAGATGAATAAAAAAAATAAAATAAAAAAACAGAAACCAACTAATATATTTTCCAATGAGAAAATTATTTCATTGTTTTTCTTCCTGGAATAGTATGATTTATTGGGTTTTTTGCAAATTAACCATTTTTTTCGACTCTATAAAAAATCGTTTTGTTTTTCTTCTTCGCATGGTTTTATTTTTTTTCAAAAGTCAATTTTTATTAATTGTGTGAAATTTGATTTTTTGAAGGTGCTCAATTATTTTATTTGGATTTTTCTGAAAATGTAGGTATTGACTTTTTAAAAATATACTTACTTACTTGAAATAAAAACAAAAACTCAAAGTCATAAGACTGTTGGTAGGTACCAAACTTTAATTTTTCATTTAAATAGGCGAGGCTTGAAGTAGCTCATTCATTTTTGATTTTTCTCTTTGTCTCTTTCTCCCTTTCCTTTTTCGATTCGACCCATATATTATACTTCTCAGTACCTACTAAATCGTGGATAAGTAAGTACAATTTTTTTCGAAAATCATGAAAATTTTTAATTATGGTTTGGTATCTTGTTCGCACATTTTTTCTATTAAGTATACTTACTTAATTCAAAAAAGCAGCGGTTTTGGAATTTTTTCATAGTAAGTTCATTGAAAAAGGATGAAAGAAGATTTCAACTGGTATCATAATTCGGTTTTCTGGGACCATATGCAACTTTGAAAATTGTTGCATTTTTTTTTTTTTTTCATCAAAATTTATGAAATTTTATGGTTTTAAAAATGGTAATGATAGAACACCAAACCATTCGACAAAGAGTATGCAATAGGGTGGGCCGAAAAAACAATATTTTCGATTTTCAAAAACATACCTCTCTCAAATGTTGTTGGCTGACGAGACTTGAAGAATAAAAAAAAAATTCAAAATCGATTCATATCTTCCGATCGCGCGTTGGCTTTCAAGTTTTCAAAAATTAGCAAAAATTCTAAATTTTAAAAATTTTGAAAAAATTAAAAATCGATTAAAATTAATTTTAGAGCTTATTCAGTGACCTCATAGACCAAAAAATACATTTTTTTTGAACAAATCAACGTTTTATAATTTTTTTATAATTTTTCTTCATGAGATGAAATGTAAAATAGGTGTAAAGCATGAATTTTTTTCAGAAAAATTCTGCTTTTTGGTTTGTATGGTCACTAGATTAGCTCTAAAACCACTTTAAATAAATTTCAATTTTGTTCAAAATTTTCTAAAATTTTTGAAAATATTGAATTTTTGCCAATTTTTGAAAATTTTAATGTCAATGCGCGATCGGAAGATATGAATTGATTTCGATTTTTTTTTTTTTTCTATTCTTCAAGTCTCATCAGCCAACAACTTTTGCGGGTGTATGTTTTTGCAAATCGAAAACATTGTTTTTTCGGCCCACCCTAGTATGCAACTAGCAGATACACAATACTCATACTCCTTTATAATGCAGAAATTCTCAAATATGCAATTACTGTGCAGCATCTTCATTAATCTCGAAGGATTATTGGTGTATTTGGTTAGATTTTGAAAAAATTTCCCTTCAAATCTCGAGTTAGGCAATTTTTCTATGAAATTTTTTTAATTTATTTCATCGACCTCCATCCAACCCCATATTAATTAATCAAAATTGTGAAATTTTTGTTCTTATGTAATTATAAGTTTTTCATGTTGGCAACACTGCTGCCAAAAATGATGAAATAGCGCCTGAAGTTCTTCAAGATAGGCAAATTTTTTTTTTACAAAACCAAATATCTGTATGAAAAACCGAAACAATATTATTTTCACCACTGGCCCCATTTCGATCAAAAAAATTCGTAAATTTTTTTCTGAAAACTTTCTAAAAACTAAACCGAAACCCTAAGGTCAAATGGGCAGTAAGCAGAAGAAAATTTTCACATTTTCAAACAAGCTTTCGCACACACATTTTAAGAATCACCACAGGGCAACTTTCGGCCGGTTGCCGCGTACGTATAAAATCTACCCTACCGATTACACATAACGACGAATAAAATTTATGAACGAAATTAAAACGACGAAAATGGGAGCAATAAAGGTACATAGTGTAATGGTAGTTTTTTGATCCTTTAAGATATGACATACAAGTAAGTTTATGCTGGTAAGTACATAAGTATATCGCACACACAGAGTATGTAAATCCTTTTATGGACTCGGCCATAAACCACTTAAAATTTTTACTACCTCTGTATCGAGACTGTGGGTAGAATACCCAACACTAATTAACAATCGTCTAATGTTTTATAACTAGCTTTTGCCTGGGTTACCGCTACCGGGTAAGTAAATAAAAGCAACACTGACGATACCGAAAGACAAAGACAAACATCGCCATTGAGCGGCCAATTGTCAAAAGAATTGTCGTATTTCGAAGCAGTAAAACGGGCAGACCGCAGGACGGTCGGACCTCGGGTCGGTAGACGAGAAATGAAAAACGGGCGAAAACGAATATAAGAAAAGGAAGTATAAGATCCTTCAAGATGCGAATGTAATTGCGTCATGCATTTGCCAACTTGCGCCGTATAATCCGTATTCCAAGTTGAAAGGTTCAACGAGAAGTTTTGCCGTTTCAACTCCTCGACATGTTGAGGATAATGCGTTAAAAGCTTTTACACTAGAATTGAAAGCGCCATTTACTGATTTTCAAATGTGTTTTTAACTTTTACACTACAAATGACGAAGAACTATGCAACAGATACTTTTTTCGTTCTTTTCCCTCTTTTTATTTTTATTTTTTCAACAATCGTTGTTCAAAACTTGATAATTTTTTTCTTCCTTGATTTTCTTTTTTTCAACTTGTTCGATTGTGAGATACGCCGGTGGTTTTATTAATGTTTCTTTCATTTTTGTACCTTTTTTTCGATTGGATTCGTCTGTAGTCTGCAGTCTAGCTGCGGGAAAAAGATTCACTGAGTGTAATTTTTTGAGGGGGGGGGGGGATAAGTTGACTTTTCATGCGTCCATGTGCCGTAGTCCAGAAAAACATAAATTTCGGATTTTTGCCCTTGTAATGGGAGACTAAAGTTCAAAAACCCATCAATATTTTCAGTTTTTTAAAATTTGATAATGGACTTGACAATGGACAATTTCACTCCAAATATAAGTCAACTTCCTTGAGCCACGTGCACAGAATTTTGAGTACAAACCAATTTTGAGTATTTTCAAATAATCTGCTTCTGACTTAGCTACCCATCAAAATGTATAGAAATTTAACGAGCACCAAAAAATTTGATGAAAATTAATCTGAGCATTTTTGAGCAATTTTTAGTGCAAAATCGGATCAATTTCCTATCAAAATGGAGTAAAATTTTACCAAAAGCATGGAAATGTGAACCAAAATTCTTTTTTGAGAATTTTGAGCTGAAGCAAATTTTCTAGTATTTTCGAATAATTGACATGTGATCTATACGTACGTAGTTGGAGTAAATCACGCCGAAAATTCCAATATATAAGGCAAAATTTTCTTTGATCAGCTATTGAGAAATTTGAGCACTGCCAAATTTTTGAATAAAGATTTCTGAAAAGTGACGTTGACCTATAAAAATGGGATAGAATTCCGTCAAAAATTCAAAAATTTCTGTGTAAAACTTTCGATACTGTGCGACCATCAAAAATTATAATATAATTTGCTTAAAATTCTCATTTAAAAAAAGCTGAAAAAGAACTTGAGTCAACATTTCCAAACTTTTATAGGATTTTAGCCTATTTTGATACGTCACGTGTAAATGTTTTGAGCGTAAAATCAAGTAAATTTTTGAATATTTTGAAAAAATTGACTCGTGCTATTAAAACGGGAAAAATTTTTAGCAGCACAAAAAATTGGTTAAAATGTAATTTGAGATTTTTGAGCAATTTTCAGTCAAAAATCTAGTCAATTTTTGAATCTATTCCAAAAATTGATTAGTGATCGATCAAAATTGGTTAAAATTTCACAAGCAACTCAAAAATACTGGTAAAAATGTAATTTGAGTATTTTGAGCAATTCTGAGCAAAAAATTGGGTAAATTTTTGAATATGTGACCCTGCCTTAAAGAAGGGACGTTGTGTAAAAAAAATCGATGTCTTCATTTTTATGTGTTTGGTCCATATTTGGTGTCATTTGAACCCAAAAACGTGAAAAATGAGACATCGATTTTTTTTACACTAGGTCCTTTCTTTACGGCAGGGTCACATATTCTGAAAAAAATTACTCGAGCTATTGAAATGGGAAAATTTTCGAGCAGCACAAAAAATTGCTAAAAAAGTAATTTGAGATTTTTGAGCAATTGGGAGTCGAAAATCAAGTCAATTTTTGCATATTGTCAAAAACTTGACTCGCGATCAATCAAAATGAGTTAAAATTTCAAAAGCAGCTCAAAAATACTAGTAAAAATATAATTCGAGAATTTTAAGCAATTTTGAGCTCAAAATCTGGTAAATTTTCCAATATTGGTTCTTTAAAAAATTGACTCGTGCTATTAAAGTGGGCAAAATTTCACGAGCAAAACAAAAAATTGGAAAAATAAAATTTTAGATTTTCGAGCAATTTGGAGTCTAGAATTACCTAGGTTAATTTTTGAATATTGTTTAAAAATTGTCTCTTGGTCTATCAAAATGAGTTGTAATTTCATGATCAGCTCAAACACACTGATAAAAATGTAATTTGAACATTTTTGAGAAATGTTGAGCCCAAAATCAGGTTAATTTCGGAGTATTATCAGATTTTTTGATCGGTCACAAGTCAATTTTTAGAAATATTCAAAAATTGACTTGACTTTTGACTCCAAACTGCTCAAAAATCACAAATAATTACATTTTAACCAATTTTTTTTGCTGCTCGAAATTTTGCCCATTTTAAATAGCACGAGTCAATTTTTTCAGAATATTCAAAAATTTACCTCCTTTTAGGCTCAAAATTACTTGCTCAAAAATTCTCAAATTCATTTTTAATTTCATCGTGATTCAGCTAGTGAAATTTTAACCTATTTTGATAGGTCGCAATCTCGGTTTTCAAAAATTTGATCGATGATTCAATTTTGACAGAAGGAAATGAAAAATTTTCGTTTTCTCAACTTCCGAAATTCAATTAAACCGCCGCCTACTGTACCCACCGTTTTCCATAAATTTTGTCTTAATGGGTTAGGAATGTATCCACGTATTTATATGAAAATGTTTTTTTTTGTCCCGCAGACCATAATAATGCTCAAGAAAAATGGCCAAGTTTCACAAAAAAAAAAAAAAAAAACGGGCATTCGGGGCGCTGATATCCCATTGTGCAAGTAGCCTGATGAAATTTACATGTTTGTGGAGTGAGGGGAGTGGCCGCTACAAAACCGTAAAAATTGTTTGTCCATGATCTTTTAAAAAATTGTAAAAATCGAGAGGTTTTAAACTCTAGTCTCCTTTTTCGGGACTATAAAACCCGGACACATAAAAATCCAACTGATTTTTTGTCCCTCAAAAAGAAACACACTAATTTTGATTCCTAGAGCGTTTTTCGCCAGTTGGACTGCTAACTATACTGGTAGATTGGTACGACTGGCAGATAGGTTACGGTATTTCGACGCTCTTATGAAAATACCTAGATATACCGCACGTACCCCATAAATTTAACCCAATCTATCGAAATCCGGTGGCGCGTCCTCGTATCTTAATAAATACCGAATTATTTTTTTCCAAAAAGGGTATTCTTGGTAAATCCTCATCGTTGAAAAACTTTCACGAGTGAAACTGTGAATTAAACCGTGGTAAAGTACGTTCGTCGAATTCTTCCAGACTCCAGCGAATTTCTACTCTGAAACTCGCTGAAAATCAATTCACTAAATATTTCATACTATTTGGCATACTCAGTTGCTAAAACATCATTTTCAGACATATTTCTTATTAAAATAATACTCGTGTGCCACAATTACCACAAACGACTTTTAAATAATTAATTCGCAAATAAGATTAACTTTGGCGGGAAAATATTTATATATGTACTTGAATAAATAGTTGTTGCTTCTAAATATATCGTGATTCGAGAACGTACGTTTTTAGTGTACGAATTGTTGTTTTAAATCAGCCGAGAACATTTATGAAAAAAAAGTCTACGTTGGTATACCTTATTCGTGTTTCTCAATAAGCACGATTTTATGGTACCCAGAACCGTATAATTAGCCCCGACTATATAGACCAAATCACATAGCAAAAATAAATCCGATGTAAATTTAAAATAATTATTTTAGACTCGAGTAGAGAAATTTTTCTCCCGAACGAAATCGAAGAAAATACCTACTTAAAAGCAGAAATGTATAGACCAACTGCTTTGATGAGTTTTGCAAAATACTTAAGTATTATATTATTCTATCTGCTGGCGGAATAATGAAATAAAGTTTTCGAATCTTCGAGTGCCATAAATACAATTCACATTGACTACGAAGTTCAACCAGCTATGAATGGTACAGGCTATACATAGTACGGCAGAATATGTAAATCGTTTTCACAACTCGGGCGAAATAAGAAAGAGAGAAAGGGAAAAAAGCAAATAATATTTAAAAGAAGTAGGTAAGAGAAAAATTGCCGACGAAAGATGAAGAATTTCTGAAATTTTTTAATAATAATCCAGCTTGCCAAAGGAATAAGGTTCCGAGAGAAATTTTTCTTTTACTTTCTCAACGAGAAGCTCTTTTTTTTATTGTTATTAAACTAGCACGATGAGCGTATTTTACGTAGGGTACGTACGTAGCATGAGAAAAATTCATTTTATTTTTCTTTCCGCTTTGATGTACCGACAGATATTGAAATGAATTAGAGAAGTATTATGTCAGGGGTTTACCGCGTTAGATCGGTTTGCAAGGTTTTTTTTGTGCAAAAATTGAATGGAAGGAGGCATAAAAATTGTGGTCAGATATCAAAACCATGTGGTGAAAATTTCAACCGTTCATGCCCAACTCATTCAATACTATTCTTCTAGTGACTATAAAAAAAAATCTGGAACACTTGTAAAAAATGTGTAATAAAATGTAAACAAATTCTTTGAAATCAAAATTTTAAAAATCTTTTAGAAATTAGAAAAAATTTCCTGCTGCTGAGAGAATTTTTTTCCGAAGTGATTTATGAATATTTTTGCTCAACAAGTGATATTTGTATCTAACAAGATTTCCAAAAGAAGTAAGATTTTTACAAAAATTTTAACGCAATATTTCACCCCTCCCTCACTTCTCTCAATGTATGCACTTACAAAAATTGAAACCATCTTAAAACTATAAAATTTGAAGATCAATAAAATAGAAAATTACTGTGAATTCAGTACCTGCAAACCATTCAAGTCAAATGTAGAACTTCAGGTGGCTATTGAAATTTTCTAACTGAATGGATTTTAGATTGTTCTAGACGATTTTTCACTGAGTAGAGAGTTCGAAGTGATTTTAATTAACATAGCTTCGAATTTTTTATAAAGGGCGCTTTCGACAGAGTTGAAAATTTTTTTAATGTTACGTGTACTGTACAGTGTGTTCAAGAAATCACGAAACTTGAAAAATTCTAATGGGTAAGACAAAATAAATAAATAAAAACCCTTAGGCAACCGACTTTTCCCCTTGTAGTTGCATATAAACCAGCATGTTTTCACTGTAAAAAGTAAAATACGTTATAAAAACCATAATTTTTCAAAAAGTTTGAAGTAAGTTGCGAATTTTTCGATAAAAACTCGGGGGAAAATGGTACGAAAAAATTTAAAAACTTTAAGGATCTAGGGGGTCAAAATTGAAAAAATAAGGCCAAATTTGAAATGAGCAACCTGAATTCCCTAAGGGTATGCCATTTTTCAAGATATTACCCAAAATTGAAATTTTGGCTTTAATGTGCCCCTTTCCCTCAGGCACCTTTATGTCCCTAGTACGTCTAAGGGATTTGAATCGAAAAACGAAGACCAAATTCGAAATCAGCGACCCAAAACATATCAGATTATGCCCTTTTACCAACCATTTAATGCCAGAATTCAAATTTCGACTCTTAAGACCCTTCGCCTTGACTTTTAGACCCTTGTGCCCCTACCATAGGGGTATCTAAAGGGGCACAAAATTAAAATAAAAGGCTAAATTTGAAATCAGCAAATTTACTTTCGTTATGGTCCATATGCCATTTTTCATGTTATTACCCAAAATTGAAATTTTGACCTTCCTGTCCCTCATCCCCTCAGGCATTTTTCAACTTGAATTTGCGTCTGAAAATTTTTTATGACGTCAAAATCAAACCGAAATCAATCTTTTTGAAAAAATGTAAGTTCAACAAAAAAATTTAACTTGAGAAAATTACGTCAGAAAAAAATTTGGTAGCTAGTGAAAAAAGATCAGAAAAAAGTTCAGTTGAGAAAATTCTGAGAAAAAAATCAACAGTTGAGGAGTGTCGTTGCAAAACGCAACATCTCGATTTTTATCATTTTTGAGTTAATATATCAGTCTTATAGGAAATTCAACGAGGAATCGAATGGTGCCATAGACAGGACTCCATAACGACCATAAATACCTTTTATCTGCCATGAAAGATAACGTTTCGGTGCAAAACGCAACAAATACTGGGTGTTTCGGTGCAAAACGCAACATCTTTTTTGTTTTGCCCCCCTCCAACCCCCTCGTAAGGTATAAGTGCGAAGTGACCCCAAAACATGTAGCTGAGGTCCTAAGCTTTCCAATGAGACCGCCCCGAGCCAAAACCCTCCATCCAATTTTGAATGACAGTTTTTTTGCGATTTCCCAAAAATCAGGTTTTCGGAGATGTTGCGTTTTGCGTGTCGTTGCAAAACGCAACATCTCGATTTTTATCATTTTTGAGTTAATATATCAGTCTTATAGGAAATTCAACGAGGAATCGAATGGTGCCATAGACAGGACTCCATAACGACCATAAATACCTTTTATCTGCCATAAAAGATAACGTTTCGGTGCAAAACGCAACAAATACTGGATGTTTCGGTGCAAAACGCAACATCTTTTTTGTTTTGCCCCCCTCCAACCCCCCCTTGAGGTACAAGTGCGAAGTGACCCCCAAAACATGTAGCTGAGGTCCTAAGCTTTCCAATGAGACCGCCCCGAGCCAAAACCCTCCACCCAATTTTGAATGACAGTTTTTTGCGATTTCCCAAAAATCAGGTTTTCGGAGATGTTGCGTTTTGCAACGACACTCCTCAGTTGGAAAACTTACTAGGAAAGGATTTGGAAAACTCTTTGAACCTTTCATCTATTATTTATTCAAAGCAAATGATTCGAGACTTGAATCTATGGATTTTTTTTAAATATTTAAACAGAAATAGACTTTCCATGACTGCAATGATGTCATCAAATTTTCAAGATTAATTTGCAAAACTAATTATGACATTCCCAGAGTTGAAAATTTTTAAACCTTATGTCTTAATTCAATCATCTTTTTTTGGCAAAGGAGGCAGGGTTTTCTCTTTCCGTAGTCAAAAAGTCGAGCTTTAGTTGGATTTTTTTTTAGAGCTGATGATCTTTCCTTTGAAAAATTTTTGCTTTGAGTTCGAGCTGAAAAAATAAAGAATCATGAACTGAATTGGAAAATCAATTTTAGTTAGAAATTTCTGATTATTTTCTTATTAAAGTACTCAAACGGCAAACTTTAAATTTTTCCGAAGAATGCATTTTAATTTTAGGGAGATCTTTGTGTAGGTGTATTTAAAAATAAAAACTGATAAAACTTTTAAAAATATTAAAACTTTTGCTTAAATGTTTTTTTTAATCCGAGAGATTAAGGATTATACGAAAAAAAATTTATTCACTTTGAAATTTTTCAATACATGACGAATTTTTCAATGTAGATTTACGTTCATACTTTCTTCTAAATAAAATTTTTTCACTGAATTTTTTTTAGAATTAAAATTTTACGCTTTAATATGAACTTGCAACCTTTAATGTTTTAATTATTTTAATTTTTTATTGAATTTTGATACCTATTTTATCCCCAGGTACCGAATATTTTTCCCACAAACACGTTTTAATAAAAATTTAAAAAAATATCTCCTCCTAATAATTTTTCGTCACCCTCAAAATACAATTACAATTATCACATTAAAACGTAATTAGATGGATTATAAGTTGCTGGTGTATCCATCATGTACCTCATACGACGAAAAATATGTACATTAAATTTTCACCACCACATACACCGGTGAAAATTCTCAACAACCTAGCGACGTTCGGAGCGAAATAACATATCTTTTGAAAATCTCACGCGGCAAGTTTTAAAGTCATTTGTAAAATTAGCTTTTCTTAAATGAATCGTAGTTCCCTCGTTTTCCGACTATTTAAACTAGTAAGACGCCTTTGCGTGTGCGTTAAACTTGACATTTAATTAGAAAAAGGGGTTTCGGTGTTCTTCTTTTAATATTCAAAAATATTCTCGAGTTAATTAGCACATATACGTCTGTGTACCTGGTACCTGAATCAACAAAGCTTCGCGAATAATCATCAAAATTATACCCGAACACATTAGTAATATCCGCCTACATACTTTATAGGTATAGGCAACGATACTATAAGCAGGTTAAATTTCGATTTAAATTACGAAAATGTTGGAAATCTGAAAATCTCATAATGGTATCCTTCTAGTCTGGATTTTACGTAGGCTATAGGTCTTATAGGTCATTAATCATTTGAAAAATGTAGCTGGCTACATGCGTGTTTTCACATTTTCCACGCTCGAATATTTCCTCAATGGGGGAAAAAAAATCAGCAAAAATAAGACCAGATTTCAAAATGAAATTTAGTTTGGAAAACAGACACGAGCCTAATGTTATATAATGGAAAAAAAAAAACAAGAAAAACAAATAGAATGGTCCAGAAAAATTTCATAATTAGGCATAGTACTTATTATCAAATGAATTGGTGTAAAAATTACAGAGATACCACCTACGATGATGATATTCTTGAAAATTGCATCGACTAAACGATAATTTCAAATGAAATAGGTATAAATGATGATAATTTCGTTGAAAATATTCCGCAGCATATATGCGTATAATTTGTACCTAAGCTGCGTATCAATTTCCTATACATACGAACGTCAAGAGAGGTATCTTGTCGATATTTCGGATTTATATACGCTCGCTATGTTCTCATTATCTCGTATTATAGCATGTATCGCATCTGAAGGTAAACACAGAGTATAATTTTCCTACATTATAAATCTATTCTGCACGAATCGTGAAATTTCTCCATTTTTTGTTGACGCTGTTGTTGTTGCCAGCGATATAAATCTGTTGGAAGAATTTTCAGATATACCTGCCGAAATATAATACGAGTCGAAGCGAGTGATTTTGCCTATAGCTTTATAGCAACAAAGACACGTTCGTACTCTATGAAGATGGTTAGAGCTCATCTCGCGAAAACGCGCATCCAAAAAAAAAACCAAGTTCACACAGGTTAACATCCGATATGGATAAATACATCGTTAAAAATACATAACTGGTGTAGAACGAAGTATACGTCATTTATCAAGATACCTACGGCTCGCATTGAACAAAATTTTGATAGATGGGTAATGATACTGTACAGAGGGAGCCCATTGTTGGGAGAAAATTTGCAAACTAATGGCCCTTTCGATTGGAGATTTTCGTTAAGCTCTTCATCCATTTGAAGAACTTTTCAGCTTAGTGCCAACATAATGGCATCGACAATCTAATTCTTTGTCGAAGAAATCTGAAAAATGATAACGAATAAGAATCCAACATAATGGACCGATTCGAACTAACACCTACACTTTTGCCTGCCATAAATACAAACGCACCTTATCTTATACGTTTAAAGTTACATACCGTGGTGTACCTTTCCAGCCTCATAATGCCAACCAGAGCACCATAAACAAACTACGTTAATATGTATTGTACCTTTATGTAGGTAAGTAAGTATAGGTTCTTATAAAGGTAACTCATTCGACTATTAGTTATCTATCTATTATTTTCGCCTTCTTTTTTCGCTACCTTTATGGTGTAGTGAATTTCTTTCTTCTTCTTTTTATCGTAAAAGCACGTCTTTTATTCTATTAGTGAAATGTATTTTGATAATGGAGCGTTGCGCGACGAGATCTAAATTCGAAAATAATGGATTCGGAGAGATTTTTGTGGGTGAAATATAAGTCGAATTGTCCGATCCATAGGCGCATCTGAGGAGGGCTCAAGCCACCCTTAAGCTCGGGAAAAAGATTTTTTCATCGCAAAATTATTTAAAAGTGCAATTTTTTGCTTTTCAAATAATTGTCGCCCTCGTTTCGCTGGGGCAGTATTTTAATCATTTTATTTAAAAATTTGATGATTTTTGACTACCTACCTAATTTTTCAGTCAAAAATCACTAATTCCTCAATAAATTCCCAATTTTTCAAAAAAAATTAATAATTTATGACTGGAAAATCATTGAAAAATGACTAATTTGAAATTTGACCCCTTTTCAAATTCTTCTCAAATTTTCGGCCCCTTCCTTAATTAATTTCTGACTCTGAGGGCGTCTATGGTACGATCATGTACGAAATCAATATAGGAATTTGGCGAGATGAACAATTTAGAAATCTGTATGCAGATTTCAAAATTCGGAAAAAAATCGGAATGTTTTACATAAATGAAAATAATAAGTAATAATAATAATAGGACGATTTTGTTTGCCTTCTTTTCTGTAAGAAATAAAAAAAAAATCTGAATTTTCTTCATTTTTTCGATCTTGAAAAAACACAATTCATTTTTTAAAAAAAATTATCCAATAAGGAAAAAATAATGGTAGATAATTGCGATTGATGTTGTTTTTTTTGGGGGGGGAGGGAGAGGATTGTGAGGTCTGTGCCCATCTCTCCATGCAGTATCTTTACTAATATCAGAGAATGAAAATTCATACTTCTTTCAGATCTTTCTTATACTGAAAATTTCAATCTTTTTCCTAATTCATTCCTACTCTCTTGAGAATCAAATATATTTGCTTTAAATCGATAAATTTCAAGCAAACAGCTGAAATTTTTCTGGCTCGCCGCTCGTCTCAGAAAATAGAGAACCAATGAGAGTGGAGCAGGTAGAGTGCTGCGAAAAAAATAAGTTGCTATTTCGAAAACATCCGATCATTTCACTAAAAGCTAAAATTGCATAATTTTTGCCAACACTTCATCATTTGAGAGAGATTTTTAGCCGAATCTCTCTTCCCTTTTGCGTTTGAACTCGTAAGATTTCCAATATTTTTTGAATGTACGGATTTTTTTGTAGGTATTTAAATATAATGCAGGGTAATTTTGAGTTTGAAATTGATTCAAAACCAGATTTTTTTCAGAAATAATTGAAAAATTCAAACTATTTATTTTTAAAACCTCTCATAAATATTTTTACAGTTTATAATTTAAATATTGAAAATCTTGAAAAGAAGTCAGATACCTACAAGCAGGGATGTACCGATAGGGGGAGGGGGGAGCTTCCCCCTGAGAAAATTTTTTACTTATGAGTTGGGTAAATTGGGCAGTTGGGAATTAGTCCCTTTCTCGACTGAAAATTCATCATTTTTTCAAGTTGGAAATCAATAAAATTTTCACTTGTTAGTTTCAAAATTTCGTCCTCGCTTCGCTCGGGCATGAACAAAATCGTAATCCAACAAACTATTTCAAGTAACAACAGTGTTAAAGGAGGCTCCTTTTATTCATTCCCCTGAAAATACTTTTGATCTGATACTCTGTGTTTTTATTCTCAATTTTTACGCTCCCAAAAAAGCTTTCAACACCATTGATTGTGAATATCTAATGACTACATTCTTACCCTCCCCCCCTCTCAAATTACATCAGATAAGAATTTTTAAAGCCTCGCCTCAAAATAAGAAAAAAAAATGGATTTTTTAGACATTAAAAATTAAATTTTTTCAAAACTTCACCCTCGCTTCGCTCGGGTATAAATTAGATCATATTTTTATACGCACTATTTGAGGTGATAGCACCAAAAAAGTTTCCTTTTTACTCATTCTTCATAAAAAATTTTCTGGTATTTTAAGCTGCATCCATTATGAGTTGGGAATTTCATGAATTCGAGTTGGAATTTTCATGAGACCTCTCCCCCCCTCCTGGAGAATGTCTTCGGTACGTCACTGCCTACAAGATTTTTGCGAAAAATCATTTTGAAATGGTAAATAGTTCAATTTTCCCCATATGATTCCAATAGATTTAGGATTAATTTTTTTTTTGAGTCAGTAACCTCGATTTTTTTTCAATTCCCGTATCAATTTTTTCAATATTTTTTAATTTAGACCATTTTCTGGGGCCTATTTTGGGTAGAAGAAAAAAATTCTTCCATAAATTTTCAGTTTTCACTATTCTAAAATTTAAAAAACAAAATATCGCATTTTAAAATGTTTTTAAAGTCATGTCGTGGAACGATAAGAATTGAAAAATATTTATATTATTCACACACGTTCGGAAATTCCGAAGTCTAGATACATCTAGTTTCTAAAAATAGACTTGGTTTTGAAAAATGCAGATGAAATTTTGATTTTATCAAAAATGGATAGGTACCTACCTAAAATTAAAATAGGCACCCAAGTTTTGCTAAAAAAAAAAAAAGAAACAAATTGAAAAATCAAGTATTTTCTATTCTTTTTTTGAACAATTTTTTGATCTTGAATTACCATTTTGATGTCTAAACTTTCCTTAGTAAGGACTCTTATTTGAAATTTGCATTTGTGACCCTGCTGTAAAGAAGGGACCTAGTGTAAAAAAAATCGATATCTCAATTTTCATGAGTTTGGTCCAGATTTGGTATGATTTGGACCAAAAACGTGAAAAATGAGACATCGATTTTTTTACACTAGATCCCTTCTTCACGGCAGGGTCACATCACTTTTTTCCCATATTTTTTTTTTTAAAATTATACATAGTTCTTTTATCATATTTTTCAATGTTGAAAAAAAATGAAAAAATAGAAAAACTTGATTTTAATCAAAATTATGTAATAATTGCTTAAAATCACCACAAATTTCTTACTGGATTTTCATCTCTCATCTCATACTCTCAACACTCACATTCCACAAGCAATCACACCGAATTATAATATTTTTCTTTTGAAAAATCGCAATCACACGAATGTCATTGACCTCAGACTCCGACTTCAGGCTACGAAGATCTCATTCGTCTGCATATCTTCGATTTTTCAAAAGGAAAACAATCGATCTAGAATTACCAGAACACGATTGATAAGGTTATAAAAACACTCGAGCATCCAGCTTCACGGAGTTCAATCCATAAAATAAATTTAATAACCCAGTTTACTCGTACATCGACACATACTGAACTCGACCCATTCGATGTCATCTTATCACTAATAAAACCATAAGTAGCAAAAAATAATAGAAAAAGTAAACACGCACAAACCCGTTTGGCGTCAACATATTTTGAAATTGTAACCGCGTCCACAAGTACGAAACAACACCGAAACCAGGAAGTTACAAAATAAAAAGCGTGAAAAATTATGAAAGAAAAACGTAAGACTCGGCGCTCCGCACACGATTTCGACAACATTCTTACTGAGTGCGGTTAATCATTGAAAGAAGAAAGACCACCGACATCATGACGGACCACGATGAAAAAAAAAACGAACAAAACAATCGTACCAACATAAGATGTCTATGAAATTGTGCACGCCTCATTCCTCCGTTAGATGAATCAGTTTTATTACTCGAAAGAAGTTGCTCGGTCTTCGGCATGAGATATTTTTTAATGACCGATAATTTTTGGTCATGCAAACGTTAGCGAGATTAAAATACGTACGAGTATGACTTTACGCAATCAACTACCTATTCGTATTTTATAAATAAGTTATCTCAAAATCTCATTTGATTACTATGTAGAAATAAGTACGCAGGCCTAATACCGAGAATCAGATGAGAAGGTAAATATTGAACGAACCTATTTTAAATCTCGAACAAGGTATCTGCGTGTATTTTTTCATCTCGACATCTGCGAGCTCGCCACAATGTAATTTTCCAATAACTGTAATAAAATTTGGTAGACTGCTCGGCTCCGTTTATCATCTCTGTATAGAAAACACAACTACCGGGAATATAAATTCTGACTAAATGTGTCAACTTTGCGGGTACCGTAACTTGGGGTGGAAATGTACGATTTTGGAGGTTTTTGGTGAATAACACCTCGAATTTTTGATGAATCGTGCTGATTTTTTTTTTCCTGCAATTCTACATCCTTCCTCTACAAATTCCCCCCAACCAAAAACTTCCACCCCCCCACCCCTATTTTTGGCGATTTTTTGAAAACAAGCCCTCCGAACATCGCGAATCGGGTGAAAATGTACACCCATATAAATCAATATAAATTCGTTTAAAAAAAGTATATTTCGGAACGGTACATTAAAATCTAAATTAAAATATGTAAAATTAAATTGAAAACGGCATGACGAACGTGTATCGGCCCCTTTCGTAAACATTGATCAAAAAATTTCATTTTTTCTAAATGTCTCCGGTTTTTTTCGTTTAAAAAAAATAGTTTGCACTTCTGAACTCCACAGTTGGAATACATGAACGGCAAAAACGGTAAGGAACAATTTGGTTTTTTATTCATCAAAAACGGTTCATAACAAGCTGAGTTATGAATTTTTTTCTACAACAAAATTCATAACTCAGCTTGTTATGAACCGTTTTTGATGAATAAAAAACCAAATTGTTCCTTACCGTTTTTGCCGTTCATGTATTCCAACTGTGGAGTTCAGAAGTGCAAACTATTTTTTTTTAACGAAAAAAACCGGAGACATTTAGAAAAAATGAAATTTTTTGATCAATGTTTACGAATTTTTTTTTGGCATATGCAACAGTTTATCCATGGATGTTTATACATGGATCGATTCGTCAGACACTCCTCTTTCACAGAAAAAATATTCCGAGATCCTATCTTAATTATAATTTGATGTAGGACGTCAAACAGTCGAAAAAACGTGAAGTGTACATTTTAACCCCAGCGTACATTTCCACCCCAAGTTACGGTAGCTAGGCTTTTCCTTAATTATTATAATAAACGGTCGCTAAAACTTCTTCCATTTTTAAACAAGGCCATCAAGCGATTACCCATTTAGGCGAGTGAAGTTCAAGAAGGAAAAAAAAATTCCGCAGAGAAAATGGTATAAGTAAAATGAAATTTAGTTCAGAAATACCCGTCAGGATGAAAGTATATCTAAATTATATTTCCGCGAAAACATCGGTGTATCCTCAAGGTTGAAATAGGTGACGTTAACAAGCGATGATAAGTTAATGAGGTTGGATGATATTTTGCAGCTAGGTATGTGGAAAGGTCTGACGTTCATAATTGAGAGACCGAAGCATTAGAGCACTCATCGTTCTTCGAGTTTAGAAACATAAAAACAATAAACCATAGATGAGTTTTCCAACCGGCACAAACTTTTCCATTCGATAACAAATAGGAAACATTTGTGATTGATTATATTACATCGAGCAAAGTACTTTGTTTAACTTTTTCGTTCTTGTATTTTTCTCATAGTAAACTTTTACGGTAGAGGGAAAAAAATCCGAAAAAAGGTGCCTTTAAACTGTCATAGAAAGTTTCTTATTTGCTAAAAGTCTGTGTAGGATCGATAAATATAAATATAAAAGCAAATTAACAGCGTGCTTTCTATTTAAAGGTAAATTAGCCGAATACCTATTTACTCTTCAAATATTGGTAGGATGATGTAGCCAAGTTGAAAACGGTTGCTGAGTTGAAAGCGTCGATTACGAGAGGTTGTTTGGATTTTTTTTTTGGAAAAGTTTTCGTATGAACTTACAGGTGCCTATGTCTGGAAATATCAGGGTGAAAACATGAAGGCTTTGATTTGGTGTTTTGAGTCTTTTGCGAGGGTGGTATTTTAACTCGAAGTATAATTTTGGATTAAAATCAGTCTAATGTACACATTATAAAAGAATTCCATTTCCAAAATTTTTAGAGTTGATGAAGTTCATTTTTATAGAATTTTGGAGAATTTTTAAAATTTTAAATTACCATATCATCTTGCAAAATAAATAAAAATTTAATTTTATCAATCGAAAAAGCTAAAATTGGTATTTACCCTATTTTTGACCCCTCGAATTAATTGGAAGTGGTTTCAAGATATTTCGAAACCTCCAGAAAATTTTGAAATTTTTTATCACTGAAAATAAGCTCATGTTCAATTGAAAAAATCTCAAAAATAATCGACTTTTTTGGATTTTTTTAAAATTGCATTTTTTTTTACTAAACAATGTAAGTATTTTAAAAATTTGGTAACAGCAATTTTTGGAATGAAAGAAATCAATTGGGGTCGATGGTTTTATTATTCATAATAGATACTTATTAGAGTGCTGGGGATAGGGGATCATCCTGCATGTAAATTGTAAATTGATGGCTACATTTTAAATATTAAATTTTTATAGGTATAAATTCGGGACATCATGTCCAAGTCGAAGATTTTTAGGGTCATTATGTCCAAATTGAAGATTTTTAGGGGCATCATGTCCAAATCGAAGATTTTTAGGGGCATCATGTCCAAATCAAAGATTTTTAGGGGCATCATGTCCGAATCAAAGATTTTTAGGGGCATCATGTACAAGTCGAAGATTTTTAGGGACATTTCATGTCCAAGTCGAAGATTGTTAGGGACATTATGTCAAAATCGAAGATTTTCAGGGACATAATGTCCAAATCGAAAAATTTTAGGAACGCGACGTCCAAATTTCAGATTTTTTTGAGACACTATATGTCACATGTTTTTTAGAGAGGGAGAATCATGTCCCTCTTGGAGGTTTTTAGGGCACTATATTCTTACAGGGGTTTTAAAACTCGGCAACCATTGAATTTTTTGAGACATCACGTGAATAAATAAAGAGAGATAAGTTGGAACACGAAATTAACATTTTTTATGACATTTTCTACCGATTGAGAGGGTTTGGAAGACATGTCTAATGCTGTGTGGATTGAGAAATGGTGTCAAAATTAAAGTTTTCGAAACATCATTTCCAAACTCCTTTTTTCAGGATATTAGGTACATCCAAATTTCTAAATTGGATTTATTGAGATACTACACAAATTAAAAGTTTTTGGGGTGTAGGGTCCAAATGAGAAAAGAAGATTGGAGCATTGGACTAAAATTAAAAATTTTTTGGACATATATCCAAATTTGAAGAACGTTGATACATCATTTCCAAACTAACTAAGGAGACTCTAAACCTAATTGTTTTTTTTTGTTTTTTTGTCTTTGATTTTTTCTATGAATTAATTTGTATTTTTTTCGAAAATGGATTGGTGTTTTTTTTCTCTGGAAATGACGATGAGTTTATTAAAAATTGCTCGACTTCATCATGTTTTTTGCATTAAAAATGATTTTCAGAAAACAAAATTAGAGAATTGGACTGAAAAAAATTGAGAAATTAGATAGGTACCTAGCGACGTGATTTCTAAAAGAATCTTCTAAAATATTGGTACTGGGATATTTCATAAAAATCTAGGCATATCGTCCCTCTAAAGCTAAAAGGTCGTAACTCCAAAACTTTATTTTTTACAGGAGAGAGAAAAAACTGTATTACTTGAAAATTTTGAATTTCGTGAAAGAGATGTTGATTTTACTATGCTTTTTTAGTGTTGAGAATGCATTTTCAACTATTATTTTTTCAAAATACCCATTTTTAATTTTTATAGTGGAGTTACGACCTTTTACACTTAAACACCGAAAATTTTTGGAGTTACGCCAAGTTAAAAATCTGTATTTCGAAACAAAATAATTTAAAAATTCATTCTGAACACTGCAAAAGCATATTAAAATCATCACACGATTCCCAAAATTCAAAAATCCCAAGGAACACAGTTTTTTATCACTTTTGTAAAAGGTCAAATTTTCTATTCATGACCTGTTTGCATTTTTTGTGGAGTTACGCCCAAAAAGTTTCAAAATTTTCAGAATATGGAGTTACGCCAAGATATCTTTTTTATAATTTTAAGGATTTGTTTGATGTTTAAGCTGAAATTTTGTTATTACCAGGTGGAGGAGGTCACATTGTTGCCATTTCAGCAAAAAAACAAAAATTCCTAAATTTTGGAGTTACGACCTTTTAGCATTAGAGGGACGATATAGACAATTTGCTGTTCAAGTGAAACAAGAATGAAATTTTATCGTAAAATTTTGTTTGAAAAGTGAAAAATGACTAGCTTCAGATTTTTTTATGAAATCAGTGATCATGATCTGAACACACGGTTTCTATTCGTTTCTAGAAATCATAAAAATTCAAAAAAATTGGAATAATTGATGAAAATTTCAAAGAGTCAAACTTCTTACTTGAAATCAGTCTACGTAGGGTACATTTGTCCATATTAATCAGTAGGTATTTTTATTTCAATTCTTAAAAAAAATTTTAAAAAGTGTAAAAATATAATTGCTTAATTTTGAAACGAAAGGAACTTACCACCAATCAAATGAATTTCTTGTAACACTATAAAGTTCTATTTATTTGGAGAAAAAAAAAATCAACAGATTTATGTCAAAACAGTATGACAGATTCGACCAAAAAATTCACGAATTTTTTTAGCCTACATTTGCATTTTAAATGAACCTTTAATAAAAATTTTTTATACCTATAAAAAATTTTATTTTTAATATGTATGATATCAATTTTTTATTCCATTTTTTTTTTTTTTTTTTTTTTTTTCAGTAACGAAGGAAAGATAAAAAAAACACCATAAAGACACACTTTTTTATACTCAGGTTCATAATTTTCACATTTTTTCCTCCTATCTTCTCTCAGTTTGTTTGGAATCTTTCAGTTTCGCTGCAAAACTTGCAAAATACAAATAATTTGCTTTACAGATATTCAAAGGTACATACTTCGTCGAACCCTGTAAAGTAAAGATTGAAGAATACGAAGAGAGATTAAAAAGTTATTAGAACTTTTGCGTCGACTCCTTCAACTTTTATATCCACACGTACATTTTAAGATAAATATCGAAAGAGAGGTAGAAGTACGTCTAAGTATGTAGGAGGTACATTAGGAAGAAAAAAAATAACGTCCAGCGTTCAATGGTTTCGCCCCTTCAAACTTCAAAGACGGCAAATCTATTAACTTTCGTGTAGTTTGGATTGTGGCATTATCAAATGAAAAGATGGAACAGTGATCGAAATACACGATATAATTCTTTTCAGATTTTCGTAGAATTACAACGCTCATAAATTTTCACCGGGCGTTATTTGTCCAAATTCATCTGTTCAACTGTATGAATCGATATGGAAAAATTACTAGTTGATGAAAATGGAAAATGTTTTGTCCTGGTTTTCGTGAAAAATATATGAAAACTTCAAAACCAAATTCGCTTTATTTTTCCATCAATTTAATTTTACAGAAATATTTATTTTAATGGTAAAATGACGATAATATTTCATTTCTCAAGCCGAATTTTTCTTTTCTAAAAATCAATGTCATCACATCCACTCACATTCTCTGATACGAATACCTATGAACTGTTGCGAATAATTGTGGGTATCCTTGATACACATTATAAAAACCACCTCGTCGAGTTTGCAAAAGTAATTTCAAATTTTGATGCTATTCGAAAACGAGCGAATAAAATATGCCAACGTCAACGTCGACGTGAGAATTCTTTAATATCAAGTTTCTATTTCCGGTGGTATTTTTTTTACGCAGAAATGGCATCGAAAAATACCCGAGACAATTTTATTTCGGCAAGCGTCGGATTAGAAAATTACATGCTCGTTTATAATGATGGAAGAGAACCAGTACCCGATTTAATAAAATTACTGAACTTGATGAAATACGTAATCAACATCTTCATCGTGGAATTAATTTCGAAGAAAAATTCAATAAGTGCGACGCAACTTCGACATCTAAAAAATCAATTAAACAGACTGGAATTTTCTCGATACCAATAATTTGTATTAAGTGCCTTAATCAGCCGGGTACAGCGTAGATAACAAGGAATGCGGAATGAGAGTGAAATTAATTTCAATGGCTGAAAAGACCGAGTTTAAATCGATCCGAATATCTGGAACGATATAGCCGAAGATATGTATATTTCGTGAGGATTGTAATGACGCAGATATCAAAAGACACAGAAACATCTGTTTCAGACACAAAAATGTATGTTTCTAAGATTTAAAACAATTATAATCGTTGGCATTACTTCGAAAGCACAGAATTTTAAAATATTCAATTTTACTGCACTGGAGGAGGAATAAGGTGCAATTTTAAACAATTTTCGAATTTTGAAAATTTTGAAGTCTCACTCTCTGCAGTGCTTTGTTTTTTTCTAAAAATGATAATATTCCAAAAGTTTTACATTTCTCCCTCCATTTTATACGCTGGGTCATTAATTTTTTTATGGGATTCCATAGATAAATATGGGATAACACCATATAAGGAAAAAAATTAGGAAAGTGAAGCAAACTTTTCAAATATTCCTTAAAATTGGAAAACATGCAGCTCAATTTTGATTTTTAGAAATGAACTTTGAACTGAAGAAATTATCCTAGCAAGAGAAAAATCCCAACTCAAAGTAAAATTTTCAGCAGAAACAAAAGTACCTAAATCGAAAGAACATCATGAAAGAATCTCATAGGCTCATAAACAAAATTTCAGAGGTCAAAGTTCATTTGTAACATTTCATGCGAAACCATACTTTAGGACGAAGGGGATCAAAAAAATATTTTGATCTTTTCTGATATAAAATTTTACGAGGAATCGAATGGAGCTAACCGCAGCTCAACCTGAGCAAAAATTGTCGAGTTATTATACCACTGAAGTTGAGAAGCGATAAAGACAGCTTTTCGATAAAAAAGCTCTCAAATTTTTCATCACCTACATTTTTTTCAATTTTTACAAATCTTTATGAAAGTATAGAAATGAAATTTTCATAAAAAATTGGTGGTGGTGTTCCTCTGGTAAAATTTCACGAGGAAATCAATGTAAGTACAAATTTTAGGTCAGTAGCTCGTCATTCAGTGTAGCCAACCTTGCGAAAAAGGAGAAAAAAATAATGTAGATAATTGAACTTTATTATTTAAAAAAATCCGACACTATAAATTCGTAGGAGGCAATAAAACGATAAAAACAAGTAAGGAGGGAGATTTTTGACCAATCAACATGAATATGTTTTTTCTCGAAGGGGGGAGGGTCATTCCAAAATTTTTAAGATGTTATTTTGCGCGACGCTGCATCAAAAACTCTTACGTTAGATTTTTTTATTTTCGAAATTAACTTGATTTCAGAAAGTCAGAATGACAAGAAAAATATCAGAAATTCAGTGGATAACTTTAAAGAACATAAATTTTTATATTTTCGAAATTAACTTGGTATCAGAAAGTCAACATCTTAGGTACTTTAAAAAACATAAATTTTTCTATTTTCCAAATTTTTATATTTTCGAGATGAAAATTGACAATTAATACCAGAAAATCAGAATGACAGGAAAAATATCAGAGAGCTAAAAACTAATTTTTATATTTTTGAACATGACCGAATAATCAGAAAACAGGATGACAGGAAAAAACATATCCATGTTACCAACATTTCCTTTCAGAGGAAACTTCACTTCATTTTCTTTGTGTATTTTTCTCGAAAACATGATTTTCATCCCGAGGTATGAATTCTCATCAGTGGCGCAACCAAGGGGGGGGGGGGGCTAAGGGGCTAAAGCCCCCTCCAAAATCGCCGGTCGACTTAAGGTAGTGGTTTTAAAAATGTGTTGATTTTCACCTCCGAACCAACGAAACAATGAAATTCTATGAAAATTAGTGTCCTCGAAGACGTTTTTTTTAGTTTGGAGAATAGAAAATAGTCACAAGGAGGCAATTTTTCGGATTTATATCTTCGAAGACCTCAATTTTCCAAGAATTCCGCTATTTTGCTACTTCGGAGGCGAAAATCAGCACATTTTCAAAATTACTGCCCTAAATCGATCAAAACGAGTTTTAGGATGAGACTGAGGGGGTGGTGTGGATGGAAAAAATTCGAATTCACGCGATTCTCCCTTCATTTTACCCAAATGAAGTGTTCCTCCTTGAAAAATTCACTGTCATTTGTTTTTAAATGCTCTATGTACTCTGTTGTTTTGAATAAAATTCACGTTTATAATTTAATAGGGAAAAAATCTCAATATTCCATAAAAATATATTGACCCCCCCCCTTCCTGGAGCCGTGCCGAGAAAATTTGAGTCCCAGGAGGGATAATCTAAAAGCGAAAAAAGTTCTTTCAGGGAATTTTAAACATCTATATTCGATGTAATTAGGTAAATTTACCCCTTTATTTCATGGTCCCTCGCCCATGGCAAGCCCTAATGAACTCCTTGAAAAAAAGGGGGTTCGGGGACCCCCCTCTCTACACAGGCCTAAACGCCTTACTTCTCTCATGAATTCTAGCCCCCTCCAAAAAAAAGTTCTGGTTGCGCCACTGATTCTCATGAAACGTCATATTTCTCATACATATGATGAATTTTTAAAATTTCAAAATTGCCTCACCGATTGAAAGCGCTTTCAAGACGTTTGAGAGCTTACAGAAAAGTTTGAAAATTTCCAACACTGAAAAAAAAGCTCATAAAAATTGTCCATATGAATCTCCTTCTCCTCCTTCCCACATAATCACGAATTACCGATATTGGTGACCTACTTGATCAAGAAGCACAATTTTCTGAAGGAAGTAAGTAACCAATATGGGTAATCCGCGATTATGGGTGGAAAAATTCATATGGATCATTTTTGTGGACTTTTCTCCAGCATTGGAAAATTTCAACATTTTCTGGAGGCTCTAAAACGTCTTGAAACTACATATTTTTAATCAATTCGGAAAATCCAAAATAGGATAATAAATATTTGTATTCTACACAAAATTTCAGATTTTTTTGTTGATTGCCCAAATCAAATTTTCGTGTTGTGCAGGGTGATGAAGTGATTTCAAAACTTCAAAAATTCATCAAAATTCCAGAAATGAACATGAGCATTTGAAAATTTTGGATCATGGGCTTCTTTTAAGGTGCATAAACTTGGGATACCTAGTTCAAGGGAGAGGTCTTGAATAGTAGGTATTACATACAATTCAACCATTTTCACCAAATTTGGGGGGGTCCGGGTCCTAGAACGTCCATAGAATGATTTTTTGGAACCAAAATTGTTCATCCCTAAAAAATCAAAATCTAGTCGTATGTATTTTTAGATTTTTTAGGAATATCTGAAAATTTTGCATTGCTTCATTTTTTAAAAAATTTGTTTTCAGCTTCTTATCCTCCGTTGAATTTCATTTTTTTTTTTTTAAGAAAGAAAGAAAACCCGGGTGCATGGCCACTAATTTACGTACAAGTAGGAAAAAATTTTATTTTGGGTTGGTATCTAATTTTTAGAGTAGAATTAGATAACCATAAAATTTGTAAAAAAAATCACAATTTTGTATTACTGTGTTAAAAAATCAACTTCACCCCCTTCTTCGGTTTAATAGAGTACATTGCAACTAGGTACCTAGGTACAAAAAATCTAAAATTCTTATTTTGGACTTCACAAATATATCTCATCGTCATCGGAAAATAAATCACGAAATTCAGTTCCTACATTATTAGAAAGATATTTAATTATCGCGCAGCAGTTACTTACAGTTCGATTCAATAAAGGTAAAATCAAAGCTATTCAGTTGCTCGAATAAAGTTTTCCTTTGATAATTTAATAAACGCCATTGACACATAGCCTAAGTCTTTGTCGCTTATCTCTAAGTAATTTGCTTATACCTACTTAATGTTTTATATCCTACACAGTCAAATTTTGATCATTGTTTAGTCTGTTGTTTTGATGATTTGGTAAGATACTCATTAGCATAAAACTTGACGGTATTTTTGTTCTCGCGATCGTTACGCTGTAATTACATTATAACTGTCGGTACTGTCGTCGCTTCTGTTCGTATTGTACCGCGAGTAGTTTTGTTGCTGGGTTGCTGCATGGATGTAGTATATCATTCGTAATAAATGTTCTCCAAGTAGAATTTGTAACCAGAAATCCGCTGGCGTTCATTTTTTTGTGCAAGGCGTTTTTGTGTGTGTATTTTGATGAAGTATATAAGCGAACGCGCCATATAACGTGAGGGCGGTTGCGCCTTTGCGGAGATAAAGCGATTTGCATTTTGCTAAAAAACAAAACGCCACACTTCATTTACGCTTTACGCGATAACATTAAGTACAGTATGTGAAAAATATTCGTCGAGAAGTATATCTACGTTTTTATTCGGCTGACATTGGTATACCTATTGAAACTACGGTGGGTGTATTGTTTACCTGGGAATTTTAAAATTTACCGAAAAGGTACTGAATAGATAGTTGAATAAGTATACAAGGTGTCCCAATTCAAGCTGAGTAGGATAAAATTGCTTTATAATGTAAACATATTCTGGTAGCATTTTTAAAGAATAAAAAAATTCCAAGAAGAAACTGTCTACTTTTAAAATTTGCATATAAAAAGGTAAATTTTCCTTGGAAAAATTCAAAAAGATGAAAGTTTGATAATGTCGGAGAAAAATTCATCGTACGATAACTGGGTAACGAAAAATTAAAGTCATCAAGTATCCATTTATTGGCAATTTTTTCATTTCGAAGGAATTGAATTCTGATTAAAATTGCAATCGAAATTTTTATCCGGAAAATTTACTTTCGTACTTATTCGATTTTTCAAAATGGAAGATGCAAAAAAAAGCTAATAACTTTTTTTGTGAAGAGCCTAGCGAATCTGTCAAATGCCCTATTCAAATTTTCAATATGTTGTCTTTTTACGTACCTATTTTGATTTTTTTTAATAAAGCTGAAAATTTCAACCTTCAAGCAGCCATTCAAATCGTAACATAATTTTTTTGACGATTTTGAGAATAATTTTTAGGTAGAAAAAAAATCAAAGAAAATGGTTTTTTGAATTTTGAGGGAATTTCAAAATGTTTAGCACAACTTATGGCATAATACGTATTTTTCATGATTTCAACAAAAAGTCATGCCTCCATAAATTTATGATATTTGAGTAACATTGCCTCTGTTTTAATAACAATTATGCATGATTTTTCGTCCTATGGAAGGTGAGAGAGAAAAAACTTTAATTTGAACAAGGCTTTAATTTTAGGGAAAAGTACGTTTCAAAATTCCATCGCCTCGTCAAAATTTCACCAGCCCAAATTATTTCGGATTTTTAATGATTATTTTCTCACCAAAAACGTGATAATTTTGAAAAAATCAAGTTTCTAGAAAAACTGTTGAAAATTGGATTCTCGACTTTTTACCTACGTAATCAATTCTCGAAGGAAAATTGCTTTGTATTTTGAACCATTCCGGAGATTTCATAAAAATTTTGATCTTCTCTAGAATTTTCAAATTTTTTCAAACGTGTGAAAATTACCTCGGGTACTTCAAACTCAAGCTCTTTTTTCAGTAAAAAAATGTTCTTTCAAAAAATATGGATTTCAACTCCAGTTAGGATTTTAGAAAAATCGTGCTCAAATTGATCAAATAGGTCACCAATGTGGGTAATCGGTGATTATAGGTGCTGAAGTTCATGTAGACCATTTTTATGGGCTTTTCTCCAAAGCTTGAAAATTCCAAAAAATTTCAGTGGCTCTGAAACGTCTCGAACAAGTCAAAAATAGGGGATAATGCCAAATTTCAGATTTTCTCACTGGTTAGATCAAATTTTCTTATTTTGCAGGGCTATGGGGTCACCAAAATTTGAAAAATGGCTTTCAGCAATTGAAATTTTGGATTTTGAGTTCTGCTGCAGTCTAAATTTGATTTTTATTAGTTTAGGCTCAAAATTGTACTTTGGATTGGAATGTCTCCCTTGTAAAAACCAACAAACGGACTAATCCTTGAGATAGGAAATTTTTATTTTTATTTCTTGTCACAGCAAATCGAAAAGATTTTAGAAGCGGTAACATTCCACTTATTAAAGCCCTAAAAACAGCCTTGGTCCATAAACAGGGCATTTGTGACCTTGCCGTAAAGAAGAGAACTACCTAGCAGTGTAAAAAAATCGATGTCTCATTTTTCAAACATTTTTGATCCAAATGACACCAAATCTGGGCCGAACACATGAAAATAAAAATATCGATTTTTTTTGCACAAGGTCCCTTTTTTACGACAGGGTCACATTTGGATCATAATTTTTTTTTTCATGTCCAAATTGTCGACGTTTGGTGCTCTTTCTAGGAATTTTTAAATAATTTCTCCTCAATTAGCTTTTTAAATTTTCTGTAAAAATTTCTTATCAGAATATAACCAATATTTTCTTACGACACCTGTTACACAACAAAATTTCAAAAGGTTGATTTCATAGCTTACGTTCTCACTTGACACCAAAGGCACATTGACTAGATACCTTCTGAAATTTTAAAAAAATTAAAAACCGAAAATTTTCATGAAAAACTGAATTTTCGTAAAGGAATTAATTGGAATATTATTATTTTTTTTTTAATCTGTCCATCCAAAAACGATTTTTTTAGATTTTTTCTTTTTTTTGAAAAATTATAAGTAAACCTTTTTTGTGCCAAAAAAATTCATTATTTATGTACATTTTAAAAATTCACCAAAAATTGACAAAAAAACAACTAGTGAAATTTGAATTTTACTGATAAGAATTTCAAAAAATATTTAAAGTGAACAGCTCGAATGGCCTACTCGTTAAACGAGTAAAATTGAATAATAGATATTGAAGTTGGAAATTGCAAGAAGAGGAGTTTAAAATTGAGAATTTTCCACTCGAAAGGAAAATTTTTTTAATTTCCTGAAAAAAGACTCATTTTCATAAATTTTTCACTTCGAATTTTCGAAATTAAAAATGTAATCTCATCATTACTGAGTGAGCTGCAGTGAGCTAAGAACAACTCTTTGCTCTTTTCCATCAAAAAAAATCCCCGTTCGATCTAATTCTGATTTTGACAACAGTTATAAATCATTATACCCAGTTTTTCTTCTGAGTTCCTGCCAAAATTTAACTAACCAATTTTTTCTTCAGAAAATAGATCCAACTTTATAGGTATAGTTTTTTTTAAAATTTCAGAGATAGACAATACCTTTGTATGAAGAACATTTTTAGATCACTAGATGCTACTGTAGCATCATCTCATCAATCCGAATTAGCACACCCAGCAATCCAGCATACTATACAAAATGAAAAAAGTGATTTTCTGGAATAGAAATAAATCGCTAAATGCGCAGTACAGCGTTGAATAATAGAACGACGTACGAAAAGAGTAAATGATTCAACGCCAAAGGAAATAACTGGACTTCTATCAACTTAGGTACATATTATTAAAGCATTAGCCACTGAATTTAAAGGTGTATGCCTACCGAAGCGATATAGATGGGCCAAGGAAAAGAAAATGGATTTCTAATTAATGGGCCCATGCGCGCACATCTCTCGCCTATCTTATCATCTTGTAAATGGCAGCGTTAAAATCGTGAGAAAATCCAGTCTACTTATAGCGACAATATATCTAACACTGAAATAGCACAACACGCACTTCAGTATACCACAGTCTACCTCTTAGGTACCTCTGAAACTGTATACAGAAAATGTCGAGATGATGAAGTTTCGTCTAAATGTCTTTAATACTGATTTATCGTGTCAATCGTGGTCGAATTATTTTTCAACAGTTTACCAACGTCAAACGTTTAACACCAACTTGGAAGTATTACCGTTTTTGATTTCCGACGTATTCGGTCGAATTGCATTTTCCACTTCAATAAATTTCGCCATGTATTTATAAAACAAAATCGAGACGTTGATGTTATAACAAGCGTATATGAAGTTCCATCGTTTAATTTTACGCATTATTTGCCGCGAATAAAAATTACTTGACTATAGGTTTATTTCTACTTATATACGGAATTATAACAGCTTAGTACTTTTCATCTCGCCGAACGCGATTTTTTTTCTCCCTCGGTGATGAAAAAGTTGACGTTTTAATTTTAGTGAGTGCTTAAAAATGTAGTGCTACAGCAGAAGCGTAACATTGATCAACTTGTCACCGCTTGTACATATCTCCATGTAACTAAATCTCTCTCCAACTAGGACACCGAATAGTTTCATCTTTTTTATATTTCAAATTTTCACTCCGGTGTGTTCAAGTGTTTCGCTAACAAAGTTTTTGTACCAAAGTTTGACATTATACTTTGAAGATTTTTCAGCGACGTAAGCTACGTGAAAAAAAAAACAAGGAAAAAACGAGGAAAATTTTCTTCGGGATAATAATCCAAGAAAAGGAGAAAAATTGGAGCATTTTAATTTTTCATAATTACTCTATTACTAACGAAGGAAACAATTCGATATGACTTTTTCATCAGTACCAAAGCAATTACGTAGCAATGAGCTTGCATGCGAAAATACAAATTGCCATGTAAAGTACGAAACGCTTCTATAGCCTCCGGGTGTATAAACAGTACGTGTTTTTTTGCGAGAGAAAAAAAAATACGAATTTTTTTCAAAAGCGTAAAATTTGAATCGTACCCTTTGTAAAAATTATTAAAATTTATCACGTAAAGGTTTCAATGACCTACATTATTATTCGACGTCTCAAAAACTCCAACTAGACCATAAATAAAATCAACATATTTAAGCTTTAGAATAGCTGGAGAACTACTTCTTCAGGAGTTGGAGAAAGGAGGGCATGAAAATGTGGCAAACGAGGTCAAAAAATGTAGAGAAAAACGTAATCCAGCTTACTGATTTTTGAATGTTTTTCTCTTTTTTACCAAGAAAAGTATTTGATTTGAGAATACATATTTTTCATATCACATGGAATAGTAAAGCCGGATAAGTGCGGTAAATTTAGCCCCAGAGTCTTTTGGGCTCCTAAACACCTCAAAAAATCACAAAATTTTGGACCTTACCCCTCTATTTTGTAATGGTCATTTTATTGAATTATTTTCAAAATTTTATAATTTCGACAAATGGTTTTGACTATTTTTTTGGATTAAGGGCCAGAAATTGCAGAAGAACTTAACAGAAATGTTGTGATTTTAGCAGATTTTTCAAATTTTGAGCATTTCAGGCAAAAAAAATGACCAAAGAAAAAAACTAATTCCATATCCGTGTTTAGCAAGTAAAATACCCCCGATCAACACTTTTTTTGCGATAGTTTTGCTTGAAGTTTCGTATTTCATTTTTTTTTTTACTGATTTTTTATGGTGAAAAAAAAAATGAATTTCGAGATTTCAAGTAGAACTCGGGGGAAAAGGAAGTTTATCGGGGTATTTTGACAAGCTAAGCCCGAATATGGAATTGGTTTTCTCATTTTGGTCATTTCTAGTGTTGCCATTTTGGCATAATTTAAAGTTCATTTAGCATGAACATTTTCTCTTGGCATAAAAAAAAATCTAGAATAATTTTTTGGCATAATTGATTTCGAATTCAGCTTAATCTAGCATAATTACACTTTTTTCTCAAAAGAGGCGTCATCAAAAGGGGCCTGGTCCCCTAGAAAAAATGCTGGCCCCTGCTTGGCCTCCAGAAAATTTCAGTTGTATTTAAAAATTATACGATAATGTGAATCCCTCACCCTCCTGTTTGAAATCCTTCTGGAATTTCAAGTCTTTCATACCCACTGGTAAAAGTTTTCGACCCACTGGATATGTGCATTTTTAGCCACTGGAAAAAAGTTACACCCACCCACCCACCCACCCACCCCACCCCCATACTTCGAAAAAACTCAAAAAAGTTGTTCAACACACGGCCATTTTTGTGGCCCTCCTATTTTCGATTCTGACGACGCGACGCCTCTGTTTCTCAACAGATTTGCCTAAATTAATTGAATAATTCTATAATTTTTTGGCATAATTTCGGAACAATTTTGGCATAATAATAATTTGGCGGGACAAGCTACAAATTTTTGCTTGAAATGGTTGAAAATTATCAAAAATGGAAACAGGCTGGTAGAGAATGCTTAAAAATTCGGCATTAAAAAAGCATAATTTTCCTGAATTTTTGAATTATTCTGGCATTACTTTTACCTCCAATGAGTGTGATAAAACTTTCCGAAATGGCAACACTGATAATTTCTCTCTGCATATAATGCTCAAAATTTGACAAATCTGCTAAATTTACTACAGTTCTGTAAGGTTTTCCCAATTTTAATGTCGAGAACCAAACACAGAAAAATTTTACATTAAAAACATATTTTTTGAAAAATATTCCAAAGTGGCCTCGCTTCGCTTATATGGGGGGGAGGGGGTGGGAGTCCAAAATTCTGAGAAAAAAATTTTCCAGTCAATATACACCATTTGAAAAGCGTCTGAGGCCAGATTACCTTTGCAATTTTTCAAATCTCAAATCCATATCGGAAAATTTTAAAAAATAAATCGAAATTTGAAAGTTCTATCACATTCCTTCGACAATTTCCTTTTTTTCGCAGTCAATCATCGAAAAAAAACCTCGGCCCATTTAAATACAAAGCACATAATTTCAAGCAAATATATTCTTTACTGTCACATCCGTGAAAAAACACACGCTGTGACGTCAGATTTCACCACTTTTCCACCCTTTTGTAATTAAAATGTAAAACTAGGACATCAACCGCAAGGATATTTTTTGGCGAGTTGATAACATCGTGTATTATGTTGTCACATCACAGTACAAATGTTACCAACTCGTGGAAGGATTTTTTAAACTGCTGTTTGAGTTTCAATTAAAAATACCCGTAAACCTTCAAGGTGAAAAAAGTAAAGTATCAACTTTATCACCACTAAATTCTTCAAAGAAATAAAAAAAAAAAAGATATCCAAACAAATTCTACTGTGTGCTTAGGTAATTTAATATTAAAAGCGTCCTTTTTTCGTTAACGTTTCAATAAGTATTATGGGTCAAACTATATTTTAAAAGGTACTTAATGCAGAGCGATTTCACAAGTTATAAAATTATACGAAAACATGATAATCATTACGTGTTCATTTTATTCGTCATTTTTACCGACTTTTTCCCTAACAATGTGAAAATTTTAAACGAGGAAACCGACTTCCTAATGTATCATTAAAAGCTCGATAACAATTTCCCAACAATTTTTATTCGAATTCGAGATCCACCGATATTGCTTAATGACGAACAAAAAAAAAAGAAACAAAAAAGCAGTTACCTAGATTATTCAAAAGAATCGGTATTTTGTCGTTAATTACGAAAAAAAAATGCTTAATTAAGGAATCGTTGAACCGTAATTGTATAATTTACAATATTTACGCTCATATCAATTAAATATTATTTGTTTCTATATAGGCGGATGGAAATACGAGTCGAAAACCCATTTTGTAAAATCATCAAAAATATTTCAGCTTTTTGTACAATTTATATACACTTTTAGTTCTTCATTTCAATCCCTAGATACGATGGTTTCTCCTTTGAAACGTATTTTATTACAATATAAACAAAATTAAATTATTTTTTACAACTAATTATGCAAACAAAACTTGGCGAGAATCTGGCAAACAAGTATAGTTGAAAAAGCAACGAAAGCTGAAATTATCCAAAACGTTTCTTTATACTTCGAACATTTCACAATTACTGCAAAAGCGGCCGTTTTCAGCGTTTAATTTTCTGCTACAAAGCCAAACTAGGTAACGTAGTCTGAAATGAAATCGTTTACAAGTCGACCCCTAACCTTGGTTACAATTGAATCATGTATAAAATATCAGAGTACGACATTATTTCGTATTTTTCAAGTTTTTAAATTTTAAATTAAGTAAATAGCTTTATTCATTCATTTGTACTAGTCTTTTCATAAGGTTATTGTGTGCTAAATTTGGGTTCTAAAAACAAAGAGAGAAGAGGAGGGGTTCAAAATTCAAGGTGAATAAAAATATTATAACGTCTTGTAGAATTATATGAACAAATGTGTCACCAGCATTAAAAGAGACGATATTAGGAACATATTTGGCTGACGAATAAGACGAATTTAAACACAACATTGAACAGCTGTTAACTGAATAAGGGCCATATTAATTGATATTAGTTGCATTTAATTGGATAATTGTACGATCATTTGATCATCTTTCGTATAGATTGACAAAATAAATGAATTGTTTTACTGGAAATATTTCAAAATTTGGAAATGAGTTTAATGAATTTAACATGACCTAACCTTACCAACTTTCAAATTTATTAAATTTTCCAACTCCACATCTCAGAATAGGTATTCATAATTTTTCAAATTAAAACTGTTGAAAAATAACACTAAGGTAAGCTTTGAGTCTCGCTTTTTAATCACTCTGACCTTTGGGTGAGAAAGTTTAAATTGTGTGAGAGGCCTTCCAGTAAAAATTTGAGTTTCTAGTTGAGAATTTAGACCAGGAATCCTCAAAGGGATGTCATATTTGCCTAAATATCCTTTCCTTCCCTAAATGAAGTTGAAGCTAAATCAAATCCTTTACAGAGCATGGATTAATTACCAAATTTTCTGAAAAGAATGGACTGATAGCTTTCAAAATTTGGACCCACGGAGGATTATAGTATAAGGTACCTACCTACATTAAAAATTATGTAGATACCCGTTAAAAATTTTCGATTTAAAATTTTGATGTCTTACTCCCTTAAAAATTATTCTTATCTAAAATAGAAAATTATTGTTAACTACCTATTTTTAAACCAAGTTTTCAAGTATTTTTAGAATTTTTTGTGGTAAGTAAGTATTCCTAATTAGGCGAGCTGAGAAGTTTCGCTATGCTTCTAAAAATATCCAAAATTTTCAATTCGTAAAATTCAATACAATATTAAAATGTAGGTAATTTTGAAGAAATCAATTCTTGAAACGTATTTGAAGCATTCTGCTGCAATTTTAAAGACAGGTTCTTTTTAAAGAAATTTTTTTTAGAAGATAAATAATCAAATTTGTCATTTTTGAATAATTTTTTACACCAAACTATAATGAATGTGTTACGCTGCTTAGATCAGAATAATTTTCTGTTCAATATTTTTACAGCATCGTACCCATCTCGATTAAATTTTGAGGTAAAAAGTAAATTGAGTGATCTCATCTTTTCATTTTGAAAAAAAAAAAAAAAAACACTAAAAATGACCTTGATATTAAAAAAAAAAAAATGGAAAAATCTCCAATTTTAATTTTCAGGTAGGTACCTACCGAGGTACTTGAGATAAAAAAAATTAATATTTCATAAACCAACTTTCCAAGTATGTATTGTATCTTAGACAATCGTTACAAATCGATTACCTACAAAATAAAAAGAACCATGGTTGTCACTACTTCTCAAAAATGATTTTCCCTAGCTTTTCTGGTTTTCTAGACCTACTTTTTCCTAAATTTTTGGACCTTTGAACAAAGATTAGGTACCTAACTACCTACCAGAATGAACTATATTTTTTCATAAAATTGAGGGTGCGAATAATGGAAACAAAAGTGGTGATACAAATGACTTGAGAATAACATGCAAAATTTTAGATCTTTTGAAGTTTGACCCCCTTCTCCCTCTTCCATCACCTCGACATTGCTCAAAATTTTCTCAATTTTCAGAAAAATATAATAACCTTGCATCTTTTGTCGTTTGACATCACTTTACAGCGATTTAAGAACCCAATAAATGAAAAAAATAAATAATCAGTCTCTTGGCGATTTTTAAAATGATTAAAATTTTTAAAAAATGATTCGGGCAACCAACTGGTAAATTTTTGGTAACTGTACGAAATAAGCTGAAAGAATGAAATAAGAAGTTTGAAACCAACTCGGATATACCCCTCTCTCTAAATGAGAATCAATTCGTAAATAAAGCCCCTCTCCCCCCCCCTCAAGAAAAAAGTTGAAATTGAAATCAATTCACACCTTCCTAAATTCAGAGAATCAACTCACCAACTCCCATTTCAGGCCCATTTTTGGAAACTTTAGGCGACTTGAATCGCTCTATTCATTGGCCAAAATACCTCAAAGAATCCCTTATCGTATCGTCCCTTTTACTGATTTTATTCTCTATTTATTCATATGACTGCCCTTAAATCAATGCAAATCATCCATTGGACATTATGTCCCCCTTTTATGCACTCATTATCTCACACTCCATAAAATTAACCTATCAAATTTCAATAAAATTATCTTCACATTCCGCCTGTTTAAATTTTCCTACCTTTTATTTTAACCAGAATTAAATTTTCAACAATTTAGGTAGGGACTAGGGAGTGTCAATTTTCTGTTTCAAATTATTTAAATTTTCTGGATGGAAAAATGAAAGGAAGGGGCGTTGATTTGATACACTTCTCGTAGAATCGATTTCTTCCATTTTTGAAATTAATAAGTAGGTATGCACTTTTTATCCGGCTCTCAAGCAAATCGATAATTCGGTTACCGGTAAATTAAAACTTCGTCATTTTTGGTCTTGAATTCAAAAAAAAAATATTCAAAATTCTTATTTTTCGCCTCGTCAGAATGAAAACACCCGAGAAAGACAAGTAGGTAGGTACCTAGGTACTAAAATATGAAAAATGTTTGATCTTAAAAAATAATTAAGTAAGTAATCAATTTTTCAATTTTATGACTTGGGAGAGAACATTTCCCAATTTCTCTGACTTTTAAATGAATTTTATATATTATTGATTTTTTTCCATTGATCAAATTCTCAAAAAAAATAGCAACCATGAAAAACAAATCAAGAAATAACAACAAAACAATTTTGAAATTGATAAAATTTGATACTTTCTTTTTGAAAAAAAAAGTTCCTAAAAATAGGGCTCTTTTAATGATGATTTTTGGAAAAAATGACCATTGATAACCAAAATCAAAAAAAAAAATCAAAAATCATCAACTGAGATGTCTGACTAGTTGATAAAGAAGAAAAATTGAAGCATGAAAATAAAACACCTCATATACAACCAGATACTTTAATCCCACAAAATTTTCATAAAATTTAATTCTCTCACTCAGTGGTTGGAAAATTAGGAAAAAACATTCAATTCCTTTAAAAATATAAATTTAAACCAAACCCTTTAAATTGAAAAATTTAAACTGACAAGGAACAAATTTTTCAAAAATTGCTCCCCTTTGAAATCCTCTCCAAATTCAATCCCTCATGGTACTAAGAAGGCTCAAATTATCTCACCAATACCGAATTTTTTTCAATTTACCCTTAATACACACGCTTATCAGTCCATTAAGAAGTTGGCTTTTTTGTCTTATCAAAGATTCACCGCAGGACCGACGTCGTACCCTCGTTTACCCATTTCGCCACATATTTCGAGAAAACTTTATTCCGAGAATGAAATATCATCGGTCAGCGGAGGACCCGTAAATGGGGGAACACATTACGAGACGCGGGCAAAAGTTGGCGCAATTTTCGGCTGTGCATTTGGTCGATACTCGTATGACCAAGACCGGACCGGGCGTAAAACATTAATAATTTATTAAAAATATCGCCATGGAATTCGCACTGTGGTGGCCACAATGGCTGGATAAATAGATACATTATAGCACGCCGAATAAACGTACACGCCGAATAAACGTACACCGCATGTCCAAGAAATTACTGGGGTCGTAACCAAACAGAATAGCAACACCTTTTTATTCACGGCCGTCAATTATTGCATGAATGGAATTACTTCCTGCTCGCGTAAGTACAGCGTCGCTCGAACGCGTCCTCTTCCAGAGCATAACACTCTTGTAGCTGTTAAATCACACAAACTCATCAAGTACCGAAAAAAAAACACACAGTTGAGATTTTTTTCATCACATCGGGAAGAAAGAATTTTGCAAAATTTCCAATATTACTTCCAGGGATAGAAGCGAACTACTTTATAGATTAATGATTTTTTAAGAAGAGCTGCCAACTGCCAAATAGCATTTCGCTGTGTAAACACAACTCCGAAAAAATAAACAATTCGAACATATGCATCGCGAAAGCATACAAGTGTTGAAATTCAATGGTAACATTTGGAGATTGAAATTAAAAATCATTCTATTTATTGGATTTCTATTCGTTTAATTCTGACGAAAGGTTGTTACAATAAGCAAAAGCTTGTTATTTTTTTTCCTATCCCAAAAAAACATCGAGGTTCGATACCAGGTAACCCATTAAATCGAGGCATCATTAATTCAGCATTTTCAAAGGGGGAAAAACCGATAGATTATTTCTCGTAAAAATACCTCGAAATAGCCCCACCATAAAAAAATCTGATCAAACCACACTTATAAATTATATGGCCATAAACAGAATAGAAAAAGGGGATGTAATTTAGGTATCAATCTATTTTAAAAAGTGCACGTGCAACGTGTTTCAATAATTTCGTGTACATGAATGTTGGAACTCGTACACTCGGTTGGAAAAATTTGCCTTAGCACGTCTATGCTGCGTGGGTGTCTTGATCTGAAGCAACACGAACGATAATTCGAGCCAGTGCTTCCTCTCACCGATCCGTCTTATCATACCGATCATTATGATGGTAATTTAGAAGGAAGATTACCTGTCTTGCACTGCACTACAATGCATAAGAAGGTTAAGACCAATAGTAATTCTAGCGTAGTTCCGTAACAGCACATTTCCAAAGCGAACAATAAACCAACCGAATCATAAATCACTTTGAAAAATTATCGGCGTAAAATTTTCGCAAACTACGCGTAATCTACGCGAATTTCAAATTCGAATTAAAAAACCGCGCAAATTTTACCATGTTAACGTAATATTTACGAAAGTAATGCGCGAAAAACGGCAACGAGCGTTTGTCTTCATAGGAAGACGATTGTTTATGAACAGATTTGAAGGTAACAGCTTAAAGAACTAACTTAACGCTTCCGTAATTCGAGTCTGCGCATATCACACGCTTTTTCCCTAGAAATTTCATTTACCCTCTTGTCTATTTTTTTCTTCACTTTTTCGCTCGGCACAGGCGAGTATTTTAATTTTTCCCAACTAATATTCCGAAAATGTATAATGACATTTTACAAACAAACCATCTCGTTACGTTCTTGACCAGAAAATTTTAATCTTCAAGGACGTACGTCGTGGGTAATGAATAAGATCGTTATACGGAATAAAAAAACGTTCTTATTGAAATTTGAAGGATACTCAGTTGATGAACTTTGTCAACGAGGAATCGTTAAATAATCTGAATATATCGACTTGTTATTGACAGTTTGGAAATAAGTAGGTAACGCGAACCTATCGCAGAAAAATATTGACCTCTTCGAAGTAAACTTTTCTTTTTCACTTTATGCAAATAAAAATCCCTTTAAAAATACCGAACTAAAGATAATTCGACAAATTTATTCGGTTTTTTTTTCGAATAAATAAAACGACCAAGATATTTGGAATGGATTTTTTCGAAATACTCGATTTCTCAATATATATGCCAATTTGATACGTTTATTTTGATTGGTGAGAAAATGACGCTTGCGACGTTTATGAGGAGCAGAAGAAACCAAACAGTTTTTTCACCGACTTAATAATATTTTCATTAAAATAAATGGAATAGGCGTGATTTCCCATTGTCAATACTTTTACTTGGTTTTTCATAAATAAGAATATACCACGTTCAATTTCTCGGCTAAACCTTATCTCGCTTCGTATGCGAATATTATAAGTTAAAATACCCTGTTTTCAAAATCTCAACTCTTTTTTTCATTGACAGCTAATATAACGAACAAATAGTGATAAATTTTCCAACCTTACATGGGTTATATTTTTTGTCCGACTGTACCATTCAAATGTCGCATTTATCTCGGTTTTCTTTGACAGTAAAAAAGCAACTCGCTCGCTATCGGTGGGTAGGTAATTTTTATACCGAGTTTAATGTTTATTATGAAGTATTTGATTCGTATTTATTCAGAAATACGATGACAGGAAGGGAAAAAAGTTTATCGGGATTAATCTCGGAGTGGTTTTAATTTTGAGGTAATACATATCATTGAATTGTGTTTGATTTGAGATTTTAGAAAAATTCGTTTTTCGAGTTATTTGCGAAAATTTTCAAGTTTGGTACGAAATTCGATTCGTTGGAGTGACGAAATGTGCTGTTTAAGAGTTTTCTATGTTTTTTTTCTTTTGAAAGAAAGTTTAGGTGATAGAAAATTCGCTAATAAACTTTTCAAATATTTTATGTAAAAACAGGAGATGATTCTAACACGATTATGGAAATATATAGGTAGTTGAAATCAAAGTAAAAAAATACATAAATGGAATTTCCAGTTCAAAAAATGAATGGAAATGTGATATTATAATTCAATTTTTTATAATAAAAAGGTATATTCATTTTCAAAAAAAAGTTTAAAAAAATTGTTAGAATCTAAACATTACTAAAAAATAAATAAATAAAAAAAATTCATTCAAAATATAACCAAATGGTTTTATGAATATCTACTATTCATGAATTATTTTCAAAGCAAATTGAACCGTTTTTACAAGGTGAGATTTTTTTTTAAAGTACTTACCCAAGTACACAGGTACCTATATTTAGTCCAAAATTTTGAAATACAGGTTTGGTATCTATCTAATTGCAAAAATATTTCTGTTGATAAGCACGCATAATTTCTTTACTTACTAATATTACTTACACACGCATCTTACTTCCAAAAAAAAAAAAAAAAAAAATGCAACTTATCCACAAGGAGTCTGGCAAATGGTTGTAATCTGTAAAATTTGGATGTACCTAATTTAATTCAGTGAGCTTCAAGACAAAGCATTACATGAATTATTGAATATTATCGTCAGAGATGAGATATTGAAATTTTAGTTTCTCCCACAATTTGCCACATAAGTTTCCATTCTCTCGCATTAAGTACAGATCTCGAAATTCTTGTTGTTATCCGTTTTTTTTTGTCAAAATTAACTTTTTTTTAGGATTTTTAAATCAAATTTTCTATTATGTTTACCTATATTTTTACGCATTTTTTTTTTCTTTGAAATGCTTATTTTCTAAAAAAAAAAAAAAAAAAAACAAGAAAAATATGCTTTTGGAACCTGAAAATTATTTGAAAAAATATAAGATTGAGAATGAAGATAACACGTTGAATAAGCAAAATGAAGAGAATTTTTTTGAAAAAAAAAAACATTTTTTTTAATGAAAAAATAAGCGTTTATTTAACCATTTTTTTCAACATTTGAACAAATTTTTCTCATTTTTTCTCGAAAATTCTTATGTAATGTTGCCACTCAAAAAATAGGAACAATTCCTACCGCCACAATTTCTTTTTCCAAACAAACTCCACTATTTTTTTATTTTCATCAATTATCTAAATTTTTTAAATTATTTCCGAATTTTTTCCTTCGCCTTTGCAAATTCTCACACAATGACAAATTTTCTCAGGTACCTCCATCGCTGAATATGATTAGATACTGATTTTCAAAATTAATGGTACCTACAAATTCAATTTTATTGACAAAAAGTGTACCTACAGAAAAATTCAAGTCATTTTTAAAAAGTCTGTGAAAGAATTGTAAGGAAACTAAATGTTGCTTTCAAAACAAGGGAAGAAGGAAAGAGCAGAAAACAAAAAGACAAACCATTATTGAAGAGTTTTCCAAAAAAAAAAAAAGGGAGAAAAACATGCCGTTAAAAATAAAAAAGAAGCCATTTTACTTCAAAAACGTTACCGAAGATAACACACTTGCATATGTGTGCAGCATAATTTGCGCACTAAAGGTTTCTGCCGCAAGACACTTCGGAACACATCGGAGATTATTATTCGGTACACTACGTTTGACTTAGAAAATGAGAATATTACGTTTCCTCCTAATTCTTTGATTTTTCTTCAATTACTTTGAACTTCTTTCTTAATTCAAAATTTTTTCTTTCAATAAATACGTAAATGAATAATATTGTTAAATGGTAATTATTAAATGAATAATTAAAAATTGAATAAGTAGTAAATAATAATTAAAAAAATAATAATCAAATAAAATTATTTTAAAAAATTAATTATTAAATAAATAAATGAATAAATAAATAAATAAGTAATAAACAATTTAATATTAAATAAGTAATTATTCAAAAATACATAAATAATCATTATTATTAATTAAATGAAAAATTGTTAAGTAAATAAATAATTGATTAATTACTTAATTACCTATTACATGGATAATTAATTTATAAATTAAATTAATTGATTAATAATTTATTCAGGTATTTAATAATTAATTTTTAAAAATGTTTTATTTGATTATTTATTCAATAATTATTAATTTAATAATTTTTTATTGATTATTTAATAATAATAATTTATGGGTGCCATTTAAATGCACGACAAAAGTTAGCGTTTAAACGGGAAAAAATATAGATTGAACGACAGGATTAATGGTTCAACGACGAAATAAAGATTATCGATACTAAAAAATGAGATGCACGACAATAAATGTGAGGAACGACAGTAATAATTATACACGACGAAAAAAATTGAGACACGGCGAGTAAATATTTCAAACGATTAAAATATATTTTCAGCCGGAAGTTCTCCACGACAGTTATAAAAAATGTTAACCACACAAAATATACAATTTTAGCGACAAATTACTGCAAAATTAATGCTAATTTTGCTTTCGATGGACGGCCCCGTTTTCGTTTTTGTCCCAGTGGGACAGATTTGGCCTCTGCTGGAACTTTTAGCAATTTTAATCGGATCAGCATTCCAACAATATGCTTACATGTTAACTGTTTTAAAAAATACGGACATGTGCTGGTGGACTGGTGTACTTATACTTGAGCGATTAATTCTGATTATCCAAACTGAATTTGTGAGTCTCTTGAACATTGGTAATCTATTTTTATAGTTTACAGCACAATTTTCCAGTAATCGCCCCCATCCCCCTCCAGATCAATTCCACACCATTTGTTTCTGGCGAGCATTTTTGTAAAAAATGCCAGATAGAAATTAGGTCTGAAAACATAAATTTTGATACCATCACGAAAATTTTGAGTTTTGTTCCTCCTCCTCCTCGTCTGAAGCTCCCTTGGGGTTTTGAGCAAAAAAATACTAGATTCGAAATCAGGAGGTCCAAAAACTTATATTTTGATACCATCATGAAAATTTTGAGTTTTCCCCCCTCCTCGTAGAGTATAATTTTATGTCGGGTTGGAAATATTTTCGGCGTGATAAACATAATTTTTAGTCGCTTAATAAATATTTTTTGCGTGATAATATTTAAACCTGTCGTTCAAACGTTGTCGTGCATTTTTTAAAAACAGTCGTTACCAGAATTAATTTTGTCGTTTTTTTCTGTCGTGGAAACCTATATTTTCTGTCGTGCTGTTATATATTCCCCATAATTTATTGAATAAATAAATAAGTTATTTATTAATATTTTATTTTATTTAATAATTATCCAGGTACCTATCTTTTTTAGTTTTTCTTTTTTGTTCCACAGTCATTTATTCAATAATTAATTAATTATTTAATAATTTTTTATTTGTTTATTTAACAATCAATTATTTATTTAATGAAAGAAAAAATTTTGAATTAGGAAAGAAGTTCAAAATAAATAATGAATAAAAATCAAAGAAGGATTAGAACAAAACATGATATTTTCCAAGTCAAACGTAAAAATAAATTATTTTCTAAGTCAAAGGTAGTGTTACGGAGAGTACCGAACTACGGAATAATCTCCGATGTGCTCCGAAGTGTCTTGCAGCAGAAACCTTTAGCGCGCAAATTACGCTGCACACATATGCAAGTGAAAACACATTGGTAGACAAAAAACTAAACAAATGAAAGCGAGAAACAGGATGTTAGATAGGTGCAGGATATTTTTTTGAGATGAACATGTTGCCTTTTGATAATTGAAGGGGCAAATGAAGTGTCTAAAAAAATCCATGTGAAAAATTTTTTCAACCATGATGGGAATTTATAGCACGTGCTTCGAAAAGTAAACAAATTTTCATCTTGTGACTTCTGGCCTAATTTTAGAATTGAAGGGACTGTAGAAAAAATTGTTCAAAAAAAATTCTCAAGAAATGAATCAATCTAGGAAATGGGCAGTTTGTTGAAAATTGCACAAATTTTGTTCTGAAGACTTTTGGCCTGACATCAAAAACAGAGGGGCCAAAGGGTCTTTCAAAATAAGTGCCTTCAAAATTTTTTCCAACTTCAAACTACGGGTAACTCCTTTATTTTTAATGTTTGGTCAAAAGTCTTCAGAACAAAATTTCTGTCCATTTCCTTCATTGATTCATTTTTTTTTTAGAATTTTTATTTGTAGTCCCTTTCATTTTAATGTCGGGCAAAAAGTCATGAGATGAAACTTTCTTCATTTTCGAAGTACTTCACAAAAAAATTAAATCAATTTCGGAGTAAATCCAGGAAGAAGTTGATAATTCACTCAATACTCCTGAAAAGAGGCGAGTGACGCATTCGAAAAAGGTATCTTTATTCGATCGTTATAATTTGGTAACTAAAGCAGTGAATTTAAATTTAAACCTAGCTTGATACATCGATCGCCTTCAATGTATTGTCGTTTGGGTGAGAGATACCCATTCATAAAAGGATGGAAAGACAAAGGAAAAGAGAAAGCGGTCAGTTTAGGTATGTGATGTAACCGGATGTCGAAGGAATGTGGCGAAAGAAAAAGGATCGTAAAAGGTTTGTTTGGGTGAAGTGAGGAAGAAACGATGATCGAGTAATACGTACTTGTACGAACAGTCCCATTTCAAGAAAAATGGTTTAGAAACGTAGAAAATTGGTAAAAAAAAAAACAATGCTTAAAAATTTATTCATTTTTGAGATTTACTTCCCATACGTAGATGCACCTTTCTGATCCACCCTTCCCCTTACCTTACTTACCTCTATGAGTCGTAAATAATTTACCTAACTATAATAATACTTAATTGGCGGGGGTGGGGGGGGGGATAAAATCTCACACGAGTTCAACTACGGTCAACCAGTGAGCTAAATAAAAGATTAGCAGGTATCATTTCACCTCCAACGTAAAATTGAAATATGTTGCTCTCGAGGGATTTTAAAATTTCGAGCATCTCAATCAATCTGTAAAATGTAATCCACTTTCTTCGTAATGGCATAAATTCGTGGCACCAATACGAGCCAGCAGATTATCAACGAACATACTTAAAACGACGTTTCTTTTTTCGGTGATTAATAATAATCATCTAAATATCGGGAAAATTTCTATTTGATTGGCATTTTTAAAAAATATCAATTGCAGATACACAGTATGCCAAATATGTATTTTTAGCTACCTAGATATAAAAAAAAAAAACGTTACGTAACACATAGATATGAATTATTATTCATTGGCGAAATACTCATCAATTTAGCTTTTACTTACTGAGTCGCGATTATTTTACTATAAAGTTAAAGACGTTTATCAAACTTTCAACTAGATGATTGACTCGTACAAGTTGGAATACCCTAAGCAAAAACTTTCTACGTAATGAAACAGTCACTAAAACATTAAAATGCCTATAGTTTGAATTTTTTTACGAACTGATACTTCACCTAGGATACTCGTAGTTTGTCATTCAGCTAATTAAATGAACACGAACCTATAGGTACTGAAAATTTTTCTACAAAACTATTGCGTGCAGGAATAGGGTTGTACCCGAAAAAGTCCCTCCCCCCACCACCTGACAAATTTTGCAAATGTCGATTTTTTTGAAAAGAAAAGTAGAGAAATTGGGGTCAGCTATTTTGTACGATGGCGATATTGTTGGAAATTTTTGGAAAATTCTACATACCTACTTATAATATACCTACCAGGTTTTATTTCCTCGTATCTTCGAGTTTTCCAACGAGATATTTTGACGTGTCTCGACAAAGCGAATATCTTTCTGGTTTTTCGAATGGTGCAGAAGAAGCAAACACCCACAACCGCACTGTGTTCTCCAAGAAAATTAAATTACTAACGCTAGTTCCTCGTTCCTGTTGAAAATAAAAATTTTCTCGAGGCATTTTCTTCACACTGGTACGATACTTGCTCGCTAAAAATACGCCTAAAACTACAATCATGATTGTAATGTGTTTTACAATTCATATTCGGTGAATATCTAATGTGTCAATAAACGTAAATTGCGAGCCTTTGCCACGAGTAATTTTTATACCCAAAATATTAATACATATAGGAGCACCAGCAACAACGTTCGTAGTTTTATCATCGCGATATTCGCAAGAGAAAAAAAATAATCGTAGTGTACACTCAATTTGGTACAATTGAACGAAAACGTAAAACAGAATCGTTCATTTACGTTCTCTCTGTGGAAAAAATTTTCCATCTACAACGGCTTTGTCTTGGAGGGCAACTTTGTTCCCCCTTTACATCCAGACAGCATTCAATTATCTACCAAACTCTCCTCGATAATCTAATACGGTACCAAAATGAATTTAACGTGTTTTACGAAGTTCAAAATCCAATTCTACCAATGCAATACTTGATACAACACACACAATTCCCTTATTCTTACATGGTATCAGTCGGTATTTTCTAACTAGCGTTTCTTATTTTTCATTTTTTTTCTTTTGCTTCACTAAATTTACTTTTGACGTCACGTTCATACAAATTTTATCCTTGTTTCGGCAGCAATACGAATCGTATTTATATACACTTTCACGAAGACAAATTGCAACAAATAAAAACTGTCAGTTCAAATTCGTATTCACCATTCAGACAAATACACAAAGAAAGATTGCGCAAACTCGAAATTACTTCAAAATACAAAATAATAAAACGTAGGAACAATTCGACTGAATTACTCCACTTTTTCTACCAGGCCGCAAAATTGTTTCAGGAATTAAAATACGACGCTATCTGCAAACTTAATAACTTTCCCAGTCGGGGTAAAAGTCATTGGCTTTATTTTTAAGTTGAAGAGACAAGAGCATTACAATTTACAAGCAAAGTTGAAAGATGGATTGGCCTGTTTTGTTTTTTCGCTTCTCCAAATGTAAAAGTAGGTTATACTTGGATGAACATATGAATAGCGAATATTTGCAGTTTGATGCGTCACACAATATTTTTGCCATATCTCACTTTTGACCTCCCCCCTCACCTCCTCCCCTTGCACACAAAAAAATTTTAATGCAAAATTCGTAATCTACGACCTCAAAAAGATACATTTTGATATGTCACACGATATTTTTGCCAAATCTCAATTTTGACACCCCCCCTTCACCTCTTCTCCTTGCCCCCCAAAAAATTTTAATGCATAATTCGTAATCTACGACTACAAAAACATGCATTTTGATATGTCACACGATATTTTTGCCAAAATTCATTTTTGACCCCTCCCTCACCCCCTCAATTTGGGGCTCAAAATGGATTAAAATTGCTCAAATTTAATAACTTGGTCACTTTTTTCAAATATGGTTACTTTTTGCCCCTCAAAAGTCATATTTTTCTGATATTTTGAACCAAAAATACCCCTTTTCTTCACTAAACCATTTTCAAATTTTATAGCTGTTTTTCGAAAATTTTCTTGAAAATTATTTTAATTTTCATCAATAATTTCGTTATTGTGACAAAAATGAACAAATTTGGCAAAAAATCGCACATCGGGTTGTGCCCGTGACCCAAGGGATGTGACATGTTTAGAGTAGGGGGAGTGTTCGCGACCAGAATATGAAAAAAAATTGTCCAAAATCAAATTTAAAAATCAAGAAAAAAGGGGTTTTTAGGGTTCAGTTCCCTATTGCGCCCGGGTAAAAATCAAAAATACGGTTTTTTGAGATAACCACCGAACCGGACCCATACCTAGAATAAACCTACAGATTTTTTTGTCCAGCCTCCAGCGAAAATACACACTCAATGGTCATTTTTTTCCACTTGGACTGTGGACGAACTTAAACAAACATTCATTTAAATTTTTTGTGCTGAAAAAGTTGACAGCAACGATTTTTTTTACCAAAAAGTTTATTTTTAAAACAAAGTAGGTACCTACTTGAACAGTAAAATTTGAACATATTTTATGAATTGAGAAAAATCTCAATTCCAAATTTATATCTATTAAAATTTAGTCATCTTTAAGAATTAAAATAGGTAGATAAATATTTACCACGTTTTTTTACAAATTTGTAACACAACAGGGTTATCAAAGGGCAATTAAGTATTGGAAATGATTGGGCTGTCACAGAATGATTTCTGGAAATCACGAAGCAATCACGGGTCATCAATTGGCAAATTTTGAAATGACGAGGCCATTTCTAGAAATCAGTGGACTATCACGGGATGAGACAATCATGGGACAAATCTCGGAAATAATGTAGCTATCACGGAGCGATTTTTGGAAATTATACATGGGTAACACAGAGCAAATTTTAGAACGCATGGGGCAAATTTTAGAAATCACAGGGCTATTACTGGGAAAATTCTGGATGTTAAAAGGCTACCAAAAGGACTAAAAGGAGCAAATTTTGAAGATGACAAGAATATCATGAAGAAAAATTTGACAATCACTTGGTTATCGTGGGACTATTTCTGGAAATCAATTGGCTATCAAAGGGTAAATTTTGGAAATCACAGGGCTATCACTGGAAAAAATTTGGAAATGACATGGCCAGCACAGGGTGATTACTGCAAACACTGCAAATCACTGATCCATCACAGGCTGCATGATATCTGGATACCTCACGAATATTACAGGGCAAATTTTGGTAATCAAGGGTCTATTTCTGGAAATTACGGTGCTTTCATGGGGCAAACTTTAGAAATCATGTGGCTACTTCTCAAAATCATGGGGCTACTTCTCAAAATCATGGGGCTATTTCTGACGAGAGTCTATTTTCCTCCATTCCTCAGGCGGAGCAATTTTTTTTTCTCGTTTTTACGCCAAGTCCTTCCGGTGGTTGGTGAGTGATTTTTTTTTGTATTCTACAATATTCCGTCGCGTTGTTTTTCAACTTAAAATTTTTCTTTTCAAAGTCGAAATTTTTTACGTAATTTTTTTCAAATTAAACATTTTTTCGTAATTTAAAATTTTTCTTTTCAAAGTTGAAATTTTTTACGTTATTTGGACCAATGTGGAATGATTACAAATATTGGATATCACATGAGTATCATAGAGTAAATTTTGGAAATCACAGGGCCATCGTTGGACAATTTATGGAAATCACAGGATCATCACATGGGTATGTATATCTGGAAATCATTGGGTCATCATGGGACAATTTCTGGAAATCACGGGGCTATTATGGGGAAATTTTTTTAAATCGTGGGACTATTTATCACAGGGATATTTCTGGAATAACTGGGCTACCTTACGCTGTTTCTAGAAATCACCAGGCTATCACAAAGAAATTTCTGAATTGTGTGATCATCACGATGTGATTTTTGGAAATCACGGGCCATCACAGAAATATCAGTTTTTTAATGTTTTTCCTACAAAATTTTTCATCCATGCTTTGATGAGATTTTGATGAATTTTCTGACACATTTTCAGGTAGGTACCTACCTATAAAGGTTTATCGTAATTTTCAAATATTAACTCAATTTTACTTGCTTTTTAATACTTAATAACGGGTAAACTCATTTTGAATATTATCCAAAAGTGATAAAATAAAAAGATACATATTAATAATGTACTTACCTAGGTACCTATTACAAATAAAAACCATTCTAAAATTATTAAATTTGAAACTCTAAACATCACGAAGCTACATTTTCGAGAATATTTTTCCTTTTTTAAAAAGCCACCCAGGTTTTGTTTTCAACTTTAAGCCGAGTACCAGATATTTATGATTTAAAATGAAATTAAAAAGCGTCAACATTTTCCACCATAGTATAAGTGTGCATAGATAGACTTACATATAATCCTTCATCATGCCAAGAGGAAAAGATAACATTAAAGCTTTTAATTCAATACACTATGAAACAGTTTTCATGGCACAAAAGGCAGTCTGGTTTTGATGTCGAGTCTTTTATCTAGCATAATGAATTGATGATTTCCTTTACTCATCACATCGTCGCGTATAAAATAAACGACAACGACATTTATTTACGCGTCGCGCCGATTTCGAATTAAGCATAAATTTTCCATCCTCGAGATATTAAAATTATTGAAAATTGATGAACTAAGTGCTTTGAAAAATGGGGAAAAGCGGACGAAAACGTTAGCGATTTATTCTGGTAAAATCGGAAATCAAAAAGATGGAATATTTTACACGATGCTGAGCCAATGTCTGCGTGAAAGTTTTATTACTTTTAGCAGCAGTTTACATAACTGGTGAAATATTCAAGAATGGAAAAAGAAACTTTTACAATCGCAGCTCGGCTATGTTTGAATTACAGGGCGGTTTCTGTTTCCGAGCGATATTTAAAATTATAAACTTCCGTAATATTTGCGCAAAAATACGTTGCGGTTTTACAAAATACCCATTCGACATTTTTCTTTCGTAAAAACGATGATACATATATAATCGATAATTGCTTCTAGACGAAAAGTTCCGCCTATATAAGTTCATAAATAAGTAGTTATTAAATATTGGAGAATTTAGATTGGAAGAACTTTCAACAAATAAGTAAATCAACTATCTCAATATCGAAAAGAGATGCTGATGGAGTATAATATTCTTGGTAATCAGGATTGACTTCTAAATATTTTAGTATGGAAACAAGATTTTCAATTCGTTCAACGATTGGTATTTTCACAGGCACAATGTGGTAATATGGAAAGTCCAAATTTAGAAATTTTACGTATTATCGTCAAAAATTCCAGAATCTCTAATTTTTTTAAAAATTTGTTTGATTTTGAAAAACGTTCTTGAAAAAGACCGTTATTAACAAACAATCAAAACCAAAATTGGTCAAAAATTTTGGATTTTTTTTTCAAATACCAGTGTCCTCGCCCTCTTTTTCTGATCACGTACACATTTTTCCAATTTTGAACCGCCGCGCCGTTCTGATCCGTGAAACCACGAGACGTTAGTTTTAGCAGAATCGGGAAGCGATTTTTTTGAGGTGCAAACTCCGTTGACGTTCGGTTGTATTCGTGATGTGACGAGCATACGATTCAGGCAGGGTGGTCTTATTGAACATGTTTATGAATAATCGTTATCGTATTGATCGTTCGTTTATTCGGAATTTGTTCTCTCTTTTTTTTGCAAATTTCATAGAAAAAAAAATTCAGACTTGAAACACTACAAAGAAACGTATTCGAATTTTAATATTTTTATTTTAAATTTTATAAAAACGAGTAGAAAAAAATTTTTGGTAGAAAAGAAATTTTGAGAGAGAGATTTGAAGCCGAAAAATCGTTTAAACGAATTTGAAGTTGAAAAGGCTGATTAGACATTCTGTTCAAAAAATTGAGGTTTGAGTCAAAATATATTGTAGAAAAAAATTCTAGTCCAGAAAAAATACGAATCAAAATAGTAGAAAAAAATTATGTTGGGAAAAAAATCAAGCAGAAATAGATTTCAGACAAAAATTTGAGCTAAGAAAAAACTTGTGCTCAGAAAAAATTCGAATCGAAATCAATTTTGAAAATAAATTCGAGTTGAGAAAAATCAAAGTCAAAATAAGTTTTAGAAAAAAAATTGAGTCTCAAAATAGATTTCAAAACAAAATTTGATTTGAGAAAGAAATTTTTAAAAAAATTAAACGGAGAAAAAAATTCAGAAAAAAATCATGAGTCGTGAAAGAAATTGAGCAGAGAAAAACAACCGAGTCGAGAAAAAATCTCAGTAGAGAAAAAAATTTTGAGTCGAGATAAAAATTGAGCCGAGAAAAAATTGAGTCGAGAAAGACATTTCAGGAAAAAAAATGAAAAAATTATTTTTAAAGCCAGTGCAAATGGGTAAAAGTATCATCAGAAAATTTTTTTTTTCACAGATTTTTTACGAATGATTTTAAAACATTACCTGAAGAAGTGAATTTTGTTAGAAATTTCTTTTTGAATAAGACGAACAAAATTGGTGAAATCGTCATTCGTCAGTGAAAAAATTTAAACAATAAAAACTACTCGTACAAACTGAAAAAACCAATACCTACTCCGGAGTCAAAAAACAGTTGGGAACATTTTCATAAAAAATTTTCTTTGAAAAATTTCATTAAAAAATTATTCCAAAAAAAAAAAAACAGAAAATCTAAAAATTGTTGGTTCAATTTTGATGAGTTTGAGTTGAGTGAGCAGTTTGAATTATATAGGTAAAAATCAAAAAATCTAAGACATCCAATTTTGAGGTCAGTGGCTCGGAGGAGAGGTGGAAATAAGCTTTGAGTGATCGAAGGTCGCAGCAGGCCACAATACACCACAAATTCCAAAAAGCGAAGTGTTTTTTGTATTAGGTAATTGATCCCACTTCAAAATTCTCCAAGTTCATCGACCTTTGGGTGAGGATTTTTGGGAAGTCTCTTACTCAAAAAGAATTATCTCATAAATTTCTCTCAAAATTCATTTTTCTCCGTGAACAACTCTCATATGCCTACAACATACTTTCAATTTGATCCCATAAAAAAACTCAAAACACCTGTTTTGAAAAAAAAACAAACTCAAACACAAACAAATATCCCACCTATATTCCCAAAGCTTTGATATGTAAACCTGAACACCACATTGTATATGCACTTTCGTATGGTAATAATTTATACCCTTCTGCGAAGCTACGAATCCCTCATCATTAGACCTATTACTAATTTGAATGGTTTGAAAATTCATTTAAAATTAAAACACCACAATCTACAATTCAACGTGAAACAGTTTCGAATCTAATCCAGCTAAGTTATAGCTCCAACTGGACTGCCCCAATTGGACACTTTTAGGTTACGCTGGTACAATGATCGGAATCGTAATGTGAAATTAAAATGTTTTGGTAGGCCGGCGTTACAGCATCGGCGACTTTTCGTAATAAAAAAATGAGTTGAACTTGTTATCGCCGATTACACGATTTCGCTCGCAGCAATTCGTACTCGTAATAATTTTTCAACATTAATAACAAAAGGAACGGAAAATTACATTTTAAATTCTAATATCTAGTTAAAAATTAAACTTACATGACTTGAATGGTAAAACTAAAGAAAAGCTAACGCCACTCTTTTAAAGTACTAACGAAATGTTTAATTAAAAGTTTACAAAGAGAAATAGAACAAAGAAAAAATTATTGTACCATAACACTAGTGTAAGCAAAAAGTTTAATGAAGATAAACGAAAAATATAAAGCAGAGAAGAATATGGGGTATGAAAAGAGAAAGAAAGAAAGCAAAAAAAAAAGAAGAAAGAAAGAAATTAAAATAACAGAAACGCGCGAAAGAATAAACGAAAAATGAAAATAGAGATTTCATTCACGGATCACTTTATATATGTCCATGTACGTACCTGTGTATATTTTGGTACTTTAATTTGTACACAGCATGCATCTGCAATAGGTATATATGTCCCTACGTATAAATAATTACAAACATTTTGGTAAACCCTGCGTAAACGTAATCCGACAAGGTGCTACCTTGCAAAATACGTAAGAGGGTATAGCACGAAACCCGTATGAAAATAGTGGTATGAAATTAGTGGTGTGAGGTAGTTTAAACACTCTATCGGAAATTACGGACAAATTTAATAATCTCCTGGGAAATTGTCGAGTTTGCCGTTTTCCATAGTTCAACCCTTTTACCGTTCAACCTTTCCATAATTCATCCGCCTTGAGTATCTTTTTCTACGGCTTGTCTATATTAAAACAACGCCATTAATGGTTTTAGAGTCTATTTTGGACTTTCCTTTAAATCTGTTTTAAATATTGAGAAGGCACAAAGTTGGCAAACTCTTGTAAAAAGATGTTTCTCTCGATTTCACCGTATGAAATTGGGTATACCTGCGGATAAAATTTGGGGAAAGGCTATTTTTACAATCACTGCCTTATTCGACTAACTTCTGTCACTTTTCAACTCCGAATAGCTATAGAACGGAACGCACCAAATGTCAAAATGAAACTTAACCTTTTCTAATACTCGTCAATTAAGTTTGGGAAATTACGAAATTAAATTGTCTGTCAATTCGAGTGTCAGGGAAAATTTTTCTATGTAGAAAAAAACGAGAAAATTATCGTGCCCGAACGAACGATCGTAATTACACTTCTTTTTTTTTCAATACTTGGGTAAAACCAGCTATCTCTCAATTTCGTTGTAAGTAAATAATTTATCACGTATTTTCTATCTCTAAAAAGGGAGGTATCTCGACTCAAAGGGGAATTTTGAGCCGGAACAAAAATTTATCAACTGTAAGTACATCATATGTGAAAAAATTCTATAAAATTACAGGGGCTAAAATTCACTGTTCAAATTTTGGTGAATTTTTGAAAGTCTTTCCTGATGGAGGACAAAAACGATCCTTGACTCAAAATTGGTCAAAAGAGACCCAAAATGTTACTTATAGTATAGGACCATCCCAAAATAATGTTTACCTCCTACACCTACCTCTTCCGGAATTATCTCGCTCCTGACGTCGAAAATTTAACACAGAATAACTCTGGAAGGAGTCGATTAAGATTTTTGAAATTTTTACAAATTATACTTACATCTTGCTGGGTAATGCGAATGAAAATTTTTGGTTCACATTTTTCCAATTTTTCCCCTATTGGAATTTTAATTTAAAAATTTTTAAATTTTGGAAGGGAGTCAATGCTGAAAATTTTTTAATCAAATACTTCTGCCAAGTGGTCGTAAATTACATATATTTTTGGATTCTGAAATATGGTGTAACATGCTCAAAAAAATTAAAACCAAAAAAAACACATTTTTAAGTACTTTTTCATAATTAATTAGAAATGGTATCTCAACTTGAAATAAAATTAGGTAGGTACATATTAAAAAACTCCATTTCTAAGATTTCAGAAGGTGAATTGCATTTCTCGAATTCTGGTGAATTTTGGAATTTTCAAAATTATCTTATGATTGTAAATCACAAAAATTGAATCTGTTTTTTGAAAAAAAGAAAACTGAAATTTGGTGCACTTATATTCCCTTTTTTGACCTTCCGGATCGATTTGAAGTGGTTTCAAGACGTTTCGTAGCCTCCAGGAAATTTTGGACTTTTCCAGCGCAGTAAAACTGTACCCTATTTTTGACCTCCCAAATCGATTTAAAGTGATTTCGAAATGTTTCAAAACTTCTAGAAAAAATTGTAAATTGTGGGAAGTGCTCCCTCCCTAAAAAAAAGTTTATAAAAATTAATCACATGAACAACACCTATAATTTCAGATTACTCATGTTGATGAGATATTTGATCGATTTAAGCTTACCTACTTTTCTGAAATTCTTAACTGCTAGTTCAAATTCATATTTTTTAGCAGAAAATTTTTTTGAAAGTAATTTAAAAATATTGAGGTAAAAAAACTGAAAGTTGGTAGATACCCTTGCGTCCCTTGCTTTCGATTTCCCAATTTTTTTTGCGGTGGATGAAAATTCCAAAAAGATTTGAGGAAGGAAATGTTGAGAATTAAAAATAACGTATTCGACACTATACTTCTATGTTTCGTCAAGGCTTGGATTTTTTTTCACTTAAAGCTCCGAAAAAATACCCTTCCGCATTTTTTTTTTGTTTCTAATTATCGAATCCCTTCCATTCTCTTCAAATAAAAAAAATAAAAAAATCTATATAAGATTCAAGTGTAGATATTACTAAAAAAATGAAAAAGTTGCCCATAAGTACCTGGAAAACTGTTTTTTTTTTTTGCAAAAGAATTGAAAACAATTTCTAGAAAAAAAAATTGAAAATCAATAATTTTTTTAGAAAATTATTTTTCGAAAATTTCTTTCTCAAAATTTTCTTTGCCTATTTATAGGAAAACTTTTCAATTAAGTAGGTCTAGGTACCTATTTTCTTCAAGGGATGTTCACAGAATTTTCTCTCAATTCTACTGAAATAAACGTTCAGTCAACTTAAATAAAGGTAACGGAATGATAAAATAATTAATATTTAAAATAACGACAGATTTACAATTATGATGGATTTTGGGTATCAATGTACCTAATCGAAGCTGCGTCGGGATAATCTGATCATGTTTGTCGAAGTGTTAAAGGTGTTTCCAAGGTTTCGAATGATTTTTTGCGTTGGAATAATTTGTTTGTGGACAAATAGGTTTACAGAGGTACCCACTACACAGGTAGATCGATTTGTTAATTATGGGCACATAAACTTGGCAAATACGATAATTTGAATTACACCGGTCTGTAGACCTCCTTCTTACACACTGACCAACACGTAATACAGACGTGAGTCAACGCTCTGTTATCATCAATCTGTCTTTCTATTGCGAATGCAGTTGAACAGTAATGATTTCCATTAGGTAAATTACACACCAGTCGATTCATTATTGAATTTGAATTTAAGGCGGTATCGTTAATTCAAGGGAAATAATTCCAGGTGTTTATTATTTACGTGCTAATTTCATGGCATGGCCTTGGTTCTAATTTCTAGGGTAGTGTACCAATTTCTTTTTCAATTGCTATGATAGAATTCTTCCAATTGGGAGTAAATTCCAATCGAGAAAAAAAGACAACAAAAATTTTTAAAGTGGAAAATTCAAATGAAGTACGTAACAGTGGCCATCTGGTTAAAAATTCCCTCTTTCATGGACACTCATAGTAATCAAACCGAATCGAATAATCTCGGTCAAATTATTAAAAGCAAAAATTGTTAGAAAATGTTGTTGATGTTATGTTGCGGATTTATGGCATTCGTAAAGCTTTGTAAACAAAGACTTTTCTGTTCTGCTTAATCAAGCATTGCGGTACGATTAACTTTTTGGTGGCGAAATTTTTCAGTTTTCGTTTGTCGTATTTCATGAAATATTTAATAAAAATGAACGATGATTTGGTATTTAGGTGGTATTTTGAATTACCTACATGCGTACCTATTTATTCGCAATAAAACGGAAGGGCCGGAAAAATCACGAAATAAAGGTAATACCTAGATATATTTTTATTTACATTTAAGAGCTGTTTTCAAATCGAGTGGCAATAATTTAAAATTACACCGAAATGAAATGACTGCTCATAATACAACCGTGAAAGGTATTGATCAACACCAGAGAATTTTTGGTTTCATTCAACACGCGAAGTGAACATCATCATTTTTTAGGGGTGGTATTTCGAACAAAAATTGTATTGATTAACAATCAAGTATGTAGGTTTTTTTTCAAAAGGAAAATGCGTTGCAGTTTTCAAAAAGAAAGAAATAGACAGGGAATGTACAAAATTCAGGTGTCTAACCAATTTATTAAATTACGGTTTTCTATACACTTACTTACCCAGTTATTAATTTCACATAGAATCCTATTTTATAAATTAGTAGGTGAATCCGAGAGGCAAAATGAAAAAAAGTTGGCAAAGGAAAAACTAATTACTTAGTTGATTACTTTAATTCGAAACCTTTTACAGTAAGATTATAATACCTTATGTATTTTTTCAATTATTACAACTTCAGTTTAATCGAATTTTGAATAATTTTCTTTCAAATTATGAAGTAAAACAATCAAACCAATTGAAGTACCTATTTAATGATGTGAAATGAAAAAAAAAGAGACAAAATTGGATAGAAAAATCGAGCTCAATTTTCAACATAGATAATGAATCCAGTCACCTAGTATACCTACCTATCTACCTGTACCTAATGAATGAAAAAATTCTGTATTCGTTCAAACAGTTGAATAATTCTAAAACAACAATAAATAAATTTAAAATTAAATAAAGCTTTTCCATTTCAAGTTAGATTTATACCCGGAAAATCTTTTCATACGTGGTGAAGGAACATCGAAACACAAAAAATTTCTAGAAGTAAATTTTTCAACAAAAAAAAAGTGGGTAGGTATTTAAAAGAATTATAATTTTTTAATATAATAAAAAAAAGGGGGTTGGAAAAAAAACTTTCAAGAATAAGCGCAAGGAGAAGTCCCTAATTATGATTAACGATTTACGCGAATTCATAAATTTACGAGTACAACCACTGAAAAACAACATGTATATTGTCTCTTTGTATTCTTACCTTAGAACAGCTTCATCTATTATAGAAATCCAAGCGTTCTTTCATGCAAAACAGCTTCTTCATAACCTCAATAGAGAATATTAATTATTTACTTGCGATATAAATCTCCAGAGAAAAAAATTTCCATTAATAAAGCGAGATAAAAGTTTTTAAACTAAATGAGAGCTCATTGGTGTGCTTTCGTCTCCAAGGAGCTTTATATCATTTTCACTATCACTCGCCAAAATGTACCGGCGAAAAGAGAAAGAAAAGAATCGTAAAAAATCTCACTTCATTCGTTTCTATTTAAAAATGAAAAAATTAAAAAAAAAACACGACGAATTCTCTTCTTTCTTTTTTCTTTGTGTTTCAATTTGTCATTTTGGTTTCTTTTTCGTCGATTTTGTGCGTTCAACAGATTTCTTGGAAAAAATGTAAAATTTATCGAACGTTTGGAACGGTGGTGTAGGAGTGTATTCGTTAATAGTAGATATTATTTTTCACAGAACTACCCTCGAAAGTGTAACTTCACCAAATTAATGTGTAACGAATCGCATTTATTGGAAGAGGATAAGATTATCACCTTGAACATCGCTAACGAAATGCGAAATCGTGTAGCGGAAGGAAGTCTCAGTTATTTGAATTTACGACGCAACCCCGTATCGAATATGAACGAACTGGTATTCAGAAAATGCACACTTCTTTACAGAAAAGTTAGGTAGTAATTTAAAATGTCATTTTTTCAATTCTTGGAATCAAGAATTGGGAAAAAGACTGCTTGGATTGTTGTGTTTATATGACCAGAAACAAGCCCTTTATTTTTATAAACCAAGATTTATAGATTACCTACATTAAAATCAACAAATTATTTGATCCATTAACGTACCAGCAATTCAGTAAGTAAATTTCATTCCTGACAGTTGTAAGAAAACAATTTAAAAATGATGTCAGTTCCATACCATTCCAGTTTCAGTTTTCAGTTAAATTTTCAGTTTTTCATTGAGAGACAAAAACCAAAATTTCCTAGAAAAATGAAATTTATTTTTTCCGATTCTAGAAGTACAATTTTTCCCTACTTCAAGCTCATACCGAAAATTTCCTAGAAAAAAAGGATCATCAATCTTCTATTCCAAAAATGTTTAGCTCATAACCCTATATTAACTCTACATTTTTCGACAAAAATTTCATATTTATTATATAAACGAATAAAAATAGAGATATAGCTTTCCTCATCCCCTCCTGATCCAGCTCTAGACTCATCAACTGCTGATGCTATGATACATTTTTTCTTCACTTCATCATCACCAACGTAATAGGTACCTACCTAAGAAAAATTTCATATTACTAACTGGAATTTTTCTTTAAAATTTTTAGGATTTACAATCAGTCAATCACACGTGATTTCACGCGTGGAATTCTGCAAAAATTCTGCGAATTCCTCATCAATTCTATGAAAGTTCTACAAATTCGGCATAAAATCTGTGAAAATAACTCAGCAAAAATTCAGCAAATTCTGCAAAAATTATGAAAATTCTACAAGAATACAGCAAATTCTTCATGAATTCAGCATATTCTGCAGGAATAAAGCAAATTCTGTACAAATTTGGCAAATTCTGTACAAATTTAGAAAATTCTGCAAAAATTCAACAAATTCTGCCTAAATTTGGAAAAAATTAAACCACAAAATCCAAGAAAAACTTTGTATAAATTCGGCAAAAATTCTACAAAAAGTGCTGCATGAATTCTAAAAAAAAAAAAGTCTGCCAATAAATCGGCAAGAATTCTGCAATTTTTGTAAAAAAAAAAAAAATCCATGTAAAAAGTTGATTTCACGCGCAGAACTTAAATTTTGCGCATAAAAAATTGATTTGGAGGGTAAATGGACATACTTATGTAGATAGCGCCTCACAAAATTGAAGTACATAGTTTGGGTGCCAGATTGCTATAATATTATTTCAAAATTACATTAAGAAAGTCCTGGCAAGATATAAAATTTTTGGGATCATCAATTGATAGGTAAAGAACTTCTTCCTGACCCCAAAACTTTCATTTGATATTTTTAAAGCTGAGAATTGCAAACTCATTCGAGGGGGTTCCCTAATTTGTAAAATTTTAAACCTTGTCTCAATTTCTTTGTGAATAAATCCTCATCAAATTGAGATAGAAAATTCATTTTGGGCTTAAAATGACCCTAATGCATTGAAAGTTGAATTGTGCGAATTTTGTGATTCTCACAAATCCGGTATCAGTTTTAAATTAGTACATTAATTTCAAAAAAATTCCATCTTTTTAAGACTTGTTTTTCCATTTTTGGTAAGTGGCATCTACAATACCGATATAATGTTTTTTTTTAGCATATGGTCAAAAACCATGGCATGGCAGGTACTTCAAAAAAATAAATGCTGTACCACGAAAAATCGTGATAAAATATTGGTCAAGTTTGGTGACCAAAATAAAGTTGATTTGCTTTTCCAAAAATCAAAAAATCAACCACTCTTGTAAATTTTATCAAAATTCAGAGTATTATTTTTTTTATTCCATTCCGTTTTATTATGGCTATGTTTTTCTTTTAAAATTGAGATCTCTGCAATGTTTAGAGTAAAAAGACTCGGAACTAAAAAACCAACCGTGAAATGACTTCTCCAGATATTGTAAAATCACATTTTAAAAATTTGTCATGATACTCTTCGCTGGAAACCTTCGAACGACCCATACAGTTCAAATTACCAAACAGAAATTTTCCAGAAATATCTTCGTACTTCCCCAGAACACCATGCAAAACCCCAAAATAAAATCTGCCTCTAATCCAAACGCCAAAATACCCATCCATTCCACACACCAGACACCGTTAGGAAAACTTGAACACACATTGGAAAAGCGATACGTAAACCAACATTCTCGGACTGTATTGTTTTACTCGAATGTAATAAGAAATAAAACACCGCTAAGTCATCATCCCTCCTTATGGCGGGCAATAAAGCCCGCCCTCAAAAAGGAGAAAGAACTGCAACGAAAATTGTTTTAAGACCAGAAAGCAATACGCTTAAACCGATAAAGATATCGGATATCCATTTATCGTACGCAATAAGAAAAAATTACGACAAAAAATATCGTGCGAAGATTTCTACGAATTGGTTTACAGCAAAGCGAAAAAAAAATTGTCCCGAAATAATCCTCGAGAAATAACCTATTTATTGAACGTCCCACAACGCGTCATATCCATAGAAATTAAATTCAATGTCCGCTCGCTTTTGTTTTCTTTCTATTCGAAAAGCCAAAATAATACACACGTAGCATAAGTATAGAAAGCACGCTTTTCACCGTTTTCCCGCTGATGAAATCCGCAATTCTCGGAAAACAAACTGACAAACTACTGCCGCGCAGATATCTACTATTTTATTATTTCAGAGTTCCAATTTAATTTTATGTGTGGTCCCGTTCATTCCCCCAATTCTATCTTCGAATTAGGTATTTTATCGTATATTATTCAAAAATGTAGTATTCAAATCTGTGTTAAGTAGATTTTCCATGGGTGATGTCAAATGTCCAGCTCACATATGAAACCCTCAAATATTCAGCCAAGTATCTTCTTTTTTTAATTTGGTAGGTACCTAGCTAGGTACCTACTTATAATTTTGCTTAAAAGGGAAATGTTTTTAAAAGAATTTTTATCTCATTCAATTCGAATTACCAACCAGAGTTTTTTTGAGGGAGGGGGGGGGGATTTGCTGGATAAATTCGTCCATTGATTTTATTTGTGTGCCAATTTATGCAAATATTATTTGCAAAGTACCTCTGCAAAAGATTTGAGTTGGATCATATATGCATTTAATATATAAGTTTTACGTTAAGGACGAAATATCATAATAAAATTCGTATTGTTTTGGCATAAATTACCACAAAAATGCAATCCTTTTGAAAAACGAATATAATTTACATAGAATACAACAATGCACACACCTCTGTACCCAGTACAAACAGCTACCTATCTGCAAAAGACTATTAGCATGTCAAAGATTTACACAAGTAAAAACAAAGGGAAGTTTGCGTATAGATTCATTTTTGCTCATTTGACTTTGAACTGGAAACAAACCCATAAAGTCGCACAGCGTTCTAATCTAGCTCTTAATTTTTGGTATCACGCTGGCAAAGTTGAAAATTGGAACCGAGTTTCATTATTACCTGACTAACAGGCTAACGCCACACACTAGTAAAATACTAATGAAATTTTTATTCGTGACGTGAAAATTTCATCAAAGCATGTTGCAAAACACATACCTACCTGTGATACCTATAAAACTTCATAGGTATGTACATACCTGGTAATTGTACGAATACCGGATGTAATCAGATGAGAAATTTAATTTCAAAACGTTCGCTTTGTACGTCTTTTAATTTGTTTATTTACCCAGGATTTTATTTTTCACTTTTTAATGATTTCGCCGAACCATTCGCAAACGAAACATTTTACAAATTAAAATTTCTTACGTAGAATTGAACAAAAAATATTCGTTTAAGTATAAAAAAAAAAGGACACCATTGTTCAAAATATTTCGTTATACGACAAGTTTTTTTTTGAAACAATCTTTTTGTTGTTATTATTGAAAAAGGTAAAATTTTATATTATTTCTGCGTGAAATGTCGTTTTCAGAAGGAGCACTTTTTATGTTTTACAAAAGCTTACGTTGGCAAAGTTTTTGCAAGAAAAGTCATGAAGGAAGAGAAAAATGTTTTTTTCAAATGGCGAAATTGCTTTTGCCAGAAGTTCTTAAAAACGAAAACCCGTTACAAAGATTTGAGACATTTTCTTTAACGGTGAAAGCCAATGTGCAAGTCTAACCGAAAGTCTACAGAGAGATGTTAAGAACCGTTCATTTAGATGACGATGTGTATGGCATTGAGGATTATCGCCTCTTCCCCCGTATGGACAATGTACTAGCCGATGTTGCAAATGTTGGGTTTTTTCGTCGATGGTGTAATATTTTTCGAATTAAAAGCTGGGTAGGTGTTGAGCAAAGGATGAAGAAAATTTTTTCAAGTGAATATACAAATCTGCTTCGAAGAAATTTGAGTCAATATTGAAGTAGGATGAATGAATAAAATATGTATGGTACGTCTCTCCGAATCCACATTTATCACTTTCCACCTGGCCTTAAAATTAAATATGTTCAAATTTTTTTTCAAATTTCAAAAATTTTTCCGCCCCAAAAATACGTTATTATGCGTATCTTGGCCCAAAGATATTATTGTTACCATTTTTCAGATGTATGTAGGTTTGTAGGTATTTATCCTACTTTCCTGGGATCCTTAAAATGACCTAGCTTCCAACTTTTCCCATATTTTTTCAAAAATCTATAAAAACTGATAAAAATTTCTCCTGAAATAGTAAAAGAAAATTCCATAAAAAATCATCAACACAGGTTTTTTCAATTTTAAAAAATACTCAATGCAGCACATAAATTTATCTTCACCTTCAAAAAATGATCTGGCCGAATGTGAAGATGAGAAATCAGCTGCTTAGTGATGATTTTTATGAGTGACCTAAAATATTCATACATTTCAGGACAAATTTTTTAATTTTTTCAAATTATCTATTAAAAGAACATGAAAAAAGTGAAGCAGGTTAGGTACTTACGTACCTAGCTAGGTATTGAACGAAATATTTTATCAGTTTTCTAATTTTTAGGATTTTTTAAAAACATGGTCAGATTTCAACCCTTGGGTAAATCCGAGAGTGAAATTTTCACTACATCTTCTCGAAGTGTAAATACAGCTCCTTACTAAATCATTGCTCTCGGAATTGGGTTACACTTTTGTCCTCTACACACAAGGGGTGAAAAAATTGCAAATTGTGGAATTACCGATTTTTTATTTTCAACAAATTCAAATTTCCGACTCAAAAACTTAAAAATTCAGGACATTTTTTTGAAATTGAAGATAATTTTTGATGAAAATTTTTTTTAAAAAAATGTATAAAATAACTACCAGCTATTATTTCTTGGGCAACCTTCATGAAATTCAAGTTGTTTATAGGTACAGTTGCTCGTAGATTTTTTTTAGTTATTTAATAAATTTTAATTAAATTTTAAACAAAAATCTTAGCTGTGCTCTCAACAGTAATTTCTGAAAATTTCGTCAATCAAAAAAACTCAAACTCCAACATCAAATCTACCCCCCTCCTCCGACCGCTTTTTCCTACACGGGGCGTAAAAATATTAGCAATTATACTTGTCCAGTATAATAAAACTTTGAAAAAAATTCAATTGGAAAAATTGTCACAAATTTTTTATGAAGGTTTTCATCAAAATGTAAGTATTCTTGGTATCTACATAATTATAATATGGAAAAATTGACTCAATTGTGGAGCATTTCAGCGAACAGTATCAATTTGGTAAAAAAAAATCATATTCACGACCTGCAACTTTCAACCCTCTTTGTAGAGAATAAAAAGTGGTATCCAATTTCGAGGTAAGTGATTCAGAGAAATGTAGAACTAAAATCAAATTTTTTCGGGGTTGGCTTGGGAGGTTGCTGAGGTTTTCAGCAGGTGAGTGGAAATTTTTTTTCAAAAATGGCTTCGCTTTGAATTCTCTTCATTTCGTTTTATTCATTTAAACTGTGGAGGAGCAGGGAGCTCGATATTTTTTTTTTAAGGAACTTCGCTTAGAATAATTTAACCAAACCAATTTTTGTCAATAAAATGCAAGGAATTCATTTTTTTAATCCACTTAAACCTGAAGAAAAAATTTCTCAGAATAAAAATTTAAAAATGTAAAAAATCGCGAGTAGGTATAATAAATTTCTGATTTTTAAATCGATGAAGGGGATGAAAACGAAAAAAAAAAAAAAAAAACAATGAACGTCTTAGATATTTTCAACTCTTAAGGTACCTATACGGTACATTGGTATTGGAAAATTCGCATAAGTTGACGAGAAATGTCAGTTTCAGAAATCTAAAATCAAAACTGACTAACAAAACTGTTCCATGGGCCTTATACTAATTATACACGCTTCAGTTTGGTAGCCACATTTCAAAATTAACTTTGAACTTATGTTAGTTTACTCCCCAGAATACTTGCGACGGAAACAACGAATCATTTTCACGTTCAAATTCCAGAAGCACGAGCGAATATGATACCTTGGCTTATAGAATGAAACTTGTGTACTATACTTGGGGTATTTATCGTAGTTCTGTTAACACGTTTTTTTTTTCAGCTTGCGATACATTTAGCCTTGTAAACATATGTAACTCTTGGGTAAATTCTATTTATCGTCGATTTGAAGCATCTGGCTAGTTTTTGTCTTTTTCGAAGAAATTTTCGCAAGAAGGAAGTTGACAGTTAAATGCCTATAAAATTTTCAAGAGAGAGGGGACGAGGGGAGAATCTATCAATTTGAATAAATATTTTTCAAAATGTCACAATTTAGCTTTTCAATGAATGCATAATTATTTTTTATTTGTTTCATTTTCCAAGTGAAAAAAAAAATTGAAATTGCGTTTAATCTGATTTTTATAAAAAATAATCGGCCACGAAATTAAAATAATGAATAGAATTTCATGTGCTTGAGCATTATTATCACCAACAATTTTTTTTATTGAAACAAGACAATCAAAAAAATAATATTAGATTTTAAATTTTGAAAGTTTCAAAAAAAAAGTGTTATCATTTTTGCCAAATTAAATAAGACATGATATACGAACTTTACCTGTGGGTAAAGAGGAAAAACAAACCCTATTGTTTGATATCCTATTTATTATTGGGTTTGTGCTTTCTTGGCTATTTGGCTCTAATTGGGTTTTGGTTATGGCGCGTTATAAATCAAAAAAATGATGACAGCTGGAGTCAAACATACTTGAATAGAATTTTATCTCGAACGACGAAAAAAAATGAAATTGAAGAAAAGAGGAACAAGCAGCTCCTGAAGTCAACGCGAGGAAAAAAGAAATCCTCAAAAAGATCTGAAATCACCGAACAACCTAAAACAACTTCTGTACCAGGTTCACGTACATCGACCAATACAGATGCTGATAATTCATTTAGAAGTGAACTTCCCGGAACTACGAAGCTACCGAGTACAAGCACCTCAACAACTGCAGAGTCCGATTACTCATTGAGTAGTGATCGACCCACGTCGGAAGTACGAGAACGAAGAAGAAGATCACCGTATAGGTTTAGGCCCACTCCAAAGCAGCGCAGAATAGCCAAGAAACCTTATTTCTTCCCGGAGGCTATGGATAAGAGAGGAAGTACGCCGAAAAAGTATAGAGAACGAACTTGGTATGATGATGAAGAGAAAGAGAAAGAGAAACCTACGGTATCTGAGAAATATTCCTCTGAATGAACGAGTTCAAAAATATTCAAATTATCAAAAGTAAGTTTTCATTTTTTGTAGATATTCATGGGTAGGAAAGAAACTAGAAGCATTAGCCAAAGTCTTAATAAAAAATCCGCCAATAAGCTAAATTTTCATAACTTGAAAAAAAAATCTATAACAAATATTTCCCATCTTGGAAATTGGTTACCTGAAAACAGTGTACTATTCTTTTTTGTTGATATTGTTGCCTAAGCCAAAAATTGAAGGCACTACAAACGTAAATAGAAACCTAAAAATTCTTCGAGAAAAAAATGTACAGTATCATTTTTTGCCTATCACCGGAATTGAAGGAGCTAAAGAGACATAAAATGTGGAATAATTTGTAAAAAAATCTGAAATTAAACTTTCAACAGCAAATCTGGACCAAACACATAAAAATGAAGATATCGATTTTTTTTTACCCAAGGTCCCTTCTTTACGGCAAGGTCACATGAAAAAAAAAACGAAAAAATGACTCTGGCCTTGGTGAAAAAAAAAATCAAAAAACGAATGAAGATTTTGAATAACTTAGGTAGGTAATCAAAATATCATCAGGTGAGAATTTATTCGATCATGCAATAAATTTTTTCAAATGATGCATTCTCCTTCAATTTTTAGAGCAGGCAACATGTTCATCTTATTTTTCTTATTCGCAAAATCCGAAGTAAGTATCTACCCATTGCCTTTTTCGAATTTTAATGAAAAGATGGTCTCATTTAAAAAAATTAAAATTTCATGTCATGGGGAATCAAAATTTTTTAATTTACTATCAGATTTTATTTTCTCAGATTTACCAGAATAATTTTTCCCAACTTTTCATGACATGAAATTCGAATTTTTGCATTCCAAAGATTTTTACTTTAATAAATGTTTTGACCAAAATTTTTTTGAGTAAAATTGGATATGCTATGCTACTTTGAGAAAGAAGTTGCTTTTCTATCCCCTTTTTGTTGATCAGTTATGGCCTGTTTTAATTGAGATTTTTTTCTTCTTTTTTCCTCCCTGATGAATTCGGACTATAAGATCCATTAGACTAGTTCAATATCACCCCAGCATCGAATAACTAACTGAATAATTCAAACACGGATTCTATTAACAGTGAAAAGAAAACAAGTAAAGAATGAATTATATACGATGAAATTTTTTCCAAATCCTTCTAAGGCCCAAACACAACTTTCTGGTCAATTCCCCCTCGATTTGGGAAAAAAAACTTGACGAAATTTTTTCAAATTTCAAACTCCAGGAGAATTGAAACGAAATGTATCGTTATTCATTAAAATTCTCATCATTAAATTTTCAAAAGATTAAAAAAAAATCTACAATAGCTCTGAAAAGGAAGAAACAATAAAGAAAAAAAAATCCAAAAATAATTTCAAAAGAAAAGCACAGTTTCAAAGCACAACGCTAATCCAGCAATGTAAAAGAAAAAACGTATTATTTTCTTCTCTTTTTTTTTTCAAGAAGAATTTTTAATCAGTTATTTAATCGGATAAAGGAATTACATTCTATTTTTAAAAAATACTCCGAATAAAAAGAAGAAAAGAAATAACAGTTGGTCTTGGCTAATAAAGTTAAAAATTCCAAACGTTTAAGCAACTTTTTAAAACGTTTTGTTGCAACTCGAGGAAAAACTACGATAGAAACATTAAAGATAATATCGAATCGATCAATTGAAAACAATTTGAAGATTATTCGTTAATATTTTATTACAAATTTTTCTCAGAAATAAGTATCAACATGTTGGAGAACTTATGCATTACATCGGTTCCCCATGTATTTTATACGCATGAAGATCGAAGTAAAAACTATTACAACTCGTTTTTCAATTTAAGGACATTTTTCAATAAGAAAAAGAAAATTGTTCCATTTGAAAACACAAAGCTTCCGAACAGTTTCGAAACACAGCACGTACATATTTCCCTCGAGGATAGAGTAAGTATAGGTAAAATAGGCAGAGCATGTCAAACCGAATAACCGTACGCAGTATGTACCATGCACCATGTTTTGCGTACTCGATGTTTCAGAAATTAAAGTGTTCAAAGAAAGACAGTTTATGTTATTAAGTTATACATGTATTGTATTGAAATTACTATTCTAGTATAAAAAAACGTATGATTTCATGGTTTGGTAATTTTTTTAATTAATTATACCTTAATGTTATTTTCATTTGAGATTTTTCTTAGTCTTTAATTTACAGTTTCAACGCCTTCATTTCATTTTTATATTTTTAATTATCAATAAATAGGTACTTACCCATTAAAATTTTTCTATCATTTACTTAGTACCTACCTGTTTAATTTTTGCTATTTGAAAATTTTCATTTTTAAGGATAAAAAAATAAAATTTTTAGCTTTGTAATAACAATTTTATTTATTAACACGAAGAATAATATAAAAAAATAATTTCAATTTTATAATTACTTACTTAGCAAAATACAGATAAATAACAAAAACGTTTAGAGCGATTTAAAAATAATGTAGGTAAATTATGCAAATAGTGGGTATAATTTTTTGAGCATCATATCGATTACGATTCAAGCTTGAGCTATATTCGTCATTTTTTGTGCATTACAGAGTTTTTTACGTATCGAAATTCTGTGAAGAGAATACTTATACCATACGTATCTAATATAAAAAAAATCACAGAAAATTAAGTATGCGAATAAATAGTAATTAAAATTTGGTAGGGAACGCGGTAACAGATTTTGCAAAAAAAAAAGAAGACGAAACGACGTTATTTAAATCATGTAAACATCTTTATCATTTTTTTCCCCCGAAATATGAGGTAAAATAGACTTAATAGATTCATAAAAACGAATGAATAAGCATTGGTGCAATATAATTGAATAAGTAGGCATTTTTTATTATGAATTATAGGTATACTCTTTCCACGGTAAGAATAGCATGACGTCAGATACATCAGACCAACCGATCTGCACAATATTGTGAATTGTGCAGAATGGTTGGTCTGACCTATCTGACGTCATGCTCTTCTTACCGTGGAAAGAGTATAGACTCAAATCAAAATTGAAAATTCCTCTCGAAGTCCGGAAAAAAATTAGCGTATTTTTTAAAACCCCCAAAAAACAATTGTGAAAAATGATTAAGAATTTAAAAGCTCGAATAAAAATCCAAATTTTAATATGTAGGTATCGACATCTATTGTTTCACTGTAATCGGTGTGAAAACCGGATTGGCTTGTTGAGTAACCCGAATAAAGGTGGCTCTTTTGGGCAATTCTTTCAATTTGGCAGCCCCTGTATACGTACATGCGGAACGCAATCCGCCTAAAAGATCTAATACAGTTTCGGTAACATCTCCACGATAAGGAACCTCTACGGTTTTACCTTCGCTTGCTCTGTTGAAAGAAACAAATTTTAATAGGCGATCATTTTTCAATGTATTGATTTTCTGATTTCTTTTTCATCTTACCGATATCCTGCCACACTACCGACGTGCTTCATCATCGCTGTATCTGAACTCATCCCGTAAAATAATTTAACTTTGCTGCCATCGGGCTTAACTTTTAATTCACCTCCGCTCTGGTCGTGCCCGGCGAATAATCCGCCTATCATCACAAAATCAGCTCCGGCGCCGAAAGCTTTCGCAACGTCTCCGGCACACGTGCATCCACCGTCCTGAAAATATGAACGTAGGCAACTTATTAGTCGTGTTCATTGGTTTTTTTTCTTTTTGCTTTAATTGAAGGAATATTGTGATGGAATTTTTTTCTAAAGGAATGTTAGTCTCGCGATGAATTCTCATTGGTGAAATATTCTCGGAGAGTATTGTTTTCCTTGATTAATAGCTTTTAAACGTGTTAATGGAGACGTTTCTATTTTAGCTGACGATATCTCAAAGTTGAAATCCATAAAAAGAGAAACAAGACTTACAGAAACAATATGACCTTGTAGACCGTGCGCTGCGTCCGCACACTCCATAACACAACTCAATTGAGGGTATCCGACCCCAGTTTTAATTCTCGTAGTACAAACGGACCCTGGACCGATGCCAACTTTGACCACATCAGCTCCGGATAAAATCAGTTCTTCGACCATTTCTCCGGTTACCACATTACCGGCCTGTACAAACATAAATTTAATTAGTACCCAAATCAATCACCTATATTATTACAATTATTTACGTAGCGATACAAATTATCTGATACGTCGAGTGTAAGAAATATTTCGGATAAATATCTAGTTTAGTTATGTAGGTAATTAGGTATCGTTTCTAAATTCAAAATTGATGATTGAAAGGTATTCACTGGGATGATTTTTTTTTTTTTGGAAGACTCTCAATTATCTTTAAAATTTTACTGTAGATTAAACGAAAAAAAAATCCAAAGATGGTAAAAATAACTTTACCTATGCAAAAAAGTTTTTTTTTTCAGAAATGTCATAAATGTTCACTAAGGTGGACCATCTTTTCCTTTCTTTTTTTTGGGGAAAATTTGAGGAAATTGAAAAAGAATTTTACTTCTGACCAGAACTTTCATCATCTAAATAAAGTTCAAAATGTTTTTAAAAAATCAAGTTTTTATGGAAAGATTGCTACGTATAGGTATTATATTACCATTGAAAAGTGAAAAAATTCCATAATTTCCATAATCTCTTGAAAAAATCATTTTTAAAAATATTTTAACTCTAATTGCGCATCAGACTATACCGAATACGTTTTTCATTTTTTTTAGAGATTCTTAAATCATCATGAAAAATAAGTATCAAATAACAAGACATGTATTCTCAATCATTTTGTCCATGTACATTAGGGTGGAGTGAAAAAAAAAACATATCTTAGATTTCGACCAAATTTGGTGGGGTGGTTTACTTTGAGTGGGAGACCTCCCAAAAAAAATTTGAGCCCCCAAGGGGCAAATGGAGGGGAGCAGGGGGTGCTCAAAGTGCACCTCCTTTTGAAAAAAACGCTGTTTTTTGTGTTTTTTTAGTCAAAAAAAATTGCGTGAGAGGCTGTCGTAGCACTAAAAAGTTGCGATTTGAGTTTCTACGTCTCCCTGAACCATCGCCATCCTTCTCCGATCAAAACTCAGAGCGCTACCAGGGGGTTGAAAAGTTGCGGATTGCAATATTCCAATAATACGAAATTTTCGCGAAGCTGAAATTATTTTTTTTTCGTCGGGGAATTGACTGAAAATTTTTTTTAACCACTAAAAGTAAATATTGAAGAAAAAATTTGAAAATTTTATACACCAGTGCAGCCAACAGCGAATCGTAAAATTCCAAAATACGGAATTTAGGAATATCTTTAAATTGATCATTTTTTCGCCAAAAAATATTATGTAGGTATTTTTTTTTCAATCACCAAAAGTATAGGTATTTTGGAATTTTTTTGAAAAACTTTGTATGTCAGTGCAGCCAGTTACAAATTGTGACGTAATTCTTGATCGACGTAAATTCCACCGTGTCGCATGTCACATTTGGTAATTGGCTGCACTGACATACAAAGTTTTTCAAAAAAATTCCAAAATACCTATACTTTTGGTGATTGAAAAAAAAATACCTACATAATATTTTTTGGCGAAAAAATGATCAATTTAAAGATATTCCTAAATTCCGTATTTTGGAATTTTACGATTCGCTGTTGGCTGCACTGGTGTATAAAATTTTCAAATTTTTTCTTCAATATTTACTTTTAGTGGTTAAAAAAAATTTTCAGTCAATTCCCCGACGAAAAAAAAATAATTTCAGCTTCGCGAAAATTTCGTATTATTGGAATATTGCAATCCGCAACTTTTCAACCCCCTGGTAGCGCTCTGAGTTTTGATCGGAGAAGGATGGCGATGGTTCAGGGAGACGTAGAAACTCAAATCGCAACTTTTTAGTGCTACGACAGCCTCTCACGCAATTTTTTTTGACTAAAAAAACACAAAAAACAGCGTTTTTTTCAAAAGGAGGTGCACTTTGAGCACCCCCTGCTCCCCTCCATTTGCCCCTTGGGGGCTCAAATTTTTTTTGGGAGGTCTCCCACTCAAAGTAAACCACCCCACCAAATTTGGTCGAAATCTAAGATATGTTTTTTTTTTCACTCCACCCTAATGTACATGGAAGAATCGATGTGAGCCTGGATATTGAAACCACCATCAAGAGTCAAAAATTAGCATTTGAATTGAGGTTCTCCCCTTCAGATTCTACTTCTTCTGAGAACCCCAAAATCAGTATCAACCCTAAAACCAATTTTTGTGACCTGGGGATGGTTCCATATCCAGGCACTGGCACACATACATATAAATATGCCTACATAAGTGTGTAAGCATTTGAAAAAACGGGGAAAATGTAATTGTTTTTCTCAACTTATAAATTTTTACCATGTTCCTCTGAAGTCATTTCACAACTTTTTTTCAATTCCAAGCTCCAATTTAAAAAAAAAACTAAAACTTCAAAAGATGGAGCACCCTAAGACCCACTAAGAGTAATATGTAGTTTCTTCCTTTCTGTTTTTTCAAAAAAGTAAATTTGGAAAAACTACCTACCTACATATGCCTAGACTTTGAAAGGCCCTGGTAAAAAATTTCACCCCCTCCCATTCTACTCTCATTTCCTCCTACTTATCCTCAAATTTAAATGTTTTTTTAAAAATTACTCCTTAAAATTTAAAAAATTTTGAAGAAATTTCCCAAAATCTAAAATAATTTTAATATGGATGTTTTTATCGAAAAAATTTTCTAGCACCTAGTTTTCATCTTTACTCCATTTTTCAAGGGTTCTTTGAAATACGTATATCCCCCCCCCTCCTCCCCTTCCATAGAGCATTTTCATTTTTTTTTTCAAAATCTTAGGAAATTAGTAAAAAAATCGTTACCCATTGAGGAATTTATACGTGCTGGAATTTTTTCAGATTATTTATTTTCACCAAATCGAGTAGGTATGTGATACTTACACCTACTGAAATTCCATCAAAAAATAGATACTAATGGTTATATTTCTGCAAAAATATCATTTTATCAAGTGATAAGGTCACTTAATTAAATTTTTCAACGCTTAAAAAAATTTTGGAAAAGAATAAGATTTTAAGATTGAGAGAGGAGAGGTGTATGGATAAAATGAGAGGGGAGCGAATTTTTTACGTTGTGTGGATCCCTAATGCCCAAACATCAACTTTAAAATTGTATCATACAAATCGTCAAAAATTATTTTCGAAAAAAAATTTCTTGGGAGGGTTCAGTATAGGTATTGCTACTTTCTCATAAGTCATTAACGATGACTTTCTACCGTTTCCTCAACTTTGGGGAAAAGAAGTAGGTACATACTATGCTTTTTTTCTCAATTTTTAATGAAAAGCTTAAATGAGGGGGAAGGGAGAGAAAACGATAGAAAATTATAATCATCCATGCCTTTTTTAAAATAATTTATCTATGTTGAGACCATTTCATTAAAAAAATCGTTCAAGAGTGCTTATTAAAATTTTAACAAGAATACCTAAGTACACAAATTTTTCTTCGTAGATATTTTTAAAATACAGGTGAAAGAGAAAAATGGCAATTATTGACATTTTTTTCATCAAAACATTTCTATTTACTTACATCATTTTTTATTTTTTTCAATTTCTTTTACAGACTTTTTTTATTTCAATTTTTTAAAAATAATTTTCATGGAAGGATAAAGTGTTAAATATCATTTTCAGCCCATTAACTTTATTCAACTTCATTTTTAAAAAGCACAAAATGATCCACTCTATAGTATTCACCTTGAAATAAGAATACTTATGTACCTACGTAGAAGCACATAAAGAAATCAATAACTGATATAAGCATCATTAAATTAATAAAACTACCTAATTCATTTTTGTGTCACTGAACACGATGTCATATTTTCTGCAGTTAACACGTTTTTTTACGCGTGCTTCCCAAGTACCTGATTTTTTCCCATTTTTATCATTATCTCAATGCGATAATATGAATTGTGAGTTGCATGTCAAACGTCTAACGTCGTTTACGGAAAAAACAGCAAACTCGAACAAATGGCACTTAATGAGCATAATACATAATTAAGGCAATGTCATTACTGTAATTATGAAAATTTGAATTTTCAACGCGTTTTTTTTTTTTTATATCGATACATCAATGTCATTAATAGATGCACATAGGTAAAACCCTGTCATCCCTCCTTCAAAACTTTTTAGATAGGTATAAATAACTTTAGGTAGAGATATACTCACAATGATCGTATGGTTGGGAAAAGTATTTCGTACTTTGCGTACAAAATCGACAAAATGCTGCGTATAACCATTGGCAACATCCAAGCATATAAATGATACTTGAGGTACAGCTTTCAATATGGCTTTTAAATTTTCAAAGTCTTCGTCTCCTGATCCCGAACTAACCGCGACGTGTTCTAAAATATCTGGATTTTTTTCGGCAAATTGTTTCCATTCGTCGGCGGTATAATACTTATGAACAGTGGTGAACAGTCTATGCTGAAAAATAAATAAACAATAGGTTTACATTACTTCGAAAATATGAAAAAAAAAAAATTGCCAACGTTTATAAAAATAAAATGAGGCCAGTCATATTCACAGGTACCTTTCAAATATGTAAAAAATATATTACATAATTGCAACTAGGCATTTTTCGTTTTTGTTATAAATTTTTTAGTTTGGGTTCTAGATCGAACCATACATGGTACAAGTAGGTTAACGTACCCTTTTTTTAATGCATGCCAAAGAAAAGAAAGAATTAATGAAACGAATGACGTCATGAATTTTTGGTGCAATGATATTTTAGCAGTTTTAAAATATGAAATTGAAATCAAGGCTAACGTTGAAAAGTCGTAACAACGCGTGCCAACTAAAAATATATAGCAAGGTATCGTGAAGCTATTATATGCACGTTCGTCATTGGATGGAAATTTTCGATGCATAAGTCACCTAATGTAATATGATATGTGCCTAACTGCCTATACCTCGAAAAATCAATCTGTGTGGTTTTTTTTTTTTCAATAAAATATTCAATTTCATAATTCAATACGTGGCTAACTAAATAAATATTCTTTGAAGTTATTCGTACTATCTTGAAACGAACCAGACCAATTGAAAATAAAGCTCAATTAACCTTAAATGCTAAATTATTGAGAACTGAGATAAACAAAATGCTACTATTTAAGACGTATATTTTGTTTAGGTGGCGACCTATTGTAATTAAATGAAACGTACCACGCAGCATGATTTTTCCATTCTTTTATCACGTATCATACCTATTGTAAAGGTTATCTCATGTTTTATCATAGCGTACAGAATGCTTAATTGCCGATAAATCATAATTAGTTGAAACACATTCACAAAAGAATGAGTGTGTAATGAACTAAATACATGTTTAGATAATATTGTGCAAGTATACCTATCTTAATTGTTAGGTGCTATAATGGGGACATAACTTTGAAAAAAAATTATTAGGTAATTTTTTAATTTTAAGAAACTTTGGAAATAATTGGATAATCAGAAATTAACCCCCCCCCCCCCAAATAAAAAGTGCATGTTTTTCAAATTTTGATAATATAAATTTACAAGGAGAAAATTGCTGAAGAAGATTGATACAAATGAAATTATGAATGAGAAAGCTTACTTTTCCTAAAACTTCAGCCATTTCAAAGGTTCCTACTGTGTCCATGTTGGATGCAATGACTGGAATGCCTCTGTATGTTTTTTGAGAATTTCTAAAAGTTATATTTCTCCCAAGGTCGACCTGAAAAATACAAAGTAATTTTTTCAGTTACCTATTTATGCATCAATGTAGTACACGTATCTATTTTTAAGTACCTAAGTAAAATTACACATATGAAAATGGAGAATCAAGTTTACATTCATTAAAATAATGAGGATGAATTTTTTCCATACTGAACGAACTAAAATTTCACAAAATTGATGAAAAAAATTCATAAATTTATTTTGCTTGCAAAATCGAAAGTAAATTACATACCTAGGTAGGTAAATATCACAATAATGGTTTTTTTAATAAGCTAAAATAGTTATATATTTTAGAATTAAATTCCAATCAATAAATTAATTGTTTTAAGAAATCAATTAATCAAATGTCATCCTCGTACTTACATCTGCTCTGCTTTTTAATGTGCTTCGTTTCGGCCTCAAAAGCACATCTTTAAAATCTAATTTAACTTCATTGATAATGTTCGGCATTTTGCACCACGATTGTATGAAATTTTTACTAGAAGAACATGTACGAACACATCGAGCACGAGTGGAAATTATTATAGTTTTTCGTCTCGACTCGCGAAGACACAACTACACAAGTTTTATTTTGTAAACATATCGATAATTTTTCAACCACCAGTGTTACTTTGGTTGCGTACGAAAACTCCTGCTCGTTTCAGAAACTTTAGTTCCGAAAATGCTCAACAGACTGTATCATACGAGACATTCCAACTTGAAATTTTTTTCTCTGCTTATTTGCAATTTTTTCAAACGTGACAACGTGAGAATATACCTATACCTATTTTTTTTAATTTGTCAAAATCTTCACACGTAAGTATGCAATTTTTTTTGAACTGGAAATTGCCTTCCTTTTCTAATTTGTTGAAATTAGGTAATTCGCAATCCGTGTCAAGTCAGTCAAAAATTGCGGACACCGACTTTTTTTCTAATTTTACACGTCAGGTAGAAGTGATCAAAAAATTTCCAAGTTCAATATTTCAGTCTCAAAAATTGTTAAGAACTTTGATTTTTATGAATCATCATTTTAACGACCTTTATTATCAACGTGCAAAATTTGAGGGGAAATCAATAACTCGACTCTACAACTTTTGACCTATACCTGGCATGGAATAACCCACCGAATTCTGAAAATTCAGTCTTTTTCCTCTAAAAGAAATTTTTCTGTGGTGAAGTAGAAGCCTAAGGGATCTTAAAATAATTACGAGGCTTTTGGAAAAAGCAGTTAGCATCGTTTAAGTTTGAAGTGTTTTGAAATCATGACCCAAAGTCCTGAGATTTCTGAATCTGAGAAACATGATGGAAAAATTAAATTAAAATTTGAAATTAGCTTTTCCGAAACATAATACGTGTAGGTACTGAAGCAAGTACCAAGATATATTCGCTCCTTCAAAACAATGCTCAGCACTTTTATACTGGGAGGTGGTGGGAATGCCAGTTTTTCTCCATGAAGAATTTGGGCATGGATGAAGTACCATTATTACAAATATGTACCATAGATAAATATACCTAGAGAAATAATATAAAACTACCTATGTACATACATACTTATATACTTACGCAATTTAACAAAATAAGGGAAAAAAGTAAATTTCATGTCGTATCAAAGAAAAACGTTTCTTATTATTCAACAATGGAGATTTATTATTTTTCTAGACGACGCGACGTCTATTTTAACGTTTTTGTGTTTCGTTTGCCCGTTTATATCTATGCGTTTTACTGCGGTATTGTTGGGCGATTAATAATCGATTAATCGGCCAAAAAAATCGGAAAAAACGATTAATCGATTATGTAAAATAATTGCTCCATGCGGTACGTAAACATTACGATTTTCAATGCTTTCTTATGGGGTATTTCGTATTATAAATTGAATTATAACTCGAAAAAAAACGAATTTTTTCAAAAAATTGGTACCTACTGAACAATATCAATCTACGTTGAATTTGCTACAACAAGGTATCTTTATTTTTTAACGAGAAGCATTATTTAATTTTTTTTGAAAAATTTGAAAAAAAATTTACGTAAATTAACATTGTACATGACTAATTATTTTTTGAAAAGGCCGTTTTTCTCGAGTCTTGATTCAGCAGCCTTTTAAAAAAATTATTAGTCGTGTACAACGTTAATTTACATGAATTTTTTTCAAATTTTTCGAAAAAAATTAAATAATGCTTCTCGTTAAAAAATAAAGATACCTTCTTGTAGCAAATTTAACGTAGATTGATAATGTTCATTAGCCTACCAATTTTTTGAAAAAATTCGTTCACATTCACATGATTATAAAAAATTTATTAATCGTGTTATTGAATTCCGTGTAGAAAAATTGAATTATTAATAACTATATAGATATTAATTCTCGATTTCTGTGTACCTACCTATCAGTTGCGCTATCACATTCGCATGATTATAAAATTAATATCAAGTGGAGATACCAAAGTAAAGATGATGAAATAAAAAATTTTAATCCTAAAGGAATGTCTTTTCAATTTTTTATACATAAAGGGTTACATGCCACGGGTATGTGTTAGTTTCATATGGTTTACGTTATTGTGCTTATTAAGATGCATTTTGTAAGTTGTGTTGTAATTCTCATATTTCTACACACCTGCTGCATGGAAGAACCGCCAATAGAAAATCCGAACCCGAATGAATATAATAATGTTCAGTTAGAATATTTATATGACAATAACTCCTCATTTCCGATCGTCTCGGCAGAGCAATATGTCAAAGAATCAAATTCCCCGTCCCATTTAGAAACTACACCAGATTACAAGGCTCTTTACCAACAAGCTGAATCGGAACGTGCAATTGCTGAATCGGAACGTGCAATTGCTGAATCGGAACGTGCAATTGCTGAATCGGAACGTGCAATTGCTGAATCGGAACGTGCAATTGCTGAATCTGGACGTGCATATGCTGCCTGGAAATTACGTTGTTTCTCGCAGGTGTCAATTTGCGAAAACTTTTTTCGTGATACTATATCTGTTTACAATGCTAATTTCATAGAGTATCATCCCCGTGGAGAAAAATCCAATAAATTTACAGGTTGCGATGATGGTGATCCAGAAAAATGTAAATGGTACGTCGAGAAATGGGAAGAATTCGCATTAGACCCGTATTATCACGCGAATAAGATTTTATACGATTAATGGCAATTATGTTATGATGTAAATGAAGGGTTTATTAAAACTACGAGGCAACCAACCAAGCGAAAAACAAAGAAGCCGACTGTACCGACAACATCGAGCACTACCCTTACCACTATTTCAAAAAAAAAGAAACCCTATCCACCGCAAATTCAAAATCGCTTTATCCAAAGACCATTGAAGCTTGTGTGGTTTCTATGGACCATTAAGACTGATCCCACGTCGTCGGAAAAACTTCATCCCGGCCTACGTGGTTGGAAAGAAATCATCGAAGCTTATGAATTTATCGATCAGAGCGAGATGAGCCTCGTCAATTTAGCGAACCTAATCTCCAAAAACACCAAATTTGTTAACCAGCGTAAACATCATAAAACAAGAAATTTTGATAAAAAACTTCTGGATGTCGCTCCCAAGATCCTTTTTTTCACACGCTGTATACATTGTGCAGCCGACACCTATAGTTTCATTACACCTGAGTATAACGAAAAAAAGAATCAATATCAAGTACCCGACGCTCTCCAACCCACCAAGGCTGTGACAACAACTCACCCAACAAGAAACACGCCGATCATCATTCGTCTGCTCAGTACTGTTCCCACAAAATTTGATGAATTAAAGGAGTTGGAGGAGTATCTAACGAAATATGGATACGAAGCACTATTAAATCCATCTATAGATTTACCTACAAAACCAACCCTCAACAATACTTGAAATCGATTTTGAAAATAAGGAACTAGAGTTGTCAAATTATCGATAACAAGTCCAAAATTATTGATAATCAAAATTTTTGTCACCTTGATAAATCCTTGAAAGAGACTAAGTAATAGGTAAAATTTTTAACGGATTTTCAATTTTGATTTATAGGTAAATAACTTTTAAAATTTTTCAGCTTTCAGATAGAAGGTTTAAACAGTAATACTGAATGAATGTTCTTTTTATACGGCTGACTGCAAAGTGCAAATTTCTGATCAAATTTTTCAATTTTCATAGGTACCTACCTAATATGAAAAATTAAATTAATGTTCGAAGTATCTCCTTCTTTACCTTTTTGCAGTGAATTCTTGAAACCCTTGAATTCATGGAGTTTTTAAACGTCCATAAATCTCTTCTCATTTTAACCTATCAACTCCAAAAAATTCCATCTAAGAAGTAAAATAAAAATAGCATTTGAATTTTCAGAATTTGATGTCTGTGGAAATCGATCTCCTTAAGCAAGAACCCAGCGGTAAATCTTGTTATTTTTCTGTTCGACATTTTCATTTTTTTCATGCTTGAAAAAAGTTTACTTTCCTCCTTTTCTTTGTGTACTTTCTTCAGATAACAATGACCATTCTGGGAGGTGGTGGGAATGCCAGTTTTTCTCCATGAAAAATTTGAAATCTTGAAAAGCAAAAAAATTCAGCTTTGAAAAAATTACAAAAGTGCATATTATATATTGCGAATTGTGAAATTGTCAGACTGTCAGTGATAGAACTGATAGAAGAGCCGGAAGTGAGCGGGAGCGAGAGCCTGAAAGAGCTGGCATTTTGAGAGAGCGAGAGCAAGAGTGAAGAGCTAAAAAAAAAAGTTCGAAATCTAAAAACTAATGATAAGGTTTTTTCAAAATGTCAATTTTTTTATTACGTAATACCTTAGAAGTGATATTTATCTCTTTCTCTACATAATAATTTGAAAGAATCAATAATTTTTTAACACGTACATTTCGTGGCTAATGAACATGAAAAATGAAATGGGCTTGGATGAAGTAAATAGGTAGATAAATATACTTACATAACGATGTAACAACGTTTAATTATACCCGTAGCAAAATAATATAAAACTATGCAATTAAACAAAATGAGGAAACAAAGTAAATTTTATATCGTATCAAAGAAAACGTTTCTTATTATTCAACAAATGATAGGTTTTTGTTTTCATAGGCTGAACATCTATCACATTAAAAAATGACAAATAGGTAGAATTCTGCAGATTTATTTTTATTTTTTATTATTTTTCTAGACGACGCCGACGTCTATTTTAAGGTTTTTGTATTTTTTTTTGTCCGTTTATACGTTTGACTCCGACCGTAGAAACACAAAAAAAGGGCCAACGTCTTTTTGATGACGTATAAAAAATTTTAAAAAGGTAAGTAATTGAAATTTGCATTACCAAAAAATTTCAAGTTGCAATCGGCGTAACTCGTGTTGAAAGCCGAATACTTCCGAATGTTTTTGTTACCTCCCTTTCCCCGTTCCCACCCAACACCCAACATATTTTTTTCTTTATCATATCACTGCTAGGGCTTATCACTTGGTGATATTTGATCATGAATTCACTGCTTATTTTATACTTTTTTGAAAATATTATTTGAATCATTTGTACAAACTTCAACTTTAAAGCTATGTAGGTACTAGGTAGTAGCTAGGTACTCGAGATAATTTTTTATTTTTAATCCATGATTTAAACTTATCTCAATTCGCATGAGAAGTCATTTTTGGTTCATATACGTGGTGTTACGTGATCCTAAATTGTATTGGTTTATGTTGTTAGAAAACATAGTCAGAAAATAATTATGACTAAAAAATTTAAATTTGCCATTGATCGAGGAGGAACTTTCACCGACGTTTATGTAAAATGTCCGAACGGTAAAGAACGAGTATTAAAGTTACTCTCAGTCGATCCTAGTAATTATGAAGATGCCCCTCGTGAAGGGATCAGAAGGATTCTCGAAGAAGTAATTAAATAGTACTTAGAAACTTCAGTATTTACTTTGCATAATTTTCATTTTCATTACTTTGTTTACGTTAGGAAACCGGTAAAAAGATAGCTGCTAATGAACTGATCGATGGCTCTAATATCGAATGGATTCGTATGGGTACCACCGTAGCAACTAATGCTCTTTTAGAAAGGAAAGGCGAAAGGATGGCCCTCGTAATAAATGAAGGTTTCAAAGACTTGCTCAACATCGGAAATCAAGCTCGACCTAAAATTTTTGATTTGGTATAATTAACTAGTAAACAGATCAGAATAATTTCGGTCAAGAAACTTGATATATTTGTGTGTGCAGGAAATCAAAACTCCCAGTGTTCTGTTCGAAGAAGTTGTTGAAGTTTCATGTCGGGTTATTCCGGTATCGAAACGATGTCGTTTAGAAAAAAATTTTTTCAAAAGAAATGTACATGGCACTACGAATGAAGAATTACATGTCATAGAAGAATTGGACGAGGCGAACGTTACCGATAAATTATTAGAATTGAAAAGCAAAGGAATCAAAAGTATAGCTGTTGTGCTGATGCACTCATACACGTAAGTTTATTAAGCTATGTTTTGAACAAAGGTCATAATTGCATTATTCAAATTTCTAGTTATACAGATGACGAATTAAGAATTGGTAAAATCGCCGAATCAATTGGTTTTGAGCATGTGTCTCTATCTCATCAGATTATGCCTATGGTGAAAATAGTACCTCGTGGGTTTACCGTTTGCGTAGATGCTTACTTGACTCCCTGTATTAAACGATATCTCGATGTACTGAAAAAATCTATTTGTTTAAAAATTTATACTTTAACGATTATTAAATAATGTCGAAATATTTTACAGGGATTTGTATCTGGATTTAAAGATAATTTGGAAAATGTCAACGTATTGTTTATGCAAAGTGATGGCGGTTTAACTCCAAAAAATGGGTAAATGTATCAATTTCTATTTGAATCCGAATTTTGAGTAATATTAACCGAGAATTTTCAATCAACAGATTCAATGGTTCGAGAGCTATTCTATCTGGACCAGCTGGAGGTGTAGTTGGATATGCAAAAACTTCATATAATGACATACCAGTGATTGGTTTCGATATGGGAGGTACCTCAACGGACGTAAGTCGATTTGATGGCGACTATCATCATGTATTTGAATCTACCACTGCCGGAATAACTATTCAAGCTCCTCAGGTTCATAAAAATTCGACCTATATTTTCCATTAATTAGAAAATCATCTGTAATATTATAAATTATGCAGTTGGACGTGAACACCGTTGCTGCTGGAGGAGGTTCACGATTATTTTTCCGTTCAGGAATGTTTGTGGTTGGACCTGAAAGCGCAGGAGCTCATCCTGGTCCAGTTTGTTACCGGAAAAATGGCTACTTAACTGTTACCGATGCTAATTTAATTTTAGGCAGATTATTGCCCGAATATTTTCCTCATACTTTTGGTACCACACAAGATCAACCTTTAGATAAACAAGCTTCGATTCGTGCGTTCAAAGATCTTGCTTCAGAAGTAAATGAAACACTGATTTTACGTATAAGAATTTGTTATAGATTGTAATTCAGTTTAATTTTTATTTCAGATAAATGAATTTCAAAAAAGTATCGGGAAAAATCCTCTATCGCTTGAAGAGATTGCTATAGGTTTCATTAGGGTAGCCAATGAAGCAATGTGTCGTCCTATACGTGCCCTTACACAAGTAAATACTTAGATATCCACTTATCGTTATGAACTCTTTTTTAGATATCTAGACCTACTCAAGATTAAAATAAACAATGAAGGGTTATCTAGTGTGGTTCCATTACTCAATAAACTCCTCTAGTTGGATAACTAAATCATTAAACATTAATTAGAATTTATCTTTTGTTTCTAGGCCAAAGGATACGATACTAGAAATCATGTATTGGCTTGTTTTGGAGGAGCTGGTGGACAACATGCCTGCGCTATTAGTCGACAATTGGGAATTCGTACCGTATACATTCATAAATATGCCGGTATATTATCAGCTTATGGAATGGCATGTGCTGATGTCGTGCAAGAATGTCAAGAACCATGTGCAAAAAATTATTCCGCAGGTGATTGAATATTTCAGAATTTAATTTGAATTTTGAATGTTTTAAGAATTGATACTGATTTTTTTCATTTCAGAAAATTTCAAATTTTTGGACGAAAGATTGAAAGTTCTCGAACAAAGATGTGTTCATCTTTTGAAAGATCAAGGTTTTGAAGATTCCAACATCGAAATTGAGCCTTTTTTGCATTTAAGATACGATGGCACTGATTGTGCTCTCATGTGTAAACCGTATAAGCCAAAGGGGGCTGGAGAATGCCCTGATTATGGAAATTTCGAGATAACGTTTTTAGAAAGGTAAAATCTAAACCAAGTAATAAGTTTTTTGACTTTCTGAATTTTGAATGATTTTGTTTCTTCTATAGATACAAAAAAGAATTTGGTTTTATCTTGACTGAACGTAAAATCATGGTAGATGATATTCGTATTCGTGGTATTGGTAAATCGTCAATTAGCCCTCAGAATCTAAATAATGATGAGATAAAATCTACCGACCTTTCTCCTGAAAAAGTAATTTATTTGGATTTTTGCCAGCATAATTCTATACAAATTTCATTGTAAATAATTAATTTTTTTTTTTTTTGAAGGTTGTAGATGTATATTTTGAAAATATCGGACAACTTTCTACAAAAGTTTACATCTTGCATAAGTTACCTCCAGAATATGTTGTAGATGGTCCATCAATTATAATCGATCAATTGAGTACTATTTTAGTTGAACCAAAGTGTACTGCTAAAATTACAAAATCAAACGATATTGGTAATAATTTTGAAACATTTTTTGTATAAGATAATATCAACGGTAATCAATTTTATATTATTTTATAATTTTTCTTTTGCAGAAATTACGATTGACGAATCATCTGGTTTTAATGTGACTGAAGAATTGGATGCTATTCAACTTAGTATTTTTTCCCACAGATTTATGAGCATAGCTGAACAAATGGGAAGGTAGAAAATTTCAAAATACGAAAATAAATATAGTGTATTCGCAAGAAAATTACTCGAGGAGGAGGAGGAGTCCGCCTATGACTGGATCAAAACTTCGATTTTTGAAACAAATCTGTCCTAAACAAAAAAAACTAGAAGCCAAAATTTCAGACGTTCAAGTTGATATCTCGGTTTTTGAAAATAAAATTTGAAAGTTGAAATTTTAGCAAAAGTATGTGATTTTTGAAAAAGTACTGAATTCAAAGAAATTGGAAACTGTACCAAATTTCAAATTGAGTTTTTCTGGCTTTTGTTAAGATCTTCAACTAGTTTTTCAATTTTTTTCCAATTTAATAAATTGCTGGTGAAAAAGTGCTCTTGGGGTACCCGCCTGAAAATCATGTCAAAGTTGGATTTTTACATTAAATTAGTCGAAAGGAAACGAAACTTCGGTTTTTAGTTGTCCAAGTTGATTTGGATGCCTTCTGTAGACATTCAAAAATTTATAGAGAACGAAAATTGTACTGAAAACTTCAGAATTACCAAAATGATAAAATTTTGGTTCTAAAAAGGATTAATATTTGGTAAAAAAAAATGATCAAGTTTGCTAAAAATTTCTTCAAAAATATTAAATTTTTTCTGGAAACCATGACTTTAAATTGATTTTTCAAAAATCGCAAAATACTAACCATGGCTAACGAAGTTTTGTTCCGATTAAAGATGGTATTTAAAATTATCTGTGATGAAAATCTTGTTTCATGATTCTTATTACAATTTCCAGGGTTCTTCAACAAACTTCCATTTCGACAAATATTAAAGAAAGATTAGATTTTTCTTGCGCATTATTCGGTCCAGATGGTGGATTAGTTTCTAATGCTCCTCATATTCCTGTACATCTTGGAGCTATGCAGGAAACCGTTCAATACCAAGTAATTAGTGCTACAAATTGTATTGTTATCAATCAGTCGATCTTATTTAATTTTTTCTCCAATGAATATGATTTTAGTTACGTAACGTTGGTAGCCAATTAAAAGAAGGAGATGTTTTGTTATCTAACCATCCGAAAGCTGGTGGGTCACATTTACCGGATTTGACTGTTATCACTCCAGTCTTCTATAAGTAAATAAACTTGTCCATTTTTTTCTTTTTTGAAATATCAAGATTTATCTGTTACCTACCTTTTTTTTCTATGACAGAAACAAGGAACCGATATTTTTTGTAGCCAGTCGTGGCCATCATGCTGATATTGGAGGAATAACCCCTGGATCAATGCCTCCTCATTCTAAATCATTATCCGAAGAAGGTGCTACGTTTAAAAGTTTCTTCCTCGTTAAAGAAGGCGTTTTCCAAGAAAAACAGCTTATAAAAGCTTTAACAACTCCCAGTGATGCTCCAGGATCCACCGGAACTCGTAACTTGAACGACAATATATCTGATTTAAAAGCACAAATTGCTTCTAATCAAAAAGTACCTACAAGAAAGCAATCATTTTTCTTTTTTTAATGGTATTGTTGAATTATTTTTGAATTTTACGTATTTCCAGGGAATTTATCTAGTTACCGAACTAATTGATTATTACGGATTGAAAATAGTCCAGGCGTACATGAATCATATTCAGAAAAACGCCGAATTAGCTGTCAGAGATTTATTGAAAAGTGTTGGCGAAAAAGTGATTAAAGAAACTGGAAGTGCCATAATATCTGCCTGTGATTTCTTAGACGACGGATCGAAAATAAATCTTAAATTGTCGATAGACCACAAAAGTGGCTGCGCTGTATTCGATTTTAGGTACGTACTTATTTCAATCTCGTATTTAACCGAGAAAATGATAATGTATCTGAGTATCGTTTCCAAAACTGAACAATATCAAAATCAATGCTTCTCGTTTCATTACAAAGTAATAATAAAAATCGTAAAATTTTATCGTAGTTTTTATCACTTTGGGTAAACGACTGAACATTGAACACTTAATATCCACCGAATATTCACTTTTATTTTTATAAAACTCCATCTTCACAATCTTTGATATTTTATGTACTCGCAGTTCTGATAAGAGTAATTTTTTTCCACACAGCGGTACCGGATACGAAGTGTGGGGTAACTGCAACGCACCCAGAGCAATTACATTATCAGCCATTATTTACTGTCTACGGTGTATGGTTGGACACGACGTACCCTTAAATCAAGTAAGTTGAAACAATTCGTGTAAAATTTATTCGTCGTAAATGCGTAATGAAGAAATGTAAAACGAAAGGATTTCATCACTGAACGTGAAATTTTTAATTTAGGGGTGTCTAAATCCCATTAATGTGATAATACCAGAAGGAAGCTTACTCGACCCATCCGATGATGCTGCTGTGGTCGGCGGTAACGTTCAAACTTCGCAACGTATAGTCGACGTGATTTTTAAAGCTTTCAAAGCGACAGCAGCCAGCCAAGGATGTATGAATAATATAACATTTGGTCAACAAGACTGGGGATATTACGAAACCGTGGCAGGAGGAGCTGGTGCAGTAAGCGGATTCAACTCGAACGATATTTCCGCTTTATTTTTTTTTTAAATTTAATTTTTAATCGTGTCTGATTTAGGGACCCACGTGGCATGGTAAAAGTGGAGTTCATGTTCATATGACAAATACTCGAATTACTGATGCGGAAATATTAGAACGTCGGTATCCGATTTTCCTTAAGAAATTCAGCCTACGTTCTGATTCCGGTGGAAAGGGGAAATTCAACGGTGGTGATGGTGTTGTTCGAGAGTTACTGTTTCGGGCCCCGATGACGTTGTCCATTTTAACCGAGCGGAGGGTGTTTGCTCCTTATGGAATGGAAGGTTGAACGTTGAATTATGTTGGGAAAAAATGTAGATGTGTTGTTTTAAAACCTTTTTTTCGTTTGATTTAGGTGGAGAACCTGGAGCTAAAGGCGAAAACTTATTAATAAAGAGAAATGGTCGCATTATTCGATTACCTTCGAAAATTGCAGCTTCTGTCGAACCTGGAGTGAGTATACGTGCCCTCAGAAAAAATAGTGCTCCAAAAATACCATCAGTTGGCTTTTCGTTCACATTCTCCATCTTCTAGCAAATAAAATAATGACACTGAATTTTAAAAAAATCACCTTTTTCTGTCTCACACAGAAATTTTTGGGATTTATCGATCCAAAAGAATAAAGGGAGGCAAGGGATCTCAAAAAAGTATCATTATTTTTACCACAAAAATTTTTCCGGTTTGAAATTTTTAGAGACTGTAATTTTTATCTACTATAAGAACGAAGAACCTATGAACCAGATCTTGAAAATTTTACTAAAAATCGATTTTTGAAAAGTATTGGATTTCGAATCTTCCTCCCAATGTCGATAAAAAAATTATTTTTCCAACAGTGAAAAGAAACACCGAATTTTAACCTCAAAAATTTTTCAAAAGGCCCATTGAAAGGATCAAAGATTTCAGAACAAGATTTTGAATCTTTTGACAAACATTTTCTAGTCATTTAAAATTGATTGAAGAATAATTTTTTATGCCATTTTTCAAAAATTTTCGTAGCAGTCCTATCAACTTTATTTTTATTTAAACAACTTTCAGAAAATTCAGATTTTTCATTCAGTAAGTAATTTGAAACGTCGACTAAAAATTTTTTAGTCGTTAAAATATGTTCTTTTGAATTTTCTAGATTTTTTTATTAATGTTGCCAACTAAAATTTTCCAAAATATGACCAAATCGAAATTTAGTTGGTGGCACCGTCATGAACATTTGGTAAAAATTGATAAATCTTTGAATAAGCGAATTAGTATCTATTTCCAGGTCACTCGGTTTAGGAAAGATGAAACATAGGCCAATCAAAGATAGTTTTGGGCCACCATTTGCATCATAATACGTATAATACTTCCAAATTGTAATTTTTCTTTTACTTCTGTCGTCGTAGGAAATATTTCAGTTGAATACTCCTGGTGGCGGAGGTTATGGCTCAGTTACGGAAGAAAAACAAACGAATTGTTCTAGATTGAAGAACGATTCGTCTGAAATTTTCATCCAAAGAGGAAGTGTTTACAATTACCAGTTGGAACAAGAATCAATTTAATCAGAACTCGAGTTACCAAGTTTTATTATTTTTCGACTTTTTTTTTCAATTTCATCAATTTATATTTTTACAAGTTATAATCGTATGTTATATTTTAAATAAAGTTACCACGAAGAATGCAGTGGATCGTTTAATTATAAACCTTTGATGAAATACGGTTACCACAGATTACTTTAAATCCGTCGTTTTGTTTTACTGTCGAATTCTGCTAAACGCGTGTTATTTCAGGTATATCCGTAGTTCTTTTGGATATCCACGTTTGGCACCAACAATATACGTTCTGCTCGTAATAATAAAATATTTGAATATTGAAAAAACATTAAGGATCAGCAGGGCGCTAAAAATTACAGTGAGTAAATCATCCATCCATTCTTTATTCTGTTGAAACCATTCCCTCAAGAGAAGGTACTTCGCTTGAATTTCCCGTAGAGCTTTGCGTCCGTTGGTACGAAGATCCCATTGTGGTAAACTTAACCGTTTCGTAGTTTTTGTTGAATTTTGAACGAGCTTTTTTATCGAATAAGAAGGATGCCTGGTCTTGACTTGTTCGTTCATGATGTTTTGAATATCTGCACTGGCTCATTTGCGGCCACGTGTACAATTATTGGCTAATCTCGAAAACTTTTCTTCTGCCTTTTTAGAATAACGCGTAACATTCATTTGAAAAATATTTGCTTGGTAATTGAGAAAAAATACGCTGTTTAGAACGCATGTGCGGTTTTAAAATATATATATTTTTCTTGAAACAGCAATATCCCTTGAGTATACGAGCTATAATACGTTATGTCCATACAAATGAGTAATTTCTTTCAATATTTGCGAAATAGTCGACAAAAAATAAATAAAAAATTTAACAAGTTTTCTAGATCGAATGCTGATGGTTAGGATGTGTGCCAAATTTCTTGAGAAGGTCGCTTCAAGACATCATGCATCACACTTTTTCTCATTGCCCGATTTCTCTCAAATTTTTGACCAAAATAAACTTATACGTTTTTTCCATCCAATGTAAAAGACTACCATAGGAAGCTAAGCAGTTGAAAAAATTTGCTCGAAAATTCACAGCGCTATAATAAACCCCAGTAAAATGAATATTTATGTCTAAAAAATTTCGCCGTCATAATTTTCGAATCACATTTGGTAACACTGGACACGCGCCAAATTGTTGGGAGCCGGCATATTTGTAAAGATTTGCGCGAGGTTCGTCAGATCGTCACATTTTAGTTTTCAGTTTTCAATTACCCTTCGTACGCGAGTGTGTGTTTTTGCCATGTGATATCCAACGCGCTTATCGCCTTTCGTCGTGTACGTATTTTTCATGTGATCTATTGTTACGCTAGAAATATAACCCAAAATCGGTATTAAATGTAATTAGTAAATGGTTGCAATTTTTTATTGTGAGGATTTCGTTATCGATGGTCATATTTCCTTGGTGAAATTTGAGAACGCTATCGATGATAATCCAGTGAGCAAATGATTAGTGTGTTTTATTCGCTACGATCTAAATATCCGCGTGTAATTCGCTTGTAGATTAGAATGATGTTCGATTATTATTGTGACAAGTGCGTATTGATGGATGTTCAAGTTGATATTTCGCCCTTTTCTTCAGCAAAGTTTGGTATCATAGATCGCGCGAGAAGATAAAATCATGTTCGCGAGCAGTGATCTATTAATAGTTCGTTACCTTGGCTAATCCTAGGCCAAATTGTTATAATTTCGGCCATACCAGCGTTCAACAGTTGTGGAATTATTTAACGAGAATTCACACGCAGGTAAATCCTTTTGAGCTGTTTTATTTTATAGTTGTTTATGAAGTAGATACATTGTGTTGAAACTCCACACGTGGTTTGAGGATCGGTTTAGTATTATTAGAGGAGTTATTGTGCGGTGGTATTGATAAGGGTGGTTTACCTATTTCGTAGTATCTAATTTCGGTGTATTATGGGTGTTACGCTCAACATCTTTGTTATAAGTTTACTCTATCTCAACTTCATGTAAACTTATTTTGTGGAAATAGCTGATACATCCATTGAAGTAAATAATTACTTACCTAGCGTAGGTATTGACAATTAATTCAAAATCAACGTGCTTTTACTAAGTTATTCGAAGATTGAAGATTACGTTGTTCTAAATTTATACGCTTCATAGCCATGGAATCACATTCTTTATCTTTCATGTGAATAAAAAACTTGGACAGTAGCGAACTACATAGCTGTCCACCTGAAAATGTATTTCAGGGAGTAAAGTGTTGTTAGTTGTTATCTGTACGTTAAGATATTGGCGTTTTGCCATTAAAAGGACCGATGGCAGTGATGTTATTGATGTTGATGAATACAAACAGTGTAACATAGTAACAACTCTTTGTGAAATCTGATAGGAGATCGGTGGAAAGAAATCTGAAGGTAGGGGGAGACTTTGAAATGAATGGTTTTGTCATGGATCGTTATTAACCAGTGATCGGATCTGATAACGAAGTTATGCCTGTTCCAGTTTCGCCCAATTAGATACGTGCCTATAATGATACTAACTGGGAAATTTAATAACTCCATTTTCGTAGTCAAAATTTTAGCTACCAATGATGAAACGTATCTCGATGTTTGATCGTGAAAAAATCTAATTGTTCAACAAAAATTTGATATTGTTGAAAAAAAAGTTTTTACGCCAAACTTGATGAAATTTAGGCCCCTTCCGAATATCGATATCCTGAACACAAATTTGATTATTTTCGGCCATTTAGAGCCTCCAGCGTAGTTTTGATTACTTACCTATCACCAGTTTACTCGGATTCCTCTAGAAAACCTTCAAATTACTTAATGTGGTCCACTAAATATGAAGTTTTCGCTTCCTTTTCGACCACTTTTTAAAAAATCCACTTTTCTCACTTTTCAAATGAACTTTACATCTGTGTATTTTTGTCCAGCTAAAAAGTAATAGATAGGTATAAATATATAAGAAAAATAATACTTAATAAATACTTACTTTAAGAAAAATAATACTTAATAAATACTTACTTTATACTTAGATATTTTGAGACGGCAAAATTTCCGAGCCAATGAACCAAGTCACTGGCAGTGAACCTTATTCGCTGAATATCAACTCCTCGATACTAAACTGCGGACAATTTCTAGCCATTTTTGAGTTTCCCGTGCAATTTTGATTTCATTATAGGCGAAGATGGTCTGAACGCGGGAGGGGGGGCTGAAACACCAGGCAAAAAAGAAAAACGCAAAACAAAATTGTTCATTTTTGATCCTCCAAAAAATTTTCTACTCTTATATGTAGTTACCATTACATATGTACCTACTTGCGACATTTTTACTAGAACTTTTATCAAATGAAGAATCGATAGAAGGAAAGAGGTTAATTAATATGTTAAGAATGAACCGTAAAAATTTATCGAGCCCTAACAAACAAAAGTGAAGATTTTTGAAAAAAATTCCAAAAGCTAAATTTTTTTACTTGAAAAGTTGATGGTTTTCTAATGATTCGTTTTTTAATTGATTGTTGTTTCGCTTGGAAAATGAGTATTTGCAAATTTTTTGGAGTAAAATGCATACAATACACAGAAAATGATTCAGCGGGACCATTTCAACATTGAAGCCTCCCCATGCCCCCTCTATCTCCGCCCATGAATAATTCAATCTGGGGTTTCAAGTTTCTCCTATGAAAATATCCAATAAATCTGTTCAAGCATTTAGAATTCAAATTATAAATCTGAGTTGGTCGAAAAAAATGTGCTAGATTTTAAATAAAATTTGGTAACGTAGGTATTTTGCTCGAGTGAGAGGGATCTCCCAGAAAAAAATTGAGACCTCTAGGCCATGGGGGATGATGATATTAAAAAAAAATTTCAACTTCCTGGTGCGCGGTCTGTCTAGTTCAGAGGAATGTGAAAAAATGGCATCTTCAAGTGCCATTTCAAAACTATCTAATGAAAGTTTTTACGGTGTTGTGGTAAAAAAAATCTCATCTTCCTGAAAAAGGGGTGTGTTGAGAACTCCTGGGTCAGGGACAGAAATTTTTCCTTGAAGATCTCACGTTCATTATGAGTTGCTTACTTCTTAAATTTTCTCCTAAATCCAAGATAATGTTTTTTTTTTGTTTTTTTTTTTTCAAAACAAAAAAGTATGTATTTGAAGTGTTTACCCGTGGAAACTGAGCTAGATACGAGGTATAAAATGTGAATTTTTTCATCAAACTAGTTTTAGGTACTAGGTAGATATCCTATCAAAGAAGCGAAAGTAGCAAACACCTTGAAAAATCTGTCTCTACTGTGTTTTAAAGAATTATTGAGAGAAAAAATATCTTGAGAGAAGAGCTTGTTAAGAAGATCCTCATTGTCTTAGAAAGATTAGGTACCATTTTCGCGTTCCCATTAAAGGCGAGCTTCTATATAAAATTATTCTCTTTTCAGACTTTTGTTTTTTGTTAAAGTACAAATATCAATTTTTTTGTTTTCTTATTCGAATTTACTTTTCAACAATCAAACATACTGGACATACTTCTGCCTTCAGAGAAAAAAACGCATCAATAAAAATGATTCCAAATATTTACAGTATCTACTGCTGAAATTCTCAACATCTTGGAATTTAAAACACGAGGAAACGTGTCTGTTGGAATTCGGTTACATCAATGAGAAAATGAATGACGAATACTTGTAAGTTGAGCGAGACAAAAAACGTGCCGGGGAGAAAAATATATAGCTAACTTACAGTAGTTTTCATTTGATAAAGTTCAAAGTTGAGATTTATGGAATATCGAAAGAATTTTGACGTTTTATAAACTTCTGTTTAAAAAAGAAAGAAGTCTTGGCGAAACACATTCGTACGAGAGGTTAAGTTGAAAAATGGATATACCTCTAGGTATATCTGTTTGGCTGCAAGCTGAATTTCAAATTTATTTTATGTGAAACTTTATTCATAAAACTAACCCTTTTGTTGTGAATTGAATTGATTTGCTTCCCGTTGACTATTTGTCTATGTATATTTCCTATTTTGAATTCACGTAGGTGGGGTAGTTTGGCAATTTTATTCTTAAGTTATGGTTATGTACTTGACTTATGTAGGGGTTTCTTGTGGTTTTGGGGATATTTAATTATAGGTTATGAGGTATCCAATTCTTTGTGTTCGTGTTTTGGGCTTTTATTTTGATTCATGCATAATTTTTTTTATCATTCGGTATTCGTGATTTGCTTCATTTTTTTATAATTTAATGAGAGAAATTCAATGTCTTGAGAAGGAAAATGAAAAATTGAGTCATTATTATTTTTCTTTGCGTTATGAATTGATAAATCTGGTACGTAGGTAGGAAATAAGTGTAACTATACTGTTAATTCTGCATTCTTTATTTTGGATAATAGAGTTTTCTCAGATTAGTTAATTATAAGAATTAAAACTTTTCTTTGAAGTTTTCATTCAATTCGAATATTATTATCCGAGATGTTGTTGAATTTTTGAAAGTTCCTGAGTAAAATACAAAGTTATTCAAGTAGGTACGACAGTCGTGAGATTTAAAATTGAAATTTTATCTTAATTATAAAAGCAATATGCGATACTATTTTCCTTCGTATTGTTGTTTGCTCCACCTGTAGAGTGCTTGATTTGTATTAAACCGTAGGATTCTTAGGCACCTATATCTACTACCAGTCAATATCATTTTATATAAGAAAATCACTCAGTTTATGACTTTTTTTAAGAAATAAAAGTTAAATTTTCGGGAAATGTGTATCTTTGAATTTTTATATCTAAAATTTAAATGACTCAATTCGATATTTTCCGGATTTTTTGAAATTTAAAATTATGCTTTTTATCCGAAGTTCGATATTTTTTGAAAAAGTTCCATTTGAGTTGAAATGCTTGAAATTAGGTGTCTAGATTTTAAATACCTTGTTTTGACTTCCCGCAAAATTAAATTTTACCATTTTACAGCCATTTTGAAGTTTCCAAAAAAAGTTTGATTTTTTCAAGTGCTTTGGATATTGTATATTTCTCTAGAGTACATAAAATTGACTTCTTTTGAGTAGGTCAACTTGAAAATTAATTTTCGGAGTGATTTCCTGGTAATAATTTCAAAAGTTTTCGAATTAACATTCTTATCGCTGCCTTGTTATTCAAGCTCTCAAAATTATCTTCTCAATCTTTTCATATGATGATGGAGAAAAATCAGTAGAAAAATTAAATTTTGTGGAAAGCGGATTTTCATTTTTCATTTTTTTTCAAGAATCAAAATTTATTGTTTATTTTTCTGAATTTGAAAAAAAATATAAAAAATTTTCGGATTTAGAAATTGTTGAACCAATTTTTCAATAAACTGAAAAAAAATTGAAATTTTTTGAAAGAACAACATTAAGTATTAATTTTTTTAAAAATTTTGGATTCCTATTTGAATATTTTTTTTCATACTTCGAAACTGTAGTTAACATATGTGAAAACAATTATTGAAAATCTTGTTGATTCAACAGTGAAAACACTTGACGTTGTTGGATGTAAAGAACGAATCCGGACAGTTAAATGAAATCAAGAAAAGAGGTCTACCTCCGTAAATATTATACTCAGTTTGGTAAAGCACAAAACTTTTTATTTCCAGCAATAGAATGATGTGTGAAATGCAAAACCCACCAAATAGATTCTACAAATAGGTTCCCTTGTCATTTGATTCAACGAAATGTTTGTTTGTGGTTAGAAACAAAAACCTTAGGCACATCATTGGTCCACCATTTACGAGTAGCATTGTACACACGTTTTGATTGTATTCGTTGAAAGTCGAAAGTAATCCCTTATTCTGTATGGTATTTATTTTGTATTTTACGTTTGTCATAGGTAGGTTCACCGAATTACCGATACCTACCTATCGATTTGTTGGAGGATATACCTTGGCCTATCCTTTTTAAGTGCGATAAAATCGCGTATTTTTAACTGTCTGGTTAAAAGAGCAATCCAAGTCAACATTGTAAAGTAAAAACAGGAATTGAACTTCCCTACGGATGAAAAAAGTCGCGTCGTTTTTACCCCTTACTGTGCTGATAATTCACTTTTACTTTTTTTTTCAGTAAGTGAAATTTATAAGGAAGTAAAAACTATATGAAACTTGTTTGTTTATTTTGACTGGTTGTCACCTCTCCTCTTGAAGTAATAATTCTTTTCCATTTTCTTCGGGAAAAAGTTTTTTCTCAGCAATAAAAATTAAAGTATGAAACATTAATGAAAAAGTATATCGAAGATTGAAGTCGCTGAATTCAGAATTCCGCAATTCGTTCGCTTTTGCTTTTACTTGGTAATATGAAAATCTAGTTTTCTCGAGGATTTTAAAAATAAGTTCTGGGTTTTGGCGATGTTCTATCTATAGCAAATCCCTGTATAATAGGGTGAAAACATTGATACCTACTCCGTGTCTTACATACTTTGTTTTAGTCAACAGATCGTAAGCTTATATTGAATCAGGGTTTCTATTATTTTCTAGATTCTAGGTATCCTTGTTCGTGGTTCAAAATGGTATCGTTTTCGACGGGTTTTTATTTACTTTTTAATTAACTGATGAAATGGTGTTATGAATTACAGATGTGAAATGAAACGAGTATGAAAAAAATTCGAAAACGCGTTTGAACCTAGGCAAATAGATCTGGAAATTGAGACAACTGCCTTATGTACATCGGATTATAAAAGTGAGTTATTTTCAATTTTTTGTGCTCACGCTCACATTAGATATTAAGTATGCTATTTTTTTTTCACCAGAGGTGTTATGATTCAACTATAAAAAAATTTTGTCGATTTTTTTTATCAATTCTTATCCTTAGAATATTGTTCGATTTTGCGGGGAAATTATTACTCTTATTGGGGTTTTGCCCTCACCCTCTCCTATCATAAAGAACGTATTCCAAATTGAAATTAAATTTTGACCAAAAACAAAAATGAATTGAAATTAGGCATCCAAAATTTCAGACATGAAGTTCATTTATTGAATTATGGTGAAATTTGGAAGTTGAAAAATTATCACATCGCCTTTCAAAATATAAAAATTTTATACAACCAACGAAAAAATCTGAAATTTGGAATATACCCTAACCTCGAAATCCTGAATCGATTGGGAGTAGTATAAAGACGTTTCAAAATTGAGTTTTTTTTACAATTTTGAGTTCTCTGAATCAAGCTGCATCAATTGAAATTTAAAAAACGTAAATTAATCAATTCAGAACTGGAAAAAAAAATGAAATTAAAATTTACGAAGTCCATAAGCGTAATGTAAATTTTGTTACATTTTTTGGATTTCCTGTAAAAAAAAAAATGAAAATGGCACTTATACGGTTTTAACATTGAGGAGTCGATGTTCTGAATTTCAGATTTTTTCATTGATCAGTTCAAATTTTTATATTTTTCAAGATAATGTAATGATTTTGAAATTTCAAAAATTCACCAAAATTTGATGAAGGATTTTGGGAGGACCGGTAGGAGGGGGCGGAATGCAGTATTTATTCACTGTGTCACCTCAAATGATTCAAATAATTGTGATTTTATTCATACTCGAGCGAAACGAAGACAAAACTTTGAAAAAATTGAATTTTATATCCAAAAAAACATTTTTTCATGTTTTTATGCTTTGAAAATCCTTATTTGATGTAATGAGGAGAAGTGGGTACAAACAAATACTCCCATCAGGATTCAGGGATATCATGTACCCCTGCCTCAGTTTCCTATACGCCACTGACTGGGCATATTTTGATCGTCTCGAATGAATTGGAGGAGGCCTCAAGTTGACTACGCATCCAAAATAGGTACATAGGTATATCAAAATCTTGTTATTTTTCACGATTGTAAACTATTCTGAAAAATTTTCCAACCCTCGTCCTCTTCACAGCTAGAAACACGCGTATATCTAACTCAACGCCAAGGTCAAGATATAGTGACAAAAAATAGTCGACAGGGCAACAAATCCCCTGTATGATGTTGGAATATACCTTATTGCTGTTCTATCCCAAAATTACCCTATTTTAGGTATAAATCATAATTTTTTATAGGGCAATCCTCACCTTTCATTTTTTTTAGTGCGATAAAGATAATTGTTCGATTCTCCAAAGTCAGCTAAATTATTTTCTAATTTGCCTATTTCTTGGTTTAAAAAATTGAAAAATTTGCGCTAAGAAGTGGAAAAATTTTAATTTTCATGACTTTTTTTACTTTTGTAAAAAATTTTCTTCAAGAGGCTCCCAAAACTTTTTCAGAAAGCTGAAAATTTTTCAGCTTCATCGAGCGTTCTAATGATTATTCAATCGAAATATTCGAAATGAAAACGTTTATTTTGAAAATTGTTATCTTTTAATTTTTTTTCGGAATTTCGGGTCTTTAAACAATGTTTATGGATGATAAAAAAAAAAAGTGCAAATAACAATTTTCTTGTAAAAAAATTGCTAACCGTGGGCTGAAGCCGCAGTTTTTCTGGGTTCAGAAAATCTTACCGATATTGAAAATTAAGAAAGTAAATATAGAATTCTACGAAGGAAAATTATTTATGATGAGATAAGCTAAAATTTTACCAGATTTTTTTATATCCCTCGTCATTATTAATTTTTTTTTTCATCTTGAAAAATTTCAATTAAACCCTGTTTCGGCTCCCACATCTTTTTTCAATAACTTCGAGATTCGATTTAATATTTGATTTCGCCGTTCAAAAATAAATTATCTCGTAAGGTATTTAACGATTATACCTACGTAAAATGTGGTAAAATTAATTTGAACACGCGCCATATTCGAGTGATTCAAGTATAACATCCGTATAATACTGCTGTTACAAACGAGCGATAATTTCTTCTATATATGAGAACAGAGATCATAGTATCTCTTTGAAATTTCATCCTAATTAGTGCTCCTGTGTGTCGTTTCAAATTGTGCAACATGTTTCGCCTTTTACGTGGATAATATACATTGTTAGCTACGTAAACACGTACGTATGATGGGTTGCGTTGTCTGCAGTCTGCAGTATTTCATTTCACGTAAAAAAACGCAGAAAGATTCTATAGGTACATACTTTATATTTCATCGGTTTTGATAATTTTTTACAAATACAAGTTTCTAGGCATTTATTATGATATTTGAAATGACGACTTACGACTTGAGCCTGATGAAATGTTATGTACCGAAGTATTTTAATTTTCAAAATGAAAATACCCAAGAACATAAAGTAGATTTTACCCTCCAAAGTTGATTTATTCAATATTGTAGCAAAGCGGTGATACAAAGTAATTCAAAGTAAAAGAAGCGTATTGTCGTTGGTACAATTAATGACGAAAAGTAGCTTTTGCTTTACATTGTTATGGTCTTTTAAGCGGATTACTTTATACAAAGAAAAGTTACCCATTTAAGGTAACTCCTAAATACCTTTTTTCTTCTTTGTTTTTTTTGTTTTTTTGATAGTTTAGTGTTAAAATTTAACCTTTTGGTGGTTCGGATTATAACTCAAAAAGTAATGAATTAAACATTTATTTCTTTAGGCGCATTATGTGCGGTTTCGGTTTCAAAGTAAGCTTCTAATCGTATATTTCGTTTCGTTTTTTCCCCAAATTTCATCTTGCTTTTAAACCTACCTATTCGAATGGCCTCGTGGAACCGATGGAATTACACTAAATCGAAATCTTAATTCAAATTATATAATTGGAATGTTTTTAAAAATACTAAATCTCAGATTAACAAGAGGTAACTCGGGTTTTAGTGAAAGATTTTTATCGAAATTGAACTCGAGTATTAAAGTTTAACTTATTTCAATGTGAAAAAATATACCTACTTTTGAACTTTTTATCTCTATATTTAGGAGGAATTTTCCGTGACTTTTTTAAAATTCGAAAATGAACGTGACCTCTAATCAAGGCGATGGAAACTACCCTTATTCTTTATTTCCCGAGTCGATAATTCCTCCTGCAATATCGTTGCGAAAATTTCAGAAAAGATTCTCATTTGAGGGATTCAAATTTCAACGTTCATAATAATTCATATTTTTATTGAGATAAAGTGGAATATCGTTGTAGTTTTTTTTAGATTTTTTTAAAAAAGATTTTGTCGAGTCAGCTTTACCATTTTTTCTCTCACTAAAATAGATAAAATTTAGTGTAGTTTCGCCTCTTATATGTAATAATTGTTATAATTTATCGTCGTGAGAAAATAGGAAACATTTTAGAATCTGACTGCTCGGCGAAATAATTTTCAAATTTCGGTAAATATAATCGCTACGAAAACGTTATAAACCAACTTTGTTCAACATCTTTCCCTATAATACTTTAATGGATCGTTGATGATGGCTAAAATAAAATGAAAAAAAAAAAGAGGAAAAAAACCTAAATGTTGCCAAATGATAGCTTTAAATTCCATCTATACCCCTGTGACCCTTACAGCGTTATGTTAAAGCGCAATTTATGTTGCATTTGCATTAACAAGTTAACTGATCCGCGAAAAAATACGTCGTCTCTTATGGTAATTGCGTTGAAAAGATAAAAATGTGGCTTAATTTTTGATAACAAACAAGTTGTCGGGTTTAATAGGTGCTTTGTAAATACTCGCTGAACTTTACATGAATACTAATGCCGCATAAATATTGTTATATTTTGACAGTAGCGGAAAAAGTAGTCGAATCAATGATTGAGTTTATACTTTTCATCGAAGTTTTTTTTTGTTTTGTTGGTTCGTAAATACATCGGTTTTTTGTTATAGGGGAAATATCGAATCTTTTTTATTTCGGTTTGTATTTTGAAATGATCTAAGAATCAAAATTTACTTGCTTTCCAACTGTTTCTTGAAGATTGAGATTGACTCAAGTATACATATGTTACGCCTAATCGATGTAATTGCCTAATTCATGAAATAGGCAAGAAAATTGCCCAATGCATGAAATAGGCAATCCGTTGCCGATTTCATGCATTAGGCAAAATTATTGCCTATTTCATGAATTAGGCAACAAATTTGAAGAAAATTTCATGATTTAGGCAACGTTGATTTCAAGCATTGAAATGATTGTCGTTGCTGACGAACGAGACCTTATTTTGTAAACCGGAGGCGGAGGGTGCAAATTTTTTTCTCGTTTTTACGCCAAGTCCTTCCGGTGGTTGGTGAGCGATTTTTTTTTCGTATTCTGCAATATTCCGACGTGTGTTTTTTCAACTTTACAATTTTTCTTGTCAAGGTCGAAATTTTTTACGTAATTTTTTTCAACTTTGAAATTATTATTGACAAGGTTGAAATTTTTTACGAATTTTTTTTCAACTTAAAAATTTTTCTTAACGAGGTCTAAATTTTTTACGAAATTTCTTCTCAACTTCAAAATTTTTCTTAACCAGGTCTGAATTTTTTTACGAAATTTAATCAACTTCAATTTTTTTTGACGTGTTTTAGTTTTTAAATATTTTTTCAAACTTCAAATTTTTTATCAAGGTTACAATTTTTTAAATTGTCGGGGAAAAATTTTTGACTTGGAAGAATTCACCTGGGCTCCTGGGCGTGTTTTACAAATTTGCAGTGAAGTTGAGAACATTTTGTTAAAAAATTGAAACCTTGACAAAAATTTTGAAATTTGGAGAAGTATTTAGAATAAGTCAAAAAAAATTGAAGTTGAGAAGAAATTTCGTAAAAAATTTCGACTTTGACCAGCAAAATTTTAAAGTTGAAAAAAAATGCGACCTCGTTAAGAAAAATTTTTAATTTGAAAAAAAATTACGTCAAAATTTTCGACCTTGACAAGAAAAATTTTTAAGTTGAAAAAACACACGTCGGAATATTGCAGAATACGAAAAAAAAAATCGCTCACCAACCACCGGAAGGACTTGGCGTAAAAACGAGAAAAAAATTTGTACCCTCCGCCTCCCGTTTACAAAACAAGGTCTCGTTGAATACGACAATACGACAGTTCAAGTCTGTAATGCGAATTATGAATGGAGGTAACCTGAAGAATTACTCCAACGACTCAAATTTTTTTTATGAAAAAACGACAAAAACTAATCATTTTTAGGTATATTGGATCCGTCATTTCTGTGAAAACCAACAGTTTGAAAATTTTTAAACATACCTACTGAAATTACCCCTACGACTCAAATTCTTTTATTTTGGAAAAACGACAAAAAATAATTACTTTTAGGTATGCTGTATCCGTCGTTTTCTGTCGTTTCTCTGAAAAACGACAGCTTGAAAATTTTTTAAACATACTGAAATTACCCAAACGACTCAAATCCATTCATACTTCGCATTACAGACTTGAACTGCTGCATTCACAAAAATTTCAATACTTGAAATCAACGTTGCCTAAATCATGAAATTTTCTCCAAATTCGTTGCCTAATTCATGAAATAGGCAATAATTTTGCCTAATGCATGAAATCGGCAACGGATTGCCTATTTCATGCATTAGGCAATTTTTTTGCCTATTTCATGAATTAGGCAATTACATCGATTAGGCGTAACACATACATAAAATTTTTTCTCCTCTCAGTTTCGTCCGTACCTATAGAATTTGTACGCATTAAAAATATAGTCTGATGAAAAAAATGTTGAAAAATTTACTGAAAAAATTTCTTTACCCAAAAATTCCAGTCCATTTTTCAGAGGTGTATAGGTAAGGTACTTGAAAAAATACTTCTTGTTTTTTGAATTTTCTACAAAAAAAATTATGTTTCCCTCTTTCTCCTTGTCTGTTATTTACAAATTTAGAAAAATGTAGTATGATGTTTTTTTTTCTCAAAAATGAAGTACTTAATGGTAGAAAATCGATGGAAATGACTTTTTTCGGTGAAAACGAACATTTGGCATATGTGCCCGATGAAAAATTTTTAGATCAAATCGTATCAAATCATATCTGATTTCTAGATCAAATTTTACCAAAACAGATAAAATTTGATCTCAAAAATGTCCTAATCAAATTATATCTAATTACATCTGATTTTTTTTTAGATATGATTTGATCAAATTAGATGTCATTTGATCACATCATATCAAACTGGATCTGAAGTTTTATAATTTTTTCAGATACGATATGAATTGATACAATGAAATATGATTTGATGTAATTTGATAAAATTAGATTTTGACATTTTTGAGATATGATTAGATCTGAAATTTTTTCATCGCGTGAGCCTAGAAGCAGAAACCACCCCTGTGACTCTTCGGTGTCCAAAATTGGTTTTGAGTTGAGATCCCCTCCCTTGATTCCACTCCTTCTGAAAAGCCCAAAGCCAATACTGACTCAAACGCAAATTTTTGACTCCTTAAATGGTTTCTATATTCTGGCTCTCTTATTTTTTTGGTGGCCATTTGCAAAAAATAATGATAATGTAATTTTATATGGGTACATTTTAGTGAAGTCTTGTTTTGAAGTGGCCTACTTTTAATGACTACTCGATTTTATAAAAATAATTTATTGTACTATTGAAGATGCCTACATTTGAAAAATGATGTTCTTAAAACAGTTTTCAAATTAATTTTCAGCTAATAAAACGAAAACTGGTTTAAAAAACCATGAAGAAATTTCGACACTACTCGAAAGGACGAAAAAATAAAAATTTGAAAATATCCACCAAAGAAAATCGCAATCTTGCTACATATAAGACTTCGAGATGCTGAAATTTGTGATTTTCATAAAGAACATTTTTTTTTTGCTGAAAAAATAACGATTTTCAAAAGTTTGTCAGAAATGAAAAAATCAGTTTGTGTTGCAAAAAAATTTGATTTTTAGAGGTGTTAGAAAATGCTGTTTTCGGAATTACTGTTGATCGACGTTTCAAATCTCGCAACCATTTTTTACCATACGTTGTGTAAACAGAACGAAATCGTGGGAGGGGGAAGAGGGTAGAGTCGCATTTCGTTTTTGAAGGAAAATGAGTCGTTTTAAAATTTTTATGAGAAATTCTGTAGGAGATAAAAGAGGTAAAAAATAACTGTTGTTGAAGCAGAGGATTGTGAAAACTGTCCTAGCGTTGAAAAATACGAGTAATTCGGTTTTTTTTTTCAACTTTCACATTTGGAAAATACAAAAAAAAAAGTTTTAAGAAATGTATCTAAAAACAACGCCAACCAATTTTTCAAAAGAAACAAATTTCTTCTTGATAGTGGAAAAAACTTTTTGGAAGAATTCGAAAAAATCTTCCGTTCTTTTTTTTTTTTAAAAAAAGAAATTAGAAAATATTCAAATCAGCCGACGAATGGAAATTAAAAACTGTCGAAAATTGAAACAAAAACTATTTGGTTCGGTTGCATTTCTTCCATTTTTACTGGACAATTTTCATTAATAATAATGAAATTTTTTCCTAAGAAAAATGGAGAAAAAATCGCTGTAAAAAAATTCACATTAAAAAAAATAGTCATTATTTAAAAAAACGTGATTTTTGATCATTTTTTCCGAATTCATAACAATTTTATGTTCATCAAAAATGATGAATTTCTTTTTAAAATCTGAGGGGAGAGAGAAGTCAAAATTGAAGAATTCTTCAAAAATTATCTGAAATGTGCCTGATGAACATAACAAAGAGAAATCAAAATTTTTCAAAAAAGTGGAAGTTTTCAAAAAGTTGCGAAAACTGCACTTGAAAATTTTTTTGTACCATTTTAGTGCACGCAAACGAAACTCATTTTTAGGTTGTCAGTGTAGGAGGGGGGTTAAAGTAGAAATTCTTTACAAAACGAGCTAAAAGATGGTCTTTGATTTTTTCGACAAAAATAGTTCGTTTTTACAGAATGCATCATAAATTTGTTGATTCAATCATTTAAAATAAGAATGTGAAAGACTGGATATTATTTGGGCAATGATTAAAAATTTTATACACGAAAAAATCGAAAACTAATGAAAAATCGAAACAGATTCGATTTCTCCTGCATCAATTTTTTTCTACTATTTCAGTTTTTTTAATTCTTTTCAATTTTCCTCTCAGTTCATCCCGAAAAAATTATATTTAGTGGTATTCACTGTTAAAAAAGCCTTGATAGGATAAAATATTGAATGAATACCTATGTAAATTTTGATTTCTTTCAAATTTTGGGAATTTAGAGCTTTCAGGGATAACTTGAACTTTATCCACGAATCTAAAATGCAGTATGCATACTCGTTTTATTTTCAGAGTCTCTAAAATCTGTCAACTTATATTCGAATCTATCAAAAACCAAGTTGTTTTCAAAACATTTACGAACGTAATGGAAAAATCATAGAAAACTGCGATTCTTTTTTAAATAGAGCCACACCATATAAGTATTTGTTTTATATACTTCGCACCTGTTATCAAAACCAACAGTTTCTCATTTATTTGAAAAGTTGTAAAAATGGGTGGTAGGTTATATGTGGATTCTTTTCATAACCCTTCGTGATAGGAAATAACCAGCTATCGTATAAATTGGTTCGCAAAACGAGTTTCCAAAAAAAAAAAAAAACAGTAGAGAAAGAAATTGCCGCACCGTTGGAGTGGTAACGATACATTATAGGTATGTATGTTTCGATGTTAAGGGAAAAATAAAGGGTGAAAGAAACTTTTAAAAGTGTCACTGTTTTGGTTCATGTAGTATAGGTGTATTCGTCATATGGGTCTGAGCTTTTGAAACTCGGTATAGTATTGAGAGCATTGTGTACTTTGTAAATTATCGTTCGTCGATCATTATCCCTCATGTAAACATTTCATTACGAGAAATAAATAATGTATGAGTCGGTTTTTTCCATCGTATTTTTTAGCTACGAATTATGCAGTACACCGGCAACGGTGAGGAGAATTCGAAGGAAAATGTAGGTTTTTTCAAAATGACAAATTTACTTCTCAGAGATGTCATTTTTTTGAATTCGTGTCAGTCAATGTTATGTAAACTAAGCCAACTTTTTACCGTGATGAGATTTTTCACTGAACCTATATCTTTTTTTATTGACGCTCATATAATCTTCGCCAAGATTGTCTCGTGTTTGTAAAATGTCTCTGGTAAGATGACTGCGATTTTTTTCCTCCAAGAAGTATGTTGTGGCATTTATCAACGTGCATTGTTTGATTTCGAATTGATAGGTGATGAGGTAACATTTTCGTCATTTTTTTTTCTCAATTTCTCGATAAAAATTCATTCCGTTAAATTGTTTCAATACCTCTTCGTAGTTCGTATGTTTATTGTATTTGAAAAAGAGCAGGAGGAGACGAAATAATAAAATTCCGAAGAAAATTTCGCAAGAAAAACGATCCACCTCTTTTTTCGCGTATAAAAACAAAGAAAACACCAACGTATGGCGAGTGTTTGAAATTCATTATCAATATAGACGTAAACGATTCGATAGTCATTGCTAAATGATGTGAATCAGGGGTAAAAAGTTGAAAATATCTTGGCGAAATGTGGTTTTCTGCGAGTACGTGCGGTAATATGAGTCAATGGATTACACCATTTTGTACCGCGAATAAGTTTTTATGTAGTGAAATTACATTGTACAATTTGAAATCGAATTTTTGCGAAATTCTTTGTTCGCGTAAGAATATATGTGAAGGTATTATTTCAGCAATATCAAACCCGGAGCATGCTGTGGCTTTGTATTCTCGGATTAAAGAGCGAAGAAATGTGTGACTAGTCTTTTTGCGCCGTAATCAACTGAATTAGCCACGTTGTATCAGAATTTTTGACGACAGTTGAAAATTTACTACGAGCTTTTTCGTCTGGGAATCAATATAGCTTAATTGGGTCTTTCGTAAAATTGATTGTGTAAAATTGTATAGTTGCTTGGAAATCGTTGAAAATTTACCCGACATTGTTACATTTTATATGTAAATTATGTTAAAATTTCGTACCGATCGATATGATGGTGGATAGCTGTGCATGAAAAAAATGGCTAAATTTTTGATGGGAATGGTTTTTCTCAATAGGTATAATCCTTAATTGATTCGAGCTATATATGCTTCAAAACGATTTTTATGCCTATTTTTCCAAGTATTGAAGTTATCGAATCGATTTAATTTTTTTTTCGTCGCTGAAAACAATTTTTAAAGTTTGGGTACCAATGGAAAAATTCCGCATAAAATTGCCTTTTTTATTCGATTTTGATGTCGTGTTATAAAATTCAACTTTAAAGTGACGTTATGAAATCAGATGAGTAAAATTGATTCCAAACCTAGGTATTTTTTGTACTCGAAACAAATTTTGATTTCAATGGCTTAAAAACGATGATATAGGTCTCACAAAAATTCCTGATACCCCCCCCCCTCCCCGGGTCATCAAGACGTGTGGTGGTAGGTCATGAAAATTTCAACAGATTTCGATATTTTTTTTTGCCAAAAATTATTTACATAATTACACGTTCGAATGACTTTTTTAAAAGAGCTCATCACCAATTTTTGTACGTGGGACTATATGCCATATCGTTTTATGCCATTCGAGTCAAACTTGGGTACACAATTAACCTTTTAGCAATCCTTTTTTAAAAATTTGAGAAAATCGAAATTTTTAGTGAAGTTTAATATGAAATCAATGTAAATTTGAAAATGGATACTCTTGAATCTTGATAATACTTAAATCTGGATCTACGTGGGTTGTTATTCTTTCCTCGTTCTCGACGTAGGCTTACGTTATTTTCGATTGAAAAAAATGATCCGTTGTGCAAAGTATAGGTATATTTTTAAAATTCATTTGTCAATTGCGAGCTGTTCTTTAATCCTCTTACATTGACAAAATTTGAAATTTGATATTCCATTATTCTTAACAGTTTGTTACCTGAGGCCGTTTTCTCCAATAAAAAAAAAAATTGTCAAAAGTTTCATCGATCACAAATATAAGTTAAAATCAAATCAAAAATATGGAATATTAAACGACTAATGGGTAAATGGAATAAAGATGCGAAATATTTGTGTACATTGTGATGCGTTGTTTTGTTACCCTAATTTGACGAAATTTTCGTATAGGTACGCTCGAAAACGAGTTTAAAATACATACTTATATTTCTCATTTTGTACAACGGTGCAACACGTGAAAAATAAAAATAAACAAGACCTCGTATGCGTAGTTTGCCAGGCTCGTATGTGTAGCGTTGTGTACCTATTCTAATCTACCTAATTGCCCTGTCACCTTATGGCTCGTCTAAAGTTTTTCTTTATTACGGACTGAATAAATTTTTATATTAAATTTTAAAAATGTTGACAACTTCTCTTCCTCCTTCTGCCCTTCTTTTGCGAAACCGTGAAATATTAGTCTGCCATTCGATTTATCGTTCGAAGCTTTGTTTGAGGTTAATTTCCAACGATTTTTTTATATCTACCTGCTGGTACTGCTGGGTGTTTCTAAAGTTACCTATATGACAGGGTATTAAATATTTTTGATTTCTTGAATCATTATGAACATATTTTCAACTGCACGACCAATGGATCCCCTCAGTTCTACCCCTCTCCTCATTTAATAATCAAAAAATTTCCACTTTCTCGGGTCATCTATTGCTGAAAACTCCACGATCTGTATGCTTTCAAAGGGGACTGAAGGGGGAAAGGGGTGAAGGAAAAAGTTGATAGACTAGGTACTCTCTCAATTGAAATCAATGAAAGTTACTGATGAACTGTCAGAATTGAGGCACAGAAAAAAAAACAAAATTCACTGATTTTCAGAAAATTTCACCAATTTTTAAATGAATTTTCACTGATTTTCACTGATTTTTCTCACTAATTTGTTTTCAGGGGAAATTTTTTCACTGATTTTTTCCCGTGCTGCAGTTATGACTGTTTCTCAGTGATTTTCGATAATTTCCACTGATTTATAAATGAGATAGTAGTTGAAAAATGTATAAAGTTCGGAAAAATTCAAATTTTACAGAATTGTTTGGAGGGAGAAGTTTTATTAAAAAACTCAAATTTTCAACCAAAAATGATCAATTTTAGGAAACCAATGTCCTAAGGTCGAGGGGGACTGCAATTGTTTTGGGGAGTACTTCGCTCACTTGCATATCCTTTCACGTGAGTTTGAGTGAAATCGGTGCGTATAATCATTTTCTCCTCCATAAGGGGTCAGCCCCCTCAAAAAGCCATAGGGGTTAGGGCGGTTCGACGCGAAGTGCGACCCTATCACAGACTCTGAGCATCATGTATAGAATTTTTTTGAGCAATAAAATTACGATCAACATATTTTTCAATTTAACCTATATTAACATAGATTAAGGATGTTTTTTCCAGGGGGCATTCCAAAATTTTTAAGACCGACATTTTTAAGATGCTATTTTGCGTCACGCTGTTTTTTAAGACCATCAGTCAAAAAACTGGAAATTGACTGATTCAACAGCGAAAAGTGTGCCACTGTTAATGAGTGAAAAATTACTGATTCAATTAGTGAATTTTCATTTTTGAGTCAGCAATTTTTTTTTCAACTACTGAAATGAATCAGTTAAAATTTCAATTTACTAATTCAATCAGTGATTGATTACTGATTCAATCTGTAAAATAAAATTAAACTTATAAATTTTTATGTTTCCGAAATTAACTTAACGTCAGAAATTCATTCACTGATGAACAGTCAGAATTGCAGCACAGGAAAAATCAGCGAAATTCGCTGATTTTTCAAAGTTTTTCACTAATTTTTAGCTAAATTTATAAATTTCCCAGACTTGGGTGAATTTTCACCGATTTTCCAGTTATTTTTCTCACTGATTTGTTTTTAGACAAAATTTTTCCACTGATTTTCTCCTGTGATGCAATTCTGAATGTTACTCGGTGATTTTCGATAATTTTCACTGATTCATAAATGAGAGAGTACTCTCTTAATTTGAATCAGTCAAAAATGCCTAAATTGACTGATGAAATAGAGAAAATCAAGTCACTGATAATCAGTCAAATTCCACTGATTCCCCAGTTAATCAGCGTCATTTTACTGCCAATCAGTGAAAAATTACCGATTCAAATAGTGGATTTTGATTGTTGAATCAGTAAAAATTAGGTGACTAGTGAAATTTTATTTTTACTGATTCAGTAGTGAATATTCACTGATTGAATCGTACTTTTTTTTTTACTAATTCTCACAATGACTTGATTTTGTCCTCAGTCATTTTTGACTGATTTAAATTAAGAGTATAATGTAATCCGTATCGGTATCTGTTAATTCATCCATTTTATTATATTTTTGAAATGAATTGAAATAGTTAACATCCGAGGGTTATGTGATGATAATCAGAATAACGACAAGATATGTCAGATGACTAAATGTTATCCCGCTGTTCGTTATGATTTTTTCAGCATCCCGCTATAGTAATATAATACTTATTCATTTTTCCAGGAAATTATCTAATTTTCTACGTTTTAGAACAATTTAGATTTTTTACGTGTTGAATATCTACATGTAAATACAACGGTGACTGCGAGAATTATCGGGTTAATTTTGCGATAAATTGATGAAAAAAGGTTGTAGATCGTATTCGTCCATCAACTTATTCATCGAAATGATTTAATTTTAATCTTGCCCACGTACGTATAAATGCGGTGATCACATTTCCTTTTTTTTAAAAAAAAAGGATAGGTACCAATCTAATCGGAAATTAGAGCTGTATGAAATGGATACCTGAGCCAGAGCTCGTATTCGAGCGTAGCTAGTGTTGAGAAATGTATAATTTACAGTTATTATTTTCGCGATTTTTGTGAATTTTCAGTTTGATGAAAGTGGTCGTGATCTTGTTAGAATGACCATGTCTTTGGTAAGTTGAATTGAAATATGTAAAATTATCTAACAATAGGTTGATTTCTTCTTCATTTTATCATTGAGGTATTTGTATAGGTACATTTTCCTGATGGAAAATCCAGGGGTCAAACTGGGTTACTTTTTAAGTAACTTGGTTACTTTTTTCAAGTTTGGTTACTAAAAGTTACTTTTTTCTTTCAGAAGTTACTATTAGTTACTATTTTCAAAATTTTTCCTTTAAAAGAAAAAGAAAAAATATTGAGCTGTTGAATGCCTTTTTTTTTTCAAAAATTTTCGCCTTCGCTTCGCTCGGGCTCAATACATTTACACCATTTCATTTTCAAAATGATTGTACGAAACTTCTTCTTTTCCAACCTAAACAATTATTATTTTCAAGTGAGAAAAATTTTCCCTTCTCATATTTATCTAAAGAACGCGGTAATACTTTTGATTGGAATTTTCAAAAATGTTTCGATTTTTTTAGAAGTAGATCGGGAAATGAGTCAATAGATAATCGTTTTTTTAGAAGTCAATACAAACCACGAAGAAAGCACAATTTTGTTCGACCTAATAATAAAATTTCAGATTCTGAGTGCCCATTTTTCAAAAATTTTCGCTTTCGCTGCGCTCGGGCTCAGTCTGAGCTCAATCAGGCCGAGAGGGAGGTACAAAGGAGAATATTTTTGTACCGGGCTCTCATTTTTTTCAATTATGAAGGAGGCAGAATTTTTTTTACTATAAAAAATGTGAAAACGTGTATTTTTTGAAAAAATTTCGCCCTCGCTTCGCTCGGACGGTTTTTAATTACCTTTCTTTTAAGAATTGATGATTTTTCACAGATCTTTCATTTAAATATCACTGATTTTCAATAAGAATTTTGACTGAAAGATCAGCGAAAAGTCACAGATTTGAAATAACATGAAAAATTGGCAAAAAATTCATTCATTTTTTTAAAAATTTTTACCAAAAATTTTCGCTTTGTGTGTGTGTTGGGGGGGGGGGGGAATTTAGAAAAGAGGTCAGTATAAGTCAGTATTTTTGCTCACCATAATTATTCCAAACTTGCAAAAGCTTTCAAATCTTCAAAAATTTCCAAAAATTCAATATCTTCTAAAATTGCCGAAATGTGCGGAAAAAATCAAAATTTTGGTTTTTGCACTCCTCCTCCTCCTCCTCCTCTCCCCCCGATCCTACTGAAACTCCTAAAAATTAACGATTCTGAGGTTACTTTTTGGTTACTATTTTCATGGAAAATGGTTACTAAAGTTACTTTTTTAAAAAAATTTCAGTTTGATGCCTGAAAGTCGCAAAATTGTGCATAATTTAGATTTAGATTGATTGGGCGAGGATTCAGAATTTCTAATTTTTTTGTGGTGGGGGGGGGGGGATTTATCTTGGAAATTTTTGTCAGACGTAATTTTGAGGGAGTTTTAACACTTATCCTTATTTTCCAACGGCACTTTGGGTGCTCGGCTCGGTTCGGTCACTTTCGTGGGACTTGTGTTTTTTACGTTATTACGTGAGCCTGTTTACGGATGATTTTTTTTCAAAGTCCACATTCCGACGTTTTTTTTTCAACTTCAAAATTTTTCTTGACGAGGTCTGAATTTTTTTGCAATTTCTAAATAAGATTTCTTGACGATTTTTTTTTCAACTGAAACATAATTCGTACAAAGGGTATATAAGTCAAAAGTCAAGAAAGTGAAGAAATACAAATGGTATAAGTCAAAAAGCTTTATATGAGAAAAGAGACTTTATTGTTTTGTAAACAAAGTTACACTCAAGTCCCTTTTCAATTGAAGTTTGGAAAAGTATTTAGAATAAGTCAAAAAAATTGAAGTTGAAAAAAATTCGACCTCGTTAAGAAAAATTTTGATTTTGAAGTTGAAAAAAAAAATCGTAAAAAATTTAGACCTCGTCAAGAAAAAGAAATATTATTCAAAAGTTGAAAAAAATTCAGATTTCAGACCTTGTCAAGAAAAATTTTGAAGTTGAAAAAAACGTCGGAATGTGGACTTTGAAAAAAAAAATCAAGTCACACGAAAGTGACCGAACCGAGCCGAGCACCCAAAGTGCCGTTGGAAAATAAGGATAAGTATTTTTAACATGGTGTTGTTTAGGATTGAGGCTTATGTGGATTTCGATTAATCAATTAGCACAGGAATGAGACAAATTTGAAAAAAATTGAAAATTTTCAAGTATATATAAAAAGTGGCTGACATAGTAGGGTTACGGGCAATTATATATATAACTCATTACATTTGAACAAGTACAACTAAAACCCTTCGTATCAATAACATCGTTGAATTACGATAATAATCGAACAAGACAATTCGCAGCCAATATCTCACGCTGATGTGCTACATTCATACGTGCTAGTTCATAGCCAACTACACAGCACACACAGCCAAGTAACTAACGTAATTTTTTACCCTCGTGAGGGCCCAAGTTAGCTTGTAATGATGTTGTCGTTACTTCATGTTTTGTGTAATACAAATATGGATATATTTCTTTGGTGCGTTACAGCAATGGCAATATTTCTTCGGTACGAAGCAACGGAACTATGTATCATTTTTAAGTTTTAGTACATCTTCGTTGCTATACGTACAGTCAGGACTCGGTACGTACACTACACATACATTCGCCATATAAGTTAGAAAGTAATTTAACAAACAGCAATTTATTAGATTCGTGATTCGAATTCTTCAGTTAAATGTTTTGTATTTGTGTAATAGCTGAGATATTGGTAGCGGCGGTGTCGGCGTCGAACGAGAATTTTCTACCAGAATTAATCGTACGTTACGGGGGTGTATTACACCAGCGACGACGTCGTCTCAGACGTCGTATTCGTATGGGACGTACACGTAGTACGTACTACGTACCTTTACGTATATGAGATTAGAACGTAATTTTGTTACATTTTGTGGGTACGTCCTCTATACCTATACCCCGAGTAAAAAAAAGTTTTCTTTTTCATTTGTCACCGAGCAAAGGTACCTATACGGAAATAAATGAAATAGGTTCTCTATATTCACATATTACCATCGTCGTGTGTCTACAATCTACATACTGCTTATACCTACGAACCGTATTTCGGCGTATCGCGTACCACACGATGAAAAAATTTTTTTGTCAACTTGTTATACGCGGCAACATCGAATACGGCGCGGTGTTATTCTAAAAATAAAATAATAAATAAATCCTACGAGACGAGACCCATTTCTCTATTGTGTTACTGTGTATATCACAGCAGCGCCGCTGTATTGCCGAATTTGTTCTGGCTGTTGCCTCCACTCTCCATACTCCATTCTCGAAATGTTTTATTACAACTCGTACACCAAACTATATTATTTTTGAGGTCCTTTCCCAACCAAAGTAGTGAGCTTTTCTCTTCGGCAAAAGAGAAATTGATGCAATGTATCTTTTTTTTCCTTCGCTGTCGTCCAGACACGCCTTCGTCGTTTGTTTTGCACAAAACGCATATAGTCAAAATCAACTCCACTATCATCGATTTACATTCATTTTTCAAATAATTTGTTGCACAGTTGCCATACATTTGCGTCGGTGGTTTTAACTTTTAATTTATATACGGCTTACTTTGTTTCTACGATGAGGCTGAGGACATTCGTAGTTTTCTTTTTTTTTTTTTACTTCCACTTTCTTGAAATTTCCCCTTGTTTTGGGTATTTTCCGTCACCGCCTCCAAATCATGTCCGGAGTGTTTTCGCTTAAAGTAAATAAACTTGTAAACTTTTAACGACTGGAACTTGTGGAAAAAAACTACCTACCTACGCGTTCGCCAATTCAGATTTTCGCTCCGAATACGCGAAATTTTGGAATAATATTTCCTTCGACGTTGAATACTCTTAGACTTTTCTGCTTCTCGATGTCAGCGTTCTTTTTTCCCTACTTTAACCGAATTGAAATAACGTTTATAGCGAATTTATTACGTTTTTACATTATAATTTTTCTCATTCGCCTCAGCATGTATAAATTGTCGAGGTGGTAAATAAACGCGTGCGAAAAAAACCGAGACGTTGAAATGAAATTACTGGATCTTATTACTTATACTCTTTTACGATGGTAGAGGGGAAAACGAATCGTATTTTTAATGAAAAGAATCTATCACCAAGTTGTGTACAATGTGTCAGCGTATTAGACGACAATTTGAAGCAACGTTAGGAAATCAAAAAAAATACATTCGCTGACAGAATGGCGAGTATTTTTCCACGAAATGGAACATGCGATTTGTGGTGTTTTGTTGCAAGTGTAACGATACGTTGTGAAATTTTCAAAATTAACTGTTGCGTTGAAAATTCAAATATCGAATTATTTCATGTTTGGGGACGAAATATGGATGAAGATGTATGTAGTTCTGGTTCAGTGATATTTGCTCAAAAAAAGGCTTATCGAGAAAAGAAAGTTTAACTTTTCCCCTGCCCATTCCAAAAAATTTTGTATTCAAGTTTTCAGTTTTTAGAATTTTGTAACGTAATTTTGTTTTTGGTCTTTTCTCTTGAAAATTGTTGGATTTTATTCAATTTTTTCTCATAATACCTTTGTCGTTTGTTTTTTGTTTGAAAAGAACTCGTAAAATGGAAGTTTGAAATTTAGAATTTTTAATAAAACACCGGACTACAATATTAACCTACTTGATGATTCGTTTTTTGAATTTTCTTAACCCTTCGATTCTCTTGATTTCATTGTAGTCAATAGCTGATGAATAAAGGTATAATAGGTAGGTAATAATTTTTTTTCTGAGAGTGACTTGATTTTTTGAAATATGGCTTGTTTTATTTTTGGGAGGTGGACATTTTTTCAAGTTGCAGATTTTCTCCCTTATTTTTTGAAAATGGGGAGGGGGTGGCAATTCGAGAAATAGCTCAATGTGTATAGGTAGATGAATATAAATCGTTCTTTTTTGTTAAATAGGTATACCTACAAAGTTTGAGTTTTCAATTTCTATCTGAAAATTTTATATTTTTCTGGACTGATTTTGATTTTATGAAAATTTATTTCATGTGAGCCTGGATATAGGAACCATTCTTAGAGGGTTAAAAATTGGTTTCTGAGTTTAGGTTCTCCCTTGATTCTATTCCTTTTGAGAAATTTGTATCAACTAAAAACCAATTTTAGACCCCTAAGGGTGGTTTCCATGTCTAAACTCACATGCATATTTATTTTAACATGGATTTGTTGCAGCGCTGGAAGGTGATCTATAAAATGGATGGATGAAATTTTTAACATGAAATTTCGGTGATCGAATTTTCAAGATCGCGGGGTTGGAAAAAATTTACGAATCAATACAATGACTTTTTAACATAAATATTTTTTTCCTCTAGGGTGGGGGGGGGGGTAATTTTAAAATTTCGAAGACGCTATTTTTTAAGATGACCGCTTACTTTCAAAAACTTGGAAATTTTTATATTTTTGAAATTAACTTGTTATCAGAAAGTCAGAATGACAGGAAAAATATCAAAAATTCAGTAACTGATTTTTAAAAACATGAGTTTTCATAGTTTTGGAGTTTTGATATTTTTTTGAAAAAACTTGAGGCACGAGAATAAATGATTGGATTTTTGAGATTTTGTTTTTTTGACAAAACCTCTAAAATAGGATATCTAAAGTCAAAAGTAGCTCAAATTCCTATTTTATATTTTGGTTGGGAGGTACCTATTCAAAAACATCACTTCTTCGGTTTTATAAAAAATTTTTATTCATATGAAGTTGAAGAATTCGTTAGGAAAAAATTGGAAAAATGATTTCGAAAAAAAATCCAGTCTTAGGGCTTGGTATGAACGTTTTTACCCTTCTTTTTATTTTCTTGCAAAAGACTATTAATGAATAAAAATTAGAAAAGATTCTTCTTCTTGTGGGCACTCCTAAAAAATGGGATGATGATTGAAGGCAAGCACCAATGGATCAATGGCATTTCTGAATAGAAAAAACAATTTACTTTACCCTACTTTACTATTTAATTTGAGTTCAAATAACTTTCTCAAATTGATTTTAAAATTATTTATAAACTTCGAAAACTTACGAACCAACAGGCTATACGTTTTAAAAAAAAATGAAATTGCCCAAAAAAATTGATGTGGAAGCTCAAAGGAACTAGACTGGAGCTTTACACCGATATTTCAACTTTCTCTTTTAAGTGAAATAAAAGCTCCGTGTTCGCAATTTTTTAAAACAATATTTCCAAATTCCCATCTAATCTAAAATGTATTTTTTCAAGAGAAGAGAAAAATTATTTTTTCTTGACGCATCAAAAAAAAATTGTAATCACCTTTTTCGAATTTTTCAACTTGAACTTGATTATTTTCATCCGCTTAAAAAGTATTTTCTACCAATTAGGGAAGAGGGCAGCATGGCAGCAGCCGTGACATTCATTTTCTCTCGAGATGGAGGGAAGTTTTTTTCGATAGCAAATTGTGAAAGAATGAAACCTTGACAATGAAAAAAACAACATTGAAAAGTCATGAAAATGTTATTTGATCTGACGAGTTGACAAGATACTATGAACTTTTGCGATATTAATGATAAAAGTTACGTAATTACCAGCTGTAACCTTTTTTTAGCTCGTTTATTTGTTCTCATTTTCATTCCATGTCTTGGAAAATTTATAATAAGTAGATATTCACGTAATTTAAATCTTATACCTTCCTTCAGAAATACGTATATTACGTAACTGATTCAAACCATTTATTTACTCGCTATTAAATACCTTAAATTCTGTAAAATTACTGGAAATAGATGATTTTTTATAATTAATTTTCTATTATTAGAAATATTCGAAGTTTTACATTCAACGGTACGAAAACTATCGAGCCACTTGAAAATAAAGACAAAAAAAGAAACATTCGCGCATAACGAATACACTGCGATGATACGATAAAAAAAAGCTATCTTCAGCTTGACTCTGTTACATTTTATGGTTGAAATGTGTGAAAAAAAGAGCGACGAGTTGTATATACATAGGTAATATTATTACCTATGTAATGCAGTGGTGAAAGGATATAGCCAAACGTCTGCGTAAATAAACAGCTTTATGTACCCGACGCGAGTATTTTAAGAAATAACATTTAAAAGTAACTTACCTTTGAAAAATCTTTTCTTCTATTTAGAGTGGCAGTTAAGTATCCGTTAAACGGGTTGGAAATTATCGCACTTTCTCACCCATGCTTATGTAGGGTACTTGTACTTCGGCGTCATCAAGCGTTTTATTATAGTCGTAAATATATTTACGATAAACGAAGATAGCGACGCTAAATTACTGATCATGAATGTTTACATAGGAAAACACTACATGTACTTAAAACATTTTTTTCTCGGGAATTAGTGACTTTTAGTTTGAATGGTAGCTCTGATGTCTATGATGGTGGGATCGTTTAAAGAAAGGATACCTCAAATTTTTCAAAGAACTATTAATATTAAAAGCTTACGACAGGATATGATGAATTTTCTATTTTTAATACTTATTGGATGATGTGAATGAATCATTTCTTTTGAGGAATTTATGTAGAGTTGAAATATTTATTTCGAATATTTTTTTCAACTTGGGAGGTATCCCAACTCGAAGTGAAATTTTGAGCCGAAACGAAAATTAATCAAAATTAGGTTCATCATAAAAAGAATCCAAAATCCAAAATTTTAGGTGCTGAAGTTCGTTTCTCAAATTTTGGATAGGGAATAGAAATTCACTCCGGAGTTGAGCCGGAGTTAGGGAGTCAGAAGTCGAGATTTGAAGGTAACTCCGGAGTCCAGCACCCCCCCCCCCCCCTTCTTAAGCTCAGAAAAAATATTTTTTACTGCAAATGAAAAAAGTGCACTTTTTACTCTTCAATAAGTATTTTTTTAATCATCTTAAAATTTGATAATTTTTGACTGATTTTTCATTCAAAAATCATTGATTACTCAATAAATTCCCCGTTTGTCAGAAAAAGTTGATGATCTTCGACTGAAATGTCAATCAAGAATAACTAATTTGAACTTTGACACCCCCCATTTTTCTCCAGTTCTCAGCCCCTCCCTTAATTAATTTCTGAGTACGCCTGTGAAACACAGAAAAAAACAGAAACTTTACCTAATGAAGAAATTTTTAGATTCTGGATGCCCTTTTTAAAAAAATTTTCGCTCTCGCTTCGCGTAGGCTCGGTGCATTTACTTTTTTCCCCCGAAATCATGGTAAAAACTCTTCTCTTCTATCTTGAACAATGAAATATTTTGAAACAGGAAAATTTTTGTCCTTTTGAAATGAGTTTGATTTTTTTGGGTGGGTGGGTGGGGGGGGGGGTACAATATTGACTTTGAAAAGGTCATGCTAAGTCCTTCCAATGTTCTTCTAAGGTCCTTCTTTTGGAGTTTGAAATTTTGTTGGTCACCCAGTATCTGTCCTGTTTCTGATTTCTCGAGTCGATTGGAAGCAATTTCGAGACGTCTTAAAGCCTCTAGAAAATTTTGGAATTTTCCAGCTCTGGAGAAAAATCCATAAAAAAGGCCTAAGTATATGAACTAGAGCACCAAAATGCGAATTGCCCACTTTGGTGGTGATTATACCATAATTTTCTGAAATTCAGAACTTTGAATTCAAATCCTTATTTTTTAGCAGAAAATTTTTCTGAAAAAATTTCAAAGCCCACCAACAGCGGAAATTTCCAAAATTTTCTAAACACTTCGCATCGTCTGGCAACCGCTTTCCAATAGATTCGGAAGGTCAAAATAGGGTATACACCAAATTTCAGATTTTTTCATTAATTAGATCAATTTCTAATATTTTCCAGGGCGATGAAGTAATTTTGAAATTCAAAAAAATTGCCAAGATTCAAAAAATGAACTATATAGCACGTGAAATTTTCGATATAGGGCTCTCAAGTCTTGTACTTTCGATTTATTTTCATTTCGGCTTGAAATTTTACTCTGAGTTGGGATACCTCCTTCACAAGATTACTCATTCTTAATATTATCTTTTTTCATATAAATTAAAAAAAGATAAATTTTCAAGTTTTTTGCCCTTGATATTCTTATTTCTTCGGCCATTTTATTCCTCATTCCAACTCACGAGTTAGTTGAGAAAAAATAGACCACTTATTTTTTTCTACATCAATTACGAGCCTTCGAAACAGACTCCTTAGGAAAAAAAAAACCACTGTATTTCTAACAAGGAAAATTTGTAGCTCAAATTCTTACATTTTTTTCTACTACTAAAACAAAAAAAATCGCAATGTGTTCTACATTCGAGTCAGGAACAAAGTTACCAAACCTTTTTGCGGAAGTTTGAAAACCTTTAGGAAATTTTTTCACGGAAAACTTTCCGAAGTAAGCATTTTTTTATTATTGTTGGCCGCACGTACTTGTGTTCGAGCTAGTGGTAAGAAATAAGAATTCATATTTAAATTAACAAATTGGAGCATTTCGCAAATATATGTAACGGACGGTATTTTTGATACCAATGCCGTTATACATACGCACCCCGCATACATACGAACAAAATGTTCTTATTTTTTTTGGATATTCGCCAGACAGTTATTACAAAATAAAGGGATTCAAGGTATAAAATATGAGATCAACAAAGTATCAAGTCTTCTTTTTCTTTTTTTTCCTAGAAATATTATGTCGATTCATCACGAATTTTTCTCGCACATAAGGATGAATTTTCGGAGAAGATAACGAAATGGAAAAAAATTCACCACGGTTTTAGATCCCCGCGAGTATGACTCTTTTTAAAAACATTAGAAAAATGTTGATGACGAATTCGCATTTATTGTGTAATTTTATGGCAGTGTTTAACGCATGCTTGATGTTGACAATCTGTTGAGGTAGTGCCCCACCCTTCTTGCCAGGCCTGTTCTGTGACTACGCCGCGCCCCGCCGTTGTGATTGCATATGCAACGATAAGTAAGGAAAAATGCATCAAACAAACGAGTTTCGTCGTTGGAAAATTTTCTGATGCGATCGCGTTGGCAAAAACTGAAAAAACCCTTTCCTTGGAAAAAGGCTGCTAAACTTATGGTATTGGTTCGGCGACGAACAAGAATTTGTATTTGTGGTAGTTAGTGGTCGTAGTAATTGTGGTAGAAATGGTAGTATTGGCGTCCGGAGCATGTTAGTACCGTTGTCGCCGATTTCGGGTCTGAAGTTTAAAGTTAAGTCATGGGTTTCCAAATTATGTTTATTTCTTTCGCGCTTTTTTTCTCGACGTAGTCGCGTTTAAATGCCGAACTCTCGATTTATATACGTGTTCGGTTTCGATTTTATTTTCAGACAATAGGGGCTGCTTATTTTTATACTCATTTTCTAGCTGGTTTATTCGATTACTACGTTGGTACCTTTTTATTTGAATGCTGTACAGGGGATGTACATCGGCAAAAATGAGGCCACATTTTCCCTTCGAGGAAAATCCTTTAAAATTGTAGCATTTGGTATTAATTTTTGTTGAAGCGTTGAAAAGAGGAATATAAAGAATTTTCGAATATTTGATCTAATTGCGTACTTTTTATTGAAATAATTTTAAGGAAAATAAAAGTTGAAATTGGTTCAAAGAATCACATTAGGAAATACAATTTAATCCATAATGTAAAAATGTCTTGATTTTAATTTTTTTTTTTTTCAAAGAAATCGATGGAGAAATTTTCAAAAATAAAACGTATTTACATCGTGGTCAGAAATTTTTGTCAATTCCAGCCTGAATAAACATTGGAGGGAGGTAGAGTAAGAAATCTAACAAATTTGCTAAAATTGCGATTTTTCTTATAAAATTGAAAAAAAGTTTGTACTTTTTTGAATGAGAACTTCGAAATTTTCTAACCCTCTCTAAAAATGTTGATTTTTCTCTACGTGAGCAATTTATTGAAATTTTCGTTGAAAAATCGTAATTTATATTTTTTTAGTGAATGTACTCACTGCTTACATTCAAGCAGATATTTAGAATTTTCAGGAATGATGGTCTCAGTTTTGGTTTAGGTTTTTCTCCTCGTATATTCTCCATTTTTTGCCTTGTAATTTTTTTTTTTTTTTGGAACAAAATAATCATTTTTTCCTTATAATTATGTAGAACAGGAAATACCACGGTATTTGTTATTTATGAACTGAAAAATTGAAATTCTGACGAGGGCTGAATAAATGGGGAATGAGGAACGATCCTTATTTTAACGAAGTTGTATTTTTATTGGAATGAAACAAGTACATATTGACTTAATGTAACTGATGATTCTTCTTTTGAAAAATGAGGAAAATTTACGGTTTCAGTCAAAGAGATTTGTAACATTTTACGAAAATAAAAAGTAAAATTAAAACTAGATAAGAGATAATTTACGTGCCCATCAAGTTTTAGTGATTGGTTTTAATCTGAATTGAAATTTTTGAAGACATTGGTTTCGATTTTGGTTCTGACTTCAATTTTCCGACTTGAAGTTCTGATTTTGGTGGATTGACGATTTTTGTATTTTTTGGGGGGTGGGGGGGCGTCAGTAAACTCAAATACTGACAAGGTTGCATTTTTGGTTAGAAAAATTAGGTCGTTTCAGACGGAAAAACTGCAAAAGAGGCGACCTTTTTTAGAACAATTTCCATATTGAGCTGAAAAATGTGAGAATTCGAAAATTTTTGTGTTGAGTAAAAATAATATGCTTTGAAACTGAGATGACATTCTTAATAATTGGTTACCTAGCTTGGTTAAAATAGATTTATCTTTTAGTTGATTTCTATTATCAGTCTTGATTTATCGAAAAAAAAAAAAAAAAATAGGAAAATTTCAAGTATGGCGAATTAAAAGTAGAATAACTTGCTCTATCCAAACCTAAAACAAGAAAGACAAAATCTCAATACTTTTAAAAAAACTAGAACTATTCAAGACTTGAAAACAGAAACCGAAAAAATTTTACAACCAATTAAAAAATTCAAACTTCTGCACTAATTTAAACCCTCTTCAGGCTTCAGACTGGCAAAAATAAGAAAATTTACAACTTTGGATTAACAGGCGCAGTAAAATTTGAAAATATTTTCATTTTTCGATTTAATAAATGGGGAAAAGTTTGCAAATCTTTGTTTTAAATTAAAAAAAAAATTGAACTTCTCTGTTTTGTGCCTCAAAATACTTTAAAAACTGCATTTTTTGAGTTGGAACATGAAAAAAACAGTATTGATTTCAGTCAAAAATTTTCAAGAGAATGAAATAATATTATTTTGTGTGATTCCATGAGGAATTGTCAATTTGAAAAAAGTTGAAAAAAAATTAGACTATCAAAGATGGACAGTTCATCTTTCGTAATTTGAATAATCAATTTTCCAAAAAAGTTCTTCATTACTCTCGGAATTATTGGATATGTTTTTTATGTTTTTGCTTTTTTCTCATGCAGTAATGTAATTAATGCGAGTCAAATAATTCTGCCTATTTCATTCAGTGAAAGAAATTTCGCAAAAAATCATTGAATTTTTTTCTGATTAATTAGTCGAACATTTTTCATTTTTCAGTCATTTCCAAATTGAGCAAAAGAATCAGTTATTTTTTACTAAAAAATCTGTCATTGGCTTCTGATGAAATTGATCACCCTAAATTAAAAAAGTATTGGAAAAAAAAACTTGTCTCAGATTACACTGATTAAAATTTAGAAAGTAGGTATGTTTAAAAAAAAATGTCTCCTTCTTCCCAAAATTTTAGATGGAAACAGCTCTGAAAATTCAGTTAGTGATAGACGGAAAGGTCTTCAAGTAAGTAAATCATTCTGAAATTATATGATTTAGAAAAATATTTAGACTGAACTTTATTAGGTAGGTATTTAAATGCAAAAATATGAAGATATCTAACATATTAAATAAATTAACAATTTCGTTGAAAATTTATATTCAATTTCCCTTAAATTTTCAATTCGAAAAGCATCCATTTTAAGAAGACAGCCGGTCTAAAATAACCATTTCAAAAAGACAGGCTTAGTAAAAAAAAAAAAAAATATGTTTTGTCATGTTTCCTCATTTGGCTTAATAAATTTTCAACTTTAAATCGCCCTTCAATAAAATAAACCCCCATTACAGATCTAATTACTGGTAGGCATGTACCTACTATTCCGAATTAGAATGAATTTATCATCAGCGAAGATTACCAAGACCCAAGGGAGCCGTTATACCTTAATTTTCTGTACACTTCTGTGAATTTTTTCATATTTATTTGCTTATCAGCGAACCGAAAAGTTACAAAGATTTTTTCCTTTTAATTTGCGTCCTTCACGCCGAGTTAAAGTTCCCTCATTGCCCATTACTCGTATGAAGTGTTTTTTTTTTTCAGCACGCAAGAACTTATTACTAAAACGTGATCGATTGAGAATGAAATATTTTTAAAAATTTGGCAATGTAAACGCAGATTTAGAACCTGAAGTCGTAAACTACCAGCCACGTGTATTTTCTTATTCCAACTGGAATAAATATTATTCAGATCTTGACCTATTGTTCAGCATCATTAATATCAAGTTGAAATACTTGAAGGAGGGAAAAAAAGAGGGTAACGAAATTTTTTTTCTTGACAAAAAAAAAACGAGCCATGAATTAATTTTACGTTAGCTTTTTTCCCTTCGTGACTTTTTTTTGTCTTTTAGGCGAATTTTTCTCCCTGAGTGGAAATATTTACTCGTCCTGAACCTTAGAAGCTGTAGGATTCGTATTTGTGTACGCAGAATGAAAAATCTGCATACTCACGACCCGCGAGTATTATAGCCGGTGTTCCAGAATCGAGATTACCTCTCGTTATAGTTTAATTAAAAAGTGAATAGACCTGCATAGTCGACTAAAACCTGATACGTACACTAACGTGTATAGTTGCATCGTATATGTAAAGTACAGCCATACACGTATGCGCAGTCAATTTAAAGCTAACAAGCATTCGTGTTACGAGACATGTTTGGATATTTTAAGCAACGTAAATGAGATCTATGTGGTGGAAATTTTATACTTTTGCAAGAAAAATGGGAAAGGTGAGGTGCAATTAGTCGAAAACAACTCGCCATTCGGGAAGTACCAGCTACATACGTTTAAAACAGGGGAAAATTTTCGATCGTAATTGTTACATTTATATTATCCAGAACGAGTTGTTAATTTGTAACGTAATTTTGGTCTCGTTAATGTACGTTAGATTATCGATGTTTAATTCTACGTAAAATTAAAACGTTCGCCATTTAGGTACAGATCAGATACCCGTCCTGCCTGAAGCTGAAATAACGTAGGTGGTCGATTTTATAATTTTTCGTAATTTCGAACCACTGAAGATGTGCAAATCGACGAACAACCTTTATCCATTGATATTACACATTACGAAAGATAGCGAAACGAAAAGGGAGCAAAAAATGGAGGAAAAGTAGTAGCCAGAAAAAAACCATAAAACAAATAGAACGTTTTCTTTCTATTTTTGCGCTCTCGCTACCAGTTTTATTGCTTCGATTTTTATGTATCTATAAACTCTTCTTAATACCGGAGCGTTTTTAAAAATTCCATCGAATTTGGTTCGATCGGCTGCTTATAAAGTGCCTAGTGCTAACAATAGGTAAGAATGATCGTTGCATAATTAGGAGCGAAATTTATAAAGTGGTGGAATTTCGATACTTGACTTTGATGCAGTTTCAAATTGAAAGCGGATTTCGAACAATGTGTGGTAAGAAGTAAACGGAAATTTTCTTTCGATTGATTAAACGCACGTAACTGAATTATCGTCGTTGAGTATGGATTTTCGCTCTAAAATGCAATTGTTCGGTGGAACGGTGCGTTACGTCGGGTTGCCCCTTCGTCTAGTGCATAACATTTGAGAAATGTAATCTCTTGGTGTTTGGTTTTCATAGCTGATTAATTAATGATAGAAACGGTGGAATTTATATACGTGTACAAATTAGACGTATATGCCGCTTCAATTTCCCTTTCGTTGGTTAAATAGTGTGATTTCACTTCAAAAGCTATTCATCGAACTATGACATGGATATATTCATTTTTCATACAATCGATCAGGCATCCGTACAGCCGCAGACGTATAGACTTATAGAGGTTTTGGTATTTCTCGCAGCAACCGATATTAAGCTTTTAATGCCGTCTCGCTTTGAGAAACGAATTCGGTGGCGTAGGCTTCGACGAAGATTTCACCTTGGGTCTTCGATTACTGGCTTTGAAATCTCGGTAAATTGAACGAGTGCATTTAATTCGTCGTCCAAGGGTACGTCTAGGTAGATAGGTACAGATTTTGGAAATGTTTCAGTCTTGGAAGGTAATAATTTTAATCGATATAAGGTAGCAGAATTTTTTACCTGCAGGGTATAAAGAGCATAGGCTTGATGTTTTATTTTTTTTCATAAAAAAAATTCTTCAGTCTTGGAGGAAACTTTTTTGTTTTGATTTGTTGAAACAAATGGGGGAAAATCCGGCGAACAAACATAATGTGAAATGTTTCGATTATTTTCAAATTTATAGATAGGTACCTACTTGTATTTTTCTTCTGTGAAAAAAAAAATGAAAATAGGTTTTCTTTATAGGTGAAAAGTGTTTTTATTTCATCTCGTGGAAAATTATGAAAAAAATCGAATTTGAAAAATTGTTTCAGCGACAAAGTACGTGAAGGTTTTATATTAAAAAATTTACAGTTTCCCTTTTACTTTTCCCTTTCCAAATATTTGATTCACTATTTTGAAATCCTCCTTAGCTAGAGTTTTAGGTAAAATTTTCAAAAAATAATTTTCACTTAACTTATTCATCCCTGAATAACATGATTATTTCAAAAGTTTACCTAGGATAGTCCTTGGTTGAACTTAATCAAAACCTGAGTTACCTTTGGTATCGGAGAAAATTAGGAAAAATACTATTTTATTTCGATCATTTGATGCTACAATTTTGATTAGTTCTAACCTAGCCCCCTTTCCTCCCTATAAAGAATTATCTGTTATTCTGGGCCAATAAGTTACCTTTTTTTTTTTTCGAAAATTGTTTTCAAAGTCCTTCATAGGTCCTAAGGAGAGCTTCAAAATATTGGGTCAAATTTTAGAAGGGGAACTAGTGGAAGGAGAAACTGCATTTTTTGTGAATAGTCCTTACATACATCCACATTTATCTCGAAATTCGATGGAAATCAGTTGAATCAATTATGAGAAAAAAATTAAAAGTCCACTCTCTCATTTGAAAATCAGTACTAAAAAGCAGTCAGAATTACAGTGCATACAGAATGAATCAGTGAAAAAATTCACGGAAAGCAGATAGCGGAAAAATTATTGGAAAATCAATGAAAATTCACCGAAAAGTCCAGTAAAATTATATAAAATTTGGCGAAAATCAGAAAACTTTGCTTACCCAATTACCCCTTTGCTGGAACTCCAACTTTTTTCCAATGACTTTTTACTGATTGAAAATGAGAGAGCATTTTTCGCTTTTTGGTCATTGCTCAAGAAATACTTGACTTGGGGGTCCAAAGATCAAGTGATTTTCGACGAATTTTGAGGTTTATTGCCCGAGCGAAGTGAAGGAAATAACTCAAAATCGTTGAAAATCATTTATCTAACTAGTTGCATAATATATTTTTCGTTAACGAGGGAGATAAATGCTTCATTGAACTACTGAGCGATCAGAGAGAGGGAGATAATGGGCAATTTATCTCTCCGAGTAACGAAAAAATGAATTTCAAACTCTTAAAATCGATTTATACCTTTAGATCGCGCAAGATCGTTCAATTCTTTGAAAATTGCCCTATTTTGAAAAAAAAAACAAAAAAACAGGATGTCTAACAGGTCAAGCTGGTCTGATAAGTCAAGGTTTTTGCATTGCGGTCAAGCTGGTTCTAAAAAATCAAGTTTTTTTTTTCAAAAATTTCAAAAATCATAAAAATTTCATTTACCATTGATAAATATTTTTTTAACGATATTGTTAATTAATTCTGAAATACTTACTGCTAAATAGTTTTTAAATAAACTAGATTGTTGTAAAATTTGAATAAGTAAAAAAAAAATGAAAAAAAGCGCAATATATCTTCGTTGAATAAATTTCTCTTAAAATGTAATTTGGCATGAAGAAATTCATAAAATTTGAAATTTCCTGTGAAAAAGAAGAGTATTTTCGAGGGAGGGACAAAAAAGTGCTTGAAATTTCCTTTAAAACGAATATACACAGGGGGGGGGGGGGGGTCAAAACATTTTGGGTTGGTTGTCGAAAAAGTCATGCGAAAAGGTCGAGCAAGTCAAGCTTTTTTCTCAAAAAATTTTGTTAGACACCCTGAAAAATTGAAAATTTGTTCATTTGTTGATCATTTGGACCAAAAAATTTTTTTTGAGAAGTTATCAGTGTTCTATCACTTTTTTTCATTTTTTCGTCATATAGGCGAAGAAATAGCAGAAATTATTTTAAAAAATATGAAACAAGGATTTTTTTTCAAAAAAATTATGTTTTTTGGTTTCGATAGACACTAAATAAATACATAGATTCTAAAACTAATTTATATAAATTTTGATTTTTATTTCAAGGTTGAATTAATGGAACAAAATTTACACTAATCTGTCCATGTTACAAGGATTTTTTTCCATAATTCAATTTCGTCTATCAAAATCTTCAAAATACAACTGTTCATTTCATCCATGAGAATTAACGAATCTTCGTCAGAATTTCCAAAAATGCAAACGTTTGAAATGGGATTTTCACAAACTTGGTATTTTGAAGTAAAGTTCATAAAAATTTGAGAATTTGAAGCAGAATTCTCAAAATTCCCGACATTTGTGAAGGGTAAATATGGCCCATTTCTCCCTTCTGCTGGGTACTGGTAACCCTGATTCTCCTTGTGATACGTGGGTACCCGCGAACTACGGTTCCGCGGAATCTTCAGTCATCTAAGTACCTATCACGCGTATTACATCGATACGAGGAAAGGGTGATTCCGCTCGAGGTGGAATTATTCCGAGTTAGCCGCGGTTTAAGTAGCCTCGAGTGTTTAACTATGTGTTTCGGCGTTTTGATTAAGTTTGTGGTGGCCTGTACGCGTCGCGACGGATCCCTGAACCATACCCAAAGGCGAAAGCCGTGGATGGGGAAGAGGATCCCAGGTCACCGATTTTTAGTTCGATTGAGTTTGTAATATATTTGAGTTCGATTAAAATAGTATGTTCAGAATGTGCAGCTATTCGTATTTCTTTATTTCTTTATCCATTTTCTGCCTGTGTGCATTATTTCGATCGCGATCCATATTTTCTTTTATTTCAAAATTATATTTTCGACTAGTCAATTACATATTTCCAAATTTGGCCTGTGTGCCTATTTTATGATTCGTTCCGGCCTGTGTGCCAATTATCTAAATTTATCGCATTCGTATATTTCGCGGCTCAGGGCATAAGTGACCGCAAGCCCTATCTGATCGACCTACATCAGCTACCAGAATCGTGGGTGGAGACCTCAATGTCTGGTGTTGAGCCAATTTCCATATCACGAGCTGATGTCTTTACCGTATCATTGGCGCCCCGCAACGTGTGTCTACCGTCCACATCCAAGATTAGCTACCGAAAGATGTTCCGACACCTGACAGCACGTAAACATTCCACCCCCGTGGGAAAAGAAGAAAGAGACATGCACTCCGAGAGCCAAGGAGCAAATGAAAACGGGTATCGTACGGAATAAAATCCAGGTTACGACACTTGATTGAGATTGACATGATCTACTGTGTGTTATTTTAGTCCGATTGATTTAAAAAATACCCAAAATTGAAATATCAAAAGGGGCAAAAAACCCCAAAATTTTGACTCGAAATTTAATGTAATATATAAAACACACAAAAACGAACACACATTGTGTGCTTTCGAACACAAAATTTTTTAAAAAAAGGGCTAAAGCCCAAACACATTTGAAATCAAAATTTCAAAGACACAAAAGAAGAAGACGAAAAGACGCGAGAGCCAATTCTACGGCATTCAAAATTTGCCGCACCTACTACACACACCTTGGAGATAAGGTAAAAAGTGCCCAAAAATAGTTTCGATCCACAAAAATGACAAATAGTACGCGAAACAGGGGCAAATGTCTCAAAATTTTATGAAATTAATATTTTTCCGGACAATAAATAATCGAAATTTTGTAATTCTGAATAAAATTGTCACAAAATTTAAATATTCAAAAGGGGCACGAAAATCAAAATTAAATAAAATACCAATATGGTCAAAAGACAAAACATTTTCGGCAAAATTTTGACAAATTTGGAAAACACAAAATTTAGATAAAATCACGTACACTCGTACGAATAAAAATTTCTCTTTCGATCTACCCTAAAAATACTCGGACGAATTCCAGACGATATATGCAACGAATTGACACACTTTAGACCCAAAATTACCATCTACAGTTGCATAAGTAGTCAGAATTCCGTTTCCCTCCCGACATGCAAAAATGAGACATTTTTAGCGCCCACCCGGAATTCTTAAAATTCCACCTAATAGTACAGTTACATATATACATTTTTGCTTAGAATTAAGTAACAAATAACTAAATTTCGTAATTTCAGAATTTCACTAATTTTCAGAGTTTTCAGCACAACATAACTAACATAAAATTTCAACAGATAAAAATATGACTAGATAAAAACGTAGATATAAAATTACTTCTCAAAATATAAAAAACAGATTAAAAATAGGACCAAATATAGACTGCGAGCCGGCCAACTTGCGACTATATACATATCACAAAAATCAATCCGAAATTACGAAAATACAAGCTAAAATTGATCAAATAAAACTGGTAATAAATAGAGCAATAGAAATACCCCCAAAATTGATTATGGCCATAAGCATTTTGGAAATGAACAAGGTCAAATCACCATCAAAATTCAAAATTTAGATAATCCCATTACACAAGTATACAAATACGAATTCACAAAATTCACCTTTGATATGTTAAAAAATTTCAAACCGAATAAAATGCAAATTGCATGCTTCAGGTACAAAATTTCATATTTAGACTTAAGAATACATAAATATCAAATGAATTCGTAATATTAAACAGAATCTCCCCTTTCTGGCTAACAATTCTCTTCAAAAATCCCCTTAAAGACATCGAAATCTAAATTAACCGACAATAAATAATTCTCTCCTTTATTTCCTTAAATAAAGACCGCGAAGGAGAAAAATAGACACGAGAATAAAAACGGCTACGTGACCAAATAAAAAAGACTACAAAAACGTAGACAAGAATAAGGATGACATTTTGGATTTTTACAATACAAATTTATAACTCTCGAATGTAAAAACGTCTTATTCAAAAAACAGATAAAAATCTCAAACGCACAAAGAAATGTCCAAATATTTGGAAATGAATACAGTAAAAATCAATAAATCAGGCGGCCTGTCAACACATCCGCGACCGTAATTGAGACATCAAGGACAAACGAACTGACTTTCTAAAAAATGACAATAGAAGGGAATACGAATTTAAGGGATGAAATACGATCGAGCCGACAAGATAAAATCACGTTTTAAACAGACACTGAAAACGGTAAAATAAGACTAAATTTCTCTTTTTAACAACAATGGGACCTTGAAAGCATAGCGACAAAATCGAATATTTGAGAAAGGACAAATATACGGTAAGAACAAGGGTGGAAAAAACACAGCGGCCAGAGTCGCGAACAGGTTCAACGGAAACATCCCTCCAAAGGACACAGCCAATGAGAGCGAAGCACAAAAATCTCCACCCACACGCGAGTTTGAAACGGCGGCTGACCATAAGCGAGAACTACGAAACGAAATCATTCGCATTTCTTCTCCAGGTTTGAACGTTTTAACGTATTTCTTGGTGAATCACAGCGTTTATTTTCTCTCGTACATCGTTTATTTTCATCATCTTTCTATCTCGCGTATATCAAACAGACAATTCATTACGAAGTTGACATAGACTGATACGATTAACGTAACTTTTTAAAAATTAAAGACATTAAACGACAACATTTCCATTGGAAAAATTTTTTTCTTTTTTACTATCAACCAAAATTTCCAACAACTTTCTTTTTAACATCCAGTGAAGACAATCGAATACAGAGGTACTAATCGACGACCAAAGAGTAAAATAGTTTTAAACTAAGTGTAAATAGAATTAATTAATACACGAAATTCAAACCCAAGCGCGATCGCGAGGGAGAGAATTTCTTAGGCTATTTTATAATCTACACACTTAAGCGCGATCGCGAGAGTTGTAGATTATAGGGAGAAGATTGACCTAGCGCGATCGCGAAGTCGAGATTTTCCATTTAATTTAGAAAATTTAGTAGCCCAAGCGCGATCGCGAAGGTGAACAATTTTAAAAATCCAGTTTAAGCGCGATCGCGAGAACTGAATTTTTAAGTTAGGTATTATTAATTTTAGACAAATTTCAAAATCGAAATAATTTCATATCAAACATGGATACTCCATCAAAATATACCGATATTGTGAAACAGATAAAAGAAAGCTCTAAAAAACTTGATAGGTCAAACGAAATTTTGGACGAAATTTGGGGACAAAATAAGGAAAGTGAGGGACCTTCAGACGCTAGTACAGAAATGGAAAACATCGACGATAAAGAAGGAACAGTGATAGGAAATGAAGGGATGGACATAAAAATCAATGAAATTGTGAAATTAAATGACAAACCGGATAAAGTCTACGTAGAAATCGACGCCAATGAAGATGAGACAAAAATTCTAGTATACGAAAAATTAGATAACACCCAAATTATTCGACTCGAGAAGGAACTCGCGACAAAACCCTATCTACGAAAATTGACACAAGGTGAGAGAGAGATACGCGCATTAACGGCTACTCTGAACAAACTCCAACCGTGGAGAAAACTAAAGCAAATCGTAGTTTAAAAAGAATTGAAAAAATCGATCGAAAAATATAGGGAAGTAGGAAAAATCGAATGGCAAGCAGCCAAATGGCTGAAAACGATTGACGAATTTGAAATTGTATGCGAAAACGAGACTGAGCAACAACTACAAGTAGAGAAAGGGACAGTAAGCAAGTATGAAGGAAAAAGTACTCAAGAAGAGGGTAAGAGAGACATGAACTTAGAGACATGGGTAAACGAAAATCAATTATACGGCACCCTATACAAAATTGAGGGAGGACAAATTTTGATTATTGCGAACATCGTTCTGACTTTCGACATAAATATCACACGAACTAAAGAGGAAAAAGAAAGAGAAGGATTTCTCATATTGCTAGAAAAATTAAAACCCTGGTACCAAGGACACAAAATACATGCCTTAGGCGAAATTGTTGACTCGATGATTCCCCAAAGGAACGAATACGCAACGAACGAAACATGGGACAAAATAAAGAAACAAATAAACAAGGCAAAAGAGCACGGTGTCATCTTCGACTTACACCCAAACCCGAAAATACAAAATAACACACTAATGGACAAATTGATAAATACAGAACCGAAAATTTATATCGAGAATATAACAAAATCATATGAAGACATAACAAAGAACAAAAATTTCAACAAAAATCTTGACCTAAAAATAAATTCCAACGCAAACGGAAACAAATTTGAATATACAATATTTCAAACTGACGCGAACAGAATGACAATAATAACTGAAATTAAAGGAATAACGACTGAAAAATTCAAACCTCTGAACAACGAACTAAGAGCCTTACTACTAGCCTTAGAAGACATAGAACCGTGGTATAGAAATGGAAAAATACACGTGAAAAAAGAGCTAAAAACGACAATTGAACAGTGTGAGGAACTAGTTAAAAACGAAAAGAATAAACCAGTATGGTGGATGGACCTGAGGAGATATGAGTTAATCTTCGACATAGATACTGACCAAAACGCCGACAAAACGATAATAAGAACAAAAGAAGAAATGGCGAACCGTAGAAAGGAACAAAGAGAGAAATTACGACAAATAATGAGTAAAAAACCGAGACCAAGAAAAAGCGTAGAGGAGAAGAAAGACTCTGAATCGGAAGATGAAAGCCCAGTATTAGAAAATAGAGTACGAAGACAGAAAGAAAAGAAAACAATAATTTTTAATTACAGCGATATAACACAAATTAAAAATTATTGTATGAATGAGACTTTGAAAAATCTACCAAATTACAAAATCCGCATCACATCATGCAAAAACATCCAAGACGCAGCTAACATTTTGACCACAATTTTACCTATATACAGACAAAAATTACGAAAATACAGACGTAGAAAAATGACTAGCTTATCACAAACCGCAATCGAACTATATAACGACGTAATACCAAAAATGGACGAAATGATTAAACATCTCGTAGATTTAACTTTCATTGAGGTACCCCGCGAACATTACGACGACAAATTAAAGGCCATAATAGACCTTGCGGACAGAATAAAAGCCGATATGAATAGGAAACTAAAAGACTCAACAGTAAAAAAGCTAGATACATTAATAGGCGAACTACCGTTCATATCTGAAATACCCAGTAACCCTGGCGAAATAGAAAATTTTGAATCAAGCTCCTCAGCAGACGAAACATCATTAGAGGACGATGTAAGAAAATTCGCAACATACAAAAAACGATTCGATGAAGTAAAAATTTTCGCACATTACGCAACAAACGCCGCATGGTGGCAACCGACAAAGCCATCCGACCCATATTACGACACACCTCGAACCAGACTTACGACAATATACGACGTGAAAAAAGTAACACTAGACACGATCAAATGGACAAATAAACGAATAAAAGATCTTAACGAACACCCCCCGCAACCCTTTACTCTCAGAGAAAAATCGACAGCCGTAATTCATCGCATAAATGCAAAAGCACATATAATGTCGGCACATATCGAAAGGACATTAACCAACAAATTACAAGGAAAAGAATACATCACGATTATGAACGAAGTAGCGATGCTAGCCGACGACATAACTCAACTTATGGGTAAATACCAAGACACAGTGGAAGTAACGGTATACGACGCCACAGGCGAAGGGACAACAAAAGAAGTACAATTCGAATACAACCAACTCTTACATTTATACGACTCGTTAACAACAAAAAGGTATAAAAGCGAACTATATTTAAGCTCGCTTAAATGTAGAACGATTTTTGAAGAAATTGAAATTGCCCGCAGAGCGGCGAAATATGCACAGAAAAAATTAGACTTCGTTAAAACGATGAATTACCCGGCATCGAAAAAATTAAAAGACAAAATCATAGACACGCTACAATGTATTATACCTATGGCAGTTGAAACCGAAAGAGACCTACAAGACTTAGCGTGGGATGAATTGACTGAATACGAATACATGGTAATTCGTGGAAGGGCAACAAGGAATGTATACGAAATAACTGAACAATATAACAAACTTGACAGATTTATTATGAGAAACTTAAAGAAAATCGTCGAAGAAGAAAACGACATAGAAACAATGGAAATAACATCAAATCTAGATACAAAAGCCTCACAGACTGAATCGAACACTACCCAGAACGAGTGTATTTTCGACATTGCACGAATGAACACTAGACATATAGGTGAAATCAACCAAATAATCGAAAGTATACAAAAAGAGACTGAAAAACAGACGAAATTACTAAATACGATTGAAATTGAGACGAATCAGAATGAGAGACTACAGAGAGAAATGATAGAGGCAATGAATAAATTAATGATTGAGAAACAAGACAGTAGAGGCGAAATAGAGAGAATAGGACAAGAAGCGAGAGATTTATGTGAGTTTAAAAATGAAATCGACAAGCAAAAGAAAACGATGAACTTTATTGCATCAAAGGCTAGGAAAATTGAAAAATTACTACTTTTATACAAAGACGGAGAAAAACGAACCGAGACAAAAACAACAACCAAAACGGTTGAAACCACACGAATTTTAGACATTTTACAACCTAACGAAGACAGAGAAATGCAACCCTCGACATCGGGTAGCATTCAAAGGCAACAAATAAACACAGATACAAAAGAAAATGACCGATTAATAAATATAACCGAATACGAAATAATAGGTGACCAAGTCGCAAGAACAATATGGTACCTAACTACAAGTGAGACATACGAACCGGCGCATCTACAAAAGAACATGACAATACGAACTTTACGCAACATCATACCGACGACCACACTAAAACGAAAAAAGGCGCTAATTGCAATCGGTTCGACAGAATTAAACGAAATTGACGAAATTCCGCAAAACATTCTCCTAAAAGATCTAACTGAAATTGTTTCAATATTGAGAGAACGAAAGATAGAAAATATAGCATTTATATTTCCAATAGTATACCCCGCACCACAGGCGGTAAGCAACGTAAAAAAGAATAAGTTCAACGAATATAAACGCACATTTAAAAAACTGGAAGACATGAATAACGTGACGGTATGGCACGAACCGGCAACGTGGCTACTGAATGACCATAGGGTACAAACGACACCCGATAACTATATTATTCCTAACCGTTTAGCATTCACAACAGACTTAAAAATATCTCCAGTTTTCGCGGAAGACTGGTTAGAGGTTATATACAAACAAAAAGAAACAACCAAAATTGACAAGAAACCAAATAACAAAGAACACAACGAAAAAGACGAGAACACAAACCCACATGCTGGGCCAAAAGCCGCGAAACCCACCATCCAACAGACAGAATACCTACTAATCCTAGACGAGACCATTATACCGAACATAATATCCGCACAGACGCTGTACAAAATACAAGACAAAACACCAGAAGTGATAAAATACGTACCACTGAAAAACCCTATTCAAATTACATCGAAAACGGGTCGAACATACACGACAAGAAGATATATGGTACAAATAACATTCGAAATTGGACAAATTCTTATAACACTACCATGCTACGTCATCGAATCGGCGAAACCTATCTGGATAATGGGTAGAATATCGATGGACACATTGAATATAGCTACGAATGAGAACAAAACTAAAATAACATGTAACATAACCGATAACAGACAAGTAACTTTCGAAACAACCACCCCAAAAAATCAGAATACCTTACCCCTAAAACGAATCGACGCAACGCCCGACACGATCAACGACGTAATTATAAACATGTCAGAAAATTCACAAATACGCGAAAATAGGAAAGATACAAATAAATTAACGGAAAAAATAGACGAGAGTAAAAATAACAACAACGAAAGTGAAAAACGAAAAAGACCATGCGATTTAAACGAATTGCTGACAGAATCAAATAAAGAAATATACGAGACCAACGATCCACAAGACAAAGTATTCTGGGTAGGTATAGACGAAGAAACGATAATACCACTCAAACTGGACATGAACGTATTAGCAAACACAATTTCTTCAAGTGTAATTGACGACTTAAAAATTACACATCCGCAAATAATTGAAGTGAACAAAAAACCGCATCCAACGGTGGTATTCCCATCAGGAAAACGAGAATGTTATATGTCCGACAAATACATAATACTAACAACTCAACTTGACAATAAACCACTACGAGTACCCTTCTCATACATTAAAACAGACGAGAAAATTTGCACGATAGGCAGAAACACCATGAGAATTGTAAATCTACCGGTAAATAAATGGAGAGGGGAAGAGGATAACACACACAAAACCCCTGAAAAAATAACTGACGTAGATCACACAAAAAACCGCGAAACCGTGGAATCAATCATCGACAAAGATTTTCAAACACCTCCACCTAAAAAATGCCACATAGAAAATAACGTAGACGCAGAGACGGCACTCAGAAAATTCCGCGAACAAAGACGTGACGAAAAACGAAAAGAAATTGAACTATTACTAAAAGACGAATTACTTACGAAAATAACGCCAACGAACTCACCGAACAAAAAAGAGAAAAAATTAAAACGACTAAACCCTGTAAAAATTTACAGAATACTAAAGTCAAATGACAAAAATAACAAATTACGAAAAAATACGAGTGAGAGCTCAGAATCAGACAAGGAAAAATACACGCACTGCCTATACCCATCATCAGACGAAAATTAATGCGACAGGGGCAAGTCCCAATATAAAAAGAAAAACTATAAAATAAAATCGATAAAATTGAAATCAAAATTTTTTCCATCTCTTCTTTAAAAATTTTTTTTTTAATTACATATGCCCGACAATGAAATCTTGAATCTGACGAATAAATAAAAATCAAAATTGATAAATAGGCATATGCCTATCAAAAAAGATGCAGACAAGGACCGAGTATCAAAAAGAATCAGATAATAGATTCAATTAGAACATCTTGATAAGGACCTACTGAACCTTTTTCATCCGAAACCAGTCTCAAAAAGCACACGAAAGTTTGTTCTTTCGTAACCTTCGACCGCAACGTACGACTTTTTACTTATGCTACAATATTTCTTGTCAAAGACTTATTTTTTGGTAAAATTACCCCACAAATTTTCGCGCCGCGATTTATTTTTTGTTTTTGGAATCCAGTATGTCTTACGTAAGTAACAAATTTGAATATATCTTCTCGATTAAAATCAATATATCAGACAATAGATGACATACCGCCAGAGGCGTGGACGCATGAAACAACGAGATCAGGTAATAGGTTAGGAAAAATTCAAGACAGGAAACAAGGATAAAAGTAAGAAAAATTTCAAAATTCTAAACCACAATTTTCGATCTCCTTTTTGCATAATAAAAATCCAAAAAACGTAGGTCAACCATATAACCACATTAACAGAACAAAATAACGAGACTAACCACACAAGGAAGACACCTAACTGATATTCAAAATCATAATTCCGAATTATAACCGAAAATCATTTTTACATATACGGCAACAAAATTCTTCCATATCAAAATTTCTTCTCAGAACAAAATTCTCTCCTAATACACATCATGACCACAAAATTTTTCTTTCTTTTCGCATATGCTCCGAATATGACAAAATTCCATAGTACATGTATGCCCTAAATTTCAATTTTTCGAAAATCGCAAACAATCATAGATCCATTTTTCTCTCTCGACTTTCATTCAATACATGCTCAAAACCGCATGAAATACCAAACCCACATTTTAGATCACGCATACATTACAAATCGTTTATTATTGTAGAACGAACAAAATTCTCCATATGATCTGATATTTAGATATTTTTTTTTTACGAATACAAATACAAATCTGGTTGATTTCTCCCTTCATGCCGTGTACCTACAATACTTGACTAGACAAAAAGGACGACAACAAAACTCAAAGACTAACGCATACAACTAATAACTAACAAAAAAATAATAACATTTAACCCCCAACCCACCGAATTACGAATAACAAATTTTAAAACAAAAATAACGGTAAAAATCTAAATGCGACGTAACCAAGTGCATAAACGAACATCAACTCGAAATCATCCTCGCACATTACAATAGAAACAAGTATAAAAATAGACTAGAATTATCACAGACTGGGGCAAAATTAGAAACGAGATAAAAATGCTAAGTACACGATAACATGTATGAGCTAGGTACAGGTAATTGCAGTATAAGGAAACGAGATGTAAAAATAGAATACGTAGACGAGACGAACCGAATAGACCCCCCCTATACAAAAACGCAAACTCCTCGGCAAACGAACGCTCTCACGTAACTACGTAACAAACCGGATACACATGAACAAAAATACATTAACGCGACGTCATTAAATTCACATAACCGACACATTGAAGGAACATGTTTATTTTATCTCTCTTTCTATCTCTCTGTATCTGCGCTTTCTTTTTACGACCAAATGAACAAAATGACAGAACAGAATTGAAAATACCACGTAACAAAATTCAAAATTTTTTTTTTTCTCCTTCTCTTTCTTTCTCTCTCTCTTTCTTCTTTTGCTATCTCTTTTCTCTCTTTCTCTTCAATTTCGCTATCTCTTCAATGACGACACGAATACTCAATAAGAATTGACGAAAACATTCTCCATGATGGAGTATCCAATAAAAATAATTAAAATTACGAAAATTCACATTTCTTTTTTTTTTTTTTCTTTCTTTTCTCCTCTATTTTTGGCAACATTTAGAATATGGACAATCTGTTTGTAATATCGTTATGCGGCATCTGCAAGCAAAATATTGCGCTTCCTGGACCGGAGGCAGGCGCGGAGGACATAATAAAACAGTCCCGCACCTGCAATCACCAATTCCACCTTTCATGTATAAAAAAGGAGCAAAACCCGGCTAGTCTAAAAATATCTTGTAACACCTGTGATGCCAATACATATCTCGAGGACTTTGAGGAGATAAGGATAACGAAAGGAAAAGACGAAAATCCAGAGAGAAAAGAAAAAATCGTGAAAATACAGGAAGTCATGGAAAGAGAGAGTGAATTGACGAACGCTGAATTCGAGTTAATCGAGCTACGTGAATTCAAGAGACTGATGACTATGGCGCAAGAGGAGACGGCGAGAGAGGAGAATCGACAGGAAAACCGACAGGAGGAACGACAGCCACCGGCCCAACCTCGAATTAATCGTCCGACGCTGACAGCCGCGTGTATGCCTTTTAGAAGGGTACGGACGGGACCGAGGGGGTTAGTAGTTTCACAGGATCACGAGGGGACATACCTGTTCCATTTGGAGGGATTCCTATTGCTGGGGGATGGTTTTGTGCATCACATAATACGTGAATCAGTCACAAATACCCCCCTCCAGCAATTGGTCTTCCCACACACGGTATATCCTGCTCGTGGTCTTGTGAATATCCAAATTGATAGGATTAGAAGGTACAGACAACTTCCGAGGGACGTCTTGTTATCAGTCGGGAATTCGGAATGGAATATACGATGCCGGACAGCCGCCCAATTTGGCGATTGTATGCAGGAGCTCCTTATCGTCCTGCGCAATCGAGGAGTGCAACGGGTGTGGGTCTTGGCAATCATGCCCATCCCTCAACCTCCCCAAGCTTGGTTTGGGTTTAACGAGGAGTTGAGGACGATGGGCAGGGTACCGAATCTGGAGTACCGATTCTTCGGTCTCCAGCATTTTAATATTAGATTGCCAAGGCCCACAGACGAGTGGTATATGCCCACATTCCAAGATGCGCGGACGATAAGGAACTACCTGGCTGACTCTATAAACCCGGAGCGAACAATCGTCGAAGAAGACGACTGATCCGGCAGGTATCGAAAAAACAAAGACACCCGACAAATTGTCGCAAAATTTCGATGTATACTTTGGTTTTTATCGTCAACCTATTTTCGTGTAAAAATCGACAAAATTCGCATTTAGAAACGACCATCGTATTAAAATAAATTTTTTTTTTGACTAAAAACTATATTTCGGAAAAGCAAAAATATCCAAAAAATTAATCTCAAAATTCCAGTTTCGGCCACGTAAAATTACATTATAGACAACACTTCTTTCCCTCTCGTTCTCGTCCGTTACTATTTTTTTTTCTCTTTCTCTTCTTTCGACAATGGCTAAACTCGATGAGCCAAAAATTGTCAAATTCGTAATGATATTATTCGGTATGTCGGAACTTGTGAACCCGGAAGTACTCACAAGATATCGCCAAATTCACAACAATATTTTCGGTATGTAGGAACTTGTGAACCCGGAGTCTACAATTTACAAGTACTATTACCACCATTGTTAATCAAACAGCTGAAAGTTTTGTTTATTGAATACATTGTATTTTTTTTTTTTCATATACGGTCATGGATAAGAGAAATTGAATTTCTCTCCTTTTTTCTTTCTTTTTCTGTTTCACAAGAGGGTTTCCGACAAGAAATTGAGAAATCCTTCAAAATGAAGTGTATCGATTTAAATATGATTGCTCTTATTTTTTACCACGTGTATATTTTCTCGTTATCAACGGCCACGGGCCACGTATCGTAATTGTAAAAAGTAAATGTACGTATATTTCTTTTCATCTATGTACAGTTATCGTAGTATGTTTCTTCTTTTTTATTGTAATACAGTCAACAGGCCATAAGCCAGAAAAATCGGTTCTAAGAGACAGCAAATATGCCAAAAATTTTTTTTTTACTGTTATTATTCTTGAGTAATGTCACATTGTAAATATTTCCGTAGCCATAATATTTCGAAACAATAGATTGTCAATTTTCAATTTTATATACGCAGGTGGAACGTAAATGTACCTATAATTTTTTTTTTTTGTAAAATTGCCTTTTTCTTTCATATTTTCATTATGTCTTTTTTAGAAAGTAAAAACACTTTCCCTTCGCTAATAGTTTCATTTCAGGTGATAATTCATCCTAGATTTTTCTCTACTAATGTTATGTCAAATTTTTTTTTTGAATATAATCCGGATCAGAAATACAAAAAACGTCAAAATTCTAATTTTGGGTAAAAATTTTTTCTTCCCTTTTCTTTTCTCTTGGCTCGAAAAATAAAAGATAATGCGGAAATGTAAAATAAAATTTAAAAATCAAAATTCTGCTTCAAAATTCACCTTTTCGAATAAAATTCGCAACAAGAGTGAAAGATGTCACAAAATTCTGCTTTTGATAATAAAATTACAAAATTACTCTTTCTTCAAATAAACGACACCATAAAATTTCCGATAATGAAAGAAAAAGTGAATGGAAGGGTGAAGGAAAAAGAGAAATACTGGTCAAGAGGGGCAGATTTGCTGATTGAACGAGAGAGGATAAGAAAGGTGAAAGGTAAGAGCACTACATTTAAAACATCTCCATCTACAAAAGAAAAGAAAAGAACCACCACATGGTGAGAAAATAAGAACGTAAAATTCCTTGAAAAGACGAATCGTGATCTGGGAAAAAGAGTGAGAAATAAAGACAATGAAAACATGAAAAAAGAATTGACATACACCAGACTGGCGACTGTAAATATACATATTCCTATCTATTAATTAAGAATTAGATATAACAACGCCAAATGTAAATAATGGATTAGGTTACTAGATACTCGAGGTGAATTATCTTTACATCTTAGACTACATATAAATAGGTGCATACATATAATGACTGTCTAAAGAAATAACTAAAATAGACTATGACTAAAATTAGATAACGAAACAATGACTAGATTTACGAATAATGAATGTACAAAAACACCGGTACTAAGTGACTACAACTAATGGAAACGACAAGAATGACGTTGAGCCAACAGACGAGTAACAAGCAGTCGAATACAAAAGACATATGACTACAACGCTGTCATAAATAACCAATACAATAAACGGTTATTTACGCAAGGTCGCAGCCATACGATCAGAATCTCGAATGCCAGAATCATATACGAATCGCAACTACACGTCTTCGAACGTATCTTCACATAAAAAGCGACGGGTTCTGCGCCAGGAGGCAAGTTTTTCCACCTGTACACGGAGGTCTCCACGTCAACGGCGCCGGCGAACAATCTATTGGCATTCATGACCACTGTACATTCAAATGAGCGACGACGGCGACATAATAACAACCAAAAATGGTGTATCGACCATCCCTCGCCCATTCGACGAACAGCGAATCAAAAACGATTGTAACGGCTCACAAACTGCAACAACTGAAAAAGTACAACTACGCAACAACAAATATGACTAGAAATACAAATTGTAATTATAATATAGAAAATGACTAGAATATGACTAGACGCAATATATACAGTATTACGTGGCAAGTACGGTAAAACGAACACAACTAAAGATACAGATAGACAACTACATATAACCTTGACTCTGATGTACAATCTACAAATTGACTAGAATACATTAAATTTAAGACTAAATATAAAAACAAACCATGGCTAACTTAGGAAAAATTACAAAATTATATATTTGGCAAAAATATTCAGGAAAATTAAAAATCATCAAAATTCAAAATCCTAATATCTGGAACTCATAATTGCGGAAAATCAGGCTACCTCTGCCAGCAGGAAAAGTCGAAGGGGGCAGGGGGCTATGGTATATCCTTCACGTCGACCTTCCCTTCGGGCAGAGGCCCTAAGCCAAGCTCGAGGGGCATATGTGAAGGGTAAATATGGCCCATTTCTCCCTTCTGCTGGGTACTGGTAACCCTGATTCTCCTTGTGATACGTGGGTACCCGCGAACTACGGTTCCGCGGAATCTTCAGTCATCTAAGTACCTATCACGCGTATTACATCGATACGAGGAAAGGGTGATTCCGCTCGAGGTGGAATTATTCCGAGTTAGCCGCGGTTTAAGTAGCCTCGAGTGTTTAACTATGTGTTTCGGCGTTTTGATTAAGTTTGTGGTGGCCTGTACGCGTCGCGACGGATCCCTGAACCATACCCAAAGGCGAAAGCCGTGGATGGGGAAGAGGATCCCAGGTCACCGATTTTTAGTTCGATTGAGTTTGTAATATATTTGAGTTCGATTAAAATAGTATGTTCAGAATGTGCAGCTATTCGTATTTCTTTATTTCTTTATCCATTTTCTGCCTGTGTGCATTATTTCGATCGCGATCCATATTTTCTTTTATTTCAAAATTATATTTTCGACTAGTCAATTACATATTTCCAAATTTGGCCTGTGTGCCTATTTTATGATTCGTTCCGGCCTGTGTGCCAATTATCTAAATTTATCGCATTCGTATATTTCGCGGCTCAGGGCATAAGTGACCGCAAGCCCTATCTGATCGACCTACATCAGCTACCAGAATCGTGGGTGGAGACCTCAATGTCTGGTGTTGAGCCAATTTCCATATCACGAGCTGATGTCTTTACCGTATCACATTTTGAATGAAAATTGTTTCTAATCTAAAATTTCAACGAAGCTTCAAGCCTGCTACTATAGTTAAATCATATTGATTTTTAGAAAATTTTCATTCATTTTTCGGGGAACATCAATAATTTTTCAATATTTATTTGTATAATTTCTCAGATTTCTTCCATAATTTTATTTTCAATAAAAAATTTTTATTGATATTCAGTCAGTCAATTGTTTAGATCAATGAAAAACACGATTCGTAAATTTTCAAAAAAAAAAAAAAATTAAAAGCCTCCATCTTGTAAGCTATTATTCCAGAAATCTTTTCAATTGCATGTGAACTTGGTTTAGGAAAAAAAAACAAAGTCTAATTGCTCGTTCCCCGCCCGAAAATACACCTCTCGATGTCTAAAAATCGCTTTTGCAACAGACTAAAAAATAATGATTCTTTTCTCAAATCTTTTTTTCTCCTTTGTTCATTGTTCTTACGAAACGCCAACTTTATTGAGACAGATTTCGCAATTAGGAGTTTTTTTCTGCTGGAATAAAATAACGCCACCTTGAATGAATTCCTGTGCAATAAATTCGGCCAGGTTTCAACGCGAGGTAACGAATTGTGTAGGGACAAAGATATAGGTAGTTATGAAGATATATTAAATTATACGGCAATATCGGAATCATCTGTTATGCATAAGCAAGCGGAATAATTTACCGGTGTGAAATTCTATACTCTGGTTTTAATGAAATTTCCGTTTTGATAATCTGAAGTGTTCGAACCGAGTATTACAAGACAGTGGCAATTGTCGTACCGTGTATATTCGAATTTCCGTTACAAAAACCTGACGTATGTGTAAGTTTCATCGAATGCTGTTTGAATGAGCAGCGAAATTATTTGGATCGTTGTTTATACATCAATAATGTGCTAAACTTGTAAATTTACAGCGAACGTACTTGTGCTAAACATATCTGTCATAGAGTCCCTAGACTTTGGGAAATTAATTCTTTAAATATTTCACCCTATAATTGACAAAGTACACGACACTGTCAAAATTAACGCATCATTTGAACGTTTCGAATTTCGTATCCCCAAAATCAGCCGTGTGAAGCTTTGAACTAATATTGCGAATATCTCTTCGTGCTGCATTTAATTTTCTATTCGTTTTGATGGTTCTACGATCCAAATTGAGAAACCTTGGTGGAATAAGAGTAAAGAAGGGTAGCCATTGGGCACGCTACAATGTAAATACAAGCAGTACACTCCAAGTCTCGATCAGACTAAATGTTTAACACCAATTTGAAAAATAATCGAAGAACTGGCGCTGTTTTTAAATTGTACAACAAAGTTAACGGTAATTTTCTGGCTTGGAAAGTTTATTGTTCCTCTTGTCTTCTACTCACTCAGTAACAGTTTTTAGTTGGCAGGATTTTTGTAAAAGTTTTTCAAACTGTTGTATATTTCTCATTTACGAGAGAAATTCGACGGCCTTCTCTCTTCTTCGATTTTGTGTTCGTAAGAATGGAGAAAACCAAAACCACACTTTCTAGTTAATTAGAGGAGTAACCGCGTAAATCTTTTAACATCTAAATTGCAACGTTTTTTTGCAACTTAAAAAACTTCTTTTTACCGATTACTTTAAATGTACCATTGCTGCTTGGCCCTTTTCTCGTTTTTTTTTAAAATTCTCGTACAAGGCGTATTTTCATTTTTTTTTTTTTTTTATTGTTAATTACTTTTGTGCTGAATGAAATAGGTCCGAGAGTTAAGGATTCTTTTATTGTTCATTTTGCATTTGACATCAATTTTACGTGTGATGTAACGCGAAAACAAAGGTTTCATTTTTTTCTCTTCTGTTTTTTCTCCACATTGCGATAGACCGAGGAGAGATTTGTGATTGTAAATGGCATTTTAAAAGATAGAACGTTGTAGGCTGCTTTGATCTCATTTTAGTATTGTTTTCCAATTCTCGAATTAATCGTGGGATCGTTTCGAATGCCTGAGAAAAAAAAATTAATTTTTAATTTATTTTCGTCAAAGAAACTGTCGCATTTTTCAAATATTTTCGAATTTTAACGCTTTTATATTGCGAAAAAGATTGTCACCGGGTCGTCAAAGCTCGTACAACGAAATCAAAGAATCTAAAGGTGACAAGTGCTCTATTAAGAAATTCTGAAAAGAAATATTTTTAATGAAGTGAAAGTGAAATTTTTTCAAAATGTTTTCACTCGTGTCTCCCATTTTTTTTCTTCAAATTTTTATGCTTACCTGATAGTTCCTTAAAAAAAAGGGGGAAAGTTATTAAATAGTTATAGGTTACTTTACCTATGACTAAATCTACACGAATGGGCTTCAGGCACGAAATTGAAAATACACTTTGAACGACTGATTCGGTCTTTATTTCTTTTTCCCGTGTTTGGTGAGCGTTTTTTTTCAAAATTTTTTCCTCTTATTTTTCTCAATATTTCAAGTTTTAAAATTTTTTCAATATTTCAAATTTTAAAATTTTTTCATAGAGGTCTAAAATTTTTTCCTAAAAATTTCTTCAACGTCTATTTTTCAAGTCCAGTTTACTCAAATTTATTTCAAAACTTCTCAATTTTATTGTCAATTTTTCAGGTTTAAATTTTTCCAAAAAGTGTAGAATTTTTTTATCAAACTATTTTCAACGTCACGACAAATTCGTAAAACAGGGCCAGGTCAATTCTTAAAGTCTAAAAATTTGGAAAAAAATTGAGTAAAAAAATTGATTTACACTTGGAAAAATATAGACATTAAAAAATTGCCAGGAAAAAATTTTAGCCTTGAAGAATTGACCTCGGCCTGTTGTACGAATTTGATTTGTCGTGACGTTGAAAACATTCTGATATGAAATTCTAATCTTGAAAAATTTTACTTAAATAATAATTGACGTTAAACAAATTTTAAACCTGAATTTGGGACTCAAGACTTGGAAAACAGACTTGAAGGAATTTTTAGGAAAAAATTGTATACCTCTACGAAAAAATTCTAAAGTTTTGAAAAAAATGATAGGAAAAAATTTTGCGCTTGAAAAATTTCAGAACACTGAGCAGGCGGGCTTGAAAAAAAAATGCTCAAAAGAAGTAAAGAACGAATCAGTCGTTCGATGTGGATTTTCAATTTCGTGCCTGAAGCCCATTCGTGTAGATTTAGTCATAGGTACTTTCAAGCTCCTACATTACTTTCTCAATTACAAATTTTCATGGCAGTTCGGAAATTTCTATACTTAACTATATTTTTTACTGCATTATTGAAATGGAAAAATAATTTGATTGAATGGTACTCGATTTAGTTCGAATCAATTTTCATGCATTACTATCCGAATGACACGCATTTAATTGTTTTTCACAATTGACCACACGAGGTAATGATCGATATTTAATTCTAAACCCTAATACGACCAATTACGAATACTGTTCTCATTGTTTAGAAAAAGTCGAAAGTGGAAACTGCTTCGACTTTCCTTTTATTGTGAATTTGAAAAAAAATCCTTTTTCGTTGGTTTTCCACTTCATTAATGTAATGAAATTAATTACTCTTCTCGAATTTTTCAGTTTATAATCTGATAGACGCGATTCTTTTCTGAAACTGAATGCATGAAATCTCGAGGTGTTTTTTTTTTTTTGCTGCTGCGTCGTTTTTAATCTAAAAGAAATAAAAAATCTGAACTAAGAAAAAGGGGTTGGAAAAAATAAGTCGGATTTGAAATTTTCGAACGCAAATTACATAATCAAATTTCGCCGCTACGACGGATTTAATTACCCTTTTAATTAGTACGATTCGTTGGTCTTATTCTTATGTCTGGGCCGTTGGGAATTACACAACGTAATTGCTCCTTTGCATCGTCCACATTTTTATATTGTACTGTGCTTTTTTTTTTACTCGTATATATGGTAATTTTTCTTTCCCCTGGTGTATATTTTATGTTGAGGTTTTCCTATATCCGTTCTGATCAATACATATGTAGGTATAAGTTTCTATAAGACGAAATATCATAAAGAAATATAAATTGGGGTGAAATATTTTTACGTATGTTTATAGTAAATAATCCTAACTCGTGTTTTTAATCTCTTTTTCTTTAAAATAATTTTAGATGCTTATTTTTTTAAAACTTTTCTCCGTTATTTAAAAGAAAATTGATTCAGTTTTTTTCCATTATGTCTGTAATACGATTACCTTTTCAGAAAGCGGAATAATTCAATTGAAGACGAATTCCAAAATGAATTAGGCAAAAATAAAGGCTCGTGAAATTGGAAAATTGTGACCTTAATGTAGGAATGAGTATTTTGGATGACGATGAATTCGATGAATTTCTGAAATTCCTCGAGATATTTTTCCTTCGTCGATTTGTTAATATAATACTTAATGATGATTTTTTTTTACCAGTTTCGAATTTCTACTTTATCGATGAACATGTTTGATGTTGAGTACGTTATTGCGATCAGGGACCACAGAGGAATATTTTGCCTTGAACAAAAATAGTATCTGTGAAATTCTTAAGGCGAAATAATAAAATCAACAATTGATGGATCGAGTGTATACCTAAAGTCTTATGTACGTCTACGTGCTGAAATGAAAATTTACTTCAATAAAGAAAGTTAGAGATTCAAAGTAAAATCCACTTGGGAGCGAAAGTTCAGAAGTCAGATGTATACCTACGTTTGCGGTAAAAAATTGAGACACATCTTTCATGTGTGTGCTACGTTCGAGTATAATACATCTAAATATGAAGACTTTCGAATAGTTGTGAGAAGATTGCTGGAAAAAGTGCTAAAAATTTACTTCTTTGCTATTATATCTGCCGACTAACCTCTGGAGAATGCAACCAAAAAAATGGCAGAGAAAAAATGTCAACACTTTTATTCTTTCTAAACAAAGTTATTTTGATTGAAATTTGTCATTAAACCCCAAAGATATTCGAATAAAATTATGATTTTATTTTTTCTCACCGCGGTCAATTTTTTTCATTTGAAATACGTAATATTTCGGTGAAAGAAATAAGGAAGAAAAATATATCCAAATACGAGAGCTTAAAATGGTATAAACGATTAGCGTAGAAGGGTAGGATTCTTTTATTTTGAAAATTCCTGGCGCGTTTTATACTTCCTTTAAAAGTGATTAAGGGTTGTTATAACGTTTCTTGAATTTCCATTAACGCTTCCAATTTTCAAATATTAATTTTTGTCATCGTGTGGATGTACTTTTTTCATACGCGATTAAAAATTTTTATTTTTTTTTTTACATTCGAAATAATCCGATGTACCGATTTCATCTATGTAGTTGAAGGGTTGAACTTCTGCTCGTTTATTTACATGTGGTTCTTGGTAAGATCTTGAAACAATTTATACGATCACTTTAAAATCTAATAAAGCTTTCGAATGTATGCTGGAATTTATACCAGGGATTTGTTCGAAGCTTTTGTGGTCAGTTAGTGCGGTTTTTATCGTGCGTATTTCTCGTCACTTTGATATATTTTAGAATAACAAATCTGGAATCTGTTTTTTTGGCAATGAACCTTTCGCCGATGGGTGAATTATTCTTATTTTAGGGGGAAATTTTTTACGTGTTTTATTGTTCAAAGAAAAAAAAAACGAATTGGTGAAAATATTTTTCTCAACCCTTCCCCTCCTTTGTTGTGTGATAAAATAGGTAATAACTCGTATCATTATTAGAAATTTGACCTCCTTTTGTGCCAGTTTTTTTAATGATGAATGTGGAGTGTGGGTCTCGAACTTCGAAATAATTTAATTTTTCATTGTGATAAAATTGTAGTCTTTTCTTCAAATGAAATCCCTTTGAAGGTTCCAAATTGGCTCAAACTAGGGGGAAAATATTCAGTGACCGTCCACAAAAAAAAGGAACCTCAGAGGTAAAAACAGGTTTTTGAAATAAGCAAACTTTTTTGCAATGAAATTAGGAAAAAGTTCTTGTGCAAAATGTTGATTTAAGAGCTTGTTTTGCATCCAAGGGACTTTTAGAGGGTTTGAATCGATTTTTTGGGGCTTTGGGATCCTAAACCCGAAAAAAATGTATTTCTGTCAAATTACCTCCAAGGTCCCTATTTTCGTGGACGGTCACTGTAAAAATTTTATGATTAATTACTCGGAAAAGGATCTGAACCCTCTCGCTGTCATGTCACCTCCTTTTACAGTAAAATAAATGTGAAATGGCTTGAAAATAATGTTGGGCGATTAATAATCGGAAAAATCGATTAATCGATTATTTATAATAATCGACCAATCAATTGATTATTTTAAAAAATGATCGATAATTAAAAAATTTTTGATCTTTCGTCGAAAACACAATTGAAACATTCCAAATTCGAAAAAAACACCGTTTTCTGAAAAGTTGAGGACATTTCAATAATATGATGGAACATGTCAAATTCAGACAGGCTGATAATTGGGACGATTAATAATCGATTAGTTGGTAAAAATTATCGGAAAAAACGATTATAATCGATTATTCTCAACACTATGAAAATGAATGATTTCTCCGATTGAAATTTTCAAACTGTTGTCCCACCAGAAATAAAAATTTGCTGAATTTGAGCTGTACCCTGTTGTATGTTACTTACGAATTTAAAAATTTCAGTTGCTGTATTTTCTCGAAACAATGAGAACTTTTCAATTTGATTTTTTGTAAAATACTTAACTAATTTCTCTTTTTAGATTGATAGAATGACTTTGATGCGATTACGGGAGTCATTTGGTCTCTGGCGGAACGTGATCATAATTTTTAAACCATTCAATTTGACTTGGTAAAATATGATTTTTAGAACCCATTATCGAATTTTCATCTCACCCTTGCCGGGATTGGAGCCTCAAAATACGTGTTTTCCTAGCAAATTGAATCATTTGAAGCACTCGGGGGAGAGTACCTTGAAATTTTTTCAGATTTTTAAAAACCACTTTAATGACCTTGAATTTGACTTTGAAAATTTACAATCACCCTGGTGGACAGAATTTTAGGGCTGACAAAAAGATAACTTTTTTCCAAAAATTTTCAATGTATTTCATACTTCTCAGAATTTTTTCAGATTTTTCAGAATAGTGGAAGTATTTCGACTCCAGATCTGCGATATCAGAATAAATGAATCATATTCTCGTAAAACCAAATTTTGATAAAAAGATGAGGTACCATCATAACGTACCAAGAATTATCATAAGAATTACTAAAATATCGTCAAAAACAATCAAAAAATCATCCAATTTTTCATAGTTTGGGTAGAAGGCACACCCCAGCATTTATGAACTAGGTAACTATTATTTAGATCATGGACGAATCTGAGCAGAGTAGACTTTTTGAGAAGATGAAAAATCAAAAATATCCGACCAATTAGTGTTTTTTGATTTTTTCGATTCAAGGTGCAATTTTTTCCAATTCAAAAAACACATCATATTTTTTTGAAAAAAAAAAAAACAGATTTTTTGAGAAATTCTTGGATCCAACGAATTTTTTTGACTAAAAAAGCAATTTTAGAATTTTTGGATTGAAAAATTTTCTCTTCTTTCCCATGTTCTATTCAGCCTTGAATTTGATATTAGCTTGGTAAGGGGGAAGGGAAAATGCTCAAAAGAATATCTGACGGTAAAATTTAAACTTATTATTTATTAATGTGCAAAATTTAAAAATTGTTGATTAAAATTCAACAAAGAAAATATACGGCTTTATGGTAGAAATACGAACGAGTTAAATTACGATTTCTCAATACTTCGCCAAGCTCGCATAAGATTTTGCGTACTTCTCGTTTACGCCGGCAGCCATTTACTTACCATACCTAAATGCGATGTAAAAATCGGCGGCTGGTTTTACGTGAAAATATACCGAAACCGAATGGCTGTTTGTAATTTTTAAAGGCATCAGATTAAAGGGACGACGGAAAGAGTGTAACAGCATCCGTTAGTCTATCCAGTATAACGCGGCATAAAGTAAAGCTTTTTCGTTATATTTTCTTTATAACGGGATCCAATTTATCTCTTGCAGAATGCTTCGAAAGGGCGTGGATGTCTTCGACGTCGCGATGCCCCATCAGCTGTTTAGCTTGCGCCATTGCGTCTCTCTAAATACAGTCTATCAAAGCACTTAACCTTTTTGTAAAACGATTTATTCCAATCCAGTGAAAACGATTTTGTTTTTTTGTTTTTTTTCTGCTATTCTTCTTGCAAAGCGAACAACCGAAACAGGGCAATGGCTAAGAAAATGGTTTATTGTACCGCGCTATATCAAGCAGCATATTTTGACTAGAGAAAAAAAAAACGAGAATTGAAATTCGGTATTATTTTCGTTTGTAATACGAGAGTAAAACGTTCGACGAGATGAGTTGTGATGTAGATTCGCGTGAAAAATTTTCATTTTACGTCGTTTCATTTTATTATCGCGTATTAAGTTAATTGAAATTCTATTATGGAACAAGAAACTATAATGAAATGACTTCTGCTAAATGAATATGCTTCCAACCTTACTTATTAATTCAGCGGAAACATCCGAAAAGTCAATCCATTTTGCTAAATCGTAAAAGTTGATAATAAAATTAACATACTTGGTACAAGTAGAGCATTTTCTGACAAACTCGTTTACCAATTTTGCCAAAAGGCGTTCCGATTAGTCAAAGACTACGAATAATTAAAACTTGATGTCATGGCGAAATTTGAATTTACATTTTTTTTTTGTCGCCCTAATCCGAGAATATCATCGTTCTCAGTCATTATGTTCATCGTGCCTTTATCATTATGAGGGTGGTGAGATAAAATATACCTATCTACAGGTCTACGTACAATGCAATGCACATTTGAGTCAACTTTTTCGGTATTATCACTCATAATAACCTAACCTGTTATTATTCCAAATTTTCCTACACAAAGTGATGCCGAAGTTACGTGCTATAATCCGCCATATACAATGAAGTCGTCGATATTCGGGTTATTTTATTGGCCTAAATTTTAAATTGTTATGCATTTTATATTATTAAACGAGATTTTTACCTCAAAAGCGTTAGCTGTTTATTGTAGATTATACCAAAACAGATTCGATCTAATGTTATTATTTGATAAAAATAATTTTGAAATTCGTGGGTAAATTTGTAATTTTGTATTCTGGATTGAAAACGATATTTTCTACTTTAATGTAATTAAATATTCAACTTTGAATAAGTATGTGTTAAATGTTGTCAGTTTGCTTCCGAGTTCCAGATTTTAAAGGAATTTTCGTATTTTCTGTTTTAAATAGTCCATTTTGATAAATAATTAATTCCTGAAACAGAAAATCCTTCCGGGTGGTTTGAGTCGTAGATTTATTTTTTTGAAAGCTGTATTACAAAAGGGACTGTTTAAAAGTCGTGTTTAATAAACCTCAAAATAACATGATTAAGTTCCCCTTTTTCCGAGAAGTTCGTGTATAGGATTGTGAAAGGCAATTTTGAACTTCATTTTAAGGATTCCGAAAATCTTAATTTTCGATAAAATATGAAAATAATTTATGCGATTTTTCGTTTTTCTGAGGGGGAAGAGAGTTAGATGCAAGAATTAAGAAATTGTTCGAGAAATACTCGTACATTTTTTATAGGATCTTGAGAGAAAGATAAGAGCAAAGAATATCTCAAAATGAGATAGAATTGTTTCTTTTGAAAATATTTAATTATGGCGAGTTTTAGGTTCTTATACCTAAATATCTATCTATTTTCTTCTTGCAATCATTATTGAATTGAGTTTTTCTCCAAGTTATATTTTCCAAAATGGAAGTACATATGTGTTCATAAAAAATTCAACTCGAACTATCTGTACCATTGCGTGCACTCCTCAATAATATATTGATACAGAAGCCATAAATGATTTTCTCCTGCCATTTAAAGATGCAGTGTGAATGAATTAATGTGTTGTTTTTATTCGGAGCTGAATTCTAATTAAAGATTCATCAAAATACTCGTTTGAAGCAATGAAAATAAAAATTGAAGATGTAAAAAGCAAATGGGAGTTGAGTAGGTACATTTTTTTTGCACTTTTCAGAAAACGAAAAGAACCGTTTTACTTGTTCAAAAATTAGAAATCGGTGGAAAGCGTGTTTCAGACTATTAAAAGGGGGCCCTCAAAAGACAGTTTTTTAAGACCATTGCGAAAAGAAATTGAAAATTTACCAGAGGTATGGCCACCGAAAGCGTTTGGACTTGGCTCCAGTTTGGTTATGTTGATGACCAAAGTTTTGGATAAAGCCTCGCCATCGTATGGGACTTTACTTTCCAATAGGTACTCAATTACATCATTTTAGTGTTGAACCCATGTCAAAAGATCAAAATACTCCTGAGCTATGTATCAAATTGTGAAATATGAAACAAAAAGCCGGATTTTTTTTTAAATTCGCCACTTTTGGGTCAAAACTACGCCATTAGGAAAAAAAATCCACTTTATAGCATAAGTTTGACCCAAAAGTAAGTGATTTTCAAAAAAAAAAAAAAGTTTCACATTCCCCCCTTTTGGTTATCAATACGATAATGCAACTTTTCCAAATACCGAAAAAAAAAAAAATACAAAAATGAATAGAAAAAAGAATGGATCTATCAATTTTAAAAAGAAAAAAAAAACTTCTGAGGGGAAAAATTATTGGAAATCCAGAGAATGTGACGCATAAGTATACACATATACAGTTTTCCAGAAAGATGGGTAGCTAGGTAAGTAGATGATAGAAACCTCACCCAAATGCATTCTCAATTTTGCAAATGAATTATGCAATATTACCTACTGATAATAATTTAAAATGAACTTGGTTATAATTAAAAAGTGCAACAAGTTGAAAACAACCACCCCAATCTCGAAAAAACGAAACCGAGACATGTCATTAACCGCAAGTCTAGATTTGATGCTTTTGAAAAATAAACTTGAAGCGTTGGTTTGAAAAACGGTCATATCAAAAATTTCTATTGCAATTTTCAATATGAGAAAGATTGTGACAATTGCTTTTTAAAATAAAATTTAAGTACGCCTCGTTGATTTTTCAAGTTTTAAAAGTGCATTTTTTTGCTGACTTCATTCTAAAAGTAGTCAACTGACAAAAAGGAAAATTTGAGTACATCATTTTTTAAGATTTGAAAATAAAATTTTATTTCAGCCTTTGGAATTGAATGATCATCCCTAACCAGCTGAGATGTCCATGTTAGAATCAATTTTTTTATCGAAGAAAAGTTTTTCGTTGCTGATTCTATGATTAGGTATGATTTTTATTTTAAAATTTGAAGTTACGATTAAAAGGTACCTATCCAATATGTACCTATATTGAGATTGAATTTTTGTCTTTGAAAATTTGACTTACAAGAAAACTTTCGAAGTGTTTATCTTCGATTTGAACGAGAATAATAATTTGAAGGAGCAGATTGCAAAATTTCCGGCTTTCGAACTCTGGAGCCAAAATGTTCGCTCTCCAAGTTGATGTTCGATTTATGGGAAATTTTTAAAACTGAAAAATCTTGTTTTTCAGCAGAAAAAGATATTTGAAAAAAAAATCAACACGAATAAATGAAAATAAGATCTTGCCCAATATTGATCTCTCAAATCCAAACTTCATGATGCCAAATCATTCTGATACCTTTCTCATAATTAATCTGGAACTAGAAAATGGACAGATAAGAATCAAATTTTCTCCCTCTTTCAATTATTCAACGAGAAATTCGATCTTAGCCATAATTCTAAGGCAACTTGGGTAATTTCATTCTCTCGAAGGTGATAAAAATCCAATCCATTTATTTCATTAGCCAAAAATTTTAAAATTAGCGAGTATGAGGATCGTGAAATTTTTATGCCAAAATTGAAAATGTTGAAAGAATTTTCTAAAATAGAAAGGAAGTATATTTTATGTAAACATTACCAAAATATTATTTAAGTAAAATGAAGGCAAAAAATGTTCATGAAAAATTACTTTGAAAAAACAAAAAAAAATCCAACATACTAGCCAAATGATTGTTATGAGATTCTCTTCTCGATCTGGAAAAATTCAATAGGTAGGCAGGCGGATTACTTGATTTTTCATTGAAATACTTTTTTTTAGTCCTAGACCTCAATTCGCCTTTATAAGCGAAAACTTCAAGTGCATTTTATAAGTAAACCAGAACTAGCGTACCACTTAATAAAAGCTGAGTTGAAAAATTCAGGACTTAGGAATCAGGAGTCACAAAATGAAAAAATTGTACTCTGAAAAGAAAAACAAAAATAAAAAAGTTCAACTTTTACAGAAAATTTTTGATTTTTTCGTCTCTCAATATTTAAAAAATTGGAAATTTTGGACCTGGTATTTGGAACTGGAACTGAAATTGATAACTGGAACTGGAACTTGAAAATTTTGAGAACTGAAACTACATAGAACAGGAACTGGAACTAAAATCATTTCAGTTTTCCATCACTGCGGAAACCCTGAACAAATTTTGTAAAGCGTTCTCAGAAAAAAGTAACAGTTTGACTAGGAAGGTTAGAATTAAAAAACAAATTCTCAAGTATTTTGAGTACCCAATACGAAAAAAAAAATGATATCGAATCATTTTCAATTTTTTTTTAGTTCAAATTTCATTCCAATTACAATTTTATTAATTATCCAGAATTTTGCTGAACAAAGTATAGAAAAAGCAGTCGACTAACCGTAAGAATAACAGACGAATGTTTCGAGAGTCTACCATGATCGCGATCCGCACACTACGACCTTTCAGGTGTTTACGACTTGTTAACGTTACGAAATAGACGGCGCGTCGCGTCCGCAAAGGTGTTTTTAGTAAAAGTGCTCGAGCAAAGTAGAAGACACAAAGGGTAAAAGTAACGTTTCATGTGAGTTAACGAAGTGTGCTGGAAAATAATTTTTAGCCGTCTTTGATTAAAATGAATGCAATTAACGCGCAAGACGTAAGACAGACAGAAGAAGACAATTAAATAAATTAAAATTAAAACTTTACCGGCGACTCTTTCGTTGGTGCTAATTTTCATAGCGCGAATTCATCTGTATGCCTCCGTATACCTAATAGTTTTGGTTTCAGTATTTCATTATCCAAACTGAAATTTGATTTCTGAACGCTATTTCAATAGAACGCCTATTTTTATTCCTGACCATGGCGATAGGGGAAAAAATTGCGAAAGATAACGAGCAGTAATATGCCGGCGACCTAGAGCAGATATGTTATATAAATCAATGTCGAAGATCGACAAAACGACTTATTCAACGTAAAGATAATTTCCGTTACTTTATGTCTTTATAGGCTATGAAATTTGCGATTGCCAGCGACATAGAGGTAACGATGTTAAAAGTATTTTACAACGGTGCTTTTCGAACTTTATGACACGACCGACGTGACACTTTTGGAAAACAGCGGTTCATCGATAACGATGAATGTACAAGTTGAAAAGCGGGTTAGACAGTGTAGGAAATGCTGCGAAGAGACTCGATCGAAACGAAAGCTGTATTATTGATAATCTTGGTAATCTCTCTTCCTCTTGCTCACTGAGTAGAGAAAAAAAAAGTAAAGGCGTTCGTGCGATAAAAAAAGAAGATATTTAATTTTCGTAAGAATGGATAATTCGTCAAAATAAGTAGGTACGTAGTAGACACGAAACGAACGAAACGGTTGAAGCTCGCTTGATATTCTTTGCTCGAAAACGACCTCTCCAACAAAAAGATAAATTATGTAGATGGTAAATTATTCGCTCTTTCGTGAACTTTGCCAGCGGTAGCGAGAACTCGGGTCCATAGATGGCAGGATGTAGATATTGCCGAGGGGTCGAAAATGTTGGGCCCTTTTCGAAAACCATACATGATTTCGTTTCGTTCGCCTAACGCGACTGTGACTTTCAGCTTTAAATGTAAATTTATAAAGGATTAAAATAAAATGATACTTTGCGAATGAACTCCCAAACAAACATTAGATACCTTCTTGCTATAAAAAAATTGAGTATTTGAGACTTGTGTATCCATTTTTAATTGAGGTGGACTTAAAAAAATATTCTTATTTTTTGAGAAAATTGACGAGCCAAATGAAATAGGTTACTTTCAGTAAAACCTCGCTCAAAAAATGTCAAGCCTTCCAGTTTAAAGGAAATTTCGAAAAAATTAAATGTGGGTTTTCTACATTTTTGAATAGTGTCACTTGTTAAGAACCAGGGTCATTTTCCAAAAAGCAGCAGTTCGAGGTTTTACAACTCTTTGGACTATTATCCTCAAGATTAGATAGATACATAAATACCATTTTTTTCTTTGTTCAGGGAAATTAAATATTATAGTTGCTTATCGCGATTATTGACATTTTTTGAATTTTTAGTGAATGCAAATTGGCCACTCAAACATCTCAAAATCGAGCCAAAAGCTTTTGCTGGTTTTTGATAAAATTCGTCGAAAAAACTTTCATAGCAATGCTAATTGCTAATATTGCTTTTTTTTTATTGAAGTACACAATTTTAATAAAATTCAAGTTGTTTTTTTAGTGGCTTGTCAAACGAACCAATTTTTTGGCTACTGATTTATTAGATTGATGATCTAACCGTTCGAATAATTTCAGTCGTTCATCGTTCAACTCTTTCAAACTCTTTTCATCACCAGAAAATCAGAAATAAGTTTTGTTGTTCAATTGATTAATTTCACTACATATTTTGTTTGAAAATGTTTACGGGGCAGATTTCCCAAATCTAAGAAAAAATTTTATGCCAAGAGCCGAGACAAAAATAACTCAAAAGTGCACAATAAAATAACTCAACTAAATTACCAAAATTTCAGGTGCTAAATTCATTGAATTTTGACAAAATTTCACATTTAAAATTTGAGTACCTGATTGCCCCGAAAAATACAAAACTTTGATCCCATCAACAAAAAAAGCAGAGATATAATACTCTTTTTTCGACTTTCTAAATCATTTGGAAATGGTTTCGAGACGTTTCAGAGCCCCCAAAAAATTATGAAATTTTTCAGTACTGGAAAAAGGCCCTTAAAAATCTCCCATAAATTCTGCAGCATCTAATTTTTTTTTTGGCAAAAATACAAATTTGAACTCGAAATTGGAAATGTTGGAAAATTGAGCTTCAATTGATTAAATTGATTACCCGTATAGGTAGTCCACGGTTATAGGAGCCCAATTTTATATAAACTATTTTGTAGGAATTTCTCCAAATCTGGAAAATTTGAAAATTTTCTGAAGATTCTGCAAGGTTTCGAAACCACTTTTAATCGATTCGGTAGATCGAACATGGAATAATACCAAACTTTGACTTTTTTCGAAACAACACGAAAAATTGTTGGAAAAGTGGTGAAAATTCACCGAAAAGTTGTTAAAATATTTGCAATTTTCTGAAAAATCAATGGAATTCTTTGAGCAATCGGTGAAAATTCGCAGAAAATCAATGAATTTTGTTGTTTCTCTCTGTGCTGCAATTCTATCTTTTTTGCATTGAATTCTCACCGATTCGAAATGAGAAAGTTCCTAATTTTAAAATTTCAACTTTCATCAAAATTTCAGAAGAAATGAACTTTGGCACATAAAATTGTCGATGTTGGTTCCTTTATGATAAATTTGCGGTTTGTTTTTGTTTTGGCTCCAAATTTTACGTCGAGTCAGGGCTGCCAACATCGATTTTGAAAAGTCACTAAATTATTTTTCTCAAAAAAAATCACTTTTACTGATTTTTAAAAAAATGTGGCAAAAACAAGCTAATTTAGCCTAATTTAAGGTTTTTAGGAGAAATTGACAAGCAAAAAAAAGAAAAAGGTTAAAAAGTAAAACCATAAAAATCGACGAAAATCCTTTGATTTTTTACCCAAAAATTACTAAAATCACTACAAAAGCGAAGAAAACCTCGTAGTTTTGCTGAAAAAGTATCAAAATCACTACTTCTCTGGAAAATCACTACCAAAATCACTATTTTTTTTTCAATGGTCGAAAATCACTATTGTTGGCAGCCCTGCGTCGAGTTGAGATACCTCTGTAGTTGGTAATTAATAAAAAAAAATCATCAATTTAAAATACCAACTGCAACAGAATCCAAAATGCTTCATTTCATCACTCTAAAATTTCTTTTCTTTCAGTGAATGATGAAAGTTTAATTCAGATTTAAATTCTGAACGACCAAAACGATTTAAACAGAACTGATTTTTCTGAAAAATTTTTGTAGCAATGCTACCAACTGAAATTTTATGAAAATTAGGCTCGTCAAAATGCAGTTGGCAGCACTGCTGTGAATTTTTTTTGAAAAATTTCACCATGTATTATTCTTTGTGGGAAACCAATTTTTTTAGATTTTTCGAAGTTGGAGTCAGTGTGAATTTGCCAAACATCAAAAAAAAAGTTGAATTTTTCTATCCGAAATTTTTCCATTTTCTTATAGAGTGCTGAAAATATGGCGTCCGATTTCTAGACCAATATACCTAGTTCAAGGAGGTATAGAAAAAGAACAGATTTTTAAGGGAGTGATGAAGGTTCCCAGCATCAGTATTTAAAATTGACAAAAATTATTCTTTTCGAAAATAATCCCACTTTGAGAATCTCTAGCTCAGTGTACCTTTTGCTGAGGGACTAAAATTTATTCTGGAAAATTTCTCATTTAATTCAGAATAAATTTCTTCGCAAAATATTGTCAAGATCCACTCTTATTTCGAATCAATGATAAGCAAGTGAAAAAAGTAAGGAATACAGCTCAGGAAAAATTAGCAAAATTCTTTGATTCTCAGTTGATCTTTGCTGATTTTTCAAAGAATGTCATAAAACTTTACTGACTCAGTAAACTTTCTTTGATTTTACAGCAATTTTTATTGCTGGTCTTACAATTCAGACTGTTTTCCGGTGGTTTATGAATGAGAAAACAGAAGTTTATTTCTCGATCCACCCTAAATATCCATTTCCTAATCAATTTCACCCAACATCAACACGATTAAGAAATTTAATACAATGTGCGTGTATAAGATACGATGATATTTAGGGTGTTACATGTTTAGGCTATACAAGCATGTATATAGATGTACAACCGTCCAATACACCCCTTTGTATTGAATTATAGACGCGGAATTTGGTAAACTGCCAAACAAAAAATTGTCCAGTAAAAGATTCATTTCATAATTTTTCCATTTCTGTGTATATTTTTCATCGAAATCGTAGCTGAAAAAAAAAGAAGAGGGAAAAAAGATACTTCGACTAAATGTAAGTTAGATACAGGCAAAGGAATCGTATACAACGACATCGTGTACATAAAATTCTCGCATTGGGGCGCCATCGCCATTTTTTTTTTTTTTCAGTAAAATAATTTTTATTTAAATGTAGTTTTCATAATAGCTAACGCTCTGCGGGTTTGTAGTTTCTTTGTATGTATTTTTTCCGCTCTCGGAGAACGATTAGTCCTCGCGATGCATTTGTAAAATTGTATTTTCTTGACTATTTCAAAACTAATTTCTTTTTTAGCTTAAATACTTATTTTGTACAGGTATCTCGAGTATTCTGAACAAATTGTAATAACCGTACAGCTTATAAATAATGCTGACCTAACATGGAAAAATGAGACGAAAGTAATGAAAAAGTAAACAACGTACAACGTAATGTGTTTTTTGTTCGCGAGCATAGCGTACCTACAACCGAAGTACTTACTATACAATATACGGCGAAAGTAATATAAGTAAACTAATGCATTTCGAATGTACAAATAAGGTAGACATTATCTAAATTTATTCGTTGCATATTTCGTCTTTCTCACTTTGCGGCATTTGCCACGTAGGTAATCTGCTCGTATCGTTTTGTTATTTCGCATTCTTAAAACTTTTATTGTGTCGAATAAGAAAACAAGATATTTACTTACCACAGTATGGTATAAACTTGCGCGGAAGTTTGGTGGAAAACCAAATTCGAGAATATCTGTTCCTGTTCGCGCGCTATTGTATGAATATCCGAATTTTTATCCTCGTTAAAAAAAGAGTAACGTGGTAGAATGGTTGAAGAAAAGAATGGTAAAGTAGCGACTTGGCAGCACGATACAGATTCTTTGTTATTTTGAAATTAATCTGTAAGGATGCGGGATCAGCGAGAAAGCGGGGACTTGGATGGATAAAAAATTAATCCTAGGACCGTACGGTTTTTTTCTCTCGGAATTTTCATAGTTGTACGCATAGTTTATAGAAAGGATGAATATAGAGCCGCAGCTGAAGCGGGGATGAGAAAAATGCAAAACTAAAGGTATCAAAGTTGTTTATAAAAGGGACTTTGACCTTTGTTGCGGCGCGGCGTAGGATAAGATTTTTCCTAAGTATTCGAGTTGAACGTTCTGCGTTTAGGCGAATGAATTGTGAGAAATCGAAAACAATACTTGAATGTGGTTCTGGATTTTATTTGATGAACTCGGGTAAATGCGATGATACGGTGGGGTTTTGACTAATTTAGAGTCGCCAGGAGTAAATTTTTTGTGGTTTTTTTGAACAATTTTTATGATGGGAATGGGTATTTGCGAAGGGACGCTTGGCCCAAAAATTAATTTCAGGTTGGTAATAATTTTTTTTAAAAAACAGTATTTTCATTTTTTGATGAAAGTCTACAAAAAAAATCATGAAATTCATTTTAAAATTGAAATAATTTTGGTGATATTAGTGAATTCGCCTTCAGAGGTGAAATTTATTCAGATTCAAAATTAGAATTTTTTCGTATTCTTTAATAACAGGGTCTTTGTTTTTTCAAATTTCTAATCTCATTCAAATTTTTTTTTGTTATTTAGAAATCGTGGTGTCTACCTGGCATGAAAATCATTAAAAACATGAAAATAGCATGAATTATCATTTTTGACAAAAAGCATGAATTTCTGATATTTTTCTCTTTAATTTTTAAATCGAAGAATTACTTCTAAATCATTTTTCAACTTTACTTTTTTATGAAAAAATTTTCGCTCTCGCTTCTCTCAGGAAAGGCTTCCATCTTCATTTTTTTTAAAAATTTCACTAGGTATTTAATTTTTCAATTAAAATCTCTCGAATATGATTTCTTCAGCCTGAATCCTAATTGCTTTAATATTTGGCTTCTTTCTTTGAAAAATCGTGACTAATACAATTAGTTTTACCTTTTAACTTTCGAAATTTTGATAAATTTATATGGGTAAAAATTTTATGGGATTCATCCTAAATATCTATGATTTTGTGTTGAGAAATTTTTACTTTTCTTTTTTGTTATTTACATATGTGGAATAATTTTTTCTGTGAAAATTTAATGTTGGTAAAAAGTCATTGAAATTAGTCCAAAAGGTATTTTCAAAAAAGATTTGAAATTTGATTTTCCAAAATTTTTCCTTCAGGGGTAATTTTGAAATCGAGCAAAATTAAAATTTTGAGGACTTTGCTAAGGCCAAATTCATAGACAATGAAGAGACGAATTAAAATACATACAAATGCAAAAAAATGGTCCGTTCTTCATTTATTCATTTATCATCCTTTGGGTGGCTAAAGAATACCAAAATTCATGAAAAAATGAAATATTTTAGTCATGAGTATTTTGTAGGCGAATTCTACACCCCGCCCATACCCTAAAGTGAAAAAAAAATTTTGTCTTGGGGTATTTTGTGGGGCAGATCATTACCCCACCCATACCCCAATAAAAAAATCAAATGTTTTGATTGTAGGATATTTTGTGGGGTGTTTTGTAGGCCAATTCGATACCCCACTCATACCTTAATGTAATGAAAATAATTTGGTCTTAGGGTATTTTGTGGGGCAGATCGTTACCCCTTCCATATCATAATTTTTTTGGTTTTAGGGTCTTATGTAGACCAGATCGTCTCCTCACTCATACCCCAATGAAACATGAAATATTTTGGTCTTGGGATATTTTGTGGGGCAGATCATTACCCCGTCCATACCCTAATCATGATTAGATGAAGCCAAATTTTTCAATTCGGTTAAAAATTGATGGATTTTATGCTTACCCGCTCTCGATTTACTCTGGAATGGGATTGAATTGTGAATTTTTTTACTTGAAATCTATGAAACGAAAAAATCAAATACGTTCTCTTGCCCCTCCCCCCCCCAGAAAGTTTGATTATTTTAAAGCAGAAAAAATTTACATAAATTCCTTTCCGCCTTTTTTATGCATATGTGACCCTGCCGGAAAGACGGGAACCAGTGTAAAAAAAAATCGATGTCTCATCTTTTGCGTTTTTGGTCCAAATGAAGCAAAATCTGGACCAAACACATAAAAATGAAGAGATCTCACTAAAAATAATTCAAATACCACTTTTTATTCAAAATTTTTACTTGATTTGGTAGCTTTTTTCGTATTCAATTATAAATAGACCTCTCCCTCCTCCCAAAAAATTAATCTCTCATTTGAAAAAAAAATTATTTTAGAAGTTTGAGTTGAGCTGTTATTGTTTCATAATTTTTCATAATTCTCTTCCCATTTGGTAACATTCGTCATAACGTTTCAAAAGATCAAAAAAGTACTACTCAAATACGATATTAATTCTTTTTAGAAACAAGTGAAAAAACCTTTTGGTTGAACTTTTATACGTAGTCTCATGACTCCGCAACAATTTATCCTAACGACTTATATCCTTAAGCAGTAGTTTTCCCCAAACCCCAATTAGGTATAACAATTTTTCGACATATTGGCTTATAGACTTTTTGTTTTGGATTGCAATTTTGTTTTCGCGTTGGCTGGTACTTTTTTTGCTCTGCATTTTGCGGTTGCTTGCTACACTACTAAATGTTGGGAGTTATCTTTTTATTTATTTTTCGCTACTCCGCATATTTTCCGTAAAACTTGTACGTGACATTGATAAATATCTTTCGCATTAACAGATTGTACGAATACGTTTCGAAAAAACACTTTTACCCGCGCTGAAGCAACATTAGCGTGTAAACGAAATTTATACAATTTTCGCGGTAGGTATTCACTTTATACTTGGACATGTTTGGTCCTTGTTTACCTTGCTTTTATGCGGCTTTCGCGGTTAAATTAGGGGAATTTCCCCGTCGTGATATTACACCTGGTAAAATACACCTTTAACATACTGGTTTAATTTTTTTTGTTGGCGAGCAAAAACAAATTTCAACTATTATCGTTGAGCTTAGGTGGAAAAAATAGCGACGTTTATAATTACATTGTTGAGGGGTAAAAAAGAGATCATGGCTCGCTATAATTGGACAGATTTCATAAAGTTGAGAAACTTTTTTTGTTCATAATTTTTTTTTTCAATCGAAATATCTGTGCTTTATCATAAGTCTCAAAAAAAATTGAAATTTGAATTAAAATGAAATGAATTGGAACTTAGTCCATTATAAAAAACACAAATGTTTTTTTTTCACCAATTAAACACCCAATTCGAAACGAAAATTTAATTGGTGGAGGAAATCACTTCGGTAATAAAAATAATTATCCCGGACAATTAAGTAAATAAAAAATCTATTAAGAGACGAGTCTGTTATGTTCCGTATTCGGAAAATATTGCCCGGAATTAGTAAATAACTACCTAATTCGAGATTTTCAATAGATGCATCTCGCAGATACATGCATACGAAATGTTTTTTAATTACTTAGGTTTGTTTTCATTAACACTACGTGCTCCTTATTTTAAAACAAATAAACAAAGTAAAATCGGAAGCGACCTTTAAGTAGCACGTTAATTAAGCAAAATGAAATTTGGATACCGAAATGACCCCTTTACCGGAATGATGTATGGGGCTTTTATGTAAACAACGTTGTGAGTTAACTGCAAAAGGCCTTCGCTGGTTTGGCTTTATAATCCGATTATCTTGCAATCTCCAGATTTTCCTTTTGTTTAAGTTGATTCTGTTTTCCTGCGTTTCGAATTTTAAACAAATCTCTGGTTCGAGATAAATGTCTTCTGGTATAAACCATAACATGTGCAATTTTAGCTGGAAAAAAAGAAAACCCCTTTGGTTTATGTTTATCTACGTACGAAATTCCAAACTTTCTTACCGCACGTAAAAGTGGGAAATTATTTTTTTCGTGTGATATCTAAATACTGAGTTGGATTTTGTGCCAAATTATCTAAAATGTATCATTTTTTGGTATCTGATTAGTTGTAGGGGGAGATCTTATTCTTGTTTGCTATTTTATCTAACTTAATGTCGACTTTTTCCTCCTGATTTAAAAATTCAAGGATGATGATTGAGTCTAAAAAATAATTCTGAAACTTATTAATTTTGGAGACCGATTGGTCTCATTGTGGACTCTCTTTAAAGTTTTCTTTTGAGGTTTCTAAAAAAATTATCCAACTGAATTTTACAGATTTTCTTAAAGATGAAAAATGGGTTGCAAAAACAAAGTAATTTCGTATGAAAATAAATAAAATGAAGGTAATTTTTCTATTTCAGAACATGGTCTAAAAACTCCTGCATTCGTTCGAACCTAAAAATTTTGATTTTACTCGTAGAAATCTTAAATTCACGTAAGAAAATGAAGAAATTAAAATTAAAATTTCCAACTTTGAGTTTTACAAGGATTTTTTAGGTGTTTTCGTCCTGTATTTTAAGGTGTTAAGAATCTAAAATTTATTCATTTTCTTAAATTTCAGTACAAATTTTTTTAAAAAAATACACGAGTTTTCTCAGAATGTTTCATACCTCAAAACGTTTGCATAAATAATGCCTAAGCAGAGCAAGGGCGCATTTAAAAAAAAAAAAAAAGTCTTGGTACTGCTATTACTGGTACGTACGGTAATCAAAAACAAGGAATTTTCGAATGATGTTAAAATTTATGCATTTAAAATTTCTCTTTCTCAAACTATATGTGGGTGCTCAACTGCTCATCAGACTCACAAATGGTCACGTGATGGTGATTTCTAATACTTAAGATCAATCATTTCTGTCCTATCCATTTTCCATTTTCAAATTGGATAATTTCTGTAGAAAAATTTGTATCAGATTTTTGAAAGGCTTGAAATTCCGCCATGAAATCGTAATGAAGATAGCAAGGTATTGTTGAACAATTACCTACTGAAATAACAACGTAAAATCGATTTTTAGCCACTCAAATTGTGTTTAACAATTTTCAGAAAAATTTTTAACATTCTGGAAAAATCAAACTGAAAATTGTGAATTCCGGTTTCGAAGGATCGATATTTGGTGAAGATTCGATTTTCATTCATTTTCCTATAGAAAAGGATTTTCTCGAATAATTAAGCCTCATTTTCGCTAGAAAAAAATTTAATTTTCATAAACGTGTCAAAAATGAAAATATCAATTTGAATTTTTAAAATTTCAGTCACGTAGGTTGCTTCCAAAAAATATACTCTCAGTTTTGTCGAGGACCTTTGGAGGACTTCCAGCAGAGTTTCTAATATCCTTGTCCAACTCATAAAAAATGGATCTGAAAGGCGAGAGGGCTGAGCCTAAGATGAATGATGTAAGAAGTTTTTTTTCAGAAAGTGCCAAATAGATATAGAAACTTAAAATACCAGATAGATTTTAGGACAAGGGAGTAGAATGAAACCTTCTTTAGCACTATCATCTCAATTAGTTCTTATTTGTATTTGATTGGGGTTTCATTTTTTTAAAGAAAAGCGAAGAAAAAGATTTGGAAAAATTTTATCTCATGCCCAAAAAGGACATTTTTTCGAGTTTTAACTTTAAGGAAAGTATAATTCGAAAATGTTTGACACTCCGAAAGTGAAAAATTTTTAAGAATCAATTCCAGGACCCACGCCCTAAATCTGCTTATGGTCTAACTTGTGAAAAAAAATATGAAAATAGCTCTTTCAAAAATCAAAATGCGTTTAAAACCTCCAGAAAATGAAAAAAATGTTTGAAATATGAAAAATTTGCGTAAAAATTTAGTTTAAAATTTTTTATGTGAAATAATGGGTATAGACATTTTTCTAGAATTGCTTTCTTTCTCGCCCCTTTCCCATCCACTAATATTATAATTATTGATTTGAACTACTGAATGAAACGATTTTTTAGAAAAAGAAATAATTTATTCATTCAATAACCTTAATTGAAAAATTTTATGAAAAAGATTGCGAAAATTCAATAATTTGCTTCAAAAAATTTCTTTATATTCTTGCAGTTCTTTTGTTTGACACTGTTTTTTATACATTTTTTTTTTTTTCGAAATATTTCACCAAGTTGTTATATTTTCTAGTTTTACATTGCCGAAGCAAAAAAATGTTGGTGGTTTATAATTAATTCAAATGTATAGTAGGTACAGGTGGGAGACATGCACTTACACCTGATAATTTTGGGGTAAAATTTTCTGTACCTACCTTTTTCCAAGATTCTATTCATATGTCAAGATAATATCAATTTTAAATGCCTACGTGCAAAATTATTCTCTTTTTTCATGCAAAGATTAGCTATGTTTATCGCATATAAAAACAAATAATAAAATAGGCATATCTTCTTTTCCATCATATAAAAATAATTAAAAATTGTACCTACTATTAAAAAATGTACGTATGTATTTTTAACGCATTGGATTGTTTAAACTTTTTTTTCACGCTGTGAATGTTGAGCTTAAAATTGATAAAGAGAAATATTTATCTGGGTACTTCTATCGAGATGAAAATTTAATTTGAAAAATTCAGCCCGTAACAAAGCATTCTTCAATATGATAAACTGATAAATATAATTTAAAAATATGTTACCTATTATCATTGTATAGGAAAGCCTTTTGGTCAAAAATTAACGTACTTAACTTATATTAAAAAAAAAAAAAAAGCATCAATAATAATTGAAAGATACACGTAACATTTGATAAGTTTCTAAATCCCAATCAACGTAAAACAAAAATAAATCTATTCAGAATTTGAAAAATAAGAATTATTAAAATACCTAGGTAGGTACTTAATTTTTTTATTTTGATAGAAAATCGATCACTATTGATGAACTGATCAATACAATTTAAAATTTCAACCTGGAAAAAATTTATTGGATATCTGCTCGAAAAAATTTCAAACTCGAGTTCATCTTACGATTAGTGTTGGATATGAAATTGAGAATTTTTTTTTCTTTGAAGATGAAAACGAACGTTTTACGGTTAAAAATATTCCTCATAGGTTTTTCTTCGGGGAATAATAGCTGAAAATTCAACGTTTACTCTTCCTGATAAAAGTTTCTAACGTTGCTCCATCTCTTTCATGTTCACTTGAGGGTCTTCGGTGTAATAATTTCACCTTTGCCAACGTAAATTACTTCCCGAGAGCTTTTCTCTTAAACTGCCTTTTACGTGGTTTATGCGACTTTCCGTCTTCATCGTAAGATAATTTGTAAGACCGCCTTCGTGGTACGTTTATTCGTTGATAAAGTAAATAACAGGATATTTGCCAAAATGTAAGAAATACCTATGCTTTTGAGCGTAGGTACGTAGTTCTATATGTACTTACTACTTACATATGAAACGAAATCAAAATGAACTTCGATATAGCATATAGTTAGGGTGCAATAGCTAGATTGTAGGTATCGAGTACCTGTTATATCGAATGATTATTTCTAAGCTATTTAAGCAGTGCAAGATTGAAAAAGCTCGATGCTGGTATCGAAATAGCTATTTAAATATGGTATTACATTGTGTATTTTTATCAAGCATAGCGATTGGCTTAATGTAAAATTGACTCGATTCACATTTTTACCCTCGCACTATACGCACGTGTGGATGTAGGTAATGCGTTGATATAGGTACCAATATTGCTACCATTTTCCTTAAACTATTCCGTAGAAGAGATTTTTCATCACCGAGTTGCATACGTGTGTAGTAAAAGTAACTTTTACACGCGTTGAAATCGGTACCAAAAAACGTGGGGGAAAAACTCGTTTCCGGTGGTTCATAATTTCATCGTTCGCGAATCACAAGTTACGCAGATATAGATATCTATGAAGGTTGATTTTCGAAGGGTCTTTTTTCAATTAGAAAGTGTAATCGGTCTTGAATTCAAATTCCTCGAAACCCAGTCCGAAATGTTATTTTCCCCTTTTTTTCGGAATATTCTCTTAAATTTTGTTTTCTTGTCGTTAATGAGATGTGATGACTATGGGGGTAGGGTACCAAAAAAATGAGAGGAATGCAATTTTATGTTTTTTTGATCTTGGAAAAATTATGTGTGAGAATTTGTAATTTTTTTGAATAAAATTCATTCATTTTTTTTTGACAAATTTCTTTATTTTTTCTGATGAAAAATATTATTTTTGAGAAAAAAATTCACCTATTTTATGAATTCAGGGTATCTAACGGGTAGTGAAAGTAGTGAAAGTAGTGAAAAAGTAGTGATTTGAAAAACCGGTCATGCCGGTAGTGGAAAAATAGTAAATTCAGACGAAAATTTGAAAAAAAGTAGTGAAAAAATGAAAAAATTCCAAAGAAGCGAAATTTATTTTTTTAAATTTCAAAAATTGTTCACTTTTCATGTATTACATTTAAAATAAAGATTTTTTTCTGGTTTCATTTTTTTTTTCTAAAAAATTTTGATCGTTTTTTTTTTGTATGTTGGAAAGAGAGTCGATTTTGGAGGGGGAAGGGGGTACAAATTGAATTTTTTTTTAAAAAAAAAGGTATTGGCAAAGTAGTGAAAAAGTAGTGATTTTATTTTTAAAAAATCAGTTAGATACCCTGGAATTGAGACACATTATTATTTTTTTTGAATAAAATGTTATCATTTTTTAATTAAAATTTATTATTTTGGTAAAATTCATTTTTTTGATAAAATTTATCATTTTTTTACTAAAATTTATCATTTTTTTGATAAAATTTATTATTTTTGGGGTAAAATGTATTCGTTTTCGTACCTTCTGTTTTTTCCGTGAGAGAATTGGGGTTCTATATTAGTTTTACATAAATAATAGAAATACTCCGTATGTGTCAAAAATTGTTTTTTTTTTCCTATTTTATCCCCTTTGAAAGTTTTAAAATCATTTTCAACAATTTTTTAAAAGTCAAATAAAAAAGTATTGGAAGTCAAATCTAAAATCTATATTTTTATTTCAAGGATAAATTTACTTTTTCAACCCTCTCCCTCGTCTCTAATAAAGCCAGTTGTGTCCTATTACGCGGTCATTTGAGTTAAACAGGTAGTCTGGCCTTATATATATAAAAAATAAATAAAAAAAAACTAAAATTAAATAAAAATTAATGACGTCTACTTTGTTGTAAAATCCACCGAGACTACAGTTAGCATTTTTTTTTCCAACAACTTGAAATCCTCATAGACCATGTCATTCGAGTTTATATTCATTTTTCTCATGCTAACGTTTCAACGGTCGAATGGTTCTGTAAAATACCCCCATGATTGTGTGTATTTTTTTTTTTCAAATAGACTTTAGGTTCTTTTCACTCCTTTTTTTATATCCTGCCAAAAGTACAGGTATCTGCGTTAGAAATTGGAAATTTGTTTTAAAACGAATGGTGGCCTTTTCTGACCGGTTACTGGTATTCACCTCTGTCTCCTCGTACCGAAATATACTCCTATTAAAGTACGTTGAGAAAATAAGAAAATGTACAAAGAAAAAAAGCTATTAGAATTTATAATTTCTTCGCCTGGCCGAGAGAAAAAAAATTGTAAAAATGACTTTTCTCTTTGCTTTCCCATCTCGACGAATAAATAACTTCGTTAGTTTCGATATAAGTAACTTTGTGGTTGCGGTGTTTCAAATAAATGGTCGGAAAGCTAGAAAAGACTAAAAATAAAAAGTTCTAGAGTAAAGTATCACATAATGATTTTGAAATAGCGAGTAATAGCAATTCGTGCGTGTGGCTACCTGTTGTTTTAAACGTTACGGTTATGGTACTTTTTTTCATGTGTGCTTTTATGTGGTAAGCATAAGGAAAAGTACTTGACAAAATGTTTCGTTTTCCTGTGTGGGAAAAAAAACTAAAGTAAGGGATAACTGCGTACGTGAAGACTGAAAAAATGGTTAAATGTCGTGAGAGCAGACTACGGTATAATATTACCTGAGAAAGTGAATAATGGAAACATGACGAATTAAAATTTAAAATTTAAATTATTTCATTATCGAAACAGAATTTTAATTAAGCGATGTGAAAAATTGAAAAAAGTTTCTATATTCAAACATATGTGAGTCTACCCTTAGGTGTAGAGAATTGGTTATTGAGTTGACACTGATTTTAAGCCTTTCAGAAAAAATAAAATCAAAGGGGAACTTCAATTCAAAATCCAGTATTGACGCCTATAAGGATGGTTTTTATATTCAGGCTCACAAGAAAAAACGAATGATTTTCGGTAAAAAATATCGTCCACCTCTCTTCGACTCAATTTTCAACTGATCTAAAAATCTGACTTTACTGCCCAGTCAATGAAGCATTTTAAGTGGGCGAATCCAAAAAAAATACGGAAGAAATGGAAAAAACAGGTTTTTTTACTAAATGTGTTGTCGAAAATAATCCTTTAATCTACATCGGTGGATTAAAGTCTCTCAGAATTATATTTTAGCTTCTATTTCATTTTTTTTTTTTTTTTGCAATTGTACAAACGATAATGTTGCAATGTTATCGTTTGTGCATTTGATTGTTGATTTTTTAAATGAAAAATCCAATCATTCTTTGCATTCGTCCTTGATTTAAAAAAAGCTAGGGATGCGGACGTGCCAATATCTATATGAATAATTATTATTCTTAATTATATTTTTTAATCTTGTCGTGCTACATTGACTGATTTTAATAGGTATTTATCATTTAGCTACATATCTGGTTTTTTTGTTTTTTTTGGTAGATGTATTTTGTATTTCATTACCAACCACTTTTCTGATGATTAGATATTCTTCTGACTTGAAGAATAAATTAACTGTACTTTGTGTGCAGTACATAAATGTTTATGAACTTATTTTCTCGCAGTTTTATCGCGGTTCTAAATTATTTACGTATCATTGCAATTGATAAATCGATCGAGGTTTATAAATAATCATCTCTATAGTCTACACTACCTACAGTGTACCTAAAGTATCTATCGTGATGTACCATATTGCCATTGCCAAGTCTGTAAGTGATCATAATTTTATACCTATTTTGTAACTACTTAGTAGTTAGTAGTACCTACTCCTACTTACTTTCTAAAATTAAATCCGAATCAGAACCATCACAATTTCAAGTTCAGATGATCGCATCTTGTCTGTAAAAAACTAATGTTTTTAAAGCGATTTTTTAAATTATGGGTAAGTATTTTTATTCAAATGGCGGTTTTCCATAATTTAAAAATTGGATTATGGAATTAAAAAATGTAAATTTCTTTAAAATGAGTAAAAATTGTGAAAAATAATTTTGCAAAATTAACTCGGTGGTATTTTTGGATTTTTTGATAACATTTCTTTGATTTTTTCAAAAAGTTTGAGTGTATGTGGACCTTGGGTTTTCGATTTTGCTACAGAATTTTTAGTGATTTTGTTATCTCTTTGATTGGAAGATGTTCCTTATTTTCATATCCAATTATTGGAGAAAGGTAGTGGCCTATGGTGCGTTTAGTATCTTGAATTTGGGAAAGTATCAATACAGGGAACTGGGAATTTTTTTAGATAAAAAAATTGGGTTCAAAGAAAGGAATGCCTGGAGAAGGAGAGTACTAGCACAACTCTTTTTTTTCGTATCAAGTTGATGAAGGTATATGTACTTTACTGTAGTTGAATATTCTGCCATTCAGTAAACTAACAAAATTATTCAGTTTTGTCATTTTTTTTTTATGAAGTGAAAATATGTAAGAAAAAGAAAAATCAAAATTTTAAATCAAAGGAACAAATCAGTCAGCACTCGACGTACTTGAATAAAATGAAATACCTAATGTAGTTTTTCGCAGTATCGGGGAACACCGGCCACGTGTACTCAACCAGGGCTAGTTGGAATCGGTTACAATGACAAGTGTGTTCGCCAAAGGAGAAAGCGGATGAGCCGCGGTTGCGGGGGCGGCCGATTTGGTAAGAATCGATGCCGCAGACTACATGGTACTTGGGTTGATTCGATGAATGGGAAGAGACAAAAGACCCAGGTATATTGGTCCGCTGTGGTGGCGATGAGGAAGTTGTATCCATCGCATACGTTGGTATGTATGCGATGGATACGAGATTTTGAGTCGCCACACGCCACACTTAATTTTGATTCAAATATTGAAAAGAAACACAATAAAACGTCGCGTCAAAGAAACAAACCAAAGTTTTGTATGGATTTTGACAAATCGGTTAGGTACATTTAGTGATCTACAGCAATGATCAGAAAAAATGAGTGATGAAGTGATAACGACTCTTAGTGCCTGAACATAGCTTGTCGTTCATTTTCACTGTTCAGCAGATTGTCTTCTGGAGTTCTGGAAAACCGGGAAAAGTCAGGGAATTATGAAATGTCCGGCATTTCTACTGGAATTTTTGTAAAAATCCAGACGAAAAATAATTTGTCTGAAGTTTCTGGCTTTTTTATTTAAAAAATTTTCCATTCTACTTGCAGTACCTATTCATCATTTTTTTATTGATCATAAATTCATGATGTAAAAAAAAATAATATTCTTGTCTATCGAATTTGCAAGTTTTCAAAAAAACTTTCCATGCTCGGGGATAATTCACACGCTTTTCTATCTACAGTGATTTTATAACACGTATTTTTTGATAAAATTTGATGAAAAAGGAGTACTATGATGCCCCCGATTACGAGTTAGAAAAAGAATGAAAGAGAATTCGTATTTTTTGATCACTTTTTGGGAAACTTTACGAAGATTTTTTTTTTACAAAAATAGATTTTTGTGAAATTTATAAATTTGAGGCACATGGTTTTTTTAGGAGGAGGGAGAAGGAGGGAAAAATTGAATTGCCAAAAAAAATTTGAATTTTAAGGCTGAGAATGTTCAAAAATTTTAAAAATTGAATTTAGGCCGATTTTGTGGTCGGCATTATGCATTTTTAATCATTCTTCTGCACAATTTTATCATCCAAAAAACCACCCCTTCTCCATTCTTCAAGAATAACATGTTTGAGAGGTCTGGAAAACCAGGAAAAGTCGGGGAAAATCATTTCTGAGATACAGTGGACACTCTGGTTTCCTTGAAAGCAAAAAATTACTGAAAAATCAGTGAGAATTTACCGAAAAATCAGTAAAAACATCTGAAATTTGATGAAAAATCTATGAAATTCTTTAAAAAATCAGCGAAAATTCGCTAAAAATTGAAGAATTTCGCCATGGTTTTCCCTGTGCTGCAATTTTAATTTTTTTTTTTCAAATTGCTCTCGAAGCAAACAATGGAAAAAATTACTGGAAAATATGTGGAAATTCTTTAAAAAGTTGTTAAAATCTTTGAAATTTTCAGAAAAATCGGTGAAATTTTTTGAAAAAATTCGTTGAAATCAAAGAATTTCATTGATTTTCCCTGTATGTACTGCAATTCTGACCGTCAGTGACTTCTGACTTCTGATTGATTCAAAATGAGAGAGAACATTTGAATAATTTTTTCTGCATGAAAATATCATGTTTTCCTTTAGTACTGAATTTAAATGATATATATATTTTTTAAACGTCTCCCACCGAAGCTACTTTCTTCTTTATACTTATCACGACTGAAACAGAAAATTCAAAACGAAAACGCATTTTTGTCTCAATTAAAAAATTCCTTTTTCTCCAAAAAATCATAAATTTTGAAAACAGAGATTTTTTACAATAAGCAGCAACTTTTTCAATACCGTGTAGTCGTACGAAATGCAACGGTTCCGGGCATCGAAAAAACCCATCCGACGAATAAACCGTTAGCAAGGGTGTTATTTACACGCGGTTGTGAATATACGTCATTAGTAAATTCGTTGTTATATTGTTTATGGGAAAGAAAGCGCGCCGCGGTTAAAACGTGCCTCTCTAGTTTTGATAACTTTATCTTAATTGTGTAACTTTAATTTACCTACGATAAGTTAGCACTGTTCTCTCGTCATTTCAGCTTTCGCGCCGTTTGTAAATACCATTCTAGTGGGCCGAATTTCGCGCGATTTTATTTCCCAAAGTATGAAGTTTTTGCGTGAAACTACGCATCGCGAATGTATAATGGGCGCCGGTATACCTATCTGCACTTTGCCTATCTATGATACGCGTACAAAACGCCCATCTTCATAATTCAGTTGTTCATGTACATGTTAATGTTGCAAGTATGTAGCTGAGCAGCTGAGCTACCTTTGCCATAAGTTGATTTTCTATACAGACAGATACTACCTACGCTATGTACTCGTACGTACGTATTATACGCCTGAGGCATCGATTTAAGGATTTGCTCTTGTTGTTGTCGTCTTTGTCGATCGAAATCTGTTTCCGAAATATTATACGGGGCGAAATTAGCGAATTTAAATCGAGGCCTGGGGCGGCGCGATGGGGGGGTATGGGGGTATAAGACTCCCCCCCCCCCGACAATTCTCAGTCGGCAAAATCGACAAAATTTTGAAGATATAAGGTGAGTCGGAAAAATCTCAGAAGAGAAATGTCAGTAAATTGAAAATTTTTTAGAAATTTTACAGCATACCTAATTAATAAAAAATTGAGCCTTTCTTAAATTTCAAGTTTACTATCTTCTTTCAGAAAATACAATCCAACTTCAAAATTACTTACTTTCCAAATCGATATTTTCCAAAAATTTCGTCTCACTACGCTCGGCCCGATTAAGTATTTTCTTCCATACTTTTATTTATTTATTTTTATTTTATTTTATCACGCCATTAAAAAAATCCAAATTCAACAAAAATGATATTCTTCTTCAAAATTATTTCAACTTGTTTTATGAAAGTTTTTCTTATCAATAAGTACTCATTTTTGATATCCAGAAATTGAATTTTTCAAAAGCCTTTTTTCGAATATTTCTTGAGTGCAGGTAGTTGGTTTTTTTACTCGAGTTAGATAATCAATTTATAACTACGGCATCGGATGGCGGTTACTTTAAAGTAACTTGGTTACTTTTTTCAAGCTCGGTTACTTTTTTGGCTGAAAAGTTACTTTCAGTTACTTTTTCAGCTCCAGAGTTATTTTTTTCGCTCAACTCGCGAAAAAAATGGCAATGAGGCTATAAATATCTTGTTTTTGTTATCATTTTTACATCTCTGAAACTCATACTGAAGTATTTTTGATGTTTCGATAATATTAATTACTTTCACGAATTTTTGTCTCCTTCTTCGTATTTTTCTAAATCTTCCTGCTCATAACATAACTGTATTTTTCATTAAGTATAAAATTCGTGACTTGAATTGAAATATGTATTTCAATTCAAAAATCTGGAATTTCGAACAGAAATAAAATATTACAAAATAATTACACTTTGACTTTAATTAATAATGTTCTAGTTTTGTTTTTTATCAAGATTAAGTTTAAAAATCGTAAATTTTGTGATTTTCATGATTTTTTTTTGTTTTAAAATTAAGTTCAGTCAAATTATCGTGATTTTTCGATTTTTTGTGTTTCATTGTATTAAAATAAGGTCAAAGTCCAGTATTTGTGATATTTTATTTCTGTCCGAAATTTAAGATTTTTAAATTAAAATAAATATTGAAAATCACGAAAATTTGACTTTGAACTTAATTTTAAAACAAAAAAAATCACTGAGAATCACAAAATTTACGATTTTTAAACTTAATCTTAATAAAAAACTGAACTTTGAAGTCAAAGTGTAATTATTTTGTGATATTTTATCTCTGTTCGAAATTTCAGATCTTTGAATTAAAATAAATATTTCAATTCAAGTCACGAATTTTAAAATGAAAAATAAAGTTATGTTATGAGTAGAAAGATTTTGAAAAATAAGAAAGAGGACAAAAATTCGCGAAAGTAATTAATATTATCGAAAATAATTCAGTATGAGGTTCAGAGATGGAAAAATGATAACAAAAACAAGAGAAAGAATCGTTCAGTGAACGAATTTATAACCTCATAAATTTGGGCTGCGGAACGTCTCCTACTTTTTTTGAACGCGATTTTCTCATTTTCCCGGATCGTTATTTTTTTCTCTCTCTTCGGTAGTGAAATTACAGAGAAAAATACAAGTTGAAAAAAAAATGGGAAGGGGAGAGTATTATTAATTTTTTAAAGGCAAAAAATTGAAAAATTATCTACTTTTTCACAAAAAATTGGTTACTTTTTTCAGAAAAAAAGTCACTAAAGTTACTATTTTTTTTCAAAATTTCCATCCGATGCCTGATTAACATTGTTTTATTGGATTTGAAATTAACCCTATATAGACCACCAGTGCCAAAAACGGCACTACAATGCATTTTTCGAAAAAAAAACCACCTGGTGCCAAAAACGGCACTAAATGTATTTCCTTAACATTGTAGTGCCGTTTTTGGCACGAGGTGGTTTTTTTTCTTAAAAAAGCATTGTAGTGCCGTTTTTGGCACCAGGTGGTTTTTTTTTGGTGGTCTACCTAGGGTTAAGTAAAGAAAGTATTCCCCCGAATTCCACTTAAAATTTTCTCCCTCGCTTCGCTCGGGCCAAGTTTGCTCACCTTCTATTCACATTAAAACTATAATCTTGGAAACCAAGTAATTTGTTAAGACAAAAAATTCTCGGATTGTCAAATTTCGGAACTCTTACTCGGCAATTTTGAATTTTTTAGTCGGCATTTTTGAACACCATTACCCCCCTAAAAGTTTATGCTCGAACCGCCTCTAATCGAGGCGAACGATTAATTCGTATATAAATTCGACAATGACGATGGCAAAAATCTGATATGTAAAATCACATTCGAATATTGGCTGGTATTATGTAAGGTGAAAAAGAGCTCATTTGGCGACGATTTATGGTTTTATGTAAATTTGGTGTATATGTGGGTTTTTTGTCGAGCACGTTATCTTTTGGTTAGCTATTGGGTATACCCGACTGGCTCGTACGGATAGGTCTTTTCATACAGTATAGACTTTATATTCGGGTGTAAATTTTAAAAGCATATTTTGACGGGTAATTTGTGTACAATAAATAAATATCATTTGTATAAAGGATGAAAAAGCACTTAGGGCTGTGGCGAGACACGAGACGTGTATAGGATTCGAGGTAATTTGACTTTTTCAACGCAAGATGCCGTGAAATTTGAATGAGACACGTAGTTGAAACTTTGTATGTGGAATCGAGGATGTATTTAATTTGCTTTTTTTCTCCTCTCGCCGTATACAAATGAGTCGGCGGATAAGCCGGGTAGACTGGGAAACTGCGAGGCGCCGGGAACAACGGATCAAATTCACGTTGTTTCGTTGTACTATAATCAAATATAAAATTTATAGCAAGCGTTTTATGAAGTTCTGATGCTGGTTCCCATCGTCGGGGTACGGTTTACGTAGTAACCATATCAAAAGAAAGAACACGTAGCAAATATATTTCACCGATGGCACCCTCTTCTCATTCTTCATCGTCGAGTCTTTTACTCGAGGGGCTGATGTTTTCGGTGCGTTCGTTTGCACGCGTTTTCACCAGCTATATACGAAGAATTAATTTCGAGCCATTAAATTTTTGCCTATCTGTAAACGATAAATAATTAAAAACATTTTTTCCCATACCGACGAATAAAACTCTAAATAGGTTTTTTTTTCCTCGCTCGACGACCAAGGATAGAAATACGTGCGCCAAAAATCGACCATTCGCTGGATCATCGTCTGCTCTGGAAGCCTCCCTCCCCCTGTACCATTCTGCGTAATGTCTACGTCTTTTCGAATTCGTTGCTGCGAGTTGGTTCTCTGGTGTTTGATTCGTGTACGAGAAATTCGAAACGAAAATTACCCAGGCTTTAGTTCGCATTTCGAGCTATTCGTTTGAACATGATTAATGAACGTTTGCTGCATGTCGTCGTTTGATGTCTGCGAAATATTTATTAAGGTGTGAGAGTGGTTGTGTGTAGGTGTACGTGCTGCCGTCCGAATACCACAACAACGATGATATTAAACCATAGGTACCGAAAGTTTTTCCATTACTTGTATTAAAACTTCGATAAATTGGCGTAGACGTGTTTAATGGATATTCGCATGTTCGTGTGATAACTATCGCCCGCTTCGATGGCATTTATAACACGAAAAAATAAACCGGGTGTCCGGCGAGTGCGGTTGTCAAAATGTCAATGAAGTAGATTTGGATATATTTGGGTATCGCGGAGATAAATCATGATGTGAAATTGGTGTAGAATTGGGCCGAACGGTAGAGTCTTTTTTATCCTTTCACGTTTCACACGTTTGAAAAATACTATTCAAATTCGAATTATTAGGCTCGAGTTTAAAAAATTGCAGTTTTGGGTATAAAAAATTGAAAGGATGGTCCCGTGGAAAAGATGGGCGAATCTGCCTCTGAACTGAAACTTGAAACTGTAACCCATGGAATTCTTGATGTTTTGGACATTCCAGAAAATTTAGGAACTTTCCAGCACTGGAATGAAGCAAATAAAAATTGTGAATTTTTGACATTTGCGTGCTTTGATCGTACAAATGGAGTTTATAGAAGTAATTTGAACTGGTGAATTCGAATCTGTTGCAAATTTTTTCGTTGCAGTGTTGCCAGATGAGAATTCTAAAAATCTCCAATTCAAAGTTTCCAAAAATCACCAAAATCTCCAATATCTTTTTCAAGGCTTATGAGGGGCGGATCGAGGGGAATTTGCCGGGTAAACAGTTTGACAAGCAAAAAAAAAGTCATCGATTTTCAAAATTCACGGAAATCAATGAATTCATCAAATGAGTGAAGCAGTGTTGATGCAAAAAACCGAAAAAACGACAAAATTTCCATAGAATTTCATTCGTTGGTTTCGATTTTTCATAAAATATTCCATCATAACTTTGTAAAAATTATAAAACTCGATATTTTAAAGGAAAATTTGAAAAAAATAGAAAAATCACCAGTTGACATCGAAATCACTAGTAAATCACCACTGCTTCAAACAAAACCTTCAATTTCCCCACTTTTGGGGACAAATCCTTCGTACTGGCAACACTATTTCGTTGGACAATTCTGATAACCTCCTGGTAAAAATTTTGGCTCCCTTCTCCCCTCCCATCTCATGTTAGGGGGGGGGGGGAGGGGAGGAGGGTAATATTACTTTTTTTCAATCTTTCCTTTGAGATTTTTAGTTTCACGAGTTTTCTACCGAATTTTTTCACACTTGCGTGAGAAAATTATCAATATTTTTCTTAAGCTGAAACTCGTGTTTGAAAACTTCAAATCGAGTTTTCTCTATGATGTTTCAGAGATGAAATTTTGAGAACAAAATATTTCTTGTAGGTAGTCTCTAATTCACGAAAGGATTCCAAAAATGTATTGGTTTTTGCATTTTGAGCAATTTTTGGCCAACTTACGGGCGTTTTTCTCCTCTCAACTTCCGACTTCCGGGCAAAAAGTAATTTCCCATCCAAATGCTCGAAATTGAATGACAAAAAAAACCATTCTATTGTTCATGACGAGAGGATTCCAAAAATGTATTTGTTTTTGCATTTTGAGCAATTTTTGGCCGAGTTATGGGCGTTTTTCTTCATTAATTATCCAAGTTAGCAAAAAAGCCATCTCTCGGTCAAATGCTCGAAATTGAATGATAAAACAACCATTCGATTGTTCATGACGAGAGGATTCCAAAAATGTATTTGTTTTTGCATTTTGAGCAATTTTTGGCCGAGTTATGGGCGTTTTTCTTCATTCACTCTCCACGTAGCAAAAAAGCCATCTCTCGGTCAAATTCTGGGTTCATGACCTATGTACACAGGGTGGATTGCCAAAAAAAAAAAAAAACATGCTTCAAATTCGCTGAGGTTGTTGGGTCACCATCGGAGACTACCCCAAAAAAACTTTGAGCCCTCAGTCAAAAGGATGTGCACTTTAAGAACCCCTAGCTCCCCTCCCTCTGCACCCAGGGAGCTCAATGAATCAAATTGAAAATCGGACATTGCCCGATTTTCACCTTGATTCATTTATTTTTCGTATTTTTTTATTGTAATTTCAAATCCAAATGAGTACCTACAGAAGAAGGCTCAAAATTGAACATCGCACTTCCTTTGCATTTGAAATTGTCATCAGCACGAAAAAATTTTCAACTGATTCGTATTCAGAGGCTCAAATTATCTTCATTTGCACCATCTAAACACTCAAAATTCAAAAATTCGCCTTTTTATGTGCCTCTTTCCAGTGCAAAATTCTGAAATTTTTTGGAAGGTTCAAAACTTATCGAAATTCCATTCAATCGATTTCGGAGATCAAAAATGTATCATCAACTCACTTTCAGCTTTCTACCTCGATTCGCACGTTCTCGGCGTATTTAAAAAATTTTTTTAGGGAAATCAACTGCATAAAAATATGGATTTGAACTGGAAGTTATGAATTTTAGAAAATTGTCCTTTGATCGATCAATTAGATCATCAGTTAAAGTAAGCAAATTTCGAAGTTGCAAAAATCATCGGAAAATGTATTTACTTTTCGAAATAGGCGCGTAACCCTGCTACTCATATTTTTATGATTAGAAATATGTTAAAATCTTCCCTCCCTTTTCAGATTATTTTTTCCTTCAATTTTTAAAGATAGATAACATCTCAATTCAACTTTTTTAAATCGGATGTAAAATTGATTTTGAACATTCTCGAGGAAGAAATTTTCAAAGCTGATAATTCGGCGCGAAATTACATTAGTGAGAATACCTCCTATTACAGAAATCCGAAAATCCACGCTTTATATCCGCCTATAATGAGAATGGAAGAAAGAAAATTCTAATATAGTTGAACGATGAAATTTCTGTTTAATATTTCGGGTATCGTATTATAATAAAATAACGAGCTATAAATAACCGTTACATTTATACAGCGGCCAAGACAAACACAAGTGAATTTCATCGGCAAACATTTTACTCGGGTTTCTACAATATAGCATAAGGCGAAAGCCCGAAAATTAACGAACGCAACGCCGTACACTTTGTCGTATCGTATTTCTAACTCGCATCACAAACCGTAGATAAGTAACAAAAAAATTGATGTTTGCTGCGTATATGTACCAACTGATCTAAGAAAATAGTTCAAGTTTCGTTTGTTTTTATGACGCCGAACCACAAAAGCAATCCTTATATTTTCCATGTGTGTGACGGTGGCCTTGCTGCCTACTTTGTATAATGTGTATCATATACAAAACAAATATTATCAAACCATTTTCTCTCATTAACTTGTTCATTTATCAAAACACACAAGAAATTATCGAATGACCCGCGCTATTCGTGATTCGTTTTCACATAAAATGGGTTCATTTCTCTCGTGGTATCATTGTCAACATATCTAATGCTGTAATTTGAAAACTTTCCGCATATTTACTTGGTTTGGATCCGGATTAGGGGTTTCTTTTGAGAGGGAGGGTGAAATTAATACGGAAATGTTCATTTTCTATATTTCGATCAAAAAATGTAGATTTTTCATCGTAAAAATATCAAACTTTTTTTGCTTTACTAGCAGGATTTGTCATAAAAATTTAGCGCTCCCTCCGTCGCTCGCTGGGGCATTAGGTACTTGGATCAATCTATATTTTTCTTTGAACTGAGCTACCAAAACACTTTTTTCGATTTCATTCAAAGTTTCTAACCTCTGTTCTGTGATTTCTCACTGAACCCAGTGATTTTTTGAAAATTTCAATAATTTTTCGATGATTTTTTGAAAATTTCAATGATTTTTCGATGATTTTTCTCACTGATTCGTTTTCAGTGAAAATTTTTTCACTGATTTTCTCCTGTGTTGCAATTCTGACTGTTTTGTAATTTTTGTTATTTTTGATAAAGAATATTATTGATAAAATGATTTTAAAACACCATTTTTGGCAATATGATACCCAATATCTGTTAAACTTCTCTTACATATTTGAACGACATCTGGAGAAAAAACAAAAACTTTGTGATTTTTGAACATTTTTTCTTTGCATTTACTAATTTTTAATTAAAAATTAGCTTCAGCGATTTTTAGTGATGCGGTTTTTGAACAAAATGGTAATTTTTCAAAATCTCGGTTGGTAATCTTGATTTCATCATTGCGTATTGACCCACACCCATGAAGATACTCTTCATGTAAATTTGTATTGGGTCAAATTTGATGAAATTCTGCCTTTTTGAGTCAGCAAATCAAATTTCATTGAAAAACAGTTACATCTTTTGTAAAATAGCACTTTTTCAGGCAATTCAAAATTTATCGGAATTGTTCTGTCAAATTAATTACAGATTATCTGCTATAAAAGCAATAATTTGAATTCCAAGATCAGAGAAACACCACTTATTTTCAGTTAAATTTATTGTAAGGATTCAAAAAGGTAGAATTTCACTGAATTTGTTTGATTCAGATTTTGAAATGTATTGATTGCTTGTGCTGAAACCTATATCATTCATTTACTCAACTTCCTCTGAAATGAATGAATATTCAGTTTTTCATTGAATTTTGACTGACCCAATTTTTGCTCGAATTTTTAGCCCCCACTTCACATAATTGAGTAATCTTCGGGTGCGAAATTCTGAATCTTTAATTCTTGAGCATGTATTTTGTCTTGAAAAACAACAAGTTATGGGTAGAAAATCAAAATAGAAATTGGTACACTGAAAAAAATGATAAAATTTATCCGAAAAAATAATAACGTGTCCCAATTCTCAAAATAGGTAAAATTTATCATTTTTTTGAATAAAATTTATTCATTTTGGTAAAATTTATTCATTTTTTTGACAAATTTTATCATTTTTTCTGATAATAAATGTTTTTTTTTAGAACAAATTTCACCTATTTTGTGAATTGAAACACGTTATTATTTTTTTGAATACATTTTATCATTTTTTGAATACATTTTATTATTTTTTGATTAAAATTTATTATTTGGGTAAAATTTATTAATTTTTTTGATAAAATCTATCTTTTTTTTGATAAAATTTATTATTTTTGGGGTAAAATGTATTCATTTTCGTAGCTTCTGTTTTTTCCGTGTATAACATTCTGACATTTTTCTCAAATATTCGCCATTTTTAATGGATGGCATGTTTTTGTCGATCTTAAATCGCCATTTTATTTTTGAACTTTCCACTTTTGAATTCCTTGCTTGAAGTTGATCGATCACTCATTACAGTGATTTTTTACTTATTTGTAATTCAAAAGGTTAAAATTTAATGTTTTTTTGTCAAAATTTGATGTTTTTTTGTTAAAATTTGATGTTTTTTTGTCAAAATTTGATGTTTTTTTGTCAAAATTTGATGTTTTTTATTAAATCGAACTATAAAACCTCGAAAAAACAATAATAAAATTATTACTAAAATTAAATTTATATAAAAATAAAAATTTATTAAATTTAAATTTAAAAAAAAAATTAAAATTTAAATTCTAAAAAAAATTATATCTAAATATTCAATTAAAAATAAAATTAAAAAATTAATAGAAGAAAATTCTAAATTAATTCCTGAAATTAACTCTGATTCTCTTTCTAAAAAATCAAAAGGAATACGAGTACCTATCTAAATCGGTATAGTAATATTTTGGGTCGGAATAAAAATTAATCAAAAGTAAATCACAAAAGAACCCCATATCCAAAATTTCAAGTGCGAAAATGGATTTCTCGAATTTTGGCGAATTTTTGAAATTTTAAAATTATCTCAGAACCTTGCAAAATATAAAAATTTGATCTAATCAACGAAAAAATCTGGAAATTGGTATATCCCCTATTTTCGACCTCCCTAATCGATTGGAAGCAGTTTTGAGACGTTTAGAAGCCTCCATAAAATTTTGGAGTTTTTCAGCAACATGAAGAAAAACTCGTAAAAATGGTCCATATGAACTTTGATACCTCTAATCGCGAATTACCCGTATTGGTGACTTATTTGATCGATTAAAGCACAATTATTCAAAATTCGTAATTTCCTGTTCAAATCCGTATATTTCTTGGAAGAAAATTTAACGTACACTATGAGAAAAAAGTTGAAATCTACTTTCGATCTCTCGAATCGATTAGAAGCGATTTCAAGACTTTTTAAAGTCTTCAAAAAATTTTGAAATTTTCCAGTTCTGAGGAAAAGTTGGTAAAATGATGCTTTCGATCAATTCGACTGGTCAAGAATGGAGTATCCATCAACTTTTATTCTCAGTACTTACGATGTCCGCGTATTTTACATTTTTTTCTGGGAAATGTTTTATCAAAAAAAAAAGTGTTTGGATTGGAATTTACAAATTTTGAAAAATTGCGATTAATTCGATTAGATAGGTTAGGTACTAATGTGGGTAATTCGTGAGTTTAGTTGGTACCAAAGTTCATGTGTGACCAGTGCGGAGGAAACCCTGCTAGCATGTCAAAATATCGATTTTGAGTTAATAGTGGATTTGAGGTCCTAAACTGGTCACATGACAGTCTCCAGAAAATTTCTAAATTTTCTGGTTTTCTGGAGGCTTGTAAATGTTTTGAAAGCACTTCCAATGCACTAAATGATTAAATACTTTTGTAATTACATAAAAAGAAATAAATACACACATCTCTTTTATCGCATATTCAATGTTTTTTAAACAAAAACATATCAAAATTGGGCGGTTTTCTTTCATCCAGGTTATAGAAACCCAAACCCACACAGCAAAAAAATAAATAAAAGAATGAAAAGAATAGACGAAGGAAAGAAAGAAACCCTCCGTTTATTAAAGCGCAGCAATGTAAGTTTTCATCGAATGATATAACATTTATACAAAGTGTATTTTTCTGAGTTATTTCGTTTAGCGGAAAGCTGAAGATTATATCGAAATACCAAACGATAGAAAAAAATAAGAAATATAAAGACGCGCACGCTTGCCCATCAAATTTGTAAACTTGTCAAGTTTTCTTAATAAAGCGCATGAACCGTCGACGATATAAGTTCAATTTTTGTCAATGATAATAATAATAAAAACGGCCCGCAGTATGATTTTTCATATATCGAACGTGAAATTAGACGAAAGCGAGGAAGCATTTATACGAAACAGAGTAACACGTTTGATACGAAAAACTAGTCAACTTTGATGTCGAACAAAGCTACTTTAAACCATGTCGAATATAACGCCAAAGTTGAGGTTTATTCATGCGTGCCACCCTATAGGAATAAAACTGTCCGTCTTAAAACGTTGAAAGAAAGCTTCAATCTAGTATTGGAAGTTCCCATTTTTCATTTTTGTCTACGCAGAATATGCCTTATTTCGTGCAATTGAAAAATTAAAAATTGAATTTTCACCGTGTTTTTCTTCTCCATTAGTCGTTCGTGTGTTTTTCCAAAGTGAAGGGGTTTATTGACGGTTATACGACTCATACGTCGTTGAATGATGAATGTTTCATCGTACCGATACGTTAACATCAGTTCATATGTAATAGGTACTTGATACTTATATCCCTGTCGTGTGGAAATTTTGTCGATTTAATGAAAATTTATTGATTCGAATATTCGAGTAAACCTATAATTAATTAATTTTGATATTTTTCATGAAAATTTTATTCAAAATTGGCAGAGAAATTGGAATATAAGTTGATGAAATATTCGTCAATCGTTTAAGTTGGTTTTTCCAACAAAAAAATAATAATATTAACACATTTTTTTACGATTGAATTTTATTCTTATAGTTTGAGGTCACTCACCTAACGTGATTTTTTTCAATGGACAGGTGCATTGTACATTTGTACGTTATTTCCTTGTACATCAATCCTTCTTTTTTTTTCATCGTTTATTTTATCGAAGAATATGGTTTGTACAATGCATATTCCAGATGATAAACTGAACGAAAAATAATAAATAAGTGTCTGCGTTGTGTATACGAATACTACTGAGCCATGGGTGTCTTTTAAGTTGTGATTTATAAAATCTGTTGTTCTATTTGCGTGCCTGTTCTTCATTTTCAATAAAACATATTTTCCACGTCTCGTCGTATAGGGGAAATTCCATCCGCGTAGATGTGGAAAATTTAATATAGGTATAAACTATAAAGTATTGTTTTATTTCATTTTTATTTTCTCGTTTTATCTTCTTGTCACGCTATTACACGTAAGAGAAACTAGATATATACTACGGTATCACTAGTCTCCTTCTTTATGTTTATAGGTTTAGGTTAGATGCCTATGTTGGGGGTGGATCGTTTTGCAATTTTTTGAAAGTTGACGGAAGAAGTAGCACATGAGTTGTATCTACTGGAAACACGATGAGCCCTACGTGTATCCAATTTTAATAGAATTTCAAATCTTGTAAATATTTTTTTAAAAAAAAGAAAAAATAAATGCAAAATTTCCAGCAGTTCGAATTAATTTTTCGTTTTTTGTCGAATTTAATTTGATGCAAAAAATCGGGCGAGAATTTGCTGGGATTATTAAACCGAATAGTATGAATTTCAAGGTGGACAAGAGCCAAATTTTTGACCTTGAAAAATCATTACGCATTCTGGAAATATTTGAACGAATTTCAAAAATTGAAATTATTGAAAAAAATGGAGAAAATCGGTTTTTATTGGAAAGCTTTGAATTGACTAGAATTATTGAAAATATGAAGTTGGAGTCGATTTAATTAACAAAAATTGAATTATGGATCACTCACAGTATTTGTTCTGAAACAATTTCTAGTCTATTTTATTCTATTTTTGTTTAAATTTTTTTAAAAAAATTAGCTTATGTGGAGCAATTGGGGAATTGTTAAAGTGCAGTCGGAGGGTTAGAATTTTAAAGTCATGAGGCTGAAATTTTTGCTTGAATTTTTTTAGGTCTCTATATAAGTACAGTTTTTGTACTACTCCCCTTTCAATAAAATTATAAAAATATGTAGTAACAATCACTGAAAAATTAAAGAGGCTCGCTGAAAATCATTTGTTTCTATTTTCATGATTTCTTCTGTATTGAAATTCTGATTGTCATTAATTTTTCAATGATTAAAATTTTTTGAAAATTTAAAATTAACACATCATTAAGTATTGAGATAATTTTTTAATGACAATGAAAATGATATTTTTATTCTAAAAAAATTTTGCAACTTCAGACTCCCCATCGTTCCTATTCTGTAAAAATTTTGAAAAATTTGCATTCCATATTTTTGAAACGAATTCCGTATTTTTCTCTTCCAATACTCAAGGGGTAAATATTTTTTGGACAACAAAAAAGTGCTCGTGCACGACGAGAATTTATCCGTTCATATAAGATGAAGGAACGACAAACAATGACAAAGTTTCACACCGGAGAAAGCTCCACTGTAAAAAAGTAACAAACTACGAAAAATGTGTTACGAGAAGTACATAAGTAAACACTCCTAAATAATATCATACACGACGAGTGGAAAGAAAAATTCAAAAAATTGCACGAATTTTTTTCCGTAGGTATCTAGTAAACTCTGTGACATTTTTAAAGGCTATAATATGCTAAAAATTTGATATTTTCCTCCAAAAAAAAACAACAACAACTTTGAAAACGTTTTAAGTACGTTGTTTTGATCATGTGTGAATTTTCTTTTTTCTTTCTGTTCTAACGAGGAAGGTAGCCCAACTAGAAGTAAAAATGTTGAGCCCAAACAAAGATTAATCGAAAGTACGCCATGAGAGGACCACAAACCAGAATTTCAGGTGCTAAAGTGCATTTTTCGAATTTTGACAAATTTTTGAAAATTCAAAATACCTTATAGCCTGAAAAATACCAAAATTTGATCGAATCAGAAATCGATTAGAGGTGGATTCGAGACGTTTCGGACCCACCAGAAATTTTTGGAGTTTCATTTTGAATTTTTTCCAGGGAAATATTCTGTCCAAAAATGCGAATTTGAACTGGAAGTCACGAATTCTGGAAAATTGCGCTCTAATTTATTGAATAGGTCACTAATATGGGTAATCCACGATTATAAGTGCTGAGGTGCATTTGAGCCATTTTTATGGGAATTTCTCCAGCGCTGGAAAATTCCAAAATTTTCTGGTGGCTTCGAAACGTCTTGAAACCGCTTCCAATCGATTCAGCGAGTCGAAAAAAGGGTATATACCAAATTTCAACTCGTTTCGTTGATTAGATCAAATTTTGTAACATTCAAAAAATGCACTTCAGCACCTGAAATTTTGGTTATGGGATCTCCTCATGGTGTACTTAAGGCTCAAAATTTTACTTCCCGTTGGGATACCTCCCTTGTAAGGTGTTATCATGTCAGATGATAAATTGAAAATGTTCTCCAACAGAATTTCATCTAGCATAGGAGAAAGCTCCCCTCTCATTAATCGCAAAATTAATTTTTAAAGCAAAAAATAATTAATTTGAGTTGGAAATTTTTAAAAATAGCACTTCAGAAAAAATGACGAAAATCAGAAGAATTGATTATTGATGCCATAATCAAATTATCCATTCCCCGATGACAAATTTTTATCTGGGTAAGCCTTTCATTTTCGAGAATCCGCGATTCAGACATAAAAATGATTTTTCAGACGTTAAAGTTCTTACGTTCGCTGTGCTGAGGCCCTTCCTGTTCATCGAGAAAAATCACCCCCAATATTCAACTCTATAGGCAACACATCGTACACTTTCGCAATAGTTCAATTCTTCATTACTTTCGGAACCATTTAGGATGAAAGTTTTTACATCCAGCGCCGAGCGGGGGACAGTTGAATTATACTAAAAGATGAAAAATGTAAACTAGTAAAATTTGAATTTTCGGAATATTTTTTATCTTTAAATCGGCGATGATTAAAGGTGCCAAAAATATAGTATAGCCAAAAATTGGTATTTCAACATGTTAAATATTAATCTCGTTACGACTTTTTCGACTTATTTGAAACAAAGCCAGCGATGTAATGTATAAAAATTTCTTACGGTTCAACGTCGGTAAGTATACCAAAGACTAGGTAGTAGGTTAGGTACGTTATATTACAAATACTATAAAACGAAACTAGCACGTATTTGAAGGTATGTGAATTTAACGATGAAACAGTATTTTAATGATGTGTTTATTTTTGTGTTTCAGACGTTGTCTGTTATGATTCAGTACATTTGGATCTTTCTACTGTTTGGTGAGTGTTTATTCTTCGATATCGGTAGATATACGAGTACATAGGTATTTATTGTACGAATGTATTATTTTTTGCGAAGATTCGTCGATATGCTAATTTAATGTGCTTGGGGTAGATTAGGTTCTAGGTACGTTTTATTCATCATGTGTGAGCCTAGGTATAGAAACTACCTTTTGGAGTCCAAAATTAGTCAAGATCGAATCTATCTTTGGACGAATTTCTGTCGAAAATTGAAAAGATCTTTGATTCAGACCACTGTCGATCGTCTTTTTGTTTCCTTATCTGGGGAAAATTTCTATTCGCTCATTTCGTCGAAAATCAAAGCTTGAAAAATACGGAAATAAAACGATTGCAACAAATTTGTATAATACCTACTTGACGTGAGATATTTTCATAGAATAACATTGGCGATTATTGGCGTATAGAATAATCTTGGAAGTAGATTACCTTTTAGACTTTGATTTTCAATCTATAACGTAGCACGACTGCTTTACTTCTGCGATTTGAAATTGGTATTTTTATACTCGTAGTACCATAAAGGTCAAAATGAACTTTCGGGATGCAGAACACATTGAAAGTACTTTTTACGGATGAAGTTTTTGATTAATCCTCGAAGTACAAAATTCTTCGGTTTCGACAATGTTTCAAAACCAAAATACTTACTTCAAAAATAAACCTTCAAAAGCTTCATCGCGAAGTACTGGTGGAGTGGTCGAAGGTAATCTTTCAACGTGGTACATAAAATTACATTGTTTCACTTAAAAGTTGGAACATACGAAATACAAATAACTGGATAAACGGTTAAACATGAACTGCAACTTTGGCAAAAGTAATCCCTTCCCACATCAGAAAAGATAAAACCGAAGAGATAATAAATTCAGTGTATACATATTTGATTTCAATCATATGTACAATAGGTGCATTGTACACTTTCAAAATTCTATCCCCCCACCCCCACCAGCATTAAAAACATGAAAAATCCTGAAAAGTCTATTTTTTCGAGGCTTTACCCTCGCTTCACTCGAGTATAAATTAAATCATGATAATTGTAAATAAACTATTTTTCAAGGTGAAGTGCGAAAATAGTGTATTATGCAATGGGGGAGGTAAAGTGATTTTCGACGAATGTTGAGGTTTATTGCCCAAGCAAAATGAGGGAAATGATTCAAAATCGTTGAAAATCATTCATCTCCTGAGTTGCATACGATATTTTTTGTTATAGGGGGAGTAAAAGGTGAGTTTGTGCACTCGAGCGATTCGCGAGAGTGAGTAAAAATGCACTTTTACTCACACTACAACGAAAAAGATTTTATTTTGCCCCCTTCTCCTACAATCCTCCTGGTACCTATTCCAAAACTCCTATACTTACCCACTTTGCACCCACCCTTTCCCACACAAAAAAAGCTTCCAAGGACACTGTCAATTATCAACTTCGAATAGGTTTTGATGGGTTGAATTTTTATTTTCCTTCCTAGTATGTTATGCTATATCACAGTATAAGTATTACGATTTACGAATTTTTCCTTTGAAATTTAAACATCCCAGTGGAAAAATCTGCGTACCTATTCATAATTTTGAATTCCAAAAAGTTTCGAACGAGAATTGTGGAACAAATGTAGGAATGCAGTCATTTTCCACTTTATAAATTATGCTTTTTGTACTGAAACTGGGCCGAGAATTTAGAGTGTGGGGGGGGGGGGGGGGTGTATAATGTTGAGCTGACACCAAAATAAATCGACAGTACAAAATAAAAAAAAAAATCATCTTATTCAATAATCAATATTTCAAATAATATTTCAATTTCTTGAATTTTGACGAATTTTTGAAATTTCAAAACTAAGTAGGTATTTTACTTCTAACCAAATATAAAAGTTTGATCTAATTATTAAGAAAGAAAACTAAAATTTGGTATTATTTTCTTTTCGGATTTTTCAGCCTATTAGAAGCAATTTTATGACGTTTGGGAGCGTGTCCTCCTCCCCCCCCCCCTTGAATTCTACAATTTTTCAGCACTAGAAAGAGGCCTATATAGTATATACATACATACCTATAAAAATGATCCATAAGATTTTCAATTTCTATTAATCGCCCACCTCCTATTGCTTTGGCAGGTTGAAAACAGGATGATTTCCAACTTTAAATTTATTACCTCGATTTGTACGCTGTCTGCATATTTTAAACCATTTTTCGGAAAAAATTTTCTGTCAAAAATATGAATTTGAACTGGATGTATCGAATTTCTAAAAATTGTATTTTAAGTTATAGAGAATTTAAAAATTTTTCTGAAGGATTCGAAATCCAATCTATTTGAGAGGTGAAAAATAGGGTATGTAGTTATGTACCATATTATTTTTGTTGAATAGGTAAATCAAATCTTTATATTCTGTATAGCAATGAGATAATTTTGAAATTTCAAATACCCACAAAATTTAATAAATGAATTTCAGGACCAATAATTTTGGGTATAGGATTCTTCATGATAGAAGGGAACCGTCGTCTGTGATGTGTGACTGAAAAATTTTTGTCGGACTTCAAAAAAAATGGTAATATGTTTGTAAATTACTTACATTCAGTTACCTACCTATCGAATGGGCTATTTGGTTAGTACTCTCCCTCATATTTCTATGCTTCGGTTGATATTGTCATGGTAATTTTTTTAGAACGCCACATTTTTTCTCCAATTTTCAAATAAGTAAGTACCAAAAATTAGCCAAAAAAAATCGAAAAATCAACCAACGCAGCAGAAATTATACATACTTAATTACGGAGGTTTTAATACTACCTAATTTTTCTGAAAATTACACTTTTATTCAAATGTATGGTATCCTTTTATTCAAGTGTTCTTCACTTTTAGTAAATTTGACAAAATCATGATTTTTTGTCTCATGATGAAAAAAATTGAAATCGAAAAATTCTACAGAGTTCAAGGTAGGTCTAGGTATGCACCAAAGTTGGATAATTTATTGCAAAAATTCAATAATTTGGCCAATTTGAATACATTTGGCAAACCATTTGATCCAGTTTAGTCAGGGGCGTAACCAGTGGGTGGGCTGGGTGCGCTAAACCCAGCTGAAAAATCATCTGACCCAGCTCTGACTCATTGACTCACTAAAAAAAAAAAATGAAAAAAATTATTGTATCTGCAGAAAAAATCTCTTTGAAACAAGCATTTTTAGTTGAAAAAAAGAAGCTTCTCAAAATTCTATGATCTATCAGAGACGTCAGTGTGAAAGAAGGCATCTTTTTACCCCCCCCCCCCCCCTACTTCTCATTAAAGACCTTTTATATTCCAAATCTGCATAGCCATTCTGTATACTTACCCCCTCCACCCTCCACCCCCCCCCCCCAAAAAAAGGGAAAGATAATCGTATTATTATTATAATTTACTTTTTTGTTGAATGTTGATGTAATTTTTGTTGACCACCCTAAAATTTTTAAACCTTTATTTGGCAAACCCAGGTATTCATTATTTTCTGATTACGCCCGCACCCCTGAGGTTGCTGCATCCTGTCCCAGGTTTCCTTAATTTCGATTTATTTTTCTTTTGACTCAACATATTATTTCGAATACCTACTTACCTCCATCGTAATCGTAATTTTTTTTCATTATGTACTTACAAGTCGAAAAAATTTAAATCCTGAATTAATTAATAAATTTTCCTTGGCCTTACTCATTTACAAGGAAAATTCTAACATTTGAAAATCAAACTGAAATAATATACCGATGGAAACACCATTACAGAAAAATAAAAGCTTTGAGCTTATTAGACGGTATGTTTTGTGTAGGTGTCTAGGGTGCGGTAGTAATGCCCATTTAAATCACCGCCAAACAAACGCCAGAACGCGTTGTTACATTTATAATTGCGTTATTTAATTTCACGAATAAATGCGTTCTGTGTTAAATTAATCGCCTGCCTTTTTCCTTTGGGAAAAATATCGGTTAGTATGGGTAATCTTCACCTATATATCCGTATTCTGCCTCTAGCATCAGGTTCATTTTCATCGTTGTTTTAATTTTTTCCAATGGTTACGTTCTGATCGATATCTATACATACAAAGCATTAATGTCTATATTTGATATAAATTTTTTTCAAAAATCAATGATAGGGAAAAATTCCACGAAATACAATTACACTAACAATTATTAAAACGAGTATTTTTGGGTTAAAGCTGCGGTAATTGAATAGAAGGGAGAGCTCGCTCGATGCATGTTTTTGTTCTATTTTATACGTTCGGTTCTCGGTTGGGAAGTAAATACGTATAGAATGATGGCGATTGTATGCGGCGCATGCATAAGAAAGGCATTTAATGAACGAGCAAATTTGTTAAATACCGTTTGACAGGTTACGCAATTATCGCAAATAAATATTGTACCCTTTAGGATGGCGCGATACGTTCCTTACAAGCGCCGTACACAACCCTTGGCGCAATAAAAATAATTTATGTACGAGTATATATCGCAAAATCGACAAACCGAACAACAATATAACTACACCTTCCTACCTTCGTGTACCTATAGGATACGAAAGTACAGTATATTAAATATGGTGAAGAATTTTCTCATTTATTTGTGTACGTGTGTGTGGTTGAGGTACAGTACAATGTATTTGTACCCTTTTTTTTTTCATCCTCCGAACCATTGTACGTCTGAGACCAAGAAGAGGGCGAAAAAAAAAAACGTTGAATATTTTATCAATCATGTCGGGAGGTTTCCTCCGAGGTGTATGGCGAAGTCACGTTGGCTGTTGTCGGTTGTGTAGAAATTTAGTTATTTATAATAGACGACGGTGTATGTTTAGATGTAAGTATCGCGTAAACGAATTATCATATTTCTTGTTCTAGTCTTTTGCTTGTAAACTACCACTTTGTTGGCTGCTGAGGAAAAATACTTTTTCAACGGTATACGCGTTATGTGTAAGTCGAGCTTTTTCAAAAGGGTGTTATTTTTCCGTTTTACTACCAATAAAACGCACACTCTTCATCTTATTTATTTATTTTTTTACGCTAGGAGGAGGAGGATGAAAAAAAAAGGAAGTGGCTTTCCATAACATTTTCTTGTTCCTTGGTTTGTTCACACATCCATGTATTAATACAATGTTACGATTTTATTCTTTCTTTTCTTCTTTTTTTTTTCACGACACCCCTGCTCATAGCTATGAGAGGTATCTCTTGCTAAATAAAAGGTAAACTTTATATACCCAAACAAAAAGGCGCGAAAAAAAAGATGAAAGAAAAGGATGAACGAGTTTTTAAGGTTTAAGTGAAAAGACATTTTCGAGGTTTTCGAGTCGGATGTAGTTATTTTTCTCAATTATTATTTTAATGATTATTATTGCGCCGGCAAGGTGTACGAAGAAGTATAATACGATGGCATTGTATCGTTAAAAAAAGTGGCAAGATTTCCGCGTAATTTTACCATTTTAAACGCATATACGCGGTTGAATTTAGACTATAGGGTGTTCCAAAATAATCGGCGGTGGGTCTCGTAGGTAAAGGTATGAGCTTCCATCAACCTCTGAAGTCAATATAAGATTTCTGATATTTGAAATTCAATCTTTTTCCAGTTGAGTGAAATTTTTTATGAGGGGGAGGGGGCTCATGGGAACTCAAAAAACGTGAATGGGGTTTTTGTCAAAAACATAATTTATCCAGTCTGAAATTTTCGCCCCGATCTGGAAAGTAAATCGCCGTTTTTTGGATTATTTTTATGAAAAATAGATAATTATGGTTTTGCAAGTTATGCAAAGTTTGGCAATATACCTCTATAACAACATAAGTATTGCATTCTACATGACTCTTCGCAGTTTTCAATCACTCCCAATTTTTCCCAAAAATTATCCATGTCCAATTGTCCATGAATTGTCCATAGGTGCCCAGAGGGAAGTATTCAGGAGGCTCGAACACCCCCCCCCCCCACACCTTATCAAAAAATTTTTCATAATCTCTGTTGAGATGTGAATTTTTCTTCTTTTTAAATGTATTTTGAAAAAAAAAAAATTGTCTTCCTTCTAATCGGTAAAATTTGGTAAAATTCGTTTCCTTGATTTTTCATCGACTAATTCAAGGTAGAATTTTTCCAAAATTGGAAAGGTCTGATTCAGATTCAGCACTCATTTATTTCTCGTTCCAAAAATCTCACAATTTTTTAATTTTCCTTTGCTCAAATCTGTATATGTGACTCTGTCGAAAAAAAAAGCCCTAGTGTAAAAAAAAATTGGAAAAAATTGTGATTTTTTTGGTCCTACTTCTAATGTTAGCAAAAGAGGGACCAACAATTTTTTTCTTTTTTTCTTTTTTTTTTACTCTAGAGCTCTTCATTCCAGCAGGGTCACCTTCAGTTAACACATCCATAATTATTACAAATTACTCGATTTTTACCCCCTCCCCTTCGACCTAAAATCATAAATTCAGTCCCTCCCTTACATAATTTCTGGGCGGCACACTTGAAAATCCGACAAAATTTCTCCTTCGATCCCCTTAAATGCTTTGAAAGTATTGAAAATTTGCTCAAAATTTAATAATACCAAATCACATCAGCTTTTCCAACTTTGAGGAAAATATTCGAAAGTTGAGAAATTTTAAGATGTGGAAAAGAAATTATGGAATTTGTTTTAAAAATTTTATGGAAATTCTAAGAAACATAGACGCCCCCATCAGGGATTCCCAAGCTCGAAAAAATTAGAAATACGAAAGTGCATTTTTTTGCTTTTCACACAGTATTTTTTCCAAAAAATTTCTCCCTCATTTCGCTCGGGCAATATTTTAGTAATTTTATTCTAAAATTTGATTCTTTTGACTAATTTTTCGGTCAAAAATCACCAATTCTTCAATAAATTCCCAATTTGTCAGAAAAAATTGATGATTTTCGACTGAAATGTCAGTAAAAAATGACTAATTTGAAGTTTGACACCTCCCCCTATTTTTTCATGTTCTCAGCCCCTCCTTTAATTAATTCCTGGGTGCGCTTATGCCAAAAAAATACATGTAAAAAATGTGAAGAAGGGGAAGAAACACATTTTTTAGGTCAATGCTAATATTTTTCAAATTTTTGTCCAATTTTGGCCCCAAAACGGAAGCAGTGGTCATGCATTACATATATTTTTTTTGAACCCTGAAATTGGGGACAACATGGTCAAAAAAAATCAAAACCAAAAAAACGTGATTTTTTTACCACTTTTTGGTGGTAACAAGCAAGTTATTCCTACTCAAAGTAAAATTCTGAGTCAAAATAGTCATAAACTGAAAGTAGATCATAAAAAAATTCCATTTCCAATATTTCAAGTGCTGAAGTGCGTTTATTAAATTTTGAAATTTCAAAAAATCGCCAAAATTCGAGAAATGCACTTCAGCACTTAAAATTTTGGAAATAGAATTTTTTAATGATCTACTTTCAATTTATGGCTATTTTGACTCAAAATTTTTTACTTTGAGTTGGAATAACTTGCTTGTTACTACGAAAAAGTAGTAAAAAATCACGTTTTTTTTTGGTTTTGATTTTTTTTGACCATGTTGCCTCCAATTTCGGGGTCCAAAAAAAAATATGTGATGCATGACCACTTGGCCGAACTAATAAAAAATTTCCAGCCATGACATCCCCTCAAATTTTTTTTAATTTTTTGAAAATTTCAATACCATAAGTAACATTTTGGGCCAATTTTGACCAATTCTGGGTCAAGGGCCATTTTCGACCCTTATTAGAAAAGGTTCTTTGAAAAGATTTGCGAAAATGAATTTTTAGAGTCGAAAGAGCGAGGGGGGTAATACAAATATGAAAGTTGAAATATAGACTACGCCTGCCTCAAAAGCATTAAAAACGATACATGACAGTAAAAATTGTACTTCCAGATCGGAATGAAAATTTCAGAATGGTTGAACCACCATTGATTCTCCTCTTTCTGAAAGGCTCAAAATCAGTGTCAACTCAGAAACCAATTATTGACTCCCAAAAGTGGTTACCTATTTCCATAATCTCATTTGTGAAAAAATAAAAAATTTAATCGCGAAAATTTTTTGGTTTATTAAAAAAACTCGTAAAGTTTAATTTTTTGAACCCCCTCTCCTTCAGATTCCTTCATTTTGGACCAATTGTCCCCCTCCCAATAACATTCCATTCCAGTGGAAAATATTAAATTTCTAGAATCGGTGATCATATTGGCTCCAGAGGTCGATGGGGGCTCATACGATACCTACCATCGGTTATTTTTGGACACCCTATGTATTAAGCTTGGTTAACGACCCCGCCATCCATGAAGCTGGCTTTTTACTTTTACGTGCAGTTATTTAAGCGAAATTAACGCGTTTGTGTGGAGAGGTAGTCGAAACGTGGTCGCGCAGTGCAATACTGTAAATTGGCATTTTGAAAAGAGGAAGGCAACTTTTAATGATTTCTTTGTCGGATGAATTTTAAATGATGGGAAATAAAAAGCCAGCGCACGACGGCCATAGCTGGCAGCGCGGTACTTGGCGGGAAATTATAACGAGTTTGTAAACGAATCTGTTGACTTGAATATTTTAAAAACTTTTTTGCTAAAACAATGGAATGCTATACGCGTAAACATGTTTAATTCATTCGATCTATAAAGGGGTGGATTAGTTTTTTTGAGATTTTTTTGTTCTTTTTTTTTGGAAAACCGAGCGAGTGTGCACTGTGCTGTGTGCAAGGCTTGTGGCATTATAATCTTTTAATGTTACTCGCTTGTCTTCGGTTTTTGATGTTAAATTATGCCGAAAACTTTCTTTCGCCAACGATACAACCACCAAACCGAAAGAAATAATCGTTGTGGTTTTCGACTGTATACCGACGCGACTCGTGGTCTATACCTCTGAGTCGATTATTATCCTAGTCGAATTCCGCGAATAAGTTGCCCTATCTTTTGTTTTAGTAAATTTCGCGCAAAGTTTTCGACGTTATCGAGTTCGATTCGCGACTATGCACCTATTAACTGAGATATTCTCGTGTATGGCGTATAAGCACGAAAAACCTACATATATTAGGGCTATCGCGTGCCTTACGTCCTTATTAAAGGGGGAATTTTTAGCATTCCAAGATATCTCTACGCCTACATAGCCATAGAAGATTTTTTCGCTTTTAACTTGTTACGTATAGATACGATGAACGAAACTGATGAAAAGAAAGACTCGGATTCGCGAGCTTTTACGCAACTTAATCTTTCTTCGGTTAGTAAAGTTTAAATGAACAATTAAGAAATAGCCAATGTTACAATGTAATGAAAAAGTATTCTCGGAAAAGGCCAGATTAACAGCTTGGACAGACGTTATAGTGAATTTCGAGAGTCCAAACTTCCATACAATTCTCGTACCAATTGTTTTAATAAATCGACGGCTGTGAATTTTGTTCCACGAAAAGTGTGTAAAATTTAATGATGAAGATAAGTAGCTTTTTTTATTTCTTTACGATGCCACTTCTTTGGTTTGTCAAATTAAATGATACGATATTCGTAAATTGAATTCGCCATGAGATACTTAGCAAGTTTACTTTGAAAATTGCACCAGTTGAGATAAAAAGTAACCCGTTGACGTCAAAAAGAAAAGGCGAAAATTCCAGTCTCTTGTAAACTAGGTTATATTAATATCATTTCGAAATTTTCAAAGAGATCGAAAAAAAAATTGCGGGTCTTTTATCAACACGAAGGAGAAAAAAATTGTTGGTGTTTGTCGTTTTTTTGGGCGTCGCGACGTCTGACTCGTCGGGCGAATTTTACACAATTGTTTTTATTTATTTTCCATTTGCTCGATTGATTTTGAAAAAGTGCATTGTTTTGAACATTGCGAAACGTGGTGAAAAAATTTAGTACTTTTTTCGTTGTGTTTTATGGGTAGGAGAGGCGAGTACCTGAACAAAAATAGTGTTGGATAACGCTTGGTTATCAAGTAAAATTATACATTTGAATTTTGTCTTTTGAATCGAGAATATTTACTGGAAGCGAGATGTTCAAATTCCATGAAATTATTTTTACGGACCAAGGTTCAATTTGGTCTCAAACAAAAAAAGTTTAGGTGTTGTATTTTCAATTACTTTCAAGCCAGTTTGGAAATATTTTTGCTTTCTAGGAAGATTCTTTCAAATTTTTGAGTTCAATGATGAAGTGCCTGCTTATGATTTCCATTTCCGAATTAGAAAAATCAGGAAATTTTTAAACATCAGGGTGTTCACTTTCTGGAAAATTTGGAGAAGTTCAGGAATAATTTTAATGATCTAAAAAAGTCGGAGAATTTTGGGATTTTTTCAAAAAATGAATCATTTGGAAAACTGTTTCTCTGTTTATTTTATTGTGAAATTTTCAAAGAAATTTCTCCTTCGCTCAACTTGGGCTAAAATTTTTACTATCTTCTGACTGATTTTCTTATTCGTCATTTTTCGTACACAGCAATTTTTATGCACAAAAAATTGGCGAATTAATGCTGAATCAAAAAAAATTCTCTTGCGAAGAAATGGAGAATTTACTTTCTTCTTTCAACACTCTCTTAATTTGTATCAGTCAAAAATGCCTGAATTGACTGGTGAAATAGTGAAAATCAAGTCACTGATAATCAGTCAAATTCCACTGATTTCCCAGTTAATCAGCGTCATTTTACTGCCAATCAGTGAAAAATTACCGATTCAAATAGTGGATTTTGATTGTTAAATCAGTGAAAATTAGTTGACTGATTGAAATCAGTAAAAATTTACTGATTCAAATCAGTGGATTTTACATTATTGAAACAGTGAAAAAAAAATTTCACTGATTGAATCAGTAATTAATTAACGATTGAATCAGTGAAATTTTATTTTTACTGACTTAGTAGTGAAATTTCACTGACTGAATCGTACTTTTTTTTACTAATTCCTACAGTGACTTGATTTTGTCGATTTTAATCAGTCATTTTTGACTGATTCAAATTAAGAGAGCAAAATTCAATCAAAACATGAGTTTTTTGGAAATTTACTATTTACTCTCTTAATTTGAATCAGTCAAAAATGCCTGAATTGACTGATGAAATAGTGAAAATCAAGTCACTGATAATCAGTCAAATTCCGCTGATTTCCCAGTTAATCAGCCTCATTTTACTGCCAATCAGTAAAAATTAGTTGACTGATTGAAATCAGTAAAAATTTACTGATTCAAATCAATGATTTATCATTATTGAAACAGTGAAAAAAAATTTCACTGATTGAATCAGTAATTAATTAACGATTGAATCAGTGAAATTTTATTTTTACTGATTTAGTAGTGAAATTTCACTGACTGAATCGTACTTTTTTTCACTAATTCCTACAGTGACTTGATTTTGTCGATTTTAATCAGTCATTTTTGACTGACTCAAATTAAGAGAGTATGTAATAAGCTGTGATGAGAAAAAAATACCACGATGCTCTTGGCCACAATGTTGAAAAAAAGGTGAGGAAATGGAATCGAATCCGAAATTATTAGCTATGTATGTTTTGGAAAACCTGAATGATGGATAAGTGGTAAATTTTTTTCATTTAAAGGGATTTTTAATTTTTTTTTTCAATTGTTCAAAACTTTAAATTTTGTTTTTAACAAAGTTTTTCTTTTTCAAGTAAATATTTGAAATTTTTTCTGTACCTAGGTAATAAATTCAATTTTTCACATTTTCATGTTCAAGAGGAGTTTGATGAGTTCAAAAATTTTCAGAATTGAATTTTTTCGGGATGTATGTACCTCATGTAAAATTCCCCCCTCCGATTTATGAATATCTCTTTTCCGAAAAGAATTTTGAAGGCTTGAAAAAAATAATTTGAAGAATCCAGAAAAAAAAACATGGGAAATTATTGTAGAAAAATGATGGAAAGCATGAATTTTCCCTTTGAATCGAATCAATGAAAAGAGTAGATCACTGTAGATGAGGTAAACATAATACCCTGGATTTTCAATTAAATTAAATTTTGATTTAAATTGTAAAAATTGGATTAAGTACTGAATTCTCGAATTATTTAGTACATATAAAAATTTAGCTACCTACTTACTGTAATAATTGTGAGGTTTTTGATGAAAATTTTCGTGAAGTTTACCTTTTTGAAAGTAGTTCTATGACTTTCAAATTGAATTTTGTTCCCTTTCTTTTTGTCTTCTTTTTGTCCAACAACAGCCTCAATTTACCATTTCTTTTCAAAAATTATTTCGTAAAAATGTAAAATTTGAAATTTTACTCTTCAATTCTTCATCAATTTTGAAGCCTGAAAACTGATAATATTCAAGATTGATTATTTATGAATCTCTTAGGTGTTTTTCACCATCGAAGGTCCATTTTCAAAAATATTTTCTATTGAGACAAAAATAAAAAACGCAATTATGCATTTTTTTTTGAGAAAACTTCTTGCCAAATTTTTATAATTTTATTTTTCTCCTTATGAAAATTTCTCAAATCGCCATAAACTTACTTACCTACTTGTAATTTATTGCACAATAACTCGTTTTCACCTAATTTCCAGTTTATAATTTCATATTATTCTGATGAGCTGTCTGTGCACCTGCCGGTAAAGAAAATCGTATTTTTCGTGAATATTTCAAGCATGAAAAGTATATTTATTTAGTTCGATGCATGTAACGTAAGATTATAGTGTTTGGAAATTTGAACGTTTTATAAAATATCAATAACAACAAAATTTGAAATGACGCTGACGGCGAAAGTGTTGAAGTTGAACGTCTCGACTCTCGAATACGTTAAAATGAGATTATTGCAATCGATGCTCACACAGATAAAGTATTCGACGCTTATATTCGCCGGCAGAAAAAATCTCGGTCACGTATTGTCATCTACGCGAGTCTGATTGAAAATACCTACGGAACAGACTCTTTGTTAAGCAAGTTCATATTCCAAAAGCAATGTAGATTTGTAAATCCAAGCTGTAAGAATTACTCAGGCCTTGAATTATATAGGTAACGTGTATAGGTACGCTATATGAGTAATTCATTTGTTTTTAATTAAGTCTCATGCGAATGCTACCCTGAAATATTTCCTTTGGTATATCAGACGATCGGTCCGGGGCACTGAGACAAAAAGAGGGAAAGAATTAACTACACAGCGTTTGTGAATTTATTTGTACGAGTAATTACTCATACTATAACAAAGTAGCAGTGTCGACTACGCGAATTTAATCTATTGCTGCATTTCTTTTTGTACAAAAAAGAAGGCGAAGCCAACTAGACATTCGCTATTTCTGTATCATTTACATTGCAAACTAATTCTTAAAGAGTTTAATCTCGTAAGTATAAAAAGCAACGGCTGAGAAGGAAAAAAATTAAGGGTATTCCTTAATATTCAAAGAAAACGTTCAAGAGTGAGATTAATTTTTTGTCGCCGTATTCGTTACTAGCTGAATTTAATTCCTAGCGTTTAAAGATCAAAACTGCTTAGAGGACTTGATGCTGGTTCGGGTTGTGTGCTGTGCGAAATGGGGAATTCATTCGGTTCGTAAAAACGACGACGGTACGTACGCTCGGTTGTAATGAAATACTCCAAGGATTCGAATTGTACGAGGAGGCCACCAGTTAATCGAGTTTATCGCTAGTGATATAAAAATTTTGACAGCGATAAGAGCAAATTGTGAACTATTGCGAAGAAGTTGTCAGAAAAGTTATATTGAACGGTAAGATTGTTTGAACTGGGTAAACATAGCCTCGTCTTTGAAGTACTGCTTTATTGTAAGATAGCCAGCTCTACGTTGTTCATTTTGACTTGGAACGGTGCGATAAACCAGATCATGGACAAATGAGCAGCATCAGATCGTTACTCATATTTACTGTCAAAAGTTTTCTCCATTCTTTGACCCGGTAATCATCTCAACTCGATGTGAAAGGTGTACAATAAATTGCATAACTAATTCGCCGTGAAAATGAAATAATCGACGAGAATGAATTCGTTTGATGAGATGTGTAATTTTTATCGTCAAAATACAATTAATCGAGATTATTTTTAATGGATTTTTTTTTAAGTTTTTGATTTTTTAAAGGGAGGTATTTCAACTCGAAATGAAATTTTAAACCCAGACAAAAAAATCGATAGTACACTTTGAAGAACCCATCAGAGATGTGACGAGGCGATGTGGGAGGGAGGTGAGGTGTACTTCAAATTTTTCCTGCCGATTTTTTGGACAATCTCAGCCATTTTGACTATTTTTCCAAAATCTTTTTGAAAATTTTTCAACGTTTCGAAATTTTTTGAATTTCAACTTTTAGCAAAGATTGATTTTGCCTGAAAAAATCTTTCAAATTTACTACTTTTTTAAAAAATTTACCAAGAAAATTTTCAACGCTCGAAAATAATTTTTTATTCAATACGAGACTAAAACATTTGGAGTTGAAAAAATTTCAGAAATATCATCATTTCATTTCACTAAAAGTTGAGGTACAGAATAATTTAGGTTGAAAAAATTTTGAAAAATTTAAAGTAAAAATTTTTTTGAAAATCAAAAAAAATTTGAAATTTTATTTAAAATCGTCACCCAGTTCCCTGATAAAGGAGAGTGACAAATATTTCCCGTTTCAAAATTTAATTACTCATCAGTTATCGCCTCATCAGACATAGAGATCGCATCATTTTGAGAATAACGAAAATTTTTGATGAGAACGTAGCCTTCAAAAGATGAAATTTCTTCGTTGAAATAGCAGGTGCTTCTTTCGCTCTACTTTTTGACTTCTAAGGAAACGATGTTTCTTAAAAAACTCCTCTCCTTCCCAAAAAATTGAAATATCCTTGAAAACTTTATTTAAGATTGTCACGAAATACACAAATAAATGAGAGGGGAAATTTTTCATTTGAAAATATTTTATGTGGGCTGGAAGGGAAGAAGATTATAGGTAATTATGTAACATAATTTTGAAAATGATTTATGTAAAGTTACTGAGTCCGAGCGAAGTGGAAGTAAAATTTTTTGTGATATTCTCAAATTTTCCCAATCTTCTCACATTTTTCTACTTTTTTAAATCCAAACTTGGAAAAAATGAGGAGAAATAGGGATGTAGTAGGGAATCCCAAATTCACCCAATTTCCTCAACTTTTAACATTAAGATGATGTAGAGGAAAAGGGTATCATCCTCTCCCATCATCATGTTTCTGAACCCATGTCCAAAATTTCATGTGCTGAAGTTCATTTCTCGAATTTTGGAAATTTTTTGAGATTTCAAAATTATGGAAATTGATTCTAATCAGAGGGAAAGAAAAGCTAAAATTTGGTATACTTACTTGCCCTATTTCTGACCTGCCGAATTGATTTGTAAAAAGTTCAAAAAGTTTTGAAACCACCAAAAAAATTTAGAATTTACCAACGCTGGAGAAAATGTCCATGAAAATAGTCCATGTTCACATAAACTTCATCTCCTATAATCGGGGACCTACAAAACTCTCTAAATTTAGATCAGTTAAAATTGACTGATTAAAAAGCCAAAAATGTAGAACTAGAAATCAGTGAAAATTTTACTGATTTAATCAGTGAATTTTCATTTTTAAATCAATAATTTTTTCAACTACTGAAATAAATCAGTAAAAATTTTAATTTACTGATTGAATCAGTGATTAATCAGTGATTGAAACAGTAATTAATCACTGATTGAATTAGTAAATTGAAATTTTTGCCGATTCATTTCAGTAGTTGGAAAAAGATTTTCTGATTCAAAAATTAAAATTCATTAATTGAATCAGTAATTTTTCACTGATTGACAGCCAAATTTCACTGATTAACAGTTGCACACTTTTCGCTGTATGTAATCAGTGAATTTTCAGTTTTTTGACTGATTCATATTTAGAGAGTATGACATAAAAGTCTTGTCCACGAAAAACAGGATGATTCAAATGGCAATATGTTTTTTTTGGTAACAAGGACTTTGAAAATTGATACTTAGTAAAATTTTCACTCCTACGTACAGGGTGTTCACAAATTAAGAGACCGGTTTTGGTCAAAAAATGGGGGTCTGGGTTTTTTATGGAAATGAAGTCTACACGTACATACTGAGATGATTAAAATGTGATAATTTTTTTTTTCAAAACCGGCTCGATATAATTTGCAACCAGTTGTCAAAAATACCTCAAAAATCGAGATTAGAAAAAAAAATTTTCAAATAAAAATTGTAGAACTTTGAAAAATAAACATTATTGTCAGTGAACTCATTTTTTGAACCGGTTCATTGTCGTCAACTTGACATAAAAAACAAAAAAAGACAAAATTTTTTTCAAATGAATATTCTACATCGTTAAAAAAAAAAATAAAAATAACAGCTATTTTTGTTTTTAAAACCGGTTTGTTAATTTTCAACCACTTATTGCTATCGCCTGAAAGAATGGATTAAATTTTCATATTTTGCAGGGCTATGAGGAAATTATGAAATTTCAAAAATTTGTCAAAATTTGAAAAATGAACTTCTGTTCTTAAAATTTCAGGTATGGGATTCTCTTATGGTGTATGTACTTTCGATTTTTTTTTTAGTTTGAGCTCAAGATTTTACTTCAAGTATAATACCATTTCTTGTTAGATAATGAAGAATAAATTGACATCAACGAAAAATTCTGCGATTCTTTTTCAAAATTAAAACTAAGTTATCTATAATTTTTGAGGGTAAAACAAGAAAATCTGATTTTATAAAAAATAATAAGTCGGTTGTGGTAACGCAGCGTAACGAGAATCGCAACACCATTGTCGGATGTTAATGCTTTTTAAATATTTTCAAATGAGTCGCGGAGAATTCGATTATATCTATCTTTGTTTATTCAGGCAAATTTGCCGGATTTCTGAAATGCTTATATGTACCCAAAGTTTCCTTTTTAAGTACCCCTTTGTGATTTGAAAACAACAACCGACTTCCGCGGATGCGTTGAAAACACCCATTGTAAGCATAAAAAATTTATTTTAACCCATTTAAACGAAACTTCGCACGAGCTCGAAAAATACTCGTACGTACGTCGGAGATACTCATTCCTCGGTATCATATACGTGCTTATTTCATTACAAAAACCAAGCAGTTGTATCTATGCCGAGAACAAGTATATAGATGTATTATTTTTTTATCTCGTAGAATCAAATTGCTGGCGAAATTCTGTGAGGCCTTCTCGTATGGTTGCTTGGAATTTAATTCGTCGTACAATTTCGCATCAATCAGTGGTTCACGTTGTCGAAGATTATTGCAATTCTCATTTTTTTCCCTCTCATTTGTACCGAAATGTGACTGGAATATTTTTTCATTTGTTTACAGCTTCATTTGAAATCGATAAAAACGAATCGATTTTTTCCGATAATTTTATCGCGTTTCGAAGCGGTTTCAGTTTTTGTGTAATAAAGTTGTACGAAAAGGATGTTTGTACTTTTATAAGGATTATAATGTGTACGTTGGGGGATTTTTGAAATTAAACGGAGAAATGTAAACAGAGATGAAGATTTGGTATTTTTTATTATACGGTATTTTAATTTTGTTTTTATTTTTCTATTTTATATCTATGTTCAATAAAGGGGAGAGGAGTACGGTATGGATAATTTTCATAAATAAAATTTACTTAGCTTGTCAGTACTAAATGTAAGAAGTAGTTTTTCGTTAATTGAGATTTGGATAAATTGGAATGGAAAAATTGATGTAAGTATTTTGCAATGGATGCTTATAAAAATTGCTATAAACGATATTCTGCGAGAATGCTTTTGATTTTATTTTATTTCATGACTGTCTGGAAAATGAGGATGATTTCTGTTGAAAATTTGAAAAATGATAAAGATCATTCATGAGAAACCATGTTAGACAAGTAATCAATGTTTCAAATCAACTACCTACTATGAAAATATTTTTCTAAAAAACGTGGGTTTTCAAATGAAAACATAAGTGAATTTGATTGAGACAACTTGCCGCCACAGTAGTATATTTTTTGTCATCATGAATTATGGAATCCTTAAGTCTCTATATACTTGATCCATCTCATCACAAAGATGAGTTCAAAATTTTCAAGTTTTCTAGTGAGGTCTCAATTTTACTGAAAAAGGCTCCCACGCGCTATTCCTGTTGAAATTGATTAAAACTAAGAAATTGAACTCGTATGCCTTTTCTCCAAAGTCCACCCGCCAATATAACCTGTGGACTCTACAGAAATTTTTTTAAATAAAAGTTGTTTCTTGGCACCTAATGCACATTTTGATTTCTCATCAAAGTCCATTTTAGAGCAACTCTTGCCCTTGAAATTTATATACTTACTTAATATACATTTTTTGAAAAAGCTTCAAAATCACGTTGTCTTCATTTTCAATGAAAAATTTCAGAGATTCAGCAAATTGTGTAATTACCAAAAGTTAGTATGTATTAAGAATTAAATTTTCTTTCCAATCAGTTATTTCACAACCATTTTCACCAATTTTTCCCGACAGGGTGGACCTATTCTCCTCCTTTACTTAAAAGTTGGGCTTACAAAAAGAAATTGAACGATTTTTGTTCTTCGATATTTTAATCTACCATTTTTTTTTTCATTTTTATAACATTTTCCCATCTTTTGAAAGCAAAACAAATTCCAAAATCAATTATCTTTATTTCCTACTCATCATGTACAACCCAGAAATAACCTCTTCAAATGTTTTAATAATATTAAGGACTACTGGATCTTGCAAACCATCCCATTTCTTCAATGCCAAAATGAGCTCATCTGGATTTATAAGTGCCTTCAAGTCAGGGTCATCATTTATGGCACCATGCTTTGCATTGTTTAATAAAGCATATGCTAAACCAATATTTTTTGCTATAATTTGTAGAGAGAGTTCTGGATACAACAGTTGGATTTTGGTTCTGTAATGTTTTGCTAATGGATGAGTTGAATTTTGAAGTATTCGATCCCATTTCTTGGCATGGTTTTTGTAATTCGATAATGTTTGTGTATCCAAGTCATGGCGTTCAACTTCAGTCTTTACAAAATCATCAGGGTCAAAATTTAAACTGTTTTGGCCACCACAGTCCCAAACACTTTCATATAATTCAACATTACGGCACAAATAAGGAACTACGAAGGTTCTTAAAGCCTTCAGTCTGATGTTGTCCTGAAAAATGTTTTAATTTTAACATATTGCAAATAACTTGCTCAGTAAATCTCAACAGAAAAGCAACTCTTTATAACTAACTTCATTCCTTCAAAAAAATCCTACATAAACAACGTTTACACAATTCAGCTGATACAAAAAAAAAATAAAAAATATTAATCACCATCTTAGTTTTCAAGTTTCCTTTTTCTTCATTTAGTTGGTCTACCTTATATTCTGCCATAATTGCTCGTTCAATTATGCCCTCCACTTTGCCCTGAATCGCTCCCGCTTCAATTTTTAAATCAAGACTGGGTATGGAATCTATAATCTTTTTAAACCTATCTTTCAATGGGCCCAACTCCTAAAAGTACAATACAATTTGAAATGAGATCAGAAATGAATTTAAATTCAGGATAAACCACCACGGTTTACCTTTTTTACTCGTTCTTCAACGCTGAGAATTGTTTTTTCACTATTAGGTGATGGTATACTGGCACATCTTGATGGAATTATGAAATATATAACTAAAATTTTGAATGTTGTAAATAACTAAAATTTTGAATGTTGTAAACATTTTACAGACTAAGAACACCTTACAGTTGTGTAAGTGGCACTAACTAACCTGAAATGCCGCATAAGTAATTTCAATCTTGAATGTTGAGAAATATTCAATCAATAGATGGAATTTATTAATCTAATAATCTTTCTTCAAGTTATCTTTTTGATTAGAATTTTTTCATCTCAAACACTACTTATGAATGATATTAATTTATCTAATTAAATTAGTCGGTACATGGTAATCAATTAACATGATAAATATATGTTACAGGCAATGTTGTAAATGACTAAGGATTTTAGCCAATGTTGTTTTCCTGCTGACATTGCCTAGTCGATAACAACATTGCCTAGTCATTGACAATGTTGGCTAAGATGGTGTAGGCAATGATGATAGAATTAGGAAAACTTGTGCAGAATTTGATCCATTTTCAGAAAAATTTGTTGTGAGATGTTCCGATGGGGCAAAAAGTATCATTACGAAAAGCTGCCGGTGATAATCCTTGTGGTGCTCAGGCTTACCAAAGGTGCCACTGTAAGGGGAAATGCGACTCAAATAGGTGCCGCTGTCACGCTGCTAATATTTGTCTCAACTCAAGATGCCATGGAAGTTCAACAAGTTCCAATAAACACGAATAATAATTGCATTTTTTAGGGAGATGATTTCTTTGTTCAAAAACTTTGATAAATAACATGAGTAAATGGTTTTAAAAATTGGTATTCATCATTGCCTACACTGTCTTAGCGAATGTTGTCAATGACTAGGCAATGTCAGCAGGAAAACACCATTGCCTAAAATCTAGGGCTGTCAAATTATCGTTAACTTATCGATAATTATCGATAAATTCAAGTATCAATAATTATCGATAAGTCATTTGAGGTTATTGATAATTATTGATATTTTGAAGGCAGCTGTTTGTCAATGGATGAAGTTGACAAAATGACGCTTATTGGAAAAAATATGCGTACTTTAGATTAAATTTTGAAAACTTGTTTATGAATTCCTAATTTTTGTAATATGATATAAAATTAAACTCTTCAAATACCACAAATATGTATTTTTAAGAGGAAAAAATACCTCTAGTAAAAGTATCAAAACTTATCGATAATTATTGATAAATCACATCAAAATATCGATAATTAGTGATACTTGATTTTTCCAATATTTGATAGGCCTATTAAAATCTTTAGTCATTGTCAACATTGCCTAGTCATTGACAACATTAACTGGATTTACAACATTGCCTGTAACATATACATTATTTGTGTAATCAAAAATGAATATTAAAATTTTACATATTTTTTGTATAATCTCTGGTAACAATTAAAATTGTATAACTGGCCATAGGTAGTATGGAATCAGGATTAGAGACTAAGACCCCTTGAATGTTCATCGTATGCAACCATTTATACATGAAAATTTGCCGTGTAGTATTTTATAAAAAATTGAATAAAATTGTAAATTTAAGTATCTAGGATGGTAGAAAAAGAGATTTGCAAAAAAATTGTGGTATACACTTTTTGCCTATCTTCGTTTTTAAAGGGGCTACAATAATTTTAAATTTTTGTAAAAATCCAATTTTTTTTATGTTTGGCCGAAATGATCAATCTAAGTACCTGAAATGATGAAAAAAAATTGCAAAAAGATTTGTGGTATACACTTTTTGCCTATTATCATTTTTGAAGGGGCTGCAGAGATCAAAATTTCAATGAAATTGACAAAAAAAATCTATTTTTGACGAAAATCAAAATCTCTGCGGCCCCTTCAAAAACGATGATAGGCAAAAAGTGTATACCACAAAGTTTTTTGCAATTTTTTTTCATCATTTCAGGTACTTAGATTGATAATTTCGGTCAAACATAAAAACTAGACACACAGTGTCAAAAGAGCGGACTTCCTATTATATATGAACCAGTGACTAATCGCAAGAATTCAAACTTTAAATTCATCTTTCTCCAACACTGTGTGCTTTTTAGATAGGGAATGTGTAGACGGAGAATAGTGGGGAATGTTTGCCAATAATAGATTCCATTTAATTTTTGATAATACCTCGCAGAGAATGGTCAAAAATGATTACATACTTATAAGTAGAACTACATACTTAACAGCTGGGAAATATAAAGTTATAAAAATGTAAGTTTTTGGAAACATCAATTTAAATATCTTGGAATGAAATAAAATTGATTACCGGTAAGTATAAAAATATATTCAGATTTTTCAACTTGGATGCATACATTTAAATTATTAATGTACTTATAATTTACTTAATTCAATAGCAATGAAATATCATGTAGAATTTTAACAAAAAATGAAAATATAACGTTGAACCAATTATAACGGATCCTAAAATTAAATAAAATATAAAGATTAAATAGTAAACTTCATTGAACATTTTGTACCAATAAAACAAATTATTCAACTTACTTTAGTTCATAAAACAATTTGAATAAATTAGCAATTACATACATATAAGTAACTGGAAAAAGAAACAAAAGTCCTCCAAAAAACGCAATGAAACCTAAAGTAGAAGAAATATGAAATTAACTTATAAAATTTCCAAAATTATTTGACATATGTAAGTTAAATTAAAATAATGATTTAAACTGTTTCACTTACCATAATTGTGAAATCACATTGTTTATGCAGTCTCCATTTGATTGTTATCAAAGCTCCTAGGAATATCTGAAATAGAATGTAATTTCAATATATGTGTCCATAAAAAAAATCAATACATTATAAATACTTACGGTTAAGTGGAGTTTCATTATTATTAGGTGTTCCATTATTACCAGGTGTTCCATTATTACTGGGGGTTCCATAATTACTAGAGGTTGCATTATTATTAGGGGTTCTATTATTAGCTGTGGGATTCACATTGCTTGGCAATTTCAAAGTCATCTCAATTCCATTAAAATTGAAATCTCCATTTAGTATTGCCCATTGTAAATCATTCTATATGATGGAGAGAAATATTCAATCATTAATAACTAAATAAATAGGATAACATTTTTGATTATAGAGAATATACTTACATTATTATGTAACGGGTGGATCGGCAATTGGTTAGGCGCTTGCGCATGTTATCTAGTTAAGGGTAGTTTTCCCTTCTCTTAGGTAATATGTTGGGCCATTTGTATATAAGATTTTTGGATGCTGTTGGCTGGTACAGAAAACCAGTCGACGGTCCGACTCGAATAAATATAATTTGACGTGGACTTGTCTCTATACTTATTTTTGAGAGTGGTGGCTGCTGCATAGCGCTACACTTGAATTTCGAAGTATCTGGTATTGGTTTCATAATTTGGGCTGCTTTTAGCGCTCGAAGTCAATTATTACATTTGGGCTGCTTGAAGCGCTCGATTTTTAAGGTTGTTACTTCCGAACACGCGACCCTCGAGGAGGGTAATTTTGAAAAATTAAAAAAATTATTTTTCGAAATTTGGAGGACCCCTCACAATTACGAAAATATACCAGAGCAAATCCATTCAGAATTACAATGTTGATGCATCGTTTAAATTTCCTCTTTACAGCTGGTATAAACAACTTTTCTTGTAGTCTATTGGGCAATGCTATAAACAAAAAACAAAATTATAATTAAACAAAGGGAGAATAAATAGATTGATAATTTCGGTCAAATGTAAAAAAAATTAAATTTTTCAAAAATTTAAAAGAACTGTAGCCCCTTCAAAAATGAAGATAGGCAAAAAGTGTATACCACATTTTTTTGCAAATCTTTTTTCCTACCATCCTAGATACTTAAATTTACGATTTTATTCAATTTTTTAAAAAATACTACACGTTAAATTTTCATGTATAAATGGTTGCATACGATGAACATTTAAGGGGTCTGAGACCATGTGTTTGAAACTCCCCGCGCGCTGGACTATACTTTGGTGCTAGTCTCTAATCCCGATTCCATACTACCTAGTACCTATGGCCAGATCATTATTTGGACTCGCACATTTATACATATAAAGAGCCTTTCCTAATAAGGGTCAAAAACGGCCCTTGACCCAAAATTGATCAAAATAGTCCCAAAATGTTACTTATAGTCTAAAAACATCCCAAAAAATTTTGACCCCCTACCCCCCTCCTTCCGGAATTATCATACTTTTAATGTCGGAACATCAACATGCGATATCTCTGGAAGTGGAAGGGGTGGGTAAAAAATTTTGAAATTGTCACAGATTATACATCTTACGGGGTAGTATCGATGAAAATTGTTTAAAAATTTTTGGTTCGCATTTTCCCAATTTTTTTCATGTTGAAATTTTTAAAAAAATTAAAAAAAAATTTGGGGGTGCCATGACTGGAATTTTTTTTAGTAGTTCTGCCAAGTATAGTCATGCATCACATGATATTTTTTTGGACCCCAAAACAGGGTGCAACAATTGCAACATGATCAAAAAAAATCAAAACCAAAAAAACGTGACATTTTAATACTTTTTCACAGTAACAAGCGAGGTATCCCAACTCAAAGTAAAATTTTGGGCTAAAATAGTAGTAAATGGAATACATAATAAAATAATTCCATTTCCAAAATTTCAAGTGCTGACGTGCATTTCTCGAATTTTGGTGAATTTAGTGTTCATGTAAGAGCAGTTTTAGATACTTATAAATGTTGGTATTGAATCTGTTGAAAAATAAGTATCAATGTCGTTGAAATTACTTCTTGATTTTTTCTGGGTAATGAACAAATAAAACTTTTAATCGCGGGTAGGAAACTGAAATTGTTTTTATTAGTTGCTTAATAGATGAATACAAGATGGATTTAGTTAGAAATCCAAAGAAATAAAATGTGGTCCAGTATCAGGATGATCAAAACCAATAAAAACATCATTTTAATTGAAATATTAGCGTTCTGGACCATATATGGTCCAGAAGCGCGTATTTTATGTACTACTTACAGAAGATGAAAACAAATTAAAAAATCTTCGGAATCCGAATTAATTGTCAGTCGAACGCTACACTAATGAAATCTTTTATATTGAATTTGAGAAAATTCGTCTCGTTTATATAATCGAATTAATATTACTCGAATGGCCAACGCAGTGTAAATGGAGTCGGCAATCCGCATTTATTGCACTACCCTCCCTATCCACCATTCTAAACGGAGTGAAATGGTCGAAAAAAGACATATCAATTGATGGATATTGCGAAAATACTAGATGGGACACCAGCACCGTTTCGTTTCTTTTGCCATGTGCATGTTGCCTCGCCATTGCTCGAATACGAATTTATATAAGGAAATTCGACGACAAAACTCGTATCTGTATCTACGGACACAAAATGCAGTGTTGTTTTTAAAATCATCGGTTTTATTTTGCCACTTCTAAAAAGTCGTGGTTTACATAGAGGCAGAAAGGGTAATAAGGCGACGACTATCCTGCTTTCAATTTCCCAAAATACGTGTATACGAAAGTTGGTGTTTGAATGACAACCAGAAAGAGAGTACGACTTGCCATTGCGTTAGTTGGATGCTTATGGATAATGAAACGCGATGATTGCGATAACCCTTTTGATTTTTTTGGAAAAAGGAGTAAGAAAATTATAAAACTCGCACGTGCATATGTCAATTTTCAACATCCACGCATCCAGATATTTCGTTTACCGCTCGTTAAAAATGTAAGGAAATGTTTATTTACACGTTAACTGCTGTTTGGCGATTAACAAGCCAGACTTTTCAAAATGTCGTTCTACTTTGGCGGCGACCTTGCGCGCAATTATAAAATCATGAGCCATCTTCATTACTCGGGCTTTCGTCCAAAAGACACGAGCCCGCCTTGACGTTAACGGTTTATTTTTAGTCATTAGCGAACTACCAGCTAACCAGTTAATGTTTGTTTTCTGCTATTGAAAAGTTCACCAATATTTCAAACATCCAGTGAGAAAAAAATGTGAAAAATCATACCAGAGGTATTTAATTTTTCCATGCTCGATTCGACCTTAAAAAGGGGAAAACGCATTTAAATTGAGAAATACTGAAAAAAATAGCTGTAGTGCTTTTGATCTCGATGAAATAGTGTATCGCCACCTTTTCATAATTTTTAAAAGCGAATTCGACGGAAAAAGTGAAATTTTTGATTGAACTGACTTGGGGAGTCGCTGTATCAAAAGTCGTTAATTTATGCTCACCCTTGTTTACGTTGCCTTTCGTATTCCTTTCTCCCCCTTTTTTGTAAAAGAAATATTTTTTCATTCGTGCAAGTAGGTATTAGAATTAATTATTGTACCTCGTCGTGTTTTTTTATCGTAAAATGAAACGATAGACGGTACAAGTCGTAAGTTGAATTTTTTGAATGATGAAAAAAGTAATTCGAAAAAAACGATTTCTTTTCCTTACATTTGTTCCAGGGTACCATATTGACCCTTTTAAATGAAAAAGTTCCAGATGTTGACATTTTTTTTCAACTTCTTTTCAGCCTTGTCGATTTATTCTTTTTACAAATATTTAATTTTTCATTTTAAAACGAGAAATTAGTTATGGGATTTTTGATTGGTAATTTCAAAAAAAAAATTTGGTATTCGGATGATTCTTGTTCAATAAATTAATGGATTAGGAGATGTCTGCAGCCTACTCGTCTTACAATATGTGTTCATTTTAGTTTAAAAAATTCATCTATATATCTTAATTTGAAGGTAAACCTTTAATTTGTCTCAATTTTGATAATCATACAGCACCGTATAAAATGATAGCTCTTCATTTGTACGCGTATAAGTATATAAGTGAATAGCACAGTCGTAAGTGTGTCTCTGCCTTTTTTTTTTCCTACCCCGAAACTAATGCCACATTTTTCAAGCTTTAACCGCTGTATATTTTCTGGTAAAGAGATTTTATTCGTTCCATAACGTTGAAAAATTCGTTGAAATTTACGTATATTTTCAAACTCATTTATTATTTTATTTTTGAAGTGATGTTGAATTGCCTTACTTTCCCCCAAGTTACGCGTATAAAATACGGAAGAAAAATGTTGACCATCAGATGGCAAGGCTTTTTGCAAAATTCATATCATTCGTATTACCCGACTGAAAAATTTTACGAGTTGATGGTCTTAATGAACATACCGGAGGAGGAGAAGTTTAAGTAATTTTTTCTTATTTGAGTGTATTGACGATGATGCAACGAAATACTCAACTTGTGAAGTCGATACAGCGTGGTGTATCATTAAATTAGCCATTGCTGAAAAGTATTTACGAAATTCGTATAGCTATTAGAATGTAAAATGGGTGTATTCATGAGGCATATCGTGTAGAATACGATTTTAAAAAAATAAAAATAAACTGGTATAGCCGAGTTTCATCGAAGTTGCTTGTCTTCAGGACGTAGTACTTAATACAATTTCAAGAGTATAAAGTTTGAAACTTCTACTCGTTAATTTCGGACAAATCGCGTTTAATTCATTTATTTTTTTCGCTTGTGTTCTCAGTAGGCAGTTCGTACTTTGTTCTTTAAACTTACGTACGTTGAATTTCTTCGCTATTGCGGCACAATGACTATGCTCGATGTTGATGTAAAATGTAGACGGCTAAAAGGATATATATAGTGATAGTGTAGGAATAGCGAGTGCTGCAAATGCAAAATGATGAAATATAAATGTATCCCAATGGTCTAGTTGAATAGGCTATACCCAAACTAATTTAGAAGAGAATATCGCTGAAATTGTAAGAAATAGCCTTTTAATTGTTTGTTCAAAGGTCACAAAAAATTTAAGCTATGGTTAAATTTTGTATGAAAGGAAATTTTTTACTGCGAAAAAAGCGAAATATACTTCGTAATGGTCGTATGGCCATTTGGATTAATTTTTTTCTCAATGAATATTTTTATGAAAAAGATGAATTTTTATTATTTTTTTTTCAGTATATTTAATAATTAAGTATAATAGTTTATGATTGGATACCTATTATCAGAATTAAGTATGTGAAACATTTTCGTTTTCCCCCAGGGAATTGCATTTTTTTGAGAGGAATATTTTTTTAGCAGATATGTATTAGAAATAGAAATGCTAAGCAAGTAGAAATATGTGGATACCTAAGAGAAGATCTTATATCTAAGTTAGTTGATGATGAAAGCAGAGCCTTTTAAAAAATATTACAACAAATTACGCTCGATTTTCTGATTTTTTCCAGCTTTCTTTCACCCTCTCCCCTTCTTCCATGTTGGGCCTTCCTTTTCCTCCAGGAGTTCAACTTTGATATTTGGGTCAAATGAATACCAAAATGAGAATTAGTTTCTCTTGAAACCATGTATTTGATACCAACGTTGTATTAACTTTTTCAAATTTTTAGGCCCCTCTCCCCTCCCCCAGAGACTCAATTTGGGTTCTGGGTTAGATGAGTGCCAGCATGAGATTCAGCGTCTCCCAAAACCTACATTTTGATACCCATACTTATTGTATTTTTCAAAATTTTGGGCCCCCTCTCCCCTTGGGGCCCAATTTTGGTATTTGGATGAAATAAGTGCCAGACTGAGATTCAGTGCCCTCGAAAACCTATAAGGTAACATACCAGTTTTGGATCAGGCTACCAATTACGGATCATTGTTTTGAGGCGCTCTGCGTCGTTCCGAAATGGTCACCAAGAATTGATACCAACATAATCGTGTAGTCTGAAGTCTTACCTTTCAGAAAATATGTAAACTTTGCATTTTTCGTGTTATCAAACCGCTTGTAGATTCATTTGAAAAAAGTGAGTCGCATTTTTAGTTGAAATTTCGTATTTTTTGCAATGGCGATTGTTAAAAAGTGTAAGTAGTGTTATTGATATTTAGTTTTTGATGCGGTTGCTGATTATTCATGTTCAGGGAAGTACTATCGACACATTTTTTGCGTGATCAATCCGTTTTGCGAATTTTGAGTGTCATTTGCCAAGCATCGAAGAAAACGTAAATTGGCACCAAAAAAGTTGGATTTCTTCACCAAAATTGTCTGTTCCGGGATTTTCGTCGTGTTGATTAACATTATTAAATCTGCGCAGTGAAATTCCAAAGTGAAAGTGATCCGTAATTGGTTTGATCCATAATTGGTAGAAAAATTTTCAATTTTCAATTGCGGATCAAAAATTTTCCTACCAATTACGGATCGATCCACAATTGGTAGTTTTTCAACTTCGGTTTTTTAACAATTTTTTGATGAAAATCTTTGAAGGCCATCTTTGTAATGTAAAAAATACAATCAGAGTGAAAAAAAAAATGCATAACTTAAATTCTATTTGATGATCCGTAATTGGTAGAACCCCCTAAAAAGGCTAAAAAGGCGTATTTTTTCTGGGGTTTTCAAGTCTGGATAAAAAATACTTGGAATCGTTTTTTTCAAAATTCAACCGCGCTACTTTGTAGAGGAGAGTTCAACGTTTATTTTTTTTAAAAAATCACCAAAATTGGTTCATAAATAACGTCAGGAGTGTCAGGACACGAATTCAAAGAAAAAGTGATCCAAAACTGGTATGTTACTTTATTTCAATACCCATATCGTATTTTTCAGAATTTTGGACCCCCTTTCCCCTTTTGTTTTTGGGTCAAACGGATACCGGAATCGGAATCAGCATCATTCAAAACCTACATTTCGATACCCATATCACCTCTATTCAGCGTGCTTCAAAATTTTCAATTTTTCACCCCCTCACTCAAGGGTGAGTATTTCAAAAATACTCAAAAAACTGCAACTTTTGAAAAAACAGTGTGAAAGTACACACTTCAAGGTACATTTTCACGGTAAACTTTTTTCAATGCCGCCTGACACTTTTTAGTAAAAGAACGATTTCGCCCTAGATTGTGCATCTGGAACACTGTGGGCTGTAGAGGCCCCCGAAAGCTCTGCAAAATTAAAAAACATTTTTTTGTTCTTTAAAAGTTATAAAAAATCTAATATTTTTAAAAACTTCAAAAATTATAAAATCAAGTTTAGAGATTACTCAGCGACTGTGTAGGCCAAAAGATACAATTCTTCAAGAAAATCGCTATTTTTAACGTTTTTTACTCGTAATTCAGATGAAGTGAAAAGAGAAAGTAAAAAAGTTGAAAAAATTTTTGTTTACTATTTTCTGTGCTCCACAGTCTCCTTCTTTACGCAGTATTGGAACTCAAAAATCAAAATATCAAAATTTTCAATTTTCGACCCCTCTCATATTGTGTAAGACCTTTTTTTGCTCATAAAATTTTTCTCCCAGGCCCTGAATAGCTCCCTAAGTTTTATTGTCCGTCCAAAATAACTTGATATATTTATCTGTTTCCTTATCAAAAAGCAATAAAAAAAAAATGAATTATATCAGCCGGAAAAAAGTGAATTCCGTTGGAATTTTGAATAAATGAAAGTATTTTTTTTGCCACTTTCACAATATCAATAAAGATTATTATTTAGTTTGCTGTGTGAGTAGGTTACTTTTGATTTTTCACGATTTCTTAACGTGGGTACTAAAATGCAGTGTTTAAAACTTGAGAATTTTTCCAGTTTGCAAAAAAGTTGAACTTTCTTGGACATGAGCGGAGTTCCTTCATCTTTCCAGTTAATTAATTTTTCGAGTTCTCAGTGAAAAATCCTCCCCCCTTCATTGCACTTTTTATTGACATGTCCAGAAATTTTCCAGCATCTTGATTATCCTAGAAGTCTCGAAAATTGCGAAAAAAATTCAGATTTTGCTGGTCAAATAAGACGCGTAAAAGTCGCAAAATTTACCCAAAATTAATCATTAGTCGCGACTTTGTTACAAATTACCTGGATACTTTGTTTCTAAAAAAAATGTGGCACTTTTTTTTACATGAAAAATGTTTTACGGTTCGTCCTTCGTCAGCTCAATTCCAAAACCCCAATGGGGGGGGGGGGGATTTTGAATTTTTTAAATTTTTTGATTCAGCTGGTCACCACATCCAAATAGTCAAAAAGTTCATTTTTTTCCACCCAGAATTCAAATAAAATCAATTTTTAAAAAACCTTGTAATTCCAATAAACTTTGAATTTTGGCCTTTGGTAATCGATGCTCAACTTTCTAGAAAAATCAAATTTAAAAAAAAAAAAAGTCAAATTTTTGGACTGAAAGAACAAAACGTTTTTTTGGCTCTTTTATTAAATTTTATAAACCATGGTCACAAGGTTGAAAATAACGAAAAAAGTCACGAATATCGAATTTTAAAAATCTGTATTTACCTTCAAACATAATTTTTGCGACTTATTGAAATTGTTTTTATTTTCTTTTGGCATTTTTTGACCTAAAAATATCATTAATTTAAATTTATGATCTTGAAAATAAATTTCTTACCCACTGAATATCTAATTGTCATTTTGCTGTTATGTCCTACTAAATTCGTTAAAAAAGTAATACTCAAAATTGGCCATAAGGACACGCCATTTTTAAGGAGCTCTCCCAAGGGAGGTATCCAAATTTTTGGGCTGAAATATAAAAATATATGTCAATCAAAAATACATTATACAGTTGATGCTTCACATCGAAAATTTCAAGTGCTCGAATTTTTGAAATTTCAAAATTCCCTCAGCCACTTGCAAAAATCAAGAGAGAAATGAGGCGGTGGTAAAGGCCTAGTAGAGGTGAAACATATCAAACAAACCAACTTTACAATAAAACCAATAATGAATAACAAATTATGAAACAAAAATACGTGTAATTATTTGTTTTAGGTGACAAAAGCCCAAGAAAGTACATGTGCAGAAAGTACATTCACGAAGAGATACACTTAACGAGACATTGAATTTGTAATGCAAGTTTTTTGATCCCCTAAACATAAGAAAAGGTGCTCTTGGCAATGATATGAAATCTAAAATGCACAATCATCGTATGTATTTTACCAAATCTGTTCAACTGAAGGGAAATGAGTAACTATCCCCTCCAATACCCTCATACCCTGCAGTTTTGTCCTTTACGAAACCAACACAGAATTGAAATAAGCCTTAGGGAACAGAGATGATGCAGAAAAGCTCGAAATGAAATGCGTCAAAAGCCTTATTTTTGGGATTAGTCATATTAAAGTTAAGTTGTAATGAAATGTGAATATTTCAACGATTTCGATACCGCATAAGTTAGTTCAAGTACCCTCATCGTCTAATGAAGATGAAAGAAAGCTACACAGATAATAAATGCCCCAGCGGTAGATATAGGTACCAGGGTGCTTATGGGTATTAGTATAAAATGTCTTTACAAGTTTCTAAGCTATATAAGATTTTCGACGTTGGAAATTAAAATAAACTCGTGACATGGAAAACGACTGTGCTGCATATACCTGCGAGATGATTTCTCAAGTCTTATAATAGTATTGGCCTTAAGAGCTCTGCGGCGTTTATTATGAATTAATATTAAAGGCGCGTTTTTGGAGGAAAAACGGAGCCATCGTCGTGAGTACGCATGTGGAAAGACTGTAATATATTCGCGAAGAATATTGCTTCAGCGGGATATACGTACTACGTAGTTAGATTGGAATGAAGTGCGAAACGAAATTAGGGAACGATTCAATAATTTAAGGAATTTCCTACCTTATGTCGGTTGCGGTTATTATTTTGCAGAATGCTCTCTTATAATGAGAAATAAATACTAACCGGAAGTGGATAATTGTTCGGCTCTGGTATTGTTTTCGACTTTTGTAATCAAGAACGACGCTTGTACTGAGTAATATTGACGAACACGTTAACATTTTATGGCGTACCTAGATACCTACCTATACATGCCATTATCCGTTTCTATAATATTTTTCGTTCCAAAGGGTTTGGATGGTATTAGCCAAAATTGAAAATTTTCCCATTTCTTGCAGGTTCAACGTACGTTTCAATAATGGATAGCGCGTTTACATTGTCCAATGTCACGCAAATTGTCACTCCTGCTAATGATGTTCGCGATAAACGCGTTGTCGAGGAATACTTGAACGATAATCGAAGTGCAAGAGAGGCCAGGTTGCTGCCAGGCGAAACCATGGGAGGGTTGAAGAACTGCGACAGTTTTGAAATCGGAGATCAAGCCAAACGAGAGTTTTATTCGCCTAATTATCCGGAAATTTACCCCGGAAATGCTGTCTGCACGAGGAAAATTGAAGGTAAGTTTTGCAACTTGGTTGTATAATTTTTTGGAGTGAGGATAACGACTCTGGTGTGGTAAGGGGGTCATTTGGCCTCTTGTGGGATTTGATCAGAATTTTTGTCATTCGATCTGTCTTGAATTTAGAGCACATGAACGAATTTTTATCTCACCCCTGGGGGCTGAGGCCCCAAAATACGTCAAATACGTGATTTCCTACTTCAAGCTAAAAATTATATGTACCTCCGAGAGTTTTCAGCTGATTTTTTTCAAACTTAGGCTTAGCACTTATCTAGTAGTTAGAGGCACTGGAAAGGAATACTCTGAAAATTTTCCAGATTTTTTCGACTACAATGACCCTGCCGTAAAGAAGGGACCTAGTGTAAAAAAAAATCGATGTTTTCATTTTCATGTGTTTGGTCTAATTTTGGTGTCATTTGGACCAGAAACGTAAAAATGATGCATCGCATTGGCGGACCCAGGGGGGCTCAGGGAGCCCGACCCCCCCCCCCCCTTAAGCCCGAAAAAAATAATTTTTTGCTTCAAAAATGAGAAAAAGTCAATTTTTTTGCTCTTCAAAGTATATTTTTTCAACAAATTTTCGCCCTCGCTTCGCTCGGGCAGTATTTTAATCCTTTTATTTCAAAAATTGACCATTTTTGATTGATTTTTCAGTCAAAAATCACCAAATTCTCAATAAATTCTCTGTTTGTCAGGAAAAATTGATGATTTTTGATTGAAATATCAGTGAAAAATGACTCAATTTGAAATTTGACCCCCTCCCCTTTTTTCTCAAATTCGATGAGCCCCTCCCTTAATTAATTTCTGGGTGCGCCTATGATGCATCGATTTTTTTTACACTAGGCCCCTTCTTTATGGTAGGGTCACAATTCAAATCGTCACAGAGACATAATTTTGGTACAGGCAAGACCATAATTTTTTTAAAAATATTTCAATGTACCTATTTCACATTTCTCAGATTTTTTTATAAGTGATAGAATCTGGTAAAAATTGGCGTCATTATTCATTTCTGTTTTTTAGAATTACTGCTTTTTATCAGTATTTCACGGTTTTATGAATATTTTACCCACTTCCACCTCTCGAAAAAAATCTAAAAAAATTCTGAAATACGTTGAAAAACTTTGAAAAAAAAACATTTCCCTGCCTGCCAAAAATTGTGTTTCTCAGGGCAATTTTTAATTATGAAAGTCCAATTCAAGACTATGAAAAAATAGCAAGGTACTGCCCTCTTGTGCCTCTACTCATGAGCTGATTTTGAAAAAATCGATTGAAAATTCGCAGAGATGGAACTTTTAGGTTGGAAATCGCATACAGGGTGTTTCAGGAAAGGACGTTCAAATTTTATTTTTGGATACAACCGGGTACCACTAAAAAAAAAACTTGAGATGAACATATTGCCTATTTTGATAATTGAAGGGGCAAATGCAGGTTCTAAAAAAAAATCACTTAAAAATTTTTTTGACCATGGGAATGGATAGAACATTGAAAACTGAACAGATTTTGATCGTGTGACTTTTTGCCCAACTTGAAAATTGAAGGGGCTACAAAAAATTTGTTTGAAAAAAATTCTAAAAAAAACCAAGGGTATGGATAGGACGTTGAAAACTGAAGAAAAATTGTGTTGTACACTTTTTGCCTAACATCGAAAATGAAGAACTGAAGTTCACTCGAAATGAATGGGCTTCAAAAATTTTTCATGTTTTCCAAATTTTGCGCGATCCTTTGCCCCTTTATTTTCGATGTTAGGCAAAAAATGTACATGGCAATTATTTTCAGTTTTCAACGTACTATCCATTCCCTTGGTTGGTTCATTTTTTTAGAATTTTTTTCAAACAAATTTTTTTGTAACTCCTTCAATTTTCAAGTTAGACAAAAAGGTCACAAGATCAAAATCTGTTCCGTTTTCAATGTCCTATCCATTCCCATGGTCAAAAAAATTTTTACGTGATTTTTTTAGAACCTGAATTTGCCCCTTCAATTATCAAAATAGGCAACATGTTCATCTCAAGTTTTTTTTAGTGGTACCCGATACTTATCCGAAAGAAAGGAATTAAATGAATGAATGGGAGGGAGAAAAGAGGATACAAAAATATATGAATATGAAATTTTAAAAAAATATATTTACCTGAAAATAGCAAAAGGTCTCCTATAATTTCCGTAACTGAAATAAAAAATAGAATTAGGTACTGAAGAAAATATTTGAAAACTAAAAAAAAATGCAAAGTTTCAGAATAATTAGTTTCAGAAAAACACAGATTCGACGTAAAAAGAGAAAATAGGTTTTATGGAAGCTGTTTATCAAAATTGCTCTTGAATTTTTTAGATCGTGATAGGATCACTAGGTACTCAATCATTGTTTAGTTCTCGACCTGGTTGCATACTTTACTTACTCTGTTCAAGAGGCGAGGCTTCTATTGAATATGGTGAAAAAAATTTGACCCCCCTCCCTCCTTGTCAATGTTACCCCTTTTCTTGTGGAAGGCCACTATTGGGATCAGTTGTAAAATCAGTTTTTCTCCTTTTATTTAGTCATGAATAGCGGAATCGGTTTTAAAACTTATAAAAAATTCAACTTTTGAATATTTGGCGAGAAATTTCCGACTTCGATCAAAGGGATGTCCTAATTGTCTCATCCATGGACTGCATCCTAGAATATGGCAATAGCTTAAAAAATTTTAACAAAAAGATCCTCAACTTTTTCACCAACTTGTTCATTTTATTTACTTATGGTGTTTGCTTGGAAATTATTTTTTAGGACGTTCCAAAACGATTGCTAATATTTTAGAATACCTGAAATCATTTTTTTTTAATTTTCAGTTTTTTTCGCAGGAAAAAATAAAATCAATTTTATTCTCAAAATTATTTGAACAGTCAGCTTTGAGTTTTTATGAAGATTTAGTAAGCGTGATGCTAGAGGAATTTTTTACGTAGTCGTTTCAAGGTGTGTATTTACACAATTTTCATGTGCCTGCATGACGTCTCCGTTTATCTCTCCTTTATTCAATTAGCAGAAATGGAATCAAAATTGAAGGACATTAAAATAAATTTTAAAATTTTTCAAGAAGAAATTTTGAAATTTAAAAAAAAATCATGGCAAGAACATTTTTTTTAATGGGGAGAGGGAGTGCAATGTATCCTTTGTACCTTGCTTCCTGATGTCATTGATCGAGTATCTAAAAGGAAAAATTATGAAAGTTCTGACTTCTTTCCTCCCTCCCCCCCCCCTAGAGAGGATTCTGCTACACCACTGCTCAAACAGTCATTGAAGGAGGTTTAGTTCCAACTCAAAGTCATCAACATTGAAAAAATTAAAAACTCTTGAAACTGCTTGAAATAAAAAATGACTTTTTGTTCAATCGAACAAAAATGCACTACGGTTGAAGCTAAAATTGATTTTAGAAAATTCGTATCAGGTATGGATTTTTTTCATAGCACCGTTTTCAATTTGTCTTTGCAGAGGAACTAGATTTTTTCAATTGTAGAAACTGTTTTATGACTCGATGACCAAAAATAACCCCAACTTTTTTACCAACTTGACAAACACATCAACGAAAGTCAAGCTACCAGTATCCTCCCCTTTTGAATTTTTCCCACTTGTGATTTTTCATGAATCGTAAAGCCGGCTCGTATTAAATTCAACTTCTACACCGCACATTTAATGCAGTAGACTTTTTTCAACTAAGTATAAGAGGAAAAAAATCAGAAAAACTTTCAACGATGAACGTTCTCCGACAAACTTCCTGTAAACTTTTGTTGGAATTCGGAATAAGAGATGTCAAAAATATGTCAACCGGTACACTACAATTTATAAAAATTTCAACGCATAAGTAGATGTACACATAGTGGTTTTTTTTTTCATTTTATAAATTTTTTTTTCACGTCATTATTTCACCACGAGAATAAGAAGGGGCGAAAAGTAAAACTTGAATCCTTTAGATTGGAAATTGTTCAATTAAAATTCGAAACACGACTTGAGTTAACTTTACAACTTCTTTATATGGTGTAATACTTTGCGGATTCGTTTTCTTAATGTACTTCTTTGACGCTACTTTATGTTACGCATAAACCTGAATATAAACTACTAAAACATGTATTTTACATCTTAATTATACAAATTAGAGATCGTGATACTTACTTTATAAGGTATTTTGTCGAATTTTATCAGAATGCGGTTTGAAAAACTATGCGGTGATTTACCTATTTTCCATATTATTATCACTTCAATGCGTTGTAAAAATCTATCTGAATCAGATTCATTAAATTAACATTCAAACATTACAATGTATCAGTTGATTGGTTTATCGATTAAATTTTCAAGCAATTCATTTATTTTTTTAGCCCAGTAAATTATTTTTCTTTTGGGTGAAAAAAGCCGACTACGGTGAAAAAAAAACTATTGGTATTAAGAAAATTTAATCAAACGAAATTTCAAAAGTTATTCTCACGTGTTACAGAATGGGGATATTTGAATTTTAAACGGCGTGGCATTTTTTTCCCAACATTTTGGGTTAGCTTTAAAATAAATGAGGTAGGAAAAAAGCTGTTTATAATATAAAAGTTAGCAAGTAAAACAAAAGATGACCCTTTTTTTCTGGTTGAATTTAATTACTACTACGTGGCGAATGAGAAAAAAAAATCAACTTCGGCTCATTTTTAAAATCCTTATTGTCAAGTTGAATCCATCAAAAGGTATATTGTCATCTTTTGATTAACGTTTTTCAAGTACCTACACCTACGAAAAAAATTATAGTTCAAATTGAAACCTTTCAAGCGGAGGTTGTGCTCTGTGCTTTGGATATCTGAATCTCGCGAAGGATTCGTGTTTTTTTAAAACTTTTTACCGAATAAGAATAACATCTGAATTTGCATTATTTTTCCGCGGGATTAACTTTTTTATGGAGGAAACAATGGAACCGAGATATACAGTATAAGATGGTACATATAGTGAAATCTATACAGTGAAACGCATTTTCGAAGCTTTGGTGTGATATTTTATTCCTTCGGGAATTAGAAAAACTTGAAACGCTTATATGCGTTCAAACATTTATGTGAGTATGTGTGATACGTATGTCTATAGTATGTGTTTCGTACGTACTTTTCATAATGTACGTATTTGTTGTGTTGAAAAATTGCGTTTGGAAATATTTTATGAGTTTGAAATGAATCGATTATATAGGTACATAATACATTATAGATTTGTATAGATGTTCGAATGATCTATTATTTTTGGCATATTGGGAGTCAGCGAGCATCTTCTTGTCTTAAGTTCAGATTGATTTGATGAATGAGATGAAAATAGTTGTATGGGTTCAAATTTGCTCATTTTTTCATGTAAATTGGTATCATTTGAGTTGAAAGTCATCTTGGGGCTGGATTAATCGGGGTATAGGGGACAAATTTCTTTTTGAATTATCATAATTGATAGAATTCATTTTTAGTCGAAAATATTAGATTCTAGTTGAAAATTTGGAGGAAAATATGAGACACTTTTTAAAATACTTTTGACGAACAGAGTCGAAAAATGTTGAGTAAAATTGTATTTCAAGTTGCAAAAATTTAAAATACATGATAATCAGAAATTTTCCATTTTTTTGCCCTTTCAATAAAATTAACTTTTTGTTGCCTTAAATCGATCACAAAAGTAAAATTTTTAGACACCTTTTAACATCTATGAGTGTGAACTGTGAGTTCCCCAAAACTGGATCATTTTTGAAAAAAACATTTTCATGTTTTTTTTACTGTCCTCCTACCCCTATCCCCAACTAGAACGTATTTTGGTCAAAAATAAATAAAAATGTAAGTATTTTAAAATTTCGCGTTTCTCTGTATTTTGAGATACATTTTAGCTCTTTACTGCGTAATCAGAACTTGAAAATTTATCAATTAGTATTTTCTAGTAATAAAACAGTTCTGGAAGCTTTTCTTGCGTAAAAATCAAACCTTTCACAAAAATTTTATAAAACAAATGTTGTTGGTCGTGGTAAAATTTTCCATTGGAATTGTTTTTTACACTTCAGTTTATTTTCCAATAGAGAAAAAGAAATCCCAACGGTTAAAAATCTTTAATTTTTTAGGAGGGGGGGGGGGATTTATGGGTTAAATACATACAGTAGGAAAAAAGTCAATTTTAAATAATAAAAAAATAAGGAAACCATTTTTGGGCCGACGGATTTCGAAAAATTTTGAAAATTAGATTGAATTTACATTAATTTTTAAGAAATTGAAAAATTAATATTTCGAATCAAAAAATTCGTACAATTCATAACATAGGCGCACCCAGAAATTTGTTAAGGGGGGCTCAGAATTTGAGAAAAAATGAGGAGGGGGTCAAATTTCAAATTGAGTCATTTTTCACTGATATTTTAATCAAAAATCATCAATTTTTTCTGACAAACAGAGAATTTATTGAGAATTTGGTGATTTTTGACTGAAAAATCAATCAAAAATTGTCAAGTTTTGAAATAAAAGTATTAAAATAGGGCCCGAGCTACGCGCGGGCGAAAATTTTTTGAAAAAATATACTTTGAAGAGCAAAAAAATTGACTTTTTTCTCATTTTTGAAGCAAAAAATTATTATTTCCGGGCTTAAGGGGGGGCGGGCCCCCCTGCGCCCCCCCCCCCTTGGGTGCGCCTATGATTCATAACGTAAGAAAAGATACAGTATTACAAAATTTCGAGTTTTGTAATAATATTTTAGAATCGCAATGAAATAGTCTGGGAAAATAGAAAAAGGGTATACTATTTTGTTCATGGAAAAATCAGTTTTCACTTGATGGCCAATTTCCAAAGAAGCTACTTGATTCCTAAAGTCAATTTTTATGCCCATTATTCAGGGGTATCCCAGCAATATTTCAATGAGAGTGTTCAAAAATTTCGTAAAATTATTCAAATCAGTGTTCGATTACAGAAGCAAATTGAACAAAAAAATGGGGGAAAAAATTGAAATCGAGAAAAATCTTTTCATGGACTTGAAAAGAAAGCGTTTCTGAACATAATAAGAAAAAATGAAGAATAAAAGAAAATGGAACAAGAACTAGAAACTGGGTTTTCCTTTCCATGAAAAAAATAGTACCCTTTTTCTATTTTCTTAAACTACATAGTTCATCGCGATTCTAAAATTTGAGCCCAGATGAAAATACTAATTGGAAAAAATGTCATAAAGGAACTGCATATCTAAAATTTCAAGTGCTGAAATACATTTCTCGAATTTTGATGAATTTTTGAAATTTAAAAATAAAAATATCATAAAATCAACAAAAAAAAAGCTTAAGTATATACCCTATTTTCGACCTGCCGAATCGATTGGAAGCGGTTTCCGGATGTTTCAGAACCAACAGACAATATTTTGGAATTTTCCGGTGCTAGAGAAAAACCCATTTTTAGGTCATCCATATTGGTGACCTATTTGATTGATTAAAGCACAATTTTCCGAAATTCTCAACTTTGAGTAAAAAATTTTCACTTCTGAACAGTAAAATTTTTCTGCAAAAAATTAAAATTTTCTGCTCAAAAATGTGAATGTGAACTCAATGTTATGGTTATGAATCTCTGGAGAAAATGTTTTAATGGATCAAAATATCAATCAATCAAATATGAAATTAACACATCTCGCCAATGTGGGTAATTTACGATCATAGATTCTGAATTTCATGATATGAAACATATTGTGGGATTTTCTCCGGCGCCGACGCTGAAAAACTTCTAAATTTTCTAGTGACTACGAAACGTCTTGAGAAAGCTACCAATCGTTTTGGAAAGTTGAGTATAGGAAATATGCCAAATTTCAGCTTTTTTCGTTGATTAGGTAAAATTTTCATATTTTTTAGGACCATAAGGTTAATTTTAAAATTTGAAAAAGTCGCCAAAATTCGAGTAAGTAATGCACTTCAGCATATGAAATTTAGGTACTTCATGTGGTTCTTTTATAGTTTTGTTTTTTTTTGTTTGTGCTCAAATTTCTTTCTTCTAGTTCCTTGTGAGGCGGTTTTGTCAAACATTATTTCTTAGACCACTTGATCATTCAAAGTTGAAATTTTCTCAATCTATTTATGTATTTTAAATGATCCGAAGTTTCTTCACTTCCAATCTTGAACAAAAAATCCTTGATGGAACATAATTTCGAAGTATCTATCCGTTTCTCAAAACATTATCTTAAAAATATTGTTCTGTGAAAATCTTTTTGAACACCTTTCGATTTTCAAGTCAGCCCAAAAAATACATTTTTTTTTTAAACAGTCATTTATTTTACTCTAAAAGTATGTACCACCTTTTTTCTGCATATCTTATCAGTTTGGTTCTGGTACCTGTCTTTAAAATATTTTATCATGTGTGTGTAAATTATTTTTAAAAATAATAGAAAATCGAAATCCGAAGGACTTTTTAATTTGAAAAATAGGCCAAATTCTCATTCCTTTGTACCATTTATGTAAGTACATTTCGAAATATAATATGGTACGAGAATTTGATAAATTTAAACTACACGAGTATCGAGCTTTCGAAACCAATAACCATCATGAAATAAGGCCAACTTCGTTTTATATTGAAAGAAAATAATATGTACCTTTAAAAGCTCATTGGATTTTAATATGATATCTCTGGTGATACCAGCGTGCTTTTTTTCGTTGAACCGAGCGAAACATCTGTTATAAAAATATGTACGAAGCTGGTATATTCGCAGAATTTAAAAATTGATGGATGAAAATTATCCATAATTGTGTACGTAGTACGTACTGTAGCTACATGGCCACTAAAACATAAAATTTTCAGCTTATTCTCCATTAAATACGTATTTATCAACCTAATGTAAAAAAAAAAACTTACTTACATAAACTATAAAGACATCGATGAAGTTTTAAATCATTCATTATAAATGTGTAGAATCTCTTAATTTTAGCGTTAAAAGTTTTATCAAAAAATGATGACAAAAAGTTGGCCAAAGTTTTTAATACGATGTCGTCGAATTTTCAACGTTTTAAATCATATTATAATGTTTTTATAGGCATTATAGTTTTAAACAAGAAATATACGAGAATATCGATAGGTACTTGGAATACTACCCTTAGTATACGAGTGTAAAATATTTTTATTCCGATGGTCTAGAACCTGTAATTTTATTCTGTTAGTCTACGAATTGAAGAATGTTTGATATGCAAATACACTTACTAGAATAATTAACGAGCTCTCGTCATGGAAAGTAAACCACAGCAATTGATAATTATTTCGTAAAGAGAGTGCTTTCAATTAACCCGATTTTCACCTCGTCACCAAAAATTTTGATTTTAGTTTGCATTCAATTAATTAAATATTTGTTTGAATTTGAAGAACTGACGAAATAAGTACAGAGCTTGAAAAATTGTAGCCTTTGGATAAGTTCTCAATTTTCATTGTTTCAAAAAGAATTTCCAACTCGTCTATTTTATTTTCTAATGTGTTATCCAACTATAAGTTTATAACAGAAAAATATACGAAGTTAAGGAAAAGGTTGGCGAAATTTTCGATCATGTTGGAAAAATGGGTATTTAGGCTTTTGGCAATTAAGTTACATTTATCTTTATGGGAACCGGAATACATAGTGATTTTTTAAAAATCTTAATGAAATATTCATTAAAGAGCTCTTTTCCAAAATGGGATAAATTTTCAAACCGTATGTGGAAAAAGGGGCTCAGGGGTAAATTTTTTCTTAACCTCTGACGTTAAAAAAATTTACCCTTAAGCCCTTTTTCTCATGCACAAATTTTGGACTTATCCCACTTTGGAAAAGAGCTCTTCTAATTATTCATAAAATAAGACGAATTGAACATTTCAGTGGATTTTTTTGGGGGAGATTTACGAATCCTGGTTTTGTTCTAATTTTAATAGGTGATTCGAAGCTTTTTTCCAATTAACGAAAAATGTCTTGAAATGATTTTTTGACGGCCTTGAAAGTGTCATCTTTGTATATTACTTGAACCAATCTTCAGTCCCCTAAGCAATTTTGCACACGTAACTTTGAAAATTCTAAATCGAAAGAGGAAAAGGAAAGGAAACAATTGGCCTCGGAGGCATGTACATATATACGATCTTTTGTAGCTACCCGTGAACGTTTTGAAATGTTGTCATGTTTGAGAAGTCTGTTTACAACAAAAGATGTTAACATTCTTTTCCCCAAAGAATATTATTGGTACGATAATAATGTAGGTAGCTTAATTGGTATAAAAGTGATGCAATTAGGATAGATATATGTCTACATTCTTGACTCCTTCGAGATTCTTCACTTTTCAAAGAGGTAGGTTGGAAACTATGGTGTCGATTTAATTAAATTCCTTAGGTACTTCATTTTTTTTTTTTTTTGAGATTATAATTCACCTGCTATTTATATCAATGTGAGAATGTTTGGTACAGAAATGTGTGGTTCTCTTTAAGAAAACAAATCACAATTTCATCTCTCCCTCTCTTCTTCCCAAAAAATTTGATGGAATTTAAACAAAGCCGAAAAAAAATCCAAATTAAATGTAGAATTGAATGGAGCTTTCTCTCTATTTGGGCAATTTTTCCATATTCTGGGAATTATTCGAATTACCGCGGAAATTTGAAAATTTTAAAAATTTTAATCAATTAAGAAATAGGTACTTACTTGATATACTTGAAAAGTTGAAAATTCTGCTGAAGTTCAATTAGATATCTGACCTATTCTTTATTTTTTTTTTTAAAGATTTCCTTCACGACAGTTGAAATTAAAAATTATTGAAAATCTAGCAATAAAATGGCCATAACTTAGAAATAGAAGGGGGGAATTTGAAAATTTTTCCAGATTTTTTTACATCACAGGGTACCATTTAAGAAGGTTAAAACGAAAATCCAACCCATGGCCAAAATCACCCCTTATCCGGATAAGACCCTTTGAGCAATTCAAAGTTTAAAGGCGGTTTTTTAGGATAGAATGCATCGCAAAAAATCTGAAAAAATTCTCAAAAATTGGTCACCACTCCCTATCTATATACCATACATAAATTTCAGAATTTTTGATCCATTAGGTTCTGAGATACGATTTTTTGACGAAAATTCGCTATTTTGAGGGTGGAGGTAAGGAGGGGGGGTGAGTTGGGGAGTGGAAAATATTTTCTAAAATCATTTTTTGGAGTCCTTAATAATGTCTGCTGGTTAGTTTCAAAAAGTAGCTCTTGGGCTGATTCGCCTATCTTATCCGGGGGTACCCTTTGTTCAAAATGTCATAGTCATAGGAAATGGGTGAATATTGGTCGAAATTGAATAAAAAGCTGGCAGGAATGTATTTTTAGTGAAAAAAAAATTAAAAAATACGGAATTGATGGGAAAGGCATAATTTTAAAGTAATAAAACGACCGATTCATCAGTTTTTCGGACGCCACATGTAAACCACCACTCGAAAAAATCTGAAAAAATTCTGAGTGGTGTAAAATGAAGTGGAAAACATGAAAATATATTTTTCTTTATACCCCGCGGCAAAACGGTGCTCCCAGGGCGATTTGAAATTTTCAAAGTCGAATTCAAGGTCATTGGAGTGGTCGAAAAAATGTGAAAAAATTTCAGGGTATTCCCCTCTAGTACCACTACCTTTGTACCAAGTTTGGAAAAAATCGGTTGAAAACTCGCGGAGATAGAATTTTTAAGAGTTTTCAGCTTGAAAAACGCGTATTTTGGCGCCCCAGCCCCCCAGGGGTGAGATAAAAATTCGCTATTGCACTCTAAAATCATCTTCTACCACGCCAAATCGAATTGCATAAGAATTTGGTCAAAGTTTGACCAAGGGCTAAATGACCCCCTTACCACACCAGAGCCTTTGTAACAAAATTATCAACTTTTTGGACTTAAAAGTGCTCTTTTGTCTTGCAAGAGCATTTTGCGTGATGGAGTATGAAATCTTGTAATAATTGTTGTAAGAAACATTAAAAAGTCAGGAAAAATTATTTTTTAAAAATAAAAACAACTTAGGTACCTACGAATAAAGGCTCTGGTGTGGTAAGGGGGTCAATTAGCCCTTGGTCGAACTTTGACCAAATTCTTATGCCATTCGATTTGGCATGGTAGAAGATGATTTTAGAGCGCATGAGCGAATTTTTATCTCACCCCTGGGGGGCTGGGGGGCCAAAATACACGGTTTTCAAGCTGAAAACTCTTAAAAATTCTATCTCCTCGAGTTTTCAACCGATTTTTTCCAAACTTGGCACAAAGGTAGTGGTACTAGAGGGGAATACCCTGAAATTTTTTCAGATTTTTTCGACCACTCCAATGACCTTGAATTCGACTTTGAAAATTTCAAATCGCCCTGGGAGCACCGTTTTGCCGCGGGGTATAAAGAAAAAATTTTTTTCATGTTTCCCATTCCATTTTACATCACTCAGAATTTTTTCAGATTTTTTCGAGTGGTGGTTTACATGTGGCGTCCGAAAAACTGATAAATCGGTCGTTTTATTACTTTAAAATTATGCCTTTCCCATCAATTTCGTATTTTTCATTTTTTTTCTCACTAAAAATACATTCATGCTCGCTTTTTATTAAATTTTGATCAATATTCACCCATTTCCCATGACTACGACATTTTGAACAAAGGATATCCCCGGATATGATAGGCGAATCGGCCCAAGAGCTACTTTTTGAAACTAACCAGCAGACATTATTAAGGACCCCAAAAAATGATTTTAGAAAATTTTTTCCACTCCCTAACTCACCCTACCCCCTTACCCCCACCCCCAAAATAGCGAATTTTCGTCAAAAAATCGTATCTCCGAACCTAATGGACCAAAAATTCCGAAATTTATGTGGTGTAAGTATATAGGGAGTGGTGACCAATTTTTGAGAATTTTTTCAGATTTTTTTTGTGATGCACTCTATTCTAAAAAACCACCTTAAAAACTTTGAATTGCTCAGAGGGTCTAGCCGGATAAGGGGTGATTTTGGCCATGGGTTGGATTTTCGCTTTGACCTTCCCAAAGGGTAGCCTCCGATGTAAAAAAATCTGAAAAAATTTTCAACCTCTCCCCACCTTCTATTTCTGAGTTATGGCCATTTTATTGCTAGATTTTCAACAATTTTTAATTTCAACTGTTGTGAAGGAAATTTTCTGCTCTTTGGCACAAAGTCACGCCTCGTAAAGACGTATTTATGATATTTTTTTCAAAAATGTTGGTACATTACATATCTTCATGCTTTTTCGACTATATGAAGTTTTCAAACATTGCAAAAAAACACCATATAGATAAGCATATATAAGTGAAGAACAACCAATTTGTGAATAGTATCCCACAAATGTGTATTTCAACGTAGATTCACGTCACGTATTCAGTTTTGGCGATTTCGAAGCCACAAGGGTCAAGAATCACAAAATACCTACTACGTATATAAAAATGCTATTTCGCTGATTTTTTCACATTTTTCAGCAAAATTTAATAAAAAGCAAGCATGAATGTATTTTTAGTGAGAAAAAAAATGAAAAATACGAAATTGATGGGAAAGGCATAATTTTAAAGTAATAAAACGACCGATTTATCAGTTTTTCGGACGCCACATGTAAACCACCACTCGAAAAAATCTGAAAAAATTCTGAGTGATGTAAAATGGAATGGGAAACATGAAAAAAATTTTTTCTTTATACCCCGCGGCAAAACGGTGCTCCCAGGGCGATTTGAAATTTTCAAAGTCGAATTCAAGGTCATTGGAGTGGTCGAAAAAATCTGAAAAAATTTCAGGGTATTCCCCTCTAGTACCACTACCTTTGTGCCAAGTTTGGAAAAAATCGGTTGAAAACTCGAGGAGATAGAATTTTTAAGAGTTTTCAGCTTGAAAACCGTGTATTTTGGCCCCCCAGCCCCCCAGGGGTGAGATAAAAATTCGCTCATGCGCTCTAAAATCATCTTCTACCATGCCAAATCGAATGGCATAAGAATTTGGTCAAAGTTCGACCAAGGGCTAATTGACCCCCTTACCACACCAGAGCCTTTCAATAAATTTCTCATGAAGACGGTTGGTCATCAATACTCTCTTAATCTGAATCAGTCAAAATAGTCTGATGAAATCGATAGAATTATTTCAATGTAGAATTTAGTGAAAACTTTATTGATTCAATCGGTGGATTTTCATTTTTGAATCAGTAATTTTTGCTTAGCTACTACGGAAATAAATAAGTAAAAATTACCGATTCAGTTATTAAATTTTGAATCGGTGACATGATTCCGTCTCATTCCATCAGTCAATCTTCATTTTGCCTGATTCAAATTAAGAGTGTATAGGTAAAACATTTTTTAAAAGAGTCAAGCAAATATGTAAAACCAAGAATTTTTAATTTTCGGTCTCAATGTGAACGTCAATAATTCTCCATTTTCTGACAAATTTTTCCAAAAATGTATTTTTTGTTTATTTTCTGGTATATGAAATGTAATGTTTGGCGCCTAATTTATGGTATTTTCAATTTTCATGGTATTTTACACAATTTGAAAACCCCGAATTCAATTTTTTAGTATCAATCTTTTTTCATAAATAAAATATAATCAAAAACAGAATATTTTTGCTATTTCCCATCTATTTCCGAAAATCTAACGCAAGATTGCTCTCTATTATTTCATACTCTTTCATTTTGAATCAGTGGGAAGTCACTGATAAATAATCAGAATTGCGGCGCCGCAGAGAAAACCAACAACATTCGTGATTTTCAGCGAATTTTTCAAAGAATTCACTGATTTTTCAGCGCATCTCAGAGATTTTACCGATTTTCCAGAAAATTTTCACCGATTTTCCAATATTCTTTTGTTCAACAATTTTTTTCACTGTTTGCTTTCAATGACATTTTTTACTGATTTAATCTTGTAGTGCAAATCTGACTGTTTTCCAGTGATTTTTGATAATTATTCACTAATTTATAAATTAGAAACAAAGAGTACCTACGATTCCTTTTTTAAAAGGTGAAATTTTTCCGGAATTTATTCCTCCTCCTCTGAATAAATCGCATGATCATTTTTTCATTTTGACGAAAAGAAATGAAAATATAATTGCAGAGGTTTTTTATGACAAAAATTTCGAACTTCTGATGCATAGTAATTTTTTTTTTTTAATTAAATGCTCTATGAATGCAAATTTTTATTGTGGATCGATTCCTCAAATTTTGAAGATAAACAAACTTCTTGACCCTTTTCATAGAAAGTTTAGGGATCAAAACTGATTTTCAAGTTGAAGTTTCCTCTTGATTTTACTTATTTTGAAAGGCTCAAAATTAGTATCAAGTTAAAAATTAATTTTTGTCCCCTAAGAGGGTTTCTATTTCCAGGCTCACAATGCGAATTGAAAATTTCATTTTCCATCCTCTATTCATCCTGATTTTACTGTGCTCCCTTGATTTCTCTGTCGCACTATTTTGAAAAGATGCAGATACTTACCCCTCTCCTCTCTCCATTTCGAGCTAATTTTTTCTGGAGCCAAATAGGTATTAATTTCTGGACTTCGATACTTATTATAGATAAATAGGTTTGGAGTATGGTATACCTAATTAGAAAATGTTTCACTATTGTAGGTAGCACTTTCGGTCGAACCAACACCGACAATACGAAGGTAAAATGAGATTTACCATTCGTGAATTATTTGCTGCTTGACCGTTGACATTTTGGGCCAGTAACTGGTCGATTTGTACTCTTTGTGAGTCAGGTCGAGGGTAGACGACGAATTTAGATTTGTTTTTGTAAAATTATATTGTCGTACCTACCGGTGTTGAAATATTAACGCGGTATAGGGAGCGGGGGATAAATATGAATGGAAATTAAATCACGTATTCCGCCGTTCACTATTATTTAACGCAGATAAATTACATTCGATTTATCCACCAGAGAGAGCTTTCTACCAAGTTTCACCATTGGCGAGAAGGGCACGAGGGAAGCTTCTGAGCGAGACGAATACTTGGGAGTTTTAATGACAGCCGGCGTTTTTCTCGACGTTTTAACACTTGGTTGGTGTGTCGAGTTGAAATTTCGGCGTGCCATCGAAATGAATAATTTTTACACGATAGAACGCCTTTGCGTTTTGGGTGACTTGTTGGAAAAAACTTGGCTGAAAATATATCTTTGGAAAATAACCCGCGTGCTGCATTTTTTTTTTTTTTTACCTACACAAAGACGTGTTCTTACTTACCTACGATGAAGTATAACTTCCGTCTGAATATTAATGGTAGAGTCGAGCTGTGTGCGTATATTTCTATTATCTGATTATTACACCGAGTCTGTCAAAATCCTGAGCGAGTAAATATCACCGATACTTTTTTACGTGCGAATCACATTTCTCGTCTTCTGCGTACCTTACTTTTTTTTTCAAAAAAGTAAACTTTTTCGAGGGTCATTCAACTTTTTTAGCGTTGGCAGGAAGAGAAAATCTTAATCATATTTCGTCGACGACCAGTTTCGGCGCAAAGAAAAATTTTAAGAACCACTTTTTGTCGAAAGTTTTATTGCACGATGACTGTCACTTGGTTTAGTAGAAGAAAACTTTCGGATTATGTGTTTTTCTTTAAACTTTCTCCTTCTAACCGATTCATGTTAAGGTTACTATCTAAAATTCAACGGAATAATATATTTCAATCGTAGTCGACATGTGGAACAAACGTAGCCGGAATTTTATTTATTTCCTTTTATGAACTTTCTTTCCATCTTCGTAATTTTTAACAAACTTGGGTTTTTTTCCTTATTCAAGCACATAATCGTTGTAAATATTCGCATTGCTATATAAAAATCGCGTTGAACGATCTCCTTTTATATTCCTCGGCATAATTTGTTTTGGATCTAGCGTCGCTCGTGTACCTATTCAAAAAAAAAAAAAGACTTTCGTAATACTTATTGTTGTCCTTATTGTTATAATTCGCGTGTATTACGATGCTGAAATTTCGTAAAAATTTTCTACTTGCAGAGGAAAATGGCCACGAGTTAATGCATAAGTAATAAAAATAATTTGTGATGTCGTCAGCAGTCGTTGTAATTTGAATATAGAATCAATATTCAAAAGTTTAGCATGATTTTTTACTTACTCGAATGTACGATTTTATATCATTCTTGCGTATTTATTGCAGAATTCGAAAATGTGAAATATTTTTATAAGCGTATTATGTTGTAGTTAGTGGCTTGGAATAAAAAATATCAAAATTATGCCGCCTTAGAAAGTAACTATGCTTGGACACCTCATTAAAAACGAAAATAAGGTGCCAACTTTTCAACATTTCCTTAAAACCAAAAATACTTTTCAGCTGTTCTTTCTATGAATAACGAACAATGAAATAAATTGTTTCGTTGCGATTGTTGGTTGTGTCATTGGATAAAAAATTTTAATTGGCGAAAAAAATTGCAAGAATGATCATTACAAGATTTGGTTCATGTGCAAATAGGCAGGTATACTTATTAAAACTGCATGGTGGTTTTTCATTTAATGATTTTTTTTTTTTTAACGAAGTATGTTGGAGTTGGGTTGATTTCATAATTTTGTATGGAAATTGAAATTTCGTCTGGATGTTTAATATTTTTTTTGTCTTTTTATGCCTGGTTCTGTTCATTAACGTGATTTTTGGAGGGAAAATTAGAAATTTGGCGAGGAATTACTCTGGAAATTGAGCTGTTGAAAAAATTAAAAAACGTGCTCTCTCATTTATAAATCATTAAAAATTATTAAAAAATGTTAAAAATTACTGGAAAACAATCAGAATTGCAGCACAGTAATAAATCAGCGAAAAATTACACTTGAACCAAGCAGTGAAAAAATGCTGGAAAATCAGTGAAATTTTTTGAAAAATCAGCGAAAATCCGCTGAAAATCAAAGAATTTAGCTGATTTTCCCTTTGTTCCAATTCACTGATTTTAATTGAAAAGAGTATGTGACGTAGGTAGTTTCAAAATCGAGAATAAGGGAAACATGCAAAAAATCATTTTTTTTCTTTCCGAATCTTTATAGGTAGGTAATTGACTGGAAACCCTGTAAAAATAAATATTTGAAGGTCAAATCTCATCCCCAGTGCTCTCAAAAGTTCCTCAATTTTTTCCAAGATGTTTTATTCAGTACGGTACTGATTCTGATCAGAAAATTTTTGACGATGGTGTTTTGTGACCGGATCACGATTCCAAGGATCTAGTAGTTTTTTCAAAATTTCCTAATTTTTGCAATGCGCTTTTTTGGAGACCCTTGAAAGCTGAATCATGAAATTTCCTGATGATTTCTGATATTCCGAGTTTCTTGCCCAGGCCACTCTTTCCCTCCATTCAGCCTCTTAGTTTCTAAAAATCCATTGCCTCGTGTCTAAAAAAAATTCCATTTGAAAATATCCCAAGGATTTATCTTAAGAGAGAAAATGAGTTGACTTTTTTACAATTTTGATTATTTTAATCAGTTTTAAATTTTAATCAAACCATTGCTTTGTGGTGAAAAAAATCACCCATTTAGCCTGTACTTATACTTGGTAATTTCCTCAATCTTTTCATTCATCAAGAGATAGTTTAATATGAGACATCGAGTTTTTTTTATAAGAGATTTACAATTCGGAATTCTAAAACCAAAAAACCCTCTTCTGCGATTTTGATTCTCATTGTTTATCTTGTGAAAAAAAAGGACAGATTTATTTTGCGGATTTGAAAAAAGGAGAAAGGAAAAAAGAATCATTTTTCAGGATTCCAATGTGTCTGTAACGTTTAGAGAGTACTTTTATATTCTAAATATTATCCTTGCATATTATCTATTTATGGTGACAAATGATCTTTCCTTCTACTATATTTTTCCGCTTTTCGGCCGGTGTGGATTGTTTGTCGTGTGGTGAATGATTACCTCGCATTATGTTTTTTCATTTGACAGTCTAGGTGCGATTCTAGGTCATTGAATGCATAGATGGAGCAAATTTTATTATTTAGGGTGTCCAATTGATTCGATGTGCCTACTTGAATTATTAGAGTATGGTACTATAAATATGCTTCAATGAGTCATTTTTTCCTTTTTCTAAAACTCACTTTGAGCTAAATTAAATCTTTGGGGAGAGGGGGTGAAAAATTAAATATGTACTGTAGTATTTTTAATTATTGCAGACCTCGAACATGGAAGGAGCTACTCTTTACCTAAGATATATTTTTTATGATTTTTTCAAGGTTGGGTCAATGAAAATTGAAATAAAATTCACCATTTACACAAAACACACGTGTGGAAAATGAAAACAAGCACTTTTGCTTTTCTTCAATGTTGTAGGAGCTCTGTCCAATACCTATTTTATAATTTAAATTGGAAAAATCTTGGAAAATGAGGTTTTGATAAAGAGTAGTCCCTTCCATGTTCGAGTTATGCAATATTTGTGTATAACATTTTTTGCTCCTCTCAACGTGTTCTACCCATTAGCTTTATGGTTTCATGAAAAAAAAAATGCCCATTTAAAATACGTGGCAAAAATAAAAATATCGAAATTCTCATTCTGGGAGCTGAACTCAAAACCGGTAGTTAAAATTTTGGTGGCGTGGTACTTGAGCCAAGGGCTACCTCTGAGGCTACTTTTCTGTACAATGGCCGAAAGAGACTTCATGAGGTTCCTTAGTTAGGTAGATTTTAAGGCAGATGTGGAGGAGCGGCGTTGGGTAGGGAGGGTGAAATTTTAACCATGTCTCGAACATGAATTATCATCTCTCCATTTAATTTCTGAAAAAAGAGACCATGGAAAATAACAAAACTACTCTCCCATTTAAAAATGAATGAAAATTATCGGAACACCGTTGCAAAACTATCAATTGCAACATTGTAATAAATCTGTGAAAAAATTTTACTTAATTTTATGGATAATATTTGTCCATGAAATTGACCACGCATGTAGAAGGTTCCAACATGTGGCAAATTTTATGGATAGGAATTTTCCATCGAAATAACCGTTTCCAGAGTTCGGGAAAACCCGTAAAACTGTGGTGAATTTTATGGATAATAATTATCCACAAGTTTGACCACACTTGTAAAATGTTCCACATGTGGAAAATTTTCTGGATAGGAATTAACCATCAAAATTACTGTTTCTAGAGTTCGGGAGTACCTGTAAAACTGTGGTTAATTTTATGGATAATAATTATCCACGAATTTGACCACGCTTCCAACATGTGGTAAATTATATGTATAGAAAATTTCCATCAAAATTACCGTTCCTAGAGTTCGGGAATACCCGTAAAACTCTGGTTAATTTTATGGATAATAATTATCCACAAATTTGACCACATGTGTAAAATGTTTCACATGTGGCAAATTTTGTGGATAGGAATTGCCCATCAAAATTATCGTTTCTAGAGTTCGGGAGAACTCGTAAAACTGTGGTTAATTTTATGGATAATAATTATCCACGAATTTAATCACACTTTTAAAATGTTACACACGTGGAAAATTTTGTGGATGGGAACTACCCATCAAAATTACTGTTTCTGGAGTTCGTAAAAAGTGTGATTAATTATATGAATAATAATTATCCACAAATTTGACCACACATGTAAAATATTCCTCATGTGGCTAATTTTGTGGATAGGAATTAACCGTCAAAATTACTGTTTCTTGAGTTAGGGAGAACTCGTAAAGCTGTGATTAATTTTATGGATAATAATTATCCACGAATTTAACCACATTTTTAAAATGTTACACACGTGGAAAATTTTGTGGATGGGAACTACCCATCAAAATTACTGTTTCTAGAGTTCGGGAGAACCTGTAAAACTGTGGTCAAACTTGTGGATAATAATTATCCACAAGTTTGACCACACTTGTAAAATGTTCCTCATGTGGAAAATTTTATGGATAGGAATTAACCATCAAAATTACTGTTTCTAGAGTTCGGGAAAACCCGTAAAACTGTGGTGAATTTTATGGATAATAATTATCCACAAGTTTGACCACATTTGTGAAATGTTCCACATGTGGAAGATTTTGTGGATAGGAATTAACCATCAAAATTATTGCTTCTAGAGTTCGGGAGAACCTGTGAAACGGTGGATAATTTTATGGATAATATAATTATCCACAAGTTTGACCACACTTGTAAAATGTTCCACATGTGGAAAATTTTGTGGATAGGAATTAACCGTCAAAATTACTGTTTCTAGAGTTCGGGAAAACCCGTAAAACTGTGGTGAATTTTATGGATAATAATTATCCACAAGTTTGACCACATTTGTAAAATGTTCCACATGTGGAAAATTTTGTGGATAGGAATTAACCATCAAAATTATTGCTTCTAGAGTTCGGGAGAACCTGTGAAACGGTGGTTAATTTTATGGATAATAATTATCCACAAGTTTGACCACACTTGTGAAATGTTCCACATGTGGAAAATTTTGTGGATAGGAATTAACCATCAAAATTAATGTTTCTAGAGTTCGGGAGAACCTGTAAAACTGTGGTTAATTTTATGGGTAATAGTTATCCACGAATTTGACCACAATTCCAACATGTAGCAAATTATATGTATAGAAAATTTCCATCAAAATTACCGTCTCTAGAGTTCGGGAATACCCGTAAAACTGTGGTTAATTTTATAGATAATAATTATCCACAAATTGACCACACGTGTAAAATATTCCTCATATGTGGCTAATTTTGTGGATAGGAATTACCCATCAAAATTACCGAATAATAATTATCCACAAATTTGACCACGTATGTAAAAGGTTCCAATATGTGGCAAATTATATGGATAGGAATTATCCATCAAAATTACCGTTTTCAGAGTTTGGGAATACCCGTAAAACTGTGGTCAATTTTTTGGATAATAATCCGGGCCGTTCAGAATCATTTCGTTCGTGAACGGGTCATCTGTTATCAGATCGATGTCTTCATTTTTACGTGTTTGGTCCAGATTTGGTGTCATTTCGACCAAAAACGTGAAAAATCAGACATTGATTTTTTTTACACTAGGTCCCTTTCTTTACGGTAGGGTCACATGTTGAAATCGGTAGAATGTAGATTACTAATTTATTTTGAACCATAGAACATAATTCTGGCATCGTGAGATTTCCTTACTAATGTCGCTAGAGTCTAGTTTAAAATTGACTAATTTGAATGGAATAGTTATCGAAAAAAAAAGATCCGAAGTCAGATTCGTTTTAAAAAGGTCAAAATTTCCATTCAGTTTTTCCCTTGAAATTTTTCAAATGGAAGTATTTAGTGCTCTCTATAAATCAATAAACATTATCGAAAATCACTAGAATACAATCAGCATTGTAGCACAATAAAATAGGTACATAAATCAGCTAAAAAATTCAATGAAAGCGAATGGTGAAAAATATTGCTGGAAAGTTAGTGAAATCTTTGAAAAATTAACGAAAATCCGAAAAATTTTATTGATTTTTTTCTGTACTGCAATCACGACTTTTTTCCAGTGACTTTACACTGATTTAAAATTCGAAAGGAGGTGGATCTAATTCGATGAATACTCGTCTTATTGTAATCAATTAATTTAAATTCTTGAAATTCGCTTTTTTCCTGAATTTTTTCAGTCATGGAACATATTTTCTTAACATGTTTTTTCACTCTATTCAATTTTCATTCAAATTGCTAAGCTGAAAGTTGAGGGTTTTATTATCATATCAGAATTTTTGCTGGAAATAAAAAACGCGAATTTTCTTCCTACGTATAAGCAAATAGCAACACCTACGTGCATGTTACTTAAGGTGGTTGCAAAACAACCCTAACCTATTCGTACCTATGTAAGGCTGACGTACGTAAAAATCCAGCTATTCGTAAAAACCAAATGGCACCGGGTCTTAACACTTATTGAAGTGGTGTTTAAAAGAAAATATGCTGCTGGTAATTGTGAAGAAAAACGTCGTATATGGGTAGTTGGTGAGCTAAAAGATGAATTTTCGTAACACTCGATAATCCAGCTGTAAAGAAAAGTTACAATAGTACCGTCGGATTACCGCCACGTTAATACGGAATAAAGAAAACGAGAATAGAGTTGTGAATGATGAAAGGTATGATCACTTGTTTTCTATTCACGCCATGAAATCCATTGATCCTTTTCTTCCTTCGGTGTGGCAACCTTTGAAAAATTCAATCACTTTCGCAAACCCTTTTTGTTGTAAAATTCGCCGATTCTTAGTACATTTCGTTGAAAAAACTTTTCTCTGTCGTATTTTCTTTTCTTTTTTTTTCTGACTGCGAAGTGTCGAAAAAGTTTACGTTCGTACATGTCCCAAAAGTGTGTTTATTTTTTTAAATATTCCAAAGTACGATTTAATTTCTCAAATTACTTTTGATGAACGAATACCGGGATACGAATTTCGCCTACAAACTTGGGCATTATTCGCAAATAGGTTTTGATATGACAGGAGGAGTTGAAACATACACTTTGTGCATTTGGAATTCCACACCAGGCCGCACGTACGAGTACGTATCTCGATATGTACTCGTAAGTTCCTCGACGACTTCTGATTTGCGTTAAGGATACGGCCGCGGCGGCGAAATTAAACGACGAATATCGATGATTAATGATTATTAGTAAGTTCGTGTGCGGAATAAAAGTTGGTACGAGAATTCACGCTCGATCACAATTTTAATGAAATTTCCATACGAAATAGCGAACTATTCGGTATAATACGAATGAACCTTGAAAAATGAATAACCTCAGATTCCTTTTTTGTATTATGCGGGTGAATTCGATCGAATTTCAGAAGAGGAGGTGGCTTTTATTGAAATGAATTTGTAAAATTGTGGCGCAGTTTTAACGCTCCCAACATTCGATATTCAAATTAAACGGGAAAACCGTTTCGATTTTTATAGAGGTTCGAGTAGTTAAAAAAAAAATGAAGGAAATTAAGGGTTTATATTTCGTTTGATTTTACCCGTTTCAGTATATAAGACCCGAATTTTTGGAGCTATCTTGGTTCACGAAAATATCCAAGGAAAATGTTGGCAATAGTGGTGGTGCTGTTGAGTTATGGAAAAATTGTTTCTGGTTTTACTGCCGTGTATTTTCAACTTTTTTCGAATTTTGAAAAACCTATGCCAGAAATAGATGTGAAATAGATCAAAAAGGGTGGTGAAAATTTTCATTTTTTGGCCCATGTTTAACATTCCAGCAGAAACTCTCGTTCGCTCGAATCGCAATTTTACTACCTGTCTCTGTACCTATTCGAAAAAATGAAATTTAAAATGAAATCAAAAAATTTTCCACCCAATTTTTTTCGATTCTCAAAATAGTTTCAATTTTTAATTTCCTTTTCTACAGATATTTTTCAACTCTCTGAACCCCCCTCACCTCCAAAAAACTCTAAAAAATGTTATCTGGAATAATTTTTTACCCCTCTGAAATTTTTTCTTGCAATTTTTTTCAGGTAGGCATAAACATTTTCCAACCCTGGCATTTTTTTTTTCTAAAAATACGTATTTTCTATTTCTTAACTCTAGAAATCTTTTCTCAAAATTGAATCTTATCTTAAATTTTTTGCCCTCGAAATTATTTTTCAAAGTTCAATTTTTACCTCTTTTGAATTTTTTTCCTCAAAATTCCATAGCTCAGCTCGAATATTTTTCGGAGATTATTTTCTAGCTCTGAAATTTTTATAATAAAAAAAAATGAAAAAATTGGGTTGAAAATATTTTTAAGAAACCTAATGTGAGAAAAAGTCGAGAGAATGTGGAAAAAATTTCGAAAGCTGAAAAAAATGAAAATTTTGAGAAAAGGGTAAGTACAGTTAATAGCTGAGATAATAAGGTGATCAATGTAACAGTGAAAATGATGACGAAGAAAATGAACGAGATCGCGCCTAGTTCGGTCATTCTGTTCATTAATTTCATGAAAAAATGGTAAAAAATGAAAAAATTCGAAATATTTTTAAAACAATTTTGTAAGTACTAAGTACATACAAAAAAAATGTTCATTTATTTGATAAAGGACTACAAATTTTTGATGAATTGACAACACTGTCATGTCGTAAGTAGTAGGTACCTATGTAATATTTATATTTTTTATTTCATTTAAAATGTATTATTTTCTTCAAATTTGAAATATTTCCTGTAATTAATTTGAACTCCAATTTTTTTTCAGGTGAGGAGGAAGGGAGGGACGAGAGGTTTTTAAAAATTTGGTATAAAAGTAGTGAAAAAGGGGTAAGAAAAAAATTATTACATTCCTTGTTTCATCAGATATAGGTACAAATAATAATTACACAGTCGGTTTTTGATTGATTTTTTATGGTTGATTTTCACTATAGATCTAGACTTTTTCTTTGGAGAGTTCACAAATCACTGTGAAATAACGTTAGATACCTAGACCTACCTAATAACAAAATAACCAATATTGTTGAATGAGGTAATTCCGAAAAACATCGGAGTTCAAAATGAGGTTAGGGGCCATCTTATCTTCAATTATTCATCTGGAGTGCTTATGCTTACTTATCAACCTCATAAAATCGAGTAAAGCCTTGCAATTATTATTTTTTGCCTTCGTCTTCAAAATGTCCCCAAAAGCAGTATTTTTGATCCTTACAAAAATTATGTTACTGAACACTCCAAAAAATGTTGAGAAAAACAAACTTTTTTTACTCTTCAATGGTCATAAATCTGCAAGAAAAACAAACGAAAAAATTCGAAAAAAAAATTGTAAGTAATTTTGAACTTATACTCCTCCACAGAAGCAAAAATGTAGAGATGTGAGGGATGAACTCTCTTGTCGTCAAAAAAGTTAACAAATTTTAGAAATTTTTAATCTTATTTAAATTTTTTTATAACGCATGCAATTTCGAAGTCCAAATTTTTTGATATTGAATTGATTATTCGTTTCGATAATACCTACCTAGACCTACCTATTTTGCTGAATTTCAGGAAACGAAATTTCGTAAAAAAAAAAACTTTTCAAACAAGACATTTTTATTCTAAAGTTTAGGAATTCTTTCAGATAACAAACCATTACAAAATAAATTGCCTATTTTCTTTCTGAAAATCATCAATCATTTTTCAAATTTTGGGCCTTGCATCGCTCGGGCATATAAAACCTAAAATATGTACAAAAAATAGAAGTTAACGATTTCGTCTCTCGTAAAATATCTAATAATTCAAACATCGATTAGAAAAAAAATTGAAAAAATTTTGGTTTTGAATGCCCTTTTCTTCAAAAAATTTCGTCCTCACTTTGCTCGGGCTCAGTCTATTTACATGTTTATGCAATTCATTTTCAAAATGATGGTACGAACCCTCTTTCCTTCCATCCCAGACAATTGAATATTCTCTAAAAAAAAAATTTTTTTATTATCAAAGTAGCACTTGGTGAAAATCTCGCATGGCATTTTTAAACATTTATAAATTGGAAAGAGATGAATTTTTTTCCAGTTGAAAAAGTAGCCCGAAAAGAAATACAATTTTTTTCTACGTCTAGTCAACGAATTTCTCTTTTTTAAAAGAATATTAGTTTGTAAATTTTCCATTTTCACCCCCAAAATTTTTACTCAAGTTTTGAGGTAAACTTTGAGTCTCTACCATCCTGCCCCCTCCAAAAAAAAACCAAAGCTGAAAGTATTAGTCTTCGCTCTATTCAAAAGTTGAACATGGGCCAAAAAATGTCAAATTTTCGCCACGTTTTTTTAAGATCATTTCCCAATTGTTTTCCAACACAATCCCCTCGAAATTCGAAAAAATCTCAACATCGTTGATTTCTAGTTCTTAATTTATACTTTATCACATGAAGGAGCAACGTTACCAGCGAGCTTCTGAATTGTCGTATCATTACGTATTTTATGCCCATGCGATGTGGGGAAAAGACGAAAAAAAATTCGTACTTCTGACCTATTTCTTCATCTTGCCAGTAAATTACATAAATTATTTTATATGACGAGGCTCATCACTAAAATTGTACACGGTAAAATGAAATACGAACCCTCGGTAGTGATTGGTATTTTGATAGGTCATCTGAAACCATGAACTGGCCGAAAAGGTTTGTTTATATGTTTAAAAATATAGACCAGTTTTTGCGATAAGGTTTTAATATCGGCTTTTTTCGCTTTTACAAATCATATTTTACGATCGTGGAAAAAAAATAAAAGAAAAAAAGTATATAAGATAACTTTTGTGAAATATTGAACGAAAAACCATTAAAATAATTTATGTTTATTCGCCCAAAACGACTGAACGGAGTGGAAATTTAATAAAAATTTCGTAGTGCGGAAAAGCCACAGAATTAGCATTATTCTTCTGTTATTCTTTTATAACTCGAATGTAGAGGTGGAAAAGTATACCGAATACCTGCCCAAAAGCGAGGCTATTAATTAACCCGCGAGTAATTTCGCCATCATTGGCGAAACAATTGGTCGATTTCTTGTAATACAAATACAACTTTTTTATTCGATTGATTAATTATTGAAGTGTGTTTTTCGAAGGGAAAAATTTTCATTCGACGTTATTAATATCGGTAAACTTAACGATTTTTTAATTAACACTTTTCGCGAACGATGAAAAAACCCATGCTTCGTGTTTTTAGCGAGGCGATTTTTGAGAGTAAAAAAAAAACCGAAGGGAAGAAAAAAAAAGAACAAAAAAATTATCTCCAAATGGAGTTTAGTTAAAAGTTGAAATTTATGGGTGATTTATTTCAACATTACGATGGTCCCTCGATATCTGAGAACCTAACGATAATTTTTTTCTTTCGAGAAGTCATTTATTAAGTTTGAAAGGGGGGAAAAACTCATGCAACGAAAGCTTTTGTTTTATGAATATTTTTCGGGTTTCCTTAATTTCTGCGAATTATTTTAGCGATATTTTTTGCCATACATTTGGGCTAACTTGTAATCAGAAAATTGCGAATCGTTTCGTATATCCCCAAGTTTCGATTCGTTTTATAAATACTCGTATTTTCAAATTATAAACCTCACTTCACTCTTCGATAAATTTTACTATTTTTTTTGTTTTTTTCGAATTGGCTCACATTTTCATGTTGAAAGTAAGTTTGAAGGGGAAAAAATGTAAGGATTTAATGAAACCGAAAACAAAATAAAACATTGAAAGTAAAAATTATACCGCGAGGAAAATTCTGCTGTTATTAGTAAAGGAAAAAATAAGTATTAAGTAAATAAAAGATAACAGTGGTATAGCTAGCGATGTGTCAAAAAGTCAAAATAAATTTACCTACTCTACGTATTATAACACCACTGTGTATTTTGAAATGTAAAACTGTTGTAAAGTTATTCGTTTTAGACAACAATAGCGTTAATTAAACGCTGAGTAGGTCAAAAACACCTGACATTTTAGTTGTAGTAAATAATTCTGCTTGGAAAATCTTCATCTGTATTTTCATTAATATTTCCTCGGCACTACCTGTCGGAAACGAAGTGCGAAATTCGCACTTTAAAAATGGAATTAAATTCTTATACTCGTCCCTCATCGGAAACGGAAAAATTTCTCGAATGTGTGGGTTTGGATGTATAAATGTACCTGATAGGTAAAGGTACCTATATTTTAATGGGAAAAACGACGATATTCGTATTTTGGTCGGTTTATACGTGTTTTGAGAAGAAAACGTGAAGGAAAAAAATTCCATTCATAGATATAAAGTATTTTATAGGTACCTACGTGAGGTATTTTTACCAATTTTTAAATTTTCAGTTTTCCCATTTTTAATTTGGAAAGTTTTATAGAAGTTGTAAGCTTCATTTTAAAATTAAAATTAAAAATAATACATAGAAAAATTTTCAAACGTCTATTTTTTATTGTTCGATTCTCTTGTGACCTTATGAAATTGGAATTCCAAATTTAGAGAGGAAGTTCTTTATTATTATTCGTTGTTTCAACATCTTATAAATTTTTATTGAAATGTATATTTTACATATAAAAACAATCTTCAGGGGATAAAAATTTATTTTTGAGTTGAGGTTCCCCTTGATTCTACGCTCTTTGAAAAGTCTAAAATTAGTGTCAACTCGAAAACCAATTTTTAACCCTTAAGGGCGGGTTTCTTATCCAGGCTCATATTATGATTTCTTCATGAAGAGTTTTCAAGTTTATCAAGTAATATTGAATTGTATTATTCTTCAAACGCCGGAGTGCATTAAACAGACACAAAAAAATCGAATCTTCATATGAAGAAACATGACTCAAAATTTAGTTCAGTCATTTTCTCGAGTAGAACATTTCACGAGTACAAAAATCTTGAATACAGACTCGAAATTTTCTAAATGGATTCATTAAATGCAATATTAATTGTCCACTGCATTAATTACGTTTTACCTTACAGAATTGTTTTCAAAGGTAATAATATTCTGTAACCTTCTAAAAAAAAAAAAAACTTTTTTTTTCAGGTGATGACTCGGATTGGGTATCAGATATTTAGACTTTTTTTTTCAAATTTCAAATTTTCTGAGCAATTTTAATGGAAATAGTCTAACAAAATATAATTACATCGATTTCTCTATTTCTAAATTTTTTTCAATTTCAACAAAATTCCATCAAGTAGGTACACTGAAAAATTCTATGTGAAAATCTTACTGTAGAGAACCGTATAAAATCCTTCTGGAAAACCAAAGTAGGTAGGCACAAAAAATAAAATTTCCTTGGTTTTTGAGAAACGTCAACACCTTTCTGTTTCCTTGTGTCCAAAATTAGTCAAAAACAAAAAATTTTGTGGCAAATTTAGGTATTTGATTTTAATCAAATATATTAAACTAAAAAATTGAAAACGTGTTTTACTACGGTGTTCTCAAAAGTTTTCAATTGAAGATATTTTTCGTGTCTATAAGAGAAAATTTTGATCATATTACCCGACCTTTTACCCATATTTTAAGCTAGTTGAATAAAGTAATTTGAGAGGCAAATCAATGAAATAAGGTTGGTATGCCACCGATTCCAATGATTGAAAAAAAAACTTCAGAAATGTTTTTCGAGTGACGTGACGGTGAGTTGAGGATGTTTACGTTTGAAAAAAAAATTGATAGGAAAAATTTCGTGAAATTTTCTACTTGGGAAGATGTTTGATTGAGAAAAAGGAGGGAGGGAACGACCAAAGTGTTTTTGATTTTAATGGCTCACTCGATAGTATTGAAAAAATTTTACTTTTCGTTCCTTTTTCTACCCTGTCGGGTTACGATTTGTTTCTGTTTCTGTTTTTTTTTTTTTTGTAAAATATGATAAAAAATAGACTTAGATCAATGATCAAAAACCATAGTTTTCATACGTAGATAATTCGCTTGATCAGGGAAATTTTTATTTTAGACTCCTGAATTATGATTTTGGTCAGAAATGAAAATGTAACCCAAGAAATGAATTTCAAGAATGGAAGGACATGAATTTTGATGCTTCTCTCAATAATGATAGAAAATTTTCATTAGCTGCTTTATTCTCTCCTTGAACTTTTTTTTTTTTCGGTAAAATTGCTCATTTGCTCTAGTAGGTGTCTTGACAGATCATAAAATGTGAGTCTCGATTCGCATTCGATAGTGTTAAAAAAAGCTTCATGTAGGTGCTTCAGCTCTCCTCCTTCTTCGTTCTTCCCTTTTCAATAATGGTTTTCTGAATGAGGTACATAACGAAAATATTATCAGCTGTGAAAGCTCGAAAAAGTGCAAAAAATGTATTTTTCTGGACGTGACGGAAATTTTTTCAAAATCGTTGTTCTCGTTTTGCTCGGATACACAATAATTTCAACTCATTTCAAGATGTCGAAGAGGTAGTAAAAGTATAGTGAGAAACTGGTGAATTTATTTTCAGTTCAAATTCGCATAACAAAAGAAAAAGTTGGAAATAAGTTTTTTCGTAGAGTGAACATTGTTTAAAAAATTGTGGTGTTTGAACATCTCGTGAGCCACCAAAATTTAATTTTTTTGCCATGCTGGCGATGAAATTCATTAATTCAGCAATTAACAATTTTTATAAGCCAGATTTATCGTGATTTTATCATTTTTCACTTCCATTTTGCACTTTTCTTCAAAAACAGGATGTCTAGCGGTCTGTGTAAGTCAGTATTTTTGACTAGGTAATTTACTCATAAGGTCAGTATTTTTTCTAAAATTCAAAAAAATTCCATTTTCCATTGAAAAATAAGAGATTTGAAGATTTTGACTCCTTTTTGATAATAAAATAATTATTGATCAAATAGTACAGAAATGTTTAGTTTTTGAATGCCATTTTTTAAAAAATGTTCGCCCTCGCTTCGCTCAGGCTTAGTACATTTACTTACACAATTTTATTTTCACAATGATGATATAAAACTTCTTCCTTTTCAACCTAGACAATGATTATTTTCAAGGAAAAAGATTGTCCTTTATTATTTTTCAAAGAACCCTGTAATGATCTCGATTGGAATTTTCAAAAATGTTTCGATTTTTTTAAAAGGAGATCAGGAAATGAGTCAAAGCACAATTTTATTTTATGAAATTTCAGATTCTGAATGCCTTTTTTACACAAAAAAAATTCGTTCTTGCTGTGCTCGGGTTCAATCACCAGTCCATCGAGAGGGGTACAGAGGAGTACGTTTGTACCGGGCCCAATTTTTTTCAATTAGGTATTAAGGGAGCAGAACTTTTAAACTAGAAAAATATGAAAAAGTGTATTTTTTGACCTCCTTGAACAATATTTTTTTGAAAAAATTTCGTCCTCGTTTCGTTCGGGCCGTATTTTGATCAATTTGTTTTCAAAATTAATGATTTTTCACAAATTTTTCAGTTGAATATCACAAATTTTTAATCAATTGCGGATTTGTCTAAGAAATCAATAATTCAATAGGTAATTTAGACTGAAAGATCAGTGAAAAGTCGCTAATTTGGTTAACATGAAAAATTAGCAAAAAATTTACCTTATTTTTTTTCAAATTTTTACCAAAATTTGTTTTCCTTGCTTGATTATTAATTTTTTTGGGGAGGAGGGGAGGACTGGAAAAATTCATGCCAAAATTCATTCAAAAAGGTTAGTATAAGTTATTATTTTTGCTCGGAAAATTTTGTTAGACACCCTGAAAAACCACCCTCTCTGCTTTGATTATTAAAAAAAAACTTGTTGATTTAGGTACCTACTTAAAACGGTGTTTCTTTATGCTTAAGTAAAAATTTTCTGTGATGAAATTTGATCGGATTTTTCAACAGAAAATCTCAATTTTCTCCTATTTACCCGAGAAGTTATAAAAATTCATTTGGTGGGAGGGGAAGGGAATAAAAAGGGTGGTAATTTACGTAAAAATCAATCCAAGAATTATCATTCCAAACTTAGGTATCTGAATAAATTATTCAAATTTTCGGCGTAAAAATTATATTTTTTTTGTGTTGGAGAAGAGGGAGGGAAGGAGACTGGTGGTGATCAGTGATCAAAATTAAGGCAAACTCGACTGTACAAAATTACATTAAGAAATTTTACTTAAAATTTCTTAAAGAATATGTAAAAAATTTTAATATTTCGTAGCCAAATCTCGTCTAAATGTCTCTGTTACTTTTTGGTATAAATATACTCAAGTACCTGCCTAAATATAACTTTTGTATTAATTTGAAAACAAGGAAACAAAGAAAGGCGTGAAATGAAAATAGAGTTATCTATCTAATGATTATAATCGCAGTGTGGTTTGGTAGATAAAATTGAAATTTAACTAGCTTTTCATCCAGTTGCCTAGTCGCTGATTTGAAGGAGATCCTTTACTTTACAAAACACACGCTATGTTACGGTATGAAATAATTTTCCTGCATGCTCTATTGATTCGATTTGGTTACTAGATATAGTTAGCTATAGATGTAGATATAGACAGACAGACGTATCCATAGGTACCTAATAAAAACACATGTTGAACAAAATTGAACGCTAAAGTAAACACGGGTAAGAGTGGAATTTTAATCATCTTGGCGGAACAGGGAAGATCTTATTTATAAGGCGAACTCGTATATTCGACGTTTTAGTTTCGCAACAACGCGGATGCGCCGCTGAAGGAATTGACGAAAATTCGAATTCTGTATAATCTTTCTAACGACACTGTCTCCAGCGCATTCGGACGAATAAAAAATCAAATGTTCCGAACAGTATCGCTCATTGCGTTAAAAAGCCATAAAGTTGTGGGGGAATAAAAAATGGTAGACTGCGGAAAAGTGTGAAATTCGACGGCGAGAAAATTTATTTGCAATATTTTCGGAATTTCGAAGTGGGAATGGCGTTTTCATGTGCACCGTGTGTAAAATTGCAAAAGGTGCGCAAGGTTACTTAACAAATTTCCTAAATGTTTGCTCGTCTCGGACAAAATACATTTATCACACAGCTATAGAGGATGCGCTGCTATCTATCAATCTCGGACAGACGCTGTTTCCATTTTTTTGCCAAACATCTGTCTAACGTTTATCCGAAAATGCGCAATTTAAAAAATGGCCAAGCAATGCTTTACGCTTCGGCCTATCTCGAATGTCATTAGATAGTAATTTTTTCATGAGAAGATTATACCTACTTATTTATAACTACCCGAATGCGAACTGTATTACGATGTATTTTGCGGATTTCGTATCACGTGGAAGTCGATGGAGGCTTTTTAGCCCGTCTAAATTCATTTTTATTTCGCCGTCGAGTTGTATAATAGTTTAATCTGAAATTTAACGTAACAAATCTCAAAAACGTCGACGTTCAACAATTATGTCTGAAACAATTAGGCGACGATAAAACATTAATAGGTTAACTTTGTTTGATGAATGTTCGTTTCTAATTTTAACGTGTTTTCCGCTTTCTTTATTTTATTTTTCCTTTCCTATTATTCCTAAAGTGTCCAAGTCGTCGAATAAAATGGCGAAACTTCGGTAAATATGATTTGCACGGCATTAAAATTTTTTTCAACAGTTTCAACAACCTCGTTAAATTCACAAGTCGATCTACCTATAAACGGACCGAATTGGAAAAAAATAAAAACAACACAATAAGAGCAGTTGAAACGAGTTTGGGAATAAAAATGGTACCTAAATTGAAAACCGTACCTTATTTTAAGTCCTGCGCAGATTTGTAGCTTATTGTTCCAATTGTATTCGACAAATTCGAATAAATTTTTGATGGGGAATAAAAATTCGGCCTTTTTTTTTCAAGATTTGAAGGTACAAAATTTGTTCATATTCGAAATTGTGGCATGAAGTGTGAGGATTAATTGAGTTATAATAATTTAGAAAAATTTGTATTTTCTCAACTTCTTACATTAGAGAAGTGTAAAAAAAATGCCTATAAAATGTTTCCCTTCTGAATTATCATCTCCTGCTCATTATCCCGCATTCGTAATTTTGAAAATTTGAAAAAAAATGTGCTGAAAAAATTGTAAAGAGTTGTTTTTAATGTACATAGATATTTTTACTCAAAGGGTCACTATTTTCCATTTTGACCTTCTATTTTATTTTTCAGGGGTACCTACTTTTACTTTGAAATACCTAAATTAAATTTTTCATATTTTTGAATTTTTCTCTGAACAAGTGAAAAAAATGAACCTGTTGCCGAATTTTTCAATATTATTTAAAGTTTCTTCCTTACCCTCTCCAGGCAGGGAATTATGGAAATTGTAAAAAAAAATTGTAGAAAATACGAATTTTTGAAAAAAATGTAGAATTTGTCGACGAAACTAGATCTACGTACAAAAATTATAATTGTCCCTGATCATTGACCCTCTCTCATTTATAAATCAGTGAAAATCATCGAAAATCACTGATAAACAGTCAGAATTGCAGAAAAGGAGAAAATCAGTGAAAAAATTTTCACTGAAAACAAATCAGTGAGAAAAATTACTGGAAAATCAATGAAAATTCACTGAAGTTAGAGTCAGTAGAATTTATGAATTTAGCTAAAAAATCAGTGAAAATTCGCTGGGTTTTTCTGTGCTGCAATTCTGACTGTTCATCAGTGATTTTTCACTGATTCAGAATAAGAGAGTAAATTATTAGATAAGTTCAAAAGAAGTATACCTATACGAATTTTGTATTTTTAATATTAATACGAGCTCCGTCTGAAACAATATTTGTGAGCCTGGATGCTGAAACTATCCTTAGGGGTCAAAAATTGGTTTTTGAGTTGACACGGATTTTAAACCGTTCAGAGGGATAAGAATCAAGGAGGAATCTCTAATCAAAAACTAATTTTTGAAGGTTGATTACAACTTCAACATCCAGGTTCACATTTACTTAATAATTTTGAAATTTTTCTGAGATCTCATCTCCTTTCAGAACAGAATTGTTCTTCATTTTTTTCATTTTTCTTGTAGGAAAAAATTTTGATAATTTTTTAAATTTTTCTCAAACCTCCTTTTGAGCAGAATTCTAGTTTTTCTCATTCCCTCTTCCTGGAACAGAATGTTTGTAATTTTTAAATTTCTCTTCGATCTCCTCCCCCTCCTCACCAAAAAAAAAATCAATTTTTCTCGTCTTCTTTCGAGAAATTTTAAACTTCTCTCGTACTCCCCTTCAAAGCAGAATTTGACATTTGGAAATTTTCCTGCACTCCCTCCCATCCTTCAGAGCAGAGTTTTGATGGATTTTCTCTGGAGGAGACCGCCGTGAAAATTTCTATCATCAAATTTTTATGGAAGTAGATACGAAAGAAAATTCAACTGTCGAAATTCTACTTCGGAAAAAAATGTAGAAGAAACTTGGACTGGAGTAATTTGAACGTATTAAATTTTTCATTTGGAAGGGGGAACAAAAAAAAGAACTCAATTTCAAAAATTCTGCTCGGGGGGGACAAGGATCTGAAATAAGTGAGCAAGAGATCGAGGGAGTCTGGTTCCTCCAGCTCCAGCTTTAGTTCCAAGATTTTTAATTAAAGTCTCTTCAGCTCCAGCTTCAGAACTTCAAAAAAAATGCCTCTGGCTCTGGTGCCGGCTCCGAGATCTTTTCAAAAGTGGCTCCGGCTCCAGAATTTTCATAGAAATGCTTTCTACTCCAAAAAAAATGTCCGAAGGGAAGCCCTCCTCCCACTGGCTCCGGCTTAAGGATTTTCCTAATTATGTTTCTGGCTCCGTAAAAAATCGCCCGGAGGACCCTTCTTCCGGCTTCGCTCCGAATCCTTGGAGAATACAGGAGAATTTTTTTATTAGGTACCAGAATTTTATTTCAAAGGATACAAGAGAAATTATCATTGTCCTATGTGAGAGAGGAAATGGGGGTATGGAAGAAATTTTGATGATTGAAATTTCTTCTATGCCTTAGGTATTCTAAGAAAAATTTTAGGAATTGAAATTTCTCTCGGACTTTTCGGACCCTCTCTCAGGCAGATTGTAGTTTACTTTTCTCTTGAAATGAGATTTCCATTGTTTTAGCCCTCATTTCAATTAGATGACATGTATTTTCTCTCTTTTATTTCGGGGAATATAATGCCAAACAATATATTACCATACATTAAAAAAAAGTGGTCAAATAATGAAAAATTTCCAAGTACCGCCTGGAAATCAGAAAATTTGATTCAAATTGTATGTTTGTATAAACTTTTGACTCGAAAAGTTATCCGACGAACGGTTCAAGAGACTGAAGAAAACATGTTTTTCAAAATTCTCCACCACCCTGTCCTATCAACTTTCGAAAAAAAAAACAATTCATTGTATTGTGAGTTCTCCGTTACATGATTTTTCGATACACGTGAAATCGACAAATACAGGTTCTCGAATCTTTATTTTTCGACACGTGTCGTCAATTTAGATTCGAATACTGTCGCATAATAAAAACAATCAGACGACAAAACTGAACAAAATAAAAATAACCGAGATGGAGAAATTTTTCGAGAAATTTTCTTATCAAAACTAATTTCTTGGTTTAGGTACTTGAACAACATCTCGAAGATCTTTTTACCCTCTCGATTGATAATAAATTTTCCAAATCGTCAGCAACATTTCCTGTAATTTAGAATTTTTTAAATCAAATTAATACCCGACGAACGTTATGAATTTCCTATTTAATTTTCCAGAACCATTATTTTCCGGAAACTGGCCGCCGTATTTATCAATGTTATTTATTCGTGTTAGTTTGATTTTGCCACTTTCCTATTAAATATTAATGAGTAAAACGATTTAGTTACTGATGAAGAAGAGAAAAAACCATTCAATGATAACCTTCGACTGCCAAATGATTCCTTCGTAACGACATCTTAATCGAACATGGCAAAGGCAAATATTCCTCGTACAATTTATGAAACTTTCTCCTCTATTTTTTTCTTTCTTTATTCTTTTTTAATATCTAAGTTGTTGAAGAAAATCTGAAAAATAAGGTATTCTTATCGATGTTTTATCATCATTAAAAAACAATTGTGCAGATAAGAAATTAATTTTCGATTGGAAGTAGAAAAAAGCTCATTTTATTTTAAATTATAAAACAAATAAAAAAATAAGTAGCTGCGTATCTTTTTTCAAGACTTTGAATTATTTTTCATTGTTATTGTCCAAAATTAGTGAATAAGTAAAATTGGTAGGTATTTCATAATTAATTCTACCGAAGAATAAATAATCAAAAATTATTGAAAAAAATTAAAATACCAATTCCAGTCAAATCCGTAAAACGAAATTCAATCTGTTGAAAAAATCTTCCTCACACCAATACGAAATAGATATTTCGTAAAATGCTCAACTCGTGCTCGTACTTCATTATCGCAATTGCGTTCGCTGTATTTTCAACGCAAGAAAAATTCCTCTTTTGAAACTGCGGTTCGGAAAAACCATCCTTTTATCCCTTTTTTTTTTGTGTGAATTATTGTTCATTTCATTTTATATTTTCGAAACTACGAACATTTAAAGGATGTCGAAAAAGGGGGCGAAGAATCAAATTCAGCACTCTCGACTACGTATCAAATAATAGGCCACCCTTTTTCACATTCCTTTGACAATTTTTATTTTGAAAAAAGTAATGAAAACGACGGGGTTTTTTCTAATGACGAAAATTTTTCGTTTAAAAATATATATAATTAAAAATCCGAATAGAAATCAACTAACGTCGATAATGGGAAATACCACAACATTTCCTTGTCTCTAGCTCTCTTCATTTTTATCAATTTTCAAGGATTGAATAAAAAAAGTTACCGAAAGTATATCACTTTCAATATTTTTATTAATTACGTAATTGAAGTTTTAAAAAAATAATAATAATAAATATCTACATTGAAGTACCTACCTACCAATTCTATTTTTTTAAAATAAATATTTTACCATAGCTAGAGATAATTGTAAATATTTGCAATTTCAATTCAACTCCTACGCGATAGGTAGGTGCTAGGTACCTAATCTTCGAAATTGGAAAATTTCTCATTTCTTTTCAATAGAGTTTTCTATTCAAGATATCTGCGAAGTTCATAAAATCATTTAAAACGAATAAAAAATTCCTGTATTTTGAATGAAGTTTCGTATTTCCAAGTCGGACGTGATAATTATTAGATGAAAAAGTTTTTCAATTATCACAGGTTTCGTTTGTAGATTGCTGTTATTTATAAATGAAATTTCACGGGATTTATAAACATAGCCTCGCGTCTCGCTCTTTTTACATCATTTAAATAAGTAGCTGTTTGAAATCTACTTACGAATACAATGATTAATGAATGTTTTGTAAACTAAGAAAACGTTTAGTTGAAATATCAACTGAACTGAAGATTGAAAGTTTTACCGCTGAATATTTACAAATTTATAGAATTTGAAGACGTAACGATTTCCCTGGGGGGAGGCCTCTGGATCTCAATCAAAAGGATTTTTCATGGAAAAAAATCACAAAAAAAGTAGTGGGTAGGTTTTAGGTATGCAACATTCTAGCAGGTAGACCGATGGCCTGCTCTCCGAATTGAAGGAGAAAAATTATTTTTATTAGAAATTGTATTATCATTTTTATTATTTTTCGTTCAAATACTGACCTCGTCATTCCAGAGAAGTGAAGAATTAAGTCAGTGGGAAATTTTTTTGGTACAGTTGAGATGATAGAACAAAAGGCTGAAATTAGTTTTGTTTTTTTTTTCATTTAGATGGGAATTTATTGCGTAGACATTTGTCATTGTCCTTGATTAATTTTCCTAAGATATTCAAACCGAAAATAATGAGCGTGAGAGAGGGATGACTAGAGTAAATTTTCGAATAAGAAAACTGCCGAGAACTTGAATTTTTTATAATTATGCTAATTTTTTCGTACTGATTTATAATTTATGGCGAATCAAATTATGATTTTTTGACTTAAAAAAAAATCATCGCAAAGACGAAGGCGGAATGCGTATTTATTACTCTTTAGAATTAAAAAAAAATCAAAACAAAAGATAAGAGATTTTAAAATTTGAGAAAATTCATGTCACGTATATATTTACGACACGAGACGTTTCGATAATGAGAAAAAATTTCACGTCTTCCTTTGGAAACAAAATCTTCAAACTAAAACAAAATACATTTAGATAACATATTCGAAAGTCAAACCTTGCAAACCAACGAGGAGGAGGAGGAGGAAGGGAGGAGGAAGGGAGGAGGATCAACTTTATTATAAGTCGACGAATTTTTATGAGTCTCGTGAACTTGTCCTCTGAAATTCCTTTGTAGATTGAAGGAAAATTTTTCTTGATCGTAATATCTAGATTTGAGACGTTGCGTCGTTTTATAGGATTGGTAAAACTTGGCAATTTTAGTCAGATTTTTTTTCACTTTGTTTTCAACTTATTAAAATCGATTTCAATTTAATACATAATTTTTTTGAAATCGATTTTTTTTAATGTTGAGAAAGTTTGGAGGAATTCAGTTTTGCCACTTTTTGATGATACCGCCAATAATGCACCCCAATCAGTTTTCTGAAAAAGTCTATAGTCAAAGGCTTATACACATATACAACTGTCGGCGAAGCTACAAAAAAATTCAAAAAATTACCTAATTGAAATAAATTTTTATGGCGTTTACTGACAAAAAAAAGAAAATCAGAAAAGCGAAGCTACGAAAAAATCAAAAAATTTATTTCAATTAATTTTTTGATTTTTCTTACTATTTAATAGTAAGAAAATTTTACTTCAGCAGTAGGAGAAATAAAAAAATGGCAAAAATGTTTATAATTTTAGGATTTCATTGCAAAAAGCGAGCATTTTCAAAAATTTTCTATTTTCTTAAATCTTTAAATAAACGGATAAAACGAGTTTTTTTTTTTTTAAAAAATTCAAAACAAAAAAATTACGTGAAAATAGCACAAATTTTTCAAGTGTTCATGATCCAGTAGTTCATATAGATACCATGATTTTCCCGACTTTTTTGGGGGGGGATTTCAAGCTATTGAATGAACAATTAAAATTTCTGCAAAAATTGAACAAAATCATCGTGTATTTGGCGGTATTATTATAAAAATTGTTTTAAAAATTTGATCAAATGTTTGATTAATTTTCAAGTTGTTCAAGTGCTCCCCTTCATAAGTATCAGTCATCATAGTTTTTCATTCACCTCGTGTTATATGTATGAAAAAAATTGGCATTGAAATTTATATTTTTTAAGCAATGAGTGATTTTGATGAAAATATTATCTCCATAATCTTTCTGCAGCTACTGTTGTGAAAGGATTGGAAACGATACACACGATTTTTTTTAATGAACTCATTTTTGAGACCCATAACTTCAAACCTGGGAATTGGAGGTGACTGAAATTTTGTATTGATGAAGTGTACTTGAATAAAAGTAGGGAGTACGGGGTCAAAGTGACTCCAAATTAACTCAAACTCCAGCCTAACTACAAAGTCTGGGGTCAACCCTCAGTTAGAGAACCAAGGTCATATATTAACTCCAGAGCAAGGCGGAGTCAAGAGTTAGCGTGAGAGTTTGACTCCGGAGTCAAGTCGGAGTCGGAAGTTAAGGTCTGAGATCGACTCCGTAGTCGAGCCATTGTCAACAATCAAATAGGAGTTGACTCCGGAGTTGGCGCCACATTGAATCCGGAGCAAAGCCGAAATCAGGGATTCTAGGTCAAAGATTGACTCTGAAATCAGAGGGTCAAGGTTGTAGACTTCGGCGTTGGAGAGTCACAGTCATTGGGGGTTAGGAAGTCAAGGTGATAGAATGACTCCGGAATGAGAGAGACGAGGTACCTAATACAGTGACTCGTAAGTCAAGAGGTCAAGATCATAGACTTAGGCGTCAGCGAATCATAGTCATAGACTCTGGAGTTAGGAGGTCAAGGTCATAATGACCCTGGGATCAAGGATATAAAGTAGTCATAGATTGACTCCAGAGTTAAAAGTCAAAATCATAGATTGACTCTAGAGTCAAAGGTTAAAATCATAGATTGACTGTAGAGTCAAAATCATAGATCGACTCTAGAGTCAAAAGTCAAAACCATAGATTGACTCTAGAGTCAAAAGTCAAAACCATAGATTGACTCTAGAGTCAAAAGTCAAAACCATAGATTGACTCTAGAGTCAAAAGTCAAAATCATAGATTGACTCTAGAGTCAAAAGTCAAAATCATAGATTGACTCTAGAGTCAAAAGTCAAAATCATAGATTGACTCTAGAGTCAAAAGTCAAAAACAAAAATTGACTCTAGAGTCAAAAGTCAAAATCATAGATTGACTCTAAGTCAAAATCATAGATTGACTAAGTCAAAATCAAAGATTGACTCTAGAGTCAAAGGTCAAAATCATAGATTGACTCTAGAGTCAAAAGTCAAGATCATAGACTTCGGCATTGAAGTGTAACGATCATTGACTCTGGAGTAAGAAAGTCAGGGTCATAGAATCGTTTCGGAATGAGGGAGACATGGTCATAGTTTGACTTCGGAGTCAGAACGTCAGAAGTCGAGGTCACAGATTGACTTCGGAGTTGAAATAAAGTCAAGAGTTCGGAGTTCAACTCCAGAGTGAAGATGGAGTCAGAAATCAACTTTCTCCATTGACTCTTGAGTTAATCCTCAGTCTGGGACATAGGCGCACCCAAGGGGAGGGGGCTCAGGGGGGTCGAGCCCCCCCCCCCCCTCAAGCCCGGAAAAAATAATTTTTTGCTTCAAAAATGAGAAAAAAGTCAATTTTTTTGCTATTCCAAGTATATTTTTTCAAAAAAATTTCGCCCTCGCTTCGCTCGGGCAGTATTTTGATACTTTTACGAGTATTTCAAAACTTGACAATTTTTGATTGATTTTTCAGTTAAAAATCACCGAATTCTCAATAAATTCTCTGTTTGTCGGAAAAAATTCAGTGAAAAATGACTCAATTTGAAATTTGACCCCCTCCCCATTTTTTCTCAAATTCTGAGCCCCTCCCTTAATTAATTTCTGGGTGCGCCTATGGTTGGGGTCAACTTTCTCCCTCAACTCCAGAATTCAGGTGGTTTCAGGAGTTAAATTTTTGTCTGACTGCTATTCTCTGCATAAAAGGTACTACTACGTTTATAACAAACTAGCAAATTTCGTGCCTCATTCGTCATTCCAGTACCTTTCTCCAATTTTGATCTAATTTCAAAAGAAATCAGGGCTATACAAGGCGTTTCATTTATTCACATTGACGTTATGTTCTCGATGATGGTGCTGTTTTTTGGGGTATCAAACTTACGTTGTGATTAAACGCACTCTGCTGCCCTTCTTTTCAAAAAAATAAATAATTTTATCTTTTTTTTTTTCAATATAAAATCATTCAGGTGTTAAGAATTATGCATAATACGTCAAAATTCTCCAAGGAATTACTTCCTCTTCTTCTTGCTGAGCAAAAAAATAGGATAGATTTTTTCCAACCCATCATAATCTCAACGTATATTTGATTTCTGTCTGTAGCCTGTACTTCCCCCTTTCCTCGAGTTCCAAATAGCTCGAAGATAACATCTTGATATACTATAATTTAAAACTTTAAAATCATCCAACATGAAAATATAAGTTACCTATTGCAAAACACCCCACGAACATTAATTCGAAATACAAAAATTATAACGACATTCGTTACCCGAGTTGGAAATTAATACCAAAACTCAGCGACAAAATTAAAGAGCGTACCTACGCTACATTGTTTTCGTTTTGATATTGTGTATACAAAGTATATGGATAGGGAAGGCAGACATCATATAAGGAGGGAGAAGAAAGACACTCGGTGCAAACTTTACACCCAAGTTATTATACTTAGGTACCTGTTGTGTTGATATAAACTTGAATGAAGGGTGTAACCGACCTAATTGCTCGAAAATAAAGCCTCCATATCAAGAGTACTTGAGAAAAGGATCTGTTTCAACTTATAATACCTTGTTACAAGTTTTAAGTGGAAATTTTCTGCAGCTCGAAGCAAAGTATCAAATAACCGCGAGTTAAAAAGTCACAAAAATATAACGACTTTATTAAAACGCGCTAATTAACGGTTTTATCGTATGCTAAAAACTCGCCGTCTACAAATATTAATTATTAACAACTTTTAATCAAGATGTGAAAAATGAGCGAATGATGTAATACGACGATTATGTATACCGCCATTTTCGCCCATTTAAGGGCCTATAAATCTATAATGTTTCCTTATACGTAGGTGTATATATTATTTGATCGTGCGTACATTTTCCGCGATGTTATAAATGGCTTATTTTTTTTTTCCAGCAGCTACCAAGGATGAACAAGTAGTCGTCGATTTTCGTGATCAATTTGCCATCGAACCGAGTGAAAATTGTAAATTTGACCATTTGGAAATACGAGACGGAGCTTATGGGTATTCTCCAGAGATTGGAAAATTTTGCGGATACGATTTTCCACCTTATATTAAATCTTCCGGATCGGCATTATGGCTGAGGTTCACAAGCGACGAAAATATCGAATATAGTGGATTTCGAGCCGTATATTATTTTGAACCGAGAAAGGATAATCGTACGTATGTTATTGTGATAAAATTATTCGTCAGAAATTAGGCTATGGAGCTAAAGGGTTGACTGAAAAGCTACACACGTTTGTGATTTTTTTCGATTTAAAATATTACCGGTTGGTGTGGTTGGATTCTCGTTAAAAAATATTGAAAAAAATGTCTCGAAAATTCTATTTTTCATAAATTCTTGATTTTTAAACTGAAGAATTTCCATTCGAAAAATGATGGATTAAAAATATTTTGCTTGCGAACATTTATATTTTGAATCGAGATTTTAAATTTAATTTGATGAATTTTTTAGAGAATTATTTTACGTGATTTTCGATTTTAGTCGATTTTTTTCTTCACAGTTGTTGAGAGTTTTTTTTTTTAATGATGCAATTTATTTTTTAGTTACCGATCCTGATGAAAAACCTTGCGTCGTGACTAAAACTGAAAGCGATGAATTGGCTAAAAATCCTGATGGAGAAAGATTCGTCCTCTCGCATTTAGATATACCGGAAGAATTTAGATTGAAATCTAATAAAAGCGGAATCGATTGTATGTTTAATTTACAACTTGAAGAAGGCAAAAATGTACGTACGACCATATTTCAAATTTTATTCGAATTATTTAAGTAAAATGTAGGTACTGTTTATATACCTAGCTTGTTACAAATTTATTTTTAAAAAAAATTATGTATAATGAGAAATGTCGATGGAGTTGGATTTAAAAAAAAAAAATCCAATGAAAAGTTTCGTTGGTATATTTGGTACCCAGCTACCCACATCGAAATGGCATGTATAGCTCGTAGTAGTAAAAATATGGTATTTTTTCAAATGAAATAAAAAGCAGAACGATGAAGGCTGATGAAAGAGGTAGCGAAAGTTTTTTGATGAGAAAAACTAGGTTTTTAGTTCTTACATTCGCGAAATGACTATTATATTTTTGTCGTTTTCGCGAAAGGTTTTTAAATTGTTTTCTCTCCAACATAATGTGACCAAAATTATATTTTTTTGATCAGTGGTTCTTAGGATTTTTCTATTTTCAGTGGTTTGGCTTTAATTCGCGTCTTGATTTGAATTTGAAAACGAATTTATTTTCGGTAAAAAGTGATTACGTGATTTCATTTTCAGAAGAAGAGGGATTATCGAGCTGTTGAAATTTTTAATCAGTTTTTTCCTCTCTTGCTTTGTCTTATTTAAAGTGATTTATTTTCTTTCCAAGACCATAAATTTTGTTGGCACCTTGTTTTATTAGTATAATATCCTATAATTTTAAATTACTAGGTTAGTTAAAAAACTGGGAAAATTTTCATATGTAAAATCCAGGATCATTTCCCTTCTAATCCTCAAGGAACCTCGTAATTTTTTGACGATTGCGATTTTTTTGCCAAATTACCCAACTTTGAAGGCTCATATCTCGAGGTAGGTGATACTAGGGTGAAAACTGTTTGCGAGGTCTAAAAGAGAATCGATGGGAGATTCAAAATCGATAATCACATTTTGAAAAGCTCATAGCTCCAAGTTGAACTTTGGTGGTCGAAGCTCAACTTTCATGATGAAAACGAAAGATGAAATCTACCATTTTTAAAAATCTGAAAAATTACAGTAGTGGCCCTTTTTACCCTTTTTTAAGCAAAAAATTTTCGAGATAAGATCTTGAGACCCCTGGGGGGTACAGAGGTCCACAATTTTGACCAAAATTCAAAAAAATCGAAAGAGTAAAGTAACACATCGATTTCTACTAATTCGAAGGCGCTGATTACGAATATGTATTTGATTTTTTCATCCAACCCCTCTGAACCCCCCCCCCCCCCCATTAACCCACTTGAGAGGGTCAAAATGTAAAAAAATGAAAAATTACGTGTGACCTGTCGTTTGTTAGGTATTCGAGGGCGCTGAGTTTGAATATTTGCTTATTTTTTAGATTTGACCCTTCAGTGCCCCCTTAGCCCTCCAGTTTTGGGAAAAACCATGTTAAAAAATTGAAATTACGTGTGGCATATCGATTGTCACTAATTTAAAGGGCGTAGAATTTGAATATCGATTTACTTTTTGATTTGACCCCCTTCCTCGGGCTCTAACCGAACGACCCCCTTTCGAATTTATTGTACATATCTATCAAGTGAAATTTATTGATAAATGTGATGCTCTCTTTGAAATAGGGCCATAAGTCCGAAAAGTATTTTTCTCAGTACAGCGAAAAAAATGAAAGGGGACAATTTTTTTTTTGATATTTCTAAAAAATATACTTACTTCAAAAAACATTTTGCACAAAATTTTGGCCCGGAAAAATTTTTTCAAAATCAAAACTTTAAATTGCCATATCTCTGTTATTTGTAAACCAATTTTTGATTTTTTTTCCCAATGTTCAGAATATATTCCTCTATCAATTGGAACGGATAAATCAATTTCGATGGCCTTGTTTCACAGAACGCACCACAAAGATATTCGACTTGAGTTTACTTAAAAATAGATGAAATTTTTCAATTTTTCATTAGTAATTTTTTTAACTAAAACTTTCACAAGTTTAATACTTACAGGTACATCGCTTGGATTTTTTCAATTTTTTTCGATCTCATTTTCTTATTACTTTTGAAAAATTCTTCTAATTATTTAATGGTTGAGAATTTTTTTGAATGTTCAAAGTTAGAAAAAATTTTAATATAACGATCCACTAATTCTAAAAACGTCCAAGTGCCAATGCGATTTTTTTTTACAGGAAAGCCAAAAAACGTAACTGAATTAATGGACATTCCAGATTTCAAACTCATCTGGACGCGGTTTAAATTAATTATTTTGGATTATTCTGAATTTTAATCGATGAAGCTTAACTCATTGAAACCGAAACAGTCAAAATCTCAATTTTGAAAAAAAAATATGGCACTTAGACACTTTTATAGAATTAGTGGGTTAGTTAAAATTTTATATTTATTTGAAAAAAAATCTCAAATTATTCGAAACAATTTTTAAGCTGGAAAAAGGTTTCAAAAAATATAAAGTTAAAAACTTTTTTTTACTCAAGTAATTACCAACTTACTGCAAAATATTTGTAATTTGATTTTTTCAAACTTCTTATTTTTCAACAGAACCTCAATATTCCTGAAAATACCAAAACCATTCCAGACTCAAAAATAGAAACCGAAAAAATTTTACAACTAATCAAAAAACTTGAACTCCAAGGTACCAATCCTAAACCCCCTCCCCCTCCGACCATCCACTGGGCGTAAAAATCTTGGCAATTATACAATACACGCCCAGCATTTTTTTTTTTTTTAAACTTGGAAAAAATCAACTCTGAACTTTCTCCCAATAATTCAAAAATTTCCCCTCAATTTTTTTCAATTGAATTTTTAAAAAAAATATATTAATGCCATTTTTAAAAATTTGTTTACAAATTTTCCATACATTTTTGAAGAAGAAATAAAGTCTACCTCTCAATAGAAATTGTATCAAAAAATGAAAAGTATACCTACCTCGAAGTAATATTACGTATTCTATAAATTAGCTGCGACTATTGAGTATTGGCCCTTGGTCATCTCTCATCTGTAATATTGACATTGACTGTTGATATTAAAGATGAATAACATAAGCTATATCCAGTAGGGTTGGATTGAACTTTGAATTAATTGATACAGGCGCATCAATATTCATGACCAAAGAAATAATTATCTTCCATTAGTACCTAATATTTGTAATGTACTAGAATTGCATTTGCATACGGAGGCCTAAATTTTGATACATAAAGATCTTTTTGTTGTCGATATTATAGTTTGACTATTTAATATAGGTTTCATTGACATGGGAAACGTTTAGTTTACAATATCCGAACGACTGCGAATTGAATTACGTTCATATTCTGGAAGAAAACGCCGATACGATTAAAACAACATTTTGCGGAGCTGCAGCCGAGCCGATTATTTTCGATAGCAATTTAATGCGTATTCAATACGTTGTGAAGAAAAGCGCAATCAATTCAACTTTTAAAGCACATTTTACTCCTTTCAGAAAATCGACAAGTAATTAATTTTATACTCATTTTATTAAAGGGTTCAACTAATTTGGAATCTTTTTTTGTTTAATAAGGAGGGAATTCGATTTCGGTGTGTTTTATTAAAAATTGAAATTTTGTTTGATAGATTGTACTTCGGAAGAATTTAACTGCCAAGATGGATATTGCATTCATCAAAAATTTCAATGCAATAAAATTGCTCATTGTTTAACCGCTTCGGACGAAGATGAAGAAGAATGCGATGTAGGTATCGATTTATTTTACGGAAACGTATTCAAATTAATCGCTTATTCTAATCTTGAAATTAAATTTCGTTTTGCAGAAACTAAATCAAGAATCTTTTTGGAAACAAGTACAGAAAATAGAAATGCTGATCATATTGCTCGTCTTTTTCTTAATTTTATTCGGAATGTGTTTCACGTTGATATTCAACATCGTTAGGAAACTGATTCACGACTTTGGCGTTATCAAGGTGAATATTAATTTTTGGCAAGACCCGGCGACCGACCAATGTAAATACTTAATAGACGCGACGGCGGATTGTAAAAATAATTTATTTGTTCAGGAGCAAGTAAACCAATCGAGGGAAAGCCAGTTGGATCAGCTGGGTAGGAAAACTCCTACGGCTACTCTGCTAACACCGGTGGTTACCGTTTTACCAAACTTGCCCGATAATTTAGTCAACGTGACCGAAATTACTGCCAGTATAAATATTCGCGAATCGATACGAGAAGAAGAAGATGAACACAATTGCTACGTTCCTACCGAGCATACGTTTCCCAATTTAATTAGAAGAGAATCTGGATTCGAAAGGGTGAGTATGGAGTAGACCTGTTTTCAACAGCGTATTGCCTCGAGGAGGGAGGAAAGAAAACATGATTTTAGTTTTAAAGAAGACCAATCGAGCAAATACGATGGAAAAAGAAAAACATGGGTGTTTGATAAGAAGTAAACATATGATGGGTATTTGGATAAGCTCGTAATCGGATGCTATGAGAGAATCTTTTGCTGGAAATGGTGCATAAAATATCAAAAGTAGAAAAGACCAACTGTCGTTGAAAAAATTTTAATGGAAAATGCATTTTTATGGTTAAAATGGGTGTAGGATTTCAAAAATGATCCTTTTTTCATATGATAATTTCTCATCTGACTACAAAATTGGACAAACTTGTTCGTATGTAATTTAAAAAAAAAAAAAAAAAAAAAAAGTTAGAATAAATACAAATCTATTTGCTATTTCCAGAACCAAGCTGATGTTGCTTCATAAAATAATATTCTGACCAACTTCGAAGGACTTAAATAGGAAGAAGCGTCCATGATTTTAATCCCCTTCATTAATTATTCCATCTGCATTTATTTATTTTTGGATTTTTGGAAACTGTTTGGAATTTCAAAAATTGCCATTTTCAGTAAAAATGTGATATTTTTTTTAAAAGATGGAACAAGTTTTTTTTTTGTAATTTCAACTTCAAAGAATTTAATTTCATCGTTTTCAACCATTCTGGAAACAGCGAGATTTTGAATTTTTCCAATTTCGAATTCTTCTAAAAAAAAATTGATTAATATTTACTCGAACAATTGAAATCGACTTTCCACTTTTCTTACGGTAGTTCAACTGAACATTTCACATTTTTCACGATTTTCAGACAAACTCGTGGCTGAATTGGAAACTTAAACTCCGAAGTGGGTTTTCTTTTTCTTTTTAAACCGATAGATTAATAGGAAACCAGAATTTGAGTTTGGTTCAAGTTGATTTTCATTGAACTGAAGTCCCTGAATAATAAAAAATGATAAACTTCGGCAAAGGCGCACCAAAGGGGCTCCAGGGACTCGAGCCTCCCTCCCCCCCTCAACATCGGGAAAAATATTTTTTGCTGTAAAAATATGAAAAAGTGCATTTTTTTGCTCTTCAATGTATATTTTTTCAAAAAATTTTCGCCCTCGCTTTGTTCGGGCAGTATTTTAGTCGTTTTATTGTAAAACTTGATAATTTTTGACTGATTTTTCAATCGAAAATCACCAATTTCTCAATAAATTCTGAGATTGTTAGAAAAAATTCATGATTTTTGACTGAAAGATCAGTTAAATTGCGAAGAATGACTTAATTGAAATTTGAAATTTGATCCCCTTCCCATTTTTTTCAAATTCTCAGCACCTTCCTTAATTAATTTCTGTGTGAGTTTATAAACTTTAGACTCGAGAGGTCTTTGAACTCCACTTGATTTGACAGTTTTCAAATGTAGGGGGGAAAAAAGGAAACCTGGTCAAAAAGACACTTTAAGTGACGAAGTGTTCACCTGAAAATCACGATAAGTTGGTGGATTTTTGTAATTTTTGGAAAGTCTCAAAAATCCTCTGAAAAAATGTAATTTAAAAAAAAAAACATATTTCTATGGATAAGTAAAGGATAATTTTTTAATTATAAAAATTCTCTGAGGTCTTTTTTTTAATGGTCGTCATAAAACAAGATTAGTAAAATTTAAAGAGGTTTGATCACCTGAAATGATAATTTAATTTTTAATTACAAGTTGACTTACTTATTGTCAAAAAATTTTTTTCCGAAATCGGTATACCAGCTCCATTTATTTTTCTTGAATAACCAATTTTCAACAATTTCAACCGATTTAGTGATAAAAAACTAGAATTTGGGCAGAAAACTGGGAAAAAATTGTAGTGAAATGTAATAATGAAAAAAACTAAAACGTTTAAGTTTTCCCAACTATGAGATTTTTTTGATTTTTATTATTCCTCTATTTTTAAATTGGACAAAAAATTGTTTAGTTTTCCACAATTAAATTCTTTTTCATAATAATTTTGTTGAAAATTCGTTTAAACGCCTTCAATTTCGAAGTTGGATGGAAAATAATCGCAAACATTTGAAATTGAAAACTTTACCCTAAGATATCGATTTTTCGAGAATTGATTTCTTTATTTTGATGAAATAATGACTTTTAAATTTAGTATTTACCCATACATTTTTAATACAAATAATATTTCTGAGCTAATCACGAATTAAAAGCTTGAAAGCATACAACTTTCAATTCTATTCCAAATCTGAGAAACTGAATGAAAGATTGATTTTTGGATCAAATTCCGTTTTCATTTCGAGAGTATTGTAATTGGTCACTCGAGATCAAAAATGTAAAAAAAAATCATTAAAAATTAATTCCTTGAGTTCAATTAAATGTATTTTGATTTTGGAGAAAAAAATGTTGATTGTACTCTGATTCTGATAAAAAAATTAAAGGATTTGAAAAAAAGTAAATTTGAAACTGAAGTATCCTAAACAGTGTTCCTAATCCTAAAAACGTGAAAATTTTCAATTTCCAACATTTTCAAATTTTTGGAATGGATTTTTTTCAAGGCATTTGAAAGTGAGATACAACCATCTAATAATTTTTTTTTCAAAGTCCCCATGAAATTTTCGTCTAAAATCAAAACTGAAATCAGTATTTCCAAATTTTCGTAGTAAAGGTCCTATCCAGGCCACTTGGTGGCATGATTTATTGATTTGATATGGCCCAGAAATGAATTTTTTCGAATGCCTGGTGAAATAATTTCATATCAAAATCTGTTTTCAAAAAAATTTGAGGTTCCTAATCAGTTTTTTAGGATTTTTCAGACAATTTTGTATACGACTCTTACGACTCTTCCTCTTCATCCCTCCTCCCCCTCCTCCCCCTCGCAAAAATAATGAACATGAGAAATTGACGAATGAAAAAGAAAATTCCTCGTAGCTTTGAAATTCAACTTTATTGGCTCTCCTTATTCTAGTTCCAGTCGAAATAATACTAATTAGTAATTTTTCCCTGTGTTTGAGAGGAGGGATGAATTGGGGGAAGCTAAAAATAATTGCGAAACGCGACCGAAAAAAAATCTCGTTTGAATTCAGGCAAAAAATCATTAGAATAAAATCATTAGAATATCAAATTTTCGTTTAATTAGGTATCAAATTATTATTCGTTTCACAGCTACATTTTTTCCAAAATGCTTCAGTTTCAAAATGCTTTCGTTGCCCTTCATTTTTGAAATCAGGTAAAACTTGATCAAGAAATTCATCATCAGTTTACGATTCCTCTTTTCCTGGTCCTTCTGTTTTTGAAAAAATAATTCCCCTTTCAGTTTTACAGATAGGCAAAACATTCGTCTCATTTTTTCGGTGGTACCTCTACCTGAACCTGAGCGCTATGAAATCGCCTGTCTCAATGATCTATCATCAGCAATCAGCTTGAGAATCTCCCCCTCCCTCCGTCTTTTTCTGCATGTAACTAGATAATTTTGATTGGTCGAATAATTATTGAAAATGTATTCGAATTTTTTTCCAGATAAACGGAGGGCCAGACTTTCACCACCAAACCTGCCAAACACGTCGCGATTCTAGCCGAGTAACCGGCGACGAAGAAGAAGACGGTCTGGTCACTCAAAGCGGCGACTCGATGAGCTATATGCCGGAGATGCGTGATAACGAATGTCAAACTCGAGAGAGTCTTTTCTACAACTCGTCCACCTCCGACTCGACGACGGCCAACAAAAGTACGAGCTTATCGCCATCGCCGCCGCCGCCGTGCACGATGAGAAGAAGCCATATCAAAGCACCGAACAACGCTCGGGTCGTACCTCCGGTGACCCCACCGCCCATTGGGTTCACCACCTTCGGTTATAAAAATAATCAGAAACCGGACAAAATAGGAGGTAAGCATACGAAAGAGCAAAAATTTCGAGCCGAAGCTGTGATAGAAATGGAAAGGTTCAAGTCGCCGAAACACGACACCTCGAGTACCGATAGCCGGCCGAGCCGTCCGTACAGCGTACAATCGACGAAATCTGCGCCAGATGTGATTGTAACGCACTGACAAAGATGACAGGCCGAGTGGGAACCTTACAAAAGGCGCCAACCTCGGCCTTATTTGAAAACCACCGGAGCATTTTTACCGCTGTTACGCTCCAAGTCTTTAGTCAGTATAAAAGACAGCGCGGCGCAGTGTGACATAGCTCTACAATGATGTTGCCACGATTCGCGTATTTTTCCGTATAAAAATACGCACACGTATTACCATCGATGAAGAAAATTTATTTGCATCGAACGATACTGCCATTTTTTTTTTGTTTCAATTCGCATAAATACGTGATTCATTTACCTGTTCCCTTCCTTACCCCGACCCCATCCAAGCCTTTTATTTTTAATACTAATCCTTTTTAAACTTAGTTCGTTTATTTCTGGGTAAGAACGAGCAGCGCGTTTTTCTCTCTCTCTCCTCAGAGATTCCATATCTGTAATTTCCCCCCTCCTCCCGAAGAAACATTTTCTTACTAATCTGCCCTACAATCATTGTAACCGTTCGTTTTATTGATCGATCATTGAACTTTTTTCACATTTTTTAAATTCATTATCCGTATTAAATATACGATTTATATTTTTATTCGTCGCGTTCATTCATATACAAGATGTACCTATGTTTGTATTTATATACATTTTTGTTTTTTGTTTTTTCTACGGTTTATATTTTTAAAAAAATGTCATTAATTGTGAAATGTTACCTTTCTAAATGAAATTTTTTTCGTAATTTATTGCAGTACGCATTTGATGTTTTAACTAATGAATTGTTTGGAATTATATACTCGGAAAATAAACGTTTTGAGAGTTTTTTTCTTTTTTTTTTTTTTAATAAGTATCTAGGGGTAGGTACACCTGAACAGGTGTGAAATTTTATCATTTGATGGAAAAATTTCCCTTCAGTTTTTGGGAATTTTTTCGAGTCTTCGGCGCCTCGTCGGTTTTTTATTAAAATATTTTTGAAGCCTGTTCGAAAAAATATTTGTCTATTTTGTTTCTAGACTTTCAACTTGGATTATAAATGTATTTTTTGAAAATCTGATTAAATGAGTTTTGAACAATTCATCGAAAAACAATGAATGAATTTCAACTTGCAAAGGATCATTTTTTTTGGAAATAATTTCATATCCATCAGTTTCTACCTAAATTTAAATTTCGAGATGAATAAATCAAAATGTTGATTATCAAGTCTTCTAATCTAATGAAAAAGTCCTATAATATGATTTTATAATTTAATGAAACGCATTTACTTCTCTTTTCCAACCTTTGCCTGATATCACTGTCACCAATTATAATCGCAGTTTTCAGAATTTTTGATCATGGGGAAGATCATCAATTTATCATTTATGAGTACGACTGAAATTTGATCAAATCTGAGTAGGTCGGTTCAAATATTTTTAAAAATTGACAAAAAAGACCGCAGTAATACCACGAAAAATTTTTCGAGCCGTGGTTATGTAGTACGATTTTTTTTAGTAAGATATCCCAACTTGAAAGTAAATTTTGAGCAAAAAAAATAAGCGAAATTCATCATAAAAGAACACATATTCAAAATTTCAGGATCTGAAGTGCCCTTTCTAAATTTTGGTGAATTTCTAAATTTTTCAAATTACCACATCACCCTACAAAATGTGAAAATTTGATTTAATCAACAAAAAATGCTGAAGTTTGGTATGGACCTTATTTTTAGCCTCTCAAATTGATTGAAAATTTTTTCGAAACGTTTTGGAGCCTACCAAGAATTTTTGAATTTTTCAGCACATGAAAAAAGGTCATAAAAATGATCCATAAATGAACTTCACCACCTATAATCGTGGGTTATCCATATTAGTGACCTATTTGATCGGATAGAGTACAATTTTCAAAAATTCTTGACTTTTAGTTTAGTATATTTTTAGACAAAACAACTTGATAAAAAAACTAACAAGAATCTAAAACAAAGGCAATGTTTGAAAATTGAATACTTTTTTTTTAAAAAAAATGGCGAATTTTATCATGTACCTACTACGTAGTACAGAAAACTGATTTTTTTAACAAAAAAATTTTAAACAATTTGAAGTTTTACAAGATTTTGTTAACAATTTGGGCATATTATTTTGTCCATTCGAAATCATTTCCATGGTCAAAATTCAAAAAATTTCAACCTTGATACGAATGAAATGCAATGGAAATCACTCGATTTTACAACTCAAGAATTCAATTTTGAAAAATGTTATTGAAGAGTTGAAAAAAACATTTTTAGTCAAAATTGTACAGTTTTAAAAAATTTTTATTCAAAAATGGAGTTCCTGGGATTTTTGAAATCTTGCAGGATAGAAAGAAACCGAAATCTTTGCATAGAAAATCGAGCTCGGTTTCATCAACTCTGAGTCGTTCGGATTTTTCAAAAGCGAAAATTTCATTTCAAAATTCAAGTAAATTTTGTCAGTGAACAGAAGTTCAATGAGTTTTGAAAATTACTCAATCATTTACCTACCACGATTATTTTTGTGAATTTTTTGCTTTTGAAAATTTGGGTCCAAATTTTTCATTCATACATCTCTCTTCATTATATTTTTCAGACAAGTTTAGTCTTTTGATGGGAAAAAATGGTCAAAAGTTGGATGAAAATTAATAATCTTCAACGTCATGCATTTCTAGCATACAAAACCAAAAAAAAAAAATCAAGCTTAAACGCCACTCCTTATAAAGAATTGCTGCGATCGTAAAAAATACTCTAATTATATTCAGTATTTACAATAAAAATGATACAAAACACAGCTTTTTAACAAATCCAAATAAAAATTAAAATTAAATAGGATTAATTTTTTTTGAGATCTTTGATTATAAATTTAGGTGCTTCAAAATATTATTTTTGACATAGAAAAATGAAAGAAGTAGGATACCTTTCAACAAATATATTGTTTAGACATAGCTCGTAGGAATCGCGTTTTTCTCACATTAGAAGCTTCTCGTTTAATTTCTTCGTTATTATTACTATTCAATTCCAATAAACCAACTGTGTCAATCTAGGAAAAAATATCGAACAAAAGAGCAATTATTATGAATTTTGTTACATTGCGAAATATTTTGAAAAAAAAATTATACTCACTGCTTTTTGTTTTTTACTGTATTGATTTCGTTTCGTATGCAGTGAGACTAAAAATTCCAATATATTCACATCCCAGATGCAGTTGTAATAGCAATCGGTAGCATCCGAAGTGGAATTTTCCGATAGACACTTGAAAGCAGTGGCATAATCGACTTCATCCAAAAATTGGCAAAGAACCGCAGCCTGCGAAAATTTACAGTATGGTAGGTAAAATTTTAATTTAGGAAATTGTTCATTATTTTAATAAGTATTATACGAACTTGGGTAAAACATTGAATTTCCATACAGCATCGAACCATTCGTTTGTAGGTGAAATCGTCTATAATATTTTTTGGAACAGGTCGAATGTAATACTCACTGGCGGCAACCACCGCCTTGAGATAATATTTTAATGCAGTAGAATGGTGTCTTTTTACTAAAATGGTAAGTAAATGAATTAAAATTCGAGTACATTTTATGATAAAATAATAATTTTTGGAATTAATTTACCAAAATTGACATCTCCGGTTAGCTTTAACCATAGCACATTATCGGGCTGATACATTGAGACGTGATCCAATATTTCAGATATCACTTCTAAAATAGCTTCTGGATTATAAGCACTCGGGCTAGATTGAAAATTATAACACAAATTATTTTACAGAAGAGATTATCAAAATGGATAAAAATTTTGATATTTACTTAGGTACACTGGGTGGCCATAATTGGGTATAGTGAAAATAAAGCTCTAAATTTGGCTCATCTCGTAACACATTGTGCAGTCTTGCGAGCAACGATAATATCACATTTATGACAGTAATGTCTCTTAATTTCAGAAAATACTGAGTTAATCCTGCTTTGTTGAGAACACCGGTTGGATTATCACGATCGGGAAACTGGTTGATTTGTTTACGTTGTAAATTCACATTTAAAAACGTTGGAATAACTGCAAAAAAAAATCAAATTTTACCTCTTTTTTTCAAAATTGTCTGTAAAATAGGAGACAGTGACTCACTCAAATCCCAGCAGTCTTTCAAGAATTTTTTATTGCCTTTCAATTGTTTTACTTCCAAACAAGCCAATGATATTGCATACGATAATTCCAAATATCGAAATCGTTTTTGAAAATTGGTATTGACTAAGTAATCCAATTCGGATAAATTGACCAAAGTGAGGACACAAAGTTCCATAATTTGTAATCTTGGTAAAACGCTCATATCACCTCCTTGTTGAGCAATCGCCATCAATTTTTTACAGGAAAGTAATAAATTTGGATAATCTGTAAAATAAATTGATCATTTATTAAATTCTGTTTTTTTTTTTTTTTTAGAAGAGAAGGCGGAGGGCCAGAAAAATGAATAATTCAACTCACTTATATCTTTAGCTGGCCATAAAACTAGAAGTTCCATCATATCCACGTACCACTTTTCCCACAAAAGTAATTGAGAAAATTTTATTAATGCTGTTGAGTTACCGTGATTTTTTAGCTCTTCGTCAGCGGATCTGATCATTTCTCGAGCATTTGTGTAATTCTACGTTGAAAAAAAAATCATTAAATTATATTCTGAAAACAACAAGATGTTTCAATTATTTGAAATGAGAAAAAATATTTGAATCAACCTTCAACTCTAGCAATTCGGTGACTTTGGCCAAAGCAGCGTAACAATAATCTCGTAAAAATGGCACCGGCAAATTCGTAGCAAATTTACAGAGACCGTTGGAATCCCACTGTTGAAAAATTACGAAAAAAAATACATACAAATTATAAAATAATAATAAAATTGAAGAAAAAGTGGGTAGAACGTTATACATACATTATTACAAATGGTAGTGATTTTTCGTCCATGATTCATCGATGTGAATTTCAAGATTAATTCTTTCAATTTAGCAGGATCGTAGGTTTTAACGATTTCTCTTTCTAGAGCACTTGTTTCTAACTGAAGGTTACCTGTAACTTGATATAAAAAAAAATTCAGCAATGAATATTGAAAAAAATATATATTATTTTCATATTTACCAATTCTTTTGATATTTTTAGCTTGTCTTTCTTCTTCGTCATTCAATTTTCTTTTGAAGTGTAAATCATCATTATCGAATCTGGTGCGTTTTAATTCGTTCTTCGTAAATAAAGAATTTAATTCTTTGTCATTGCTGATCAAACGAACGGAAGAAGGGTCCCATTTTTCAGACAGAGTGAGCAAGAAATTTCGTACTTTTTGTCGTTCTTCATCATTGATCGTGCCAAGTAATGGTTTCAATGACTGTAAAATCAATACAAAATTATAATAATTTTGATAAAAATTTAATACAAAATATTAATTATTTTACCTTGATTAATATATCAACTCCTTTCCGCGACTGATTCAGTTTAGAAGCGTAATCCATCACCGTAGGATAAGCAGAGCCTTCCAGCAGCCTTCGAATAGCATTCAGCGTCTGAATTTGAAATAATAAATCTCTCGTTGCAGTAAACTTTCCACTAGCCAAAGTTGAAGCTAAATCTAATTCCAAAGAGTCACGATATGAAATAGGGATTTCTCTTTTTACATTGTCTGTTTGCAATACATCGATGATATTCTATTGACAAAATTTTTTTGAAAAGATTAACAGCAGAAATAGGAAAAAACAATTTGAAAAAGCAATAATTCTTACAGTATAATTGTTCCTAATAGCGGAATAGAATTCCAAAGTTAGGTCACGATTTTCATCCAATAACATTCCACATGCTCGACAAAAACCTTTCAAGTTTTCTTCTTTTAATTCGCAAAAGCCAGAAGTCAAATCACCATTGGGTACCATTTTCAATTTATCGAATAATGTTTTACATGAGGTGAAATATTCCGAAGCTTCGGCGTGCTGTTCTCTATAAAGTTTGTAATTTCCAAGATCGTAATAAATCTGAAAAAGCAAAAGTTGGCATTGAAGTGTGTTTTTTCATCGATAGGTTTCTTTTGCATGCATTTACTTGGCAGTAAAATTTATCGCTGGATAATTTCAATCCATTTGGCCAATCGAGTATCAAATCGTGATATTCTGTCGGTGGTGCGAAATTATTGAACGCTGGTACAATGAAATAATTTTTCTTCAAAGCGAGGATTTTCTGTAATACAAGTTCACTTTTTCCTTCATCGTCCATGATTTTAGACATTATTTCATCCGCTGATTCTACATTTCTACGAAAAGAAAACAGAACGTGAGATTTATACGAATACATCATCAAATAATTGAATGTGGCATAAACTTACGCAGTTGTACTGCAAAGTACACCTTTGGATAACATAGGACTGTTGATAATTATATGAAGAGTCCATCTGTGATACAAACTAATGGCGAATATTTGCTCGTCTCGTAACGTTTCGAAATTCAATGTATGATGCATGGCAGGCATCAATAAATTTAGATCGATTTCATCACTCAATAAACAGAGAAGATCTCTCAATAGAACATACTGCAGCTGCAGAGGTAGCCTAGAAAAAAAAATCAGAAAAGCGATTATTCAATCACACATAATAAATGGTGGAGAAATCACGAATGGAACACGAACTTGGATTCTATCACTTCTAGATTCCATTTCCAATGAGCGACTATTTTGAGAGCTAGAACTTTCATAGATAAATGTCTTTTGGAGCATTTGAAATTTTTGGTTTTTTCAAACATATCTTCCGCTGTGGGTTCCACAGACAGGGTTAAAAATCGTATCAGCAAGTCGCTCGGTACTGGATCTAAAATTCAAGTAGAGAAATATAATAAGAACAAATTGAACGGTCGAAATATCTTGATAAATATGATACCGGCTCACCAGGATTGGGTTTTTGTAAATGTTGTTCTAATAAATCTGGTTGGAGTAAGAATTCGAACCATAGAATGGTATTCGGTGATATGGGGACATTTCCTGGCCGAAGTAATTCTACATCCATTGTGTGATCTAAAATTCTTGATGCTAGAACCGATCTAGTTTTGACTGATTATTTTCAGGTTTCTGGTTTATTCATTCGACCATTTCATGCTATTTTACGGATTGGCTGTAGGCTGTACTCAGATAGCTTGATCCTTCAACAGTTGATTTTTCAAGGAATTACTTTATACACTACAACATAATGATGGTAAAAAGGTACTAAGGACTTACTTCAAATTTAAAACCATTTCCAATCATTTGAAGAAAAACTACAAAATCGAAATTTATTGTTGTCATTATCATTTTTATCAAAATGTGTGAGTCAAGTGAGTCAAGGGTGAGGACGTGAGGTAAACAAACACGAAAAATACACGTGTGTAATGTAAAATGTAATTATTAAGTAATTACTAATGAAATACTCGTAAAATACATAGAAATTTTTAGGTAATTACTGAAAGAAAAGAAAAACATTCGATTTATACAATAACGCTCTCTAGCGACTAAATGCATCACTAACCTGAAGTTTCGATTCCCAAAAAAAATGAAGGGAAGGGAAAAGGGGAAGAGCGAATGGAGTCCCAGTTTTTGGTGAATGGCGAGAAAATGACAGTTGTTTGAGCTTGGTCGCTTGATCAGCTTGTGGTAAGGTGTGTTTGTGTGAACTAGTAATGTGCGGTGTGTTCGTGTGTTTATGATCAGCTGTCAATTTAAATCTTTCGTGTTAACTGCCAATTTTCTGCCAATATTTTGTAAAATATCCTGAAAATTCACCGTGTTTGTAATTTAATCGGCAAGTCCGACCGTTCTGCTTCAACTTTTGAGAAAAATCACATTTGTTTTCGTAACTGTTCAATCATCGTTTCAAATCTTGTGTTTTCTTAAATTTTGGTACTGAAGATAATTATCTTGCTACAGCTCTGGAGAAAGGACGCTGAAAAGTCATCAATCATGTGTTTTTGAGGTAAGCTTTATGACATCTGATGTTTTTTTATCGTATCTATCTGTAGATATTGCCGTAGATTCATATTCTGTTATTAAAATATATTTCTTATCCTTTAGAATAATTATAAATTGATATTACTATATTATTTGAAATAATCTAATCACAGTGAAAAGTAACTCTTATTTTTCATTTTCGTTAAATTATTAACTCTCAAGTCGAGCTAACGATGTTTTATTATCATTATCTTTCTTCATCGAAGTAAGTGTATCAACCTGTTCGTTATTTATTTAAAATCAGGGTCATTGTATCGTGTATACTTACACACGAAACGATATGAATAATTAAGATATTTACAATTTCCACGTTTTACACGAACTCGACTCGAGCACTTGAGTTGAAAATTTCATCTCCTCAAACAATGAAAGCTCCAGTTTTTTTTCTCCTGGTCGAGTGTTACGAAAATTATTTCAATTTTGCTATCAAGCTTGGGCTTCGACGAATAGAATCGAAGTGAAATGATCATCTAAGTTTTTCCTAAAATTGAAGTTACGAGATCACAGTTATGAATTTCGTAAAAAAAATTATCGTTTGCACAAGAAAATATCGATTTTGTGTAGTGAAAGTTCCTTTTTATGATTCTGTTTATCGTATTTCTTGATTTGCAACCGTAGTAAACACATAATTGCCTTTGACTGTTATAATCTCCATACAATGGACAATAAAAAATTAATGCGAAATAAGTAGGAGTCAAGTTTGTGTAAACATTCGATTTGTTTTTCAAGGAGAAAAATTTCAAAATTCAATTATACCTATTGAAGAGCCCAAAGGTAAAGGAAAAAAACACGAAAAAAAGTCAACACGATAATTTGCTGCGCCTGTAAACGTTTATTCGGTAGTTTTGATATCAAAGATGTTTAATCTATGAAATAATAATTATTGCTTTTAAAAATGAAAACAAGTTGAATTATATTTACAAATCTGTCGACAAAATTTTCAACGGTGAAAGCGATTCTTACCATTTACCTATTTCAAATTATTGAATTATTGATTTGTTGTTGTGTATTCGATTGGTCAGGGTATCTTTACGTTAGCTTATGTACGTTGAACTGCCTATTGTTTTAGTTGAATGACGACATTTTTTAGTCATTTTCTATTTCTAATGACAATTATTAATCCGGTACAGTTCTGGTATAACTGCCTTCGTTTTTATCGTTGGAAACGTTATGACTTTACACAGGATGTCCGGTTATTCCAGGTACATGCATCAGTTGATAGGCTTGCTAATGCCTAAACTTCAATTTAAGTGCCTAACGGAATTGAAAGGTGTCTTTTTGGTTATGTATTGTGAATATTAGATTGGCTATTTGATATTTTTGTCAATATGAAAACTTTGCCAAGTTGACCTGTCTGATTGAACGAATAAAATTGAGTTGATGTATTTTGTTGGAAAAGTTGATTGAAAAGTTAAGAATGAAAAAATAAATCGAGGTGATGAGGAGAAGAGCAGCTGAAAAATCTAAACATTCAGAATTTTTTTCATTGAAAAATGTGATTAGTGATTTAGTCATGTTAGTGCCTTAGTCATGTATGAGGGATACCTAAGATGTGTCTTATAGATGGGATTTTGGAGGTAAAATTTTACGTTTTTTGCATTCCATCTTTTGTTAAACTGCATCAGAATAAGCAAACCCAAAGTATAGTCTTCAGCTGATGTAAGGCTAAAATTTTGGAAACCTCATTTTTATAGAGGAAAAAAAAACATTTGCGGACAAAACCAACACAGTAATTGAGAGGAGGGGTCAAGAGTCAAGATGCTCTTCTTTCGGCCCGGCCCTGAAAATATGAAAAAAAAAACTTTTTGAGTTGAGTTTATCAGCAGTGCTTTCAATGGTAGGTAGTCTTTATCACGTCGCCGAAATTTTTACCTTCAGTTTTCAGTTTGAACCTTCGGTTAAAAATATTTATTAGAAAAATTGCTGTAACTTGTTTCCACAAAAAAATTGATTGGTAGAGGGTAGGGGTACCTGGTTTCCTCGAGTCGAAAAGAAAAATTTTTGGCTATCGTTAATATTGAAGAGGTTAAAGCATTTTTTTATTCAAGTCAGAGATCCAATCAATTCTTTACAAAAAAAATTATTTGCACTTTTTCAAATTTTTTCTTTGAATTTTCTTTAAAAGACTCGAAAAATTCGAACTTGGCAGCTGAAATTTTTATGGTGAAATTTTTGAATGAGGAGCTACTAATGAGACTAGGAAAATTTTTATGACTTTTTTGAAAAAGTTTCAGAATTTTTCTTTTGCTTTCTATCAATTTCTGAAATCAATGAAGAAAATGAATTTTTGAATAAATATTTTATTGAAGTAGAGTATTTTGACTATTTTTTTTGCTCAAGAATTGTAGGCGAAAAAATTAATGGTGAGAATTTTTGTAAAATTGTTGCCTAAAATGTGTATCTTTACTTATGTTGATTCCTCCAACACGAATCTGAGATTGATTTTTCTATTTGGTAAATTTTTCTTTTCTGAAAATTGATCATTTTCGTATTCAAATTGACCATTGCTAACTATAAAATTGTGTGATACAAAAATTAATGGAAAATTTTCATTCTAGGTCCCAAAGTCATTCAAAAGATGTAATTTTGCAATAGAATTTTAGGCAGATCTTAGCGAATAATCTTACTTTAATATGAAAATTTTGGCTACCTGCTGAGGGATTGGTTTTGAAATTTTCGATTTTTTAAGAAAGATTTTTAAGTTTGCAAGAACATTTGAAAATTGTAAAAAAGAAGATCGAAAGTATTTCTATGGAGCTAAAGATTTTAAACCATATTTTTTAGAGATTTTTTGCTCGGAAATAATGATGAATAATTGAACGACTTTTTATTTCGAAATTTTATAAGACTTTAGAAACCTTTTAAAATTATATCCTCCAGTACTAATCTTTCTTCTTTTTTTTGTTGAAAAGTAAAATTTTTCAACTTTTTTGTCATCTTTATACAAATTTAATAGAGTTGAAAAGTAATAGCTTTTTATTTAGAGAAGAGGTCGAGCTAGTCGTGTAAAATGAAGCTTTTTGACTCAGAGGTTGAGCTTTAAAAAAAAAAAGAAAGAATTTTCCATTCACTCTTGATTAATAATTTGAAATTAAATAAAAAAAGAGTTCATTGCTGAATTTGTTTATAAAAAATTTGAAATTTAAAAGGAAATTAATAAATGGTAAAATTCCAAATAGTTTTGGGACTTACTGTGTTTTGAAATTTTATTTTTCAGTGATTTTTCAAAAATTATATTTAAAAACTGATTTTTTTTTCAGCTGGACAATTTCTCAGCCTCAAAGCATTCCTTGAATTTTTCCCTAATATTTTTGAAAAATAGACCTATAATTTTTGTGACATGGACAAAGAAAATTCTAAATTTTCTAAACACTACTCAAAGTTTACAAAAACATGGCAGATTTGAGATTTCTCAGATTTTTATTTTATTTATTTTTTTTTTTAAATCCAATTTTTAGTTGATTACAAATGAAGCCAAAATTTTTTTGCCAGAATCCGAGTCGATATTTTTTAATCTTTTTTTTTTTAGAATTTTACTGATTGGAAAAACGAATTTTCTTTTTTATTTGAAAATACTTAATTTCAAAATGATGAAAACTAAAGCTACTTTGGTTATCGTACAATTCTAGATTATAATTCTGTAAAGTAAAAAATATTCTTGGAAAAACGTTTTTCGTGATTTTTCCCTGCTGATTTCCGTCCTTCAAAAGCCTTTGTTCTCAATTGTTCAATTGTATGGAGAAATGTCTTCGAAATATTGAAAGATATTGTTTCTTCTAGCTACTTCTATAGGTATATCAAGGCCACAAAATATTTCCAGTTGTGTTTTTCTTTCATTCAGATTCGAGTTGGTGTTAGATATAATTAAATAATATTTAGATCATGGGAAAATTATTCCACATCGATTTCATCTCGCCCAAAAAAGAAATAAAGGTCAAAACTATAATTTTTAGAATTCTCCCTGATGCATTTCCCTGGCACCCTATCGACTGTCCATCCGTTTTCATTGAAAAACTATATAAATGGAAATGCATCTAGAGATTTATTAATCAAGAATGGATATTGACCTTATTTGGTGGGATTGTTTTCTCGTTAAAAATGGGTAATTTCACGGTCAGGGGTAATGGAATTTGTTGACACGTGTTTAAATAAATGCATAATAAATTATTGTCTCGTCTGAAATTAGTATAATAACACACTATCATTATACGATTCGTGTCATCTGCATTAATATTTTTTTTTTGCTCAGCTGTGAAAAAAATCAAGCGTATTATTTTTAATACGAGTATTTAGGTTATTATGTGGGAAATCTATAACCCCTTCACGAATCAGAACGCTTGTTAACTCGGTTTGCGATCAAGCGTAAAATGTTAATTTCTCTTTTTACTTATTTATATTTTTTAATATAATGAACTTGCGTGTCCTTGAAAAGTTATTTCCACAAACAGCCGAAGATGGAATTGGCGGTTATGAAAATGGTGTTAGTTTAACAGGAGTGTGCTTTGCCACGAGGAAAATCAATAAGCAAAACCTCGTAATACTATTAGCAGCATTTTTATTACGCTGATAATGAATAGCTGCTGTGTACTTCACATCACGTTTCCGAATAAGCATTCGCAAAACGCCGCAAAAGATACGCGTGCGTGATTTCTAAAACGATTTTTGTGTCTTTGACTTTGAAATGGGAAATTCTATGTCAAAAATGCCCAACTCGGTTGCGTGCTGCGGTGAATACACGGTCAAGCCTTTGTTTTAATTTAGCCCTGATGGTAATTTTTGCGATGGGTTTTGAAGATTTTTTTCAACTTGGACACGCGAGTTTTTATTTATAGAATTTGATTTAAATAAAATACGTAGTTTTGCGAAATATACTCGAGAAGATGAAATTTCCATTAAATCTTACCTCATATGGAAGTTATTTATCGCGATAATTACGAAAATCTTGATTTTTTTTTACTTATTAAGGCAGTTTCGTGTTGTCATTAAGCCATTTTTTGTACGATTTATTAATATTTTTCTGCAGTCGAGTCGACGATTATCAAATTAATTTCGTACCAAGCGTTACGTTTTCTGATTTCGAATAAAATATTATCAAGTGTGTTAGTAGGTAATAATAATGTACGGTCAGTTCCATTTTTTTTTTTTAATGTGGAAACGTACATTATTTATAATTACGGATGTGGATGTTGTTTTTTTTAATAATATATCTGGCGTTTGGTCGCGTATCGATGAAAGATTTATTCGTATATTTATCGTCGAATCATGCAACGCGACTCGTATGATTGTCTAATCAATTAAAATTGACAAATAGGTTATTGTTTTTCCAACGAATTGATTGTCTTTGTACTTGATTTCGTAAAGTGCTTTATTAATTGTGATTGAAAAGCGAAATTACATTGTGTGTTTGTGTATAGGAATTACTTGCTGAATGTTTCGCTGAATGACTCTTGAAATGTATCGAGAGATTTGAGATGTCAGTGGAGTAATATTAATGAAAGAGGCGTTGAAGATGAAAATTCGACGACTGGTGGGACGATTTTGTAATCGAATTGGGTTTAGTTTTGTTTTTTTAAGGAGAGCTTAGAGGGTATTTTTAGGAAATGAACAGACGATCGTTTTGATTGGATCGAATGGAAAGAGGAAATTACGAGATTCCTGTAAAAATTTCTCATGAAAGCTGGTTTTAATTTTTCAGCTTTTTATTCAAAAGAGGTACAGCGAGGTGGAATTGAATTTGGTCCAAGGCGGTTTTAATAGGCTCCTAAACACCTTAAATGGTGTATCTAGATTGAAAAAAAAAATCATAAAATTTTGAACCCTTACCTCCGTTCCATTACGTGCAACGCCCAATTTTTGTAGTCTTCATTGCACTTCCAAATTTTCAGGTGCTGAAGTTCATTTCTGAAATTTTTTTGTGAATTTTTGATTTCAAAATGACTTCATTGCACTGCAAAATACAAAAAATGTGATATAATCAACGAAGAATGCTAAAATTCAGTTGATACCCCATTTTCGACCTGAAAAATCGATTGGAAAAGATTTCGAGACGTTTTAAAGCTTTTAGAAAATTTTGGAATTTTTCAGTGTCTGAGAAAAGTGTATAAAAATTTGTGCATAAATGAATTTTAGCACTTATTATTGTATTTTCATACATGGAAAATTTTTATGGACTTTTCGACAGCGCTGGAAAATTCCGGAAAATCCGGAAAAGTTTTTGAGTCCACGAAACGTTTTGCAATCGCTTCCAATCGATTCGACCGATCGAAAATGGGCACCTACCAACTTTCAGATTTTTATTTCAATGCAAACGCATAATCTGTATTTTTAAATTTGTCCCAGAAAAATTTCTAATGCTCAAAAAATGTAAATTTTGGCTCGAAGTTACGAATTTTGGAAAATTGTGCTTTTATCGATCAATTAGGACATCAATAGGTATTAGTATGGGTAATCTGCGATTATGAGTGTTGAAAATCATATGGACCATTTTTATGGTTTTTTTTTCTTGAGCCGGAAAATATCAAAATTTTCTTGAGGTTGCGAAACTTCTCAAAACTGCTTTCAATCGATTCGTCAGTTTGAAAATGTCAAATATTAGTTTTTTTTCATTGATTTGATCCTTCAGAATTTTTTAAAGCGATGAGATAATTTTGAAATTTTAAAAATTTGCCAATAATTAGAAAAATCAACATTATTATCTCTTGAAATTTTGGATATAGAATATTCTTTTGTAATGTATGTACTTTCAATTTATTTTGTTTGGGGTCAAAAAACTTTTGAGTTGAGATTCCTCCCTTGTTGGATTCAACTCACGCATTCACTTTTGACGATTTCAATGTCCCTAAAAGAAATTTTATTTCAGCAGATTTCCCAAATTTCTACGCACTTTCATATTTTATAAATCAATGAAAATTATCGAAGATCACTGAGAAAGTGAGCAATATTCAGAATTACAGCACGTGCAGGAGAAAAATCACTGGGGTGAAATTTTTGATTTTTACTGAAAAATTTGTGAAAATTCGGTGAAAATCAGTGAATTTTGCTGGTTTTTTTGTGTGCTGCTATTCTGGTGTCTTTGCATTGATTCAAAATGAGAGAGTAGTGTTTTAACGGAAAGTAATGATCAAATGAAAAATCAACATTGGATTGATGTTCATTGATTCAAAATATCCTGATAAACACCATTTTTGTCATTGTTTTACTTAAAGTCTCAAAATTCGCCTTTTTTACTCATTTTTATGGCAAAAAAAAAAAATGAATTTCGAGTTTTGAAATAAAACGATCTCAGAAAGGATGTTTGCATAGAGGTGTTAAATTTCGGATCGGTTTTTCATTTACTTGGTTTCATTTTTTTCTTCCTTGAAAAATTTACTTATTTTTAAATTTGAATATCTGGTCTCTTGGGCTTGAAAATTACAATAGGCAATGTCGCATTCGTGTTTTACCTACAATCCAAAATCAGTCACCAATCGTCGTACTTCAACTTGGATTTTTCGAAATTTTTCCACAAAGCATCAAAATCTCAGATCGATATCAGAAAAAAATTTACGTGAACGAATAAAGCATCTTGTAGATATTTATGGTAGTATGGTACCTATTTCATCTTTTCAGATTTTTCAATTAATTTTTATTTTGTCATTTTTTCGTTATTGTGCCCTGCAGTGAATTGCAGTACTTGAAGTGTTTGGGAGCCCAAAAGCGCTTAAGACAAAATCCACCTTTTCCCGGCTATACCCTTCAAGTATATTTTTTGTCCCAAATTCTTGTGAAATTGCATTTTCAGACAGAATTTTGTGATCAAAACAAATTTTAAGGTTTTAGGTTTGGTTTTTTATGTTTATTCAATCAACCACTTCATGCAAAATTGAATGAAATCTCTCAACCTTTTCATCTTTTCAAATCTCAAAATCAGAAATTTTTAGAGTTCAAACTCGATTAATTCTGCATTCATAAGTAACCCGCAGACTCGTGTATTTCCGTTGTTTTTAATTTCGACCGCATCGTATAAACGTTATTAAAATTCGACGTCGAAAAGTCACGTAATTATTTTAATCGATTATACTCGTAATTTTTCCTATTCATTTGCAACGTGCCGAATTATAAATTAATTTTCGTCAAGTACACTCTCGATGGTTATAATAGCTCGGGCGTTCGATAGCATTTCAAGAACAACTCTCGTTAATGAGTTACCTACTATATAAAGACAGGGATACTTATTTGAATACGAATGCGATATATATCCCATGCGATGTTCGTTTCATCTTCGATTGTTAATTATCATCTAGTATTATTATTCCTTAAGCCATCGACGCCGTTCATCTTATTAATCGACTGAACTATCGTTATACCGCTTCAAGATTTTTCAACTTTCACGAAACGTCGCGTATATTTTACAGTTGCTGCGATGATTATTATTGTCTTGTCTGTTGTATACATCGTAAAGTTTGAAAAATGGCGTAAAATAAGTTCTAATTATTATGACAGAAGAACGTCTTGCAATTGATGAGTAAATGCTTATATAGTCAGTAGGATGTATCTTAGATGTACTTAATAACGCAGTGAAAATTTTTTTACTCCAAATTTTGGAGTATTGCCTCTCGAAATGGTTCATTTTTCCTCAATTGATAAATTTTTGAAAAAAATCGCCTCCTTATATCAATTAATGGGACCATTTTTTGTGGACACTTCTTTTTTTGTGAGATATTTCACTTACTTACAAGGGAGGTATCCAAAATGGAAGTAAAATTTTGAGCCCAAACAAAAATTAATCGAAAGTACACCTTGAGAGGACCTCGTAACCAAAATTTCAAGTGCTGAAGTGCATTTTTCGAAATAAGAGGAATTTTTGAAATTTTGAAACATGTACCTTATAGTCTGAAAAATACCAAAATTTGATCTAATCAACGAAAAGTGCTGAAATTTGGTAATACCCTATTTTCGACCCGCTGAATCAATTGGAAGCGGTTTTGAAACGTTTCGGAGCCACCAGGAAATTTTGGAATTGTATTTTTAATTTTTTCCAGAGAAATATTCTGTCTAAAAATGAAAATTTGAACTGGAAGTCAGGAATTTTGTAACCTTGCGCTATAATCGATTAAAATTGGTCACCAATATGGGTAATTCGCGATTATAAGAGCTGAAGTGCATATGGGCCATTTTTATGGGAATTTTTCCAGCGCTGGAAAATTCCAAATTTTTCTGGTAGCTCCGAAACGTCTCGAAACTACTTCCAATCGATTCAGTAGATCGAAAAATAGGGTATATACCAAATTTCTACGTTTTTCATCGATGATATCAAATTTTCTTATTTTTCGTTCGGACTATAAAGTATTTCGAAATTTAAAAAATCGCTATTAAAATTCGAAAAATGCTTTTCAGCATCTGAAATTTTGGTTGCGGGGCCCTCCCACGGTGTACTTTCGATTGGGCTCAAATTTTACTTCAAGATTGGGATACCTCCATTGTTGGGATAATATTCTATGGCTTCTCCTGGCAAAAAAATCAGAAGATTGCAAAAATTTCACTTTAGTAGCCAGAAAATCATTAATGGATGGATCTTTTTAATAATTCTACTATGAAAAGCAATTTTTTTTACAATTTTCTCCTGAATTTTTTATTCGAAAAGAACTTTCTTCAAATCATTTTCCATAAAAATCTGTGCTTCGATCGAGCTTGGGCTTCATTATTATTTTTTTTTTTGAAACATCAACATTCATCTTTTTCAGTAATAATTTCAAAATTTTTACTTTTCCATTTGGAATTGCACTAATTATTGTAGCTGTCTTCATGGTTTGCTCATTTCTTTAAAAAATCCTGCCTTTACCAAAAGACTTCACTTGTAGAAGCTCAGTTCCTTTTTTGTGTGTATTTTGATATTTCGATTTTCAATCAAACATTTTTTTTCTCGTAGCTTCTGATGTTTGGAATTTTGATAAATTTATCTAGGTACAGATGTAACGATTATGAAATTCATCCGAAATGTCTATATATAACCCTGCCGTAAAGAAGGGATCTTGTGTAAAAAAAAGTCGGTGTATTTATTTTTATGTGTTTGGTCCAGATTTGGTGTCATTTGAACCAAAAACGTGAAAAATTAGACTTCAATTTTTTTACGCGGGGTCACTTCTTTACGGCAGGATCACATATTATGTTTAAAATTAATTTTTAATCTTGAATATTGATTTAAAAATCCATAAAATTTGTCCGAGAGTGTTTTTTTTGGTGTTTGAGATTTTCATTTTCTAAAATTTTGGTTTTGGTTTTGCTAAAGCCAAAGGCTCTGGTGTGGTAAGGGGGTCATTTGGCCTCTGGTCCAACTTTGGAAAAATTCTTGCGCCATTCGATTTGCCATGGTAGAAGATGATTTTAGAGCGCATGAGCGAATTTTTACCTCACCCCTGGGGGCTGGGGGGCCAAAATATGCGATTTTCAAGCCGAAAACTCTTAAAAATTCTATCTCCTCGAGTTTTCAACCGATTTTTTCCAAACTTGGCACAAAGGTAGTGGTACTAGAGGGGAATGCCCTGAAATTTTTTCAGATTTTTTTGACCACTTTAATGACCTTGAATTCGACTTTGAAGATTTCAAATCGTCCTGGGAGGCACAGCTGGAGGGCTGTCTGAAAAATTTTTTTAAAATAAAATTTTTCAATGTATTTCACATTTCTGAGAATTTTTTCAGATTTTTTCAGGTGGTGGAAAGTGGTCAAAAGCTCAAAAAACCGCCGTAATTCATCATTTTTATTGCTTAAAATCAATGGTTTTCTTCAAGTTTTCATTTTTAATAGTTTCCTGCCAAAAATATTATTATTCTATTCACTCTCCGTATCCCATTTTGACCTTTCTTTGTTCATTTCTCAAGACTGTTATCAGTTATGTTCAGAGCAGAAATGAATATCTATGAAAAAAACGCCCCATCCGAGGATTTTTGGCGTGATTGGCTCACAAATAATGTGACAAAAGTAATTCTACCTGTTTTTGAAGTTTGCCTGATTCCCCTGAGATTATTGGCCTTCCTCCCCGCTCAGAGTACTTAAATTCACGTTTTTTCCCTCTATGACGTACGTGTATAATATCGTATTCAACTCGGGTGATGAATGATTTTCGACAATTTTGAGTTATTTCCCTCGTTTCACTGCAGCAAAAATCTCAAAATTTTCAAAAATCACTTCATCCCCCTTGTTGCACAATGCACAACATACTATTTGACTATTGGTACATTCAACTTTTCTAAATTGAACCCAGACCTCTTTTTTCCTTCTCTCTTTTATTATTATTATCATTATTATTATTATTATTATTATTATTATTATTATTTTAACTATGGAGGATATTTAAAGTACCTATAGGTAAGTTGAATAACACAAAATTCAGAAATTGAAAGTCAACTAATCAGCTATTCATTTTATAAGTATAAGTATCACAACACTTATGAAATATTTCTAAAAATCAGAAAATAACGTTCATAAGTTCTGTGATATACACTTAGGTATAAAATGAATAGCTGATTAGTTGACTTTCAATTTCTGAATTTTGTGTCATTTAACTTACTTACCTAGGTACTTTAAATATCCTCCATAGTTGAAAAAAAATATTATAATAATAATAAAAGAGAGAAGGAAAAAAGAGGTCTGGGTTCAATTTAGAAAAGTTGAATTTACCAATTTATCAAATAGTATGTTGTGCAACAAGGGGGATGAAGTGATTTTTGAAAATTTTGAGATTTTTGCCCGAGTGAAACGAGGGAAATAACTCAAAATTATCGAAAATCATTCATCACCCGAGTTGAATACGATACCTATTATACACGTACGTCATAGAGGGAAAAAACGCGAATTTAAGTACTTGAGCGATTAGCGAGAGCCGCGAGAGGGAATATAGTCGTTTTATTCCGTCTATGACGTAAAATCATGGAATACATCTCCTCAAATAATAAGCAAAACCTCCACTGATCGGGGAGGAAGGCCAATAATCTCAGGGGAATCAGGCAAACTTCAAAAACAGGTAGAATTACTTTTGTCACATTATTTGTGAGCCAATCACGCCAAAAATCCTCGGATGGGGCGTTTTTTTCATAGATATTCATTTCTGCTCTGAACATAACTGATAACAGTCTTGAGAAATGAACAAAGAAAGGTCAAAATGGGATACGGAGAGTGAATAGAATAATAATATTTTTGGCAGGAAACTATTAAAAATGAAAACTTGAAGAAAACCATTGATTTTAAGCAATAAAAATGATGAATTACGGCGGTTTTTTGAGCTTTTGACCACTTTCCACCACCTGAAAAAATCTGAAAAAATTCTCAGAAATGTGAAATACATTGAAAAATTTTATTTTAAAAAAATTTTTCAGACAGCCCTCCAGCTGTGCCTCCCAGGACGATTTGAAATCTTCAAAGTCGAATTCAAGGTCATTAAAGTGGTCAAAAAAATCTGAAAAAATTTCAGGGCATTCCCCTCTAGTACCACTACCTTTGTGCCAAGTTTGGAAAAAATCGGTTGAAAACTCGCGGAGATAGAATTTTTAAGAGTTTTCGGCTTGAAAATCGCATATTTTGGCCCCCCAGCCCCCCAGGGGTGAGGTAAAAATTCGCTCATGCGCTCTAAAATCATCTTCTACCATGGCAAATCGAATGGCGCAAGAATTTTTCCAAAGTTGGACCAGAGGCCAAATGACCCCCTTACCACACCAGAGCCTTTATCAGATGAATTATTGGAATATAATCCTTTTAAATAAGAGAAAAGGAAGAAGAGGCTGTTTATGCATTATTTAATAAATAAAATTCGTCGGTTGAAAAAAAGGTAAATAATGGTTTTTTTTAAAGCTCAGAATTAAATGGTACTTGAAAAATCCTGCTAAAATTGTGCTCGTTGATTTTGAGAATTTTTTGGGACACCTTGTACCTAAATGTTTTTATTCTGTTCGTCTTCTGGAAGAGTGTCAAGTGGATGTGGGAGGGGGAATAGGAACCTTTTCCGCATTGTTGCCTCAAATATTTCATAAACGAAGCGAGGACAAAACTCAAAAAAAAATTATTAATGATGCTTCAAAAAATCATGTTTTTGTATCCTAATGCTTCGAAAATTTCAATCTCAAATAATTAGAGGAATAAAATTGCCCAAGAAGTTCAATTCCATACAAAATTAATATTTGGAAAAGATTTTTTTGAATAAATTTAAGATGATAAAACCCTATTTTAATTATTTTAGCATTTCATCTCCTTTTTTCATTGGTATCAGAATGATCATTTCTTAAGATTTCTGATAAGATCGAAAAATAAAATCATTTTCTTTCGTACCCAGAAATTTCACTTATGAAAACGAAACCACCCATAAAAAAAATTGTGTCAACCAGCGATCGAAACAATAACGCCAAAATTAACAAAATTTTACGACTTTTTCCAACACTCGGCCCATAAAATATAATAACAACAGAAAATCGTTCATTAGGAAATGAAACATTCGCTTAATAAAACACACGCAGAAACAATTAAACCACTTAATTTCAAAGCGAAGAGAATAAAAATCACGAAAATCGTAAATTCAAGTTCACGAATATCCAAATCCACACATTCGTATGGGCCACCTGATCAAAAATGCAACACGCCAACACCAACGAACGCGGAAATTCTCATAAATAATTTACTTACAATACATTTTCTCGAGTACATCGTCGTATTCGTATCCCTACAACTACATAGTACCATACGTGCATACAAGAGTTAGGAAGGTGCGTATATAATGCACGTATTGTAGTATGAAATTGTAAAAGAATGAACATAAAAAGATGTAACGTGCGCTTTCGCCCGAAACATAATTATATTAATTAATAAACGAAACGTATTATAACTCGAAAGTTTAACCGCATATACAAAGAAAATGCACACGCGCTTTAAATTTTTAGTCATTTCAACATTAACGCGAATTTATATTGCTCGTACATATGATATGATGCGCTTATTTCCAGCTACATTCAATGATCAAGTGAAATCTTCATTTTTACCGAAAAATTATTGCTCTAGATAAAGCAACTGGCCTCTAAACTCATATACGTACTCGTATATTATATTTTATTGCCATTTGCCAAGAATGTTATATACCGATGTGTGTATCATTTATACCTACTAATGCTATATGTACCTCTATAATGTATTTATTTACCGACACATATTTACGTAAGTATAGGTAAAGTACGTAGGGTACCTATACAAAGTTAAATCGTATTAAAAAATGTAAATACCGAATCCTTAGCAATGTACCAATTATTATCATTATTATATAACCCGCTATCAAAAGAAATTTCAATCGCGTGTGTTGCTTTTCTCTGAGATAAAAATTACTATACATTTGAAACGAGATTAGAAGGTCGTTAAACCGCAATAGAGTATACACTTTTATAATTTCCAAGTTTAATTTTGTACAGGGTGTTCATTTTCTGAAAAACTGAGAAAAATCAGGGAATTTCGTATGTTTAGAAAAGTCAGGAAATTTTGAAATTTTCGCTGGAATTTTGTAAAAATTCGTAATAAATTGTCTAAAAAAGTGGTTTCTTGTTATAATTTTTTTTAAAAATTCACCCCCTGTCCTGATCGGACCAAAATTATTCTAGCTGGTTTTTGTGTTTTACAAAAAAAAAATTATACTTATTCAGGGTGTCTAACAGGTCCTGTTGGTCCTGTTTTGGGCCGAGAGGTCCTGTTGGTCCTGTTTTGGTCCTGTTTTGGTCCTGTTTTTTGGAGCTTTTTCAGTAAAAAGTCCTGTTTTGTAACAATTTTGGGATCCCACTCGCCAAGATACTAGGTGTCCGAAGAATTTTCAAATTTTGAATGGTTTTTTTTTCAAAAATTTTCGCCCTCGCTTCGCTCGGGCTCAGTAAACTTACATGCTTCGTTTTATTTTCAAACTTACAGCACCTATGAAAATTCTTTCTTTCCAGCTTAGATAATTGATATTTCAAAGTAAAAAATGGTCCTAATAATTTATTAAGGAACTCGTAACACTTTTGATTGCAATTTTCAGAAATGTTTCGTTTTTTTAAAAGTCAAAAACACAAAAAAAGCACAAATTTTACCTAATAAAAAATTCTCATGTTCTGGGTAGCCCTTTTTTCAAAAATTTTCACCCTCGCTTCGCTCCGGTTCAGTGAATTTACGTTTTTTTTTTTTTTTTTTTATAGCAGGAGCAAAGTGCTACTTTTCCTTTCTCTCCTGAAAGGCTTGAGTGTTTAAATTCACACTTTTCTTCCGCAGTAAGAAAAAATATCGTTCAGAACTAAAAGAAAAAACAATTTTTGACTCGTGAAAATCTGCTATTCTTCCCTCGTTGTGAAATATACTACTTCCTTTCCGAAATTACCATAAAAACTCTCTATTAATTGAATATTTTGTGAAACTGAAAAATTTGTACGATTTGAAGTTATTGCGTATGATGCGCAAGGTAAATTTGTATGCAGGTTAACCTGCGTACGATTTGAAATTATTGCATATGATACGCAAGGTAACTTTAAACACAGGTTAACCTGCGTACAATTTGAAGTTATTGCATTTGATGTGCAAGGTAAATTTGTACGCAGGTTAAAAATAACTTGCGTACAATTTGAAATTATTGCGTATGATGTGCAAGGTAAATTTGTACACAGGTTAAAAATAACTTGCATACAATTTGAAATTATTGCGTATGATGCGCAAGGTAAATTTGTACGCAGGTTAACCTGCGTACAATTTGAAGTTATTGCATATGATGCGCAAGGTAAATTTGTACGCAGGTTAAAAATAACTTGCGTACAATTTGAAATTATTGCGTATGATGCGCAAGGTAAATTTGTACGCAGGTTGAAAATAACTTGCGTACAATTTGAAATTATTGCGTATGATGCGCAAGGTAAATTTGTACGCAGGTTGAAAATAACTTGTGTACAATTTGAAATTATTGCGTATGATGCGCAAGGTAAATTTGTACGCAGGTTGAAAATAACTTGCGTACAATTTGAAATTATTGCGTATGATGCGCAAGGTAAATTTGTACGCAGGTTTTAACTTGCGTACAATTTGAAATTATTGCGTATGATGCGCAAGGTAAATTTGTACGCAGGTTGAAAATAACTTGCGTACAATTTGAAATTATTGCGTATGATGCGCAAGGTAAATTTGTACGCAGGTTGAAAATAACTTGCGTACAATTTGAAATTATTGCGTATGATGCGCAAGGTAAATTTGTACGCAGGTTAAAAATAACTTGCGTACAATTTGAAATTATTGCGTATGATGCGCAAGGTAAATTTGTACGCAAGTTAAAAATAACTTGCGTACAATTTGAAATTATTGCGTATGATGCGCAAGGTAAATTTGTACGCAGGTTAAAAATAACTTGCGTACAATTTGAAATTATTGCGTATGATGTGCAAGGTAAATTTGTACGCAGGTTGAAAATAACTTGCGTACAATTTGAAATTATTGCGTATGATGCGCAAGGTAAATTTGTACGCAGGTTGAAAATAACTTGCGTACAATTTGAAATTATTGCGTATGATGCGCAAGGTAAATTTGTACGCAGGTTAAAAATAACTTGCGTACAATTTGAAATTATTGCGTATGATGCGCAAGGTAAATTTGTACGCAAGTTAAAAATAACTTGCGTACAATTTGAGATTATTGCGTATGATGCGCAAGGTAAATTTGTACGCAGGTTAAAAATAACTTGCGTACAATTTGAAATTATTGCGTATGATGCGCAATGTAAATTTGTACGCAGGTTAAAAATAACTTGCGTACAATTTGAAATTATTGCGTATGATGTGCAAGGTAAATTTGTACGCAGGTTTTAACTTGCGTACAATTTGAAATTATTGCGTATGATGCGCAAGGTAAATTTGTACGCAGGTTAAAAATAACTTGCGTACAATTTGAAATTATTGTGTATGATGCGCAAGGTAAATTTGTACGCAGGTTAAAAATAACTTGCGTACAATTTGAAATTATTGCGTATGATGTGCAAGGTAAATTTGTACGCAGGTTAAAAATAACTTGCGTACAATTTGAAATTATTGCGTATGATGTGCAAGGTAAATTTGTACGCAGGTTAAAAATAACTTGCGTACAATTTGAAATTATTGCGTATGATGTGCAAGGTAAATTTGTACGCAGGTTTTAACTTGCGTACAATTTGAAATTATTGCGTATGATGCGCAAGGTAAATTTGTACGCAGGTTGAAAATAACTCCTAGCAAGTTTAGTCTCATTGTATTATTATCTGTTTGTTTCACAATATATACATTTACTTACCATTTGTGTGTACTTACGTTTATCGTTTTATATCATAAAATAATGATTTTTCACTCGCCTTTCAGTCAAAAATCACTCTTTTTCAGTTTTAATTTGTCAGAAACATCAATGGGTAATTTTGACTGAAATGTCAGTGAAAAATCACAGATTTTAAAAAACATGAAAAATAAGCAAAAAAATCACCTATTGTATAGAAGTTTAATTTTTAAAACTTTGTCCTAAAATTTACGCTCAAATATTTTCAAAATTTTTTATTCCATTTTAATTTAATCCAAAGAAAAAAATCCCTCCTCGTTTCCAAATGTCACTTCAGATCCTTTCCCAAGTTTATTCGAGTACCTACTGTATACGGCTAGAAAAAATGGTTTGAAAAAAGGAACCTCCAAAAGCCTTGTACCGAGTCCGCATTTCTTTTCGGCGGCCTTGCCTTCCAAGATTTTTTCACTAGTTTCATCTCTGCTTCTTTGTAATGTTTTAAAAAAGTCAGCAATTTTTTTGTGGGGGGAGGGGGCGGGGCGGGGTGTTCAGTGAGGGGTGGGGAGTCAGTGGGGTGGGTGGGTGGGTTTGTCATGATCTCGCCCCAGTAAGTTTTGACCTTCTGCACGCCCCTGTGTAGGAGGCTAGGAGCTCTCATGGAATTTATAAATTTGAGGTACGTGGTTTTTTTAGGGGGGGGGGAGCTGAGAAAAGTAATGAATTATGAAGAAATTTTTGAAAAATCTTGACTAATTACCACGTATTTTGATCATAATTCGTTTCATTTCTCAAAATCGAATATGGTATCTAATCATCTAATGTTGACTTTGAAATAAAATTTCTCCTTTTTATTTGAAGTGTTCCTTATTGCAAATGAAAGTACTCAAGTGTTTGTACCCTCCAAGGGGGGGGGGGGGGTCGACAATTTTCAGAATCGAGTTCAAGTTGTTTTTGTAACCGGAAAGAAGACATCTAAAAATATCGTAAAAAGTAATAATTTTTGAAAAGAAAATCAATAGACTCCATGCAGTATAAATCATGCTTCTGCCCAATTTCATCGTTTGAAAAATTATACTCTCTATTCCAAGCCTCATAAATATGTACAATTGAAAAATCTGGATCGGAAAATGGGTCTGGAAAAACTGAAAAAATCAAGGGAATCATTTCGGGAATGTAGTGGACAGCTTGACACCCTGTTTTGAAATTTCGAAAATTCGCCAAAATTCGAGAAATGAACCTCTCAGTGCCTAAAATTTTGAATATGGGATTCTTTCATAGTGTCACTTTCGATTTATTTTTGTTTGGGCTCATAATTATACTTTGAGTTTGGATTTCCTTATCCCGTTTGTTAGAAGGTTTTTTTGAGTTTGCCCTATTCTATCTTCTCTTGGGGGGGGGGATGTCGTGTTATATACTTAATTTGAAACCTTTACTATACAGGAATGTACCTAACTATACTCGTATGGAGCTGAAATTTTTTCCCAAACGTTAATCTGATCCCTTGTTATAGGAAATGTCGCGAAACCAAACATCATATCTTTACCTAGTTACATATTTTTCTTTTTAAGGCCCATGTAATATTCATGTTGACCCCTCGACAATAATTATAGTGTCCAGAAAAATCACGAAAAACCCACCGCTATAATTTTTTTGTCATTATGTCATCTGATACATACGTATTTTATAAATTCTCCTTCGTCCTTCATGCATACTGATAAAAAAATAACGTTTCGAAGCATTTTTCCATATTTTTTTCGAACAAATACCACGAGTACAATGCGATAAGACGGATTCAAAGAAATTAATATCGCACACATATAAATATACCTACTCGAATGTTAACGTTACGTCTTGTCAAAAAGATTATTACGTAATAATGGTGAATTATTCGAGTCGTTCGGCGTGAAATGAGAAAAGAACAAAGTTGATAAATATCACTATCGTTATCGGTTTGTTAAATTTTCCATCGTATGTGTTTTAGATCCACATAACATTATGCAGGTCTACTTTATGTATTTGTGATATTTTGTTGGCTGATGTCGGATGACTATGGGCATAGGGTCTGCCGATACGTACGATGTTGTATGCACTTGGTACGATGATTCGTCGTAATTACTATTCACTCGCCTTTGCGTATAATAGAAAGTTTTTTTTTTGTTGTTTCCATCGTGTAATGACCGCACCAACATCGGATGTGAGATTATCTCGCATTGTGAATCGCGTATCACCCTATAGAGAAATTAGGCTCTTCTATAATTTTTTTCATTATTTATGCTCGCGTACGCCTGTCTGTATAGGTATATAATTTGTGCATTAAACGGAAGTGTTGATATATGAGCGTTGTTGCGTTACGAACGAACGCGACCGTATAAACCGATATAGGCATACGTTCGGTTTCGGTGTTTTGTTATTTATTTGGTATATTTTTTCGAATTTTCAATTCAAAATAGCTGTCGTGCTTGATGCGTCAATGGAACGTAGGTAGTCGACGATGCCTAAATGGCTGGAACATGTTTACGTATGCTTGATTTTACATTATTGATAAGAATTTCCATCGCGGTACGATTTTACAGCTCCAACTACCTACATATGGTAGTGTTTGTTTATTTGTGCTGATTAAATTGCGTAATTTGACGAATAATTACGGTTTGAAGGCTGCGAAGGATGTGCGACGGTAGAAATTTGTTTTTCTCGGGTATTTTCTCGAGTAGAATTCCATCGGCTGAGAATTTGAACCAGTTTTTCTGGGTGGATTTTCGTATCAGAAGGAACCGAGGTTAAATGTTGAAATATTCCGAAATTAATTATTGTAAACGTGGATCTGGTTTTTTTTGGAACCAAGAACGAACCTAGTTTTTTTTCAGCCAAGACTGAAGAAGCAGATTGTTTTTTCCAGTCCTCAATAATGGCAAAATTGTATGTATTTTGATTTGAAAAATTTTCGAATAGGTCATATTTTTTCAAGGAAATTTCTATTTTGGAGAATGGGAAAAGTCGTACTATGAATTGAAGAAAATCTAAAAATTCAATTTTTCTTTGAATATTTTTTACCTCTCTAAAACAATGATCTTAGTTTGATATGCATTTGATTGCAATGAAATGTCCAACAGGTGGTAAAAATGATGAAATGATTGGAAAAGTATTGAGTTTCGTTTATGAAAACTAAATTGTCGAGAGTATGATTCAGCGTTTAAAAAATATCTAACTTGGAAAAATGTAAATTTTTTCAAAAATCGTATTTCTTGTGGGTAATTAGTAAGCTGCTTTGGTTTATTTTCTCATTTATAAACCAGAAATAATTGTGAAAAAAAAAACTGAAAAATTGCCGCACAGTAATAAACCAATAAAAATAATTCATTGAAAGTGAGCAGTGAAAAAAAAAATGCTGAAAAATCAGTAAAATTCCGCGTTAAAAATTAAAGAATTTTGCTGATTTTCCAATTTCAATGAAGAGAAGAACTCTCTCGAATTTTTCTGACTGAAATACATGCAAATTTTCTTAGTTTTTCAAAAATAAATTTACTGTAAATGTGAATTTATAGGTCTTATTTTTTACGAATTTTTGCGATTTAAAAAAAAAAATGCAATTTTGTGCACTTGAAAGAAGATAAGCTGTTCGTGTTCGGTTCGGTTCTCTTTATTATTTGAAAATTATGAAATCATTCGACTGTATTTAACCCATTGAAGAGTGATCCGGGTCACGTATGTCCTTTGATGAAACGTGATTTTAAATCGAATCGTGTAGTCTTTGTAAAAGCTCGGTTTACGAGACTTCCTGTCATATAAGGCCACTTTTTCAAACTGAATTACATTATGAAAACACGTGTGTCTTTGATCCTTCCGTTTCTTCTATTTCCTCCCCTCCATTAAAAATACTGGGCTATCCCATACTAGAACGGGACGAAAATGAAGTCGGTCTTTCGATTTCGTTAATTTTTTTTTACGAGTTCCACTTGGCGGTCTATCCACAAAACCAAGATGATTTTTTTCTAACCTTCAAGGGAACGGCGGGTGGGCTTGAAAATTTTTATGCAATTACGATTTTTAGCAAAATTGCTCAACTTTGAATACGCATATCTCGAGATAGGTGGTACCAGGAGGAAAACTGTTTGCGGAGTCTGAAAGAAAATTGATGGGAAATTCAAAATCGATAATCACATTTTGAAAAGCTCAAAGTTGAACTTTGACGGTGAAAATCAGGGTGTCTAACAGGTCCTGTTGGTCCTATTGGTCCTGTTTTGACCCGAGAGGTCCTGTCGGTCCTGTTTTGGTCCTGTTTTGGAGCTTTTTCAATAAAAAGTCCTGTTTTGTAACAATTTTGAGATCCCAACCGTCATGATACCAGGTGTCTGAAGAATTTTCAACTTTTGAATGGTTTTTTTCTTCAAAAATTTTTGCTTTATTTTCAAGCTTTTAGTACCTATGAAAATTCTTTCTTTCCAGCTTAGATAATTGATATTTCAAAGTAAAAAATGGTCCTAATAATTTATTAAGGAACTCGTAACGCTTTTGATTGCAATTTTCAGAAATGTTTCGTTTTTTTTTGAAAGTCAAAAATACGAAAAAAGCTCAAATTTTACCTAATAAAAATTTTTCAGATTCTGGGTACCCCTTTTTTCAAAAATTTTCTCCCTCGCTTCGCTCTTTTCTTATAGCAGGAGCAAAGTGCTACTTTTCCTCTCTCTCGTGAAACGCTTGAGTGTTTAAATTCAGCCCGCTTTTCTTCCGCAATAAGAAAAAATATCGTTCAGAACTAAATGGAAAAACAATTTTTGACTCGTGAAAAATGAAAATCCGTTTTTCTTCCCTCGTTATGAAATAAACTATTTCCATTTCGAAATTACCGTAAAAACTCTTTTCTTCCATTTCTACCAGTTGAATATTTTGAAACTGGAAAAATTTGTTCCTCTAAAATGAGTTTTTGATTTTAATATATAATTCATACAATCATTGAAGAAAAATCATGGAATACTTTTTCAAAAATTTTCATTCATTTTTTTTGGGGGGAGGGGGGTAAAATTTAGTAGCAAACCCGATTTTTAAAAAGTCCTGTCGAAGGTCCTACTAAGGTCCTGTTTTGGGGGTTTGAAGGTTTGTTAGACACCCTGAAAGTTCAACTTTCATAATGAGAACAAAAGATGAAAGCTGCCATTTAAAAATCCTAAAAATTACCGTAATAAGTAGCCCTTTTTAACCTCTTTTCAACCAACCAATTTTCAAGATGGGATCTCCAGACCCGGGGGGGACATGGGTCCACAATTTTGAGCAAACTTCAAAAAAATCGAAAAAGTGAAGTAGCACATCGATTTCAACTAATTCAAAGGCGCTGATTTCGAATATGTACTTGGTTTTTTCATTCCACCCCTCTGACACCCCCCTATTAACTCCCTTGAGGGGATCAAAATTTGAAAAAATGAAAAATAACATGTGACCTGTCGTTTGCTTGGTATTTGAGAGCACTGAGTTCGAATATTTGCTTATTTTTTGAATTTGACCTTTCAGTGCCTTTACTATAGCCACCCAATTTTGGGGAAAATAATTAATTATGTTAAAAAAATTAAAATGGTGTGCGACATATCGATTATCACTAATTTGAGGACGTAGAATTCGAATATAGATTTCTTAATTTTTGATTTTACCATTTTCCTTCTGCTTTGACCAAAAGATATGTAAGATTATTTCGGGAAAGAGTCGATTAGAGATGGGGTAGGGGGTAAAATCTTTTTTGAAAAAGGTTCGGCATGATTGATTATTTTTTGAAAAATCTGGGGGAGGAAATCCGAGAATTTTAAAATTTTCTAAAAATTTAAAGAAAGGAGAAATCATTTGCAAATATTTCTTTGCTGTTTTTGTAAAAAGGCATCAAAAAAATTTCACCTTCCATAGATTCATTTAAAATCGGGAAATGCATCAAGTGTCTTTCAATGAAGTTTTTTTTCCTAATTTTGGGTTCAAACTACGATATCAATCAATCCAAGCCAGCTCCCTGTAAAGTTTTGGGCAATTTTGTGAAAAATCGCGTAATTTTTCAATTTTTTTTATTCATTTGAACCTGGTTTCTCTCATTTTTTGACATGGCCGCTGCAATTACCTATCTACATTTTTTGCTCCCACCATGAAAAAAAAATTAAATGTATATATGAGTCGTATCTCTGCAGATTTCTCCTTTTTTCAAAAAAATTTTACCCCCCCCCCCCCCCCTCCCTCATCATCTCAGCTCATCTGTTTAATTGATGTCAATTTTGATCTCGACGATGCATGTGAACATGAACTTGGTTTATCTGAAAATATCAATGTACTCAAATTTTTGTTTGAGTAGAATTTCATGTGTGCCTATGTGTGAAATAATGTTTATTCTGTACTGATTATTAATCACTAATCAGTGATAGTAAAACCAACCAATTATCAAGTGCTTTTTTTTGTTTTTATTAAAATAAGGAAAAGTTTGAACTAGCTTGTGAACGCGATAAGATTGTGCTGCTGATATTGCAATTGCATGTACTATGATTATTGCAGATCGTTATCTTTGGATATGCTTTATCATCGAGGGAAATAAATAATCTTCTCTAAATATTTACTCGCACATACTGGTTTTTGGTCAATAAATGTAATTAGCGAATTTTATTTACAAATAGTACGTGAAAATCTTGATATTTCTGTTATCAGAATCTCATTTTCAAATTGATTTATTTGAATTTGAAAATGATTGGTTGAAATTTATACATTGTGTGTTATAAGTATTGAAAGCTATTTACGAAGGAATGGCTTTCATTAGACGAATTAATATTTAAATTGGTGTATTTTGACTCGAGTAATAATAACGGAATACTACGAATTATTATGCGCAGATTCGGACGATATGATTGAGAAGTAGCCAGACCAATGAATGGGTGAAGAAATGCCAAGGCCTCGGCGATGCGGCGGCGGTAACTTACCATTGTTTTAATTTCGAGCGGCGAGAAATTACAATCGTAACGCTGGACCGTTACACGATCGTGAAATTGGCGGATTTGGTATTGAAGCATTTTAGCAAGTATGGCTGCAGCTTCGTATCAACATCAGCATCATTCTTATCGACCACTGAAAATATTGAACCGAGATGACGACAGCTTTATGCGAATCAAGTCGCAACTCTTTGGTAAGTTTGAAATCTCTTATAACTCAATCCAGTCGGTTTTATGTCGAGGAAAAGAAACAGCGAATTTCAGTTCGAATTATTATTGTTATATGGTCGTAAAAAAAAAAAAAAAAAAAAAACGTACGTAGGTATAAAACGTATGTAAATTTAAAATGTGGAGGGAAAATTTTCATTCGAGTGTTTCGATGGTGGTAATTTGTTTGAAAAATAACGATATTGTCGCCCAGAATTACTCGATGCATTTCCCTTATATTTGTATTTATTCGAAATTCCGACGAGGAAGTAGCAATTAATAACGTCGCGTTTTTATTACACCTGAGTCTGTCTGTGTATCTCGTAACACGTAATAATCTCGGTTGATCTTTGCCGTCGCATGGTAACGGTATACTACGAAAGTAAAAAGTATAAGCAAACGTTTACATTCGGAATTAATTTGACGAGCTATGTTTTTCCGCCGAATCGAATAAATTTCGTGTACGAATCGTTGTTCGTCCCTAATTGTATAATTTCCACTTTCCACGATCCAAGGCACACGTTCAATGAACCTACCTACTTAATTAATGAAATTTATTCTTCGGGCAATCTCGAGGTGATTACGGGCTGATCGTTTTGCCATTCTTGGTACGTCTCGAAGATCAGATACCTGCGTGGTAATGGCTGAGATAAATATCAGCGTATGAAAATTTAACCCATATCGAATCGTTTAGGTTTATAAATGGCTTAACTACGTTTCGGTAATTTCAAGTTGGTAGCATAGCATACTTGAGATTTTATCGGAAAAGGGGGCAAACGTTTTGGTGAGTGGAAAGACGATCTCTGGAAATGGGAGAATTAGATTGAAGTGGGGGAAAAAAATTAAAACTAGGCTTTTGAAAGAATTTTTCAGCCTTATCCAAAATTGAAAATAAGTATACCAATTTATCATTCGAGCAGGGAAAAAACGAAGTTTTTGAAAAATTTTAATGTAGTAGGGAGGCAAGCTATATTATTTGGAGGTGAAATTCGTTTTATGAAAAGAGCATGATTTTAGTGTGATGAATAAAATTTTGAGGTTGAAAAAAATTTTTCGAGAAAAATGGTAAGCTCTCGAGTTTTTGCCAATATTTTGATGTCTACGAATTGTTTGTAGATATCAATTCGTAAATTCCATTTTCACTGTTCAAATCATCGCTCCACGTCTCTACCCCCCTGAGGGGGCAAAAACTTTTCAAATGTGGATGTTAATGGAATGGGACACTCGAAATCGAAATTTTGAGAAAATGTTCCACTTTTAAATGTGCAAATCATTGCTGTTGTCCCATTTTCAATTTCTATCTTCTCCTGTCCCCTGTAAACCCTTAAATTCGAAAAATATCAACATTGCCTTTGAAGTACGAAAAACCGACGAGAATCTTGAATCAAATTTCCTACATCCTAGCTCCCAGTTTCAAAAAATTTGTTTTGACTCCAAAAGTAACGCTTCTCTCATAAATGTTTTTTGGGGAGGGGGGAGGGGAGGGATTCATTTTTCTTCTCCGGTATCAAAAGTATGCTGAAGTAAAGAATTTTTTGAAGATTCTACTACATCAATTCTGACGCGAAATTTTTTTTTATTTCAAATTTTTTTGATAAAAATGAGTGAGTTTTTGACTTTTTACGAAATAGGGAGAGAATCATAGCTTTTGAATGCCTTTTACTTCAAAAATTTTCGCTCCTTTTCGCTCGAGTTCAGTAAATTTACACAATTTTATTTTCAAAATGGTGGTATGAAACTTCTTCCTTTCCGGCCTGGAAAATTAGTGCATCTAGTAGATATTTAAGTTCAAGTGGAAAATATTGTTTTTCTCAATAGGACTCGTAACGATCTCGATTTGACATTTTTAAAAATGTTTCGATTTTTTGAAAGGAAATCATAAAACGAATCCGTGAATATCGTATTTTTGGAAGTCGAAACAAAACACAAAAAAAGTACGAATTTTACCTAACTAGGTATATGAAATTTTATATTCTGGATGCTTTTTCAATAATTTTCTCCCTCGCTACGCTTGAACTCAGTGAATTTTCATACTTTTTCTTTTCGAAATTATGGTACATAAAAACTCTTCTGCATATCTCAAACAATTAAATACTTCGAAACGAAAAAATTTGTCCTAAAATAGGCTTAAGATTTTTTGTGTGTGTTGGGGGGGGGGGGGGACAATTCATTAGAACCTATTTTGAAAAGGTCATGCTGAAAGTCGTGCCAAAGCTCTATTTTCGGGTTTTGTCAAACACATCTGGATTGGAACCTATATTATGTGTTCATTTTTTTAAAAATTACTACAGTACTAACTCATCCTAAGTACCTTTTTTTTTTTTCATAATCATATTATTATTGCGTTCCTTTCTTTCAGTTTCTTCATTTTAAAATGAAGATTGCCTTCAAATTTGAATTTTTTCTGCAATAAATTTGATCTGTTTTGGTGTTGAACGCACCCAAGGGATGGGCTCAGGGGGCTCGAGCCCCCCCCCCCATCTCGAAAAATATTTTTTTTATTGCAAATAAAAAATGTGCATTTTTCTGTTTTTAAAACAGTATTTTTTCAAAAAAATTTCGCCCTGGCTTCGCTCGGGCAGTATTTTAATCATTTTTTGAAAACTTCGATAATTTTTGATTAATTTTTCAGCCAAGCTGTCAAGCATCGCCGATTTCCCAATAAATTCCCAATTTGCCAGAAAAATTGATGTTTTTTGACTGGAAGATCAGTGAAAAATGACTAATTTGAAATTTGATCACCTCCCCCTATTTTTCTCAAACTTTCAGCCCTTCCCTTAATTAATTTCTGGGTACGCTTATGGCTGAACGAGATTGATGGGGGGGGGGGGATGATTGAAAAAAATGTGAAAAAAGTAGTGAGTTGTCTCCTTTGCTTCTCGTGGGCTCAATATATTATTGACCTATCTCATTAGGTACTTACTAGAAAAGTGATTGATTTATTGTCATGCTCTTTTTTTCTTCACGAACCCCTCTTCCCCACCTCATTCATTTTCTGTTCATTAAGAATTAATACAAGCCAGAAACAATGACAGAGACTCATGAATTTTATGATTTTTAAACAACTGATTTTAAGAGCATTTTGGTAGGTATGGAAATTATTGTTGAAAGATATTAGACCATAATATTTTCAGAAAGTAAAATAATTTGGTCATTTAATTTCTAATTATAACAATTATACAATTTGGAAAATGAAAAAAAAAATCCAGCGTTTTTCTGAAACTTGAACTTTAAACTTTTGATTCGATAAAAACAGAGAACTGATAAAAGTTGTATTATATATCAATGGAAAATTTGAACTTTTTCATTTTAAAAAGTTGCTAATGAAGGTATCGCAAGAGAATAAACAACTCGTTCAACTCAATTGATAAAGGTTGGAAAAAAGTTTTTTTTCTCTCTCAAATATTTGGCAAGTCTCACGTAGGTACCTCTGGTCACCTATGTAAGTACGTAGGTAGTAGAGTAGGTACATGTATGATCAGTTTATCCATAATTGAAAAATTCTCGATGAAATTTGCTACACGTGGCTGAAAAGCCCGGTTGTCGATAAACTCAAGGTTGGAAATACCACACGTCGTTGGAAAAAATTATTTTGCATTGCAAAAGTTAGGCAAAAGGTTCTCCATATTCCTTTAAAATAGTTTTACTCCGTTCGCTGATGCTCCCTGTACGTATATTATTTAGATTATGAAAAGTTTTGGCACATGTTTGCTCACTTGGTAGAAAATTTCTTCCAAAGGGATAATTTTACTTTTTGGGAAATTGAAATTGGAAATTTTCGAGACAAAATTTAAAAATATTTTAGATCTAAGAGAAGAAACTTTTAAACTGGGACATGGAAAATTTATTTCTTACCTATTCATAAAGTTTTAAGCGAATATTAAGATGATAAAGTCGTAATCGATCCAACCTTCGATTTTCCTGTCGATAGGAAAATACTCAGAAAAATAGTAGGTGACCATTTCCTAAACGTGTACCATTGTGATGAAGGCAACGGCCAGCGTACGGAAGAACGTGAATATTTCGCTAATGTTGTGTATTATCCTATTATCTGTGTAATGCTTGCGAGAAATCGATGAAAACCTCGACGAAATTCAATTAATTATGGTTAAATAGTGAAAGTGTGCGAGCGTGGTATTCACTTCTATAACACTAAAGATTAGATATATATAGGTTTATTTCATTAATTACCCTTTGTTATGGATTTTGATAAATTGCTCAAAAGTATCATTTTAAAAAAATTCAACGTTTTATTTTTAAAAGAAGGGAGATAATTTGACGGATATGAGTACAGTCGTGATTCAACTGAAAAAAGTTTTTCTGAGAAGGAAATCTGGTGTTGAAAAAATATTACGTCATTTTTATCAAACACATTTTTACTTTTTTAGATCATTGTATGGAAAAAAAATGTCGTTTTCACACAGATTGTCCCTATATCTATATCTGGTCTCGTATGTATGTAGGTATTTAAATCTGTTATTCGTTATTCATAGTATGACGTAGTAGATGCTCTAGTGCTTTTTAATCTTTTTTTTTTCTATCCTTACGAGTAATTTTGACGTGAAATTCGTAGTTTTATGTTCTATTAACTCCTAAGTACGTAATCGTGTATCTGTGCGAGCTGAGATGTGGTGCAGACTGCAGAACAGATGAAATATCTAATTAAAAACTTATTCGAATTAACGCTACGGAACACGTGTTGCACGTACGACAATGAACTCGTGGTTGTAATATTACGTACAATGTAGTATATGGTTACACGTGATAAGAAAATATTGCATGGCTATAGGGTTTGTGTTTGTTATTACATATACATATACACTGTACTAGGCTACACACAGCGAGAATTACTCATTTGCGAATGTTTTTCATCGCAAAATGGCTTAAGTAAATGCCATTCTTGTGCAACGCATTCGTATAGTAAAATGGTGGTACAATGTGCTAATTGTCTCAAAGTTATGGATGTTAGTAAAAGGCTTCCACCTACAGAATATAAAATAGGATTTATTATAATATGCTATACTTTTTTTAAAAATCTATAGGAATATGCATGCCTAAGCGATCGTCTCTTTTCAGCAGTTTTATCACGATGCCTCCTTCTGGAAAATCGAAAAGTCCTTGAAAAGTCTGGAGATATTAAAAATATAAAAATGTAAGGGCATTTGAATTTTTTTTTTTCAATTCAAAAAAAATATGAATTGTGTTCACAGGGTGTCTAACAGGTCCTTCCGGTCCTTCGGTCTTTCTGGTCCCTATATTGGCCGAATAAGGGTCCTTCCGATCCTTCCGAGGTCCTTATATTGAGGAAAAAGTCCTTCCTATTTTTACATTTTGAGACTCACCCGCCAAAAGCCAAAATAAATCACGCTAGTGGCAACTTTTTGTGAGATGATGAGAGATGATATGAGTTCTTGAAAAAAGTTCAGCTTTTGAATGCTCTTTTCTGGGTGTAATTTTTATTTTGAAAAGGCCGTGCTGAAGGTCCTTCCCATGGATTTTCGGAATTTGTTAGACACCCTGGTTCAAAATTGTTTCTTTGCTTACCTTATTTTGATTTTTTTTTTTTTGAAAATTTACCCTCGTTTTGCTTGGGATCTTTTGAATGATTTTTTTACTCATATTTTTTTTGGATCTTGAAATTCAAAAAAATTGGTATCTTCTAAATACATACCTTTTTTCCATTAAATTATAAATTTTTCGAAAAAAAAATTCCTCGCTGCGTTAGGGGCTTCTTTACTCTCTTAATTTGAATCAGTCAAAAATGACTGATTAAAATCGATAAAATCAAATCACTGTAGGAATCAGTAAAAAAAATTACGATTCAATCAGTGAATTTTCACTACTGAATCAGTAAAAATAAAACTTCACTGATTCAATCGTTAATTAATTACTGATTCAATCAGTGTAATTTTTTTTACTGATTCAATAATAAAAAATCACTGATTTGAATCAGTAAATTTTTACTGATTTCAATCAGTCAACTAATTTTCACTGATTCAACAATCAAAATTCACTATTTGAATAGGTTATTTTTCACTGATTGGCAGTAAAATGACGCTGATTAACTGGGAAATCAGTGGAATTTGACTGATTATCAGTGACTTGATTTTCTCTATTTCATCAGTCAATTTAGACATTTTTGACTAATTCAAATTACGAGAGTTGTTTTTTTTTTTTGCAAAACTCATTTAAAAATACTAATTTTTCTCAGAACATACTTTTTAATCAAAGTTGTGAGGAAAAATGAATGGTATGATACCCTTGACCACGATGTTGAAAAAGAAAAGGAGAATGGAATAAAGTTCAAAATTGTGAATAACGTACGTTTTGGAAAACCTCAGTGGAGGGGAGTAGTGAATTTTTTTATTCTCAGACATAAACGCAACGAATGAGAGGGCTCTGGATGAGTATCCCCTTGCTTAGCTAGGAGATTTTTCATCATGAAATGTTAGGAAAAAAAAGTGAATTTATTGCTTTTCAAAATAAATAAGGTATGATTTTTTTTTGATTTCAGATGATCCATTTCTTTAAAAAAAAAGACACAAATTTTTCATTCAAATTTCAATAAAATTTTGTCAATATTCACGCCTTTTTTTTGAATCGGTGAAATGAATTTTACAGAAAATCGGTGATTTTTTTACAGATTTTTCAGTTAAAATTGACTGATTTCTCAGTCATTTCTCAATTTGTCAAAAATAATCCATAATTTTGACGGAATGGATCAGTCAAAAATCATTGGCTTTGAATGAAATTAATTTTACCAATTCAAAAAGGCAGAATTTCACTTCATGTAACTGGCTTAGGTCTAGATAGTACCTCAGTGCATTGATTGCTCCAAGAATCACGAAATTTTTAAATTTTTCTTCACTTAAATTTTTATTTGTATTATTCACTGAGTAAAAATGCCCAAGAGTTTCACCTCCTTTCTCCATTTTTCTCCAATTTGACCCCTCCCTTTCATAATTTTTGTATTCGCTGATGTTCTCAAACAATTTTTCGAATGAGGAAGTCGTCAATATAACAATTTTTTGAAAGTCGAAAAAGTGGCACCAAAAAAGTATTTTTGTACTATTCGCTTTTATAGAAATCACAATTGGAAATTATTTTATAATAACTTTGAATATTTAAAAAATAATCATGAAATTCATAAAAAATGATTTAAAATTTTCTGGGGAAAAAAAAAAGGCCAAAGAATACTTACGCAAATATGTCACGTTGCTTGGTTAAAATTGCATGGAAAGTAAAAATTGTCTGGAAACGCATTATTGTGGGGGTGGGGGTGTCCAAATCAGATTCCTCTACCAAGTATAGGGGTAGGCAAAAGTCAGGATTCGCAATTTCGCAGTCAAGTTGAAACATTTTATAGTTTTTTTCTTGGTTTTTCAAATCGGGATACTGGCTTATGCCCACACCTTTATTTACCCATTATTATTTTGCTTGGTTTGAAAATTGAAGATTTCCACTTTTTTCCCTTTCCTCTCATCTTTTCCTCATTACGAAATTTCGTTCCATCTCTATCAGAGAATAACTTGTAATGATGCTTTTTTTTCTATTTTTACCCTTTCCAAAAGTGATGAAAGCGATGAAAAGATTCTGCAATTTTAAGAACGTAGTATTAAAAAAGGAAAAGACGATAGAAAAGTTCTGCATTTTGTTCGAAATCCAGTCCTGAAAACTTCATGGTTGTGGTTTCCCACGTTTTTGCAAACCTTTTATAAGCATCAAACATGAAATTTTTTAAAACTACGAAGTGTTGAAAAAATGATACCTATATTTTTATTTTTTACAAGGAAGCTACGCAAGGTCTGGCTCGTAAAATTGATTTTTTTTCTCTGGCTTGTAAGTACATAATCACAAGAAATTGTAAAAAACATGCAATTCAATGTAAAAGTTGGCGAAATTGTGGTGAAAATTGACAAATCTGTGATGAAAAACACGCGATTCGGTGTAAAAATTGACAAAATTGTCGTGAAAAACGTGCAAATCAATGTAAAAATCGACAAAATTCCACAACAAAAATTTTAGTCTTCTATAGTTGACCGGGGGGGGGGGGGAGTTTTTGAGGTTTGAATTTCGAAACCCTATAGATACGCCAAAAAAAAAGTACAAAAATCTGAATATTTCGTATGAATTGTCTCTGACTACCCCATCTCCAGATGGCCTACATATTCCGCTGGTAGGTCATAGTGGAAAATTCACCTTTTGAATAGATATTTAGATTTTTGTGATTTTTCTGATGTACCTATTAGGCAATTTTTTAAGATTCCAGCTCAAGTCAACTTTAGAGGCTGAAACTTTGGCTGTGGAAGTTTCTTGTGATGCTCTACAAGTCCGTGAAATTTTTTAAATTTGGCTTGTCAGACTTCAAATAGGTCTGGGTTCGCTCAAACATATAAAGCCCGAGGCACTATTGAAGGCAGGAGCTGAAAATATCACCTCTTTGGCTCTTTGAAACAATATTTAAGAGCTTTTTTGCCAAATTTTTCGCTTTTTCTCCCCTCAGACTCGGTGAATTTAGGTAGGTATTCATTGAAATGTGTAGAAAGAAAGCTTGTAATTCTCGAATTATTTTGTGGATTTCCATTCTTCTCTCCTCTCCTCTCAAGTAATGAAATATTTTTAAACAGAAAAAATTAGTACTTTTTTCTTTCTTTGTAGGGCACAATGGTGTGATTTCATCTCTGTTTGAAAATTTCAAGGTGAACGGAGTGGGAAATTTGGAATAATCATTCTAAATAGTTTGAATGCCAGAGAAAATTATTTTTGAAAAATACAGACAACTAAATAGATATCCAATCTAATATATATATTTTTAAATTATCAATTTTTCATTTTCTTCATTTCGACTATTTTTTGTATGTATTTGAGCATGTCTACTTTTTGCAAAGGCGAATTTTTCAGAAGAGGAAGGTTGAGGGAATCTTGCCAAAAGCCTTAAATTTTCTGATTCGGAAATTTTGCCTAGAACGTAAGAGCCTTGCTTCAATTTATTTTGAATGAGTCGTGTTTTGTTAAAATCTGACCTAGACATTTTATTGTCATGCCTTAATTTCCTATTGAAAATGTGTAATACTTATTTGATTACAACTAAACGACAATTTGTTTTATTCTTTTCGCAGCTAAACGTAAAAGCGCCGTCGAATTGTTACAAGAAACGAAACCTCTTTACGTAAAATCGGAGATTGTATTAGATAGGAAACAAGAATTGCGCAGAAGTTTACGCGGTTACCAGTTACCAAACGAAGATGAAGAAGTTACGAATAGCTATTCAAACGGTACCCCCAGCCCCAGTACCAAACTGAATAATAGTTCTCCGCCGAATTATAATTATACTGGTCACAATAATCATTCTTCTACCAATAACGGTGAATTTTTTTTACCTTTTATGTAATTCGTTCTTGTTTTTTTCATCGGTAATTTAATTAACTCGAGCTATATTTACGAATATCGACGATTATTATTAGAATATCTAATTTATGTTGACAGGTAATAATAATGCAGTGCCATTCCCTGTGCCGAAAAGTCCACGTTTAATTCCACCTCCTCCGGCGTTTCGTAAATCGACGAATTCGTTGCAGTTGCAGAATAAATTGAGGAAACTTTTAAATGCCGATTCCAAAGAAAATCTGGTCGATTGTGAAACGAATTCTGTAAGTTTTTATCGGATCGTCAACCTATTAAAAATAATTTCGAGAAGGTGCCTACTTTCCAAAAATTACGAATTTATTGTACTTGAACTTACAAAATACTTTCATTTTTTGTTACACAGATGATCGATGAATGTGATAAAAACAATACAGTCGAATCGAAGACCACGGAATTTTATGATAATAGTTACACGAGTCAGATTAACCCAATTTGTCATAAATCATTACCAGATTTATCGAACGTGCATGATTTATCGTCTTCGGTTGAGAGATGCGATCACGCCGGTTACGGTTTTACCTCGTGCTCGGTTAGGTAAGCGAAGCACATACGAAACCTAATTTAATACGTACCTGTGTGGCGGCGATGGCACGATGTATATGAAATTGAAGTTGAATATTCGATGTTCTTACAAGTTATTGCAATTTTGTTGCAGTTCTGACGGAGTTTGTAAAAAATCTACACATACGGATTGCGTAAGCTTGGCTTCCTGTAAGAATGATTATTTGTACGCTTCGGTACGTATGGGTAATTTAATTCGTCTTAGTTTTAGATTAAATAATTGAAAAAAAGAAGGAAAAGATTCCCTTATTAGAAAAAAAAAGTGAAAAAAGAACGAGAATTTTTGCAACGTGGTTGTGCTGTTGATATTGTTTCGACGTTGTTGGTAAAAATCTAGAACTTATTTTTTTTTATGAATAATTTATTCGAATGTTGAGATGTGAGGTGGATTATCGTGCATTTTATTGCAAAAAAATGTAAAAGAGGTGGTTTTTTGTATGGAAAATAAATAATGATAGAGAATTTCTTGAAATAATAATCGATCCGAATAATTTATTACGTCGACTTGAATTGTGTACGTATTTAATTTTCAGGCTGATTGTTGCGAAAGCCAGAACGATTTTAATTTGGAAGACGATGCGATTAGTGGCGGTCAACGAGGAGAGTCTTCGCCGTCGTCTCCGGTCAAGTCGTGCACCAGTTTCATTACACCTCCTCCGTTGTATTGTGATACCGAGTAAATTTCGTAATTTTATTTCACACCTTGAGCAGCAGAGTAGATCGAAAAACACAAGCATAGAAACCACCCTTAGATTTCAAAAATTGGTTTTTGAAATCATAGAATTAGGGGAGGGGGAAGAATCACATCTCAAAAACCAATTTTTTACACTTAAGAGTAGTTTCTATATTTGACCCTGCCGTAAAGAAGGGGCCTCGTGTAAAAAAATCGATATCTCATTTTTCACGTTTTTGATCCAAATCTGGACCAAACACATAAAAATAAAAACATCGATTTTTTTCAATACAGGGTCCCTTCTGTACGGCAGGGTCACATATTCGGGCTTATATTTTGAATTTTGATCAATTTCATACGAGTGATTCATTTTGAGTTGGGAAATCCTGGTAAAAATTATGTACGTATTCCTAACTCAAAGCAGAACGGAGCTCAGAGGCTGAAATATTTTGAGTTTTAAACTCAAAACGAGCCATTCCTGGGAATTCGGTCAAAATCCAGGATGTTTTTTTTGATCCATGTACACGGTGTTAACCTAGTCGTAGATGTTCAGTCATGAAATGTGACTGTAAAATTCAGAGTAGCAGTATTGATTTTAAAAAATTGATTATAATTTGTATTAGGTACTGAATACAACTTTACTCCTTCCAAATTGGCCTTTAAAATCTGACCATGTTTGAAAAAATTTTTAAAATCGGAAAAAGTAATTTTCAAGTTTTCCAAAAATGATTTTAACAGGAAGTTTTATTCAAAATCATCATTGGTCGTCATTTTTCAGGAATCCTTAATAGTACCTACCCATTGTTTTTTCCTCAAGTATTTCGTATTTCTTAGACAAGTTTTCCATAAAAAATTGAAAATTTTTTCCTATAAGTAAATAATAATACAGTGAATATTTTAATTCATAAAAATAATTGGTGGCGATTTTCTTCGTTTTCCAAATTTTTGAATGAAATATAAAAAATTATTATTTCTTTATTTTGAAAAAATTACTTGGACGAGAGGTGGTGATGAAAAATCATTGGCGATAATTTGATGGGTCAAAATATTTTATTTTACCAACTTAACGTCATTTTTGAAAATTTTTGAATGTGGTAACCACCTCTCTTTTCAACTTTTTTTAATTTTAGAAAATGATTCCAATGATTGAAAAAAATGCAAATTCAAAATTTCTCGTTATTTTGAGTCGAACTTCATCTCCCTCGTCCCTCCCTTGGGGTCTACTTTTGATTTTCCCTGAAAATGTTAAATTTCGGGCCATCCTTTTTTTTTTTTTTTGTATAATGAATAATTTTAGGTTTTTGGTAAAATGATTTGAAAAAAAAAAACTTTTCTGAAAGCAAAATATTCATTCAAATTTTTTTCTTCGTTGGTTGAATTTTTTTGAAACAGGAGGCTTTTATAGGTTTCTAAAAATTCATTTGAATACCCTAAAAAATTCAAAATGTGATTCAAAATGCCTTAAATCACCATCAAATTGTGTTTTGAGATAAATAATTAGCCCTACAGAAGACTAGATTACGGTCATAGAAACTGAACATTAGGTACCAAGAAAAAAAAGTTTTTAATTTAAATTCATTCCTTCAAAAAACGCAAAATGCAAATTTTCAAATCAAAAAATTTTAATTTTTGTTACGTGTACTTGAAATAAATTTAAAAGGGGCAAATTCAACAAAAAATTTTTACAGTTCCATTTCTACTCTTTGCTCATCATCCTAATAAACAATTAAACATCTCAAAAAACTGTTGTGTTAGGTACGTGAAACTTTTTGAAAGAAATATCGAAAATTTTTATATTGTAGTGACGTGGCAAGTGAATGGCTCTTTCGATTTTAAATTGATGAATTTTTTATCATAAAATTTAGTATCAAAATGGTAACAAAATGGTCGGATTGAAAAACTGATAATTTTTTAACCTTCTGCTTATACTCTTCAAATTTTGAAACAATGTTTTTTAAAATTATTTTTTGTACAATATGGAAAATATGATACTATAAAGAAATAAGCTTGGAAGATGAGCTTTCTAGTGTTCAAAATATGTACATAATGTATACTTTCGAGTCAAAATATGCAAAGATATGCAAAATCAATACACGTGGTTTTGGGAAGGATTTTCAATGTAAAATATATCTAGCACGGCACCTAGTCCTACGTAACTTTGTTGGGTGGAGAAACGAAGAATTTTTGTAATCAACTGGCAAAACGCTAAAGAAATATTTTCCAACAACAAATTGTAAAAACCATCATTTTTATTCAAGTAGGTACTGATGAAAAAAAAAACGTGAATTCATAAAATGTGAAAAAAATTGAAATTGGGTTTGATTCAGTCAACATTTTTCCAAATATAGATATTATAGGAAAACATGAAAAAGGCCAGAAAATGATAATGTCTTCAAAAATAACTCAAATACGCAAAATTTTATTGGGAGTATTCAACCAAAAATTTTACTAATCGCAAAAATTGAAAAAATATAAGCACCAATACATTTACCAAAATAACTATGGACATGAAAAAATTGAAATTTAAGTTCCATCAGTTTTTTATCCTCTTATCTGTGCTTCAATTTCGTATTTGGCATCTGTATCTGCTTTTCGAATACTCACTCGGCACAAAGGAAAATTATTCAATCAAAAAAATTTCAAAATTAATGTATCTGCTGTTTTTTATCTTTACAGAGAATTGTGTAAAAATCGTCCAATTTTGAGAAGTAGATCGGACGTCGGTGCCCGAACATTATCTAGTCTTCAACTTACAGAAATACCACTATACGATTCATCCAATTTGAATATGTTTTTCGATAATTTAGGTCTGGAGTCAAACGAATACAAGTGAGTAACTCAATTACCACAATTCCACGAATCGATGGTAAATTGAAATTAATTATAAATATTTCTCTTTCAGCTCATTAACAGCTCCTCGTTCCAATGCTTCCTCTCCGATATACTTTGACAGCGACAGCTCCGTAATTTCGACCGGCGAATGTGCCAGCGGAGGAGAAACGCCTTCTACAAACCATTCAGCTGGACTTCCTTCGATAGTCGAACGCAACGCTAGAATTATCAAATGGCTGTGTACCTGTAGAAAGGCCTTGGAACAAATACCTCGCTTCAACGTTCCTCAATCCAGATGAAATTTCATTTACAGCCAGAACTTACCGATTCGATATGTAAAGTATTATCAATGCTGTTGTATTGACGATGAATTTTTTCGAAAATTTTCAAAGGGAATGGTACTTATTGTGTTTTTCTAATTACAAAAGATTTGTAATTCGTACTTAAGTAGATTTTAGCTTTGTATGATTTTTTTTTTTTCGAGTGTTTTAATTTATATTATTAAAGTACCCACGTTACGTAATATTCGCGTATTTTGATGAGGTGGAAAATTGATTGTGATTTAAATGGATATCTTTTTGATTGGGTTGTTGGAAGTTGACGCGTAACGCATTTTTATAAAAATTCTGTGATTAGTGTTTGTGTTTTTGACCAAAGATTTTTGTTATAGGATATAAGAGTGATTTGGTATATTTGCTTTCATATCTCCGTCTTTTTGTTGAAAAAATTTTTTGTAAATATTTTTTCATTTAGGAGTTGCTCATCATTGGTAATTTTTCAAGGAAGAAATTAAATGAAAATTGTACGTTCCATTCGATAACAGAATTTTTCTGGAATTTCATTTTTCCAAAGTTCGAATAGCATCACAATTGTTCTGTTTGACACTAATTTTTTAATTCATTATTTTTTTTGATGTGTAGTGTACACTGTAAAATTTTGTATTCCTACTCGAATACTGTCAGAATTTTGATATTATGTAATGAATAATTTGAAATTATAATTTTTCAAAATGTCAGCGGATTTCCCGAAGTAGTATTAGTATGCAACCTTGAGTTACAATTTTTTATAGGTAGCGTAGTCTTAGGATATAAGTTTTGTACTACGTTCTGAAAGATGGATTATTTTGTGTCCTTAAGTAATCGTTTTTATTACCACGTAAATGATGTTTAGATTACCTATGTTTTAGTTATTCTCATCAAGCAAATGTATTATGTATTCACATTGTTATCATGATTTTTTCCGTTGAATGTTATCTTTATAGTTGATTTTTAGTTTTACAAATCGCTTCGATGTTTCGTTTACTATTAAATTTTGCTTACGAAGTTTCCAGGTATTTTTTTCATTTCAACTTTTGATAAGAACCTTCAAAAAATATAATAACAATGAAAAAAATCTATATTGAAAAATTATATAACATAAACAAAGATAAAAATTGGGATTTTAACCGTCAAGGAAAATTTAGTAAGAGGGACACCGGAGGATCGGAGTTCTCATTTTCATCGAATTCGAACGAATAAACGATGATGTTCTCCACTTCAGAGGTATTTTCGGTTTCATTAGTCGTGTTGTCATTTTCGATAACGTCGCTTTGGTCATTGGTGAGTACAACGGTTTCTTCGATGTAGTTATCGCCGTCGTTTAAATTCTCATCGTTCGTAACTCGGGATAAATCGTCAGATTCGAGAAATACTCGAATTAAAGAATTATCGGAGTCGAAGAAATGTTTAACCAAGGCGTGTACGTGAGAGCAAATGGTATTTTCGTTGAAATTCGCTTCGTAGCAGTTGCATTGGAACATATGTACGCATATTTTACAAACAGAGCATTTGACGTTGCAATCGCACATCAGAGGTTTTAACATTTCGACTTCGTAGGATTTCACGCTCCAGACGAGACGTTTTTCTGGGTGCTCGAATATATCCTGTTTTTTAATCTTGCATCCTTGTCTGTGATTTTTTTGTACGTCTCGTTCGATGAATCGGTCGTCGATGGGAATAAATGGTTCTTTCACTTGTTTAAATTCGCCATCTTTTTCGTCCAGTTGGTAATTATCGTGCAGTTGGAAATAATTTTTAATGTTGTGGAGGTCTTTGCGAGTAAGTTTGAAAAATCTGAAATAAAATTGGAGAATTAGGTATCGATTTTTACTAAGATTAGAAAAGGAAACGATTTTAAGAGTTTCAGAATTGGGCCAAAATTTATTATAGAGCTGGAGAGCCATCAACTCTCGCTAGAGGCACCAAATCAACTCGAAAATGGACGCAATCCATCCGGAAGTTGATTTTAACAAAATGATAAAATTTCTGATTTTGGACTTACGATTTGCCAATTTTATGAAAATTCCGCGTATCGATAAATCATCTCAAGCAGCTATTTTTGATTTGTTTAAAGTCAAAAAATCAACCTGGGTAGCTCAAAATTTGGTTTAGTGATTTATCGACAAAAAAAATTTGCAGCCAAATTTCAACAGCTCAATCGGCAAAGAGGGATTGTCAAGATGCTTTTGCTAAATTAATTACCTCGCTGATAATTCTTCCGTATTCGATAGATTCTTAATATAATCCAAGATTTCGTTGAAACTTAATCCTTCGGCTAACTTGGTACCAATAACCGCTCGTTCTTCTCTGCTAATGGCTAAATATTTTATATCCTTGCTATGATCGATATGACTTTGATAGAACGTAACATTTACTGATCCATCGGTATTCAGAACAGCTTCGATACAAGCTGGACAAGTGGCATTTAGTTTGTAGGAATAATGGCGTTTAACACTCGTTTGAACTTGACGTTTCTCGTAACCAGATCGATGACAGGTAAACTCTTTCTTTATACAACCATTTGCATGACGTATAGCTCCACGAACGGCAACATACTGATAGCAAGTCAGAATCTCTTCTTTGCGTTTCCATGTTTTAAATTCTACGAACAGATCAATTCAAAATTTAAGTAATACTAATCTGAAATTGAATAAGGAAAATTGTGATTCATACCAGCAAAATTCTTAAAATGTAAACTTAAAGTACGATCTTCCATATCGTGAACTAGAATTAGATGAAGTCGTAGGTCTTTCAAATACTTGAAGGTTTTTTTACATTCTATGCAGTATATGTTGGATTTCTTCAGATACATGGTTTCATCGTGAGCTTTTCTCATATGTTTCAAACGATTGAAATTTGTTGAGTAAGCTTTGCTGCAGAGTTCACACTGGTACTGCATGATGTTGAATTGGAATAATCTGAAAATTAAAGTAATGAGTATGAAATACTCTGGTACTTCTCTTGACTACAAAGTATCAGCGATAAAGTTCAGATTCAGAATTTCGAACCGTGAGTATTGAGAAGAATTTTCCAGAGATGGCGACTCCGAGTGCTCTAAAAATCCATAATGTAACTTGCATATCACTTCAGATCATAAAACAATCGACTGAAACCATAATCTGATGTGAAAAATTGAAAAAATTAACTAAAACCAAAGTAAAAATTTCAAAACATTTTTTCAATAAAAAAATTTATTGATAAAAAAAATGATAACAAAAGGTTCTCAAAATTTTTTGAGTGCCCAGAAATTTTGGAAAAAATTCAGATTTTTTGAATTTTGATTTTTTTTACCACACTTGTCAGGTAATTACTTGGGAATTTACCGTTACGATCTAGATTTTACCGTAATTTTCTGTATTTATGGCAATTTATGACGTATCGTTATTACGTAATCGAAGTCATAAAACATAAAATTTGCTATCAGTTGATAACTGGAGCACTGGAGCTGACTTGAAATTTTGGTGGTCATTTTTTTGCTGATGAACTTGTGATGACTTGCACTTTCCCTACGTCCAGAAATTTCGATGAGTCATCAAAATTGGTGTGTTTTTTTACGAATCAAGTCCCATGAGTCAAACAGATGAACAATCATTTCAATTTGGATCGTCATAATCACTACTTGTTGCGTTTGAAGTTCTGTTACATATTTCAGTGCAATATTCTTTTATTCGTTTTTGATCAGGCTTAAAAAGTCATGGAATATCCGAATTTAGGAGAACACTGTTCAGTGGATACGTGCAAACGATTAGGTAAGTTGAGATCTTAATTTATGACCGGAAAACTTGATACTTTGTTCATTTCACCTCATTTCCTTTTCGATGTATTTCCAGATTTCTTACCAGTAAAATGTGATGCTTGCGAGAAAATATTCTGGTAATTACTTTATATATACTACAGATGTATGATTTAGAAAACTTTTGTTACATTTTTTGTTCATTTTAGCTCAAATCATATGACCTACTCCAAACACAATTGCTCTTCAGCTTACAAAAAGAATGTTCAAGTACCAGTGTGCCCTTTATGTAATTCACCTGTTCCAATTCAAAGAGGAACGTTACCAGATATAGCTGTAGGAAATCATATTGATAACGATTGTAGATCTGATCAAGCTCAAGGAAGGAAAAAAGTGAGATTCAGTTAACCCTATATCATATACGTAAACCTAATAATAATTTTCAACTTCGTCTCAATGCAGGTTTTTACTAATAAATGTTCGATGAGAGGATGTAAAGTGAAAGAGATAGTTCCTGTGATCTGCGGCGAATGTGGCCAGAATTTCTGTTTCAAGCATCGTCACACAATCGATCATAGCTGTCTTGGAAGGAGACAACGAGTCTTGTAAATATCATGATTTTATTACGAATTTGTCATATTTAACTAAATTAGATGGATTACAAACCTTATGTTTTTCTGCAGAGATGCAGCTGTGTTAAGACAGAAACAAAATAATAGAAACCGTTTGCATAATCTATCGTCAGTCGCAGCATCAATACAGGGTAATATGGTAAGTAATTAGTGATTGTTTTCGATTGATAACTAGTTTTCTTCTCATATTCTAATATACCTAACGTTCGTTTATGCGCTTGTTTGAAATACAGAGTGAAGACGAAGCGCTGGCTAAAGCTATGCAAATGTCTTTAGAAACCAGCCAAAGAACAACGAATAATAATTCACGAAATCAGCAACAAAACTGTCATATATCGTAGATTACGTATTTAATAGCGTAGATACGAACGAAATTGTATTCTGACGTTATTCACGATTCTGATATCTGTTTGTCGATCAACTGTATAAATTTATCGATCACATCGTTGTGTTGTTTCGCGTGTAGCTTTTCAGTAGTATTTTTTTCGTGTTCAAACTTCAAACGCATCGTGTTCATTTATTTTTCTTGTTTACACACCATGTGATATATGAAACCGAGTTGAATTAAATATTCCATCACTACTGCATGTCATTCCATTTTATAGTTTCTTTTTTATAATTAATTGTAATTGTATCGTTTTGAAAATGTTACTCAATAAACTAATATGCAATGTATCTGATTCTACGTATAGTTATTTTCGAATAAAGGTTGACGAAGAAACCTTTTAAAGAATTTTAATAATTTTAAATTTTTACATTCAGCAATAATATACCATATTATAAAATAATAATATACAAAAAAAAAATACTTCACTGAAATAAAATAACCCCTACATTTTAACTTTCAAGTAGATTAATTAAATTTGTTGTGCACAGTAATTAACGTAAAAAGAAATATTTTATAAAATAACCAGTAAAAAATTCTATCGGTCGGCATAAAAACGAAACATTCTGTATTTGCATATGTCTAGTGTATATACACAGATTTTTTCTTTACTAATGTACTTAATTTAGTCGAAAAAAAGAAACAGTAACTCAAACGATGCAGAACAATCCACATAACTCACAAAATTACATTTTTTACTGAATAAACATCTTTAACTTTCCCTTTTAATGGACTGAGGAGCCTCGGCTAATCCTTTAACTTTTAACCTATCGGCGGTCTTTAAAAATGCAGACAGTTGTTCTTGACTAACGTTAACTTCTCCGGCATACATGAACTCTAATATTGCTTGCAAATGCGTGAATGGAACATCTTTCAAAATAATTATCGGATGCTTCGACGGATTTTCCTATCGAACAAAATGCTCATTAACAAACACTCGTTTCGCGTGAGATTATTGAATAAAACACGGTGAAAATTGGGGTATACCTGCAGCAGTGCTTTGAAGTAAGGACTACAAGCTGATAATACCATTTTGTGGGCCTTACACGTCTGTCCCTCGCAAGCCAAAGTAACGTCTGTGAAGCTTTTGTCGTTCCTTAGATTTCTGAATGATGTCATCATGTTCACTTGGAAATCATTCCATTTCAAGAAAAATTGTTGTTGTTCACCAGCCATTTTCGATATCTGTAAATTTAACAGGAAGATAATGCTTGAATGAAAGTTAGTAAATGGACAATGATATTAAATTCAAGTTCAACAGTTGATCAAGTACAGCGTTAATGAGAAAATTTCCGACAGCAATTCTGAGAATAGGTGTTATATGAAGTGAATTTATTAACAAACCTTTATGAAACAGGAGCGAATATCAAACGATCAACGATAATTACAGTTAACAATCCTTCTGATAAAAGGTAAGATGGTTAGATGGTTTAATGACAGTCGAGTTGTATGTTCGATTTCACATGAACGTAGTAAAACAATTAGTATTACATGTAAAACATAACATGCTGAAAAACTAAATAATATACTCAACACAAAATTAACACAACGAATTGTCGGAAAATTAATGAAACAATGAAAAATAATGCAAAAATTTTCTACAATCAGCTTTTCTTTTCAACTTATAAACAAATAGAATTAATTCATGAACGCCTTCGGGAAAAAAAATTTTAAAATCAAAAACTGTATCGCTACCTATCGATGAATTTATCAACAATTTCACTACGATATTCGATTATTCGAGTTTTTGTTTTTTGATTATCGATATTTCGTTTACGTTTAAAATCATGCGCTCAAATTTTAGTAAAATCGATAACTTCACCATTGATAAAAGCTCAATCAGGTTTTCGAATGAATGGAATGTGAAATACGTATCGTTTATAGTAATTATCGCAAATTGTAAATTGTAAGTGGTTCGAAATTTTGCGATCAAACTTGCTCTAATTTTTTCTCGAGTGAAATTTTGTAAGCGGCAACTTGAGAGGTGGCAATATGATTGTTGACATTTCTGCGAAGATGAAGAATGAGTAGTCGTAATCGTAATCATAATTCCACACACATTGAGAAACTCAGTAGAAGTAGTTAAATTTCGTGGTCAATTGTGTTCAATAGATAATTTTTTTTAAATTTAATTACCTACTCAACGTTGTTAGTCGTTTTTTCCCCATTAGCAAATTCTACCTTTTTATTAGAAATGAATTCTAGAGTAGAGAAAGAACGTCAGAAACAGATCCACGATAAATGTCAACGCTTATTGAACGAAATGCTGAAGGATGAAGATAATAAATACTGTGTGGATTGTGATGCCAAAGGTAAGCAATGTATTACATTTATGCAATTTTTGTTTGCCAAATGAGATGCTGATCTGATGATAGGAAACTGCACCTTTTTGCGGTTCCATCTTTACACCATATTTCGTATTCCGTACGGAAGTTCATATCACTTTTTCCATGTTATCTGTGTTATTATAATGTAAAATATTGTGTGTCGACGTCACGAAAACATACTAATCTTTGTTCTGCGTTACAGGTCCACGATGGGCTTCCTGGAACTTAGGAATATTCTTATGTATTCGTTGTGCTGGTATACATAGAAAGCTAGGAGTACATATCAGTCGAGTAAAATCTGTAAATCTGGATACGTGGACTCCCCAACAAGTAGTCGTACGTAAAATCTGTCGTCGTTTTTCAATATAGACAAAAACATATGCATACTAACTATAATGATGTTACTGTGTAGTGTTTGCAACAAATGGGAAATAGTCGAGCACGTGCAGTATACGAGGCAAATCTACCAGACAGCTTTAGACGACCGCAAAACGAAGGACAATTGGAAAATTTCATACGTGCTAAGTACGAACATAAGAAATATATTGCTCGTGAATGGGTTCCTCCTCCACTTCCCAAAGTAATTAATAATTTTATAATTTTTGGTTTCGTGCTTGTGGTACGAACGTATTAACAAGAGAATACATTGATATTCGTTCTAGGTAAACTGGGATAAAGAATTGGACGAAGAAGCAGAAAAATTAAAGAAAAAGAAACGTGAAATTAAAAGCAGTATAACGTCGATTCCACCTCTAACAACGCCTCCTGTTACACCTCAACCTCTACCCAAACCGTTATCTTGTAGCCCAAAACCATCTCGTACAAGTTCCCATTGCACAGATCTCTTGGGATTGGGTACTTATCAAATTTTTTCCGCTCGTGGTTTGTGTTTTCTTCTCTTTTTACATTAATGGTTTTTTAGATACACCTACGAAAGAAACCCCTACGAAGAAATCAGCTTCGGATTCCGATATGTTTACTAGCTTCTTGAACGCTTCTTCGGAGGAAGCATCGACGAATAATTCACAAACCTCCAATGTATCATCTACACCATCTGGCGCCGGCTTGAGAACTGAAGAAGAAGAAAACTTCTTCAATCAATCTGTTTCTTCCACGCCCAATAAACAAAAGCAGTTAACAACAGATTCTATTCTAGCTTTATATGGTATTTATTTTCAATTCGTAATATTTATTCTAGAGATGAATTTTTTTTTCATCTTATGAATTATTTAGGTAATCCTCCGAATAACTACTTGTCGAGTCAGGTACCCGCTGGAATTTCACCAATGTTTAACGCAGCCGGAGTAAATGGTGCTACAAATTCCTTTCCTCGAAATATGAATTCACACTCGAATATGCAGGTTAGTCAAATGAGTCATTTACATTTTTATCAGTGATACGCTGATAACTGAGCAAAAACACGCTTTATTTGTACTATATTTAACATTCGATGAAAAATGTGTAAAATTCATTAGAACGATTTAATTGGAGGAGTTCAATTTCCAAGTCCTATTACTGCTTCATCATCAATGGCTTTTGCTTCAAATCCGTTCTATTCAATGGCTGCATCAGGTGCTCAAGTTAATTTTCCACCGCAGAAAGTAATTTCAATTCATACTTGATTTTGTTTTATAGGTAAATGTCTGAATTTTATTGATTTTCTTCTCTATGTTTGTAGGGATTTTCAAATTTTAATGCTATGAATTCTGTTGGAAATACGGATTTTCAACAATCACAAGCAGTAAGTATTACAATTGTTCGTATAAATAATTATATGTTCAAATCGATTGCATTTCATAACACGACCCTGCACATTGCATGTGCTCATAAGTGAGAAAAATGCACGAAGGTTGAACAAAGAACGGAAAATCGAATTCCGAAGTGAATTTATTTTTGCTTTTTTTTATCGATGAGAAATGAATATGTATAGATAAAGAACGCGATAATAAGACGAATTTTTTCAATTTTATAATTTTCGATATCTGTATTAATGAAATTTCGTCTTTATTCATGCTTAAATTTATTTTCTTTATCAGATTTCGCAGCAGATGGATGCGTTGAATTTGAATAATTCAACAGTGAACCCCTTTTTCTCTACGAATAACCATTTTGAATTGAATAATGAAGTGAAACCGCAACAAAAAGGTTTCAACCAAACAGTACCAACTGGGAATTTTTGGCAATAATACATTTATGTAATGATTAGTTTTGCTTCGTTATTTTTGCAATGTTTTCTGTTTTTTTGATGTTTACGCTGTTGAAAAAAATTTAATTTTTTTTTTGAGAAAGATGTTAACGTTCCTTATTATACATATATTATACATATTTCTCATTATTGATACGAACGATTTTTAATTATGTAGAGAATATTAAAATGAGAACGAATGAGATTTTTGGCGGATTAATCTATTCCGAGTTATTTTACCTGAAGATTAGTTACTTGACATTTGTTTGTGTCATATTTAATTTTTGAATTTCTATACGCAGAATTTTTTCTGTAATTCCGTGTTTAGAAACAGTTAGGAATGTTTCTGCATTGTTCATTGAATTTTACACTTTGAGCCTAGGTGTCGAATGATTATTGGTTGAATAGTTCGTATCAAGTGTGATTATTACTTCTACATTCCCGTTATTGATTGTTGTTAAATTTTATTTTTATTATCAATATTTTTATATTATGATTGATATGTAATACATGAATACGCGTATATAAAATAATATTTCTATTTTCAACATTACTATGTTGAAATGTTCAAATTTTATTGAAGATCCAGTGAATATTTAAGAGAGTTTAATGTGAAATATTTAGGTACTTGTTTCGAAAGAGAGGTTTTTTAAAAATATGTTGAATATTCGTTTCCTTTTCTATTCTTTCTATGTAGTGGATTAGGTTTTATTCTTGCTGTCATCTACTTTCCAAATTGATTTTATCCATTGGTCATTTTACATTATTTATCTTCTCATTATCATTGCTATTGAAAATAAGGAAAGCAATTGGCAAAATGAGAATTCCTGTAAAATTTTTGTGCATTTACTTCGAACATGAATGTCGAGGTTTTATTTTTGGAATTGAAGTATTTTACTGTTGTTTTAATTCGAAGCAAGAAAAAGTATTTTATTCGTGTTGCATCAGTAACGATGAATTTAATCTTATTGAGCTGTTTAGTTGAAACAGTCGACTCAAAAGAGAGTGTAGACGTGCGTTTAGTAAAATTTTTAATATACTTAATTTTGTTATAATTGATTTTGTAAGAAAATTTTCATTTGTGATTTTTTTTGCATTATTGCCTAAATTTATTTTTATTGTTGCGTTCACAATAATATTTACTTACATGATGAAAAAAAAATCGTTGTTTTTTTGTATACTTATTTAGAGTTATGTAATATACGAGCATCCAAAATGAAGGTCCTGATTGAAACGATGATCATGTATTTAATCTTGAAAAATTTAGTGTATTAAATTGTTTCTTCATTTTCTTTAATCAATTCATTGTTTTCAACTTCATTGCCAAGTTTAGTCTTACTTATTATGTTAGTGATAACTAGTATGATGGTAAGATCTCAACTTCTACTTCTTTTTTTTAACCAATAAAAAATTTCTCATCATGCTCCAATAATAATTTTTTCTTGAACTTTAATCAAAACACTTTCCATCAATTTTCAATTTTTTCCCTTGAATTCTTGAACAACGATACACTTAGCAAGAAGTATTGTTCTGAAGATAAAGTTTGTTTCAAAAAATTGATATTGCATTTTGGAAATCTAATTCAAGAAGTTGAAGGTACCTATGTGAACACAACGACTCCGCCCTATTTTTTCACATCCTTTCCAATTCCAGCCCGTTTCCTGTCAGGAAATGGAAAAATCAACCATGAAAGTGGTTGCTCTTGGAAAAAGTGATAAAATTTTCATACTGTTTCAAAATGATCGCAATTTCACAATCATTTTTTTGCATTTCTGATTTTCAGAGAAGGAAAAACGAAAACAAATGATTTGATGCTTGATGGGTCTAGCTCTAGAGGTATACAATACCGACAATAATTTTGTTCATAAGACAAGCAAAGGAAAAATTTTTTTAAAAATATGTAGTCCAGTCGCTGAAATCTTAATTTTTTAATACAATATAATCAAAGAATTCTCTTTTGCAAACTTTTCAAAAAGCATACTTACTTCATAAATTTTGAGAAAACGACACTAGTTGGAAACATAGATCTATTTTTCTATTTTTATAAATTTTTATTGATTATTGATTTAGGTAAAAGTTTTTCAAAAAAAAATTCAAAATGATAACGAAAAAAAGCTACAGTCAAGTACAGAAGATACTGAAAATGACGAGGGTCAACTAAGGTGATTTTCTTTTTTTTCCCTAAAATTTGTAATTTCATGTGATTAAGCACTCGAGCCATTCGCACGAAGGAGAAAAGGTAGCGTTTTACTCTAGAAAAAATTTATAATCAACTTACTTACTCAACTTAAAAAATCGAATTCACTGGAAGGAGATTGAACATATACAGACGTACATAAATGTTACCCAACAATTGACTACTCCCGAGTTCCTTAAATAAATTCAATTAAAAAAGTAAGTAGGTAAGTATTATATAAGTTGTGTATTCGGAAATTGGAGAATTCCAAAAGTAAAAATATTTATGAAAAAGAATCCACCTTTCCCACCTGAAGACGTTTTCGTTTAATCGATTCATGTCCATGGAGTTTTTTTTTTTTAAGACAAATAAAATAAACTGGAAAAGATGAAAAATGTTCAATATACCTAGACCTAGAAACCCGAAAAAAATCTTGCTTTTCTGAAGAAAGTAAAAGAAATGTGAAGAAGAGAAGACAGCCTATTGTCAGGTTCTCAGACCTTAAAGATTAAGTTTATACTTTCATAAAACTCAAACGTGAGGAAAAAACTTACTTAGGTATTTCATATTTTTATTACTTAGTTTTCCATTTCCTCCGCTTCTTTTTACTTTGTATATTATATTTTTAAAACCAGACAAATAAACAAATAACTGTTACTGATGACCTTATTTACCGTAAACGAGTACTTACTTACCTATGTTATTTTTCAGCTCAGTCTGATACCACCACCAAAAATTAATTTAAAAATTTTAATTTAAAAAAAAACTACAAAAATCAGACGCAACAGGCAACTATGTAATTTTGGAACCACTGATTCCTGATTCGGGAAATGCATGTGACGTCACTAGACGAATACTGCACGCAACATCATTTTGATAAAACGTTTTCTTCATTAGTATGACGAAAGAAAAATCATTAATTAATTTGAAAAAATCGAGAATCGTCATCCAAATTAGTTATTTTATATCGTATTTTCGGGAATGTAATGTGCGTTTACCATGAGCTGTAACAAAATCATGATGCAAAATGCAGAAATTACTATGCGAGTGAATTTTCCTTTTGATATGCTGATTGCTGTGTAAGAAATAAGAATTGTAAGATCATGTGCTCAATTTCAAATTATTTCGCGTTAGTGATCCTTAACCAGAATTATTAAAAATGAAGAGAGGACATCAGCATTCCAGTTTTGAAATGTAAGTACCAAAGTATCTATTTTATATCGCTCATGTCCCTTAATGATGAAAGTACGACATTTTCATTGAGTGAGACAGTCAATCTAGTTGGCAGATGCGTTTTTCGTCTCAAATGCAGTCATATTTTGTACCTACGTTAAAAATCTTATAAACGAATTATTACCTCTACAATTCGTTACATAAATAAGTTCGTGAGATTACGTAGGTAGTCATCTAATTCGATTATTTTGATTATCTTCAAAGTGCAGTTGTTGCTGGTTGCTAGTTACGAGGAGTTCTGTCGCCTCTGTCGGCGTTTGGTCGGCGTAAACCATTGATAACAAATCAGATTTACGCCGAAAACACTGTTTTTATCTCCGATTTTATAATTTTTTTTACTATTCTCGATAAAGTCAAAATTTAAGTTATTGTTACTACATCTAACGTAAAGTAATTTAGTACCAAGCTACCAACGGTGTAAAATTTCTGACAACGTGATATGGAAACGAGATTTTCCAGTTGATATTCACGGCCGCTGCCGGTATCTGTGGCTGTTGGCATTTTAAATGGAAATGTTTGTTGTTTTATTTCTACATAGGAGTAAGTTATTTGGTATGATTATTATTTCGTTCAATACGTGATCATATGTAGATCGTTTATACTTATGAGCTTATTTTTAGTATGATTACTTATCATGTATGTCTATGGGTTTATCCCTTCTTTCATGATATCCGCAAAGAATTGGTAGAGGTTCAGTTATGCATGAAAATGAATCGTACTATGAATTTTGTTATATCTATGTTTGGTTTTAGACTTGGCGATTTTGGTATGATACCTAACGATGAAATTTGAATATGTATGTGTTTGGTTCTTTTTGGAATAATTGATCCGTTCATGTTCTTTGGATTTATGAAAATTTTAATCTCACGATCCAATCACTCAGTGGTCGAAAATTTTTGTTTAGAATCTGTTCAGCATCCGAAAATTGGCTATTTATTGATTTCTGGTTGGTCAATAGCCACTTCAGGATTCTATCGCTCAAGTTGTAATCCATTAAATATCTAGTCTTGTTCGGGTATACCTACCTAAGTACCAACCTACCTACCTACATACTTGTTGAAAATATATACTTTTTTTTTCAATATTGAAACCTTACTTCGAGAGAGGGGGTGAATAGTTGATTCAATCTAAAAAAATCTGAAATTTGCTACAATCCAATTTTCAACCTCTTGAATCAATTGAATGGGGTTTCGAGACGTTTTAGAATCACCAAAATTTTTTGAAAAGTTCCAGCTTTAGAAAACAATGAAAAATTTTCTTCAAAAATATGGATTTGAACAAGCAGTTCAATAGTTGATAACCTTTGGAAAATTGTCCTTTAATCGATCAAATAGAACACAAATAAATACTTTTTTGAGGAAAATTACCGTTTTCAGGTGCTGAAGTTCATAATATATGAATCATTGTCGAGGACCCTTTCCTAGTGCTGTAAAACCTTTAATATTTCTGGAGCGTCAAGATATTTTAAAACCATTTCCAATCTATTCGGGAGGTTAAAAATATGGTTTACTTCAAATGTTAACTTTTCAAATGGATTAGATCAAAATTTTCATATTTTGTAAAGCATTAAAGTATTTTTGAAATTTCAAAAATTCGCTAAAATTTGAGAAATGAACTTTGACCCCTGAATTTTGGGGTATATTCTTTTATGAAATACTTTCAAATTTCAATCCATTTTTGTTTCGGTCCATCCGGTTGGGAATTGGGATACTTGTTTTCGAGAAGTCATATGTTCCAAAATAACTTTTTTATTTCATTTTTTTGGAGAATGCCCCTAATTTGAGAACCCTTTGCTCAGACTGACTTCAACTAGAAGGGTCTTTTTTTTTACACCAATCACCAATTTTCGTCCCAATGCAGGATATTCTTTCGTTTGATAATTAATATAAATAATAGGGTGGGTCAGTAAACCTTATTTTGAATTTTCAAGAACTTACTCCCGCAAAAATTGTTAGCTAATGAGAATTATATTGAGAGTTGAAGAATAAAAAAAAAATTCAGAATCAATTCATATCTTCTGATCGCGCATTGGCATTGAAATCTTCAAAAATTGGAAAAAATTAGTTTTAAAAATTTGGAAAAACTTGAAAATCGATTAAAATTAATTTTAGAGCTTATTTTAGTGACCATTTGTGACCTCGCCGTAAAGAAGGGGCCTGATGTGAAAAAGTCGATGTCTTATTTTTCACGTTTTTGATTCAAATGACACCAAATATCTGAACCAAACGCATAAAAATAAAAACATAGATTTTTTTATACGAGGTCCCTTCTTTACGGCAGGGTTACATATAGACCAAAAAGCACGATTTTTTGATTTTTGTGGAAAATTCATGTTTTATAGCTTTTTTTATGTTTCTGCTGTTTTTTCACTTAAGTATGAAGAAAAATACCTAATTGAAAAAAATTATGAAACTCTTGATTTTTTTTTTAATTTTGAATTTTGGTTAATTTTTTTTTATTCTTCATGTCTCACTAGCCAACAACTTTTGCGGGTCATGTTTTTGAGAATCGAAAATATTGTTTTTTCGACCCACCCTAATAAATTATTGAAAATCACTGAAAGACGGTCAGAATTGCAGTATAGTTATGAATCATTAAAAATTTCACTGAAAGCAAACAGTGTAAAAGTTGCCGGAAATCAAGGTTTAAAATCTCCTAAATTCACTGAAAAAACAGTAAAATTCTTTGAAAATTAGCAAAAATCTGCGGATCCCGGCGACAATCCTATTTCTTATTGACTCGTATGAAAATTATTTTATGGTAATATCCATTTAAAATTATGACGAATTATTCGTGTTTTGTTATTTAATGATTTGAAAAATGGATTTAAAGGTGGAGAATTTTGACGAAAAAGTAACATTTTGATAATTTGATTTTTTAATTTTTATTCTTAAATTTCTCAGCGAAAAATCAGTTGTTTTATTAAACCAACTAAATAGAAAATTGTAATTTTTTTTCAATACTTTTTAATTTTGAAGCTTATTTGAATAAGGGATATTTTTAAAAAACAGGATGTCGACTATGTCTTTTTGCCCCCTACCCCCCAGTAAACCTTCTTAATTAGAGAATCATTATAAGCAAAAAAAAAAAAAATCAGACTTCAATTTTTCCAGCTCCAGTTCCAATTTGACTGGACTATGTACTACTTAAAATGGTACAACTCCTAACAAAAATATTATCCTGATGTTACAACATTTGTTGTCACCATCAGAACTTATTATTAATACTGCAGGTACTATAATACATATCTTATTTTGAATTAATGAAGATGACGATAGGTGCTCTCAAACTATTGAATAATCGCAAGTCATCGCACATTTTTATCGCTATAATTTGTATATTAAGTGATACTTATACCAGGAGTGTTGGAGTGATTAAACTGTGTTGGTCTGATCAGTTTTATTTCTTATTTGAGTTTTTCTTTTGATAAAATACTTTAAGGGATCAAATTCTGTAGTACATAAAAATGACTTGTGTTTTAATTATTTGCCGAGAATGTTTGATATTATTCAATGAAATCATGAAATCTGTTAAGCCACCGTGCTTTTTTATTTGTTTGATTAGGATATTTTCCAACTTTGTGGAGTTAGAAGCACCACTTTCACAAATTGGTTAATGATAATGAATAAGTGGGCAATGACAAAGCGATTGTTAAAAGTATGATCATCATAAAATAGTAATGTGATATAAATACCTAATATCAATGACAACAACAACGAATGTTGCAATATTAGGATAGACCCAATTGGTATCTAACGTGTTTTTTTTTTGGTTCAAATTTTATGGTTTGCAACGTCTTTGAGTTGGAGTTTCTTCGTTGTGTTGTTTTTTTATTCAAGTTGAAGACTTTTAATTCAAAACTGTAATTACAAATTATTTGATGAACTTTTTTGGGTCGCTTCATTTTACAAGATAAAGGTTTTTTTTTTTAGTTTTTGCGTCTAAAATTAAAAACGGTCGGTTTTATTGTTCCCCAGTTCGGTTTTCGGTTCACTAAAATCCTGTTGTGAATTATTAAGTAAGTATACATATCTATGGATATTCCTTTACTATAATCATAAATAGTAGAAAATTTCTGCTAAACAATTTTCGGAAATGGTCTATTGGGAGGGGGTTAGATTTCCACAGGATTTTCATTGAAAATTTGCAGCGAAATCCATTTTTTATCTGTATTTTTTATACATTACTTATTAGAAAAAATGCATTTTTATAGCAATATCAAAAAAAAAAAAGAAACCAGAACTCCATTTTTTTGGTAGAAAATATGTCTGTATTTTTAAATAGGGAGAAAAAGCATCAGTGCTTTGACGCTATACATTGACTTACCTTTTCCAACTTTTTTTTTGAAAAATCCTCACATAGAGAGGGCTTCAAGTGAGCTAATTTGTCAAATTAATAAAGATATAACCGCCTGAACTTCACACAGAAGAAATCAACAAAAAATTGTGATGGTCTTCAAAAGTGAATTTGTTCTTCACTTCCTTTTTCAAAACCTTTGTCTTCTAGACTGGGCTAATGGACGAATGGACCTCGTAGTCCGAACCCATTAAAAGAAAAAAAAAAGAAAAAAAGACCTTTGTCAAATTAAAATGGTCCCCGTAATTAGAATAACATTTCAAAAATTGGAATGATCACTTTAAAATTTGCATCAGGTACTTATCCGCCTAAAATAGGAACACTTCCATTTTCAAATTATTGTATATGTAGATGAATCAGAATTATTGTCAAATATTCAAAATCTGACGATTTTGGGATTTTTTATGAGAAATTTGTTCTGATGGATATGCCTTGCATTGTGACAGACCACGAGATCTTTTAAAAAATTGAAAAAATTTCTATGCAAGGATTACAAAAAATAAAATTTTGAAAAAATTTCATGCCATGCAAAAAGGTCTGTTGTTAGGGTGATGAAGGGGAGACAGGAACAGTAGAGCAGGGAATCCCCCTACCTCAAAATTCCCGCAGACCTTTAAAAACCCCCAATTTTCATAGATCTCGAATTTTTCAAGTTGGTAACTCTAACAGGAACTTTTCTATTCGCTTGTCTGCCCCCTCTTAGGTAGAACAGAACTTCAATTTTTGGAAAGGATTAGAACCCCTAAATTTCAGTTACTCGAGTTGAAATATTAATTTTTAACGAAGTTTTAAAATTTTTAATTCCAGAGTCTTCAGTAAAAATGTGAATTGATCAAAAAAATGTTCACCGCAAAGTTTATGAAATGAATCAATGAATTCCTTTTTAAAAATATCGACTTGCCAAATCTAAATTTGATCATTTCCACTATTTTGGGTCCTCCTTGAAAAAAATCAAATTATTATCGATATTCATCAATGTATCAACACAATCAACTCAAATATGGACATCAGTGTCTGATAATTTTACCAGGAAAAAAAAGTAGATTAAGTACCACATGTTTTCATATGATGGTCGTTATGAAATATAAACATCGCTCGTTTTTGTATTTAAATACAAACTGATCATTTGAAACATTCTCGAAATACGTCTATGAATTTCAAAACATAAATCGAATTAAATCTCGTATCGATTATGTTTCATGAGAAGTGGTTTTAAATCGGTATTCCACTATCTAATTTCTTGTGCAAAAAATGTGCTTACCAGTCGAGATGTAATAGTGTGCCTGTCTGTGTGCAAATCTAATATCTATATACCTTGGTAATTCCGATTTGATGAGAAACGTATAATTACAAGTTCTTTAAAATTGTAATTGTAGCGAAAATAATTTAAGAATGATCTTCGATAAATTGCTGTTTGTACAGGCCATAGTAGGTATGTTATATAGGTACTCTATTTTTAACCCATCGAACATGGCATGTGATTTTCCACTTTTACATTGCAGTTTCTTCTTCGGTTCGGTAATTTTCTACAATTGAGACAGTCTCTCAAATATTGAGGTTATGACCATAACGATTTTTTCTAAAAATAATGGTGCTAGACCTGTCGCTATGATATTTTTTGAATCGAAGCGAACGAAATCGCAGCCAGGGTACGGACATTTGATAAAATAGAACATTGCTATCGCTGGAATATTTTTGAGAATAAGTTCAAATTTAGAATTTTCTTTTTGAATAAATCTTTTTAGAAAGCGTTAGGTAGAACAGTGAGATTTTGAATTTGATTGAAAAATTGGTGTCAGATCTTTTTTTGAGAAGAGTACAAAAGATTAATTTGCAGTCTTGAATGTTTTTCGCACAATTTTTTCATTTCAATATTATCAAAATTTTATTTCTATATTGGTTTAAGAATACGTTCTATGAGGGTGGCGGGGAGGGGGGCGACTTGAACGGTAGATTTTGGTTCCCTCGCACCATGCCATGAGAGTTTTGATTTTGTAGGAGAAAGTTTATTATTAAACACAACTTTTTTTTGAAGTTTTCAAATTTTTTCAAGTGTACTTTTGCAGTAATAACTTGAAATACTTGATTTAATTATTAATGAATTATGAATAAAAACATTTTTTCAGCTCCGAAAAGCAAAAAAAAATAACTGAATTTTGATAGCGAACTAAAAATAATGTTGTTTTCATGAACCACAATTTTTTCATTGCCATAAAAAAAACAGTGAACTGCGAACGTGAAATTAAAATTAACCCAAAGTTGAAGTAAAAAATTAGGTATTTGTTGGGTACTTTTCTTTCTTCTCTCAGCGACCTGGTGGAATATTTGAAAATTTATATCCAAGTCGTGCAATCAATCTTCTGAAAGATTTTCTCTTTCTTGATTTAGTTGGATTGAAAAAAAAAAAAACAGTGAGAGGGAATGTGAACTCCTATGTAAGCGTTTTCATGGTCCCCTTTTCCTCTAAAAAATATTCAAATTGAAATTTTTAATACTATACCCTAATTGAATCTTACACAATTTTTTGATCTAAAATTGTAAAAGTTCAAAATTTTTCAAAAAAAAAGAAAGTATTTTTAGCACATTAGGTATTGTCGCATGTACATTTAATGTACCTATCCAAACTGAATGTAATATGCAAGTACATTAGCCAATTATTTCAAATTTTTAGTATTTTTTTTTTTCAAATTAAATGCATGATCAAAAATTTTCAAACTGTTTCTTCGAAGAAAATTTTTTCTCAAAAATTGATTTACTTTTTTGTCTATTAACTGATTTTTCCAGCTTTTTTCAAGGTTAAGGTTATCAAGTTATCATATGGATGTCAAAATGTCGACCACTGATTAAAAATTTAAATACCTTGGACATTAATTTCTGAAAAGCTGTCAACAATGGTTTAAATCATAGCATAATGTGTAGGTAATCTGAACGAAAAAATCGATTCGTGTTTAGACCATTTATAGAAGTACGTGTATCCCACTATCAATTTATTATTTTTTCTAAAACGAGAAAATTATGACATTTTTTGTTTCTAAGACCATTTTTTTGCATAGAAATTAATTTATTTCAGGAAAATTTGCCAGCCAGAAAATATGGAGTTTGAGCTCAGTTTGAGAAATTTGGAAAATACTTAATAGGTCCTCAATGTTGAAAAATTCTAAAATTTTCTTGGAATTTCAAAACATCTTGAAAACCACTTTCAATCGATTCGGGAGGTCAGAAATTGGGTGTCTTTTTCGTTGATTTGATCAAATTTTCAAATTTTATTGGGTGATGATATAATTTGAAATTTTAAAAATTCGCCAAAATTCGAGAAATGAACTTCAGCATTTGAAATTTTGGTTATAGGATTTTTTTATGATTTAGTTTTGATTTTAATGACATAAATTTTGAAATTTCAGCTTGAATTGATCGAAAATGGGCTTTTTTGAAGTATAGAGTTTGCCACTTTGAATTTTTTTAGACTTCTTCAAAATCATTATTTTCCGATAATTTGCGATTTTTGACTCCCGGATTGTATGGTTTCGGCCTTATTTGACTGTTCTGACGAAAAAAAAAAATGAATGAGACATTTTTTCTCGATCACTCAAGATCAAAGGCGTCGGTCAGAAGATTTTTTTGGAAGGGTACAAAATTAGTACCGAAAGACTTTGAATACCAAAACGATTTCCGAGGGAAAGGGCAAAAGGAAGCATTTTTTTTGGCTCTATCGCCTCAAATAATTCATATAATTATTGTAATTTTGTACATGCCCGATCGAAGCTTTGAAAAAATTGATTTTTTAACGCCTAAAAAAGCATTTAAAAAAAAGTTTTAATGCTTTGAAAAGTTTATCCAATACGATTTTTTTTTTTTGGGGGGGGGGGGGGTGTACACAAATAATACTTTGTACCACCGTCCGGATGGATAGGGGGGTACAATGTACCCCTTGTGCCCCAATTTCCGACGCTACTGCTTGAAGCATTGGTCGAAATTAACTGGCAGTCAAAATATTTATGCACTTATCGTTATTTCTTATTTGATGTCTCTATCTGTAGAACCCTTCAGTGTTTGCTGAAATTTTAAACGTTTTTAAGGGACAACAAAGTTTTTTGAACCTCTATCAGGCCCTTGACTAATTTTTAGAAAAATGCGGGCACCCTTTTGCTTACCTTGGATTGGAAAATTATTGATCAGGATCACTTTCGTTCTTTGTTTTTTTCTTCTTGAATTCCCTAAAAACTCTGAATCTTCATCTAGAAAAAGTGAAAATGAATCCAAAGTGAAACATTAACATTTTAAAATTTTAGTAGGTAGGTATACAACGATAGATTTTCTGGTAGTGTTTGATCTTATGCAATATTGTAAATTTTGTCCTACATTAAGATACAAATAGACACTATGCAGGTGGTTTATACTTTATACATGAATATAGGCTGCTGTTACTTTTAATAATGAGATGTTTAAGATCTAAGAGAAGATAAAAAACATAGGCAGAGAATCAAACTTTCTTTGAATATATGATGTCTGGTGTGTATTCACATCTGCTACCTAAAATATTCGCTCATGATTTCTAATATTTATGGTGGCGGAGTAAAAATTGACACAATTTTTTGGCATGGCATTAAAATTTGAAAATTGAGTAAATTCTGAAATAATTTATGCAGATAAAAAGCATTTTAGTGAGTGAGAGGTGTGATATCATTCATAGGTGCACCCAGAAATTAATTAATGGAGGGGCTGACAATTTGAGAAAAAATGAGGAGGGGGTCAAATTTCAAATTGAGTCATTTTTCACTGATCTATCAGTCAAAAATCATCAATTTTTTCTGACAAATAGAGAATTTGTTGAGAAATTGGTGCTTTTTGACTGAACAATCAATCAAAAATTGTCAAGTTTTTTTAAAAAATACTAAAATTTTTTGAAAAAATATACTTTGAAGAACAAAAAAATGCACTTTTTCTACATTTTTGCAGCAAATTTTTTTCCCGAGCTTTGGAGGGGCTCGAGCCCCTTGTGCCCCCTTTGGTGCGTCTATGATATCATTTGATTTTGCCTACGTATTTAAATTATATGCACCATGGTGTCTCCTGGTAAAAAAAAAATCGAGAAAAATTCAAAAATTAGATATAAGGTACCTTAATGGCAAATAAAAACCACAAAAAATAGCAAAAAAATTGGGTATGTTTTTCTCTTTTCTTGAATTTTTAATTTTTCAATTAGAAGGGTGAAAAAGGGTTCTATTCTTGGGTCCAGATTAAAATTTTAAAAAACGTCATAAAATGGCAATAAAAATCCAGAAATGGGAAAAAATTTTCATTTTTTAAAATCAGTGAACACCACAAACACGCAAAAAAACTAAAATAAATTTTTTTCAAATTTTTCCGTTCTCAGTTTTACGATAAATTGTAATATCTTAATCAGCCTATCATCTCCTTACCTTCAACTCCCGATCAAAAAATTTGAAAATTTCCACCTCTCCGATTTCAATACTCCAATGAAGTACCCCGGATCTCAAAAATACCGATACAGCGGCTTAAAATACTTCATTTTCAATTTCTCCAAATATGTATCGTACTTTCTAGTATTTTCTCACTCTCCTGTATCGTCAATAATACCATTGGCACTCACCGGGACGCGCGCACAATGCCCAATTTTTGGCGACCACTGATCGCATACAACCAACCGGTGGAATATCTCTCCCCAGTTACCTAAATGTTAACCTCTTTGAAACAGGTAACACGCTTACCTGAGTTACCTGCCCGTACATAATAAGTCCGCTATCGCGTTGTGTACGTTGTACGTTTCGAAAGTACCACGTCTAACTAGTTTATGAATTTTCGTTTAAAACTTCAATATTATCGGTTTATTTATTTATTTGGTTTATTCGTCCGATCGAAATATTTAATGTAATTGTCACCTGCGTATTTTAGTTCCACAACCGGGTGTTATTATTTTGATAAAACGCGATTTATTTGTGATATTGTGTGAAGTTTTTTTTCTATAAGAATAGTCGGAGGCCAGTGCGATAGGTTACTCTGTCTTATGTACTAGAAAGTGTCGGATATTCGGTAAGTTTTAGATCGTCTTGTACTACACATTATTCCATCTTTCCAACATATTCGTCTCATTTAGCCTTCAATTTCCCAATCCAATGATTTTCCCCATTAGATTTTTAAAAATTCGTGTTATTTTTGGAATATTTACGAAATCTATTCTTATCAATGATTTCGATTTCGGTAATATTTTCAAAATTCAAATTCGATTATTTTATCAGATTAGGAATTACCTATAATTCGAATCATCGAGCTTGTATTTCACCGCCCACAATGAACATATTGGTAGCTGCAATCTGGATCATATGTGTATTTACAATTCGCACGAAAATCTAAAACGAATACGCGGACTAAAATATACAATGTGATCGATACAACTTGTTGATATTAAGCTTAGTTAGGTGTGACAGGCTGCACACGTTATTCGTTCGTAGAGCAGAAATCCCGAAAAAAAAATTACATTCCGGGTATTTCTGTAACGAAAATACTTGTTTGACGAGACAATAATACGTACTCGAGAGAACTCCCGAAGGAAGCAAGGTAAATCGTCGACGATAATACTGGGTAGATGAAAACGGCACTATTTTGTATTGCGAAAGAACTCGAACGACCCTCCTTTATTTTGAATACATTTTTAACGTTCAAAAAAAGACGATTTGCTATTCGAAGAAATCAACTGTTCTCGTGCGAATACTTTCTAAAACGTTTGGCTCCTCGTTAGTTTTAGGGTCTGGATGGGCTTTCTTTGTGGCTATTGAATTATAATTTCAGGTGTGAAGTGATTCATAAGTGTGGAAGATGTCGAGTGTCTGGGATTGAAGATGTGAAAATTTTTCAATGGGTTGTACTCGAGTTTTCTAGAAATTGTTCGTTTTGGGTCGAAAAGAATTTGATAAAAAAGTTGATTTTTTTGTCGATCTCTCGGTGTCAAGGTCAGCAATGGCTGGTTGAATGGGGAGAGCGAGAGTATTTCATCCTTTGAGAGAATTCAAACTTGGCAAAAAAATTGGAAAATTCTGCGATATAAGGTGAAGAGAAATTTAAATTTTACTATAAGTTGGGAAAATGATGGTAAAATAGTTCAATAATTATGAAAATATTCAGTTAGAATGTCTTATTTTGTATATCTGTTCGAAGTATAAAATTTTCTATCAATGTCAAGCTTTCAAATTTTTTCCCTACATTTTTTAACCAGTGGTCTCGCTTTTTTTAACATCTCGTGTTTCTTTTCAATTTAAAACTTCCATTTTCCAAGAAAAAGTTGCTTAGATACTTATTTGGCCATTTTTCTCTCTTCACGCGAATATTCATTAAAATCTGAATAATGTTTGTCTGATGATTTCAATTTTTTAGAATTTTAGCCACTCACATTCCTTTGTTGCAAATGTTGACACGAATGTCTAATTTTTTCCATTTGAAAAGATTAGAGAACATTTTTACCTCAGGTTCGAGTTTTTATTGTCTTTTTTTACTATCCATAAATGCTTTTTCAATTTTCAAAAAATAAGGCAGACATCCTGCAATTTTTGGTTTCTTACCCAAAATATCTGTGGTTCTCAAACCAAGCTTTCTTGTCTTTTAATGTATTCAGGATAAGACTTTGAATTAGTCAGTGTGCTTTTATTCTAAATCGCAAAAATTTTGTAGGAAACGTTGAAAAAATTCAAGAATATAAGTTGGGAAAATTTATAAAAATTAATAAAGGCAACTTTTTTTTGACAAGTTTGAAAAATTTGGTTGAAAAATCAACCTTTTTCAATCTCCGAGTTTCAAGGTCACTCTTGAGTTTCTGATACTCTCAAAATAATTTTCCACCGTTCCATATCCACGGGATCGATCATAATTCGAATTTTACAAACCTGTCCTCTCATTAATAGATCAGTAAAAATTAGCGAAAATAACAGAAAAACGATCAGGATTGCAGCACAGTAATAAATCAATGGGAAAAATTTCACTGAAAATATGGTAAAAAAATAGCTGAAAAATCAGAAAAAATTTTCTGATAATCAAATAATTTTGTTGATTTTTTCCCTGTGCTGTAATTCTGATTTTTCAATGACTTTTTATTAGTTCGAAATGAGAAAGTGCTCTTATCAATAATAAACTTTACCTCCTCTCTTTTCAAATACCCCTTTTCTCTGAATATGATTCAATGAAATTGATTTTATTAAAAATCTGTGGTTTTCTTTTTTTCCGAATCATTAGTGAAAAACCACTGGAAAAAGTCAGAATTGCAGCACAGGAAAAATCAGCAAAATTTTTCAATTTTCATGGAATTTTAGTTGATTTTTTGAAGAATTTCAATGATTTCTCAGAAAATTGAAGATATGTATTTGACCAACTTTTCAGTGAATTTTTACTGATTTTTCAGCATTTTTTTTTACTGTTTGCTTCAAGTAAAATCGTTTTCACTAATTTTTTACTGTATGTGCTGCAATTCTGACTGATTTCCAGTGATTTTCGATGAATTTCACTGATTATTAATGACGAGAGAGTTATTTTCCTTTCAAAATTAATGATTTTTTTTTTTCTATCTGAAGAATAATCATGATATTTCAACTCAATTGATTTTCAGCAAAATCCATTTTCCAATTCAAACTGACAGAATTTCAGCGAATCTCTCTTATTTTTAATCAGTGAAAAATCACTGAAAAACAGTCAGAATAACAGCACAGGAAAAATCAGCAAAATTCTTTGATTTTCAGCGAATTTTTGCTGATTTTTCTTAAAATTTCAAATATTTAACTGATCTTTCAGTGAATTTTCACTGATTTTCCAGCAATTTTATTGACTTTTCCATCAATGAAAAAATCGAGTTTTTCACTGTCAGCTTTCAGTGAAAATTTTTCTTTTATTTATTCCTAATCTGTAATTTTGACAGTTTTCCAGTGATTTTTGATGATTTTCACTGATTTCTAAATTAGAGAACAGACTCCTTTTCGGAAAGAAATCCTCAAGAACCTGTCATATTCTTATCACGCCGCAGTTTTAAAAATTATACCATTGTATTAAAATCATAATTTAAATACCTCGAAAGAATCAATTTCACCGAGATATTCGATATTGATAAATATCATCAGGTTTCATCACTTGCCCATCTACCTGTCCCAACAACGAAATTATTCTTATCAGTTGGCAAACTCAATGCATACCCTTAATGATTAATTAATAAATAATAGACTTCACAAATTTTATCTTTTGTTCCATACAGTTTCTTATTTTTCGTTCCTTTCGAAGTTCGTACATAATTCCAATCACCCTAGTGGGTTTGTTATTCAGCGAAATGTAATCGCCGTTGATGAGTTTATAAAGAATATTTTCTTTCGATTGTTTTCATTTTTGTATCCGAAGTATACGTATAAACCAAGTACCTTGACCTACAAATTCTCATACGAGATGGATTGAAATTAATATACCAAAGAAATTCGTGGAAATGAGGCTTATATTTTTAATGTATTTCGAATATGGATAGATTTGAAATTTACTACCAATTTAATTTAATACCCAGATGAAGCATATTGCCAACTCGTATTCCATTGTTACCGTAGAATTCGTCGAAATGCTACACTTGGCATGTGATACTTGCGCTTAAAAAAAAAATTCTATACTTTAACAACTATGTCCATACACGTAACGAATATTTTTCACGATCGAGCGAATTTTGTCTACCGCATTATCAGCGTTTTACGTATGTCATGTCGTATGCATATCACCATTACCTAAATACAAACGAATATTTGGGAAAAAATCCCACCATTGGCTGTAGTTTTCAATTTGTGAAGTCTCTGCGATGCTTAGGCGATTTAATCCTGGATTATGTTTTTATATTGATTGTGATTTTGATGCTGATAATATGTTAGAAATAATAAGGTATTAGTTGATGATGGCTTTCGGTTGGAATATGAAAATACTGGGTATTTATTCGCGGTTCCATGTTCTTTGAAATTTTTAAAAGTTGGCCGATGGATTGGAATTAGAAGTCTATTTGATGAAACGAAAGTGGTATGTGAAAAAATACCTGAGATCGAATATTGTTTATAGTGTTTACTATAAAATTAGTTCCCATTATTGATAGACGTTGGATATCATTGGACCATTTCGAAAAGTCGATTTATTCGTTTATCTTTTGTTTATAGACGGTATACGAATACACGAGTAATTATCTGGTGCGCAAGCTCTGATTAAAAACACCGCCCAGATGGAATTAACGTTAGTCCTACGATTAATCTTAAACGTTTCGTAGGAGTTTTTATTCGAGTGTGGTAGCCCAATGAAATTCTTTCTTCTGTTTATCTGTTTTAATGAAGAAAAAAAATGGACATACTTTTGAGAAGAGAAATGTTGAAAATTGATGAGAAAATTTTACCTGTGATGGAGCGATGGCGAATGAAATAACTGGGTTTTGGAGGTTTCCTAAATTTATGCTAAAATTGAACGTAGAATTATGTAAAATTGGATGTAATAAGGTGTTGTCATCGAGTAGAAATTGCGTCAAGAAATTTTGTAAAGAGGACAAACCAATCACCCAGAGGGTATTGACTCCTTTTCTCTAGCTACTGGTCAGGTTTTCGCGTGTGTGTGTGGTTGTAGACTTGTGATAAGATTTAAGATGGAAGGCACGAATTTCGGATTGTTTTTATGGTTGGTTCGTAAAAAATATTAATTTTCGGTTCCATTCCAAGAATTTGAGCGTTTGTTGAATTTGCTTTCTAAAAGTATTGCTTCTGAAAATTCAGAAATTTTTTTAGATTTCGAGTGCTGAAAAATCTCAGGTGAACGATTTAAAAAAAAAATACCCATTTGCTTAGCAAAATGTCGATAAGGATTGATTTAGATTTCACGTATTTGATTATTTTTCTCTGTGTGTTTTACACTCTTATCACCTTAAAAGGCTATCAGAATCAACTTCCAAAGTTGGAAAATTGCAATGCTCTGAAAACTTTGATAATTCGACAAAAAATAATAGTATTTTGAACTGTAGTATGTATCAAAACGTGAAAAAATAGAACGATAAAAGGCTATAATGTACTTTGAACAGAAAAATTATATAATATCATACATAAAAGTGAATTTTTTTTCATTTTTTCATAATTTTTATCAACCTAAATTTTGAAGTAAAATGGTAAAGAAAAATTTACCTATTGAAATTTCTGGTATTTTAAAAATATTTCAAATTTTTAGCCTAATTTTCAAATTTTAAAGGCATAATTTCTGCCCCTATTCGGGGTAGAAATGCAATTTTTGTCGAAAAAATAGAGCAATCAAGAAAAAAAAATTGTTTGGAGAATTTGAAAATTTTTTTAAAAATCGATTTTAGTTGGAAATTTTTGAACTTTTGACTTCTTCTACCCAGAAAACCATTTTGATTTGTCTCTATTGAATTTCAAGATGAACTTAATAGGTGTATAATTTTTATTTATTTTCATCAGTGTAGGTATTAGATCGGCTTATGATGCTTTTATTTGCAGTTCTGAAAATTTGAAACAAAAACTGATAGTTTTTGAGAAACTTGAAAATACGAATCTGAAACCGAGTTGTCAATGATTTCCAGTGAGGAACATTTTTTTTGTCAATATAAAGTTTTGGGCTTTCGAGTATTCGATAATAAGTTTTACAAGTCTTATCAATACCAGCTGAAGTTGAAAAGAAAAAGATCTCTAAAATTTGCAATTCTGCTTCGTCTCTATAATTTGAATTTTAATCACACTTTTTGTACCCTTGTGGTTGTGGTATAGGTATCATTCGAAGACGAGAAATTTAGTTACCAAAGTTTCAGTTTATTACTTAATGTTCTCTTTTGAACAGTTTTTTTTTCAGATTTTTCTTCGAGCATTAGAAAAAATGAAAAATAACACAGAACAAAAATGTACATAAAATAATTTCTTCATTTTAATGAATAATTCAACTAATTGAAAATTCTGTAAGTATAAAATGAAAAATAGCAGTAAAAATAACATTTTTGATCACTTTTTGGAACATATTTTAATAGAGAACTTTTTGCGAATTATTCTCAAAATTACAAAAAAAAAATGAATTATCAACAAAATGCTAATAATCATTAAAAATTTTGGTGAAAAAGTTGATTTAATTAAATTTTTCAACTAAAATAACTGAACGAAAACAACAATAAAGACAGAAATTTATTGACACGATTTCTTTGAATACCTACATATCTTTTGAAAAATGTAAATGAGAGTTCAAAGAATCTTAATTACGAAAAAAATTCAAAAGAAAAATTTTGTCAAATAATCTTTTTCTTGAGCAGTATTTAGAAATGAGCTGTTGTTTATATGCGCTTATTTTTCTTAAAATTTGAAATTTTTGCCAATTTACCTGGAAATTTAGTTAAAATACGATGAAAATTGTTTTTTTTCCCCATCAAGTTTTAAGGTTTCAAGTGACAGTGACTGAGATTTTTTATAAAGGACCAATGGTACACTTGAACTTGAAGGACATTCCAGTCCGACATTTTAAGGAAAAAAGGGAAAGGAGGTTGAAAATACTCGCAGGTATAAAAAATTTTAAATATTCATTGAACAAAATTTTGAAAAATTTTCCAATTCGAAATCAAAATTGTATTTCTTGAACTGGTATGAAAAATTTTCTCATTTTTTTCTCTTTGTTCACTCCTCCTAAAGCCTAAACGGGATTTTTAAAAATGGAGAGCATATTTGCCTCGTTCAGAGATTCAATTTTGTACTTTTTTTTTTCATTTTGATGATTCTTTGTGACGGTTTCGGCAAAAATCATGTTTTATGAACAAGAACTCGCCATTCTTTTAATATAGAGGAAGTTTCTGATCTTATAGTACCTAAAGTAATAAATCAGTGAAAAAGATTTCACTGAAAGCAACGAGTGAAAAAATTGCTAAAAAAATCAGTAAAATATCTGAAATTATCTGAAAAATCAGCGAAAATCCATTGAAAATCAAAGAATTTTGTTATGGGGTTTCATGTACATACTGCAAATCTGACTTTTTTCAGTTACCTTACCCTGATTCAAAATTAAAGAGAAGTTTTAAATTCAGTTTTGCCTTTTTAAATTTTGGAATTGAATTGAAATTTTTTCGGTTGATTTTTTTTTTGAAAAAATTGTGCGTAAAAAGTAAATTTTACTTCTCTCAAAAAAAAAAATCGTGAGTAGTGTGAAGAAAGTTTTGCTAAAATTTTGTGGTTTCGGAGTTTTTTTTTTCTACTTCTACATGAAATAATTTCTATATTTAACTACCTACTCTTTGGTGTATCAAATCGGATTCTCGTATCCTAAATTACCGCTATCGTATTAAGCTACTTCCATCTTACATATGTAATCCTTTTTACTACCGAAGGAAAAACCCTGACCGATGCTGTCTCTACTCACGCACTAGTCTAATGTTAAATTGTTGACGTTTACTCAACGCCACGTGCCTGTATATAAAAAGTACTCGAACATGTAAGCCGAAATACCCGAGGCCAGTTTCGATGTGGATAAATACCTACACCAAGATAGCAAGGTGATCTTGTGGGAAATAATTTGGCGCAGCGCATACATCTTTCTGTCTTGTTTTTTGTGTTCAAATCGTTGATCCGACCAATTCTCGTTTGAAGTTTGACGCATTCACGCTGCACAGACGAATTCGGCTCGCATGATTATTTCGTCTCTGGTATTGTTTGCTTACTAATTAACATCTCGTCTGCCCTCTTTGCCTCGTTCTCTTTAATCGGTCTTAATGTTTGGCTGAATTGTGTCCTGTGAAAGTTTACATAAATTGATAAAAAAAAATTATGGCGAAGAATCAGTTGCTGTGCTTGCTCGTGGCAATACGCCCGCATGCGAGATGTTCGTTGACATACGAAATTTTATAGTATACGTACTTTCGCCGCCATATCTTATCGATCGGAGTTACGTTTCGAAAATTTTCTCGAATAAACAATTCCGCAAATATTTCCAACGAATACGTATTTACCTACTTTATGAATTAGGTATGTTTACGTTCGACGCGAATATCTTTACGATGTGGACAGACCAAGACGTTAAAAAAAAAAAAAACATCAAAATTTACTTATTAATAGGTACCTCATTTGTTTGTAGCTTCTATCTGAATCTGAATCAGGCAACTTTAGCTCATTTAACCGGCAAAATAGACAAAATTGCACAAATATGAAGAATTGGTGAAATTTCATTGTCATATCAGTGAAAAATTACTGATGGAAGTAACCAGTCATTTTTATTGATTTAATCAGTAATTCTTCACGAATTTCATAATAAAATGTTATATTAATTCTTCAGTTGTGTGATTCTGTCTATTTCATTAGTCAAACGGGCTATAAATGAATGATAGGTGAGTTGAAATTTACTGATTCTGAAGAACGAAGTTGGATTTAAACGGAAGTATAGATCATCAATTTATGTTTTTCTTTCGAAAACTTTGAATAATTTAATTTGATGACTGAAGTGTTTTAAAAAAATTGAAAATTATCCATCAAAATTTACTTGGGGTAGCACTGATCCAGTGATCTGCTGTCTGAATCTGTTTCAGTCAAATGTGGTAACAATCTGATTTTTTCATCAAGTTTTCAGTCAAAAATTACTGTTTTTTCTGAAACATTGAAAAATGTGTGAAAATTTGCCAATTTTTGTTGAAGTGAATTTTGAAGATGCCAAAAAACGGAATCTTATGAAAATTTGAACGATTTAGATTTAAAGACTTGAAGCACATGGATATAAATCTCTTGAACAATTAAAACCCGAGTTTCAGCGCAGGTTTCAAATTTTTTTACTTATTTCGAAACAGTGAAAAGTTACTGAAAAAAAGTTAGAATTATAGCACAGGGAAAATCTGTGAAATTCTTTGATATCTTGCAAATTTTTGTTAATGTTCTGGGAAATCAGTGAAAAAAGTATTGGAAGATTATTGAAAATTCACAAAAAAAAACAATATTGTCTTTTTTAGTCAATTTTGAATTTTTACAGATTTTCCAGATTTTTTCACTGATTTCCCAAACAATTTTTCACTTATTTTCCAGCAATTTTTTTACTGTTTTTTTTTTTTTTCAGTGAATTTTTTCCACTGATTTGTGCTGCAATTCTGACTGCTTTCAAAGGATTTATAATGATAACGTGATTTTGGGAGATTTTTCCACAGAATAGAAAATTTATACCAAATTCATATTTTTTATGGAAATATTGAATTGAAAATTATCCTTTCTGAAGTTTTTTACTCGAAGTGCAAAAAAAGTCTAAATCAGTAAAATTTGTAGAAATTCTGTTTTTTTTTCAAATCTGTGATTTTTCACTGATCGTTGAAAAAAAATCCGACGAAAGTGATGATTTTTGGCAAAAAAAAAAATTAGTGAAATGAAAAGTTACTTATTTTTAGTGAAAAATATCTCTACTAATTAAAAAAAGTAGAATTTCACTGGGAGGACCATGTCATGGCAGGAGTTTGGGTGGAGGTCAATCAATATGTCAATCAAACAAAGATTTATTTTGAAACTTTACAAAAGTAAAATATCATATCCAAAATTTTAAGTGCTGCATTATTTCTCCAATTTTGATGCTTTTTTTGAAATTTTAGAAAAAATCAGTTATCTGTCTGAAAAAATGGAAATCTGATCTGATCTACAAAAGAGCTGAAATTTGGCATGTAATACCCTGTTTTTGACCTCCCAAATTAATTGGAGACGGTTTTGAGAGGTTTTGAAGTCGGCAGAAAATTTGGGAATTTTACAGTATTGGATAAAAGTCGGTAGAAATGGCCGGTTTGGCGTCTCTCAATCGCCTCAAATCTGTCTGGTCATACTTGTGCTATTCTTTCAAACAAGTTTTTTTGAAAAACCTTAGATCTCTAGTCTCCATCTTGCTTTCTGATTCCTTTGATTTGCTCAAAAAGTCGATTTTTTTCCAAAAATTTAAAAAATCATAAAAATTCCATATTTACCATTGATAAATATTGAAAATTTCTTATTTAAAAAAAGTGTATTTTCGAGTGAGGGACATGAAGTGCTCGAAATTCCCTTTAAAACGAATATACGCAAGACGGAGGTCAAAAAATTTGGGGTTGGTTTTCAAAAAAGTCATTCGCAAAGGTCAAGCGAAGTCGAGCTTTTTTTCTCAAAAAATTTTGTCAAGACACCCAACCCTGTCCCAGAGTGTCATCAATTGATTTATTTCGTCCATCTATTATTTTTTTCTTCCATTACTGATTTAAAGAAAGAAAATTTAACCAAATTCGACTGATCCAGATTTAAGGACCAAGTCTGGAAGGTGGAATGACCAAATATAGCTCATCAGTATTTTTTCTGTAAAGATCTTAGGTAGTTGAATTCAAATTACTTGGATACCTCGTACCTCTGAAAAAATCACCGGTTTGGATTTTATTTGAGACTGTATAAAGCGAGTTTGGAGACTTGAAATATCAAAAGAATTCAAAACAAGGGGTAAAGGGGAACTTTCTTTCTAAGTATTCTGCAGGAATGTAATTTAATTTATGGCTGAGCCAGGCAAGACCGAAGCTTTGAAAAAAATTGCACTTTTAATATCCAAAAATAAGGTCATTTTTTAATATTCCAACATTTTGAAAATTTTCAATTTTGTATCATTTTGGGAGATAATTGACATTTTACACCTCGATAGCTAATTTAAAGGACTTGCGTACCCTTTGCACCATTTTCCAGGCCACTGCTTTAATCGTTACCAGTTCGTTGACTCATTTGGGTACACTGTTTGTAAAAACATATTACGGAAGATTAATGTCGTCCATACGAGTACCGAGCTTACTTAATTGAACATTTTTATAATGCAAGTAACGTAATCGCTTGGTTTTTATATTAATTAAGACAAAAAAGATTTTTTAATGTGCGGTTTATTTAAAGTGAAAATTAAACGCCATAAAAATTTATTCGCCGTTGGGTAACGACGTTTCATAATTTTTTTTTTTCAAAAACACTCGTATCATTTTTATTTCCTTACTCCCTCAAAAAATTTTACCCTTATGCCAATGAAATACGTATTTTATTACTCGACTCATTAGTTTTAACGTCGCAATTACGATACGCAATCGATAAAAAAAAATCAAGAATATGGCAATTTTGTTTCTAAAAGGTTCATTGCGCGTTTTATCAGACTGAAAAATTTATATATTTCAAATGAAGAGGCATAGAATAGACCATCGATTGTTGGAAGTATCTAGATGGAGGTAATAGCAGAGGGGAATTATTTAATTTTATTCGGCTTGTTTTATTTTTGATGCCGTTGACCTGTTACATTGATGCGGTATACCGGAGTCGGTGGTTGTTAGTACTTGAAAGAGAATAAGAAAGTAGGTATTCTTTTTTGTGAAAGGTAATCGTGACTTTTTCCGCATCAATGATCATTCATTGTAGACTGCGTTTTAGAGTTCACGCGTCTATTTCTGTATAAAAGTTACCATTGCGACGGCGTATTAGTTGCAATTCAAATCCGCCATATACCATCATCGTTGTTGATCGTTGAACGCGAGAAATAAGACAGAAACGATGGCTAAATTGTAAATGCCTCGGCGATGCCGTTCCTATTGTTGGTGTCCTCCTCCGCGTTCGCATAGTCTTCGTACAGTACGTATTTTTTCAACAAATTGTTCGAACCCACACAATCGCGATCGCCCTACCTCTATAGCTGTAGGTTTTTCATTCATTTAGATGTTTTTCAAGTTGAAAAAGGTTGAGAGAACGTGGAGTTTCAGTAATGCATAATTTATGTTAGACAAAAAAAAATATACGTACATGTACATCCTCGCACGTTCGTGTAACCTATCTCTTAACTAAATGTAACAACGATATTAGTTTCATTCACCCTGCCCTACCTCTTGCCCATTTCGCTTTGACGTTGCCTACCTATGTAGATGTACGTGTTAGAAAAGGATATTTAGAAAAACCGAATGAATGCTCATGCACTGTTATGACATCAACAGGTAGTACGTCTGTGTCTGTGGACTAAGTAACTTACTATTTGCGTTATAATAATAAAGAATCTTGTATTGCAAATCTCGCAATTCGACTTTCCCCCTGGGTTTTCTCCATTAGCAGTTTTCGCGCCGAAGTACTCGTGTGCAGTATCACTGATGAATATACATGTGATGAGTTGCGAAGTGCGAACATCATTGTATAATCGTAATTAATATGACGATGAAGGTAAATAGGACCATAAGTCAAGTTGTTAGAGGAAATTCTTACTTACCTTTGAAATATTTTCTAGCTGCAGTTCGTGTAAGTAACTGTGAATGTGTTCGAGGCCTCAGCCTTATGGAAAAATTGACTCATTTATTATTAGTGACCTGAAAAATGACTGTAATGTAATTTTTTGTCAGTATTGGAGGGAGGGGTGGTACAATTGGTGTTTCGCTCTAGGAGCCATTTCTTTCAAGAACAAAATGTGGCTTATTGAAGTACCGATTTTTTAAGGGAAAATTTCAATTGTGGTTGGAGTACCCCCCCCCCCAGGGTATAATTTGAAAAACTTATAAAAGTGTTTCTAATGTTTCAATCCTTGAAAAATTTTTGAAAATTGTAAAAAATTGTGGATTTGGAAAAACATTCAAGAGAACATTTTTATCATGACTGTAATTTCAGGCATCACAGCGGGTTACTTTTCAAGGGATTTGGTTACTTTTCCCCCCTTGGGTTACTTTTTGTTAATATTCACATGTAAAAAGTTACTTTGGTTACTTTTTACTTGTCGAAGTTACTTTTTCTTCGCATTTAGAACGAAAAAAGCCCCTCCCCCCCCCCGAAATACCACTGGTATTTAAGGTTTTTATATCCTTCCAGCCTTCTAGAAAACTCAAAAAAATTGTCTGATTTCTACCCCCCTCCTGCCCAAAAAGATAATTTATTTGTTATTTTGACAAAGGAATTTAATAAATGAAATTATTCACGTCGTTTCAGTTGATTTATCTTTGAAATGTTTACTACAAGAAACTACAAAAAAATTGCACTCCCCCTCCTTCGAGAACTGTAAAAAAAAGTCCTCGAAAAAAAATTGAATTTTTGGTCACTTTTTGGTTACTTTTCAACCGAAAAAAGGTACTGAAAGTTACTTTTTTTCTTAATAATTTCGTTATGATTTATATGATGCCTGTAATTTGTCAAAATTTTTGAGATTTGTTTGTGTTACTTATTAAACTCAGTTTCAATAAAAATTATTTCATGTATGTAATTCAGTTTTACGTTTGATTTTGTAAAAATATATTTGTGAGCCTGAATATAGAAACTAGGGGTCAAAAATTAGTTTTTGAATTGAGATTCCTCCTTGAATCTACTATTTCTAAAAGACCCAAAATCTGCATGTGTCAACTCAAAAACCTAATCTTTGACTCCTAAGATTGGTTTCTATACCCAGGTTCACGTATTAAAAACTTTAAAAAGTTGAATTTTTTCCAAAATTTTTTGAAATTTCTCAACAAAAATTGTGTAGATTTGATTTTTATTGATATTTTGAATAATTAGAAGGGAAAAGCCTGAAAATTGAATTTTGAACTTTTTGCGAGAAAAAGGTAACTCCCCGATTTGTGGATTGAGGCTTGTATTGTGTGTACTCTCTCATTTTGAATCAGTGTAAAGTCACTAAAAAAAAAGTCAGTAAGTATCTGCAATTTTTAGATATTTTAACGACTTTTCAGTGACTTTTCGCTGATTTTTTAACAATTTTTTCAAGCTATATAATATAGTTATAATTTTAATAAAATGTTATCGCCTGCTATACCACAAAACTTTTACTAAAAAAAAAGAAAACGAAAAAATTGAAAAAATTAGTCTAATAATGTTACTGATTTCTGAATTGCAACATTGTAATTTTATATTCTTTTTTGAGACAAACGCAATTCCAGAAAAAAATTTCAGAGAAGAAACTAAAATTTTTTTAGGAGGGGGAGATGTGGAAATTTGTCCTATCTATATTTTTAAAAAAAATTGAAAACATTCAAAATCTTGAAAAGTTTCAATTTTGTAGCAAACTTTGTTAAAATTAAAAAAAAATGAGTTCGTAAAAATGGTCGCTAAACCGATAAGAGAAAAATGAAATTCTTAAATCGAAATTAACCTTATCAAAAATCGAATAATCATCTCAACAAAATTGCTCGAAATGTCTTGAAATTATTTTGAACTTGAAGTAGGTATTTCTAAAATTAGGTACGTTTCTTTTAGAAAAAAATATCAAGCTGAAGAAATATTAAAAAATTGATGAGGCAGGGGATGACTGAGGTCAGTCTTGGAAAAATTTTCAGAAGAACTGATTTAATTTTCCTTTGCCTCGGATTTATATCGGCTCTGAAAAATTTGGGATCGTATAATTTTTTGATGTTCAATGTTTTTGAATTTTCTCAAGGAAAGAATGAAACACGAAGGTAACCAAAATTCTGATGTAAAAAATTGAAATATTTGAAAATTGGAAAATAACAAGATTTTAGTGGGTCCCTGATATTTTTATTTAACTGAAGACAAAATTATTGCCTCCATCGAAAAGAGGGAAAATTGTTTTGAAAAATTGTGTTCAAAAAGTAAAATATTTCTGTTAGTTTACCATTTCATCATTTCATAAGACACTTCCTATCGGGGGGGGGGGGGATCCCTATTCTTTTGTAGATCTGGAAAAAATTTGAAAAAGAGCAGATCACATTGTTTGAGTCCCTTTATTATTTTTAGTTTGTTTTTTTTTACAAATATTTGTTAATAACATTTTTTTGGCATGGGAATTCCATTAATTTGAAAGTTGAAATCGTATGTATAGCGATGGCTGAATAATTTCCGATTGGTACTAATTCAATTTTTTTTTTTAAATTCACGTGTAAGATTTGAATTTTAACTAATGCCCAACTATGTTTTTTCCAGTACTCCAAGTCTTTGCTGTTAATGTCCAATTGTCCATGGTGTCATTTTCTATGAATTGGACAAAAAAATCATTAATTCGGTATATTAAGTGAATTTTGACCAAAATGATCAAGTTTTGAGTCGTTTCATGAGCGAAGAAGGATTTCAAATATTTCTCATCCTCATTGTCAAGGCCAACAATAGTTCTCTTTCTATAGATACCATTAAAAATCATACAAATAGCAATATTATGTATTGTATTATCATCATACTTTTCTGACTTTACCAAACATGAAATAGGTAAGGTACCTAATTAGTTCATTTCCACGGTAACTGCTCCTTTCTTCAAACAACATTACTCGCGACTTTCTAGACCATTTCATTATTTTTTTCTCTGTAGAAAAATTCAGCGAAAATATTAAAGAATGGGATTTCCAAATTCTAAAAACTAAGAATCGTATGTTTTTAGAAATTTTCAGAACGAGTTGAAGAATTTCATTATTTATTATCAAGTCATCATGTAATTTTTTTTTGGAATTCTTAACTTCTGGTTGGTTTCTTTGAAACTATAGCATCTTTGTCAACGTCAAGGTTCTAATTGATTGTATTTACTGCCCATTCCCTCGCTGCTCATACCTTCCATGCAGTTCTAAGAATTTATTTTCAATTTCTTTTTCTTGGATTTTCGTTTAAACAAATTCAATCCCATGATGAACTTTTAATGCTGAAAAATCATTTTTTCATTTTTTTAGACATTTTACCCAAATTGATTTTTTTTCTCTGTGACTATAACAGTTGATCGAAAATAAAAATGAAAACTGGAATGAAACTTGAGTGATTTTGATTTTCAGCTATAAATATTTTCGATTCGTATTATAAATTCTCAATTCCTTCCATTGGTTTTTGAGCCCTTGATCTTTGACGAAGGAAAATTGAAATAATGAAAAAAGAAAACTGATCTTCAGTTTTTTATTTCTGCTCAGTGACCTCATGGCCTATTTCTGTTATGATTAACTTTCGCAATCCACTTAAATTTAATTTTTCAATCAGTAATTTCACAAATTTCGACTTACAGCAGTCTGAGGTTATTTTGACCTACATTACTCAGGTATTTAAAAGAGCAAACCTATGCATCTCCAGAAATCGAACCAACAAAAAGGGTATGCGGTCGTTAAAAGTATTCGACAAAAATCTAATTTTTTCCACCGTCAAAACCACACTATTAGTTTATGGACATAGCTACTTAGTTTGTATAAACAGCTGACGAATTGACTGTCATTTCACATTGAGGCTGGTAGTTCTCCGGTAATGCATCATTAGCACGGTGGGTAAATTATCAAACAAATTAGTCGATGAGATAGCAAATTACTGTACGTAATTTTGTGAATTTGTAATGCAATATTATTATTAGATAGTTGATGAAATAAAATTGCGACGCTGGTATTATTTCCAATTGTCGAACTTGAAAATTCGCCGTTTGTTTTTCCGAATTCTGACGACGAAGGCAAAATTTTACCAGGTAATTTTGAGCACATTAGTGTTTTTTTTTTCTGGTCATGGAATGGACTTACGGATACCTGAGTATAAATAGAATTGTTATTTTGTTAAATGAAGAAGAATGAATATAGGGTTAGTACGGTTATAAAGATGAGCGCAGGTTTAACTGTCTATGGTATTAAACAATGATTATTAACCGTTTGGAATGAACGATGTGAGTGAATGTTTATAATGTGAAATAAGTAAGAGTGTCCATGGGTCCTTAGTATACTAGGTAAAGCCCGAGGCAGAACGTCATTAACTGTTTTCAAGGTCAGCCATATGATTACTGGACCGATGAGTCCGGCGATTTGGTCCCCGGCTAATAAATCCACTAGTCACGATACATTCTGTACGTAATATGTACGTGATGTAGTCACCTGCGTGATTCCGAACTCTTGGACATTTCTAATTATTAAAATTCCCCTACGAGGTAGATCGATTCAAAGGGTTAAAAAAAGTTGATAAATTTCGAGTAATGTTTTCTGTATGAGAGTTTTTCTGCTTAGTTTCACATGGGTGACTTTTATTTTAAAAAATGGGCATTATTAATTTTTTGCTTCCGGTTTATGGAAATGATTTTTTCACTCGTTTGAGGGGAATAAAGTGCCAAATATTGCGAAACTCGTGTCGAATTGAGTTTTTAGAAAAATTAATTTCTTAATTTTGAATGCATTAGAATGATCCAGGGTTGAAACCTTTGTACATGAGGACTGAAAGCAGCTGGCACCACCCTGGAGTTTGGTACCGTTCAGAAAAATTTCCCTTCAAGGAGATCGTGGGGATTTGTTCTTCTTCTTCAAATAGCCAGAAATGGTTTATGAAAATTGGCAATTTTTTACTTTTTAAATTCAATTTTTCTAAAAAAAATCCGCCCTTCGTCCGGATGGTATTTTTTGCGTTTTTTACCCAAATATGCCAGGATTTTTGAAATTTTTTTTTCAAGAACGTCATTTTTCGATTTACATTTCATCACTTAAACCTGCTCTTTCATTTATAAATCAGTGAAAATTATCGAATATCACTGAAAAACAGTCAGAATTGCAGCACAGGAGCAAATCAGTTGAAAACGAATCAGTGAGAAAAATCACTGAAAAATTAATGAAAATTCACTGAAAAATTAGCAACATTTTTTAATTTTGCTGGAAAATCAGTGAAAATTTTTGAAAAATCAGTGAAATTTTTTGAAAAATCAGTAAAAATTAAAAAAAATCAGTGAAATTTTTTGAAAAATCAGTAAAAATTAAAAAAAATCAGTGAAAATTTTTGAAAAATCAGTGAAATTTTTTGAAAAGTCAGTGAAAATCTTTGAAACATTACTGAATTTTGCTAATTTTTTCGGTGCTGCAATTTCGACTGTTAATCAGTGACTTTTCACTGATTCAGAATGAGAGAGTGGCTTTTTGCTTTTTTTTTTCGAGATATTTGATTCCTTCTAAAAGAAATCAAAAGATTAAACGTTGGATTGATCAATTTTTTGAGGGAAAAAAGGGAGAAGAAAACGTTAAACTCACGTCTGATTTTTTTTTTTTGAATTTGTTAAACTCTGAAAATTCTGACAACAGTAAAAAAATTCAAGTCGCTATCGTTGATATGATTTTAGTGCAGCCGTTAACTTAACCATCGTGTATCATCACACCCTCGAGTGGCGAAGTAAATATGCGTTGATAAAAACGAATGATGTTTCGTTATCGATTACTTACCAATGTACTCATTTAATTTCTCACTGTTTACCTACTGTTACCAGATGCGTATTTCTTTAACACGTGTCCTAATGTAAAATATACCCATAATTACACTTTTTTTTTGAATTTTTAAAATTTAAAATACTCGCAACTGATCTGATTATTTTATTTTGTTTTGTTTCAGGATCAAGTGCGGATGTGGTGGACGGAATCGCGACCGAAATCGTCCCGTATTACCGATATCATTTTCACCATTATGGTTCATAATGGTAGAGTCATTAAACTGTGACAATATAAAACACCGCAAGGAAACAACGCTGAGTGCCATTAAGATGCTGGGCACACCGTATATGTGCGCCTTTTACGTAGCCACCGCTGGATTGCAGGGCGCGTCTTTAGGTTCTGATGAAGAAGAAATTGTACTATTAATATATGTCATAATAGATCTGACTCAGAACAAGGTAAGATTTTTTTTGTTTTGTTTTGTTTATGATATGTCCGTTTAGAAGATTTTCAAGTATAAAGGAATGAGTTGAGGGTCGGGGGTCATCAGGAAGTTAGAACATCGGTGGTCATTTCGTTCCAAGGTGTAATAATGTACTTGTCACTTGAAGACGTATTTTAGTTTTGAAGGAAAAAAATATGTTAATGAGATCCAAGAATGTTCTACGATTCATGTTTTCAAAAATATGGGTATTTTTTTCGAAAATGTTACATTTATTGGTATTGAAAAGTTTCTCAGTATTTCTGATTCTAGAATTCAGGCCAAAGTTGTTGGTTCAGAAGAAAATAATTGAAAAAAAAAAAAACTTGAATTTGGGTGTACATAACTGAACTCTATTAAAAAATTTCCAAAAAAAATTAGATAAATCTGGTAATTTCTCGCAGCAGAAAAGTAATTCAAAATAATGATTTTTTGCTGAAATTTCAGTGCTAAAAAAAGTAAAATTCCAATTTTCTTTTTTTTTTTTGATTTTTTTTTTTTAAAGAAAAAAATTGTTTTTGAGAATAATTATTGGTTTGATGATCGAAAAATATTTATAAAAGTGCTGAAATGATCACCTAAACATCGCTGTTAAAGTTTTCAGAAAAGTAGATTTTTCGAAATTTCTTTTTCAAGGAACGAGGAAATCTCAAATTTCGTATTTTTGGTGTTTTTAACGGGTGATTTTTAAAAAAATAACAGAATAAGAATTATAAATAAAAAATGATTATGTAAAATTGCTAATATTTAATGGAATGATGGGCAAAAACACGTGAATCGAATTATGGATTTTCAAAGTACAAGATTTCGATGGTATATGTACTTGCAAAAGGTTATTATGTCCAAAATTTTCAATTTTTGTTTTTTTCGGATATTCTGATACTTGATGGACCATCAAGTATCAGAATATTCAAAAAAAAGATGAAAAATTTTGGACATATAACCTTTTGCAAGTATACCATATTTATTCTATCAGAATAGAATTAGCTGTGTTGAAAAAATTCTCCAATTTTCCAAGAACTCCATTACTAGTATTTAAAATTTTCTAGCATAATAAATTTTTTTTGCAGAAAAATGCAGTGGAATAAAATCATTTGACAATTTTTTTTAAAAGTTGAATGTTAGGGGAGGGGTTAAAAAATTCGCCTATTTGTAATCTGATTCATTCTTTACTATTTTCAACTTATGCACTTTTAAAATCTAATCATGTTCAATTTTCAAATTTTCGTACAAAACAAAGTGAAAATTTCACCAAAAATTGAAAAACGTAAATTCCTCTTTTCAAAATATGTTATCGTTGGTGATTCTCCACCATACATCCTCCCTCCATAAATTTCTTTTGGTCCTTTTTTAATAATGAAAAATGCTGGGTCGTTGTTGAAGGGTGAGGTGTCAGTAAAAAGTTTCCAGATATGATTTGGTTGTTAAAATTGGACTATTACGAAAGATGTATTTTCGTGATATTTTTCGATCTCAGACAGTTAGAAAATGTAAATTTTTAAAGTAAAACAAAAAGTCAAAAATTATGAAATTAAAAAAAAAAATTAAACCAATTTATATGCTCGGCTCATATGGTTGTTTTTTTATTCAAAACGTAAGTGTCTATGTCTTCTGTTTCAATGTACTTTGTAGATGAAAAAATTTTCACTAATTGCTTTGATGTGTTTCTAAAAGGTGGAACTGTAGTTCATTTTTAGAAATCAAAATTTTTTGACCTTGAGCGCAAGCAATGCGCTTACTTTCTTAATTCGAATCAGGAAAAGATCACTGAAAAAAATTCAGAATTATAGCACAAAGAAAATCAGCGAGATTCTTTGATTTCCAGTGAATTTTTGCTGATTTTATTAGGTGAGAATTTCGCTGACTTCTAACTGTTTTTTCAAAAATAGTTTTCACTGTTTCTTTGCAGTGAAATTTTTTCCCTGATTTATCACGATGCTGCAATTTTGACTGTTTTCCAGTGATTTTCGATAATTTTCACTGATTTATAAATTAAAAAGTACCTACTTAGAAGAAGGTTAAGAAAGGATTCATTTTTGAATTTTTCCACCAAACTTTTTTTAAAAAAATGTAATTTATTTCTTTTGCGTTGTTAAAAAAATGGACTACCATTTTGAAAATTACTTCAAAAATAATGATGAATGTTCTTCTGAAGCAAAAAATCGAAAAAATCATATTTCTTTCTAAATAGTTTGAATTTGTTGAAGTGCTTAAAATTAAATTCATTTTCCTTTACTATCGTCATATTTTGTACCTCTACGTAAAAAATTTTACCTGAAATATATTTTTAAAAAGTATTGAAACCCAATTTAAAAATTTGAAAAGTCTCGAAAAATTATTTTCAAGTTGCCATCTTGATTGGTCAACACAGTTTTCAAAGTGTCAATTCCAAGGAAGTACGAATTTTCAAATTTTTTTCTGTGTGAAACCTTAATTTTCAAAATTTTTTAAACATACTCTCTCATTCTGAATCAGTGAAAAGTCACTGATGATCAGTCGAAATTGCAGCGCAGGAAAAATCAGTGAAATTCACTGATTTTTCAAAGATTTTCGTTAATTTTTCAGTAAAATTCAAAAATTTTAATGAATTTTCTCACTGATTCGTTTTCAGTGAAAATTTTTTCACCGATTTTTTTCCTGTGCTGCAATTCTGACTGTTTTTCAGTGATATTCGATAATTTTCACTGATTTATAAATGAGAGAGTAGTCTCATTTTAAGGGCAATTCGAAGACAGCAAACTTTCCTTGTGCTGCGTTCCCATTCAGCTTTTGAAATAATTGCCAAATACTCCACCCTTGTAATTAGTACACGGGTCATGTGATTTTAATTTTTAGCACGTATGAAATATGTTCTAATCGGATGTTGAATGTTCCTTTTTTTTTAACCCTCCCTAAAGGTAGCTGTAGCTATGTACGTAATGAGATGCATTATAAAAACGCTTTTCTTTAAAACGGCAAACGGCTGCGGCTGCTGCCAGTATACTAATGTGGGTTTCTCAATCACCCTTTTCAACTTCCCAACTTCCCTAAGGAACTAGTAAGACCAGTGCATCTGCCGGTAGGATTTCGATTTCTTTGGAAAAACTCTTATTATAGCACCTGGTGTTCTCGATTATGTCTCTGTTCTTACGTCAGCCTACACAACTGACATAATATCAATACCTATATAGGACCTACTGCCTATAAATGTTTCACGATTTCATTGAGCTAAAAAATTATCACTATTTTATAAACCAATAAGACGAGGGTTGAAGTTCTGGACATGAAAAGAGACATTTCGAAAATCTATTCGCAATATGAGTAAAATGAAAACACCAGATACCGTAGCTTATTGGTTTAACTTACGATAACGCATGCAAATTCACGTAAACGAACCAGTTACGTTATACTTACTACCAGATTTCCTTCAACCAAACACGTTTCACTTTTTAGTAAGCGCGCAAAGTGCCACATTTCTGGCACCAGTTAATTACCTACTCCTTGGAAAAATCACTGACTGTGTATTTAGTAAATTACAATACGAGTTTTTTTTTTTTTTTTTTGGTTAAAAAAATATACATCCAAATCACTAAACGCGAAAGTCTATGTACGTACGTTAATCACATTAAACGTAAGCGCACTAATTAGAATTTTTAATTAGTCGTACGTATATATGCAATTTTGTTTAATAGGTTCATTTATATGTAGGTATTACTTTCTTTGATTCTTTAAAATGAGAAATTTATAACGAATTTTTCCTCCCAATTTATCCTAACGTACGTTTTTCGTATTGCGAATTCTCCCCCCCCCCCTCCTCGATGTAGGTCTCTATACACTTATACAGGTTCTGTTATTTTTCGGTCTATTTGAACGTAAATTTAGTATCATTTTTTTTTTCATTGAATATTTATGTAAGTAGACTACACTTACCTTATAATTAGTCGTTTGTAGGGTTATGGTTCATTGTTTTTTGTAAGAAAGTGTAATCTGATTGTGGGTGCATATGAATTTGTAATAAGATTGTGGATTTTTCATGGATGTCGTTTTTCGCTATTCCGGAAAGCAAATGACTAGAAGTACCCATTAACTCGACTGAAATTATTAATTTTTGTGGTGTCATGAGAGTCTTTTTACTTGGCGAAGTGCCGCCATGTTGGGAATTTTTAATTAAAGGATTCATTAGGATTCGATTGATGATTTTATTTTGAAAATTTCATTTTTTTTCAGAAAAGAATGTCCACTTTCTAGAAAATATAGAAAGTGCAAAAATTTGTAAAGTCTGGAAAAATCAGGGAAAAGTCGATGAATTTTGAAATTTTTTCTCCAGAAGAAGGATAAATCATTTATCAACATTTTTTTTTTTCATTTTATCATGAATCAAAAAATTTCACCTTTGTTCAGCTGTGGTCAAATTATTTCATCTCTTGACTGATATTTTTGTTTCGTCATTTTTTGTTGACCTTGATATTAATATGAAAAATTTCACGTTTAAATCCATGTACTTATTTGTTTTCCCCCCCTTTTTTTAATGGGTTCAGACTACGAGGTCTATTAGCCCAGTCTAGAAATTGTTCTTTGAATGATTAATTTTTCAAAAAAATTTCGTCTTAGCTCAAGGAAAATTTATGCTCTTTCTTTCTACAGAATCTAGTTGAAATCTGATTTTTTTTGACACATTGAATTGGTGGTAATTGTTTGTGATGGGTGTTGGTATTTTGGCACCAGAGCGGGTTTGGACTCTGGCTCCCGCGGGATAGTTTGAGGGGGAGTGAGGTGAGGGCCTCAAACTGTCAAAACCCAACTCAATTGAACTACCAATCCATATACCAACGCGTGCGATTCTTCGAACGAATAAATTCGCGGAGAAATAAAACTCAACGTAGATATTCGAATATTTATTGTACTTGATGCAGAAATGCACAAGTACGAAAATATACGCGGAAGAATACAATACACAGTTGCGCCAGTATGAGATGTAACTAGTCGCGAACGTCTAGCTACGATGGTGTATAAAAATATACTCAGTGCGCGACTGAGAAATACATCGCGACGTAACCGCGAACCGAGATGCGCGGTCACGTAATTATCGATAAGGGAAGGGATGAATAGCAGCTTAGGTAGGTAAGAAACCCGATAACGGGCTTCTACCTATACGCGAACGCTCTGCGTTGCGTCAAGGCTAAACGGTGCACAACCAAACTTGCCACTGATGGTAGCTTCCATCAGTGGAACAAAGCAACTTGCGATAACGAGGCAGAAAATAACTTGCCTACTCGCGGTTTAACGTACGCGAGTAGACAAAGGCAGGCAAAGCTTCTGCCAGATAAATTACGTAATAAATACGTTAGCCTCGTTGCTTGTTGAAATAGGTACCTGTTCACGTCGATCCGTGAACAGATAACGCTATTTCAACTCGCGAAGTGGTAAAATTTGGTGCAATTTAGGTAGGAATAATCCTTACCACTTCATTGCCCCGCCGAGTAGTCGTGAAAATGAGAGTACTCGGGAAACTCAAGCGAAGGAAGGATTACCTATCTAAATTAGCCTTGTCAATTTCCTAATAGGTAAGCTGCCACCCATCCCTGCCCCTCCCGATGTACATGAATTTTTATGACCCGAAATATTAACAGAATAAGTATATCAAAAATTTATGCAAAGACAGAAAAAGAAACTATTGCAATTTTATACCTATTCGAATATCTGAACATTTAGAATATTTTTTTATAAAAATTTAAATTCTAAACACAAAATTCACAAACATTTCAGGCGATCAAACTCATTACATCGAAGGATAAGACAGAGATGTGTTTAAAATTAACAACAACAAAAGTGTTTTGTATATTTGAAAAAATAAATAACAAAATTAAACATAAAACGGAATTTACGTTAATATCACAGATGTTACTTAAATGTACAGCTCTACTTCCTAACTGTACTTACTAAAAAGGCTCAGTTATCGGAATGGTTTGTCTGGATTGTACTTCAGTTGGTTTTCCGTATAGTACTCCAGCTAAAGCACTCTCCCACCACCATTCCGACTACTGGATATCCTAGTACATGGACGAATGACTATATTGAGTTCCATGTACTAGGTCCCTAACCTATCTATAGAAAGTATCCTGTTTTGAAAATTGATAGCTTGGCTAAATCAAACATGGAATTTTCATTAACAAAGATATCAACTTCAGCATCTTGTCTAGGGACCACGTCAGGGTAAAACACCTAAACAAAACGCCCACAAGTTACTTCTATAGATCCCTATATGCTTGGTCTTTTTGCGAACGAATTCGACTGACCAAAACGAGGGTACTAACTATTGCAAAAAAAAAAATGAAAAACAGCCAGAAAAATTAAAATTTCGAAATACAAAAAATGCCTGTAAAAATTTTGAAATAGACCTTTTAGAATTTTCTAATTTCAAAATAAAAACCATACAATCTCTGTATGATTCGATCGCCTAGCTTAAAACTAAACGAGCAATGACAACCTGATAGACAGGTAATCGAAAACAGACACGAAACGAAATTTTAACAATAAAAATGACAGGTTTAAAACGTCATTTTCTACTGACTGAAATATTAAAAAAACGAAAATAAAATTTTGAAAATAGACAAAATTTTATATGCCCATTTTTTTTTTTTTTTTTTTTTCATGGCATGAACCAACAACTATAAATAACCTAAAAATTTTGGCCTAAAAGAAAACTAAATTACAAAACGTTCGGCTTTTTCCAGCATTTCGGCATTTTCGTGAATAAAAATGAAAATTTACAAAATAAAAAAACGAAAAAATAACGTCATGACGTCACCGCAGTTCAGCCACTCCGTACCTAACCGATTTTAACGTCGCAACTTCGACAACATTTTTTCTGGTTTTATCACCGAACGTTGGCCAAAATAAACAGACGCTAAAAAAAACTTAGAACCTAATAATTTTTTTGGTGCGATTAAATCGCTTTTAATTTTTTATTTAACGTCGTTAAAGATTATTTACAGAAAATTTTCAGTACCGGGGCCACCTATGACGTTCCTAGTATGGTTCCGGTACGTGAAAATCCCAGACGTCGACACCTGCAGTGAAACGAAGACCATCGGCAAGTAAAAGATCACCGCCGGAAAAATTATCATCGGCCATGGCCGGACGTGACAACAAATACAAAACAAAATGTAAGTACAGTTAAATACACGGATTACATGGTGGTACGCCGACGACGAAGTTTAAAGATGATTTTTCGACGACCATATTTACGTTTCTGCTGGTATTTCGACGCTGGTTACGTATCCATCGGACTCGACGACAACGGTATCAAACCAGGAACTGTATATCGAACGAGTACATCAGTAAATACATAAAATAAAGTATGGATACGTATAATTAGTTAGGGAAACTCAAAAGCTGAATGAGAAAAGTTAACCGAACGACAAATACAAAGTTTCGGTTACTTTTTCATTCTTTTTCCTGCTAACTCTTTACAGCTTACAATTTTCGGTGGAATATTTTACCATGGCCGAAAATTGCAGTGTAGAATCTAAGTAACGAATGTGACGGTGCTAAAATCGAGATAAGTGTCGAAATCAGTGTAAATATAAGAAGTGTTAATTTTAAGTCGAATCAACGAACTTCACTTCTGCCTGAACTAGTGTTATTTTATAAGACGATGCTATCAAACGAGCTGAAAAGTGTAATTTTAAGTCTAGTCCAGGTTATCATCAACGATTTTGAGTCTGGAATACTTTACCATGCGACTCAAATCGAAGTGATTTTCATCTTTTCGTCGGTTCTATTCACGGTATTGGAATAATTTACCATAGGTACCGGAATTTTTATTTTTTATTCAGTGACTGCTAGAAATGGCGAAACCTATTTTGACTGCTATCAATGAGCTGAATATAATTTTAAGTACTTGACGCCTACAATTTTGACTCGATGTGGAATAATTTACCATAAACATCGAGTTTGATTTTGCAGTATGAATTTATTTGAACCATTTTATGACGAATCGAAAGATGAATTTTGTACATATGTTAAGTTTTTGAATACCAACGTTACGATGACCGGAATGTAACGAAGTCGAATTCTAGCCTATTTTATTTTTTACTACCCTATTTCCACTACCTATTTTCTAATACACGTGTTGTGTTTTTTCTGCTTTCGAGTTTCTAGATAAGAGTAAACGTAAGCATAATCGAGATAGATTATTGTGTGCGGTGCGGTTATTTACGATATTTGAAATAAGTTACCTTCGAAACGACGATGGACACGCCGAATACGACGACGACGACGAAGATTACTTAAAAATAGAACACAGGTACAAATGGACAATATTTACACGGGTCTGGATTTTTGGTCTTTGAGCAGCGACGATCTTTTCGACGAAAGTTGGAGATCAATTGGACATTGAGAACGAGTTGATTACAAACGACGGAGATCCGGAGCACTGTCAATTGCCAAGTTATGTATTCGAACTTACATAATTAGAGTAGGTATTTTTAGAATTCATTACCTATTCATCGTCGATGAGGTTAATGGGTAGGTCATCATCGTCGATGAGGATTGGCTGGACATTCTCCCGGTTTTCCCGATTTTCGGCTCGCCTCCCACCAAATCGAGCTGCGAACCGGAAACGATTATTCGCCGTCGATGTTGATGGTTGGTCATTTCTGACCGACCTACCAATTTGCGTTACCTGTTGGATCGAGTCAGTAAGGACATTGACTGTTTCGACATTTATAGATTGACCCGTCAATCTATCTACCAGTCGTCTGGCCATAACGTATTGTTTTCGTTCGAATTCTATTTTTCTATTCTTCTTCTCGATTTCGGCCTTTTTCTCCATTTCCATCACGGCTGTATCCGCTATGTCACGTTGCAATACGTCGAAGAGTCTGAAGTCCTGAAAGGCCGCCGGTACTGCTTCAAACTTCGTCTCTAAAGCTCGGGTTTCTAGCTCCTCTGGTACGACCTTGTCGAAACATGCTGGGCAACCCTGGTACGATGTGAACCATCTTTCGAAGCAGTGGTAATGAACTACGTGTCCACACCGTTTCAGCACGCGAATGTCGACTGGCTCCCCCACCTTCGAGTAAATTGACTTGTCCAGTATGTTTGATAGACAAGCTGGACAGCCAACAACTTTCGCGGACCTCTCCGTAGGAGTCGGAGGCGTAGGTGGTGCTGCAGAGTCCATCTGTTGAAGTCGAGGATCATTTACTCTCGAAGGGCCTGGAATTTCCAGTCGTAACTGTGGAGCCGGTGGCGTAGCCGTTGACGATGACGGTTCCATTGGAGACCCTGACGACGGTCCAGACATTTCACAAGCCTGGATTTAACAGAATATCATCAACGTACGGTCTTACACGACCTTCACTCAAATTTAGTTGAGTGAATGCATTTCTTAGGTCTATAGAAGATAGTTGTATTGTCTCCTCATTACTTGTTGGTGTAAAGTAACGAATATGAGCCGTGGGAAAAAATCTAGCTTTCAAATACGTGTAGATTTTCCTCACGTTCCTTTCTCTAAATTTCCCTGACCATCTGATTGCCAAAAGAATGATGGCCAACGCCGAAATTACTTCAGACTGAGAAATTGCTGCTATAGCCAAAAGGAGGAAGTCAATTTTATCCAAGAAAATTGTACTCGAAGCCATCTATTCAAATGAAATTTTGATTTAGTCCTTATGTCACCACGTGTAGATTTTTGTACCTTATTTTAAGTTGAATTTCATAAATTAAACTTAAAATTATCGTAATTCTAATTCATGTTGTTTACTTACAGGTAAAACAAACGAGAAAATTTTCGAAAAGATCGAAATTAAAAAAACCGCAGATCAAAAATAAACGAACATACAATCGTAGAAATCAGCTGGCACCTCAAAGAGTCGTACGCAGCCCCGCACACAATAATTCGAAGAACTATACTCAACCAGGAACAAAAAAGAACAGAGCTTATGCAATTTTCGCTGGTCGAACCTAGGCCCCATTACCGTAGGTATTCTCGAATATTAGGTAGGGATATTTTCGTAAAATGACGTAATTATAGGCAGGGTAGTCAGGCAGGGAATCCTAGTGAGCGAGTCAACGAATAGGAATGCGCGAGCATCCCTACTCTGTAGTGTGGCGCCAGCGAAACCGGTTTCGCGGTGCACCACTTAACCTAGGTATTACTTTTCCCCTTTCTTCGCTCTCATAAGTTGGTACCCGAGTACCAGCTTATGACCAAACGAAAGCCTGTTCAGTACAATGTAATTTACGTTGTACTGTTTTTTCTTGTTACCTTTACCGGCAACCTTCTTTGTTCTCTTCGCGCGCGATTTATTATAGGCTTCGGCTTCATCGATTAACCTATCTAAAGTTTCTTTGTCGAAATTGGCGCGAAGTAATTTTTCAAGATCTGCCTTCTCGTCGTTTCTAATATATTTTTTCCTGTACGTTTTCGCGTGATCGTTGAAAGCTTTCAGCATTTCACCGGTTTCACTTTGCATAATTTCTGACTCGGATTCGACACCAGAATCGTTGCCAGTTTTAACCTTGTTAGGTAATTTTTTATTACGTACGGACTTGATGAATTTATCGACGGGTGGCTTTTCGAGTTTTAAAATTGGTCTAAATTCCCTATCAGAGTCTTTTTTCCAAATTTTAACCTCGTTCATATCATTTAACTCATTCAAAATTTCTAATTCATCTTCAGAACTCGAAATTTCTTTTAAATTTTCCCTTTTTCTCGCTCTCAGATTTCTCTTTGAATTTTTCGAATCTAGATTTTCTAAATCTTTTCCGAATTGCGAGTCAATTTTTAATTTTTGAATTGCCTTTGGGATTTTTGGCTGGGAAAATTCTAAATTTTCGCTGTCTGACGCATCTTCGATGGTCACGGCGCAAAAATCTGTAGGGTCGATATCATTGATTTCAGCATCGGAATTTTCGATACCAGAATCGATGACATCGTATACAGGTACCATTTTGCCATTTTTAATCGCAATTTTACCTTTAGTAGGTAACTTACGACCTTTGATTTTTTCAGTAGAGATGATTTGATGATTTTTCGGCTCAGGATTTATCACTGTATCTTTTACTTGATTATTTCCATTCGACTTTTTAATTTCTAGGTTTTCGGTCGGCTTAGAATTTTTCAAATTCTGCCCCTGTACACTAGATTCAAAAATTTGTGAAAGTTCAGGATTTTCAGTCAAATCCTGCCCCAGTTCACTCGTCGAAGAAATATTCTCAAGTTCGTAATCGAAATTTTCATCGATCATATCCATAACATCGTCGCTTACGTTGAAAATATCATCTTTGGCTTTTTCACCTTCTTCTATCGTAGCTGCTGTAGCTTTTGGAACCTTTCTCTCGTTCACTCTCAAAAAATCATTGATGCGTTGATGGAGGGTGCGTTTATCGACCAACGATTTGCATCTTACCTCCTCCTCAATTTCTTTGAGTTGCTCAGCCGATAGGAATAAAATTATCTGCCTTACGTTTACTACCTTGTCATCGGTTATGCCTGCATAATCTTTGACGAGGTAGCAATTGGCTTTGTGTTCTTTTACGACGATGTATGGTCCGTAGCGTTTTTCAAGTAATTTCTGAGAAATTAACCTGTCGCTATTTGCTAATCTATGAGCAGAAATTAACACGAGATCACCTTCTTTGTAAGAAATTGTGTCTCCGTGTAATTTATTGAAATTTTGCTCCTCAAATATACGTAGCTGTTTTCGTTTTTCACGAATGAAATGTTCCATCGCTTGTTGATCAGACATTTCATCGATTTTTAATACTGCAGTTTCGTATGTGTATACGGCCTGCCTAGCTAATTGATCGGCAAGAATATTCATGTATTCGTATCTACGAGCAAATACATGGCGAATTTCACATCGATCGAATTCTCTACGTAATTTTAAAATTTCTTGAAAAATTTCCTTGTGATGTACCTCTTTCTTGGCGTAATTTTTCCAATTCCTGGCTTTCCACCTGATCGCACCTTCGTTTACAGCATAAACGGTATATTTAGAATCAGTCAAAATTTTAATTTTCTTGATTCCTTTTGCGATCCCAAATTCAAGAGCTTTTTTCACTGCAATAATTTCAGCTAAATTATTCGTGTTTTTATATTTCTCGTGTGTTATTTTTTCAGAGACGTTGAATTTCGAACCCGGACCAAAACAGATACCTATTCCCGCCACAGCTTCGTCTTTACCGTTCTGAGCACACGCGCCGTCAACTACTACTCTCAAATATCCATCTTCATCAAAAATACACTCACTCTGATCAAATTTCATCGCCATCGCTTCTTTCGACGTGACGGATGGAAGTAGATTTTTCTCTAAAACTTCACTTAATCTTTTCAGCTCGTACTTGAAATTTCTTTTGTTCCTTTTTACAGGTAAATCGACCGTTAGAGATTCCTCAATACCCCAACAATCGTTCGGACAAATTCCTAGTATGTTTGGTTGATCGTTTAGCTGTCTCTCTATTTCAGAAACGTACTCGCACCAACCTTCGTGAGTATATGATCGATCTGGATATTCGGTATTTATTCTAGAACATAATTTTGCCCCTAGTTCTCTAAAAACTCGCTCGATCGAATTTCCCTGGGGTGAAAAAGGACTAGAATAGATCATTTTAATGTCATCGTATGATTTAATAAACTCTTTCCATACTTTTGACGTAAATTGACGACCATTATCGCTCATGATTTTCTTAGGTGTAACGCCATAACTTTTTAGAATTTCCAAAAATGTTTTCATCTCGTCTACGATTGTTTCAGCTTCGATGTTATCGGTTGGGAAGAACCAGACTTTACCTGTGAAGACATCTTTACAAGCAAATAGGTACCTAGTTTCCCCTTTTATACCCGCGATTGGACCACAAATATCAACTGAAATTAAATCACCTTTGTGATAGGATTCTACTTGTGCGTACCTGAACCGTTTTTTAGGACCGTAACATTTGTTGATTTTACAAACGATGCACATGTTTGTATTCATTTTAATAAATTTCAACGCGTTCGGATGGAAGTACAACTGTCTGAATATCAGCTCTAGTTTATTTCCACCGACATGACCGTACAAATCATGTAGGTAGTATACTACGTCGTGAAATAATTTTTCAGGCAGAACAGGAACTTTCGTGCCATCAAAATATTTACGCCATAGTAACTTTTCACCATTTTCACGAGTTATTTCGTATTTTTTAGATACTCGATACCTCGTAGCTTTTTGTCTATCGGTCAAAAATTCACCTAACGGTTCTAAATCATCGAAAATTTTATCGCAGAGCGGATCTGATTTTTGCCATTTTGGTAATTCATCTAAAAGTTCAACGAGATTTTCCCTGAAATTCTGAATTTTATTTAGCTCGATAGGTTCTAAACCTGTACTGTTTATACCTTCACCTAATTTTATATTGAAACTATTCACTGTTAAACCTGGCTCTTGACTTCGTTTCAGCCTTTTCAACTCAGTGATCGTGCATTTAATATCGTAGACGAGATCGAAACTGTTCATACGAGTGATCCAGTGACCAGCTTTTCGATGGGTTTGAGCTAACTCTTCATATTTGGGAAGTAACGATTTCAGATCAGATCTAACGTGTACAATACGTCCATGTAACCACATTTCTAATCTTTTAAGACAATACGTAATCGCGAGCATGTCTTTGTCTGTACAAGTGTACCGTTTCTGATAATCTTGTAATGTTTTGTCGACGTACATGACAATGCGATTTTCGCCATCGATTTTTTGATACAAAACACCTGAAATTGAATTTTCAAGACATTCCGTATGTAAATGGAAATCTACGTTATCGATAGGCGTACAGAGTGAAAAATCTCTGCAGTATTCGTCTTTTAATCGTTCGAAAGCTTTACTTTGTTCCTCCCCCCACTCGAAAGGTACATTTTTGCACGTTAGTTTCATTAACGGAGCTATAATTTCATTATATTCAGGAATAAATCTTCGATATAAATTGGTCAAACCAACTAGAGCTTGTATTTCTACAACTTTAGTTAATTTGAAATTGCCATTTTTCGAATGTTTTCTTTCGAATTCAAGGAATTTTTCGATTTTTTTGCTCTGTTTACCAATCTTTCCTGTTGAAAGTTGGTAACCCAGATGTTTAGTCGACGTTTTGAACAAATCTGTTTTTTCTGCGTTTAATTTTAGACCGTAATTTCGTACTGCATCTAAAACTTCAATAATATCTAAAACGTGTTCTTTGAATCCCTTATTCCTAACTAAAACATCGTCTACGTACGCAGTGATCGATTTTTTGTCAGGTATTACGCGATTAATCATTTTTATGAATTCGGCTGAAGAAATTTTCAGACCGTAGGGAAGTCGTTCGAATTGATACACTTGACCCTCGATTACGAATCCACAAAATTTTTTTGAATATTCATCAAGTGGTAATTGCCAAAATCCACTGACGAAATCAAAACTTGAAAAGAATTCAGCGTCGCCGTTAGCAGTGATAATTCTGTCTAACGTTGCTGATTCATTATAATTATTCGCTAATTTTGGATTCAAATGAGTAGGATTTAGACATGGACGTAGAGTACCGTTGGCCTTAATCCTAATCACTGTATTGTTTATATATTTCGTGTCTGACGGTGTGATCACGCCATCACGTAACATATTTTTTAATTCACGTTTTATCGCAGGTAACAGTTTGTTGGATGGACGATAATTATAACCACGCCATTCCTGTTCGTCGGACATATCGAAGTGTATTGGAGGACCAGTGTAGCAACCTGGCGATTTCGAAAATACGTCAGAATACTCACTCAGTAACTTGTAAGCCCAATCCTTACATTTCTCGCTAATTTTACCCTTAGCTACGTACTCTTTAAGTCCTTCAAACAACTTCTTAAGATATATTTCGCTCGATCTATCGGGCTCGGGTATATCTCCCTCTCTATCACCTTTAGCATGAGTATATTTTCTCATTCTATTGGGAATTTCGTTGCCATACCTACCACTCGGTTTTACGGTATTCATCTTGAGTTTTCCTTCGTACTCCTCCTCAGACATGTACTTCAGGATCTCTTTTTCACTCTCACGCTTCGGTTTACAGTAGGCATAACCTTTCCTAATTTTAGGTTCGATACCTAGTTCAAACATCGAAGTCCTACCCATTATAAATACTTGATTACACTCTGGAATCAAGTAGAATGGTAACGTGAGCTCGTATTTACCGAAATTCATCGTAACTCTAAGCAATGCATGCATAGTTTCGACTACTTGTTTATCGGCTAATTCTATTTCGATTTTACGATCTAAATGTAAAAATTTACATTTTTCAGGGTGTTCGAGGAATAATTTACGCGCAGTTTCATATGCCATGACGTTCGGTTCAGCACCAGTATCGAGTTGAGTAGGATAAACTACACCATTAATGGTCGTCGGCACAACACAAGTAACGCCCGGTAAACGATCAATTCTGCACACGTCATCTACCGCGACCGTGGGCGGTGGACCCTTCTGGGGCCCCATGCATAGTACAGATTGAGCGTCGGTTGGGTTTACCTGCGTCGGCTTCGGTAAAGTAGGTATCCTTTCTTCCCCATACAAAATACCTTCTACACGCTCGCCTACATTTTCGACCGGTTGTAAAATATTCGAACCCTGCTTTCGCTTCTCCTGGAGGTCGTTTCGAATGAATTCAGGAATCACTGAATCATCGATCAATTTGCTCTCTATAAGTGTTTCACACTTTTTAACGATACCTACCACTGTTCCGTCATCGTTCCTGATTTCATCAGTCGATTCGGTTGTGGTTTTGGTGGTCAGCATTCCAGATTCAACTGTTTGCTGACCTAGCGATTTTTTTACCACCGGTCCGTCATCGATTCCGTTTTCTACGGTCGACTCGGTTGGGGTATTGACCACCGGCCCGTCATTGATCTGTACAGTCGACTCGGTTGGGGTATTAACCACCGGTCCGTCATCGATCTGTTCAGTCGACTCGGTTGGGGTATTGACCACCGGTCCGTCATCGATCTGTTTTACAGTCAACTCGGTTGGGGTTTTATTGATCAACAAATCAGCCCGAGCTGTTTGTTGTCGTAGAGATTTAATCGCTAATAGGTAATCGTTTAGAGCGTATTTTGTTTCTCGGTAGGTAGCTTGGGTAGGGAAGTACCTACCAAAGTACCTATCATAGAAAAATTTCCTCCTATTTACTCTAATCGTATAATCACGATTGAGTTTGTATTTCAGATTTCCTGATTTCGGTGATATTTCTGTTTCAGCAAATACCATCGAAGGATCAAGACAGATGTGAACGTTGCCTAGCTTTTCAAGCTTATAGAACATTTTTCGGAACTGCCAAGCACGATTCAACGTGACATGGTCATGTCCGTTCTTGGCCGGAGTGATCGTTGGATACACCAAAACGATTTCCTTGGCACCTTTGGCTTTCAACATCTGGATAATCTGTTTCATTTTGGAGAAGACGAAGTCATTAGATACGTAATTATCGTTCAATTCCCTTTTTCCCATACAAAGTAATACTTTGTCTCTTTTTAATTTCTCAGGTACGAGTCGATTATACAGATTACGCAGCGATATATTCTCACGGAGGTACGGGATCTTTCTCAAGTCACCGATATTTGTTTTGCTGCCATTTCTACACAAGTAATAAAGTAACGAATCACCTATCACTTGGTACCCTCCGTGGACATAATATGTAATTTTATCTGTATCTACATACTCGGACCTGAGCCATCGGCGTTTTTTGGCGCATTTACCTGATTAACTTTCGGTAAATTGCCCGTCGATGGTTTGGGATTCGGGTTATTATTTTTCGCTTCGAAATTACGATTATTAGGATTTCCAAAAGTTTTCCTATCGTAATTCGGGTTTTTAGGGCCATTTGGATTAAATCCATTCCCTTTGTAACCGCGATCAAAATTCCTAGAAGGTTGACTTTGAGGTGTCTCGTAACCATTTCCAAACGTTCTCCTATTTTTCCCTCTAAATTTTCTACCGAATCCATTTTGGTTAGGCTTTTGATTATCAAAATTTACGTTTTCAGGATTGCCATTTTTTCCGATACTCTGTCGATTATCATCAGACGAGTTCACATCGGTGGCATTTTTCCTATACATACTTAACCTACCAAAATTACTAGATTTTTCGGCGGCAAAAATATCCAAAATTCTAGGATCGTCCTCATAGTTATCGAGATGTTCCTCCAACCTATCTAGTATGTCATAGGGTGTATCGACTTTTCCCCATATGACTTTACTTTTCCACCATTCTGGTACTTTCGATTCTAAAGCCAAAACTACCTCGGGTGTTTCTTTCAGACCCATATCTTCGATGGTCTGGATCCATGCATCCATTTCGGTTAAAAATTCTCTACCGGTTTTACATGTTTTCGAAAAATCCATTTCTTCAAACATTTTCCAGACTTCGTTTTTCTTCTGTTTATTCCAAAAAGTTTTGATAAATTCTTCTTCGAATTTTTCAAACTCGATAAACGCGTTAGAATTTGCGCGCCAGCTTTGAGCTTTTTTCCAAGTTATAACTTGTCGCATCAAATTCGATTTTTCTTGGCTTGAACTATTGTAGTTCTTTACAAATTCTTTAAATAATTTTACGAATCTGGTCGGATGCATGTGATTATGTTCTCCATACTCAATTCCATTATCTCTGATCATTTTAGCTGTCAATTCTTTATCTTTGACCAGCTTTATTTCTCTCTGAGTAAATTCTTGGGTAGGCTTTTCTTCTAGGATTGTAATACGACTTTCTAAATTTTTTATCGTTTCATTCGCGGTTGACAGTAATTCAATAGCTTTTTGTAGACTCTCATCGATATTTTGATTCGTTTCCACGTTTTCAGAATTTTCAGGCCTTTTGTTTAAATTTTTTACCCTATTTTCGAGATCTAAAAATTTATTTTCAAAAGTTTTTTCCCTTTCTGAAATTTGTTCATGAATCTGTTTTACTTCAGTTTCATACGAATCAGTGACGTTTTTTATTTCGGTTAACCTCAAGTTACACGCCTCTAAATCACCGGCCATGTTGTTTAACCTACTTTCGATTTGAGACTGTTTTTCCAAAATTTCCGCTAACGAACTTGTACATTTTTCTTTCCACGAATAAAATGATGTCAAATTATCTTTTTCGAATTCCAAAAATCGTCTTTCAACGTCAGTGATTTTTTTCTGATTTTCGGTAATGTCTTTATAATTTGACCCAGAAGATTTAGTCGCGTCTTTTATCCTATTCGTCAACTTTCTAATTTCTTTGCCTGTTACCCATGCCATGTCATTTACCCAGCTGAATGATGCCCTTAATTCTACTTGGTCATCAATTCTATCTAAATCGATCAGATCTTTATGGTAAACCCTGGTTTTCAGTATCCTATATTCTTCTTCACTTTTCGCTATTTCTGCTCTTCTAGCATCAATTAGCTCAGTGTTTAAATTGTCGTGCGAATCGTTAGGTGCCATGATGTATAGAGCTTCAAATAGGTAATTTCTGAGTAGGTTCGAAAGTACAGAATATGAATTTCGCCTAACTTCTACTGTAATTTTGAAAAACGACCTTAACCTGTTCCTATGTTCCTGGTTTAAAGTTGTTCTTTCACAAATTCCCTACTTTAACTCTAACTTATAATTACGCGATTTTTTACTAATTGATTATCCCTAATTAATTACTACGCGACGCACCAACGATACGATATTTAAAAATAGAAGAAAATAGGTAATCAAACGAGATAACGATACCCAAGATTTTTTTAGAGATGTCTTCATTTCGTCGACTCGCCGATTTTCACTCCGCAGGATTTTCCTAAGTCGCTGACTCGTCGAATTTTCTTCTGAATTTTCTTCAAGCAGCAGGAACTGTCTCGGGCGCCAATGAATTGGTGGTAATTGTTTGATATGTGTTGGTATTTTGGCACCAGAGCGGGTTTGGACTCTGGCTCCCGCGGGATAGTTTGAGGGGGAGTGAGGTGAGGGCCTCAAACTGTCAAAACCCAACTCAATTGAACTACCAATCCATATACCAACGCGTGCGATTCTTCGAACGAATAAATTCGCGGAGAAATAAAACTCAACGTAGATATTCGAATATTTATTGTACTTGATGCAGAAATGCACAAGTACGAAAATATACGCGGAAGAATACAATACACAGTTGCGCCAGTATGAGATGTAACTAGTCGCGAACGTCTAGCTACGATGGTGTATAAAAATATACTCAGTGCGCGACTGAGAAATACATCGCGACGTAACCGCGAACCGAGATGCGCGGTCACGTAATTATCGATAAGGGAAGGGATGAATAGCAGCTTAGGTAGGTAAGAAACCCGATAACGGGCTTCTACCTATACGCGAACGCTCTGCGTTGCGTCAAGGCTAAACGGTGCACAACCAAACTTGCCACTGATGGTAGCTTCCATCAGTGGAACAAAGCAACTTGCGATAACGAGGCAGAAAATAACTTGCCTACTCGCGGTTTAACGTACGCGAGTAGACAAAGGCAGGCAAAGCTTCTGCCAGATAAATTACGTAATAAATACGTTAGCCTCGTTGCTTGTTGAAATAGGTACCTGTTCACGTCGATCCGTGAACAGATAACGCTATTTCAACTCGCGAAGTGGTAAAATTTGGTGCAATTTAGGTAGGAATAATCCTTACCACTTCAACATATTTTTAAATACCTACATTTCGACAAAAAATTGAAACGAATCATCAAAAATTTACACGCTTAAAATTTTTGATGATTCGTTTCAATTTTTTGTCGAATTTTTGATTTTTTTTCTAACATAAGCTGTGACGAGAAAGAAATTCCACAATTTCTTTGACCCCTACAATATTGAAAAAAAAAAAAAGAAGGCAATGGAAGAAAATTCAAAAATCAAAATTATTAGTTATGTTTTGGAAAACCTCAATTCATATGCGACCCTGCCGTAAAGAAAGGACCTAGTGTAAAAAAAATCGATGTCTTCATTTTAATGCGTTTGGTTCAGATTTGGTGTCATTTGGACCAAAAACGAGAAAAATGAGACATCGATTTTTTTACACTAGGTCCCTTCTTTATGGCAGCGTTACATATGTAAATAGTTTGGAAAAATTCGAAAGGTCAGGGAAAGACTTTCATGCCATTTAATTTGCTTGGGTGAAATATGATTTTAGAGGGCATGAGCGAGTTTTTATCTCGTCCCTGTGGGCTGAAACCCTCAAATAGGTGATTTTCGAGCTAAAAATCCTACTTTCGCGAGTTTTCATCTCATTTTTTTCAAACGGACGGCGGAGGTGCTAGAGTGAAATGCCCTGATTTTTTCAGATTTTCCCAACCACTTTAACGACCTTGAATATAACTTTGAAAATTTCAAATCATCCTGAAGGACCCAGCTTTAGGATGGGCGAAAAATATTTTTTTTCCAAAGCTTTTCAATGGATTTCTTGCGTCTCAGAATTTTCTCAGATTTTTTCTAGTGGCGGAAATTGGTCAAATACGTCAAAAAACCGTGTAGAGTTGATTGAAAACAGTAGTTTTGGGGAATAAACGTGATTAATTACGTCGATTTTTCAAATATGCAATTAACTTCTATCTTTCAAAAAAATCTAAAAAAAAAATCTAAGATGTGTGATATTCAAAAATTTTGGAAAAAAATTATATTTTTTCCTGTGCCAAAACTGTGTTCTTTGTGGTGATTTAAAATTTTCACTTTCAATTTTAGGGTTATCAAAGTGATTGAAAAAATCTGAAAAAATTTTGTAGTGCGCTACTCTAATTCCTCTACTTAAATATGTGCCAAGTTTGAAAAAAATTGGTTGAAAATTCGTAAGCAGAGATCAAATTTTTAGCTCGAGAATCGCATATTTTGGGGCTCCAAACCCGCTCAGTGGTAAGATGAAAATTCCCCCATACTCTCTAAATTAATCTTCCATCAAGACAAATCGCGAATGATATGAAAATTTTGATCAAGTTTCTCTCAAGACCATATTATCTCCTTACCAGAGCCTTTTTGAGCATTTTGCAGAAATAGTGTAACTTCATACCCAAATTGGAAAAAAAAACTTCATTGCTTCGTTCATTGACATTTTAGTCCTTTTTTTTTTTTTCGTCATTTCACAAATGAAATTTATAAAACTGAAATTGTTGTAGAGAAGTTGGTTTCATGGATATATTCTGTAACATCTTCAAGTTGAAAAGAAGAAATCAGGTGTTTTTTTCGTTAGTTACTGGTGACCGAAACGAAGAAGGAGGGGAAGGGGCAAGATCCATAGATTTCTTGGACCAGTCCTCAAATCCGGACATGGAACTTTCACTGTTTCATCGTTCGTATGTTATTAAAAAGGTTGAAATATCGTTAAATTATTGGATTATATCACTGAGATTTTTGACTCGTTGAAAAAATAATTCGGTAGTAAATCCACGAAAGGTGACCTCGAAACGAAACGAGCAATTTTTTTCTAAAATTTACGTAAACAAATATACCTGGTACTGTCTCAATTTATTTTTATTTTTATTTTTCATTATTCTTGATCATTTTTTTAGAAGTATTTTTTCATGGTAGTAACTAGTTCATAATTCAAATCATTTTTATTCTTTAGGATTTAATTTTTGATTTAAAAAAAAAAAAAAAAAAAAAACTATTTAAGTACTTTTGGTAGAATATACCTTCGTGTAACTCTCGTTTCTTGGAAAACATTTATGAAAATGATTCCTTCTATAAAGTAAATTCTTTCTCATACGTTAGGATTACGAAGTGTTTTCGGTTTAGAAAAATAAATAAGATAATTATACCTACAAAGTAGAAAATGTTCATCGAACCCAGGCATAGTTCGGATTAGTAAAGTAATCGTTTGATTTTCATCTAACCTGTCGTCGAGAATGGTTTGATGTTTCCTACGTTGATTTGTACGTAATCTTTAGACATGTGTTTCCCATTCCACGCAAATGATCGCGATCGTGACTGTGTGCGATGAACATACTTTCGCGATAGCGTTTTGCGGAATTATATTTAAGATGCTGTTGCACTCGATAAATGAACGAGTCCTTCTTCGGTGACATTTACTTGGGTCGATATTGAAAATTCAACTGGTCTGAAATTTATTTGTCAAGTATTCCGCATGAATCTGATATCGTGATCGTACGACTGACTTAATTTATCCATTTGGAAATGAATTGCATTCTGTCAAAATTAACAAAAGGTATTAATCAATTTGATCAGTAATTTTGCTTTCTTGTGCTTATTTCAATTCGTTCGTGTACCAAATTCACAAATCCTGTAATTTTCCTTTACTTTGTTCCGATTCTGAAACCAATATGTGAAGTGATGAAGTACGAGTTTGAATTCATATCGACGTAAATATTGAAAGAGTAATTGTTTAGAATTATTCTGAACCGTTCATGTCTATGAAAATCATGAATTGAATGCAGATAAGGCGTCGAATCACAACTTTAGCAGTAGTTACCGTTTGTTTTTTAATTTATGCGTGAGACAGATTTGCATCGCAAATTTTTGAGGTTCCTGTTTGCAAGTCTATACGAACTACGATGAATGCTTACACCTGACGATGAATTTTGTCGGCTCATAAACTGAAATTATTGGTAATGTAATTAGAGATGTAATACAAATTTGAAAAAATACTAATTTTATCACTACATTGTCTGTTTTTTTTAATGAAAATTATTTGAGCATAGAGAGCGAGAAAAAGAAAGAATAGAAATTTTTTTTGAAAAAAATAAGAGTTCGACGCTCGATATAAAAAATCCAGGGTATGAATATGATTGAAACAAACATAATGCTTAAGTCTTTTGATATTACCTAGTACCTACTTTTATCCAGATATTAACGAATATTTTGTAAAATATCGTGCGAAACTTTGAAAAATTGTTACAAAACTGGTTATACGAGTCCAAAGCGCAATTTTCTTTTCAAATTAAGAAAATTACATAATTTTCAGTTTTTTTAATTGAGAAATTTTTTAAAAGAAAAATCCAAGCAGTTTTTCTAGATTTAGAAAAATGTGCCCATTCAATTTTTGTAAGTACTACTTTTAGAAATTGGCTGTTGCAAAAAAAAAATGGAAGAATGATTTCGGGAGGGAGGGAGGGAGGGAGGGGGGATCCTTCGTTTTAATTTTGCGTGAGCGAATTTTCATCATTTCTTGAAACTATACAAAAAGTATGGTTGTTTGATTTATTTTTCTTCCTGTCTTCCATTTCTGGTCGATACTTTATTTTGTCTACAAAAAATTTGTACCCAACTACTGATTTTTGCTTTTCTAATTTTTGCGAGTTTCGAAGCTTGTAGCATTTTTACTTTACGAAATCGAAGCCTTGTAATTCTGAAAGATGGCTCTTCATTTATAAATCAGTGAAATTTTTTTGAAAATCTCTGGAAAACAATCAGAATTGGAGCACATAATAAATCCAGTGAAGAAAGTTTCATTGGAAGCGAACAGTGAAAAAAATTTCTGAAAAATCAGTGTTGTAAAATATCTGATGCTAAAAAAAATCAGAGACATTCTTTGAAAAAATTAGCAAAAATCTTCTGAAAATCAAATAGTTTTGCTAATTTTTCCCAATTTTTTGCAGTAAATTTTCTCTAATTTGAAAAGAGAGAGCACCTTTTTTATTACAAATGTATTTGATGCAAATCTGACGTACTTACCTATAATCATTCTACTCAAAGGTGTTTTTTGGATACCTCAAGTCCGAATATTTTTGTCAAAAATTGGGAAAGAAATTGAAAATTTTTTCACTTATTTTTTTTTTCTTTTTCTGCTTTTTTTTAACCCTTTGATTTTCTTTCTTCGCCATAATTTGAAGTTTCACCTTGGCTTGGCTTGAGCCTCGAGCTCAGTTTCCTTCACACTGAAAAAAAAAATAATAAAATTTATCCAAAAAAATAATAACGTGTCCCAATTCTCAAAATAGGTATTTATCATTTTTTTTTGAATAAAATTTATTCATTTTTTTGACAAATTTTATTATTTTTTCTGATAATAAGTATTATCTTTTAGAACAAATTTCACCTAGGTATTTTGTGAATTGAAACACGTTATTATTTTTTTGAGTACATTTTATTATTTTTTGATTAAAATTTATTATTTTGGTAAAATTTATTAATTTTTTTGATAAAATCTATCTCTTTTTTTTTGATAAAATTTATTATTTTTGGGGTAAAATGTATTAATTTTCGTAACTTCTGTCTTTTCCGTGCAATAATAAAATTTCTGATATTTTCCGAAATTTTATGAGCTCTTCTTTGCAAATCTATCATCCCTTTAAGGGAGGGGGTAAAAAATTGCGAAAATTTTCAGTCCGAAAAATCGGGAAATATAATCTCTTGATTAAGTACTCATCGTATATTTCACTTTGCTCGGTGGCGTTCGGTATATTTATCGCGTTTTGTTTGTATAAAAAAGAAAAACAATTAAATTTCACTGTCCTTGAAAACCATAGGTACGTCACCCTGATTACTCGACAGTACTGGTTGTAATATAAGTCAGAACATTAATATCCATCGAATTCGATAGATATCTATGTGTATATCGGTTCATTTCGAACTGTTGCTTGATTTTTTTTTTATCCATCAGCAGAAATTTCATAAAGCTATTTATTATATGTCTTAATGGCCTGAGAAAAGCAAGGCAAACAAGTACAAATTTGAAAAGTTTTACCAAACAAGTAATACAAATTTTATTATTACGATATATTTTGTCGGAAAATTTTTTAACGATTTTTAAACACACGTTCTCGTCACGCGAATCAAAAATAACGTTATAATTTGTTGCTTCTTATAAAAAGAATGCATTTATTGTAAGTAATATCCCATGTTATCCGTATCCATAAAACCAGAATCTAAAACGACGTGGGTAAATAATGATGAATAGGTATTAGATACCTACTGTGGCTAGGTTAAGGTGAAATTCACGAATTATTCAAGTACCTACGGTTTGATTAAAATAAGGTTATTGTGCAATATTATACCGTTTTTGTTCGACGTCTAAATGAGTATATATTTGTAGTCGAGAAGAATAGATCATCTATATGCTCTATCTGTTGATTTGATGGCTAGATGAGGTTCAGGAGATAGGCATATTTGTATGCAGAATATCGTTTGTTATAGTCGGATAGAATTAGGATATCTTTTGGCAATACAAAACATAATGATTTTTATCTATGGTAATATTCTCTTAAGTGAAGTAAAAGTAGTACTTGTAAGCTTCAAATATTGCAGAAAAAATTGAAAATCAAAATTTTTCTTATCAGGTGTACTTTTTCTTGAGAGAAAAAAGTTTTCAAAAAAAGTTTTTTTCATTTGAGATGTTGATTGGCTTTAAATTTTCTCTTTTCCTATAAATTGAAAAAAGCTCAAATTTTTTGAATTTTCTCAATTTATGCTACTTTAAAATAGAAAATGATTTTGAAAATTTCTAATAACTGTTCTCATCTCCCTTACTGTGAAAAATACAGGAAAAATCCGACTATCCCTATTTCCCAAAATTATAAATCTCTCAATTTTTCATTTGGAAGGATGACATTTTCAGGATTATTCATCGTTTAAACAGACTAAACAGACTCTGAGAAGTAATTTTAGAGATGGAAGGTATAAAAATTATTCTCTATCAAAGGAGGCCACTATGGAAAAATATTTTAGAAAATTTTAAAAATTTTAATTGTTTTTTTGCTTAATATTGTTCACTATTTTCAGTTTTCTGTGAAAATCTGTCATAGGGGGGGGGGGGATTTTTTAGAATTATTTCCCGCCAGAAAAGATTATAGTTATACACTGACTCTGAAAAGTTGTGAAAATTTCAAATCGTTTTTACTTTGATTTGTTTGGAATTGAAGAGAGTGGTATTTTTTCCCAATTTTTTTTTTTTAATTTCGAACATTTTCATTGTTTGATAATTCGATTTTCTGATTCCTTCGAGTATTATATAATTATCTCCTGAGAGCTGGGGGGGGGGGAGCTCGGAATCATTCTCCGTCAATGGGAAGTTAGGATATGTGGCGTATTTTTTTTTTTAATTTCCATATTAAATATCTTGATAGATGAGATACCTACAGGGAAGAAATAGGGGTTTTCTCACAATAACTCCTCGTTTAGGAGAAGATTCTTTTTGGAAAATTCGTAATTTTCATCACTTGATTATAATTATTCTGGATATTTTTTAATTTTCTTTTTAAATCTCGCATGAAGAGAGAAGAGAGATAGTGGTTTTTTTTTAGTCAATCTCCATTCTTTAAAGCTACAAGAGAACATTTCTTTGGAAAATATAAGTGTGGAAATTTGTATTGCTTTATAATTCATTTACAATTTTTTTTTTTCTAAATGCGAGCCAACCTTAAACATTTTTATGTCTTATCTAGAAAGAGTAAAGAGAAATGTTTTTTCCTGTCGAGGTAGATAATGTGGAGAAGTAAAGAAAAAATTTCATTTTTTTAACGATTTTTTTTTTTTTGTAAAAATGGAAATATTTTTGAAACTTGAAAAGCATTATCTTGGTTGAAAAATTTTCGCCGTCAAACATTTAAGAAAATTTATCACAAATTACGTAGATCAGATATGAGGTAAAAGGAAGTTGTCGAATGAAAAATGATCAACTTTTTGAATTTCAAGTATTATACAATTCATTGAAGCCAGTTCCAAGAATGTTCATTTTCATACCACCACCCGTCCCCTTCCTAATGTACGGGTTTCTTTTATTTTTTCTCCGTGAAACTGTTTTTACTCATTTTATCGATCAAAGAGAATTTTTAAGGCAAAATCATGCTACCGAATTAATCACAAGCTAGTGCCAAAAAGCGAAAACCGTACGTATGGTGATATCTTTAATTTAAGTAACATAAAATTGAAGAAAGCTACGACTAAGGAAGACTTTGATGACATCATTATGGCTCAATGAATACTCAGTGCTGATAAATTGAAAAAAGAAGAAAATGAATTAGTTGTGAAAAGTGACAATATTCCAGAAAAGCTGAATTATAATGGATGGATGAGATTGTCAAGGTGGATAAAAAAAAATTCCAAAAAATAATGATTATGATTTTTTTTTGTTCGTTTTGAGAATGTTCGTATATAATTAATAGACAAGTTGCACGAACATTTTTTTTTCAAAAAAATGGAAGTAAGTAATTAGATGTTAAAAGATGAAAATTTAAAAAAAAAATCGAAAATTGGTCCATTTAGGACCCGCGTAATATTTTTTGAAAAAATATTCATCCTTTAACATTTACTTCCGATTTATCATATTTTTTTTGAAAAAAAATTTTCATGCAACTCGTCTATTGTACAAATAAAATTTTAAATAGACTTTTTTGCATTTTTTAAGCTGAATAATGAATTGAAATTTTAAAAAAGTTACTTTTTTAAGACTTTTTTGGTTACTTTTTCGACTATTGGAAATTCCTAAACCTGTAAAGTTACCTTTTTCCAAATTTTTGATGGGGCCAGTACTTTGAGAAAAATTGGTTTGAAAAAACTCAACATATTCATTTGAAATGGTAATAAATAAATAGAACATTGAATTAAATTGTTTTATTTTTTCTAAAAATCACTTATTTTCGATTCATGGCTCGTAAAAAACTGACTGGTCATTGAAAATAACTATTCCAAAATACTTGGAAAAAATTGGGTTATAATCTTGAAAAATCAAAGAAAATCATTTTAAAAAAAATGTCAACGTGTATTATTTTTTCGTTTTTTTTTCAAGAGAGAAGTACTTACGCAAAGAAAAAATATTACCAAAGGCAAAAATAAATTATTTTTGAAAAAAAAAAATCGAGAAATTCAAATTCCAACTATTGGTAGACATCATGTACCTACTCAATATTAATTATGACGATTAGTACGTTGATTAAGGTGCCTTGTACGAATATCGAAAAAAAACAACAAAATTCAGCTTAATTACTGACCCTTATTATTGAAAAAAAATATACATCCCTTTTTTCATCTCAATTTCTTTCGATTACTGTACATTTTTGAAGAAGACACCAAAAACGTTCGGTATCGTAAATACTCGATAAACTGACAGCGAGTGACTTAATTTTGTTCGATGGTAAGCACATTTTTTGTGGAAAAAAAAGGGAAATAGATAAATAACGATTCCCGTAAGGGTATCTCATGTCACGTGGTTCAAGGTATAAAAATTTTTTTAAATAAAAAGTAACAACTATCCGACGAATGAACGGATTTTGGTTAATTTTGAAGGTTAATTCGTATCAGTTGGCTATAAAGACTGTATACGTAATAATATCGAGTCGTCCTTAAAAAGGTGTGAATAGATATTATAGACATTTGTCAAGTAGAACTATCGGTTTATCTTTTACTGAGAATTATCGCATCGAACGCGCATAAAAAACGTATTTCGGTATCAGACGACATGTATTTCCTTTGATAAATGGCATTATACACGCGTTTTCGTCGAATTACCGGATAGAGGTACGCATAGTTGACGTAGACGTACCTGTGTATAAGGTGACGGTGCCATACAGGAAAACGCATAAGTATTGGAAAATGTATGTATAGTAGCTCGAGCTATACCTAAACCTAAAATGAAAAATAAAAGAGAGAAAAAAAGACACATACACGTAATTGTATACGTACCTACGAGAACCATAATTCGAAATGTCACAGGGTCAGCTTTAGATAGGGCTTTAAATAGCTTTAATAATGAATATAATAAGAGTAAATGAAGGAAATCGTTTGAATTTTAATGAATAATTTTATGAATAATTAATCCAAGTTGACCGTATTAAACGATTTAAATATTTTGTCCACTGCGTCGCGTACAGTGCGACCGTCCACCGGTGTACCTTTCGGAAAGGTAAAAGGTTGAATACGCTGGTAATTAGTAATGCTCGAAGGACGCTCGGTATATGCACGTTTCCATAAGTCGATTTTTCTTCTCTTATTTTCTTTTCCTTTCTTAAATATAATTTTGAGCATCGTACAGGTAAAGTATAAGCTCGTACACGGTGTGTTTTTTAAAACGTAATACGTGTAACCTGTGTAACGATGAGAATTAAATGAGGAACCGTCGCAAAACCAACAATTAACCAAGAATTATGGCGTTGCTTCATTATATTCAATTTTTTTTTCCACTATGAATACGTATCCCGTGACAATAATATGACAGTTATTAGCATTTTCGCTATACGTAATGTCCAGGAAGATTTTTTTTTCGAGTTTTTGACGCGAGCGTTTGTGTCGTCCGTTGCCCGTGTGGAAGTATGTCACTCAGCGTGATGACTTTATTACGCTCTAGAGTGTAAGCTTTTATTTGGAAAATTACCATTGTGGAAATCGAGTGGGAAAAGTTGATAAATTATCAACCGGGATGATTTATTTTCGGTTGCTCGTTTTGTACGTGTAGGTCTCTTGAAATGGGTTTGAATTTTTAACATATTTTGTCCATTAGGTTACTAATGAAAGGGATTTCTGCGCTATTTGTTGCCAAAGAAACCGTAAAGAGTTCAAGTTGTTGCTCATTTATTTGAATGAGATTCAGAAATACAGAATTGAAGAGAGTAAATAGAACATGTGTTGGAAAATTCTCGAATTCGGCAGGGTAGAAAAATTCGAATGCATGTACTACACTCTGTTTATTGAAAATCATTGGAAAACGAGTCAGCATTTCAGCACAGTAATAAATCAATGAAAAATTTTTATTGAAAGCAAACAGTGATAAAAATTTGGAAAATCACAGAAAATTCGCTGAAAAGTCACTTGGTAAAAATATCTGAAATTCGCCGAAGAAAAATCGGTAAAATTCATTGAAAAATCATCGTAAATCATCAGAAAAACAACAAATTTTGTTGATTTTGCCTGCGCTAAAACTCTTGACTTTTTTTCAGCGACTTTTTCACTGATTCGAAATAAGAAAGTTTTAATTTTAGCTAATTAATTGGCTGAAATATAAGCCAAATGTAGGTCGGTCTGCTTTCTTATTCTGAATTATTGAAAATTCAATGATAAACAGTCAGAATTTTAAAGCATGAAAAATCAGAATTTTCTCCAATTATTCAGTAAATTTAATAATTTCACCAATTGTTCAGTAAATTTCTTTCGAAAGGCCATTTCAATTTTGAATCAGTAATCAGCGAAATTATTAAGTTTCAGCGGAATTTCGCTAATGTTTCAAAGAATTCAAGTGGGTTTTCAGAAAATTTCGTAATTTTGTACCTACTGACTTTCTGGTATATTTTCACGAATTTTTCAGATTTTTTTTCACTTTGCTTTTAATGAATTTTTTTCGCCAAGTTTATTTGAGCAATGAAGATAGCTTGAAAAATGGTTTGAAAAAAGGGGCTACAAAAAGCTCCGTACTCTCTAAACTTGAATCAGTCAAAATTCACTGATTAATTAGACAAAAGTGTGCAACTGAAGAAATCAATGAAAATTTTACCGATTTAATGATGAATTTTCATTTTTGAATCGGAAAAAATTTTAATTTACTGATCGAATCAGTAAAAATTTTAATTTACTGATTGAATCAGTAATTAATCAGATAATCACTGATTGAATCAGTAATTATTCACTGATTGAATTAGTAAATTTTAATTTTTACTGATTCATTTCAGTAGTTAAAAAAAGATTACTGATTCAAAAATGAAAATTCACTGATTAAATCAGTAATTTTTCACTGATTAACAGTCAAATTTCACTGATTAATAGTTGCACACTTTTCGCTGTTTAATCAGTGAATTTTCAGTTTTTTGACTGATTCAGATTTAGAGAGTACTCTCTTAATTTGAATCAGTCAAAAATGACTGATTAAAATCGACAAAATCAAGTCACTGTAGGAATCAGTAAGAAAAATTACGATTCAATCAGTGAATTTTCACTACTGAATCAGTAAAAATAAATTTCACTGATTCAATCGTTAATTAATTACTGATTCAATCAGTAAATTTTTTTTGATTTTAATCAGTAATTTTCTACTGATTTCAATCAGTCGACTAATTTTTACTGATTCAACAATCAAAATTAACTATTTGAATCAGTAATTTTTCACTGATTGGCAGTAAAATGACGCTGATTAACTGGAGAATCAGTGAAATTTGACTGATTATCAGTGACTTGATTTTCTCTATTTCATCAGTCAATTTAGGCATTTTTCACTGATTAATAAGACAAAAGTGTGCAATTGTAGAAATCAGTGAAAATTTTACCGATTTAATCAGTGAATTTTCATTTTTGAATCGGTAAAAATTTTGATTTACCGATTGAACCAGTAAAAAATTTAATTTATACTGATTGAATCAGTAATTAATCACTGATTTCATTAGTAAATTGAAATTTTTACTGATTCATTTCAGTAGTTTAAAAAAGATTACTGATTCAAAAATGAAAATTCAGTAATTGAATCAGTAATTTTTCATTGATTGGCAGTCAAATTTCACACTTTTCGCTGTTTAATCAGCGAATTTTCAGTTTTTTGACTGATTCAGATTTGAGAGTACCGAGCCCGAATTTCCTCTCGCCTGCCTTGTGAATTGGTAATAATGGACTTGTGATAAAATTGTTTTATCAACGTTTTTTAAAAAAAAAGGAGAAAAATTTGAAAAAATAATATGATTTTTAATTGATTAATCGGATCCGGTTTTATAAAAAAAAAAATTGAAAGAGATGGCTGCTTTTGAGGTGCTTATCTGTAATTTGTGTGTGTGTGTGGGGGGGGGGGGGGGTATCCCGTCTTTATTCGATTTGAAATTGAACATTTCTTCAAAAAGTAATCTCATCAATCATTCATTTTTTCTTTTCAATGTCTAAGACTCGAATGTTAAAACATTCCTTGAAAATTAAGGCAACCTTAAAAGTTCCTTATCACATTTTCAACCAATCAGAACCCACGAAAATATTCCTTAAAACTCTTAAGGTCGCCTTAATTTTTAAGGTATGATTTAACATTCGAGCCTAAACCTTTAATGACTTTTTGTTCAACTAAAATGCCAGGAATTTGAATTTAAAAAAAATAATTTCATCGTGTTTCAAATTTTTTACAAAATGTAATCTATTAAAAAAAAATGTAACACAATTTTTATACACTTTTGAGAAATTTTTTTCGTATATTTCAAAATGAAACTCCACTACGATTGGAATTTTTTTTTCAAGATGAAAGTTTGCATAGGTATAAGTATTTTTAATAAACCCTTAATTATTATACGTACCTATTTTGACACAATTTCCTCAATATTTCCAAGCTTGGCCGACCGCCCTTCCTTTTTTTCTCATCACTTTTTAAGGAAAAGAAACTGCAGAAAGTTCCATTGTTCTGGATTTCTGAAAACTGTTCGAGACTAACTGGACTTTTATGAATGGTTCTCGTTGAATCTCAAAATCCCAGTAAAATTTTTTTGTTTTGATGATAAGTATAAATTAAAATTCTTCGTTTTTTTTACCCCTTTAATATCATTGATAAGCAAAAATTTTATAAATCAAGAGCCCAATTGACAAAAACGAACTAAAGTTCACATAATTTGAAAAATTTTCGATTTAATGTTACATTTTTTCACAAAAAAGTTATCATGTTTGCTTATTTTCTGCCTCGAATCCAATAAATTAAAACCATCTGTTGCAATTTCTCTCAAATTTTCAGTTTTAAATTTTCACTGAGAAAAAAGCTTGTGTTCAAAAGTTGCAGCCAAAATCTTGGTGCTGTACTGTTGATGAGATATATTAAATCTTTTTTGCTTTGGTTATATCGTCATAATTAATGTTGATTAAAGAAAATTAAAATATTTCTCAAAAATGTAGGTAATTAAAATTTTTTTGGGGAAAAATGCAGGAACAAAATTACCCTATGAATTTGAAAAAGTTTGGAATATTTTCTGTTTTTGAGTTGAAGTAATCAAGTTTCAAGGTTGAACATTTTTTGATGAACATTTAAAGAAAATCGTTACGGGGTTTTCCCTCCGACTTGATACCTAATTTTTATGTATTATTTTATCAATAAAATTTTCAATTTTCATTCAATTTCAAAATAAAAAAATGGAACATGAGATTAATTTAAATTATCTAGATCTCATAAGTTCAGTATTTAAAAATTAATTTCAGATTGGTCACTAATTTCTATTTGAATGCCTTTTTTTCGGCTTCGTGGATGTTTCGTTTGCTCCGGATTTTTAAAAATTATTATTTCCTATTTTCAGTATGAAACTGATTTTAATTGTTGGATCGTGTAACGATCGAATCGTTACCAGAATGAAAAAAAAATACTCGAAGAATTTGAAAGTCTACGTATTGGAAAATTTTGTATTGCAATTGAACAGCTTGAGATTTGGTTTAATGGCAAGAGAACGTCATCGGTGCTGTGTACGATTATAATTCAGGTCATGTGAATGCCACGTTATGTATATCTACATTCTGTACCCGGGCAAAAGGATAGATCAAAATAAAAATGAAGCTTTCTTTTATTCTTTTTCACCACGTTAAACCGTACAACAGATCGTCTAAATAAAGAAAAATGAATACGCAAATGTAAATCTTCACCAACGAATAAAGCTATCTTGCATACATATCCATTATACATATCGGTGGAAATACCTGGGTATATCTCGATGTTTGCATATTTTTCTCGTATAGAAAATATGTATTATTACCATTCGAACACTGGTAGCAGATAAATACCGACAGATTTGTTATAAAATACGTACATAGTTTTTAAAAACTTCTCAAAAAAATTGAAAAAAAATTCGAAACATTTGTGTAAAATAATATTTATTCGGGTATCAGTATTTTTGATCGAATGATCATAAGCTGTGATGTGATGTTTGTCAAATTCAAAATGAAGCATGAAGTAAATACGTTTAATCGATTGAAAATCTACATAATTCTCTTGATTTGGATCAATTTTATTTTCATTTCTCTCTGTAAAACATTCATACCTAGTTTTTAAACGTGGTAAACTAGATATCTATAGAATATTATTCAAAATTCGAAAAAAATTTGCCAAGAATTTTCATCGAAATTTACCATCCAAGATACAGATGACGCGTCAGAAGAATGTTTGGAATCGAAAATTCTCCTCGAATCAGATTAATAAGTGGGTTTCAAATGTTGCCAAGAATTTAAAAGATGTTGACTTTCTCGCGTTAGTACCTTTCCATCGGAGTAATCTTCAGTTGTTGAAACCTATTGGCAATCTGCCTATACCTACTTTCTTCGATGATTTGATTTTATATTTTCGGATGGAAATGGAAAGGTCGGATGGAAATGGCATAGCTAAATTACACAGTTACACATTACGTCGGTGATAATTTCAAAGAGGTAGAACCTCCAATTTAGGAATGACTTATTAGGTATCGTTACTGAACTCGTATGAGATAACAGACAAAGTTGAAATACATTGCGAATAGCTGGGCACCGGCTGTGTATGAAATCTCTCGAAACTGTGAAACAAGATATTCGCGCTACCTATATCACTGTATGAACCAATAACAAAAACCGGATTCGTCGAGTCAAAAACTACCAATTTCACGGTTTGCTTTTATTTACCTTTTTTTTTTGCCCTGTTGTTGATACATACCTACGTGAAAAAATTTTTATACCAGTGTCTCTATCTGTGTCTAGTTTGTGGCTTGCTTTCACATGAGTTTATGGCGGTGATAAGCTTTTTAGCGGAGTGATTAAATTTTCGAGCTTTTTTGCCTACGCGAGTAGTTGAAATATTTATGAAGTACGTGTGGAAAGTTATTGGAAATTTTCCATTGAAAAATTGTCCTGAATGAGGTGACAACCGATAGACCATAATTATGGAGCATGAAACGCGATATACCTTTACCTTATTCTTCCTGCTATTGTGTTTGCGGCTGATTCAACGTGTTAAAATAGTCGGTTGTTGGGTTTGTTGTGGGTGTTATTATTTTCCAAGGTGCTAATGAAATTATTTTCAGTCGTTTTGTTTTTTATTTGCGAGTGAAAAAAAATTCCGTATTTTTCACCGATGTCTATAAATTTCTTTCAAAAACAGAAGTACGGTTCGGTGAATTGGTTAAATGAGGGGCGAGGACTGAAAAGTGAACATTTCAAAGAGTAGGTGAAGTTGAATCTCGGGTTTTCAAATCAGAACTACAATTTTTTTCAAAATAAATCTTCACATTTAAAGCTTGAAGGATCTCTGGGAAAATTTGAAAAAAATTTGATTTTAAAAAAGTGATGCACTTTTTGAAGAGAAGTGCAATTTTCAATATGAAGATGTGTTTTCGAACTGAGGATTGAGGCTTCTGGTGGTCATGAAAGTCAAGGTCATAAAATGACACGAAGTTTGAAAAAAAATAGTCATATTAAAGAAGTCGTGATAATATTTCATGAAAAGTTGAAAATTTTTTATAAATGTTTATTATTTTATTTCAGCAGACGAACACTGCATGGAAATTGTTCATTATTAATGTTTTCCTTTTTTGAGAAATTTTCCAATTTTTTTTAAAAATCCTGGTTATGAATTTTTTTCAAAGAAAAGGAGTCATGGTGAAAAATCATGAACAATTTTTGAAAATAATGAAAAAAAAAAAACAATCTAGTAAGTATAAGTATAGACATTGAACTGTGTCTATCAAAAACTCAGACGAAAAATCGAAGCTCATTAAAATATCATGGTATGAGATGGATGATTTCCAACATTTCATGAATTTTTGCCTTATTTTTTATTTATGAATTTCAAATTTTTAGGTAGGTATTTTTCAATCACGAAAAGTGTTTTTTTTTACTACAGAATTTTCATGTCGTTTGCTCCAAATTGAATCAGAATTTTTAAATTTTGCTCAACCGAAATGTGAACAGGATTTTTTGAATCTTTTTTTCTAAAAACTACGATTTTTATCACGTTTTTGATGAATTTATTTAGTTTTTTTTTTCGTACTGAGAACCAGGTATCTGGTGTGGATTGTAAAATGGACTCTGCATGTGCAAAAAATTAAATTTCGAATTGCCCCAAGATCAATAAAAAATTTGTTAAAACAATTTCTAATGAAGACTGAAAGAGAAAGTAAACATCGAAAAATAGGTCATCGCAAGAACAAAAATGAAGAACGCCTTCAAAAAAATCAATTTTTGATCGATTTCCATTTTTTTATAATTTGTTTTGACGTTTCATCTTTTTTTGCATCATTAGATATTATGAGAGGAGGGGAGAAGGGGGTGTTGAACTTCCGTTTATATCACTCTTGGCAATGAGGAAGATGATCTAGAAAAAGACTTCTACATTTTTCAGATTTTTCTCTTTGAATAAAAAAAAAGTAATCTCTTGTCAATTGTAAAAATTTCATGGAATTAAATCAAGATTCATTATAAAAATTGTGAAAAATGAATAAAATTTGAAAAAAAAAATTGTCGAAATCACTATAAGCCTAAATTTCTATCAGGGTTTAAAATCTTTTGGATTCAATTAGTATGGTTGTTGTGATGGTTTTTTGAGAGTTAGAAATCAAATGGTTGTTGGTTATAGTTTTTGGTGGTTTTCTTCATGATATTTGAAACAGTTCCAATTGGATGTGATAACCATTTGAAATTTTCAAAAAATCTGGCTGTGGTAAACTTTTGAATTTTCAGAAGTTCACCATAATTCGGGAAACGTTTAGCATTGGCATTTGAAATTATGGATACTTGTCTTACGATTTACAAAATGATTCAAAGTTGAAAATGAAATAAGAAACAGAAAGTAACTTTCTCTGTAAAAAAAATTGAATAACTTGATTCAATTGGTAGTTGTTGTGGTAGCTTTTGTGAGTTAAAAATCAAATGGTTGTTATGGTTATGGTTTTTAGTGGCTTTCTACAAAATATTTGAAACGGTTCCAATTGGTTGTGATGACCATTTGAAATTTTCAAAAAATCTGATTATGGTGGTTTTTAATGGTTGTATAGTTTCAAATGGTTTTAAACCCTAGAAAAATTCAAAAAAAATTTTTAGAACAATTGTAGGGAATGGTTCATTATTTCTACGAAAAAAAAAATTCAAAAATTGTGAAAATTCAAAAATTTAATCCAGTAAACTGTAAGTAATTTTATTGAATCTTTTTGCTTATTTCAACATGAAAATTGATGATCAGATTTTCTACACGGAATTTTGGTGGCCAAAGTTTTATTGCAGGATTTTTCAATCTCGCAAGTTATGCCAGGATTTTTAAGATCGTAGAATTGCAACGTGAACCAAGATCTAAGTAAAGATTTTTTTTTTTTGACAAACTAAAGAAACATATCTGCGTAGAAATTTTGAAAGAAATTGATAAAATGAAAGGCCATTTTTTTGAAATTTTATAGGTACTTAGATTTTTAAAAATTTTACTTTTCGAAATTTTTGAGCAATTTTGAAATATGATAATTCTATAATTTTTTAAAGAATTTTTTACATTTTTCATGAAAATGAGAAGGGTCCGAATACCTAATATTTCGACAGAAACTCGTGTAAGCTGAAAAAAATATAAATAAATACCTATCTTGAATTTTAATCAAAAATAATTTTCAAAATATATCCATTGTTTAAAAGCTTTTGCTCCAGAGCAAAACTTTTCTAAAATTTTCACCTTCTCCTCTCCTTATTATCGTGTATGGTCACCATTGAAGAAAGTTCTGTCCCTAGATTCTCCTACTTTTGGAATTTTTATTGCGTTAAAAAAGTCTAAAATTTTGTTCGTTATTGTATTCGGACAAAATTTCTATCGAAGAATTCTGAGACCCTCCCCCTTCCCTTCTAAAAAAAGTAGTTTGCCTTTCAATGAACTGTCGGTAATTTAAACCTTGATAAATTAGATAAAACAGAGCAATTTTCTGCTCCCTTGATGAAGCTCAGTTATTTGAAAAAAATCTTCTCGTATTTTAGATTTTTCGATTGGAACGAAAAAAACCCATATCAATTTTTTTTGAATACTCCAGACTCCTGGAATTAATTCTTCTAACCCTCTCCTTGCTTTCAACTAGAAATCATAAACAATTGTTGTTTTTCAAACATACGCATCAAATTTTGTTGATTCAAGCACCTGTCTGCTACCTACTCTCAAGCATCCACGCATTTTTACTTATGGAATCGTCTTGGGTGAAATTTTTCGCACATTCATTAAATAATATACTCGATTGAATAATATTTTTATTTGATTAGCAATATTAGGAAGGTTATTCGACCGAGTAAATAAAACTCGAAGTGAATAAGTTGAGTAAAGACTAAAGATATAAAATATAAAAAACCACTCTACTACTTTGCTCAATTCCTCGTAATATAAGACAAAATACTCATCGCGATCGCCATCGAGTACACCTATTTGACGAAAATGGATTTCCGTGCTAATAGACAAGGCTAAATAGAGTAATCATCTTCGTAGAAATTAATATTTGTAAACAAATTGCCGAGTCGACGCGAAGGTAATGTTTTTTCAGTGCAGTCATTGCTTTCTTCTGGCAGCTTATGAAGATTTGTATTCGTATTTTAGACAGCTAGCCTACTGAAATTAATAAAACGGATATTACGTGCTCGTATACAAAATTAAGATACGTATAAAGCCGGCCATGTGAAGGTTATATAAAGGAAAATATCAAAAATAATTACCTATTACAAACGTAGGTACTGTAGCTGTACATGTACGTCTTTCGATTTTTTTTTTTTTTAGATTGAGAAAATATTGTTACTTTCTGTGTGAGAATAATCATACCTACATTCTACATTCGTCCGCAAATATCATACGGTATGGATATAGGTTGGATAATAAAGTAATCGCATGTTGGAACTGGTTTCTTTCTCTGTCTATGTCTCTGTCTCTCTTTTTTTTTAATATTTCGGCCTCTCTGTGAATAACACGCTAAAAATTATAAGTATACTGTATTTCCATGTACTTTGTCGTTAATTCCTCGTATTACCTATATTTTTAATGTTACTATTTTTGTAAAGTATGATTAATCCCTTTCTATTGAAAAAAAGTAGCTTGAGCTGATTGGAGTGTGTGATGAAGAGTGGGAGTGAGAAAATTTCATCCGATGTTGAAAAGTTGAGCAAGCAGTTATACGAGATTTTTCGTGCTAAATTTCTGATTCGTATTCGAGTAATATAATCTAAATTTGAAAATTGAAAAGACAAAAAAGAAAAATTTCAAATCTCTTGTCGATAAAATTTTTCAACTATAAATTTCCCAAATTTTTCAGCCCAGTCTTTCCAGACTTTTAAACTGATGGTTGCGATAATTGCTAATTTCTTAGGCCATTTCCCCTGTTAAAATTAGCTCAATTTTGAGTCTGCAATTAATTTTAGATTTCAACATTTTTCAACTCCAGCAAATTTTAAAAATGAATCAATTTTTAATGGAAATTTTGCATAAATCAAAAAATTATTTTGATCAATGTTCTAAATGTTTGCCAATTTTTTGACGAATTTTGAGTAAAAAAGAAATCTTTCCTGATGTTTCGTCTTGCAAAAATTTTGCTTCTATCAAAAACTTCAAGAATGCTTCAAATGTTCACCAATTTTCAACGAATTTCGTGTGAAAATTGGTCCACCTCTGTCTGATTTACTTTTGATAATTTTTTTTAATAATTTATTTAAAAAATTCAAAAGATTGGGTTCCTTTTCCCTTCTTAATTTCTAAGGCAATTTATAAACAAACCTCTGTTTATTGAATGAGTTTATTTCATTTTTTTTTTTGAACGATTCACTATGCGAGACGAAAGAGGTTACGAATGATTCAGTCGTATTTAATAAACTAGTTCACGAACAAAAAATTTGAAGAGATGATTGGAAATATCCTGCACAAGTTCTGTATTTTGATTTAGAATTTTTTTTGAACACCTTGTAGGGTGTCCATTCTCTGGGAAACCTGGAAAAGTCAAGGAATTTGTGAAAATCCAGAAGAAGTATAAATTATCCGAAGTTTCTGGGCTCATTTTACTATCAATTTTTCAAAAAAATCTCTCATTCTGTACATGTTTTTGTCTATTGAATTATTACCTCTTTATCTTTCTACAGAACATTTAATTTTTTTTCAACTCGCAATTTTTTGATAACATGTGATGAGAAAAAAGTACCAAGATGTCCCTGATCACGATTTTTAAAAAGATGCGAAGAGAATGGAAGAGTGACCGTATTATTAGTTTTATTTTAGAAAACTTCTCTGAGGCTGAAGTAGTGAATTTTTAACTTTTGAAGGTGTTTTGTTTGCAAAAAAATTTACGCTTATCAGAATAATTGTATATTTTATTTTTCGTATTTTTTTTAATTCCCTGTGGCCAGCCAAAAAGTTGTAGGAATTTTTTCGTAAGATTTATGAATTTTTGGTAGTGTTTTTTGCCGGGGGGGGGGGGGGGGGAAGGTGAATTTTTAAAGATTTTTTGAATTTTCAGTCTGAAAATATCCTAACTTTTACTTTTATGATTTTGCAGGCACCAAAGTTTTTCCTTCTTTGAAATTTTTTCTGTTATGAACTCAAGGTCTCAAGTTTTTGTGCCGAGGTAAGAGAGAGGTGGCGTTTAAAAATTTCAGAATTGAATTTAAAAAAATGTTGGACGTGTTGTGCATTTTAATACATTCTTTCTGCGCAATTTGATTTCGTGAAAAACCACCCCATCTCCATTCTACATCAATATCAGACTTGAAAAGCTAGAAAAATTCGAAAAATTGGTCTGGAATACCTGAAAAAGTCGAGGAAAATCTTTTCTGAAATATTGTGGACACTCTGCCTTGATTCATTCATTTCAGATAAACGAAAGTTTCAGTTTGCAAAAATTATTTTAATCACTTTTCTTTTTTCACAAAATTGTTCACCTAGATTTTTTAAAACTTTTTGAACTTTGATCAATTTTTCGTAATTTTTTCTTGAAAATTTTTCAAAAAATTGAAATTTAAAAAAAATGGTCAGATGTTTCGCAATTTTTCAATGTTTTGTCAATTTTTTTACATATGTTTTGATGCTCCTTTCAATTTTTTTTTTCAAATTTTTCTAAATTATGAGAATTTTTTGAAATTCTGCTAAATATGATAACAAAAAATTTATTAAAAAGGATTTTTTTCATATTATCCCTCTTCACCCTCTTGCCTTTTTTCATGAGTTATGAGTTTGGGGTTGTTTGTTGACTCAATTTCGGGGGAAAACAAGGAACAAAAACTTGAAAAACAAAACGTTTTTTGAATTCATTGATTGATCATTTAGCAACAAAGAAATGTTCAATTCATCTTTCGTATGTACTTTCAATATTTTTGGATTCTGTTACCATCATGTATCAAGCTTTCTGTGTTTCTGCCCTTCTATTGTAAAATGTCCGGCACTAGAAAGTTGTATGCAAATCCATTAAAAAAGTTGAGGGAAAGAGGAAGTTGACTCAATGTCCAGGTCTTATGTCAACGATACACGTAGTGAGTCTTGTTTTCTCTATTTCTAAAAAATACACACCTCTTGCTATTGACCCAAAATATAATTTTCGGAAAAATAACCTGCACTTCAGTATAGATATTTATCCAATACCAATTCGCCCTTGATAATGATTTCCTTTCAATAAAATTCCTCTATTTTTTTTGTTTGCAGATTGTGGGCTTACAGCAATACATAGTAAAACCTACAAAAGTCGATACCAAAGATAATAACGATGAAAGTATTTTATCCGAACAAATCACGACGGAAACGAGCCTCACCGATGATCTTGTTAAAAATGCAGGCGTACCTTTGGAGACGGCCATTAAACAGGTAATTAAACATCGCACGATCAAATTGAATATAATTTATTGAAAGGATTAATTAAAACGATGCTCGGATATTCAATTAACAGCCACAGTGAGTTTTCATCATATTTTCCTCGATCGGTCGTAAACTCTCGTAGTATTTCACAAACCCATCTCGCCATTCAAAATCGAACGATCATTTTGAAATTTTACAAATATTTTTTCTTATATCGACGCAACCAGAGACTGAAAACGATGGTCTGTTACGATATGGAAGAAAACTGACCTAAAAAATTCACGTTTGAAAACTGTGCACGAAGGCGTCAGCAATCCGCGGGGGTTTTACGGAAAAATATAGGTACGAATTTCAAAATCTGGTTTTCGACGTAAGTTTTTCTTTCAAAATTTGTAATCAATCTTTTAATTAGGCAGTAGGTATTTTATTTACCGGTTTAAAATTTAAATTTCGTCGTCTGTCTGGGTTCTGTTGTGTTTTTTTTTACGACGACGACGATTATTTACGAGTCTGATCGATTTTTTTTATTTTTAAATTATAATTACTCGTACTCGTTTGAAAATTGGACGATTTGGCGAAAGTAATATTTGTGAAAGCGATTGTCGCTCCGGCGCGACGGCGGGTAATTAATTTTTGCAATATCGGTAATTACCTATATCTACGTACGATGACAAATTTCACGACTCGATGCGACTATCGGGATGAATTATTGTTGAAATTTTAAATTTTTCAAGTGTTACGACCGAGCTGATAAGCTGAACATTTCTGGCATTCGAATACTCAGATGGCTGAAAGCTTTGATTTGAACGTAAGCAGACGATGACTTTGATGAACTGAAAGTCTCGATTTGAAAAGATTCGAAGAGGAAGGAGGCGAGATCTCGCCTTTTTCTATATCGCCTTTTAAGGTGTTCGAAATAGTAAGGTACGAGAAGAATCGGTGCACGCGTTTGAAAAATCGTGTTTTCTAAGTCTCGCGAAGCGCCAAAGAAAATAACATTTATTGCTCCGGCAAGCGTTACGTCGAACATGTACCTGACTATAATTAAGCAAACCAACAGCAATTGCGTTCTTCTCTAGAACTAGAATGCCGCTGCTGAGTAATGGTTACCAATGTGTACTTTTTAATGGTCTCTAATTTCGTTGTGTTGTTTTAGAGAAGAATGAATTTTTTTTTTCGAAAAATAAAAATTATAACCAGAAATCCTTGGCACGAATGTGTATGTCCTCGTATGCTTATCCAATTTCAATGGTTGTATTGCAATATTGACTGAATTTTCCAGTTCCTCTACACTAATGACAGGATACATCACAGATTATTCCAAAGATTATTCTTATACGTATGGTAATTTAATTGCAATGCCGGCGAAAATTAGCTATTTGCTTGTTGTGCATTAAACTGTGACAATTTTTTAAGCTAGATGACAGTTCGGTACGCTTATTAAAGCATTACTAGACTTCTTGTAAGTTGCACCGCTGTCATCACCCGACGACGATTCGAGTGTATTTGGAAACGGTTCGGATTGGGTTATTTTTATACCAATGTGGATGGTTTTCCGACTCGCTTTTTGTGTGGTTCGTTGCACCTGTAGTGTCGAAGTGTACGGATACGATGGGTATTCGGGTGGAAAATAGGTGTTGATTCGGTGTACCTGTGTGTGAATTCTGATGATTTTTTTCGCGAAATTGGTGTTTTTTTGTGGAAAAGTACTCGGTATAGGATTTTGAGTGATTTGGTTGTCGGTTTGAAATTATTTTTCGTTTTTATTATTCGGATATTTTTGATGTGATCAGGGAAGTTTTAGGGTTATTTTTAGAAAACTCGAATGGTAGAAAGGAAAAACACTTTCTCATAAATTAGTAAAAATTACCGAAAATCACTGGAAAATATTCAGAATTGCAGAATAGTAAAAAAATCAGTGAAAAAAATATTAGAAAATCAATGAAATTCTTTGATAAATCAGTGAAGTTTTACAATTTTAACATTCTCATTGTTTTTAATCCTCATCCGCCCACCATGAGTTTTAAAAGAAAATTTATCGCTAATTACAATTTTAGGTAATTCGATTTAAAACTGTAGGGAAGGAGAAGCAAGAAATCAAGAATACCTATTTGTATGTATTTGTATTAAAGATTTTTCATTTGAAAAATTCCGCGGATCCGGAAGAGGGGGGGGGGGTTTGTCAGTTCCTTCCGGCTCCAGCTCCGAGATTTTTGATTCAAGTCCCTGTGGCTTCGACTCCAGCTCCAAGGATTTTGAAAAAGTGCTTCTGGCTTCGGTCCCAAAAAAAATTAGCCGGAGGAGAGCCCCTCCAATTTCTGGATTTATTCCGAATTTTTGACCGTTTCAGGCATTCGGAGGGGCCCTCCTCTTTCCGGCTCCGAGATTTTTTAAAAACTGGCTCATCTCTGGCTACGAAAAACTCGGGCCGGAGGGAAACCGCTGCTCCTTCCGCTCCGGATTCTTGAAAAATTCAAAAATTCGAAATAATTATAGAGCTGACAAAGAGCATCTTCTAATAAGTGTCAAAAACGGCCCTTGACCCAAAAATGCTCGAAATGGGCCCAAAATGTTACATATGGTCTAAAAACATCTCCAAAATTTTTTTGACCCCCTACCCCCACCCCTTTTGGAATTATCGCACTTTTAATGTCAAAATTTCAGCACACAATATCTCTAGAAGGGGCGAATAAAATTTTTTGACGAATGAGAATTTTTTGAAAATTTTCAGCTCACATTTTCCGATTTTTTTTACATTGAAATTTAAAAAAAATTGAAAAAAAAATTTCTAGGGGATACGTGGTTGGAAATTTTTTTATTAGTTCTGCCAAGTGGTCATGCATCACATTTATTTTTTTGGATTCTGAAATTGGATACAACATGGTCAAAAAAAAATCAAAACCAAAAAAAAACGTGATTTTTTTACTACTTTTTTGTAGTAACAAGCAAGGTATCCCTACTTCCAGTAAAATTTTGAGTCAAAATTGTCGTAAATCGAAAGTACATCATTAAAAAAATCCATTTCCAAAATTTCAAGTGCTGATGTGCATTTCTCGAATTTTGGCGAATTTTTGAAATTCCAAAATTACCTCATCTCGTCCTGTAAATCATGAAAATTTGATCTGATCGACGTAAAAAGCTTAAATTCGATTTGCACCCTATTTTAGAACAGCCAAATCAACTGGAAGCGGTTTGGAGACGTTTCAGAGCCACCAGAAAATTTCAACGTTTTTTCAGCTCTGAAGAAAAGCTCATAAAAACGGCCAATATGAACTTCAGCACCTATATTCGCGAATTACCATTATTGGTGACCTAATTGAACAACTAATGCACAATTTTCTAAAATTCGTAGCTTTTTGTTCAAAGTCGTATTTTTTGGCTGAAAATTTTCCTGCAAAAAATTTAAAAACCCACCCGTTGTTCTCACAATAAGGCAAAAAGCTGATTTGTAGTGATTTCCTGATTTCTGACAAATTTAAATGTCCTCAGATTTGATGGCTGCTCTTTTTCCCGTGGTAGGTTTAAGGGGAAATTTTTTACCATAATTTTAATCGAGAGTTTTGAATCATTTTATTCTTTATTTTCTAGGGGTAGAAAGAGGGAATGTTGATTTTAAAAAATTGCGCCTATTTTGATCTAAATATGGTTTTTGGATTTTTAAAATAATTTCTGATTACCATACGTTGAATTTTGGAACAATATATGCATTTAAAAAATTTACATAATGACATTTTGTTGGATTTTGAAGAAAAAAAAACGAATAAATTTTAGACCATCGCTGACATAACACTGAAAAATGGCCATAAAATTTGACATTTCTGAAACTTGAAAAAAATATGATGCTTGTAAATGTTTGATATTTCACCAAAAAAGTCATGAATTAAAAAAAATTTGATAGATTTTTTGCATTTTGATGGAAAATTCTGGAAAATTATTTCAATTTGAAAAATTTGAATTGTCAAGTATTTTTATTGCTCGATGAATGGGGTACAAAATTCGTATTATTTTTCAATTTTCTTCATTTTTTTTCATTGTCTCGTTAATTTTTTGTTTTTTAATTGATTTATTAGCAATTTTGAAAATTAAAAAAATGTTTAAATTTACGATTTTTCAATAAAAAGTCATCGATTTAATCACATCTAAGTATCTGAAATTTTTATGAAGAGTCATCAATGTCATCATTAGGTCCTATCTCAATTTTAAATCAGTGAAAATCGCCGAAAATCACCGGAAAACAATCAAAATTTTAGGACAGTAATGAATCAGTGAAAAAAATTCACTGAATGTATCAGTAGAATTCTTTGAAAAATCAATGAAAATCGTTGAAGGATTATTGAAAATCCGCTGAAAATCGAAGAATTCTGCTGATTTTTTCTGTGCTGAAATTCTGACCTATTTTAAGTGGGTTTTCACTGATTTAAAATGGGAAAGTATCTACGATATAATTTTATACCTTGACTTTTGGTGTAAAGCAAAACTAGTGTATTTTTTTTTTTCAATACCTATACTCTGATGAGCACTTTTTCGACTTCTTTATTTTTGCCTTCCTCATTTTTTTTCGGATCATTCTAATTCAGAATTTGATCAAGGGAGGGGGGGAGAGAACAACCATACGAAATATTTTCCTCTTGCAACTTTTTAAAAACTTCCAAAAATGTAGCAAACACGTGATCAGCGGAACATTTCGAGAACAGATTTATTCTTCACTTTCATTTTTTATTACAGCCTTATAATCATTTGATTGAAAATCGATGAGAATAAAGAAAGCAACTTTGTAGACGTTTTCCGAAAAACACATTCAATAATCAGCCAAATGTTTTATCAAATCAATTTCCTTTCGACCTTCCTTTCTTCGACCGCGTTAACTGTCTAATTTTCCAAGAAAAATTTCCTACTGACGTCAAAAGTATTTGAAAAGTGGTATGCGTTTAAAAATTGTAAAAACACGTTCAATACCTTGACCTCCCTTTCGTACATAGAAAATTGGCAACCTCGCGAACTTGCTATAAAATTTAAATCACACATCGATGAATCAAGAATCGGCTATTGACCATTGGTATCCAACTGTCCATCACACACGAAATTCATCTACAATGTGGTGTTGCCATGTATCACACAACGCAAAAAACGATTCCATAGTATTCTCTCTTTATTTCCTATTAAAATAATTTTACACGAATGTGTTTCTCGTAAAAACAATCATCATTGAAAATCATTAAAAACAGCTGATTTTTTATAACAAAAATGCATTCGAACTGCATTATTATAAAAAAATAATGATAAATCGATTATTCGGCATTTTTATCATGGAAAAATATTACAACTGGTTTAACAACTGTCGATTAAGCGAAATTTATCAATAAAATGGAGGAAAATGGAAAAACTGAGTTTTATGATAGGTGGTGTTGTTAAACCGGTTTTTTGGTACGAGAAATCGAGTTTTCTTCAGTAAATCATTATAGCTTATTTAAATCAGTTTTTTTTTCCGAAAGGAGTTGAGAAAATAAAAGGGAGGAATTGTCTTAGAATTTTTCTAGATCAGTGATTTGCTTTTTCAATCCCCTTTTTTCATTTGTGATTGAAATATTACGACAATTTTGTTTGGTTTTATTTGAAAACTGCTCATTTTTTTCAATCAGGATTCATTTATTGTTAAAAATTTGAAAAAATTTTGAAAAAAATTTAATTTGCGCTGAATTTATTTTTCCGAGGTTTCGTGATTTCGTTGCAGTAAAATGATCTTCTTAAGGTTTTGTTTACATTTTTGTCAATTTTAATTAAAATCTGCAAATAACACGAAAGCATCAAACCAAACACCTACCTATAAATAAATATGCATATTTCGGTAATTTTTACCCAAATCCAGGTTCCCACGAATACCAGTTTCGTATGATTTTCCTCCAAGGAGCTGCTGACCATGGACACTTGGATGGCGTATGTGAGGATTATAGAGCGAATTATCGTAATTGTGGTTTTCTGTATTTTGATATTGTTTTTTTTTATTATTAAATTTATTTACTCGAATGATGGAATTTACGTCCACGTTATAGAGTATTTAACCACGCGATGAGAATGTGACTCAAGTTTGACCTCGGTACGAGCCAGAGTCGATTTGAAAATTCCAGACGAAAGTGATTATTAGTATTCAGCATTCATTCGAAATATTCGTATTATGCGAAATTTCGAAGTACCTATTTTACGCGATGGCGATGTACGACGATGAGATGACTTATTCCATAAATTATGATACATGCTCCGTTGTATGTACGTATTTTATTAACAGTACGTGTTTTTTTCTTCGTGCATTTAAAGAGCAGAGAAACATTCGGTTGGCGATCGCGAACGATGCGAGAGGGAGACTGATGCCCATCTGAATGTAACATTGCCCTCCTATCTTTCTTCAATGCACCTAGTTAATTTGATTAAACATTGTCGACCAATCAAAATCATATTTATTTCAACTTTCATATATCATTGGTCCATTTTATGCCTTATTTAATGCCTTCCTTCATTTTTTCCTCCCCAATGTACGTATTCCTGTCGGAATTCTTTTATCGCTGACGTAGGTGTGGGTATGATTTTTTTTTTCAATATTTAAATGGCCTAGCGGATCGGATGTTGAGAACTTGATGTACGATTATGACGAATTTCACGATGCATAACTAACGTGCCTATGTGGATGTAGGTTTTCCTCTCGATTACAAGATCGATGCGTGGAATAAACGATTGGGAAAAAAATTCGAATGGTTGGCCGATTTTTAACGATAAGTTTGATCGTATGTCTAAATTAGCAGCGATGAAAAACAGGTGACTGTGGAAGCAACATGTGTTTGTGACGCTACCTGTAGGTATAGGTAAGGCTCTATCTAATATAGGTACCTCTATCTGCGGTACGTAGGCCCATACGAGGTGTATGAATTGAATATACGTTATGCAAATTTAAAACTTCAGTTAACTCTGCGGATATGTGAATCATCGTGGTGTGCGACGCCGGGAGTATTTTTATTTCAAACAACGATGACACGTTGCAAACAATGAAGAAAATATTGAACGCGAATTTACGTTGGGGTGTGTCTCGATCTTGAATCAAAGTTTCAAAATTGAAGGTCTCATCCCTTGAAATGGTTCACTTTCCTTCAGGAATGAAATTCTCAAAATTATAGTCTCATTATGAATAAAGGGCCATGGGCTTGACTTTTCTCCATGAAATTTAATGAGGAAAATTATGTAAAATTTTCAAATAGGTATTCCTTGAGAAATTGAAGTTTTGACTTCATTTCAATTTTTAAAAAAAATTAATCTAGACTCGAGAAACCGCTCCCTTGGGAAAAGAGAGGGTTGAAGTGGCTCTCAAATTGGGCTTAAATGAGTTAAATGCATTATTTGAGGTTTTCAGATTTTAAGAAAAAAAAATTGAAAAGCATCAAGTATTTTTTTGATTTAGGATGTTCACTTTCTGGGAAACCTAGAAAGCCGGGAAAATTTGTGGAAAGGGTATGGCCGGGTTAGGGGTGAATTTGGCCCTTGCTCCGATTTTTACTTTAACCCCCTTAAGTGGTGCCCCTTGATGTAAAAACATTCTAGAAAAATTTTTGACCCCCCAACCCCCTCCTTTTCGGAGATATGGTCATTTTATTGGCTGATTTTCAATAATTTTTAATTTCAACGGAAGTGAACGAAATTTTCTGTTCTTTGGCACAAAGTTACATCTAGTAGAGGTGTATTTGTGATAATTTTTTCAAAAATTTTGGTGCACTTCATGTTTTTTCGGCTATTTGAAGTTTTCAATCGTAAAAAACACCATATAATCGAAGAGCGACCACCCTGGAAAATTTACTAAAAATCGTGTTTTTTTATGTGGAATTTCGCTGTGCATTCGGTTTTGGCCGATTCTTTGAACTAAGGGCCGAAAAATGCGAAAAACCGTACAGAAACGTTGTTATTTCAGCAGATTTTTCAAATTTTTAGCGTTTCATACAGAAAGAAAAAGTCAAATGAAAAAACCAATACCATATTCGTGTTCAGCAGGTCAAAATACCCCGATAGACACCCTTTTTGCAAGCGTTTTGCTTGAATTTTCAAAATTAACTTTTTTCACTGATTTTTCATTGTAAAAAAGCTGGAAAAGGGTGAATTTCGAGACCTCGAGTGAAACAATCGCGAAAAAAGTGTTAATCGGGGTATTATTTTCATGTTTGGAAATTTCTGTTGGGTATTCGAATCTTCTTCTCGTCATTTGTGTTGAATAATTTTTCCCCTTGAATTTAATATTGCGGTGAATATCCGTGAAATTCGACTCGAGAGTATTTTTTCAGTATTTAAAATTTTCGTTTTCTGAAATTTTCATCTTGGTTTTGGGATAAAGTTATCGACGAATTGAATTACAGATTTTAGAGTAGAAGGAAGAGGAGTCAATTGAAGCTTCATGGGAAATTTCTGCAACAATCCTACCTGTTGATTTCGAGAATTTTTATTTTTCTCATGAATTTGCATTATTTTTAAAACTAATATTCAGTAATATCGTATCAGAATAAAACAGCTAGAAAATTGCTTAAAATTTTCTTTAAAATGAGTATTGACTGGGGAGGTGGGGAGTAGCAGGTTTTTGAAAAATTTGGAGCGTAAAAAATTGCTTAAAAATGGCATGCAAAACATGAAAATAGCATGAATTTTCATTTATCAAATTCAGTAGACATCATGTAAATATTTTGTTCGTCATTTTTTGTCGACTATGATCCACAAAAGAATTAATTTTTGAAGGAAAGCATTGACCAAAATTTTCAAAATAAGAATTTTTCAAAAGAAAAAAACTCTTCTTGTTGCGCTGAGGAATAATTTTACTGTACATATTTCTTTCTACAAAATTTATTTTAAAACTTTTTTTGAGGGGGGAGGGGTGTACTTTTCAGTAAGCTGTGATGGGAAAAAAATTCCCTAATGTCCTTGATCACAATATTCCGAACAAGGGAAGGAAATGGAATAAAAATATATTGGTCATGTTTTGAAAAAGTGAGACGAATTTTCAAGTTTTGAAGGTATTTTTCACTAACATAAAGAGGGGAGGAGAGGAAAGTAATGTGAAGAAATTTTTAAATTTTTAGCCCAAAAAATCCGATTTTTCACTTGCGAGATTGATTGATATCCTGACATAATTAGTTTCATTTTTCAAAATTTTATGATTTATTATTTTTTTTATTTGAAAATTTTATTTCTATAATAAATTCAAGTTTTTAGTTTTTTGTGGAGGTGGAAATTTTGAAATTTCAAAAAATCGCCAAAATTCGAGAAATGCACTTCAGCACTTGAAATTTTGGAAATGGATTTTTTTTATGATGTACATTCAATTTATGACTATTTTGACTCAAAATTTTACTTTGAGTTGGGATAACTTGCTTGTTACTGCAAAAAAGGTGGTCACTTTTTTTTTGGTTTCGATTTTTTTTGACCATGTTGTTCCCAATTTCAGGGTTCAAAAAAAATATATGTGATGCATGACCACTTGGCCGAACTAATAAAAAAATTTCCAGCCATGACACCCCTCAAAATTTTTGAAAATTTCAAAGTGAAAAAAAAATCTGTGAAAATGTGATCCGAAAATTTTCAAAAAAATGTCATATTTGTACTACTCAGCAAGATATACAGTATGACACAAAAGTCTTGTCCACGAAAAACACTTCATGATATCTCGAAACTGAAAAGAGATATCGGGACGATTCAAACGGCAATGTGTTCCTGGAGACAAGGACATTGAAGATTGATAGTCAAATTTTCAGTTCTACCTACAGGGTGTCCACAAATTGAGAAACCGGTTTTGGTTAAAAAATGGGGGTCTGGGTTTTTTATGGATTTGAAATCTACACACTCGGACGATTAAAATGTGATAATTTTTTTTCGAAACCGGTTCGAAAATTTGCAACCGGTTGTCAAAAATACTTCAAAAAGCGAGATTAGAAAAAATTTTCCAAATGAAATTTGTAGAGCTTTGTAAGCCAAACATGGTCAGTGAACTCATTTTTTGAATCGGTTCACTCTCGGCAACTTGACAATTTCAACAACAAAAAAAGATATGAAAATTTTTTCAAAATGAATGTTGAACACCGCACCGTTAAAAATCTAAAAAAAATCATATCATTTTTTTGTTGTTGAAATTTCAAAAAATGAGTTCACTGACCATGTTTGGCTTACAAAGCTCTACAAATTTCATTTGGAAAAATTTTTCTAATCTCGATTTTTGGAGTATTTTTGACAACCGGTTGCAAATTTTCGAACCGGTTTCGAAAAAAAATTATCACATTTTAATCGTCCGAGTGTGTAGATTTCAAATCCAAAAAAAACCCAGACCCCCATTTTTTAACCAAAACTGGTTTCTCAATTTGTGGACACCCTGTAGGTAGAACTGAAAATTTGACTATCAATCTTCAATGTCCTTGTCTCCAAGAACATATTGCCGTTTGAATCGTCCCGATATCTCTTTTCAGTTTCGAGATATCATGAAGTGTTTTTCGTGGACAAGACTTTTGTGTCATACTGTATAATCTGTGTAAATTTCAAAATTTTTTACCGGCCCCTTCTAGAGATATCGCATGTTGAAATTTCGACATTAAAAATGCGATAATTCCGACTGGGGAGGGGGTGGGGGTCAAAAAAATTTTGGGTTGTTTCTAGACCACAAGTAACCTTTTAGGTCAATTTGGCCAATTCTGGGTCAAGGTCCATTTTCGACCTTTATTAGAAAAGGCTCTTTCTTCATTTTTTTGGAAATATTTTCAATAAATTTTTTTACTTTAAAAAATTGTGTGATAGGGAATCTGTGCTCCCTCCCCTCAATAAAAAATGTTTGAAATATAACCTACTTTTTCATTTTGAAATTTTCTGTGACAAATTGGCAATTTAGTATTCTGCAAAATTTTTGTCATTAATTTCCTCTAATTACATTATAGTCAAAGGAGGTGTACTGCTGTGGCTTTGTAAAGGTCTTGGTATGGCTCGAGCTTGGTAAACATCTCGTCGAGTAATTGTTATTTAATTAGTTGCCGATCAGCGAATATATTTTGGTATGGCTGGAACTCGCACTCGGGGGAATATTATTTTAGAATATTTTCATTGAATCCGAGTATATGTGTACGATTCTCCGGTAATATAATCTGGTTTCGTACCTTTCTTCCAGACCGGATGTTAAGTTGTAATTCTTGTTTGTTGGCTGCCTCTTCTGTGTAATGGGATTTTCAGTTACAGTTCTCGTCGCGCTTCCAAATAACACCAGCAACCATAACTGGCCGATGACGAAGAGGAAGAATAATGGTAGCAGTGGTAGCGCGATCGCTGTCACGGTAGTGAAGATGATGTCAGTGACTCGCGTTCCGTCGAATACGAGTACCTACAACGTTCAGCGATTTTTCTTTTATGTAGCTTTTTTTTCCTCTTACCAATTCGGCTCTTCTGTTGTTGGTTCAATGCTTGTGAAGATTGATATAGGATGGTCGTTGCAGTTTCCTAGCCGCTCGAATTGCCAACCGAGGAAAATAACCGGTGGCAAGGAGGTTGCAAAAATTGACCGTAATTTTTTTTTCTTCTTCGCCTAGATGAGCGAAAAATAGTGTCAGGTTAGGATGAGTTAATTGGCGAGAAGTTCTGAGAAGGGGAGTTGATAGAGTCATTTCGGTACCGTAATGTCCTGTACTCGTATGCTCGTGCTAATTAATAAATAAATATAGAATGCCTGTATCAGGTTCGGTTGCTTTCCCTTTCGGCTTGATTGATCGCCAGCCTTCGAGTATATATAGATTTTCGCTCATCTCGTTCGTCGTCCGCGATTAAATAATCATAAAATGAAAAAAATTTACACTTATGTTGGTGCTCGCTTTCTTCTCAATCCAGATACCAGTCCAGTTCCCTTTACTCTTTCTGTGGGCTTGTTTCGCACGATGATCTAGGCATAAGATGCACCATAAGCATGCAAGCAGACAATGTCTGTGTGCAAATGGCGTCGTTATAGTTGCACTATTCGTATGGGAGAGTGAATTATTGTAAATTGCCGGCAAGGTAATCTCGGTACGAGGTTATTAAAATCTTGTTGCGTCGTGCAATAGAACTGGAAGAATAGTGTACCTTCGAAAGACCTAAGACGAGTTCATTCGGTTCATTCCACCTTGCCGAAGTATTAACAGTATGATTCTATAACCAGCTTCGAAGTTCCAAACATTGTATATTGTTAAATACCCGAACCTATCGCGACTAATTACGAGAATTTAGGCGTATACCTGCGACTCGACGACGATTTCGTATTTATAATGATAAATGTGCGACGAGTTGGTAATTTTTTTTCGGGTTCCAAGTGCGTTTAATTATTGTAACTGTCGATGCAGTGTTTTGTGAGTAGATGGGATTGGTAATGAGGAAAGAGAATGGTTTGGAAGCGGAGGGTTTGTGTGATGTAATAGTATCATTTTTTTAAAGGATTTTTCTCATAGATTTTACTATTAAAATTCATTTGTTATGTAATGATGTGGTTGTCATGGTGACGAGATGGGAGATTGATGGGGTACGGATACCAAAACAAAAATAACACAGGTCGACCAAAAAAAAATGTTCTGTTTGTGGGTTCTCATGCCAAAATTCTTTTTCTAGACATCAAAATACATCACATTGCTCAATCTTGGCTTTTAAAGTTTGCTTTGGAGGGGGGAGGGGGAGGCAAAAACTGATTTCTCGAGGGCAACAAAAAAAATTAAAATTTTTTTTGAACTAATCTTATGGAAAATTTTATGGCGAATCCAATGCCGCAAACCGCAGACCTCCATCTCGTTTAGAAAAAAAGTTACAACTCATTCTTTCCAAAATTCTGTGAAAAAATCACATTTTTGTGCCTTTCTCACGAAAAAATGAAATGCGATTTTTTCACAGAATTTTGGAAAGAATGAGCTGTAGCTTTTTTTCTAAAAGAGATAGAAGTCTGCGGTTTGCGGCTTTCGATTGGCCGTGAAATTTTCTATAACTCTCATCATGGTCATTATGGCCTTGAAACCCTTATTTTTTTTCTCAAATTTTACTTTTTTGCAAAACATACTCCAAAAAATACGATTTTTTCACAAAATTTTGGAAAGAATGAGCGTAACTTTTTTCTAAACGAGATGTAGGGCATGGCATTCGCCGTAAAACTTTACTATTAGTCCAAAAAAAAAATCAATTTTTTTGTAATGCTCAGGCTTATTGCCCCCGAAAAATCAGTTTTTGGTCCCCTCCTCCCAAAGTAAACTTTGGTCAAAAAAAAATTTTTTCGTTCATTAGTTACATAAAAGTAACCCAAATTTCACAATGAGGACCCAGAAACAAAAATCGTGTCGACCGGTGTAATTAGGATCTCATTAAATTTCAAATAATTCATTACCTATTTTGCGAGAATCATGAAAAAAATTATGACAGAGAGGTTCGAAGTCCAAAATTCCACAATTTTTTTAATTTTTAGATTTTTAAAAATAAATTTTAGCCCTCCTTTACCCCTCTATGTTCTATATATTTTGAAAATTGTCTCGTGTCAAACTGTCAATTTATGATAATTTTTGTCGTAGGTCTATTTGAGGTATTTTTTTTTTCAGAAATTGTTTCATCAGCGATGTATCGTTTGATTTTTGCGATCGTCCAAAGAAATCAAAATTCTATGAAATGGAATAAAATTTTTCGTACTTAGAATGTTTATTCTGGTCATAAAATCCATAAAAAGTCGTAAACTCATAATCCTTGATGAAAAATTAGTGAAATTTTTAATTAATTTTTCTTCAAAAAAAGATCATGAAAAATTGGTTTTGAAAAAGAGCTTGAAAAAGTCATAAAAATTTGAAAGTTCAATAATGAGGTACACGCTTTGTTGAAATTAATTCTTTTCAAGTCTTAATGCTGTAAATTCAAGAAGAAAATTGTAATTCACTACTTCATGGTGGTCAAGCTATCTGATAAGTCAAGATTTTTACCTTGCGGTCAAGCTGGTCCTGAAAAATTAAGCTTTTTTTTTACCAATTTTCTCAAAAAGTCAAGCTTTTTTAAAAAATTTCAAAAATCATAAAAATTTCATTTACCATTGATAAATATTGAGAATTTCTTATGAAAAAGAAGAGTATTTCGAGGGAGGGACAAAAAAGTGCTTGAAATTTCCTTTGAAACGAATTATACGCAAGGGAAGGGGGAGGGGGTCAAACATTTGGGGTTGGTTGTCAAAAAAATCATTCAAAAAGGTCAAGCTAAGTCAAGCTTTTTTCTCAAAAAATTTTATTAGACATCCTGTAATTTACCTAGGCATTTCTGAACGGATTATTACTTGAACTGAATAATTCAGAACTATTCATTATGGGATTCCCAAAATCAAAAATATTTGACTGTTTGATCGACATTTTCAGGTATAGAGATAATGCTCATTCGTTTAGTGAAAAAAAAAAATAAGTATTAAAAATTCAGCAAGATTTCCACTGAAGATGAAAATTTCAGAATCATAATTTTTTGAAATGAAATATTTTAATTTTCAAAATTGCTTATTTTGATGAAATGAAAAATGATGACGATTTTCAAAATTATCGTATAGGGTAAATATTTGAACATTTGGATGGGTTCTTGAAAAAAGTTTGCAACTTAAATCAACGTTTTCTGCAGTTTTTCAATGTTTTACCAGAAATTTCAGTTTTGTCTTGAAAAATCAGGTTTTGAAAAAATCGAGTTGTCAAAATTGCTTGAAAATAACTCGGACCTAGATTTTAAAAAATGTTTTTTTTTACTTCCAACATTTCGTAGAAGTTCAAAAAAATTCAAAAAACGTTTTATCACTTGAATATTCTTTAGGAAAAATTTCAATGGTCTTTGAAAAAAGTTTTACGAGTATTCTTCGATTTTCTACAATTTTTGGATTCTTCCTGTCTATGACTCCTCAGCTATACATGTGTGAGCCTGGATATAGAAGCCGCCCTTGGGTGTCAAAAATTGCTTTTTGAGTTGAAGTCCCCCTCCCTCCTTATTTCCTCTTCTACTAAAAAGCTCAAGATGAGTTTCAACTGGAAAACCAATTTTTGACATTTAATTAAACATGGTTTCTTCAAGTAGAAAAATGAAAATATGTCATCGAGATGTTTACCGGTTTTTAAAATCTTTCAAAAAATGGTTCATATGTATACCTAGTCGTGTAATTTTACAAAAAAGTCGTACAATTAATTTTTCGTTTTTTCACCCGTAGGTAGGTAACGTGAGGTTTTTTGTTGTGTTGAAAGTGCCAGAAACATAATTTATGCTTTTTGAAACTCCACTCGACATTTTTTATTCAGAAATGTCTTGTAAAAAGTCATGAAATTTACATTGAAAAAAACGATAAATTTTATCAAAGAATATAATAATGTGCCCTAATTTAAAATCTATTCTAAAAAATAATAATATTTATTGCGATGTTTGGTCAAATTCATTGCATAAAAATAAAATTTATTATAAAAGATTAATAAATTTTACTATATTACAGCATTTATAGTTGAATTGAGCCTTTTTATTATATTCTGTAATAAAATTCACCATTTTTTATTTTTTCGAGTGTAGAAAAGTCAATCTTATGAACTAGTTTTTTTTTTTTTGGTCTGAAATATCAGAAATGACGAAAAAAAAAACTAGACACCTTGGTAAAAAAAAAAACTTATCGATATCAGCCCTGAGTTAGAAATTTAGTATTTCTTTCATTGAAAACGATAAAGAGACAAAGTAAAAATTCAAAAACGATTAAATTTTTTTCCATTAAAGCGTAAAATTTTTTTTTAAAAATGAAATAAAATAAAAGAGTCATTAGTCATTATTTTTACTTACATCAAACTTGATTTGTTGACTAAAAGTGCCTACAATTTCATCATTACAAAAGAAAATAATGTTTTTTCCATTTAATCCAGACCTGTTGATGATCTAGACGAATTTTTTTGATTTTATACCTCATAATGTCATTCTGTCCAACTTTTCAGCCTTGAAGTTCATATTTGAAATATGGAGAGGTATAATTCTCTCGGTTTGTCTAACCCTGCTAATATGTGATTTTTTTCTATTTCCATCTCCAGTTGAAATTTTCCTCAATTTTTTGAATTTCAAATGCGTAACTTACTAATTTTCTGCAAATATTTAATTTTCTAAAAAAAAATTCAGGCTACTTGGCTTAAAATTATTTTCTCGATTAAAAAAGCTCCAACTCCATATTTCTATGTGTTTAGTCGATTTTTTTAAAAAATAACTCGTATTTGTCATATTCACATAGAAATCAAATCGTATAGGACCCGTCTAGTAATTCTCTCAAAAGTCAAGACTGATTTACTTATCATAGATATTGCAACGAGTAACGAGTACACGTACGTTTCGTAATGAAGTAATCATTCATTATGTCATTGTTTGTTACTTTGGTTAAGATAATAATTCATTTTTTGTAAAATGAAAATTAACTCGTGAAATCGCGAACTCGTATTGAGCAAGTCGTCAGACAGGTGCTCATATGGTACCTGGATAATACCGATTACGTTACTGAATTGGATTCAATTTCATTTGTACGCGAAAAACCGGTCGAGGAATACAATGCTCCTTAATCTCCGTCGAGTATACTATTTAAACCACTTTACTGAATGAAAAGTTGCATATTCTCATTTTTACCAGGCATCGTTCGTGTTAGCTTTACTTTTCCTCACAATTCGACTTCCCAGTGAAACGTCATAAAATGGCAATGAAACGAGGATCACCAGTAATGAAACATTGTAAAAGGGAGGAAAATATTTGTTGTTGTTTTTTTTTTTTGAATTAAAACTATCAAATTTTCACAAAAAAAAATTATTTGGATTTTTTTCGTAATTCAACCATTTCTATCGAAATTTTAAAAAATCACGAAGTACTTCTTTTTGAAGATTTATTTCTCTCTTTTCAGCTGGACTTGGAAGTTGAATTTTATTAGTTTTTTGAACTGTTCTGTTATATTAATTTTAAATTTTAAATATCAGATTATCCATGCCTACTTATGGTTTAATTAAATACCTTCGTGTTATGCGAATTTAATTGATTTTTTATTTCGTTTTTTTGTTTCAGTTTGATGGATACGTAAAGTCATTAAATATAGACCCCACATCACCTTTATTCCGATTAGTCACCGATGGTCAGCTACCACTTCGGCAATGCCTGCATCCGGAAACTAGTGCGAAAAATATAGACTTACCAGAATATTACAATGTCTTTCATGACCTTAGAAAAGACTTTCGTACATTTTATAATGTACCAAATGATCAAGAATTATCCTCCATAACACATTTGGTTAAATGTATCCTTTTCATTTAATTTTATAGAATTAGTTGTAAGTAGATCGTAGATAAATCAAGCTAAATTGATTCTCGGGTCAAGTAAGAGGAAAGGGAGGGAAAAAGAGGAATAGGAAAATTTCCTAAGAATGCAATTTAATAAGTTTTTAACTGGAAAATTTCCTTATTTTATTTCGTAATTCGTCATTGAATTCATGCTCTCTTTAAATTTCTGCCAATTGGAATTTTATCCCAAAATTTGTTTAAAAATTTTCACTTTGAACTTTGTAACCACATCAATGAAACAGCCGACACCATGAATTGCCTTCATAATTTTCAAAATTTTCCTTTTTGTAGGTCATGCCAATATTTCTGGTTCATAAATCGTCGATCGTTCCACGATGACGTGGTAGCATTCGGTTTAATTACGTAATATACTCGAGTAATAATGAAAAAAATTCAGAACTATAGAATAAATTTACCGGATCATAAAAGATACGTAGGTAATTCGCAACAATCGTATATTTTTCCAATTAGGTATCGAATATAAATTTCTATGTGCTGGAAAATTTCCCTTCTCAGGATTGTTTTTTTGGTTTCTATCGAGCCATTTAAACATGGCAGTGTAAAATAATGTGTGCATTACGTTTTGAATAATCGTCGATAATTTTTTAAAAAATCATTAAAATTTCACTTCCCTCGAATGAACTTTTTTCATTCATTTTTTTCGTATAAAAATTGGCCCCAGTAAAAAAAAATCTTGAAAATTATTCATAAAATTGAAAATTAAAACTAAAAATATTTTTTGTCGAATCAAAAATATCTATTTGAATTTTTTTTACCCCTCGTCGGTACATTTTTCGTCATCCCAACGAGAAATTAAAAGTCAACGGATGGCCAACACTGCATGCACGTAAACCTTACCTGTTGATTGGTGGTGCAGCAATTTTTCAACAGTCATAGCTTCGACACCGACGTAATGTAATTTGTTGGTGTAACGCGTGAAAAGCTGTAGTGTTGCAGTTGTGGTTAATTTGATAATTTTTTGACATTGGATTTTAAAATTTGGAATTTTTCCATTTCGAATCAACGAAATATATTTTTCGCGTGTTTGAAAATAAAAATCGATAATTGGAATATTTTTAGTCGATAAACGAGGTTAGTATCTTGAAAATTTTATCGGTAAGATATTCCCTGATAGGAAAATATTTTTCTTGAATTATTTTCTATATTTATTCTCGTTGGCGGATTTTTTTTCAAGTCGCAATAGTGGTCTGATTTGTAATTTTTTTTTTTAGTCCAATATTTTGGATACAGGTGAAAATTTATTTTCCCATTTTGTGTAGGAATTTTTAGAGACCCTCGTTGATGTGGTTACTGAAATGGATATTTTGAAATTTTGTTTCTCGAGGAATTATTTCAAAATCATATTTTTCCAAGTGAACCAGATTATATGTATTTTTGCATGCGGTCGTCGGATGAATTCTCATTAATAATCGTAAAATTGAAATTAGTAACTGGAAGTAATTAGTAGGTAGGTATCCTAAAATAAGGTCTGATTAGATTAGTCTTCGTTTTCCGGAGATTTTTTTTTTTGAAATTATTCGAAAACGTAAAACTGTTCAAAAGTTTCATGTGTGGTAGAAATTTTTTAATCGTTTAAATTCGCACCTATCCGGTCTGTTTCTTTCTATTGCTTACGTCAGCTGCCAGACTTACCACCTGAGCCAGCAAAACGGTTCGTTTACTTTCAGTTACAACCGTCCAGCGTTTTTTCCCATTGATTGCATACCACCAATGAACTCGTTCCTTTCTTATCAAAACAAGATTACCGATTTCAAATTCAAATAATAACGTGTCCCATTCCAGTGCTAGAATAGGCCTGGTTGTCTGTTATCAACAATTGTTTCTTTCATCACGAGTAATAAAATTATTAACATTTTGATAAAAACGGTTACGGTGGAAAAGTTTCGTCGTTCTGTAGTCGAATATCTACACATGGTCTAAAAATACATGGAAATATCTAATGTTTCGCATATTTAAACCAGTGGTACGATTTGACTCATTGTATGAAATCAGAGCAACGTATTAGTGCTAAAATCTCCGATAACAACCAAGTTTATAAATTTTATCCGCGTTCCGGTGAAAAAAACTATTCGTTAGAATTTTTTTCCTTCTGTAGTGTTATCGCGTTATAAACCAAAACGACCTATTCGCGTTCGTACGTAAAATTTACAAACAAACCGAAATCCAACTTGCAAGTTCCAAAAGTGTATGTGAAAGTTACGTTCGATTGTAGTTTTCAAATCACTGTTGTAGTGTTGACTTTGGATGGTGCGATCGCGATGCATCGTAAGTATAATTTAAGTGGAATAAGCGCCTGAGTGATAAACGGATAAGAGAGTTCAGTTGTTGATTACACGTACCCTACCTAATTACGAATCGTTGAATGTCAAGTTTGATAATGCGTTATTCGTAAATTAATTTTTTTTCAAAGTCGAATAAGTACCGGAGAGGTTTGTGAAGGTATTTCTCGAGTCGTATTATTAGATCGGAGTCAGATTTTGGATTGAAAGATTCACGTTGATTGACGAGCACTTGAATGTAAGTGTCACTCTAGCGACAAAGTAAATTAATTGCATAAGTATTCGAAACTATTTCTTGACTGTAGGTTGATAATGTGGATTTAAATTTGATACTGATTCGGTGACATAATTATCCTCTTTTCTGCTTCGATGGTGGTAAAAATCCAGATTCAGCTGAAGAATTGGGGTAGAGCTTAAAAAAAAGGTCAAAAACGAAGATTTTTTGAGAAATTTTCATCTTTGAAACAGAAAAAAAGGAGAAAATTGCTAGCTGAATTGAAAAAAATTATCCTTAGTTGGAGAATGTCGATTTTTGTACCCTCCAAAAGCTATTTTGAGTTGAATTTTTCTTTCTCTTCCCCCCCTAAATTTGATACCTATTCAGCGATGTAATCTTCCTCCTTCCTTTCAATGATGGAAAAAGTCCAAATTCAGCTATTTGAGCCAAAAAATTTTCTAAAATGAATTTTTTTTGACAAATTTCCATCTTGAGTCAGGAAACTACTTCTTGACTGTAGGTTGATCTTGTGGATCTAAATTTGAGACTCATTTGGTGACGTAATTATCTTCTCCTCTCCTTTGGGTTGGAGCTAAAAAAAGGGCCAAAAACGAAGATTTTTTGAGAAATTTTCATTTTGAAACCAAAAAAACTGAGAAAATTGCTAGCTGAATTGAAAAAAATCATCCTTAGTTGGAGAATGTCGATTTTTGTACCCTCCAAAGGCCATTTTAAGCTCAATTTCTTTTTCTCCTTCCCCCTAAATTTGATTACTATTCAGCGACGTAATCCTTCTCCTTCCCTTCGGTGATGGAAAAAATCCAAATTCAGCTAAAAAATTGAATTTGAGCCAGATAATTTTCTAAAATGGAATTTGTTAAGGAAATTTTCATCTTGAGTCAAAATAAAGTGGTAAAATTGTTCTTTGAATCAAAAAAATCGTTCCCTTAGTTGAAAATTTTTGATTTTTGTTCCCTCCAATGGCCATTTTGAGCACAATTTTTCCTTCACCTTCTCCTTTGTTGGAAAAATTAAGTTTGAGTTGAGAAATTTGTTGAAAGTGAAGGATTTTTCAGCAGAAGAGGTAAATTGTACGTTAATCGATTTTATAGTAAAACATCGTGATTTTAGTCCCCTCCCCCGCCCACTCAAGGCTATTTTGGGCAAAATCAACTTCTTTTCTTCCATCTTCATTGTGGCAGAATTGCAGATATATTTGGAAGGATTATGTCTTCATCTAAAAAAAATTAATATTATGTGGTTGTGAAATGACTCGGTTCAAAAAATTTTTAATTTGAGGTTTAAAAATTGAGGAAATCGTGTTAGGTCGAAAAATCGATTTCATATTTTCAATGTTTTCTCATCCATATTTCGGTTCTGGATCTTTATCCAATGGATACTTTCTTTCATTTCTCCTCCTTTCACCGGTGGTGAAAAAATCTGAAAATTTAGTTGGAGAAATGACACTTGAGCCAGAGAATTTTTGATGACGATGTCTTTTTTGAAAAATTTTTACTTCAGGTTTTAAAAAATGGGAAAATTCTGTTTTAGATCAAAATCAATGTCAGTTTATAGTTTTTGATTTTTTAAAAAATTCCTTCGCCATTTTGGATTTTTTAAAAAATTCCTTCGCCATTTTGGATTTTTTTAGTGACATAGTCTCTCTCCTTCGCCTCCTCCAACCGTAATTGTAAAAACACATAAATTCAATTGGAGAAATTTTGGGTTTCAGTCTAAAGATTTCAAAAAATTGAAATTTTTGATAAATTACCATTTTGAAATTGAAAAAAAAGGAAAAATTGTTCGTCAAGTTGTAAGAGTCTATCTTTGTTGCAAATTTCCAACCTTTTGGTTCCTTTAGAATTATTCGGAAAAGTCATTTTTCAATCAGAAAATTTTTCAAGCTGTGACTTTTTTGGGAAAATTTAGTGTCGAGTCGAAAGGATTAATTTAAACCTGAAATTTTTGATTTTTCCCCCCTCCTGAAGCCAATTCAGATTTAAATTTGATGCCTATTCAGTAACACAATCCCCCCTTTGGCCCTTTTCTCTTCTTCTCCTCTGTAAAGGCAAGAATTTTAATTTTATTAGTTGCAAAAATTGAGTTTGAATCAGAAAATATTCAAAAATAATGATTTGTTTTGAGAGATCTTCCCTTTTTAACCCTAGGTAGACCACCAAAAAAAAACCACCTGGTGCCAAAAACGGCACTACAATGTTAAGAAAATACATTTAGTGCCGTTTTTGGCACCAGGTGGTTTTTTTTCGAAAAATGCATTGTAGTGCCGTTTTTGGCACTGGTGGTCTATATAGGGTTAAGCTTCAAGAAAAGAATAATCGAATGCAGACTGATTCAAAAAATCGACATTTTCGATTTTTTGTTTCTTTTCTGAAGCCATTTATATTTTAAATTCAATACCAATCTCCCTCCTCCCCTCTCAAATAGTGAAAAACAAAAAAGTGAATAATGCATTTGATTAAAAAATTGGGTTTTTGATCCAAAATTTTTTTTTTAATTTTTTAAAAAATTTTACTTGAATTTTCAATAAAATATTCTTCGGAGTCGAAAAATCCATCTTAATTGGAAATTTTTGAATTGTGCCCTCCTAAGGCCATTTCGATTGAAAGTTGGTAATCACCGAACCGTATGATTGATTCTGTGAGCTAATTCGATGTATGTAAATAACACCCAGAAAAAATTTCAAGAAGTATTTTCAAATCGTTCAAAGATTTACAACATTTTTTCCTCTCGCATCATGATTTCATCTTACAAAGGTCATCTTACCCGTTTATCAGAACAGATAAAATTATATCTTGGGTTACGTAGACGTTCGTACGTGTCCGGTATTCTTTTGTTTTCTCGATACCGGACAATTTATTTTTCGTTATCGTTGTTATTTAAACAAGTTCGAGATTTGGTTCGCTAAAATATGGGCCTTTCATCTCGCCAGGACGTATTCTCAAATCGATGATGAAAATTTTAATGATGTACGATTTTGAAATTGCATCTAAAAAGTCATCGTTCAAAATTAGATACCCGGGGTCTAGATAAGATCGGATATCTCCCAAACCCTCGGAATTGTTTACAGTACTCTGTAATCTTCTAATTATCGTTCAGTTCGATAAGTTAGACTATTAGACCGGGTTCGTGGTTCGAAATTCGAATATCATCTCGTGCTTCGTTTACTTTACTTCGTAATTCAGTCGTTTATTTTCGTCTCTTCTTGGAAATAATATCGAAATGTTTTAAAATCGTAATCGTAATAAATCAAAAATTTTCCCTAAAGAGCTCAAGAATGGAAAAACACTTCAACTATTGTCTTTTCGTCGAGTTCATTCGCCTTATTGTTCGCATTGAAAACACGAGTTTGATAATTTTATAACTTGAGATTATGCATGTAGGTGTTTTTGTGTCTGGTGAACTTACATATTTTATTTACCTATGTTAAATGTACCTACAGGCAGGGAAATGAGTACGGGTTCGTTTGTTATTTCGTGAAAAAAATATAAAAAAACTGAACGTGGCAGTACGAAAATGTTTTACTAATCAGCAAAAAGATAAGATACCAATGTTACCTGAGCACGTCACTGGGTGATTTTTCACTTTATATTTATCCAAAGGGGTATCCAAAGTGTCGGAATATTTCTACCAAAATTTTTCTTTCTCCGAAAAATAACCGATTTAATTATCACGAAAATTAATTTAGTTCACGATTATTCCTTAACGAAATACGTGTAGATTTACGTATGACCCACACAGAAGATCCGCAATTTCCTGTAGCCGAATTAAAAGATATGATAAATATTATTCAAAGGTTAATAGCTGACGGTAAGTAACACATTCACGTGTGGATAACGAAAAAAAAATTCAAGACTACAAAAATATACCCACGTTTCGATTGGTAAACAAACAATAAAATAATTTTATCGGATATTCTGTGACAAATATTTGGTAAAGTTGGATTTTTTTATTTGCGGTATCGTAAAAATGCTATCGATTGAAAATCTCTAAGTATGTGGTTTACGTCGTCGATTTCAATTTCTTCCTTCGATTAAATTTTTTGGACTCGTATGTGAGAATGGAAGGTCGTTTTTTTTCAGTCGACCCTGTGCCTGAGAAATTAATTACCTACTTTGTTTGAAAAAAAAAAGGGTAATAGTCTAGTCGTAAAATTTCCACTGTTATAATCTTTCTCGGTAATTATGAATTTTTACAATGTTTTACCGACATTACCCGGATTATTATTTCGTTTTTATGATATAACTGAACCACTTCGTAGATATTTTCGATTGTTTCATTTTTTTACCAATTATCGGTTCAACTATACAGTTAGTTGGTACTTACTGTTATTTAAATATTTATTAATAAAAGAAATTCGATTAGATTATCGATTTTTTTCGACCCTGTGAACTTTTTACTAATTCGCCAACGAAAAAAAAAACCTGAATGAAAACGAACAATACCTATAGTTTTTTTTTAAAATGTATTTGTACTTACTTTTTATTAATTATTTTATGTTGTTTGTTTGTTTTTAAGGTCATTGTTTTAGTACTCCTGAAACCGTTCAATTAAAACTAGAACCAGGAATATGGTGAGTTATTCAGTGTATTCATAAAAACATTGTAGTATAAAAATTTTGCCAGTGTGCATAAAATGGTTGAACGATATTCAATAATAACGAATTGAGTTCGATTATTTTTATTCACCTGCTTGGATTTTATTTTCTTGTACGTTCGATGCGATAACTATACTTGTTGAATGTTGAGACGGAAGATATGCTCGGTGTGTGAGGTTCAGGTCTCACAAACGACCCATATAGGAGCAAGATAGGTATAGAGATGTGAAATGTTCGATATAAATTCATTCAGAATTTAGACCAATCAATGTGTTTTAGAATTTCTAATAAAATTCGAATTTTATGAATGAGAGAGATCAAGCATACTGATCAAAGATTGTTCTAAATTCGGAGTATTTTATTCGACCTGTATTTTTTTTCGACGTGTGAGATATTTTAGGTTTTTGAACGGAGCAAAGGAGAAAATGTGAGCTTGGATATGGAAACTGGTGTTAAAAATTGGTTTTTGGATTGACACTGATTTTGGGCTTTTCAGAAGGAGCAGAATCAAAAGGAAATCTCAACTCAAAAATAAATTTCCCCCCAAAAAATGTCCTCAATTTTCGCAAAAATAGGTGAGATGGTTTACTTTGAGTGAGAGACCCTCCCAAGAAAATCTTGAGCCTCTCAGCTCAAAAGGAGATGGGCTATGTGACCTCAAAGTAGAGTCGTTTTCGAGAAAAAATTGTGCATTTTTTTCCTTTTTTGGGTACTGTCATCAGCTGAGGACCTCGGTCTCTCCACCTTCCTGAACCATTGACCAGAAAATATTGGATACCATTTTTTGTTCTTTACTAAGAAGTTCAACTAGAATGAAAAACTTCAAAATTAAACCCAATTTTTTGGGCTTCTAAAATAATTTTTGATAAAAATTGAAAAAAAAATTGTGACAGTGTTGCCCGATGCATTTTGGTTTTCGAAATTTTTCAGACTGCCTATTTTTTTGAAACCTTGGAAAATTTAGAGAATTTTAAGCACCTAGAAAAGTCAGGGAATTTTTTAATTCTCGCTGGAATTTTGTAAAAATTTACAAGAAGGATAGATCATCTGAAGTTTTTAGGCTCATTTTATTATAATTTTTTTTTCATTGTTTCGCTCGGGTCAAATTCTTCCACTCCTTTATCAATTCAATTTTTTTCATTTGGTATTTACTTGTTGATGAAATTGAAAAAAAATTGATATTCGTATGCACATTTTCGTTCATTAAATTATTAATTTTTTTAAAAAATGTCCTCGCTCTTTTTGGGTGTCTAGATCTCTAGACGAAGTAATCATACAGAAATCTAAACTTTTTCCTATAAATTGATGATTTTTCCTCATTTTCCTTTTTCCTCCTGTTAACTCTGAGCCAAAAATGACGAATTCTCAAATTATGTTTAAAAATTCCTCTGTTTGGGTGTCAAAAATGCTTCCACAGATTTTGTCTAGAAATCAATTCTGTTTGAAAAAAACCTTAATTTTGATACCGTGGCATGTTTTTTCAAAATAAAATTTGCCTCCCCTTCTCTACCCCTCTCCCCCCGGAAAAAGTTTGTAAATTCGGAGAAAATTGATCTGTAACACTGAGAAAAATCAGAGAAAATCACCTCTTAAGTATCGTGAACACCCTGTTTTTTTGAAAAAATGAATTCCAATTTTTGTTAGTCATTCAAAAAAATCGTCTCATTTTTCTGGTCACTGAATGAACCTCTTCAGTTTATGAAAATTGCATAATTTAAAATTCAGTTGCATTGCCGTGAAAATTTTTTTTTAAAATTTCGTCCAATATATTCCCACTAAAAAAAAAATCAATGTGTATCATTTGATCACATTCACTGCAATAATTATGATGATTAATTTTTTGCCTTTTTTCACCATTTTTTCTTGAATTAGGTTACTTTTTGTGGCTTTTTCTCTATTTTTACGTATAAATTACATTTAGAATGACTAGGTAGTAGGTTTCAAATTAGTTTTTTTTTCCTTTCGAATATTATATTGAAAGTCTAAAAAAATTGCTGATATTTTTTGCCGAGCATTTAAATTTCACGAATTGAAAGTTCAAGTTTTTTTCATTAATTTATGTGTAAAAATTGAAAAATTCATTCCTTGATTTTTGACAAGAGAAAGGAGACACTTGAAAAATATTGAACTTTATGCAACGATTTTTCATTTTTTAAGTATTGGGAGAAGATATTTTTTGGCAGAAAATCGATTCTCAGGAAGCTGGTCCGATTTTTCTGCGGGGGGGGGGGGGAGGTCGGCTGCTCGAAAGAGAAATATTCAAGTGTTTCATGATATGGTACATGTTTTTCCAGTCTCACCTGCAGCAATTTATGAGCATTTCTACTCCCAAAAATTTCAAGATGAAATATGTTCTTGCGAACTTAGTAATTGATAAAACAAAACCATAAAAGAGTATGGTCATTCCCGTGGGGTTGCTGGGTTGATGACCAAGCCAGTTGAGATGTCCTCTTGTTAGCTAATAGAGAACAAACTAACCAAACTCACGTATCAGTATAAAATAGCCATTAAATGACTCCAAAATACCAAACCGTAGGTAATACGAAAAGCTATTAAATAAAGGAACCGTGTTTAAGAATACGTACCATATGAATAATCCCAAAATGTGATCTTAAACTATTTATGAGAACAAATCGTACTTATCTTTATAGGTAAGAAAAATCATACAATTATCGGTACCTATTGATAATATCGTATAATTTATTTTTCACCTGCACCAAGTACATAGATATATTCGAAATGAAAATTTTTATTGTTTCAGTCTGGCACTTCTTGGTGTAGTGTACAATTCGTTTGAATTTTAGACTTCCCTACGTATACGAATTGACTGCGGTATCCTCGTCTGTGATGTATTTATTAGTCAATTGCTCGGCTCGTTTCGTAGTTTGTCACATTCAACTGACCGATGGCACTTAACCATCGCGTTATCTGACTGCAGTAATCTCACAATCGATTCTCCAAGGTTTTTTCCCTCCTTTTTGAAAATATTTCAATACTTAGTCTTTTTTGGTCGGTGAAGTAGATAACCATCGATGGATTTTCATTCGAAAATATGTAGCCGCAGAGCCGTACGTTGGTACCATTTTTCATTGATAGATAGGTATTTTTACAGGATGTATGATATTAGAACGATCATATTAGTGAGAGTTGGTGGATGGATTCTAGGTATGTTATGACTTATGTTGAGTTACCTACGGTTGATATGAGATCAGAGATGAAGAAAATATGGCTATTTCGTGGTACTTCTACGTATATTTACAAGTCATTGGTTTATTAATCGATCGAATAATTGACGATAACGTTAGACGTAGAATGTACCTGGTACATACTTCTTTATTGTGAGACTTAAATGTACGCAATTTGTGATGTGTGCGCTTTGTAACGTCAACACTTGACAACGTTGTGATCACGAGGATTAAATTTTTTGCATCGTTGGCTATTTTACAATGAGTTGCCCATTGAACAAGCACTAGCGATCGACTAGCTTTCGATTATTTTTTCCGCAAATGGGATTTCGATGATCCAAGTCCAAAGTCCAAAAATCTAGTTTTTTCAATTTCCTATTTTAATTTTTTTTCAAGGCTGTGTCCAATTTTGAATTTTTTTCATCTGGTAACTTTTTTAAAAATTTAAAATTTCTCTTTGACTTTTTTTCGATTTAGGTTACTTACCTACTTTTTTTCTGAAATTTTTTCTAATCCTTTCCCCCTGCTTTCTACTCCCCTGCAGCAAGAAGTTGATTTTTTTTTAAAAAAAACCAAAGGTGGGAAATTTTTAAAGAAATTTTCTATTAGAAAAAAATTTATGAATAAAACAAATTGAAGAAAAATTTTAAAATAATTATCAAAAGCAAATTATTTTAAAAGCAATTTAAATAAAACTAATTTTGAAAAATTTAATTCCAAATTTTTTCAACTTGATATTTTTTAAAAAAATATCTTTCAACATGAAAATATTTTTCCATAAAGTACCCAGGAAAAGGATGGAAATTGGCTTTTTACCGTCTGGCGTCTATGATGCAGTTGAAGCAAATTTTCTGTTTGATTGGTGGATGGATTGCTAGACTTCTCGGATTATTTGCTTATAAATTATAATCAAAAATGATTTGATTTTATGTTTCCGCAATAAAATTTTCAAATCGCCGTTCTATGTAATACTTCTGCTTTGAGTTGAAAAAAAAAAAAATACACAGAGGCTAATTTTTATGCAAAGTACATCTAGTTAACCATTGAATAATGTATTTATTTTGCATTTTCTCTCATTATTCATTTTCACTGTAAAATGCTTCAAAAAAAATATAGCGATGGGAAAGGGAATCTTGTGATTTGAATTGAAAATTTGGCATTTTGCTAATATTTCTTTTCAAGTACGAATTTACTAAAGAAGTCATATGGGTACTGAATATGCTTCAAATGATATTCTTGTGATATTTTTTCGGAAAATATTTTATTTTGGCTTCTTTTTTCTGATGAAATGTCAAAAATAGTAAAACTAACTAAAGCAGCTGAAATTTTGAATACGGAGGTTTTGAAATTTTTCTTTTCAAAAATTATTCTGTAGGTTTTATTAAAATTCGAGGTGTGCAATTTAAATAAACTTGAAATAATTAAACCAAAAAAAATGCTAAAAATTGGAGGAAAATTCTAAAAATTTAGTGGAAATGAGGTATGAACCAATAAGGGATTTCTTCAGCAAAAAGAAATAATTATTTCGAACTTCAATTTGTGGGCAAAATCAGATGAGTTGGCCAATTTGAAAGTTTTTTCAAACCATGCAGTTCTCCTAATTCTGAATTTTTTCTCGATTTTTGTTCAATTTTTTTGGAATAATTTTTTTAAAAATGTAAAATTGAAAAATTTGGAGAAAATTTGGAATAATTTTTTTAAAAATGTAAAATTGAAAAATTTGGAGAAAATTTGAAGTTTGAAAATATTTTTTGTTAAAAAAAATTAAAATTAGATACAATTCTGAAAAAAAAAATGTATCTTTTTGGATTTGACCCTTTGGTGTCCTCTAGCTCTCCTCCATTTTGAGAAAATAGATGCAAAAAATGCAACGTGTACCTATCGATTTCTAATGAATCGAGGATGCTGAGCTCGATTATCAACTCATTTTCTCGATGTGCCTCCTTCATGTCCCACACCGATCTAGAAATTAGGGTCAGTGTAGGACACCGGGGAGGGAAATCGGAGCTCAGCGACCTCGAATCAGTGGAAATCGATATGCCACACCTTATTTTCATTTTTTTGCGTACGTTCTCTCAAAATTCGGGGTGGGTAAGGACAAAAGAGCATCAAAGGGTCAAATCCAAAAAATAAGAAAATATTCAAGCTCAGCGCTCTCAAAAACCTAATTAACGAGTGGTTTTTTTTTGGAAGGAGGGAGTCAGCGAGGACAGAAAAAAAACTGAGAAAATATTCAAACTCAGCGTCTTGAAATTATTAAAAATCTATTTATTTCTTCATTTTTCAATTTTTTTTCAATTTTGATCAACAAAATTGAAAACTCCTGTGCCTTCTTAGGGTATTGAGATCACATTATGAAAAATAATTGGTTGAAAAACATAAAAAGGTCTCCTCGCTGTAATTTTTTCAGCCGTTAAATTTTCCGCTTTCAATTTTTGTACTCGTAATGAAAGTTGAACTTTCATCAGATAAATTCAATTTTGAACTTTTCAAAATATGATCATCAGTTTCGAATCTGCTTTCAATTTGCCACAAAACTGTGTAGGCAAGGCAGATTCATCTTGTATCTAACCAACCTCAAAATACGAGTCTTCAAAGTTGTGTCGTTTCACAAAAATTGCCAATTTTTCGAAAGTTACAAGTCCCCCCCCCCCTCTCCTTGAAGGATTAAGATCAAAATGACAGTTATTTCTTCACTGGACCATCGAAGGGAGCTCTGGAAAAAATTGGATTAAAATTAGAAGGCCTAAATCCAAAATCTGCTCGAGTTGTCATTGGATGAGCCAGGTGAAAAGAGGAATAAATTCAGACTTCAATCTTCGAAATCTCATTTGGGGCACTAATAATCAGAAGCTGGTGGCAATCAGACTAGATACCAAATCGTTCGCTCAAATTATTTTTTTCCAGCATATTTTGCTGTCTATGTGAATTCGCCGAATAATTAAAACGTGGGTCTAAGGTACTTAGCCTATACCTACAAAAGACGTCACAATGTTGATAACATTCGATGTGCGGAAACCAAATGAGATATGAATTTTTATTTGTACTACGCATCGGTACCTCGGCCCAAACCTACAGAAACCCCAGGCTTTACACAGTTGACGCATTAAAGAGTCATTGTTGTCAATGTAGGCGAGAATTTTGAATTTCGCTCATTCGCTCAAACGAACGTTATCTCTAACGTGTTTTTTTTTTCGATACGCACAGTATGAAGTGATGTTAACACGCCACCGCCACGTCCTATCGCATTATGACCCGTTAAAATGTCAACTTTCTAGAGGAAGATTGCCCGTCGCTTCGGTTCCAATCCCATACCGCATCGTCAAATGTGTATTTTTTCCAAACCCCAAACAGCGAAAAGTTACAAGTACCTAGGTACATACCTATTGGTACACGGCGAGTGCACCTGCGCAAGTGTTCCATGCAGACTCGTCGGGTTTTTTTATCGATAATTATTCCGTCGTTTATGCGTTTCGTCGAACGAGCGGAAATTTCGAATTTCAGATCGTTTATCTGGTAACTATTCTGGTCTCTTTGCTCGTCGAGTGAAAAAAATTATCTAACGGGATAGATAATATTTTGAATTATTGCACGTAGACGTGAACCGAAGGTTGATAAGATGACCGCAATTTTTGACTTTTTTCCCCCTACATCAAGAGGTATCCTATACGGTAATGTAAAAAAATCATGGTTTATCGCCTGATAATGCATGGTGATTTATGTGGTCCCGCAATTCAAGTACGTTGAATGTGTTATGATCGAGTGCGGTAGTATACGTGTTTTGGAATATCGTTGCCATATGTGGTAAAATTTACATTTCTAGAAAAATCCAAAGTTGAGCACCTATAAGCTGACTAGTAAGAGGATGTGCTGGCTTTACAGAGATGGTGGATGTAAATATTGTAAATAGATGGTCTTAAATTATGTTTCGTTTGGTTTGTGTACATTGACTGTGGATTTCCTCCTTCCTCGCTCACCATTCTATTCATTTGGCATCTGTAAGATATTATTCAAAAGTTGAAACGAACTTATCTTTATTGTTTTACGCAGATACCAGATAGCAGAAAGTCTGTCTACCTGGGTAGAGGTTTTCAGTCTGTTAATTCTTTTATTAAAACTGCTCGCATTGAAAATTTACCTACCTGGCCTCTCTTTCCGTTTTCCTGTCGTCGTGGGCTTTTTAATGATTTTATTTCATTCTGTATAGACACAGCACGTGTCAAAATGAAAAATATCTTTTTTTTTAAAGAAAAGGTCACGTGGCATTTGTTTTGAACATCTGAAAAAGGATTAAAAACGATGACTTTTCCGGGAAGGTAAGGATATGAGGACTTGATGGTGTTGGAATTGCGGATTCGTTCTTAGAATTTCCTTTAGAAATGTTCAAAATGCATTTGCTTGCCTATTTACCTAGATTTTTTACGATTTTCGTGCGATATTTTTACAAAGTAATCGTGAAATCGTAAAACTTTCGTTTTTTTTAGTACCAGTGATATTTTTTATGTTTCCGATGTTCTCGAAATTTTTCGACTGGGAAACTTGAAATTGTGAAATTTTCTGTTTTCATTCCATTTTTTTTTCATTTTTTTGATCTTGTAACAGAAAAATTTCACCTTCGAAGATTCAGAAGTTGGGAAGTTTTGGACCCCCCTCCGCTGACATCCTTCAAAAATGGATTATTTGTGTATTAAAAATTCAATTTTTTCAAAGATTTGCCTTTGCTTCGTCCGGGAAACGAAGATTGATTACAAAATAGCTAAAAGAATGAAAAAAAAAAAGATGAACGAGTAAACGAAACGACAAACGACACCGAATTCTCTTCGTATTTTTCTCAACTAATTAACATATTGGCGAAATTCCGCAAATTTTTGAGAAAATTCCCTCTTGTGCGTCTCCTCGCTGGAAATTTTCGATGAATTTATTAACAATTTTGATGACTGATGTCTTAAAAAATTTATGAAAAATCGACTTCGCTTTGAGGGAGGGAATGGTGAGTGCATCGAAAATTGAACAAAATAATTTTATTTTGAAGAATTTTTGAAAAATAAAAGGGCTACGAGTCATTCAGTGTAATAATTGTGAAAATTTTAACATTTTTTGAATTTCAATTATTTTGAATGATTCGCAACTCTTCATTCTTCATGTCAGGCAAAAAGTTTTCAGAACAAAATATGTTCAGTTTCTGACGTACTATTCATTTCCTTGGTCGATTAAGTTTTTTAGAATTTTTTTAATTGCTCCGTTCAATTCCAAAGTTGGATAAAAATTCAAAAAAATGTTTTTTTTTTCAATTTTCAAAGTTCTATCTATTTCCATAGTTGAATAAATATTTACGTGTTTTTTTCTAGAGCCTTTGCCCTTTGAATTATCAAGATCAGAATGTCATTTTATTAAATCCGAGTGGAACGAATATGGAATCTAAACATTTGCAAAAAAAACTCAATTCACTTTTTATTTCTATAGCTCATTTAGATTTTCTGTTATCAGCCTAATTACCTTACTTTTTAAAAGGTCAGTTGTATTTAAGACGACAGAATGAAAAAATGCTCCCTTTTACCATCACCACCTCCCCCCCTCGTCACCCGAAATACTTCTGATATTCTCAGATTTTCATACTCATTTAGCACACTCCCAAGAAATTCTTTTTTCATTCTTCAGTTTTCATCTCTCTCCTCTCCCCCCCCACCCACCTAGAAGAGATGTCCAATTACACCGCTGGTGATTTCCTGGTCAAATATTATTGAACATTTTGGTGGTTTTTATTTCTAAAAAAAGAAAAAAAAATAAGAATACAAAGGTGTCGATTGAAAATTTTACATTTCCTGAGTTGAAAATATTTGATGAAAAATTTTAAAAAATGGAATCTGATGATTCTGAGATAATTACAATTAGAGGCAGAGATGATAGATCGATGGGTCAGGGTCGAATTCAACGTATGTAATTAAGAGGAAGAAGAAGAGTTGGAAATTTTAAAATCAGCTGATTATTTTCCCCTTATTTTCAATTTGAAATACAATTTTTCCTCGACTCAAATTGTAAATTTTCTCTTAAAAAATGGCCAGTAAGTTCATTCTATATATAAATATTTGACTCGAACTTCCGTAATTTTTCGACAAAAAACGAAATTTCATATTTATTGAAATCCAAGCTGTTCACTTCCTCTTCCTCTCGGCCATTTTGGCCCTGTCTAGAGTTTGTGTGAAGAATATTTGAGGATAACAAATTTTCTTGCCGAATTTTTTTTCCTGAAAATCGACAAACTCCAAACTCGCAAAAAATTGGGAAATGTTCATTAATTCATTATCTAGAATTTAAATAAATTTTAGAAAATCTTGAAATTCAAATTCAACAAAAATTATGGAAAATTTTAAATCTGGTGTAAAAAACAGTACTATAATATACCTACTTTTAAAGCTCGAACTACACACGAGATATGTAAAAAAAATTTATAATTTTTTTCTTTTGTGGTATAATTTATTAAAAAAAAAAAAATGGTTTCAATCTTCTTTCAAAAATCATGAAGTTCGTGTCAAAAAAATGGCCATTATTTGTGAAAAATTTCTAATGAAACTTCTTCCTTCCCCTTTCAATTCGATCTTGCTTGTTCTTCTAATGCATTTGAACAAATCTTTTATAAAGAATGCTTGATTGTTTTATTTTCAGATTGACCGCTCACTCGCTCCCCTTGCCCTTTCCAAGTCTTCTATTTTGTCCATTTTTTAAAAAATTTGAGAAAGTATATTCTTCTACCTCTTCTATCCTCATGCAGATTTATTCTTGAACGAGTTAGGAATTCGTACTCTTTTTGGCCTGTTCAAACCAAGAATTAAATCATTATTCTGTATTGTTGAAAATTTTAGTTATTGTTCAACTTTAGCTTCTTTTTTGGTCTTTTTTTGAACGTTATTTTAGAATTCTTCGAAATGAACGAATGTCCATGTCTGTTTTGTATCCAAACATTGAGCTCAACGGTTTGGCGGGGGGGGGGGGACTGTTGAAAGCGAATTCAGTTCCATGACTTTTCTAATGCGAAATAATATCGATATTAGGTACCTATTTAAATTTTTTTCACGACACACCTGTGAAATAATCGTTCAATAGGTACCTACCCATGTTTTTCCAAGTTATTGCTACGAACGTACATTTGAACAATAAATTCTAATTCTCGGGTCAGTTTACCGAAAGAAACATTTTTTTTGTATTGTCAAAAGTATACACTTATCTAATTTTTTCACGTGTTTTTTTGTTATCTTTTTAGCTGGAAAGACGAAGAAGTGGATAATAATTGTGTTGTTCGTGCCAGAGGATTACCTTGGCAGTCGTCTGATTTAGATATAGCTAAATTTTTTAGAGGATTGAATGTCGCCAAGTAAGATTTTCTTCATTTTTTTATTCCATTTTTTGAAATATTTATCAAGAAGGGTTGTGATAACTGTTTTTTTTGTTCTTAATTCGCAGAGGTGGCGTGGCCCTTTGCTTAAGTCCACAAGGAAGACGAAACGGCGAAGCTTTAGTAAGATTTATTAATCAAGAGCATAGAGACATGGCTCTTAAAAGACATAAACATCATATAGGTAATCGTTACATCGAAGTGTATAAAGCCTCAGGGGAAGATTTCGTCAATGTTGCCGGAGGTGAATATTTCTTAAAACTATTTCATTCGTTCAGATAACTCGGAAATTTAAAAAATATTAATTCGAGTAATTTTTCTTGAAAAAAAAAAAAAAAAGGAAACAACAATGAAGCTCAAGCATTTCTCACTAAAGGAGCTCAGGTTATTGTTCGAATGCGTGGGTTACCATACGACTGTACAGCTAAACAAGTGGTAAGTTTTGAAAAATGAGATCACCTAATCGGCTTTCGTTTTTTAGAGAATTTTTTTATAAATTTGAATGATATTTTTCATTTACAGATAGAATTTTTTGAAGCCGGCGGCGAAGAATCGTCATGCAAGGTTATGGACGGCGACGATGGTGTGCTTTTTGTCAAGAAACCCGACGGAAGAGCCACCGGAGACGCTTTTGTATTATTTTCGAACGAAGACGATGCTCCGAAAGCTCTAAGTAAACATCGCGAATTAATAGGAACGAGATATATTGAGTTATTCCGAAGTACTACCGCCGAAGTTCAACAGGTGAGTTTCTATACTTTAAAATTGCAAAAAAAAATTCAAGTAGGAATGGAAAATTGCGTTGTTTATTAATTTTTATATTTTTTCTTGTTAATTGTGCTGTCGTGGATGAAATTATTTTTGTGGTAAGCTATGAATCCTTCCAAGATTGCTTAAAAGTAGCTAAAAATAATTATGGAATATATTTTTGAGTTTCGATCAATTTATATTTTTCCAAAAATATTTTTTAAAAATCACATTTGGTGTAATACTGATTTACTGATTACAAAAACGATGCGATGATAGATTTCTACCTTCAGTAATCAGAAAATTACGTCAATTGGCAAAAAATTTAGTTTTTAGTTTTTTTTTTTTTTTCTGAACAAATAAAATCGATGCCAAATTCAGGTCAATTTCAGCACCTGAGGGTGGGTGAGGGGCTCAAGAGGCTCGATTCCCTTCTCAGGTTCGAAAAGGAGATTTTTTATCAAAAATGTAAAAAAAGTAATTTTTTTGGCTCTCCTAACTTAATTTTTCAAAAAAAAAAGTTTTGTCCGAGCCAGAACTTTGATGAAAATGAAATTCTGCCTTTATGAGAATTAGTGAAATGATTTTCATTAAAAATTGACGATTTTTCACTGATCTTTCAGTCAAAAATCACTGATTTCTCTATCAATTTTCGATTTGTCAGAAAAATCAATATTTTTGACTAAAAGTTTAGTGAAAAATCACTGATTTTTAAATTTGACTCCTCGCCTTTATTTTTTCTCAAATCATCTTTGATGTTGTTGTTCATCGTACAAACTTTAATGCTTCTTTCGTTGAAAGCCACTTTGGAAAAAAAAAATTCACAATTATCAGTTTCACTTGATGCATAAATTTTTTGGGGTTATTGTATTTTGATTCAAATTACATATCAATTAGAATATTGGAACGAAAAAATTTCCAAAAAAATTATTCTGTACTTGATATTTATTTGCTGATTTTATTTTCAATGGTTTTGATGTCCATTTCATCTTCTACTTCCGACCCATTGAATCTTTCAAAATGACTTTTTACCAAACCCACACATCGACATTTTGCAACTACATATTACGTCGAATTTACCCAAGTTTTGCAAACGTGCCAATGCATTTGTTTATACAAAAAGTTATGCAAATGTGTAATTCAGTATGATTTTCAAGTTCATTCCATTGTTATTTATTTAATCGCATCGCAATTATAAAATCGATGAAAGAAAATACCGCCGATTTTTGCCAAGATCGGTATTTTTTCAAACACATTTTTCCTCTCATTACATGAAAGACTCTCGTATACTCGTACATGACGTTTCTGCAGTATCTTTCCGTTTGATTTGCTGAATACGTTTAAAGAAAACAGCGATCGACGACTCGACGTGTTGAATTTCCAAAGAAAATACGCCTCTTGGTTGATTTTCGTCAACTCGACGTTAAATCGAATCCGTTAACTTCGCAGAAAATTCGTTTCTCGTGTACGAAATGATGCACCGGTGCAGTATTGAAACGTGTGATCGATTTATTATTTTTGTTACTCGATCGGTTTATTATTGAAATTAGTTTATAAACTTGCGTGTTTGGGTAGGAGTGAGGAGTGAAAGTGACGTCATTTGTTATGATCTGGTTTGATATTTCTCTAATGATTTCTGTGATTTTTTTCTAGGTGCTGAATAGAACGATGGAATCGACTCAAACACCTGCTGCTCCACCTCTTCCTCCGATGCCCCCTCATTTATCATTTTTACCGCAACATGTAATAACCAGCGGTACGAGAAAAGACTGCGTACGATTGAGAGGACTGCCATACGAAGCTTCCGTTGAACATATTTTGGAATTTTTGGGCGAATTTGCTAAAAATATAGTTTTTCAAGGTGTTCATATGGTGTATAATGCCCAAGTAAGTGGTTCGGAAAATTAGTATCGATGGAACGGAGATGTATAGGATGCGAGAGAGGGGGCTCTGATGAGTTGAAAGAACGTTAGTTTTAATTTTCTATTAGTCTTTTGAAGTATAAACTTTCTTTGGGTTTTTTTGAGGATTCTATTTTTTTTTTTAAAATTGGAAAATAATGCAACGTGGTAGATGCACATTTATCCACTATTCTATACAAAAATTGTATAAAGAATAACTAAAAGTGTGCTACATCAATGAATACTTCGGCGTATCTTTGCGATTATAAAAATTACTCTCAGAGATTCCATTAGTGTTCGACATTCGTTCTTTTCATAAAATCAAAAGTACATATTTCAACGAAAAGAAATTGTTTTGATCTCATGAAATTCAAAAAATATTTTAGGGGGAAGTTTTGTCTGGAAAATGTGCCCGCGAAACCTAATACTTAATGGTTTTAATATTGATGTTTTTATTTCAAACAGTTGATTTTTTATGATTTTTCATCTTGCGTAAAAAAAATGAGAAATGCGAAAAATGTGGTCATAATTGCCATAAAAGAACATGGATGGTGATTGATTTTGAAAAAAAATAGAAAAATGCAATTTTTTTTTATTTTTTGAGAAGTATCTAAAGTAAAGAGTAACGATGAAAAATCACCACGAATGATCTTTTTGGGTGGCATTTTTTTATATTGAAATCATTTCAAGAAAATATCGTTTACAATTCGGAGAAAAAACGATTTTTGTTTTTTTGTTGTGAAATATACTTTTTTTTCAATTTTTTATGCAATATAGAAATAACAACAGAGAGGGGAGTGGGCTCAAAAAACTTTCAAAAATGGCGAACCTAAAATTTGAAAAAATCTCTTTTAAGACCGAAAAACTGTAAAAAAAAAAAAAAAAAAAAAAAAAAAAAAAAAAAAAAAAACTAGAAAGGTAATAGAAAATAGAGCTTGTGGTTTCAATTTTCCGTGAATTCCTTGACGAAATCTATTTTACCGTTTTCCCTCAATGCATTTAATTCTTCTGAGGATTTCGTGACTTTTTTGTACATTTTCTATTTTTGTGGAATTTTTTGGAATTTGAAAAAGAAATAGGGATGATAATGAAGGTTGGGATTTTAATATTTTCATTTTTCATTCATGAAAATTTGTTCAATACGTACAATGGTTTAATTTTTGATCAATCAAGCTAGAATCTGTGTTGAATTAAAAACACTAAAGAACCATTATACTTATTGAACCAGAATAACATTTTCTAAAATTTTTTGAACACAATTTGGCGTTCAATTTCTTATAAAATTAAAAGACTGACTGATAGAATTTCTTTCCTAATTTCATTTTCATTTAATCACCGAGTAAACTTTTCATTTTTGTGGAGGAATGAACGAAATTGTTAAAATAGCTCAATTTTTCTTTTCGATTATCTTGGATTTTGTTGACAAAATCAATTCATTTTTTTCTCAAAAAAAAATCAAATTCTTCTGAGAATGTTGAAACGTTCTCTGCACCTATTTGCTATTTTTTTTTTGTGGAAAATATTTTCCATGCTTTCATTTCTCTTCAGCTAAATTTTATTCGAAAAACTCATTTGATTTTTGTGCATTTAAAAAATTGTAAGATTCGGGCACGTCTCGAATGTTTTTGATAAAAAATATATTAATTAAAATTATTGACATGAAAGTCAACCCTGAAACTCAAATACCTTCATGACGTCACTACTCATTCCGGTTTCGACTTTTTTTTCAAGTCCAGAATATTTACGTAATTTTTAAACGGTTTAGAATTTTTCGAAGAAGTTTTCTAAATTTTTATTTCCTCGTAATTTTTCAAACTCTCAATTTTTTTTCTCCGAATTTTCTCAACTGAAATTTTTTTCTGATGTTATTTTTTCCATTGTAATTTTTTTTGAAGAATTTTTCCATTGTTGAAGTCGCACCTTTTTAAAATGAATAATTTCTGTTTGATTGACGCCTCAAAATTTTCACATCTGAAATTTTTTTGAAGAATTTCTCCACGTTAAAATTTTTTTCATACATATTTTTTTCAACAGCAATTTTTCTGATGCAATTTTGTCCACTGTAATTTTTTTTGAAGAATTTTTCCATTGTTGAAGTCGCATCTTTTTAAAAAGAATAATTTCTGTTTGATTGACGTCGTAAAAAAAATATTCCTTAAAATTTTCACATCTGAAATTTTTTTGAAGAATTTCGCCACGTCTAAAATTTTTTTCATACATATTTTTTTTAACAGCAATTTTTCTGATGCAATTTTTTCCACTGTAATTTTTTTTGAAGAATTTTTCCATTGTTGAAGTCGCATCTTTTTAAAAAGAATAATTTCTGTTTGATTGACGTCGTAAAAAATATTTTCCTCAAAATTTTTATGACGTCAATCAAACAGAAATTATTCTTTTCAAAAAAGATGCAAGTTCAACAATGAAAAAATTCTTCAGAAAAAATTTCAATGAACAATTACATCAGAAAAATTTCAAGTGAGAAAATAATGAGAAAAAAATTGGTCGTGGAAGAATAACTTCAGAAAAACATTCAGTCGAGAAAATTACGAAGAAAAATTTTGAAAACTTCTTCAGAAAATTCTAAACTGTTTAAAAATGACGTAAATATTCTGGACTTTGAAAAAGAAAAGTCGAAACGACATTCAGGTGATATGAGTAGTGACGTCATGAAGGTATTCGAGTTCCAGAGTTGACTGGTCTTGTAAAATATTGGAGCAAGTTTTTCCGTCATTTCGTTTATTTTTCTGTAAAAATTAAAAAATCTAAAAATAATTGAAATATGCTGAAAAAGATTTTATGAAAATTCATCCAGATCCAGGGTTTAATAATTATTTTTAGACTTTCCTTTAGATATCAAAAAATTTCTACTTTCATAAGAAGATAAACAAAGTAGTTGAACCAAGTTGAACTTGATTTTAAAAAAAAAAAAGACTACTTTTTGTACTTCCACGCTACAGATGATCATGAATATGGTTTTTTTTTTTTTTTGGTTTATCGCTAAACTTGAAAAATGTTGAATCATACTTCTCTCCTCATTTCCTGTTTCAATAATGAAAAATAATGACTCAGTCTATTAAAATAAGTAGAAATTTTATGCTGAATTTGAAAATGCAGAAAATTCTCAGATTCTGAGAACATGCCTCAAAAAATACATTCAAAATTCAAGTCTTATCTTTCTCGATCCTTCGTAAAATTGCCCTATACATCTCTCGCTATCAATCAGCCAAATAAATACTCCGAAAATCGTCCTAAATTTCCTAAATCTAACTTCTCGCTATGTTTCTGCCAGGGCCAACCTTCGGGCGAAGCATTTATCCAAATGGATTCCGAACAAAGCGCTTACACGGCCGCCCAGATGAGGCACCACCGATACATGTACTTCGGCAAGAAACAACGCTACATCGAAGTATTCCAATGCTCCGGCGAAGACATGAGTCTGGTGCTAACCGGAGGAATACCCGCTTCCAGCGCTCCCCTCTCGCCGGTCGGCAAAACCTTACTATCACCGGGTATGTTGAACACGCCAGCATTAATACCCTCTACTCCGAACGCGGCCACTTTGGCGGCGGCCTCCGGCACCATGCCGCAAACCGGTCCGGCGGCGGCGGCCGCAGCAGCCGCCACGGCCGCTCTAATGCCTCAGCAAAGTACTCCGGCCACCGCGGCCGTCACTTGGGAGCCGATCCAAGCGCAAGTGGCAGCTTTGCAAATCCAACAGTACGCCTTAGCCCAAGCACAGGCCATCCGCTCTCAGCAAGAGACCGCCTGGTTAGTCAATCAGTTAGCCGCCCAGCAACAGTTACAACAGCAAATGCAGCTGGCGGCTTTGGCTAATGCTCAGAAATCGCCCTGGAGCGATTTAAATTCCGCTAATGCTTCGCTCCTTCAAGGCATCCATCCCTCTTCGACGGTAACCCCGGTTAACTCCGTTGTCACTCAATCGGTAGCCGGTAACGCGGCCAATGCCAAAAAAGCCCTAATACCTCCGGGTTATTCGGTCTCGAACGCGGCCGCTTTACAATTACCTCAAAATAATGTCGCCACCTCGACCCCCAATCAGCCCTTCTTCCTTATTAACTTCCCTCGGTTCACTTCCCCAATGCAATCCTATCCGTCGAAAGTTACCGGCGTCACTTCTACCTCGACAGCCACCCAGGCTATGCCTTCTGCAGCAGCCGCAGCCGCCGCTGCTGCCTTCCAACAAAACGCTTTAATCGCGCCTTCCATCCAATACGCAGCTTCTTCTATATTGAAACGTACTCGTGATCATGCCTTCGCCGGTGACGGATCTTCGTCCCATAGCCCTTCCGGCGTCACCGTAAAACAACCTTATTCGATGGCTCTCACGCCGACCAATTCGGCTGCCGGCGTATTTACCATGCCACCTTTGCAGCAGCCACCTCCTCAGATTCCGCCACCGTTACCGCCTCCGATCTCTTCGCAGACCATGGCTTTTCAATCCGCTCAATTCTATGCTCCTACTTGAAGCTCTCCACGAGCCATTCGATTCTGTACAGTCTGATTTTCGTTTTCGATCTGCTTGTACATCGATTCTAGTAAATTAATTTTCCTATCTTTGTCGAGGTAGTTTATTCCGTACCGTCGTCGATTACCTCTTAAACTATCCTTGAACGGTTATTTTAATTTCTACTGTTATTTCTCCATTTCTCTTGTTATTTGGTAATTTAACAATCGTAATCATCTTGCCGGATACGTGGTTTCAAGATGATATTTTTTTTCTATCGCTATTCTAACCGGTAGCTTTTTTATGGTCCTACGTTACGATTTTCTCGTTAAATTATGGAGCTAACCCGACTCACCGTCGGTTCGTAGTTATTTTTCAAATTTTTTGACTAACATGGCAAAAAAAATGGTTCGCAATATGAGCCAATGTATGTTTGTTGTCCTTTTCCTGTATATAATTAACTCGTTAAATATCTTTCGATACGAGGATTTTACCATTGTGATTTATTATTCCAGATTCGCATTAGTGCTCATTTTATTCATTTCTTTCTCCTATCGATTTCATTCCATACGAACTTCTCGGTTCATTGTTACGTGTTTTTTTTTAAAAAAAAAATAATTATCATCTTTTTAGTATCTATTTAAAAAAAAATGGATGATTATATTTAGCTAGATCTCTGGTTGGTTTCTGAAATCAATATGGAAACAAAGTACGAGTACTTAAAAAACCTTTATTCTAACATTCCTTCGTTGGTTGTGTGTGTGTGTATCTGTCTATTGTTTTTTTTTTTTTTTAGCACTAAAACTATACCTAGATGGTCGATATGTTTGAAAAATATATCGATCCGGGTGTTTTTTTCTTTTTTTCTATGTGTTTGAGTGGAAATTTATACTTCCAGTTGTCTCTATATTTAATTTTTACTTGGTAATGTTTATTTTAATAGAGGTTGTAATTTTTAACATATTTGTAGAAAGTTTTCCACGTGCTGGTTGTGGCTTGTTTATGTGGAAAAATTTCTATACGAAGGTGCATCTTTAGATTTTTTTTTTTAGTTCTATGTTCTCTTCCTATTGATTTTTTTTGTACAGTTTTTAAATTTATAAGGATTCGGTGGACGAAGCTGGAAGCTGAAAAAATTTTGAATTTTTTTTCAACGAATTTTTTTTTGAAAAAAATTGTTGAGACGAAGTCCAGCTTCGATTACCGTGTTCCATTTTTTTATGATTAATTTTTTTTTTTAGTACTATGTGTGATCTTATAAACACCTTGGGCTTTTGCGGATGCGTTATTTTCTCTTATAATCCTCAATTGGGTTTCGGATCTGGATGGGAAATGTAAAGAGAAAAATTTGCAATTCGATGTACCTATCGGTGTCGGTTGAATTTTTACGTTGTTAACCGTGTGTAGTGTCGAAATGTACGCTTGAAAATCGTGATTATTTTTTTCGTAATGTGAATTGAAAGTTCGCCTTTGCTATTATTTTTATCTATTTTATTTTGAAATTTTCGCAATGTAAATTGTATATCTGTCTGGATGCAAATCTGTATGCAGTTTGAAAGATTAAGTGTTAACATGTGGTGGTGGAAGATTTAAATCGAGTACGAAATTCAAGGTAAATTTTATCATTTCTATGTAGTTGTTGAACTTCCGGTGTGTATCAGGTCGGAAATTGCTTGGGAAATGGTTATTTACGTACGTAAATTTAGTTCGCAATTTTTTTTAATTAAGGGTACGTATTTTGGTATCAATTGGAGTATTCATTTATATTGATATCAGTTGTGTATGTGCATTGTTATTTTCATTTTTTTTCAAGTGTAAAAGAGATCTAATTTGGGTAAATTAGATGGGTTATTTTTACAACAAATTCATGTGGAATGATTTATTGGCTATTGCAGCGTATGCTGAGTTGATTATTTTATCTATTGGAACACAAAACGTATGTAGATTTTTTGGAATAGTGCTCAGATTTAGGTTTTTTTTTTTTTTTTTTAGATAATTTGGTACTGTGGTGTAACAGAAAATGTCGCATGAAAATATTTTACTTATATATTGGAATACTTACTCGATATTTTTCATTGCTTTTTATTTCATTTTTTTTTTAATCGGTTCTTTTTTTTAACCCCGAACGTGTAAATCTACTTGGCTATTCGTGCTTTTCTATTTTATAAATTTCATGTAAGTGAATTATAGTTACGGTCTCTGCAAAGAAATCAAAGGTTCGCCTCTAATAATTCGTCATCTTGCATTATTATGTAACTTAGCAAGGTGTGTTACGATCTTGCTGGATCGTTGATCATACTGCATGCGAAAGTTGTATTTTCAGAGTATTATTCCTAGTATTTAGATTGGAAAGGCACGCTTTTGATGGATATTTTTGGTGGTTTATTTGTGAAATGGGTAATGTTTTTAAGAGTCTGGTTGATTTTTAAATTGGTTATGTTTTTCAGGATTTCCTGAGAATGGATTGATCCTTTTTTGTTTTTTAGAGGTTGCCTGGTTGAGAAGAGGTTTCCAGAAGGTTGTGTCTGGATTTTGAAATTACCTGTTGGGTGTTGGAATTATTAACCTTTTTCCTATTTTCCATTCGGTATTTACCTCTGTTTTCTCTGGCATTTTGGACATGGGGAGGGGGGGTGGAAATTTAAATCCGATGGTTTTTTGAATAAAACAATTTTTTTCAAGTGCTCTTGAAAAATTTGAAGGCGAGAAAAAAATCGTCATGAAATTTTATAGTCCAGAAATACTATTTTTGACTAAATTTTTCCGATTTCTCAAGAATTTTTAAGTTTTGAAGTCGAATAAAATTTATTGGGGGTGGGTGAAATTTTCATCTTGACACACATTCTTGATTATTTCTCCTCACTTCAACTTTTGAAAAAAAGTGCGAAGTGATCCATCGTGAGATGTATCTAGATCTACTACCTACCTATGATGAAATCATTTTTGAACATGGTATCTCCTTTTAAAACTGAAATGATGAAAAATTTTTCCAGAAAAAAAAATAGATCAGAATAGGTACACTTTTGATTGTAAAAATGAGTTGAATTTTGAAAATAATACCTACAAAATTTCTTTTCGGTATTTTTTATGTACCTAAGTATTATTAAATAATGAAAATTCAAAAAAATAAGTATTTTGAAAATTGACTGATTTTAGTATGAAAATTTTTTGCCTGTAATCAGAATTGAACGAGCTGAGAAGTTTAAAGTTACTCTTACTTGATTGTACCTGAAAGTCCCCTATGACCCTTCAATTTGGATAATAGATTGAAAAAACATCGAAATGAAATTTTTTCAGGTTGATGGAATATTTCTCAATGAATTTTTCGATCTCAGTGTTCGTAAGTTTGGCAACAAATCATTGGTAATTGGTTTTTTAAATTATCTACGCATTCTCATGATTATTTGAAAAATCGCTTATTTGGTTTATTTTTTTTTAATTCATTTTTTTTTTCAAGAATATTCGAGGAAGTCTCCAAATTTTTTGGAACATTATCCACTCATTTGACCGTGGACATAGAGCAATCGTTTTACACTTCTTCTTTTTTTTTTTTTTAAATTGAGGATACGGTTTAGAAAATATTTGCAGATCTCAAAATGAAATGGTAAAAAAGCCATCACTTAGCTCTAGATTTACCCCTCCCCAATAAAAATTGAAATATGATTACTTAAGTTTGGGAGAATTTGGAAAATTTCATCAAAAATGGTGTAGTATGGATTTCTATTTTTTTTACCCGAAAATACCATTGGGATTCATTTTTCATCTTTCCTTAATTAATTTTCTCCTGATTCTTTAATAGGTGCATTTGATGAAAATTATCTAGTGACCAACCACAATTGATTTTATATTAGAATAAATAATCTCGAAGACGAATTTTTGGAAAAAATGATTTTTCTTTCCAGATTCTTTGATTATTTTTTTACGAAATTTCTAATTAGTCGTGTACGATGCTAAGAAATGAGGCTCAAGTATTATTTCGTGGTGTTCTCATCTTTGATTTTTTTTTAAAATTTTTTTGAAGCAGTACGGTCTCATTTATGGGAACGAAATAGAAATGATTTTAGAAAAGAAAAAGGATTTTTGTATGATTTTACAGATTGAAAAAAATGTTGCTCAAGCAAAATAAGAACGAAAATTGTGGAAAATTGAAGAGAATTTTTCTTTATGTGTGTGTGTGGGAGAGGGGGGAGCGTGTTTTCAAAGATATCCAACAAATATGGAATTATTAAGTCAAATACCAAAACGAATTATATGATCTGGTGTAAAGAAAAGATGAAAAATACGACTGAGGAAAATTAATCAAAGACGAACATTACTTTTTCAACTCACGTTACATGAAAAAATTAATGATCATTAATTTTGAGACATTGATTTTAAAAATACCAAAAATTATCAATTTTAAAATCTTTTGGAAAAAAATTATTGGATAAAGAATTGAAAATTGATTAAAATTTCGAACCAATTTTTTCAACGTATCGATTGAATTTTCAAAAATTCGGCAATATTTGCGAGGATGAGAAAATAAAATTTTCGCAAAGCTTTAAAGGTGCTTTTTTCGTTTTGTTTTATTGTTGATTAACGTCGCGGCGTACGATGACCGTGTTACTATAATATATTTAAAAAGAAACAAAGGTCATTTATGGCGGATTGTATAGTTGATATTATGATTATAATTTATCACATAGATTATTTATTTGAAAATGAACATTTATTATTATTTTTCTCAGTTGCATTAAGCGATAATAAAAAAAAAAGTAGAATGGTAACGAATTGTGTATTCTTTTTTAGCTCTTTTTACCTACTTTATTCTTTCTTTCATTTTACTTATCTATTGGGAAAAATTGGTGACTATGGTGATAGCGAAGTAGGTTGGGATTGAAATTTTCGACGAAATGATTGCGTTCTGTGATGTGTTTATCGTGCGAAATGGTATTTTTTTTCATCTTAATTGTTCAATAAGATTTTTTTTCTCCCACGATGAGAGATTGAGAGGAACGTTAATCGTCGAAAATTTCATATCAGTGGTTACCTATTTTTATAACCAAATTGCTTAGCATTTTTAAGGTGTGGTTATTTGAATTACTGTAAATACCTATACATGGGTACTTTCATGCTACAATCGTATAAATTAACGATTTTTTTTTTGAAGTTGTGACTAAATGATCTTGATACGTTTACCTATCTATCAAAATTTCGATAGGTTTGCAGTCATTGTCTGTGTTTTAATATGTAGTTCTCTTTAAATTTTAATCAGTTAGATTTGATGAAATTCTACCCATTGGATTCAGAGAAACAAATTTTACGGAAATTCAGTGATTTTTCGGTTGGAAATTACTGATTTTTGATCGAATAAAAATCACTGATCTTTGATTTTTTAAAAAAATCATTTTTTCGATCGAGAGAACACTGGTTTTTAATCAAAAAATCACTGCTTTTTGATAAAAATAACTGATTTTTATTTTAAAAAAGGTCTTTGATTTCAAAAAATTAATGATTTTTGATTGATTAAAAAAAGGTCACTAACTTTGATTTGAAAAATTTCACTGATTCTTTATTTAAAAAAATCTCTAATTTTTGATTTTAGAAAAAAATCGCTAATTTTTAATTTAAAAAATCACTGTTTTTTGATTTTGAAGAAATAATTGATTTTTGTTTTTAAAAAATCACTAATTTTTGATTTTAAAAAATCACTAATTTTTGATTTTTAAAAATAACTAATTTTTGATCTTAAAAAATCACTAATTTATTTTTGATTTTAAAAATCACTAATTTTGACTTAAAAAATCATTGTTTTTTTATTTTAAAAAATCACTGATTTTCAACTTAAGAAACATTTCTATTTTTTTGATTTTAAAGAAATCAGTGATTTTTGTTTTTAAAAAATCACCAAAAAAATCATTGATTTTTGACTTGAAAAAATCACTAATTTTTGACTTGAAAAATCACTAATTTTTGACTTGAAAAAATCACTAATTTTTGACTTGAAAAAAATCACTGATTTTTGATTTCAAAGAAAACACCAATTTTTAATTTTAGAAAAAATCGCTGATTTTTGATTTTTAAAAAATCACTGATTTTTGATTTTTGAAAAATCACTGATTTTTGATTTTTGAAAAATCACTGATTTTTGATTTTTAAAAAATCACTAATTTTCAATTTTAAAACAAATCACTAATTTTTGACTTGGAAAATCACTGCTTTTTGCTTTTTTATTTTAAAAAATTACTGATTTTCAACATCACTATTTTTTGATTTTAAAGAAATCACTGATTTTTGTTTTTAAAAAATCACCAAAAAATCACTGATTTTTCACTTGAAAAAATCACTGATTTTTAAATTGAAAAAATCACTGATTTTTGACTTGGAAAAAATCACTGAATGTTGATTTGGAAAAAATCACTGATTTTTGACTTGAAAAAAATCACTGATTTTTGATTTTGAAGAAAACACCAATTTTTGATTTTAGAAAAAATCGCTGACTTTTGATTTTAAAAAAGTCATTGATTTTCAATTTCAAAAAATCACTGATTTTCAATTTTAAAACAAATCACTAATTTTTGATTTGAAAAAATCACTGATTTTTGAGTGAAAAAATTCAATGATTTTTGATTGATTGAAAACAAATTACAGATTTTTTATCAAAAATTATCACCGAGTGTTAATTTTATTAATAATTCAAAAAAAAGTAGACTTTCATTAAATATAACTGATTCAAATTTTGAAAGTTGGTGATTGGGATAAAGTATTGTTGACTTTAGATTACAGTTAATTTATTGTAAAGTTTACGATTTTTCGTGAACGTTCGATCAAATTCTGATCTAAAATTAATAGTACTGATCCTTAATTCAACTTAATTAGAGAGCTTATACATGTTGCATGGTGTGATACGTCCTCTTGTTATTTGGTCAAACAGTGTCGTGGTATATTGGATCCTGGAACTTTAAATTATTGAAATATTGCGTCATCGTGCTGGTATAATTATCACAATGTATTGAATTTTTATCATCAAAACGCATGTTTTCAAATGAACATTTTGGTAATATAAAAATTGGAATCCTCGTTTCCTAAAATTCATTCCCAATTTATGTGTAATTGAATAATAACGTTATGCATTGGTAATACGTGAATACGTTACGTGGTTTTTCAAAAACACATCTTGCATTATTGAGAATGCGAATAATTTAAAAAATACGACGAGTGAAATATGTATCTATTCCTATAAGGTAACATACCAGTTTTGGATCAGGCTACCAATTACGGATCATTTTTTTGAGGCGCTCTACGTCGTTCCGAAATGGTCACCAAGGATTGATACCAACATAATCGTGTAGTCTGAAGTCTTACCTTTCGGAAAATATGTAAACTTTGCATTTTTCGTGTTATCAAACCGCTTGTAGATTCATTTGAAAAAAGTGAGTCACATTTTTAGTTGAAATTTCGTATTTTTTGCGATGGCGATTGTTAAGAAGTGTAATTAGTGTTATTGATGTTTAGTTTTTGATGCGGTGCTGATTATTTCATGTTCAGGGAAGTACTATCGACACATTTTTCGCGTGATCAACCCGTTTTGCGAATTTTGAGTGTCATTTGCCAAGCTTCGAAGAAAACGTAAATTAGCATCCAAAAAAGTTGGATTTCTTCACCAAAATTGTCTGTTCCGAGATTTTCGTCGTGTTTTTATATATTGGGTGATTAACATTATTAAATCCGCGCAATGAAATTCCAAAGTGAAAGTGATCCGTAATTGGTTTGATCCATAATTGGTAGAAAAATTTTCAATTTTCAATTGCGGATCAAAAATTTTCCTACCAATTACGGATCGATCCACAATTGGTAGTTTTTCAACTTCGGGTTTTTAACAATTTTTTGATGAAAATCTTTGAAGGCCATCTTTGTAATGTTAAAAATACAGTCAGAGTGAAAAAAAATTGCATAACTTAAATTTTATTTGATGATCCGTAATTGGTAGAACCCCCTAAAAAGGCGTATTTTTCTGGGTCCCTTCAAGCCTGCTTGAAATCGTTTTTTTTCGAAATTCAACCGCGCTAGTTTGTAGAAGAGAGGTCAACGTTTATTTAAAAAAAAAAATCACCAAAATTGGTTCATAAATAACGTCAGGGCATGAATTTAAGAAAAAGTGATCCAAAACTGGTATGTTACCTTATTGTATTTTATATTATACATACATATTATAATTTGGTGTTAAGGAAGCTTTTGGTGGCTTTTTTGTGTTTTAACGGCGGTTTATACGAAGATTTGCAGTGTAGCCGATCTACAGTTGGGAAAGTTCGTGTAATGCACGGGTTGGTATAAATGGACACATGGGTTTAACGGTGGTGTATGGTCTTTTCTTGGTGAGTTTCATCATTTTAATATACGTTCTATTTATTCTTAGGCTATAGAAATTAGCTATTTCAAGGTTTTTTTCGTTCATTTTGCCCTTTTCCCCTTTCAAAATAATACAAACGGATTATCTTGTAAATTTCATACCAATATTTGGGGTTTTGCATGTAATTATGTCCTGAAAAATATTTCTCATTCGAGTACCTAATAATATTGTATCGTTCATTATTTCGATAGCGAATTTATACAATTTGGAGTGAAAAAAAGTCGTATAATAATTTTTGATAATTATTGATCAATATGTACCTAATATTTTACTTATTTATTTGTAGAAAATCTGAGATTTTAATGAAAACTTTTTATTACAGGTAACACGCTAATCGCAACGACGCCCCATTTCACTCCTGCTCCAGCCGGATTTGCCCCTTTTGGACCTCCGCCCGCTATCCTCGGTCCTATCTCCGGTACAAGAGCTCCGGCGCCCACGTTTGCTCCGCCATTTACCCCTGTATTGTATTGGGCTTGCCCTTCGCCACCGGTATCGCCGCCTCATCAACCTGCTCTGGTTATAATGCAAGGTACGCCACCTCCACCGCCTTATCCTGGTCATCACGAAGTCGCTAATTTTATACATTCGGTATCGGAGGTAATTATTGAGTGTATTGAACGAGATATACATTCCGATACCACTTTTCATGAGCGTGTTTTCTCTGATTGCTCGTTTTTTTTTTGATTTTTTTTTCAGTGGAGCGTTGATTATTTGACTCCAAGTCATCAGTTTAGCTCTCTTAGTTTGAGTAAGTTTGATTTTGAGATACATAAATGTATTTTGAGATAGTTTTGGTTGGGATTAGTTGTTTTCATGAAGGAATATTTCCAACGTTTTCCTTTTTCATGAGTTGAGTACGATGGTAGATTATGGTTCCAAATGAACAACAAAAAAATATGCTAAATTATACAAAAAAAAAAGTTTTTTCAAGAAATTCATCAGAAAAAAATAGAACAATAAAGAATGAATAATGGTTTCTAAAAAAAAATCCTGAAACCCAAACTAAGTACTTTTTAAAAGAAAAAATTCAAAAAACTATGCCATTTTTGGCATTTTTAAAGCAAACTGAAAAACAAATCTTATCAATTCAGAACTTCCCTCCTCCTCTCTTCTTAAAATAAATCGAATAAATATTTAATTTAGAAACAAAACAAGAAATCTTGGAGAAAAAGTACAAAGAAAGCCGAACTATCATCAGAAAAATTGCATAAACCTTCTCAACCCTTAAGAACTAAATTGTTTTCAGTAAGGATTTTAAAAAAATGAATGACAGACTTAAATCTAAAAAAAATTGAGCTTCCCCCTCAAAAATATAAAATGAATTAGTTTTGAAAAAAAAAATTAAAATCATTCTTGAAAAAAGACAACCAAAAATCAAAAAATTTCACTCATTTTTAGAAAACCTCATTTTTTGAAAAAAAAAATTAAAAATTGAAATGGAACTAAACAAAACAATTTTCTGAAGTAAAATGTTATTGCCGAAATGTTTTTTTTTAGGAAATTCCCCCCCCCCCTTTCAAAAAAGTATTTTTTTTGAAAAACAAAAAAACTGAAAACCAAACCGTCCTTAGGAAAGTCAATAAAACCATAAAATATTGAAATAGATTTCTGAATTAGTGGCCTAATTTGTGAAAACTGTGATTGCATTTTTCAAATATTTAAAAATTTCTTGAGAAGGATTATCACTCTTTCCTTCCATCTTTTGCAATGCAAAACTATGGAACTGTCAATACGAAACTTCTTGAATTTTTTTTAGAAATTATGAGCATTATATTTTTTTGGAAGAAAATTAATTGACAAAGACGGCAACTCAACTCAAACTACATTTTGATTTTAAGCCCTAACGAAAATACCATAAAAGAACCCATGTTCAAAATTTGAGGTGCTCAAATTCATTTCTTAAATTTTGGCGAATTTTTGAAATTCTTAGGCACTTCATTGCCCTGCAAAACATTAAAATTCGATCTAATTTACGAAAAAATACTGAAATTTGGTATAATACCTTATTTTTAACTTCTCACATCGACTGAAATTAGTTTCCAGACGTTTCAGAGCCTCCAAAAATTTTTGGAATTTTTTAGTTATGGAAAAAAGACCATAAAAATCAAAAATCGTGGATTATCAATATTAAATGACAATGACTCATTTGATCGATTAAAGCAGAATTTTCCAAAATTCGCAATTTTGAATTCAAATTTATATTATTTTTTGTCAAAAAATTAATTTTTTCCTACTAAAGTTTGAAATTTGCTAAAATTTGAGAAATTAATTTCAGCACCTTAAATTTTGGATAGGGGTTTTTTTATTGTATACCTACCTAATTCCGATTCATTTTTATTTGGATTCAAAGTTTTACTTGGAGTTGAAAAATCCCCCTTCAGAGTGAAAAGGTACCTAGTTGATGGCTTTCTTGAGAATTAAATTTTTCAAGCCCTAATAATTGGTTTCAATCAGAAGTTTCTATCCATTTTTCGAGATTTTGAAGATTTTTGGACTTGAATTTTCATTTTTTGTTAATATCATTTTCGAGGAAAGAAATTTTAGAATATCACCCGCGAACAAGTACCTCATAAGTAATTTTTAATCAAGTATTGAAACCAGAAAAACAGAGATTGGTGAGAAAAAAAAAGTGATTTTCAGAACACTACCTAATAAAAATAAATATTAAAATTAAAAAATCAAAAAAGCAATAATTTTGAGACTACTCCTAAAAAAAACTTACAAGATTCTTGAAAACAAAAAACAAAAAAGAAGAAAAAAACTTTGAATCTTTTTCTGAAAAAAAAACTAAAAATTCTATCATTTTGAGATAAAAACTCGACAGAAAACTGAGTCATAAAAAATAGAATTTTAGAAATATTTACCCAATCATTTTCATCACAGATATCATTTTTCCATTCTTCCTTTTCATTCCAAACAAATTTTAGGAAAAAAGCTATCTTTCAAAAAAAAAAAAAAAACATGAAAACCATTTCGTTTTTTTTTCAACGATACATTTTCATTACTGGGATCATTTTTTTACCATTTTTTTGATTTTTGTCGTTCCTCTGGGTGAAAATTGAGTAAATTTTGAACAAATTTCAATTTTTCTATTTGGCTGGCTCTGCTACGATAATCCTTGTCAGAAATCGTTTTCTCATAAAAATAACATTTTTAGAAAAAAAAAACAAAAAACAAAAAATCAAATAATGATCATTCTCATATCTAAACCTTTTCATTTCCTTTGTTTCAACAGATACCGTCGGTATGCATTCAGCAGCTGCTTGAAGAACACATCAAAACGCCATCGTCTTGCCACTTCGTTGTGATTTATTATACCCAGGGGGTTTCCCGAGAAATTTCCATTTCGAGCTCATTTCAAGCGAATCATCGTACTGTGCGTAATTGTGATCATCGTAATCCTTTTTCTTCGTTTTCCCCTCCTTCGTAATACTATTTTTTGTGTGAATATTAACGATAAGTAATTTGTAAACTGTCATCGTTAACATCTCTATTTATTATTTTTTTCTTCTTTTTGTATGTACGTAATTTTTTTCCTTTTATGTTAATTGTTTTAAATGTGTATTCAAAACTGTACCTGGTACATGTTTTATATACGAATCGCCACAGATTCAAAATGAAATACTTTCCAAACTTACCAACAAGTTACATTGTAAAACGACCTTATTACTATTATTTTAAAAGTATTTTTTCCAAAAAAGGAAAGCAAAAGCTGCAAATGGATTTTCCAGTGCTATTTTTTTTAAGTCGATCGATTGAGTGATTTTTTTTTCATATGCGAGTATTTTTTAAAGATCCAATGTTGCGAAAATTTTGCTCTTTAGTATTCATACCTACCTTTTACTATTTTTTCCTCTTTTTAAGATTACATACAATATCACCAAGTCTTCCTTTATAATAATTTTACTATGAACCTATAGAGTTTGTATTTTTATTGGCAATCCCCAGATTTGCCTGCTACGATAATCGCGATACTATTATAATTGTTATTAAAAATAACCTACGAATAGCCAATTAAATCTATGTAAATCAAAATATTTAACATATTGCTGAGATCTGACGAAATATTTGAGAGTACTGATATTTTTAATTAACGATTATGCGTTTCGATAACGATGTTAACCTATACGTTTTTTTTTTTTCTTAAACTAGTTGAAGATCTCACTATGAAATTTTATTTTTTTGTTTTATTACCATTACGTATAAATGATTACATTTCTTACGCGGTACACGGACGAGACGACGTGTACGTTTTACGTTAATTAATTTAGTTTTAGCGAATTTCCACGAACCAAATATTTTGTTGTTTATTGTGTAAGAATGTTATTTCCCCCCTCGGTTTGTTCTCGTTGCTCGTTTATCGTTAAATATACATAATGCGTGTAAAATGAATTTGAATCAATCATCTTCAAACGTATCAGTATTTTTGTACATGTTAATTATGTATATTTATTTTTACAACGCGTATACCTCATAAAGACCATTGAAAAAAATTTCCAAGAAGAAACAACGCAGATTTTGAACAAAAATTTTTTTGAAAAAATTCCCTCTATACAATATTTTTTTCGCTGTCCAGTTTTTCTTACTTTATTTTTATACTCATAAGCATGAATTTATATAGATTTTTGTGCAATATTACAATTTTTATTATTTTTAAGTACCCTAAAAAATTTTTTTGCGTGTACCTACATAAGTATAGATACATTTTTCCAGTTATTATTTTTTTAAAAAAAGAATATCATCGTGTGCTGTTTATTTTAACGAATTACAAGTCAGAATTTTTTTTTCTTTCTTAGTTTATTAGATTTTGTGTGTTTTTTTTGTTTGTTTTTCGTTGCACCAAACGTATATTACCATTAGGACAATTTTCACCGTATTAGAAATAATATTTTATAAGCACGTATGTAGTTTTATGAGAAAAAAGTTCGTTTTTTTGTTGACTTGATCTGTATTGTGAACTACTTATTTGAACGTTGTAAATTCGTATTTGGCTGTTTTTTCCTCGAATGCGAAATTCAATATTACGTTGTATTTATGTAATGTTTAAGTCGATAAGTCAAAGGAAAATAGTAACTCCTATAGCACTACTTAGCTGATATTTTATTTAGTGGTCATCTTAGTCATCTAAATTATTAGTATGTAATATTTTTCTTTTTTTTCCTTTTTTTTGTTGATCGCGTGTTTTATGAGCATTAAAAATAGACGAATAAACGAATAATTAGTAAGAAAATGTTGATTTTCTTTTTTTTTGATTGGTTTTCGGGTTAATTTTATCAATTTTTTTTAGATTTTGATGTTTTAAATTTTTTTCCTGCTCTGAAAATTTTTGGAGTATCAATTTTCATGATTTCCTTATAGTTTTTTCAAGTTTTTAATTAAAAATTTTTTCTGCCTCAAATTCCAAGAATTGCGGAGTTTAAATTATCGTGATTTTCCAAACCTGTTACCTGTAGAATTTTTTCCCCAGTTTAAACCTTCTTTGATTTTTTAAAATTTCATCAATGACGATATAGATTGTTGATTTCAAAATTGATGATCAATTCTTCAATTTTATAAACGTCTGTGAAAAAATTATAAAAATTTGACTGTATAGACTGTATAGATAATTTTTGAAGTAGGAAAAAATTTGAAAAATTACTCCGAATGAAAATTTCAACTTGAATTTATTTCGCAAAAGTATGAGAATTTAAACAGGAAATTTTGACTTTTGAGATTGAAAATGATTTTAAATTTTTGAAAAACGTCGGCTTTGAAAAAAAAGTGAAAAAATGACAAGTTTTGTTCATTGATCTAGATTGAAGTGGTATATTTGGCATATGGTATCCAACGAAAGGGTACCCCTGGTTAAGATGAACGAATCCTCTCAAAAGCTACTTTTTGAAACTAACCATTCGATATTTAGGACCCCAAAAAATGATTTTAGAAATTTTTTTCCATTCCTCAGCTCACTCTCCCCCCTCCATTACCCTCATCACCCAAAATATCGAATTTTCATCAAAAAATCCTGTCTAGGAACCTAATGAACCAAAAAAATTCTGACGTTTATGACGTGGGCCTGTTTTACGAATTCCCACAGGTTGGTGGGAGATTTTTTTCAAGTCCCCTCGTTTTCCTGTTCCGACTTTTTTCCCCAACTTCGAAATTTTTTTGGCGAGGTCTGAATTTTTTCCTCATTTTTTTTCAACTTCAAAATTTTTTGGCGAGGTCTAAATTTTTTCCTCAATTTTTTTTCAACTTTAAATATTTTTTTTGGCGAGGTTTAAATTTTTTCCTCATTTTTTTTCAGCTTCAAAATTTTTTTGGTGAGGTCTAAATTTTTTCCTCAATTTTTTTTCAACTTTAAATATTTTTTTGGCGAGGTCTAAATTTTTCCTCAACTTTTTCCAACTTGAAAATTTTTTTGAAAAGGTCTAAAAATTGAAACAAAAATTTAGACTTTGTCAAAAAAATTTTAAGTTAAAAAAAAGTCGGACTTGGGGAAAAAAATCGCTCACCGACTTGCGGGAATCCGTAAAACAGGCTCACGTCACAAATATACGTGGTGAAGGGCTTTGATTATAAAAGTGTAGGGAGGGGTGACCACTTTTTGAGAATTTTTTCAATTTTTTTGCGATGTATTCTAGCCTAAACCTTACGTTTAAACTTTGAATTGCTCGAAGGGTCTAGCCGGGTAAGAGGTAAAGGGTAAATTAGGCTCTGAATTTGATTTTCGTTCTAACCCTCCCAACTGGTACCTCTAGATGTAAAAAATCTGAAAAAATTTTTGATCCCCCTCCACTCCCTTCCATTTCAGAGCTATGGTCATTTTTATTGCTTGATTTTCAAAAATTTCCAATTTCAACCGTGTTGTGAAGCTGAAGGCAATTTTTGTACACCAAGTCAATGAAAACAACAACCATTTCTCCGGCCCTAACTGAAGTGCTGCCTCGAAGTGCAGAATTGGTTTGAGAGATGCTGAAGCTCCTCAGCCTCACTCATTTGGAATGAGAAGTCGAAAACTGAGTCAGTAGAGTGGGGAGGGGGGGGATAAATTTCAGATCGATCGTTTGTGCTTCGTTTGTGCTCCATTTTGCCCATATTTTTTCTGAGTATGAATAAAATTGTGACTCTGCCGTAAAGAAGGGACCTTGTGTAAAAAAAATCGATGTTTGTATTGTTGTGTTTGGTCCAGATTTGTTGTCATTTGGATCAAAAACGTGAAAAATGAGACATCGATTTTTTTTTACACTAGGTCCCTTCTTTATGCAAGGTCACATACCGATAATGTACAAAAATGAAATATATATGGCATTTCATTCAACGAACATCCTATAAATACCAATCAACAATTAAATCACCAAAAGAAAATATTCAAAAAATAATTTATTATGATCAAACAATAACAAACTATTGAAATAAATACACTCTTTTAAAATAAAAACGGATCACAATGAAATGCTGTATAATATATTATAATTACGATTCTTTTAATTTAAAAAAAAAGGAGACAAAATTACGGTAAATAAAAAATTACATCGCGGGGAAAAAGTCAAATATTACAATCGAAATTTCCATCGTAATCATTAATAAAGATTTCATTCACATCGCGTAAAAAAAAAAAGAACAAAAACAAAAAATCATACAATACAGATACGTTCGTCGTTCGATATAAACGAAATCTAAATCGTACGAACTTTTATCATACGCGTTTAAAACAATCATTAATTTAAAGAGGAGGAAAAGTGTGAAATAGAAATTCATGTTAGGAACTTATTAGCTTACACTTTTCCTCCACCGTGAAATACTTTTAATCAAAGGTATCGAAATAAGGATAACAATTTCAAATTTTCAACGTATTTTACAATTAAATTGATAATAGGAGGAATGGAAATTTTAGAGAGCTTCGAAAGAACGCAACACTAAAAAGTACGTAGATCTCCGTTCAATTATTTCATTTTATGGCAATACAAATTAGGTATATTTACAAGAGAAAATATAACATTGAAAAAAAAAAAGACTGTAAATACACACTCCGAAAATTCGACGAATCAGCAAAATTAACGCGATCAGCCAAATTCAACAATACGGTATATCGAAATCAAACGCTACAAAATATACATAAAAAAACAAACAAAAGCCACACGATACGCAACACATCAGAAAAAAATGTCATGTTCACAGCACATACGTACACATTCTAGAATCTACATCGTTCATTCAAAAAAATGACATTTTTTCAATTCCACACTAATCGCAAACTATTTACATTCTTAATTTCGAGATAGAAGACAAAAAAGAGCATTAATGCGCGAATACGTTATTTTTTCCGAACGAAAAAAAAATTAAAAATGACTAGGTGGTCGAAGGAATCGAAAGGAATAAATATAAATGAAAGATAACACAGAAAATCAAATCGAATAGGTTCGTTAATAAATATCAGAAGATCTCGGTTTCTGGTTTTGGTAAAGATTCGAAATGAATTTTGGGTATTTTATACACATCCGTCGCTCGTTCCATTTCGCCTTACCCTGAGTTTATACGAATTTTGGGAAACGTCGCACCATCGCGATACTTCGATACTGTTAAAGGCACTTGCACAACAGATCAAACGAAAATTTACAAAATTGATTAACAAGATATTCGAAATTCCATATTCGAATTAGGTAAATTAACGTAGGTAAATCTTGCTATTCAATTATACGTGAAAATTAATTCCTAGTAAATGAGAAATATAAGTAAGTACTTAATTATTCCAACAATAAATTAAATATCATTTTTAATTACCATATATCAGGTAAAAAAAAAAACAGAAGACGATTTTCGGATAAATTAAATTATAACGTGGAAAAGTAAACAGAAACACAGAATACAATTCATCACGTACATCTGAAAACCGTATTTCCACTCTAAAAAAAAAAGAAAGGAAAGGAAAAAAAAAACAAAACATGGTTAAAACTTCGAGAGGAAAAAAGTCATGTAGAAAAAGGACTAGAATAAAAAATATTTTTACATATTTTCGTTACAATAAAACCAAAAAATTCGATATTTTTTACGCGAATAAGACAAGTCGTTAACGTATCAGTTCGAGTAATTGACATAGGTATATTATTCGTTAATATGCTATATTATTATGTAAGAAGGAGGAAAAAAACCAAGTATGCGAATAACCGACCACGAAAATAATATGATTTTTGGAATTCTGAATTTTTATCCAGAATGTAATTTACGTATCTGTCGATGATTTGGGTATTAATATAAGGAAAGGAAAGTCACGAATAGCTAATTAGAGTTTTTGCTCGTCTACCTCTCTGATAGCCTTTTCCAAAAAAAATGGTATTTGCGAATCGCTTCGAAGATATAGGGTGTTGTTTCGTCTAACAAACGTAGGTAGTGTTTCGGTTCGATGCTGAAAATTCTTCATTACATTCTGCAAGCATAAATATGTATTAAAGTTGGATAAATTCATTTTGAAGAAAAAAGGTATTACGATGAGAATGATGTTTTGGAAAAAATTGAAAATATAATAAAAATATGATAAAAAGCAGAATATTTAGCTAAGACAGATCGTTTCCAGAGTTCGTAGTGAAATTGAGAAAAAAATCATGATTTTTTCGTATCACTTTTATGACCTTTATCCTTCCTTTTCAGGTTTAGTAACTACTGATTTTTGGAAAAGAAAAAGAGACCAAAAAAGACTTGATATTGAAAAAAGTGACCAACAGTAATCACTTGGTTGAATTTCCAAGAGAAGGGCATTTTTTTCGTAAAAATAATTTTTTTAAGTCCGAAATTTTGGAGAAGCAAAATCTGAAAAATGTGTGGAGTTCCAACATTTTTTCCCCCAAAAACCACTACTCGTGTTTTATGATTTAATGTCCTTTATCCAGTCACAAAAACGAATAAAAATTCAATTCTAAAAATTTTTGACCTTTTTCTCTACCCCCTCCCCTCCCACCGCATGAAAACTAGAGGATTTGAATTTATTACAGACAAAATCTCAAATAAAAAGGAAAAACTTGACTTATGAAAGAAAAATTAGATTAAAAAAATGATGTCTGAGAAATTCGGGATTTTTCGGATTTAAAATTGTGAAGTCTTCACAATTCATTGCCCCCTTCTCCCCTAAAAAACCACACTTCAACAGAAACAATAATTAAATCTCAATTCATGTGATTCTTTTGATTTCAAAAAAATGATTTTGGGAAAAGTGACCAGAAATGACCTTTTGTTAAAAAATTTACCAAAATTTATTTTTGACGGAAAAAGTGGTCAAATCACTTTTTAAAAACACAACTACGATCCCTGAGTTCGATTCATTAAGACGGAAGAAAAAAGGCTTCATATAATAATTTTGAGAAAAAATCGTATGAAGTCGAGCCCAAAGAAAGGTCAAAAATTTTTGAAGAAAAAACACTTCAAAATTTCAATCTTAAAGAGGAGGTAAAATCTTCAACCCCTATATCTCTTACTGGAACTAGAATCGTCATATGCCCAAGTGAAGCAAGGGCAAAGATATGAAAAATGTTATGATTTTTAGAAATATGTAAATAATTCATTTTTCAATACCCATAGTTTATTGATTGAAAAAATATTGATGATTTATGTCATGATTTTATTCGGACAAAATTGCGTGGTTTTTTTTTTTTAATGACGTTACGAACTCTGATTTTACAACTTTTACAGAAAGTGTGAAGGGGAGAAATAAAAAAGTGGAAATGCAAATCTGGAAAAACGCGAAAATTGGAAAATTTTTCTTTTTCAGTTTCAAGAGGCTAAATTGGAAACAAACTAGGTTCCAAAAATTATTTTTTTTAAATATTGAAAGCATAAACACACCCAGAAATTATTTGAAGAAGAGACGGAGGGGTCGTTAAATGTTAATGAAAAAAATTCAGTAACCTGCTATTTCAGTGACGATAGTGATTTTTTTTCTTTAAAAAATCATGTTTGAAGACTAAAAAATACATTTCTTCACATTTTTGTAAAAAATCTTTTTTAGAATTCAATTGAGGGTTACCATAACCTCCCCTTCGGATGCACCACTGATCTCAAATCGTACATTTTTGTCCTGAGGCATTTAAAAACACGAAAATAAAAATAAAAAATTTGGATTTACCTTCATCATAGTAGTGGTAATTCAAACGGTTGAGAAATAACAAAAAACACAATTTTTCCTGCAGAGTTGGCATCGATTTTCGTTAGAATTTGTTCTTTATTTTTGGATGTGTTTTCCGTCAATCAATTTTCAAATCTGTAAAAAAAACTTCAATCGTACGTTTTTCTTTCGTCGAATGAAAAATGGACAAAAATTTACGCTTACTCGTTTCAGATGATGAATTAATGAATTGTTCGTGAGCTGTTCGCGAACGAAATCCAAAAAACGAATTTTCTGTTCACAGGAGATTTTCAATCAATTTTTCCACGCAAGGTGTTCTAATTAGCACGCAGGTATATTCCAATAGATATTTTCTTTCATATTCTTTTTCAGGTAATAAATTGAGTCCAATTTCTGCAAAAAAAATATCATTATTTATTCAAATCGATACCACAAAAAACATTATCATAGAATATTCTTACAAGAAAAGAAAAAACTCAAAAAACTCAACTTACCATTTAATGCACTACACAACTGAATCAAAAATGTAGCTAGAACTTTCAGCTCTTCCCTCATCAAGGCGTATCATTCCGATCAAGCGATTCTTCGGAAGCAAAATAACGTTGAGTTGGTTTCGTTGCAAGTGACGTTTCACAAACTGAATTCGATCGATGAATTGCTGGATTGATCTTTGTCAAGTCAACGATGTTCCTACAAATATTACGATGTTATTCGATGAAATGTTTAAATTACTCGAAAAATACGACTAAAATTGTGTGAGTTCTGATTTTTAATCATCATTTTTTTACTTTTTTTCCAACATCGCTTGTAAATGACTCAATTTTAAAAAATTTCCAATTCCTTAAATAAAAATTTTTTTACAAAAAAAATATGATTTTTTTCAATAATGGGAATACAAGGTGTTTTGAAAAGTAGGCGAATTTTCATCCACTTTTAAAATTGAAGAGCCATAGAGGAAGATTTTGAATGAAGAAAAAATGTTGTCATGTCTTTCAGCTGACATCACAAAGTGGAGAGGAAATATCCCAAAGAAAAATTTTAAAAATGATTTTTTTTTGCAATTTTTTTGGCAGTGTAAGAATATTTCAATGGCTACCAAGGCCAAGAAAATCGCCAATAATTTTTTTCATTTTTTTTCCTTTTTTATGAGCACAATCATCTGAATTTTTTTTTTTTTACAATTTTCGAAGTGCGGTTCAGGGATCTTGAAGAAAGATGAATTCCTTCCCCAACTGGGCGATTTTTTCGAAACTGGAGACATAAAAATCTCAGAGTTGGAGCCACTTTTTGAAAAATTTCGAAGCCAGAGGAACTTTTTTAAAAGTTTTGGACTTCTAGAGTACGATGGACCGTAATCAAGGATCCAGAGTCGCAGGGAGGAGGGTCCCCCCTTCAGATCCCTGGGACGGCCAGGGATCCGGAGCAAAACTGGAGTCTCCTTCTGGACGATTTTCTCGGAATCAGAGCTGGAGGCACTTTTTTAAAAATCCTGAAGCCGGAGGGACCAGATTTCATATCTTCAACTCCCTTTCCCATCATTGAAAATATTTTTCAATTCGAACAATCATATCAGAAATATTGAAAAATTGGAAAAGAAAATTTCCTCGAATTGCATAGAAAAAATGACGATCAAAAAAACCAAATCACAAACTACGATCCGAACCACTTACATTTGATTAGCATTCTAAACGATGTCGGAATCGGCTATTCAGGTATTTAAGGCTAACTCGTGGCGGTATTCGGGTATCAATTTACTTCGGCTACGACGCTCTTCGATGCAGCGTTTTCTTGCTGTTCAGCCGAACAATCAGCCTCACCAATATCACCGGCCGGCACCATAATTTCTTTATCTTTATCGACGACGATATCATTGGAAGCTACATCGCTGGTAGACAAATTAAGAGGCGTCGTGTTCACCTCATCGACAGACGTAATTTTCTTATTTTTTTCTTCGGAAGTCTTGGTCGTACTCTTGGTACGATTCTTATTCGAGCTGCGATTGGTTTTAGAACGCGCCGGACTGATGGCGTTGGTTTTCACGGCACCGGAGGAATTTTCGTGGTTAGTCGAGGTAATTTTGGTTTTCTTCGCTAACGGAGGCGATACCGAAGACGAACTAGCTAGATGATTCTTAAACGGTGGGTACTGTATAAGATCGTACGGATACGATGCGAAAGGCTTGAACGAGGCGCTATTCAGCGACGAAACGGCCGATCCCGAAGGCTGAAACGAATTCAGTTCCGAGGCAGTGGCGCTCAAATACGAGGAGGCGGTTTGCGACGATAAATGAGCCGACGGCGGATCCACGAAGGCGCCGCTATCCGGCGTCTTTGACAGCGAAAAACAGTCGAAAAAATTGGTCAGCTTTGGAGCGGCCATTGCGGCGTTGTAGCTAGTGCTGGATATCGAGCCGATGCTATCGGATAGGGAGGAGAAAAACGAGTTGTTTTTGACGGCGGTGGCCGTCGTCGTGGTTGCAGTTGCGGTCGCCGCTTCTGGCGCGGATGCTGTCGCCGTCGCGGACGAATGCGATGTGTAATTGTCTTCGAACGGTCTCATGAACGAAGTCGATGAACCGAATGGTAACTGATTTGCGGACGTTGGAGACGATTGGGGTAATTTGGACGATGACGGTTGAGATATCGGCGATTGGCTGTTGCTGCGGTGGTTGCCAAAAACAGAAGGTGTTGTTACTGACGCCTTCCTAGCTGGAACAAACCAAGAACTAGCATCAATTCTCGTTTGAATGATACGATAAAAAATCTAAAATAAGATATTACAAAGAACTGACGCGTTATAGATGTTTCGGAGAGCAAAACTTGAACATCTAGCAATGTCCAAATCTTAATTTAAAAATTTTTATGACCCTAAGATTTCGGTTACGGAGATTTTCAAAAAATTATATTTATTTTCACATCATTTTGAGGGATAGATTTGTCCCTCTCTCAATCATAGCAAGTTTTATTTTTAGTCAGAGAAAACAAAATAGGAGCCGAAAAAATTTTCAAAAATAAAGAAAATTTGTATTTTCAAAGTACTATTTAATAAAATTTTAGATGGAAAAAACAGAATTTAAATAAGATTTTTTTTTGCAGGTGATTTGAGGAAATTCAGCAAGACATTTTTCAAAACTTTTTTTCATCCTTCTATTTTCCAATTTCAATTTTTTAAATATTTCTAGATTATTTTACAAGAGGGAAAGAGATCAAAAGATTTTTCTCCATTTTAATCATTCACTTTTCAAATTTTTCCAACTTCAGGGTCTGTACCAAATGAAGAAAAATGAAACGTAGTTTCTTCGTACGATATAAATTTGATCTGCTATACACGACATGGTAAGAATTCAGGTTTTTGGCACAAAAATCTATGTTCAAAAACTTTCAAATTCAAGTTTCCTTCACTCAAATTTTAAACATTTTTTCAAAAATAATTTTCCCTAAAATTTTGCAAATTTCGGTACAAATATCGTTAATTTTGTACAATTTTAATATTTTTTTGGTACTTGTTTCCTAATTTTAAAATTTTGTATCATTTTTGTAATTTCGTAGGATTTTTTATATTGTTAATAGACACAATGAACTTGAAAAAAAAAAGGGTTGGAAAATAAATCGATACGTTTACAAGTTGACTCCAAAAAAAAGGGAAAGAAAGGGAAGTAGGAAATTTTGACATTTTTGACAAAAAGAAAGGTAAACATAAGACACCAGAACCATAAAGTATAATAACAAAACAGGACAACAAAAGTAGGATTTGTAAGACTGTTGGACACTTTGAGACATTTCGAGTAAAAAATCTCAAAAATTTTATTTCATTCCACTTGATACGAAAAAATTGGTGAATTGATTATTAATTAAAATTTCAGGTTTTCTCAAAGAATTAACAATACGATTAAATTTTGTTATGTTTTATGAAATTGTTAATTTCCTTTTTTTTTTTTTAAAAAAAAAAAGAAGGGAGAGCAAAAATTTTTTCCATTTCATTTTTTTACTAAAAAAAACAAATTAAAATCTACACTGAAAAGTTAAGATAAGGAATTTAGAAATTCTCAACAATTTTTCTCCAATCTTTGATCATATTATTCAATTTTAAACCACTGCTATAATTTTTCCAACTTCATTTCCTATTCGAAATTATACCAAAAGCCAAGACCGAAACAATGCTAAGCTAAATTCTCAAAAAAATTTAATTTGTAGCAAAAATGATGACAGTTTTTAAAAAAAATTTGCATACAAATTCCAAAATCTTGAGTGAAAAATTCGACTTATACAGGAATTTTTACAATTATCCATACGGGTTCATTAAAATTCCAAAGTCAGTTTACCTCTCCTCTGAGCCATGTTTGTTCGAGGTGCCTAAGAAGTCACAAAAATAAAAATTCACGCCATTTTGGAATTTTTTTGAACTAAAAATTGAATATTTCTACACATTTTTCGCTCAAATTACCTTTTTGAAAAAAAAAAGGGGGGGCTCTAAATCGTTAATCTAAGGAAGTCCCTACAAATTAACTGACCTCATCAAGGATTATTATTAAATGAGGAAAAGAAGGTAAAAGTTCATGAAAAAAGAGCTTATAAAATTTTGAAAAATATTGATTATTGTGCCAATGAAAAAATCGAGTTTGGGAACGAGGCAAGGATAAAAATTTCCGTACAGAAAAATAATCGAAAATTTGTACTCGTTCTAAACTTTTTCATACTTTCGGATTCGTTGCGCAAAATTTGAACGTCATTTCGGAATTTTTGAACCTAAGGAGATCGTGTTGTCAATTATGGAGAGGGAGGGAAGGAGGGAGAGGAAACAAGAGTATTTCGATCTCGATCCAATTTCAACTAATTTTACTGGAAATTTTGATTCGAGATAAAATTGTTAACAATAATACTACGATTTCCAAATTTTCAAATTCTAACGTAAAAAAATTCACATTTCAATCAGAAATTAAATTTACCTGAGAAATCCGGAAGATGACCGTGAGAAGGCGACGCGCGAGGACTTTTCTTATTTTTTTCTCTTTTTTCCCTTTCACTACGTTCTCGTTCCCTTTCTTGCAGATCTCTCTGCCGTTGATCTTCTTCCAATTTCAATCTACAAAAGTCGCAAAAAACCCACCGATTAAATCAAAATCACGAAAAAGTGTCCAAAAGATTCGAATAAACTCTCAATCTTTAAATTTCTTTAAATTTCCCTTACCGTTCATGAATGGCCGGCGACATTAATCCCAATGCGGTCGGCATCATACCATACAACGGCGAAGGATACGGTACAGGAGGGAACATCGGTACACCGCATCTTTCCAAATACAATTGCTCTTCCAATCTGCAATCACATCGAAATCGATTAGCGATAAAATAAAATCAGCCAGAATTACAAAACACGCTGGCAACTGGAGTTGGATCAATCAAACAAAATTCTCCATTACCTATAAGCGTGCTGCATATGAGGCGAGTAAAATCCGGCAGCAGCGGCCGCAGCTGCAGCAGCATGATGATACGGCGAATAGGCAACCGCTGCGGCAGGATCTAATCCATATGGTGAAGGTGTCGATGGAGATTGGCCGCTTGGTAACGTAGTACGATTCTCATCCGGTCGATACGGTTGAAATCCGCTTCTTGGTTCTGAGCTTTTATCCTGCTGGCAAAATTACGAATAAAAAATTTACCAAAGGGGATTTCTAGTTTATTAAAAAAATAATAATAAAAAAATCGTTTCTCAACATACTTTTTCTACGCCTTTGGAAACGTGTTGATTTGATGAATTATTATGCAGCAACGACGAGGTTACTCGGTTTTTCGGCGACGATCTGCTAGCTTCCGCATCCACCGTTGTATTCTCTCGATCCGGCACTATAGCCCCCATAATCGTTAATTAGAAATAAGAAAAGTGAACCGAACATCTTGTCGATGGTATGCTTACCGCCATTATCCGGACTGGTGCTTGGACCGGGTCCAATTTGTTTAGCTAAATTTCGAAGAGCCGCTGCGAAAGAACGATTCGTCGGACTACCCGGTACTTGTGGTAAAATACTTGGGTTATTTATTACTGTATATTGTGGAGGAACAACGGCGCGCGATTGCAGTTTATTCGATGCGTTCGTCTGTTGTTTTAATAAATCTGTAACAGAAAAACGTCAACGTTCAAAAATAAGTACCATTTTTTTTTTTTTCAGGAAAACTCGTAAATAAATTACAGAAATTTTTCAAATTAGATAAGGAATGAAAATGAATTCTATTCGTTAAAAAAAAAAAATTAAAAATCAAGAAAATTATTCGAAAAAATTTTTAAATTCTGTCACGTTTCGTAAAAATAATGCAATTCCAGAATAAGATGAAGATGATATAAGTCGATCCTCTTTCAATTCTTAAAATGCTACCCGGCGACTCCCTATCACAAACATCGTATTTTTCATTTTATTAGAGCACGAGGAAGAGGGTTGAATCAAAAAGTAAGTTGATATTCGAATAATCTACATCCTCAAATTAGTGCAGAGAACCAACAGGACCTCTTAGAAATCGGTACTAATAAATCCCCCTCCCCCTCCAACTAAAAAAATTGAAAACCTGTTGAGAAAACAATTTTCGAAATGTTTTTTTTTTCAATAATTGTAAGAAGTGAAGGTAAATTTATTTTTAAAACTCGAGAATAAGGAATCCCTCCCCCCCCCCAAAAAAAAATATCAAAAACTTATTTTAAAAGGACAAATTTTCTCTATTTCGAAATATTCAATTGTTTGAGATGGAAAAGAAGAGAAGAGTTTTTACCATAATATTGAAAAGGAAAAAAATATAAATTTACTGAGCCCGAACGAAGCGAGAGCGAAAATTTTTGAAAAAAGGACACTTAGAACTAGAATCTGAAATTTCTTTATTACGTAAAATTCGTGCTTTTTTTTTGTGTTTTGTTCATGCCTTCTAAAAAACTTTTTCATTTTAGAGGAGAAAATTCGTAACCAAGAGCAATACATATTTTTCCGGATTTTTTTAATAATAAAACGCGTAGAGTTCCAAACTTGTAAAACTTATTTTTTCGGTATTAAGACGACCAAAAATTTAATAATAGCTCTAGGTAACAAATTTTCTTCTTCGCAATGTCGATTATTAGGCATATTTTCATCGAAGGAATCGTTTTCAGGTTGAAACTATAAAGCTATGTTTCGAATCACAATAAATGCGGATTTTTGAAAAGAAGAACATGGTCAACGTAGGATTCAAAATATGTACATCTTAATCAGTTGGTTTGAATATTGTATAATAGTTAGTTTTAGAGCCCTGCAAGGTAAGTTGACTGTTGGATTTGTTTTTTTCTTCAACTGCAATCTCCTTTTCCCACAATATTATTATGTTGAATTTTCCTTCAATTTACCTCCGCACGACTAATTTTCTCACACAACTGATTGTCAGAATGACAGAAAAGTATTCGATTTAATGACTAAAAAAAATCTGCTACCAAGAACTATTGGAATATTTTGAATGGGAGATACTTGATGAGAAATCCTCATTGAATGCTACTCAGGAAATAGACATGTTCTTCAATAATTACTTTCTTAATTGATATGAATTTTAACAACGATTTTGATTTTAAATAAGAAAATTTCAACAAAAATCCACGCATTTCACTCAAACTTTGAAAAGAAAAAGAAAAACTGAAGAACAGAAATAGCGAAATTCCCCCCCCCCACAATGTAAAATTTCCCGACCAGCCGTACTGAAATAACAAAGAAATGAAAATTTTACTATACTTTTCAATGATTTTCCTTCCTTTCAAAAAATCTAAAATTTTTGAAAATTTCATGCCAATATACAGGGTGTTTATATAATGATTGGACAAAAATACCTAATTATTGGATATCAATGGGTACCAGAAAGAAAAAACTCGAAATGAACATGTTGCCTATCTCAATAATTGAAGGGGGAAATGCAGTTTCTAGAAAAAACCACGTAAAAATTTTTTCGACCATGGGAATGGATGTTACTTTGAAAACAAAACAAATTTTCATTTTACGATTTCTCAAAACTGAAAAGGCTACAAAAAAATTGGTTCGAAAAAGTTCTGAAAAAATGAATCAATCAAGGGAAGTAGAATATAGGTGGTTTCAAAATTTTTTCAAAATTTCATACTTTCAAACACCTACAGTGTGTCTAACAAAATCTTAAACGGGAAAAAACTTTCTAAAAAAGGGGCACCCAGAATCTGAAATTTCTTCGTTAGGTAAAATTCATACTTCTCGTGTTTTGTTCTGAATTAAAAAAAAAAAATATATATATATATACAGGGTGTCCCGTCTCAATATGGACGCCCCTTAGCCAGTAATACTACAACTCATGCTGAGTCGATGTAAGTAGGTTTGCCTACCTTTGGGATTGAAGGGGCAGAATTATGCACTTTGAAAAATTTTTCGTTTCAAATTTTGGTTGGCGTTTTTAATCGAGCGCAACTCAACAACCAAGAGAGGTAGGAAGTTGTGCTTTGCAGCAACGGATAGCCCACATTCTCTAGAATTTTTCTATGCGATTGATAATTTTTGTTGGTGAATTAGGGTGGGTGTACCGGGCCAATAATTTAAAAAAAATGTTTAAAAAAGTTGATAATTTTTTCTATTTTTGTGAATAACTAAAAAAGTTGTCCTCTTCAGCTACCATTATTAGTAGTGTTTCTAGAAGAAAAAACTCCGATCTTTTCAATGGCGCAAACCCCACTCTTCTATCTTGCTCGAATCAAGAGTTAGAAGCCTTTAATTTTGAAAAAAACACGCGAAAAATTGTACTTTTTTAATTTTTCAAATTTCAAAAAATTCTATCTTTGCAACAAAACGAGATAGAGGGATGGGGTTTGCAGCATTGAATTAACCAAGTATTACCCTATACAGTGTAATGAATAATGGACTTCAATTTTACAAATACAAATTTTTTATAGAAAAATTTCAAAAATTTTTTTGACCAAAAAATTTTTTATTGAAGAATTAAATGATATTATTAAAATTTTGCGTAGTGTTATACTAGATTAATTCAACGCTGCAAACCCCATCCCTCTATCTCGTTTTGTTGCAAAGATAGAATTTTTTGAAATTTAAAAAATTAAAAAAGTACAATTTTTCGTGTGTTTTTTTCAAAATTAAAGGCTTCTAACTTTTGATTCGAGCAAGATAGAGGAGTAGGGTTTGCGCCATTGAAAAGATCGGAGTTTTTTCTTCTAGAAACACTACTAATAATGGTAGCTGAAGAGGACAACTTTTTTAGTTATTCACAAAAATAGAAAAAATTATCAACTTCTTTAAACATTTTTTTTGAATTATTGGCCCGGTACACCCACCCTAATTCACCAACAAAAATTATCAATCGCATAGAAAAATTCTAGAGAATGTGGGCTATCCGTTGCTGCAAAGCGCAACTTCCTACCTCTCTTGGTTGTTGAGTTGCGCTCGATTAAAAACGCCAACCAAAATTTGAAACGAAAAATTTTTCGAAGTGCATAATTCTGCCCCTTCAATTCCAAAGGTAGGCAAACCTACTTACATCGACTCAGCATGAGTTGTAGTATTACTGGCTAAGGGGCGTCCATATTGAGACGGGACACCCATCTGTTTTCTGATTTCCTTCCAAAAAAAATAAACATTTTTGAAAATTGCAATCGAGATCGTTACGAGTTCTTTGATAAATGAGGACGATTTTTGTTACTTTCAAATATTAATTGTCTTGGCTGGAATGGAAGAAGTTCTTTGTAGATATGTACTTAGAAAATTGCTGAGCCCAAGCGAAGGTATGGCGACAATTTTTGGAGAAAAAGGCATACAAAAGTTGAAATTTCTTCAGACACTTTACATAATCTCGTAGATATCAACTACTTATTTTGGAACAGGAATTTTTACTGAAAACGCCTCAAAACAGGACCAAAAGGTCCTGTTAAGACACCCTGTCAAATCCCAAAAGAAAGACCTTGGAAGGACTTTCAGCATGACCTTTTCAAAATTAATATTGTACACCCCCCCTCCAACTAAAAAATTTCAAAATCATTTTAGGACAAAATATTTTCTGTTTTAAAATATTTCATTGTTCAAGATGGAAGAATTTTCATCATAATTTCGAAAAAAAAGTAAATTCACTGAGCTTGAGCGAAGAGAGGGCGAAAATTTTTGAAAAAAGGGCATGCAAAAACTGAGCTTTTTCAGGCACACATATCATCTTTGATCATCTCACACGAAGGTGCCACTAGCGACATTTAAATATTAGTGATTTATTGTAGCTTTTGACAGGCGAGTCTCAAAATTTGAGATGGGAAAGACTTTTTACTCAAAGGACTTCGGAGGGACTTGCTAGATACCCAGACCTAACTCATCGCGTCACTGCCCCTTTATTTTCCATGTTGGACAAAAAGTCTTCAGAATAAAATTTGTTCAGTTTTCAACGTTCTACCCATTTTCTTGGTTGATTTATTTATTTTTTTTTTTAGATTTTTTTCTGAATAATTTTTCAAGTAGTCTCTTCAATTTTGAGGGTAAGCAAAAAGTCTCGAGATGAAAATTTATTTCTTTTTTGAAATATTACTCATTCTCACAGTTAGAAAAAATATTCACGTGATTTTTTTTAGAAACTACATTTGCCTAATCAATTATTAAAATAGGTAACATATGTGTTCACTTCATCTCAAATTTTTACTTAAAAATAAAATATCATCTTACACCTAAAGTGACACCCAGTACGACCTTTGTGAAAAAATGTTCACTTATCAAAAAAGGGTGGAGGATCCATATCATTTTGAAAATGAATTCGAAAATTCCTCGATCATGACTCATGAGGATGAAAATTTATGAAGAAAAAATGCACCTCAAAAGCTGAAATTTCTTCAATAAAATTTTCCTTTTTTTTTATTTTAAAAAGTGGATTTTTTAAGAAAAAAGCGTTTCTTTTTAGAAAAAAAAGTGTTTTTTTTTTTTAGAAAAAAAAAGTGGTTTTTATAGGAAAAAAAGTGTTTTTTTTTAGAAAAAAAGTGTTTTTTTTAGAAAAAAAGTGGTTTTTATAGGAAAAAAAATGTTTTTTTTTTTTAGAAAAAAAGTGTTTTTTTTTTTTAGAAACAAAAGTGTTTTTTTTAGGGGGAAAAAAGTCATTGATTCGAACTAAATGCAACCAAATGAAAAAATTTGCCAAAAAATGTAATCAAAATCCCCAATTTCTGAAAAAGTAAACATATTCACTCCGAAAGTAACCAAGTAAGATGCATGAAAATTAGAAATTAGCAACAGGATACGTCTCAGCCCTCTCCGAAAACAACCACACCCCCCCCCCCCCCCCACCAAAACCCGAACACCCCAAGATAAAAAATCAATAAAATTAAACTCCGTCATTAAATCCATCCAGATCTCACATTCAAATCCAATTCCTAGTCTCACCATCATGGCACATATTATATGGCAAAATACAACACATTCCACATACCGCACCCTGGTATATCGCACACAACCGCAACCATGCGCCATTTCGTCTAAAATTCGTCCCAGAATTACCGTCAAGTATCGAAATAAACTTTTGAACGCGGCAATGTTCGGGCATTAAATCGGAAAACGATTCCAATTTAATGAAGTGGCAAAACGATTAGAGATAGCGACGCAGCATCGGCGCTGGGCGGCGTTGCGACGCTGCTACGAAACAGAAGGGCGTTAAAGCTCTTCGCGCCGCTACGGCACAAAGAAAGAAAGCTTGTCACACGTATAACCGCACGGCAGGGATCGGGATCGGGATGCTGAAAGTGGCGTTGGAAAGGCAATCCAGTCGACGACGGCGCGTTACCGGCAAATATGTGTAATAATGACCGGAATTAGGATGAGCATCGCAGAAGGAAAAATACTCGGCATATACAACTTTCTGGCGCACAGAATCTACTCGCAATACCCAGCAACTGTGTACCGATGTATTACCAAGCACCCTCCGTGTAAAAATCATGTTCCGGGGAAAGGCAAAAAAAAAAGGGATGAGATACGACACGGTGTGAGAGAAAGAGCATACACAACACACCCATACAAATAGAGTGTACCGCGGTGTAATATCTGGCGGTGGGGAGGGGATGATGACGAACAACCGACGCAAATTTCCCACCCCTTCGGCCCATATTATCATGTAATATCAACTCGCGCCATCTGTCACCAAACCACTATATTCTCACACCTTGCGACGCGTTCCATCCCGCTAACAATAAACTTTCAACAGGGTAATATTTTAACAAGCACGGCAATCGTCATTTTCGTCGTTGTACGTCGCCTCCCCCGCCCCCTAACCCCTCCACCAGCCCCCTCGGTCGCTCTAAACCCATACACACGTATAGAGAATTTATCTAACACTGTCAGAGCTCGTGTTAGGCGGCTAGGTCTCCTCTGTATGAAGGTATAACACGCACAATTCTCCATCCTGTGTATACAATATCTATAAACATAAACTTAGGTACGCGTATGTAATACAACCTAACCTCATACAGATCCCGCAACACATTACCGTTTACCATTACCGTCATATATAAAAACTTCCTCTGGGTTTTTATCAACTACCCCATATTACCATCAACACTGCTTGCTGAGACCGCATCCGCTGTACCTGTTTTCCTTCTTTCATAAATGTTTCTCGTCCTTATTCGCAAGTGTATAGCTGTAGGACTTGGGCGATATATAAACTTGCAGCTAGCTAACTATTTACAGTCACGCGAGATAAATGGACTTTGTATGTACATAGGCTTAGAATGATCAGCCAAGATAGCTGGTTTAAAGGCGAAACAAAAAACTTGACAAAATGGAGTCTTGTGTCGAGGTCTCTTTCAACCTTTTCGCGTTATTTTTATTTTCCTGCATCCTGCACAAACGCCCAGAGTTGGGGTAGTTTTTCAGCTGTGCAGCGAGATTTATCTAACTGGGTTTGATTCTTTTCAGATGTAATTAACTTGGTGATTAATAAAGAAAGAAATATTTTTCGAGATTGGTTTCTTGGCTGTGCCATTTTTTCTTCTTGTTGAATGATGAATGGATTATTACATAGGTATTTGGGTAATTAATTTGGAAGTATGAAATTCAAACGTTGCTGAGAAAAAAAGTAACGAAGAAGAGCTCTAAAAAATTTCAAAGCGTAAGATATAATTTTTTCTTTAAAATAAGTTTGTAATTTTCTCTTCTTGAAATAAAAATTACCCACGAGATTTTCGAAAATGCTGGGAAAAAATCAAGGAAAACAATTTGGCATTATTTTTATCATAACAGGGTGCCTAACAAATTTCGAAAATCCATGGAAAGGACCTTGGAAGGGCTTTCAGCACGACCTTTTAAAAATGAAAATTACAGCCCCCTCTTAAAAAAATCAAACTCATTTTAGGATGACAAATTTTTTCTGTTTCAAAATATTTCATTGTTTAAGATGGAAGAGAAGAGTTTTTACAAATAATTTTGAAAAAAAAATATTACTGAGCCAAAGCGAAGTGAGACGAGAGCAAAAATTTTTGAAAAAAAGGGCATCCAGAATTGAAAATTTTTTCATTATAGTCTGTTTTTTTTAACGTGAGCCCTGACTTTTCGACATTAGAAGCGCAATAATTCTGAAAGGGGTGTGATGGGGGGTCAAAAATTTTTGGGGGGTCTTTCTAGACCATAAGTAACATTTTGGACCAATTTTGACAAATTCTGGGTCAAGGGCCATTTTCGACTCCTTAACATAGCGAAAAAGTCAGGGCTCACGTTAAAAAAACAAGACTGTAGGTAAAATTTATGTTTTTTTTGTTCAATGTAGATAACAAATGTCAACAAAAATTATTAATGGTAAAATTTAGCCCAAAAGGGAAGCACGAAAAAAAATCGCAATGAAATGAGCAGAAAAACAATTCACAGATGATTCAATTTTCTTCTGGATTTTTATAAAAATTCTCTCCTTTTTCCTGACGTCTCCAGATTCACAAAATTCTCCGACTTTTCCAGGTTTTCTAAAAAATTGGCCCTGTCGTTAAAATTTTTCAATATAACTTGAAAAAAAAAAGGACAGAAATTAGGAATAAGTAAACATCAAAAATCTTCCATAAAAATATATACCGTCTCAATTTGTAGTCATAAAAAAAATAAAGACAGATAAATTGACTTTTGACTTTTTCTCCCCTTTCAAGCATCAAACCGTTCTCCAGAGATGAAAAATGATGTTCATTAGTTGCTGTTCATTTGCTCGAACAACTTTCAAGATTATTCGGCCACATCGTGACCTTTTTGAAACAAAAATCCCACAGGTGAAACAGAACAAAAATTGGGCATTAAACGAATCAAATAATGAAATACTCAAGCAATAAAAGCTTCAATTTTTCCTATGAAAAATCTTTCCTTTCTAGATACTTCTGCACTTTTTATAAATCTTTTTCAAGAAGAGTCATCAGTGTTACTATTTTTGGAACTTTGATACAGAGAGTTTCACTGGGGAGACCCCACCTTCAAATCAGTTTTTCTACTCATCATTTTTTGCCTATTGTGCGTTTTTGTTTTGACTGATCAATTCTGACAAAAATTCTACAAAATAAGGATAGTGAATTAACTCACTCAGAGCAAAAAAATCAATCCTGAATTGTAACAATTATTTTTGAAAAAACTCAACTGTTTCAAATATCAAATGAAAATATTCATCAAGCATCTCCGATGAAAATTTAAATCATTTCTTCAAAACCTTCAATTCTGAATTAGCAGATTCTATCACGAAGAGATACCACGATTTACGATTTTAAAACAATCTCAATTTTCAGATCTGCGTTACAGTGTTCTTAGCTCATTTAGTAAGTAGGCATTCGGTACTTGACTCAATATCCGAACAAAAAAGGTACCAATAAAAGTACATACAAACAAACAAAATCACAGGAGTTGACATTGTTGCCCTTTTCGACAACTTTTGACACTTCAAGTCGAATTTTCAGGGCAAAGGAAGGGTTCCACAACAGAAACGAAATGGACAACAATAATTGTAGAGCATAAAACTTTTTTGCGAGTCCAATTTATTCTTTTCTAAGGAAGCTTAGCTTTTGAAATATATTTTAATCAAAAGTTAAACTTTTATATTTTTACTGAAAATATCTCAAAAACTAACCCTCATGAGAAAAAATTAGTTGGAACTCTACAGACAGAAGATTTCAGGCTCTAAAATGGGGGGGGGGGGAGGCCTGATTCTCTCAGAAAATCGATTCTAATTGGTAATTCTTATTGATTTGTTATTGCTGAATTCAAATATACATGATTTCAATTTCCCTCCATGTAGTCGAATTTGCTTTCAATTTTAATATGTTATTGAGAATTTATTTCACATTTTTTTGATACAACTTTTGAAATTCAAATAAATTTCCCGAGCAAAACATGAATACCTAGCGTAAAATTTTCTTTTCGTAGAGTATCAGGGTGTCCACTATATCTCTGAAATAATTTTCCCTGACTTTTCCAGGTTTTCCAGACCAATGTTTAGAAATTTTCCAGACCTTTTAAATATGTTATTCCTGAAAAATGGAGGACAAGGCGATTTTTTCGTATCCAACATTTTTTTTTTTTTTTTTTTTCAAAAATCATATCCTCTAACGAGATTATTCGATGTTCTCTTTTTTAGACACAAAAAAAACTTGAATTCAGTTTTGGAAATTTTTTGACGCCATCTCCCTCCTTCCACCTTTCTCCCAATTCGGTACAAAAATTTGAGACCTTGATTTTTCAACATAAAAAGTTTCAAATGAAAAACAGTTTCGAAATTCAAAATTGTAATTCTCTTCACAATCCAATTCCCCCTCCTCCTTTCAAAAAAAAGTACCTAAATTTTATAAATTCCAATAAAGACTTCCGTTTCAGCTTGGAAAAGTGAATAAAAGATTGATAAGGAGTAAAATATTAAATATTTTGACAAAAAAATATAAATGTGCTGAGCCTGAGCGAAGCGAGGGCAAAAATTTTGCAACAGAAGACCTTAAAAAGTTGAAAATTTATCACTCCACGTCCTAGTTGAGTTTCCCAAAATGTTACCGGAATATATTCTGTTCTGTTTCCTTTTCTTCTTTTCGAAATCGTGATCAGGAGCATTATGGTACTCTATTTTAATTACATTTCATTCAAAATATCCCCGAGCATAACGAGGGAATTTTTTTTTGAAAAAAATTCAATAAAACGAGTCCAGAAAATTCAGAAAATTAATTTTTTGTTCTGGATTTTAACAAAATTCCAGCGGAAATGTCGAAAATTTCAAAATTTCCTGACTTTTCCAGACGGTCAAAATTCCTTGACTTTTCCCGGTTTTACCGGTTTTTTAGAGAATGGACACCCTGAGTATACAATTAGTTTTTTCTTGGGATATTCATTTTTGAATAGTTTCCAATAAAAATATAAACATGTGAACTTTCAATCTTCAACTAAAACATGTCAAAAGCTAAGCCATCTAAGGAAAAACTTATCAGAAAATACAAAACAGACATTTTACATTCAATTATTCATGTTCCAGTCATATTTTCGTTTAGAATTTTCATTTTGCTTAGCAAACTGACTTCATGTGTCAAACATAACCAAAAAGTGTAAAAAAAAATCGCTCAATAAAAATATCAAATCTTGAAAAATCTCGATGTGACAAAAAAACACAACTTTATTTTTGAAATTAGGGTAAATTTCAGCCTAAAAACAATAATCGAAATGAAACCAGCCCTTCAAAAATTTCAAAATATCGAGCTATGGTATTTATCAAACAATAATGAACTATCAGTAAAATTCGAATCGAATCCGTCCAGCAGACAATTCAAACATCGTGTTCAAAAATCAGTCTACTTAACGCAAATCTACACAATCTTGGGTACTTAGGTACCCGCACAGCCAATAAAAATGCATTCGCTTACTTTGATAATACAATATCTGAGCTAGATTAACATCATGCATAGCCGAGGCGGTTCCGTAGGCGGACGTGGTATTGGAAAATGCAAACTGAGAGGTGCTCGGAGTACTGCTGCTAATCCTGCTATTATTATTCCCATCCATTATTTTTTTGCATCTAGCATTAGCGCATGAATTTTCCTCGTTCACCGACATACCACACCGAAGATATCCACGCGACCGATACCCGACGAAATTCAAGTAATCGCGACCATCGTGTTTGAAAACTTCAAAGTCTCTTTTCTATCGGCGAAATTTCGTATCTCGAACGAAACCCCCTCTGAAATCGCGAAAAATCAATCCCACCGCAGTCGGAATCCTCTAAACGTTCATTACGAAATTCAAACTACACTCGAGAAAACGCGCCGCTTTCGAACGTAATCGAGCCGGGCGCGAAGGAAAAAAAGAAAAACACCGAGCACACATTTTCCGTTTATTTTCCGCTTCGTTTTTCGTTCTAATAACGCGCGGCGCGGCGCTTCGACGAACGAGCAAATCACGTCGTAAAACGAACGGAAACGCAGCAACAATAAACCGTCTTCGGTGGCTGTCCCGTCGGAGGGCGAGCGGAGCTTTTTTCGGTGGCGAAGACGCGACGTCGAAGGGTGCTTTCCGCGAGACGCTGACGTTAAAGATGCGATCTCCGCTGTTACGACTGCGACGATACTGCTCGGCGTTCTGTGCGCTCTGGCTCGTCTTCAATCATACGTACGCATCAAACGAGCCTTTTTCACGTTCGAGAAAATCCAGTGGCCACCGGCAGCTCTCGCTCGATCAATCGATTACCCAGGCGATCCCGCTAATTCGCCCGAAACGAGACGAAAAAATAGGCGAAATCGCAACCCATATCGCGTGTCCGACGAATAAGAAAAAAACGCCGCGATATCGCCAGCATTCGGCACGAAATACCGAAATATACGTTTAAAAACAGACGTTACACGACGCAAAGCTCCCAACAGCCCCCGCCGCCGTTCTCCGACGCTACACCAAACAGCATCCTTTTCTATTTTCCCATTACAATATTTTTCTCTACACCGCCGCGGCAGCACCGGATCCCTTTGCCACCGCCGCCGCGTTTCGCCCGCTTTTCCTCGCCTCTTTCTCGGTTTCCTTTTTTTTCCCTGCTCCGGTACGACGCGGCGTTGCGCTATTCATAAACAATAGCAAATAAAACCGTATTTTCAACCCTCTCCGAAAACGTGTACCGGCGTATATACCTAAACGTATATATATATAAACATTACGTCAAATCAAGCGTCGTCATTGCCGTACCATTTTATTCGACCCGATATCGCGAGTTTTTCCGAAGCGCGAAAACTTTCGCAAGATGCCGCCTCCCCCTCCCTCCGGCGTCCCTCCCGAAGCCGGAGCAGCACCGCTCGTGCTCAGGGTACGCGCAGTAATTGCTCTTGATTTTCGAATCGTTTAAAGCTTTCTTCCCGAACATTTTTCTCGGTTAAATTATATTACGTTAACGCGCCGCTGGGCTAGGTATTATTTTCTTTAATCTTGCGGAATATATTTTACCGATTGTGCCGATTGAATTTTGGCGGCGTCGAAATTCGACACCGGAGATAAAGATTGGATTATTATTGGCGGATTTTATGAAAAATCAGAGTTTTAGAAGAATTTGAAAGTTTGGATAGAGAAAATGTAAATCGAAGGAGGTATTTATCAAGGTGTCCAACAAAATTTGTTGAACAAAAATACTGACTTATATTGATCTTTTTGAATGACTTTTGACATGATCTTTCTGAGGTCCCCCCCCCATGTCAATACATCAAGCAAGGCCGAAACTTTTTGATAACAATTCGAAAAAAAAATTTTTTGCTAAATTTTCATTTGTTACTTCGAATTAGTGCATGACTTTTCACTGATCTTTCACTCAAAATTATTGATTTTTTTGACAAAGGGTATCCCCGGATAAAATAGGCGAATCGGCCGCAGAGCTACTTTTTGAAATTGACCATCGGACATAATTAAGGACCCCAAAAAATGATTTTAGGAAATTTTTTCAACTCCTCAACTCACCTCTCTTTACCCCCACCCCCAAAATGGCGAATTTTCGCTATCTCGGAACCTAATGGACCAAAAATTCTGAAATTTATGTGGTGTATACGGGGAGTAGTGACCAATTTTTGAAAATTTTTTCAGATTTTTTTTGCACTGCCTTCTAGCCAAAATTCCACTTTAAAACTTTAAAATCGCCGTAATTCTGGAACTAAACGATCTGCTTTTTTTCTGGCATGTCTTCTAGTATTGAAAGTAGTGAGGTTCTGGCTAAAACGCGACGCAAAAAAGTCCGAAAAAATTCTCAAACTATGGTTACCATTCTCCATATACACCAAAAAAAAAATTTCAAAATTTTGGTTCATTAGGTACCAAGATGAGATTTTTAGACGAAATCCGGTATGAGGGGGATGAAGTGAAAGATGGGAGATGCACCCAAGACCTTTTTGGTGTTCTTAATTATGTCCAATGGTCAGTTTCAAAAAGTAGAACAACCGTTTACCTGTTAATTTTGGAATTCGAGCAATTTTCAAAGTTTGAAGGTGGGGGTTTGGCTAGAATGCATCGCCAAAAAAAAATCGGAAAAAAGTCTTTAAAATTGGTCATCACTCCCCGTATACATCACATAAATAATTTCAGAATTTTTCGTTGCGTGAGTGGCGAAATTGGTATTTTTGAACAGTAAATCGCATTTTTAGGACTGTTCTACCAACTCAAAAAATCTGAAAAAAATATCATCATATTGTACCATCGTAGGACTATATTTGTACCAAAAAGAAAAAAAAACAGATCTTTTAGTTTCAGAATTACGGCGATTTTAAAGTTTCGAAGTGGAATTTTGGCTAGAAGGCAGTGCAAAAAAATCTGAAAAAATTCTCAAAAATTGGTCACCACTCCCCGTATACACCACATAAATTTCAGAATTTTCGGTCCATTAGGTTCCGAGATAGGATTTTTTGACGAAAATTCGCTATTTGGGGGGGGGGGGTAAAGGGAGATGAGTTGAGGAGTTGTCAAATTTCGAAAAGCTCGAAGTTGAAGAAATGTTCAACTTTTGACTTTTGAATGCATTTTTTTTCAAAGCTTCGCTCAGGCTAAATGAATTTACACATTTTTATTTTCAAAATGATGGTATAAAATTTCCCAGACAATCATTATATTTAAGTGAAAAACATTGTCCTTTCTTGAGCTTCTTATTTTTTTATCAAAGGACTCGGTAATAATCCCAATGGAAATTTTCAAAAATGTTTCGATTTTTTTGGAAGAGCAAAAAATTAGTCAATAGATAAAGTTTTTTTAGAAGTCAAAACAAACCCCGGAAAAAGCACAGTTTTTTACCCAATAATGAAATTTCAAATTCTGAATACCTTTTTTCAAAAATTTTCGCCCTCACTGTGCTCGGGCTCAGTCAGGCCCAGCAAAAAAGAGATTCAGAGTACATTTGTACCGGACCCACATTTTTTTCAATCATCGAGAGAGTAGAATTTTTTACTACAAAAATGTGGAAAAGTGTATTTTTTTTTACTTTTTTAGACAGTATCATTTGAAAATTTTTCGCCCTCACTTCGCTCGAGTAGTATTTTAATCACTTTATTTTGAAGTAATGATTTTTCACCAATCTTGCAGTTAAATATCATCACTGATTTTCAATCAATCTCAAAGGGCAACTCCTGTCGAGATATGAGCCTTCAAAATTGAGTAATTTGGCAAAAAATTGTAACTGAAAAAAACTACAACCCCCCCTCCCCCTCAATTCTTCTGAGGATTAAAAGAAACATTATTGTGATTTCATGAATACACCATGAAGGGGAATTTTGTAAGAAAAATTGAACACAATCAGAAACCTCGACTTTATTTTTGGTTCAAATTAGAAAAAAATAGCCCCCTACTTATAATTTTATAAAACACTCAACTAACAGGCTGTCAAATTCATTTCAAAATCAAAAGGACATTTTCTCATAAGCTTTCAAAATAAAACAAATGGACTGATAAACCTGGTAATCCGAACCGATTATTAAAAAAAAAGAAAAAGGAAAAAATATTTTGAAACTGAAAATTTGGTGGAAAAGAGGGGGGGGGGGTGAAATTTCATTTTGTTTTTTGAAGTCAGGCACAACATTTTGGTTATCCCATTTCTTCCAAAACAAAAAAACAATAATTGACATTTTTATTTAAATTATTGCAACGTTCAATGTTGAAATATGAGGTAGAAGTCTAAAATTGGTGTCAATGGGTAGAAGAAATCAAAAAATCAGAACGCAACGCTGGCCGGCTTTTTGACAATTTTAGGATTTTTTCTAGAAATATTTCAGACGAAAACTAAAAATGAAGTTAGCCCTCTTTAAAGGGGGATTTTTCGGAAGATTTCAACACTCCTTCTTGGAGTTTGGTCGAAATTCAGGCTATTTCTTTTCTCATTTATAATTCTGCGCTAGTTGGAGGATTTAAAAATACTCGAACATCAAAAAGCTGTTCAAAATCTGAATAAAAATCAAGAGATTTGAACTTTTGTTCAACTTCATTATGCAACACATTATGATCAATTAAAAACTCCATAAACGTTTCAGACTAGACATTCAACGTTTAACCAAGTACATTAAAAGCAAGTCATTAAAGCTGTACTTTTCATATTGTCAGTGCTGTCAAACTTGGTGAAATTTTTTTTTTTCAAAACAAGCTTGTACTTCGTTCATTTGAAACCAAGCAAACATTGTTTATCCTAATCCAACTGATCAAGTTTTTGCCTTTCTTTACTTATACCCTTCAAATTCCTCTAAATTCAGGTTCTATCGAATGTTAAATTTTCACTCAGCAAAATTTCAAACTACCAGAAAAACAAACAAAATTGGGACAAATTTTCACCCAAAATTGATTACACTTCAATTCACGACAAAGGATAAATCTCGTATAGAAATTTTCCAAATTTCGGGTTCTTTCTCAAGGGATCAAATTTCTCACGTAAACTTTCAATTTTTATGCTGATTTTGGGTACAACTCTCGTTCGTGATTCCGATGACTATATAAAAAATAAAACCGATCGGCATATTTTTCAAAAATTTTATACTTTGAAAAAAATGTAAGCTGTTAATACTCGCTCGGAATAAGATTTCGCCGGCACATGTGAAAATTCAAATCAACTAATGCGTGAAATAAAAATGACTATCACGTACATAAGCACCCTGTTCAGGGTTCACATACTCGTGTCTTTCGTTTCTACCATACCGCGAGTAATATTGAATAGCAAACAATTCGCTCGAAGGAGGAAAAATATAAAACGCGAAAAAATAAATAAAACATCGCCCATTTTAGGAACCCTCGAGACTCTCGAGATAAAGAATATCTCGATTCGAATGAGAATACAAATTCTTACACATTACGAGTACAGTACGTATTTTTACATTAAAGCTGGCTGTAATAGCGGTTAATGTTACCCAGTAAAGAGCAAGCCGAGCACGAGGATAAGTGTAATAATTGTGCTCGAGTACGTAGGGAGTGGGTTTGTAGATGAACGCGACGCGACGCCGGTGACGCGAATAAAAAAGAGAAAGATCGTTTAGGAAACCACTTGCGACGAGCGATTCCTCTCGCTCGATGATGCAAAATGGTAAGATTTTTTTACACGTCATAAACGACAGAACGCGCAGAAGAACGCCGAGATTGTTACCGCAGAAAGCCGGGCTGGGAGGGGAGGAAAAACGTCGGCAAAAACCGAAACGTCGAAAGACAAGGAAAACTCAAAAAGCGCTCTGTAAGGAGACGAGGAATGAGAGCAGAATAGCATTATCGTCGTTAGCAAAAGCGCCGCACCGGGAATGGTATTTGCGTGTGATAAATAATACATACAAAATTACAAATACAAACAGAAACCTTTTTCCCGGACATAGACGAAGCTTTTTCGCCAACCTATACAAACTCGACACCTACTGTTTTTATACGACAAATTAATCCTCTCTTTCCTTTCTTAAGCTTGACAAGTTTATCGCGATACGTCGTCCGTTCTAGGTACTCTCTTTCTATTTCTCCGCTTTCATTTGTCATCTACACTTATCGTCGCCCGCAGCGAGAATATACGGCGAATCAATCGTACACACGTGTAAACCTTGTACTGTGATAGTCTTTACACAATAATTCAACTCGGTTCAGCAACAGCTTACCTTTTTGGCTAAAAGTACCGAAAATCGAAGTAGTTCGATGAGATGGAGTGAAAGCCGGATAAGATGGAAATTTGATACGATTTCCGATGAATTTTATTCCTTGAAAAAAGTCCTAAGTGAGAAGTAGGTTCGTAAATTTTATAAAAGATTCTTCTAAATCTTTAGAGAACAATTGCGGAGAAGAAGATGACGGGGGGATACCAAATTTTAATGTCTAAGGTGACCAAGATAAAATTTTTTCTGAAAAAGGAAATCTAGGCTTACTCAGCTAAAAATGTGAAGCTTTGTTCATCGTCGGGGACAAAGTTTTGTAATTTTCTGACAAGCGAAGTAGGTATCTCAACTCGAAATAAAATTTTGAGCTAAAACAAAATATGTAAATCAAAAGTATCTACAGCATAAGAGAACCTCACGAACTCGAATTTTGACAAATTTTTGAAATTTCATTGCCACCTCATCATCCTCGCCTTCCAAAGTACTCTCTAATATTTGAATCAGTCAAAATTCACTAATTAATAAGACAAAAGTGTGCAACTGAAGAAATCAGTGAAAATTTTACCGATTTAATCAGTCAAAATTCATTTTTCAATCGGTAAAAATTTTAATTTACTGATTCGTTTCAGTAGTTGAAAAAAAATTACTGATTCAAAAATGAAAAATCACTAATTGAATCAGTAATTTTTCACTGATTGACAGTCAAATTTCACTGATTAACAGTTGCACACTTTTCGCTGTTTAATCAGCGAATTTTCAGTTTTTTGACTGATTCAGATTTACTCTCTTAATTTGAATCAGTCAAAAATGACTGATTCAAATCGACAAAATCGAGTCACTGTAGGAATTAGTAAAAAAAAAGTACGATTCAATCAGTGAATTTTCACTACTGAATCAGTAAAAATAAAACTTCACTGATTCAATTAGTGAATTTTTTTTTCACTGTTTAATAATGAAAATTCACTGATGTGAATCAGTAAATTTTTACTGATTTCAATCAGTCAACTAATTTTCACTGATTCAAAACAATCAAAATCCACTATTTAAATCGGTAATTTTTCACTGATTAGCAGTAAAATGACGCTGATTAACTGGAGAATCAGTGGAATTTGACTGATTATCAGTGACTTGATTTTCTCTATTTCATCAGTCAATTTAGGCATTTTTGACTGATTCAAATTAAGAAAGTAGAGAGTATGAAAATTTGATCCAGTAAATAAAGAAAGTTGAAATTTGGTGATACATACCAATACCTCATTTTCGATTATTCGAATCGATTGGAAGAGGCTTCGAACTCTTTTTCTCTTAATCTGAAGCAGTCAAAATTGACTGATGAAATCGACAGAATCATGTCACTGTAGAAATCAGTGAAAAATTTACTGATTCAATCAGTGAATTTTCATTTTTGAATCCGTGAACATACAATTTCACTGATTCAATCAGTAGGAAATTTCTGATTCCACCATGTAAATTAAAATTTTCACTAATTCATTTTTCAGTAGCTGAATAAAAATTACGGATTTAAAAATAAAAATTTGCAGGGTGTTAACAAAATCTCAAACTCCGAAAGAAAGACCTTGAAAGGACTTTCAGCATAACCTTTCCAAAATTAATATTGTACCCCTCCCCCCCTCCCCCTCAAAGAATCAAACTTGTTTTAGGACAATTTTTGTCTGCATCAAAATATTTCGTTGTTAAATATGGAAGAGAAGAATTTTTAACATAATTTCGAAAAAAAATTAAATTCACAGAACCTAAGCGAAGCGAGGGCGAAAATTTTTGAAAAAAGGGCATCTAGAGTCTAAAAATTTCTTCGTTAGGTTAAATTTGTGCTTTTTTCCGTGTTTTGTTTGGACATTCAAAACAAAAAAAAAAAAACATATCTATAAACTCGTTCCTGATTTCCTTCGAAAAAATCAGAACATTTTTTGAAAATAGCAATCGAGAACGTTACCAAGTCCTTTGATAAATGAAAAGGACATTATTTCACTTAAAAATATTAATTGTCTAGGCAGGGAAAATACTCATTTTTTTTTGTTGATAGAGACTTTGATTTTTTTTTTCAAATTTCTTTGCTGTAAAAATGTTGTTTCGAGTTTTTTCAATTTTAATTTCATTTTTTTATGATTTTTTAAAAAGTTTATGATTTTTAAAATTTTTCAAAAGTAGAACAAAATAATGAACAACTTCCAACAATGTTCAAACAAAAGAGAAAATTTTTTGGATTCAAAATTTTTGATTTTTGATGCCTTTTATGATTGGTAAAGAGCAAATTTTTGCAAAAGAATCTTTCAGGAATCTGACTCGAATTCAAATGAAAGAGCATTTTTTTAGCAAGACTTTTTGAACAAACTCATGGGTAAACAAAATTGCCTCTATACAAATTTCTTTACATCGTGCTAATAAATTTTTGAAAACTCCATTTTTTCACCGGAAATTTTCTCATTTTCCGGTGTTCTGGGACCTTCAAGTAAAATTTTGATCATCTTCACAGTTTTTGATCAGAAAGCGTAAAAATCAACTTGAATCATTGAAAACTAAAACTGTTCAAAACGAGAAAATTTTTTCTGTAAGGGGACTTACAGACAGATCTTATAAATGAGCAAATTTAGCGAGTCTTTTTTTAAAGTTGGAAAAAAACTTTTAACAAGAATAAGAAATCTAATTTCAACTGCACAAAATTTTTCAGTGAAACACTTCAAGCCAAGCGCCCCCCCCCCCCTAAAAACTACTCTTCTTTTTGCAGAAAAAAGTCAATTATTGAAATCCATTTTTATTCATTCCTCTCCTCCCTTCACCGCAAAATTTTTTCTTAAAATTGAAGTCATGACCAATTGTAAAAATGTCAATTTTAGTGCCTTACCAACGAGAGAATAATTAATTCTCAAAATAATATTTCGACGAGGAAAAATTGGACCCAGCAATTTTTTAAAAAGTAACGAAATATTAATCATTTTTGCTCATTAATTATTCATAATTTCATACCTATTGAATTTATTTGCAAAAATTCATGCGATTTTTTAATGTGCTGTGAACTAATTTTGGAATCTGAAGTTATGATCTATCCTCAAAATTCAAAAATAAATCCGAATTCAATTTTTTAGAAGAAATTTTTCTCTTTTTAATTTTAATACGACACCTCTTTATTATTATCTGGTAAGTCGATAAAACCAAGCTTTTCTTATTCAAAGGAAACATTTCCGAATATTCAAATTGATTTATTGATTTTTGGCGATCTTTTTTTTTTTTGAATTAAAAAACAAATTGAATTTTACTAAAATTTTCAATTACCTCAGTGAAAGATGGACCACATTCCACCAATCTTTGAGCTCATATGATCTTTTTTCTCTTCAAACCTCTTTCAAATAACTATTAAATAGAGAAATGTGAACTTCAATAACACATAAAACAAACAAAATTCGCAAAAGTGATGCTTTTTTCAACGAAATTCATTTTGAGAGAAAAAAATTTATAATACTTAATCCGAGCCTGAAAGTTTCAATTTTAGAACCCTCCCCTACGATTAAATTTATTTGGCTCGTTCCTGCCCCCAATATTTTTTCCACCACTTTCGAGTCAATTCACAACTGCTCGTATTAAACTTACACCACCAGCAAAATCCATAGAAAAAATTTCAAAACCCTGAAAAAAATGTTCGATAAAAATAAGGGTATTAATTTCACGGCGTGAAAAGTTGAAAGGTATCAAAGGTACACGCCTTCGTGACAGATTTCAAACCCCATCTCGCCTGCGACTCAAATAAAATACATTTTCGGAAGGTAAAATAGCACAACACTTGTTAAGAATACCGAGCGACCGATCTAGAGAGCGGATAAAACGCAGCGAAAACCTAATGGAAGAAAAAAGTTTCACACTTTATTTAGTTCGTTAAATCTTCAACTTTTCTCGCTTCATTAATCGCCTTTCTTAATTTACGGAAAACCGATTAAGCGGCCGAGAAAGAAGGTAAAAACGAATATATGGCCAAGCCGAAGGAGGACTAAAAAGAAAGGTAAAAGAGAGACAGATAAAGCACACACCTTCGAACAGTATAGAACGAAGGAGAAAAAAAAAACAAGCCTCTCAAGTCTCAAACGCCGGCATCAAATAAGGATAAAAAAAGGAACCGAGAAGAAGGGCGAAAAGAAAAACGATTTCCCGACGAAAAGCCGGGAAAAACAGTTTGCAAAGAATCTAATAGTTTTATCAGATAATAAAAGGTGGCGTAACAACTTCGGTTAGGGTTGTTGCTCGAGCTGTGACGAGTGTTTGTCAGGAAGCCGAGGGCGGGATGTTTTCCCAGGCCTGCGAAACCCTCCTTCGTAGCTGTGCCGTTTTCCAAGATGACAATTTTACTTTTCCGCTCGTCGCGTCGCCTCGCGCTGCCACTTATTCCTTTGTTGAAAACGCATGTTTGAGGCGGTTACACTGTATTCTTTAAGCATTGATTTTCCATGAAGATGGGAACTCAGTCATGTGTACCATCCCTTGCCGTGCGTCGTTATCCCCGTTGCCGACACTTTCTTTGTCCGCGGTCTCTACAACACCGCTAAAATCCTCCGCCCTTTACCCCTCCGCTCTGCTTTCCAATGCCCATGCCCTTCTCGACAAACACGAGCAAGGTAATTTCTTCTTCGCTATTTCGCGCAGCTCAAAATGCCACCGCTAATGCTTTCTCTTCTCTCTTGCTCTGTGTAATACCCTGCTACGTTGCTTCGGCTCCGCAGCCACCATCCCTCGACACAGCTTCTTTCTAATGTTATCCTTATACCGTCATAATCGGAAGCAATAAACTCCTCTGCTAACATTCAACTTATGCTGCTTCTTTTTTTTTCTTCCACCTCGATTCGACGCTACACTAATGTACCTATCTACCTACGTCGCATACGAGTATTATATAAACTTATATATGCTCGATGGAGGTTTTCCTGGCATATTTTTCATCGAGGCGAGAATATTTTTGAATGATTATCACGTCGTTGTAAAGTTTATTTTATTTTTTTCCCCGGTTCCGGGAAATTGTCGAAGGGCCTGGAACCGATTTGTAATATTTTCGTATTTCTAGTATTCAAATCGAAAATTCAATTCGAGTATATAAATCAATGCAGCATTTTCTCAAAAATAAAAATCTAACTCATTAGGTACCTTACAAATTTTGAACAAAAAGTCAAAAAAATAATTTTTCTTTTTAATTTTGAATCTTTTCAATTCTCTCCACACGACAAAAAATGTCGAATAACACAAGTCGACAAAAAAAAAGTTCTGTTTCCGGGTTCTCATGCCAAAATTCTGTTTCCAGACATCAAAATACATCACTTTGCTCAATCCTGGGTTCCAAAGTTTGCTTTGGGGGAGGGGGGTGAGAGGGCCAAAAAACTGATTTTTCGAGGGCAATAATCCTGAGCATTACAAATAATTTGAAAAAAATTTATTTTTTGGACTGATCTTAAGAAAAAATTTTACGGCTAATCCAATGCCGCAAACTGCGGACCTCCATCTCGTTTGGAAAAAAAGTTACAGCTCATTCTTTCCAAAATTCTGTGAAAAAAATCACATTTTTGTGCCTTTCTCACGAAAAAATGAAATGCGATTTTTTCACAGAATTTTGGAAAGAATGAGCTGTAACTTTTTCTCTAAAAGGGATAGAGGTTCGCGGTTTGCGGCATTCGATGCGCCGGGAAATTTTCTACAACTCTCATCATGGTCATTGTGGCCTTAAAACCCTTACTTTTCTCTCAAATTTCACTTTTTTTTTGTTAAAATTTGATGTTTTTTTGTTAAAATTTGATGTTATTTTTTTTTCGTTCATTAGTTACATAAAAGTAACCCAAATTTCACAATTAAGACCCAGAAACAAAAATCGTGTCGACCGGTGTAATTAATTTCCTGAAACTACATAAAGATCAATTTTCTACCCAGCCAGTGGTGACTTCAAATCGACAATAAACTTTTGACAAGAAAGCAGGCCGAGTTTTATTTAGTGGACAAACATCGGCATCGAAAGTTTTATTGTCATTGAGTTACGTTTCACACCCTTTTCGCTACTAAATAAACCACAAAACTGTGTACCCCTTATTAAAGCATTCGATAACAGGCGTCACCCTCGCGTGCCAACGATTACTTTACAAAGCGCCGATTACATCTTGTATCTGTTTACTTACACACTCCGTCGTAAACTACTCTCCAACTTTACACTTCCATCTTAATAACATCGTCGTATCCTTTATTAACATCGCTATTGCCGTCGACGTCGTCCTTTCGATATAATTATTTCTATTCGCGGTTCTCGCAAGCCTATTGATAAACGGTAAGTGTGAAAATTTACTATATTGTGGGGTATTGTGTTGTGTTTCCATATGGCGGTCGTTTCTTTCTTCTTTATTAGGTGCGGGGCGATTTTTAGAGCATTTTTGGCTCGATGCTGTTTTTTTTTCAATTTTTTAAAAGCATTCTTTAAAGATAAAGTTGGATGTATTTTGCAGGTTATATTCTTAATTAATCAAATCATGTCGTTAGTAATATTGCAGATTTGTGATTTTTCGATCTGTTCATTTTTTTGACGGGGGGGGGGGGGATTATTATTGTATATAATCGAAAAAGTAGGATTGAAAATCAAGAATTTCAATCATACAGAGTGGTTGGGTGATTCAGACTCTTAATTTCGAACTCATTCCCGAACTTAAAAATAGATTAAAAGCCCCCCCCCCACCCACCTTACAAAAGACAAAATAAAACTGAGAATATAATCTGAAATCCTGATCGTTGTAAACCCAAAAATCGAATTTTACAATTTTTTAAAAATTAAAAATAAATTAATGTCAAAAATCTTAATCTCAACACAAAAGATCAAATTCGTGATGAATAACTACGAAAAATTTCAACTTTTTTCAAAATATAGAGGGAAAACATCAATTGAAAAACATTTTAACATGAAATTTTATGGTTAGAAAACATATTTCGGGGCAAAAAAATCGAAGTTAAAATCTGGAAAAAATGATAAAAAATTTAAAATTGGAAAAAGTTTCAGACAAAATTTCATTTTGATAAAAAATTTCACAAAAATTTGGAGCTACCCAGGTGGTATTTTGAAAAAAAATCTAAAAGAAAATATGTTGAGGAGTCAATCATAAAAAATAAAGGTTCATAAACCACCTATCAAAAGTAATATTCCAATGTTTTCTTTTGATTAGATACAAAAATAATTCAAAATAGCTCGAAAAAATAATAATAATAAACAGTGCTAAAAAAAAAACAAAAAAAAACAGAAGTCTATAGAATTAATTTCATGATTCGGTTACTTAATATAGAATGCAACCTTCAAAACAGGCAATCTTGTGTTCAGACGATGCTAAATCATTTTCAACTATTTTAGTATTTAAAAAAAAACAGAACCAATCGAATCAAAGAAAAGAAAAAATTCGATTTTTAGCGATATAAAACAATTTTAGACTGAATTGGCTCAAAATCACTTAATTTCATTCATTTTATACGCATAATACATACAAGTAACAAAATTGATGGAAATTATTATCAAATAGAGCCATTAAACGAACTAATACATATAATGTCACTATCAAATCCAAAAAAGTTGTTTCAAAATGCTAAATGAGAAAATGAGTAATCGCTTACAATTTTTTGTTTCAATTTTGAAAATGATTCATTATTTTTGAGCAGCGCATGATCAACTTCCAACGTATGCAAAGAAAGCCCCCCCCCCCCGTTTTCACAAAATTTAAATTTCAAGAATACTTAAATTTCTGAATTTAAAAAACATTTTAGGTATTTACCAAAATAATAGATATTGAAATTTTTTTTTAAAAAAGTAAAATAATGAACAAAATCTTCGCTTGACAATGATGAAAAAAAAATTGTACTAGTTTTATATTTTTATTTTATTTTTCGTCTGATGAATTCATTTGTTGACCCTCCCCCTTCCTCTTGCCTCCTCCATTCAAACTTCATCAAAGAAGTGTTGCGAACGTTCAGGATGAATGATCAATATTTTACGAGGATTTACGGCAAACCAGTTAGGCAATTTTATCAACACTAACAAAAAAGATCGCTCAGCGCCAACGTATGTTTGAAAACTGACGATTTAAAAAATCGTGAACCTCCTATCACAGGTAATTTTTGAAACCAGTAAAACTGTTCTACAAATCGATTCTTCTGAAGATAGTTTTTCAAAAAAAAAAAAAAATGCTTTTAATGCTGGAGCTGATTTTGGTTCTAAAAGCAAATTTTTTTAAATGAGTTAAATTTTTTCCCCGAGTTTCATTGGTTTTGTTCATTCCGAACCGTGGCTAAATCTAAACGCTACAGCTCTCGTTTTATCATCCAAGAAAATTATTTCAAAAAATTTTCAAAGACTCAACGGTCTAGAACTTGTTTAGATATTTTAAAAGTGTGTTAATCGTGTTGAAAAATTACTTGGGAAATCAGGACGAGATGAGGAAAATGTTACTTTAGCAAAAAAGTGGTAACGATTCAGTTTTTTTGAGGCATTAATATTATGACTTCAAGGCTGATCAATTCTCTTACTAAAAATTTTTGCATTCCTTTCGCTCGAGTTCAATTTTATCAATTTGTGCTTATAAAATTGAAAATATAGGTAGATTAGGTACCATTGAAAATCATATCAGATCTTTTTCGAGAAAAAATTCAAAGTCTTATTTTTCAACATTTTCAACTTCAAATTCAAAAAACATTTTCTGAAATACTTGACAAAAAAAAAACAATTCCTTGAAATTTGAAGAACAATAAATTTTGTCCATAAAAAAACATAAAGATATTTTCTGGAATTCAAACATACAAAAAATTAATTTTTTATGGCTGGAAATCCTTTTTCATAGTCTAAAGAGGGGGGAAAATAATAAAATTTTCAGAAAAAGATTTTTCAAATTCAGAAAATCGATCAAAATAATTAAGACTTTGCAGAATTTTCGACACTTCAAGCATTTTGTTCAATTAACGAGTAATGTTTAAATAAAAAACATTAATACATAATTTAAAAAACTTTTTTGTTTAATGCGATGAAATTGAAAAAATTTCAATTTGAAAACAATAAAATTCAATTGAATTAAAAAAAACAAAACGCATTTTTTTTTTTAGCAAAAACAAGAATGTTTTTTAAAAATTTCTGCTCGCATGTACTCATCAAAATATATTCAATTTTTCATCTTTTAAAAATGGTGGAGAGAGGGAAGGAAACGTTAAAAATGGAATATGAAATTTTTCCAAGAAAAAAGTACATTGTAGACTTAGGAATTATAATCTATCAAGACACATAGTATCATATTTCTATTTCATTTCATTATTCATTCTCTGCAGTTTGAATAACAAGGTTCATTAATTTAGGTACTTTAGATATGAATTATTATCTCTGAATACATATACGTATTGAGCTATTGACATTGTAAAAGTTGGTACGAGAGCTGAAAATCGAACGATTTCAATATTTCGTTGATAAGACTTCAATTCAATTTAAATTTTCCAAAGAGATACTCGTCTCACAGGATCCGGATCAAAAACGAAATAAGAGGTTATAAAAAATTCATAATACATAGGTAATCCAGTACTTTACGTGCGCAGACAAATACAAATTCATTACCGGGCCTAAATTATTAAGGCGTTTTTTCAATTTTGGTACATAATTTGTAACTCCAAACAGAATTTTCAACATTTACTTGTTTTACTCAATAAATTATACAACTCAGGTAAGTTCCATTCCAACCGATGGAAAAAAAGAAAACAAATCCCATTTACCCAAACAAAAAAAATTAAACTTTCAACAGAGCCCATTTTGTTGAATTAAAAATTTGATTTCGCAGCATTTCACAGCGTTATCGAGCTCGTCGGTGAAAAAAAAATCCTACACCGTAAGAAACCGGGCCAAAAGTTAACAAACGAGTTTATATAAAAGGCCGATCGCTGTCAAAGTGTCAAGTTGAACTTTCGAGTTAGCCGCACAACAGCACACCGAGCTACGATGCGAAGAGTTCACAGCAACGTAACGTTGTAATCTTTTTCTCGTTATCCGAGATCGTTTAACGTACGCTTCAACCATTACAACTGTTCATTCTACAAATAACCTCTTAATCTTTTTCACTCGCTGGAACGTGGCCAAGACGACCTTTGCACGTCAAATAAAATATTAGCAACAACTATTCTATTTACACGGGCCCACGGAGAATGAAATTTTACCCATTTTGGATTCTCGCTCGAAAAATACGTATTTTGGAGGGTTTACGACGTTGAATCTAGGACAAGATATTGCCAACTTCCATAACGAGCAAAATTGGTCGAAAAAATGCCAACTTATGGCATCTATGGCCTATGGGAATACTAAACGTATTGAATTCATTTTCATAAGAACGAAAAAAATTTCACGTGTTTTTTTTTTCTAAAATAGATATCAAATGAATAAATCTTACTTGAATCTGGTATTTTACTAGTGGCTGAAATCGGAACACCCTTTTTATCGACAGATTTTATATTTTTATTGGTAGCTTTATTTATGGAAGCGATTTGTGGTGAAGCCTGAAAAATTTTCAAAATTAGACAAAATCCATTCACATTTGCGATTTCGCCGGATACACTAATGATGCGCTAATCTAGTCTCGAATCATGGACAAAGCAATGAAGCTAACCGCAGCACTTTGAATTTTTCAAAGTCCTACATTTGTTTTTATTTTTTTTCTCTCCTAATTTTTTTTCGAACACTGGAATTTTTTTCAACATTTTTCTGAACACAAAAATTTTTGCTCAATTTTTTTCACCTTTTTTCTTTCTACATTTTCCAGGATTTTTTTGTTCAACTCCAAAATTTTTTCACCAACTCTTTTCAAATTCAAATTTTTTGAATTTTTTTGAAATTTTAATATTTTTTTCAACAATTTTTTTCAGAAATTTTTTTACGCCAATTTTTTTAGCATATAATTTTTATGAAGGACCTGGCCGGATAAGAGGTGAATTTGGCCCCTCTCCGATTTCTGATCTGACACCCTCAGATTGTGTTCCTGGATGTGAACAAATTTTAGAAAAAATTTTCACCCTCCTCTCTCCCTTTCTAAGTTATGGTCATTCTATCACGTTATTTTCAATTTCGGCAGAAGTGAATGAAATTTCCTGTTCTTACGTCTCGTAGAGGTGTATTTATGGTAATTTCTTTATCAATTTCGGTACACTAACTCCTTCATGATATTTTGGTCTTTTTTGAAATTTTCACCTGTAGAAAAAGTCTTGAAAGCAAAGTCTGACCACTTTGTAAAAATATTCCAAAAACGTGTTTTTAAACGTAAATTATCATCGCATACCATCAAACGTCACTTTTTTTACTATGAAAAATCATAAAAAATTCAATTTTGAAAATTTTGAGACATTGAGTAAAACAAAGTGTTTATTGGAGTATTTTGATCCGCTGATTACTAATCCGACCTTAGTTTTTGCATTTGATCATTTCCTTTCGTATAAAACATACAAAATTTGAAAAATCTACTCAAAAGCATTCTCTAGATTTTTGGCCCTTTCGCGACATTGAAAGTAAAATCTACGTAAGAAAATACGTTTCTGGGATTTTTTCAAAGTAGTCGAACTTCGTTATCAAGACTTTTTCATAGTTGAAAATTTCAAATGTCCTAAAGCTCATGAAAAAAAGCACCAAAATTGATGAAAAAATTACCATAAATACACCTCCATAAGATGTACCTTTACATACCAAAAAAAACAACAGAAAATTTTCTTTATTTCTGTCGAAATTCAAAATTCTTGAAAATAAAGCAATAAAATGACGATAAATCCGAAAGGGAGGGGGTTGGTCAAAAATTTTTCTGATTTTTTTTACATCATGAGACACAACGCAGGGGGCTCAGATAAAAAATTGAAGCCGGAACTAAATTCACCTCGTACTTGGCCAGACCCTTTTTTCAATTTTATTTTTTTCCATTTTTTTCTCAATCGAAAATTATTTTTATTCTAGAATTATTTTTACCAATATCGATGTAGGATTTTTTTCAATCTTATTGAATTCCAAAAACAAAAAAATGCCAACATTTTGGGAAACGATTTTTTTATTCGATGACGGGACTCTACATACGACAAGAGATCAGGAAATAATTTTAAGAAAAATTTTAATGCTTGAAAAAAATTTTGAGAACAAACTTTGAAAAAAGTTTAAGGAGAAAAATTATAAGAAAAAATTTCAGAAATTCGCGATTTTATGACTGAAAAAAAATTAAAACTTGAAAAGAATCGTAAGAATTAACGATAATTTAAAAAATTTGGAAAAGATTTTATCGAGAAATTTTTTTGAGAAAAACGCGAAGGCGAAAAGATTTTTAAGAAAAACAAATGACAAAACAGTCATTGGATCTCCTTGAATGGTTTCTCTAACGTGAAATTTACTTTAAAATGGCGCATCATTGGCGTATCCCACCAAAACACATTTAATTTCCAATTAAAATATTTGATAAAATTTGAGCTTACTTTAAGAGTATGTGATTTCTGCCCCGAAGGTAATCTAGCCACCGATACTTCGGGACTATCTTCAGGAGGAGGTGGCTGCGTCAGCCAATTATACTCTCTTTTGTCAATAGGAAGACCCCAACGTTCGTATTCTTGCGATTGTGTCCTTAGAGTTTCATAACAATCTAAGCATACGACAGCATAGTCGCCGTTTTCCAACAGCAGTGATTTTTCAGTCTGAGGATGTAAGCGTAAAAATGGGAAATCCTGCGACAAAGTCATCCGGTTAATAACGACCTGGTCATCTATGAATAAAAATAATCTTCATCTTGAATTCTTACATTAACAGGAAGAGCTCGTACTCTCTTTCTGTACGTAATCACATTGCAAACGAAACAACAATAATCGCGAAAATTGTATTGTCTTTCATTGGCAGCCGTCGAAGAGCTTTCGTAATGACGCCATTGAGCAATACACGTATGGTAACAGAATGTGCACACCAAAGCTGAACCGTCTTCCCGTAATTGCTCCGCATTCGGATGGCATTTATGTTGCAACATGGATGGAAAATAAGGCGCATTTCTCCCCTGCAAAATGATGAAAAAAATTTACCATTAAATTCCAACAAAGTATCTCGATCGAGGAGAAAAATTCATATAAAAAAATGTCAATTTATTACAGGTACTATTGTTTCCGCGACATACGAGTACTAATTTTAGTTCTACGTTGAGTAACATTAACAATTCAATTTTTATCCCGCTTCAGCATTCGTACAATTATTACTAATACCAAGGCACGAAAGCTTCTTTCAACTATCTCCTCCGGTTTGGCAAAAAAGTCAAAGTACCCTGACAGAGGATCCGCGACAAAATTTAGCCGACTACTCAACACCACATCCAGAAAGTCGTCTTCGCTGCTTATTCCAAAATTAGAGTAACACAACACCTATAATAAATTATTTAACACTCTAGGCAAATTCTAAAAATATTCAACAGCAATGTAACTAAGGAATTTTTTTCTTTTCATTAAGAAAAATCATTTCGTTAATTGTACAAGAAAAAAATAATGCAACAATTGGCAGTGTTTTTAAAATGAAATTTCTTTATTTCTTTATTCTCATTTTAGACGAAATAAATAGAAATAAAAATGGCTCAATCGAGTCCTTAAATCTTTACGTTAGAAATTTTTATTTCAATTTGTATCATTTGCTGTATGGTCAACGCAAAATTTAAAAGAAAAAATTAACTAAATGAAAATTTCAGCGTGTATTTTTTAATTTTTTCAAATTCAATCACCTTTATTCCTTCGAATCGAATCTGAAAAATACAAAACTCATTTAGTTTTATCAAACATAACTGAGAGTATATTTCGAATACGTTTTTTAGCTCATCAATATTGCCTGCTCAATTTTTATGAGAATCGACCAATTCCGAGAAAAAAATACTTGCAATTTTAAAAAAGTCGAAAAATATTTTAAAATTCGAAATAATTTTCAATGAGAAAAATCGATTGAATTCATCAAATGTTGATTAAAAAATTCACCCTAGAAGAAGCTCTCAATTCACCGAAAATTTACATCATCTCAATGAATGCAAATCACACACGAGCTAGGCAAAAAATATTCGAAATATACCCTCAAATTTTATGTTTGTATCGAGAAAAAAATAATAGCAAAAAAAAAATTGTAAATAAAAAAATTCTATAAAGAACGAGAAATTTCATAAATCCACGCCAAATTACTAAACGCTGCAAATGCATTATGGAGCATAACGAAAATGATAGTACTTAATAAGAATCATAATTGGGGTACGATTCGAACATAATTAGAAGGAAAAAAAAAAGGTTTTAAAAATTGAAATAATTTGATTGAGATAAAATGTTAAATAGCCAAATAGGTATTAGAAGCTAGTTACGTGTGCTGTTAATAACAAAATACTGAAACTAAAATTAGCTAAAAGCGAGTTAAATGAAAAAAAAAAGTACTAATGCTACTTAATTACGTACGTCAAATGGTTCCTGAATTTCCAGGAATACAAAGAAATATTTCGGTAATTTTAATAAAACTTGCATTAATAACTAACGATGCAGTCAAATATTTCGCTTTGAATAATTCTTCGTACTTCGCAATCAAAGAAGCATTTTCAAGGCTGAATTTCTACATACAAAATGTGCATCAATTTCAGCAAAAGCAAGTGGAAAGAAAGTAATCACTGATCAACTATTTGGCCATTCAAAGGCAGAAGATTATCGATCAATCCAACCAGAGACGTGATTAAATCCTAATTCTAAAGAGGAAGGGGGAAAGGGGAGGAATTGGCAAACTGTCGAGACATAGGTTTTTAGAGAAAGACAATTTCAAAATTGAAAAGAAATAATGTTCAAGTGAGGAAAAAAATTCCATTTAGAATTGATATATTTTTAAACAACAGTTTTTATGCCACTGTACAATTTTTCTGAATCCAAAATTTAATATAATTTCGTTAAATTTAGCATTATCAATGTGGTAATATTGTCGGATTATGATTAAAATTTCAGATAAAAATTGGAAAAGATTTGCCTTGGAGCAAACGCTTTTGACAGATAAACGATTTTTCATTAAAAAAACTGTGAGTAAACCATTTCTTTTTTTTTCAATTGATGACCAATTCGTCAGATGTTTTTTTCAAGTTTTCTTTCTCACAAAAATCTAATGACAAGTTGAATCTCACAGTTTTCAGAGAGGCATTTTGAAATTTATAATCATTTTGTCAGACAATAGAAAATGTTTTTTTGTCATTCTTTTTGCTTTAAGCTTGTTCAAAAAAATCTCTTTTTTATCCTCCAATTAAAAAATTCTACGAAAAAGAATAATGTCGAAAATTCTGGCTCTTTGTCTTTGCAGCAAAATAATTAGCTGTTTTCTGAGTTTCGTCGTTTTTCTTATGTCAGTTTTGCATTTTTTTTTGAACTTTGAGGGGTCTTTTGGGGTATTTTATGGCTTTAATTTTTATCAAGTTTGATTTTTTTCAAAAAACTGGCATTCCTAAAATATTTTGATATTATCCTCTTTTTTTAAAAAAAAAAACTAAGACAAAATACATGACATATCAGAAAACTTTGCCAAAATTTGATTCTTTCAATCAATTTTTTTTCATTAAAAATTGTTTCAAAATTTTCTGACTTTTGATTATCCATTTTTTAAAAATTCAGGCATTTTGTCTCGAGATTGATTGGTCGATCGATTGAATTTGGCAAGTTTATTTTTTTTAAAAAGACATTTTTTGGTAATTCGCCAAATTTTTCAGAAATTGAAATTTTTTTTCGGAAAATGGTCTAATATTTTGAAAAACTGCAGAAATTTTGAAGATGATTCATTGAGGATGGAAGAGGAAAGATTGAAACCTTTCACAATTCCATTCCCGAATTCTATACTTGATTGCATAAGTATTTGTGTATGGAATCAAATAATCTGACTGCTTCAATTATACTCCAAAAACAAAAATTAAAAATAAACACATTGCAATTAAGTAGCTGAATGACAGTAAAATACAAAATAAATTAATGAGATTCTAAATTAAAATATTAATAATAATCAACCACGTACAAGCAAATTCAACAGAAATGAAACGTGTTACATAAGCATTAAAATTTAGAAAGAATTGCAAAAAACAACAAAATTCAACGCGCAGCTAATTTGTTAATTCCGAACGTATCTGTAGCGAACTTTTTCACCGATAAATAAAAATTACATAAGTTACGGCTTTCAGTTATATCAGAATTCCGATTAGTACAATTTTATAATTATTATGACTAGAATTCCAGTAATTTAGTCTTCAGAAATATTTTGACTAAAAATCTCACTCGCATGAGTCAAATCTGGAGAAAAGAACGCTACCATACGTCCAAGCTCAAAAGCTCAGCCAACCTTACCACATAAACTAGATTTTCGCCCAACAACGATGGCATTTCACCAAAAAATGAAACCCATAAAGCTCGAAAGTCGATTATTTTACTGATTTTACGATCATCTACTAGCGCAGAATTCAGTCAATCTCGAATCTTACCTGTGGTCTGCTGTAGAGAACCCTGGCCAGGGTTAAATCCGAATGAAGGCCGCACAAAAAACAATAAATAGACGACGAACTCGGGGCAGCAATGGGCGGCGGCGGCGGAGTACTTCCGTTTGCTTGCTGAGTAGGAACATCATACCTGCCAAAAAAAAATTCGTGAAGTTCAAAAAAACACTTCAAATGGCTACAGATCGAACCAGTATTACCTTCTTCTTTCTAAAGGAACTCTTTCCGATTCCAACGTTTCCCATTGTTTAGACAGGTAATTAACGCAATTAATACAAGCTAACACGCGTCCTTGAGAATCCACACATGAATTTTCCGAAGATCTAAATACAGGCGAAAAATTAATATTCAACTGTTGAAACACCTGGTCGTAAATCCACCTATACCAAGTAATTATCATACCGTGCCAAAGTGCGAAGACATGGAAAATGCATCGCGTGCGAATTCATTCCTTCGGCGCTCGTACTCAGCCATTCCATCTGAGTACGTGAATACAAACCGCTACAAATATAACATCGGTAATTTTGCGAACCGAGAATAGGAGTGACGTGATTCTCAGGCAGAGGATTGGCCATATCGGTGTTATGCGGCTGTGATCCTCCGTGCTTCGAGTCCGCAGATTGGCTGGAAGAAGCGTTCGATTTTGATCTATCTATTTCATATGGACGGAATCTGATGTCGGCGGATTTCATCGATGATGCCGCTGTGTACGACGTGTTGCTCGATAACGACGAAGACGATTCGCCTCCGAAGGCTTGGTGTTTTTGGGGAACGGTTTTGTAACATATGGAACATACCTGGGCAAAGAAGGTATGGAATTGAGCACAATATCGTAAGATGAAAATCAAATGAAATCAGATTTGTGATGTTCAGTTTACCTGGATCATTCCTTGACTATTCACAGGATTACCTTGCGGAGGTGGTTTTAAATTCAGCAATGATGGATAATACGGTTCGTGTTCGGTATTCTGACAACAATATAAATACCTGAAAACAAAAATAATTCAGAATTATCGTACTGAAAATATTAGATTATCAAATTTGTTCAGCACTACTAATCATTTCTCTAACAAAAGGAGAATTATCTATTGGTTCTTCAAATAGAGAAGAAATGACAAAACGAATGACGTCAGAGCAGAAAAAATACGACTCTGAAGATTGAAAATTTGGTGTTTGACGTTTGTCAGCAAATTATTTCCATTCGAGCAGTTTTTTTCCGCTTTTATGTTTTCCATTCCAAGTTTTTTTCTTTTCACAGTACACATATTAAAACGTACACTCGAAACATTACATATTTCAACATCCAATATTCCAAGACAATCCTTATCTATAAATATAAATAAGAAGTCATTTGATTTTTTTTTTGTTTCATTTCTTCTTTCAGTTTTATCAAAACGAATAAATATTCAGTCGCTGAAATTTGATTCAGGGTCGAGGGGTTAAATTTAGAAATCATACCGAGAAATTTTTTTTCACAAATTAAAAATAAAGCTAAAAAAACGAGATTATTTTGACACGTAGAGGATTTCAAAAGCGCTTATTCTTTTTTCTTTTTTTTTCTTGTTGGAAAATTTAGAAGATACGTATAATTTATATTCTTCCGATATTTTTACATGGTATGTTCAAAAAGTCCTGTACGGTACTTCCTATTCCATCTACAAGGTTACTAAAAAGTTATCAAACATGATTTTTTTTGTACAGAAATTCGGATGAAAAAATAGTTTTATTTCGGTCTGGAGGTCACAGAATGATAATACAGTTAGCTTTTATCAAAGGAATAAATTTTTTGTCCAGAAATAGAAAAAAATTGTAACTAAATTTTCAAGATTTTCAATCCTTCGTAACTTTAATCTCAGCATTTTTTTCGAATGGTTAATTCTATAATATTTTTTCCCAAAGTCCCAAAGAAATTATAGTGGATTAAAAATGGATCATTTTTGTTTCAATTTTATTTTTCGTTGGTGTTGTAAAAAATTCATTGAAACTTTTCTTACCGATGCGAAAAAAATTTCTGAAAAAATTGTTGATTTTTAGAGGTTTATCATTTTATTCAAAAATTCTTTGATACTTCATTTTCTTGTCTAATCTCCATCTCCTCCTCCTTCTTTCCTTCCTTCTCTTCCTCCTCCCCCGCTCCTCAAAAAAACAAAACAGTACGAGATATGCCAGAATAAAAATCCTACTTTCAGACAGAAAATTTTCAATTTATTTCAGGAGTTGTTTTCCTTTCTCTTAAAAAACAACAAGCTTCACGTCACCTAATTTCATTCAAGTCCCTGCCTTTTTTTTTCGGTTTCCTCAAACAAAAAATAGAGAATCAATGAAACAAAAAAACCAGGATTATCAAGATTCAAAATATCAAAAACTAAAATTTTTCAATTTTCCCCAGAATTTCAGTTATGATAAAAAGTGATTTTTGGTTTTTGACTTTAGATAGAATTTCAACTTGACAAAGAAAACAATGAGTCTTTTCATCAGATTTTCAGATTTTAATCCTTAACGCGTAAGAACCATCGAACTAGTTCAAAAAGTTGAATGGTGAAAACTCGGAAATCTTCCAGTTCTGATATTCCATGACTTTCGTTTTGTAATTTTTTTTTTTCGCTAATTGACAATTTTGGAACCTATAATTCAAACATTTCAATTTCGTAAGAGTTGCTTTCTTTTGTACAGCCCCCCCCCCCAAAAAAAAAATTATTCAAATTTCAAGAGAAATTACTTTTTGGAACACCCTGTAGACGGGTTTGAAAACCTAGCATTTCCAGTGAAAACGCCTATCAAGAGTTCTCGGAAGCACTTCAGTATCTCACTCATTAAAAATTCAAGTCCCCATACAGGATTTTTCGAACACAATGCAATCGTACATTACCGCGAATAATTTAAAATACACACCGAACGCAAGACGATGGAAACTCTGACGCACAAATAAAGCACACGAACGAGGAAGCCTCTAAAGCCGGAGCAGCTCGTTTTCTAAACACGTAGTTACGATCAGCGTGTTGTATTCCTTTCGCCGAATACATCTAAAAGAAACAAAATGAAATAAATTTGCCATATTTTCGAAAAAAAAATAAAAGTAACGTAACTAGACGCGACCTTGACGATACCAAGTAAAATAAAACCAAACTTACTTGCCACTGCTGCAATAAATGAGCTTGACAAGTATTACAAGCCAAAACTCGTCCGGCACTATCCATGGGTCTTGAACGACTCGGTCGTGGATGCAATGTTAAGCTAGGAAAAAATGGATACTCGGTAATTTGATTATAATTTTGAGACCCAGAAGATACATTGGTGACTGGCTTGGCTGATATATGAGATAACGATCCACGCTTGAATTCATCCCCACAAACGTAACAAACCTCGGTTGTACAATTTTTATCCGGCATCGACAAATCTAATATGTCAGTTCCCGAACTACTATAACTACCTGTAACCGAAAACCACACGTTCGTTAGTAAAAACGCAAAAAATAAAGCTAATTAAATAAATAAATTCAAATTCAAATCAACGATTCATTTGCGCTCCAAAGATTACCTTGTTATATATCATTTAGTAAATGTACGACCTAACGAACTCTCTAGTATTTATAAAATAACATTATTGATAAAGTTATCAAGCAGACGCGTTAAAGTTACAAAATTGTACTACGCTTTTAAACAGAATGAAAAAAAAAGTAAACAATGCTCATTCCATTCGAAAAATCCAATCTTTTCAAATACTAGCATGATAACTGATGGTGGGAAAATAATACTTTGTGATTGGGTACAGCGAATGCGTAAACAGTACACATAGAGAATTGAAATTAATACCCGGATTCGAATGAGCATTTCCATTATGAACGGCGATGGAAGGCGATTGACGTAAATCCAAAGGAGCAGATGAAAAATTTGGCTGTCCTTCGGCTTGTCGTAGCAGCATTTGTTCCGATTTATTACTCAAACTGACAATCGCACTGATCGAGCTGGTTTTCACGTCGTCTGGTATCGAGCTCATATTTTGCACATTGTTTTGGTTCGCAGAAGTGGTTACTACGGGTGAATTTTTCGCAACACTGGATACGGAATTGGACGGCGGAATCATATTCGATGACGTGGTCCCAACACTTACTAGCTGATCTTTACTGTAATGGGAAAATAATGGCATATTTTACTCATCAAATTCATAATCTACTAAAACGATCAAACCGCAAACCGCTTAAAACTGAAACAGTAAAATGTCTCGTTTCAAATTATACAGAGTAATGACAGCTGTACAATTCGAACTAATGATAAGATTACTATTCAGAACGAGCGTAATGATAAAAGCAGAAAAACATTTCCCGAATATGAAAAACATTACAAAACGCTTCCCATAATTGATAATTTAATACAAAATTAGAAAATATTGCAAAAACAACAATAAACCATTTAAAAATAGAGATAACGTACCGTATCGGATAATTACTTACTTGTGAACGTATTCGAAATTCAAGCCTAATATCTGACAAGCGTATTCTCCCTGGGATGACATTTCAGCCCCCATATAGGGACCATTATCACAGCGCTTTAACCAATACATACGTTTAGCGTGTGGAGTATTCTCTTTCTGGTAACGGTCCCACTGTTGCAGTAGAAAACAATGACATAAATAACAAACGGCAACCTAAAAAAAAAACATGAAAAATGGAAAACCGTTAATTGATATACGATGAAGTGAAATATTTTCACGTTTTCGTTTTTGCTAATCGTAAAAAAATCCAATAGATAACACATTCGAATTATCTCTTTACCATGGGTTCTGCTTTCGTTGTGTGATTATATCCTATAGGAGGTTCGTGAGTTTCTAAAAACGGAAAATAAGCTTCGGAACCATTGGCCGGATTAGGTTTACTGCGAAGCCAGTACTGTTCAGGATGTCCACCGCTACCGCAGACGAAGCAAATGGTCTGGGGTTGTGATGGTGACATTTCGACGACATTACTTTCCCTCGTTATATACATTCCTCCATTATTTTCTAATGCCATCAGAAATGGTTAGTATCATTTAAACCTGAAACATATCAACACTCGATATTAAACATTAAACCATTAAGTAAATTCGATTCACGATTTCGCAGAAATACGTTCGCTAAAGCGATCCACCAACACATATGTTTGATTAGTGAACTATTCACTGCGATCAAAACACCGTGTTATTTGTTACCATTTAGCGTGAACTTAAAACCGAAAGATTGCACGAAATATGGCCAAATTGCAGCGTATGTTTAGTCATTTCGAATAAGAAGTTCGAAATTTCGGATAAAGGGGTTAGAAAGCGAAATAGCTATAAATACAAGCGTGTTTTATGCAGAATAAAATTTTCTCACCTAGTCAACAGGAAGCAGGTGATGAAACCGACAACAACGGTTTTTACTTTTTCGTTGGGTTAGCTTCGTCAGAAAATCTTCATGTTGAAATTAAAGTCTTGAAATGGCGAATTAAAAAACAAAACAGATACATCAAATAAATAATTAAAAGTATTCGTTAAAATAAAATGAAATAAAAATATAATTGTTACTCAACGTTTCTAACTATACATACAATACAAGTAAACGTAACTTGTTAACATCGCAATGTCACAGTACCCTTGCGACACGGCGAGTCTGTTGAAATTCACAACGGTAACGTCAAGATCAATCTCGTTCTTCGTTCAATTCTCATTTGCTCGACATTCTCGTTCAGCAAATTTTTTATTTTTTTTTACGTTCTCATTTTTTTTTCGGAAATTTTCTTGATAATAATAATATTACAGTAGAAGTCCGATTATCCGATTTAATTGGGGCAAGGGAAAGTCGGATACCTAAAGAAGTCGGATAATCGAAAGTGATGACTTTTCTTTTATCAAGGAAAATGGACATAGAATTTCACTCAATTTAGAAGTCAAATTTTGAGCCAAAACAAAAAATAGATCCAAAGTACATAATAAGACCACAACTCATGTTCAAAATTTTAGGTTCTTAAGTTAATTTCTTCAATTTTGGCGAATTTTTCGAAATTTTAAAATTACCCTATTGCTCTAAAAATTGTAAAAATTTGATCTAATTAACGAAAAAACTGAAATTTGGTGTGTACCCTATTTCCGACCTTTCATATCGATTTGAAGCGGTTTTGAAAAGTTTTGGAGCTTTCAGAAAATTTTGGAATTTTTATGGATTACCAATACTGATGACTTATTTGATCCATTATTAAACAACTATTTTTCCCAAATTTGTAACCTCAAGTTGAAATCCATATTTTTTAATATGAAAATATTTTATTCGAAGAAAACTAAAATGCTTTCAAAAAAATAACCAGAAGCAGTCGTTGAAGTACAGAAATTTCGTTTTAGAAATCACTTTTTTTTTCGAAGAATTTAGTAATCAACTACTGTTTAGTGTTCAGTCACTATAAATGTTTTTTTGCAGCAAAATTTCGCCATTTTCGAACGCTTGAATAATTCTCGAATAGTGATAGGGGCTGTTGTTCAGAAAAAGTGTCGTATTTTATCATAATTTCGCAAAAAACTGACAAAATCGGATAGTAAAAAATTAACCGACTTTTTTTGACTCCGTTAATCAAGAAGAATCGGATAATCGGGCGTCGGATAATCGAACTTCTACTGTATTTAGTTTAGCAAGTGAAAATAAAACGAAACGTAGCAATTTTTTTATCATCATCATTCGTACATTTGTTGAACAAAACAAATAAGTAGGTACCTACATATTATACAAAAATTATTCAGTTTCAGCTTTCACCTTTAAGCTTTTAATTCGACTCGATCCGCTAAAATCTGAAATCTGAAATATCGATATCGAGAATAATAATAATATTGTTTTAGTTTTAAAATTGTTTTTAAAACATATTTTTTGGAGAACATTTTCCCTTGCATCGTTTTGAGATCATTAATGATTAAATTTCAACTTCTAGAATCATGAAAATTCACATGAAATTCACAAAATTCAAATCCCAATTTATTCAATTTCCAATTTTTTTTTTTTTAAATAATAATTTTCCAGAAGATGAAAAGAGATGAAGAGAAAGCAGTCGGCTGCACCTCTGACTAAATTTACACAAAAAGGGCTTCAGGTACGGAATTGAAAATACACTACGAACGACTGAATAATAATTGTTCCTTTTCTGTTTTCCAATTCCAACTCTACGACTCACAGTGGTCCGCTTGTTTTTTTTTTCAAGTTCAAAAGTTTTTATTTTTTCTCGATTATCTACCTATTTTTCCAAACTTCAAAATTTCCTTAGAGATAGGAGATTGAGATACTTTTGACGAATTTTTGAATAAATTTTGAAAAATTTCAATTTTGGGAATATTAAGGAATAAAAGAACAAGAACGACAAACTTTATTTGATTTTTTATTTATTTTTTACGTTATCTCACGTTATCTACGGTTATAAAATCAAGAAAAAATTCGAACTTGGAAAAAATTTGAAGTTTGAAAAAATAATTGAGAAAAAAAATTCGAACTTGGAACTTGGAAGTGGGAAAACAAATTTGAAGTTCGAATTTGAATTTGAAGTTCGAATTCGAATTTAAAATTCGAATGAATTCGAACTTCAAATTTGTTTTCCAACTTCCAAGTTCGAATTTTTTTTCTCTTCAAACTTCAAATTTTTTTCCAAGTTTGAACTCAAAGTTCAAATTATTCGAACTTGGGAAAAAAAAAATTTTATAAGTTAGAAAAAAATATAATTGAAAAAAAATGAAAAAAAATCGAGCTGAAAAAAAAAAGAAAAAACAAAGGAACGATTCAGTCGTTCGCAGTGTATTTTCAATTTCTTTTCGTTTCGTGTAGATTTAGTCAATTGGTAATGAACCTGATAAGACATAGACAAAAGTGACAAGCTAATACATTACATTTCGTCAAGAATTATTTGTTAACGCGAAAAATAATGAATAAGTATAAGTAAGTAGAATTACAGCGACAGTAATTTCTGTTCCAAGTTTCTGTATCTGTAGTTCAAATGTCGGAATAATGGGTGATCCGGTTTCGAATGAAGAATATCCACCAGCTTTACCAATTTTCCCCAAACTCACTCATATAGTAAGTTCATAAGTTGAACTCAGCTTAAAATATGAAAAGCTGAACGTACTCGACACTAGTTCTATTTCTAAATTTCTTCTCAAGCAAAACATAATCATTTTTCACTCATAAATTTTTTCACTTTTATTTCAGTTACCCAATTACCCCAACAAACAACCTGGTCGAAAACCTAAAATACCCGAAGATGAAAACACCGAAAGACCTTTCATGTGTGATCTCTGTGGAGCCACGTTCAAAATAAAGAAATGTCTCACCTCTCACGAACGTTCTCACACCGACGAGCGTCCATACTCCTGTTCAATCTGCGGCGCTGCTTTCAAACACCGACACAATTTATCCAAACATGAGCGAATCCACATCAACGAAAAACCATTCGTTTGCTCCTTCTGCGGAGGTAAATTCAGCCTCAAAGATACGCTTCAAAGGCACATGGCCATTCATACCGGTGAAAAGAAATTCAAATGTGATTTCTGCGATGCTACCTTCATTCAAAAATTCCACTTGAAATCTCACATGCGAGGGCATACTGGTGAGAAACCTTATGCTTGCGAATTCTGTGATGAGAAGTATACAAATAATACTTCTCTGAGGAATCACATGCGATATCATGATGAAGTGAAACCGTATCTGTGTCGGTTCTGTAGCGAAGGATTTAGATCAAAAATTGCTTTGTATGATCATATCAGAGTGCACACCACTTTGACCGGGTCTGATTTGGAAAATTTGATCAACGAGCAGAAATTGAACGCTCCTGAGCCTGTTTTATCAAATGTGAGTATTTTTGTATGTATGAAAACTATTAATTTTTTGAGTTGATATTTTTCATTTTTCGTTTTTTTTTCTCATAGAATGATCCCAAAGAAATTAAACATTTACTAACAAAAGTTGAATCTTTGGTCAACGAATCTTTAGACACTGTGATGAACGTAGATTATGGAATACAAGTAAATAATTGAAACATTTTCCCCAACTTTGTCATTTTTCTACGAAAATATAATCTAATCATGTTGATTTTATTACAGCAGGTAGACACAACTGTGAAAAACTTTCTAAAAAAACAAATAGAAAGAAAAGCCGGGGGCTTTCGCAAACTCAAAAGACGTGCCGAAAAATGCATCGAGAAACAAGACAGGCCAAAATCTCAAATCCCCAAGACTCCGAAAATCTACACCTGTAACATCTGCAACCACGTATTCCAACTACGAAAAGATCTCGTCAAACACAAATCAACTCACTCGTTACCGGAAATCTATAAATGTTCGATTTGTGGCAAAGACTTCAACACGAAGCACAGTCTAAAACAACACAATAAAACACACATCGTGGAGAAAAAATTCATTTGCGATTATTGTCAAATGCCTTTTCGAACGAAATGCTCTCTACGTCGTCATATAATTCGTCATTTGGGCATAACTCGATACAAATGCAGGTTCTGTAAAATGAAGATATTCCAAAAACATCACCTGATTGTTCACGAAAGAGGCCATACCGGAGAAAAACCTTTCAAGTGCGATATCTGCGATACTTCGTTTATATCCAAAGGAAATTTACAGCATCATTTGAGGAATCATTCGGATAAGAAACCGTTTCCTTGCCAGTTCTGTAGCGAAGCTTTCAAAACAAGGTGGACGTTGAATGCTCATATTCGTAAAGAACATTCCACTATTCAGAATAACGATGTGTTACCGTTTGTACCTGAGAAAGTAGCTATAACGCCGGAATTATCCGAAAATACGGATTCGGTACGAATTCATTTCGAAATTGGTATTTTTATCAATCAATTTGTCTATTTCAAGTTTTATTTTTTTCCGTGTAGAAGAAAAATGAAACCAACGAAACTATACCTGCCAATAAAGAAAATGAAATTAAGACTGAGACTACACATCACGATCTTGAGAGTGAAGAAAAACAAAGTAATGAGGTGAATTATGAAACTGACGATGATGATGATCATCTGTATGAGGTATTTGCCAGTATTAATTTTCAAAAATATTTTCTCTTAATTTTATGGAATTCTAGTATTATTATTTTTTTTTTCTAGGTAACTCAGGAAGAGGTTTCTGAATATGAACCTTCAGAGGAAGAAAAGGAAATGGAATCGGAACCGGCTCCTGCATTAAATAATATTCGAACCAGGAGGAGTTACAATAAAAATATTAATTCGAGTATCGATCAGTCTGAGTCAAAACTTAGCGACGATGAGGATAAGAAAAAGGTACACGAGCTTCTCATAACTTAAAAAATTGATTTTTATCGGATTATTTCTCCAGTTCAAGCCTAAAGAAGAATTATTTAAATCAAAGTTTGAAAATTTTCAGAGCAAAAGAAAGCAAACGAACCCTCAATGTATTAAATCAGAAAATGAAGCTGAAGATGACGAAGACGATTCTTCCATGGAAAATAAAGAAAATGAAGTATGAAATTAATTTACGTTGGGGTCTGAAAACCCCCATTTTCCCCAATTTTCTAAATTTGATTATGGACCAAAAATCTTTTCATTTTCTGGTAGCTGACACGCCAGGAAATTTCGTGGGTAGGCACAATGGACTGCTGGGCCCCCAATTTGCGATTTTTTTGGCAGAATTTGAGACTCAAATAAAGGCATTTTTGATTAATTTTAAAAAAGTGACATATTGTAACCTATGAAAGTGGGATGAAATTTCGTCAGAAATGTAAAAATGACATTCAAAATATTTTTTGAGCAATTTTCAAAAGTTTTAAGCCTTTGATTTTGGACTGATCTAACAATATGGATAAAAATTTCATGTTGAAATCAATAATCAAGTAAACCGTTGGAATAAATTTCATTTGAAATGGTTACAGATGTACGAAGCACGGGATGTAATAGCTGAAAAATCAGATGAAAACATAACGAATACAAATGACTTACCTAACTTACCAATTGTTGAAAAAGTAAGCATTTTTATTAAATTTTCTGTTTCTCAAACCAATTCACACCTAAATTCTAATTTTCCAGAAGAAAAAAGCCACGAAAGCTGTAAAAACTGCCAAAAAACCAGCCAAATCTGCGAAACGCAAACGTCGATCAAAATCGAGCCCAGAACCTATTTCGAACACTGATCGACCTTACAAATGCAAACAATGCGATGCTACTTTTGCCATCAAAAAATGTCTGGTCAGCCACCAAATTACTCATTCAGAAGAAAAATTGCATCTATGTTCATATTGTAGTGCTAGCTATAAACACAGGCATAATTTACTCAAGCATATTCGAGTCAGGCATACGGACGAGAAACGTTACCTGTGCAATTATTGTGGTGCTAAATTCGCCCTGAGAGATTCTCTGGAACGACATACCCACACCCATACGAACGAAAGACCATTCAAGTGTGAATATTGTAAAGCCACATTCAGTCAAAAATATCACATCAGAATGCATATGCGAAATCATATGGGCGATAATCCGTATTTATGCACTTTTTGCAATGCTACGTTTACGAATCACACTTCACTATCGTGCCATTTACTGCAGCACACCGGCCAGAGATTCGAATGCCCTGTTTGCCATTTGGAATTTAAATCTAGGCAGAGTCTGGGGCAACATCGTAGGCTGCATTCCCCAGTTCAAAATAAACGTTTCCAAACGTTCGATAAACTTTTCCAATGTGATATTTGTAATCTGTCGTATAAATCGAGAAGTACTTTGAAAGCTCATCTAATCGTTCATACGGATGAAAAACCCCACCAATGTTACATTTGCGGTATGCAGTTCAAATACAGACGTAATTTGAAATGCCACGTCTACACTCACACTGGAGAAAGACCTTACAAATGCGAAGTCTGTGGCACCGGATTTAGGCAAAGGGTTAGTTTGAAGACTCATTCTCTTTGCCACACGAACGAACGCCCTTTCAAATGTGAATTTTGCGAAGCCACGTTTAAATGTAAAAAGTCTCTCAATGAACATCTACATATTCACGATGGAGCCAGCCAATTTAAGTGCGAGCAATGCGATACTACGTTCAAGCTGAAACGATATTTAAGGCAGCATGTTTATTATTCCCATAGCAAGCCTCCGTCCGTTTGTACGGTTTGTAAAGCTGTTTTTAAGTATGAGAGATCTCTCAAACGTCACATGCTTAAACATTACAATAATGTCGATCCAAACAATACACAAATGGCATATAATTATAATTAATTATCAGTATTGTGTGATACTATGTTCCTCATATATTTTGAACAAATACTCTCAAAATTTTGTAAAAATTATCTTATTGATTAAGTGTCTGTTTACGGTGAATCAAACATCACCAATAGGTACCTTGTTTCTTATTTTTAAAAAAGTGAATCAAAGATTTTAGAATTTAGATTATTGAAATGTATGTTTTATCTAGTATTTTAGAATTTAATTTCTCGTTTACGACTTTGCTATTTTATTTTTCGATTAAGTAGAAAAAAATTGTAGTTTTGTCACCTTTGTTACGATTAATAAATACCCAATTAAGCTTCGAGTAGGTATCTGAGCGATGTTTTTTTTTTATTGTAAATAAAAATTCCGTTGTTTCCTGCCAGGATTTTTATTTTTAAGTCAAAATTGATAATGAATTTTTTCTGGAATGTGATTCAAGAATCATCTATTATCAATTTTTTGGACCTTCCGAATTTCGGAATTCATTTTATCAGAAGGACGTGTTATAATATGGACTGCTAATTCAAATCAACGGTTTCGAAACAGCGAATTTATTGGATTTCATTACGAATTGAGAAGATGGAGAGAATTCAAGGCAAAAATTTTCTGTTCAGTGGCCAAATAGTTTGATTTGAATGTAAAATTCAACAAATTTTTCCATAATTTTTCATTATTTTGAAAAAAAAAAAAACATAATACAGCGAACGTCTGATTCTAACATCGGTGGAAATGAAAAAAGCTCATTCATGAACGAATCACAACAGCTTTAAATTACTGGTTCCAATGCACAAGTACAACAATACAACTTATTTTTTTTTCCGAATCAGGTGAGGAACAGCTGGTATTTTGGCAACTGTCATAAATTTTTTGACATGATAATAATTTTTTTAAAAATGAAAAGTTCACAGTCTGTGAAAAAATTTAGAGTACATGAACCTCTGACAGCACGATCGTAAAAATAGCAATCGCAAGGTAGTTGGGTAGGTACCTCAAATTTTTAATAAAATGACTTATCGCCTTGATGGATAAAAAAATATTAAATTTAATGCTGTTTTCTACTAAAAATTCCATTTTATCGGGTATGATTTGACGCAGGATCAGTTGAGTTGGCATATAATAGTTGCCAAAATTTCTTCGGAATACTTACTGTAAAGTAGGCATCTAAAATTTATTAAATGATGGGTACATTGAACAAATACTTAATTGACGAGAGATTTTACGTAAAATTTTTGAAAGCTATGTTTGCTTCAAAGACTGATTTTTATTTATTTTTGTTTATAACTTAGAAAAATTACACATTTTTTCAATTTAAAAAAAATTACACATTTTTACCCATTTAAAAAATGAATGATTTGATGTAATTATAATAATGTTTCCAATAAGACTTACCTAAGATAATGAATATGACCAAAGTTGAAAAAATTATCAAGTAGCAAGTACATATAACATACTTTGAAAACAATACCTACTTTGCCCTTGCCAGCCCCAGTATCTCAGTAAAAAAATATTCATAGAAACAATCCGAAGTTGGCTTATTCGAGGAGTGTAGAAGGGGATATAAGATTTTGGACATTTCTGCAATTTTCATCACAATTCTTAAATATAAAAAAAAAATTCAACAAAATACCATCAAGTCAACATTCATCCAAAATTTTTCTAATTTTTTTCAAGTCTATTACAAAATGTCATTATGGTATTTCAGTGGTGTAGAAAATATTTTGTTTAAAATAAAAAGTTCCAACAATTTTTCACTTTTTTGAATAAAAATGAAAATTTTTATTGAAAAAAAATCATAATTTTGTTTGTTTTAGATTTAAATCGATTTCATTGATATAAAAAAATATACTTTTTCTTTCAAAGGAAGAAAAAAAAACCGGAACGTTTCATTTCCAAAATAACCCATGTTCAAAAACCTTCAAGTACCCAAGAAAGGGACATACTTGATGTATCTAAATTTTTTCAAGACCTATTTTCAATCACTTCCAAAATTATTGATTTAGGATTTAGGTACCTAAACTTCAGGTATTAAAAAACATTTTTTTGAAAATGGACCCCTTTCTTGGGGAATTTTGGAAATGAAAGATTTAGCTGTCCCTATACTGTCTATATTCGGTTCAGCCCTGATTATCCAGTATGTTTTGAACCAGTGGGGGGACGGGTGGAAGCCAGATTTTAATTTCCATTTTAGCAACCCCCTCTACTATTTTTTCAACTGATTTCTTATCTGAAATATAATTCTGCTTGGTCGGAGGGAAAGGGGTTAACATGATAAAATTAACAGCTCTATATTTCTATTTTTCACTGCTATCTTATCAGATAATTCAATGCGTAAATATTCATTATCATTACTGTGAAACCCTATACATATGTACAATGTATACAAATGTACCCAGAATTTAACCCAGAACGACGACGTAGAATTTAAACTCGGATCAAATGAGCCGACAAAGCTCACCAGACATTATCACTTTATCAGACAATCCAGACATCACCTGAACCCGAATTGAAATTAATAAATTCGCGGTAAAATCGCCATAAACTCCATAAACTCGTTAATTCCCATCCATCGTACTCGCGCACTTTTTACGTTCTTCTCTCTGGCAAGCCTGTTTTAATTGAAACATTATCAGTCTGCTTACATTCCAAAACATTGGCAACTCAACTTCTCCCTCATTCGCTTCGAGCGCAGCGTGTTGAGTGTGATGCCGTAACGTGTTCGTGTGTGACGTTTGTGTACAACCTGTCAAGACTAACACACGTGTATCCGTATCAGCGAATTTCCAAGTGAAAAATTTTCAAGTTTCCAGTGAATGTATTATTTTAATTATCGCTATTTTTCGCTTTCTTTTTAAATGATATCTTTCAAATGGAAATGTTGAAATTTTGTTTTCGTTTTTGTGAAAAAATGCTGCAGTTAACGTCGAATCGATAAAATTTTCGAGTTTTCGAGCCATCGCGTTCAATTTTGAAAATTTTTCGCTAATTGGATTTATTTTTTCGCGAAGTGCCGATTGTATTTTCGAGTATTGATGTTCGCGCCAATTACGTTGCAATATTAGTACCCGCAGAATCCGGAGCAGTCGGCCGAAGGAGAAAAATCCCCTGTATGTAATTTTTTTTATGAACGCTTTACGCGTTTTTACATGTTTTTTGATGATATGATGGACTCACCGCAAATGTACGACAACGCGCCGCAGCAGTCTGTAAACGCGACGTCGCAACACGAAGCAATGGCGGTGAAAAAACAAATGCAACCTCAACATTTGAAGAAATATTCCGACTTGGCGGATCTCAATACGCCCGAAATTTCGCTAGATTTACAAAATCTCATCGACGATAGTCAGTTCAACGAAGGATTATTTACAGAAATTTTAAACCAGGGCCATCAAAAGCCCAGACCGCAATTCCAGTCCAGAACCACGTTGGCTTATATGCCCCAACCGGTTCATTTCGAAAGCAATTCAAACGCTTCAAATGCCTCGGTGAAGGAGGAACCTTTGGAGGAATTCTCCAGACACCAACAGACGCCTTATTCGGTTCTGAATAACGGCTCAACTCATAATTTCGTCTCACCTAATAACGCTTTGAAAGCTCTGCATCACCCGCATCATCAAAACCAACACCAAGCTCAGCAGTTACACAGGAAATCTAATAAATGTGTCGATAAGAATACCGACGAATATAAAAGACGCAGAGAAAGGAATAACATCGCTGTGAGGAAATCCAGAGAGAAGGCCAAGTTACGATCTAGAGAAACCGAAGAGAAGGTAAAACTATTAGTTAAGGAAAATGAAAGGCTACAAAAAAGAATCGAGCTTTTAAGTGAAGAATTAAATGTACTAAGATCGTTATTCACAAATGTCGGCGTATTGCCGGAGCAACTCCATCGGGAGTTGAATAAGCATTTCGATGTCTACCCTCATGTCCAGTAGTTGTTTTTTTCTTTCCTTTCATTTTACCTATTATTAATTTTTATACAAATTCATATTTCGTTACCTTCAATGAGACTACGTTTTGTGTGTGTTCTGTTATCATAAGCATCAAGGCAATGAAGTGGTCAAAGGTACATACCAATACCTACATTATGTCCCATTTTTTTTCCTTCATTCGAGTATAGGTACCTGGGAATAAAAAAATTTCGTAGATGAGCAAATTTTGGAAAATTTTTTCAAAAAATTAAATTTACTACCCTTTTTGGATTCTTTTTAAAATTAAAAATGAGATTCTTAAAATTTTGAAAAATTAGTTTTAAAAATATCCAATTTTGATCATCACATTCAACAATTTCTGAACAAATTTCTTTCTTTGGTTGTATTTTTTTTTTCAATTTTTTTGTTTTACGTTTTCAATAAGTCATGTCAACTTTCCGAGCTTTTTATCGAACTTACTAAATTTGATGAAAATTATTTTATAATTCTTGACCTGTTTTTTTACCTACCTATCTTTTTTGTTTTGATCGAACTTCATTCATTATACGGTTGTATTACAATGAGTGTACATAAATTTGTTTAGTTTGTTTTTCTTTTTTGTATATTAAGTAATTTATAGGGGACCAGTTACCATTAATGATTAAATATTCTTGAACAACTATTTATTATATTGCTTTTACCTACATATTACCTTTAAAATGATGTTTTTGTGCATGTGTGAGTGTGTTGGTTATATTTCATCCTATTTTTCTTAAAATTACAATTCGCGTATTTCTCGAGTGAAAAAAAAACCCACGATATCTTTGTCTAATTTTAGGGTGTTTTTCCTCTATTTTTTTCTTTTCATTTAACTTTTTTGCTAGGTTTAAAAAATTTTCAGAAATTCTTTTTTAAATTTTGCTCGGTCATTTCTTTCTTTTTTCTAATAAAATTCAATTTTGAATTCTAAAAAATTATCATCAACTACCCCAACCAATTTTATCCTATCAAAATCCCAAAAAAATTCTCTACATCGAATTGAATATGTACCTATTCATTAGAAACCTTCCAGCTCATCTATTTTACGGCAGCAATTAAATTTGAAAACAGGGTATTATCAAAAACAATTTTGAAAAAAATCGAAACAAGACTATTTTTCATGTGAAGAATAAGCAGTAAAATTTTTATTTTGTAATAAAACGTTATCAAAAAATAGCGCAGCGCATGTATGACACCAGTATAGGCTATTTATTTGCGTTTTGGTGACGGAAAAGTTAACGAGCGACATTCAATTGTTGAAATTTTGAAATACGAGTACGTCACTTACGAAAAAAATTTCTCAAGTTGAAATTAGAAAGCGTTTTTGACCATTTTATTTCGCATTTGATAAGAATATGAAATAAATTTTAAGCTGGTACGTGATTCTAAATTTTGCTCTTGACAAAACCAAATTTTCTAGAATTAATTTTTTGGCCATCAATAAGGTGAAGAGTAAAACTGTAACGAATTGGCATGATGAGCTACGAACCTACACACCCCAACACCCCCTCATTGTGAATTTCGCCACGAGCACAATTCGAATGTATTTCGACCATGAATATATTATTTTAATGGCAGCTTTGGCTTGGAAATTTACAATTTTTGAAAAATAACTGCTACCTACGAATTTTGGATTGTTTCAGATTTTATGTAATTGGGTGGAAATTTTTGAAAAAATATTTTTCTGAACGAGTATGAAGTGAGAATGTACCTACTACCTATCCATATGCTTGCATGGTACTGTAGGAATAAAATATCTACTTATTTGAATTTTCGAATGTACGAGGACAAATCTCAGTTTGATGTTTGAAAAAAATGAATTATTAAATAATATCAATGGTAGGTTTGAAGATTACGTCGTATTTTATATGGGCAGCATTTTACAGCACGCAACGTTACCTATGTATTTTTTAAGGTGGGCGAAATTTTACAGCGCTTATTGTCAACGCGGTCTTCCTCACAAAAACTCGACATTAAAGTTGACAAAACTATATTCGAATGAAAACCAAGTTTATTTTTTCGTTGCTATTTTTTATTCATTTGTTTTGAAAAAAAATCAGAATTATAATTTGAAATTATGCTCGAGGGAGCATTGAAACGCCATTTGAGGGAGAGGAAGGGAGGAATTTGAAAATCAATTTTGAAAAATTCGAAGTTGAAAGTTCAAAAGGTTTACGAATTATAATTTTGATAAATTTTCAGTATGTACAAAGGAGTTTTATTTCGGCAACAATCTGAAAATCTTATTCGATAAATATTTTTTATTTGTCTAGAATAACAATTGGAAATTTACATTCGAATCAATTATCGAAGGGGGGGGGGGGGGTGGTGGTGGTGGTGGTGGTGGCTAGGAAGGGGGAAAAGAGGAGAAGTAAAAATATAATTCAAAAACAAAATTTACAGTTGAATTGATCTGGAAATTTTTCTTTTGAGAGACAAAAAAGTTAACAATGGATTCCAAATTAATTCAAAAATCGTATTTTAACGATGCAGGCATTTAAAAAGGCTATTTCTCTTTGAATGAGTCTGAGTTGACTTATGAAGAGAGCAAAAAATCGAAAATTTACGAATGAAATGGAAATTTTTGCAATTTTCAAGCTTTAAAATATGAAAATGATTTTCCTCATTTTTTTTCAACTCAAAATTCCACTGAAAAAAGGGCGTCATCACATTTGAAAAATTTTTTGATTGAAAATGAGATTTTATCCGGCTGTCTATTCGTTATTTGTTCTAGTCCTAAGAGGAAAAGAAATGAAAATTTAAATTTGCAATATTTTCTAAAAAGAATATTGCATTTAATTTTCAAAATTTTTAGTTAAATATCATTTGCTTTTTTTGTACTTGAAAATTAGAAATTATCCTCTCAATTTAAATCAGTGGAAAATTAATGGTTAACGGTTAAAATTTCAGCACAGAGAGAAATCGATGAGAAAATTCTCATTGACAGGAAATGAATGAAAAAATCACTGAAAAATTAGCCAAGTTTATTAAAAATTCGGTTGGTTAAAATTCACTGAAAATCAATCAATTTTATTGAATTTTTCTGTGTTACAAGTCAGATCGTTTATCAGCAATTTTTCACTGATTTATTATGACAAAGTGGCGTTCAGAGCCAAGATCAAACAGAATAAGGCAACTTGCTCTTGATCCCTGATCACAAATTTAATTTTGCCATTATTGGGGAGCCAACTACCCTTTTGACTTCCATTCTTCTCACCATCTCACCAGCTCCAAACTTTCCTTCCCTCTAGAATTAGATAGGCAGAGCATTGATAAAAACGTATCCGAATCTGGTTTTTCAAGTTCAACATCCTCCCCCCCCTTCATAAAAAATGAGGTTTTTTTCAAATTGGTTGAAAATATGATTTTTAGACGGTTTTTATATTTAAATTAAATACTTGAAAAAAAAATCAACTTGACCTCTCCCCCCATTTCAGGTCAGTTCAATACATTTTACCCTCTTCCTCCACCCCTGAAAGACATAATAATGCCTGACAAGAACTATGAAAAACTGATTCATTTTTCTGTACTCGAATAATTATTTCAAATTTTCAAAAAAAAAAACAAGTCCTTGGTTTAATTTTTCTTCGACCAAACAAATAAATATATGAAGGTAGCTGCTCTTTAAATTTGCCAAGTTGAAAAAAATTCAAATCATCTCTAGAAAATCTAAAAGTTTGAAAAAATTTGATTTTTAAATCGAATCGTTGCATTCCTTTCTTCTTCTCATTTATCACAAAAAGACAGACATCCGTTCAGGTTTTTTTTTTTTTGATAACAGAATTTTGCTTACATTTTTGCTTATGTTGAGTTTTCTTTTCGTCATAATCAATTTCATATTGAAATCTCTACTTTTGATTTCTTTTTGCCTGATCATCATTTTAAAATAAATGTTGTCAACGTAGGTACCTATATTCAATTCTTATCTAATATGCTGGAATACAAGTCCACCATGGTGGATTTTCACCTCACTTAAAATTATTTCTCCCAATAGGAAAAAAAAAACAATTACTAAGTAATTGGAAAAAATGAAACACTGGCTTGGATCCAAATTACGATTATAGAAGGAGGGGGGATATCAATTTTTCTCATGATTTTTTTCCAAGAAGGGTCAAAATATAGTAAAAAACAAAAAAATATCGTAATTTTCTAAAAAAAATTCCAAAATTTGAAATTATTTCTTGCAAACAAAGACAAAAATATCGTTGAGCGAAACGAGACGGGAATCGTTTAAAAATTATTTTTTCAATATTTTACCACCTCTGCTCGACTTTTTCACTAGAGAAATATTTCCCCATCCCCTCTGAATACCCCGTCTAAATATTTTACGCGAATTTCATTGAAACAAAAATACGAGTAGGCTTGCTCAAAAAAATTCACTAGGTATCTATACCTTAATTCATCGAATTCATTCCAGAAAAAAATCAGTCATTTTTTTCTACCATTCATTCGGTTAATTTTATAACTATTTATTACGTGTTAGAAATGAAAAAAACAAACGAGTTGCTCATGTTTTTTGAAAATTGATAACTTTTGGTTACCGCATGTCTGTGTGCCTTAGTCTATTACGAGCTTAATTGTAACATATTTGTGTTCAGTTTTTTTTTAAAAAAAGAAAAAAATTTATTTATAATTTCGAATTATTTTTTATTAAAAAAATTACTTATTTTTGTTTTACTATGGTAATATTATTACTGCCGTTAATCGTTAATATCATCTTGCCATTGTAACGTACTGATATGTCTAGGTTTGTAATCGCGCAAAATCATTGAACACATGTTACGTTGGTTGCCTATACAGCATATTATTATATCGATTGAAGCAATTTTTTTCAGTCATACTTCGCATTGATTATTACCGATTAAGTAAAGAACTTCGAAATTTCATGGTACGAATATGACGTTACATTTAAAGACCCATTTTACATACAATTTTTTTCTGAATTTTTTTTTCTTCGTGTGAAATGTTTTGCTCGTCTTGTCGTCATAGGTCTAAATACTTATACGATTCATCTTCTCAAATTAAAATTTAAGAATTTTTATTACTTTTAAGTCCTATATAAATTTAGTTCCTTAATTTTGTTTGTACTTGGCGTACAATTAAATTCACTTATGTAAGTTGGTGTAAGTGTGAGTACTTACGCTCGTTCATTTTTTTAAAACCCTAAGATGACATCGTTTTTCTCTCTAATACAATTGCCTGCTGATTTCTTTCATTTTGATTTATTAAACGGAAATGGAAATTCGTTATTTCGATGAAATCGAGATAGCAATTTTTTTCATAGTGGGTAAATTATGTACTTTGTAGGTACCACCTACGTGATTTTTCATTCGAGTCAAGCCGCCAGGAAATGTACCTGATTAATTTCAAAATGATTTACCAAAGATTATGAAATGCGTTTAACCAAAGATGTAGGTATCTGTATTTTACTTTGATCCATTTTTTTTTATCCATTTCGATGTACGCTGATGCTATAAAAAAATTTTTCTACGCGAGTACAATAAATATACGTGTTCTAACACATTTTGACTGATATTTAGTCGATAGTCTAAATTTTTTTTATCTTGAAATTAGTAATATTTCAAGGTCTAATTAAGTTATATTTTTAAATGCAAAATTGGTTCGAATCAAAGCCGGGAAAATAATATAAGTTGATCTATTTTTAACTAAAAATAATACCCCGAGATCCCCCAAAGTCGGTACCATTTTTATTCTTTCATTTTACGAGGCAAATTGTACGATTAATTCGCGTCGAAAAGGTGAATTTTTTTTAAAAAAAGACCTAAAGTTCGCAATTGTCATTAATTTAACTGTGTATCTGATACGACAAAAGACAAATACCTATTTATTTGTACAGTTTTATAGTTATAACTTTTTATGTGTTTAAATATAGGTGTACATGTGTATAGGTACGTCTTATTGTACGTTATTTATTAAAATACCTTGATAAGTAATTAAACTTTAAATGCTTTCCATTAAACCATTATGAATTTTGATCGTATTCTTGGTCGAATGTAATTCGGCGCCAAAACAACAACCGACTGCTTATAAATCTAGATGGTATACCTGCCACAACGAATTTTTTTCGATTTTTCTGCATTGTACCTCCCGAATAACGAGATATGTACATTTTTTTTCTTTATTGTACATTTACTTTTTAAATTTACCATTTAATGTTTAACTTATTAATTTTTTTTCTCTTTTTTTTTTCATAAGATTTGTATTCTTCTTGTTTATTATTTGTAAGTTTTTCAGTTATTGATAATAAATGTAAATTTTTGTTAGTTGTATTTATTTAATAATTAATAAAATTTTGTTACAATATGGTTTTTTTAATTTTGATTTTTTTATTTCGTTTTGATAATGGCCTATGTATCGATATCTTGATCGAGTGAAAAATCAATTTTCTCAGAAGTCTGATTTCTAATTAAAATCCATCATTAAATTTCTTTATCGAAGGATTATCCTCGTGTATTTATTTTACCCGAAGGTTGATTAATCATGCGATAAAAATTTTCAAAAGATACGATTTATATTTTCTTTCTCATCCTATTTCTTTGATCGAAACTGAAACTTACCAGGAAAGGGAGACTGGTAGAGTAGAAAATTTTACAACGGATGCATTGAACCTTATGAAATTTTTTTACGTATCGAGCGTCTGTGATAAAATTCGCTCGATCGATTAATTGAAACGTATCATTGGTGTAGATTTTCTCTCTGGAATTCGAATCAAGGCACGTGGGAAATTGGCGAATACGAAAATGATGGATTGGATATTGAGTGAAAAAAAAAAATTGAATTTTATATCAGGTACCTAATGTACTTATGAAGCATCGATCGTATGCCTGGGTCGTGGTTAATTAGTTTTCGTTTTACGCCATTTCTGAAGCTATTTAATACAGGCAATTTAAATAGTCACAATTTCCTGTTCGATACTAATAACGTTATAAATTTAGAAATAACGTTGAAATAGTGGAAACAACGTTCGAAGTACGTAATAGAACGTTGCGATTTAACGAGAGAGCCGACAGAAGATTTGTAAATTTTTTTCATTCGATTCAAGGTTTTCGAAAATAAAAGAAAAATCTCGACAGAAGTTTCGAATGTTTGGTGGCATACGTGATGTAGGTAGTAGGTACTTCTACGTAATAATACGCAAATGCATTATCTCTAAGGTGTGGAGCTGTACATTGATACGACGAAGCGTATCTAATTACCAAGATGTTTAAAGTTTACAAACGAAAACAATGGAACTTTGAACAATTCAGATAATGTGGTTGATATTTTTCAAAATCAAATCATTCATTGGGATTCACGACGATGTAGAAAACGATCGAATTTTAATGCTGTATATTCTGCAGACATTACGTAAGCTGGCGTAGGTTTTAAGGAGAGATTTATTTTCGTAATTTTTTTTTAATGAGGAAATGGGTCAAAAAATTGATTTATTTTTGGGGTTTTGAAGATAAGATAGCAGGGTTTCCAATTTTGAATGGGATCAAGATTAATTAATGCGAATAAATTTTCCATTTCTGAGTTCTCACGAAAGCTCTGATTTTTTAAAAAACACAAAATGTGAGTTTGCGGAAATAGAAATCATCCTTGAGTGTCAAAAATTGGTTTTCAAGTCCAGACTAATTTTATGCCTCTCAGAAAAATCAGAATCAGAGGAGACCTCATCTCAAAAATCAATTTTTGACCCTCAAGGGTAATTTCTGTATCCAGGCTCATAAATAGGAAAAAAAATCATCCAAAAAATCCCAATATTTATGAAAAAAATTGGTTTCAAAAGACAATCCGTAACAATAAATTGAACGTAGGTATCAAAACAAGATGCGTTTTGCGAGGTAGATTCTGGGATGAAATGAAAATCTGCGTCGAAAAAGGAAACTGCACGTGTATCCGAGAATTGCGCACTAAAAATGTGTAGACTCAGAGAGGCACAAGTTATCTCATGGATGCGTATTTTTGCACTTTTCTGATAATATTACCCAGGTATTGTCTCTATATTAACATTAGACTGTGTACGTAGACAAACGTCGAACGTCCAGACAAAGTCTTTAGAGAGGGTTAATCTCGCCTGCGTGGTAATTCATAAGGTCGAGTCTGGAGTGCCAGTTAGTTTACGTTAGATTGCGTAATCGAAAACGCAACGTTACCCCGCATTTATACCGCGCCCGTCCGACCTACTTTCTCCGACGCGTAGCATCGTCGCGATGCTCTCCGACTTAACGAATGCTACTCCGCCCAAGCCCAAACTGTTGCTGGAAGGTGGAAGTCTCATTCCCTGCACTGGTGCTTTCCCCAAAAATTTTGCGTAGTTTGGCGAGCCCTAAATGGAGCTTACTACGCAGTGGTGAGATTAGGTGATTTTCTTCGCAGATTTGATTTTCGTGGAAGATGAAAGATTTGACCCAAATTGCTTGTTTACTTGGAATTGAGGTGACAAATCGACTAAGCTACGTGATTTATCTGAGTGATATGTTCTAGAAGATGCTGTGAAGTGTGAATGAATAGGGGATTATTTTTTTCGATGTGATTGTTTCCATGAAGGTATTTTTTGGAGATTTTAAATTTTGACTCGAAATGGCTGTACTGAGAGAGGTCCCTATAGGGAGTGAAATTTTAGGCAGAAACAAAAAAGTATAGTTGATGAAATTACAAATCACAAAAAACCCTCATGACTGAAATTTCAGGTAGGTACTGAAGTTCATTTTCTCGAATTTTAGTGAATTTTTGAAAATTTCAAATTGATGAATGACAAAGTAAAATTTGAAAACTTGATCTAATCAAAGAAGAAAGCAAAGAGTTTGCGGATACACAAATTTCAAAGAGTTTCGAAGTTTCCAAAATTTTCCGGAATTTCCCAGAGCTGAAAAAATAGGTACTGTTGGAAATTCATCCGGTGGTAAACCATTATGAAAAATTTTCTTCAATCGGATAAATAGGTCATCAAAATCGGTAATCCACGTTTTTGACCCTAAAATTTATATATGTAGATTATTTTCAAGTTTTGAAAAATTGAAAAATTCCACATTAATTTATTAGAAACATTGAAATGTTTCAAAACTGCTTGTCATGAATTTATTATAAGATCGAAAAATTTTGAATTTTCAGCCAAAAAATAATTATGGATTTTAGGCAAATGATCACGTAATAATCGATCAAATAACTCACCAATACGAGTGATCTGTTTTTTCAGGAACCAAAGTTCATGTTATGAACTAATTCTTATGAGTTTTTATTTAAGTTGGACAGTTCCAAAATTTACTGGAAGATTTGAAATTTCTCAAAATCACTTCCACTTGATTCGAAAGAGGTGAAGAAAAAGTAATTAATCAATATTTTGCTTTCTTCCCTGATTCGATCAAATTTTCAATGCACTTGATTGAGAATTTTTCAAATTCGCTAATGTATAAGAAATAAATTTCAATTTCTGAAGTTTTAAACAAAAGGTTTTTTGTTCATGTACTTTCGATTTTTATTTCTGTTTTGGTTAAAAATTTTACTGAGATTTGCAATACTTACTTCTTTTGTAAGAGCTCAGAAATCTTGGCAACCCCCCTTCCCCACCTGGATCAAGAATTAAGGAGATAGATAGATAGAGATATTGAAGCATTAAAAATCAAATGCGAAAAGACTCGCCATTCTGGTATTCCAAGTCCAAAGATGATTTTGACATCATTACTTGGATTTGCGAGGTATTATTTTTGGTTTTTCATGTCAAAAAATTAAAATGGAAATTGTTTGTTACAAAATTAGCATTTTCATCAATGATTCAAATTTTGAATTTGGTATTTTTATACTTAGTAAAAGGAAATTTAGTAATGGGGCGGGGGGGGAGAAGAGTTGGACTCAAAATTTCTCGAAAAATTATTATGTTAGTTCAAACTCTCATAAATCAAATAAATAAGCCAGAGTCCTAAAATTTTTTATTCAGCAACCTCAAAAATGCATTACTTCATTATATCCCATGATCTATCATGATTTTTAAAAAATGTTGCTATTCCAAAAAGGGAGGGAGAGTAAACACTAAACACGAAATCTTTGAAGAATCGAATTGAAAAAATAAGCCCATATTTAAATTATGACTGTGAGTCTGGAATAAATTTCAATTGAGTTTTATTTCTTTTGTGTTAGGTATATGTACAATAATGCAATAATTTCGCAACCTGGCGACACTTTTTAAAATTCAAAAAATTTTCAAAAATGAGCCTTTTATATTTTATTTTTGTTCATTATTGTTTCCAATTACGGAATAAAATGGAAATTTTAGGGAGATGGATGGACGTAAAATTTCTTCATAATTACGCTTTCATTTTCCCAATGGTGGGGGGGGGGATATTCTCCATTTTTCCTGGATTTGCACCGGAATCGTTTCACGCATTTCTTTCAACTTTTTCCAAGTATTTTAGATATTAGGTAAATATGCGCGATAAGTATTTCCAACTTGATAAAACAATTCATCAAATTCTACGACTTACTATTCAGAATTCATCTCTGGAATCTAGGAACAAAATTTACATCATACAGTGCAATTCATGAGAAAATCCGAAAGTTCAATGACATTAGTTGCGGGGTGGGGGTTTCTTATACATATGAAATGTTATCACTAAATAACTAAACAATCAATTTTTTCAAAGGTACGGTAAGAGTATGATGCATCATTATTGGAAAATTATTAGTAACGTGATGCTATGAGGATGTTTTTACAAGATTTGATTTCATTTCAAAGAGCTGGCCGAAAAGTTCAATTGTAATTGATCATCAACTCAACAAGAAATTGAAAAATCCCTGAATTTATTGGTCTTTCTGAAAACTGGTAAATTTTCAAAAAATTCCATAAATGTTTCAAAAATTCAAGAAATTAAAAAAAATTGGTCATAATAAATAAGTTCTTAATTTTTTTTTACATCATCAGGTTTTAAAAAAATATGGAAAAATTGTAAAATTTAGTAGCATTTCATTTTAATTAATTTACACTCACGTCTCACGATAGATTTTGAAAAATGTACCGAAAGTGTGAAAAAAATTGAAGATTTTGCTGCATAAAATTACAATTTTCACTTTTTTTTGCCTTCTCGAATGGAGTTTTAAGAATCATGAAAGAGAACATACTTAGGAGGGGGCCAAAATGTATTTTTAATTTCCTGAGGGGAGAAACGGAGGCTTCGACTCGACCTTTCTTGATCAGGAAAGTAAGTTACTTCCTCCCCCCCCCCACACACATTCTGACTCTGATTTCTATTAATTTCAATAATGAGGAATGAGGAAACAACCATTCACATTTCCCTAAACACCGAATTTTTATTACATATTTAATTTACTGTTATGAAAATTGGAGTAGGTACATTTGAATTTGAACCGAGAAACCAAAATACCTAAAATCCAAAAAAATACATTTTAAGGAATCGTAAAAATTCACTTTCCACCTGGTCAAACACACTAATTTCTTAAGTAGTTGTATATTCAGGACTCTCTTTTTTTTTTTTTTGTTAAACAGTGACTTAATTATTGGTGACTTTTCAGTGCTTAGGAAATCAGTAAAAATAGGTAATGCCCACAATTTATAAAGAAAATTTCAATGATTTAAAGTTTGATAGCCATGATCAGACGATATTAGAAAAAGGCTGACGTAAGTTGTGTTCCCAATTTCACAAAAATCAGCCAACTTTTTTTCATGCTCATTTTTTTGCACAAAAAAATTTTTAAAAATGAAAAAATGAGTTATAGAAATGCCCCAGAACACCAACCAGTAGAGAAAGGGGTTTTAAGCAAATAATCGAATGAGAAGGGGGGATGAAAACCTGCAAATTTTTTATATTTTTTCTCTCCATTCTCTAATTCGTTCATTCAAACCCTTCAAACTGATTCATACTCATTGCCACTAATGATGCAATTTGACGTGTTCGATACGTACCTCTCCACTGTTTTCCTGTGAACAGCTCGTGCAGCAGTCGTAAAGTGAGCCACTGATGGTAATTCCTAAAACGTGAAGTACCTGATGGCTGAATTTATTTAGCATAGGTAATACGTTGATTTTACATTATTTCGTTTTCAAATATCGTACATCGATGAATCATCAAATTCTATAGAATGTAGGTAGGTAGGTACCATTCGTCATTACACTTGGTGACAGTAAGACCGTAAAATGTTCATTTATGGGACATATACTTACCTATAGTCGGATTTTGTTTTGACTATAAGGATTTTTCTGCCATATTCTCATAATCAGTTACATAGAATTTTGGTTAAAGATGTTCTCAGCATTTTAAGCATGATCATTTTGACTTGAACTTTCTCCTCAATCACCGAAAAATTAAAAAAATCAAAGGAAAAATCTCAGCCTCCAGCAAAAAAATCTTGAACTATGCATCACAATATTGTTGTGAGATTTAAAACTAAAAATGAAAATGTAGAACGCGCTAATTTTTGAATGAGTTCTCACGCAATATAAGTAACACACGCACTGTTTGATCATCTGCCAAAATACGTATATCTAATTTATTAACCTCGAATGCAAAAGAAACGATACTTATTCCGACTCTTTTCATCCCTCTCGCGCACATCTTGCGCGTTGTCGTCTTTGCTTTGGCTAAGTATCATTTGGTTGACAGAGACTTTTTTCTCGTTAACCTACATTTATTTGATAAAACACGTGGCTCAGCTTAGTCCTCTCCCTCTCTCCGTATCATTTTACTTATGCTGATGCTGCAAGTGTAAATCACTAAAAAAAACACTAATAGGTGCCGATAGTCTTTGAAAAATATAACAAAAACACTGATATCTTTTATGTTTTCTTAATAAACAAATTGTTTATTATTTAGAGTACTCGAAAAAAAAAGAAGATATACCTACATATCGGTTCAAGGTTTTTCTCTTTCTATGATTTTCTGTTTTTTTCCTTCTTTTTTTCAATTCTTTAAAATTTGATATCGAAGAAATGGCGTCAGTGAAGTTTATTATTGATTAAATTCGTGCAATTAATATGAAAGATATAATAAGCTTGGTAATTACCCAGTATTCTAAACACATTGTCCGTAATTGGTTTTTTCTTATCGCTAACTTCCTCACAGAGATAAGCTTTCAGATTAGGATTTACTCTCTCCCTTTTAAACGACGCATTAAAACTTATCAATACAATATCGCTTCTAAATCATTCAAGAAAAATCGAAGGCGTATCTTGTTCTTTATTATAATTTTTTTTTTTTCAGAGATACGTTGTATAACATGAGGTTTAAATACTCGCTGTACATGTGTATCTAAAATCTACATTCTACATCTATATTGGTATCTTTTTGTAATACTACAATTACCTATTTAGGATAGTCATACATTGTAATTCTATGATTATAATATCAATACATACATTTTTTTTAAATAGTACCTACCTAATTGGCCTTTTTTCACTAAAATTTTCCATTATACTTATTTCAATAATTTCAAATTTAGGATTCAAATCAATTTTTGAAGACGATAATAACTCAAGTTCAGTGAATTATGAATTGCTTGCAATTCTATTTCATTTGCTCCAACCTGAAATTCATACTACCTACTCAAAAAAAATTCCAATTCTAAACCTACCAAATTTCTGTTTCAGAGAGAAAATTCACCTTTCTTATCCTTTCTCTTTCCTACATTTTTCACTTAGGTAGGTAAATATATCGTAGACAAGTACAGAAAAATTAAAAATTTATAAATAAGCAACGTGTTTTTCGAGAGCTAGGTATAAAAATTGAAGTGCAGAAGTAGCCTCTCGAATGAAAGAATATATCAGCGTCATATCATACTTTACCTACTCACTCGATTTTTTTTCGCCCAATCACGTTCGAGTATAAGTGTAGCACTTCTTCACGAATGAAGTTTGATTAATCATCGATATCTAAATGTACTTACAATTATACACGCTGGCTCATTTATTAATCATTGGTATAGCTGCCTATATCGAATGAAAAAATTCATCTTCTATTGATACAAAATTACTGAAAATGAATTTTTTTACATCCATTTGAATAGGTAGGTAGGTGCGACGTTCGAGGATGGGAGTACGTTGTATGTGAATATCCCATGTTGATGAAAATCATATTTTATGGATGAATTTTGATTCCTATGTTGATTTTTTATAAAAAGAATTGGGATAAATGGGACACCCGGTATGTTTGCTGACGTTTTGAAGATGGAGGCTTGACACTAAAGTCCAAGGCCAAAAACCTTATGATGATATTACTTATCGATAAAATGATAAGAAATTAGGCTACGGTTTTTAAAAATCGTATTTACCTACTTCTTTTTGTTTATAGCCGGAGTTAAAAATTCAAGTGGTTCAATATTTATGCCATATCGAAAAATTGGTATTATTTATTCGAATCTAATACGCGTTTTATGAACACTTACCTATACGAACCTACAAATGTATTTTATTTTGTTCGAACCAAAGTGTCAATAAATCGTGTTCTCGATCAACTTGAGTCGTAGTCTGAAGAAAATTGCTCGTTGAAAGAAGGAAAAACATACTCGGAAGATAATTCTGAATTTGATTTTTTTTTCGAAAATATGAAAAATGAATAATCGATTGTTAATTTCTTGCACGTAATAATTTCAATCAAGGAGTAGGTTGTTCAGAAGTTTCACTTACATTATTTTGAAAATATCCAAAGAAATGGAAAAGTTTTTCTTGTTGACTGAATTGAACTCTCATTAGCGGACTTCCCGCCCTAGTTTTTATCTAATTGCTCTTAAATTATTCTCACTGTATTTATATCAGAGGCGGAAACTTGGATTTTTTCCGCATGTCGCAAAATTTTAATCATGGAAAATTCACAGATGTACTATAATATGTCATTTATCAATTTTATCAGTCTAGAATTCTGCGCCGAAGAAAAATCGTCGGTGGCGGCTTGCTCTAAAAAATTTATCGGCGGTGACGGCGCGCTGTCTTCAAAATAACGGCGGCGGCGGCGTCGTCAACGGTGTAAAAGAGAAAATTGAGAAAATTTGCCAATTATTTTGAAAAAATGAATGAAGGGTCGAAGCTTCAAATTTTTCATAAGAATAGTAATGTTGCTCATGCCCGAGCGAAGCGAGGGCAAAGCTCTGAGAAAATTGGATTTTCAGTGTCCAAAAAGGGCATTCTTTTAATGTTTTATGACAGACGCCGCCGTTCATCAATCGGCGCGGCGGTGGGTGGCGGCTCACGCCGTAATCTTAGCACATTCGAAAATGGGAAATCACAATTCGTGAAATTTCGCCATTTTTTATACATTATCAAGTTAAAGATGTCACTGTTCAATATCATTTTAAAAAAAATTAATATCTGAATGAAAAAGTTTGAAAAAAAACACATTTTTTTGACAAATTTTTGGCATGTCGCAAACAATTTGAGTTTCGCAAGAAAATTTCGCGCATGTCGCCAAAAAATTTCGCATGTCGCACTTGCGACATGCGTGACACGAAAGTTTCCGCCCTTGATTTATATAGAATCTTGAAAAATTTGAAAATTAAAAAATATTCCCTTAAAAGACAATTTAAATACAAAGGTAAATTTTTCACCCAATTTTTTCCTCCTTTACTCACCTCATTTCATAGGGGTAGGTACTTTATAAAATGAAAAATTTTCTCCAAAAATTCTAAAAAAAAATTCTAAAAATTTATCTATAAGTACATATAAATAAATTTTTTATGTGAATTTACCTGAAAATATCAGTAACGATGATTTTCCATTGTTACCTATTCCCTCTATCCATCTTACCAATTTTTCAAGAATGTAGAAAAAAAAAAACATTGAACTTTTTTTCAAAGTTGAGGAAACATTGAAATAATAATTGCAGATGTTTTCCTTTTTTGAGTACACGTAGGTATTTATAGCACCAGAAATTTGCACAGGCATAAGATCATTTTCAAAAAAAAATCATTTTAAAAAAAAAAGATTTACAGGTCATTTGGAAAGCCTAAAAAAAACGACTTTTTAACCCACAAATTCTCCAATTTTTTTTTTCAATTTTTCAATTTTTTTGACTACACGTAGGTAAATTTTAAGCAAATGAGATAAGTTACGATTTTAGCAAGAGAGGATGAAATTCTTACAAATTTTTTATTTTCAAGAAAAAAAACAATCAACCTTATTGGGTTTGTATCTAAAAAAAAAATATAAAAAATTTATCCCACATTGCATGGTTTTTGAAATTTGAAATGAAAATTTTATTATTATTATTGATGAACAACGAGGAAATTTTCAGAGTACGGTACATGCATGATTTTTTCGCTTAGCTTTTTTCAGAGTTTTCCAGGGCTTCGGTAACTACTCGTCGGATTTGGTCTCTCCGTCTCCGGCTAGGGCCTTCGGCTCCAGGTCTGGATTCAAGATTTTCTTAAAAGTAGCTCTGGCTCTGAAATTTTCATAAAAGTGCCTCTAGCTCTGGCTCAAAAAAAATTCGTAAAGAAAGCCTCCCCCTCTGGTTTCGTTCTAGATCCCTGGCTGTTCCAGATATTCGGAGGAGCCCTCCTCTCGTCGACTCCGGCTCCGAAAAAATCACCAGGAGGGGCTCTTCTCCCGCCTCCCTCTGACTCTGCTCCGGGTTTCTTGAATTTTTTCTTCATTGGTGGAAAATGAGAAAAATAAATTTACGTTGTATTTACTTATCTGTAAAAAATCAAGAAAATTTTTATTTTTTATGCAATGTTCAAATTGAAAAAAAGAAAATTAGACATCGTGTCCATTACAGTGTGTCTAAAATAGAATTTTAGGGAGATTTACTGTAATTGAGCTCCTTCTCCCTCGAAATTTTTTCAAGATGAATTCCTTACTTCCAAAATTCATTCTTAAAAATCAAAATTTAGTAATACTTCATGTTTTTTTTTTTTTTTTGAAAAGTAGGCAATTGAACATCATGAACATGTTTTTTTCAATTCATTACTCGACTGATTATACATACGTACTTACTGATGTAAAAAAAAAAATTGGGAGAAAATCCTCTTCTCTCACCTCCTCATTTTTTGAAAGTCAATAATATTGAGAAATCCGAGGAAATTTTTAGCAAAATATGCAAGATTTTGCAAATTTAGAAAAATTTGGTAAAATTTCGAATTCCAAATTCTTCAGCATTTCAAACTAGGTACTAACTACACCACATGTAAAAATTTTTTTAAATAGATACCTAATTATCGTTTCATATTTTTGAAAACTTTGATTTTACATTTTTACAATTTTTATTTGGAAATTTCATAATTTAAGTCTCATAAAAAATTGTTCAAATCGTCTCTGCTCATTGGTAATGCGTTTGAACAAAAAAAGTAAACACTTTTCCCCGCAGTTTTGCAATTAAGGACAAGCAGCCAGAGAGAGGGAACACGAATAGATTTTACAGTGAAACTTTTTTCAAAGGTGTCCATCAATTTATGCCATGAAAATTGCAAACATTTGATGAACAAAAATATTTTATAAATTTTCGTCTTCAACATAATTTTTCTCATTTCCCAGCATAACCATTTCCTTCCCTTTTTTCAACAAAAAAATCATACCTATACATACAAAAAATTAAAATTTCCAGAATTTCATGCATTTCGCCTCAAGAAGGGGAGTTGCACTATTAATACGATTGTATATCCCAACATAAGCACCTTAACAGTTGCCGGATTTTTTGTTTTGCAGCAACGATGACGCGGCATAGTTTAAAAGTCGCGATGTGAATTAAAAGGCGGAGGCGCACCCGGCAATGATATGTATAGCATATACTTCAATAAACTAAGTTATCTTTAGATACAGGTCATCACTATTATTAAATAATTATTTATCTGTTGCAACTGGCCGCTAAATAAGTCATCGAAAAATTCAGCCAAAGGGCTCCAAATGATTTAGAATAAGCAAACAACTGGATGTACGGGCGTTGAAAAACCAGTTTTATCAGAGGCTCCTCAGCTTATAAATCTAATACATTCGAAAATTTAATAGGCTCGCGTTGCAACTGTAAACTTAATTATTTTAATTTTGTATTTAAACTATCCGTACGTTTGTATCTGGCACCAGAAAGACTATCGCCTTGATTTTCGGACCGAAAAGCCTATGGGTTGCGAGCTTGATTTTATACTCTTATTACACCTACTTATGGAATTCGATGAAAGGATCTTCCTTTTTCAATAGTAATTGCCATCTCTAAACTGCGTTTTTGCGGCATTCCATTCAATCAAGTGGATAGTTTCATATCTAGATATATTTTTGAGATGTAAGAAATCAATTCATAGATTTCTATAGTTTGTTTTAAATTTTTGAGATGGATTCAATTTTGAGATGAAAAAATACGTAGTTTTCTTTTCTCTTTTTTTTGTTGAAGAAAAGTTACCAATTTTCTTCTAATATTTTTTTATCATTTGTGATTTTAAAAAAAGTGATAAAAATCTTTGGATATAAGTTTGATTTGGCCAATTTGAGGTAAAAATGTTAAAAATTGTCATATTTCAAGTTGTAAAATACGATTGATCATTGATAAGAATCCCAATTCGTCATCAGAAAAAAAATGCAAGTATATTATATTAAGTTATCTACAAATAGCTTACAATATCATCAAAACACAATGATGCATTTCAAGATCTATAAATATTATAATTTCACACATGCCAGCCCTCGAAGGAAGAGAAAAAAAAATCAAAAATGGTATCCCATACGGGCCTTAGGCAAATACGAAAAAAAAGTAGAAGAAAATAAACGCATAAGAAAACATCAGAAATGTGATGCACGCATGCAAATGAATGCACGAGTGTGAATGGCGGGAGAAAGAAGCGAAACTTACACGTGGTTGCTCCATATTACAAGAGCACTTCCAGGTCCTGAGTCAGCCAAGGGGAACCGCAAACCAGTTAGACCCACCTAATACGTATGTTTCAAGATTGAAACTTTTAGAGTATGTTTTATAATTCTTCGCTTCTTGAAAAATACAAACTAGAAGCGAACTTCTTGTTCGGTGCCCAAGCCAAATATCTAGAATCTTTTGGTATGGAATGGATGCGGCTAACAAAATGCAAGGTCATTGGACAAGCTCTAAATTTGTCCAGCTTGGCATAACTATTATCATTTTTATTACGGGTAATATTTTATGGGAGAATATATTCGAGGCATTTTCCTCTCGTGTACTTTAAAAAGTTGAATATTCTTTCGAGTTTTTAAGGTAAAAGTACGTTACTGAATGAATAAAGATAAAAAAGTGCATTGTTTTCAAGGTCATTTTGTACATGATTACGGGCAGGTTCTGAGTTCGTTATCAACGTCAAAATATCCTAGAAAATAACCGACTAGTTTATTCACTTTTTGATAAGTCAATAACCTTTTCTCCGATGGTTTTCTCTCGTTGAAATTATTCGGCTTCGTGATATCGTGAATTAATTAAAATTTATTTAATGATTGTTTCACATCAATATCATCTTCGTTCGCTGATCGAGTCTGAAATATGAGAAAATTTAAACCTTTGCAAAGTTTCAGCATTTTTCTTGCAGGGCAGAATTTTGACTTCGAAGAAAAAAAATTTCGGAGCAAAATTTCAAAAAGTAAGTGGAAACTCTGCACCCTTTTTTAGGAGTAGATTTTGATTGTTCTACGATTTCCTCCGAATCAGAATTTTCCAAACTGTAAAGAATTATTCTGTATCTACCTTTTTCCGAACAGATTGGAAATTTAGATTTCTGTTGTCTTTCCTGCAGAACTGAATTTCTGTGATTAAAATTTTCTATCGTAACCCCTCTTTCAGTGCAAATTTTAGTGAAGCACATAATTGCTGTTGGAGCTAGATAAATTTAAAAAATTGATGTTTTTTTATAATAGGTACCATATTTTTCCTCCCGGATCACCCTCCTCTCTCTCGTTCCAAGACAAAAATATTCAATCCATTTTCAACTTCCTGTTTGATGTGAAAATTTTCAGTAATAAAGTGAGAGAGATAATCAGAGACAAAAATCTCCGGGGGGAGGGAGGGAGGGAGGGAGGGAGGATGAAAAATTTTCCGACCAATGCTATTAAAAAAAACAAAAAAAAACAGAACTCAGCTGGCTCGAAAAAAAATGAAAATTTTTCGACCAGTCGTAATGAAAATGATACTTAAACAAAAATTTGTGCTTTTTTGACCCTTAAAAAACTGATTCCTCGCCCTTCCAAAAAAACGAACAATTTTTGAAAATTCTATTCGAGAATTCGAGATCGTCATCAAGTCCCCTCCAAAAGGAGAAGGACGAATTTTTTCCATTTCAAAATAGTAAATTGTTTGGAATGGCAAGACATCATTTTGAGAATGATTGGCGTGAATTTATAGAGCACAAAAGACACGAGGATAAAAATCTATGGAAAAAGAGGCATCCAAAAGCTGAAAGTTCTTCATTGAAATTCATGCTTTTTTTGTCACTTGTTTACTTTCTATAAAAACGACATTTTTTCATGAACTCATCTCCTTCTAAAAAAATTTAATTTTTTTTTGAATATTCCATTTCAGATTGTCATCAAATCCCCTGATAAATTAAGCCATTTTTTTAGCCTTAAAAACTCATTAGAATACACACTGAGCCCAAGAATAAGATATTTGATGAAAAAAAATGTGCTTACGTCATCACCATTAATAAAGAAAACACACTTTGAAAATGTTTGAACAACTGAAAGGATTTTTTTTCGCTTCCATAAATATTTTTTGAGAAATCCTTGCAGACCCCTCCCCCCGGACTGAATTGTGGTGCTCACTTAATAAAAATATAGAGATGGTCGTCGTGTGTTATTCGCACGTCCTTCATCGAACATTCAAATCAATGAATAAAATGGAAAACTCGATGTAACTCATCTCTTGCTACCCATTTCGATAGAAACGGGGATATTTATTCACCCCATTTTAAGGCATCTACATATGAATACCTGAGACACAAAGTTTAACTACACCGACAAGAAGCACGTTCCAGCAGCCAACATACCACGTGTACGGTGTAAACTAGTTTTTTCTTTCCTTCAAAGATCTAGAAACAAAACACCGAGAAAGAAATGAATAAAAAGAGAGGATGAAAATTTCATTCATTGGGAACCTTCATTTCGGTTTTTTAATATCCCTTTTCAATGTCGTGTCGCGCCGGCCTGGCTACGTCGCAGACTTTTTCGAGATGGTAAGAACGATAAAATGGAAGCTACAGACCTTTTTTTTGCATCATAAAGTTCGGAAATTGAAGGAACAAGATTGAAATGTTATTTGGATTTTGTAGTGGCTGAGTGAGAACAAATGATTTTTTTTTGAGGGGATGGGAAATGAAAATTCTTCATGATCAATCCTCATCTTTTAGTTTGAAAAAATCCATAATTTTTCTCAGTTCATTTTGAAGTGTACCTATGTAATTCTTTCTTCATTTTTCCTGAGATGACCTATTTGGAAAATTTTTCGACTGAAAATGACTTTCCACACTTGAGGGGTAAGGAAATGCGAGGAGAACAGACAAACCATCTACTCTATTCCTTCGTTGAATCCAAGACCCGAGATTTCATGGAACGTCAATATTTCAATCAATGGAAAAATCTGATTTTAAATCAACAATGCAAACTTGAGACAAGTCCATGACTCCTGAATGGCATTGAAACAAGCACTTTATTTTATAAAACAATCGAATTTGCGAAATGTTTTGGATATCGAGGGGAATATTTCTTAACCAGTAGTTTGAAAATTCTAAGATGAAAGTGTATGCTTCGAGTAGTAAAAATTGTAAATATTTTCGTCTTGAGAGAAAATAACAATAAACAAAAATTTATTTGACCTTTCACAGTTTTTTCCCTGAATTAACATTTGGAGGAATGGAAAGAGAATCTGGTAGGTAAATTATATAGGTATTTGGAAATTTTTGCCGCAGTTTTTTTTGTGTTGTTTTCAAGAGATAATTTGTAGGTATTTATCATACGAAGGAAAATTCCATAACGAACTCCCTATTGAATATTTTTAAATATTTGATCATGATCAGGCACTTCTTATTCGCCGCTCATTAAGATTTTTTTCCATTTTTATGAAAAGAAACAAAGAGATTAAGTAGGAATTTACGTTACCGTATGCATGCATTTTCTTCGAGAAAATAGGTACTATAGTGTAGCTTAGTAGGTATTGCAAATACTTCCAATTGTTATAAAATTATTTTTTTTTTCTAAATTTCATAATAGTATTGCTTATTAACCTACAATTCAATTGAATATATTCTACTTGTGATTGTGCAAGTTAATGGAGATTGATTGCAATATATTTTCTTCGATTCTTTTACGTAGTTTTACCTACCTACCTACCTACCCACCTACCTACGTAATATAAAATGGCAGCTTTCAATCATAAAATGCAGTTAAAGCTTAAATTTGTAGAAATACAAACAAACAATTATGAAAAGGGATAAATGAATTAGGCATTATTGAGGGAGGGAAAGAGAGGAAAGATGCAAAATTTTGTACTTTACTATTTTTTTCAATTTTTCCGAATTGAATTAAATTTTTTTCAATATTTTGTCTTTAACGTAAAATTTTAAAAATTCTTTGCAAAAAATTATTTTCAAATTGTCCTCTTTAATTATTCCTCACTGAAAATGAAGGCACTTGGAAAAAGGAGGGGGGACTCTTTTTACGAGAATGCTACGTATGCATGAAAATTTCCGAAAATATAATTTACATGAAAATTTCTTTATTCGATTTTTTTAAAAACTTTCCAAGGAAAAAAACACGCAGCAGTGAGATTGACCTGCATTTTAAAATGATTCTACATCGTATTGAAGTCTCGTTTCTTCCCCCGTGCGAGATGCCTACAGCATGCACTCGATTTTCGATGCATTTGCATGATTCGCCTTCTTTAAAATCATGTTTGCCACCCCCTCAAGGCAATGGACTGGATACTGGTTGGTTGTAAATGATACAAATACAAATCCAAATTATCGAGTCGACAATTATGAAGTAGATATCGTATCTTCGCGGCAATAAATTATTTCTAAATGAAACATATTTTCATCCAGAAATAGTTCCGAATTAAAAATTCTTTCCTGGTTACGAAATTCGATGCTAAACAAAATAATGCTCAAAATTACTAGGTACCTATCTATCAAATTTCAATATTCATTACCAGTAAGTAGGTGAATACTTAATTTGATTGATTATTTTTTTCAATTTTTCCAAAGTTTCAAGGGGCAAATAGAGCAAAAAATATGTTTGGATCACGAATGACCTGTTGAAGGACCACTAGCCTATCTCTTATTTCGAATCGAATCTGGATAATCTCAGAAGTTGAGTCTGGTGTAGATTTTTTTACGCAAAACGATCTAAGGTATGCACTTTTCAATGGAACTTTTAAAAATGAAGTGTAAAGTTATGAATATTTTTGTTCAATAATTTCTTTTGCATAGTCCTTAGAATTTGCTTAATGTACATAAAATATGACGAAATTTTAAAACAGATTCATCCATTATAATTTTGATATAATTGAATGAAATTTAAAATGGGTGAGGTGAGGTGAGGAGGGGTTTATATAGAGTAAAAAACTGGCATCCAAAATATATTTGAGCCATAAATATTTATTTTTCTTACATTCTGAAGTACTTGGAAGACATAAATTTCAAATTGCAATCTTCGAAAATTTCCCAATTTATTATTCAAATTCTCGTCGCATCATCGTTTGATTTCACAACTCCAAATTACTAAAAAGCACAGAAAATTTTTGAACCAGATAAAAATTTTGAACTGGTAATGGATATTCTCACAGTAAGAAATCAGCAAAAAAAATTATTATTAAAAGCAAAAAGTGAAAAAAAATATTGAAAATTTAGTGAAAATTCACTGAAAGATCTGTAAAATCTTTGAAATTTTCTTAAAAATCAGTATAATTCTTCGAGAAATTAGCAAAATCAGCTGAAAATCAAAGAATTTCGCTGATTTTTCAAAGGATTTTGCTGATTTTTCGGAAAATTTCAGATATTTTACTAGTATGAAATTGAATTTTCACTAATTTTTTTATCAATCTTTTCCTTGCTTGCTTTTAGTGGATAGATATCACTGTGCAGTGTGCTGCACATGGCCGGCGAACTATTTTTTCCCAAGTGGTGCAAAAAAAATTTAAGGGGGGGGGGGCAAATTTTTTCAAGGGCCCAACTTTTTTTAAAATGAGCTACATTATCTTTTACCAATATACTAAATTCGACCGTTTTTGTTAGTCTGTGGTTTCGCATACCTATTTATACTCATTTCATCGGCCCAGCCGTCTACCCCCTTCGGCCTGGAGCCGACTACAGCAGCCATAGGGGACCCTTACCCAGACTTATGTGTAGTTTACCCATCTGCACAAATTTTCGAGGTACCGTAACGAAGTCGTATGGTTCAGCATTTTAGAATTCTTTCAAAAAATGACAACTGAAATTTTAAAAAGATGAATTTTTTGATCAATTTTTTTTACCATTTCAGGTTATTTGTGTTGGAAAGTTTGTTTTTTGATAAAAATCCAATTTCATCTGATTTAAATCCAACGAATTGGTTTTGAAGTAAAAATAGGGTGGGTGGTAGGGCCTTGTTGACAATACTTCAGAATTTACTTCTTTTATTATTTCTAAAAATTTTAAAAATTATAATTCGAAAAAATCACTATTCTTCTGAGCTAAAAAAAAACTCGTTTAATAAAAAAAGAAATAACAAAAGAAGTAAATTCTGAAGTATTGTCAACAAGGCCCTACCACCCACCTATTTTTACTTAAAAACCAATTCGTTGGATTTAAATCAGATGAAATTGGATTTTTATCAAAAAACAAACTTTCCAAAACAAATAACCTGAAATGGTAAAAAAATTGATCAAAAAATTCATCTTTTTAAAATTTCAGTTGTCATTTTTTGAAAAAATTCTAAAACGCTGAACCATACGACTTCATGAATTTTTCAATTCGTTGAATAGAGTGGCTTTTGTACGTAACATAGTTTTCACAATTTTTCGAAAAATTTGTCAAGTAGATTGGCTTACTATTGTTGAATCATACGACTGAATGAATTTTAAAGAATTAGTTCAATTGAAAGGGTTTCTAAATTTGTAATTTTTTACAAAAAATCCACTCTATTCAACGAATTGAAAAAAAATCATCAAGTTGTATGGTTTAACAATAATAATAAACCAATTTACTTGATTATTTTTTTTTTCCAAAAATTAATATAGAAACGGCAACCTCATCAATTTTCCCAAGTGGTGCAATGCACCACTTGAAAAATTTCAAATGGTGCATGAGCACGGTTGCACCACCGCGAACGCCGGCCGTGGTGCTGCAATACTGAGCGTTTTCTAGTGATTTTTCATAATTTTCACTGATTTAAAATTCAGAGAGTAGAGGGTATTTTCAGTAAACAGAGAAACAGACGATACAGATTTGAACAAAAAATTTTAATTTCGAGATTTTTGAAGTCAGTGATCAATATAATGTTAATATGCACTAGATATCTATATCTGAATCAGGCAAATTTTGTGAAATTCTGCGTTTTTGGATCAGTAAAATAATATCAGTCAAAAATTACTGTGTTTTTAAAAAATAAAAATTGGAAATTTTTAGAGAAATGAGTGATTTTTTTATTAAATTTATTTCACTGATTCAGAAAGATATAATTTTATCTAATTTTACAGGTTCAGATCCGCAGAATAGGTGATGATATTGTATGTTTAATTTAAATTGATGGACCCTAAAGGGAGGACGATTTTTTTTGAAAAAAAATCATGTTCGAAAAGCAAAAAGTTCACTCTTTGAACATTTTTACGATGAAAAATCTCTTTGGTGAGCTCAAGGAAAGAGCTCAAGCTCCCTGAGTACCTCCTTGGGTGTGCCTATGAAGACAATTGAACAAGTTTAAAGATTGAGCCCAGAAGGAGGAGCAACAGAGGCGATTTTCCAAGGGAAGTTAGGGAAGTCCCACTTCGGCCGATTATTTTTCCAAGATTAAGGTTTTTAAGTAGGTACCAATTTTTTGGTAAAATGTGCCCAGAAAAATTGAAAATCAAATTAAATTCTATCCTGGAACCAGACCATAAACAAGATTTCAAAGATGTGAGTTCCAATCCATTCCAATTTTTTTGAGTCCAAATTTTTTCAAGTCTAAGTTCCTTCCATCACTTCAATCGTAATTTTTTTCAAAATTTTACCCAATTTCTGATTTTTGAATTTTTTCTTCAATAAAATTATTTTAATCCTAAATTTGATTTTTTTCCATTTGTTTTTCAATTTCATGTTCTTAAACTCACAAATTTTTTTTTAAACATGAAGTTGAAATTCATTTTTTAAAAAAGTAAAATTTTCAAAATTATTGGAAAAAAATTTCAAAGTTGAAGAAATTTTAAGGGAAAATATTTTACAATTTTTTTTTAAAGTGTTCAATTCGAAAATAACTAACTTTCAAAGATTTTCTTCAACATAATGTTTTTCAAAATGTCTTCCGAACGAAATGAATAATTGCAGGAAAAAGTAATAAAAATTCAAGAAACGTGAACCTATTCAAATTTTGAGTAGTTATTTAATTAATTCGTATGGTATTCGAAAGATTTTGAAAAAAAAAATGTTCAGTTTCTTTCAAGTTTCAGACTTCCTCAGATTTTCCTTTCCAAAATCGCCACTGAAGAGCAATTTTCAACAGATTTCATTTAATAATTAGTTTCTTGTATTCAACTTTTGAAAAAATCTAAAACAGTCAACCCCAGTACCTCACTGCATAATGAGGAGAGAGATTGAATATTTATGCAAATTGTCAACCAAAAAACATTTTCTCTCGCACAAAAAAATTTAATAAGCGTATCTATTCGAATATTTTTAAAAAAGTAAACTTATTTAATTTCAACTATGCAAAAATTTTCAATCACTTTTCGTCAATTATCGATCAAATTTCCCCTTCTGCATAAAACTTCAAACTACGATTATCATTACCTATAATCTTCAATAAGAATTTTTCGCCCCTTAAGTACACATTAGCGTAGATTAGATACCTACCGGCAAAATCTAAACGATAGCGAGTAGAACCATTTCAAAAAATAAATAAACGGTTGAGCTTTGAATTTTTCATCACTATCGCGTGCTTAATTTTATATTTAGCTTTTAATTCTTGTAACCTATCATTTCTTCATTTGTACATATTTTATGTAAAAGCGATAATGTCTCTATGGGGCTAAAATATGAATTGTGTGTTGAGATATGTATACTGTATCGTGCTGAATACCTATACAGACATCATTAGTATAGGTATTGGATTAAAAATTAAAACGAATATTCGTCGGAGGAGTATTTGTGATTTTCTACTACACCCTTTGCCTATATCTGTATCCGCTTCAAAATGATGACAAAAAAAATATATAAATATTGTAATATCTGCAAATATACACTCAATCGCATTTGCATGTCTGATACTTTTATCAGAAATAGCAAAAGAAAAAAAATTCAATTCTTGCAATTTACATGCGTTGGCTACAGATCGAGATACCTTCATGAAAAATAAATAAACCTACCCATATATTCGTCAGTGAATAATACGAGTATAACTTGCATGAAAATTTTTTCAGGAAAATATTATATCACCTTGAAAAATTTTCCACTTCGGCTTTCCCTTTGTAATTAAATTTATGTTAACGAAGAAGAGAGAGACACATGTGAATATTAAATACGAAGCTACTCGAGATGATATAAAGTTCACCAATTCTGAGCTCAAATTAATTAAAGGCTTTGTTATGGTCAGGAGATCATTTGGCCTTTGGTGGATGATCAAAATTTTTATACCATTCAATCTGTCTTGGCAGAAAATAAATTTAGAGGGCATGAGGAATTTTGATCTCATCACTGGAGGACTGACGTGATTTCCAAGTCAAAAATCCCATTTCCGAGAATTTTCTATCGATTTTTTCAAAACTTGGCACGCAAGAGGTACCTACTAGAGAGGAGTATCTACCCTGAATTTTTTTCAGATTTTTCCAACCACCGGAATAACCTTGAAATTGACTTTAAAAATTTCAAATCACCCTGGAGGACACAATTTTGAAACGGGAAGAAAAATAATTTTATTCTGAGGTTTTTAAAAGCATTTCACACTGATCAGAATTTTTTCAATTTTTTTCAAGTGGATGAAGTTGGTCAAAAATCATTTTCTCCTTTAAAATTACAACTTCTCATCAATTTTTCATGGTTTTTTGAATATTTTACAAACTTTCACCGCTCAAAAAACCTGAAAAAATTCTGAGGGATGTAAAATATATTGAAAAACCTTAGAATAAAATTATCATTCCGCCTGTCCCAAATTGTGCCCTCCAGGACGATTTGAAATTTTCAAAGTCAAATTTAAGGTCATTAAAGTGATTGGAAAAATCGGAAAAAATTTCAGCATACTTCCCTCTAGTACCTCTATCTGCGTGCCAAGTTTTGAAAAAATCGGTTGAAAATTCGCAGAGATGGAATTTTTAGCTTGAAAATTGCATATTTTGGGGCCCCAGTTCCTCAGGGGTGAGATCAAAATACGCTCATGCCCTCTAAAATCATATTCAACCCAGAAAAATCGAACTTCATAAAAACTTTGATCAAGTTCCACCACAGACCAAATGACCCCCTTATCACCCCAAAACCTTTCAGTATTTTATTCGCGAGGATATTCAAATACCTACTCAAATTGAAATGAAAAAATCAATATCAAAAATCCCATACCATTTTCAACCCCAAATGAAAAACGTTCGAAATTCACGCGAAAAATCTTTCCCACTGCAGCAGAAATTATTCGCTCATCGATTCATCATCCGTCCATGAAAGCGGTTAACTTTTCAGTGTTGGGATAGGTCAGTACCAATGGCGTTGTTAAAATAGCGCTATCAACTAAATTTGTACACGTAATATACAGTACGTTGTAATGGATGCATGAATCTGTGCGCACACGCTAACCATAGAATGTTTTTTAATAACCGAGCACATCGCTGTATGAAAATTATGCCTCGATGTGTAAAACAACCGTGTAAAGTCGAGGGAAAAAATCATAATAATGAAAAAAAAAGCACTTGGTTAAGAGGTAAAAGTTCTAATGCATTAGGTAAAGCGAATACCAACGAGGGATTGCGGCTTGAGAGGAAGGGAGGACGAAGTGCATGGTTTAATTGTTTCCGAAGAGCTTTAAATAAATCGAGGTGCATGTTGGGTAATGAAAATCGCTCGAAGAACGACTGATTTGATGAATCGAAGTCTTGACCAATGAATCATCGGTTGAAAATTCTTCTTTCGATCACGTACGATAATTGAGTACGAAAAGAGGTTATGATCGAGGTGAATTGATTTTTTTATGAGTTGACCTTTGAATTTTTCCTTTTAAAAATTTTAATTTTATTTAAAATTGAGAAAAAAAATTTTGAAAATTTTTTCCAGCTGGGATGAAAAGTCGACTAATTTTCTAATTTTCAACAGTTCGAATTGAATTTTTTTTGAAAAGATTTTTCGTCTTATGATTCTTCGTTTCTCCACCAATGAAAAAAAATCATCGAAATTTGCCACTTTTTCAAAAAAAAAAAATCGATCAAAAAGAAACCTCAGAAATTGATCGAATATTCGTATACGTGCATAAACGCGAGACAGCACCGGTTGGCAAGTTGCAAATTTACAGTGCATCGTATTTTGAACGATATCGCCCATGGCGGAAAAAAATACGCATGCCAAACTTAGAATGCAAGTTGCATTTGCAACGCGGATGACAGCTGATTTTCAAGGTCACCTACTACACAGCTGATCTATAAACACCATCTCGTCTTTTCTCCGCTTCCCTGTAATGAAAAAAAAAAAACGCGTAAAGCACTAGGATATGCGTTTGTGTGCGTGTGTTTGAACTTGACCTTGATTCTATTACACGCCATAACCGACTCAATGTCATCGATTTAATAAACTGTTATTACTGCCTGTATTTAAAACAATAATTATACATTAGAATTGAATTAATTCTTATTTCCAACGAGTTTTGCTAAATTAAGCTCCGACTTTTGGAAAATTCCGTCCCACGGGCTGCGGATTTCCAAGCTCCGTTTTCCGGATGTGTGATTATTTTGGCTAAATTTGGCAGTATAGTTTGAAACGACAAATCTGAAACCTGATTTCGAATTTTTATTTCGATCGAATGAAAAATTTAGATGGCTATTTTAAAAGCAGTAACTTTTTTTCAAGTATATCGGGCAATTAATGGGTATTTTTATCGTATTGTTTTTTCCTTTTTTTTTTTTTCGCAAACACCGACCAAAATAGTAGGAAAATTTGACTCGATTGAGAATTGAAAAAAAAGTGTACCTAGTCACCTACTCGTACTTAATCAGAAAGTATAATTATGTATGGACCTTCCTACATATTAAAACGCAGTGCAATTTTTTTTTACGCGAAAGGTTCACAAGTTCGTGGAATATGTTTGCAATATGCATTTTAAATCAAAATGGAATTGTTCAAATATTCTTATGGCATAGAAATATTACAAAGATGGAAAACGTGAATTAGAAACGACTGCAAAATTATATTTCACCCAATATTAAATTTCGCAGGTAACATGAACTAATGCCAAGGTCACCGAGTATTTTTAAACGACCTATACCAATTTAAATTCCGTTGGTCTTCAAAAACGAATATTTTCAACAAGGTTTTCAATTAATGCTAACCGCGTGTTCGTTTCTGAAAATTTCCATCTCGAATACCCCAGTATTTTTAATTTTTCAACTTGATTTTATGCATTTTATAATAATTTTGAATTAGGTATTCCTTTAAATGTACTTCGCTGCAATTTGCATGCATTTCCACCTACATATGCACATACTTGCATTCGCTTAGTCATAGATAGCTGTAGGTAAAGGGTATCGAATCGATTTGATTTTACTACCTTATCTGACTGAAAATGGGTTTCAAGCGAAATGAAAATCAAGGTAAAACTTGATGAATTTATTCAAATAGAAATTTATTTATCGCGTTTAAATAAGATTTAAATTTTGAGAAAAACTCAAATCCGTTTTTTTTTCAATTTCTATGAGATTTGCAATTAGCTTATAGAGAGTTCGATGAAAAATTTCAAATTAGCGCAGATGAAAATTAAATATAAAAATAACAGGATTTGATTTTTTTCAAATACATCAAGTAAATTAAATCAATTTACATTAAATTTAAATAGAAAAAATTCAAATTGATTTTCATTCAATATTTAATAGGTATATATACGAATTTGCAGATATTTAAATAAGTAAAATTTTAGACGAATAAAATTTGAGATGAATTCATGTAATTTTCTCTGATAACTTTTAAAGAATTTTATTAGATCTTGTGGTAAAAATTAATGCAATTTCAAACATACAACAATTTCTTATTGGAGGAGTGTTTTTAAAATCATAATACTTACACTATTTTTTTGGATAAACAAAACAATCTCATTCAGAAATGGCTTAAGCCAGATATGGGATTCAAAGCTGGAGGAGGAGTGGAGTTGGTCAAAGCTGAGGAGTGAAAGTAATTCACGACTCAAGTGAGGAATTTTTTATGAGTTGAGCGAGGAAAAAATAGATCACACGAGTCGAGCATTATAGGTACTTGTTCTTTTTATTGTGAACAAAAAGGTTTCTTGAAATGATGTCAATACAAATATTTTTACCCATGAAAATTATAGGAGACGAATTTTTCAGTTCTCCAACTTGAAAAAAAAATGTAAAGTAAGAATAATTTTAAAATTTGAATAGACGATCTGAATTCTGAAGGTGTTGGAGAAAAATTTTTATACTTGAGACGGTTATTATAGGGCAATATTGCGAAAACAAATTTATTTCAATTTTTTTTCTTGATAATGTTGACCCTTTTCATAAAGACAAATAAAATTTTTGAATAAGGTACCCTACCCAAGAAAATTAGGTTCAAGGTTAAACGCTAAGAAAATCCTCTTAGGAGGAGAGGTCAAAATTGTAAATAGAAAATCAAGATCAAAGCTTGTAAGATTAAAATTTTTTGCTCATCTGCTTTGGTTAATATTTGAAAGTTGTCAAGACGATTTTTTAATCTTCAAAAAAGTGCCAAAAAAAATCGAATTTGGCATGAATAATTTGTGTGACATTATTAAAAATGATTTTACCCAAATGTTTTTTTTTTCAAACTTATCATGTGTCTACCGGGTGCTCGATTAATTCTGCCCCCTCCCCCCCGTTACTTTTTGTGGTAAAAATCGTGAGTTGGCAATACTTCGCATGTGTTTATTTTGTGTATGATTGAACCAATTTAAACAAAGTATTACCAACTTACGATTTTTAACAACAAAAAGTATCGGGGGGGGGGGGGAGAGCCAGAGTTAATCGAGCACCCGGTATTTGATGAGGATTGCTTAGAATGCTATGCCTCAAATCAAATTTTTATGTTTTCTAAAATCAGATAAAATGTGGAAAAATTACGGAAAATTAATCAGGCATGTATTTGAAATGTTGACAAAGAGTCATTAGTTGACTTTTTTTGATTCTGTTTTTTCAATTTATACATCCCTCATCTGCCTAAAAATTTTGAAATTGCAACCCTGCCGGAAAGAAGAGACTATGCGTAAAAAAAATCGATGTCTCTTTTTGATCTATATGACACCAAATCTACACCAAACACATAAAAAAAGACATTGATTTTTTTTTACACATGGTCCCTTCTTTTCGGCAGGGTCACAATTGGAGGGAGATTATGAAAGTTATTCACAATTATTTCAAGTTTTATAAAATCAAAAAAAATATTAAAAAATCGCTTATCCGATCAAAAAATCTATCATTTTGAATTTTGCGCATTTTTTATTTGAGAGAGTACTTACATAAATTTCATCAGATTTTTTTACAATTCTTCAAATTTTTCAAAATGCTGCCAGAATAATTTTCATCTTTGGCTCAGTTTTTAAAAACTTTTCTGTTCAAAAGTTTTTTCTCTAGCGTCTGGCTTAAGACTTCTTTATTTACAAAACACAATTGAAATGATTGATGTATTTTCACCAAAATCCATCAAAATTTAAAAATGAAAAACAAAAAAAATTCATGTACTTCGAGCTTCGAGCGCAGAATGATTTTTTTTTTTTGAAAACTTCATCTAAATGAGATTTTATACCTACCTAAAATTTCTTTTCTTTTTCAAAGTATCAAAATATTTCATTTCCATATTGCATTGAAACACTTAATTTAAAAAAAGATATGTCAGTAAATCATTAAAAAAAATAAATTGCAATAAAAATAAGATTTCTACACGAATTTCATTTGGTTTGTAGTCGACAGCTAAATTTTTTCCATCCAGGACTAGTGGAATTGAAATTTGGGGGGGGGGGGAATTGAATAAGGTCCTAAGATTAATAAAAGTATCAACAACAATTTTTTTTTGAAAAAACCACAGGAAATTGTTTTTTAAGATTCTTTTCAAATTTTTGAATATTCATTCAAGAAGTGAATTAAACGAAAAGAAAATTCGAATTTTTTTTTCAGAGTAAGTAATAACTTACGCCAGCCGTTCATACTATTTCATCATAGATTAATCCATTGTTTAATTAGATGTTTTAATGCTGTAATGGAAAATAAATAGAAGCAAAAATCACCCTTAGGGGCCTCCACAGAAATGAACACAAGTTACACTATTTCTCTTGAAATTCTTTATCCTAAAAATAACCAATCCTCCTTAACTTTTTTCTGAAAATAAACTAACTTTTCCTTTTTGAAATCTTGTTAAAAATAGCTCAACAAAATTTTGAAAAGGATCAAAGGAGCTGCAAATTCATTGGAACTCTATCAAATATTTTTTACAAATTGATGTTAAACAATAATTTTCGGATTTTCAAAACATTTTTAATTTCCCAAACCAAAAAAAAATCCAAGAAAATCGCTATAAAATCTATTAAAATTATAAATCGACCACCCTACGTATTCACCCCACACCTACCTCAAAGTAAAAGAAAAACAAAGGCGCAATAAAGCAACCGAGTCGCACGTGAATCGAGTATTCGCATAATATGTCGCAAGATACACCGAGTTTTCAAGCATTTTTGAACATTTAGAACTCCCTCCCTAGAAAACATCGGAGTTGGATTCTTCTCGACCTACATTACCACCGGTGACGATTGAAATTGTTGTAAAGGTGGGGTTTAGAAGGGTGACAAGCCACTCAATATTATTCTTACAGTTCAAAAATTTGGTAAAGGGAAATCTCTCACCCTAAAAAAAGAAAGTTAATTTTTTTTCAGCAACGTGACAGTGAAATTATGAAAAAGGGGTAACTAGTTTTTTGGGTACTTTTTTTCTCTCTCGAAATGCAAAATTTCTCAAGGACTTTGAAAATCTGAGTGAGTCACGATTATGACTATACCTGCGCGAAATAAAATAGTTTCAAATATACCAATTATGTTTCGAATAATTGCAGAATATTGCATCATTTTCGGACATCGGTGCATCAAGAGCCATGATCTTGATTTCGAACAGCACAGAATTAACTTGTTGAATATTTACCTGCCACTCGAGAAAAAAAAGTCAAAGTTCGTGTAGAAAATTACTCATTGGAAAGCACCTATTGATAAAAGTTTCCACTGTTGGTGTGATGCAACAGTTGAACTTTTCAAATAATAAAACTTTACAGAGCATTAGAGAAAAACTACTTATCAAGATCGTCGGCGATTGTTTACATCTTCAAAATGACGTCACCATTTGGTTTCAATGTAACACACATATAAATGTATTTACTGTTTTATAAAAATTCCCCACTGCATGAGTAAGTAAGTGAGAAGTTGACGTTAATTTTTATAACACTATTTTCTTCCTTGTGTTCTGTTTACCATCATCTTTTATCGAATGTTTGTTCAAAAAATAAAATCGTAATCATTGTTAAGCGTATGAGTGAGAAGCACGATAAACAACAGGAATATTTTGTTTCCTTCGTATCTCAATTATACCGTAATTTTTAATTGGAATGATACGAATTAGATGATTCGATAACGCCATAAACCACCCAAATGTACCTACAACTTACGTACATAGTTTCTCCTATTTGTCGATTTACCTGATCATTAAAAATTCGCTGATTACAAAAAGAGAAGAAAAAAAAATCGCTCGAAAATCCACCATGCGTCGTGAAAAGTGCACCAAGTACGTATAAAATAAGTTTAGAATGTTCGTCGCATTCTTTAGTGGGAACCACGTGAATGAGGTTATTGCCCTTAAACACGTTCTCCTTCGTTTTGATTATCCAGCTTTTAATCTGCACATATTCGCACCTATGTAGGGTCTTTTTTACTTCTTTTTACCACGGACCGCATCGCATCCGAGAGTATATTGGACACGCGGACAAAAGAATCATGCGTCCCTTCTACGTACCGTACGTACGAGTACATACAATTACGCGTTGATTCTTCACAATAAATTTCATAACTTTCTTCGAGATCGAGCCGTATTGGTAGGGGGCACGCTTTAAACCATACCGAGTCTAGTTTTAAAATCTACAGCCGTGTAGGTCTTTTGTAAAAAGATTTTCGAACAGAAAGTTAACCCATCAAGCGCCTCTTGAGAAGTAATCCTGTTCAAATGATTCAACCGAGCAAATCGGCGCTGCTTTACAAAGGCTCGCTTCCGATATGATAAATTTTTATTTCCTCGGGTATTTATTGTTTCTTTTTTTGTTCGATGCGATGGTTTCGATATGATTTCTCATTCATAATTACAGATTTTTCTTGGAATTCGGATATGCTGTTTTGAAATTTTTCATTTTCAATAAGGTTCCATACAATTTTGAGTGTTTTTGGAAAAAATTTATTGCCTGTTTTCAACATGGCTGTATTGAGAGGAAATTTTGATATTGGGATAAGATTTCAATTTTTGAAAAAATGAGCATTTTTGGTGAAAATGTCCGATTTTGACGAAAATCGTCATTTCCTTAATTGTTTGATTGCTGTCCAAAGTGGCACTTTTTTTAAAAGCATAAAAAATCTGGAAAAAATACCGCCGGATTTTCAACACTTTTGGTCTACTTGAGCCAATTGAAGAATTTTGCGATAAATTTTTCTTGAGCGAATTTTATGAATTTTTTTTCGTCTACTCAAAAAAAAACCATTTCAGAGGAAAAGAATTTTTGTTTTTTAGTTAAAATTGCCATGTTTGGTGAAAAAATTGTCATTTTTGTGTAAAGATTGTCAAAACTGTCATTTGTCATTTTTGGGTAAAAATTGTCCATTTTGTATAAAAATTGTAATTTTTGGGTAAAAATGGTCTTTTTTGAGTAGAAATTGTAATTTTTGGGTAAAAATTGCCATCTTAACTAGTAATTTAATACATACGTAGAGAAGTAACTGCTTGTTCTCGATAACTCGGCAGCTCCTCTTCAGTCCTCATAAACAGTTTCTTAGGTCAGGATTCTCAAAATACCTTCTATAAATAAATCTGAGTGAATAGAAAATTGAAACAAAGCCATTTCAAGTTTTTTTTGTAAGTATTTCATTTGCCTCAAAGTGACAAAACCTGCCTCACCCCTCAAGAATTGGTGAAAATTCACGAATCCCATTCACAAGACATGACATTCTTCTCCATAATTCATTTCTTTTTTTCTTTAAATAATGAAAAAAAAATCAAGCTGAAAAATCTAATAAAAAACTAAAGCAAAAAAACAGGAAATTTTCACGTGTGGAATATTCAACTCGAATTTCGCAAAAAAAAGAAAAAATCTGAGTTTTTCTAGATCTTTGAAATTTTGAGCATTGTAAAAATGATCAAACCCATTTTTAATGAAAAACATTCATAAAAGTACAAATTTTCTGAAAGAAGCCTGTTTCAAGGTTCGCATTGTTTTGAAGCGATTTTGATTTAAAGTTGCTCGTTTTTATGAAAATAAATATTTGAAAACGTCGGGTATGAAATAGGCATATTTTTTAAAAATTGACCTTTTTTTTTCAAATTGACAAATTTATTGGTAATTGAAGAAATGAGAAAATCACTGAAAAAATAGATTAGAATAATTGCAGTTTTCCATAATTTTTAATATTTTTGACAAATTCGGAAATGTTACCAAAATAAATGACGATAAAATTTTATAAAATTAAATTTAGATTTGTGAGCCTTGATATATAAATTGCCCTTAGGTGGCAAAAACTAGTTTTTGGGCTGTTCAAAAAGAGGTAAGTAAGTACTTATTGTCAATTTTTACCAGAATTGAATTAGGTAAATATTTTTTTGAATAGGTACGGAAAAAAGAGAGGACCTTGAAAAATTAATTTCGAGTCTTCAAGAAAAAACGAAATTCGCACATTTTTAACCCAGGTCTATCTACATTTTTCTTCTCGACTTCTTTAATTTCTTTTCATTCCAGTTCTTCTGCGTTCTGCCTAAAAATCATAGGAAATCAATGAATTGCCTTTTTTTTTTGCGTACTTTACATTCATTTGATTTGAACCAATCGTCCATACTTGGGAAAATAAATAAATTTAATAAAATTTGAAAACCAATAATACTCTCAGGAAGAGCTTTTTGAAGAATTGAGAGCATGTCAGACAACAGATTTTCGTGAACGTTATTTTCCTAAAATAAGTCATGTTTTCCCATTTTTTTGGTAAAAATTTCAAGTAACTATACCGAGGAATCGATGAAAAAATCCCAAAACTCAAATCTGAAAATATGACTATTTGACTTTTCTCTGACGAAGTATGGGCAGAGACGAACTTTTCGGGAGTAAATTGCACCCAACGAGATTTTTTAATACTTAGTTGGAAAAATTGAACAGTTGTTCATTTAATACTTTTTTTTATGAAAAATCAGAAAATAATTTATATCTCCTAATATTTGATTAATTTATTGGAAAATTTTTCATATTTTCTCAAGTTGGAAAAATTTATTATTTGTCTCCATAGATACTTTTCGAAATTGGGAAAGTTTAACTTTAAATGGGAAAGGAAATTGAAAGAATATTTTTTCTTAGGTGGAAAATGTCACATTTGTATCCTAATTTTCCAAAGTTGAGAAAATAGAATTGTTTTGTACCAGTATTTTCATTTTTATTATTTTTTAAAATTATTATGAAAAGTTATCAAATTTTCCAAAATTATTTTGTAGGTTTTTTTCAACTATGATGGAATTATAATAGTTATAGCTTTGGAAAAAAATGACAAATAAGTAATGAAGTAGGCAAGAAGGGAGGGAAGACATCCCTTTAAAATTCAACACGTTCGAAAAATGTATGACGTTCACTCTTGCATCCAAAAAAGTCAGCCATCAGTCTGTTTTTTGTCCGAGCAAATCGATTCTCAAAATTTTCAATTTTTTTACTGCAGCTACCTTCCACATAAAATTTATTTGCGTTGAAGTTCCGAATATCTCTCCTCCCCCTCTCCCAGCAAAAATCTTCAGAAATCAATCAAAATTCAACATATCAAAAGTTCCAAAAATTATTCAAAATCATACCCCTCTCCTCCCTCTAAAGAAATCAATCAAAATCAAAATCGCGAACCAACCACCTCAATAAAGGAAATGCTTCCGTATACTCATTAATGTGAACGTGATTTACACGTTCTTTCTCCTCGTGCTACAAGTTATCCTCCAAAAGCCCCAGCACCAGGTGTTTGAAATACTCGAGTTCCGCTCTTTGGTTTGGCAAAATGGAAAAACACAGATCCACGTTCCCATTCCTTTGATTTTTTTCTCAATATTCGCCCTTTTCGTATTCAACAAATGGCAATTCTATTAAACTATTAACTCTCTCGCTTCTTACGTTTAATCTTATCGTGTTCCATCTGATCATTAAGAAAATTGGACGCCGTGCTTTGATATCGAATTTAAATAATTATAATCGGTCACAAAACACGTCAAAATGCATTCACCCAGGATGGCAGCTGTACTCGGGCTCATTCGCAGACGAATTCGTCAGGTGAAAATAGTAAAATTTTAAATACCTACTTGCAAATACTCGGGTAGGTATAGAGGGTACTCGAAAACTCGAGTTTAATTTAAACGCTCTTACGAGGAATTAATCTTATTTTAAAATAAATAACTTGGACGTTTACGATGATTTTCCATATATTAAAATACAATGAAACCGAAACCCATGATAATTATGTGGACCGGTAGGTATACCTATAATACCTACGTATTACATCGCGGTGCGTATGTAGGTATACGTACATGTCATTCAACACTTAAAAAACTTACCACGTTCGCGATTAAAATACTTTTCTCTTACATAACTTTCACCCCTGCCCGCGACTGTTCGGCGAATTCCCGATTTTTACAATTTACGCGACCTATATTTTTTGATGCAGCACACGCCACTGTCAAAATCGTGTTATTAAAAAAAAAAGAAGAAAAAAAAACCAGATACCTGCAGAAACCGCGATGTATAAATGGTTATATAATGTTGATGTCGGTACGCATGCGCCGTGTATAAAAACCGAGTTTTATTTAACGTCCTTGACATGAATTTCTTACAGTTGTTACCAAAGAGAAGAAAAAGTAACGACGAAGAGGCACGTTAGGAGTACAAAAAAATAAACGCGACGATGGAAAAAGTCGGAGCAGGGAGGGAGTGGCGGGTACTCCGCGGCTCCGTAATGTACGAACATCACTTTCCTTCCTCCATGGTCCATCTTGTCGTTATTTATCAAGCCATTATTCTCGCGCATTTCATAACAACGTCTTTCTTCAATTAACACGCTGTTCCATTCTTCGGCGTTTTTCCTGTTCCCATATATCCATTGTTCCATTTAATGAGCTTCGGTGTAGGTTTGCTCGTATTAGCGGTAACCTACTGCGTGTTTTTATTTTCTTCTCGTATGCGCGATGTATGCGAGACCGCGACTCGCACTCGCGAGTTCATTTGTATTTTATTTTCATGTTTAACTTGGCGAATTCGAGTCATGCGCTTGGATTTCATTTAAAACGCTGATTATCTAATATGCGGCATATTTTATTCGTACACAGACCGATTGTTAACTTAACATTGCCCTAAATAACTAGTTCGAGCGTCTTTATTACCCAGCCACCTATATCGCTATCTTGTGCTATATTGGAAATTATCATATCAATTTTAATATAACTTATTAAAATAAAATCTGAATGATAATTTACTGATGAATATTGATAAGGGTTTCAATTGCTAGATGAAAAAAAATTGAAATTTATATTGTCTTGATGTTCGCTGAATAGATGATGAATTTTCACGAAAATATAATGCCTAGTGGGTTGTGAAGAAAGTTAATAAGGAGGGGTGAGCTGGTCGGCTACCAGTGGCATAGTCAGAATTTTCTCATAGGGGGAAAGGCATCAGAATTCTCATATTTCTTTGAGCAATTTTTTAGTTCAGCTTCCCCAAAAATTTCCTTTTACTATGAAAACACTAAATTCAAAATTCAAAATTTGAATCATTTTTCAAGCATGAAATATTTAAGGAGTAGAAAAGGCTCGATGAAAATGCAGAATTTTAAACAATAATAATTTCCATGCCAATTTTTTTGACCTTATAAACCAAAAGCGAAGTGCCGGAAGCTCTTATTTGGGGGGAGGGGAATACAAAGTTGGTATGGAGACTTGTAGGAAGTAAAAATGAGCATTTTTCCAGACAATTGCCTCGAATAGTTTATCCAATTGAGAATTTGCTTGTGCCCAAAGCGAAGTGTTGAAAAAATTGAATTTTTTATTTTCAAAAAAGGCATGTTTTATACAACAATGAATTTAAAAAAATGTTGACTTCATGAGGGGAGGGGGGTCGTACTCTTTGAAACCTTCTCCTATCTACGTCACTTGTTGAGAGAAATTATGGATTCTGAATTTGAAAATTTTGATTTTAATTGAATCATCGAAGGGTAATTACACGGAAAATTTTCATTCTTATCAAAGATTTCTTTGAAATTTAATTCTCTGATTTGAGCAAAAATAAGATAAAATAGCATGTCAAAAAGTTCATTATCCAATTTTCAATTGCTAAAGTAGATTTTTTGTGTTTTTTTTTCAATCTTAAATTTTGTAAACAAATTTTTAAAATTTTGATGACCATCTCGGACTCCGGATGTATGTCTTTAAAATACGTATTTTCCATTTTAGTCTCAAAATTTCAATTTTTTTGGAATTACAAGGCAACGAGGCACTATCGTGTAAAATAAACATCAAATTCGTGATCAGCGACCTCAGTTTAGTCGATATCAACGTGAAATACATTAAAATCAGTCAATTTTTGATAATAGGACATAATGTCCCAAACGCATAATTTCGCAACAGGGGTGGCCGTTTCGAAACGTCTGCGTCTGTAAAATGTTGAATATTCGGAAGTTCTTGATTCAAGAGGTATATTCAAACTTCAAAATGACCGGATAACAGTTTCAGTTCATGATTCAACCTTTTTATTCCATTTTGCTCTCAAAATTCAACATTGTTTGAAAATTTGAAAAAAAGTTGAATTTTGAAAAAAGTTACCAAAAACGATTCTGTATAAACGTTGTTACCTGCTACTTAAAAATACATTTAGATGAATTTTCACATTGATCCTCTTTTTTAAAGATAGGTACCTACTAGAAGAAAGTTGAAAAAAATTTTTTTCCTTTTTCAAAGTATGTAGGTACCTATATCTTTTCTGGTAGAAGTAAAGAAAAATAAATTACATGAGTGATCACAGTCTCAATGTGATTATTTGTGCATGAAATAATAATTGTTGGCAATTTTCCACTCTTACCCTATATTTTCTGAAAATTTTCTAGATTTCGAAAAATTGGGAAAGTGAGGTGAGGTGAAGGTGGTGGAAAATTGCGGATTTTTCGAGATTTCAGTTACCAAAATTTATTCAATTAATTTATACTCAAAATTTTTCAACTTTTCGACGCATAAAAAATTCGCCAAAAATTAAAAAATGAACTCATCTTGATTTTTTTCTCTCACTGTATTTACTTTTATTCATTAGGAAAAATCCCGAGTTGAGAGATTTTGTACTTACAAAGGACTAGGTATCTCAATTCGAATTAAAAATTCAAGTCCGAACAAAAAAAAAACACCAGAGAACCTCATATTCAAAATTTCAGATGTTGAAGTTAATTTTTCTAATTTTGGCGAATTTTTAATCAAAATTATCCCATAGCCCTGCAAAGTATGAAAATTTAATCTAAAAGCAACGAAACACTCTATTTTCAACCTGCCAAATTGATTGGAACTGGTTTCAAAACTTTTCGGAACCAGTAAAATTTTTTTGAAATTTTCCAGTGCTGGAGAAAAATTTCTAAAAATAGTTCATAATTATGGAATTTGGCCCCTATAATCGCGAATTACTCATATTGGTGACCTCTTTGATCGATTGAAAACAATTTTTCAAAATTCGTAACTTTGAGGCATAAAATTTTTCCAGAAAAATTTCCTGCTCCAAAATGTGAATTTGAAAAGTTACAAATTTTGGGAAAATTAATTTTTAATCGATCAAAAAGGTTGATTATATAAAGGTGGTGAAGTTCACTATGAACTATTTTTATGGGCTATTTTCCCCAAAGCTGGAAAATTCCAAAATTTTTTGGCGGTTTCGAAACGTCTTGAAATTGCTTTCAATCGATTTGGCAGATCGAAAATCGGGTCTACATCAAATTTTAGCTTGTTTTGTTGCTTAGATCAAATTTCATATTTTGCAGGGCCATGGCCATGATGTACTTAATTTTGAAAATTCAAAATTTCTCCAAAATTCGAGAAACGCACTTCAGCGCCTGAAATTTCGAATGTGGGTCTTTCATGATGTTCTTTCAATTTTTTTGTTTTGGCACATTTCACTTCCATTTGAGATTCCTCCCTTGTTATTCAGAAAATTTTTTAACGCTGGAAATTTTATTTGGAATTGGGAAATTATTGAGGAATGAGTGAAATCTTGGTCTTCATTTCATAAAATTTTTTGAAGAATTTTTTATTAGGTGCACAATTTTCCATTTCAACTCTACAAAAGTCAGAAAATTTCCAAAAAAGTTGATAAATTCTTCGAAAAAATTTAATTTCTTAAAAAACCACTCATCGTCAAACATGGGATTCAAAAAAATAATTTTTGCTTTCTGCCACATTTCTTCATTTCATTTCTGGATTTTTTAAAATCAATATCAAAATTAAAATAAATGTTGATTTCGTGGATAGAAGACATACTCAATAGTCACCAAACAAACAGTTGTAACATTCCATAAATCTTGAATTTGAAACATCGCGAAAAAATATTCAAAAAATTCTCCATTACAAATACCAGAGATGTTGCAATAAAGCACAGGTTCTCGTAATCCTTCAACTTGGAAAAAATCTTCCTCCTTTTACATCTGAAATTGAAAGTAGGTACAGTACGCATAAAGAAAACTCGTCGTAGACATATCAAGGATATCAGGGTGAAATTGAAAATTTAGTAATTAAGGAAAGCAATTTGTATAAGAAGGACAAAATAGAAAGTAATTGAAAAGGAATGCAGTTACTCGCGAACAAATCAGGCAATCATTATTACCTACTCTTCAACTACGAACGGAAATTTTTCAACGAATAAATATACCTAATTAATTGATGCAAAACTGCATTTTAAAAAGTAAGTGAAACACATAGGTACCTACCTAATTTTCCTTGAAGTTTTATCACCTAATGAAAGTGAAAGCACAAAATCCAATTTTTTAGAATTTTAATGATAGAATGGAAATTTTATGCTACATTTTGATTAATCTAAACCTATGTACATTTGAGGATCATAAAACCTCATAGGTAACATAATCCTCGTAATAATGCGAAAATCATCCTCAATCGATGTCCATATGCTCGCTATTTTTTTTCGCGAATAACGGATTTCAGGTGTCATATAAATTTAAAGCCTGCAGTTATTATGATATAGGTAATTAGGTACGTTCGATATTTAATGCCAATGTAGCGAAGGTGATAATAAAACGGTGCGGCTAGTTTGTTTAATTAAAATCGGTCAGTAGAGTAGGTGAAAAGTCATACGAACCGGTTTTGTCAGGAAACTGTAGCATAATGGAAAGTAAACGCGCGTCATACAACTAGTTTATAAAACAAGACGGTGTATCTATGAACTCATGAGTACTGTTCACATAACAGACATTCAACTTGTACATAATTTTTGTGTACGCTGGTTCGCTGACTTCGATTCTTACCCGACCGATGACGTACATAGACATAATATGTCTGTGGGTGCTCGAGCCCATCGCGTAGATAAATTAATTCGAAGGTGAAAAAAAATTAAAAATTTATGCCTACGTTAACTTTACCTACTGAAGGTGGAAAATTGTCATTTTTTTTCGTCTCAGCTGTAGAAAATTTCCTGGAAAAATTACCTTCATTAATATCCCACTAAAACGTGGGCCAAATTGAATTCAAAAAAAATAAACCCTTTTGCCATCTGTACGAAGGAAAATTTCCAGAAATAATTTGTTAAACGAGGAACATTTTCCATACACCTATCAACCAGTTCGCGCAGAGTCAAGTCTCGTCGTTTCGTTTCATAAAACATACCGGTACCTCTGCCTATTACCTACCAATACGATGAGACGACCTCATCGATTACATGTATTACAAAGTTACCATAATACGAGCGTTGGAAAAAAAAAGAAGAGGGAGATGCTGACATACATGACTCCGCAAAGGAACGAACTGTATGTATGTTTGTGCCACATATCGACGTCTTCCAGTAAAAGAGAAAGTGTTAAATAATAACAATAAAAGATAATAGCAGGCTGATAATCGACTGGTCTGACAATCAAGGACGTCGACTACCGATTCCTCAAATTAGCTTTCGTTCTCCTAATTCCTCCTTCGGTCATTCCATTCTACGGCCGGCTATTCACTTCTCGTGATTCGAAGATTAAATTGGTTCATTAACTTCGATGCAGCCTGTACGTATATTTTTGCTCGGATTAGAATGCACTTGCGGAAAGAGGAAGGGTTGGATTTGTGGCCTTAATATTTCTTCGACATGGGTTCCAAATTTATTGACAAGTTGATGAGTTTTTCTGTTTGGTGGGAAGGTGTATTCAAGAGGGTTTCCGGGAGCTGGATTTGGATTCTTTTGACGTCTGAAAAATTTTATTTAATTTTGGCCTTTGAAACTCTCTTTTTTTGGTAATTTTTTTTAAGACTTGATTCCGTTTTTACAAAAAAAAAATTTTTTCAAAAAAAAAAAAAAAAAAATGGTAAGAAGGTTGATGATTTTGATTTTTTCCATCATTAACCCTACCTTCCCTCTTCATTTAAATAGGTAGGTATCTGAATAATTATGCCAGAACTGAAAATTCTCAAATTTCAGATGATCTTGATTTCTTTCCATTTTTACAAAGGTAAGCATTTGATAGGGAATTGTATTCCCTTTACTCCACATTTATTCCTCTTCTTCGAACTCTAAAATTTCACTACCTATATTCAAAGATTTGGAAAAATTGGAATTTTTTTCGAACTTTTGTTTTCAAAAATAATTTTAGCAGGCATGAAGTTTGTTGCCAAAAATATCGAATGTATCCACTTTCCATCTCATCAATGTAAAGTGCAGAGGTGCCTATGTTTACAAAATATCATATTTTTCTACTCGTACATTGAAGATTATTGTGCAGTATCTTTTGATTTTGGCGATTTAAGTAGAACGTTCCGAGCGAAATGAATCTAATTTGAGATTATCGAACATTTTGTACCCAAATCCATTCCCTCAAAAGACATTTCCTTGAAATACAAATCTTCGAATTTCTTTACCTGAATCCCATTCTCCGATCGATTTCCTCGAATGCCTTTTATTCTGAATGTCCATTCCTTGAATTCCTTTGCCATGAAAATGAAAATATATTGATGTGTAATCTTTGATTTATTCATAGGCGTGACTGGACCTTCCGAATAGGGTGTGCCAAAACTTTGGGCCATCCGATAAAATAAAAAAAATATTTATGTCTAAAAAATATTGTATTACAAACACGAAATTAAAAAAGGCAAAGCTATGAAACAATTAAATTTTTAATGTCCAAAAAAAGTCATTTTTTCATATTTTAATGCTATGAAAATTCAAAATTTCCATCTAATGTGATTTAGGAGAACGAAACGCACCTTTTCCCCTTGTAACTCAGTTTCCGACGTCAGCGCCAGCCATTGGTATGGAAATTTAAAATAAACAACAAAATTTCCACAAATAAAAAATTGATTTCTGATGTCCAAAGACTCAGAAGTGTGAGAAGAGATGTACCTAAAATTTTCCCAACTCAATTTTTTTTTAAAATTCCGAACTATTTTTCCCATTTCCCCTCCCCCTCTAAAAAACAGCTAATTTTCATAAAATTTTATAATTTCATTTCACAATTTTTCCAACTTGACAGAACTTTTGCCAATGTTTAAATTCAGTAAAGATTGGTGTTGACTGAAAAAGAATAATTTCAATTTACAATTTTTTAAAACATGAAATCTCAGTTATTTAAAGACCTATAAGTATTTTCCAAGAAAAATTACAACGCTAATGAAAAATGATTTTTTTATGCAATGTGAGACTAAAAAATTCAAGAACTGGAGAATTTCAGAAAAATATTCATTTTATTTGAAGAAAAGTTGAGATAGGTACAGAATTTGAGTTGAGAAAACTGTAAAAAAAAATTAAATAAAAAACAATCTGGAGTTGAAAAAATTTTTAGAAAAAAAATGGGCCAACTTCTCTGCTCAAACAACCGTTTTTTATGTTTTAAATTCTTCAAATTATCCGAAAATTATCCACAAATTCCATCATTCGATTTATTCTCCATTTTAAAAAAATTATTATTATGGAGAGAAAAAAATTGAAAAGTCTGGGAAACATTTTCCAACCTAAAATTTTCTTTCAAATTTCCTCTCATTCAAAATTATTTCGTCTAAAAAACATTAAAATTCAAAAAAACTATTATCTGTATCATTCCTCTGTTTTGGGCCAAAAATATGCACTTGATTAAAATACACCTACCCTAAATATAGGCCAACCTTAAATCTTGAATTGATGTTTAAAATTCATCAGATACATACATATTTCTGATTTGGAGTTAGAAGGAAGGTGGGTGAGAGTAGGTAAAAAACACACAAAAGCACGTTTTCATTCAGAAATGACAAAATTACCCTTTTTAGAGAAATCTATTACATTTTTGTCCGATGTCGAAAAATTGGTGAAAATTACTCCATTTTTTTTAAAGATTCAAAATTTTGAAATTTTCATGACAATTTTAAGAAGGAATTAATTACCTATTTCTATTTAAGGTGCCTATAATAATTGTGTGTTTTCCTAAATGCCATCCATCCAAATTCGAATTGGAAACTCGAGTTTAACGGAATTGTTCAGAAAAGGTACTTCCCATGACCGTGTGGCAATTTTTTCGAAAAAAATCAACCTTTATGTAGATAAATAAACAGAATCAGATACAAAACTTGTTCCACTTTTTAAATAGTCATAGCACATGCCTGTACGTACCTACCTAGGCACGTATGTATTTATTTATAAGTATGGTACACATAAAGTAAGAAAAAAAAAAGTCTTCGCACATTGCATCCCCTCGGAAAACTATAATGAATCTCCACGGATCTTCCATCGACTTTAAAATCACACAAAAAAATAAAAATAAATACCAAGCGAGTATACCTACACAAAGAACTATTTGAATTTAAAAGACATGCTCATATCTTTCACACCAAACTTGAAAAATCAGAGCATGTGTTTGAGTGGGTGTCCCTTGATTAATTATTCTTTCAATCGGACAATCAAGAATAGACTTAAATACTGCAAAAAAAGAGGAAGAGAATCACACTAGCAACTATCTGGTTTTAACAAACAGAAAAGTCGTTATCGCAATTAAATTTTCGTGGGAAGAAGAGCACAATTTTTTTTTCAATTTCGTGTCGTAAAAAACTCGCTTCTTGTGGGTAAAAAGTTAATTCTAAACAAAACTGTCTGGCACTAGATGGTGTAATTTTTGCACTGTTTATAGATACCTAACTGGTTCTGCGACAATTTTTTCGTAAAAAAATTCAACCAAACTTGCTAAACAATTATGCATTTAACGCTTAAGAAGCGTATTCCCATGGGCAGAATAAAAAGGGTTGAATTTTTGAAAAGAAAAAAAAATTGCAAACAAATTAACAGACGTGGGAACACTACGCGGAATTTTTTTCTCCGTTCTCGAAAAACCTGTACGGAAATTAAATTTTTTTCTATTTCAACCCCTTTAAGTAGCCTCTTTGACCTTGCGCGCTATCAGCGTTTATATTCGATAAGAAATTAAAAAAGCGAAATAGAAGGGAGCAGAAGTGAAGGGTTAATCTGGCGTATCCAGTTTCCTCCCTATAAAAGGCTGCCAGTAATAAAAAGTCCTGCTAAATATCTTCAAATGGTTTAAAGGGTGAAAACAATGGCAAGCCGAGTTCCCCTATGACGACGCCGTTCCCACAGCCGCTTTGTACCCATTATAAAAAAACATTCTTATGCAACAACTTCACTTTTGTTCGGAAGCACCTCTACCTTTTTCTTCGCCGTCGTTTCTATATATTTTATAGGTACGAATAGTATACGCGAACTAAAGAGTGCCATTTTCTACGTGGCATTCTTGTAAGAAATAACAATATGTATACCTGCCTTCAAAAGACAAATATAAATATTTATCTCGGACAAAATGATGGAATTGACGTGTTTACGACGCAAAACGAATTAATAAAATAAAATGTTTCGACGATAGTTTATATTATAAGTAATTTTACGACGATTCGGTATTACCATCCTGAAAATTCATTTCGTACCTTCTTTATTTATGGGTTTAGTCTGCAAAAAAGTGCTCATACGAGGTACTGCAAACAACAGGTAGCAAAATGTTCTCCCCTCCTTTCTGTTTTTTTTTTTTTGGTTTATTTTTGATTTGTTCTTGAAAATTGGAAAGGTTGATAAAGGCCTCTCATAATTCTTTAAAATTACGAAAATAAAAGTAAACTGATGCAGAACAAATTTAATACCTATTCACAGGTCGATCTATCTTACGTAAGTTGTGCACCGTGTTGAGTAGAAAAAATCAAGATCACGAGAAACTTGAAAATTTCCAGCTGTGGCATACTTATTAAGATGTTGATGGGGTGGGGAGGAGTTAAGAAGGGGGAAAATCATCTACTTTCTCATACAAATTTTTTGAAAAAGAAAATTAATCAATCTTTAAATGAACTGAATATTCGAATGGTGTACTGAATTTGACCTATATAAGTAAGTTGCGCACTAAAGTTGATCGTTTCGCATAATTTTTTCAAAAGTTGATGAGGAATTAGCCAGGCAGTTATTCGCAGCTCTTAAAACGACAATGTAGTTAAAATTTCATTCGCCTAACCCCCATATTTAGCCCTGACTGAATATACCAATTCAATAAATTTAAAAAAAATTGGAAAATAATTTTTTCATATTTTTCAAAATGGCTTCGAAACGTTTAGAAATCTTCGGGAGGTCAAAAATATGTAGAGTATTATACCAAAATTGATTACATCAAATTCTTATATGCAGGCAATAAAGTAATTTTGAAATTTCAAAAATTGACCAAAATTCGAGAAATGAACTTCAGCTTCTAAAATTTTGAATAAGGTGTTTTCTATGATATACTTTCGACTTGTTTTTTTTTTTCAAGCTCAAAATTTTATTTTGTTGGAATACCTACCTCACTTGTGAGAATTGTAGGATGCATTAATGCCTCATAATTTTGCTCAAAATCAAAAAATTTAAAATTATTTTTTACCTGCTTATTGTTCATGTTTTTTGAGACATCAAGTTTGAATATTAGTTTACTTTCAAAATCTGATCCCCTTTCCTTTACCAGCTCCAAAATTTGGTCATACCCCCAAAAAAGTGATTCAACTGAGGCTTATTAGGTCTCAAGGCTTTGATGATACGATGTTCAAAAAATATTATTATTTTTTGATTCTGACTTTAACCACTCTCCCGTCCCTCCTAACCGCATTTGAATTTTCCATCGTCGGTCCTGTGGCTAAAATAAAAAATGCAAAGCAAATAAGAGGGAATTGGAAGTTTGGTGAAGGACTGAACCAAAAATACATAAATAAAGAAAATTGTAAATAGTGTTACGAATAGTACATTATAAGGAAGTGAAAAAGTAGGTACCATTTTCTACTTTTAAACTAAAAATATTTTTCTTTTCAAAAAAGATGATCATACACTTTCCTCAATTTTTGGTTCAAAATTAATTTTTTTAGGGTAAATTTTATACTTTGTGACACTGGCGCGTCCAGAAATTAAAGGGAGGGGCTGAAAATTTGAGAAAAATCGGAGAAGGGGGGTCAAATTTCTAATTCATTATTTTTTTTACTGATATTTCTATCAAAAATCATGAATTTTTTCTGACAAAAGGGAAATTTATTGAGGAATCAGTGACTTTTGACTCCAACATTGGTCAAAAATTATCAATTTTTAATATATAAAAATTAATACTGCCCGAGCGAAGCGAGGGTGGAAATTTTTTTTGAAAAAATACCTACTGTTTGAAAAAAAATGCACTTTTAAAAATATTTTTGCAATAAAAAAATCTTTTTTCTGAGCTTAAGGAAATTGGGGGAGGGCTTTATCCCCTTACCCCTCCCTTGAATGCGCCACTGCTTTGTGATAGTGAAATGTTGTACCTATACCTAGTTATGAGGATTGCCTTCTCTATCTCATCCAATTTGGTAGGTTTCGAACGTAAAAAGCTAGAAATGAGAGATGGGGAGGGGAGAATGAAGTTTTAAAATGGTTTTTTACTATTGAGAAAAATGTTTGGTTTCCTCCAAAAATTACCAATTCAGAATATACAGATGCGGGGGGAGGGAATTCAATGACCATTTTCTATCTTTCCGCACGTCCATGAGACAAATTATCCACGATTTTTTAATCTTTAAAGAAAAATTTAATTTGGAGATGGTTTGAAAATTCAAAAATGACAAAATTTCCCCATTTTTAAACTTTTAACTCTTTTTTTAAAGTTTTGGAGTCTAAAACTACTCTAATCCGGTTCAAAAAGTTGGTAAATTATGCTTATGAGTTGATGGAAAACCTCAAAATATATTTGGAGAATTTCCAAAAATTTTCAATAAGGAGAAAAGTTGAGAAAAAGAATAAAACTATTAAAAAATTTTTAAAAATGAGTATCAAAAATTTTTTAAAAATGAGTATCAATTATTCTTCTCTGATTGGTCCAAGAAGCACAGAAAGATTCAATGCTAAAAATACAACATATTTGATGGGCCACAAAAAATTTTAAAAATCTGAAATAATTTTCATTTTTCCCCTTTCAAAATTTATAGTTACAAATGCTTAAGGTACATAAATAAAAAAATTTCCCTTCCGGTAATTTCATCCTCATGCACGTAACTTCAGTCGATTATTTAAAAAAAATCAATTAAGCAGATAAATACGAAAAGTCTGCAGCCGAAATACATAAATGTATATATTACATGATGACAACAATCAGATTCATCATGCGTAACATTATCCGGAAGAAGTACACGGATCATATGAAAGAACAACGCCGAAATCATTTAGGAAAGACCTACACAAAGAATTCATGCATAGCATTTTGATTTGCATATGTAACAGCAGGGCGTCCAAGATTTTTCAATAATTGCATGCTGTACAGGTTTATGTTAAATAGGTAACACTTGAAAAAAGGGGCCTTTGATAAACCTCCATAAGTACCTTCGATTTAAAATTACCGAAATCTGGAAACAATTGAGGGTTTCATGAGTCCCTCGGGCGAAGATGGGAGTCATACAGGTACACAATACAAATAATTGAGTAAATAGGTGTGTACAGCTGAAAAGAAAAAAACTCTCGGAAAATTTATTGAACCTGCTTGGTGGATAATTATCGACTTATTATAAACGTATATATTAGAATTGATTAGCGAAGTTGTCGTAATTGAGAATTAAAATTTGCATCTAGATGAAAATAAATCGCCTCTCAATAGCGAAACTGAGGTGTAATTAGGTCTGACCCCGATTTAATTACTTGTATCTTTTTGACAAATCGATTTACAACGTATGCTACAGACAGCGGCGTGGATATTATTAGATCACATTAGTCGATATCTTATTCATTGATTAGATAAAAATAAATTATGAATAAGATTTTCTTCAGAATCGATAATTCATAATTGTAAAAAAAAATTAATTCCGGGTTATTGAAAAAGTATCGCGAACACGAATAAAAATCAAATTTACATCACAATGTACAAGTAGGTAAGTATCCATAAATCACCAGCGTATAGGCTTATTTTGCAGTACGTATCTAGAAATTTTAGATCTGCTGATATTATTCAGTTAATTACCCTATGACTTCTAAAAATTACAAATTAGAACTTATGTATATTAAATTACTATAGTCAGAATCAATAACGGGGCAATTCATATTATGTACCTAAGCCTATTTCTTTAAATTTGAGATTTTTAGCAAAAAAAAAAAAATCATTTTTGCTAAAAATATCAACTTCCCGCGAATACGAATTGCATTATGTAAGAAGTAACGTTAAAGCATGTAGTAATAATAATTACATTTAATATTATGTTGCATGCTCGTTTATGCTCCTGGAAGGGCAACGGGATGCGTCGGAAAACATGTAACACGTTCGAGCTACTAACATACTTTCGATGATATTGTTATCTGCTATTATTTAACGTGACAGTGTCTTTTCCCTTACTCCCCGGCAATTTGGTACCTATCGGCGAATATGGTATTACCATTATGTCTGCAGACAGTGGTGATCAACATTTTTGCAGATCTTATTTTACCAAAATCTTTTAAACTATGGACGATTTTCTTGTTTATAGAAGACTAGGACTTGAAATAAGCATTTTAATTCAAATATTGAACGAAATTTTTAAAAAAATTGTCACAAAAATTACCAAGGTACTTTTTATTACAATTATCTACATCAGAACGTGTTTAAAATCGAATTTTGGAATCACTTTCTGAAGTACCTACCTATTATAGGTCTGTATGAGATTTTCAGAATTTAAGCTCTCTACTTCAATTAGGGGCCAAAGTTCTGGATAATTTTTGAAATATTACTCACTTGAAAATCTGAAAATATGGCTCAATTATGATTTTCAGGAATGAATTTCAGATTCTGAAGAATCAACCTAGAGGGTCCAGGAGATCGTCAAACTGAATTACGACTGCTAAAATTCACTATTTGAGAACATTTAGGTAAACCCTCCTCTATGATGATTTCATGCGTCAAATTTTATCCCTAAAAATCAAAATCGAGTCATATCGAGGAATATTTGGAAATTTTGCATCATTTCCTTTTCATTTTTGGCATATTATAACATAGTAAGTTGATTTTCATTAAAAAAAAAATCTTTAGCCCATCGTTCCTAATTATGAGAGGAGGGGGGGGGGCTAAAATTTTGGAAAACTTTTTTCAGGATAAAAATGAATTTCTGTAGGGGTGAAATTTCCAAAATTTTGAAAAAAATGGCCCCAAAATCTACATTAGAGAAAAATGATAATTTTTTGGCTGAACGAAAAATTTGAAAATATTTTCTAGCAAAATTCGAATTAGACTTGTGGAGATGACAAAAATTGTACATCATGGAAAATTCATCTCATAATTCCTATCAAACTTCACCCCAGCCTCAGAAAAAAAAATTATGGGGTAATTTTTCGGAATGAAAATGCATCCCAATAATCACCCCAGCTTTAAAAACTCGATACCATGATTGGCTGAATTTTCTACTTAGGTAGGTATTTCAGAAGAGTTGGGTGAGATTTACAAAGACGAGTGTTATAGGATTAAATATTTTCAGAAATTGGATTTTTAAAATTTAAAACGTACATTCAACAAACAATTCAAAAATTCAAACTTTTAGGAAAAATTTTATGATTTAAATAAACATTTTTTTTTTCAAGGTGAAAATTCTACAGTTCTTTGACTTTTTCAGGTTTTCTAAAACAGATACAATATTTCTGTCCAATTTGGGTGGTTTTAAACATTTCAAGATGATAGGATTTCTAAAATTCGTCAAACATACTATTTCTAGGATTTAGAAATTTAAACCACAAAAATTTTCAGATTCCAATATTCTCTAGAGATATGTAATATTCTGATTTTAAGGTGTCTACTAAAAATTTCACATTGAAAATGAAAAAGCAGGACTTGAATAGAATATTTTTTCAACATTTCATGTTGATCCTGGGGGAGGGGGCGGGGTAGACGGGGAATAAAGGTATTTGCATTTGTTAAATCCATTAATTGAAGTGGATAAGAGATCAACACTTGTTAAACATTTGATTATTGTTAACGTCTAATTGTCCAGCATTCTCTATAGGTACTTAGGTAGTTAGGTACTTTGGTTGGAGGAAAATTCGGCGCCACTCAACTGCTCTCTGACCCTCTTTCCCATTTTTCAACTAATGAATAATGTATTTTTTCTTTCTTTTTTTCCAATTAAAAACGATAATAAAATGAAAAATTTTTATTTTTAAAATCTTTATGCAAATAATGTTCGTTTACATTTTCATGTTTCCTTTATTATTTTAGTCATTAAACATTGCTATTATTTCAAGACAAATTATCAGCTTTCCTTTGTGCAGATAATTTTTCTTGTTAAAAAATTGAAAGGAAAAAACTAATTCTAATTTTTTCTATCTGTTTGCCTTTTCTGCCAATTTTTGATTGATAAATTAAAAAGAATTTTCTTTATGTTTCAAACTGAACTGAAATATGCCACATTGAATTTTTTTAATTTCGATTTTGTGTTTTCAAATTCAAAATGTGGATCTACATAAAATTGTAATTGTTTAGATGAATGGAGGAGACTGTAGATTATTTTCAAAGCAGGTTTTTAAAAATTTTTAAATTAGGAAAATCAAAAAAAAAACCACGAGATTTATGCAGTGAAAAAATTAAAAATTGACTTTTTTGAGAGAGAGGGGAGGAGGAGTTGAAGTACACGATACAAATGAAAACGATAGAACGATTTTTTTGGGGGGGGAAGGGGGAATTATGGATACCCAATTATTTTACGAAAAATTATTTCATGAAACATTTCCAACAAAAGGAAAAAGAAGAGGTTACTTATCAATCCTCCCTGAATTTACATCTATTTTCAATAAAGTTAATGGAGCAGATGATCCAATTCATAATCCATGATTATTTTCGTGGTTTCGTTTGCTCTCTAGACTCCTCTTTGACCTGCCACTAAGGAAATTGACGAATTAGAATGGATTGACATACGAAGCAGTCTGAATTCCTTCCCCTTTCTCTTCAAAAAAATGAGAAAAAAATTGACAAAAATATTGCAAAATAAATAGGTCAATACACGTGTAAATTTCTTACGTAGGAAATACGAATGATTTAATTTTTACATCATGAAATACATTTTTTCGTCTGACTAAAATTGATTACCACTGAATAATCTCACGTTCACTTCATCAATTTATTCTTTTTTATTCTCTCCTTTCGTTCTCAGTCTGTGTTTTTTTTTCTTAATGGCTTCTTTTTTATGCTTCGTACGCATTGCTCTCCTCGCTGCATTAGCCTGCCTCTCCCCGCTGAGGGAACGTACACTGGAATACGTTATACCTTTTCACTTTCACTTTGGCACTTATAACCATTACATGTTGTCTTCTGTAGGTTGTAAATATGGGTACGTCTGCGTATATGCTGGAGTATTTTTTCTCGGTTTCGTTTTCCGGCATGTTTGTTGGGAATTTTTCATTTTCGGTGGGATTTTTTTTTCGCGAGAGGGATTCAGTTTTCCGGAGTAAAGATGATGCCTCAGGATTTGATTTTGAATTTATTTCTAAAAAAGTGGAGTAGTATAATTTAAAAGGACTGCAAGAACAGTGAATTTTTCGTTCTCGTTCTCAGCATTTTTGGTTCTTTGATTTTTCGCTCTTTTTTTCGCACCTAAATAATTTAAAAATTTTTTCCCGAATTTCGACCGTAAAAATCTGAGAATTTTCCTCTCAGATTATACTGAATTAAATTTTAAACGTGAAGAACAAAAAAAAAACAAGGAAATTATCGTTCTTATTCGAATTCTCGTTCTTCTCTGATCGTTCTCGTTATTCCAACATTCAAAGTTGATTCTTGCCTCGTTCTTCAAATTTTTGGTTCTTTGTTCTTTTTCATTCTTGCAGCCCTGCTCTCTCATTCTGAATCAGTGAAAAAGTCACTGATGAACCGTCGAAATTGCAGCATAGGAAAAATCAGCGAAATTCACTGATTTTTCAAAGATTTTCACTGATTTTTCAGCTAAGGTTACATTCAAAAATTTTGCTGATTTTTCAGCGAATTTTCATTGATTTTTCAGTGATTTTTCTCACTGATTCGTTTTCAGTGAAAATTTTTTCACTGATTTTCTCCTGTGCTGCAATTCTGACTTTTTTTTCAGTGATATTCGATAATTTTCACTGATTTATAAATGAGAGTAGTACAATTTTTCAAAATTTCAATCTCCCCTTCAAATTTTTGAGTGGGGAAAGAGGTAAAAAAAATCATCAATTTTTCCCCCACTCAAAGCACACCAAATAAGTTATTTCTTCTGCTGGATATTTTGATTAAAAATTTCAAAATCGTCTCAAAGGTATTCGATGATTAATAAGGAGACGAATTTTACGCGCACAGAACAAGCCGTTTCGTTAGTCAATTGTAGGAAGTGTCGTAAAAAAAATTAATAGAAATAGGTTATACCGGTGCTTTATTAAATTTTAATTAAAGCTTCGAAATGTTCAGACGACGATGAAATTTTGCAATTTTTTTTTTCATTCGTCGAACGCGATAAATAAAACGAGCGTAAACCGAGCGTCGAGATGAAGTCCATTTGTCGAAATGTGCATGCTCGTAAGCGCGGTAATGCCACACTAGAATGCATTAACGGGATTAGGTATAATTTTTTTAAATTGTGCGTGAGCTACCGAACGCGAGCCGATGCATACGCGTGCGTGCGTACGCGCATGAGTAAAAATACGACGCACCTAAAGTTGCATTACTGCAGTTTTAATGGCTCCCCGTCCAAGGCTATCGGATGGCTTTTAAAATAAATCAAGGTCGCATTAAGGTCACAAGTGTTTACGATCCGGCATTATGCTATTAAATAATATTCGTCCGATAATTTATTGATTAAAAACTGCACGCTATAAACTGTTTACAACAACAATCAATAATACAAGAGAAAAAAAAATCACACATTTGAAATAACAATTAAAAATATTTCCTATTTTTGAGCTTAATAACTGAATGACTTTTCAAAAAGGCATTTGGCAAACGTTCGATGCATTGAAATAATTACTACGTACGAGTACGAGTGCACGGTGGGTAAGTGCAACGAACTGTAGGGCTGCTACTGTGTACCAGAAAGAGATTCTCATAACCAGTCTTCAACTTGGAATCTTTTTTGTGTTGCAGTTGCAAGTGGTCGAGTCACTTTTTGGTGAATTAATTATGTGCTGCTATTATTTAGGGCGGCTGTGTGATTCTGCGAGTCTCCCTGAAAACTACCTGTATTTTTTTTACGATTTCGAGTTGTAGGGATTTTTTGAACAATTTACTTAAGAATTGCAGTGAAAAAATGATTAATTTTTTCAGATAAAATGTAACAACTGCTAGAAATTTTTACATTAATAAGATGAAATATTTTTAAATCAACAGGTGAGTGAAGCTACGAAATTTTTAAAAATTCATTTCGAAATAAAATGGGTAGCTTTTGAGTTTAGAAAAAGAAAGAATCTGGCAAGTTTCAGCTCTTATTGAATCCCATGAATCAGAAAATTTGCAAATGACGGAGAAGGGGGGAGGAAGAGAAGAGGAGAAAAGGTTATTGTTAATAACAATGAACTATAGAACGTTTCCATTCGTTTTTGAGAACAAAAAAAAAAAAAAAAAAACAGAAAGGTTGAACATTTTAAATATCATTACCTAGTGTTTCTCAAGGGGTAACCCTCTCAATTCTCAGGTATTTTTCTAATGAAAGTATGCAGAACTTGATAAAGTGGAATGAGAAAAAACACATTAGGTAACTAGATTTTGACAAAAATTGGCGAAATAGTTTATTTTGAGTCGAAGACTTCTTACAAAAAATTTGAGTCTCCCAGTCTTTAAGAGGACGGAGCTAGAAGACCTCAAATTGGACGTTTTCGAGTGAAAAAAAATTCAGTTTTAGCTTCTTTCAGGCGGTCATCTTTGTAACGTTGCGTTTTGTGTTTCTACACCTTTTTGAACCATTGACTCTGAAATTGGATGCCATTTTTTGTCCTCTACAAATAGGCTGAAAAATTCCAGGTAGTGAAATTCATAGGCACACCCAAGGGGGGGCTCAAGGGGCTCGAGCCCCCCTCGAGCCCGGAAAAAATAATTTTTTGCTTCGAAAATGAGAAAAAATTCAAATTTTTTGTTCTTCAAAGTATATTTTTTCAAAAAAATTTCGCCCTTGCTTCGCTCGGGCAGTATTTTAATACTTTTATTTCAAAACTAATTAACAATTTTTGATTGATTTTTCAGGCAAAAATCACCAAATTCTCAATAAATTCTCTGTTTGTCAGAAAAAATTGATGATTTTTGATTGAAATATCAGTGAAAAATGATTCAATTTGAAATTTGACCCCTCCCCATTTTTTCTCAAATTCTCAGCCCCTCCCTTAATTAATTTCTGGGTGCGCCTATGGTGAAATTGACCAATTTTTGATCATTATTAATTTCAAACCATCTACTCAAACACCTCATAATCAAACCAAAATGATTTTTGATGAAATTAAAAAATTTTCATGACATTATTGCCAATTGCATTTTGGTGTACCTACATAAGCACGCAATTTTCATAAAATTCAAGTTTTTCATTCAATGACTTGGAAAAGTAGACTAAAATTTTTTCAAACCATTAAAATAATTTTAAACTAATTTTTTGAAAAAAATTTGGATTATAGTATTGCCCACTGAAATTTTATAAACATGGTTTCTGTTTTAAAGTGAATTACTTCTCTCTTTATTTTTTTGATCTTCTCTACTCTTTAGTGTTCAATTAATATAGGTGATGACTAAACATTTTCAGTACCTACTCCATAAAAATAAAATGTACCTGTTTAAGTTGGATTTTCATATTATACTTATTGCATTTTATGACCCATGCAGTTCCTGAAATACGTAGTATTCAGTTTTGGTCTCAAAAAATCTGCAGAAAGTATTAAAAAAAACTTCTGGGGAAGTCTAGACACGTCATAAAATATGAACATGGTCGCGTGATTGAGCTTGAATTAAAAAATACCTGTCTAGTACCTGAGGTACGTATAATGTAAATAATCAGTAGGTCAGTAAATATCAAGGTGGGTCGCTTCAATTTTTTCGAAAGTTGAATGGGGAAGGATCTGAGGATGAATGTGGAAAATTTGAAAAAAATGTGAAAATTCTCTTGAAATTGTTTTAATATTGATCCATTTTTGAAAGAAAAAAATTTATTTGTATTAATACGTAGATGAACCCCTACACCATTCCAAAAGGGGAAGGATATCGCCAACGACGAGGAAAACAGGCTTCTAATTTTTTTTTTTTACAAAAATAACATTCTGACGATTTTTCAAGTGGAGGGGGGGGGGATATTCAAAATAAAATAAATTATAAACGATTCAAACCTGTATCATTTCCGTCTTAATTTCCACATTTTTTCACAATTTAAAAAAATAATCAAGATAGAAAGGAGTTCAAATAAAATCGTCGCCGAAAATTATTTTCATATACTTATACATTAAAAATTATTTGCATTAAGACTATTGATTTTAAATTTTTAAGCCGTCAAAAATGAATCGTAATATGTATCCAATTTTTTGAATGCAAGGATTTTCTGGATATTTTTATTTTAATTTCGACGAAAAATTTCACTCTATGTAGTTCGGATATTTTCTGCATAAAGAAGCATCTTGTTTATTTTTTTTTCCTTTATAAAAATTGGCCTACAAAACTTGATTTATTTCAGATTTAAAACGAAAAAATTCAACTCCTTTATTATTTTTTTCAAATAAGTATAAATAAAAAAAAACTTGGAATTTGGAGTACAAAAAATATAAATAGTTTTATTCGTAGAATAATGCTTGGTACAAAGAGCGATTATTCGTTCTCTGTGGTCATTCTAACGGATGCAGAAAATAAAATAGATTTAGTTGGACTGTATCATCGTCATTATTTGTAATTCAGTTATATAGGGATGTCCCGAAATAAAATATAAATGGCCAAACTGCGTTGTTGCGCTACATTCGAATTTTTCGGTCAGGGAGGTGAAATAAGAAATTTTGAAAATACGAGTGCCTGGATACATTTGTGTGGGTCTGATTGCAAGTTTTTTAGAATGAGGAGAAATGATCCCTCACCCTTTTCAATTTTCGATGTCTTTTCATGAAAAAAAAATTCATAATCAATAGCCTATCATTTTGAAAAAAATGAATGTTGTAAATCCCCCCCCCCAAAAAAAAGTAATTATGCGATTTCACCGCTAATTTACGATTTTATCAATTGTAATTGATTTTTCATAAATTTTAGGATGGTCCGGCATTATCGAAGAAAGAAAGGGCCGAGGTTCTATAAAGATTACGTACAGAATTCGTTTTTATAACTCCCGAGAGCGTTATACCGGAAGACCCAGAGTCGGTTCCAAAAAATCAGTTCTCTCATGTTCTGGATCACCCTACAGATGCTGGCCGTGGTCGATTTGTGTTTTAAAATATTCCGGTAATCGTGTAGTTTAAAAAATAATTTTTTTTGCATGTATTTTTGCGATTTTTTGGGGTGATCATTTTCGCCCCGTTTTTTGATGTTCGAGGTGCCCTACTCCAAAAAATCGCCAAAAATCGAGGTTTGGGCTAGAATTTTTTTGAAAAAGGCCTTTTATAGCCAAAGGATGATCCCGTCACGGAAAAAAAAATCAGGTCGATATCTTAGTATTTGGTCGAGATATTTTTAAAAAAAACTCGAAAATCGATCATTTTCACTCCGGTTGACGGTTTTTTGATACCTAAAAGAAGAGCCCTGAAAAAAAATCAAACTTTTCGGACTATTTTTTATAGAGTTACGCCGTTTTGAAAATTTTGAACCCCCTCTCCATCGTAATAAAAAGTTGAAAGGGCAATGGCATTTCCCCTTTCGAATTAAATTCTATTTATCCATAAGTATGCCACAAATTTTTTAAAAATTTTATTACATGTTATTGTTCTACTTTTTGGTTATGTAGGTATTTGATTGAAAAATTGCACAAGGCATTTGAAGGTTCTTATTTTAATTTCATATTCGCACTCAGAAGCTTCAACTTATGCGAAATCGTCACCCATATTGTTCAGTTATCTTATTTGGACTCAAAATCACCAGGGAGGGGGGGAGTGCCTCTAATGAGGTTTCAAGAGTTGGGAATTCTCGGTCTTCGATTATGGTTTTATGTTGTCCTAAACTTCAATTTTAGTGACGAATTTTTTTTTCACTACCGAAGTGTTTGCAGCATAGGTAAAATTTTTTATTGCTTGGGACGTTAGTTAAAGTTTTTCTTGATAAACTTCCACCACTTGAAAATTTTCAAAATTTTTGTGGCATGCTCATTGATAAATGACACTTGATTTGGGGAAAAAAATTCCATTGCATCTTTGACCCCACATTACGCAAAGGGAGCTCAAAATTTTCAACAGGACGTAACTCAGCAATAAATTACCCGAAAATTTTGAAATTTATTATCATGTGAAATTTTTAATCTGCGTTTGGCGAAAACTAAGAAAATTATAAATAAAAATGTCCATTTTGGCACCTTCCTCCTCCCAGAAAAAATTGGGTTGGGGGTTCAAAATTGTAGGTAAAATTATTTGCTAAACTAGAATAGGTGACCTGTTTATCAAGATCGGTTTTCAAAGCTTATAAATGATGTTTTTAAAGACTCTAAGTTGGAATTTCAACTGGATTTTTGGGTTGACTTCCACAGTTCTCTTCCCCCCATCCCAATTTTTAGTCAAAATGCAAGAATATCGAGGTGCGTGCGAAGCCTGTCGTAAAATAAATTTCAGTTCACACCAGCTACCTCCTTGTGAGCGATACTGGGGCCAAAAACCACACACTTGTTATTCTAAAAAGTCATTAAAACATCGTATTTCAAAAATTATTAATTTCATTTTAGTATGATTTAACATCCCTGATAAGTCTGCAATAAAATAGTCAAAGAAAATTTAGTTAAAATATGTACACACGTAATAAAAACTAGTGACGAAAAAATAATTTAAATACATGACTTTTATTTAATTACCTACGTACAAACAGGAGATAAAAAAAAACGTCACTGTACTTTTCGTGTGCAAATGACGTTTACCTGCCTTTTACATTCGTTTCAGTAATTTGGGGGGGGGGGGCTAAAATTCAAATTTCAAACGATATTGAAGAATCCCTTCACTCTCCCACATGCTAAAATAATGATGGAAAATTTTTTCATTCCTATTTTTTTTTTAGATTTTTTCGTTTGAAATTTTACCCTTCCCTTTTCTTCCCTTCTTCTTCCTCATACATACGGTTCAACTTGACATAAAAAATTGAAACTACTACCCAGCGAAATACCTATTTGAATTCATAGACGAATACGAGTTGGGAAAAAGCCTACTATAACAATGAAACATAAAAATAGTTTCACCGCTACCCAGATTAAAATATTTATTTCGAGCTGATCGGCAAAGCGCGATATCTTTCTATGTGGTACACGTACATTCATAATGTAGGTATTATCGCCAGCATTGGCCGCTGTAACCGAGTGAACCTGAAGATGTATTTGTTTGGGTATTGAAACGTAACACTTAACTTATTCTCCCCGCTTCGTCAAACACGTATCTGATAGAAAAAAAAAGTGAAAGTTATGTAACTTACCACCACACCACACCACCACGCAGTTACGATAGGAGGCTATTGCCATCACGATATTATCATCTATACTCTTTTTAATCCACAGCTAAATAACTATTCATATAATGACAATAATTCTACTTTTTTTCTCTCTCTCATTCTGTCTATTTCTTCGACTCATTCCTCCTTCCATTCTCGACCGAGATTCGTCTTCGTTGAAATTGAATTTTTTCAATTTATACGTGCTTCTGCTTATATGTTCAAATAGGTAGCTAGAGGTAGGTACCTATCACCTATCAAGCATTGTGATTTTTTATTTCGATGAATATTAGATAAGTAGGTAGATATATTTCATTTGCAGATACCCATATCTACCATTAATTATATCAAAATTCAGCCACACTTCCAATTACAATCAATACCTACCTAATCACACGCTATCATCTTTAAAAAACAGTCGATTCTGAGAACAAGATGACTGTAATGTTAAAATTTCCAAGATAAAGTATACAAAATTTCTAAGAAACGGTCGAGTTATACATTCTACTTATGGGTATTAAGAGGAAAGAAAAGGATAAATAGTTGACGTATAAATTTGCCCGACACAGTCGATCATTCTGAAAAGCTACAGACGCGCATAAATTTTCCTCAATAGGAAAACTATCGCCCACGCAACCAGCGATCAATTTTAACATGCATTAAACGTAAGAGTAATAAATAATTGGCTATGACGAGAGGTATTATCCTCCGTAGACGGTTTTAATGAATTTAACGTTATACCAGAAAGAACTAGTACAACAGGAATACTTAATAACAGAGTAAGTATAGGTAGGTACTACCACACATCGGTTCAAGAAAAAACAATTATATGTACATAAGGAAGTCTGCGTATGAGCGATTTTTTTTTACAATTTTTATACCGATAGTGGGATTCTCACGGATACCCAACGATGACTGAATTACCTACTTGGACGTAAATGGTCTTTTAAAGATCATTTGTTTCGTAAGTCGTGAAAATTCTTCGTACAATGATGAACGAAAAAATACATTTTCTATGGACATAAAACGTAATCAAAATGGCGGATGAATTCAAGTGGACCAACGAGTAGGTACCTAGATTAAAATTTCAAAATCTCAAAAACCTACCATCCGTAGATTTAGTAAAATGTCGCACGAGGATGCGAACTTTTTTTCAAAAAGGTGTTTTCAAATTATAATAATTTATGAGTTTGCCTAAAGTTGGTCCAAAAATTTTGAAAATGGATCGCTCTACCCTAAGATTAGTTCAATATTGAGATTTTTTTTAATTTGAACAAAAAAAATGATTTTTGCCAGTAGACGCCTTTAAAAAATGAGATATTCCCACCGATGATCTTCTTGAGTTGAAATAATTATACTGAGATTACTTCATAAAAAAATGTGTTCAAAAATTTTCTGATTTTTTTTTCTTATTTTTCGGAAAAAATGAGAAAAAACACACAAAACATAATTTTTGGAAACTACAAAAAATGACAGAGAAGTGAATCCATTATTATTCGTAAATCTAAGCATAATATTGCAATAGTTAAATGTAAATCTTTTTGCAAATAATTTTTTCTCTTTGGGGACGGGGGACACAAAAAGTAAAATAATCAGAAAAAAACAGTGAAAATTGATCAAACTTTCAAAGTTGTAATGGAGGATTGAAATTCAATACAATAATTTACAATTTTTTAGAGAGAAAAAAAATTAAATACCTACTTAATCGAGTCGAAATTCCTCATTTTCCAACTCTTTTTCTCCCTAGGTAGCGTTTGCGACGAAGAAGAATTCGATTTGATTTTTTTCAATACTTAATCAATAACACCGGTCGACACGATTTTTGTTTCTGGGTCCTCATTGTGAAATTTGGGTCACTTTTATGTAACTAATGAACGAAAAAATATTTGTTTTGACCAAAGTTTGCTTTAGGGGGTGGGAGGGCAAAAAAACTGATTTTTCGAGGGCAATAACTTGAGCTTGAGCATTACAAAAAAATTAAAAAAATTTTTTTTGGAGTAATCTTATAGAAAATTTTATGGCGAATCGAATGCCGCAAACCGCGGACCTCTATCTCTTTTAGAAAAAAAGTTACAGCTCATTCTTTCCAAAATTATTATAGTATGTGAAAAAATCACATTTTTGCGCCTTTCTCGTGAAAAAATGAAATGCGATTTTTTCACAAAATCTTGGAAAGAATGAGCTGTGACTTTTTTTCTAAAAGAGATGGAGGTCTGTGGTTTGCGGTATTCGATTCGCCGCGAAATTTTCTACAACTCTCATTGTGGTTATTATGGCCTTAAAGCCCTTAATTTTCTTTCAAATTTCACTTTTTTGCGAAAAATACCCTAAAAAATACGAGTTTTTCACAAAATCTTGGAAAGAATGAGCTGTAACTTTTTTTCTAAAAGAGATAGAGGTCTGCGGTTTGCGGCATTGGATTCGCCGCAAAATTTTCTATAAGATTAGTCCAGAAAATTTTTTTTTTAATTTTTTTTGTAATTCTCAGGCTTTTTGCCCTCCACCCCCTAAAGCAAACTTTGGAAGCCAGGATTCCGCAAGGTGATGTATTTTGATGTCTAGAAACAGAATTTTGGCATGAAAACCCAGATACAGAACATTTTTTTTTTTTGTCGACCTGTGTAATCAAATCATCGGTCGCGTAATGATAAATTTTTCTAAAGAATTGTTGATCTTTGATATTGAAGTGAAAAAAATCAGCATTGGTAGCAATCCGATTTCGTTAATTTCAAAAAAAAATTGATTTTTAGAACAGCCACTGACTGAACAATAGATGCACCTCTCCCTCCACAAACACAAAAATTCACGAAATAGTCCTCCATAATTCAACCGATTGAAAATTAGGAGAAAATGTTGAAAATTTTTCTAAAAACGAAAGAAAATAATTTACGTTCAAATTTTCCACTCTCTCCTCTTTCAATGAAATTGCCAAATTTCAATACAAAAATCACTAATTTTTTAAGCTGAAAAGACTGAAAAATTTTAAACAATAAGTATCGGAGGTTTTGAAATTTTTTGAATCATTCAAAACGTGCAAACTTGTTTCAAGAACGAACAATCCAATGGCATATATACCCCATTGATGTTTTACTGGACCCTGAAATAATTTAAAATTTCCGAAATTCGATAAAAATCGAGAAATGCACTTCATCGCCTGAAATTTTGAATATATGGTTCTTTTATATTGCACTTTTCATTTATTTGGGCTCAAAATTTTACTTTGAATTTAGAGACCTACTTCCTTTGGAAAGATCCCCGAAAAATTATGAAAATGTAAAATATCACTATGAATATAATTTTTCAGAAAAAAATGACGGTTTTGAGACCATTTTATCAAAATTTTATGAAAAATAATTCTCATTTTTCACAAGAAATTTTAAAAACACGATTTTTTCAAAGTATTCCCTCTTCGAATGGTATTAATGAAACATTTTGCCAACAATCGTATTTTTGGGAGCAAATACCTACGATTCTAAATCGACTTCGTTAAACATTTCTTTTGAAAAATTTCCCATTATTTTTAGTGGGGAATTAGGAAAAACGAAAAACACAAAATATGAAAAACCATCACCCTTAGCCAATGATATTTTAAAGCCCAAAAATCCAGGTATCTTCTGGCAGTTCTGGCTATTTCAACGGATATTTTCTGAAAAATATTTTAAAATACTTTTTTAAAAATAACATTTGATTCATTAAAAAAAGGAACGTATTTCGAAAAAGGTCTCAAAAAACGCAAAAAACAAAAAATTTTCTCTTTAAACATTGTTAAATTTCAAATGCAGCTATGGAAGGAATTTATACCCCTGAAAAATGAGACGAAAGTAAAAAATCATCATCAATGTTATTTTTGTATCGAAATATCGATATCAAAATCAATTTAAGTAAAGGGAAAATTTGAATTTTCCCCCCATTTTCCACTTCAACCAATTCGAGTGAATTGAATAAATGTTGACGCGAAATCAATGAAAGAAATAGGGGAATCAATGATGCTGAACCGTCAGATACGTATGTTATGCGTTATGCCACAAGCAAATATAGGTAATGAGCGTATCTATACATACCTAGGTACCTATATTAGAATCCTTTAGATATAGATACCTTCACAGGTACAAGCAAGGTATACCAAGATAGCAGTGTATTAAAATACCAAATTTAACCCGTAACGGTTCTAATGAATAAGGTGTTTTCCAGGCACCATACTCTCATTATTAACTATGTTGGCAGCCCATGTCTTATCTGCGGTATAATAATTCGGTGATTGGAGGTGGATTCGGTGCGGCAGCGTCCGTTGTGGTGCAATACCAATTTTCAGCTCAGACGATTATATGTACCTCTACCTAGCTGAGAATATTATTACAGAAAATACCTACGCTCGGAGAGAAGAAAATAAATGCATGGGATGTTAAAAATTGAAATTTACTAGGTACCTAGCTGGGTACTTTGGTAGGTAACTTTTTCGAGCCTAGATTGCCAAACAGACGTAATTCATTCGTCAATGTTTAATGACATTTTCACTATCGCGAATTTTATCATATTCGTAAGTAGCGAGATGATTTATGAGATAATTTTATACGAATGGATGGTACTTTGTATCTACGGGTATATTAAACTAAAATTTGAACGTTAATAATGCTGAACATTTTCAATTTGCAACTTCAGACTTCACAGATTATGAATGAGAAAAACGTGATGGGAAGAGAAACAATGCAAAAATAAAAACAAACACGATGAAGATCATTATGACTGCCATTGACTCCAACTCAAAGTATAAAATTGGGCTAACCCATATTAGCCATCCGGTCAAGGGATGCCATGTCATCCCTTCCCCTAGATACAGATTTGCTCCTTATTTCGGGCATTTTTTTTACTTCGAGACATCTGATCCTGATGCTGTTTTTTATCGCATCTGATATGCGAAAAAAAATTGAAGGATTGATGAATATCATACGACAGATTATTATTTAATCACTTCACGAGCACACTGTATGAATAAAAATAAATGCGAGAAAGAGAGAGTGAAAGAAACGGTTCGTTTAGTTTCTGGGCCAGATGCCTGTCACTCATGGCGACGCAGTCAACCGATAAATACTTCAACTGGGATACTTTAAAGCGCCTTCCAAAGTCTGTACTACATTTGAACCTATTATGTAACGTAGTATTCGAGGTTTGTAATTACCGGAACGAAATGGAACGTTCTTTGTATTGGTTCTGACTTTATACCTTCATTCGCGTGCCTTCTTATGCTCAATGCGCAATGAAATCACGTTCTGTTTGAAGGGATTGGGTTCAAAGTCCTTTAATTTAATAAAATATATCAAGTTTAATTTTTCCAATAACCCTAGATTGGAAAAAATTTATGATCGACTCGAATTCACCGGTGAGGTTTCATTGGTGCGTTGGTTTTGATGAGTTGTAAATGGGTGGGATAGGTGTTGAATATGTGGGTCTGGGTTTCTAGGTGGGTGTATTTTGATTCAGAATATGAATCGTGGTCCAGTTACCTCATTTAAAAAAAAAAAAAAATGAATAAAATTGACTTAATTTTAGGGAAAAGTTTTACATCAAAAGAGTAAGTTACTTCGTATTACTTTTATGGGTTGTGTTTAGATAATGATGCTTCAAGTTGGGCTATTAATTTACATGGAGATAATAAAAGCGATTACATTATCGATTAATTAAAATCATGATATCAAATTTTTAATTTGTTTAGGAACTTAAATTTCAATACAAGTAAAAACCTAACTTAAGACGGAACTTGAAACATGCGTTTTACTGACATTTCCTTTCCAAAATATAATTAGGTAGGTAGTTAAAATTTTCCCATGATTTGTCAGATATTTTTTTTTTTACAGAATATACGAATTTTTTTGAATAATAGAGACAGACGTGTTTAGATCTGATGGAAATTTCCATCATTTTATTTCGATAAAATGAATTATCTAGTACTTCATAAAACTATTGAAAATTTGAGGGATTAATAGGCACGAGTAATGAAGGTAAAGCACTTGATTTTTTTTTTTCGGAAAAGGGGATGAAAGGCAAAGGCAAAATCAGACTCATTTTTTAGAACGGTGCAGAAGGGTCGAACCGAAAAGGTTCAGAAGGGGAGAGGGGAGAGGACAAAAAATGCCAACCTTTGATGCGGGATCCTCATAAGTATTTAGTAACTCCTTTTTACCACCCATATTTAAACGTACCTTCTAATATGGAGGTGAATGATTATCTTTTGGAAAACTGACTTTTTTCGTTTTTTGTGCTGTTCTGTTTTCCTTTCATTTAAATAATATCGTAATTCAAGGCAACAGGCTACTTCCTTCAGGATGCAAGACCCTAATCGTTTTTTGTTTTTTTTTTTTTTGAATAATTCGGGGTGTAATGTGAGAAACTTGAAATTTTTTTTGCGAATTTGAATTAATTTTTTCTAAGACGGTCTAAAGAACAAAAAATGAATGATTTTTTGGGCAATTTCTTTCAAAATTCATCTCTTTAGGTAGGTACCTATAAGTAAAGAAAATGAATAGCTTGGCCAGGCTAAAAAAAACATTTTTTTTGAGAGGACATGGCTCTTGTGGAAAGGCTTTTGTCTTCACCACTGACAAGAGAAAAGACGTAGGACAAAAGTTGTCAACAATTAAAAAAAAAATGAGCAATTGAGCAATTTCAAAATAATTTCAAAATGTTTTAAACATTTTGCAATATCGTGAAAAATATTTTTATCTGGAAAAATGGTTTGGATTGATAATAGTAGCAGATCTTATGTAGAGAGTTTGAAGAGAGGGAAGAGACATGCAATTTTTCGATTTTTTTTGTGAAGGAGTCTGAATCATTGCAAAAAAAAAATGAAAATCGAAGTTTGTGTGGAAGGTTGTATGGGGTTTGAATAAAATTTCCAAAAATATAGGTTTGTATGTTTTAAGGAAAGAACGACAAAACGACAATAAAGGAAGTAAGGGAATTCATGGAAAAATTTCGTTTTAAAAATTGAAAAATCCTTATTTTTCTCAACAGATTAGAAGTCATTTTCAATGGTGGAAAATCCTCTGTCCTTTCGCACCTCCCCATAGATCTGCACTGGTAGGTTATTATTTTTACCCAGAAATGTGGTTGACGACCAATTTTATTCTTTGCTTATCCTAATTTTTAATGCTCAAAATTTTTTAGAAAATTGAGGAAAATAATTTTTCTAACAATTTTATTGTATATTTTTACCTCAAAAGCTTGTAAAAGACGATTTTTTTTGAATCTCTTCACGTATGAAAAGCAGATGAAAAGATACGCAAATGTGTTCAATAATTGTTCTAAAAAAAATTTGCTGCAAAGATGTACTTACCTACTTATTTCTATTTACTTGCTTAATTATCATGCTAATGTTTCATAAAATGTTTTCCGGAATCATTAATATTTTTTTTTGGAGAAAAACTGGAAAAAATCGGTCTTTTTAAATTTTTCCAAAACATTTACTTGAACAATAAATCATTTCTACGAAAATGTTCATTTTTTATGTTTTAACCGAAGAAAAAATGAAAAATGTCATTCTTTCAAAAAGTTTTAAATTTAAAAAAAACACCCAGCGGTACTTACTTCTGAGTAAAAATATTTAAGAAAATTTGAAGTATATGATTAAAAATCGTCTCGAAAATTATTTTTTAAATTTTTATGGAAAATTTGAAAAACACGAAAACACAAAAATTATGATTTTTTTCAAAACATTGCGGTGAAGCAAAATATTTTTACCTCGCCATTTCAGAGTGATTTTTTCAAGACCATTTCAAAACAAACAATATTTTCTTTATTTTTTAAAAATAAATTGTTGTTAATTGTAAAACTCTTACCATGTAACGACGAAATGAACTTCGTGAATCAATGTCCCCCCCCCCCGAAATGGACATTGATTTTTTTCGTTACAATTCACGAAAACATAACAGACTCTAAATTTTACGTACCCTAACTATGTACAACAGAATTTTATGTAACAAATTAATAGAATTATCAATAAATTTTCATAAAACAATTTTTCAGACTTTTTTTTAGTCTTGATCTGTTGAAATACGATTTTTAAAATTCCAAGCACAATTTCGATATTTTTTATTGATTCCAAATGAAAATTCACCAATACCTATTCTAATTACATATTCTTTTCTTGCCAGAGACGTCGGAAAGTGTGAAACAAATGGTGCATTGCATCCCCCCCCCTTCCGAAGTACATCAGAAAAGGATTTATGAAGCATTAAAACAGTGAAAAAATGTCCTTCTTTGGCATTAAATAAAATACCCATTATTTTCACAAATCTGCTCGGGCATGAACAAAATTACAATCAATTATTTGAACTATTTGTGACAGCAGTGCGGAAATAGTATATTATGCAATGAGGGAGATAAAGTGATTTTCGATGAATTTTGAGGTTTATTGCCCGAGCGAAGCGAGGGAAATAATTCAAAATCGTCGAAAATCATTTATCTCCCGAGTTGCATACGATATTTTTTGTTGTAGTGTGAGTAAAAGGCGAGTTTGAGCACTCGAGCGATTCGCGAGTGTGAGTAAAAGTGCACTTTTACTCACACAACGATGAAAAGTCTTCTATTTGTCCCTTCCTCCAAAAAATCTTTCTGGTGTCATACTGTAAACCTAAAATTCAAAATTAATTGATCGAAAGTTTTAAATATAGGTAACTTCAATTTTTAGCAGTTTTGTAATAATGAAGTTGCAATGTCATTAATATCTTTCCTATTTCTATTGACCACATATAGCAAAAATATTTTAAAGTACATAGGTACCTAAATTATTTGAAGAGGAAATACTTACTTAGTAATTGAAAATGATTTTTCAATTTTATAGGAATTTTTCAGATAAAAAAAATCATATAATTTTTATTTTTTTTTAAATTGTTCATTTTAATAGAGAAACTTCTTCATCTGAATTACAATTTTTCAAATTATCTTTTTGACTCTTCTAAAAAAAAAAAGTTGTTAGGTATACCCAACGTTTGAAAATTTTTTAATTTGAATAAAAAATTGGTCCATTTGGTGGGAGACCAGACAAACTGACCCTTAGAACTTTTGGTTGATTCTTTGCTCGTGCAAGTTCAAAAATCGTCTGAAAATATATCCAATTCATTACGTGCCTCCGACCCTCCCATCTATGGTCACTAGGCCTCTGAAAATTCTCACAAGAAAAAAATTTCAACGAATCTCGATCGAATGACCATTCATCCTGTTGAAAACGGAAACACGTTCGTTAAATTCGCATTGAAAAAACAATGATCGAGATGCGTCAAGTTGAACGTATTTTTAAACTGTTTAGCGCACAATTTTCGCGCTTATATGCCATAAAATGAACGAAAACAGACAGCAAGTTGTGCAATTATATCGATAACGACGACGACGTCGACTAAGAGGAGGGAACACAACGTTGGAACTTCTCTGAACCAGGAAATGCAGCGGAGCGAAAATGCATGCTATTACTCCGCGTTCGCGGTGCCCTTAGTTTTAAAACAATAGGCCACGCATAAATGAGTACGTGTACATGTGTACTTGTGTAAATCTTACTATATGTGTGTGCATTAAAGTAACTCTAACGTAGGTTTTAATGAAGGCCAAGGTTAATATTACTGACTGTTACGTGTTACGAATAAAAATGTAAACAAATAAGTAAACGCCATTTTGCTAGAGCGCTACTGCATTCACATGCAACTTTGCAAGTGCTCAGCGGATTATTCTTTTTTGGATTTTTCGTGTTAATTTAATACTAAGTTTTGGATTTTTTTTCAGTCTGATGAATATTTTTAATTTTTGTATTCGAACGTATTTTTATGGGATAATTTTAATGCCGTTCTTGTTTTCACATTCTCGATACTGACAAATCAATTATTTCTCATTGTCAGTAGGTAAATAGGTACAATGAGGCTACCCTACATCGTATTCAAAATATGCCTTCTATGAATGTAGGTACTCGATTATGTATGCATTTATACGAGGCTAGTTATCAGCATTACACATAATTAATATCAATTTATACAAAGTGGTTTTCAAATTCATTGCATTTGTATCTTATCAAATAGATTTATTCAATATTTGAGGGCCACGAAATGGCAAATTAGAGTACGTGTTAAAGATGTAGCATAAGCAGTCCCTTCGAAAGAAAAATTAGGGAGGTGTGCGAGTTCAGGGGCAGGCCCGCCGAGATGTATTAATTTTTGCGAATCAAGTTCTGCGATGGAAATAAATCATGAATGAGGAGGAGAAAAGGACAATGTGGTCGAAAAATGAAGGAAAAAAGTGTTGTTTGAGCAAAGTATAATTTTGTTTTGAGAGAGAAAATCGGATTCAAATAGGTACCCTGGTGAAATGAAAATAATTTTGTTTTAAATTTTTTTTTCTATTTTCCGTAAATTATGCGACGATTTGGAGGGAGGGGGGGGGTGTCCTTCACCCTTCTTTTCGATATCAATAAAAGTCTTGAATGGAAATGTTGCCTGTTTCTATTTTTGAAGGAGCAACGTGTTAGAAAATTTACAAAAGCTTTATTAACATGGATACGTTTTTTCCTCGTGGGGGGGGGGGGGGGTGTCATTCCAAAATTTTTAAGGTCCCATTTGCGACACCTTATTTTGCGTGACGCTGTTTTGCGTTATTACCAAACGTCAAAAACTTATCAATTTTTATATTTTCGAAATTAACTTAATGTCAGAAAGCCAGAAGCTGACTTTTGAAAACTTACAAATTTTTATGTTTCCAAAATCAATCTTATTTCAGAAAGTCAGGAGCTGAAAATTGACTTGATATCAGAAAGTCAGAATGACAAAAAAAATATCAGAGAACTAAAGGCAGATTTTTTAAATTTTAAAAACAATTCAGCTGAAAGCCAATTTTTAAATTTTAAAAACGAATTTTTATATTTTTGAAATAATTAACTTAATATCAAAAGTCAGGATGAGAGGAGGAAAAAATCCATGTTATCAACATATTTTTCAAAGGAAACTTCACTTAATTTTTCTAAATTTTCATAAAATATGAAGCTTTAAATTCCAGCAAAGCCCTTTACGCTTGATAGATGAAAATGAAAAATCAAAACTATAATGTATTTTATTTTATTTTTTTTGATATCTCAATTAACATTGAAAATTTCTCAACGTTAGTGTGTGCAGTATTTTAGCTAAAAGAAATATCTAAAACCCAGAATAGTAAGGTAGATACCTATACATAACAATATTTTCGAATTATCCTAAAATCGTCGTCCATTTTGACCCCTTTTTGATGGATCAGGGGGTTCAAATGAGTTTTCAATGATTTTTTTGAAGTTAGGTACACTCCTGTGGGACACCCGATGAGTCCCAAATTGGCGGCGGAGCTTTAAAATTCAATAATTTTCCATATTTTTTTTTTTTTTGTAAAAAGTATAATTAACGTTTTATTTCTTGATGGGTTTTTATGCTCTAAAATTTTTGATCCATTTTTTATTTTTTCAATTTTGTAATTTCGAAAAATATGGTCGATAACTTAAATTTTGACACCCTCCTCCCTCCAAGGAAAAATACCTATACCTATCCTGACTAAGCACGTATTGTTTTCACCAGGAAAAATAGACTGAAAACATGTGCCCTGGACTACGATAAGGTACCTATGGTCACAAAATGGATATTTTTTTTATGACCTTTTTTTGAAGAGGTTAGTATCCTCATTCCAATAAAACAAACCGGAGATGCCAGACTTTATAATTGTCCTTGCTACAAACATTTTAAGAAAGAAATACAGTGTAAAAAACGAGACATTTTTAAGCAATTTTTTGCCACTTCAAGTCAATTTTTCGAGCAAAGGAAAGGTTCTACGAAAAAAATGAATAGAAAATAAATTGTAAAGCGTAAAATTTCATTTTGTAGAGTGAAATTAGTCTTTTTTTTTCTAAAAAACTAAGCTTGAGAGATGTTTTAGTCGAAAGTTCAAAGCTAAACTTTAAAACACGTTTTTCTCAAAATGTTGTTTTTGGGTGCGGTCCCTTTTCGTAGACCAAGTCACACATAATGTTATTTCTTCAAATGTAAATCTATTTTTTTTTTATTTACTATTTTTTGAATTCTTGGTAAATATTTTTCTCTCTCTCAAATTATGATTTAAAGGTTATTTTTCAATTTTTTTATACCTACCTACTGCATATTTTTTATTCCAATTTTATTCAAAAAAAAAAAAAAAAAAGGTCTGTAAATTGAGAAAATACATACGTGTTGAATAAATAGATGAGTTTTTGGTTAATTTTAACCAATATTCACCCTTTCCCTCAAGTAAAACTCAAATGTTACAATTTTTTTATTTTTTGCAAAAAAATGTTCGCTTTTTTTTGTTCATTATTATTATTACTCATACCGCAATATAATAGGTACCCCATTCTTTTTAATTTTTTTGGTTGAGGGATGGATTCGCCATGGATTCGCTTGATTCATTTTCGTAGGACATATGTCGGAATTCAATGAAAAAAATAATTATATGAGCTGCAATCAATATTAGAGAATAGTTAAAATGAAAAATATTGAACATAATTTAATAGTGGATAAAGAAAACCATTTTCAAATTCAAAAGTTGATTTTTGAGGTCATTTTTTACCAAAAGAAAAATCAGAACTTTTGATTACTGACCCAGAATTTTACTTCAAAACAGAAATTTAAAGGCAAAACATTCATACCAATAATTGGGTCTTATTACGTATGAACGTATGTTGGTATTAAATTAAAAAATTTTCAAAATTACAAATAGGGCTCCATTTTTTTTGAGAGTTTCCTTTTTCGTGTGTGTAGGTATAAAATTACTTCGAAAATGGAATGGAACGGGAGAGAGAGGGGGCAAAAAATACATTTCGATATTTTTCTCAAAAATGCCAAAAAATTTCAATTTCGACAAGTTTTTTGAAAAATTTTAATAAAAATAAAAAGCAAAAGTTCATTTTGCAAATAATTTTTTTTCCAAATAGTCCTCATAAGAAAGTCTCAATTACTTAGATAAAATTATGTAGGTAAAATAGGTTCGTTTAGGTATCAGACGGTACACGTAATTACGTAGGTACCTATCTGTTTTCAATTTTAAGTACATAGGTACAAACAACCAAGCATATGTACGATTATTTACCGCTATCTCTTCAACCTCTACGAAATAATTCATAAGGCGACATTTGGAAGTTTTTTTTTTCGTATCAATTTCACGTATTAAATAATCCTTTATCAGGTACCGACGTAAATGTCAACGGTATCTCTCATGTTTAAAGGGACTAAATAATAATAAAACTATAATAACGATAATAATAATGAAAAAAAGAGAAGGAAAAAAAAACGAAAACGAAAAAAACCGCAAACACACGTTTGCTTATTCATGTAATAGGTATAAACGCGCTATAATTTCGAAGATTTTTATACGTAAATTTTTTATTTAAAAATCGTATTTGATAAAGTTTTTAACAATTTAACCGAACCTAAGTCGAATCTGGAATAAAATTCGCCGCTTTCGGTATACACTTATGGTATTCGGCTAAATCGCGTAGAACCGCCCTTATTCGTGACAAATCATTTTGAGAAAGCTAAAACATAAAGATTCGTGACATGATACTACAAAAACGTTTTACAAAAAAAAATTCTTTTCAAAGATGTATTTTCTATTTATTATGTATGAAAAACATACGTTAAAACGTAAGGTTTCGAAGAACGAACTTTGCTTTAAAGAATGAACGTTTAAAACAAATTATCGGTTACGAAAACCTTTGTAGCGGCGGGTATTTAAAAAAAGATTAGAATTAAGCTGACGATTAATTATTTAGAAACTTTAGCGTCTTAATCGAAGATTATTACGAACCCCTATGGACGCAGGGTTTTATCTACCCCCATTATGGATGTAAAAAATCGATAAAAATATTCACGTGAAAAAAAAATAATAAAAAAGAATTCCATACGCGTAGGTGGTTTTGTTTTAAATTGAGGTTTGATACGAATCTATTTATTATGGGAATCGAATCGATGTGGCTGAGGATGTTTTTTTTTTCGAAATGTTCGATTTACCCGGAAATTAAGTCAAAGGAGTGAATCGAAACACTCGAATTTTTTCATCGAGTAATTATTGCAAGTTTCCCATGTAGGAATATTTTATTAGAAGTATCACTCTCCGATTTTCCATTTACCCCCCTCCCCCTCCAATCAGCCCTTAAAATCTGGTAATATTATTAAATTTTTTATAAACAATTTTTCTAAAAATTGTTTTAGTATGGACATACTCATTTTGGCTATTTTCGATTTTTACCCTATTTTTCAGAGATATTCAGAAAAAACCACATATTTTTTGTATTTTTAAATCCTCAAGTTTATGATCTGAAACTTTTCAACCATCTTGTAGAGGGCAAAACTGGTGTTCAATTTCGAGGTCAACGATTTAAAGAAAGGTAGACATTTAAATCTTACTATTTTAGAAGGTTAGTAGGTACAGATTTCTAGCTGATGGAAAATTTAAATATTATTCAAAGGCAAAAATTTTATTTCAATACCTACCTACCTAATTATCGCAAAAAATGAGATATGTATTTATAAAAAATTATCAAGTACAAAAATTTTAATCAATTTTATTTGTAGGTACCTTATTTTATTATAAATACGTATTTAAATAGGTTCCTATATTTAATTCTTTGTAAATTATATCCAAAGGCTTAAAATTTTCTGGGAAAGTATTTTACTTAAATTGAACTAGGTACCAATTTCACTAAATTTCGTCAAAATTCTTAGTTGGTATGCTTTTTTTAGATCTTCTGTAATTCACCAACCTATATCTATAAGGTATTAATTTTTTTTTTATTTTAAAAATATTATTTTTACGGACGGAGGGGGAGGAAGGGGAAGGAAAATGATGATGAAAATTTTCTATTTTTTTTTTTTTTTTTTACTGAATACATATCGAATTGAGTAAGTACCTACTTTTTGAAACAGTATAAAAAGTGAGTTTTTTCAAGAACCTCGAGAATTAAATAGGTTGAAATATGAAATATGGGTGTCAATGGGGTTTTTCGCTAAAGAAATTCAGTTGATTGTATCTAAATCAAATTTTTAATTTTCGCAGGGTTTCCCCCACTTTTCCACCAGAGTGGATTAAATGCCCAAAATTTCAGCCTCGCACATCAATTAGGGCTCCTTTTCATAATGGAATTAAATGTATGGAGTAACATGCTGATAAAATTTTTGTTCGGGGTAGGGAGATTAATAATGTGAAATTTTCAAATGTTATTTTAAAATCTGAAAATGTGATCTAATTTTTTTAGCCTCCTGAACTCTTCCTACAATAATTCCCTGGGTCCAAAATTCATCTCTAAAAATCTAAACTGAGTCATATCTTTGGTTTTTGAGGAAGATGGACCCAACTTTTTTTGAAGGGGGGAGGGGACTTGGGTCTGAAGCAAAAAAATGGACACGTAAAACAAGAGTGTTTATTTTTGATCTTCCAAAAATTTTTAAAATTCTATTTTAGATCGACACTCAGCCTTCCTAATGAATGAAAAAAAAAAACAGTTTTCTTCTTTTCAAATATGCAATTTTCTAGGGTGGAAAAGAATTGAGTTCATATCATTTTAAGAAAAAATCGCGTAAATTCATCAAGCCCAAGCAAATCGAGGGCTAAATTTTTTGAAAAATAAGCACCCATCTAAGAGCTGAAATTTCTCATTTTTTACTTCAATATTTTAATTAGGAGGCAAAATCCTTAACTCCTAACAAAGCGGGGGCCAATGGCCAAAATTTGTAAAATTGATAGATTTTCAGGAAAAAAAATTTTGTTTTTTAGCACTTACCTTCTTGTTTGAAAAAATTCCATTACTGTTTGGAATATAGGTTTCGTTATTTTGTGCCAGTTTACAATTCAATTTACTAATTATTTGAGAAATTTTCGCCAAAAAATGAATAATTTTAATGCAAATCAGCATGTTCTTAATTTTATAATTTAAACGATTCGCAAGAATTGCAGGTTGGCTGAAAAAATTTCCTAATTCAAAATCTGAAGATTGGCTGATTGAAAGAGACGGAATCATGTCACTAATTGGCAGGGCAATTTCCCCGATCCACAGTTAATCAGTGGAATTTGACTGTCAATCAGTGAAAAATTACCGATTCAAGTATAGTAAATTTTCATTTTTGAATCCGGAATTTTTGCTCAACTACTGAAATGAATCAGTGAAAATTTTAATTTACTGGTTGAATCAGTAATCAACTAGGTACTGATTAAATCAGTGAAATTTTATTTTTTCGGATTCAAAAATGAAAATTCACTAATTTTGAATCAGTAACTTTTTCACTGATTTCTACAATGACATGATTCTGTCGATTTCATCAGTCCATTTTGACGGATTCAGATTAAGAGAGTAAGCAGTTGACAAATTTATCTACACAGAATACAATTTTCTGATTTTTGTATTTAAGAAAATTCTTCAAATTTTCAACAAATCTACAATTTACATGACGTTAGCCAATTTTCAATCAAATTTTGTCGACTTTTTGAGAAAATTCAATTCTTTTTGTCATGAGAGTGACATTTTAGTAGCTCAAAAAAGGCAAGAAATTCGCCACCATGGTACCTAGGTACCTATCCATAGTTTGGGTAGGTATCCATTGAAAAACAATATATTTAGAAATTTTTTCAGAAAAATCTATGCACGAAAATTATTTGGAAAAGAGGTGGAGAGGGGGAAATTCAATGGGCTCCTTATGCCTTCCTATCTTTGCCTATGTTTTTGAGTAATGTTTGGAAATTTTGCATTATTTTTTTCACTTTTTTTTTTGTTCCAGCATGCTATTCCATCTTGAATTCCATTAGAAAAATAAGGACAGAACGTGGCCTCCAATTGACGCAGAGGGCTAAAATTTTATTAATTTCATTGAATTTTAGATAAAAATGAACCATCCCATGTGATGAGAACTACAATTCTCATTGTGTTTCAAGAAACATTCCAAACATCCATTCCAATATGATCAATTTTGAAAAAAAAATATTAGGGCTACGTATTTTTTTTCAGTTTTCCAACAATTTAGAAAATAGTTGAATTTTAAAACCTGATCAAAAGAAGTAAATGTAAGATAAAAAAAAAAGAAATTTTATGCTACCAAGTACCTATTTTGTTTTTTTTGTTCTTGGAAATATAAGTACAAAACAATAACTCCTAATACCCAATTACCCACCCACGTACCTATCCATTGTACCCCTTAAAAAATATAGGTAGCCAGATAGTCACCAAATAGGTAGCTAATTTTATACGCTTCAATAAATCGTATTTCGAGAATACCTATATTTATAATTCATAAACCAGTACGAATTAGGCAAATAAAGCCAGTAACCAATGAGCTTTCGTAGGTACACACTACACAGTTAGCTACGCATAATTATACACTCTAAATACGAGATGGTCTCCACTGTTGAAAATTTTTAAGTCTTTACTCGGGTTTTGTAAATATTGACGATGAATTTTTATTCACTAATGAAAGGGTTGAAATTGTAAAAACGAAATTCCTCAAAAAAAATACTCCACAATTCTGCCAACAATCCGATATTTTTCCCTTAATCGAGGGAAATTTGCAAAAAGGTATCTTCGTCAATCGTCATAATACGTAATTACGCGTTAAAGCTGCTACCTTCGGTACAATCTTCCGGGTGTGGTTGGCTTATCGACAAAATGTTCAAATAAACATCGTTGATAAGCTTCAATTAACAACCTAAATAAATAAACGTATCCTACCTAAGGAAAAAATTCTACCATCGTAAATATTTGGGTAAAGATCTCAAGTACATGTACCGTTGTGAAAAAAAAAACTATACTTGTAAGTACAAGCAGAATATCGCTCACTTTGACTAGAGAGACGAGATAATCGGAAATTTGCGGCTTTATTTCTATATGTATAATTTTCATTTACTTAATACAACTTGAGATAAGGTAAGAAAAGTAGGTTGAATGCCAATTGTGCCCTTTATAATATTACACCGATGCTTTGATTTTTCCATTACCTAATTACGAAAAAAAATCATCGCAGAGTGGCTCATTTTAATCCACTCGATTCAAAATTTAAAAAAGGAATCAGAATAAAAATGATAAATTATTCTAATAGGTAGCTGTACCTATTTATACATCGTTGAATATTGCCCGAATTAATTCCTAACTTCATGGTCACGGTAAAAATAAACCATGTTAGTAGGAAAATATGTGCTGAAAAATTATGATTTTTTGAAAAATTGTTGGAATTTCATCGATAAATCGCGCACATTTCATTAATTTGTGCAACCGTAACAGGAAAAACTCGAGTCATATGCAGTTCCTACGTGAAAACTCGCGAACCGGTGAGGAGGAGGGATGAGATGCGGAAACGTTATTGGCGTAGGTCGTGCGCTTGTGTTTATATCTTCACCATTACAATTTGCGATTATATCAAAGTGTTCGCGTCCACGGAACGAGAAAAAAAAACGCGACGTATGAAAATTTCCCACGTACGTAAATCGTCCAACGATTATCGCAAATAAAACTATAGTTAGCTTTAAAAACACGCGAGAATGCGTAAGAGTAAAATATAATTTGGTCTTTGAACTTAATAAAGATAACAAAAAATTAAGTTCATTTGGGTAAAATATATTTTTATAAAAAAACAAAAGATTTTTATCTCTGGTAAGAATAAATTCCAGGAAATAAAGTCTTCATCGTCATTCGATGGTTTGCTTTTAAAATAGAATCCTTCGTAAAAGGCTCTTAAAACATTGACTAGGTCAAGGTTGCATGGCAGTTGTTAAAAACAAACTTATACACGTATTAAGCGAAGACACAAGTTTGCCAACAATTTTCAGCAGCTCTTGGATTGTATACGATAAAAAATACAACTCTTTCGTTCCTTTTTGAATGACAGCCAATTCGACACTTGTAATATAATATAAAAGCGCGGGCTGATTAAACGTGTTATAAAATAATTTTACTGTCTGTGTTTATTATTTAAAAAAAAAAATAAACAATTTCAACAATTTAACAGTATATTATTCTAATTACCATCGTAGTAGGTAAGGTAGGCATAAATTATTCAAAAACTTCGAATCTTTCCTTTTTTTTGGAAATTACCTAGGTGCAGGTAAATCTAGAAATTAAAAAAAGGAATCGATCACAGAAGGAAAATTGACTTAATATGATTCATGAGACAAATGAATATTTGGTCAACATCATTTGCAACATCATCACACATTTGATTATTTTTCATCTTTTTTTTTGTACTTGCGAAGTTCATCGAACGTTTTTGCAAATATAAAATATAAAAATAATTTACAATAATTAGAATAACACACACCAACAAAAAAAATAAAATAAAATAACAAAATCTTCCTTACAATTAAGTACAGCAAACTTAAATATAAATACAAGACTGAATTTATAAAATTATATATTCATGAAAGTTGACAAATTAAAAAAAGTTGACTAATCAAAAGCTTAAGAAGTCTTTTTTACATGAAAAAATCGAAACGCGTAGTTCTCTTTTAGCATTATATAATCGGTGGTCCTAGTAAAAATTCATGTAAATAATTAAAAATTACATAACTTAATGAATTATCACAACAGAAGACAAAATTGACCTAGGTAAAAAAAATTTAAATAAATTATATCGACTTCGGTTCACATTAAGGGCAAAATCGTTCACCATTAAAAATGATTATTAGCGAGTTAAAATAAATCAAACATTACTCCGTAAATTCGAAAATACAAAAAAAGTTAGTTTATAGAGTAGAAAAAAATAAGTACCTAATCGAATAATTCAAAAGATGAAGTCTTCGTATGCAAGTCGTTTGGTGGGTAAATTTAATCGATGCATTCGACATTTCCATATTCGTTGGACAGTAGAAATACGACAATACTTTGCGAATCAATTACTTTTTCTACGTCGTCAGGGATATTGGTAAAATTTAAATATTGCAAAAAAATCATCACATTCCTGCGAACATAAAATATACAGTATGAATGTCAGTCGATCATTGCATAAGTAATTTTTTAAAATAAAATTTATTCTTACTTTGATGGGATCAATTTACAAGGCGATAGTCCGGTAAATCTGAGTAAGGATTCTTTGTCAACGTACGGTAAAATTTTATCAGTTTTGGCTGCACAAAAAATATCAATAAGATTAAAAAAATAAAATTAGACTAATGTGGAAACCTCATAATCTTCCTTCGGCAGTGATTTCAATGATGATTTGATTTTTGAGTTTTGGTAGGAGCATATTTAAATTTACAGATGCCCAAGTTGAATTTTCATTTTTGACCGTTTTTTTTTTTTTTTTTTTTTTTTTTTTTATTTGGCGAAACTACCGAATTTTTTGAAAAATATTCAGAAAATAATTTACTGGAGACTTCATTTATACCATTGTACCTAATCTCACCTTCCAGAATTTATTTCGTAATGTTCGTATTTTATAGTCGTTTCGAAGCCAGTAAAAAAATTTTCCAGAATGAGCAAAAATTAATTTAAATCTTTGGCATTTGTTGGGCATTTGACTATTTCTAAAAACTTCGATCGAACAAACAATAATTTAAAAGATTACGGAAAATTTTACTGGTAATTTTTGACCGAAAATTAAAAACGTAAAATTTCAAAAAATCATCAAATAGACTGGAAAAAATTTTTGCCTTGCCGGAGGCTCCAAAATAATGAAAAATTGGTTATATTATTTGAAGGAAGTTCTCATATAATAATAATAATAATAATAATAAAAAACATTTTTTACAGAAACATCAAATTTTGTTTCTTAAAATTTTTTTTTTTTTCAAAAATCAAGAGAGAAGTCGTAAAGTGGGGCATTTTTTTGAAAATTGATTAGAATGACATATCAGTATAAAAATAGGTTTTGGAAATGGAAAAAATCGATTTTCAAATTTTTTTAAAAATAACCTTGAATTGGGTACCTAGTTTATTCAAAGAAAACAAAGAAAAAATTATCAAAAGAAATTTTTCATCGTTACACCTCATCTCACTTGGACGATTTTTAAAAAACGAGAAAAAAAAGTAATAAGTTTAATTTTTTTCCAAAATTGAGAAAAACGAACGAAATTGTCGCCAACGAGTTTTCAGACAAAATTATCCAATATCCATAATGATACTATTTTAGAAGTTTTTTTTACACGAAATTGAAAAAAAAAATCACAAAAAATCTAATTCAAGTAATGCTATTTCTGGCCATAAATTTCGATTTTCTTCAAAATATAAAGCCAAATTGAGGAAAATAGCACAACGCTAAAAGCTGAGTCGAGAAGGGGCAGGGGAAAAAGGTGGAAATTCTCGAGGTTTGAAAAATTTTGAAAAACTTGGAAAACTGGGGTACACAATTGATTTCTCTTTTTTGCCAGAGTTTGTTGACCATACAGAAAATCGGAGATGAAGAATCTACAGATTTATAAGAAACAAAAATCGAGTTTTTAGAATTAACATTATTCTCAAAAACTTGACTGGGTACTTGGAAAACCGAAAATTAAATTATCAGATTTTTCTATAAGCTTTTTCAAAAATAAAAATAGAATAGAAATCAAAGTCAGAGCCGAAGGATTGATACGAGTTCCTCTGTAAAGAATCTTTTTTTTCCAATTACATACTTTCTGTTAAAAGGCAGCACAGATTTTTCTTTTCATCCGAACAAATGAAATACCAGAATGAAAATTCACGAATAGATTCGTCCCTGGAAAAAACACATTTTTGTACAATCTTGAAGATATAAAAAATTCTGAACAACTGCAATTCAATGCTTACTTGTGACAATGTAAAATTTGGACATCTAATGAAAGGTCTCGAGTAGAGAATATTTTGTGTTTCATCAGAACATCGGTAATACAACGAGAACTAAAGGTATCTATATCGAAATGATGATAGGAGAAATTTTTTTGACTAAAAAAGCTGAGATCAGGGAGCAGAAGAGGCTCAATTAAAAACTGGTAACTATTCGGTATACCACAATCACAACAGATGTCTGTAAATAAAATAGATATTCGATATTTTTAGAAAATTAAATAATATGATTTTACGTGAATAAGATTATTACCTCCACAAGAGCATAGCTCTCTTTGTTTCGTGACAATGAAGGAATTCGGTATGGTTGGATCTTTGTACATAATTGGATTTTCATTGGTTGAAATTATTGAAATTTTACGCGGTTTCAGCATCACCAACGGAGCACATTTATCAAAGTTTAGCAATTTCCTGGAATAAATTGATAAAAAATTAACATAAATGATTATTTCTGAGAAAAATTTTTTATAAAAGAATATTCTATCTGTGATTAAACACACACCAAGGTGGGTAAATTTGAAATACACTAGAGTACGATAAATTTTTCGGACAGCTGTCTTGTTCTAAAATAATCACAATCGAGTTTGATATGTCCTTAGCGAATGATTTCAATTCGGTGAACTCACAAGGTGGGTAATCTGAAATCGTACAGACATTTAGAAATCTTACATTTAATAATTTTAAATTTCATAATGATTTGAAAATTACCAGAATTATCTTTATAAAAATAAGAACAGAGTAATATTATATGGGAATATTCTTTCCACATTTTTTCGATACAAAATACGGCCGGTTTTCCAGTCGGATCAGATTGAACGTTCGATCTCGACATTTCGTATTCCCACATCCGGAAATCTGACTTTTCACGATTAAGTAGTCGATTCAAACGATAAGTCAGAGTATTCCTAGAAAAATCACAAAATATAAATTTGATTAATGATTGCGTGATATGATTTTAAAAATTTATAAAAATTTCGATACGTACGGGATGGATTTTCTTTTAGTCTTTTTCGTCGTTTCTAATATACCGCTAATATTATCTGCATTTTTACAATCAGGAGTAGTCGACTTCTCTTCTTTTTTATCGGTGAACTGAACGCAAGAATACGAAGCACTGGTAGAAACTTGTTCAATCTGTGTTACGACATGGAAAAAAAAATTATAAAATCACTAATCCATTTTAGAATCATATCAAAGAAACAAAAATAAAATACCTTCATATCTGCATCAGAAACCATTACTTCTGAACAACTCTCGAACACATCTTTTTGACTATTAGCACAGCTAATTTGTGGACCGAAGGCTTCGTCGATCACTGAAGAGGTTCCCACGTCGGTGTTTACGCTTTTACAAACTTTGGTCGAAGATTTTTTCAAAATACAGTCCTTTAATCCAATAGACATGGTGTACTGTTGAGATTCCAAAAGAAGTAAATTAACGTCTGTTTCCATCGGGTTGATGGTTGCTGGGATAAAGTCAGTCTGAGATTCAATAGGTTCAATGTTGACTGGTTCACGCTGAGAATCGATATTTTCAATGACGATGTCGTCTTGAGAATCAATATTTTCAATCGTAAAATCTTCTCGTTTTTTTGGACTTTCACCAATAATCCACTTGCTTCCATAGGTTTTTGTTTTATCGCAAGTATCTGGAGAAGCAGCTTCAATAGAATCGACGTTTTTAATATTCAGTTTCTCATGATTATTTGGACTATCGTCAATAATCGACCGGCTTCGATAAGTTTTCGTCCTGTCACAAGTGTTCGGAGTGGCAGCTTCACTAAAATCGAGTGTTTTAATTCTAGATTCTGTTCGATTGTTCGGATCCTCAACAGTAATCGACTGGCTTCTATAGGTTTTCGTTTTATCGCAAGTATTTGGAGTAGCAGCTTCACTAAAATCTAGGGTTTTAATTCTAGATTCCGACCTTTCACTTTTCTTATCCTTCATTAACTGATTTAGCTTGTCTGCAGCTTTAAGGCATATCTTTTTCGGAATTTCTTCTTGAGAATCAATATTTTCAATAGTAAAGTCTGTGCGTTCATTGTTCGGAGTTTCGTCGTCAATGATCGGTTCATTTTGATCTGTAATCATTCCCGTGACTGGATTTTTCTCAATTTCATCCCGAGATTTGAGATTTTCAAAACTAAAATTGGCTTGTTTATCCTTCAGTTTCTTCTTGTCGATGGTCAACTTGCTCAACCTGCTTTTCACTCTATCGCTGGTACTCTTTGCAAGATCTTCTTGCGAATCGACGTTTTCAATGGTAAAATCGCCCAATTTCGTTGAATTTTTCTTATCTACAGTTTCGTTACCCTGATTAACTTTAACTTCATCCTGAGCATTTTTTGTTACAGCGTCAGGAACGTCTTCGTTATCGAAATCATCTATCTGCCCAGAAAAGGTTAAGCAATCAGTTAAAAATCTATTCATATGAGATTTTAAGAATCTTTGATCACACGTATTTGTATTTCCAAGTTTGAAATGACTATTAGTAGGAAGTTGGTCAAAGGAATCACGATTTATCCATTTCTTCGTGTGTTTCTGTTGATGCAAATTTTTAGTACAAATTTTCTTCGACGATGGGTTAGGTTTTCTCACAGTATCTTGAGATTCGAAAATGTAATCGGACGATGAATTCTGCTTCGCTGCATCACGTTCGCAAATATTTTCAGAACTGCCCAGTTTAGAGGTTTGATTACGACAGAGCGAATTCTCCATTAACGACTTATTGCCATGGGTTTCATTGGAAACTTTTTTATCGCGATTTGCGTTTATTTCGGACAAATCGAAGATTTTGTCTCTTAAAATAGATCGTATTTTTGAATTCTTGAATAAGTTATTTTTGCATTTAGCGATGTTCAGTTTCTGCATCGAAGAAGACTCATTACCCATTCCGGATTGTTTCGCAATGATGGGCGAAAAAGGAGTAAAAGCTTTGGCGGGCATGTCATGACGTTTGAAATCTCGACGTTCTTTAACAATATCGTTTGTAGTAGATGAAGCATAATTCCTTGGTTTAGGATCAGGCACGACTGAATGATTTTCACGGACTAGTTCAACAACATTGACAGCTTCAGAATGGAGATCACTTTTCGGTACATTTTGCTTTTCACAGATCACTTCAACGGCTGGAGTTTCATCTTTAGACTCATCTCCATTCAAATTATCGGCATTACTTTCTACAGATTTGTTCGAAGCTAAGGAACATTGATCTTCTAAATTTAATTTCCGTTTTACTTTCTTAATAGCCATGAAAACTGGCGAACGACAGCGTGAAGATTCGTCCTGTTTGATTTGACTATAATGAACGAAATCTTTTTTAGTCGTAGTACAGCCAGCATTATCGACAAAACCGACCGAAACGTCTTCTTGCTTGCTATTCGATAAGTTATACTTGGAGAAAGCCAAATTTAACAGCAGTCCACTTCGAGCCGAATCACTATTTGGCACTCCGGGAAATTTCTTTTTCAAAGAAAGTTTTATCTCTTTCTTGTTAGATTTGGTTTTTTGGCATAACACGGGCGAAGATAACTTGGGTTTTTTCATTTCAGGCTCAAAGTCACCGAATAATTTTCGACGGCAACTGATAACAGAACCGACCGATGATCTGTAGCTGCCACTGAATCGAGTTCTGTTTTTATTCGGCGATTGGACGACGTTTCGTACATCAGGCAGTGATCTTTGATCTGTTATACTCGAAGTTTTACTTCTAAAGCCACATAAACTTAGATTCTTATCGCTGAATCGTAAACTGCTCAGGTCGTCGGTGTCGCCATCGACATCAAAGTTCAGTTTCCTTTTAGCGCATTTTTTACTCGGGAAAACAAAAGATGATAAGCTGCTACTAATACTCTTGTTGGGTTCCGTTCGGTTGGTAACATCTTGAATACCGCTGCTTTCGTTTTTCGCTTCAGGACACTGATTTGATGAGTTTGGTTTGGGTTCTGTCACTGGAAACTGATGCGGTGCTTTGGTTTTATTTTCGTTGACATTTTGTAATGATAATTTCCGATTGGCTTTTAGTTTTTTCGACGAAGTTGGTTTGAATTTAAATACAGGCGAACCAGCCATGGTGGAAAATTTCTCGAGTATTCATTACCTGAAAGCAGTGTAAGATGATGAACTGATGAGAAAAAACATTCAAGTTGTTTTAATCAAAATAAATTTGAAATCAAGCTGAATCGAAGTATCAATGTTATCAAATTTTACGACTTGAAATTATGAACAGAGACTCACCATAGATCCATAATTAGGAGATGATTACGACTACGAGTCGAGAAACTATCAGAAAACGTTTACAATTCCATAATATTGAGTAATTAGCAATATTTCAATTATAAAACTTGCTAGAAATGACTAATTGAACGTTAATTGCATTGCAAATTGCATTTTGCATTTACCGCCTATGTGGAAAATTGTTTTTTGAATTGCGAGATAAGAAATCTGAATAGCATAGAAAAGTCGTTCACGATCCTATGACGATTTTGAATAACTAGAAATTTAAATTTTTTATGTAAAAAATCACCAGGCTATTTCTTATATCATGGAACTACACACGAAGCATTGATGTTTCTTTCCGAAATCCATTGAAATTTTCCATAAAAATTCAGAAATTCGAATTATTTTTGAAGGTGTTTTGTTTCGATTAAATTGATTACGAAAAAATTAATTCTTATTAATAAATGAATCGATACCGACAGTTTCATAAGTGGATATAATTTCACATTTCGGTTGTTTCATCTCCTTGAATTTTGGAGTCTACGTGTGATGTGAAATTTGCCGAATACGCCTGGTATAAAATAAAATTATCAAGTTTTTAAACTATTTCGAAAATGGATGCTTCATCCATTGTACTTTGCAAAGACCGACTTCAAGAGCAACTTCAGAAAGCAAAGGAAAGTCTCAAAGGCGTCGATGACAATTTGAAGAAGTTTGTCTCCAGAAATATCGCCGAAGCTCCATTGCGGTAAAGTGTTTACAATTCTATTTCCTTTATTTTCTGATCGATTTAATTCGCAATAAATTTTATTCCATGAACTATCTGATAATTTAAATCATTATATTATGTTAATGTAGCTCTGCTTTCAATAAAACTGCCCCGCAATCTGCTGAAAAGTGGAAACCGAATATTAAAGAAGAAAATTTCTCTTCAAACAATCGGTGAGTAAAATTTATTCTTAGTCGAGAAGTAATCGATTAGATATTTTCAAACTATTTAATGCTTCCAATTGGTGTTATTATTTTAGTCGAAGGCCAGCAAGAGTTTTAAATGATGCCGACATTGAAAATATACCTATTAAGAAAAGATTAGGACCTAAAGTTCTTCATAGTAGGCAAGTAATTCGTAGTATATCTATGGTTTAAATCTATGATCGATTTCAAATAAAGTAATAATTTGTTTTCTACAGTATAAGTGGTCCACCTAGAAAGTCTGAAGATATCGACGAAAATTACACTAAAAAGGTACTGTACTCTACATTTCCACGAATAACAAAAATTATACCAAGCTAGTTGCACGAATTGATTAAATATATTGTACAAATTATGATTTTCAGCCAGCAATACTGTCGTGTGTAGTCGCCAAGCCTCATGTTTTACCTTCACGAAAAGATGCAGTATCAGTCAAAACATATACAGAAACTAGAGCCAGGTACCTACATTTGAAAATTTTTCAAGATCTGTGGATAATTAACTCGAAGTCGCTGTAAATATTCATTCTACATTATTTGAATGGCTCATTTTTCTATTTCAGAGACCGTCGTATGTTCGGAGCTTTATTGGGAACTTTGCAAAAATTCCGTCAAGAAGAAACTCAGCTCAAAGACAAAGTAAACTTATCTTGTGATATATTATTTTATTAGAGAAATTGTGTTTGATAACAAAATCAGTTTATCTGATTCATTCACGTGTATTCACGAATTTCTTTCCAATTTTTAGGAAGATAAGAAAGCAAAAGTTGAAAAAAAATTAGAAGAAGCTGCTAAACGTGAAAAGGAAAAATTACGTTTGGAAAGGCAACGATTGATGGATATTCGTAAAGAAAGAGAAGAATATATCAAAGCAGTAGAAAACAATATGAAATTGGTGAAAGAGGTACAATTTCGTCAATATATTTTCATAATGTTACACATATACGACTATCGTCTTGATTTAATATTCAAATTCATAAATGATTCTGTTGCAGCAAGAGCAATGGGAAGAATTACAGCAACCACTGTTTAATTATATTCGTACCGAAGCTTCTCCAACAATTTGTTATTTGCCCAAAGTACATAATGAGAAGACCACTCAGTTATTAGAGCAATGTCAAACTAATTTAACGAGTAAGTTGTCTGAAAATTTTCCATCTAATTATTCGACTGCGCGAACACTCCCGAATGTTTTTAATTTCCAGAAATGATCGAAGATAAAAGACGTAGTGTCAAAGAAGAAGTGGATTCGTTGATTTCGCAATATAGAAACGTCAATATTGAAGAATTATTAGGTCATGAAGCCGGTGGATCCCATCAAAGCACCAGTAATCGGAATACATTTGAGAATGATGAATCGCATCACGATTCGAATGTGACAAATGGTAACTGGTCTACCGATAATAATTCTAAAATATCTTGGAAATCTACAAGTCGCGATACCGATACGGCTTATTCCGCTAAGGAGCAAAGACTAAAGAAAAAACCTAAAACTGGTAATTCTCAATCCATGAAATTGTTTTCATCTTCATTTTTTGTATCTTGTAAATTGCACACAATTTTAATTTTTTCCCAACAGAAAATGTTTTCGTTAAACAAGAAAAAGAAGACGATTATGAAAAAACTGTATCTATTAAACAAGAAAATATTCCTGTTAGTGAACCTGCCCAAGAGGAGAATGATCGTTTGGACGCAGATCGTACAGAAGAAACTGCCGATAACACAACCGAAAAAAATGACACGAGTGATGTCACACCACCGAACGATGCCACTGAAGAGTTCGAAAATAATACAAATAAAACACAAACAGAAGATACTGACGAGATGAATGATGCGATTGATCATAGCGTTTATTAAGGTTTAGGTTTTTTTCAAGGGTTCTGTATGATTTGCATGAATTTGAAAATAATAATCAGTAGAAGGCAAATCACCAAATTTATATCATTTTACCCAAGAAATCAAGCTACTGAGGTAACCTTTTCGTTATTATTTTTCAATACTGATTGAAAGATCAGATTATTCGTTTCTTCTTTTTTGAAAAGACCTCGGTCTTTTTTTCTCTTTCAACTATCGTATTTCATCAATATTATAGGCATAAGTTGATTATTTATTAAATTACCGTTTTAAGGATTATTCTATTACCATTGGTGTGATTTGGTCACGTTGCAAATTTAATATTTTTCGATTGCAGAAAATAATTCGGGAATTGATTGGAATTTCCAGTTAGCTAGTATGAGAAATTTTTACCTTTGAAATTGTCGAATTGCGATGAAGTAATGTTCATTATTTTATTTTCGAATTAGATATTTTCCCCTTAAAAGATATGAGTACGCGACACAGTAAATCTCTTTCTCATATTTAAACGAGTGATTCAAGTACTGCTGTCATGTGTTGATATTATTTCATCGCATACATGCTCATTCTACCATTAATATTCTTTTTATATTCGTTGGTTTGTAGATGCGATGCATTTTTATATTGTTGCGAACTATTTTATAAAAAATGATAGATTATATGATTTGTGATGTTTGAAATATGAATAATGATATTTTCTACTTTTGTTTTCAAAAATCACGTGATGAAATTATCCAATCAAATTCAGTACAGAAAAACGATTTTATAATTGAGTCAATTAAATGAATTACAATCGATGAATGTTAATCTGTTTCAGCAATACATAATATCAGGATTATCGTACTATTATACTTTGCTGTATTCTTTTCCTATTGAGTTATTTGCTTCCAAAAGTTCTCGAAGAAATATTTGGTTCAGTTTGTTCTTTGAAAAAATACACGTTTTCAATTAAATGCTAGATTTTTATTTACTTATTGTAAAAAAGAGAGGAAAGCTTCCATTCCAAAATTACCTAATATTAAGAATGGTATTTTTGGTCTTTGGTCACGTTGCAAAAATTCATTCTCGTGTTTCTCTCGATTACAGAAAACAATTCGGAAATTGATTGAAATCTTCAGCTGGCGAGTAGGGGATTCTTACCTTTGAAATTTTCAAATGGTGATCAAGTACTTAGCTACCTACACAAGAACCTCGCTGCTGTCATCTGTTAATGTTATTTCGTTTCTACCATTAATATTCGTTTTATATTTTCTTGATTTGCAGATGTGATGCATTTTTATTTGTTGCGAATTATTTCATAAAAATTATGATTTGCCCTGTTTAAAATAAGAATAGGTAATAATATTGGTTTTCTATTTTTGTTTTCAATTACATATCAAGTGAGAAATTGGTTATTTCCGAGATGGATTCTTTGGCTTTTTTTTGGTATGTTGAATTGATGGTAGCAAGGAAGTAAGTATTTAGATTTCAAAAGAATTTCACTCCGTGACTTTATTCTTAACCTTTCTTATTTCTAGTCGCATTTAAAATTCCATTTAAAAAATGTCAAAAACTTGAGAAAGTTTATTTCAAAAAAAATTTATGCATCTGAGATGTAAGGTATGTATTTGAAAAATTACATTTTTTTGTGTTTTTGAAATTATCTGCAAAAAACTGAAAGGAATTTTTCTGAAAAAATTCTCTCGAATGGTCTTGTAGAATGAATAATTATGTATTTTTGCTTGGAAAAATCATAGACAGTGATTTTTCTTCATTTCTGGAAAATACCTACCCGAGATAAGGAGTGAGCTTGAAAATGGATAACTGAATTTTTTAAACTTTTTTTTTCGAGTTTTTTTTCCCAAGAAATTTATATATTACAAAAATCAATTTTTTCAAGTAACTTTGAAAAATCAGAGGAAGCGAAAAGTCAAGATCCAATGCAGTGACGGTTTCAGCATAATTTTTTTTTTTTTTTTTGGGGGGGGGGGGTGAGAAGGGAAAATTTTCCAACTAACTACTGTACAACAAGATGTACCTGAAAATTTGAATTATGCTGAAAAGATATTTGGAAACTGGGAACGAGGGATTTTCTCATTTTTCGGATAGAATTAGAATTGAATGAAAGAGTTTTCAAAATATGCAATTTATTATAGCCCAAGCAAAGCGAGGGCGAAAATTTATGATAAAAATTTTATAAAAAACCTGAAAAATTGTGGCTTCAATATGTGAATTTTCGGCTCATCTTTTATGTCATTTCAATGCAGTGATTTTTCATAGTTCATTTAGTCAAAATTACTGATTTTTTTTTTTTTTTATAAATTGGGAATGGATTCAAAATTGGTAATTTTTGATTGAAAGATCAGTGAAAAATTAATAATTTTTGAAATAAAATGATTAAAATACTGCCCGAGCGAAGCGAGGGCGAAAATTTTTCAAAAAAATACTGCCTAAAGACCAAAAAAAGAAATGCACTTTCACATTTTTGTAATAAAAAAAATCCCCTTTAGGGACCCGCATGCAGGGTCTTCCTGATATTGAAAAAATCGAACCCGGTACAAATGCATCATCATTTGTACCATCTCTCGTCGGACTTGAATAAAAGTAAAAAAAATGTAGGAATTTTTAAACGAGTTTGACTAATCTTCCACTTCAAGGTCAATTTTCAAACTTCAAATTTTACCATCTCGAGTTGGCAAAATAATTATTTCAGTCAAAAAAAATCTCGATTTTGTGGCAAGGTGCTTTCCGGCTGAACCCAGAATTTTCGAACATTATAATTTTTGAAACCGTCCCTTTCGTGCATTTCGAGTTATGTATCTGCAAAAGAAAGGTAACAAAAAAGCGAAAACTTAATTTTAAAAATGTAATGAATTTGTAGAACTAACTTCCCGTTTTTAATTTTTGGAAAATAAAAATATTTTTCACTTCGATTATGCCGACTGGACATAATTTTCACGGATTTTCCGCCCATTTTCCAACTATTTGCCAACTGAAAACTGCCTGGGGGTGTAACACCCCCTACACCCCCCTCTCGAACCGTGCCTGATCCAATGGCATTTCTGGGTGTAAAACATATCCAAATATTTACAAGAAGAGTCCGCCAAACTTCAGTTGAACAAGTTGCCTACCATGAAAGTAGAGGAGATAAGTACTGGTTGTAAAAAATCAAGAGCATAATATAATTATTTTCAACCCTGTAACTGAGTAGTAAGTAAATTAAAAATTAATCTCATGAATTTTTCATCTACTTAAAAAAAAATTAATTAAAAAAATTTTTTAAAAAAACTTGCTTCTTTAAAATTTATGTAGATTCATTCACATGATTTAAAATTTTTTTTTGAGTAGTTTTGAAACATTTTTTGAGAACAATTTATTCCTTCAGTTTTAACAATAGACTACAAATCATTCACCGAGCACTTTGTTTAGTAATTTTATGCAAAAATTCTCCTAATACAACTTGTAATAAGTACCTACCTAATTGAAACAATAAAAATGTAATTCGAAACGAAAGCCATCGGTTGAACTACAATATGAAGTTTTGAACCTGTGACATGCCATCATAAAGTACATAAATGATGAATTGAGGGGTAAGTGAAATTTTTTTTGGGAAATGGGTTCGGAACCTAAAAATATTTCAAAAGACTGATGAAATTTATGTTGCCTATCTTCAAATAGAAGGGACAACAGGACAACATACTGCCGCTAAAAATTCAGGTCGATTCTGTTTGGAATGGGTGATATCTCTAAAACCAAAAAATATTGCTTTCTTGAAAGGATAAAAATTGTGAAAATCATCTTCAAAAGTTCAGAATTTAAATAATCGTTTCAAATCGTTGCAACAAAATTATACCTATAAAAATCAATTTCTCGTTTTTATTTTAAATATTCGTAGCTCCTCTAATTCCGACACTTCAAAAAAAAAAATCTAAAAGCTCAGTTTATTTTCAAGATCTTCTCATACTCATGGTTGAAAATAAATTCCAACCGAAACTTCTTCAAAAATGTAGTTACCCTTCAAATTGAAAAATAGGCAACATATCAATCTAATATTCCATCTTCGTTATCTTTTGTATAAATATACTACTTAGGCCATCTTCACGTTACATAGTCTCCTGAAAAAAAATAATTACTCACATATCTTTTTTCAATTTCCACCATACCAAGTCTACCGTACTGGCGTAAAATCTTTGATTAAACGAGAATCAGTATTTCATACAAGTTGAACTTTTTTTTTGGTAAATTATTCGTCATGGTCTATCAGATACGAACTACAACGTTGTGCCCTTCAACCGTAACTTCATCGTTATGTCTAATTAGAGCTTATAAACAACTCGTCTAACGATCCAACTTTTTTCTTACTTTAGTCTTTTTGATGAACGCCGATGAGTTACCATGTACGAATACTTATTTTTCTTCGAAATTTGATTTTTTAAACCGCGGCACCTATGAGAAAAAAATACGTTTATTTCACGGAAACATTGCCATATCAATATCAGAACCTACTACTGTGATAATATAGCGTAAAATTTTGGCTCTAATCAAAGATTAAACTACATTAATTTATTGCGAAAACGAAAAATTTCTCGTAGCTGTACAAAGGTCAACCTGATACACGAATTTAACGAAAGTTATTCGTATACACCTATATCGAGATTTATTATTTGTTTTAAGTTATAGAAGGTTCTGAATGACGTAATTTAAAAAAAAAAATCTGCAATAATTAAGCTTTTTTTTTAATACCGATCATTCGATTTGTTTAAAAATTATCAGAATTTATCGAGGAATTATCAGCTGGATTATTTTTCCTTCCAACAAAAACACATATCTAGGTATAAAAATTCAGAGAAAAAAATGTAGGTACCTACTTATATCCAGATAAATAATTGAGTAGGTATGTATGGATCTCATTTTTAAAGGCATCCGAGACTGAGTCGAAAATTAAGAACCTATTGTACAAAATTTTGGTTTTTTTACATGGAATTTCAACGATGAAAAATGAAAGAAACAAAATTTGATTTTTTTCAAATCCTACCAGACATGAAGACCACAAATGCCCAGTTGACCGATGACCACGCACCCACACTACGTCACAGATAAAAATATTCGGTTAATTTTTGGTAATCAGCCGAATAAGAAACTTTTTGGTTATTTTGTAAATATCTAACCCGCGGTAACCCGAAAATAATAATACTAATTAATATTCGAAGATTAACAATTTATTCTGTTTTTAATTTTCTGATAGCGTGTTATTAATATGAAAGGTTTTACTAATTACTTTGATAATGTAGATATAGGGAGTTAATCAATGTTTAGAATATCGACGTTGCGTTAAATGGTTTCGCCAAATGCTTCCCAAAATTTTCTTCGCTTTTTATAGCTTTTATTATAACCTTACCACGATGATTAATTTCGCTTTCTAATTGGGCTCGTTTTTATAAATAGGTATAACAAAAACGTAAAATTGTGCTCGTTTGGTTATCAAATCAGAGTATCCAATTCCAATTCATTTTCGTGGACTCGATTCGACTACTATACACGTGTTTTTATATTTCCATACCTTCCTATTTAATTACTCTTGTACTCGATGGAATCGTTAATTTAGTCCTATATTTGAAAATTAGGTACTTACCGAGTTCTATTTCCACGATTTTTATAATTTTTCTCTGATAATGCTCCATCTTCTTATCGAATAACCTATTTTTCCAAGTACCTACTCACTTTTATTCAAAAATAAATCATTTTTTCTTCCTCTTCTTCCGCTTTCCTTCCATATTACCAACAACATTATTTGAAAAATTATTAAGTTTAATAAAATCTTAATACCTACGATTATTCTCACCAATTACATGGTGAGCATAAAACATTTTGTTAATATGCTATCTATTTCTGAATAGTTAGATGTAATGTAAGTACGTGCTGAATTGCTTATTCATCCTTCAAATTCACGTGAAAAAGATAAGGGTCAAATTTTATCGAATAATATGAGCTATCTACTGGCTTGCTCTAATGCCAATGTGAATCTGTACTATCTACCTATACTGCGTTTCATCTTCTGTTCAATAATTTTTTTTACAATGTTTAAAATGAAATGCAATATCGATTTTGTTTTAGGCAGAAAGATGATAATGTTCCATAACCTTCTTCTTATCAATTTTCCTTCGAAAAAAATCTGAAAAAATTTAATACCTAATATCAAATAGCACTGTACCGATTTATTGAACTAATTTTCTTGATTAGGTAATTGGATGCATTAAATACGAAGGTGAATATCTAGATTTTGAAAATTAATTTGATATAAAATTTTAGAACAAGTTTTTTTTGCCCACTTCTCAGAAAAAAAAATCTCCGTAAATTTATTAGACCTATATTCATTTTTGGTAGACCTAGTTATCCGTCGTCGATCTAATGAAAATATAAATATAGGCTTAAATATGATAATTGATAACCCATCCGTCTATTCAATCAGTAACAGATTTGAAAAATTCCACATCGTTTAATTTTAAGATAACTGAAGCAGATCTGATCTTACACCTAACCTACTGATCAACGTCACAGTGAAAATTTTAACTCCGCGTAGGGATGAATTTTAAAAGAACAATAAAATTTGATTTTTTTTTTAAACACGCCTTTATTTCAGCCCTATACTTATCGTTGATTCAATTCCTCGAAATAAAAAAAATGCGTTACATAAATTTTCCGTTATCGTGAATTAACGGCCGCCGACTTATCATTTTGTATTGATAATACGTTATATCAAATGACCCCACAAATAAACTTTTAGTTCCATATCTTGAAACTCGATGTTAAAATATTTAGCAACGATGTCCTCGTTCATCTGATCGGAGGTATAAACCCATTAATTAACATTAACGAAGTAATTTATGAACCATGCGTTCTCAATCTGAATTCAATGCATGTAAAAAATTCATTTTTTATTCGAAATCTTGAAAAGAAATTTTAAATTGTACAGAAATAAAGATATTAGGTGATGGGTTTGATTAGATATGGAGCTACAGAGTTTATACTGATATGCATCTAGGCATTCATGCTTCTGAAACTAAGGAAATGTAGATAGAAGTAAGTATACAGGGTGCTCTGTGTTTCAATTTAATGGCTTCAACTCATATTATGAGTATTTGGCTTTTAATGGCCTGAGAGACCTTTCAGTTTGAACCGAAAATGATAAAAGAGAATATTACGCTTATCCTACTTCTTTTACCCTAGAATTATTCAAAAAAATAATTTTTCACAAAATTGAAACATTCGATGAAAATTAAATTACCGTTTCCTTTTTTTCGATTAGTAAAGTAAGTAAATAGGTACCTAAAAAAAAAATCTGAAAAATGATAGGTAGGTCTAGGTACCTATTATTAAGTATGGATAAAATAAAAAGTAGAATATTTTTTGGTAAAACCATTCTGTATTATTTCTCTTTCTCTGCTCCCTCATCTGTGATTGAAACAGATAAATGAATACTGATACTGAACAATAACAAAAGAGTATTTTGAAAAGTCGAACCATGAACAGGCTATTTCGTGTTTCTTTTTTTAAAATCAAAACTTTGGGGCTCATAGAAAAGAGAATCAAAAAGATTTAGATTTCGGAAATTTACTTTTTTTTTTTTTGAATTTTCGTAAAAATTGTGGAGCACTGTCTCCCCCCTCCTCCAAGATTCGAGAACTCAAAATGAAAAAATACCTTTGAAATTCATTACCGTGATTACTAGCTTAAAGTTGACAAGAGTCGATACGAGCCTGGAGTACAAAAAAACAACAAAAATACGAGCTCCCTGAAAATTTTTTGAGAGCTACCTTCACCCCATCAAAATTTTGTACAAAATTTCTTCAACAAGATATTTTTGTGAGGTAGATACTTTGAGTCGTTTTATGCATTTTGAATGATTTTTTTTTACAATCGTTGAAGTTTTAAAGGAACTTAATGAGACGTTTTCTTCTTAGTGTGGCGCGAATATTCAAGTATTCGAATAGTATTCGAATATCGAATGAAAAATATTCAGAAAATTTGAAAATACTAACGTTAAAATGCTGCAAAAAATTAAAAAGGGTGATTCTTATGGTCGCTTAGAAACATATTGAACGGTAGATGTAAAATTCAAAATTTTAATTTATTTTCGTTTTTTTTTTTTAAAAAAAATCCCATTATAAAATTTTTTTAATGCTAGCTTTTACGTATACTTTGCTGAAATTGAAACGATTAAAATGTTTATAATTTGAAATATTCGAATACTATTCGAATATCGAATATTTTTTCGAGAATTTCGAATATTCGATATTGGCACCAACTATTTCTTCCGTTTCTCACCTTTTTGATGAAGTTCTCTCAACAATTTTTTTATGAATTTAGTTTTTTAATTAGCAGAATTTTTTACAGAATTTTATCTCGTTTCAATGGTATTTTGACCGCTGTTTAATTTCCTTCGTTTCAACAAAAAATTGGAATTTTTCAAGAATTTTGAATATTAACATGGATATGTTTTTTCCTCTTGGGTGAGGGGGGGGGGGCATTCCAAATTTTTTAAGACGCTATTTTGCGAGACACCCAGTCAAAAACTTATACATTTTTGTATTTTCAAAATTAACTTAATGTCAGAAAGTCAGAAGCTGACTTTTGAAAACTTACAAATTTTTATTCCTTCAAAAAGTCAAAATCATTTTCAAAATCAACTAAGCCAAAAACTTAGTATGAATTTTGTATTTTCGAAATTAACTTAATGTCAGAAAGAATTAACTCTAAAATTTTTAAGACCCTATTTTGCGACACCAAATTTTGCGTGACTAAAACTCAAAAACTTATAAATTTTTATATTTTTGAAATTAAAGTAATGTCAGAAAGTCATCCGAAAGTCAAAAACTTATAAATTTTTTGTATTTCTGAAATTATTTTATTTTCGATACTTAATCAAAAAGTCAGGAGTTGAAAATTGCCTTGATATTAGAAAGTCATGCAGAATAATAAGAAAAATATCAAAGAGCTGATTTTAAAAACAAATTTTTATATTTTTTTGAAATTAACTTGATATCAGAAGTCAGGTTGAGAAGAAAAAACATAGTGTTTTCAACATTTCCTTTCAAAGGAAACTTTACTTCATTTTTTTTTTACAACCATTTCACAGGGTCTTTTTTTGAGAACATGGTCAAAATTATACGATCATTGACTAAAGAACGTCACCGATTATTTTTCGAAAAAAAAAGTGTTTTTATATTTAGGTACCTATTGAGATAATGTCAAAAAAAATTCACTTCAAAAATAATTTTCTATGATTTTATCCTGAGAATTCAATGAAGATGAAAGAAAAAAAATGATATTTCAAAAATAAAACTTGCCTGAAAAATGGATGTTAAATGCTAAATCGTATTTTTGGTTCAATATACCTCTTCTAGATGTATTTCAAAACATTTTTCCTTAAAACTTTCAGATTTCTTTGAACATACTAGGTAATGAACTTTGAGGATAATTGGGGAAAAGGATAAAGGTACCACCAATTCAGTGAATTTTTTGAAATTAGGACACTAGATTTGTTCCACTCCCTCTTTTCATTCAATTAAAAATAATAAAAGAACAACACTTACTCTGAATAGGTGCGGGAAAAAATTCTGGTATTTATTTTGGTTTCTATTTTTTTTTTTTTTGAAAGGTCTCATTTGTTCAAAAAATTAATTTTTGGAAAAATTGTGCTTGATAAAAAAATGTTACGTCGAGGAGATGAGAAAAAGAAAATTTTCTAAAAACAAATACACTTTAAAAATAATCCAAATTGCAAAGCTTCAGATTTATTAATTTAGATCTATGTGGATCCTCGAATTTTTAATAATTTTTCCAGTTGTACTTTCAGACAAAGATTTTAAGAAAGAACACGAAATTTTTCATCCAATTTTTATTTCTCTCTCCATTTTTTTCATAAGACAGAATTTATGCAGTGAAAAAATTGAAAAATTGCCTTATTTTTGACAGAATTCCAGACAATAATATTGCTCGAGCAAAGTGAAAACGATGTTTTTTTGGACAAATTACATTAGAAAAGTAATAAATGACCATTCAGATATATTTTTCAATAACCTCAAAGAGGAAAATAATTCTCTTTTACCCTCTTGGTGGGCCCTGTTGAATTTTTCCAACACTTTTTTTCTCACGAGACATTAAATTTGATACTTAGGTATAGGTACCTTGTAAAATCAAACTAGGCTCAAATATGTAGGTATCATTGACGAGGAATTTTTTCCAACGAAATTGTCACGGAATTGGTCCTATTTGCTAAGAAACAAATACCTATAATACCTGCTGCCAACGAACATTTTTCTTAGTCATTTATTTATTTTTCACGCAGGCAGTTACGAAAAAAAAAACCTTACAAGAAAACCGTACGTGTTCGATAAAGGTTAAAACGAGTTACTTAGGTACAAATTTTTATGTCCACATACGGTTTAAATGACTAACATTTAAGTTTAACTATCTTTTTTTTGCGCAAAATTATTATTTACGACCGTTCAAAACAAACATATCCCCGAAAATGACTCCTTAACGGATCCTTATTATTGATACGTTTGCCGCGGAACATAAAAACATTAAAAACGCCGACTTTTTTTAAAAATCTTACTCGCAACGTTTTCCTTCCAATAGCTGGTTTTTAAGCATTGCTGTTAACGACGCAGTCGGCTAAATGTTTGAAATACGAATTAAGACAGGGAGTGGATGTTAATTAAGTTAAAAAGCGGATCCTTTGAAATAGGAAACTGAGTGTTTCCAATTATTTGTTACCACTTCGCAACTAACAAATAAACGACGCAGCTAAGGATTTCAATAAAAAATTTTACTCGAGAGTTTGTCACAGCAGCGTTTGCTATGGGAAGGATTTTTACACCTTGTGAAAAAAATTGTACTTTGAAAAATAAATAAAAAGATTGAAATGATACTTACGATTGAAAAGTATGCTTACTTATTTTATTCAAGTTGAATATTTCCTTGGGCTTATATTTACAGGAGTCAAGAATTTGTCAAGCAGAATTTTCAGAAGGAATTTGAAAGATTTTGGTAATAAAATTTACTCTCACATTTATTCATATTGACCCACCTACAAGACGACTTTTCTCACTTGTTTTTTGTCAACGTTTAACGAGTAAGTGAATATAACCAAAAGTGAAAAATTCGAGACGTCCATTGCAATTTTATGATAATACAGTTGAAGACCTCCTTAGTTGAGAAAATAAAACTGCAGGAAATGTCCCAAGTACTGTCAACTCACTCGAGCAATGATGAGCTTATTTATAAAACGTTTTAAGTTTATTTTTAGTTCGAACTAAAAAGTTGACATTTATACGTTATTAAATGAAACTCCCTTATATTATTTTCTCAGACCATCTTCAGATACGTGATTTTACTTCGCAAGACATGTGTTTTCTTTATAAACGTGATAGGTGTGGCAGTTTTTTTGTTTTATTTGGAAATGAAACGGTTTTTTGGCCAAGTACCACACAAGTAGGAAAATGACCACGAACAGTATCGTTTCCATTCATGCGAAAATCCGTCGATGATCGAGTTATAATTTTTGTTTGATTTTGAAAATGACAGTTCAACGCTTTTCTACATTTTTGGATTGCAAAATAAGAAAAAATTGATTTTTTGGCTGCCGTTCGAAAAAGAAATCATGAAAGTTGAAATTTTCAAAGTGAAAACAAGTCAGTGATTTAAAGATTGAATGTTTCGATTTGAGGAAATTATCCAAAAATACCTAATTAGAAAAGGCCTCTGGCAAGGTCAGGTAGATGAATCGATTTCGAATACATTCTTGAATTTTTTTCCTTCAAAAATCAATTTGTGGCAGTAAAAGATCATTTGTAACTTGAAAATGACAACCCTTGTATCTTGCCATAGGGCAATGAACCTTGAAAAATTCGATTTTTACACGTTGAATCCCATCTCAGGCATTTTTCAGTCAGATAGATTAAAATTTATAAAGTCAAAGATTTTTTGATTCAAAAAATTTTTCAAAACGAAGCTTGTAATTTTTTTAAATCCTACATGTGTTTAGCCGTAAAATTAAATTTTGTATTCAAAAAATTGTATGTAGATTTTAATACTTAATTTATATTTGTTTGTTAATGTTTTGGGCAATTTTGAGAACTTTTAGAAGCCTGATTGCCCGATACGGCTTAAAAACCAAATTTTTCGGATTCTGCATGCAGTAAATTTCTCATAAAATGGAGAAAACTTGAATTTTGGCACCAGGTAAGTATAGGTATCGATGTTTTTCACTGAAAATTTTCATTCAAAAACTTCAACTACTTCAAACGTCTTTTTCTAAAACTACATTTCTCCAACTTCAAATTCCCAATTCTCATAAAACTGTCAAGTCTGCATGAAAAAAGACCTTGTCACGAATTGTTGATTTGAAAGGTAATTTTAAAAAATGCAAAAATTTTGAAAACAACTTTTGGGAATTGATTAAAATTTTTAACATAGAAATATTTTTTGGATCAAAACTGAAGAGAATAATTCGTTCATGATAAAAGAGACTTTGCCAGTCATTTTACCGAACGCCATTTTTTCCAGTTCGGATCCAGATAACCTTCAAAAATCAATTTAAACCATCCGCAAGATCACAGAGTCCCTGGATATTAAAGAGTGCCCAAAAATTGAGGTTTGGTACAAGCACTTCTCGAAATTTTATTCAAAAAAAAGCTACAAAAATTTCATTTTATTAAAACTTTAAAAGCACTTTTCTCGGAATTCTGTTTTTACTGCTGAGGCTGAGGTTCCTCTCTTTATGAACAACCACAAATGAAAAAAAAACGTGGATTTGTATTCAGCACAAGCGATAATTTTATTGAAAGTGTCAAAATTAATTTTTTCACTGATTTCTTTTAAAAGACCGAAACAATGATAAAAAAAAAAGAATTTTGAGAATTTGATCAAAATGATCATTGGATGTTCACCGTACCTGGGATATTTTGAAGTGCTGAATACAAATCCAATGTTAATTAATTTCATTTAATAATTCATAAAATTCTGGAAATTTCGAGCGGAAAATTATGTTTGAAGCCTCGAGTCAAATGACTGCTTAGATAGGTACCTATTTTACGTAATGGTAATCTTAATTTAACCGGTTGAACCCAATCTGACATTTTTTTAAAAATTGGACTTTTCATCTCTTTGATTTAATAAGAAGTACCTAATATTAAAAAAAACAACACAGTTTCTAAAGGACTTTCAAGAGTGTTTTAAAAACCGATTTCAACACTATTTTTGAAGGAAAATTTTTTAAAAAAAATTTAGGCGTTCAAAAAGTGCGATTTCCTCAATACTTACCAAATTTTGTTTTAATTACATAAATGAATTAAATTTCGAGCTATTCGTAATTCTTTTCGAGCGATTTCAAATTTTCTTACTCTAAAATTTTATTCAAAGTTGGCAAAAACACCTGAAATGATACCCAAACATCATATTTTTAAGGGTGTGCCATGGCCAATTGGCCACCCAAGAGCAGAAACCAGAGCGAAAATGCATTTTATTCCAAAACAATAATTACATTTATTAACACATTGATTTTTGTAAAAAAAAAAAAGAAGAAATAAAGCAATTTTTAGGCGTCTCTAACTTTTCTTTGACATTTTTCTCATACTTCGTCATTCTTTGGGAGATTATTGTAGGTATGTATAGGTTCAATGAACTGGGATTTTTCCAAAAAATCCATTTATTTTCTTCCCTTTTCCTCCGAAACGTACCTACCTAAATTGGATTAGGTACTTATCGGAAAAAAATAATGAAAATTTTGACCAAAATTTTCTGATTTTTTAAAACTCAATGAGTAGGATTTTTTAGATTTTTTCTGACTCAAAATGAAAATTTTTGCAAGCTGTCTCCTCGATCTTTCCCTTCTCCCCAGGCTGAGGAATTTTAATTTTGCTATCCAGAATTTTACATAAGTAATCCCGAATTTTTATTTTTGAATTTCAATATTCAGCACATTTGTTGAATCTTTTTTAAAGAACTTCTTAAAAACATAATTTCATTAGGTACTTATTCACTCACGTAGATGCCTACCTAATCAATTAATTTTATTACCGCTTACCTATTTAGAAAGATGATTCTGCATTCGATTTAAATCCTCTTTTTAATTTTTATTTGCCATTGATTTAACTTCATACGCCGGTCTGGTAATCTAATAGGTATTCACTTTTTTCTTTCTTTTTTTAAAATAACAATTTTAAGATGAAATTTTATTGCACTTTTGATTGCACCGTAAAGGTAGAGCATGAACTGTTTTAGCATGCTATGCATAATTAACTTTCGAGCTAATTAAGATTTTCTGTTACAATTGTTTTTTTCTAGATTTTATTAATTCGAATAATTGAAAAAAGCGTGTAAACCAGTAATTTAACAATGGTTTTACTTAACACTTTTTATTGTTTTAGGATAAGTAAAATGTGGCAATATTGCGTTCAATGTCGTCAGTAAAAAATTTATGTATATACGTTCATAATACTGGGTAATGATTGACCTACTGATCTAAAAATATGCCAATCTAATGTAGGTACATTAATAAATATCGATACATAAGAAGTTAACGATTTTATTTTTGTTGTTCTCGAATCCGATGTGGATTTAAGATACGTGGGTTGCAAATCCTTCTCGTATGGTTGGTAGACTTTATCTTTAGATATTTTTTACGAAGAAATAGTAAAAATTGACGTAATTTAATGACACAGAATTGATTTTCTGAAAAATTTTTTTTGCTTATCCATACCCAATATTTATCAATTTTTACTCAGGGCATATCTACCAAAATTTTGAGTTAATGATAATGGGAAAAATTGATAGGTAGGTAGCTGAAGAATTTAGTCACCTATATATTTCTCTCGTTGAAAAAAAAATATCATAAAAAATCGAATCTTTGATCCAAAAAAATGAAACTCTGACTTTTTTACCGTTAAAAATGATTTTCCCCTCTCTTTTCATTTACAGGATTTTTTTCGAGACGAAACTCTATCTACAGATCCATTAAAGCAATCGCGATAAAAAAAAATACCTACTTATCTGAGAAAGCCCATACAAGCCCAAACGATCAGGTACCTCTGCGTAAGCATTCAATGACGTTAGTAGCGAGAATTCTTGTGACTTCACACTTTAACCGAATCGAATAAGCGCTAAAAACGTTAAGATTTTATAGTACCTTTACTGTTTGCTTCGTCGTTATCAATCGATCATATAAATAGATCACATTGAAACACGAATAAAGTTAATTTGTTATGCAGATAAACATACATCGTTTAAGCATTTCTTACTTAATATAATTTACATAATTATTTACAAGTAATTAAACAGCTAATTAGACATTTAATTAGTTTTTACGTCACATTATCTCAATTCGATCAATTCATTTACTGTGGCGAGCCGGATGTTAACTCCAGAATAGATATACCTACCTACGAGAAACTTATTAATAATTTATACGCTAAATGGAGTAAAAAATTGTATGCCAATCATACGTACCTATATCGCTTTGTATCAATTATTCGCGAGAACTTTATGTATTTTCAATCGCGTCCGAGTATTATCTCGTTCGAGTGGTGAGAAATCTTCAAAAGCTCGTATCATTTTAGTTCATTTATTTATACGTACCGTTAATCAAAGACGATTGACATGATCTAAATCGTGATAGGGTATCCTTAAATTCCATCAAAGAGGTTAAAAAAGTTCGTGTTATTTTAATACGATATTTCATTTCGTGATATAAATATAGGCAAAGCTTATCTTTTCTCACTCCATCTATTTTTTTTACCAAATCGAAATAAACCGAAATAAAAAATTCATCCAAATATAATTTTTGCGACAACAAATGAAAATTTATTAATTAATTTGTACACACTGAATCACATTATTCGCATTATGATTTGCATAAAACTATTACAAATAAAATCAGGTAATCATAAAGGTAATTAAGTAGATAGGTAGATGTAATATAAATGTAGAGCAATTCTTATGCATAAATCAAATATTTTGTACTTTAACATTCCAAGTGCACAAAAACAGGTAGAATACCTGTTATTCGATCAGCATTTTTTTTTTCAATTTTCACGATTTCAGTTGATTAGGTGACCTTATGATTGTTCGATGTAACAAAATATTATTGTCTTTGACCTTAAGCTCAATCGTTTCAATTTTTTGGTTTATATTTTTCAAGATGTCAGCATCAGCAAAAAAATCAAGTGATGAAGTAAAAAATGACAAAAACTTTTGTAAGTACCTAGGAAGGTATCTGCCTAATAATCAGCAAAATTAATAAATAGACGAAGGAATAAAAAATATGTTAGGTCCAGTGGCTCAATAAATTTCGGTAAGAGAAAATTAATAACTCTTTCTATCTTTAAATTTAAAATGGAGAAGAGGAATTTCGATGCTGATGTGGCTACTTTTAAAGCTATTATTTATAAAATTACTAATTATGAAACGGAATGTGCTGCATATAAATATAAAATTGAAAGGAATTTTTCAGGTTGTAAGGATGGCGATTTTTTGTTACAGGCTTTGATTAAGTCGTCATCGTTTCCTGCACCTTTGTTTGTTGCAGTACCTACCGTCTACCGTCGCTAGGTAAAAATGTCTCAAAAGTTTACCTAGACAGTAGGCACCATACAGATTTTTTTTCCATAATAAATAACTAGTTCGAGGATAAGTCATTTTGAAAATTTTTTCAGGTAATTTATTCGAAAAAAGATGAAATGTTCAATTCAAACTATTTAGTAAATCTGCATAGGTGCACCCAAGGGGCGGGCTCAAGGGGCTCGAGCCCCTCCCTTAATTCTGAAAAAAAAAGATTTTTTTATTGCAAAAATTTAAAAAGTGCATTTTTTTGTTTTTCAAACAGTATTTTTTCAAAAAAACTTCGCTCAGGCAATATTTTAGTCATTTAATTTTGAACTTTGATAATTTTTTACTTATGTTTTAGTCAAAAATCGTCGATTTATTAATAAATTCTTAATTTTTGCGAAAAATTGATGATTTTTGACTGAAAGGTCAGTGAAAAATGACAAATTTGAAATTTGACCCCTCCCTCTTTTTTTTCAAACTCTCAGCCCCACCCTTAATTAATTTCTGGGTGCGCCTATGTACTTATTTTTCTTCATGATTTTAAATAAGTAATTCTCAGATCCAAAAAAGAATATAATTATTTTGAAAGTATGTAATCATATCTTATGAAAGCTTGATGCATGATATATTTTATCCCATTTTTAAAAAGTTATCATGCAAATTCTCCAATTTTGAGTTCAGTGGCGTAGCCAGAAAATTCTCATTGGAGGGGGGAGGGGGTCCGAACTTCCAAAATTTTTTGAAACATTTTTAGTTCATTTTTCACTATACACCCTCACCCCCACCCCCCAAAAAATACACTACAAGAACAGTAAATTCATAATTTGAAACATTTTCATTCATAAATGTATCAAGAAATCACAATTACACGGGTGTTATCAAGTTTTTACACAATTTGCGTAAAATATTTAGAGAAAAAACTTCGATAAAGGTGTAATTTTAGAAGAAGCAACTTTCAAACTACTTATTTTGACCTTAAGATACGAAAATAATAACTAAAAACTTCAACCAATAGTGTCAGAAGCTTTCTTTGGAAAGGTACAAAGTGGGAATGGAGACTTAAAATACCAAGATGGAGGTTTTTTTTGCATAATTATTACAAATAATTTAAATAATTGAGATGTTCTGTATGTCTGAGAAAATTTTATTTTTAATTCCCTAAAAAGGCATTTTTGTGCGTAAATTTTTGACCGGGGGGGGGGTGCGGACCCCCTGGACCCTCCTTGGCTACGCCACTGTTTGAGTTTATCTTTCATTGAAGAAAACATCTGGTATTAGGTAGAAAAAATATTGAAATACCTATAAAAATAATTATTTAAGATAAGACTGATGAAAATGGGGAACAGAGGAACCAGCCAGCTGTCCGCAATAATATGTGATTGTCAAATTGCATTCTTAGTCCTCTTAGAAATTGATTTCGACTCGTCGGTTCTTTTCAACGTTGAAAAAAAATGGAGCGATATGAAACCATATTTCTATAATCTTTATTTTTATAGATGATTTTAAAATTTAAGAATCGTTTAAATCAAAATCCAAAATCTTCCGGTAAGTCTAAGTACCTAGTACCCGCCTATTAATTTCAAGTCTGAGTTCGTCTCTCGTGATCGTTTCGCCCTCAAGAATGAAATCTGAAATCTTTTAAGAATAATTCACTTAAACCTAATTAAATAATTCCCGAAGTATTTGCCTATTGGAATCTAGGGCACTATTCGAATCGAATTATTTTTAAATGATCGTACTTATATCAGACTGAATAGCTAATGCATGATTTCCCCGATGATTCATTTATATTATTCATGAAATTGACAGGCAGAAGTAACTTTATCGTATTGCTGTAGTAGGTATTTTAATTACGCAGCCGGCAGCACATTCAAATTGTTCAAAAAGTTATGGATTTTTTTTGATTTTCAAGCATAATTGTCCAAAAATATTCATTCTAGTGTCACTCCATTTTCAAGAAATTTTGTTACGTTGTATAATTAAAAGTAGGTACTAAAAATAATTTTTTTCGATTTTTTAAAATCAACTTTTAAAGGGGAAAAACGAAACTTATTATTACTTTTTTGTTGGAAAACTCGAGTTTTGAAGGTTTATTCATCTTTTTGAGCACAGGAAAGAATTTTAAAAAATTTTAACACATCAACCCATTTTCAAAATAGAAAAACAAAGCAGAACCAAAGAATAAAAAGCAAACCTTTTTTAGAAAAAAATACACATTAAATTAAGTAATTGTAAGGAAATTCTCCTCATTTTCTTCCTCGCCTCTTCCTTATTTAAAAAAGTCATCTTCAAAAAAAGAGGAAAAAAGAAAACAAAGGGAAAAAAATGGGAAATGAAAATCTATAATTTTGTAGTAAGCAGCCAATCACAATAGGTATCGGTAGGTAGTAGGTACTACATTTTCATAGAAGGCGAGTGAAAAAGAGAAAAATACGTATTCAATAAATAAAAACCTAATTTTCCGTTTTTCGTACTTCTTTAATTATTTATTGGTTTAGAAGCCACGATTTGAGCTCTTTTTTTTTGACTGCATCACAGAAAATACTGTCGGTATTATTGTTTCAACCAATTATAACAAAAATATCTATATCAAAAACATCAAATTTTGGAACGAATTACCTGTATATTTTCAAAGAAATTTTTTTACAAAAATAAAAAAACAAAAACAAATAATTCTTAGAAGTTCAGAAAACCAAAACACCGAATCACATAAATACCTATTTATTACATTCTCAGCACCGCTGTATTAGGTATTTTGTTGTTGTTTTTTTTGTGAAAAATTCAAATTTTGAAGATGTGTTTGTCTTTTGGTTTTAAAAGATTTAATAAGAAGATTTTTTTTTGAAAAATTACTCAATCGAAAATACCAAACCACTTTCAAAAATCTTAGACAAAATTCCATTTCAAAAAAAAAAACATTTTCAGTCAAAAACCAAAACATTTTCCCAACACCTCATTACCTAGGTACATATTATTATTGATCATCACATCCAACTTGACATTATGACCATTTTTATGGTTTCTTGTCCTTTTCTCATTTTTTTCTCCTGATCACGAATATTTTCATTTTTGTCTTCTCTTTGAGAGAAAATCGAGCAAAACATGACAAAATTTTTATTGGTGAGTTTAGCTTGCAAATAATTTCCTTGCTCATTTAATGCAATTTTTCGCAAATAGTGTCATCAAAGCGGACATTTTAGGAAACGTTTCAAGATTTGAAAAAAATTTCGAAATAGCTACATTCAGTCTTTTTTTTTTTTGAATTTGAACACAATTTGAGTAGGCATTTAAACGTTTCATATTCTTTTCGAAAATACTCAGATATCTAGAATAGGTCCTGATTAGTAGGCACCTAATAACGAGCATGTGGTTATCTGAAGCACATACGCATTTTCTATACTAAGTCATTATCGCAAAGCAATTTAAAAGGAAAAAAAGCCACGAGATCTCAACATTTCCAGGTCTAAAAATAGTCATGCACGTAATCTCTGAACCTCATCGATTAGGTATCTCAATTTCTATCAAAAAATTTATAGATAAAAATATCACTGGGTCTTTCATGAGCTTAACTCACCGAAAAACTTTTTCCTTCAGTTTGAAAATATAAAACTTTACGTTACAAGAGACAAATAAATTTGAAAAAAATAATCAACGTTGGCTAAAAATTTTGATCCATCATATCATTAATTCGTATGGTACACCTAATATCAACTCGAAACGCGATAACATCACAAATTGGACGATAAACTAACGTTACCTATACGCGATAATCACTCATACGTAGACGTACAAGTAAAAATTGTAACGAAGTTTATAGGTAGGTAATACACGCGTTGTATAAATGCAAATGCAATACTTAAAAAATTTATAAGTAGGTACCTACATATATGAAAAATAAAAAATGAAAAAAAAAAAACAACGAAATATACAGAATAACTAGGTACAGAGAAAATTTAAATTACATCGAGGTACATCGTAGTACAAAAAAAAAAGAGAGAGAAAAGTACCTATAGGTAAAAATATTTACACAGAATTTCATTTCGGTTGGCTATTGATTGGTCCAAGAAGTCTGATAGGGAGGTGGCGCATGTCCTAAATACATATGATAATAATTACAATTAGAGCTTTCGCATGAAGTTTGATGCATTTGATGCTTGAATGAAGGTGGAACTGAGACAGATAGGCCATTATGGCTACTCCCTAAAATATCGGAAACAGAATGCGAACTAGGCCAACAACTATTACCTATTTTGGAAGGTGGAGATATTATGGTATCTGGGCATATTATTTTTGAGCAGGTATTCGGCGGCGGAGAGTGATGCGTCGGAGGATACGCGTAACTAGGACATATTGAATTGTATATGTGCTGCATCGGCGGCGACACAGTGCTTCTAACTTTATTCCTTAATATTCTACTAATGGAACTAACCGAAGGTACGTTGAATTTATCGCAGATACCGTCTGATAACAGTCTTTCGCGTATTTCCCAGGCAAAAATACCGGGATCTTTGTGTTTCAGTTTTTTAATATACGATACAACTTTAGGAGTGGTGACTCGCGGTTTGCTACCGCCGATGGCGCCCGGAAGAATCGAGCCAGTTTCGTGGTATCTGGCGAGGATTTTCGATACGCAGCCGTGCGAAACTCTTAATTGTCTTGAAATGTCGCATGGTCTAATGCCGAGATGGGCCAATTCAACGATTTTTGAACGTACCGCGTTCGGTAATGGACGCCCATTGACGAATACGCCGCCTAACTGATTCACTTCTCCGTACTGTTGCGATGGTAATTCTGTTCCTGGAACATACATTAATGTGGTGTTGCTTCAAATGATTCAAGAAGGTGGGTTTTTTGGCAGATTCGCCAGCAGAAAAGTATTTTGAGATCAATTTTATTCATAAGAAGAGGCTTTGATTTTTGTGATTTTCAAACCAAGTATAGGTACCTATCTAAAATGTCAAGGCAATGGCTTTTTTCTAATTTTCAGATGAATAAAAAAAGTTAATTTTTTTGTGGAGTAGGCCAAACTGTCATAAAATTCAATATCAATGGACTTTTTTTCTCGATTACTTGACGAAAAGTAAGATGGAGGCAGTGGCCATTTTGGAAAGGAAAATCTGAGGAAGTCTGAAAATAGAAAGAAACTAAACATTTTTCAAAATCTTTCGAATACGAATTGATTAAATAACTGCTCAAAATTTGAATAGGTTCACGTTTCTCGTATTTTTATTACTTTTTAAACAATTTTTTTATTTATTCGTTTCGTTTGGAAGACATTTTGATAAACATAATCTTTGAAAGTTAGTTATTTTCTAATTGAACACTTTTTTTGAAATTCTGTAAAATGTTTTCCCTTGAAATTTCTTCAACTTTGAAATTTTTTTCCAATTTATTTTGATACTATTTCTTTTTTTAAAAAATGAATTTCAACTTCATTTTTTTTAAAAAAAATTTATGAGTAAATAATTGGAAAAAATTTCCAAGAACAAAAAATTGAAAAACTAGTGTAAAAAGTCAAATTTAGGTTTGAAATGATTTTATCAAAGAAAAAATTAAAAATTAGAAAAAATTTTGAAAAATTTACACTTGAAAAAATTTGGACTCAAAAAATTGGAATCAATTCGAACTTACATCGTTAAAATCTTGTTTATGGTCTGGTGTCAGAAAATAATTTAATTTGATTTTCCATTTTTCTGGGCACATTTTACGAAAAAAATTGGTACTTGAAAATCTCAATCTTGGGAGAAAAAATTGATGGAAGTCTGACTTCCCTAACTTCCCTTGAAAAATCGCCTCTGGATGGAGGAACTCATCCACACGTGTAGAAATGTAGAAAAGGATGCACCTCTTCCCTTCTCCTTCAGAAATACCACAAAGAAGAAAAAATAGAAAAAATCTGAAGGGGGAATTCATATATAGGTACGAAAAAAATTGAGTCATAAAGAAATTCAGATCGTTTGCCAACTTTATAGAAGTAACAAAATTGGCATATAGCTTTCTGCCCTTCCATCCCTTCTAAAATTTTCAAATATTTTTCTGTACATACACTTGCATCATCCAACCTCTTTAATGCTCTCCCCTCTCAACATCAAATTAAAATCAAATCAGATCCTCAGGCTCCATTTTAGGACTTCTTATACTTTTCAATTGAATTATAACCAATAATTCTTCAATGAAACCATTACCCAATCATTTCATCATTTTGCCTACAAAATTGCATCAAGCTGACTGTACCAGCCATTTCGAGTAAAATTTATAGTCAACAAAAAATTAGCCGTTATTTTTCAACCGAGACAAAAAGGAAATGAGTTTTTACCATAAGAAAATTCTGACAATATTTGATACGAAAAAATACCTATATAAAGTTAAAAGTAGCGTTGATATGTGATTTGTTTGTTTTAAATGAGGTGTGAGCAGTTTTGGCAATTGTGTTTAATTTTTTTTAAAACTACGCTAGGTAAGCTCTTTGATGATGGCTACGTAAAACATGCGGTATGAAATATGTGCAGTACATGTACGAAAGGACAGAAGCATGCGGCATCTGGACGATAATAGATTATGAACGTATGTAAGTCGCTATAGAGCCAGAGGTGTATATGAAATGTCGGTCTTGAATTGTAAAGGCGGGCTGCTTCGATGGTGAAATTATTATTCCGTTTTTGACAAATGTGCTGAATTATTGTTGACAAGTTGTACCAACAAAATAAATATGAAATGTTGATATATTAGCGGCGGTGGGAAAATTTTATACTTTGAATGTACAAAAAGATAATGAAAAATTACATTTTGTAGGTTTCGACTTGCGGATTCAATTATAAGCCTAGGTATGAATTAGGTAGGTGCATGCATGTTTTTAATTGTTCACAAAAATTGTACAGAATTTTCAAGAATGTGTGGCCAAAATATTAATCAGGAGAGTTGCAATACAGTCAGCAATCGAGAAAATCGAATTTGTGCTTTCTCGATTACTCACCTACATTTTAGAATGCAAATTCTTACTCATACATATTGAAGTAGATATCCACCACAGAAATTGATTAAAAATTGATAAGCTCATCAAATTCTGGCTAAAATGTTGCGAATATTTTTGAAAAATTTACTTATTATAATATGTAGTTGAACATCTAAGTAAATGAATGCCTATCCACATTGATGAAATATTCCGCATTAAACAAAATGTGAAATACCTAGGTATATTTAACGAGAAAATTCATTAGGTAGTAAAAATTAATAGAGGCGAAGTTATCACAGAAATTTTTTTAAAAAAATATGTGAAATGGCAAAAAATATCATTTTTTTCCTTCAGTATTGGATATTAAAAAATTTCAAAACCAATTTGAACGATATTTGATGTACCTTACCTACCTATGTTTTAATAGGTAACTGTTTACCTATGAATTAAAAATTTTTGAATTCTGAAGTTTCGATTTTTCGGCTGAAAGACTCCCCAAAACGAAAGAAACAATAATAATAAAAAAATCGATGAAAACAAAATTAAAGCTCACCAAAAAGATTTTTCATCGTGAAAATTTCAGGAGAAAGTTTATTGGCATAAAGTCGTAATTTTGTATTTTTTAGTAAACGAAGAACATGCGCCGCGCCGGAATGACAAGGGCTTTTGAACAAAATTCATTCTCCCCTCAAATTCTAAAAACTCTCAAAAGTAGTGAAAATTCTGTTTTGTAAAAATGAAAATCAAAAATCAAAAATCAAAATTTAAGCAAACAATAGCAAGTTGAGTTGCATAATCTCTGAATCTAGACCCCAAGACGCCAATAAATCATTTTTCTTTACTTTTGAATAAAATTTAAAAATTTAAGATAATTATTAAAATATTTTCAAAAATTTGCCGCCCTTGAAATTTTGGAGCTCCAAGAACGTGCTTGTTGGGCCTTCAGGGAAATCCGCCCCCGGTAAGGACACAAGGAAAAATTTCATTTTCGAACAATTATATTTTATATAGGTACAAGAAATCAACTCATTTTTCTAGAATTTTCAAAATAAATCGACATTTTATAGACCTCTTCATCTTCTCTCACTAACATTACATTCTGAAAATTAAATCACTCTCAGAATCAGAACTACGTAGGTACCTAGTTAATAGCTACCTAGGTACCTACCTATATTCATACATTGAATTATTCTTTTCGTAAAAAAATGATGGATTTTCACAACAGATTTTCATTTTTTGAATCAATTTTTAATTTTTTTGAAACTAAACTAAAGGAAAAAAGAAAAGCTTACCTCTCTCCTCCTCTACTGCGATATTTACAAATTTCATTTTTAGTCGGAAACATTCATATGGGTCAGAAATCTAAGGAAAATGGTGGATTTTAATTTTTTTTTTTTATGACAACTTGTATAGTTCGAGCCGAAAAAATACAGAAAAATTGTAGGTAGGTACTTCGAGTCTGAAAATTTCTTTAAAAGTTGCATAATCCAAATTCAATTTTTTGTCTCTTTGATGTTGTCAACTACGTTCTGTCTTCGTAAAAAGTCAAACTATGAAGGCGAATCATCTTTTGAAACGTCTTCTTATCGTTTATCAATTCAATATTATTTCGAAAAAAAAAAAACTTAAAAATTCATGAAACAAAACAAAATATGTATACCGACACTCAGGGTCTAAACCATACTTTTAACAAAAAAATTTCCAAATTTTACTAAATTTGCAGGGTGTTTTTCAAAAATTTCCAAAAATAAGAATTAGCCTTTCTGGCAACGCTTCTGTTTCATTTTTGTACCACATTTTTCATGCAGTTTTTTCGACAAAAATTCATTGATTGTTAAAACAAAAAAAAAAAATTACATCATTGTTTATGAGTTTTAAAATGCAAGATGACCATGAATTATGACTTAAATTTTGATCACTTTTGTTTAAAATATTTTAAATTTCATGAAGAATTTCAATAAAAAAAATATTTTGTTTTCTTTTACCGATTTTATACCTCGTGAAAATTATGTATACCTACAATGAGCTGAAAACATACCTACATGGGTACTTATTGATGTTGAAATAAAATAATTTTGTATTACAGGTATCTAGGTTTTCACGTTTTAATTAAAATTTTAGCGGGTTCATGCTGTTGACCTTCGAAAAATAAGTGTAGTAGAAGTGACGACGATTTTTTCAAGTTCTCATTCAACAAAAATGATCCTAATGACAACGAAATTAGAAGCATAAGGGTACTTAACAGGAGAGGGACTTAGACAAATTGAGTTTTCTCCGATCGATCTCCCCTCACTAGCTCAGAAAGGAGATTTTCCATTACCTATAAAAATGCCGAAAAGAAATGCATTCATTTGCTTATCAAACGATTTTTCAGAAAAATTTCGTCCTCCCTTCACACAGACATTTCAGTCATTCCATATTTCTTTCATAAATCTGAATCAGTGGAATTTGTGAAAAGCCTGCCTTTTTGAATCAGTGGAATAATTTTCATTGATCTTTTCATCAGAAATCACAGTTTTTTTTTCGTCAAATTGCAATTTGCCAGAAAAAACGTTCGTTTTGACTAGATTTTGACTAAAAAAATTAATTAAAAAAATCACCAATTTTCAGTCAAGTTCAGTGGCGTCGGAAGCTTTTTTTTTGGGGTGGGTGCAAAATGAGTATAAATCCTTGGAAAATCAGAAAATTTTTCGGGGAGAGGGGCAAAAATGTACTTTTTATCGGACTTTTGCCTTAAATAGGTTATATAATTGAGATGTTATTCATGCCCGAGCAAAGCGAGGGCGAAGCTTTGAAAAAATTAGAAATTTAAGGCTCAAAAAAAACATTTTTACATTGTTTTAATGCTTTGAAAATTCTTCTTTGGTGTGATTTGGGGGGGGGGGGGTGCAAACGATACTTTGCACCACTCTCAGAATTTTGGGGTGGTGCAATGCACCACCTGCACCCCACTTTCCGACGCCACTGGTCAAGTTCTCCTACTTCGCGTACTTTTAAGGTAAAATTTTATTAAATTTGACTGATTCAAATTTAGAGTTAGTAAGCCTTATAATAAGTAAATGTGTTTTTCAAAAATTTTGCAATTATGCATTTTTTTTTCGCTCAAATCTAGACATAATTAGGTATGTACCTACCACTAAAATAACTTACGGTTACCTACTCAATTTTTCTATTAAATTTTTACTTTCTTCCTCCTTTTTTCCCTCAGATTTTCAGTCCTTCCCTTTAATTATTTCTGGATGCACTCATGATATAAGAAGAAATTATTCAAATCCGCATTCATTCAGCTTTCTTGTCTCATCTCTTAATTTCAAATTATTTGAATAATTTTTTTCTCGAGAGAAAAATTCACGAACGTATAGAATTCTTTTTTCGAAATTAATTTTTAAATAAAAACACGACAAAATAATATGTATTTTAGAATTTCACGTCCCTCTTTTCCCCACAGACACACCAAGAAAGTATAGATGAAATACGTCCGATAAATAATTTCTTTAAAAAATCAGACAAATGTCCCTTTTACATCTTTCAAGAATCTCTGCACAGAGGAGAAGATAGCAACGTTATTTAAAACACCAGAAAACAGTAAATAGCTGCAATTTTAATACCAAAAACGAGGAAGCTTACATGAATTTCCGAGTATTCGTACATTTTGTATAAATGCACTAAAAAAAACAAATCTAACGTTACGTGCAACGTTTATCACGGCGCACCACGTAAAATAAATTTCGATGCACGTCAAAACTGTCAGTTACGGATTGATTCATATAACAAATTATGGTAACGGCGAAGGAAAAAAGGATGACTCGTATAGACGCCATGCCCGAACGAAAACATTTCCAACTAATGAACCTTCCAACCTCAAAATCTTAATACAGCGCGGTAAAGGTCGACTTTTAACAATTATATAACCGTTAACATCTGTCCCACTGTCAAACGCACAATACGGATGTAAGTAACCTTTGCACGTGCCCGACACATTTCGTCCTAAGCAGACGCGCGGACAATGCTAAAATTTTCGCTTAATTAGTTATTAGTGAATATAAATAAACACCGTGCTGCTGAGAGTTGAAGAAAAATATGCAATATCCAACTGTAGGCGATTGTCGTTTATATAGACTGCTGCATTTGCAACTTTCTTTCAATTTTACTAGGTACTCGAAGATGTACAGAAAAAGAATACAGAATGTAAATGAGATGGGGAGACGTATGCCTTAATTTTAATTAGGTATCTCATTTGATGGAAGCGGTTGTGAATATGCGTACTTTCCCATTTTTAAACAAGTGAAAATTGTAGAAAATCACTGGAAAAATTGGTGAAAAATTTCGTCGGCATTATACAGTGAAAAAACTGATAGAAAATCAGTGAAAATTTGCGGAAAGGTCGGCCAGTAATTAAAATATTATTTGAAATCGGTATTCTGAAAAATATTCAGAAAAATCAATGAAATTCTTGGAAAATTCAGTGTATTGTTGGAAAAATTGGTGAATTGTTTTTTTCAAAAATTGGTAAAACTTTCTGAAAAATCAGTGACATTTTTGAAAAATTAATATCTTTTTGAAAAATCAGTGAAGTTTTCTGAAAAATTAGTGACATTTTGATAAAATTCAGTGTATTATTTAAAAAATAGGTACTTAAACTGTTTTTTTTTTTTTGGAAAATTATTAAAATTTTAATTTGTTGAATTTTTTTGAAAATTTGTTGAATGTTTTTGAAAATTTGTTGACTTTTTTTTAAAATGAGTGAATTGATTTGAAAAATTAGTGAAATTTTATGGAAATTTAGTGACATTTTTTTGGAAAAATATTGAGGTTTTTTGAAGTAAGTATTATTGAAATTTCCTGGAAAATTATTAAAAATTTGTAAATAATCACCAAATTTTCAAAATTAGAGTCATTTTTTGAAAAATTAGTGACTTTTTTTGAAAAATTAGTGAAATTTTTTGAAAAATTAGAGGCTTTTTTGAAAAATTAGAGACTTTTTTGAAAAATTAGAGACTTTTTTGAAAAATTGGTGACTTTTTAAAAAAGTTAGTGACATTCTTTGAAAAATTAGTGACTTTGAAAAATTGTTGAATTTTCTCAAAAAATAGTGAATTCTTTTGAAAAATTAGTGACTTTCAAAAAAAAAATACTTTTTGAAAAATCAGTGACGTGTTTAGAAAAATTAGTGACTTTTTTTTGAAAAATTAGTGACATATTTTTTGAAAAATTAATGACTTTTTTTGAAAAATTAGTGACTTTTTTTGAAAAATTGGTGATTTTTTTTGAAAAATTAGTGACATGTTTTGAAAAATTAATGAACTTTTTCATAAATTAGCAATTTTTTTGCAGAAAATAGTGATATTTTTCAAAGAATCAGTGAAATTTAAACGAAAATAGTAAAATTCTTTACAAAGATCAACGAAATTTTCTGAAAATCAAAAAATTTTGATCATTTTTCCTGCGCTGCAATTTTGATCACTTTTCAGTGATTTTTCACTGATTCAAAATGAGAGAATACCTGGGTTAATAATTTCTGAAAACGTATCTAGATGAAAAATTTGATAAAATCCTCCACCAAGTATTCGAAATTAACCACATTTCTGTTTGCTGGTAAAATAAAGATGTACCCAATACCTTCAAATAAATCGACGAAGGCTACGAAATTCAATCTTGAATAAACATCCTGCCCTGATTATTATTTGTAATCCTAAGCCATCACGAACAGGTAACAAAGTATGGGTCATGGGTCATGGATGCTCATACAAATACTACGTGAAAACACATGTTTTCGCAAAATTAGGTATTCGACTGACATCCCGGTACACTCTTCAGTTAAGAAATCTTACGTAGGTATACCGCCAAAGCACAAATGGACAAATGTTACAGAGATAGATACTCGAATTATATACCAAATTAAAATTTACTATTCTCCACCACGTCAAGTCAACGGCGGTGGTAATTTGTCGAAATATTCTCAGTAGGGTATTTTTAAAATAAAATTTGGTTTATGTACGTAAATTATTTACGCAAATGATACGCTCTCATGCGCAACTTAATTACAGTTCACCGTTTTGCGGAAATTTTGGCCAATCTTCAGAAAGTAGATACTTACGTAGGTAACCACTGATTGTATTCGTATAACGCGGTCTTAAACGCTTCATGTGTGCATATTAAATATGTCTCTTCTAATAAAGAAAGTTACGTCGCGTTTTCGAGATTTATGTGGTGGTAAATTAAAAACACACCCATTTCAAAACGTTATTAGGAGTAAATCTAATTTGAGTGCTTGAACTTTGGGAAATGGAGGACGAAGAAAAAAAAAATCCCCTTCTTGTTTTCGTTGTGCTCATATGTGCATTTATTATAATGTTCGTCTAATTTGACGACATAGCTTCATTCATCTTACAAAACCTCGCCGCTTTCTTTAACTTCCTATAGCGCAATTAATAAGTACGAGCAGTGAACGTATCATTAACTCGAAGACGATTCCAGCATATGCCGTAGAGCTCATGTAACTAAACCTATGTCTAGTAGAGATCAGCTATGTACAACAAGAGTAATTCCGATTCGGAGAAAAAAAACGCTGATTTCTTTGAATTGCCGACAAACTGTACGGTTCCCTTGTAAATTCTTTTGTTTGAAGTTATTTCGCACTTATTTTTTCACCGAAAAGTGAACTATCACATTTTATAGGGTTTAAAATGGTGAATAGGGCCTTTATTCAATTTTTTTTTGATTTCGGAAGAAAAATTTAAAAGAAAGATTGAAAATATTTCTATAAAATTTGGAGGTCATGTTTTTGTCTAGACAGAAATTTTAATTCGCTTATCCATTTCTTCCATGTATTTCAGTGCAACACGCGACTTTTTAATCGAATGAAAGCACCTCGCAGAATTGAACCAGTCAAAAGTTTTATTAATTTGATTTACATGCCTCATACAGGCTGAAAAGGCAAAAATTGATAGAAAAATTTATCAGCTAAATTTTTAGATGATAAAACAGATTACTCTCTTAATTTTAATCAGTCAAAAATGCCTAAATTGACTGATGAAATAGAGAAAATCAAGTCACTGATAATTAGTCAAATTCCACTGATTCTCCAGTTAATCAGCGTCATTTTACTGCCAATCAGTAAAAATTTACTGATTCAAATCAGTGAATTTTCATTATTGAATCAGTAAAAAAAATTCCACTGATTGAATCGTAATTTTTTTACTGATTCCTACAAGAACTAGATTTTGTCGGAAAAAATCAAGTCACTGATAATCAGTCAAATTCCACTGATTTTCCCCATTTAATCAGCGTCATTTTACTGCCAATAAGTGAAAAATTACTGATTCGAATAGTGAATTTTGATTGTTGAATCAGTAAAAATTAGTTGACTGATGTAACCAGCAAAAATTTACTGATTCCCACAGTGACTCAATTTTGTCGATTTGAATTAATCGACGCTGATTAACTGAGGAATCAGTGGAATTTGACTGATTATCAGTGACTTGATTTTCTCTACTTCATCACACTGAGGGAAAAATATTCTATTTTTTTTTTTTTTTTTGCAGATACCTAATAGGTAAATAAGTAGGTATAAAATTTTATTTTCTTAGTTATTAATTTTCGATTGCTTCAAGTACCATAAATTTTTGTCAGAGTTTACAAGAAATGAAGGTTCTTGAATAATCGAAAGACATAAATCGATTTTACTGTTTTTTAAAAATTTAATTTTCCTCCTCAAAAGCCTTTCCTACGCCATTACGATTCGCAATAACAAAATTTCAACTTTTTCGACTGACTCTAGTATTGAGTGGGTAAATGTGATTATTCATATCAACCTAAAATATTTTCAAAGCTGCACAAGTTCAAAAATAACAAAATGTTTCGTGCTTCCTCGCATTGAGAAATATGAGTTTCTAAAGAAAACTGTAATTTAAGAGAAGATTTTTTGAAAAATAGTCAAGTACCTCCACTTTCTAAATCTTTTGTGCAATTTTAAGGAGAATATTTTATTTTTTGTCTGAACAAAAGAAGTGGAAAAAAATTGTCCAGAATTTTTTGATAGAATCGTAGTAAGTAGGTATTGGGTAAAAATGATCTCACCATATCTATGATTGATTTTAGTGAAAAATCGACTCGACGTCACGAAAAAACTGAGAAAAAATTGAATGATAAAAATTGGGAAGTGATGTTCTTGCCATCAAAATCCTGTAAAATACCTACATTTTTTACATAAAATTCTTGAAAAATGAAAAATAATATTTCGGGAAGCAGCAACGTAAATTTACACTTCACGTGATAATAGGAAATGTAACTACTTAAGTAATTGCCCAATAATTATGTATGTATTTGGAAATTCGTATTTAATAATTGATTTTCCCTTTGAAAAATTGATGTATGAGCTACATTACTTACAACAGAATGATCATTTTCTCAAAAAAAAAAAAAATGAAATGGTAAATACCTATTCTTCAAAGAAAATAAAAATATAGACTGGATAAAATTTACTCATAAATAGTAAGCATGCAATGACAGAGGCGGTTCGAACAAAAATGTTTAGGGGGGGGGGGTATGCGGTTTAAAAATGCCGACTAAAAAATCCAAAATTGCCGCGTAAGAATTCAAAAATTCGATAATTTTTGGCAATGATTACAATAAAAACCATGTGAAGCAATATTATTGAAAAGATAGAACACAATTATTATAAATCATGCAGTGAAACAAAAACTTGATTTGGTCCGTGCGAAGCGAGGGCGAAAATTTCAAGTTCGAGGATCAATAAAACAATATTTTAAATTGATTGACTTGAATCAACAAATTGACCACTTCTACTTCAAAATGATTCTAGAAGAAATACAATTGAGCCGAGCGCAGCGAGGCCGAAAATTCTGAAAAATTTGATTTTGACTCATCGAAAATGAGTTTTCATCTATGGAAAAACTTGATAAAATAATTGAAATAATTTTGAGAAAAAATACGAAAAAAAGCATTTTGTAGAATTTGGATTGTTTTAGAACTATGGGAGAAAAAATTGATTTGGGAATGGAGTAATTTTAGAGTTAAGTAGATTGTGTTTTCTGATAGAAGATAGTAAACTTGGAATTTTAAATGACTTGATTTTTTTCAATTTTCCGGAATTTCTAGGATTTTGCCGACTTACCTAAAATCTCCGAAATTGTGCCGAAATTGCCGACTGAAAATTGGCTAGGGGGTATTATCCCCCCATACCCCCTATCGCGCAGCCCCTGTGAAATAGATTTTTCCCTTTCCCTTTTTTTCTTCGAACATCGAGTTCAATTGTCAACAATTAAAATTTTTCTCTGTTTTGGACACCTACTTGGGAAGAGTTTATGTTTGTTTCCTTTTTCTCAGACTTGAACTAAGTATGTTCGTCATACAACAACGACGAAACGAATCACAAATTTCAATTATTTTTTTTTTCTTTGTTTCCATGTAAATGATTTTTGAACTGGCAAAGCTGAGTAAAGTGAATTTTGAGGAAGGAAAGCAATCCAGAAAAAAAATAGTGAAAGAGAGCTGATGTATCCACTCCTGTTTACTTGGGGTTACAGTAAAAAATAAAAATGAAAATATTGGAAGATTTTTGCAATAAACCCACTAACGTAAAATATTTTTCTCAAATGTTCATTAAAAAAAAGCTAAATATCTACTTATAGATACAGAAGTAGATATTTATTTGTCAAAATTTTGAAAACTTCGAAATTTTATTTGAGCAGGTAGGTTTTTTTGTTGAATTTTTATAATCAGCATATCCAAGTAAATAGGTGAATTTTTTAATATTTGATTTATACGGGTACTTTTTTAAATTGAAAATTGGATGAGAATCATTTCTTTCATCGTTTTCATTAATTCTGTGGGCCCACAGAAACTGGAAATCAAAATTTTGAGAAATTTGATTCAACTATAGCAATAAAAATCATCCAATTTTTTGGTGCGAAATTCAAAATTTTCGATTAATAATAATCAAGCAGGTAGGTATATAATTGAAAAATTGAGAAATGATCGTAGTAAGCATTTACTCTTCCAATTTTAAAATCGATTACCTTAGCTAAAAGACTTTTAACCAATTCAAACCTTTGGGCAGGTAGGAGAAAAATCTTAAATCTTCTGATTTTTGGTAGGGAGGTATGAGAACATCTATCTAAGTACCTTGAAAAAACGTTTGCAAGTTGAATGTACGTTTTTTTAATGAACTGAGAAAGTGATCTGATAATAAATTTCAATTTGAACTAAGTAGGTATTTCATAACTTGAGTATGTAAGTATCCATATCCATATCTAGCATTGAAATTCGAATTGATTATTGATAGATACAGATACGTAAGCATTAACACTTGATACTTCCACATTATATCTTCTAAAATGACAACAATTCAGCCTCCTTTTGACTATAATTTTTTGAATGCAAATTTTGATTTTACAAAATTTTTGCAACCGAGATAAAAAGTTGAACCAAAATTTTTATCTAAAAATTCTGAATGAATTGAAGATGTAATCAAAAGTGGGCACATAGGTATCTATGAGTATATAAGTAAGGTAAGGGAATTAACCATTGCAAGGCAAGTTGGTAAGTTTAGCGTAAAAGAATGGTGTAGACTTTGACTCTCAAATTGGGCGATCGACTCTAGTAAATTGAGAACTTTTTTCATGTTCGTTTCTAATTGAGAAGGTATAGATATCTAAACCACCAAAACAGCCAAGATTTTAATTTCATTACGTAGTTAAATATCTTATACCATCACAGATTAGGCATTGCTGCGCTCTGATTTTATGAGATTTTTGATGATAAGTTTAGTTGCCGATGATGTCAAATAGGTACCTAAATATCAAACTTCCTATATTTTCTCATTTTCTAAAAAAATTGAAAATTCCACAAGTAACTGCACTGTCTTTTTTAGACTTAAGCAGCTACCTAATTTAAATTAAATTTTTCAAATGAATAGGTAGAAACTTATGTTCTTAATTCCTTTCTCAATCTCCTAACACCTCTTCTCATGACGAAAAATTCGATCGAAAAAACAATTAATTAGCATAAAATGATCCGCATGAATACGAATTCATTCGCATGGATCACGACATTGGCACCTGCGCATAATTAAGATAGGCCTACGTCAATTTCGCGCAATCGAGTTAGGTAAATACACTTCTATAGGTATCTAAATCAACCGGTTGAAAATTCGATGCAACTTACCCGTATCCATAAGGGTTCAGGGAACAGTCGCAACTTGGACAATGGAAATTGAGTATTCAATTGCTACACCAAATTAAATGCACAACAAAATAAACATTTATGCACACGCACACACATTCATACGTTCAATAATAAACCGTTATAAAAGCAAACGAAGCGTTAGACTTTTAGATACGGTTCATACTGATACAATCAGTTCAAAACAGACTCGCTCGTTTAATTCTAGACAGACCATATAGCGGGTAATTGCATTTTCTTTGCTGACCCCTTCCCTAATTCGGTGGCATATCCGAGGTTTAGCTATCATTTACGACCAACCGTAAATTCGTTTTTTTCGCCACGCCTCCGCGCTTTGAAACAACATGGCGTTAATAATGTGGACGGTTTCATATTTGACGCCTCCCTGTCCTCATAATCATACATAATCGTATGTCATGCGTTTACATGATATTCTTTCTCGTTTACAAATTACTCACGCAAATTACAACGCTAATTTACTGATTTGCCTCCTGATTGCAAACTGACTTTTGATGGAATTTGCTTAAATTTTCATTTCCCTCGATCGAAACGTTCATCAGAGATATGCCATATGCCTAGAGTTATTCGAAATCTATGTTTATCTATGGTTGATTTCAATTTCTTTCAATTTTTTTTCATTTTCGTTTCACGTTCCAATAACTTCCGTTGATCCAATAAGATAATCAACTCGACAAGTTTTTCTCATCTTATACCTATAATCTCTTTCTCTTAATCAACTTTTTTTCAAATAAATAAGTAATAATAGGATTGGATGCTTGAGTAGTTGATTAGATACAAGAGCGACCTGCTTTGAAAGGCGCAAGTTCAAAGGAGGGTCATTGTAGGATTTAAAAAATTTGGTAGGTAAGGAAATAAGGGAATTTTTTAGTAAATAAGTAGGTATCTACCTAGTGCTCTCTCCTTTGAAAATCAGTGAAAATTATCGATTTTTCCTGAAAACCAGTCAGAATCAGTGAACAATTTATTAAAAAATCTACGAAAATTCCCTAAAAAGTCATACAATTTCTGAAATTTGCTGAAAAATCAGTGAATTATTTTTTGTAAAATCAACGAAACATTTTAGAAAATCGGTAAAATTTGTTGAAAAATCAGCAAAATTACTTCAAAAAAAAAATTTCATTTTCTCTGTACCTACTTATACTTACTGCAATTCTGGATGTTTTAGTGACTTTTCACTGATTCAAAACGAGAGAGCAAGACATCAGTATCATTTTATAATTTTAAATCAATAATGTCACAGAAAAAATTCAGAATTGCAGAACAGGAAAAATCAGCGAAATTTCTCAATTTTCAGGGGATTTTTGCTGATTTTTCAAAGAATTTCACTTATTTTTCTTCAAATTGTAGATATTTTACTTGTTTAGAAAATTTTTCCTGATTTTCCAGTAATTTTTTCATCAATTATTTTTACTTTACTGCAATTCTGATTGTTTTTCAGTTTTCATTGATTTTCGATATTTTTTACTGGAAAAAAGTCTAAAAGCTTATGATGAGGTAAACGCACTCAGGGATGAATGAATGTTCTCCTCCTCTTCTTCCTTTTTTTTTTTTCAAAAGTTGAAGATGAGGCACTCTTTTTAAATCATTGAAAAATCACTGATGAATAAGCAGAATTGTAGTATAGGTAGGAAAATTCAGGTAAATTCTTTAATTTTCGGCGGATTTTTACTGTTTTTTTCCCCGTAAATTTCAGTTATTTTACTCACTTTACAGTGAAATTTCTCTAATTTTATTGCAATTTTTTTCACTGCATTTATAAATGAGTGAGTGGCAAGAAAGTTGCACCCAGATCTCAAAATAACTTTGATGTAGAAATTTCATCCGCTTAACCTGATTGTATTTATCCCTTTCATGTCCCTTCCTATAATAAATTTCGAAATTTGACCAATTTTCAAAAATATTGAAAAATTGAAAAACATTTTTTTTTTCAAAAATGGTTTCAGTGTGCAATGTGTGCATGCATTTCTACCGAACCATCACTGGCACCTATTTTTCAATTTTACCAAATTTTTCAGGGCTCTTGGGGGCTTTTTATAAATTTATGACGATTCCGATTTTTTGATATCAAATATCATGCGAGAGCTTATGGTTAGGTAACAAGATTGAGAAAAAATTTCATTCCAAAGGATGTCAGCAGTGACGCAATCAAGCAGGTGGGCCAAGAGGCTAAAGCTCTTCCCCTCCTCCAAATGCTGGACCGATTCAGGGTACTGATTTTGAAAACGTATTGATTTTTGATTCCGAACTATAGCGAAACAACGAAATTCTTTGAAAATTAATGTCCTAGAAGACGTTTTCCAAGCTTGGAGAATAGAGAAAAGTTGCAGGGAGTCAATTTTCTGAATTTATGGTTTCGAAGAACCTAAATTACGAAGAATCTCGTTGTTTTGCTAGTTCGAAGGTGAAAAACAACACGTTTTCAAAATTACCTACTACTCTAAATCGATCAAAACGAGTTCTAGGATGAGACTAAGGAGTGGCACTGTCTCATTTAGAAATTAGTGAAAATGATCGAAAATCACTGAGAAACAGTCAGAATTGCAGCAAAGGAGAAAGTCAGTGAAAAAATTTTCACTGAAAACAAATCAGTGACTGGAAAATCAGCGAAAATTCGTTGAAAATTGATGAGTTTTGCTGGTTTTTCCTATGCTGCACTTTGCAGATTCATTATGAGAGAGTATAATTAGAGAAAACTCTCATTTCAAGGTCACGCATCGTATAGAAAGACTTGAATTTTCAACTTTTTGAACCATGGAAAGTTCTTGAGAGAGTCTTGAAAAACGCTGCTTCGAGGGGATCTCCCTCCCAAGGTGGGATCTGTCTCAAAAGTTGAAGTACGAACCTTATTTCGAAAACCAATAGTCTGCCAATCCACAGCTGCTGCTTTTAAGGAAAAATAAAGCTCGAGAGTTCATAATTTCCGTGAACTTTGGAAGTTTCGGTCGAAAGGGGTTGACAGATAGGATAAAAGTATTATAGGAGGAATTTGAAAAATTCACAGATTTTAGGTGAAAATTTTCATAAAAGTTGCATTGCATATAACTGGGATGAAAAGAATTTACAAATGGTTCTGAGAATTTCTCAAGAATGGGAATGACTTTTCAACTTCAAAATTTCACAAAATTTTTTGTTTATATATATATTTGCCGGGGTGGGGAGGGGGGTGGGATGGACGCAGAAGTAAGACAGTCATTTCAATGGCAAAAATATATTTTCTGAAATCAGTAATCTCATAACCATCATGCAGGTGTTGAAAATCGAAAACTGCAAAAATGATCTAAAATCGATCAGATAACCTAACTTGTTTATAGCAATTTTTTCATTGGGGTGAGGAAGACCTGTTTTCCTGAATTACGAATTTTTTTCTTCAGAAATCAGAATCTGAGAGATAGGTAGATAAATATGGTCAAAAGATGACATTTTTTTGTGATTTTGAGGTCTAGATAATGATGCTTTTTTCATTACCAATAATTATCTCAAAACGCAATTCGATATTGAATGAATTTTGAGAAAATTTTCCAGAAAATTGATCATTGTTGTGATAGTTGGTGGACGTACTGAAAATTAAGAAAGTACCTACCTAAGTAAATTTCAAGGCTTGAGTGGATACTTATACCTGTATAAGAAACTATACATTCTAATGTAAAACTTCTCTGAATGAACATTGAACAGGAAAAAGTTCAGTTTTATTTCCCGTGATACCTATAGATCGAAACGAGTTTAAATTCGAAGTCATTTCAAGATATTCGTAGTCGTAACGCTGAAAAAATTTTCCATGTGTGTTTTTTTTTTCCAAAAAAGAAATTTCTGTTTTTCCATTGCGAAAAGTTACTTCGAAATTTTATTTTGAACGAGTTTCTTTTCCGAGTTTAAGATTAGCAATTTGGCAATGAAAATACAAATTTTGTTTTCGCGTGGGAAAATGTAATTAAATTTCCGGGAAAGAGGACTCGATTAGTCAGGTAGAAGAACGGCTGTAAGAATCTTCAATTCAGCTAAATTTAAATTGGAATTATCCATACCTACAAAATGTACCTAATAAAAATTGAAATTTATTCAAGTAGGTACTTGGCACCTACCTGTGATCCAAGTAGGTATTTCAACATTTCTAATGTAGGTGTTCAAGTCCATCGGTTTATTTTCACTTGAAAGCCTGGTCAAGTATTGAAGCATGATATTTGAAAAGTTACCAAGTTGTTTCAGTTTTACCTGCTTGGGTATTTGATTTTTTTTTTTCATTTTTTCTTATTAATTTCACTTTTAAAAGATTGAATTTTTGTATTCTCACTTACTTAGGTAACACAAAAAATCTCTCTGCGAATAAAATCAATATACTTACAGGTAAGCAATGAAGTAAAATATCTGCTGTAAGTAAATGAAATCTATAACCAACACAATCACACGTATACACCTTTACAACTTTAAAAATGCATACCTACCTACGAATAGGTAAGGTATAGAATATGTCTAGAAATACATTTGTGTTATCCGTGCGCCTATTTAATAAATTAAGAAGATATACATTAGAATAAGTTGTTCTTTTAGATCAAAGAACGTAGTTTCGGACTACCATGTCAAAAATCTGGCTTTGGTTGACGATTCTGATACGCTTCATATCATTTCCTATTGTTTCGCTCGATTAATTTTCCCTCTCCAACCTCGCTCCTCCGTCGAGTAAACGTTTTTCCCTCTTAAAACGAACATCGTCCTAGCTTCCACTTCTCCCCCTTCCCAAAATCACTTTTTACTTTTTCTATTCAAGTAAGTAATACATTTCATTTGTCTACCTTCTGAAAAATTTCTCGCGGTAATAATTATTAACTGCGACGCATTCCACGCGTTATTAAGAGTAAAAAATTTCAATTCTTGTTACCAAAAAAACTTTATTTTAACGGAGAAAGAAGATTATACATGCATAACGAAAATGAAAAATTCGTAATTTTTTTTTCTTTTTGATAAATGAATATACGCGGAGTGATGAAAAGAAGGTGCCCATGCTAGATTTGAATTCTTTAAAATGTTTAAAGGTGTCCTATTATACCTATAATGAGTAAGCAGGTAATTTAAGTAAGTAATGAACTCAAATGAAAGAAAAAAAAGGTAGGTAGCTAGGTGTATAGCTATAGGTACCTATGCATTTAAAAATTGGATAGGTAGATTTCAAAAATTCAGCACTCAATAAAAATTATAAAGATACAATGTAGTCAAACTATGTGATACAAAAGTATGTATCTACTTAAACTTATATAATACGATGCCTTGATGAGTTATGACTCATACAAAAGGAAATAGATAATTATTGAATAGATAAATTTGACGTCATGTCAAGACAGATAATAATGATGATGTATATTCTACACTGAGTTTGGGAAAGTACCAATTCGGTGAGAATGTAGCATTTATCAAACAATGATACACTTTTATGAATAAAATCAACTTCATTATTATTTTTTACAAATATGTAGTACACCAAATGAAACAATTCGTAAAAACAAATTAATTGGAAGCATGAAAGCAGGTATAAGTAATATCTACATAGATGAAATCAGTTATTATGTCTTCAAAAAATGAATAGGCAACTCTTTCTACAGACATGTCGATTTCAATTACGTCCATAGGCGCACCCAGAAATTAATTAAGGGAGGGGCTCAGAATTTCTGAAAAAAATGGAGGAGGGGTTAGATTTCAAATTAGGCATTGTTCACTGGTCTTTCAGTCAAAAATCATCAATTTTTTCTGGCAAACGGAGAATTTATTGAAGAATTGGTGATTTTGGGCCGAAAAATCAGTCTAAAATTATCAAAGTTTTTTAAAGAGCGAAAAAATACTTACCCAAACAATTTTTTTTGAGCTTAAGGCTTTAATAAGTAGCGTTTCTATTCTTTCATTCGCTGTTTTTGAAGATTTTTGCGCAGATTTTCTTTTGTAGTCTCTTCAATTTTCAAGAGATGAAGAAGGTAAAAATTATACTATGAAAATTTGCCGAAGTTTTTTGGTATACCAATTTTCTTGATTAAAAAAAATCAATTTTATATTTTTTTTTCTCCAACAGGTATTTGCTCTTTCAATTTTACAGATAGATAGACAGCCTGTACATCTAACTTGTTTTAGCGATTCCAGATTATATCCAAAGTTAAGTTCTGCCGTCATTTTAAAAAACCCAAGATTTATTTAATTTAAAAAAAAATTACATTTCATCATTTTTCCTGAATAAAATACATACATACTAAGGTTGTAGGTACCATACCTACTTATTCTAGATTCAAATTCATTTCCATGAAATTCAACAATTTTTTATTCAATGATTTTTTTAAAATTATCTAACATTTACCTATTAAATTTTTTTATCAAATTAATGAGCTTGTTGAAATATCTATATTAGAAATTTAATAATTTTCTGAGGATCTTCAATGTTTTTTGAGGCTTCTACAGGTCGCAGACTGTTTCTTCTAAATTCGCGTACCGGTACATTACAAATAAATCAAATAAAGCTTCGCTTACACCCTTTCTCTCGTCGATACTGGTGTAATTCAATGTAATCACTGACAGGACATTATGTATTTTATCATCGAAGGTTTCTAATTTTCTGATTATCAATACAAAATATTATGAACAATCGCCAATCGGCACTTTACTTACGGATAGAATTTGTACTTCTTAAGCTGTACAAATTTCAATAACGCGTCTTATCCAATTCGCAAGTATAAATTTCTTTCTTTTATCCCCGATGAGCTCATTACCTCGAAAAGTAGTTTAGTGAAGTCATCCATATGGTCGTAAAAAGGCGAGTAAATACAAATTGTATGGTACATTATGTATGTTTATGTTACAACTGTGACAGATGAATTATCCATGCTTTGTTTCAGATACATTTAGCAATCATGATGAAACTGATCGATTTATTTGGTTACTGAACTTAGCATTATATCATTGCATTATATTTTTGTCCACTGATTATTTTATCACTTATCGAAGTATAAAGTAACTTGAATTTAATTTATTCTCAAAGAATCATAACCTCTATCTAGATACAACGAATAATTTATGATTTTGTAAAATAAATCAAAAAAATTAGTAATAACATGTAAACATTTTTATATTTGTGATAGAAAGAGTAATACTAACATCGCTTTATGTATACGACAAGAAATGAATAAATAGGCAATACAAAATGGATAAAATATGCACACAAGAGATTTTTAAAATAAATAACAATAAATAAGATGAAAAATATAATATCGAAAAACGTATCTCCTAATCAGATTATAGGCGGAATGCGATAAATATAATTACATGATGATGTAACGAATAATTATACTAGGTATACAACATTATTCTAGCGAATTCAACATGAGTAATTGTTTAAGAACTTTGGTTTGACTAGTTTCTCTGATTTCTCCGGCTAAAAACATTTCATCTACGACTGTATACACCTGCAAAGAAAAATAATTCAGTTAGAATTTGTATGATGTCCATGTTCAGAAAAAATCTAATCGATTTCATTCCGATGAATTTACCTTATAGAAATTAAATACTAAATCCAACTCGCAAACATTATGGAAGTATTCGTTCAACACTTCGACGAAATTATGAATCGCCTCCAGGTAACACAGGTTGTTATCGTTGACATCAACACATATGCAAAAGTATAAACCAGCATATCGGCGATAGATAATTTTAAAATTACGAAACTGAAAACAGAACACAATCCATGTTGAACTGTATCAAATAATGCATAGCTTATGTGAAAGATCTCATAGATTTCATACTTCGACAAAATTGGTGTGTTTGGCATCTCGAACGGTTACAACAGCGTGGACTTCTTCGATAAGTTTTTGTTTCTCGTCATCGTCAAAATTCATGTACCATTTTGCCAATCTGGTCTTTCCGGCACGGTTCTGGATTAGAATAAATCTTATCTGTGAAACAAAAGAGTCATTTTACAACGAATTTTATAATTCAATGAACTTGGATTTCAGTTTTGAGAATAGAAATTAATGTTCACAAAAATAAATTCCTAGTGGGTGGCAGTTGGTGGCAATGAAGAAGTGAAATTCAGAATTGAGTCAACGGAAATACTACGAAACACTTACCATTATAGCAGTTTGGAAGAATTATAAAGGGGCGAGGTTATTTTATCGATAGTTGTACAAGACGATGGACTTATTACGTATTTAAGTATGCGATTTAATGTTAAATAAATTATAATATAAAAAGAAAACTCAATTATTTCTAATTTCCAAATTCCATAAGCTTTCGTCTAAATTTTGCTTATCAATTTTTGTTGTGATGATTCATGGTTGTATACAGAAGCCTGAATCGTAACAGCTTCGATATGTAGTTCGGTCTTTAGTCGCTAGGTTCGCTTACTACTTTTGAGGAATACCTGCGCTCTATAGAATAATTCAAGAACCACAATCACAAAAATTATTCGGCATTTGGCAAAAACATTATACTTGGCGTCGATTTTTGATTTTGCTGATTACCTATTTTGAATTTTTAATCAGTTCGAATTCAAAATCTGATCATTTGTAAACTATTTTAGTAATAATTATTATTAATCGTAGTGTGCTTGATTTTCATACTTCTGTGTCGTGTCTGAAATATTTCGTTTTTCGTTTCATAACAGGACTTCAGTTTAATGTCTTTAACCGCTTCAAATCAAGATTCCATCACCATCGTGCCGCCATGAACCAATTCTTTTCTACTTACTTGGTTTGATTCTGATTGATTCTGTTATTTTACCAATTATGAAAATATTGGTCAGTATGAGGATGCGTTCTGAGGTGTATTTTGCTGTTTTACTGCGTAAACTCACTAAACATATGATCGAGAATTGGGGAACTGATACAATCATCTACGAGCATATCACTTGATCCAGCGATCCTGATTTTTTATCCTGATGCTGATTGCTGAATTGAAAACAAGATGATACGATTGCGGTAAGATAATGCTTTATGCAAATTGATCATTTCTTATTCTATTTTTGTATTGAAGTTACTCCCTATTTTTTTTTTTTTTTTTTTTTTTTTTGTTAGAAAAATCATGGTTTATTTTAACTTATAGGTACATTCTACATACTTACGTAAAAATGCAAAATGTTACCCATTCTAACCTAGTTACATGTTTAATTAGTCGATCGAAGTAATGAGAACATTTCAAAATACAGCGCCATCAACGTACTTTAATCTTCTAATTCGTACGTCGGTTTTTCTTCCAATTTGTCCCTTGACCTATTCTCAAAAGCAAAAGCGGTATCGGTCGATCGGTCCTCGTTGAACTTTTGAAATATCTGCGATATCTCGAAAGCTAGGTATTTCAATTTTATAACCAAAGTTTAAACCCGATTTGAGATAGGTTGTTTTTCAATTGTTTATTCAATGTACGAAAGGTAATTTTGATAGGGTTCTCTCAGGGGTGCAGTTACCTGTCACTTCTTCAACGCAATGTAAACAAACGATTTTAAACCCTGTCTCTTTCCGTTTATTGTATACCCTCTTGTATTCCTTAATTATAAGCGTGAACACGATCTAAATTAATTGTATTTTACGTTTTCTTGCAAATTGCTTACACTTTTAAGTTTCTCTAAGGTTTTTAAGAGAGATACGAGCCCTTTTTATATTAAACACAGGTATACTAAGTGAGTAGGTAGAATATCATAACCGCGCCTTTAAAGATTTATAACTGGGGAAGTTTTATATTTTTTCAAAGTAAAGTAAACAACAGAAATTAAATAATGGAAAAGAAAGATCTTGTCAGCGTTGTACGATTCGTCGGAATTGGTAAGTTTGGAATTGGAATCGTCCGAATGGAGCAACGGATCAAACATGCCCAATTCTTTTCGGAATTTTTAATTTACATTCGAGTTATAGGTACAAAATGCTAAAAAATGTAGAAATTTTGTCTGATCAATGAAAAAAAAAATAATTGAAATTTGACACACATACCTATTTATTTCTACTCATACCTACACAAATCGATTACCTAAAAGTGGGTTCAAGACGTTTTGGAGCCTTCAATTTATTTTCTAATTTTCAGTATTGGAGAAATACAATTAAAAATTCCTTTATTAATTTATTTGACGATGGTACTTCTGTTTCAAATCTATTTTATTTCGATGTACAAACTCGACATAGAAAACGTTTCCTGAGCAGCTCCGAAATGTCCTGATTCTACTTCCAATCTATTCAGATTAGAATATTTTGAAGCAAAAAAATGTATACTATCCATTTTTCAAGAATTTAATATTCTGATTAAAAATACTTTGGAATAGAAGTGCACTTTCGTACCTATACTTGCGTAAAGAGGCCTAGAAAATCTGGAAAATCAAAGAAAAATCATTTTTGAAGTTTAGTGGTGATCTTGAATAAAACTTTCATAAATTTTAAAATTTCTTCCAAAACGATATTTTTTGCAAGCCAAAAATAGCACAAATTCTATATAATTTTAGTACAAACCCTGCTCGATGCTTACGCTGTTTAGTAAAATTTTCAACTTTTGCAAGAAAAAATATGTTTAAACCGCCAGTAAGAAATTTTTAAAAATTAGATATGCTTTGATGATATAATTTTGAATTTTTGAAAAATTCGAGAAATGGACTTTAACGTTTGAAATTTTCAATATAGATGTCTATTTATGACTAAGTTATCTATACTTTGTTTTTGTCCAAAATTTTACTGCCAATTGGGATATCTACTTGTATCTAAGTAAGATTGGTAAAGACGGGATATTTTATTATCCACGTATCTATCATTTCGTAATTTATAATTCAATTAAATTAGGTATTTATACTTACTCGACGAACAAAATATAAACTTGACAATTACGTTATTATGAGAACAAGAAACATAATCAACGAACGTTGTATATTTAAATTTGTCAGATGTAGATTTCAGTAATGATGTTGCCTTAAATCGACTGGACGATAAATTCGATGTCATTTTGGTTTCCTTAATAAACCGTATTTCCAGTCATTTGCATTCTGATTCGCAATATAATTTCACCAAATAACGTAAATTAATTTGTTTCGATTATTCTCACTCGAAAGGGTTAAACTTTTAACGCAATTGGGGATATTCAAATATTATGTTAAAATTAACTACCGTTGAAAGAGAGTACTTATTGATAAACAATTTGAATTAGAGAACCAGTACGCTCATATAGTCTCATATTACCTTTCGTCCTTTTAGTATAGTCGAATTACTGCAAAAAAAGGCTTCCGCTCGCACTGAATGTAAAAAGCAATTTGACAACTGATTATGAATCTAGAATGTATTTAGAAAAAAATAAGCTTGGGTGCCATTTTTTTCCGCCCCTCCCCTTTCGAGGGTCCACCCCCCTTTCTTTAAAATGCCCATATCTCACTTCCTGTTGGTTTTAGAAAAAAATTTTAAATACAAAAGTTGTTCCTTGAAGGCTTCTCTACACGTTGGTCATCACAGAATTTCAATTGGAGCCCCCCTTGCCCCCCAAATTTCAAAAATGTACTTACAGAAATACTCAAAAATGAGTTTTTCTCATTTTTTTTTGTGAATATCGCAAAATAAGTAAGTAAAAATAGGTTATTATAAAATTAGAAGGTATTTAGAAAAAAATACGCTTGGGTGCCATTTTTTTAAGCCCCTTCCCCTCTTAGGGGCACACCCCCTTCCTTAAAAATGCCCGTGTCTCCCATTCTATTGCTTCTAAACAAGAAATTTCAAGTGGCGGTTATTCCTTGAAGATTTCTATACATTTCTGTAATCACAAAATTTCAGTTGGAGCTCCCTTGCCCCCCTCCATTTTACTTATTCAAGTACAGAAATACCCAAGATCGAGTTTTTCTCATTTATTATAGTCCAGGCAAATTAATATTGAAATAGGGCGAAAGTGGAAAAAATTTAGATCAGCGATTTTTTTTGCAGGAATGTGTTCAGAAGGGTCCCAGTAGATATCAAAAAAAAAACCAAGAGTCCCAAGTCTGAGGGAAAATTTTTAGGGGGTGAAACATCCCCCAAAAATGAGTTTTTCCCCATTATTTCGTAAAATATAAATTTTAAGTAAAAAATAATAACAAATTCGGAATCTGCGTCAAATTTCCGATCAGATGATACCCAACATGACCCCTACTGGTTCCGTTGAAATTTATTTTAAAATAGGAATGCCTTATGTTATTTTTGTTTTAATGAGTTCGGATTACAATTTAATTCAATGAATATGAATAGTAGAACGTCAAATCACATTATGAAGCATCGAATATTTTAAAAGAATCACCACGGAAACAGTGCGTCAGGTACCTTAATGTCTGCAAAATTGCCGAAGTTTTAAACCCCCTGCTTCTTCAATGGCTACTCTGGGAGCCTTCACAAATGCTTAGATTCATTAGTCAAGGAGTCGATTGGCCATATCCGGATAACTAATGGTTCAAAACACTTATATCAAGTACGAAGTGGAAAAAATTGGGAAAAAAATTTGTAAAAACCACAAAATTGGGAATATTGTGCCACCTCCTGCTTCCCCTCTTGAAGACATGTGAAATTCAGATATGAATCAATAGATCGGATTTGACCTATACTATCGAAATATCGTATCGAAAATTCGTTCCTGACGGTTGTGTGAGGTATAAGGGCAAAAAATTGCGTTTTGGGGATATTTTTCATAGATATTGGTGAATAGAAGGGGGTTTTTGTTCGAAATAAGTGGCACTTCTAGTTATTGGTTTTCAAAAGTAATGACATTTTCGTGTTCAGGGAGGTCGATATATACTGAATCAACCGCAAAAATGTCAATTTTGCTCAATCCTACCACATAGGGGGACTGGAGCCCCAAAAAACCGCCCCCTCACACTCCCTATGGCAAATTTTAATTCACTCCCCCACTCTAAAATTTTGTGTCGGTCTTATGGTTTATTTAAACAACTTACAGTTTGTAGCTGCACTAAATGTTGCGATTTTGTCCAAATACTGCCTATTAATCAGAATTTTCCTATGGTATAATACGTATTATGCACGTGAACTCTTCAGAAATATTACAAGGGTCCACCTCCCACCATTGGGTAGGGGTGAGATTGTGTCCTGGTATTTCTGCAATCCCTTACAGACATAAAAGACAGCCGTTGTTACTCAAAAAACATTATTCGGGTACAGATTCACAGTAATCAAATCGGAATATCTGAGATTTTCAAAATTTTGAAATTTTGAACCCCCCCTTTAGGGCTTATGTTTTACGTGAAAGGGGTCATGTTGGGTATCATCTGATCGGAAATTTGACGCAGATTCCGAATTTGTTATTATTTTTTACTTAAAATTTATATTTTACGAAATAATGGGGAAAAACTCATTTTTGGGGGATGTTTCACCCCCTAAAAAATTTTCCCTCAGACTTGGGGCTCTTGGTTTTTTTTTGATAACTACTGGGACCCTTCTGAACACATTCCTGCAAAAAAATCGCTGATCTAAATTTTTTCCACTTTCGCCCTATGGGAGACACGGGCATTTTTAAGGAAGGGGGTGGGCCCCTAAGAGGGGAAGGGGCTTAAAAAAATGGCACCCAAGCGTATTTTTTTCTAAATACCTTCTAATTAAATAATAACCTTTTTTTACTTACTTATTTTGCGATATTCAAAAAAAAAATGAGAAAAACTCATTTTTGAGTATTTCTGTAAGTACATTTTTGAAATTTGGGGGCAAGGGGGGCTCCAATTGAAATTCTGTGATGACCAACGTGTAGAGAAGCCTTCAAGGAACAACTTTTGTATTTAAAATTTTTTTCTAAAACCAACAGGAAGCGAGATATGGGCATTTTAAAGAAAGGGGGGTGGACCCTCGAAAGGGGAGGGGCGGAAAAAAATGGCACCCAAGCTTATTTTTTTCTAAATACATTCTAGATTCATAATCAGTCGTCAAATTGCTTTTTACAAGCTAAGCGAACGGATGCAGTAATTCGACTATACTAATAGTCGTATTTTTTTTTTTTTTTTTTTTTTTTTTACAAAAGCTGCAATAAAATGAAACTAGGTTTCTAATTCAGCGTCATTCTAGATCTAGTATAATATTTCCAAGCAATCAAGTTTTTCGTTAATTTTTGTGGTAAATTTTATCATTTTATTTTTATTTACCTATATACCTATTTCTAGACTGGGCTGAGGACTTCGTAGTCTGAAGGTCTGAACCAATCAAAAATGAAAAAAAAAAAAAAAAAAACCTAACAGACCATTAAAGTAGGGCTTACCTTTATGAAACGTTCTTCAAAAATTCAGCTAGGTTTGGATCGTTCATAAGATATATTTGGATTTTAGCAAAATTAGTATTCATTATAATAAAATCGATTGCGGTAAAAAAAACATTAAAATGATGCTTTCTTGTAAAATGCTTGTGTATTTTAAATACTCGTCGATTTTCAGTTGAATCACCATTACTCTTATTTTGAAACGAATCTACCCCATATAGATTAGGGTTAGGGTACGATAGGTACCTATTTATTTGAGAGAATGTACCATAAACAATTCATCTACAAAAGATATGTACGAATGTGTGCTGAAATATCCGTGTACATGCTACATACTTATATTCTTATTCGTCGTGTTACACATAGAAGCGTAAGTTAATCGTGTTCGAGTACATCGTAGAGATTTTATTGCACGTTTGTTTACACTCGAAAAAGTGGATAACAACCTTCTCGCTGAATTTTGTTTGTTTAGATTTTGTTTGATTTTGCTGAGTTAAATTATAAATACGACGAATTCGCGTTCTGGAGTATATTATTGTTGTATGTGGCTTTGTGGACTTATAAATAAACTACGTACTTTTAATAATACATATTATCGCGAGTTGAGCAAAATAAATAGAAAATGCAAAAGTAATTCAATTTTTTTTGTTAATGAAATCGATAAATGTGAGCTTGGATGTACGTGAAAATCAACGAAAATTGGTTTTCAATTTGAGTTTTTTTTTTGATTTCAACTCGGCCAAAAATTGTTCAAAATGCAAAAACTAATAAATTTTTGAAATTTTCTCGTCATGAACAAACGAATGGTTTTTTTACCATCCCATTTCCAGCATTTGGGTGGAAGTTGGTTTTTTGCTGTGAAGGGTAGATTCATGGGGAAGACCTCGCGCACAAAAATTCTGGTAACTTTTTCGAAAATCACCCAAAATGCAAAAACTAATACATTTTCGGAATCCTCTCGTCAAGCACTATCGAATGGTTTTTTTACCATCCCATTTCGAGCATTTGGGTGAGAGGTAATATTGGTTTTCGCAGATTGCGGATTGAGAAAAATGCTGGTTACTCGGTCGGGAATTGCTCAAAATGCAAAAACTAATACATTTTCGGAATCCTCTCGTCAAGCACTATCGAATGGTTTTTTTACCATCCCATTTCGAGCATTTGTGTGGAAGTTGGTTTTTTGCCGTGAAGGGTAGATTTTTGAGGAAAAATTCAGGCAACTTTTTCGAAAATCACCCAAAATGCAAAAACGACCACATTTTTGGAATCCTCTCGCCGAGACGAATCGAATGGTTTTTTTACGAAAAATTTTGGAGCGTTAGAACGAAAGTTGACTTTTCTTCCGGCGCGGCTGATTGATGGATGGTCGGCGCCGCAGAGAAATGCCCGTAACTCGGCCAAAAATTGCTCAAAATACAAAAACGAATACATTTTTGGAATCCTCTCGTCATGAACAAACGAATGGTTTTTTTACCATCCCATTTCGAGCATTTGGACGGGAGATAGCTTTTTTGCTGCCCGGATATTTGATGGAGGAAAACGCCCGTAACTCGGCCAAAAATTGCTCAAAATGCAAAAACTAATACATTTTTGGAATCCTCTCGTCATGAACAAACGAATGGTTTTTTTACCATCCCATTTCGAGCATTCGGGTAGAAGTTGGTTTTTTGCTGTGAAGGGTAGATTTTTGAGGAAAAATTCAGGCAACTTTTTCGAAAATCACCCAAAATGCAAAAACTAATACATTTTCGGAATCCTCTCCTCAAGCACTGTGGAATGGTTTTTTCATCATTCAATTTCGAGCATTTGGGTGAGAGATAATATTGGTTTTCGCAAATTGCAGATTGAGAAAAATGCTGGTTACTCGGTCGGGAATTGCTCAAAATGCAAAAACTAATACATTTTCGGAAACCTCTCGTCAAGCACTGTGGAATGGTTTTTTTACCATCGCATTTCGAGCATTTGGGTGGAAGTTGGTTTTTTGCCGTGAAGGGTAGATTTTTGAGGAAAAATTCAGGCAACTTTTTCGAAAATCACCCAAAATGCAAAAACGACCACATTTTTGGAATCCTCTCGCCGAGACGAATCGAATGGTTTTTTTACGAGAAATTTTGGAGCATTAGAACGAAAGTTGACTTTTCTTCCGGCGCGGCCGATTGATGGATGGTCGGCGCCGCATAAAAATGCCCGTAACTCGGCCAAAAATTGCTCAAAATACAAAAACTAATACATTTTTGGAATCCTCTCGTCATGAACAAACGAATGGTTTTACCATCCCATTTCGAGCATTTGGACGGGAGATAGCTTTTTGCTGCCCGGATATTTGATGGAGGAAAACGCCCGTAACTCGGCCAAAAATTGCTCAAAATGCAAAAACTAATACATTTTTGGAATCCTCTCGTCATGAACAAACGAATGGTGTTTTTACCATCCCATTTCGAGCATTCGGGTAGAAGTTGGTGTTTTGGTGTGAAGGGTAGATTTTTGAGGAAAAATTCAGGCAACTTTTTCGAAAATCACCCAAAATGCAAAAACTAATACATTTTCGGAATCCTCTCCTCAAGCACTGTGGAATGGTTTTTTCATCATTCAATTTCGAGCATTTGGGTGAGAGATAATATTGGTTTTCGCAAATTGCAGATTGAGAAAAATGCTGGTTACTCGGTCGGGAATTGCTCAAAATGCAAAAACTAATACATTTTCGGAAACCTCTCGTCAAGCACTGTGGAATGGTTTTTTTACCATCGCATTTCGAGCATTTGGGTGGAAGTTGGTTTTTTGCTGTGAAGGGTAGATTTTTGAGGAAAAATTCAGGCAACTTTTTCGAAAATCACCCAAAATGCAAAAACGACCACATTTTTGGAATCCTCTCGCCGAGACGAATCGAATGGTTTTTTTACGAGAAATTTTGGAGCATTAGAACGAAAGTTGAATTTTCTTCCGGCGCGGCCGATTGATGGATGGTCGGCGCCGCATAAAAATGCCCGTAACTCGGCCAAAAATTGCTCAAAATACAAAAACTAATACATTTTTGGAATCCTCTCGTCATGAACAAACGAATGGTTTTTTTACCATCCCATTTCGAGCATTTGGACGGGAGATAGCTTTTTTGCTGCCCGGATATTTGATGGAAGAAAACGCCCGTAACTCGGCCAAAAATTGCTCAAAATGCAAAAACTAATACATTTTTGGAATCCTCTCGTCATGAACAAACGAATGGTTTTTTTACCATCCCATTTCGAGCATTCGGGTAGAAGTTGGTTTTTTGCTGTGAAGGGTAGATTTATGGGGCAGACCTCGCGCACAAAAATTCTGGTAACTTTTTCGAAAATCACCCAAAATGCAAAAACTAATACATTTTCGGAATCCTCTCCTCAAGCACTGTGGAATGGTTTTTTCATCATTCAATTTCGAGCATTTGGGTGAGAGATAATATTGGTTTTCGCAAATTGCAGATTGAGAAAAATGCTGGTTACTCGGTCGGGAATTGCTCAAAATGCAAAAACTAATACATTTTCGGAAACCTCTCGTCAAGCACTGTGGAATGGTTTTTTTACCATCGCATTTCGAGCATTTGGGTGGAAGTTTGTTTTTTGCCGTGAAGGGTAGATTTTTGAGGAAAAATTCAGGCAACTTTTTCGAAAATCACCCAAAATGCAAAAACGACCACATTTTTGGAATCCTCTCGCCGAGACGAATCGAATGGTTTTTTTACGAAAAGTTTTGGAGCATTAGAACGAAAGTTGACTTTTCTTCCGGTGCGGCCGATTGATGGATGGTCGGCGCCGCAGAAAAATGCCCCTAACTCGGCCAAAAATTGCTCAAAATACAAAAACTAATACATTTTTGGAATCCTCTCGTCATGAACAAACGAATGGTTTTTACCATCCCATTTCGTGCATTTGGACGGGAGATAGCTATTTTGCTTCCCGGATATTTGATGGAGGAAAACGCCCGTAACTCGGCCAAAAATTGCTCAAAATGCAAAAACTAATACATTTTTGGAATCCTCTCGTCATGAACAAACGAATGGTTTTTTTACCATCCCATTTCGAGCATTCGGGTAGAAGTTGGTTTTTTGCTGTGAAGGGTAGATTTATGGGGCAGACCTCGCGCACAAAAATTCTGGTAACTTTTTCGAAAATCACCCAAAATGCAAAAACTAATACATTTTCGGAATCCTCTCCTCAAGCACTGTGGAATGGTTTTTTCATCATTCAATTTCGAGCATTTGGGTGAGAGATAATATTGGTTTTCGCAAATTGCAGATTGAGAGAAATGCTGCACTGAAAAAAATAAATGGAACTGCGACCCCTAAAATATGGTACTCTGTACCATGAAATATGGGAATCGCCTATCAGTGTTGAAAATAGAGCTAAAACCTGTCTCGTGATGGTTAAACCAAATTCCTGCATATATCTGTAACATTATTAGGAATGTTTTCTCTACTCAAAAGTATGGGACTGGTTCCCATACCACAGTACTGGATACTGGAAACATAGTGTAAGCAGTACAAGGTTGTTGCTATCCTTCTCACTGCAGGACATTAACGAATCCCTACCTGGCTTTTCTCTATACCTTACAGTATGGGACTGAGTCCCATACCACCTTGAAGTAAGGGAATGGTTACTATATGATGGTGAAACTCATTAGGAGGATGATGTATTGAATACCTCATTTTTAGGATGATTCTAGCATAGTAAAAAACGAATAAATTTACGCGGATTATCCTTAAATTGAATAATTAAATAATTAAAAATAAAATAAAAAAAAACTCGTATACGTTCTTCAAGATTACTAATCGTTGGATATTTTGCCACCACAATTTCTCAATTTTAGCTTATTAAATTTTCCTGCCTCCACCGGGGATCGAACCTATAACCCTACAATTCCTAACATTCCCTAACACTACCTAACTAACCAATGTGGCTACCACCGTGCGTATTCATATGACGCACTGAACACCCACATTAATTCTAATATTTCTGAGTGAGAGTCCTCGTAGTATTATAATGCCGATTTTTTTTTCAATTAGTGTGGTGAAAACAAAGAGAATTGAATGCCAAATAAATGCAAATGAAGTGCAATATTTTAGTGATTACATACATTTCTGTGATAATTATACGATTGTGATGTTCTTGTGACTTATAAATTAATTGGCAGATTGCATTTTTTTGGACATAAACGGCAAAAAATGATAATGGCGTGAAATTTGGTATGATGAACAAGTACACCAAAAGGAATTTTTTGAGCCCGGGAGGCCATCACCAGACCCCATAGGAGGGGGAGGGGGCGGTTCAAAGGGAGGTTCAGCCCCCATTTTTCGAAATTGGGTCATCAGTCTTGTTTTAGTGTCATTTCCATTATAATTGAATCCTGCTGAGTTCAAAAATGCCATCAGTTTCAAAATTCGAGGCAGAGAAGTCCCTCAAATTTGAGATTTCTCAACCCTTGTTTTCATATTTTTGCTAAAAACGGCCCAAAAACTACGTTTTTTCAACTTTGCATAACCTGTCGACCTCCCAATCAAATTTTTATTAAGATTTTCGAACTCTACGGATAAATTACCACGTATAATCACCTTTTACTCTGAGTGAGTGAGGGGGCCTAAAGTTGCTAAAATTGAGCCAATTTTTCACATTTTTGGGTAAAAATCACGATTATTTTATTATATACGCGAGAATATTTATCGATTGAGGTTATTTATGCAATGTCTGAGTAGTATAGGTCCCATACAATGAATACAGGCCCAGAGGCACTCCGTATACCCCTTCTGGAGGGGTGAGGGGGGTCGTTTTTGGCTGCCGTTTTGCTCAATTTCGACTACTTCAAAAGTTGGATCAGTTTTCTAACTTTTTTCATCACCTACTCGAGGAATAAATTACTAAATAATATTTCTCGATGTACCTGAATCCAGATTGTTTAATAACTTGCCCCTAAATTAAAGTGGGAAGGGGTGACTATTTAGGGGATGAAGAAGTATTTTGATCTAAAATCTATACACATAATTATTGAAATCTGGGTTTTCGAAGACGCTGATTTCAACTACGTTATCTATTTTCCGATTAAAACTAAGGAGTGAGGAGGGGTGAGCCTGTTTGTGAGGGGAGGGGGGGGTGAAATGTTGACAAAAAATGGATTTACATATCGAAATCTATATATTTGAGGGCGCCGATTTCAAATTCGGTACCGATTTTTCGATTAAATCTAAGGGATGAGCAGTAGAGAACCTATTTGAGGGAAGGGGTGGCATTTCGGTAAAAAAAATTGGAAGGATGGACATTTTGGTTTTTGTACATGAGAGTATGATATTACTGAAATGGTACTGCACCAATTTTTTTATCAATGCGAAGAAAAATTGCAGTCATGTTTTGTTGAGTTCGGAATATAGTCAAAAATTAATTTTTCATTTCACAGATGTTTTATTTCATTGAAATGTGCAGAAAATAATTACGTTTTCATTCGTTTTGGACTAACGGCAGAAAAAAACCATCGAATTTATCAAGTCATTTTGTGAGTAGCTGAATGTAATATAGGTATTTTTTTTTTTTAAAAAAAAGGCAAACGTCCCTCCTCCCTCGTGGGCTCACCCCTCCACTGCTCATCCCTTAGATTTAATCGAAAAATCAGTACCGAATTTGAAATCGGCGCCCTCAAATATATAGATTTCGATATGTAAGTCGATTTTTTTGTCAAGGCTGAATGATGAAATATCTAAATGCGATTGCGGGTGTAGTACATCGCATCCCTGCTGGACCCACCACCTTGGTAAGGGAACCAGTACCATACCGGTTTCCATCCTCGTGTGGTAGAGATAAACACAACGTAGGAGAGCCCTTCACATGCGTATGAGAGGGTAGTACGTCACATCCTTGCTGAAGGGAATATCTTGGCAAGGGACTCAGTACCATACCGGGCGGATCACGTTGTGGTAGAGATTCACACAACATAGGAGAGATCTTCACATACATATAAGGGTCTGACTCGCGTATTACAATGTTTTTCTTCACATTCATGGTGTACTAGGTATCATATGTTTTTTATTTCATTACATTGCGCTCAATGTATGTAATCCTGTTGTAGTAAGGGACTGAATACCACAAATCTATATTTCGATTACAATTACATCAAGTATTGGTTGCCATAAATGAATGGTGGGAAATTATAACACTAATGCAGTAAATCCCAAACAAACATGGGAGAAAGCATCAGTGACTTGTTCCCTCACTGCAAGGTACTCGTTACATGAAACAGGGGACAGTGCTTTAGAAAAACAGTACTAGTTACTTGATTTTACAGCAATTGCCCAAATTACTATGAAATATAGTACCTAGTACCATGATTTCAGGTTGAAAGCATGTCATTTCCAAAATCATTTTTCTCAGTGTGGTTACTCGGTCGGGAATTGCTCAAAATGCAAAAACTAATACATTTTCGGAAACCTCTCGTCAAGCACTGTGGAATGGTTTTTTTACCATCGCATTTCGAGCATTTGGGTGGAAGTTGGTTTTTTGCTGTGAAGGGTAGATTTTTGAGGAAAAATTCAGGCAACTTTTTCGGAAATCACCCAAAATGCAAAAACTAATACATTTTCGGAATCCTCTCCTCAAGCACTGTGGAATGGTTTTTTCATCATTCAATTTCGAGCATTTGGGTGAGAGATAAAATAGGTTTTCGCAAATTGCAGATTGAGAAAAATGCTGGTTGCTCGGTCGGGAATTGCTCAAAATGCAAAAACTAATACATTTTCGGAAACCTCTCGTCAAGCACTGTGGAATGGTTTTTTTACCATCGCATTTCGAGCATTTGGGTGGAAGTTGGTTTTTTGCTGTGAAGGGTAGATTTTTGAGGAAAAATTCAGGCAACTTTTTCGAAAATCGCCCAAAATGCAAAAACGACCACATTTTTGGAATCCTCTCGCCGAGACGAATCGAATGGTTTTTTTACGAGAAATTTTGGAGCATTAGAACGAAAGTTGACTTTTCTTCCGGCGCGGCCGATTGATGGATGGTCGGCGCCGCATAAAAATGCCCGTAACTCGGCCAAAAATTGCTCAAAATACAAAAACTAATACATTTTTGGAATCCTCTCGTCATGAACAAACGAATGGTTTTTTTACCATCCCATTTCGAGCATTTGGACGGGAGATAGCTTTTTTGCTGCCCGGATATTTGATGGAAGAAAACGCCCGTAACTCGGCCAAAAATTGCTCAAAATGCAAAAACTAATACATTTTTGGAATCCTCTCGTCAAGCACTATCGAATGGTTTTTTTACCATCGCATTTCGAGCATTTGGGTGGAAGTTGGTTTTTTGCTGTGAAGGGTAGATTTTTGAGGAAAAATTCAGGCAACTTTTTCGAAAATCACCCAAAATGCAAAAACTAATACATTTTCGGAATCCTCTCCTCAAGCACTGTGGAATGGTTTTTTCATCATTCAATTTCGAGCATTTGGGTGAGAGATAAAATAGGTTTTCGCAAATTGCAGATTGAGAAAAATGCTGGTTGCTCGGTCGGGAATTGCTCAAAATGCAAAAACTAATACATTTTCGGAAACCTCTCGTCAAGCACTGTGGAATGGTTTTTTTACCATCGCATTTCGAGCATTTGGGTGGAAGTTGGTTTTTTGCTGTGAAGGGTAGATTTTTGAGGAAAAATTCAGGCAACTTTTTCGAAAATCACCCAAAATGCAAAAACGACCACATTTTTGGAATCCTCTCGCCGAGACGAATCGAATGGTTTTTTTACGAAAAATTTTGGAGCATTAGAACGAAAGTTGACTTTTCTTCCGGCGCGGCCGATTGATGGATGGTCGGCGCCGCAGAAAAATGCCCGTAACTCGGCCAAAAATTGCTCAAAATACAAAAACTAATACATTTTTGGAATCCTCTCGTCATGAACAAACGAATGGTTTTTACCATCCCATTTCGAGCATTTGGACGGGAGATAGCTATTTTGCTGCCAGGATATTTGATGGAGGAAAACGCCCGTAACTCGGCCAAAAATTGCTCAAAATGCAAAAACTAATACATTTTTGGAATCCTCTCGTCATGAACAAACGAATGGTTTTTTTACCATCCCATTTCGAGCATTCGGGTAAAAGTTGGTTTTTTGCTGTGAAGGGTAGATTTATGGGGCAGACCTCGCGCACAAAAATTCTGGTAACTTTTTCGAAAATCACCCAAAATGCAAAAACTAATACATTTTCGGAATCCTCTCCTCAAGCACTGTGGAATGGTTTTTTCATCATTCAATTTCGAGCATTTGGGTGAGAGATAATATTGGTTTTCGCAAATTGCAGATTGAGAGAAATGCTGGTTACTCGGTCGGGAATTGCTCAAAATGCAAAAACTAATACATTTTCGGAAACCTCTCGTCATGCACTGTGGAATGGTTTTTTTACCATCGCATTTCGAGCATTTGGGTGGAAGTTGGTTTTTTGCTGTGAAGGGTAGATTTTTGAGGAAAAATTCAGGCAACTTTTTCGAAAATCACCCAAAATGCAAAAAGTAATACATTTTCGGAATCCTCTCCTCAAGCACTGTGGAATGGTTTTTTCATCATTCAATTTCGAGCATTTGGGTGAGAGATAATATTGGTTTTCGCAAATTGCAGATTGAGAAAAATGCTGGTTACTCGGTCGGGAATTGCTCAAAATGCAAAAACTAATACATTTTCGGAATCCTCTCGTCATGAACAAACGAATGGTTTTTTTACCATCCCATTTCGAGCATTCGGGTAGAAGTTGGTTTTTTGCTGTGAAGGGTAGATTTTTGAGGAAAAATTCAGGCAACTTTTTCGAAAATCACCCAAAATGCAAAAACTAATACATTTTCGGAATCCTCTCCTCAAGCACTGTGGAATGGTTTTTTCATCATTCAATTTCGAGCATTTGGGTGAGAGATAATATTGGTTTTCGCAAATTGCAGATTGAGAAAAATGCTGGTTACTCGGTCGGGAATTGCTCAAAATGCAAAAACTAATACATTTTCGGAAACCTCTCGTCAAGCACTGTGGAATGGTTTTTTTACCATCGCATTTCGAGCATTTGGGTTGAAGTTGGTTTTTTGCTGTGAAGGGTAGATTTTTGAGGAAAAATTCAGGCAACTTTTTCGAAAATCACCCAAAATGCAAAAACGACCACATTTTTGGAATCCTCTCGCCGAGACGAATCGAATGGTTTTTTTACGAGAAATTTTGGAGCATTAGAACGAAAGTTGACTTTTCTTCCGGCGCGGCCGATTGATGGATGGTCGGCGCCGCATAAAAATGCCCGTAACTCGGCCAAAAATTGCTCAAAATACAAAAACTAATACATTTTTGGAATCCTCTCGTCAGGAACAAACGATTGGTTTGTTTACCATCCCATTTCGAGCCTTAGGACGGGAGATAGCTTTTTGCTGCCCGGATATGTGATGGAAGAAAACGCCCGTAACTCGGCCAAAAATTGCTCAAAATGCAAAAACTAATACATTTTTGGAATCCTCTCGTCATGAACAAACGAATGGTTTTTTTACCATCCCATTTCGAGCATTCGGGTAGAAGTTGGTTTTTTGCTGTGAAGGGTAGATTTTTGAGGAAAAATTCAGGCAACTTTTTCGAAAATCACCCAAAATGCAAAAACTAAAACATTTTCGGAATCCTCTCCTCAAGCACTGTGGAATGGTTGTTGAATCATTCATGTTCGAGCATTTGGGTGAGAGATAATATTGGTTTTCGCAAATTGCAGATTGAGAAAAATGCTGGTTACTCGGTCGGGAATTGCTCAAAATGCAAAAACTAATACATTTTCGGAAACCTCTCGTCAAGCACTGTGGAATGGTTTTTTTTACCATCGCATTTCGAGCATTTGGGTGGAAGTTGGTTTTTTGCTGTGAAGGGTAGATTTTTGAGGAAAAATTCAGGCAACTTTTTCGAAAATCACCCAAAATGCAAAAACGACCACATTTTTGGAATCCTCTCGCCGAGACGAATCGAATGGTTTTTTTACGAAAAATTTTGGAGCATTAGAACGAAAGTTGACTTTTCTTCCGGTGCGGCCGATTGATGGATGGTCGGCGCCGCATAAAAATGCCCGTAACTCGGCCAAAAATTGCTCAAAATACAAAAACTAATACATTTTTGGAATCCTCTCGTCATGAACAAACGAATGGTTTTTTTACCATCCCATTTCGAGCATTTGGACGGGAGATAGCTTTTTTGCTGCCCGGATATTTGATGGAGGAAAACGCCCGTAACTCGGCCAAAAATTGCTCAAAATGCAAAAACTAATACATTTTTGGAATCCTCTCGTCATGAACAAACGAATGGTTTTTACCTTCCCATTTCGAGCATTCGGGTAGAAGTTGGTTTTTTGCTGTGAAGGGTAGATTTATGGGGCAGACCTCGCGCACAAAAATTCTGGTAACTTTTTCGAAAATCACCCAAAATGCAAAAACTAATACATTTTCGGAATCCTCTCCTCAAGCACTGTGGAATGGTTTTTTCATCATTCAATTTCGAGCATTTGGGTGAGAGATAATATTGGTTTTCGCAAATTGCAGATTGAGAGAAATGCTGGTTACTCGGTCGGGAATTGCTCAAAATGCAAAAACTAATACATTTTCGGAAACCTCTCGTCATGCACTGTGGAATGGTTTTTTTACCATCGCATTTCGAGCATTTGGGTGGAAGTTGGTTTTTTGCTGTGAAGGGTAGATTTTTGAGGAAAAATTCAGGCAACTTTTTCGAAAATCACCCAAAATGCAAAAAGTAATACATTTTCGGAATCCTCTCCTCAAGCACTGTGGAATGGTTTTTTCATCATTCAATTTCGAGCATTTGGGTGAGAGATAATATTGGTTTTCGCAAATTGCAGATTGAGAAAAATGCTGGTTACTCGGTCGGGAATTGCTCAAAATGCAAAAACTAATACATTTTCGGAATCCTCTCGTCAAGCACTATCGAATGGTTTTTTTACCATCGCATTTCGAGCATTTGGGTGGAAGTTGGTTTTTTGCTGTGAAGGGTAGATTTTTGAGGAAAAATTCAGGCAACTTTTTCGAAAATCGCCCAAAATGCAAAAACGACCACATTTTTGGAATCCTCTCGCCGAGACGAATCGAATGGTTTTTTTACGAGAAATTTTGGAGCATTAGAACGAAAGTTGACTTTTCTTCCGGCGCGGCCGATTGATGGATGGTCGGCGCCGCATAAAAATGCCCGTAACTCGGCCAAAAATTGCTCAAAATACAAAAACTAATACATTTTTGGAATCCTCTCGTCATGAACAAACGAATGGTTTTTTTACCATCCCATTTCGAGCATTTGGACGGGAGATAGCTTTTTTGCTGCCCGGATATTTGATGGAAGAAAACGCCCGTAACTCGGCCAAAAATTGCTCAAAATGCAAAAACTAATACATTTTTGGAATCCTCTCGTCATGAACAAACGAATGGTTTTTTTACCATCCCATTTCGAGCATTCGGGTAGAAGTTGGTTTTTTGCTGTGAAGGGTAGATTTTTGAGGAAAAATTCAGGCAACTTTTTCGAAAATCACCCAAAATGCAAAAACTAATACATTTTTGGAATCCTCTCGTCATGAACAAACGAATGGTTTTTTTACCATCCCATTTCGAGCATTCGGGTAGAAGTTGGTTTTTTGCTGTGAAGGGTAGATTTATGGGGCAGACCTCGCGCACAAAAATTCTGGTAACTTTTTCGAAAATCACCCAAAATGCAAAAACTAATACATTTTCGGAATCCTCTCCTCAAGCACTGTGGAATGGTTTTTTCATCATTCAATTTCGAGCATTTGGGTGAGAGATAATATTGGTTTTCGCAAATTGCAGATTGAGAGAAATGCTGGTTACTCGGTCGGGAATTGCTCAAAATGCAAAAACTAATACATTTTCGGAAACCTCTCGTCATGCACTGTGGAATGGTTTTTTTACCATCGCATTTCGAGCATTTGGGTGGAAGTTGGTTTTTTGCTGTGAAGGGTAGATTTTTGAGGAAAAATTCAGGCAACTTTTTCGAAAATCACCCAAAATGCAAAAAGTAATACATTTTCGGAATCCTCTCCTCAAGCACTGTGGAATGGTTTTTTCATCATTCAATTTCGAGCATTTGGGTGAGAGATAATATTGGTTTTCGCAAATTGCAGATTGAGAAAAATGCTGGTTACTCGGTCGGGAATTGCTCAAAATGCAAAAACTAATACATTTTCGGAATCCTCTCGTCAAGCACTATCGAATGGTTTTTTTACCATCGCATTTCGAGCATTTGGGTGGAAGTTGGTTTTTTGCTGTGAAGGGTAGATTTTTGAGGAAAAATTCAGGCAACTTTTTCGAAAATCGCCCAAAATGCAAAAACGACCACATTTTTGGAATCCTCTCGCCGAGACGAATCGAATGGTTTTTTTACGAGAAATTTTGGAGCATTAGAACGAAAGTTGACTTTTCTTCCGGCGCGGCCGATTGATGGATGGTCGGCGCCGCATAAAAATGCCCGTAACTCGGCCAAAAATTGCTCAAAATACAAAAACTAATACATTTTTGGAATCCTCTCGTCATGAACAAACGAATGGTTTTTTTACCATCCCATTTCGAGCATTTGGACGGGAGATAGCTTTTTTGCTGCCCGGATATTTGATGGAAGAAAACGCCCGTAACTCGGCCAAAAATTGCTCAAAATGCAAAAACTAATACATTTTTGGAATCCTCTCGTCATGAACAAACGAATGGTTTTTTTACCATCCCATTTCGAGCATTCGGGTAGAAGTTGGTTTTTTGCTGTGAAGGGTAGATTTTTGAGGAAAAATTCAGGCAACTTTTTCGAAAATCACCCAAAATGCAAAAACTAATACATTTTCGGAATCCTCTCCTCAAGCACTGTGGAATGGTTTTTTCATCATTCAATTTCGAGCATTTGGGTGAGAGATAATATTGGTTTTCGCAAATTGCAGATTGAGAAAGATGCTGGTTGCTCGGTCGGGAATTGCTCAAAATGCAAAAACTAATACATTTTCGGAAACCTCTCGTCAAGCACTGTGGAATGGTTTTTTTACCATCGCATTTCGAGCATTTGGGTGGAAGTTGGTTTTTTGCTGTGAAGGGTAGATTTTTGAGGAAAAATTCAGGCAACTTTTTCGAAAATCACCCAAAATGCAAAAACGACCACATTTTTGGAATCCTCTCGCCGAGACGAATCGAATGGTTTTTTTACGAAAAATTTTGGAGCATTAGAACGAAAGTTGACTTTTCTTCCGGCGCGGCCGATTGATGGATGGTCGGCGCCGCAGAAAAATGCCCGTAACTCGGCCAAAAATTGCTCAAAATACAAAAACTAATACATTTTTGGAATCCTCTCGTCATGAACAAACGAATGGTTTTTCTACCATCCCATTTCGAGCATTTGGACGGGAGATAGCTTTTTTGCTGCCCGGATATTTGATGGAGGAAAACGCCCGTAACTCGGCCAAAAATTGCTCAAAATGCAAAAACTAATACATTTTTGGAATCCTCTCGTCATGAACAAACGAATGGTTTTTTTACCATCCCATTTCGAGCATTCGGGTAGAAGTTGGTTTTTTGCTGTGAAGGGTAGATTTATGGGGCAGACCTCGCGCACAAAAATTCTGGTAACTTTTTCGAAAATCACCCAAAATGCAAAAACTAATACATTTTCGGAATCCTCTCCTCAAGCACTGTGGAATGGTTTTTTATCATTCAATTTCGAGCATTTGGGTGAGAGATAATATTGGTTTTCGCAAATTGCAGATTGAGAAAAATGCTGGTTACTCGGTCGGGAATTGCTCAAAATGCAAAAACTAATACATTTTCGGAAACCTCTCGTCAAGCACTGTGGAATGGTTTTTACCATCGCATTTCGAGCATTTGGGTGGAAGTTGGTTTTTTGCTGTGAAGGGTAGATTTTTGAGGAAAAATTCAGGCAACTTTTTCGAAAATCACCCAAAATGCAAAAACGACCACATTTTTGGAATCCTCTCGCCGAGACGAATCGAATGGTTTTTACGAGAAATTTTGGAGCATTAGAACGAAAGTTGACTTTTCTTCCGGCGCGGCCGATTGATGGATGGTCGGCGCCGCATAAAAATGCCCGTAACTCGGCCAAAAATTGCTCAAAATACAAAAACTAATACATTTTTGGAATCCTCTCGTCATGAACAAACGAATGGTTTTTTTACCATCCCATTTCGAGCATTAGGAGGGGAGATAGATTTTTTGCTTCCCTGATATTTTATGGAAGAAAACGCCCGTAACTCGGCCAAAAATTGCTCAAAATGCAAAAACTAATACATTTTTGGAATCCTCTCGTCATGAACAAACGAATGGTTTTTTTACCATCTCATTTCGAGCATTCGGGTAGAAGTTGGTTTTTTGCTGTGAAGGGTAGATTTTTGAGGAAAAATTCAGGCAACTTTTTCGAAAATCACCCAAAATGCAAAAACTAATACATTTTCGGAATCCTCTCCTCAAGCACTGTGGAATGGTTTTTTCATCATTCAATTTCGAGCATTTGGGTGAGAGATAATATTGGTTTTCGCAAATTGCAGATTGAGAAAGATGCTGGTTGCTCGGTCGGGAATTGCTCAAAATGCAAAAACTAATACATTTTCGGAAACCTCTCGTCAAGCACTGTGGAATGGTTTTTTTACCATCGCATTTCGAGCATTTGGGTGGAAGTTGTTTTTTTGCTGTGAAGGGTAGATTTTTGAGGAAAAATTCAGGCAACTTTTTCGAAAATCACCAAAAATGAAAAAACGACCACATTTTTGGAATCCTCTCGCCGAGACGAATCGAATGGTTTTTTTACGAAAAATTTTGGAGCATTAGAACGAAAGTTGACTTTTCTTCCGGCGCGGCCGATTGATGGATGGTCGGCGCCGCATAAAAATGCCCGTAACTCGGCCAAAAATTGCTCAAAATACAAAAACTAATACATTTTTGGAATCCTCTCGTCATGAACAAACGAATGGTTTTTTTACCATCCCATTTCGAGCATTTGGACGGGAGATAGCTTTTTGCTGCCCGGATATTTGATGGAGGAAAACGCCCGTAACTCGGCCAAAAATTGCTCAAAATGCAAAAACTAATACATTTTTGGAATCCTCTCGTCATGAACAAACGAATGGTTTTTTACCATCCCATTTCGAGCATTCGGGTAGAAGTTGGTTTTTGCTGTGAAGGGTAGATTTATGGGGCAGACCTCGCGCACAAAAATTCTGGTAACTTTTTCGAAAATCACCCAAAATGCAAAAACTAATACATTTTCGGAATCCTCTCCTCAAGCACTGTGGAATGGTTTTTCATCATTCAATTTCGAGCATTTGGGTGAGAGATAATATTGGTTTTCGCAAATTGCAGATTGAGAAAAATGCTGGTTACTCGGTCGGGAATTGCTCAAAATGCAAAAACTAATACATTTTCGGAAACCTCTCGTCAAGCACTGTGGAATGGTTTTTTTACCATCGCATTTCGAGCATTTGGGTGGAAGTTGGTTTTTTGCTGTGAAGGGTAGATTTTTGAGGAAAAATTCAGGCAACTTTTTCGAAAATCACCCAAAATGCAAAAACGACCACATTTTTGGAATCCTCTCGCCGAGACGAATCGAATGGTTTTTTTACGAGAAATTTTGGAGCATTAGAACGAAAGTTGACTTTTCTTCCGGCGCGGCCGATTGATGGATGGTCGGCGCCGCATAAAAATGCCCGTAACTCGGCCAAAAATTGCTCAAAATACAAAAACTAATACATTTTTGGAATCCTCTCGTCATGAACAAACGAATGGTTTTTTACCATCCCATTTCGAGCATTTGGACGGGAGATAGCTTTTGCTGCCCGGATATTTGATGGAGCAAAACGCCCGTAACTCGGCCAAAAATTGCTCAAAATGCAAAAACTAATACATTTTTGGAATCCTCTCGTCATGAACAAACGAATGGTTTTTACCATCCCATTTCGAGCATTCGGGTAGAAGTTGGTTTTTTGCTGTGAAGGGTAGATTGATGGGGCAGACCTCGCGCACTAAAATTCTGGTAACTTGTTCGGAAATCTCCCAAAATGCAAAAACTAAGACATTTTCGGACTCCTCTCCTCAAGCACTGTGGAATGGTTTTTTCATCATTCAATTTCGAGCATTTGGGTGAGAGATAATATTGGTTTTCGCAAATTGCAGATTGAGAAAAATGCTGGTTACTCGGTCGGGAATTGCTCAAAATGCAAAAACTAATACATTTTCGGAAACCTCTCGTCAAGCACTGTGGAATGGTTTTTTTTACCATCGCATTTCGAGCATTTGGGTGGAAGTTGGTTTTTTGCCGTGAAGGGTAGATTTTTGAGGAAAAATTCAGGCAACTTTTTCGAAAATCACCCAAAATGCAAAAACGACCACATTTTTGGAATCCTCTCGCCGAGACGACTCGAATGGTTTTTTTACGAAAAATTTTGGAGCATTAGAACGAAAGTTGACTTTTCTTCCGGCGCGGCCGATTGATGGATGGTCGGCGCCGCAGAAAAATGCCCGTAACTCGGCCAAAAATTGCTCAAAATACAAAAACTAATACATTTTTGGAATCCTCTCGTCATGAACAAACGAATGGTTTTTTTACCATCCCATTTCGAGCATTTGGACGGGAGATAGCTTTTTTGCTGCCCGGATATTTGATGGAGGAAAACGCCCGTAACTCGGCCAAAAATTGCTCAAAATGCAAAAACTAATACATTTTTGGAATCCTCTCGTCATGAACAAACGAATGGTTTTTTTACCATCCCATTTCGAGCATTCGGGTAGAAGTTGGTTTTTTGCTGTGAAGGGTAGATTTTTGAGGAAAAATTCAGGCAACTTTTTCGAAAATCACCCAAAATGCAAAAACTAATACATTTTCGGAATCCTCTCCTCAAGCACTGTGGAATGGTTTTTTCATCATTCAATTTCGAGCATTTGGGTGAGAGATAATATTGGTTTTCGCAAATTGCAGATTGAGAGAAATGCTGGTTACTCGGTCGGGAATTGCTCAAAATGCAAAAACTAATACATTTTCGGAAACCTCTCGTCATGCACTGTGGAATGGTTTTTTTACCATCGCATTTCGAGCATTTGGGTGGAAGTTGGTTTTTTGCTGTGAAGGGTAGATTTTTGAGGAAAAATTCAGGCAACTTTTTCGAAAATCACCCAAAATGCAAAAAGTAATACATTTTCGGAATCCTCTCCTCAAGCACTGTGGAATGGTTTTTTCATCATTCAATTTCGAGCATTTGGGTGAGAGATAATATTGGTTTTCGCAAATTGCAGATTGAGAAAAATGCTGGTTACTCGGTCGGGAATTGCTCAAAATGCAAAAACTAATACATTTTCGGAATCCTCTCGTCATGAACAAACGAATGGTTTTTTTACCATCCCATTTCGAGCATTCGGGTAGAAGTTGGTTTTTTGCTGTGAAGGGTAGATTTTTGAGGAAAAATTCAGGCAACTTTTTCGAAAATCACCCAAAATGCAAAAACTAATACATTTTCGGAATCCTCTCCTCAAGCACTGTGGAATGGTTTTTCATCATTCAATTGCGAGCATTTGGGTGAGAGATAATATTGGTTTTCGCAAATTGCAGATTGAGAGAAATGCTGGTTACTCGGTCGGGAATTGCTCAAAATGCAAAAACTAATACATTTTCGGAAACCTCTCGTCATGCACTGTGGAATGGTTTTTTTACCATCGCATTTCGAGCATTAGGGTGGAAGTTGGTTTTTGCTGTGAAGGGTAGATTTTTGAGGAAAAATTCAGGCAACTTTTTCGAAAATCACCCAAAATGCAAAAAGTAATACATATTCGTAATCCTCTCTTCAAGCACTGTGGAATGGTTTTTCATCATTCAATTTCGAGCATTTGGGTGAGAGATAATATTGGTTTTCGCAAATTGCAGATTGAGAAAAATGCTGGTTACTCGGTCGGGAATTGCTCAAAATGCAAAAACTAATACATTTTCGGAATCCTCTCGTCATGAACAAACGAATGGTTTTTTTACCATCCCATTTCGAGCATTCGGGTAGAAGTTGGTTTTTTGCTGTGAAGGGTAGATTTTTGAGGAAAAATTCAGGCAACTTTTTCGAAAATCACCCAAAATGCAAAAACTAATACATTTTCGGAATCCTCTCCTCAAGCACTGTGGAATGGTTTTTTCATCATTCAATTTCGAGCATTTGGGTGAGAGATAATATTGGTTTTCGCAAATTGCAGATTGAGAAAAATGCTGGTTACTCGGTCGGGAATTGCTCAAAATGCAAAAACTAATACATTTTCGGAAACCTCTCGTCAAGCACTGTGGAATGGTTTTTTTACCATCGCATTTCGAGCATTTGGGTGGAAGTTGGTTTTTTGCTGTGAAGGGTAGATTTTTGAGGAAAAATTCAGGCAACTTTTTCGAAAATCACCCAAAATGCAAAAACGACCACAGTTTGGGAAGCCGCTCGCCGAGACGAATCGAAGGGTGGGTGTCCGAGAAATTTTGGAGCATTAGAACGAAAGTTGACTTTTCTTCCGGCGCGGCCGATTGATGGATGGTCGGCGCCGCATAAAAATGCCCGTAACTCGGCCAAAAATTGCTCAAAATACAAAAACTAATACATTTTTGGAATCCTCTCGTCATGAACAAACGAATGGTTTTTACCATCCCATTTCGAGCATTTGGACGGGAGATAGCTTTTTGCTGCCCGGATATTTGATGGAAGAAAACGCCCGTAACTCGGCCAAAAATTGCTCAAAATGCAAAAACTAATACATTTTTGGAATCCTCTCGTCATGAACAAACGAATGGTTTTTTACCATCTCATTTCGAGCATTCGGGTAGAAGTTGGTTTTTGCTGTGAAGGGTAGATTTTTGAGGAAAAATTCAGGCAACTTTTTCGAAAATCACCCAAAATGCAAAAACTAATACATTTTCGGAATCCTCTCCTCAAGCACTGTGGAATGGTTTTTTCATCATTCAATTTCGAGCATTTGGGTGAGAGATAATATTGGTTTTCGCAAATTGCAGATTGAGAAAGATGCTGGTTGCTCGGTCGGGAATTGCTCAAAATGCAAAAACTAATACATTTTCGGAAACCTCTCGTCAAGCACTGTGGAATGGTTTTTTTACCATCGCATTTCGAGCATTTGGGTGGAAGTTGGTTTTTTGCTGTGAAGGGTAGATTTTTGAGGAAAAATTCAGGCAACTTTTTCGAAAATCACCCAAAATGCAAAAACGACCACATTTTTGGAATCCTCTCGCCGAGACGAATCGAATGGTTTTTTTACGAAAAATTTTGGAGCATTAGAACGAAAGTTGACTTTTCTTCCGGCGCGGCCGATTGATGGATGGTCGGCGCCGCAGAAAAATGCCCGTAACTCGGCCAAAAATTGCTCAAAATACAAAAACTAATACATTTTTGGAATCCTCTCGTCATGAACAAACGAATGGTTTTTTTACCATCCCATTTCGAGCATTTGGACGGGAGATAGCTTTTTTGCTGCCCGGATATTTGATGGAGGAAAACGCCCGTAACTCGGCCAAAAATTGCTCAAAATGCAAAAACTAATACATTTTTGGAATCCTCTCGTCATGAACAAACGAATGGTTTTTTACCATCCCATTTCGAGCATTCGGGTAGAAGTTGGTTTTTTGCTGTGAAGGGTAGATTTATGGGGCAGACCTCGCGCACAAAAATTCTGGTAACTTTTTCGAAAATCACCCAAAATGCAAAAACTAATACATTTTCGGAATCCTCTCCTCAAGCACTGTGGAATGGTTTTTCATCATTCAATTTCGAGCATTTGGGTGAGAGATAATATTGGTTTTCGCAAATTGCAGATTGAGAAAAATGCTGGTTACTCGGTCGGGAATTGCTCAAAATGCAAAAACTAATACATTTTCGGAAACCTCTCGTCAAGCACTGTGGAATGGTTTTTTTACCATCGCATTTCGAGCATTTGGGTGGAAGTTGGTTTTTTGCTGTGAAGGGTAGATTTTTGAGGAAAAATTCAGGCAACTTTTTCGAAAATCACCCAAAATGCAAAAACGACCACATTTTTGGAATCCTCTCGCCGAGACGAATCGAATGGTTTTTTTACGAAAAATTTTGGAGCATTAGAACGAAAGTTGACTTTTCTTCCGGCGCGGCCGATTGATGGATGGTCGGCGCCGCATAAAAATGCCCGTAACTCGGCCAAAAATTGCTCAAAATACAAAAACTAATACATTTTTGGAATCCTCTCGTCATGAACAAACGAATGGTTTTTTTACCATCCCATTTCGAGCATTTGGACGGGAGATAGCTTTTTTGCTGCCCGGATATTTGATGGAGCAAAACGCCCGTAACTCGGCCAAAAATTGCTCAAAATGCAAAAACTAATACATTTTTGGAATCCTCTCGTCATGAACAAACGAATGGTTTTTACCATCCCATTTCGAGCATTCGGGTAGAAGTTGGTTTTTGCTGTGAAGGGTAGATTTATGGGGCAGACCTCGCGCACAAAAATTCTGGTAACTTATTCGAAAATAACCCAAAATGCAAAAACTAATACATTTTCGGAATCCTCTCCTCAAGCACTGTGGAATGGTTTTTTCATCATTCAATTTCGAGCATTTGGGTGAGAGATAATATTGGTTTTCGCACATTGCAGATTGAGAAAAATGCTGGTTACTCGGTCGGGAATTGCTCAAAATGCAAAAACTAATACATTTTCGGAAACCTCTCGTCAAGCACGGTGGAATGGTTTTTTTACCATCGCATTTCGAGCATTTGGGTGGAAGTTGGTTTTTGCTGTGAAGGGTAGATTTTTGAGGAAAAATTCAGGCAACTTTTTCGAAAATCACCCAAAATGCAAAAACGACCACATTTTTGGAATCCTCTCGCCGAGACGAATCGAATGGTTTTTTTACGAAAAATTTTGGAGCATTAGAACGAAAGTTGACTTTTCTTCTGGCGCGGCCGATTGATGGATGGTCGGCGCCGCAGAAAAATGCCCGTAACTCGGCCAAAAATTGCTCAAAATACAAAAACTAATACATTTTTGGAATCCTCTCGTCATGAACAAACGAATGGTTTTTTTACCATCCCATTTCGAGCATTTGGACGGGAGATAGCTCTTTTTCTGGCCGGATATTTGATGGAGGAAAACGCCCGTAACTCGGCCAAAAATTGCTCAAAATGCAAAAACTAATACATTTTTGGAATCCTCTCGTCATGAACAAACGAATGGTTTTTTTACCATCCCATTTCGAGCATTCGGGTAGAAGTTGGTTTTTGCTGTGAATGGTAGATTTATGGGGCAGACCTCGCGCACAAAAATTCTGGTAACTTTTTCGAAAATCACCCAAAATGCAAAAACTAATACATATTCGGAATCCTAACCTCAAGCACTGTGGACTGGTTATTTCATCATTCAATTTCGAGCATTTGGGTGAGAGATAATATTGGTTTTCGCAAATTGCAGATTGAGAAAAATGCTGGTTACTCGGTCGGGAATTGCTCAAAATGCAAAAACTAATACATTTTCGGAAACCTCTCGTCAAGCACTGTGGAATGGTTTTTACCATCGCATTTCGAGCATTTGGGTGGAAGTTGGTTTTTTGCTGTGAAGGGTAGATTTTTGAGGAAAAATTCAGGCAACTTTTTCGAAAATCACCCAAAATGCAAAAACGACCACATTTTTGGAATCCTCTCGCCGAGACGAATCGAATGGTTTTTTTACGAAAAATTTTGGAGCATTAGAACGAAAGTGACTTTTCTTCCGGCGCGGCCGATTGATGGATGGTCGGCGCCGCAGAAAAATGCCCGTAACTCGGCCAGAAATTGCTCAAAATACAAAAACTAATACATTTTTGGAATCCTCTCGTCATGAACAAACGAATGGTTTTTTTACCATCCCATTTCGAGCATTTGGACGGGAGATAGCTTTTTTGCTGCCCGGATATTTGATGGAAGAAAACGCCCGTAACTCGGCCAAAAATTGCTCAAAATGCAAAAACTAATACATTTTTGGAATCCTCTCGTCATGAACAAACGAATGGTTTTTTTACCATCCCATTTCGAGCATTCCGGTAGAAGTTGGTTTTTTGCTGTGAAGGGTAGATTTTTGAGGAAAAATTCAGGCAACTTTTTCGAAAATCACCCAAAATGCAAAAAGTAATACATTTTCGGAATCCTCTCCTCAAGCACTGTGGAATGGTTTTTTCATCATTCAATTTCGAGCATTTGGGTGAGAGATAATATTGGTTTTCGCAAATTGCAGATTGAGAAAAATGCTGGTTACTCGGTCGGGAATTGCTCAAAATGCAAAAACTAATACATTTTCGGAAACCTCTCGTCAAGCACTGTGGAATGGTTTTTTTACCATCGCATTTCGAGCATTTGGGTGGAAGTTGGTTTTTTGCTGTGAAGGGTAGATTTTTGAGGAAAAATTCAGGCAACTTTTTCGAAAATCACCCAAAATGCAAAAACGACCACATTTTTGGAATCCTCTCGCCGAGACGAATCGAATGGTTTTTTTACGAAAAATTTTGGAGCATTAGAACGAAAGTTGACTTTTCGTCCGGCACGGCCGATTGATGGATGGTCGGCGCCGCAGAAAAATGTCCGTAACTCGGCCAAAAATTGCTCAAAATACAAAAACTAATACATTTTTGGAATCCTCTCGTCATGAACAAACGAATGGTTTTTTTACCATCCCATTTCGAGCATTTGGACGGGAGATAGCTTTTTTGCTGCCCGGATATTTGATGGAAGAAAACGCCCGTAACTCGGCCAAAAATTGCTCAAAATGCAAAAACTAATACATTTTTGGAATCCTCTCGTCATGAACAAACGAATGGTTTTTTTACCATCCCATTTCGAGCATTCGGGTAGAAGTTGGTTTTTTGCTGTGAAGGGTAGATTTATGGGGCAGACCTCGCGCACAAAAATTCTGGTAACTTTTTCGAAAATCACCCAAAATGCAAAAACTAATACATTTTCGGAATCCTCTCCTCAAGCACTGTGGAATGGTTTTTTCATCATTCAATTTCGAGCATTTGGGTGAGAGATAATATTGGTTTTCGCACATTGCAGATTGAGAAAAATGCTGGTTACTCGGTCGGGAATTGCTCAAAATGCAAAAACTAATACATTTTCGGAAACCTCTCGTCAAGCACGGTGGAATGGTTTTTTTACCATCGCATTTCGAGCATTTGGGTGGAAGTTGGTTTTTTGCTGTGAAGGGTAGATTTTTGAGGAAAAATTCAGGCAACTTTTTCGAAAATCACCCAAAATGCAAAAACGACCACATTTTTGGAATCCTCTCGCCGAGACGAATCGAATGGTTTTTTACGAAAAATTTTGGAGCATTAGAACGAAAGTTGACTTTTCTTCTGGCGCGGCCGATTGATGGATGGTCGGCGCCGCAGAAAAATGCCCGTAACTCGGCCAAAAATTGCTCAAAATACAAAAACTCATACATTTGTGGAATCCTCTCGTCATGAACAAACGAATGGTTTTTTTACCATCCCATTTCGAGCATTTGGACGGGAGATAGCTCTTTTTCTGGCCGGATATTTGATGGAGGAAAACGCCCGTAACTCGGCCAAAAATTGCTCAAAATGCAAAAACTAATACATTTTTGGAATCCTCTCGTCATGAACAAACGAATGGTTTTTTTACCATCCCATTTCGAGCATTCGGGTAGAAGTTGGTTTTTTGCTGTGAATGGTAGATTTATGGGGCAGACCTCGCGCACAAAAATTCTGGTAACTTTTTCGAAAATCACCCAAAATGCAAAAACTAATACATTTTCGGAATCCTCTCCTCCAGCACTGTGGAATGGTTTTTTCATCATTCAATTTCGAGCATTTGGGTGAGAGATAATATTGGTTTTCGCAAATTGCAGATTGAGAAAAATGCTGGTTACTCGGTCGGGAATTGCTCAAAATGCAAAAACTAATACATTTTCGGAAACCTCTCGTCAAGCACTGTGGAATGTTTTTTTTACAATCGCATTTCGAGCATTTGGGTGGAAGTTGGTTTTTTGCTGTGAAGGGTAGATTTATGTGGAAAAATTCAGGCAACATATTCGAAAAAAAAACAAAATGCAAAAACGACCACATTTTGGAATCCTCTCGCCGAGACGAATCGAATGGTTTTACGAAAAATTTTGGAGCTATAGAACGATAGTTGACTTTTCTTCGGGCGTGGCAGATTGTTTGTTGGTCGGCGCGGAAGAAAAATGCCCGTAACTCGTCCAGAAATTGCTCAATATACAAAAACTAATACATTTTTGGATTCCTCTCGTCATGAACAAACGAATGGTTTTTTACCATCCCATTTCGAGCATTTGGACGGGAGATAGCTTTTTGCTGCCCGGATATTTGATGGAGGAAAACGCCCGTAACTCGGCCAAAAATTGCTCAAAATGCAAAAACTAATACATTTTTGGAATCCTCTCGTCATGAACAAACGAATGGTTTTTACCATCCCATTTCGAGCATTCGGGTTGAAGTTGGTTTTTTGCTGTGAAGGGTAGATTTAGGGGGCAGACCTCGCGCACAAAAATTCTGGTAACTTTTTCGAAAATCACCCAAAATGCAAAAACTAATACATTTTCGGAATCCTCTCCTCAAGCACTGTGGAATGGTTTTTTCATCATTCAATTTCGAGCATTTGGGTGAGAGATAATATTGGTTTTCGCACATTGCAGATTGAGAAAAATGCTGGTTACTCGGTCGGGAATTGCTCAAAATGCAAAAACTAATACATTTTCGGAAACCTCTCGTCAAGCACGGTGCAATGGTTTTTACCATCGCATTTCGAGCATTTGGGTGGAAGTTGGTTTTTTGCTGTGAAGGGTAGATTTTTGAGGAAAAATTCAGGCAACTTTTTCGAAAATCACCCAAAATGCAAAAACGACCACATTTTTGGAATCCTCTCGCCGAGACGAATCGAATGGTTTTTACGACAAATTTTGGAGCATTAGAACGAAAGTTGACTTTTCTTCTGGCGCGGCCGATTGATGGATGGTCGGCGCCGCAGAAAAATGCCCGTAACTCGGCCAAAAATTGCTCAAAATACAAAAACTAATACATTTTTGGAATCCTCTCGTCATGAACAAACGAATGGTTTTTTTACCATCCCATTTCGAGCATTTGGACGGGAGATAGCTCTTTTTCTGGCCGGATATTTGATGGAGGAAAACGCCCGTAACTCGGCCAAAAATTGCTCAAAATGCAAAAACTAATACATTTTTGGAATCCTCTCGTCATGAACAAACGAATGGTTTTTTTACCATCCCATTTCGAGCATTCGGGTAGAAGTTGGTTTTTGCTGTGAATGGTAGATTTATGGGGCAGACCTCGCGCACAAAAATTCTGGTAACTTTTTCGAAAATCACCCAAAATGCAAAAACTAATACATTTTCGGAATCCTCTCCTCAAGCACTGTGGAATGGTTTTTCATCATTCAATTTCGAGCATTTGGGTGAGAGATAATATTGGTTTTCGCAAATTGCAGATTGAGAAAAATGCTGGTTACTCGGTCGGGAATTGCTCAAAATGCAAAAACTAATACATTTTCGGAAACCTCTCGTCAAGCACTGTGGAATGGTTTTTTTACCATCGCATTTCGAGCATTTGGGTGGAAGTTGGTTTTTTGCTGTGAAGGGTAGATTTTTGAGGAAAAATTCAGGCAACTTTTTCGAAAATCACCCAAAATGCAAAAACGACCACATTTTTGGAATCCTCTCGCCGAGACGAATCGAATGGTTTTTTTACGAAAAATTTTGGAGCATTAGAACGAAAGTTGACTTTTCTTCCGGCGCGGCCGATTGATGGATGGTCGGCGCCGCAGAAAAATGCCCGTAACTCGGCCAGAAATTGCTCAAAATACAAAAACTAATACATTTTTGGAATCCTCTCGTCATGAACAAACGAATGGTTTTTACCATCCCATTTCGAGCATTTGGACGGGAGATAGCTTTTGCTGCCCGGATATTTGATGGAGGAAAACGCCCGTAACTCGGCCAAAAATTGCTCAAAATGCAAAAACTAATACATTTTTGGAATCCTCTCGTCATGAACAAACGAATGGTTTTTTTACCATCCCATTTCGAGCATTCGGGTAGAAGTTGGTTTTTTGCTGTGAAGGGTAGATTTATGGGGCAGACCTCGCGCACAAAAATTCTGGTAACTTTTTCGAAAATCACCCAAAATGCAAAAACTAATACATTTTCGGAATCCTCTCCTCAAGCACTGTGGAATGGTTTTTTCATCATTCAATTTCGAGCATTTGGGTGAGAGATAATATTGGTTTTCGCACATTGCAGATTGAGAAAAATGCTGGTTACTCGGTCGGGAATTGCTCAAAATGCAAAAACTAATACATTTTCGGAAACCTCTCGTCAAGCACGGTGGAATGGTTTTTTTACCATCGCATTTCGAGCATTTGGGTGGAAGTTGGTTTTTTGCTGTGAAGGGTAGATTTTTGAGGAAAAATTCAGGCAACTTTTTCGAAAATCACCCAAAATGCAAAAACGACCACATTTTTGGAATCCTCTCGCCGAGACGAATCGAATGGTTTTTTTACGAAAAATTTTGGAGCATTAGAACGAAAGTTGACTTTTCTTCTGGCGCGGCCGATTGATGGATGGTCGGCGCCGCAGAAAAATGCCCGTAACTCGGCCAAAAATTGCTCAAAATACAAAAACTAATACATTTTTGGAATCCTCTCGTCATGAACAAACGAATGGTTTTTTTACCATCCCATTTCGAGCATTTGGACGGGAGATAGCTCTTTTTCTGGCCGGATATTTGATGGAGGAAAACGCCCGTAACTCGGCCAAAAATTGCTCAAAATGCAAAAACTAATACATTTTTGGAATCCTCTCGTCATGAACAAACGAATGGTTTTTTTACCATCCCATTTCGAGCATTCGGGTAGAAGTTGGTTTTTTGCTGTGAATGGTAGATTTATGGGGCAGACCTCGCGCACAAAAATTCTGGTAACTTTTTCGAAAATCACCCAAAATGCAAAAACTAATACATTTTCGGAATCCTCTCCTCAAGCACTGTGGAATGGTTTTTTCATCATTCAATTTCGAGCATTTGGGTGAGAGATAATATTGGTTTTCGCAAATTGCAGATTGAGAAAAATGCTGGTTACTCGGTCGGGAATTGCTCAAAATGCAAAAACTAATACATTTTCGGAAACCTCTCGTCAAGCACGGTGGAATGGTTTTTTTACCATCGCATTTCGAGCATTTGGGTGGAAGTTGGTTTTTTGCTGTGAAGGGTAGATTTTTGAGGAAAAATTCAGGCAACTTTTTCGAAAATCACCCAAAATGCAAAAACGACCACATTTTTGGAATCCTCTTGCCGAGACGAATCGAATGGTTTTTTTACGAAAAATTTTGGAGCATTAGAACGAAAGTTGACTTTTCTTCTGGCGCGGCCGATTGATGGATGGTCGGCGCCGCAGAAAAATGCCCGTAACTCGGCCAAAAATTGCTCAAAATACAAAAACTAATACATTTTTGGAATCCTCTCGTCATGAACAAACGAATGGTTTTTTTACCATCCCATTTCGAGCATTTGGACGGGAGATAGCTCTTTTTCTGGCCGGATATTTGATGGAGGAAAACGCCCGTAACTCGGCCAAAAATTGCTCAAAATGCAAAAACTAATACATTTTTGGAATCCTCTCGTCATGAACAAACGAATGGTTTTTTTACCATCCCATTTCGAGCATTCGGGTAGAAGTTGGTTTTTTGCTGTGAATGGTAGATTTATGGGGCAGACCTCGCGCACAAAAATTCTGGTAACTTTTTCGAAAATCACCCAAAATGCAAAAACTAATACATTTTCGGAATCCTCTCCTCAAGCACTGTGGAATGGTTTTTTCATCATTCAATTTCGAGCATTTGGGTGAGAGATAATATTGGTTTTCGCAAATTGCAGATTGAGAAAAATGCTGGTTACTCGGTCGGGAATTGCTCAAAATGCAAAAACTAATACATTTTCGGAAACCTCTCGTCAAGCACTGTGGAATGGTTTTTTTACCATCGCTTTTCGAGCTTTTGGGTGGATGTTGGTTTTTTGCTGTGATGGTTATTTTTTTGAGTAAAAATTCAGGCAACTTTTTCGAAAATCACCCAAAATGCAAAAACGACCACATTTTTGGAATCCTCTCGCCGAGACGAATCGAATGGTTTTTTTACGAAAAATTTTGGAGCATTAGAACGAAAGTTGACTTTTCTTCCGGCGCGGCCGATTGATGGATGGTCGGCGCCGCAGAAAAATGCCCGTAACTCGGCCAGAAATTGCTCAAAATACAAAAACTAATACATTTTTGGAATACTCTCGTCATGAACAAACGAATGGATTTTATACCATCCCATTTCGAGCATTTGGACGGGAGATCGCTTTTTTGCTGCCCGGATATTTGATGGAGGAAAACGCCCGTAACTCGGCCAAAAATTGCTCAAAATGCAAAAACTAATACATTTTTGGAATCCTCTCGTCATGAACAAACGAATGGTTTTTACCATCCCATTTCGAGCATTCGGGTAGAAGTTGGTTTTTGCTGTGAAGGGTAGATTTATGGGGCAGACCTCGCGCACAAAAATTCTGGTAACTTTTTCGAAAATCACCCAAAATGCAAAAACTAATACATTTTCGGAATCCTCTCCTCAAGCACTGTGGAATGGTTTTTTCATCATTCAATTTCGAGCATTTGGGTGAGAGATAATATTGGTTTTCGCACATTGCAGATTGAGAAAAATGCTGGTTACTCGGTCGGGAATTGCTCAAAATGCAAAAACTAATACATTTTCGGAAACCTCTCGTCAAGCACGGTGGAATGGATTGATTACCATCGCAGTTCGAGCATTTGGGTGGAAGTTGGTTTTTGCTGTGAAGGGTCGATTTTTGAGCAAAAATTCAGGCAACTTTTTCGAAAATCACCCAAAATGCAAAAACGACCACATTTTTGGAATCCTCTCGCCGAGACGAATCGAATGGTTTTTTACGAAAAATTTTGGAGCATTAGAACGAAAGTTGACTTTTCTTCTGGCGCGGCCGATTGATGGATGGTCGGCGCCGCAGAAAAATGCCCGTAACTCGGCCAAAAATTGCTCAAAATACAAAAACTAATACATTTTTGGAATCCTCTCGTCATGAACAAACGAATGGTTTTTTTACCATCCCATTTCGAGCATTTGGACGGGAGATAGCTCTTTTTCTGGCCGGATATTTGATGGAGGAAAACGCCCGTAACTCGGCCAAAAATTGCTCAAAATGCAAAAACTAATACATTTTTGGAATCCTCTCGTCATGAACAAACGAATGGTTTTTTTACCATCCCATTTCGAGCATTCGGGTAGAAGTTGGTTTTTTGCTGTGAATGGTAGATTTATGGGGCAGACCTCGCGCACAAAAATTCTGGTAACTTTTTCGAAAATCACCCAAAATGCAAAAACTAATACATTTTCGGAATCCTCTCCTCAAGCACTGTGGAATGGTTTTTTCATCATTCAATTTCGAGCATTTGGGTGAGAGATAATATTGGTTTTCGCAAATTGCAGATTGAGAAAAATGCTGGTTACTCGGTCGGGAATTGCTCAAAATGCAAAAACTAATACATTTTCGGAAACCTCTCGTCAAGCACTGTGGAATGGTTTTTTTACCATCGCATTTCGAGCATTTGGGTGGAAGTTGGTTTTTTGCTGTGAAGGGTAGATTTTTGAGGAAAAATTCAGGCAACTTTTTCGAAAATCACCCAAAATGCGAAAACGACCACATTTTTGGAATCCTCTCGCCGAGACGAATCGAATGGTTTTTTTACGAAAAATTTTGGAGCATTAGAACGAAAGTTGACTTTTCTTCTGGCGCGGCCGATTGATGGATGGTCGGCGCCGCAGAAAAATGCCCGTAACTCGGCCAAAAATTGCTCAAAATACAAAAACTAATACATTTTTGGAATCCTCTCGTCATGAACAAACGAATGGTTTTTTTACCATCCCATTTCGAGCATTTGGACGGGAGATAGCTCTTTTTCTGGCCGGATATTTGATGGAGGAAAACGCCCGTAACTCGGCCAAAAATTGCTCAAAATGCAAAAACTAATACATATTTGGAATCCTCTCGTCATGAACAAACGAATGGTTTTTTTACCATCCCATTTCGAGCATTCGGGTAGAAGTTGGTTTTTTGCTGTGAATGGTAGATTTATGGGGCAGACCTCGCGCACAAAAATTCTGGTAACTTTTTCGAAAATCACCCAAAATGCAAAAACTAATACATTTTCGGAATCCTCTCCTCAAGCACTGTGGAATGGTTTTTTCATCATTCAATTTCGAGCATTTGGGTGAGAGATAATATTGGTTTTCGCACATTGCAGATTGAGAAAAATGCTGGTTACTCGGTCGGGAATTGCTCAAAATGCAAAAACTAATACATTTTCGGAAACCTCTCGTCAAGCACGGTGGAATGGTTTTTTTACCATCGCATTTCGAGCATTTGGGTGGAAGTTGGTTTTTTGCTGTGAAGGGTAGATTTTTGAGGAAAAATTCAGGCAACTTTTTCGAAAATCACCCAAAATGCAAAAACGACCACATTTTTGGAATCCTCTCGCCGAGACGAATCGAATGGTTTTACGATAAATTTTGGAGCATTAGAACGAAAGTTGACTTTTCTTCTGGCGCGGCCGATTGATGGATGGTCGGCGCCGCAGAAAAATGCCCGTAACTCGGCCAAAAATTGCTCAAAATACAAAAACTAATACATTTTTGGAATCCTCTCGTCATGAACAAACGAATGGTTTTTTTACCATCCCATTTCGAGCATTTGGACGGGAGATAGCTCTTTTTCTGGCCGGATATTTGATGGAGGAAAACGCCCGTAACTCGGCCAAAAATTGCTCAAAATGCAAAAACTAATACATTTTTGGAATCCTCTCGTCATGAACAAACGAATGGTTTTTTTACCATCCCATTTCGAGCATTCGGGTAGAAGTTGGTTTTTTGCTGTGAATGGTAGATTTATGGGGCAGACCTCGCGCACAAAAATTCTGGTAACTTTTTCGAAAATCACCCAAAATGCAAAAACTAATACATTTTCGGAATCCTCTCCTCAAGCACTGTGGAATGGTTTTTTCATCATTCAATTTCGAGCATTTGGGTGAGAGATAATATTGGTTTTCGCAAATTGCAGATTGAGAAAAATGCTGGTTACTCGGTCGGGAATTGCTCAAAATGCAAAAACTAATACATTTTCGGAAACCTCTCGTCAAGCACTGTGGAATGGTTTTTACCATCGCATTTCGAGCATTTGGGTGGAAGTTGGTTTTTGCTGTGAAGGGTAGATTTTTGAGGAAAAATTCAGGCAACTTTTTCGAAAATCACCCAAAATGCAAAAACGACCACATTTTTGGAATCCTCTCGCCGAGACGAATCGAATGGTTTTACGAAAAATTTTGGAGCATTAGAACGAAAGTTGACTTTTCGTCCGGCACGGCCGATTGATGGATGGTCGGCGCCGCAGAAAAATGCCCGTAACTCGGCCAAAAATTGCTCAAAATACAAAAACTAATACATTTTTGGAATCCTCTCGTCATGAACAAACGAATGGTTTTTTACCATCCCATTTCGAGCATTTGGACGGGAGATAGCTCTTTTCTGGCCGGATATTTGATGGAGGAAAACGCCCGTAACTCGGCCAAAAATTGCTCAAAATGCAAAAACTAATACATTTTGGAATCCTCTCGTCATGAACAAACGAATGGTTTTACCATCCCATTTCGAGCATTCGGGTAGAAGTTGGTTTTTTGCTGTGAAGGGTAGATTTTTGAGGAAAAATTCAGGCAACTTTTTCGAAAATCACCCAAAATGCAAAAACTAATACATTTTCGGAATCCTCTCCTCAAGCACTGTGGAATGGTTTTTTCATCATTCAATTTCGAGCATTTGGGTGAGAGATAATATTGGATTTCGCAAAATCCACGTTGAGAAAAATGCTGTTTACTCGGTCGGGAAATGCTCAAAATGCAAAAACTAATACAGTTTCGGAAACCTCTCGTCAAGCACGGTGGAATGGTTTTTACCATCGCATTTCGAGCATTTGGGTGGAAGTTGGTTTTTGCTGTGAAGGGTAGATTTTTGAGGAAAAATTCAGGCAACTTTTTCGAAAATCACCCAAAATGCAAAAACGACCACATTTTTGGAATCCTCTCGCCGAGACGAATCGAATGGTTTTTTACGAAAAATTTTGGAGCATTAGAACGAAAGTTGACTTTTCTTCTGGCGCGGCCGATTGATGGATGGTCGGCGCCGCAGAAAAATGCCCGTAACTCGGCCAAAAATTGCTCAAAATACAAAAACTAATACATTTTTGGAATCCTCTCGTCATGAACAAACGAATGGTTTTTTACCATCCCATTTCGAGCATTTGGACGGGAGATAGCTCTTTTCTGGCCGGATATTTGATGGAGGAAAACGCCCGTAACTCGGCCAAAAATTGCTCAAAATGCAAAAACTAATACATTTTTGGAATCCTCTCGTCATGAACAAACGAATGGTTTTTACCATCCCATTTCGAGCATTCGGGTAGAAGTTGGTTTTTTGCTGTGAATGGTAGATTTATGGGGCAGACCTCGCGCACAAAAATTCTGGTAACTTTTTCGAAAATCACCCAAAATGCAAAAACTAATACATTTTCGGAATCCTCTCCTCACGCACTGTGGAATGGTTTTTCATCATTCAATTTCGAGCATTTGGGTGAGAGATAATATTGGTTTTCGCAAATTGCAGATTGAGAAAAATGCTGGTTACTCGGTCGGGAATTGCTCAAAATGCAAAAACTAATACATTTTCGGAAACCTCTCGTCAAGCACTGTGGAATGGTTTTTACGATCGCATTTCGAGCATTTGGGTGGAAGTTGGTTTTTTGCTGTGAAGGGTAGATTTTTGAGGAAAAATTCAGGCAACTTTTTCGAAAATCACCCAAAATGCAAAAACGACCACATTTTTGGAATCCTCTCGCCGAGACGAATCGAATGGTTTTTTTACGAAAAATTTTGGAGCATTAGAACGAAAGTTGACTTTTCTTCCGGCACGGCCGATTGATGGATGGTCGGCGCCGCAGAAAAATGCCCGTAACTCGGCCAAAAATTGCTCAAAATACAAAAACTAATACATTTTTGGAATCCTCTCGTCATGAACAAACGAATGGTTTTTACCATCCCATTTCGAGCATTTGGACGGGAGATAGCTTTTGCTGCCCGGATATTTGATGGAAGAAAACGCCCGTAACTCGGCCAAAAATTGCTCAAAATGCAAAAACTAATACATTTTTGGAATCCTCTCGTCATGAACAAACGAATGGTTTTTACCATCCCATTTCGAGCATTCGGGTAGAAGTTGGTTTTTGCTGTGAAGGGTAGATTTTTGAGGAAAAATTCAGGCAACTTTTTCGAAAATCACCCAAAATGCAAAAACTAATACATTTTCGGAATCCTCTCCTCAAGCACTGTGGAATGGTTTTTTCATCATTCAATTTCGAGCATTTGGGTGAGAGATAATATTGGTTTTCGCAAATTGCAGATTGAGAAAAATGCTGGTTACTCGGTCGGGAATTGCTCAAAATGCAAAAACTAATACATTTTCGGAAACCTCTCGTCAAGCACTGTGGAATGGTTTTTACCATCGCATTTCGAGCATTTGGGTGGAATTTGGTTTTTTGCTGTGAAGGGTAGATTTTTGAGGAAAAATTCAGGCAACTTTTTCGAAAATCACCCAAAATGCAAAAACGACCACATTTTTGGAATCCTCTCGCCGAGACGAATCGAATGGTTTTTACGAAAAATTTTGGAGCATTAGAACGAAAGTTGACTTTTCTTCCGGCACGGCCGATTGATGGATGGTCGGCGCCGCAGAAAAATGCCCGTAACTCGGCCAAAAATTGCTCAAAATACAAAAACTAATACATTTTTGGAATCCTCTCGTCATGAACAAACGAATGGTTTTTTTACCATCCCATTTCGAGCATTTGGACGGGAGATAGCTTTTTGCTGCCCGGATATTTGATGGAAGAAAACGCCCGTAACTCGGCCAAAAATTGCTCAAAATGCAAAAACTAATACAGTGTTGGAATCCTCTCGTCATGAACACACGACTGGTATTTTTACCATCCCCGTTCGAGCATTCGGGTAGAAGTTGGTTGTTTGCTGTGAAGGGTAGATTTTTGAGGAAAAATTCAGGCAACTTTTTCGAAAATCACCCAAAATGCAAAAACTAATACATTTTCGGAATCCTCTCCTCAAGCACTGTGGAATGGTTTTTTCATCATTCAATTTCGAGCATTTGGGTGAGAGATAATATTGGTTTTCGCAAATTGCAGATTGAGAAAAATGCTGGTTACTCGGTCGGGAATTGCTCAAAATGCAAAAACTAATACATTTTCGGAAACCTCTCGTCAAGCACTGTGGAATGGTTTTTACCATCGCATTTCGAGCATTTGGGTGGAAGTTGGTTTTTGCTGTGAAGGGTAGATTTTTGAGGAAAAATTCAGGCAACTTTTTCGAAAATCACCCAAAATGCAAAAACGACCACATTTTTGGAATCCTCTCGCCGAGACGAATCGAATGGTTTTTTACGAAAAATTTTGGAGCATTAGAACGAAAGTTGACTTTTCTTCCGGCGCGGCCGATTGATGGATGGTCGGCGCCGCAGAAAAATGCCCGTAACTCGGCCAGAAATTGCTCAAAATACAAAAACTAATACATTTTTGGAATCCTCTCGTCATGAACAAACGAATGGTTTTTTTACCATCCCATTTCGAGCATTTGGACGGGAGATAGCTTTTGCTGCCCGGATATTTGATGGAGGAAAACGCCCGTAACTCGGCCAAAAATTGCTCAAAATGCAAAAACTAATACATTTTTGGAATCCTCTCGTCATGAACAAACGAATGGTTTTTACCATCCCATTTCGAGCATTCGGGTAGAAGTTGGTTTTGGTGTGAAGGGTAGATTTTTGGGGCAGACCTCGCGCACAAAAATTCTGGTAACTTTTTCGAAAATCACCCAAAATGCAAAAACTAATACATTTTCGGAATCCTCTCCTCAAGCACTGTGGAATGGTTTTTTCATCATTCAATTTCGAGCATTTGGGTGAGAGATAATATTGGTTTTCGCACATTGCAGATTGAGAAAAATGCTGGTTACTCGGTCGGGAATTGCTCAAAATGCAAAAACTAATACATTTTCGGAAACCTCTCGTCAAGCACGGTGGAATGGTTTTTTTACCATCGCATTTCGAGCATTTGGGTGGAAGTTGGTTTTGCTGTGAAGGGTAGATTTTTGAGGAAAAATTCAGGCAACTTTTTCGAAAATCACCCAAAATGCAAAAACGACCACATTTTTGGAATCCTCTCGCCGAGACGAATCGAATGGTTTTTTTACGAAAAATTTTGGAGCATTAGAACGAAAGTTGACTTTTCTTCTGGCGCGGCCGATTGATGGATGGTCGGCGCCGCAGAAAAATGCCCGTAACTCGGCCAAAAATTGCTCAAAATACAAAAACTAATACATTTTTGGAATCCTCTCGTCATGAACAAACGAATGGTTTTTACCATCCCATGTCGAGCATTTGGACGGGAGATAGCTCTTTTTCTGGCCGGATATTTGATGGAGGAAAACGCCCGTAACTCGGCCAAAAATTGCTCAAAATGCAAAAACTAATACATTTTTGGAATCCTCTCGTCATGAACAAACGAATGGTTTTTTTACCATCCCATTTCGAGCATTCGGGTAGAAGTTGGTTTTTTGCTGTGAAGGGTAGATTTTTGAGGAAAAATTCAGGCAACTTTTTCGAAAATCACCCAAAATGCAAAAACTAATACATTTTCGGAATCCTCTCCTCAAGCACTGTGGAATGGTTTTTTCACCATTCAATTTCGAGCATTTGGGTGAGAGATAATATTGGTTTTCGCAAATTGCAGATTGAGAAAAATGCTGGTTACTCGGTCGGGAATTGCTCAAAATGCAAAAACTAATACATTTTCGGAAACCTCTCGTCAAGCACTGTGGAATGGTTTTTTTTACCATCGCATTTCGAGCATTTGGGTGGAAGTTGGTTTTTTGCCGTGAAGGGTAGATTTTTGAGGAAAAATTCAGGCAACTTTTTCGAAAATCACCCAAAATGCAAAAACGACCACATTTTTGGAATCCTCTCGCCGAGACGAATCGAATGGTTTTTTTACGAAAAATTTTGGAGCATTAGAACGAAAGTTGACTTTTCTTCCGGCGCGGCCGATTGATGGATGGTCGGCGCCGCAGAAAAATGCCCGTAACTCGGCCAAAAATTGCTCAAAATACAAAAACTAATACATTTTTGGAATCCTCTCGTCATGAACAAACGAATGGTTTTTTTACCATCCCATTTCGAGCATTTGGACGGGAGATAGCTTTTTTGCTGCCCGGATATTTGATGGAGGAAAACGCCCGTAACTCGGCCAAAAATTGCTCAAAATGCAAAAACTAATACATTTTTGGAATCCTCTCGTCATGAACAAACGAATGGTTTTTTTACCATCCCATTTCGAGCATTCGGGTAGAAGTTGGTTTTTTGCTGTGAAGGGTAGATTTTTGAGGAAAAATTCAGGCAACTTTTTCGAAAATCACCCAAAATGCAAAAACTAATACATTTTCGGAATCCTCTCCTCAAGCACTGTGGAATGGTTTTTTCATCATTCAATTTCGAGCATTTGGGTGAGAGATAATATTGGTTTTCGCACATTGCAGATTGAGAAAAATGCTGGTTACTCGGTCGGGAATTGCTCAAAATGCAAAAACTAATACATTTTCGGAAACCTCTCGTCAAGCACGGTGGAATGGTTTTTTTACCATCGCATTTCGAGCATTTGGGTGGAAGTTGGTTTTTTGCTGTGAAGGGTAGATTTTTGAGGAAAAATTCAGGCAACTTTTTCGAAAATCACCCAAAATGCAAAAACGACCACATTTTTGGAATCCTCTCGCCGAGACGAATCGAATGGTTTTTTTACGAAAAATTTTGGAGCATTAGAACGAAAGTTGACTTTTCTTCTGGCGCGGCCGATTGATGGATGGTCGGCGCCGCAGAAAAATGCCCGTAACTCGGCCAAAAATTGCTCAAAATACAAAAACTAATACATTTTTGGAATCCTCTCGTCATGAACAAACGAATGGTTTTTTTACCATCCCATTTCGAGCATTTGGACGGGAGATAGCTCTTTTTCTGGCCGGATATTTGATGGAGGAAAACGCCCGTAACTCGGCCAAAAATTGCTCAAAATGCAAAAACTAATACATTTTTGGAATCCTCTCGTCATGAACAAACGAATGGTTTTTTTACCATCCCATTTCGAGCATTCGGGTAGAAGTTGGTTTTTTGCTGTGAAGGGTAGATTTTTGAGGAAAAATTCAGGCAACTTTTTCGAAAATCACCCAAAATGCAAAAACTAATACATTTTCGGAATCCTCTCCTCAAGCACTGTGGAATGGTTTTTTCACCATTCAATTTCGAGCATTTGGGTGAGAGATAATATTGGTTTTCGCAAATTGCAGATTGAGAAAAATGCTGGTTACTCGGTCGGGAATTGCTCAAAATGCAAAAACTAATACATTTTCGGAAACCTCTCGTCAAGCACTGTGGAATGGTTTTTTTACCATCGCATTTCGAGCATTTGGGTGGAAGTTTGTTTTTTGCCGTGAAGGGTAGATTTTTGAGGAAAAATTCAGGCAACTTTTTCGAAAATCACCCAAAATGCAAAAACGACCACATTTTTGGAATCCTCTCGCCGAGACGAATCGAATGGTTTTTTTACGAAAAATTTTGGAGCATTAGAACGAAAGTTGACTTTTCTTCCGGCGCGGCCGATTGATGGATGGTCGGCGCCGCAGAAAAATGCCCGTAACTCGGCCAAAAATTGCTCAAAATACAAAAACTAATACATTTTTGGAATCCTCTCGTCATGAACAAACGAATGGTTTTTTTACCATCCCATTTCGAGCATTTGGACGGGAGATAGCTTTTTTGCTGCCCGGATATTTGATGGAGGAAAACGCCCGTAACTCGGCCAAAAATTGCTCAAAATGCAAAAACTAATACATTTTTGGAATCCTCTCGTCATGAACAAACGAATGGTTTTTTTACCATCCCATTTCGAGCATTCGGGTAGAAGTTGGTTTTTTGCTGTGAAGGGTAGATTTTTGAGGAAAAATTCAGGCAACTTTTTCGAAAATCACCCAAAATGCAAAAACTAATACATTTTCGGAATCCTCTCCTCAAGCACTGTGGAATGGTTTTTTCACCATTCAATTTCGAGCATTTGGGTGAGAGATAATATTGGTTTTCGCAAATTGCAGATTGAGAAAAATGCTGGTTACTCGGTCGGGAATTGCTCAAAATGCAAAAACTAATACATTTTCGGAAACCTCTCGTCAAGCACTGTGGAATGGTTTTTACCATCGCATTTCGAGCATTTGGGTGGAAGTTGGTTTTTGCTGTGAAGGGTAGATTTTTGAGGAAAAATTCAGGCAACTTTTTCGAAAATCACCCAAAATGCAAAAACGACCACATTTTTGGAATCCTCTCGCCGAGACGAATCGAATGGTTTTTTTACGAAAAATTTTGGAGCATTAGAACGAAAGTTGACTTTTCTTCCGGCGCGGCCGATTGATGGATGGTCGGCGCCGCAGAAAAATGCCCGTAACTCGGCCAAAAATTGCTCAAAATACAAAAACTAATACATTTTTGGAATCCTCTCGTCATGAACAAACGAATGGTTTTTTTACCATCCCATTTCGAGCATTTGGACGGGAGATAGCTTTTTTGCTGCCCGGATATTTGATGGAAGAAAACGCCCGTAACTCGGCCAAAAATTGCTCAAAATGCAAAAACTAATACATTTTTGGAATCCTCTCGTCATGAACAAACGAATGGTTTTTTTACCATCCCATTTCGAGCATTCGGGTAGAAGTTGGTTTTTTGCTGTGAAGGGTAGATTTATGGGGCAGACCTCGCGCACAAAAATTCAGGCAACTTTTTCGAAAATCACCCAAAATGCAAAAACTAATACATTTTTGGAATCCTCTCGTCAAGCACTATCGAATGGTTTTTTTACCATCCCATTTCGAGCATTTGGACGGGAGATAGCTTTTTTGCTGCCCGGATTTTTGATGGAGGAAAACGCCCGTAACTCGGCCAAAAATTGCTCAAAATGCAAAAACTAATACATTTTTGGAATCCTCTCGTCATGAACAAACGAATGGTTTTTTTACCATCCCATTTCGAGCATTTGGTTGGAAGTTGGTTTTTTGCCGTGAAGGGTAGATTCATGGGGAAGACCTCTCGCACAAAAATTCTGGTAACTTTTTCGAAAATCACCCAAAATGCAAAAACTAATACATTTTTGGAATCCTCTCGTCGAGACGAATCGAATGGTTTTTTTACGAAAAATTTTGGAGCGTTAGAACGAAAGTTAACTTTTCTTCCGGCGCGGCTGATTGATGGATGGTCGGCGCCGCAGAAAAATGCCCGCAACTCGGCCAAAAACTGCTCAAAATACAAAAACTAATACATTTTTGGAATCCTCTCGTCATGAACAAACGAATGGTTTTTTTACCATCCCATTTCGAGCATTTGGTTGGAAGTTGGTTTTTTGCCGTGAAGGGTAGATTTTTGAGGAAAAATTCAGTCAACTTTTTCGAAAATCGCCCAAAATGCAAAAACTAATACATTTTTGGAATCCTCTCGTCGAGACGAATTGAATGTTTATTTTACGAATAAATTTGGAGCATAAGAACGAAAGTTGACTTTTTTTCCGGCGCGGCTGATTGATGGATGGTCGTCGCCGCAGAGAAATGCCCGTAACTCGGCCAAAATTGCTCAAAATGCAAAAATAATACATTTTCGGAATCCTCTCGTCGTGAACAAACGAATGGTTTTTTTACCATCCCATTTCTCTCGCACTTTGAATTGGTAAAAGGCATTGAAAAAATCTCATAATTGTAGCTCAGGCAAAATAAAAGTGAAATTCTTTCATTTTCAGTGAATTTTTGCGGATTTTCCTAGAATTTTATTGATTTCCACAAATTTTAGATATTTTACTGAGCTCTCAGTTCCCCCGATTTTCTAGCAATTTTCTCACTGCTTGCTTTCAATTGTTTTTTACCTACTGATTTATTGCTGCAATTCTAATTGTTTTTCAGTGAAATTCGATAATTTTCTATAGATTCATAATGAGAAAGTTAAAAAAATCACCAGCAGTGATACCTAATAAGTGTTTTGATTTACGCAAATTTTTGTAGGCAACATTGCTGGAAATTTTTTTTGAAAAATTATTCATTGGTTTAAAATTTTATTTTAATTGCCAATAAAAATTTTTTAGTTTTCATTTGAAACCTCAAAATAAACATCTCGAGTTTCATGAAATGGCGTGTATTTGAAAATTTTATTCGAAAATCATTCTGGATAATCAAAAAAAATTCTGACTCGATTTTCAGGATTTTCAAGATGGTTCAGGACGTATAATACTTCAAATCGCTCTCATTTTAGGGGAAAGGGGTGTCCGGGTCTCCGAGGTTTCCCTAGCAGGTGGCAATACTCAAAAGTAACGAAAACTGATTTCTCCCTCTTAGAGTGAATTACTTGAACAATTTTCATTTTTAATTTATAGTGTGTATTTTTTTTCGATCCTCCCTAATATGAACTATGCAAAGGTATTCGGAGAGCCGTCCTTCTATTTTGAAAATTAAACAAAGTGCGGGTACATCTCGTTACGTAATTTTTACGCTGTTGTGAAAAATCGTACATGTCGTTTAAACGAAAGGTAACACGTATTACCAGCATAGAAATTACCTGGGGAAGTTGATCAAAGTATAAAATGCATTGTGGTCCCCTGCTGTTACGTGACCAATACATTATCGGACGCTGGTGTTTTCATCCATGGGGTGGATTGTTTTGCAATATTCTCTTCCGTTTTCGATTAATTCTGTGTACGTTTACCTACAATACTTTCTCCCCCAGCAAAAGTTTGACAGTGAAAATTCGATAGGTATTGGCTGGTCGGCTCAAATACTTGGGACACGGACATACTTATTCGAAGTAAACCGTTTTCATCGATAGGTTATGATATATGGCAAAATAACGTCATTATTATTGAAATTTGTCATAATTTTCAACCCTATATACCTACTAAGATGATTCATGGTATACATAAGATGAAAATCGAACAAGGTGCACGCTGTGCACATTTTAAAGGCCAGCATCGGCATCGAATAGCAAACGAATCGAATTTCCTTCGAGTGAGAGCGCGAAGGCAAAACAGGCTAGGTAAGGTAACGTGTAATCGTACATGATAAAATATACAACGCGGCACCGAAGCTAGAATGTTAACGCGAATAATATTATCGAATAGTGAAATTATCGCAGTTCGTTACCCGCGAAGATTTTCGCTTATTTCCTGCTCCTCCTTGTTCACGCGACGCGGCACCCACCGTACCTGGAAAATAAATAATATTAAGGGCGTAAGTAAATTCATCAGATAAACGTTGTTATTTGTCGAAAGGTAAGGAGTGTAATCCTTTCGGTCTGTTTTATGGAATATCAAAGTGCCTGCACAAAGTTATATTATATCTAGTTCGATTTTATTTTTTCAAAATTCACTCGTCGTCTGAAATATCACGAATTCCAAAAAAAATTGTTTCGTATATTTCGATACCTATTTACTTCATTGTTTTAAAGGTTCTAGCAGGATTCATTTCGATGTTTTTGCTATTTTCGTATTGTATGTAAATGAAATTGGATATATGTGGCGTCTAAAGTTAATGCATTCCTCTTTAAAATACCTATACCTAATTCGTATATAAAATTCGAATGCATTACGAGGTACGGAGTACGGAATCCTGCATGCCATATGGTCAATCGATTCTTTTTCTTTGCTTGCCTTCATATCCAACGTAATTTTTCTCTCGATTAAATTGTTTTGAAATAATTGTACCGTTTTCATGCAGAAAGTATGAAAATTCTCTACCTACGTCTATCCTGTGGCGTTCGATTTGCTTCGATTTAGTATGTTCGATTTGTTTGGAATTTCTACGAAATATTTCAGCTGGCACGAAGAATTTTGATGTAAGCAAAATATTTCTCCAATTTCCATCGAAGAATTGCGAATTTACTTTGAAATTTTTTTCTTTTGGTATGAATATTCGAACTCGTGCGCACTTTTTTTTCTGATTTTTTTTTTCAACCTTTCAAAATTGTTTTGAAAAGTGACTGATCAGATTTTCAGATGAGTTTATGTGTCACAATGACATTGGAATTGAGAAAATAGAAACTATTGGAAAAACTAAATAATTTGAAAGTTGAAAAAGTGAGTGGATTTGATGAAAAAGGTACGGGGTTGAAAATTATTTATATTTTGAAAAAATGTTTAAATTAGTTGTCCAAAGGTATAGATGTTCATTTTGAAATTTTGTGAAATTTTTCTTTCTGACTAAAAACTTTCTTGTCCTTGCTGACTTTCTGTTTGGCCATGTCACCATCGATATATTTATATGTACCTAGCTACGTTGTGTTGCAACGCAACGCCCTTTTTCAATTTCTTTCTTTTTTTTTGAAAATTTTTCTCGAGTTAGAAACACTTATTGAGGTCAATTTTTTTTGGTAAAATCCTTTAGGCGAAATCATTTCCTTCCAGTGCTATCTAAAAACTTTGGAGAAATAACTAGTTTTTTTTGTGAATTTTCCCATTAAGGAATTCTCTCGTGCATTATATAAGAAACCAAGAAACTAAAAAATTTGAAGAAATTGGCCTGGAAAGCTTGCGAAATTCAGAGAAAATAATTTTTGCATAAACATTTGATATTTTGTATTTTATTTTAAGAAAAATTTTTGGTCTGGAAATAATTGTTCTAGGCATTTATAACAGATGCCAAATAAACCTGAACCATTTGTAGAGATGTACATAAAAGAGCATTGTACATTAATGCACATTGTACATTAAGGTAAGACAAGATTGCAAAATCCGAGACAAAAAGATTTTTGAATTCGAAATCCGGAATCCTCTGTAAAAATGGATTTTACATTCAAAATCATCTGTACTGTATGTAGGAATTCAAATCCAGATCTAAAATCTAGGTAAAGACGATGAAAAAAAAAATGAATATTGTTAAAAGATTTTAGATTACGTATTTTTTCTAAAAATTTTCGCCCTCGTTTTGCTCGGACTTATAAATTAACAAACATCATTCTTAAATCATAAACCTTTTCCCCTTCTATTTTAGACAGTTGAATATTTTAAATTGGAAAAATGTATTGGAATTTTCAAAAAAAATTCGATTGTTTCGAAAAAAGAGGCATTATGCACATTCTTTAAAAAATCTAGAAAAATCGGAGAATTTTGAAATCTTTACCTTACTTACTGTTTTTTTCTGTTTTTTTAATATTCAGAAAGAAATCATTTGAAAGGACATTTTCAAAAAATTCTAGTGAAAAATTGTCTTTATTGTATTTTTTTTTATTTTTGTACCTCGAACTGCACAGTATGAGATTTTTTTCGTGGATTGGGCCAAATTGAGAAATTGCCATAATGAAGAAAAGTTGAGAAAAACTCGAGAATTTTGAATTTTCAATATCTGTAGACACCCTGTTAAAACAATGAAAAACAAACAAACTGGTGAAACGAGGGCATGGGGCTACAATTTTTTTGACATCCGGTGTATTATTTCTTTGACATGACTAGCGAAATGTCGCAATACTCAAATCCGGACCCTGAACAATTATCACTGAATTACGTAAACCAAAAATTGTTGGATATTGATGTAAAAGATTTTTAAAAAAATTACAAAATCCAAAATTCGTCATGATTGTGATTTTTGATCAAAAATTGAAATTTTGAAATTTTTGAATTGAAGTATCAGATGGATTTGAATCCTGCCCAACCCTGCATCAGAATCGTAAAAGTAAATAATATTTTTCTAGAGTACACCTAACCTACCTTTGAAAAAAATACCCTGAACCACTAATCTCGAAATTGGATGCCATTGTTTATGTTTATAAATGACTTTGAAAATTGATTTTCAATTTTTTTTGACCGTATTAAATAATTTTTGATGCTGCCAACTACCTTCCAAATAATCCATTGTCATGAAATTCAAGTTGTTTATTCAGTGGTTTGAAAATATGAAAAGCAAGCCAACAATTTTTTGGTCATTGAATTTAAAAAAATTGTAAAAATGTTATGTTTTTTCTGATTTTGAAATTTTTTATAATAATATCAATTTTTTCAACTCCTCTCCAATAAATTTTTCCCCCACCAAACTTTTTTCCTCGAAATTTTTTCTCAGCTTAGGATTTCTTTTTTAATTTCTCCGATTTTTATTTTTGATAAAATTTTGATTTTTATGAATTATTTAAATTAACAACTGTGAAATCCCATTCTTTGGTCTTAAAATTTTTAAAAACTTGACATTCTCTCGATTTTTCTCATACATTACATTTGTTAGAATGTTTTTCAACTATCAACGCAATTTTTTCAATTTTTTTATCCTAAAAATTTCAAAGCTGGAAAATAATTTTATGAAAACATTTGAGCTGAGCTAAAAAAAAAAAATGAATTTTGAAGGGAAAAAATTCAAAAGGTGTAAAAATTGAACTTCAAGAAACAATTTCGAGAGCAAAAAATTTGAGAAAAGATTTAATTTTGAGAGAAAATTTCTAGAGTTGAGAAATGAAAAATATGTATTTTTAGAAAAGAATTGCAGAGGTGAAAAATTTTTATATATTGAAGGAAAACATTTCGGAGATGGTAGAAATTTACCTATTCCAGATAAAAAATTTTAGTATTGGAAAATATTTCGAAGAAAAATTTTTAGAGTTAAAAAATATCTGTAGAAAAGGAAATTGAAAATTGAAACTTTTTTCAGAATCGAAAAAAAATGGAGTTGAAAAATTGATTTCGGTGTCAAATTTTCAAATATCTTTCGATTACGAAGTTACAACGCCACGAGACAAGTTGCGAAGTTGCGATCTATTTTGAATTTGAAAGAAAATATTTTGGGTAGTCCGAGAACGGCTATTTTATTGTGAAAAACGTTGCTGACAGATTTTTTTACATTTTTTTCCAGGCCTGGTAAGGAAAAAAATAAAAGATAGGAAAAATTCTAATTATTTTGCTGCAAAAATCCTTCATTTAAAAAATTTTCCTCTTTTCGTAAATTTTTCAATAGAAAAATAGAAAGGGAATTTTTTGAGTAAATTCGAAGCTAGAAAAATTGCATGAAAATAGCGAAAATAATCCAGAAAATATCACGATTTTCTTTTCCCAAATCCAGCAGACACCGTGATAAAGCCAGATTAGAAATAAGAAATCAAACGCGAGTAAACATAAACAAATATTCACGCGTGTATATGATTAATGCAGTTATTCAAATCGGCTTGATTTTCTTGTAAACATATACCCAGGTAGGTATACACACGGAGAGCTAGGCACGAAAGCGAATATAAGGATAAATCGTAATCAGTAAAAGTCTGTGAAAGAATGAATAAAAGAAACATAGAATACAACCAGAAATGAAATCACTTCGCAAGAAAGAGTATTTGTTAGCAGTCTAATGCATACGGAAAACATTTACAAATTATACCTAATTTTTCATTCCATCTTTCCGAATCAATTGTTCGTTTATTGACGAACATGCGAAGGCTGATTTTTCGTTCGTTTTAAAATTTACTTTTACCGTTTAAAAATTATATTTGCGTTGCATTATGTTGAAGTAGGTAAATTTTCTCTCCATGTTCAGTCGTGAAAATTCGAGCGAGAAAAACGAACTTGGTCGACGACGAGAAAAAGCATTATTAGAAAATTCTCTACGAGCCGAACTGCTTTCAGTGCACGTTTCGCGAATCAACACACAGATGTTATTTTCGGTTGCTTTCCTTTACGCCGCGCGTTATCACGTTTTCTATACTTTACAATATTTTTTTTGCGTTTTTTTTACCTCTTCTCGCTCTTCATTATTGGCAAAGTTTTTTTCGTAATAAAGAAATATCGTTGAAAATACACCTGTAGACTTTGGAATAATTTTCATCTTTTCGGAAACCTTTTTTACGTGTTTTTAACAAATTTTTTCCTCCAATTTTTACGAATTTTAAATTTATTTTATAAAGTTTTTTTTGTCTAAGATTCTTTCATTTGAATTTTTCCCCCAAAATTTCTGTAATAGGTACTATTTTTTGTTCCATTATGATAACATATTGCTCCAAATTGGGATTACCATCGCATTTTTTTTGGTAAGTAGGATTTTTAAAATAGAAATTGAAGAATGTATTTAGATGAATTGTAGATTGAAGTTTTTCTAAATAATGATATGCCAATTAGATTTATCTACACCTATTATGATAAATTTTCATTGAATTATACCAGTCGTGAATAGTTTGTTTACCTGCTTGATTTACATAAAAATGCAAGTTTTTAGATTGATTTTTATCGATTTTTTTTTTCAAATATTTACGATATTATCTATCAACCGAATTGTTGATTAAATTAATCCTTCTATCAAAAAATTTCCCATATTTCAAAAACTCCGAAGATGAATTTATCAGTCTCTGCAGTCTAAAAATGGCTGTTGATCTACTCTATTTTTTTGATGTACAATTAATTTGCGATCGAATCAATGAGGACAACCCTAATAGTCATAAATCATTTCCAAAATTGGATTTTTCAAAGGAAATACTCGAAAATTCTCATTTTTTGATCATCGTTTGTTTGTTCTGTAGAGGAAACCAAATCAGTCATCTCAGTTATTATTCTTCTCCAAAAAGAAATTATTATAATCATATGCACTTGATAAAATCATGAAATTAAAATACATTTACCTTGAGTTGAAACGAATCAAATTTACGAATCGAATCCGAGATTTTTCAGAACCGATAAAACATTTTAAGATTGGAGGTGAAGAAAGGGATGTTGAAACTTGATGTAATGCCGGCCCATACACAACGGTACCGGGGGGAGCTTCTTTTCTCAGTTATGACAAAATTGCATATTCTGTATGAAAAATTACTCTGGAGTCGAAAAATTTTGTGTTTTGGGTTGAAAAGTTTCCATTTTTAACCCCTTAAAATTGTGCAAACCAATTTTTTTTTCCTATGGAGATATTTGATATCTAACAGGTTCTACTATAATGTTGAAAGTGATGGAAAGGTCCTGTAATTTGCTGTGATTGATACTGTCAATAATGAAGAAAGTGATGAAAAAATCCTACATATTTGGCTCAAAAGTTTTTTTTTTCAAATTAAAAATTTATTTTCTCCTTATTTACCTTTCAAGGTGAAAAATGGTTGGATTTTTTTTCGCCTCGCTCATTTGAAAATAACAATATAACCATTTTCATTTCGCTGTAATAAAACATACCTACTTTTAATATTTAGATAATTTTAAAAGTTGTGCAATTGAATAATTAACGATGCTTGAAAATGACAATCAAATTTCTCTTAATCATTTTTATTACTTTTCTACTTTTTTTGTCCTAAAAATGGCGAATTTTTCAAAAAAAAACAAACAAAAAAACGGTTGCTCTCGCTTCGTTCGGTTTGAATGATTTAGTTTCTGTCTAGTTATGCTGTATTTTTTGCATTTTGAAGTCTGATTTGATCGGAAATGTGTGTTTTTTTTAGGGTGGATTGGAAAGCGGGGTTGACATTCTTTTCAACAGACTTGTAGTGAAAAAAGAATTTCGTGCTACCTTTGATCATAATTTTGAAGATTATTTCAATTTTTGAGTACTTACTTGAATTTTTTATCAAAAAAAAAGAGGAGGAGAAAGGGTAGAAATATCCCGCTGAAAGTATTGTAAAAATTCTTTTGAAAAAAGAGAGTCTTAGAAGAAAGTTGAAAATTTTTTATTGGGAATTGAAGATTATTATGTACGTATATTTAAATGTTTCCTCTGAATCTCGACGACTATTCTCAAATAATTGAAAAAACTGCGAGAAAAATGAATCAAAAATGTTGCATGAATTGAATTTTCGTTATTTTGCAGTTTTCTAAAATTTATCTTTTTTGATTTGAGAATTTTTTATGCACCTTCTCATTGTTCAGAAATCCTCAAAAATTTCAGATGTGCTCTTCAACTTCGACTGCATACCAATTTTCAATTTCATTGTTATTGATCGGAAAAAAAAAATCAAAAATGTTTGTTCGTAGAAACTCAATTTTTATCTTGTCTACAGGCAAGAAAAAGTGAAAAACTAGAAAAACCAGAAAATATTTTTAAAAAATAAATGGTTCTACTACGACAAGAAAAAAATTTCAATTTTTTTAATAGGTATCAATTTTCTGAAAAACTGGAAAAACCTGGAAAAGCCAGAAAATTTTGAAATTTCCGCTGGAATTTTGTAAACATTCAGAAACATACCTCGTGACTGCTAGTTGGTGATTTTCTCCATTTTCCTTCTGTTTATTCTGAGCCAAAAATTACTTGAAAAATGTTTTCAAAAAAATCCCATTTTTGATTTCAAACGTAAATTTTCCAAAAAAAATTATCCTTATTTTGATATAGCTGGACAAAGTCTGATTTAAAGAAAAGAAAATTAATAGAAAATTATTCAAGATGTTGGAAGATTTTCCAACAATTTTATGTTTTATCGCTGTGATTTGAAATTTTGATTACCTTTTTTTTTGCATTTCAATAAATAATCGGACAAATTTATTTTTTTTTACACCTTTCATGTTCTAATTAAATTATTCTTAGCCATTATTCAACACAATGAAGATTTCATACTCTGTTTAAAAATGTCTTCATTTTGATAACCATCATGATAATACAGTTTTTTCTAAAAAAAAATACCCCTCCCCTTAGAAGTATGGAAAACTGGGAAAAATTAGTCTGCAAAACCTGGAAAAGTCTTGGAAAAATCATCTCTTGAGGTATTGAAGGTATTTAGGACAGCCTGTATTTTTTCTTCCCTTGAATTTGAATTATTTTGTTAGGCTTCGAAGTGAAAAAAATCACACGAAACTACCTCGAAAAAATACAGAAAATAACAAAATTTGAGAATTTTCCTTTTCCAAATTCAACATTAGCCTTCAAAAAATTAATTTTTTCCAAACTCAATTCTTCAAACTTCTATTCTCTCATCACACAGACACAGAAAGAAAACTCCAATACAGAACCAAAAACACAAACAGTCAAAAAAATCACAAAAACCCTCGCGAAATTTTATTCAATCGAGCACAGCTTCCCGTCGCCTAATTGTAATTCCAAAGCAAAGAACACCAACAGAAAGGAGCACATTCGTAGGTTCTGCACCCACATAAAACCCCCGTTAAAATTCATACATAGGTACGAGGTTAAAAAAAAAACAAGGAACAATACCGGCGAAGTCATCTGAGTATAGGGTTCAGAAAAATTTAATAATCTACCGATGTTAATTTATTACCATACGTTGAATTGAATAAAGAAATAATTTGACGTTGGCGATAAATTGAAAATGTATTTTCACATATGCCCCGCGTTATACGCCGCATACATTGGGATAAAAATTACAAATACGGTGTGGTATTCATTTTTCCATTAGTTTTTTTTTTCACCGTTGAAAATTCCTCGTTGAATACGAAATTTTATACCAAGAAATCGTGCCAAAATCAATTTTTTTTGTTTTTCGAAAAAATAACACAGTAAATCCAAAACCAGCGAATTTTTATCAACTCGAGTCTTTTTATTTGTACAGATTTTATGGGTACATTTAATTTTTAACAATTTATATTAATAAAACTATGATTTTTAATTACTCGATTAATTAACGAATACCTACAATGCTCTTTAGCTAATTTTCAAACCCAAATTATACGATTGTACTGTACCTTTCGAAGTAAAATACTCATTTGTATCAATATTTCGTACCATAAATTTACCTAAACTTTATATTCTGAGAAATGAAACGATTGGCACGTCAATTTACCAATCAATTTTCATAATAGGTTTCGAAATTTATTCCATATATAAAATGAAATTACATTGATATAAGGTAAAGGAGGCAGGTATTACTTACTTATACGTCTACGCGGGTATATTTTCTTATATAGAATTATAATATAATTCGAACGTTTTGCTGATTTCATTTCGCGAGTAAAATCTTATTCTCGTTGCGTTGCTGGATTTTGATATGGCGTATAAACGACATTGATAGGTGTGTATTAAACGAGACAGAAGAAGAATCCCTTTTAAATCACACATGTCTCTGGGTAAATCCGTAAGCACTTCGATGTTATACGGTAATAGGATTGAAATTTCTTACGCATTTGTTATAATAAAATGATAATTCTCCCGATACATAATAATAAATGCTGCACTGAAGTACTATTAAATTTACTTAGCCGAGTCTTCGCAAGGCATCCTTATAAATGTCGTCGTAATATGAACCGTATCTATTCGCTTAATCTTCGCCAGTGGGTTGCAAATAGTTTAATTGTAATTTTATTTCAGATATTTCGCCAACAAATACGTTCCTCTTGCTACCAATATTTTATAATCATTCGCAGCGTAACACGTTTTACCAAAGTATTTCACAATCGTAAGCATTTTTTCCTCATCTAATGGAGCACGATTAAAAAAAAAATCGTGGAAAAAAATCGCAACGTTATCGAAGCTGATGGAAAGAGAATTAATGAACGAGAAATCTCAACAAATGAAAATATTAGGTACATGAGTTTAGTCTAGAACGAGGTGTGCTGTTTTTTTTCCCGCCAGATGACATTTCTTTTTTTAATCGGCGGCTGCATTGCAACAAATACGAAACCTATTAATCATTATAATATCTGCTCCCGTGAGAACGAGTTATCAGCATTAAATTTTATGTCTTTCCCTCAACTCATTTTTGGAAACTCCTTGTTAATTTATAGATTTCCACGTTCAGATGAAAAATGAACGTTTATATTCGTTATTATTTCTCAAGTTATTATTTTCCATCTTTATCTTATTTTTAATGCGGTGTCTCTTGTAGTGAAAATGAATTTTCGGTTATTTTTCGAACGCAAGATGTTCTTTTCCGTGTTTTTTTCCACGGCAATCGTTTTTCTTTTGCTTGGGTTTTTTTCCCGCCGTTGCTTCGTGATTATCTATCATTGTGCTGGGTTTGTTAATGTATATACATTCGCTTCCTGCGTTACCGCGTTACGGATTATTTTTATTTTCGAACGGGGTGTAGGTGGGCTGGATGTATGTGTATTTATGATCTTCAGATTTATTTAATTTTTCATTTATTTACTTAAATGAGTTTGTTTATATTTAGGTCTGAAGTGGAAATCAAATTTTCTCCGTGGATATGGCTGTGTCTCGTGTGTGTGGGTGCCAATCTATCTGGATATGCGTGTTTTGGAACCATCTTCTGTATATTTTGATTGAATATTATAAAAAGAAACGTATAAGTATTTAGAATTTAATTTTCAAAACACGAAAAAAGTAGAATCTTCCCCTTGATAAAATAAAATAATAGAAAATTCAATTCCTACAAAAGTATAGTGTTTAAGTTGAACTAAAAATAACTTCATTGATTAGATGTTTGGTGAGTGTGGATTAGGTAATCTACATATATCCTACCAAGAGTTTAGAATGGAACCTATAATTTTATGTGAACGTATAATGAATAGCTTTTTAATTAAAGAGGGAAACAGTTGTTGATAAAATACTAATTCCGAACGAAATTTTAATCATAAGAATGGATTAATAAAAATTGAAAACTTTCTCTAGTTTTACCATGACGAAAAAGTTCTTTCGATTGATGACATGCGACATGAAAAAAATTAATATTCACGGAATGGATTAGGTATACTGCTTTAAAATTAAGATGGATTTTGTTTTTAAAATTTTACAATTTTTTTTGTCCAGTCTGATACTTGATCTATTCTCGAAAAACGAATTCTTATAAAAAATTAAGTGTGGTTGTGATGGATTAAAATTTCGCAAAAAACGAGTAAATTTGCAACACTGAAATTAAACGAGGACATTTTGAAATTCAATGAATTTTCCGAAACTGCGTTATTTGTTTGAAAGATGATTCTTATGACGACTAAAAAGTCATTAAGAAAATTCGTAAAATGTCTATTATTATGGCTGCATTTAAATTGTTGAAAATTTCTCTTTTTTCAAAGGTCAATGACCTCTTTAGAATACGGCTGGCATTATCGAGTTTAATTGTTTATACCTATTATGTAACTTTCTCTTTTATAGCATTTTAATAAGTATTCGAAGTGATTTCCAAATCGCGCATTTGACTAGACATTAATTTACCATCAAACATTCTCATTCTGGATTGTTTAATTAAAGACGTTTGGTGAAATTTGAAAAAGGGAATGGAAAAAGTCTATAAGTGTAGATTTTCTGGTCTATCTCCTGATTAAAATTTATTTCAAATAGTTCAATTTTTCTTTTTATAAAATTTTTGGCCTATTTTCAAATTAAAAGAATCGATGCAACAAAAAATATATTTTTTGATGATCATTATTTTTTTTGATTCGACAAAAATTCAAAATTAAATTCTGCTGTTCCCCTCATCTTGGAATATGTTTAGGTATAAGATGCGGAATTGGCAAAAAAAACTTAATTTCTTTCTGAAAACAGTCTCTCTCTTTTTTTTTTTTTTTTTTACAAATTTTCCATTGTTTTAAATGTTGCTTGAGAAATTTTTGAACTTTATGCAGGAATCATGAATTTGTTATTACCAACCTTTTTTTTCAAACCAGTGCCCTTTTAAATTCACAATAGGCAATGCTTGGTATAAAATGTCCGAGCAGAGTGAGACAAGATGAAAATGTCAAATTCCTCGTGTGAATTTTCTTTCATTAGAATGAGTGAAAATTTCTTAGTTTTCGAGAAATTGTTTCTAAATTTAAGAAGTTGAAAAATTTTGGGACCCCCTTCAATTTTTTAAAAAGTGTTTTCTTAATTTTTGTATACCTACTTATTGGCTGAAATCAGCATGTTGAAAAATGTTTTGAAATTGGATTTCAAAAAAACTTTTGAGTTTCGCTAATGCATTTGAGATTTATGTACGTACAAGAGACCCCCTCCCCAATATTCCCAATTCTATGTGAAAAGTTATTGTAGTTTTACAATTTTTTAAATTTTATTTAGAAATATCTCCAAAAATATAAAGATTTTGACCATGTTCGACAATAATATTCAAATTTTTTTAAAAATCAATAACAATCGCGATTCTGATGAGCAATAATTGAATCATTCTGGACCTAAAATTCAAAAATTCTCATAATTCGAATTTTGGATTCAAAGTCACTCTCGTTGCGGATTTTAGATTTGAATTTTTTTATCCCGAATTTTGCCCAATTCTATACCACTTTTTTTCGAAGTCCAGAATATTTACGTCAGTTTTAAACAGTTAAAATTTTCTGAAGTAGGTAGTTTCACTAATTTTTTCTTCGTAATTTTTTAAATTCTAATTTTTTTCTCAGAATTTTCCCAACTGAATTTTTTTCTGATGTCATTTTTCTCGGCCAAATTTTTTCCTCATATTTTTCAATAGCAATTTTTTGACGCAATTTTTTTCACTAAAGAATAATTTCTGCTTGATTGACATCATAAAAAATATTTTTCTCACAATTTTCACATCTGACATTTTTTTCGAAGAATTTCTCCATGTCCAAATTTTTCTCTCAGTATTTTTTCAACTCGATTTCTTTCTCTAAATGTTTATGACGTCAATTAAACAGAAATCATTCTTTTCAAAAAAGATGCGGGTTTAACAATGGAAAAATTCTTCAGGAAAAATTTCAGCGAAGAACAATTACGTCAGAAAAATTCCAGGTGAGAAAATTATGAGAAAAAAATTTGATCGTGGAAGAATAACATCAGAAAAAAATTCAGTTGGAAAAATTACGAGAAAAAAATTGGAAAACTTCTTCAGAAAAATCTAAACTGCTTAAAAATGACGTAAATATTCTGAACTTTGAAAAAAAAGTCGAAGTGACTTTCAGCGGTATCAGCAGCGACGTCATGAAGGTGTTAGAGTTCCAGGTTTCACTATCTTGTCAAATTTCTCAACTTTGACAGTAAAACAATACCACACCTAGGTATTAAAAAAACAAAAACAAGGTACGAAAAAGTAAATTTTAATTCAAGTAGGACAGAAAGTGGAATAATATTTAATTGTTGAAAAGATCCATTAGAAAAGCCAAAAAAATAAAGCTTTTGGTTGGCTTTTGGCTGCTGAATTTTCAAGCTGAGGCTTTTGGCTGGCTGTAAAAAAGCCTTAAAATTATTGGCTTCTGACTGTTTCGGCTTTTGGCTTTCGGCTGGCTGCCAGTCTCTGGAAAATTTCATCTCGTTGTTCTTCGGCCTTCTGGAAAAATGAAAGATGACCAACCTCAATGTTAATTCGCAAAATTTAGATTCTGTTAATAAATATCTACTCCGTACCTTTTAAAAAAATTAATCACAACTTTTTTTGAATTAAAGTAACAAGTGGTACTCTGCAACAAATCAAATAATAATTTTTTTTGTCTTCTTTCAAATTTCAAAGTTGCAGAAACACCAGCTTGAATCGTAAAAAAATTCATTTCAAGAAATGAAAAGTAGGAGTACGGAGTACCTACTTTGAAAGTAGAACAAATTTCATCATGGAATCTAATTTTTTGCTTTATAGTAAAAACGAGTGGGTGTTATTTCATTTGAAGAAATTTACGTTGAATTCCAGAATTTTTAGGCATTTTTTTACTCTTATTGTCGTTTGATCTCGTTTTCTTTGAAAACAAGCAAAAAAACACAAAATAGTTCTCGAAATTAAATTAATTTCTATGACTAGAGTAAAAAAAAAATTCAAACATACGTAACTTGGGTAAAAAAAATTCGATGAAAATTGCTCAATTTCCAAGATATTTCAATCCTACGATCAAAATAGACCAAACTTATAACAAAATATGTTTATAGGCTTACACATCAAACCAATTCACAACCACCCCTCCTTATAAATACTTCCGTAAAAAAAAACACGACCCAAACATATCGTCTCCATTCACCGAATTACGGTCAATCAGCTAAAAAAATCCTCGCGATTTGTTGTGTTTATACTTCCACCATGTTCAGAAATCGCAGACGTTTTGAAATTTTAAGTGTACCACTAAATTGAGCTAATCGAACGTTACAATAAAAGAATACGGAACCGGGCGAGGCGGACGAAAAAAATGAAAGAATGGAAAAACGCGCGCGAGAGAGAAAAAAAGATAAGACCTTTTCTTATGGCGCGTAATTACATTTTCCGGCGGTGAATTTCGAAAATAATAATAGGACTGGTGGGACCATTAAACGTTGCTGCAGACTGGCGGTCGAAAATGTATTTCGCGTTATTTATGCGTTACCATATTGCGATTTTATTGTAAAAGCCGAGAGTTCCTTTATGTATTTTCTTTTATTCTTTCGCGCGCTATTCATATTTGCAGTTCAAATAGGAGCCAGGCTGAGGTTCGGTTCGTAACACGGCACTAACCTGTACACGTATAAAATATAGTATGTGTATGTATGGCGAGGCACGCCAGATTTCGCTTTTTCAATGAAACACCCTATACGAACAAATTGTTACCGAAAATGATAACGGTAATGTCATTTGTGCCTTTGATTACTTATCACGCGCCCGCCTGTGCTCTGGTATCCCACTCTTTTCCTTTTTGACATTTTTTTTCACACCTTATCTATGCCTATATTTCGTTTTTTTCCCTTCTTCCTCGTTATATTATCATGATTGGAAATATTTTATTATTAGTTTGGTTTTCCTATTCCAATTATTTTACATTTCCTATCGTTTAGTTCGGGTATTTTTCCACGTCGATATTTTCTTCACCAAAGTAAAATATTTCTCGTGTGTTTTATTTGTCAAATGTTATACATGTTTGTTTATTTTTTCCCCAAGACGTACGTTTAAAGACAATTTTTCCTACAATAATAAGCATAGCATATTTTCAAAGGATTTTTTTCTCTCAAAAAATTCCCTCCAACCGCCTCCAAGTTGTTGTTATTGTTGGTAAACTTGAAACTGTTTTTCAGTATGTTATTACGCGAACAAAAAAAGAACGAGAACGAATAAATAAAAAATAAAATTAGACGAAGAAAAAAAAAGAAATGAAGCAAAAAAAAAAGTCAAAATAAAAATGAGAAAGAAAATTAGATACCTGAAAAGAAAATTTTATTTACCTCGTAAAAGTTATTCGAAAACTTGGAATATTTCGAGGGGTAGAAAAAAAAGTACTCGAAAACTGCTTGCTTTCCTATATCCTATGCCCAAGTTTTTCCAACTTTGATTTTGATTGTTTTTCATTGCGAGTTAAAATAACAAAAGTAAAACTAAATACTAGAGATGGAAAATTTTTGATAACGAGGTTTATTTTTTATCAACAATAATCTCTACACGATATTTTATGTAAAGTAAATATACGCGAGTATGAAACGTTGATAGTGATCCTCGCTTTTCTCTGTACGATTCCCAACGTCGTGATTTGTATTATCCCTATGGTCGTAGTCGTACGCTCTTATACGCGAAACGTTTTCAAAAGAAACTAATAAAAACAATGTATATTTGTCTTGTACAGCGTTGCTCTTTTTCTTTTTCGAATCACCTGAAAATACAAATACAATGATGTAATATACCGGGTGTTTCGGTTCCAGCGCCCCTGCTTTCTCGTAGCTATACTACACGCATATGTTGATACACCAGCCCTCTTTTCTAAATTGCGCCAACCGAATACGAGTTCGCCGATTCCCAGAATTAAAGCGGAATAACATTATTCAATTCGAATGTAGCCTGGATTTTTTACCCAGCTGGAACGAATGAAATCGCACACGCGACTATTCCAATACGAATTTTTCGAATTTGAAATTCATCCGAAGATTTCGAAATTACTTTTCATAATATAATTTTGGCCGGATGAAAAAATTCGTATCGTTCGTCCAGGCATCAAACCAGGCTACTTTTTAGCGGACTTCCCGCTCTAGTTTCGAATTTGGTTACTAAAAGTTACTTTTTCCTTTCAAAGGTTACTATTGGTTACTATTTTTAAAATTTTTCCTCGAATGAAAGGTATTCTTGAAATTAAAAACAGCAATTTAAAAAAAAATAAAAAATAGAAAAAAGTCGAAAAAATTTTTTTCTTGAAATTGTGGCATGCGTAATGTGGACGTATAGAAGATGTTCAAGCTTATGAACTCAGTTATGTCCCGGAAACAAGAAGAAACGAAAACCCATTTCTATGCAGTGGCGATTTTGAAAAGGAAAATTTTAGGATGTCTGAAAGTTGAAAGAAACTGAACATTTTTCAAAATCTTTCGAATACAAATCCATGAAATAACTACTTAAAATTCGAATAGGTTCATGTCTCTTCTATTTTTATTACTTTTGAAATTTCGTTATTTTCGAGTTGAATTTTTTTTAAAAAGATTCTGTAAAATGTTTCCAAATTTTCTCAAAATTTCTCCAACCCGGATTCAGAAAAGAAAAATCAAAATTACATTGCTTAAAATTTCTTCTATTTCCAAATTTTTTCCCAATAATTTTGAAATTTTCTTTTTTATAAAATAAGTTTTACCTGTATGTTTTTAAACATTTCTTATGAGTAAATAATTGGAAAGAATTTTTTAGAACATAAAATTGAAAAATAATTTGAAAAAATCAAAAAATTTAGATTTGAAATGAGTGATTTTATCGATGAAACAATTGAATACAATTTTGAAAAAAATTACGATTAAAATGATGGAAGAGATTTACTTAGGCTTGAAAAAAAAAATGGACTCAAAAATTGAAATAAATTCGGACTTCAGATCGTTAAAATCCCGTTCATGATCTGGTTCTAAGGTAGAATTGTATTTGATTTTCCATTTTTCTGGGAACACTACCAAAAAATTGGCATCTACTTGAAAATCTGGATCTTGAAAAAAAAATAAATAGAAGTCTGACTTCCCAAACTTCCCTTGGAAAATCGCCTCTGTTTCTATGATTGAATTTTGGAATATTTATTTGGAAGCAAGATTTGCAAGCGGCGAGCCTAAATTTTTATATCTTGCTGAGGTAGTCCGTGCAGGACGCTGAACTCAAGACAGAATGTGAAAGATGAATTGAAGCTACATGGAATCGATCTGATCTTGTTCCAATTCCGAAAGAATTGATCGCAATGGCAAAATCAGCTCGTTCAAGTTACAAGCAGTATTGTGAAAACCAAAAATGAAAAATGGAAGAAAAAGAAGCTCAAAAAGAGGAAAAACGTGTTAGACAAAAAAAAAAAAGACTCGATGATCTCAAAAAAATTGCCCTGAAATAGTAAAAAAATTGATTCTCTTACAAGCATGTTGAAAAACAAAAGAAAGAAAGTGGCAGAAAAACGGACTGCTGTGTAAGATGATGAAAGATGATACTGGGTGTCTGAACAAATTTCAACTTTAGGATGCTTTTTTTCTTCAAAAATTTTCGCCCTCGCTTCGCTCGAGCCCAGTAAATTCACATATTTTTCTTATAGCGGGAGCAAAGTGCTACTTTTCCTCTCTCCGGCGAATCGCTCGTGTGTTTGAATTCGCGCCTTTCTCCCGCAATAAGAGAAAATATCGTTCAGAAAACTCGTTAAAAATTCGATTTTCTTCCCTCGTTGTGAAATAGACTATTTCCTTTTCGAAATTACCGTAAGAACTTTTTTCTTCAATTTCTAGTAGTTGAATATTTTGAATCGGGAGAATTTTTTCTTTTAAAATGAGTTTTTGATTTTAGTGTAATTCATACATCATTGAAGAAAAATCATAGGTTACTTTTTCAATTGTTTTTATTTTTTGAGGGGGGGGGGGAGGTCATAATTTGGTAGTAAAACCGATTTTTAAAAAGTCCTGTTGAAGGTCCTGCTAAGGTGCTGTTTTGGGGTTTTGTAGGTTTGTTAGTCATCTTGATATGGTATGGTTTCTATTTTCACTGTATGAAATTTTTGAAGGAGGTCATTGACCTAAAGTGATGTAGGACTGTAGGAGGGCGTAAATAAACCATTTCCGAAGAAAAAAGGCCTTTACAGCACAATTTTTTTTATTCATTGAAAACAGTTCCAAATTTTGTTTTGCGTTTTTCTCGAAAAGTTGATTTTTAAAAACCATTTTTTGACAAACTTCAAAAAATTATAGAAAATTCATTTGTCAATCTTTTTTAACGCGGTTTGCGCTATTCAAAAGGTACAAGTCTGTACTATTTAAAGAGCCAAAAAAACGAAAAAAAAAATTCCGACATATGGTCGATTGGTCGGGTATCGCTGGCTGCATCACAATTTATAATTTCAGATTTTTTCATGTTTTTTCTACTCATTAAATGGAAGTGATTTGTCTCATCTCATTTTTTATAGCAAAATATTATTTTGTCTGTACCTACTTGTGACCCTGCCGTAAAGAAGGGACCTGGTGTAAAAAAAAATTGATGTCTCATTTTTCACGTTTTTGGTTCAAATGCCATCAAATCTGGACCAAACGCATAAAAATGAAGACATAGATTTTTTTTTACACAAGGTCCCTTTTTTACGGCAGGATCACACTTGAAAATTGTAATTCATTTTTGAAGTGCTGGAAATAGTAGAATAATGAAAATAATTCTTCTAAACGTGCAAAAGCTTTTTCATCGTAGTGTGAGTAAAAGTGCACTTTTACTCACACTCGCGAATCGCTCGAGTGCTCAAACTCGCCTTTTACTCACACTACAACAAAAAATATCGTATGGAACTCGGGAGATAAAAGATTTTCGACGATTTTGAATTATTTCCCTCGCTTCGCTCGGGCAATAAACCTCAAAATTCGTCGAAAATCACTTTATCTCCCTCATTGCATAATATACTATTAAATCTTCGAAATTTTCCAAAAATTTAATATTTCTAAAATTGCCAAAATTTGCAAAAAAAAATCAAAAAAATTTGGTTTTTGCCCCCCCCCCTCGATTCTACTGAAACTCCTAAAAATTAACAATTCTGAGGTTACTATTTTCATGGAAAATGGTTACCTAAGTTACCTTTTTTTTTTTTCAAAATTTTAGTCTGATGCCTGTTCGTCAAACCCGACAGCATTCCTTTAATTTACCTTTAAATTACAATAAAACCAACCCCTGGTAATTCTGACTCGTTTATATGATAAGTGCACCGGTAAGTAATTGGCGTTGTCAATACTCGAGAGAAAAACTCATTAGAAAAGTGAGCGGAGGAATGATTCGGTTAAAAAAGAAGGTAGGAAAAAACCTTCGAGTACGTTCCGCCGAAAGAAGTTCGCCTTACTTCATAATTCCGCAGGCGTAATAATTTGTTATACCTACCTGAATAGACTTTAAGTGGATTTCTCTATTTCCACAAACTTCGCCAAATAATTACCACAATTAAAGAACTGAAAGAAGTTCGTCTCCTAATTGACTGATGCCTTTTTGTTACCGATGATGCATTTCTGTTACACGCAGATTTTTTAAAGGAGACTTTTTTCCCTCTCGTTTCTTGGTGGCAACGAGAAAAAAAATACTGGTTTATAATTTCTTAATTTATGCGCAACTTTATACATTTTATAATTAATTCAACGAATAACATTTGGAAATGCAAAAAAAAACTTTTCTGTAGACGCTCGAAAAAAAAAGGAAAATAAGAAAAATGAAAAACGGTAATTAATTTATCCGATGAGATTTTCTTTTCGGTCGCTTTTTTAATTTTATTTCACTTCGCGCAATACCTTTCCTTTTTTTTTTTTAATAAGGTGCTGCGGAATCTTAACGCTGTGCTGCGTTCAATATTCCGGCTCTGATTGTAGGTCATGATTTTTTTTTTCAACGGAGATTCTGATTGACGTGATATATTTATTACCTGTGCGATTCGAAGTGGTGGGTAATTTATTTGGGACGATGTTTGGTTTCTAAGCTGAGATCGAAATTAGTATTTTTTGATACGTCAGGTTTTGTGTATAGGGAAGATTTACGAATACGAATGTCTTTTGTAAAACGATATGTGTGTAGAGAAAAGTGTACATATTTTTGTGAATTATGGGTGTACAACGAAGGTATATTCTGAAAGTCTTTCTTCGTTATTACCGGCGTGTTATTAGTGTTTTGTTTTACCTACGACGGTGTATTTGTTTTTCAATTTACGCGCACCGGTTTTCGGAATAAATTCAGTTGGATGAATTAGGTGCGAAAATTTTATTCATGATGTTTATTGTCGAGCGAAATTACTCTTTTAAATAAAGATTTTTGAGGGTAAACAAGATGAAGCGAGATTTTTTTTGTTTACGAATTCAGTGTAGCATAAAATGAGCTTGCAGATAGAAAAACTTTTTCGATACTTCATTCCGCGTAATAATCGCTTTTTCCTTTTCCTTCTGCTGTGCTGTTCCATCGCGTCGTGTTCATCAGACGGATGAAATTCTATGTCGAGTTTTTTTTTTCTCCTTCGTCTCTATGTTAAATATGGTGCGAATTGTGGCGTGTGTGTGAACTATGAAAAATTGGTATTGGATGGGTTCTAATTGGAGATCAAATTAAGCTGTCGGATGGATGAGAAATTATTCGAGAGAAGAAAATAAAATTCGCTCGATTATCGTTAAATTTGCCGGCGAAAAAGTATCTGCATAAAACGTGATGTTTTTCACGTGGAATTGTTTTATAGACGAGAAAGATTTTGGTTAATTTGCAGAGATTGTTGAATGACCTGCGGCCACGTTTAAAACGTTTGTTTCTAATTGTCGTGTCGTTTGAAATTATACTGCCACGTTTTTTCACTTTTCTGGCTGGAATTTTTATTCGATTTGTCGTTGGAAGATGGCTGGGGATTAAATTGGCTGAAAGATTCGAGGGTGTGTTTTATGATAAGTCGATTTTTTCTTACTGGAGAGGTAAAATTTTCAGCTGAAAATAAATTGAAAGTACATTGTGGAAAAATCCCATATTCAAAAAATCGGGTGATGAATATTTCTCGAATTTTGGCGAATTTTTGAAATTCCAAAATTACCTCGTCACTCTGCGAAATAAGAAAATAATTTGATCCAGTCAGTGAAAAGAGCTAAAATTTAGTATAGACCTTATTTTTGACCTTCCAAATGGATTAGAAACGGTTTCAAGACGTTTTGGAGCCTCCAGTGAATGTTGTCATTTTATTGTGTTGTTAAAAAAAAAAATCATAAAAATGGTCCATATAAACTTCAACACTCATAATCGCGGATTACCGATATGGGTGACCCTATTTCATGAATTGAAGAAGAAATTTCCGAAATTTGCATTTTTGAGGTCAAATTCATTTATTTTTTTGACAGACAATTTTCCTGAAAAATATTTTAAAATACGCTCACTGCTCATGCATCGAGGTAAAAAGCTGAAAGTTAGAAGATACTTTATGGTTTAAAGTAGGTATGAATTTCAAGCAATTTTCAATTTATCATGGATTTCCTATATTGGTGACCTATTTGATCCATTAAAGAAGTTTTTTTTTTTTCAGAATTCTCATCTTTCGTTATTAAAATTTTTCAAGAAAATTGTCTGTCACAAATTATGGATTTGAAATCAAATATGTGAATTTTGAAAATTTTTTCTTAAATCTATGAAATTGATCACCAATATAGGTTATCCACGATTACCTATTAGACGCTCAAGTTCATAATAGTCCATTTTTATGACGTTTTTTTCCTGATCTGGAGAATTCTAAAATTTTCTCAAGGCTTCAAAACGTCTCTAAACTGCTTCCAATCGCTTCTAGAGGTCGAAAACAAGATATGTACTTTTCATCTTTTTTCGTTGATTAGATCAAATTTTCATGTTTTGCAGGCGATAACGTAATTTTGAAATTTCAAAAATTCGTTAAAATTTGAGAAATGTGGGTACCTATTTAGCCTCTAAAATTTTGGAGATGGATTTTCTATATAAAATGTACCTACTTTAGATTCCTTTCTTTTTTTTCGGCTCAGAATTTCCTTTCTAGTTTAGATACCGCTCTCGCTGGGTAAAAGGCGAAAGTAAGACGGCTGACTTCTCAACAAAAAAAAATCATTATAGAAGACAATATTTCACAACGCTCATTTTAAAATTAATTTTTTTGCGATATTTGAACATTTTTTTTCAACAAAATTTTATCAACGAACTCCCTTTTTTCTTAAAAGGCCGAACTTGAGTTACGAAAAACACTTTTATTTTCCAATTACCGAATAAAAATTTGACTGTAGTTCAACGTGAAATCAATTTGAATAAAAATTTCTTTCCAACGGTATCATATTACTTTGAAAAATTACATTGTTTTTCTACGTATATTATTTTGCTAAAGATGTCTCGAGTCTTTAAATATTCGACCCGTACGTTTTTCTCTCGTTTCTGTACCTTTTCTTCATTTCACCTTTTTTTTTCGAATAAATTGTGTCGAAATTCTTTTTTTTGCTACTTTTTTTTTCAACATTGAAATTTTTTATGTTCGAATAATTTTATGAACCAGAGATAAAGTTTTGGAATTTTTGAGGGAAGGGAGGCTGAAAATAGAAAACTAGTGATTCAGATGAAATTTTTCAAAGTTACTCTTTCATTCATATCTCACTGAAAATTATCGAAGATCACTGAAAAATAGTTGGATTGCAGCTCAATAATGAATCAGTGAAAAAATTTCACTAAAAGTAAATTGTGAAAAGAATTGCTGGAAAATCGGTGATATTCGTAATTCGCTGAAAAGGCCAGAAAAATAACTAAAATCTGCGCTGAAAATCAGTGCAATTCTTTGAAAAATCAACGGAAATTCACTGAAAATCGAAGAATTTTTCTGATTTTTTCCTACGCTTTAATTCTGACTTTTTCCCAGTGACTTTTGAGAGTAGATTTTGGCAAGACAACAACGTACTCTTTCAACTTGCAAAAGGCGTAAAAAATGGTTGAAAATCTTAAAAATTACGAATTTTTAAAGAATTTCTTCAAGACTATATTGATTTTCTCAATCCTGGTTATATTTTTCATTGTTTGGAGGGAGTTAGGGAGGGTAACTTCAAAATATTTTGTTGACTTTCTCAATTATTAAAATTTCTTGATGTATAGAGAAATTTTTCCATTACTGAATGAAAGGTTATAATTTTTACATGTTCTAAATTTCTTGTCAAACGTTTGAAAAATACCTAAATACTTAGTATTTGCTTTTCTAAAAAATTTCTTCCTCTTTAATCCTTGACTGTGATGGCTTTATTTGCAGGTATAAAATTATTCGTTCATTTTTTTTTATTTCAAAGTATCATGCTATTTTTTGTTTTCTCTCTTTCTCAACCACTTTTTTTTTTGATTTTATAACATTATCATACAGTTAATAAACTGTTTTGACACTTCTTTTCTTGAGAAAATTTTGATTGTGGAGATCCCTTGTCGAATTATAATATTTATGAATTAAAAAAATTACTCCAGTCTATTAGGAAATTTCAATTTATTGAGTGTATGATAAAAATGTAAAAAAATAGTCGAATAATTTTTTTGTTAAAATTTTTCCAATAAAATTACCAACAGACGTCCATCTCAAACAAACGGTTTTGAAAGTAAATCACCTTTTCTAAAATGGCAGATGCAATAATTGCAAGTACCTACCTTGTATTTCAATTAATTTTGAAAAAAAAATGAAATTGGAAAAACTTAAGACTCGAACCGTTTTCAAATCAATTAGATAACATCTTTTTGGATGTTTTCAACGTTTTCCAGCTACATTCATTTTGATACGAGCAAGTTTAATCGCAGATATTTTCCTTTATGCATTCGATGGTAAAGAATTAATTGAAAATACGAGCCTTTCTGAGAATTAATTTTAAAAACGCCTTCACCGATTTCTCAATTTACCGCTGTAGGGCGAACTTCACTCCGTATAGTTTCACCATATTACGCATATAAATAGGTTGAAAATTTAAAATACTTAGAGGTATTAAACATCCACGGATAATATTCGCGTAAAAAATATTTCAGTAAATACCACGAATAGTTGGATGGTATAAGTAACTATACATCGTGAAATTTAATAATGACGTAATTGAATATTTTCCCATAAGGAATTGATAGATTATGAAAAGCACCAACGCTCCGTTATTCGCATCGCCAAAAATTATAATTTTGCAATCGAAAAAAGGAATATTTTTCATAAATTGATCATATCTCATTCGATAATTTTTTTTTTCTGTTCCAAATTTCGTAAAAATATCAAAATACGTGGGTTTCTCGAGTACTTACATTTTGCGAAATTCATCCAACACGTTTTTCGTTCACCCTACTAACATATTTTTTCAAAATCACTCGAAATACTTACCTGCGATAATCGCGACGAAAAAGGAAAAAATAATAATAAAAAAGGGTACCACGTTTTCATCTTACGCGATCTTGAACTTATTCTTCGCGAATATAAAGAATAAAGGTGAAAAGAAAAATTGGAAAAGATAATAGAAGTATTGGTAGGCGGGTGACACTTTTATTAGCTAGAAGCGTTTTATTTACTTGTGGTTTGTTAACTCAAGTTAAAGAGCAAAAGAAGAGTTCAAGACGAAAGGTTTAAAGCAGAAACGTGAAAAGAAAAAAAAAGAAGAATTTTCTTTCTTTTCTAAAGAAAAACTATTTTTCGCAGATTTATATATTCTGCTGTTAGGGCATTATCGGGCATCATTCCCCGGTTAATGCGTTCTTTTTTCCTCTCTTTTTTTTTGCAAAGGTGCAATTTATCATCTCTAAAACGTAATAATACTCTTCTTTTAACTTTTGATGAGATCTTATCAAAACGAAAATATGTTTTTTTTTTTCATTTTATAAATTGGGCCATATTTACCGCCGTAAAATGATTCGAAAAACAAAGATTGATATTTAGGGAAAAAAATTAAACCAGCCTGATGGGAGGGTTACGTGCGAATATTTTTTTAAAACGGAATATTTATAAAACCGATACCGAGTTTGTTTAATTTTTGTTCCGAAAATTTTAGTTCAAATATTTAAAAGAATAGCTTGGTTTAATGGTTGGCTTGTTTTCATTGTATTTTAATGTGTTTGCCGAGTTTTCGGTCTAATTTTCAGTTTACGTTTTCTCTTCGACTAATTATACAGAATTTATGAATTTTTCAAAGCAAGTTTGAAGGTACGAAAATCCTAAGCCAATGTACGACCTACTATAAGTGGTATTAACTGAGTTGGTTTTTTACCCCGCCGGCCTAACTTATTCATTTTGTCGGGTATTCGTATGAATTCGCATTCGTCTATTCATTTTTTCACTCGCTTTGTAAACCACTTTTGTAATACGGTTTAAAAGTTGCTAACAATTTTGTAAAAAATTATTCCGCTCGGAATTTAATACGTACTCGTTTTCAATCCCTTCGATTTCAAACTACCTACGATTTTTCATCATGTAGGTAGATTCATTCTGTTGAAATTTATTCGCCTGTTTGCTGAAATCTTCAAATTTAAAACCTTCGTTAGAATTTAAATTTCTGCGGGAAATTATCAATTTTATAATTTTATAAAATAAACAAACGCCCATTTCCACCAGACCAATTTAAAAACTGGAAAAAAATTGCCTTGTAAGAGAAACCCCGCCAGAAGGGTTTTTTATGTACCGCAAAAAATTTCGTAGCGTATATTTTACTGGTTGTAAAAGATGGCGAAATAAATTTTGCAAAAATTAACGAAAAATAGGAAATGAGTTTTGCGTTAAAGTTTTTAAATTATAATTTACTTAGGTTACTCAAAGAATCGAAATGAAAGCCGCGTTAAAACGTTAAAAGCCCCAGAAAAGGGGTTAAATAAACGGAAGGTCAAGTATAACGCATAAATCAAAAGTTACGCGAAATAAGTATTCAGTTAAAATGAAAAACATTCTCGGTGTCGAGAAACGGTGTTTCCAAAGTTTAGAAAATTTAACTCGAGTAGTTATGACCGTTTGCTTATGGCTTGTAGCAGTATGCTCCGTATGTAGGAGTACGTGAAGTACGTACGTAGTAACGTACGTATTACGAAATATAAAACTCGAGTATGGGTCGTTTCTTATACTTATCCACAAAACGACTAAAATTATCTTACGAATTTTATATTCAGAAAAGAAAACCGAGAAATTAGCGATGAAAGTATATTCGATGTTCACGTTTTTATACAGCTTTTTGCACCGTAAATGTTGAAATTTTTATATTTCGCCATCTGTTAGATAATTTTTTTTTTACTTGAAGCAAAATGTTGCCTTGGAAAAATAGGTCTGATTTCATTAATTTTTTCGAAATGGGCACATTTTGAAATTTAAATTCATTTTTACAAAATTTTGGCCTGTTCTGATCTCCCAAAAAGAAAACGAAGGAGGGCATAGGCTTCGATATTTTTTTTTCACACAAGATTTTTTTTACCAATTTTTAATGCAATATTCCTCTACCTATGATAAATCTACACGAATGGGCTACAGGCACGAAATTGAAAATATGCTGCGAATCACTGAATCTTTATTTTTCCTACTCTTCATGGTTGATGAGCGTTTAGATTTTTTTTTTCAAGTCCGCCTGTTTTTTTTTTCAAGTTCGAAATTTTTTCTCAATTATTTTTTCAAATTTCAAAATTTTTTCGTCGAGGTCTACAATTTTTTCATAATAGCGTTTTTTTTCAATATCTATTTTTCAAGTTCAAAATTTTTACTCATTTTTTTCAGAATTTCAAAATTTTTAAGATTTATTTTGTCAATTTTTCAGATTAGTTTGAAATTTTTTTCATAAAATTTTCTCAGCATAAAATTATACTGTCAATGACTGAATCCTTCAAAGTTAATTTTTTTTCAAGTATCCATCCATATTCTCTTAATTTCTGTTTTTCTGAAAGAAAAAATACTGGGAAAAAAGATTTAAACTTGAAGGATTCAGTCATTGGCAGTAAGGTATAATTTTATGCTGGAAAAATTTGATGAAAAAATTTCAAACCAATTTGAAAAAGTGACAAAATAAATTTCGAAAAAAATTGATAGAAAATTTTGAATTTTAAGAATACCTAGACTTTGAAAAAAAAACGCTATTGAGAAAAAATTGTAGACCTCTACAAAAAAAAATTCAAACTTGAAAAAAAAAATCTAAAAACCGCTCATCAACCACGAAGAATTGGAAATTAAAGATTCAGTCGTTCGCAGTGTGTTTTCAATTTCGTGCCTGAAGCTTATTCGTTCTGACCAACTTCCATTTCGATAGAATGATCAAAACAATGCTGCTTTGAAGGTATTCTACGATTACGATTTGAAATTTTCCGTATTTACGGCAAACAGAGTATGCAATTTGTTAAACACGTAAAATAGGTATTTACGGCAAACTGAGTATGCAATTTATTAAACACGTAAAATAAGTATTTACGGCAAACTGAGTATGCAACCCATTTGACTCGTTGAGAAAAAGCTCAATTATTATGATTTTTTTTTTCAGGAATTTTCAACATGATTATTTTAAACTTATGGCTGAATCAAACGAAGGCAAGTAAAATGGATTTTTTCACCAATGCCCCATTTTCAGAAAACTTGTAGTTTAAGTTGGAAAAATTCCCTTTCTGTCAAATTGTTCAATTTTTTGTTTATGACTTCAGCTTCCGCTTGTCCCAGGTTTTGTAGTTTTATGTGAAATCGATGCCTTCAATAAAAAATTTCTAATAAGTAATATTACCGAAAAGAAAATTTTAAGCTTGGATTAGCCATCAATATTTTACTTTTTTATGTCTTTCATCATTCGCCGTAAATGAGAAAAAAATTCAGAGAGAAAGCATTAAATTTTCAACTGCGAGAATTTTTTTTCGAAATACAGGTGAACAGAAATTTAGGTAATGATTAATTTAACGTATGAACATAAGTTGTAAATTTTCAGTTCTAAAATATTGAATAGGTATACTTAAAATTTTTTTGTGGATTGTTTTTATTGAAAATGCAATTAAAAAAACAGTCATACAGAATTCTTGAAATTGAGGAAATGTAGTAAACTTTGGTTTTAGATTCCAAATTTTTTTCTCGTTATAACAAATTTTTAAAAGTCATGAAAATCTGAGTGAAATGAGCGAAATTTATTTAATCGTATAAATTCGTGTATTTTGAATTACATGTATGTTCGATATTCCAGTTTTTTTTCTTTCTGTTGAAAAATTTGATAATTTTTGGAGCATATTTTACAAAAAAAATCACTTGAAAATACATTTTTGGAAAAAAAAAATCAATTCTTATGAAAAATAGAAAATGTAAGTTGAACTAAAACTTATGAACTTTTTGGCGACAATTTGATTTTTCTGTGGATTTAAAATGGCGACTTAATAATATCCATTTTGTAGGACCAATGGTGATGACTGATGAGCGATGTTTTTCAATGTGTTGAATGGGTTGCATACTCAGTTTGCCGTTAATACTAATTTTACGTGTCAAATAAATTGCATACTCTGTTTGCCGTAAATACGGAATGTGTTTTGATCATTTTATCGAAATAGAAGTTGTCAGAAATTAATTCTAAAAGTTTATCGCTTTCAGTTCTCTCAACTTAGTGCATGACGATCTCAAATTCAAAAAAAAGTCGAAAATTGAAAAAAATGAAAATTTATTGATTTCAATCCTTGTATTCCGTCTCTTTTTGCAACAAAATATCTTGGACAAACTTCAATCCTCTCCTTTCTCCTCATGAAATGTAAAAAATTTTAACTCCACTCAGATTTTGAAAAATTAACAAAAAATTTTGAAAAAAATTAATAATATACTTGGTTCTAATTGAATATCTAGAAAATTTCAGAAAATAAATCACCTCCTCTTCTTCAAATACAAAATACAAGAAGGATATAAATTAATATTTTCATTGCTGAATTTATATCTTTTATGGAAAGAATAAATATGCTGAAAAAATCTCAATAAAAATAAACTTTCAATCCTGTGGTTTCTTTGGGACTTGATTTGTGTTATCTGAGGTGGCTGAATGTTTTTTCACCAATATTTCTGTTCATGATTGGGATAAATGATTTTTTGGAAAATCTTCTCAATCTTTGAAGTTTTTTTTTTTAAAAAACAAAGTTGAAACTCTTTTCATGAAGGAAAATCAAGTCTGAATTATGTACCTACTCCTAAAAACAGACAATTTTGAAGTTTGGGACAACAAATTTTCAAAACTCGAAAATAAGAGCTTTTTAAAATAAATTCACCCAAGTCGAAGCACAAATGCGCTATGTAAAGGCAAAAAAACTCCAGAAAAACCGCAGTGATCTGAGTATACGAAGTAAATGAACCAAAACACCGCTGATATCGAGTTACAGAAATGTTTTTTGCTGCTTACCTAGATACCTACAAACGCGAATGTATATGTATATGAACCAAAGTTGAACCAAATAAGGATTCAGAACAATCGTCTTTGCTTCCATTTCAAATTGTTTTTTACTTAATTTTCTCTCGTTTTCGTTTGGTAAATTTTTTAGTACTTGTTAAATTAAAAAAAAAAAAATCCGTCTGAAACTATCTTCCTCTTATATTTTTCTTTTCATTTTTATGGATGTATGATTCTTGTGTTATTATTGACACGAAATATTGTTTTGCAAAAACGGGATGAAAAATAATACAGAGGAAACCTCGATACGATTCTTTTCGAAGGTGAAAGGATTAAAGTATAAAGAATCCGAGTATTTTACACATAGAAGGAAGAAAAAGTGCGCATTTCGTCGTACTTATTTATATTTTCGTACTATATTCACGGAATTTATAACGAAGGAAAAAAGGAAAGAAAGAATCGCACCTCGTAGAATTTTATAGTATCGAATATTGTATAATTCATGCGTGATTCGACATGAAAAAGTGAATATTTAAAGCATTTTTAATTGCATCGTTGTATTTGGTTTTGAATTTCGCGTGGGAATCTCGGTAAATAGTGAAAAATATCGGCGCGCGTTTATAACCTTCCATTATTAGTTAAATCCCTATCCGCCCATTTAAATTTCGGTACTTTATTAAAACCGACGGTTTTTTATTTAATAATTTAGGAGTTGCGAAGCTTTAAAAGTACTCGGTAATATTTAGAATGGAATTTATTAAATAATTAAAAACATTGCGCGTTCGGTTCGTTTATATTCTAATTAAATTCGTTGAATTTTCAGCCTACAAGAAAAATTCCAATGAAGTGTTGCGATTTCCGTTTGTTTCGACGCGTATGAAGCCCAAATCGGTCGTGACTCGTTGGTGAGATATTCTACCGGTCTCCAGCTTCTACATGTGTCGCGAGTTGACGTGAACCTGTCGCGATTCTGTGCGAATCGAGTGGTGCCCTACGTCGAAATCGCGCGATGGCGAATTTCTGCGTTGCCGCCAATACCATCGTGGCCATTTGCGTTTTCACTGTTATCTCGCGCAGCCATTCGGAAAGTCAGCAGGCTGATTGGGGCGATGAGGATGATGAAGATCCTGGTGAGTTTGCATTTTTATTTCTAAATTTTTATTAATGATTGGTTTCACGATGATTTTGTCATGGATTTTGTCGCAAATCTTCGAATGTGGTACAAATCTTGAGTCATTTTGAAGAATTTATGGCTTGTAGAACATTTTTCGTTCAACCATAATCCAAAAATGAATGGAAAAAAGGTTTTAAGATGAATAAGTACCTATTGTCGATAAAATTGAAGATAAAAAGGGGAGATGGGAAAATTTTCAATTTTGCAATTTTTTTTAGCGATTCATCAAATTTTATATTTTTGAGGGTATAGAATATGAATTTGAAAATATTTTCATCTTATAGATGAAAGATTGGGATGTGACAAAATTTTGGAGATATTACATAAAAATGTCAGAACAGGGTGTCCACTTTATGGAAAAACGTGGGAAAATTGGAGAATTTTAGATTTTTCTTGAGAATTTTTTAAAAATCACTGTTAGAATCAGTGAAAAATTCAATGGTGAAAATTCACTAATGGAATCTGTAATTTTTCACTGATTGGCTGTAAAATGTCGCTAAACAACTGTGGAATCAGTTTCTTTATTTTATCATTCAATTTTGGCATTTTTGGCTGAATAATTTAAAGAGCAAATTATTGCTCTCTTCACTGATTTTTCTATTCATAACTTTTTGTTGATGGCGATACACAAAAAATTGATATTAAAATGCATGTTTTGCCTATCGATTTATGAATTTTTCAAAAAAAAATCCTCACTACGTTCGTGAGTAATTCAAACTCTTTTCTATAAATTCATTTATAATATATTTTTTCTGGAAATATACCTACTTCTTAAGATGCTGGAGTGAGAAATAAATGCCATAATGCCCTCGACTTTGATGTGGAAGAAATGGGAGGCAATGGACGAGAATTCAAAATTTTCAACTTTTGACGATCTTTTTTCTCAAGAATTTTTGCTATTTTTTTGCCTGGGCTCACGGCTCAGTACTTACATTAATAAATCTCAACAAAATTATTGATATTTTGCCCCTTGCCTACCATTTTTTATTTGCTGGAGTAAGCTATCAAGATTGCAGGGACTTATGCTAAGAGATGAAACAATTACCTATAATTGCTGCAACGATTGTGTTTTCAAAAAAAAAGAAAAAAAAATAGAAAGTATAGGTATAGACTAATAATTAATTAACAGGTCTTCAAAATCCAGGTGTTCTGTGATTAGCCAAAAATATGCGATGTCAATAACTCAAATCGTATAATTTGAAAAAAAAAATTACATCGCCGATCAGAAAATTGAAAATTATTCTGATTAATCTGGAATAAATTGATGCTGGTACGATTATTTTAATTAGGGGTAGTCGATGACTATCGATAATTATCGATAACAAGCCCAAAATTATCGATAATCAAGCAATTTTGAAAAAGGCCATTTTTCAAGTATTTATGTGTATTTATTCCAAAATTTTCCACCTCACTTCGCTCGGGCAATGGCATATTTTATATTTTTTCAAATTTTATTCAATTCCAACCAAAAAAATACAGAGATTTAAAAAATTTTCACCTTATTCTAACAAAAATGAAATTTAATGAGATAAAAATATTTTTTTGTAAAAAAAAATGTAGGTAATTTTGACCCCCCCCCCCCCTTGAAAAATTATCGATAACTTTTCAAAATTATCGATAATTATCGATAACTATTTTTGCCGATTTTTGACAACCCTAATCAGGGGTACAAAAGTTATTCTAATTGATTAAAATCGTAATTGTTCCATCTCTGTTCACGTTCAAGTGGGAGTATGTAAATTTAAGGCTTATGGTTTTTGAGAGGAGGGAGGGGAGCAAGTAATTATGATTTTTTAAAAATTTTAGCTTTCATTATTTATTTGAAATTTTTTCCGTAATGAATTTTAATTCTCCACTTTTGTGTTATGAGGGGGGGGGGGGAATTGACAATTTTCTGCATTGAATTTGAGGACCATTCTATACTAAAACCAGACAAAAATGAGGTTAGATCTTGCGATTTCTCTCATTTTTTTTGCTATGAGTTCCCTTGATAATCTAGTTACAAAACCACCATTATTTTTTTTAACCCTCGAGGGGGGGCGGCCTCGAAATTTTTTTGCAATCTCACGATTTTGAGCAAAATTTTCCAACTTTGAAGGCTCATATCTTGAGATAGGTTGTACTTGAGGGAACAATGTTTGCGGGGTATGAAGAAAAATTGATAGAAGATTCAAAATCGATAATCACATTTTGAGAACCTCAAAGTTGAACTTTGGTGGTGAAAGCTCAACTTTCATGATTAGAACAAAAGATGAAAGCAATCATTTAAAAATCTGAAAAAATTACACCAGTAGCCCTTTTCACCCTCTTTTCAACCAACAAATTTTCAAGATGGGATTTTCAGACCCCTGGGGGTACAGGGGTCCACAATTTTGACCAAAATTGAAAAAAATCGGAAAAGTGAAGTAGCACATCGATTTCTACTGATTCGAGGGCGCTGATTTCGAATATGTACTTGATTTTTTCATCCGACCTCTCTGAACCCTCCTTTTAAGGGTCAAAATTTGAAAAAATTAAAAATAACATGTGACCTGTCGTTTGTTTGGTATTTGAGGGCACATATTTGCTTATTTTTCAGATTTGACCCTTCAGTGCCTCCTGGCCCCTCAATTTTGAGGAAAAAATCTTAAAAAATTGAAATAGCGTGTGATATATCGACTGTTACTAATTTGAAGGCGTAAAATCCAAATATAGAATTATACTTTGTAATTTCATATTTTTGGAACATATTTTGCCAAAAAAATTACCTGAAAATACATTTTTGAAGGAAGAAAAAAATGAATTCGTATGAAAAATGAAAAATTCAAGTTGAACTAAAACGTATGAACTTTCGATATCCATTTTTGTATCTTCTTAAATTACCTGTTTTTGGATATTATTTCCAAACAAAAAATATTTTTGACATATTTTAGACTTCAAAAAGCATAAAATATTCCTATTTCTTTAGAGCACGAGGAAATAAGTGCACTTCTTTCCTCGTGCTCCAAAATCGACTCCCTCTCAAATAAATCGCACATATCTTTCGGTCAGAACAGGGGTATTTATTTGCAATTAGGTCTTGAAACTTCATAGCTAGTGATCTGCCATCTAATGGCAAAAAATTTGACCAAAATAATAACATTACTTCGAATTGTTGTAGAAATTATGATATTTGAAATCACAATAAAAAAAACGAACCCCAAAATCATAGATTCAGGGTATCTAACGGGTAGTGAAAGTAGTGAAAAAGTAGTGATTTGAAAAACCGGTCATGCCGGTAGTGGAAAAGTAGTGAATTCAGACGAAAATTTGAAAAAAAGTAGTGAAAAAATGAAAAAATTCCAAAGACGCAAAATTTATTTTTTTAAATCTCAAAAATTGTTCATTTTTAATAAAAATGAATTAAAACGAACGATAAGTTTTTGACTTTTGTGAAATTGGTAGCACTGTCGTGCTGGAGTATGTGACGTCATTGTAGAACGACCTGGTATAGGTTCATTTTTCATTTATTACATTTAAAATGAAGATTTTTTTCTAATTTCATTTTTTTTTCTCTAAAACATTTTGATCGTTTTTTTTTGTATGTTGGAAAGAGAGTCGATATTTTTTTTTTTTGGGGGGGGGGGGGGTGTACAAATTTAATTTTTTTTAAAAAAAGTAGTGGAAAAGTAGAGAAAAAGTAGTGATTTTACAAAAAAAAAAATCAGTTAGATACCCTGTAGATATAAAGGTATTCCACAATGGATTTTTTAAATATGAAGTTCAGAAATGAGAAAAATATCACGAAAACTTACTGGTACCTCCATCTACCCCATCAGGGCTAACGTTAGTAATTTTAATCTCGTCAAAGTTACTCGTATTACAATCTTCAAGAAAAAATTTCAAAATGCATTTATGGAGTGAATCAAAATCCTACGGTAGAACAAATCTACACACTACAGGTTCATTCTTCATTCTTATACGTAATTGCATATAAAAAGTTTCAAATACGGTACTTTTCGCACTTCGAAACGATCCACAAATGTCAATAATTTTAACCGTTGAATATTTCATGATCTCACGACTTATTCCAGCTACCCACATAAATGTAATTTCCACCACTCGATTAATTTCAGTCGAAATCCCCCCGAAAACATATTCACGATTCACACCGGGTACCTTTCCAACCCTAAATAAAAAGTAATTACCTAATTTAAAAGTTTTAAATATCGATTCGCGAAAAACGCATACGTACCCGTATATTCTCACTAAATTCATTATATTTTTTTCCACCTTATTCGAATGACGAACGGCGTGGTGACGGTTTTACATATGTTAATTAATCCGACGTTCGGTTAAACTTCGGCGTATACGTATGTACAAATTCATCTCAAGTTTAAACGATTGTTTTCTTGATCATAAATTTCGAGTTGGCAAAATGTCAAGCAATTTACCAAAAACACGCGTTATTCGCGGTGTCACCGGCGCGAAAAAGAGAAACGATAGAATGGCCATAAGGTTTACGCATATACGGAGAAAATTATGACACGTATACGTGTGTAGTGCGTGTCGTGCGTTATTAATTAACATCGTAAAGAGTGTTTTGCAATCATTTATAACGTGTCACGTGCTCGGTATTAGGGCTTTTTACGTATACCGCGGGTACGCGCGCGACCAACAGTGAAAAATTTAATGATCGATTGTTTGAAATTTACAATAAGTGTCATCTCGGCAAAAGCGAAAGAGCTAGGCGAATATCACACCCCTGCTCTTAACCGATTAGTTAACGAAGCGCATTTACTGTTAACTTGAGTAGCGCCTGTGTACTTGTTCTCTCTTTCGCCAGCAGTTTCTACACTTTTCGTGTCGTCCTGATTCCTGCATAAAGCTATTAGCTCTCCCTTCGTCTTTTATATCGGTCCGCAGCATCGATTATACAAATACGAGATATAGTACGAAAGCAGCTCCGCCGAGGTACCGAAAGCGTGAATTTTATCTTCGATGTCGGCGACCCTTGTCTTTCAAACGACCAATTGCCGCACACAGTCGAAAAAAAACCTCTTTTCCGCCATTGTCACACGTATACAATCACACTTGGCCATTTTTACGATGCCGACGTCCTATATGCTCGCTCCACGTAACCAATTTTACTAATTACCTATAAGGGAGATGAAATTGTACCGCGTGCTCGTCTTATACCTTCGAGTACTTATAAAATAACGCCAGATACGTTATTGCCGCATGCTTGTCTAATTGTGTGCGAACTTTATAATTAACGCGTCGCGTCGCCCCGGCTTGCGTCTGTCTTAGGAAGATATTCTACTCCCCGAGCGTCTAAATTTTCGGGCGCGTAAACTCGCTAGTTTTAATTAATTTTAGAATCCTCAAGTATAAAGGTGGCCTAGACAATGGTCGTTTACTTGTAATTGCATACGCCCAAGTTTTATGACGTTTTTCGAATGATTTAGGATGGCACCAGTTTTCGTATTGTTTGTTATGGTACCTACGCCTCAGCGTGCGGAATTATACTCGAGTTTTAGGTAGCTGCGAAACGCGAATAGTGACGGCCAAGTGTAAGAATACTTGTACGGTCGAGTTATCTTATAATATTTACTAGATCTTGGTATTCGTGGTTTGAAAATTATCGTACACGGTTAACTCGGCGCTGGGCGAAAAAAAATTCCAAATTTACGGTCTAATTTTGCGACGTAGTAAGTTGATCGTAAATGGAATATTGAACTTTTTATATACCCATTACCATAACTCGAATAAAGGAACACTCTAATACATACTGTTGGCTGAAATTCAAATAAACCACCAGCAGTCTTACTTTCATAAAGTTATAGCTGCTTATCGAGTATATTATAATGTGAATACGTTAAGTACCTATACTTCCAACAAGGATATGGTTTCAGGCTGGAGGATCTATTTTTATAAATTTGGCCGGAAAAGTCATCGGAAGGGGAGCTGCGATTTTGCTCGAACTTTTATTGAAATTTCCGATTTTGAGACATTTTTTGCTAAAAAAAAAAAAGCCAAGAAATAATCATTATCAAAAATGTTGAGAGCTAATTTTTTAAAAAAAATCGACAGGGATGGAAAACTGAAAAAATAATAGTTCCAGTTCCAGTTCTCAGTTCCAGTTCCCATCTTTACAGTTCCAATTCCAGTTCTCAGGTCGCAGTTCCCATCTTTACAGTTCCAGTTCTAGTTTCAGTTTTTCAGTTCCAAATGTCTAGCTTTTGACTTTTTTTCTCATAAATAATGAGGGGAAAATGGAAAACGTTTAGAAGTAGTAGTAGAAAATCTCCCCCCCCCCAAAAAAAAAGTAAATCGAGCCTATTTTACGGATTCAACTAGGTTGGTGAACGATTTTTTTTTCAAGTCCACACGTTTTTCCTGTTCCGACTTTTTTTTCCAACTCCAAATTTTTTTGCTTGAAAGGGTTTAAATTCTTTTCCAAACTTCAAACTTTTCTGTTGTAAAAATTATTTGAAACTTGAAAAAATGAAGAAAAAATTGGCTAGGAAAAAGTTTTGACTTGAAGAATTGACCTTGGCTTGTTTCTACAAAGTTTCTGTGTCGTTGAAAACATTTTGTTGAAAAATTGTCTCCTTGACAAACAAAAATAAATTTTTAGATGTTTTTTTTTTCGGTCACAAAAATGACTTTTACTCAGTTCTAAAAATTGTTACCCCCCCCCTCCCTCCCTCCCAAATAAAAATTAGAATTTATTATGAAAAAAATTTCGAATTAAAAAAAACTATTTCACAGTAGGTAACTAAAATTATTAGGTTTAAAAAAATTTAACCAAAAATCTTTTTTGACTGCAAGTTGTGAATTTTCATCAATCCTCGAATTGAACCCACAAAATCAGTGAAAAGTTACTGATTTTTTTAGTGAAAATTGTTTCATTGTTCGAAAAAGTTGAAATCTGACTGATTTGGATAAGAGAGTAGATAAGGGCAAGGACGCCCTATTTCTACCTTTTATTTCTTCAAACTTTTACCAATCGAAGACTACTTGAAACAGATACCTCGAAAGTATCTTCAAAAATACATCTATCTTTCTTCTTCCATCATCTAAAATTTTGAGCTGATGAAACAATTTTTTTTAAAGGAAGTCTGAAGGGATACAGGGTGTGCAATAGGGTGGTTCACATTTACACAGGGAAAAATTTTTTGTCAGATATCGGTCGTGCCACCCCCTAAATTTTTTCCTCTATAGGTAGGGATTACGCAGAAAAAATTTCAGCCCGATCGGATGAAGTTAACACGTGCCTCTCCCCCCCTCAAATTTCGACTTTTCATCAAAAATCACACAATTTACCGCATAACTTTTTTTAAAGGGGAAAAACGGGGTCATGACCATAATAAAAATTGTTCCCTGGAGCGTAAGAAGTCGAATGACCCCATAGCCACCCTTGTGGATGCATTAGGGGGCCCAATACGAGCGAGGGAAGCATCCAAAACGCGAAAATGAGCTGTCTGCTGAGGTTATTCACATGAACTTGGAAAAATTTTTATTGTCAGTTAACGATCGTGTCACCCCGCTAACATTTCATTTTATAGGTGGGTATCGCAAGGAAAAAATTCCAGCTCGATCGGAGGGGGTTAACCCGTGCCTCTCCCCCCCCCCAAATTTCGACTTTTCATCAAAAATCACACAATTTACCGCATAACTTTTTTTTAAAGGGGAAAAACGGGGTCATGGCCATAATAAAAATTGTTCCCTGGAGCGTAAGAAGTCGCATGACCCCATAGCCACCCTTGTGGACGCATTAGGGAGCCCAATACGAGCGAGGGAAGCATCCAAAACGCGAAAATGAGCTGTCTGCTGAGGTTATTCACATGAACTTGGAAAAATTTTTATTGTCAGTTAACGATCGTGTCACCCTGCCAACATTTTATTTTATAGGTGGGTGTCGCAAGGAAAAAATTCCAGCTCGATCGGAGGGGGTTAACCCGTGCCTCTCGCCCCCTCAAATTTTGACTTTTCATCAAAAATCACACAATTTACCGCATAACTTTCTTTTAAAGGGGAAAAACGGGGTCATGACCATAACAAAAATTGTTCATCGGGGTGTAAGGAATCGAATGACACCATAGTCACCATTGTGGACACGTTAGGGGGCCAGTACGAGGGGGAGAAGTGTACAAAACGTAAAAATGATGGTTTTTTTTGTATACCAATTTGTTCTAAAAAATTGAACAAAGTAATGATTTTTTACAATTTATTTAATTCTATACATTTCTCGATGACGCTGAACAAGTTGCATCATATATTGCTTTTGAGCAGTAATGGGCCGCTCAGCGCTCATGAGCGCGCGCTCTTAAACGCTCTAGTTTTTTGAGTGAGCGTGAGCGCACAATTTATGTTCCATGAGCGGAGCGTAAAATTCATATGAGCGCAACATGAGTTTCAGCGCTCATTTCGCTCATTTCTCATGCCTCATGCTAAATTTGAATGTAAATTTCGGAAAAAACATGATTTTTTTGTAAAAGAAATTTCAAAAATACATATTTTTCATTTTTTGCATTTGTATTTCTGAGAAATTCATAAAAAAATGTTTATTTTTGAAAGAATTACACAAGATTAGGGTTTTTTTTTGAAGTTTGTATTTTATAGAGAGTGTATATAATGAGCGCGAGCATGAGCGCTCTGAGCGCATGCTGAGCGGGAGCGTGAGGAAAAAAATCATTGAGCGGAGCGTAGAAAATATGCATGAGCGAGAGCGCGAAAACCCTTGAGCGGCCCATCACTGCTTTTGAGCATCATCTTTTGATCCGAACTTTGCATATTTTTCTACCAATGCAATGTCCGAGTTACCTAAATGGTGTTAAGATCGTAAAAAGTATTGAAGTTTATAACGATCGCACTGAACAAGGCATTGCATTGGTAGAAAAATATGCAAAGTTCAGATCAAAAGATGATGCTCAAAAGCAATATAATGATGCAACTTGTTCAGCGTCATCGAGAAATGTATAGAATTAAATAAATCGTTGTAAAAAATCATTACTTTGTTCAATTTTTTAGAACAAATTGGTATACAAAAAAACCCATCATTTTTACGTTTTGTACACTTCTACCCCTCGTACTGGCCCCCTAACGTGTCCACAATGGTGACTATGGTGTCATTCGATTCCTTACACCCCGATGAACAATTTTTGTTATGGTCATGACCCCGTTTTTCCCCTTTGAAAAAAAGTTATGCGGTAAATTTTGTGATTTTTTATGAAAAGCCGAAATTTGAGGGGGCGAGAGGCACGGGTTAACCCCCTCCGATCGAGCTGGAATTTTTTCCTTGCGATACCCACCTATAAAATGAAATGTTGGCGGGGTGACACGATCGTTAACTGACAATAAAAATGTTTCCAAGTTCATGTGAATAACCTCAGCAGACAGCTCATTTTCGCGTTTTGGATGCTTCCCTCGCTCGTATTGGGCCCCCTAATGCGTCCACAAGGGTGGCTATGGGGTCATTCGACTTCTTACGCTCCAGGGAACAATTTTTATTATGATCATGACCCCGTTTTCCCCTTTAAAAAAAGTTATGCGGTAAATTGTGTGATTTTTGATGAAAAGTCGAAATTTGAGGGGGGGAGAGGCACGTGTTAACTTCATCCGATCGGGCTGAAATTTTTTCTGCGTAATGCCTACGTGTAAAGGAAAAAATTTAGGGGGTGGCAACTTCGAATTTCAAAAATTTTTAAATATGAACTACCCTAGTGTGCAACAGTCAGTATTAGTCAGTAGTGTCAGTATAAGCCAGTATTTTTAACTAGATTACTTAGATAGTATGAAACTTTTTAATTCCAACTTAGATAATCATTATTTTCAAGCGAAAAAATTCTCCCTTCTTATTTATCGAAGGACTCTCGGTAATATTCTCGATTGGAATTTTCAAAAATGGGATCAGGAAATGAGCCAATAGATAACGATTTCTTAGAAGTCAAAAAAAACTACGAAAAAGGCTCAATTTTATTTTACCTAATGATGAAATTTCAGATATTCGCTGCGCTCGGGTTCAGTCAAGCTCTGCGAAAGAAGGGTACAGAGGAGTACCTATGTTTGTACCGGAGCCGGATTTTTTTCAATTATCAAGAGGGCAGAATTTTTTAAATAAAAAATGTGAAAAAGTGTATTTTAACTCATTTTCGCCTTCATTTCGCTTGGGTAGTATTTTAATCCCTTAATTTTAAAATTCATGATTTTTACAGATCTTTCAGCTAAAAATAACTGAATTTCAATCAATTTCTGAATCGAAGAAATCAATAATTTTAACTGAAAGATCAATGAAAAATCACTGATTCGAAATAACTTGAAAAATTGGCTGAAAATTCGCTTATCAGCGCCTAAATGCTATTTTTTCAAATTTTTACAAAAAATTTCTGTCCTTGCATGACGTACAGATTTTTGCGGGGGGGGGGACAATGTGTTTTATCGTCATTTTTTGCCTAATGTAGAAAAAAATGTCGCTATTTCCTGATTGATTTCAGAGGAAAAAGGAACAAAACCAAAAATGGAATTTCTTTATGGCAATTTTTCGCTGAGTTATGACACTTATGACGTTTTCAAAATTTGGATTCATAATTTCGACCGGTTGATTTGTTTCCCTGTGAGCGGAATGTTTCAATTTTTTTCATATTTCTCATTCGCAAATTATTGGAAAATCGATGAAAATTTGCTGGAAAATTGAAAATTGCTGAAAAATCCGTGAAATTATTTAAGAATTTGGCGAGATTCTTAAAAAAATCTGCATAAAATCCGCCCAAAATTAAAGAATTGGTGATTTTTTTTCTGTGCTGCAGTTCTGACTATTTATCTGTGAATTGCCATTGATTCAAAATAAAAGAGTAGACTGTTTTAGTTCACAGATAGATGTTTTTCATGTAAAAAAAATAATAATTTTGAAAATTTCAGCCAGAATTGTTGGCTGCTGAAACAGAATCTGCTGTCTGGTTTTCCATTGAATCATTATTAGTTTCTTGTGGTTCTAATTTTTATTCAGTATTATATTTTGGATTGTGATTTTATGTTAAAACTAGTGGGAAACCCATCCTTCGGATGGGATAGGGGTTTACATAATATCAATTAGTATGGTCCGCCTCGGGGCCCCAATCCCTGTATTTTTCAAAATTATGATTTTTTAATTTTTTTCTACATTATAAAAAAAAAATAGAGGGAGTAAAAGTACCTCGACTTTTACTCCCTTTATAAAAAAAACTCGAGAGGTGAACGATTTTCAAAGATTTTGAATTATTTCCCATTCCCTGGCTTCGCTTAGGAATTAAACCTCAAAATTCGTCAAAAATCACTTTACCTCTCTCTAGCATAATACACTAATTTTAATATGAAGAGACTTTAGGAAAAAGGTACCTAAAGTCGGATATTTCAAAAATTAGTTTTTTGGCTTAAATGATAGGGAAGACTATGAGGAACATTTTAAGACTTGGATGAGCATTTTAGGTCAATGTTTTGGTGAGATAGAAGCATTTGAAAATTAGAAAATAATGAATTTCAAAAAAAAGAAATTGAAAATAACACGTTTAAAGCTGCGTAGTGGTCTGAAGTGCTTGCAAATGCATATGCAAAAAAAAAAAATTGAAAAAAATCACCCATTTATGTTTCCGACTTCAAGTACCCTCTCCCTGTAAAGGTCGCATATTTTTGTCAAAAGAAGAGACCACGCTAAAAAGGTATTGCATTTCATTGGGAGGGGGAAGAGGGGAGATTCACAATAAATTTACTGTTCAGAAATTTTTTCTAGGTATTTAACAACCCGTCTCATGTAAATGATCGCAAATGAATAATTAACCTTATTTATTTGAGCAACGGACCCGTCCTATCCCGATCACAACAAAATTGTTCGTTTTTATGATGCTCTGCAATTTTTTTCCAACTTGTTTGTTCATAAGTGAGTAATTTTGAAAGTAATCTGGCCCAAAAAAATTAGGTTTTGCTCTATTATAAAATTTCTCTCACCCGTCGCAGTCTTACTCTCAATTTTAAAAAATATCAAACTGTACCTTGAAACAAAAAGAACTAAAATTGTTCGTTTTTTATATTGCTTGGAAATTTTTTTAAACTTTTTTTCATAAGTGAGTAATTTTGAAAGTAATTTGGCCTCTCCTTCCTCTTGCCCCCCTCCAATAAAAAATAGGTTTTGCCCTATTATAAAAGTTCTCTCACCCGTCGCAGTCTTCTCCCCCCCCCCCCAAAAAAAAAAAAAAAATCCAAGAAATTTTGAAAGAAATTATACTGATGTGTTGTAATACGGGCAGCATTCGATATAAATTTTTCCCCAAATAAATAAATAATTATCGAAAAATATTCATTTATTTTTTATTGCCTTCTAATTTAGAAATATTTCATGCGAAAACATGTGAAAATTGGACAATGAAAAAAAAAATTAAAAAATGCCAATATATTTTTACCTATTAAACATCCTACTTATTTCGATGAAAATGAAAACCCCCGAATTAGGAATTTGGCAACCAACAATTTTTCATGTTGAAAAACTGCCTGTGAATTACAGACAGATGCCCCAATACTACTTTCCCCATGAAATAAAATTTCGATCTTGGATTTTAGTATAATTAGATTTAAAAAAAAAAAAAACATTTTTAGAGAAAAATGGTGAAAATTAAAATTGTGTTCAGTAAGTTAGGTAACCCCTTCACTATTTGAGTGACCATTTTACTCAATTACTCAAAATTGATTCTTTTTTTTTTAAAGTTTTGCGATTTTTATGGCCCTAAATTCAAAGAAATAGCAAAATCAAATACAATAATTTTTTTTGAAAAAATATAATTAATACATATATTTTTACCGGATCGAAAAAATTTCCACGAAATTGTTTCTCACTCCACCTCTGTCTTCCTATGAAATGAATAATTTCTGAGTCAGAAAGTAGAGGAAAAATCTATCTCGAGTCGGCAACTTTCGACCCCCTTCCTTCTCCAGTGTTTTTCCAATACCTACGTTTGTGAAGAATTTTTCCTTCGAGGATAATTTCGCTTATAATTTTTCATTTTCCCACATTATTTCTCTACGTACTGCTTAGATTCATATTTGTGATCATTTTCCAAAAAATTACTAACTTGAATAAAATTCAATTCATTAAATTACAGAAATTATGTGAAAGTACTTACTTATGCAGTTTGAATATTTACACGAATTAATTTGATGACTATAGATAGGTACCAATACAAAAAAAAAAAAAAAATAATAACGTGCGTTTGCCTGGATTTATACAACTCCACCCAAATCATCTATAAAAGCCACGTTTATTTTAAAGATTGTATGTAAATAAAAGGCATAACGAAATTTTGGCCTGTACCGACTTCGGTTTTCATATAAAGACGAAAAAGGAAACCGAATTTCGTGCTTTTTGCGATGAAGCTGTATAATCGATACTGTATAAATCCACAACAAATAGTTTGTGGTTTGGGTAAGCAGGTGTTTCAATTAGACTTACTTAAATTGATTTATATGGTTCATTTGGTTGGTAGAAAATTTGTGTATATGCTACGGAAGGTTATACACTCGTATATTTTTCTTTTTTACCTCTACACACGCTTAAATGTTTATTTACGTTGTTAATGGTAAAATGAAACGTTTTGTGAAAGAATCGCTGCCGAGTTTATTCATTCGATTTGACCTTTCGTGTAATTGGTACTGCGGTATGTCTTATACAGTATAGGTACCTAACCTATAGTCCAGTTTTCAAGACTTGTGATTAATTTAATTTCACCCGAACGAATTTGTTTTCAGTTTTTATCGCGCGTTTCTTTCGTACTCGTATTTTCTCATTCAGTCTTTCGTAACCTTTCGCTTTAATAATGTGTTTTTCCATTTTTCTTACGTTGATATGTTAGAGTGAGACATGGCCCAGTCGATTCTCCGCTATGGAGGAGAAGACGGCGCGGTGTAGATTTTATGACTCTTTGTGCAAGCCATACGCGGTTTTCTAACTGCGCGGGCTTTGAAAGTCGCGAAGGTCAAACCTCTTTGTCATTCGCTTATGGTTTTGGTTTATAACCATAAGCGCGGCAACGAGAGCTTCAGTCCCTGTTGAGTTGTCGCGGTGGCAGTATCGCTCCAACATACTCATTGCGGGCCCCTCGTGGGTTTTACTCCCATCTACCCAAAAGGTGGATGTGGCGTGTATATGGGCCTAGGGCATTCGGCGCCTAGGTGTACTCGCGTGTATCGCACAACCGGTGCCGTGTAGTTTAATGTATGGCCTTTCCTAATAAACTAGTATCTGTTTAATCGTGTTGTGACGTTATTCGGTGAACGCGTGTTAGGAAGAGGATTAATGTATAGGCATAGTATCCGCCTTACCCAGGCACTCTATGAGCATAAGCCCTCGGTAAGGCCAGGTACATTGTGAGTCCGGTCAAAAGCCCCCTTTAAAAGGGTACGGCCCCCCGCGGCTCTCTATGACTATTACATTTGGCGCCCATCAACGTGTCCTCCATGCCAGAAATCCGCCCCGGCCAGGTAGAGATCCCTCTCGGCGGAGTGACACCACGGCGACGACCCTGAGTCGTACCTCCTAATGAGGTCCATCAGGTGAGTGAACACCTCATAATTAATCGCCTCCGCTTTGTGTGGTTTCGGAGAGAAACAGTAAACCCACCCCCTACTTTGCTGGTTTCGGGGAATAAAGAAAACTATGCAAATTGCCGGAGTAAGGTACTGGGGTTCTGGCTGCCAACAGAACTCACCTACCACAAACGGTGACGTGTGTATGCGGCATACATACACTAAGTTTTATGCTATTTTGAGAAAAAGCAAATAAAACACCTTTTATGCTTTTGGGGGCCAAACCAGAAAGCAGCCGGAGTACATCCTGGCACCCTTCCAAGCTGTTTCAATTTCTTCAGCTTAAAAAAGAAAGAACCTGTTTTAACTTTCAGTAAAAAAGATTGCTGTTTACTTGTTCAGCTAGATCAAAAAAAGGACCGCCCGTGCGTGGCTTAACCGCACACCCCAAGTCCGTTTTCATCCTCACGGCGCAAAGAAAGGATCTGTGAAGGCCACACAGTAAAAAATCGCCAAAAAATCTGAGCCTTAAGCTCCAAAATTCACCAGTTAACGTAAATAAAATTCGTCAGAAAGTGTGCAAAATGCTTTCTCGTTCGCCTTACTCCTGTCTCTCCTCCACAGTATGCAAAATTCTGGAATAAAAATTTCCCTCCCAGGGTGCGAATTAAAATAACGTTTATGCTAATGAACGATTAATCCGCCCTAGGAAGAGGAAAAAACTCTCAGAATACACACCATGGAAAAAGAGAGGAAAAGGGGCAAAAGGCGAAAAAGAAGAAAACAGTGAAATCTGCGATTTACAGTGCTCAAAACGCTGTAAAAAATCACAGAAAAATCGCTGGCATTTTTCCCTTCCTACGAAAATACAAAATTTCTGGATTTAACGTAATTTAACGTAATTGCTTCGGCAAAGAAAAAATTCTATTAAAAAATTATGGCAGTAATTAACGTAAATTCCAGTCTTGCATAGTTGGCTTTTTGAAATCATATTTTCGATCTAGTAAAAATTCTGCAAGACACAAATAAAACACCTTTCCTCAGTGATGTGTCGAATTAAAAATCACACCTAGAGGTGATTAATTTGCACATGACAGAGGAAAAAATCTTCCTCTATGGTGTGTGAAGTGGAAACCAAGGTAGTTAGTACATACATCATAGAGGGGAAGGGGCCCTCCTCCATTACATGTGGTATTAAAAATGACACCCGAAGGTGATTAATCCACGTATGGCGGGGAGAAGGTCTCTCTCCCTTCGAAAATGTATAAAATTAAGGGCCAAAGTGACCACTCTGCACATAGTAGAGGAAGAAAAATACATTTCCAGTGATGTGTGAAAAACATGCATCACAAAGGAAATGCAAAAAATGGACCTTAAGTCCCAAAATTCCGATTAACGTAAATTTTTTCCTATTTTTCTGGCTAATCAACGTAATTTTAGCATATTATATTTCTCCAGCCAAAATTAACGTAAAATCTGCCAAAAATAATCGTTTTAACGTAAAAACGGCAAATGCCGCGAAAATAACTTTTCAAACGTAATTTTTGACCTATTTGACATTGGAAATAGCCATCCGGATTTCGAAACACATTCGAACGAAGCAAGAAAAAACCAAGGTCACGGAGAATATTCCAGCGGCAGAACACCGCGAGCTAAAATCTCGCGGCACCCCTATTTCCCCGCCAATCCTATACCAAGGTATAGTGCCGGCAAAATCACCCAAAAACGCCTCTCGGAGCAATTATAGGAGCTATTAACTATTTTTCTCTTTGTTTAAACAAAGAGCGGTTAAAATCCTTAAATTCACTCTGAGCGTTTAAAGTGGGCAGCGACAAGTCGTAAATCAGGTTTGGAATCATGACACTTTTTATTGCAAAGCAATAAAATCGGTGTAGGTATCCGCTACTGGGTACACATGATGACCAAACTTACACGTTTTTAAGGAAACGTGCTGGATAGGGTGATTGCATAAGAAACCGACTCGTGCAATAAAAACTCTACAAAAAAAAAAAAAAATATACGACACAGCGACCACCCACACACCTACGCGACTATATACGCAAGGTGTATAGTTGCGCATTAGGGTTATGAAAATTAATTTTCATTCTTCAGTCTGTTGCTGTACTTCGATGTCGCCGGTTGGTAAGCGAGCCTCGTCCGAATTCGTGCCTAGAAAGTTTTGCATTTTACTTCGACGCTATAAGCAACCGCCTACACCTCGTACGCGATTTAGTGCAAACTTATTACGTCGAAGCCGAAAAATGTCGGAGCAACTGAGTCCAAAGTTGAGCACGTCAGAGGATTCTCCCTCGCCGACGCTTCGCCCACAGCGAAGTGCCAAGGCAAAGGCATCCTCTAAAATTAAGTCGTGTACTCAACAGGGGCAGAGGAGGAGCCGTCTCACGCTTGAACTTGACACGGATCTCCTCCCCTCTCCCCAGACTCCGCCAACTCCGATGCCAAGGGAAAATTCACCTGAATTTTTCCAGAATCCTTCACTTTCGCGCCCGCGAAAGGATCCAAAAGTGATGATTTCTCCGCTGCCGATCCCGTTCAAACTGCCGGTCACCGATCTCGATGAAATGGAGACGGATCAGGCAGGAACTGGGTCCAGCGAGAAACACATTACGAGGATAAATATTGATAAGAACGCCGAAATTCAAATTTCGACGCGAGGAGATGATAAGCGAAAATCTGTATCATCTGAATACGAGCAAAGCTTATCTCCCTCCATCTCCCCGACTCTCCCATACCAGCACTCGCCCCCGCCGAGGGACGAGTCATGCCCGTATGTGGAATTAGTCGAGGCAATTAATACTTCGTGCGATGTGATTCGAGAAGAACATGAAAAAGTCAGAGTGGATTTTAAGAATTTCATCTCTGAATTCAAGAATCTTCAAGAATCCATCAAAGAATACACGAAGCACGTCGACAAAAACACTGCTGCCATTTCAAACATTATGGATTTAATCAATACTCAACGTGAGGTGCTGACGTCTCAGATTGAAGTAATCGGCGCACAACACGAGGAGCTTAAATCTCTTCGCATAAACGTCGAAACGATCAGACAGGACAGTCACCTCAGGTTGCAAGAAACCCATAATGCGCTGTCATGGCAAGTCAGTGGGATGGAGAAGGAATTCAGGGAAATTATGACCCTTCATAATCACAGAGGCGACTTAATTAATGATATAATCACCGGTATGACTGCCAAATTGTCTGCCATCGAGCAGACAATGGGCATAACCAGACCGACAAAGATTATACAATTGAGTCAGCCAAGTGCAGTGTATACGATGCACTCACGCGCGGCAAGCACGGTTACCACTCCCTCACCCTCTGCCACTGGCAGTGTGACCTCACCTGGATGCCAAGGGCACGCCGATACACCCAGTGTACCGGCGCAAGCTCCAACTTCCTCTGAGGAAGAGGTGAGGAGGATAATGGCCGCCGCATCCCCTCCTTCCACCCAACCATCCGTCGATGCTCAATTTAGAACTTCTCCCTCATTAATAATCACACGCAAGTGTACGCGATCGCGTATACCAACGCCTGTGCAATCAGAGAGAAGCAGTACCACTCAGGGTACCCCTCCGTCGCAAAACGATGGAGAAATTACGACGACGTTCGTATTGGATAAAAATGGGTACCTGGTACCTGTTGATTAACATCAGAGTGAGGAAAGCGCAAAACGCTTTCCTCCCCCTGAATGCTCAAGTTCTGAGGAAGGTAGCTACGTCTATTCTCCTTCCTCAAGCAAAATCACAGACGAGGAAAGCGTAAGCTCATTCTCTTCACATATGAGGAGAAATGAGGAAAAAGCTAGACTAAAAGGGAGCCCGATAATTCTCCCTCCCCATTTAATCGATCTCCTAAATGAACTTGAAGAATACGAATTCATTGGAGATGGCCTTGCGCAATTTTATATGCGAGGCCGAAATGGGTTGAAAAAGTCTATGCCCTCATACTTGCGCCCTCAAATCCGTGTACAAGATTTAAACAGTGAAATTCTGGCAAATTCGTTTCTTAAAACGAAAGCCATTGTTTCTGTTCTACAAACAGAGATGAATTATCATATAGTACCTTATGAGGCGATTGTAGAAAATCTGGGTATTGTCATAAACAATCTCAGACGTAAAGGCTTTGAGCAAATTGTATTACTCTTCCCAATAATAAAACCGAGGAGGCAATTTGACAAGCCAATTTCGCTGAAGAGGTATTTGACATTTCGTCAACTGTTTGCTAAGGTGAGGGGTGCGTACCATGTTCGAATTTGGTATTCTCCCGCTCAACTTTATCTGGATCACGAGGAACTCGTGTATCCAGACGGTACGATGACCATAAGGCCGCATGCGAACGCTCAAAAGCACGTTTGCCCGACCTTGTCGAGATTTTACCGCGTACCAGACACAGATCGCTTTTACATGTCAAATGAGACGTGGGAATTGCTACGGTACACCCTCCTGCAAGAACTATCAATTACAAATAGTTTCAAGGAGGCCCGTAAAAATATATCACGTACAGACAAAATGCAACGGGCACTGCTGACCCCAGGCGGTACCTACTTTTTGCCGTCATTGGACATCCAAAAAGCGAGAAATAAGGAAAGCAAATACCATAATGTGCCGATTGTTCGACGAGTATATACTCAAGTCGAATAATACACACGTTTTGGACATTTCCTTGACGATTAATTGGGTAATAAAAATACAAAGCAACACTTTGTATAGACCGACACGCAATTCGATACAATGTATCGAAGCATGTGTTGATCCAACCCAAAAGATCGTCAAAACGTCGTAAAAAGGTCGCGAGAAATCTGAGCAGTCATCCCTTTCTTGAAAGGAACGTACCGCCCACACGTAGCGCCGTGGAGAAAGGTGCCGCATACAATGTAACAAAAAATACATTGCCGCGGACACCATATGTACCCATCAATACGCTACGCCGACCACTCGAATCTAAAACCCTATGAGACATCAATTAATGCAAGCGGCGATTGAAAATCTGAAACAGATTTATCAATGTTACGCTGCAAATGCATCGAACGTGTCTAAAAATAGAGCAGATTCGAGCAAAATCATGGTATGGAAATAAATTGAAAATATACTCGTACATACGTATGTACTTATACGTACGTACACCGTATGAGATAAGAAAACAAGTACCCAACCTTCCATACCATCTCCCAAAAACCTTCTCCCACCACAATTACATCTCGTTGTGATAAATTTTCGGATACGTTGTACCTGAAAAACGCAATGAGCGTCATTGCATCCGACGACGTCGTCAGATGTTTTCATGAAGAGGAAATAAAAACCTACCTGTTCAGCACTTGCTGAGCATATATGTCACGTCCGGGACTAAATAGCGCGATGCGGCTTTGCAAAACAAAGCCACAACGGTGGATTTAGTGTCCGGAAATCGCGAAAATTTTAAAAACTAGCAACTTACCTGGGTTTAAATACCCAATTTAAATAACAACCTACCTGGGCCAAAAGCCCAAGCCCTCCTCTTCAACACGTGGATATTGTCCGTGAAAAGACAATATCCACGCCATATTTAAAACTCACTTAGTTATAAGTTATTTTTAAGTCGAAATTGCAATTTGCGCTTGCAAAATTCGAAATTTTCCACCTATCAAAAATAGGTAGAAAATAAATACGAAAATTGCATGCGTAAAACTAGATTAAGTAGGAAACATCGTTCTTAAACGATGCGTACCTATCATAATAGGTACAGGAACAGGTAAATAGGCTTCACGCAGTGATACCTATCTTCTGTATCCTAGTCATTACAAAACATCGTTTTTAAACGATGCGTACCGAATAAAAACGGTACAGGGGCAGAAAAATAGGTATTGAACTTCGATACCTACTCAATACACCAAATACATCGTTCTTAAACGATGCGAAATAATTAAATTAAGTAGGTATAAGAAAATAGGATATCCGAGATGCGTATTTGAAACACGTTCACGCGTGTGAATAATAAATCCATCATGGAAAATATTTCTATCACTTCGACATACCTATCTTTAATTTAAGCACAAAATACATCGTTCTTAAACGATGCAAAAACTATCAAAGCAAAATAGGTACGCAAAATACTCTGAGGTGTGAATTTTAATTAACGTTTGCGATTGTAAACGGAAAGTCCATCTCAGAGTACAAATCACAAAATATATACCTATCTTTGATCAATGCATGAAAACATTGTTCCTAAACAATGCAATACCTATCAAAAATAGGTATTAAAAGAGTTAAGTACAAAGTAGGTACTGGAGCTAGAATGCATAATTGAAGTTCTAGCAAACCGGATAAATTCCTACCCGTGTAATAGGTTCTACCTACATCATTATTAAACAATGCGATACCTATCTAAGAATAGGTACAGGTAAAAAGAAAAATGGGTATCGATGATATGATACATTTATGCCGTAAAAATTCATAACTTGCCGTGAAAAAAAAAAGTAACACTCTTTCCTGGCAACGTGTATAATTAATTCTGATCAAATGATTAATTTATGCGTGTCCAGGAAAGAACACAAAAACAGCAAAATATGAATTTTTTACCTAAAGATAATGGAATATCAAGATCATACGAATACCTATCTTCCATGAAAACCTATCATCTGCGCAAATACGCAGATAAAACATCGTTTCATAAAATGATGTATTTTTCAAACGATGAGATAATCTACAATCAAGTAGGTACCTACTCATCGCTATCATTTTCAATCACTGACAGTTGATATTTTGTTTCTTTCCATCGTATCAATCAATATGCGTAAAGAAACAAAATATATGCCTATATTTCTAAATTTTTCGGCGCTGTACGAAATTAATATTAATACTCAAAAAGTAATTAATCAGTACTCCGTCGGAAAATACAGAACAAAAATGGCAATAAAAAAATCAATAAATGTCACGTGCGAAAATGCAAAATATGAAAGATCTATAAAATTCAAACTTACCAAGGTTGAAATAATAAAAGATCGAGTAATAAAAAACTTTTGAGATATACCTCAAAAGCTACCTACTTCTGAAATACGCGAAAACGAGAATGGGTAATAAAAATTACCTCTCGTCACGCATTTCAGAAGCAAAAAACCCACGTAGGCACGTACCTACCCTGTCACGTGATTTCAGAACTGGAAAAACTGGCTAAGCCATAAAAAACCAGTAATGGAAAATACCTACCAAAAGTAGGTACACGTATCAAGGTTACCTATTTATCAGGAGTCGAGATAGGGACCTACCACGTTGCAATTACGACGCCGTAGTAACCCCCTTTCCCCTCCTAGGCCTACGCTTCGATCTCTATGCACGTTGGGGCATCGAAAGGAAGTTGTGCCCGGTATGAAAATTATATTCCGTACCTGTGCAATTCCCTCTCCCCGCTCATAGCGTAATTCACAGAGCTTCTTATCTACTCTGAGCAATTAGTTTTCGTCCGATGAATTATCGCATCAAGACGAATGTACTTGTGATGCGCAAGAGAGATCGTACCGTGCGAGATAAATCTGGCACAGTACGATGCCTCTCTCGTGTACTACAGTACCTACCTATTCAGTCAGAGCTGTACCTATCATGTCTCGAGTACATTTTCTGGGAATGGGAGATATTCAGCGCCCATGACGTTTTTCACGCGCGCTGAATGTCGCCCCATCCTCGGAGTATGCACACTTTGAAGCAACGTGATTTCACCTACTTCAAGTACCTACTCAAGAGATTTTTAGATAGGTACATAGACGCACATTGTTGCTGCGTAGCGGTGCATATACATCGCATGGCAACGGAGCAACAATGCACGTAGATGTATCGCGAGATGAAATAAATTTCATGAATCGAGATACCTATCTACGCTACCTACCAAACTTGCTGATGATCAACAAAGTTGATCATAAACAGCAAGCAGGGGCACTTTTCGCTCCATAATTTTTAATCTACACGTTCCCACGCTGAGAAATATATTTTCTCAACGCAAAGAATGTGCAAATTCAAATCAGCAAAAATTTGCGTATTCAATTGTCAGACAATTGTCGGCAAAACAAGACAATCTATGTACATGAGAAAAATTTCTCATGCAGCCGCTGACATATCTATTTTCTTAAAAATAGCCGGCGGTCGGTAGATTTATCACAGGAAAAGGCAGAGAACGTATACCCAACCCTCCACCCCCTCATGCGACGCTAATTTTCGAACTACGTTGCATAAGGATCACGTTTCGACCATCTATGACAGCTTATCGTACATATGGTGGAACCAGGGGAGGTACAGGGGTGCAGGGGCACGATCCAAAGCAAATCCAAATCGATGGCTTTTGCAGGATCGACACTGCTCACATTCGTATTTTACCTTACCTTGTGTTAACATCGAATTTGTTTCTTCTTGCTGTGCGATTAATTTGTCTGTCAATAAGCTTTTAGCGAATTCTGACTTGAACTATTTTTCATTTTTAATAATTTTTCTCGTTTCTATTTTTATAAACATTCGATTTCGCGCATTATTTCGCGATTTCAACATTTTTATTTCGTATTTGAACTGGAACCGACGTCTTATTTTGTGAGTACAGAACTATACTTCAAAAATAGGCGCTTTTTAAATTTTAATTTTTAAATTTTGAATTTTGTACACAATTGAAGCTGGTGAATAATATGCCTAGCAAACTTGACTTCGAAGACGTCGCCTTTGCTATGCTAATTTTATCATTAGTACTTCTTTTGTGCATCATATTTTATTTATCGTATCTCCTCACTGCCTCGAGTGTACTACACCCGAAAACAGCGGAGAGCGATTATTTATTGCTAAGAAAACTATTCGAACATGCAACACCTGAATCCTCATAGGATCACGCGGATTTTTGTAAAAACTACTACGCTAGTGGTAGTTACAAAAACGAAAATTCCGCATTTTCGAATTGCGCATCTGACGCCTTTTTTCATTTTTGTGATGAGCTTTCTCGATTTCATGCCCACGAGGTGGCAAGGTAGAAGAGAGGAAGGCACCGAACTAAATGGAATACGTTTTATTCGGCTCTCCCTCGAAAATGCCTCCACCATCGTTTGGCATTGAAAACGCTTTCAAAATTTGTACACGTGAATAAATGGATAGCTGCGCAAAATAGAAATTTATTAAAACTTCACTCAACTCAAAACAAAAATTTTGAGGAGCGAAATTATAAATTTATCATGCTGTGTGAAATTAAAATGATCCGCGCAATTTTCAATTTTCAATACAGTGCAAAACACTGTAAAAAATTATCTAAAAAATCATTTCTCTCCGTGGTGTGTGAAATTAAAAATAACACTCATGAGTGATTAATTCATGCACCATGGAGAAAAACAACTACAAAATTCACGAGTGAATTCTTCACACAGTACAGCAACCAAAATGAATTTCTACTCAGCTTTCCAACTCCACACATGTACAAAGCAAATAAGTTTTTATTTTCGTGTGTGTACTATACAGTCCAGATGGACGGAGATTCGTACGAATAAAAATTCGTTCACCCCAAAACAAAATTTTGGGGATCGGAACAAAAAATTGCTGTGATGTACGAACACGTGCACTACAGCAACCAAAAATAAAAACGAATTTTCTGTCTGATTGGCGGTAAGTACACACCCGAAAATAAAAAACTGAAACTACCCATTTTCGGTGATTGTGTACTGGCGAAAATAAAAACGGTGAATTTTGCACAGAAAAATCAGACCAATCTCAAAACAAAATTTTGAGGAACTGAATTTTCGAAAAATTTCATCTAACATGAATAAATTCATAAAATTTTCACTGTTCATTTCAAAGTTGGTACACACATTGCTGAAAATAAGTAAAATTAGTACAGAAGAAAACGCGAGTTCTCTTTCTGCAAAAACTCAACACAAATCTAGTCAGATATTTATTTTTAAGAAAATTCAACAGTGCAAAAATCACAGTTGAAGTTTTCCACGCTGAAATATACTGTGCAAAACACAGTATATTCGTGAAAAACTCTAAATATAATTAATGCGGATAATTAATTCTAAGCACGCGACGTACGTAAATATGGTCCGTAAATATTTACGCAAATGTCGCGCAGACACCTGTACGTAACCCGCACTCCGCCCATTCAATGAACCGGCTGGAATGCAAAGGCCGCGTACGCGTGTCAACACCCTCCATTCATGCGCGTGTGCGTACGGTGGAGCGTCGCCATGGCAACGAACGTTGCTCCGGTGACACTCTGACCTAGTAACCGTGTGAATGAACGGTGCGTAGTACGCAGACAGCGGTATCCCTTTTTCTTTACTCATTCATCTATTTATTTATTTCTTTCTCGACGTTGCGTATTAATGCAATGCTTTCTGTCTTTTTTTTCTTTTTTTCGTTTCTTTTTCTTTCTCTGTTAAAACAGCTCGATACCGTTATGTCTGGTGACAACGTCGATACGTTGGGCCTCGATTCTTCGAGTGGTGATGAGCCGTCGACCGATCAGCGTGAGCTGTTGGAAGACAGGCTAAAAATTACTAGGATGGAAAAGGCGATCCAGAAGGCCTACCGGAAAATTCAGTCGATCGAAAATTTCGCCGACTTATCCGACTGTGCCTGCATCAAGATCGCCATCCACCCGCCCGACGCTGCCCTATCTTGCGCTCACGCGGATACGGCGAACGTGGTGAGTCGCAACATGGTCCTAAATTCGTTGTACTTGCAGGAAGGAAGAATGACTACAACGATGGTCGCCTGTTGCCCTTACTGCGACACGAACGCCCTCGCAGTAGGGCCCTACAACGTGCATGGCCTCATGGACGCGACGATGGTCACACACGAGTGTGGCCACGTCATGCACTTATCGTGCATTCGTGCAGCCGTCGCTCGTCAGGCGGAAGAAGACGCCCGTCGCGCTGAGGAAGCGGCACGGAAAGCAGCCGATCGCGCTGCGGCGGCTCCTCAATCTCTCGAGGAGACGTCGCCGCAGTTCGCGGATGCAACGACTCCGGCACCATCACCGCCTGCGATGATGTTAGAACAACTGCTCCTCTCGTCGCCTACCCCAGTGATGGACGTCGAGGGAGCACCAGAGGTGACCGTGGCTACGGAGAACACCATCCAGCCACCGTCGGAATTTGCCGCAACCTCGCCGGAGCCGGACATCGGTGCGTATCCTCTCGGCGACGATAATTCATTTCCGCATGCCATCCTATCCTGCGCAAACCCTGTGTGCCTGCATCCGATAGATACACGCAGGTTGCGCAGGATAGAGCCGACTGCCCGAATTATGGTGGGTCGGGCCATCACGCCCACGGATGCGGAAATCAAATCGCTACACGAGGATGCCTACGTCGCCCACCAGCGTATCGCGAACCTCACCGCCGAGACCAACCGCCAGCGTATTAAAATCTCCCAACTTCGAGCAGAGCGGGATACCGCCACTTCCTTGCGGAAAATGGCGGAGAAAAAATTCCAATGTCTCCTGACGGCCGTACGCCAGAAGGAGCCGAATTTCCGGATAGTAATATCCCAAAAGTCTACGAAGACTTCGGTTCCACCTACGTCTACGCCTGCGCCTGCGGACGTAGATGCTCGCGTACCGGACCGACCCTCAGCCATGGACGACGACTCCACCGATCCGACTGATGTGCCGCCGGACTCCATCTTGTTGAGCGATGACGAAGTCATGGAAATCGCCTTGGCCGCCGACCCAAAATCGGTGACGCGCCGCCGCTCCCGGACTAAATCCAGAAGCCGCCACACGCCGCCGACGATGGAACCGCTCGAGACGATCGACCTGACCGCGTCGTCCACCACCCGGAAACGCGCATCACCAACGGATCTGCAGAAGACTCACGCGCCGCCCCAATCCAAACCTAGGACTGAGGAAAACGCTGAATCTTCAACGCTGACCCAACCAGACGGAACCACCACGGATACCGCGCAAAACGCAGTACCCGCAGCGGCACCGAAACATCAACCGCGCCCAGCGATGCCGTCGGACCAAGCTCAAGCGGAGGCTGATCCACGCTCCATTCCGCCCCCTCTTTCTCAAGAGCATCTACAGCGGATTTCCACTGTAATGCGCCCGAGGGAAGGGCCGCAACCGAGCGCCGCAACGTCTAGGAAAACCTGGACGCCGCAAGTAACGACGCCTCCAGTCAAGCGAACGCCGACTCAACCGCTGGTGAAGAAGCCACCCGCCGGAAATGTTCTAACCAGAACAAATCCGCCCTCAATGGATTACATGTATCCATTTATTTCTGCGGGACTCACGTCGCATCAATTTACGGAAGCCACCTTAAATGACGACCGCGCGATGTTTCTCAAGAAGTTCTGGGTGGTGGGCGACGATTTCGTCTTTAATGCCGCCGTCAGCGCCGTCACCTCCAAATCTCCGTCCAGGAAACTCTCAGATGCCTTTTATAAGGCACAAACTGAGATCCCTTGGATGGAAAATAATCTGAAGAGGCTCGGGTACGCGCCAAAATACGTAATGTTCTCGGTAGGTGCTTACACGACGAAGCATTCCACCGAGTCATTACTAACGATCACGTCGCAGTTATATTCCTGGTTGCGAAGGCTCAAGGCGATGGGTACCACGCATTTAATCGCGGTACCCCACATTGTATATAATGGATGCCCTCAACTTCGCCGGGAATTCAACTTGGTACTGGAACAAGCCGGAAACCATCCCGACCTGCAAGGAATCACCTACCTTTACGCCGGAGATATATTCCGCACCACAAGGGATGTGGATCCGGTGACCGGCAGGTGCCGAACCTTCAGCGAACCAGCTGCGACGCCAACGAGGACGTTCTTCAAGCCGCAAGAGCAGCGAGACCTTACGAAAAAGCTCGAAGAACTCGCCTCTCGATATTGAGTAAGTCAAAAATTCTCGATATCCATTTTTCTCTGCGCTGAAAAACAAGCAAATTGTAATTTTTAATCTTGTTTTTCAATTACGTAGAGCGTCACCGTAAATACTACGCAAATCGTGGTATTTACCTGTAACTAGTGTAAATAATTTTTCAAATTTGGCTGTGATCCAGTATCTTGGTAAGTTACGGAGAAATCCACCATCAATTTTCTCCAATCTGGATTTTTGCATACCTATAACGAATATTTTTCATTAGCATCTTGAATTCTAGGTGAAGAATATCGTAATTTTACGTACTCGTGTGACGCGCTGCAGCACCGTATGTACGTTAAGGGTGAGCGTATCAGGAAAACCCTCCTCCGGTCCTTCACCGGGTTCCCTTTAAAGGAGCACCGGTATCATCATAAATCGCTGATTCGTAAATCAACGCTAATAAACGTAGGCCGCCTGACGCTGACGCATCGCGACGATAGCACCATCCAGCCTACGCATATGACCGTCGAGACGCCACGCTCCACGGAGCACCACCCTCAACGATCATCTTCACCATTCGTTCCTGGAAAAAACAAAAATCGAGATTAAAATCGTCGTATTTCCATCACGTCGCTAAATACCAGATACTCACCGAGGTCACTGACCCGCCAAACCGTTATTTTAGTATTTTTCGTCTTGTATATATCCGTCCATTTTTTATTTTTTATTTTTTGTTTTTATTCAATTTTTCTTTTTCTTTCGGCAACTAAATGCATCGTTGCAAGCTGAAACAGAAAAATACAACTTTTATTAATTTTCTACCTATTTTTTTTAAGAAAATTTTTCATTGCCAAGATGACTTACCTGTAAATATTTTTTCTCTTCGGCAATTGTTATGTATACTATTAGTCTTACGAAACATAATACGCTCCAAAGGTCGTGATGACCCATATTTTTAGTTATCAATAAGTTGAAATTTTATTTTTAATTTTGAAAACACTACACGGCAACCGTTTTTCGCTCATGTATATTTTCAAAATTTTTCTTTCGGCCCTGTATATGCTCTAAAAGCGTATACACGTTGAAAATACCTTTTCGCCGATTTGTCTCTCTCAAAATTTCCAAACCCGCAATTTGTATCATGGCAGTGATACAAAGCCGCACATATTAACGACTAGCTAGGGGTGGAGATTGACCATTACAAATTCGCAAATCACCGTTTTTGTACTCATTTTTGAAATTTCATTTGCGATATGCTATCGAGAGCAATTTTCTGCAATGACCATGGCATATTTCTCTTTAAATTCAAATTTGAGAATGATACAAATCTGGCGCATAGACTTTATTTTCACCAAGCACAAAAATCTTGGTATTCTTTTCATTCACACTCACTCCAAAAGAGTGAGGAATGAAAATACTAAGCAGAAGCGAGATCTCGCCGCCATCTTCACCTCCTTCCCACGGAATATCTGAGGGGGCAGGGGTCGAGTGGGGTGTCTCTCTCTTGCTCAGACTTCCCGAGGTCATTCGGTGGGCTTCCCTCCGAAAGCCTGAGGGGGCATGTGTTAGAGTGAGACATGGCCCAGTCGATTCTCCGCTATGGAGGAGAAGACGGCGCGGTGTAGATTTTATGACTCTTTGTGCAAGCCATACGCGGTTTTCTAACTGCGCGGGCTTTGAAAGTCGCGAAGGTCAAACCTCTTTGTCATTCGCTTATGGTTTTGGTTTATAACCATAAGCGCGGCAACGAGAGCTTCAGTCCCTGTTGAGTTGTCGCGGTGGCAGTATCGCTCCAACATACTCATTGCGGGCCCCTCGTGGGTTTTACTCCCATCTACCCAAAAGGTGGATGTGGCGTGTATATGGGCCTAGGGCATTCGGCGCCTAGGTGTACTCGCGTGTATCGCACAACCGGTGCCGTGTAGTTTAATGTATGGCCTTTCCTAATAAACTAGTATCTGTTTAATCGTGTTGTGACGTTATTCGGTGAACGCGTGTTAGGAAGAGGATTAATGTATAGGCATAGTATCCGCCTTACCCAGGCACTCTATGAGCATAAGCCCTCGGTAAGGCCAGGTACATTGTGAGTCCGGTCAAAAGCCCCCTTTAAAAGGGTACGGCCCCCCGCGGCTCTCTATGACTATTACAGATAGATGCGCAAAAATGGTGTCGGTGTAGTAACGGTGGTGGGTGGACTGGAATGTGCAGGCACGCGATTTCATCAACGACTTGGGTAATGAAAGTAATGAACAGGTCAACACTCTTTGTTGTCTGCCGATCTTTTAGGCCAAAAAAAGGGTTTACCTTTGAGAACAATATTAGTAGGTAGACCTTTGTCGGTCCGAGAAGAATATTCTGTTTCAAATTGTTTGAAGAGGTTATCGATTTATTTTTGTCTTGTTTGTGGTAAATTTCTTCATTATTTTCTACGGTCTTGTAATATTAAGCTGTCGGTAGCTCGTAGAAGTGTCGGAAAAATTCCAAAAATTTCCTAGGTGAGGTGTCCATTTTCTGGAAAATCTGATTAGTTCTACGAGTTTTAGGAAAAAAGGGCAAGGAATAAAATTTTCAGAGATGGGACGATTTAGCGATTGATGAAATCCGATTCATCAATTTCAAAAAATCACTCTCTCATTTATAAATCAGTAAAAATTTTCGAAACCCACCGAGAAACGGTCAGAATTGCAGTACAGAAGAAAATCAGTGAAAAAAATCATCACGGAAAAAAAATTATTAAGAAATATCACTGGAAACTCAGTAAAAATTCACTTAAAAGTCAGTAAAATTCATAAACTCGGCGGAAAAATCAGTAAAATTTTGCTGAAAATCAGTGAATTTAGTTTATTTTTCCTGTGCTGCAATTCTGACTTGAATAGTGACTTTTCACTGATTCAGAATATGAGAGCAGTTTCCCAAAATGCGACTCTTTTTTGAAAAGAATCATGCTTCGGAATCGGTTCCTTTTGCGATTCTTTTACAATTCGTTCACGATTCGTTCACGATTTTTTAAATGTTTTATAAAAGTTTGAGAGTATGTTGCCAATGAAATTATTTTTCTTTCACATGATCACTGCAGTTCTTGAGTGTTTAGTTTACTGTTTCACATTTTTGCATTCCTTCCGCTGCCAGATTCCAAATATACAGAAAATGTTTTTTTTTGCATTTCCATTTGTTTAAAGCAAAGAATGACAGAAAAATGATATTGTGTTTGAAAAGAATTGCAACGGAATTTAATTTGGACAAAAATTGCCTGAAATTCAAAAACTAATACATTTTTGGAATCCTCTCGTCATGAACAATCGAATGGTTTTTTCATCATTCAATTTCGAGCATTTGAGTAAAAGATGGATTTTTGCTGTGTGGATAGTTGAGAAAGATAAATGCCTGTAAATTGGGCGAAAATTGCTCGAAATTCAAAAACTAATACATTTTTGGAATCCTCTCGTCATGAACAATCAAATGGTTTTTTCATCATTCAATTTCGAGCATTTGGGTAAAAGATGGATTTTTGCTGTGTGGATAGTTGAAAAAGATAAAGGCCTGTAAATTGGACGAAAATTGCTCGAAATTCAAGAACTAATACATTTTTGGAATCCTCTCGTCATGAACAATCAAATGGTTTTTCCATCATTCAATTCGAGCATTTGTGTAAAAAATGGATTTTTGCTGCGCGGATACGTTGATGAAGAAAAATGCCTGTAATTTTGACAAAAATTGCACAAAATGCAAAAAGTAATACATTTTTGGAATCTTCTCGTCATGAACAATCCAATTGTTTTTTTTACATGGATGTTTTTTCCTCTTCGGTGGGGGTCATTCAAAATATCACCAAAAGTCAAAAACTTATAAATTTTTATATTTTCAAGATTAACTTAATGTTAGAAATGCCGAAGTCTTTTGAATGCTCACCAATTTTTATATTTTCAAAATCAACTTATTATACATCAAAAAGTCAGTAGCTGAAAATTGACTTAACATCAGAATGTCAGAATGACTGGAAATATATCAGGGAATTGAAAGCAGATTTTTAAATTTTAAAAACAAATTTTGATTTTTTTGAAATTAACTTAATATTAGAAGTCAGGATGAGAGGATAAAACGTATCCGTGTTATCAAAATTTCCTTTCAGAGAAAACTTCACTTGATTTTTTTTCATTCCTGGGTAAATGTTTTACAATTTATAGTTCCTGAAAATTTTCAAAAAAAATTTACCATATTAACCTACTTCCTCATAAATTTGAACACGAATAACGATCATTCCTTCATTTACATTTCTCCTACTTATCACGCATTGTTATGTAATTACTCAAGAACTTGGACCATAAAATTTAAAAAAAAAGTCAAAAATTAATCCCAAAAATTTTGAAAAACAAAAAAAACAGTTCTAAAAAAGTTTTTATCCCTGGTCCGAGGAGGGATTAAAAAATTAACACGAATAATGCCATCTTTATTTTTTTTTAAAATTAATCGCATAAAAAGAAGAGTAGGAGGTACTTTCTAAAATAGAAATTTTGCACTAAAGAAACAAATCCATGCTTCTAAATTCACTCAAAGTCTAGCTAATTTTTTATGGTAACGTACGGGTGCCTTTGACGATTATCACACGAAAGAATTTCAAAGCCCTCCCTCCATCATGTTTCATAAATATCTTTTGTAAAAAGTTTGTAAAAGTTGGAAAAACTAATCTGGAAAACTTGAAGAACTCTGGAAAAATTATTCCCGATGAAAAAATTTGCAGTGGAATTCTGGAATTTTAAAAAATTCTAGCGAATTGTGAATCTCGACGTATTGTTGCAGGTAGATCTAGGACCGGATATAAAAACATAGATAACTATTCCTAGTCTTATTATATTCGCGGAACTCCGTACAATGGCGGAACGTTTACCCTTTCAAGTTGTAAATTAAAATTTTAAAAAATGATACACGTATTATAGTGCATATTTAAATAGCAACCATAATTTCCCCTCGGAATCCTTTTTTCTGCGGCTAATTTGGTATTTAGACTATACGTATAGTACGATAACAGGCCCGAATACACGTATTAAAAGAGCCGCTATACCTAACGTGTGCAGGTTAAGTAAAAGTATAAATATTACTTTTAGTCACCTTGCGGTGTTGGTGTTTAATAATTACGTTTGTAGGTATACAAAATGAAATATACCATGTTGCGAACGCGAACGAAACAAAACAGCTACCTTACTCGACATATAAATGGTTTATAATTTGGAAAATGAGGTGATTTATTTATGTTATGAGTTTTAGTTTTAGTTGTTGGAAATGTTTAGGTAAAGGAATTCAAGTTCCAATTTCTAGTAAGTATTTGTCCGTCGCCGTCGTTGTTGTTCAAATATTCGCGAACGTGTTATAAATTCGTACGTTTCGGAATTCACCATGCTATTGCCTGTTAAAGGCGACCTTTGTGAATTTATTATAACCAACACATCTATACCTTTGACATATTTGTAATTACATCAATACTAAGCGAATGGCATTCTTTTGGGAATGCTCTTCTCTTACTCTCTTTGCGTCTCGTTGAACTTCAAAAAAGAGATGTTAACTTGCTACCTCCTACGTACCATTTCTTCTTTCGTTTATTGGTCGAGTGCTTAGTGCGATACCGACATTCAAATGGCTCGATTTTTTTTGTAAAGGTTTTTTTTTGGTCTGGTTTCTTGTTCTTTTGAACCAAGAGTATTGATTTCAGTTTTATTGATTCGTTATTGCAGAAAGTGCTTGTAAATTTTCTTGATGAATATCTATACTGGGTACGAAAAGTATGAAAATCCGAAAAATTAGATACGAATTTTACCTAAAATCGAGACGAAAATTTAAAATTTTCTCACTTTGTTTTCTTGATGGCACCTATAATATTTTTTTTCCGCCACGTAGGTAGGTATAAGGGCCGGATTTATTCTTCTCTGACGTATGAACATTTAAATCAGAAATGGTTCAGTTTTTGGCATCAAATTTGGAAATGTTCAGAATGACCAAATAGTTCTTTTTTTGAGTCGATATCCATTGTTTCAATCTGAAAATAAGCAAAAATTTTGGCTCCTGGTGCAGAACCCTCCACCCGTTCATTTCTGTTACTGAAAATTTATTCGAAGGATCGGTCAATAGAGGTCATCGTTTTATTCATTTTTTTTTGAAAAAATGAAGAAGGGGTAGCTGGAGAGTTGCATTTATCCCTCAAAATGAGATGATATAAGTGCATACTTTTCCAGGATTCAACGAAAGTAAGTAAGAGTACCCAGGGAAAAGTCATCAGGTCTGATCAGGTCTGAGCATGACTAAATAGCTCTGAGCAGGCCTGGCGCATAATAGTCTTGCTCATGCCTGCTCAGGTCTGATCAGATCTGATCATACCTAAACCCCTTAATTTTTTTTGTCCTGTTCATGCCTGATCAGGTCTGATCAGGTATGATCATACCTGCTCATGAACGGCCATTTTTCAGGCCTGATCAGACCTGATGACTTTTCCCTGGGTAATGATGTGTAATATTTTTCATTCAAGATCTCATTTTCCCAATGTTGATCGTATGAATGAAATTATTTGTTTGCTGAAATCTAAAAATTGGCGAAAAATTTTGGCTCCTGGCGCAGAACCCCTCCATCCGTTAATGTTTGCTGGCTACTTTCTTTCTTCTTTTTTCAAGAAAATGTGAAGGACTACCACCCTTGGTGATCAATCCTTTGAGTATTTCTTCTGTAACGAAAATGAACGGATGGGGATTTTGCGCCAGGAGCCGAAATTTTCTCTCATTTACAGATTGAAAAGAGCAAAAAATAAAATAAAGTGAAGTTTTCTTGTGAAGTTTTCTTTTAAAGAAAATGTTGTTAACATGGATATATTTTTTCAGATATTTCTAATATTAAAATGATTTTCGAGAATATAGAAATTTTCAAATTTTTAAAAGTCTGTGTCCCGTAAAATAGCGTCTTATATAATTTGTTCTTCCTCGATTTGGGATTTACCCCCAGAAGAAAAACATATCCATGTGAAAATTTACTTTTTTGACTCAATCCATATGTGACCCTGTCGTAAAGAAGGAATCTTGTGTAAAAAAATCGATATCCTAATTTTTATGTGTTTGGTCCAGATTCGGTACCATTTGGTTCAAAAATGTGATAAATGAGTCATCGATTTTTTTTTCGATTTTTTAGGTCCCTTCTTTACGGCAGGGTCACATATAGCTCCTTCTCAATCAGCTTTAAAATCTAAAATGTTCGGAAACTTTGAAAAATTGGCTCAAAAATTGAAAAAATTTTGCAAAATATTATCACACCCGAAATAGTTTACCCCAAAAAAATCATCCGGGTAATTTATTAATTTTTTTTCGCACGGTGGCATTTTAATTTTTTTAAACAGAAATCATATTGACATGAATGCGTTTAACACCCCCCTCTCCAAAAACAGCGATTTTCCATCTCCCCTCGTAATTAAAAAAAAAAAAACACAGCCAATTGGTACATTTTTTTTTACTTCTTGAATGGGGTGAATTACTTAATCTTCGTTATAAATACTCCTTGAAATAAATTTGTCATTCTAGAAACATTTCCAAAAATAATTTTTTTAAATTAGGTAGGTATTTACCAAAAATTTAAAAATCGCCAAGAAATTAATTTTCATTCTTGGAAAAAAGTAATGCAAAATCTGAGCTGGTTAAAGTGAGCTCGAACCTTGGCACGGAAATCTACCGCATGATTTTTTTCATTGAAAATTTAGTACAAACTTGAATCGCTTCTTCCTTGCTACCCCTCCCTTCCCTTCCCCATCAGATTTAAAAATGGCATCCAATTTTTATTACCTAAATCGATGAAAAATGACAAAATTTTTGAAGAATTAGAGTTTTAGCCAGCGTATAGGTAGACTTTTTAAAAAACACTTTTAGATTTTTTTAAAAATCAAATTGCTATCAATTTTGAGAATTTTTTGAATTTTATATTTTTCAAAAATTTCATTGTGTCCAATTTTTAAATGATTTTTCAATAGGTAAGGTTTTGAAAATAATTTCAAATACCTAAGTTGACGTTGATTCAGAGAGAACTCAAGTTTTTGAGAAACTCCTGGATTCGGTTTCTTGCAGAAAGGCAAGCCCGACCTCTCTCTTGTCTGTTTTGAAAAAATGATACTTCAAATTGAGCTGAGAATAAATTTCTTATTTTTTGGCTTGAAAGAAGTATCATAACTTATAAAACGCGTAAATAAATTGAGGTGTTTTTATTCGAAATCTACTGTGATCAGTTGATTTTTTACAATTTTTTAAGATGAAAAAAAAAAACTTCCTTCAAAAACTATTGTTTTCTCATTTCGTTACGGATTGTTTTTTAGACACCTTTTGGTAGGTATTTAGTTCGAATTTCGCCGAATAAATTTCTCTCCTTATTTTTTCCGCCGAAGTATTGTACTATAGAATCAACCCCAACAGAAAAGTTTCAAAAGCTTATAGTTATGATTGGTTTATCGGCGTGGGGTGTGATATAGAACGAATTCGATTGTTTCAATTTTCTCGTATTGCGGTAGATTGGCTTGGCCCAGCACTATCTAGCCCGATGCAAAACCAACGATAAGTTTTGAGTAAAGCGTGCAGATATTTTATAAAAGGCTTAGAAAGTTCTGACGAAAAGGTAGGTATTTCTATTCTGAACCGTACTAATTACTTTATAAATATTTGCCATGTTTCTATCTACTATTTCAGAGGACAACAGTCGTTAATTTAATGACTATTTTTAGCCGGCGTGTGAGCGAAATTGTTGCGGACATAATTTTCGACGGCCTTACACTGTTTCGAGGGACACGTGTTAACTTTTCTATACGTGCTTAACGCCTAAAAAAGGAACGCTTTACCGAACTGTTACGTATTCAGAATTTTAATTTTGAACTTACGACTTGATTAGGTTTCCTCGTGTTGATTTATTTTCATCTTACCGGTTAAAAGTAGGCTGCGGGATTTTGGCCCGAATATCGCCAATATTATTACCTACGTTGCTTTATACCTAATGCGAGCTCGCTGATTTTCCCAAAGCAAAAGGTTTGGTTAATGGAATGACTGTTTTGGTTTTGTTTTTGTTGTGGGCCTGTTATGGAAAATTAACGAATGATAATTGAGTTATGAAAACTAGTAATGAAATGCTTGGCTGCTCGAATTTACGTAGAAAAAATATTCCAAATGAACCCAATTTCGGAATTGAAATTAAGTAAATGAAATTTCACGTACAAATGGTACATAGCTGTAGGAAAAAGATTGAATTTGATATCGATTCATCGCGGTCATCGAATACTCCGATACTGTTTTTCTCAATCTATTTCTATTTTATTTTTATTCATTGTTTCTTCATCTTGGTACATTTTATTAGTTTACATGGAATGTACACAGATAAAACGTCGATTACGTTGTTGCCGCTCCTAAACGATCGTTAATATTGGTCAACTCAAGAACGCAAAAAATTGAGGAAATCTCTATAGTAAAATGAACAAGTTTAGAAGGGACTTAGTATCCTATTTCAAGAACATAAGCGAGACTTTATGGGTAAAATATTCGAAAAAAAACCAACCGAACGCGAGTCTAATAAAAAGCTCGCACATGTACGAGCGAGTTACCATCGAAAGCTACGAAATAGTACCTTAGAATTGGTATTTTTATTTGAAAAAAGCTCGGGTTATTTTGTATGTTGGTTAAAATCAACCATATAGGTACTGCGTGCTTATTAGATTTACTTGGTAGGCTATTTCGACTCGTTTCGTTATCTATGTATGTAGTTAAACTTTTTTTTCCATGTGTTTATTTGCAATTTATGCCCCAGAGTCGCCATTTTTTACACTTTTATCAGTGAAAGTTCAATGGAAAGTGTAAAATAACGACATCGAGATTGAAAAAAAAATTAAATTGTGGATTCGAACGAGATCTGCAGGTAATGCTTTTCTTTGTGCAGCTTTGAAATAAGAGATGGGTGTATTTTTGTTTGATATTCCAGTGTATTAAGATTTCAGTTAAAATATTTCGTTCCTTTTCAAATAAGTAACTTTTTTTAATCAAATCAAATTGAATTTATTTTCTGAATTCGTGAAAAATTCATTTCTATGGTGTCTATTGGGCATGCGAATTATGAAAATCACGAAAATAGAATTAAACTTGATCATGTTTGACGAAAAGCATGAACTTCCAACATTTTTTTCTTAAATTTTTGAATCGAAAAATTCTCTTCAAATTATTTTTCAGCTTTAATTTTTGATAAAAAAATTTTTGTCCTTGCTTCTCGCGGACAGGGTTTTCATTTTTGAAGTATCATTATTCGAATTTTTTAGTCAAAATCTCTCTATAATGATTTTTTTTATTCGAGTCGGCCATTGTACCTAATCTCTTTTTTTATTTGGTTTTCATTTTACAAAAATCTTGACTACACTTCTACCAGCAAACTAAACTGCCTGGATTGAAGGAGTTCAAATTTTTAAATTTTGTTGAAAATTTATTAATTTGGTGCTTAGGTACTTACTCAAAACTTTTTCAGATCATTTTTCGGGAACTCAAATATTCATGTTCAACCATTTCTCTTTGTGTATTTGAGGTTTCAATTTTCAAACATTTTTGCTCTGGCTTCACTCTGGCCAAATTATAATTTTTTTCTTTTAATATTTTATATTTTAATGAATTTATATGAATAAAAATGTTATGAAATTTATTCCAAGTTTCTATTATTTTTGTGTTTGAAATTTCATACTTTCTGAAAATTTTCCTTTTTTTGCCATTCATGTTAAATGCTTTTTATGATAAAATTTAATGTTGGTATTTGGTAAAAACCCATAAAATTCGTTCAAAGAGTATTTAATGGGGGTTTGAAATTTTTATTTTCCAAAATTTTTGTCCTAGTTTTTTGAGGCCAAATTCATAGTCATAGACAATAAGACGAAATGAAATAAATACAACTTTTGAAAAAGGAGGTAATTAGAAATCAATTGAAAGAGCCTTTCCTTATAAGGGGCGAAAATAGCCCTTGACCCAGAATTGGTAAAAATTTACCCAAAATGTTACTTATGGTTTAGAAACATCCCAAAAAAATTTGACCCCCTACCTCCACCCCTTTCGGTATTATCGCGCTTTTGATGTCGAAATTTCAACACACGATATCTCTGGAAGAGATGAGTAAAAAAACTTGAAATTTTCACAGATTATACATCTTGTTGGGTAGTATGAACACTGTATGAAGGAGAATTTTTTGAAAATTTTGGGTTCACATTTTGCCAATTTTTTTCAACATTGAAATTTTCAAAAAATTAAAAAAAAATTTTGAAGGGATGTCATGGTTGGAAATTTTTTTATTAGTTCGATCAAGAAATCAAAACCAAAAAAACGTGATTTTTTTTTACCACTTTTTCGTAGTAACAAGCAAGGTATCCCTACCCAAAGTGAATTTTGAGTCCAAATAGTAATAAATTGAAAGTACATCGTAAAAAATTTCAAGTGTTGAAGTACATTTCTCAGATTTTGAAATTTCAAAAATCGCTAAAATTCAAGAAATGCATTTCAGCACTTGAAATTTTTGAAATGGAATTTTTTTACGGTGTACTTTCAATTTATGACTATTCTGACTCAATATTTTACCTTGAGTTGGGATACTCTACTTGTTACTATGAAAAAGTGGTAAAAATCACCTTTTTTTTTGGTTTTGAATTTTTTTGACCATGTTGCCCCCAATTTCAGGGTCCAAAAAAAATGTATGTGATGTATGACCACTTAGACGAACTAATGAAAAAATTTCCAGCCATATCTCCTCAATTTTTTTTTATTTTTTGAAAATTTCAATGTGAAAAAAAAATTGGAAAAATGTGAACTGAAAATTTTCATAAAATTCTCATTCATACTACCCAAAAAGATGTATAATCTGTGAAAATTTCAAATTTTTTTACCCATCTCTTCCAGAGATATCGCGTGTTGAAATTTCGACATCAAAAGCGCGATAATTCAGAAAAGGGTGAGAGTAGGAGGTCAAATTTTTTTGGGATGTTTCTAGACCATAAGTAACATTTTGGGTCAAGGGCCATTTTCGACCTTTTTTAGGAAAGGCTCTTTATCAGTTGAAAAAATATTGGAAAGTAGAGAGGGATATGTTTTTGCAAAACAAAAGGGCATGTAAAATATAAAAATATTTTGAATTTTCATTTTCTAAATCCATTAGAAATCTCGATTTCGTTCTGAGCTAATTATACCTAATCAATTTTTGGAAAATATTCAAAGCTTAGAATAATTCGGAGCAGCGAATGCATGATCCAAGAACCCATACTACATCATGTTCCATCCGTATAGTTTTTAATAGTATTAGATACTTGACCATCGTTCATATAAAATTACGAACATGGTAGGCTCGTACAATTCATATTTTAACGTTTAAAAGCGAAATATTTCACTACCATTCTAAAAGGAACATAAAATTGAATGCAAAGGCTACTTGTTGCGTTGGCGAGCCAATGCAATAATTTTGATGAAAATAGAAATATTTCGTTGCGTTTGTCGTCTCTTAAATATGTTGGCCTGTGTAAGTTTATAAAAGATACGTTCTATTTAACTACGCTCTTTTATTTTTACCCCTTTTTTTGATTCGGACATTTGTCATTATTTTCATAGCTGCGGAAAAAGGAAATAGGTTTCTGCTCTGTTTTATCCAAGTATATTTATTTGATATGGAATTGCAATTACTCGTACGTGTTTACTCGTGTTGCATAAAAACACGGACATAAAATTCATTTCAAATCGAGGCGGTTGTATTTGCTATGAAAAAAGAAAAAGATTTCCACCTTTGAGCTTCTTTTTGTAATTCGTATCGCGTTTTACGAGTAAATAATAAGAAAACGCGTCAAAATTACTCGTTCAACTTGTTAATCGGGTCGCTGAAATGAAACGTTTAAAAGTAACTGTAACTTGCAATAAATTGAGAGAAGAAATATTTTGGAAATCTTTAGTCGAAAAAATTTCACGGTTTTGTGAAGAATCGTTCATTATTTGCATAAAAGTATTAAAAACGAGAGATTCTCGTTCCTATTTAACCCCTCCGAATGGTTTTTCTTTGGTGATATAATACTACTCTTCATTTCGAGTTAACCGCCCGAAAAAGATTTATTACAGAACGATTCGTAAAAGATTCGCATTCGTGGACAAAATCGAGCACATTATTGTGCAGAAAAACCAGATAAACGGAAATGACGACGAATCTCGTTTAAAATTTTATAATTAATAATTCGGATTTTTTCTATGCTTTTTGGTTAATTTGTTATGTTTTTTTAGGTATTGAAAAATTATCATATTAGCTTTAAGTCGTATCTGAAAAAATGAAAAAAGTATCGCTCAATTTTGTTACCAGGATTGCATCGATTCGTTGAATGCTTAGGGGACGCTTCTGTTGTTTGTTTTACCTCTTATAACGAGTTTTTTTTTGTTCGTATTATCGCCGTTTAATTGATTTCTCCACTTTCTTTTCAACCATGAGATACGATACCCTTTGCGTTAGTAATACAATACAGTTTTGTCGAAAGCGTATCTGAACACCAATCGAACTTAATTTCTTGTGAAAAAGCTGGGTGTTGTGTGAAATGAAGCTGGAAAGAGGTGCGAAATAAAAACTGAATGAATGTAAGCTTGATTTTTTATCAATCGTTTTTAGATGCGGGCAAATTTTGGAATGTGTTGTGGAAATTTTCAAACGAATAACTACACCAGGAGAAATAAATATTTTGAAAATTGTAATACTTACTGGTGATCATTTTTAAAATTGGTCTGCACAATTATTGGAGGTTTTATCTTATTGCATGGTTTTTTCTAAAAATCAAAAAAAGTCAAGAGAAATTTGAAATTTTCCTCTGGAATTCTGTAAAAATGCAAAAGAATAAATCATCTAAAATTTTTTTTCACTTATATTTCATAAATTTTTCAGAAGAGTTTTCCCTCGCTCTGTTCGAGGATAATTTACACACTTTTTTTCTACAGAATACATTCCATATTTTTCTTTGAATAAGTAAGTACGTATGTTTTAATAAAATTTGATAAGAAATGAGAAAAGTAGGTATACCGCCCATGAAGCTCTTGATCACAAATTTGAGAAAAAAGCAGAGTGAATGGATGAATAGTTGAAATGATGGGTCAAATTTTGGGAAATTTCACTGAAAGTAAAGTGATAAATTTTCCACTCTTGAAGGTCTTTTATGGAAAATTTTTTGTCCTCAAATCGTTCAGGTTCATCACATTGGCATATCTTATCAAAATAACTGATATTTTACTTATCATTTTTTTTATTTTCTGGGACAAGTTGAAAAAAATTACAGGAGCTCGTATGAAATTAATGAATTTGAGGTATGAGACGTATTTTGATTGGGAAAAGGGGGATAATGAATTCTCTCTCAAATTAAATTTTCAGCCCTGAAAGATCCGAACTTTTACACTCGTAATTTGGTACACACCTTGACATAATTTGTTTCATTTTTCAAAACTTCATAAATAATGTCGGCGCTTTGAAATTGAAATCAAGTTTTCCTTTTTATTTGATTTTTTTTGTTAGATATAAAATTCAAGTTCTTAAATTTTTATGCGGGGAAGGGGACGGGTGCAAAATCAAAATTTTTCAGTATTTAATTCAAGTCGTTTTCGTAGCCGAAAATGGAAGCATGTAAAATAAATCTTGTAACGAGTAACGATTTTTGAAAAAAAAAAACGTTTGGCGTCATTCATTTTACATCTTTTTTCTGTTCAACTTATCAGCGCTAAAAAAAAACTACATTTTTTTCATGTTTAATGAATATCACATTTCATTATGGTCTAGAAAATTTCGAAAAATATTTCCGGGAAACCCTGGGGAAAAATCATTTCTAAAATGTTACGGACGCCTTGACCTTGAAAAACATACATTCAAAGAACCAATTTCATGAATTCATTTCTAGTTACCTACAATCAAAGAAATTGTTCGAGAGCTGACAAAAAAATTGAAATATCCCCTTAAGAATTTTTCGATTTCTAAATTATTTTACAGTATCTCAAAATTTGTTGTTTTTTTTTTTCGTTGTGAAAAATCAGCAAATTTTGAGACCTTAAGTGAAACTATTGTGAAAAGTGTCTACCGGAGTATTTCGACCTACTGAACACGAATTCCTAGTTGGTTTATTCTTTGGGTAATTTTTTCTCACACAAAACCCTTAAAATTTGAAAAATATGCCGTAATAACAACATTTTTATTCAGCTGTTATTTGCAATTTTAGGGCTTCAGCTCAAAGATACGACCAAAACCAAATGCACTGAGTAATTTTACAATAAAAAAATTAGTTGAGTTTTCCAGAACGGTTCTTTTTAAAATAATATCTATTGTGTTTTCTATGTTTAAAAACTTGAAATGACCGAAAAAAACATGAAAAAGGGTACCAAAATGTATGAAAAATTGCCATAATTGGACCTCAAGAGTGTAAACGTATGTTGAAAATATGTAGAATACCCATTTCCTTCTTTAAAATTGGAAATTCTAGAAAATAGTGCAAATAAAATGGTCATGATTACAAAATAGAAGAGCGGGGGGGAGGAACATTTTTTTCAAAATTATTTTACTTCGAGGGATGCCATCTGAGGATGTTGAAATTAAAATAGGACTTGAGGCAGATTTCAGCTATAAGTATTCTATTCGTAATACGATTTCATTAAAAAATTTTCAGGAACGAAAAGTTCTTAAATTCCTGATTTTCAAATTTTCAATTCCTTGATCAAGGGCAAAAAGTGGTATCCAATTTCATGGCCATGACGGTTTAAATAGTTTTTCTTTTCTTTTTTTTCAAAATAGATCACACTCCAAGATCCTCTAAATTTTTCTTCGTTCAGTCTAGTGGATTCAAAAAATCACCCCCCCCCCCACTTGAAGTAAACCATCTCATTAATTTTTGTCAAAATCTGAAATAATGTTTTTTTTTTTCGCTCTCCCCAAGCACTTATGCATGTATTAGCCAGTTATCATCGATAAATCTTTTGTTTTCGAACAGAAAATACTTGCAGGTAATTTTTCTAAAGCTTCGGGGAAAATTCTTAATTTTTTTGCATCGTTTCGTTTGAATATAATCAGTTTTTTCTTAGAAGTATACCGGCGAGAAAAAAAATACTGAATAAAAACGGCGAGAAAAAAAACCGAGAGAGGCGAAAACACGAAAGAAAAAAATGAAAAAAGTGAACTCTCGTCTTCAATACTAATTAAAAGTCAATGGTTAAAGGAAATTAAATAATTTCGCTTCGCGTTCACCATGAAAAATTGCCTACACAAAAGAGTCTGTCGGTGAAAAAAAAAAAGAAGAACAAATAAAAAAAAGTCTTCTATTAGTTCAATTATCGAATACTTTCCGGCCTATTCGTTCGTCTTTCTGTTTCGTCTTTTACTTTTCTTCTTTTTCAAAGGAAAGGTCCTTTCTAATTTCGGTTCGAAATTAGATTTTTTTTTCATCGTATAACATAAAATAGACTGCAGCGAAAGCCCGCAAACGAATTCGTTGTTATTTTGAAGAGAGAAAGAGAAAGAAAGGAAAAAGTATTCAATTTCTTGAACGACATTCGTTGCGCTGTGGAATTATTTATTCCATTTTCGTCGCATTTCGTTTTTATAATTAAGTATTTAAGTGCGAATTAATTTTTTTGGCTGGTTTCCTGTTCCGAATTCAACGACAGGAATCACTATATTGTAGAATGTCTCAAAGCATTCGCTTTCGGAGTAGTGTTGCAGAAAAACACTCGATGAAAAAAGGTTATAAGCGAAGGTGTTTTACCATCGGGCTTTCGTGCTCAGTTCAAGTACTTTCTTTTGTTTATTCTACGAAAAGAAACTTTCAAAAAGTGCGAGATTTTTTTTTAATGTTTCGCGCGACGAAAATTGAAACTTGATCGGTGTCTGAAAGTCATATATAAACTGGAAGAATAATATAAGTTGCTGGTGTCGAACTTGGTCATTTGAAAAACAAACTTTGCCAACTTGTTTCCAAACCATCGAGATTATTTTTTATCATTCTGTATCTTACATTTATCTATGTTTAAAAATGTGTTTTTCGTGTTTTCCATCCATGCCAAACACTAAAAAAAATCGAGAAAAATTTTGACGCGTTGTTGGGGTTTTTTCGAATTTTATTTATTTATTCGGTAAATTCTTTGTGGTTTATTATTTTTTTTATGAATAATTATTCAGGAAGCTGATAAACTTGTAAAAAAAAAGAATGCTTGTCATGTAGAATGTTTTTACCGATACGAATTATAGAACAAAACCGTAGTGTTTTATACTCTTATTTTTTGTTCTGTTTTTTTGCTCTTTTTCCTTTCATTTTTTTTTGGGGTACATGGAGTTGAAAATATGACATCGCAGGTATATCTGTTTAGCTTATTACTTTAAATTATCTTTTGTTTTTCATTTCGTTTTGCAGCGCATACCTAGCTACCTAATTCGCATAACATTTTAAGAGGAAAAAAAACGTACATCATAATTTGACAAGCAGCCAAATAGAGAAACATTGGTTGTTGGGAAAAAAGGAAAAAAAAAGTAACGCCGAAGCAAAGGCATTGTCGAGTGGGTGAGGTAGAGAGAAAAATAGCAAGGTTGCGTTTATAGTTTGGCGAAATTTAAAACCCTACCGCGTTTCGTATCGCTGAAGAATCTACGTAGAAATTTTAATAAAAACTTGTTTTAAATCATGCTGCTGTGTTTAGGCTGCTGCAAGTGCATTTGTGTAAAATAGGCACGATTAATGTATTTCGTATAAAGGATAAAACGATACGTACGATTATTTTAAATCGTCAATTTGATACTGCAGAGCTTGTTGACGATTTGTATTAATGTGATCAGATCTCACCTTTGGAGGAAAAAAATTGTTTATTACAAAAACGTAACGGAATTAATTTTTAGGAATTTCATTTTTCATTTCGCGCACATATGCATATAATTGCCTGCCATGTACGTGACATTTTTCCAACAAAAATTCAATTTTTTCCCTTACTCTCAAGAAATATGTATCCTTTAGTTTTGGAATTTTTCCAAAAGTTCTTCAGTATAACACTGCCGTGTCAAATTCAGACTTAATAAAAAACTTTGCTTTATGCGACGAAATACGAATTCCTTTCAGCGTAATTCAAACGCTAGGCGTTAATTCGTTTAATTAAGCTCGTTTTAAATCGATCTCTTATCCTCGAATTTCCAGCCAGACTTTATTCGGGTACGTAGATATACATTTCCAAGTTTCGGAGTTCTTTGCTGCAAAAAAAAAATCAGAATTTCATTTAGACGATGAAATATTTTATCATTTTAGTCGTGCCTGTGAGTAGTCAAATGAAAGAACCTGCGTGAATTTCGTAGTAGTTTCAATTTTCATAAATTTTTGTTCCATTTTACATATCTTACGTACGTGTATTTAAGTGAAAACTTTTGCGTGCGTAAGAGAGCCATTATAATTAGCTGGCTGGCTAAATGGGCCATTTGATGAGATTTTTGGTGCACATGTAGTGTAGGAATATTTTTGGGTCAGGATTATGTTGGTAATTTTGGAGAAAAATCAAAAAAAAAAAATTAAATAAAAACATTATATCTACCTGATTTTTTATTGACATGCCAGGACGACATTTCTTCAATTGAAAATCAGTTGGCACACTCTAACTAGGGTAGAAAAAAATAGAAACATTTGAAATAAAAGAAATCGGATCAGATGTGTAGATAATGATGAATTTAATCGACTTGAAAAATCAGAAATCAACATCCTCAAAAACAACTGTAATCAAAGAGGATCGTTGAAATACAAGTAAAATAAAATAATATGAATTTGAAAAATCGAAATCAGATATCGCAAAAATCGATTCAGAAAGTGAATACGTCATCTGTCAATGATCAAAAAAAGTTAAATGCTAAAATTACTCAAAATGAACGGAATTAATCAAAAATCGATCGATTTTTTGAAAACCATTACCATAAAAAATCTAATAACTTAGGAAATTAGCCTATTAGCCATTGGTCAATGTAATCAATTATCGAAAAGAAATAGGAAATTAGTACGTATGATCAAAGATAAAATGTAAAATACTTAATCGATTTTATTATTTTCAAAGTATTTTCCTTTTCCCAAAGCATTGAAATTTATAAAAGAAACATTTCAGATTTAGAGTTTGACATGAACGGACAGACGTAGTTCTATCTATTGAATTTATTCCATATTTACGGCGAATTGATTAGGCAATTCTATTAACGCGATTTCTTTCTTCAGCTATAAATCAGTTCAACTCGATGTCTGGCAATCGCGACAACGATTTGATTTTTTTGTTAAACTATCAAAGAAAAACGAAGAATCAAAGTTTTATTTTCCGAAAATAATTTCTACGCGTTTCGGAGGAACTGGAGGACTGATTTAAAGAACAACATGAATGAAAAATAAAATTTTACGGGAATTCAAAAAATCATTATTCAAATGATATTTTGATACTGAAAATTTAATTTAACGAGAGACTTCCAGTCGATAGGTAACACCGGTCGACACGATTTTTGTTTCTGGGTCCTACTTGTGAAATTTGGGTTACTTTTATGTAACTAATGAACGAAAAAATATTTTTTTTGACCAAAGTTTGCTTTGGGGGTGGGGGCCCAAAAAACTGATTTTTCGAGGGCAATAAGCCTGAGCATTACAAAAAAATTTGAAAAAATTTTTTTTAGATTAATCTTATAGAAAATTTTACGGCGAATCCAATGCCGCAAACCGCAGACCTCCATCTCTTTTAGAAAAAAAGTTAAAGCTCATTCTTTCCAAAATTTTGTGAAAAAATCGTATTTTTTGGGGTATTTTTCACAAAAAAGTGAAATTTGAGAGAAAAGTAAGGGCTTTAAGGCCATAATGACCATAATAAGAGTTGTAGAAAATTTCACGGCGAATCGATTGCCGCAAACCGCGGACCTCTATCTCTTTGAGAAAAAAAGTTACAGCTCATTCTTTCCAAAATTATGTGAAAAAAATCACATTTTTGTGCTTTTCTCATGAAAAAATGAAATGCGATTTTTTCACAGAATTTTGGAACGAATAAGCTGTAACTTTTTTTCTAAAAGAGATGGAAGTCTGCGGTTTTCGGCATTGGATTCACCGTAAAATTTTCTATAAGATTAGTTCAAAAAAAAATTTTCAAATTTTTTTGTAATGCTCAGGCTTATTGCCCTCGAAAAATCAGTTTTTTGGGCCCCCACCCCCCAAAAGCAAACTTTGGAAGCCAGGATTCCGCAAGGTGATGTATTTTGATGTCTAGAAACAGAATTTTGGCATGAGAACTCAGAAACAGAACATTTTTTTTTGTAGACCTGTGTAATCATTAATTTTTATTTAAATTTCGATTTTTAAAATATTTCTCGAAATTTTCAATGATAATTTAATCACTTCTCCTAAGTACCTTACCTATTAAAATCTTGATAAATTATTAGATTTTGGTCTTTACTTTTCAGGTTTTACTAATTTTCAATTCCTATCGAAATGTAACTTTATTTAAACGTATCATTGATTTTTTTAAATTACTCTTCAACGTTTTCTTAGGCTGAAAATATCACATTTGGAGGTATTCTTCATGCTTTTTAATAAATATTCTTGTAAATCTCAATAAATTTTTTTAATCACACCAACCTTATCACGGTTCAATATTATTTTTCGATTTGCTTATTAAAATAAAAAATATCAAATTGTTAAAGTTTGAAAATATAATAATTTTTTTTGCACTCAATTTTTATTAAAATATCAGATTGCTCATTGGATTTTTCAACAGTCGATTTTCCATTAGAAGTTTTACCTATAGAATGTAATCTAAACATTAAAGTGAAACATTATTTTTCATCTCAAACATTACGCATAGGTACCTATTGGATATCTCGTATGTACATATTTTGAATTATTTTTCAACAGTTCAAAATTGACTTTCGTTAAAATGTCAGATTTTGGAGCAGTCTTCAAAATTTCGATCGATTTCTTTTTTTTTTTCTAATAAAAAAAGTGATATTTTAACATCAGATATTTTAAAAAAAATTTTATAATTTTTTTTCAAAGGTAGGTAATACTTTAAAGAATAAAAAATTGAATTTCTTCGAGTAAAAAATTTTGACTGAATAAAAAACTTGATTGAAAAATCTCCTGAACATACTGTAAGATCCTATCGTCTTTCTGTTTGCAAAATTTCAAGTGCTCGATCACAAGTTCATTTTTTTAATTTTACTAAATTTTTAAAAATTCAAGTTTACCTCAGGTAAAATATGAATATTTGATCTAATCAGATCAGAAAGTTACTATTTAGGTAGCATGTAGTTATTCTTTTTTCGACTTCCTTGAATTCATTAGAAACGGTTCCAAGTTGATCTGATGGAGCTTTCAGAGAATTTTTCAGTTTCCGCAACACACTTTCTGTAGAGAAAAATAGAAATATATAGACCTGAATTGCGAAATAATTTGAATCTGTGCATAGTGTTGAAATTCATCGAGCCTTGTTCAAGATTTTTTTCCTAGAATTTAAAGTTTCCAAAATTCTTCGATAACTCCGGATTGGTTCGAAAATGCTTCCAATCAATTCGCAAGTCAAAAATATAATTCATCCTAGATTTCATCTGCACATCTTAATGAGATTAAATTTTCATTCATTTTGACTAGAGTAATTTGATTCACCAAATTTTAAAAAAAATAAATTTGTGCCTCCACAATTTTGGAAAAAGAGAATTTTATTTGTGCTCTTTTAATATATTTTCATCTCGATTCAAATGTTACATTTTCGTATTACATGAAAAGCAAAGTACATCTCGAAGGGATAGGTATATTGGTGTTTCAACGAGTTGAACTGACGTAATTGAATTTTGAAATGATTCGCTATTTTATCAAAATTTTACGCTCTCAAACGCTAAAATATTGAAAAGTCGTCTTCGATTTCGCTCTAGATAAGTATACTCGTATTCGTATAAGTACGACACGTGCATATATTGCGGAGTAATCGAATGAAGATTCAATAGTAGGTAATATTGGATTATAATGTTGTTAAATCAAAGGGTTCGTGCTGTAATTTCACGCGCAACATGTTGTAATGCATTTATTAGCACGATGCTCAAGGCTCGAAATTTCTCATATTTTGTTTCACCTTTGGCCAGGGGCGGCGCGATGGGGGGGTTTGGGGGGAGGTAACACCCCCCAGACAAATTTTCAGTCGGCAAAATCAGCAAAATTTTGGAAATATAATGTGAGTCGGCAAAATCTCAGAAATGTCAGCAAATTGAAAAGGTTTTAGAAATTTTGCAGCATAATCAATAAAAAATTGAGCCTTTCTAAATTTCAAGTTTGTTGTCCTCTTTCATAAAACACAATCCAACTTCAAAATTATTTACTTTCCAAACCGATATTTTCGAAAAATTTCGGCCTCGCTACGCTCGGCCTCATTGGTTTTTTTCTTTCATACTTTTAAAACAATCCAAATTCAACAAAAATGATATTTTTCCCCTACATTATTTCAACTTGTTTTATCAAATTTTTCCTCATCAAAACTCATTTTTGAAGTCAAGAAATTAAATTTTTCAAAAGCTTTGGCCTTGCTACGCTCGACCTTATTGTTTTTCTTTTTGAACATTTTTCAAGTACAAGTGGTCGGTTTTTTTTACTCGCGTTAGATAATCAATTTATATTATAACATTGTTTTATTGGTCTTGAAATTAAAGAAAGTATTCCGCTTAAAATTTTCTCCCTCGCTTCGCTCGGGACAAATTTATTTACCTTCTCTTCTCCTTAAAACTACATATAATCTTCAAAACTAATCTGTTGAAACAAAAAATTCTCGTATTGTAAAATTTCAGAATTCTTACTCGGCAATTTTGAATTTTTTAGTCGGCATTTTTGAACATCATTACCCCCCTAAAAGTTTATGCTCGAACCGCCTCTGCCTTTGGCGCACAAATCGTACTTCACTTACTTACCATTTTATATACTTACTTTCTCTGTTTCGTCGCTAAAAAATCAATATGTTGGGAAAATTTTGAACTATTTGCTCGCAATCAGGTGGGTAAATAGTTTGTTCGCAGGGAATAAACATTCTACAATATTGTACTTATCTCTATACAACATTAGGAAGTCGTACTGGCAGAAGTGCAGTAAAACGACGAATAGATTTTTATCCTCGGCGTTTCATTCTTCGAATTTTTCGGCTCATTTTATCTTTTGATTCACTATAGACTGTTTTTTTCATTCTTCAAAAATAGACTCAATTTATAAATGCCCAAATGTAGCTGGTAAAAAATTAACATTTAATTCGACTCTTCTTTTTTGGTTAGAGAATTGAACGGGGTATAATGAAAATAAAAAAATCATAAAGTGATTTGTATACAGTTTGGGGAAACTTTTCCGCCGAAAATACTTTTATAAACTTTTCAAACAGAAACGTATTGCTTTTTATCTTCATCGCCAAACTGAATTACAATTTGTTGAGAATTTTTTTTCTCGACTTGAAAAAAAAAAGAATTCAAGTATGAAATAAGCTCACGTACCTATGTAAATCTATTCTTAACTTAACAATAAAAAAAAAGGCAATCGTAATAACAAAAGTAAATAATTCAGGTTTCTTTTGATATTCTACATATTCGTGTTGTGAAATTTTATCGAATTCGTTATTCTAGGAATGTATACCTACTTTCAAATGCCAACAAACGACTGAACTAAAATTAATCCATAAAAATATTGTTTATAATATTGCCCTGTGATTAGCTCTTTTTTTTTTCAAATTCATTAATCAAACGCTATACGTTTTTGTATACGATGCGAAAAATCGAGAAATCTTCTCTCTACCGAATCCATTGTATTTTTTTTTTTTTTTTAATATAAGCATCGTTCTTGACAGATTTCGTAATAACTTATCGACACAGTTGTACTATAGATATAAAACGAGCTCGGCTACCTATGAAGTGAAATTAAAATATACGCAAAGCCCCTGTCGAACCATACCATACAGTTTCGATTAATGGGTTACAACGTAACGTCATTATCAGCTACAAAACTTAATTACAAAATCTGGCCGGAAATTTATTTTCGACGAAGTTCCCATTCGTTTGCAGAAAATAAATAATATCGTCTACCGTACAGATATATCGTTGTCCTAAAATGGTGTTTTCATTTAAAAAATTGTAAATTTCAAGAATATCGTCATTAATAATGTATTGGAAGGTCGGGGTTTCAACTTGCGACGCGAGTAGTTTTTGTAGCTAATTGTTGTAGGTGCCTAATACCTGTATGTGTGTAAATATTTGTAGTAGTCTGGGACCTTTTTTTTTTTTGGTTTTATGGGGGAAATTTTAAATGTTTTTCCATGGTTTTTCCCAAAAGAAAGATGCACTGCCAAAAGAAAGATGCACTGATGGATTGAAATGAATGGTGAAATTTTCTCAATGGGTGTGAGGTTTTTTCGATTTTTTTTTCGATAAATTGAAAAAATATTGCTTGAACTTTTCTCAAAATATGATGGTTTGATTTTCATTCCCTTTTTTGATGTATAAATCTGTTCTTGAAAAAATAACGAGAATCCCAGAAAAGAAAGTAAACCAACAGAAAGTTTTGAACTTCAAAAAAATAATGTTTTTAACTAATAGGTCAAGTTTTGAAATGAAATAGTTACTGAACTATGAAAAATAGGTGGGTGTACTTGCCGTAAAGATCCAAAGGGTTTGAGAAAAAAGAAGTGGAAAATACAAAATCTCATAAAATTTTGATGGATAAAAACTTCAAATGGCTCAGCAATCAAATTTTGATAATTAAAAATGTAATAGCCTGGATATAGAAACTACCCTTGGGGGTCAAAAATTCTGTTTTTGAGCTTTTTAGATGGAGCAGAATCAAGGAAAAACCTCAATTCAAAAACGAATTTTTGAACCCTAAGGGGTACTTTTTGAAAAATTATATTCAGCTCCCGAACCCAAATCGTACCCAAAATAGAAAGATGCTAGATTAAAAATTTTGAACCATAATATGCGGTATTTATTGAATTAATTTTTTATGAATATCCAGCTCCTAAATCCGGAATCAGTACAAGGGGGGGGGGGTGAAGGTGTAAAATTTTTAGAAATTCTTGATGGATATCAAAATATAAATGGCTTTTTTTTGCCATATTACAAATAAGGCAAAAAAACATTAAGTCAATATTTTGGAAAATTCAAAATGGATGCGTGTGGTTTCCGACCTGCTCCTAGAGTTTGGAAAAAGTAAAAACAAATAATTCTGACTTATTTATTTCTGATCAATGTAAAACTGAAATTCTTGAAGATTATTCAACTTTAAGAAATGTATTTACCTAGTAAATCTGAGAATTTTTCTTCGATGATTTATCAATTTTTATCAGCAGACTTTTTCATTTTCTTCATTTTTAAATTCTATTTTTGTTTGCTATAAAGCAAAGAAGTGGCTTTTTAAAAAAATTAGGATTCCTCAACTCTGTTCAATAACGAGAAAAAAAAGTAATAATGAAATACCATGTCACCAAGGAATCTATTTACTCTGGGGATCTAAATGTCTGTAGATAAGTTCAAAAAAATGCAAATTTTGTCAAGTGAGTCAATACGTATGAAAAAGTCTGAAAAAGTACGAATTTTTGGCTAAAATGTGAAAAGATTACATAATTTTTCCATCTTATTTTCTTCAGTTTTTGGCAAATTCATTTTTTTTACCCTCTTTAGTTGAAGTCCTCCGATAACTGAAACCTTCAAAAATTATAACATTTAGTTTTTGATTGTTTTTATCACAAAAATTATTATTTTTGTTTCATTTAGAAATGATCTCTTTTTTGAACAGAAAAATGACTGATATAGGATAGGAATTTTCAAAAATGTTACGAGGTCTCTTTCTTAAAAAAAAAAAAAAAAAAAAAAACTGAAATTGGTGAAGAATTGTGTAGGTTTCATCGTTTAAAAGCATGCATTTTTTCAAAGAAAAAAAGCTATCAACTCAATTTCAAGAAATTCAATGTTTTCAGCTCATGAAAAGTCTAAAATGAATTTTCATTCTTGTGATCTTTCAGTCAAAAAAATTAGTTCAGTAAAACAACAAAATTCTGGCAAATTTTCAAGATAGGTTACTTTTCAAAAAAATGCTTTGTTCAGCTTCTTCAGCTAGGGGTCATTGATTTCAGGAAAGAGGCCCATGCTCCAGTATTTTAAGCACAGAATTTTTTAATTTAGATGGCCCTAAAATTATGTTCATGATAAGATTGAAAAGAAATGCAGTGACTTTCCCGGTAAAACTACGAAAAGAAGGGAGACTGTCTGCTTTTTTCCTGATACTCAATTTTTTTCAAAAAATTTAATTCTTGCTTTAATTTTGAAAAATTTTGAAAATTTATTTTGGTGTTTTTTTGCATTGTATTTTCTTGCTTTTATCATTACATTTAATTTCTAAAATAATTTTTACTGTTTTTTTTTCTTTTTCTTTAAAAAAAAAACCGCCGGAATAAGGTTGCATCTGCATATGAATTTTCTTTAATATTTTACCAGGCATTAAAAAGACATTTTAGACAATAAAAATGTCAGTACTAAAACAGAATAAAGTGTGAATTTTGATGACGATGTTTATAGCATCATCTACAACACAGAATTACTTTTCGCATTTTTATTATTTTCGAATCATCTCTCTTAAGGTGTGAGAATGAGAATAACTTTTCGAACGTACGTGATGAATTTTTCATCCAAGCCATGGCGAACTGGTTGTATAGTGTGTAGCTAGATATTTACAAGAAGTTTTCGATACAGCAAAACATTCCGTTCCGTTCGGTTTTACTGGTGTCGAGGTAATCACGAACCTGGAATGAGTTTTTTGATGTGGCTGGTGTACGCGTCGAGCTCGACGAAATGCTTCTAAATAACTGTTAGCAGTTTTTAAAAAGTTTTATGCTACACGAGTAGTGTGAGAGAGCGAGAGAGAAAAAAAGAGGTAGATGAAGAAGAGCGAAGTATAGGAGAGATGACGACGAGGACGATGAAAGAAGCACGAAGGAGGACGAGGAGGAAAAAAGTTTTGATGCTAAAATGAAAACAGCCTCCTATATATGGTGAGTTTTAAAACCCAAGAAACATTTTACGAAGTTTAAAGGAAACAACAAACTGTTAAACTCGAAACTTGATAACGACCTTTTGATAAGAAGCTTGCGGTGTTAAGGAAAAACGTTATTCCGCCTGGTTCCGAAGTACTCACTGAAATGCGAACCTAAGAAATTGAACCTGAAGATGTACTTTAATCTATGTAAGGAAAGTTAATGCACAGAAGTAATAGCGCGTTCCAACATCAAATATTTAACGTTTTTGAAATAAGGTAACACTGATGTTTTTACTATCAAGATGTTTTCTTCAGCCAGCGTTTTTCTTCTCCACGCTGCTCTCTGTGCTGTGTGCTCGGCTCGGCCTTCCCTTTTTATCACTGTCTTTCAGTTTACCTCTGCTCTTTCTTCTTTGTGGCAAATGTCTTGAAAAGTTCTCGCAACTCGTTTCTTCAAATGCATACATTACAGGTACTTACGTACACCGCCGACGTTATAATGTCTTACTTTTTAATAATAGGTAGATAAGCACCTTGTAATTACACGCATCGGTAGTACGTATAGTACCACGAGCATCGCGAGCTGAGGTAAACTTTCTATTCGTTGTTGTATGAACATAGCATATATAAACGTATCTGCGTTGTCGAGTCTTCAGTTGGATTCCAGCTTTATATTGTATGCTTAGATTTACCTACGTACTATGTATACTTACCTATTTGTACGAAGCTATGTTTTGTTTGCGTAGTGCAATTTCAACATTATCCCGGAGTCGTTTGATTGCGTGGGTGGGTTTTATACGTTTTTATCGCTGTGGTTGTGGTATACGATCAAAATTTATTCATTTTCTACCAGCAATATTAATAATTGCGTTGTTTTCAAAGTAAATTGATATTTTTAAATGAAAAATTGAACGTTCAACATGTTCAATGATAATTTTGTATGGTGAACAAGGGCACCATAATGATTTTTTTGAGCCCTGTAGACCACCACCAGGACCATAAAAAGGGTGGAGGAAGAATCAAAAAACCAGATGACCTCCAACCAAAAATCAGAAACGCCATTTTTTCTAATAGGAAATCAGGCTATTAGGGGAATTACATAAATTTCCAAACAAAAATCCGAATGATAGTTGAACAAAAGTTGTGCAATTTTTGAAAAAATTGAAACCCTAAGGGAAAAAATGAAATAAAGTTTTCTCTGAAAGGAAATGTTAATAACATGAATATGTTTTTTCCTCTCATCTTGACTTATAATATTAAGTTGATTTCAAAAATATAAAAATTTATTTTTAAAATTTAAAAATCGGCTTTCAGCTCTCTGAAATTTTTCCTGTCATTCTGACTTTCTGATATTAAGTCAATTTTTAGCTTTGGACTTCCTGATATCTAGTTAATTTAGAACATGGAAAAATTTTAAGATGTTGATTTTCTGATACCAAGTTAATTTCGAAATATGAAAATTTATGAGTTTTTAAAATTCATCTACTGAATTTCTGATATTTTTCCTGTCATTCTGACTTTCTGATAAGTTTTCAACTTTTAAAGACGCAAATTTCGGTCACTCAAACTAGGGTCTTAAAAATTTTAGAATGACCCCCCCCCCCCCGCCCTAGAGAAAAAACATACGCATGTTAATAAAAAAGAGAGAATGTTGGTTTCACAATTTTTTTTTAACCTTGAAGAACGTTGTCGTTTTGCATTTCGTCCCTCTAATGCTAAAAAATCGTAACTTCCAAATTTAGAAGTTTTTGTTTTTCACTGAAATGGCAACTTTGGAACTTCTTTCATCTTGTAATAATATCATTTCAACTCAAAAGTCAAACAAATTCCTCCTCCACGAAATTCAAAAATCTCAAGTAATACCTACAGTTTTTTAACTCTCCTGCAAAAAGTAAAGTTTTGAATTTACAACCTTTGGAAGATTTGGTTTTTTTTTTTTGGAAATTAATGGAAGGGTTAGATAGGAAGTTGAGCTTACGTTAGATCTTGAAACGACTTGTTGAACTTATCAATACCTTCTCCCTCGACTTCACATTTAACATTCTCTCCTCTCTCATTTATAAATTGGTGAAAATCATCAAAAATCATTGGAAAACAATCAGAACTGTATCACGAGTATACTTGAGTGAAAAAATTCGTCGAAAGCAAACAGTGAAAAAACTACTGGAAAAATACGTACCTAAGTAAAAGTTCACTTAAAAGATCAGTGAAATGTTAGAAATTTGCTAAAAATTTTTGAAAAATTCCGTGAAATTATTTGTAAAATTAGCGAAAAATTCACTGAAAATAAAAGAATTTTGCTGGTTTTCCTTTTACTGCAAATCTGACTTTTTTTCAGTGACTTTTCACCAATTCAAAATGAGAGTGAATGCAAAACTCTAAAGTTTGGCAATTACAATTTTTTTTTTGAAAAATTTTGTCCAAAAATGGTTCTAATGCGGATATTTTTGCTATAAAGTACCATTAGTACAGATTTTTTATAATCACTCCTCTCTACTTTTTTAAAGTTCACTAAAAAATATCAGTTTTTTCAGATATTGACCCACTAATTCTAGAAGTGTCTAAGTGCCATTTTTTCCAAAATTCAAATTCAGAATAATCCAAAATAATTAATTTAAACCTCATCCAAATGAATTTGAAATCTGGGATGTCCATAAGCGCAATTTTAAATTTTGTTACTTTTTTGGATTTTCTGCAAAAAAATCATATTGGCACTTTGACACTTTTAGAATTAGTGGGTCGATATGTTCAATAAACTTTTTTTTCGATTTTTTACTGAATATTAAAAAAACTGTTTTTGAAAGAATCCTTTTTTGAATTTCTCAAACATTTTTGCCTTCAAGATTTGGCAGGAGAAGTAAATTTGGGGGTGAGAGGGGGAGGGGTAAATTTATACCTAATTCATTTTGAAAGTCAAATTTCCCTAGAAAGCTGGAATTAGATGTGAAGATTAAGTGAATACTCCATACCTATGTAGTATGTACCTTTATGGGGGGGGGGTTCTTTTTCATTTTTTGTAATCATTCAAAACTGACCTGGAGGGCTAAAATTTGATTAGTAGACAAAGATTTGTGTATGCACATTCATTAAGGCTCCTATAAATGTGCCTTTAGAAACTTGAACTATTCACATTTGAACTGTGAACTAGAACTTGAGTGATTGAAAGTTGTATCAATGAGTGAATACAGAATATTCCAAAAGTAGAATTCCAAAACAGAGTATGAGAATTTTGAAAATTGGTTGAAGTATCGAAGGACTGTCTTTTTCTGTTATCTTCAGTTTAGAAATTTATTCAGAAATTTTGGAAAATTTTTGATAAACTTTCAAAAAAATTTTACAATATTTTTATAGTAGGAATTTAAGGAATTTTTACGATACAAGCATTTTAAGAAATCGTAGCTTTATTTTAAACCACTTTTATTTTAATTTCATCAGATTTCATCTCATTTTCAGAATTAGGTTACAAAATTAGCATTGTATTTAAATATCCTACCTTTTAAAAATTTCACGTTTTTAAAAAAATTATTCAATCCATTTTGAATTGTTGAAAATTTCTTTGAGAAAATTCCCATACTTACAGACATTTTTTCCCAATTATTCGAAAAATTTTACATTTTAAACCTTTCAAAGTTATTTTAAACAAAAGTAGGTAACTTTATATTTATTTGATCAAAATTTGAGATCAACTTTTTCGGTATTTCTCTCATTTTATATTTTTTTTGTCGAGTTTTACCATATTTTACTCAATTTTATCGAAATGTTGTCAACTTTTCTAACGTCTTGACAATTTTCCGTATAATTCGGCCTATTTCTGCGTAATTTTCATTGGTAGCATTTGGTAATGGTATTCAGAGTGGGACAATCGTCCAGTCCCTACTTCGCCCCTAGATGGCACTACAATTCCGTGCACTTTATGTTAAAATATGGCTCGGTAAAGTGTATATACCGGCAGAGCAGCGCCATCGAGGCGCTATTTGTTTACTAGTACATCAACGTGTATTGCTCTGCACTAAGTGTACAAGAATTTACTCATTTTCCGACCAACTGTTTCTCTAAAGATTAATTAAAAGCCATAGAACGTCGAATTTATTTCTCTTAAGTAAATAACTATTTTGCCTTTGAACTGTAAGCAATCCGTCGGTTGCATTCGTTTAATTACTTTCGAAAACAATGATTAAATTCGTCTATTCCTCTGTGTCAACGAAGACGATTTATCGTTTACATAGCGGAGGCTACAATCGATACACGTATTTCGCTTTATGCACATTAGGTAGTTACCGGGTATACCTTTGTTTTTGGGATACACGTTTTAATCGACTATTGAGGATTTGCATGCGTTAGAATATATTATAAGACTAGGTAACCTGGCTAGGTATCTGTTTGCCGTCTAATTGTTTATTAAATATAAGAACGATGACGTGAATGGTGGTATCTTGAAGCCACCTATATTCTCTCGACAGATAAGGTGAAATTTGATTTTATGTTATTCTAGAATACTTGAGGGTATCGGGGTGTAAATCTTACTCTAATTCAAGGTTTCACGTATTCGAATCATTTTCGGTTCAAATTACCTACTTAATTTGCACCATTCGAAAAATGATTCGAGTCTTGTGACAGCAAATGATTTCTGGTTTGTTCGAAGCATTTCTGTGATTCGAACTTTTTGTGCTTTTCGAATAATTTCTTAAATATTTTTCCCTTTGACCAAAGGACAACTTTCATTTTTAAAATATTCCAAACTTTGAATTGAAGTATTAAAAATTTGACTGATCTGAAATAAACAATCAATAAAAATGTTGAGTGTATTTCATGATTTTATGATAGAAAAAGGTAAGATTAAATTTATGAAATTTAATTACTCTAAAATTTTAGAAAATTATTTCGAAAAATAACAAAATTTCAGACTTAACTGTCTCTCTTTTTAATCAATGAAAACCATCGACAATCACTGGAAAACCGTTGGGATTGCACCACAGTAATAAATCTGTAAAAAAATTCACTGAAAACTCAGAAAAATATCTAAAATTTTCTGAAGAGTCAGTGAAATTTTTTGAAAAATAAAACTTTGCTGATTTCTCCTGAGCCGCAATTCTGACTTTTTTCCACTGAATTTTCCTTGATTCAAAATGAGGGAAAATCATATGCTCTAGCTTGTTATCAGTGAAAAATTTAGGATCCTGCTCTCTCTTTTATCAATCAGTGAAAATTATCGAAAATCACTGAGTAATAGTCAAAATTGCAGCACAGGAAAAAATGACTGAAAAAATTTTCATTGAAAACAAAGTAGTGAGAAAAATGGCTGAAAAATCAGTAAAAATTCACTGACTTGTCATTAAAATTTACAGAATTTGCTGAATAATCAGTGAAAATCATTGAAAAATCAGTGGATTTTGCTAGTCTTTCCTGTGCTACAATTCTGACTGTATATCAGTGACTTTTCACTGATTAAGAATGAGTGAGTGGTATCTTAATGATTGATGGACAAAATTCTCTGTAATTGTAGTGTAAACAACATTCATGTTTTGAGATATTTTAAAATATTTTCAAACATTTTTTTCAAAACAAAAAAAAATTCAAAAAAAATTGCAGGTGAAATTTTATTGTTTGTTCAATTTTTTTTAAACATTTCTATTTTTTCAAAGATGAAAGAGAAATTTAGAAAAAAAAAATTTGAAAATATCTCATACTATAGGTACCTTAAAAGATACTTTTTGTTGTTCCAAATCATAATATTAATATTTTTGGATCATTTTATTTAAATTTTTCCACTGATTACAAAGCTTCTCTCTTAATTTGAATCAGTTAAAATTAACTGATTAAAATCGACAAAATTAAGTCACTGTAGGAATCAGTGAAAAAAATTACTGACTCAATCGGTAAATTTTCATTACTGTATCAGTAAAAATAAAATTTCATTTATTCGATTGGTAATTAATCACTGATTCAATCAGTAAATTTTTTACTGATTCAATAATAAAAATTCACTGATTTGAATCAGTAAATTGTTACTGATTTCAATCAATTAACTAATTTTCACTGATTCTACAATCTAAATTCACTATTTGAATCAGTAATTTTTCACTGATTGGCAGTAAAATAACACTGATTAACCGAGGAATCAGTGGAATTTGACGGATTGTCAGGGACTTAATTTTCTCCATTTCATCAGTCAATTTAGGCATTTTTGACTGATTCAAATTAAGAGAGTAGAACATTCCCTTGAATGAGTCTTGAAAATTGAAACTTCAGGTGTTCATACGGTTGAAGACAAAAGAAAAAAAATTATCCACCACTCTCTAAACGTGAATCAGTCAAGAAGCTGAAAATTGACTGATTAAACAGCGAAAAGTGTGGAACTGTCAATTAGTGAAGAATTACTGATTCAATTAGTGAATTTTCATTTTTGAATCAGTAATCTATTTTCAACTACTGAAATGAATCAGTAAAAGTTTCAGTAGTTGAAAAAAATTACTGATTCAAAAATGAATATCCACTGATTAAATCAGTAAAATTTTCACTGATTTCTACAGTTGCACACTTTTGGCTTTTTAATCAGTCAATTTTAACTGATTCAAATTCAGAGAGCAGACGACTAACAGGTCAAGCTGGTCTGATAAGTCAAGCTTTTTGCCTTGCGGTCCTCAAATGTCAAGATTTTTTTTCAAAAATTTCAAAAATCATAAAAATTCAATTTGAAATTTTCTAATAAAAAAGAGGAGTATTTTCGAGGGAGGGACAAAAAAGTGCTTGAAGGGGTTGATTGTCAAAAAAAGTCATTTAAAAAGGTCAAACTAAGTCAAGCTTTTTTCTCAAAAAATTTTGTTAGACAGCCTGTCCACCTTTCAAAAAATACTATTTGTCGATTGTATTGTGATACTTTTTACAGCCTTACCAATGACCAAAAATCTAAATTTTAGGAGTTTTCAAGCTTCAGAAAAAATTTATTCAGGAAATAAATTAATCAAAACATTTGTTTTCTTTGAAAAATTGGAACGAAATTCGTGATTGTCAGCCTCTTAATGCCAGAGAAACGAAAAAAAAAAACAAAAACGGAAAGATTCAAAGTTTTTAATTTATAAGGTAATCATTCTTCATAAAAATGGTTCGAAGCACGATTTTATAATCGCACCCCCTTTTAAGCTCGGAAAGAAGATATTTTATTATAAAAATGCATCCAAAAATATGAAAAAATCATTTTTTTCTCTTCAAACAGTATTGTTCAAAAATAAATTCCCATTTTTTCTCAAATTCTCAGCCCTCTCCCTTAATGCACGATTCGAATCTTTTATTCTTAACTCGTAATCGAAATTCATGATATTCGGTACTACCTTGATCTAATCCATAGATTGGTTAAACGATGGAGAAATTACTTCCTAAACCATATTAGGAACTTGATTCAAATGAGCAACTACGTTTACAGATAGGGTAAAAATCATACCGTCGTTAAAAACCATCTCTACTCGTCTAGTAATTGAACGCATATTCGAATAAAATAAACGAATAAGACGTATAAGTACGCGAGTAAAAGTGAATCGAAAAAAAAGAGACGAGCGGTAAAAATTTTTCAGATTAAAATTACACGCTTTAAAGTAGGGGTCTGCTCTTTTGAATGTTTCATTCGGCGGCGAGCCTGTGCTAGTACGTAAAATCGAAATCGGCATTTTCACGTGCGTTTACATGCTTCGACGATCTCGCTATTCGCTAGTTCGAAAATTTAAGCTTTAAATACCGTCGGCGTTTATACATAGTTACAGCAGCAAAGTAGAGATGGCTTCTATGAAGTTGATTCATTCGAGTGTTGGAAATTACATTCGCGTACTTCGGATTCGAGTCCTCGAATCGGAAAATTTTAGAAGAACGTACACCGCACATACCTTACAATTACTATACAAGTTTAGTGCCATGCCGGTGACAAATTTACCAGACGCGACGCCGCCGCCGACCTACCTTTTGTGCGTAAGTACGAATAGATGTCGTAGGTACTACTGCCGAAAGTGTATCTGTTTTTGGAATATTACTGTACTTTGATTCAGATACGTTTCAAGTATCTCATCATCATAAATTGCTACTTTCGGTAACGAAGCATTGCTTGTTAAACTTTCTCACTTAAAAGACCTCACGGTAAAGATTTCTCTCTATTCGTAAACTTCGAGCAGCCGGTCGTTGCTAATCAAGCTATAACCTTTCTTATATAGATTTATTAGCAGAACTAAGCAGTTTCGTAATGGAGTGAATTTTCGGTATTGTATTTTGTATGGTGCACAGGGCTAGATAGGTATTTTCATTATAATCGTGTTTTTGTCGGAGGTTGCTGGAGCGAGTCGTTGATGCCGGAATTGCTTCGGATTTTTTTTTTGCTCGCGAGGATTTTTTTTTCAATTGAAATAATAAACATTGAAAATTGTGGAGAAACGATGCGGCATAGACATCGAAAATGGTGTTTTCATTTGGTTGAATCAAAAAATTCGAAAAATGCATCGAAGAACTATGAATTTTTGAAAATTTTTATTTTTAGAAAATTCTATGTAATTCTAAATTACCTACCTCCAAGTCCAAGTAGGTGATTAACTTGCAATAAATTGATACATTCAATCCATTTTTTTTTCAAATTTTTCCTGTATCTCTTTCAACTCAATTTTTTCTATTCTTTCTTCATATTGAATTTCTGAGATTTCAAAATTATTTCTCTGCAAATCGAATTTTATTTTTTCTTATACCACTCCCTCTCCTTCTCAGAAAAAACCAAATTACTATAAACCATAAAAATCTCTTCTAAAACATCAATTTTTACTCCCTCAAGTTTCTTCAGTTTCTCCATTTCATAGTAGGTGATCGTAATTTTTTCTGAATCATTTTATTTTACTAAACTCCCCAGTTCTATGATTATTTATTTTTAAACCAATTCTTATTCAAGATCAGTTTTTCGGCACCCGTTTCAATAAATTCGGCTTACTGAGTGAGCCATAAATAAACTACAAAAACGCAATTTCCATCAATGTTGGATAGATTTGAAAGCTTATAAAGTTGTAAATTTTTAATTTGTCAAATTCGAAGATGAAAACTAAAATTTCTATTTTTTCAATTTAAAAAAATTGTTAATTAAATTTTTGTGAGTATAAAAATTTTTACCAATGATTTTTTCATTCTTGAACTGAAATTTAAGGGCAGTGTTGCCCTCTCAAAAATTTTCTAAATGCTAGATTGGACCAAAAAACCCTGAAAATTATGCTAAATCATGTTAAAAAACCAAAAATATTAATATTCTAGCTTTACAAAGCTTAATTTTTTGTTCAATCTTTTTTGATAGTCTAACTTCAAATTTAATGTCTTATACATTTTTTCAGCTGATTTCTGAGGAATTTGATTATGCTAAATTTAAAAAAAAAATATTCTAAAAGTTGCGCTGAAATTGTTTCACCCTCATTCGCAAAGTTTTGAAAAATTGTGTGAAAAATTCAACACTTTGGTTGAGATTTGTTCAAACTTGGGGCGAAATATGCATAAATTAGGTATCAAAAAAATAATTGAAATAGGTACAGTTAAATCTTGGAAACAATTTTGAGAAATGATGATTTTTTAGGATACAGAAAGAAGAAAACGTTTGCCTCGCTTCGCTCGGAATTTTTTTTTTAAAAAAATTGTACTTCAAGAGTAAAAAATAACGCTTCTTTGCCTTATTTTCGTCAATTTTTTCAAAAAAATTCAATTGTTAAGAATGCTAAATTTTTGATAATTATGCTAAAACTGAAATGAATCATGTTAAACATTATGCCAATGCTAGATCCGGAAATCTCAGTGCTAAATTGGGCTTTGCATTATGCTAACTTTTAGCATAATTATGCCGAAATAAAAGCAACACTGTTCAAGAATTCTCGACATTTTTGTACGTGTTGAATAAGTTGCATACTTGGTTTGCCGTAAATACGAATTCATTTCTTGAATCAATTTACGAATTTTTGGAAATTGGATTTATGTTAGAGTTGGTAAATCTAAATATTCCGTGTGTTTCTGCGAGGAACTTATTCGCATCAAGTTTTAATTTTTTTAATGAAATTTTAACCAGACTCGAAAGTCTTGAATTGAAAAAAAAAAAAAAAAACATTTCTTGATAATTTTAAAATGTGTTATTCTTTTTTGATATGGTTGGTCATGCCAAAAAATGATGTTTTAGCAAGTTTTCGGTTTTTCTAATTGATACGAAAGATATGGGGAAGGGGGGGGGGTCAAACTGATTCATTCTAAAAAGTTGAAAACGAATTATAGTTAGTAGATAAATGAAAAAATGAAAAATTTTCGTAATATCTTCTCAATTTAGCTCATTTTGAACTAACATGATGTCATAAGCATGAGGTAAAAATTCTAGAGCCATTATTTAAACTTCATCGGTAAAATTAGTTCAAAGTTTTGAAAAATTTGGAAAATTGAAATGAGCTTGATTTTTTTGACTGTTTTGGAAATAACTTATTGAATCGTAAAAAAGTTTATCAATTTTTCGGTTGGGGAGGGAATGAGATGTTTACATGATTTTTGCTCTTGGTCAAAATTTTCTTTTTAGATTATACATGTATGTACTTTGAATATGCCATTTCTATGCTCAAGTATATAAAAAAAGAAAAATATTGAATTGTTGTAAAATCTTGAAAATATTTTATAAATCTAGGGAAAATTGTGGTGATATGTTTTTAATGTTGGATTGGGGGAAAAAAATCATAGCCGAAAGATTGATATTACTTGAAAAATTTTCTCCTGGAATTTCAAGTCTATCAGTCTAAAATGCTTTATAAAAAAACATAATTTCAGCGACCAAATTTTTTTTATTAGTGTCTCAGTACCCATTAAGTACATACAACAGCTCCAAAAAAGATCGGAATTTTTAGCAAATTAAGTTATGAAAATTCGTTGCGACGCGACGTGACATGAATGAAAAAAATCATCAGAAAAACTGCGAAATGTTACATTATTATCCAAATTTAGTTCTAAATCGTTGGGTAAGTAATTGTAATCTATGTATTCGATTCGTTCACGATGGTTGCTCATTTTATAACATAGCTTCATGTAACAAAAACAAACACAATTTTTATCGTGTAGTTGTAGTAGGTACTAAAAATTTAAAACCAAAATGGCACGTATCGTTTTGATTATGCATATTGCAAAATTTACGTTTCATCATAGATACAACTACATGTTTAATGACCCAATTGGTTATACACGTTCATGCTTTCCAAAAAATTTTCAGTGGTTTGAAATTTTTCGTTTATGGATGAAAAAATTCAATTCTTTACATACTTGAAATTTTATGAATCGTTCGATGCTGCGTAGAGATATTAAGTACGTGTGTAACCCTATACTTTAAGCAAAGTATTATTTCTTAATATTCGTGCGGATAGGATCTGCTTAGTCATCTTTATTGGTTCAGTTTCAATTTTATAAATTTTTTGTCAAATAGGTAACCGTTGTAGGTATTTAAATAATATGATCACGAATTTTTTCAAATATCGAATTTTTCTGCTTGTTCAAGTCTTTTATTATTATTTTTTTTTGCGCGGAATACCATTCAACTACAATTAACGAGCATGAAATACATACTTATTTATTTCTTCTCCATCAGACGAAATTCTTGCCTTTTTGAATCGATGAAATGGTGTTCACTGAAAATCAGTAATTTTCACTGATTTTTTTTTTGTGAAAAAAATCGCCAATTTATTTATCAATTTCCAATTTAATTTATTAAAAAATTGGTAATTTTTCTTAGTGATTTTCTGTAAAATTTTTACTGGTTCAAAAAAACAGTATTTCATAAAATTTGACTGATTCAGATTTAGACTAAGAGTGTCGGATTTTGAAGATGTGGATTTTTTTTCAAGAGGATGACTTCCCCAAAAATTTTTAGTCCCTCATCTGCTCAAAATGAGTAGAAGCAATGAGTACTCCATGCGGTCATTTTTGAAAAAATACGTGATTTTTCGCGAATTTTTTATAGTGCTGGCTTTGAACTTCGATCACTCCTAAAAAGTTATCTGAACCATTCATCGCGACTCTGAATATTCTCTTTTTGCCTTTTACCCAGGGAAAGAAAAGGATGAAATTATATGCAGACTGAGAATTTTAAACATTTTTTATTTCCAATAAATTCAAATTTTTCACTCAAACAACTCAAAATCAAGCTAAATTTTCTTTGGTTATCCGAAATAATTTTTAATGAAATCTGTTGAAAATTGCCAATGGTAATGTCGTTAATAGCCCAGGAGAATTAGTATCAAAAAATCGCTTAAAAAAGAAATATATGTTAGTAGAAATTTTATTGCTGAAAAAGTTTCTGTATGATGTCCAGAGTATGTGGTAAAAACCCACCGCCCCCAACCCTATTGCTTTTTAAGGGGGTTGGACCCCTTGTGAGGGAAAAAATTGTTTTGCACCAATTTCGCTCAAATTTGGGTGAAAGGTTAGGTGGGTGTAGAAGTACTCCCAAAAAATTTCAAGGTCCCCCTGACCTCAGGGAGCTGAACCATCGCTCCTTTTTTTCATTTTTGGGGAGCGATGGTTAAGCTCCCTGAGGTGGGGGACCTTGAAATTTTTTTTTTTGGGAGGGGGGGTACTTCTACCTCTACACCCACCTATAACCTTCCACCCAAATTTGAGCGAAATCGGTGCAAAACAATTTTTCCCCCACAAGGGGTCCACCCCCCAAAAAAGCAATAGGGTTGGGATGGTGAGTTTTCACCACATACTCTGGACATCGTATAAAAATTTTTTCAGCAATAAAATTTCAACTAACATACCTTATATTTCTTTTTTCAAAGTACATTTCTCCTGAGCTACCCGTCGTGCAAAGCGGGTGCCATTTGACACGGAAATGGCACGATTTTGACTGAGAAAAATGACACCTAAAATGACACGAAAATGGCAAAATTCAACCAATCAGCGCGGAGCAGGAATTGCCACTGTAGTGTCAAAATCTTGCCACAAAACCAGTTTATTGGTAGCGGGTATGACAGCGTTTTGACTCTGTGGCAGTGAAATGACATGGAAATGACACTCTTTTGACATATTCAAGATAAGTGGTTTAACTGCTTTTTTAGGCACTGTTACACATGTGTAGCTGGCGTAGCGGCATGTTAAACGAATTGCAGTGTTATTAAAACCTAAATTTATCCGCATTCATTAAATAAAAAAAGCATGTAGGGAGTCCTAGATCATGATTTGATTATGAATATTGTCATTCTCTCTAGAATTACAATGGTTATGTACCAAATTTTTCCACTAAAATTCCTGATGTCAGGAGGAGGGGGGAATCGAACCTGCAACCCTGATATCCTAACTACCTAACTACCTAACTACCTAACTACCTATCCTATGCCACATGGCTACCAGACTATGACAATGAACTAGTCAGTTTAGAATTTTAATGCTTGAATGTTTACAATTCATTCGATTTTTCTTGGTAGAAGATGATTTTAAAAATGTACGACCGAATTTTTATCTCATCCCTGGAAGGAGGGGTGCCCAAAAATGTGTGATGTTCTCTGGTTAAAAATTCTATAGTGACAAAATTTAAATAGATTTTTTTCAAACGTTGCACACAGGTAGAAGTACTAAAGGGGAGTACTCTGGAATTTTTCAGCTTTTTTCAACCACTTTAGTAATCTTGAATTTAACTTCGAAAGTTTAAAATCGCCTCAGGAAAGACAATTCCAAGATGAGTGAAAATTTATTATTTTTTTCAAAGTTTTTCGATATATTTTACACCTCTCGGAATTTCTTTTGATTTTTTTGACAAATATTCCAAAATTTGGCGTAGTTATTCATTTTTGTTACTTGAAATTACTGCTTTTCATTTATTTTTCGCGATTTTTCTAATAATTGATCAAATTCCACCTCTTGAAAAAATCTGAAAAAAATTCTGAGAGGTGTATCTAAAATACATTGAAAAACGTCGTAAAAAATCATTCCCCTCAGGGATTACATACGTGAAAAATGTCTTTTTTGGATATTGAAAAATTCAAATTTCTCAAAGCTTCGCTCGGGCATGATCGTAATTATAACTATATCAACCTATCTGCGATGACTGCAAAAAAAAAGTCTCCCATTTTCTCCTCTTTATGGTATTGGAAGTCTGGTGAGAGGCAAAAAGGAGTATTTTTCACATTGTTGCCTCAAATAGTTCATAATAATTTTAACTTTGTTCATGCTCAACCGAAATTATGGCACAGTTTTTTAAAAAATTGAAACATAACACTTTTTTAGGCATTAAATATCAATTTTTTTTAAACACTTCGCCCTTGCATCAATTAAATGACATTTATATAAATTATTTAAAGCCAAAGTCTGAAAAAAGGCTCTTCACCCAGACGCTCTAAAATCATCTGTCAAGACAAATCGAATGGCATAACAATTTTGACCAAGTTTCATGAGAAGCTGTACGACACCCCCCCCCCCCCCTCCATAACATGTCAAATTCACGCCGTATCGCTGTCACCGGAGGCCACTGTAAAAAAACTGGTTAAAAAGTGTTGACAGAAATTTGGCAAAATTTTGACAGTATAATGACAACTTTGATTCTGTGTTGCTCTCGGAACGAAAAGTAGGCGGAGTCTTCTCTACTCTGATTGGTTAAAAAACATTGACACTGAATTGACACATTTGTGGCAAAATTGTGGCAAAAATCTGACACTCATTGCACGACGGGTATATAACTGAATTTTGATTCACGCATTTCTTCATAAATCTCAGTTGGTAACACTGAAAAAAAAATTCAAAAAATCATTTCAAATATTTATTTCAATTTCGAAAAAATTTTATCTTGATTTTCAATAAAAAATTTCAAAGGTAATTGAAAAAAAAATCGGTTTTTATTTTCTTTTGTTTGGTCCAGAATTGTTGTCATTCGGACCGAAATCGTGAAAAAAGAGGCATAGATTTTTTTTACACAAGGTCCCTTCTTTCCAGCAGGGTCACAAATGCAGTTGGTTTGGCATGGTCATAAAATTTTTAATGAAAAATTTCATCAACGATATGTACTGCTTTAGGGCGCGGCTCCATCAAACCGGCGAGCGACGGCGCGGCGCGGCGCGGCGAGTGACGGCGCGGCGATTTGCGGTACGACGCGGCGAGCTGCGGTACGACGCGATTTTTTTTTAAAATGAGTGTATATGAGAAAAGGGACCTAGGTGTTCTGAAAAAAAGTTATACCTGGGTACCTTTTCTCATGTACGTACATAAGAAAGGGTCTCTGTTCTTTTTTTTCAGAACACCTAGGTCCCTTTTCTCATATACACTCATTTTAAAAAAAATCGCGTCGTACCGCAGCTCGCCGCGCCGTCACTCGCCGCGCCGCGCCGCACCGTCGCTCGCCGGTTAGATGGAGCCGCGCCCTTAGATAATCAAAATTTTTTAGCTCGCTTTGAGTGATTTGAATTTGTTAAATATTCAGTATATATAATTGAACCCTCCCCGCAGGTAGAGGGTAAAAAAAAAGTGTAAAATCTCAAGTATCAATCGCACTACCTAAAGTGGCAAGAAACTGAGTTTTTCTCTAATTTAATCCCATTTTTAGGCCCTTCAGCTCCATTTCTCCTCGAAGCTGGCAAAATTGTTTCGGTAGCTCCTTCACCTAAAGTAGTGTATGTACCTCCTTAGCATTTTCCGTCAAAATTCAGGATATTTTTTCACTCCGCTGCTTTAATACATATCACGATTTTATTTACGGCGGTTCGGGTATGCAAAACATTCAACACGATCGTGAATAATAGAATGGTGGTACTTCATCCATCCATAATGTAACATTTATGTATTACAATTTCCAAGATCTATAATTCTATTTAGATACGCGTTATGCTCGATGGGTTGGGAGAATTTCACATTCTTGCCTTTTTTTATCACTGTCCACTTTGAAAGGTAGTTTTTACGTCCGCCGCCTCTTTTTTTCCTCTTTTTTTTCCATCGTCGTCGCAGCTACATCGGATAGTATTTCTCCACGCTTTTTTTTGGCCGTTTCAAAGGAAATAATCGCCTTGTTTTGAATAAGAAAAGACCATCCTGGGAAAGGACGAAGCGTACAGAAGGGGTAAAAATCCTCCATTGAATAATAGAACAGTCATTGAGTCTTGAACGTATTCAATATAACCTTTACCTCGCAGATGTTACTGTACCTAGTATAAGGCGAGATACGTGTACAAAAACTGGATTGTGTGTCTCTTGAAAGAAAGAAAATACGACTACGAAGAATCATGTAGAAGAACGAACGAAACAAAAATGAAATAAAAAGAAAAACGGAAGATACTCATCTCGGGATAAGCTCAAGGTGTTTGCTTTATAACAATAAGTAAACTCTCTTGTTGCGAGAAGAAAAAAAGTTAATTCCGTATAAGTTGCACGCTGGGATGCGAGCTTGCGAAAGATATTAAATTTTTGAAGCGCTAAGCGTGCTGTATAGTCTTCTCCTTTCTTGCATCCCCTCCTCGGGTTCTCCTTTCGCAGAGTTTTTTTCCTTCGTCTTTTTTTTTTCGCCTTTACTCCTCTGTTACTCTCTTGTACTTGTTTTTGTTTCTCTTAATTTTTTTTGCCTCTTATTTGACGCCGCGCGGTGTGCTGTATATATCTGAGGTACACTAGGAAGCAATAAATAAACTTTGAGAACTACCAAGGCCAACACGGTTCATTTGAACTTTCTTTTTGCATTTTTCCAGTCTCGAGATGTTTTCAAACATGTCTATAATCGTTGTTTTGAGATAAATTCCATCCGAATATTTTATCTATCGGTTATGCGAAGATTTTCCAATCCAGATTGCTTACTTTTTTTCGTGTGTTCACAATGAATAAACGTTTTAGGAGGAAAAAATACCGTTCGTCAGGAGCGATAGGTACTAAACGAAGACAGATTACGTGTAATTTGACTCTTTACCCGAACAACATTATGGAGTGAAAAATATAACGACGACATGACGCAACGGATGCACGTTGTTCGTACCACGTGTAACCCTCGCTACCGTATAAATGTACTCGTATGTTATGAAGTCACCATCCATCATCAACCGTTAGTAAGATGAAATTAAAATTTTATGGGTGCGGTAATTTTATAAGTACCTTTACCTATACCTTTGAAAGTTTTCCCTTCTGTTTACTTTTTATACATACGTCAAACAAGAAATTAGAAAGCAATAAAAAAATCCTACGATATTTTCGCTCTACCGCCGAGAAAGTTGAAGAATAGAGAAAAAAAAGAAGAGGAAAGGTTACAGTAATTTTTTTACTTCTTCGCTATTATTTCGGGATAAGACCTCATGAAACAGATGCGCTTTTAATGGAATGAAAATGGAACCACTTAAAAACTTCATCTTTCTTTCTTTAATTCGAAATATGTTCCGCGAAATTTAACTTGTAAAAAGAATAAGAAGAAGACGAATGACGCGGCGAGTAAATTCCGAGCGAGCTACTGCGAAAAAAAGCTCGCTTCGGAATTCCCGCCGAATTGAAATAAATTTTATGTTCCGACGAAAGAATAATTGCAAATATTGTCGAAGATTATCTGGTTTATTTCGCGTACGTTGGTACCGACTACCGATGCCAATTAAATGTAAATTTGCACCGCAAATTACCTCTCGGAGCCGAATCGCCGAAAAAACTCGACATTAGAAGGCAAACCCATCTTTTTCTTTGTTTTTCCTAATGGTTTCCTTTTGCGGCGATTAATGCGAACGCTTTTTGCATCGCTGTTACAATTGCCATTATCTCGCCCCCTAAACACCAATTTTTTTCACTTGCCGACATGCTATTGGGCTGTTAGTAAAAATGGCCCGGCTTTTTATTTTTTCCGATTTCGTATTGGAATGGTGTTGAATAAGGAGTTTGTCGAATAAGTGAAATTATTTTAGTGCGAAGGTGGTTATATACGGTTTGATACGTTTTGCTGATTTTAAGGTACGATTGTTGGTGTTTGGATGTGAAAAATACGGGTTTGCGAAGAAGAAGAGGGTGAGGAATTGATCCTAGGTCGAGAAAATGCAGGTGAAATGTTTCATAATTGTTGTTTTTCATTTTTCAAATATGATCGTTTATAAAGAGATCTCTAAAAGGTAGTGAAACTAATAAAACAAGTGAGAAAGTAATGGTTTTAAAAATGGATACCTACTCATTTCGTATCAGTGTAAAGTCCTTTTTTCCAGTTGTGGTGATTTTTTTTCTCGGCTATGTGTAAAAAGTTGAAATTGCAGCAGGGAAAATCAGTATTTTTTCGATTTTTAGCGGATTTTCGCTAATTTTCTTAAGAATTTTATTGATTTTTCAGAAAATTTCAGATATTTTACAAACTTTTCAGTAAATTTTCACTGATTTTCCAGAATTTTCCTTCCACAGTTCGATTTTTGTGAATTTTTCACTGATTTTGTAGATGAGAGAGTAGTAATAGTAGGTAGTGACAAAATTGTAAATTTAGTGAAATTTCAAGAAAAAGTGGAGAAAAAAGTGAAGAACCTCAAAGATTACTTCATATTTCACCTTTTTTATTTTTTTTCTTCATCTCATCAGTTATTGGTACCTAATAATTTTGCTGTAGATTTTCTTCTGATTTTGAATTTTCTGTGGAGGGAGGGGGGGGGGAGTTAGTCGATTTGAGAGGAACCTGAAAATTCGCTAAAAAAGAAGTAAATATTTAATGGAAAAAATAGGTAATGATTATTTCAAAAAAAAGCCTGTTAGATGCCTAGGTACCCTGCAGAAAAATCATTCTTGATTGAATTTTTTGAATTCGAGATTTTCATGAAATTTTATTATTTGAAGTATTGATCTGTATAATTTACAATGAATTTATGTACATGAATGTGCGAGAATCCATGCAAGGATTTTGTTGAAAGAATTTGAGTAATTGAAGATATTTTTGCATGAATGCAATCGTAGATTATTAGATCTCCTCTCCCCCCCCCCTAAGCGTATCGTGCATATTTTCTTAGAATTTTTAATCGCTGCAAATTGAAATTGTTAAAATTTTCATCTCTAAAATTTCATTTCTATAGTACACAAATATACTTTGAAACAGAATTTGTTATGCAAATTTTTCAGGTAGGTACCTCGAGATGGAAAACCAGGAAATTTGTAGTTCATTCATTTAAAAAAATTACTATCTACGTTCATTTATGTCGTATTTTCAGATTCAGCTAGAATTGGCTCTGAAAAAGTCATAACCCCTTCCCTCCAATTTTTTGATTATCTTGTGGTGTTTTTTTTTTCTGTTTTTCGATAAGTAAATTTATTTTGTATTATTTGACATATGGTATCTTATTTTCAAGTTAGGTAAGTAAATGTGAACATTTTTTTAATAATCTGCCTATTCATTCATAAATTTTTATACTAAAAATGAGAGGCTTCAAATGAAATTTTTAGGTTGAAAAATCCTACGAAATATTGATTTCATTCCGGTTAAAAATCAACTATTAGGCAGTAAAAATCTGTTTGACTGTCAACTTTTCGAGTACCTAATTTCACAGTAAAATTTTCAAAAACCAAGAGTAAACTCAAACATAATCATTTTTTAGCAGATGAAAATTGGGCTCATTTTTTTTAACGATTATTATTTTTGTTGTTTTGGATTGAAGATGACCCGTGGGATGGGGGGGGGGGGGTAGAAGAAAAAATCATAGCAATAGAGAAAGTAAGGTTTTTTTAAAAAAGTGAAACTGAAGATGTGAAAGTCACTATAAACTTGGTACTTCAAGTCAAAACATCTGAAACATTTCCAAAAATTTGTTTTGAATTCATTTATATGACTTGAAATGTTCACTTAAATTTTATGAAAACTGAACGATTCAATAAGCTGGCAGCGCTGCCATGAAAATACATGGTGTGTACGTAATACGTAGTCCTGCAAGTTTTGCTTTTTGCTCACACGTTCTGATGTCCTGCTTTTACCCTTCTCGTGTTTTTTGTTTTCAATAAAACTTTGAAATAATCGATTTATTCTCTCCCCCCCCCCCCCGAAATTCTGAAATCACTCCATTTGAAGTTTTTCAACTGGATTTTTTTTCTTATAAAATGAAAAATTTGTGTTCGGAATGTTTCATAATTTTTGACGTGTTTTTAATAATTTGAAAATTAGATATTCATTTTTTAGCTTGCTTCATATAACCAAGTCACGTTCTATCACGAAGCTTAAAAATTTTGAAATGCTGAAAATTGAAACAGAAAAAAGAATTTTCACTTTCTCCCCTCTGCAAAAGTTTTTTGGAGTATTTGAAAAATTAAAAAGGAAATTTTTAGCACTCTAAACTTCAAAAAATAAATCGTGAAATATCTGAAAAATACCTAGTTCAAATTTTTCTTTTTCGTTGAGAAATTTTGTCAAACACCTTGAATTTCTTTTTAAAAAAACGTCAACAAAAATTTTTCAACGAGACCGATATTTTTTGGCTCGATTTTGAAATGTTCGAGTGAGAAATTGCAATTTGGTAAAAACCAAAAAATATTCGAATTCGTGATTTGTAACTTTTCTACCTCTTTGCAAAGAGCAAAAAGTGATCTGATTTTCGATTTCAATGGTTCAAAGAGGTGTAAAAAAATCCCAATTATTCTTTTTCAGAGCCTAACTAAGATCTCCAGTTGATGAAATTATCAAAAAAATTCAAAAAAATTCATTTTTTCAAACATTTTTTCTGTCTGAGGCTTCTCAACTTTGTTTTTCTTCGAATTGGGAGGCTCAACATTTTTTTTTTACTGATCTTCTACAAAAAGTAAGCTACCTTTCTAATTTTTGTCAAAATCCAGGATGATTTTGGTTTGTTTTATTCTAGTAAGATATCATTAGATACAGTTTATTAATATTTTGTGACAGCCAGCAATAAGACAGTGTAAAAAACTGTAAATTTCATTTAAAAAATAAAATAAAAAACCGGTTTCATCGACTGATGGTAAACTCCCAAAATAAAATGCAGTAATGTCTATTTTCTTTTCAACATACATTTTTATGGATTTCATTGTGACCCTATGCCTATTTCCGCAAATGTTTGGAAATACCAAAGGCGGCATGCAGCGTAGCGACAACGTCGCTCAAATTTAAAGGACTATTTTTTTATTTGTTGCGTGTTTCTCAGCCGATATTTTTTTCGTCCGAATCGTCGAATATTATTATTATTTCTTGAGTAGCAATGAAAAGAATTTTAGCAACTCGAATTGGTACAGTTGTTTGTAAAGGGGAAAAAAGCAAAAAAAAAGAACCGAAAAAGAAAAAAAAGAAAGAAACAGAAAAACTCTATCGTTCGTACCGTTTAACCTATTGTCACGCATTCCGAATCTCGTAACAATCAATGCTATTGTGAATGTTTGCGTGCATGCAAAGCTTTTTTTTTTTTAATTTATTTCAAACACAAGGTGTTTCGCAAGTTGTGCATTTGTACCATTGTCGTTATCTCGTCTTATTTGTGTTCGAGAATTTTGTTTACCGTTTTCCCATTTAACATCATTTATTTATTCGTTAGACTTACCTAAGTCTTTACAGAAAATTCAATTAACATATACTTACCTACCAAGAACGAAATGGCATGGCAATTTATTCCAGCGACATATTTTTAACGAAGTACGCGGTTCTTGAGTGTCGCCTTTAACGCGTATAGTCTTGGCGTGTTACAAGGCTAAAAAGAGCGTTTTAACGTGGGCGAGGGTTTTTTTCCTCTCCTTTTTCATTCTCTTCACAACAGGTAGTTGTACAAATAATTATGTATACTTTTGTTTCGCGGTCGGAGCGGTATGAGTAAACTTTTTACACTGAAAATTATGTCGAAAAAATACCTAAAATAAATCATAAATACGCGAAAGCGTTGAACTTTTATTCGAGATTTTACGTAAACCGAGCTCGCGAGCTTCAGAATTGAAAAATAATTTCGCTCGGAGCTGGCTTATATTACTCAACATACTTATACGTATAGAACATCGGCTTCAACATTTTAAATTTTATATATTCGCATATGTAACATATAAAACACATTCGCTGGTGCGGTTGGAAAGAAAACCGGGCGTAAAATAAATATTTTAACGATAAACGCCAACTTATTGTGTATATAACATTACGACGTGCTGAATTTATATTGTTATTTTTCGTATCTAATTTGATTTCATGTCGCCGTGTTGGGTTCACGTCGATAAATGCATTTTTTGCCCTTCTGTTTCTCGGTGTGTTTCGATTTTTGTTCGTTCGATTTATTGAAAAATACGAAACAAATTGTGAATGAAGAAGAATTATTTCTATTTCGATGTATTTATTTTTGATGAGCCAAATTCACCAAGTTTGATAGCTTCAAATAGCAACTTACATAAATAAATCACATAAAAAATTTAAGGAGAAAAAAACGAAAAAAAAAAAATGATAAAACGTAAAAGTTGTTGCTCTAATGTAGAAAGAAAATGAAAGTTCAGATTAAACGCAAAACTCGTTAGTAATTAATTTCCAAAAATAAAACATACAGCAGAATAGGAAGTTTATACCTACATGAAGACAATTTTCGACCAAATTGTTGGACCGAAATTTATTATACAAATGGTTCTTGCCGAAACCTGAGATGAAAAAATTGCCTCGTATGCGGAGTTCCGAAGCCGGGCTCAGATTTCACTTTGAATCTTCGGTAATAAATTTTACAGGAGAATGATTTTGTTGAAAATTTGTCCCCTAGTAAATCGTAATGTTAAGTAAGAAATATAAACATCAGTTTTTCATCGTTTCGGTGGCTTTTTTCTTGTTTGAAATTTGAGACCGGTGCGACCCTCCCATTATTTTAGTATTATTGGAGACTTTATTGGCCGTTATACTGAAATATTTCCCACTTCATTATTGAAGGGGTGGCGATTTCGGAATTTAAGAGCGTCTTTGGTTTGTTTTGTGCTTTATTTTCGATTGAAAATATTCGAGTTCTTTTTTAGTTTTTTTAAGGGAGAAAAAGACTATCGAGGGATTTTTAACATGGATATGTTTTTATCTTTTTTTCTGGGGTAGGGGGTCATTCCAAAATTTTTAAAACATTATTTTTTAAGACCAAATTTTTCGCGACGCTGATTTTCAAAAACATAATTTTTTTCATTTTCGAAAAATAACTTGATAGTAATGTTAGAGAGTCAGAATGGCATGAAAAAAAAAATAAGTTGCTGATTTTTCAAAACCTTAGAAATTTAATTTGTGACCCGTATAGGAAAAAGGTACCTAAAGTCGGATTTTTCAAAAATGAGTTTATTGACCTAAATGATCGGGGAGACTATGAGGAATGTTTTAAGACTTGGATGTGCATCCTAGGTCAATTTTTCGGTGTGATAGAGACATTTGAAAATTAGGAAATCATGACTTCTAAATAAAAAGTCGAGAAAAACACGTTTAAAGCTGCGTAGAGGTCTACTGTTTAAAAAGGCAAAAAAAAAAATTGAAGAAATGACCCGTTTTTCGTATCTTTGGCTTTAGTGCAAAATTATGGTTTCCAACTTAAGGTACCTTTCCCTGCACGGGTCACATTTAATACCGGAAATTCAGAAGCTGAAAATTGACTTAACCCTTAAAAGGACGGTCTCAGGGAAATGCTGAGAAAATTATTATTTTTGCATAAACGAAGTCTAAGGAGCTCACTGAACAATAAAACGCCCCCAAAAAAATTTTCGAGCCCATAGAACTGACTTTATGGAATGTACATTACAGTGTACATTGCGAACGATGCTGCAACCTACCGTTCTAAGGTGGCGTACAATACAGTGTACATTGCGAACGATGGTCTATCCTTTTGAACAAGTTTATATGCGTGCTGTATTACATGTTTCAAAACTGGTATCAGTTTTATGCTTCATTTTCAAACCTAAGCGTTTCCCATCACTCGAGATGAAATTAAATCATACAAATTAGGACAGTAGAAGTTCAATTATCCAACATTCGAATTAATTTTTTATTATCCGGTTTTGGGAGGTTTTTTTGCAAAATTATGATGAAATACATAAAGATGATACTTCTTTTTGAGCAACAGTCCCTATCACTATTCAAAAATTATTCAAGTGTTTGAAAATGACGAAATTTTACTGCAAAAAATATTTGCAGAGACTGAACGGAAGTTAATTAGGTACTAAATTCTTTGAAAAAATTTGATTTTCAAAACAAAATTTCTGTAATTCAATCAATTATTACCGTTTTTTCTGAAAACGTTTTAGTTTCTTTCGAATAAAATGTTTTAATTTTGTTTCAGAGTTTGTTTAAGGGGGACGTATTTTAGGTAGTAATGAAATTTTGAGCCTGAAAAAATGAGTCAAAAGTAAATTTTCTGTTGAAAAATATGGATTTCAACTGGAGGTTACAAACTTGGGAAAATAGTGGTTTAATCGATCAAATAAGTCATCAGTGTGGGTAATCTGCATAATTATAAAAGTTTATGTTCATACAAACATTTTTTTTGAAATTTTCTTAGCAGCAGGAAAATTCCAAAATTTTCTGGAAGCTTCAAAATTGTTCAAAACCGGTTCAAATCGATATGAGAGGTCGAAAATTGAGTACACACCAAATTTCAGTTTTTGTGTTAATCAGATCAAATTTTCGTAATTTCATTTTGAAAAAATCGCCAAAATTTTAGAAATTAACTTGAGAATCTAAAATTTTGAATATGGGATGGTCTCTCATAATGTACTTTGGATCTATTTTTTGTTTCGGCTCAAAATTTTACTTCTAAATTTAGAATTGCTACCTTGTTTGGTACCTATTATGAAATCCTTCATCAGATGAATTTTCAATATTAAGATTCCGGGGGTGGTACCAATACAACATCACAATTTTTTTTGAATTGCAGGCTAAAATTTTTTTGAGTTCTACTCAACATTACTTTATGTAAAATTAACAACACCACAGCACAGTATGAAGTAGAATGATTCGATTTTGTCAAAAAAAGTGATATCTCATGTTGCATTATATGTACTGACCGCCGCATTTCTTTTCATAAGAGGGTGAAAGTAACGGAGTTTCCGGAATTTTGTATTTTTTAGCTCTTCCTATTTCAAAGAAGAGTAATAAAATCAGTTTTATTGCCCCGAACTGTCGGACATTTGAACCCACCGCCGAACGTGACGAAAACAATACTCAACCGATTTCACGGTTACATCGACTACCCATCGTTCGCAATGTACACTACAATGTACACTTGATTCCGTCGGCTATCTGTGCTGTCGTTCGCAATGTACACTATAATGTACACTAACTTTGAGCTTCAATTGTAGAAAGTTCAAGTGGTCGAATGGAAAGGTGTTTTCATTTTAGTAAATAGGCGATCTTTCTTTGCAAAAAACATATCATAGTTATTTTTTAGAAATTTTTATTAATATGTAAAAACACTCTCTTATTTTGTCCCTTTTAAACGCATAGAAAAAACATAAAACTTCAGAATTCAAAGTTGTGTTCAAAGCTTGCATAATGAGATTTTTATTTGAAATTTTGGTGGAAGGTTCCTAAAGGTCCTCAAAAATCATTCGTGAAACAAAAATTGCAATTTGATCACTAGAAAAAAATACAAAAATTCTCAAAGTTGGTGTACATTATAGTGTACATTGCGACATTAAGGGTTAATATTAGAAACTCAAAATTACAAGAAAAATATCAGATATTAGCTAAAAGCTGATTTTAAAAACAAATTTTTACATTATTGAAATTAACTTGATATCAGAAAATCAGTCAGGATGTCAGGAAAAAACATATCCATTCCATGTTACCAACATTTCCTTTCAGAGGAAACTTCATTTCATTTTTTTCGAATCCCCTTTCGGGTTTGAATTCAATCTCGTGTATAAATTTTAAAATCTGAAATAAATTTTCGAGTGCGTTTCAGCAACTTATTTTTCACCTGTGTAAAACTCGTTACTGAAACTTTTTAATCATTTTATAAATCAGTTGAACTTTTTTTTTTTTTTGATTCGTCGGGTGTTTCAATTTTGCTCAAAAATAATTTCATAAGTTTGATGAAGGATAGAGTTTATTTCTCATAAATGAAATGATTATTGAAATCCGCCTGCTTGAATTCTTTATCCTTCCTCCCTCACATTCTAAGAAAATGGTAAAATTTTGTCTCAACCTTTCGTTCTAATTCATTCAGAGTGCTTATATTCAAAAACATTAAAATTTTCAAGCTTTTAAAAAAGCTGTCATGACTTGATTTTTCATGGTCAATTACCTCAGGGTTCAAATCCCGCCGGGTGAATTTTTTGACCTTTTTTTTTTTACATTATATTATTTTTTAAACATCAAATTACAGAAATATTCTATTCTTTTTTTTTCAAAGAGAGTGATACATTTCGGTTTTTCAAAGAATTCGATTTTGAATTTGAATTGCGTTTGGAGAAACCAATGAAACTGTGGTCAATTTTATGGATCATAATTATCCATGTATTTCACCAAAAATAAAAAATGTTTGAACATGTGGTAAATTTTGTGGATGGGAATTATTCATCAAAATCACCAATTCTAGAGTTGGGAAAACACATCAAACTGTGGTTATTTTTTGGATAATAATTATCCGTGCATTTCACCACACATGCAAAAGGTTTGAACAAGTGGCAAATTGTATGGATAGGAATTTTCCATCAAAATTACCGTTTGCAGAGTTTGGGGAAACCCATAAAACTGTGGTCAATTTTATGGATAATAATTATCCACGCATTCCACCACAAATGTAAAAGGTTTCAACTTTCAACATGTGGAAAATTTTGTGGATAGGAATTATCCATCAAAACTACCAATTCTAGAGTTTGAGGAAACCCATAAAAATGTGGTCAATTTTATGGATATAAATTATCCACGCATTTCACCACAAATGTAAAAGGTTTCAACATGTGGCAAATTTTGTGGATAGGAATTATCCATCAAAACTACCAATTCTAGAGTTTGAGGAAACCCATAAAACTGTGGTCAATTTTATGGATATAAATTATCCACGCATTTCACCACAAATGTAAAAGGTTTCAACATATGGCAAATTTTGTGGATAGAAATTATCCATCAAAATTACCAATTCTAGAGTTTGGGAAACCCATTAAACTGTGGATAATTTTATGGATAATAATTATCCACGCAATTCACCAAAAATGTGAAAGGGTTCAACATGTGGCAAATTTTGTGGATAGGAATTATCCATCAAAATTATCAATTCTAGAATTCGGAGAAACCCATGAAACTGTGGATAATTTTATGGATAATAATTATCCACGCATTTCACCACAAATGTAAAAGGTTTCAACATGTGGCAAATTTTGTGGATAGGAATTATCCATCAAAATTATCAATTCTAGAATTCGGAGAAACCCATGAAACTGTGGATAATTTTATGGATAATAATTATCCACGCAATTCACCAAAAATGTGAAAGGGTTCAACATGTGGCAAATTTTGTGGATAGGAATTATCCATCAAAATTATCAATTCTAGAATTCGGAGAAACCCATGAAACTGTGGATAATTTTATGGATAATAATTATCCACGCATTTCACCACAAATGTAAAAGGTTTCAACATGTGGCAAATTTTGTGGATAGGAATTATCCATCAAAATTATCAATTCTAGAATTCGGAGAAACCCATGAAACTGTGGATAATTTTATGGATAATAATTATCCACGCATTTCACCACAAATGTAAAAGGTTGCAACATGTGGCAAATTTTGTGGATAGGAATTATCCATCAAAATTATCAATTCTAGAATTCGGAGAAACCCATGAAACTGTGGATAATTTTATGGATAATAATTATCCACGCATTTCACCACAAATGTAAAAGGTTTCAACATACGGCAAATTTTGTGGATAGAAATTATTTATCAAAATTACCAATTCTAGAGTTTGGGAAACCCATGAAACTGTGGATAATTTTATGGATAATAATTATCCACGCACTTCACCAAAAATGTGAAAGGGTTCAACATGTGGCAAATTTTGTGGATAGGAATTATCTATCAAAATTATCAATTCTACAGTTTGGGGAAACCCATAAATTTGTGTTCAATTTTATGGATAATAATTATCCACGCATTTCACCACAAATTTAGAAGGTTTCAACATGTGGCAAATTTTGTGGATAAGAATTATCCATCAAAATTACCAATTCTAGAGTTTGGGGAAACCCATAAAACTGTGGTCAATTTTATGGATAATAATTATCCATGTATTTCACCACAAATTGACGGTGCTCTCCAAGCCTGATTTTTTTTTTTTGACAAATTCTTTGTTAATTTGAATTTTTTTAATGTGAAATATTAATTTTTGAAAAATCTACCTACCTAATAATTTAATAGTTGACTTCTAATATTCTGCAAAAATATTAATACAATATTAATTTTCTTTTTTTTTTCACAGTGAGCACCTACAACGTAGAAGCGGTATTAGGACGAACGGCTTATCTGCCTTGTGATATTGAATCGACAGTTCGAGACGATCGAGTTTACATGGTGCTGTGGTTCAAATATAAAGCCAGCAAACCGTTTTACAGGTAAGTTTGACTTCAAACGCGCTGCCTTCTCGGTGTATCTGTGATTGACACTCACGATGTAACTAATCTACTCGATTGTTTTGGGAATAAGATTATTCCACGGAAAGGCGCAGCGTCTGTACACGTTTGCGTTCGGTACTTGAGAATGATGATGCGTAAATATAGGCATCCTATAGGCCTACGAGTATACATATTCGAGATCGAGAGAGTATAGAGGGTACGTACTTCTAAAGTGTACGGTGGCTCAGCGGAGACGAGTATAAGGGGCGATATATTTTGTATACATTATAAAACACTAACGCGGCGTTATTTTTGATGAGGCGTTGTAAATGCGGAAAGGAAACTGCGCGCCGTCGTATCGATGCTGTAATATGTAGTAGGTATATTTTAGTTGATAAATATCCATTTATTACGTGCTAGTTTGTAATACGCGCGTTATACATGCCTCAATATGGAAGCCGCAATAATTCTAAATATGTAATTAATGAGGTTACGTGTATCGTCGAAATATAAGCCAGTATATTAACGCCATTCGTCCTCAACTGTGATAATCTTAAGATCCACTCTTCGCATATTCCAGACCAAATCTAATCCTTGATAAATGTAATAATATGGCTTAAGTTTAACGACGCGGCGTCTCTAAATGCGCGAAACGTGCGGCAATGGTTTCGTACCGCGTCCGGAGACTGATTTCCTTCTCCCAGATCCCAGAATGTATACCATACGTCTACTCGAATACGTACCCGTACATCCACATATACATCTATACCAATATGCATACTTATAATACGCGGCTCAATTATGAGCGCGCGCTAAAACTTATGCATTAAACTTGTCTCTTTGAGGAACAAATTAATTATGTTTTTGGATAACCTTTATCCGTCCGAAGATTATCGATATCTATACTTATGCTATACCAACGTTATTATAATATTCATCTTATTATAAAATTATACTCGATATCTCGGTTAGAGGTATAAATAAGCATCTGTTTGTTTAAACCGATACTATTGTTGAATTGGATACTTCGATATTCAATTATCGCCAGACTGTAAATGACGAGCACGTGCCGAAAATAATGCCAGAATATGTAATACCTATCTGGCTAATCTATCCCATACCTATCCTATCAGACTCGGCTTTGAATTAGATTAGCTATTTTTCCGTCGAAAATTCCCCGAAAAGAACGATCAATGGATTACGAATTGAAAAAGTACGAATTTTTTTCACCCTTTGAAATCAATTTTATTAATTATGCATTCTAAATCAATGGTAAAATAATTTTGTTGCTTGAATTTTAATTTTAACGTCGACGTGGTGGTGGCAGACACGCGATGAAGGTGCAGTGTACGGGCGCGGGCGTCGATGAATGAGGGGAAATTTCGATTGCTTTTTTGTTCTGCGTTTAATCGTACACGTGTTTCGAAAGTTTGGAAATTTACGAATATTCCATCTTTTGATCTGTGGTGGGTTTTTTTCGATTGCTTGGTTCATTCGATGAAAAAAGATGTCGCGATTGGGAATTTTTTATGAAATATTTCAAGTTTAGGAATGTGCGTGAGACTGGTGTGATTTTATTTGAAATTTTAGTGGTGAATTGAGTTTTGAGAGAGGGGGTCAATTTGAACTTTTTCAGTGGAGAAAATTATCTGAATCTCGTGGTGTTTAGTTGAAAAAAGTCAAGAAATTTGAACTACATATGTTGATGATGAGGAGTTTCATTTCAAAACGCAACATCTCCAAAAATCCGATTTTCGGGAAATCGCAAAAAACTGTCATTCGAAATCAGGTGGGGGGTTTTGGCTGGGGGTGGTCTCATTGGAAAGCTTAGGACCCAAGCTACCTATTTTGGGGTAATTTCACGCTTGTACCTCATGGGGAAGTTGGAGGGGGGCAAAATAAAAAAGATGTTGCGTTTTGACATGAAAAATCTTTTTTTTGCGTTTCGACATGGAATTTTAGTCTTTTTTCGTGATTTTTGATTCAAAACGCAACATCCTGGTAGTTTTACAATATTTTTTTTCAATTTTACATATTATTCAACGAAAATGAACACTGAAAAAAGTCAGGAATAGTGAAAATCACCGTGAACCACTTGCAAAAAAAAAAAGGGGAATAGGTACGCTAATATCACGGTTCTGATTAGAGTAAAATGTGCAGAAATGTAGTGTTGGCTCATAGAAATACGATGGTCACCTCAACGCAGTACTACCAACCCATAAAACGCGAAAAAACCGCGAAAAAAATGTTGCGTTTTGACGTGAAACATCCAGTATTTGTTGCGTTTTGAACCGAACACTAATCTTTTATGGCAGATTAAAGGTATTTATGGTCGTCATGAAGTCCTGTCTATGGCACCATTTGATTCTTCATTGAATTTCCTTTAAGACTGATATATTAACTCAAAAATTATAAAAATCGAGATGTTGCGTTTTGAAATGAACCTCCTCATATAGTAAGGTCTCCATTGCACAAAAAATGCCTCAGCGTGAGAATCTCGTTGAAGTAAATTTTGTTATAGGGGAAACAAAATATTTTGGTTGTGGGGTATTTTGTGGGGTATTTTGTGGGGCAGCTCATTACCCCATACATCCCTCAGTGTGATACAAATGAAATATTTTGATTAAAAAGCAACGTTTTAGTTGCTGGATATTTTGTGGGGTACTTTGGGTGACAGATCAGTACCCCGCGCATACCCCAACTGAAAAGGCAACCTTTTAGTAGCGAGATATTTTGTGAGGTACATTAGGAGGTAGATCAGTACCCCAGAAATGCCCCAATCAATTTTGCAGCTTTTTAGTAGCAAAAAATTTTGTGGGATACTTTCGGAGGCGGATCAGTACCCCGAGAATATCACGATAAAAATTCAACTTTCAGTGGCCAGTTATTTTGTGGGGTATTGTGGGAGGCAGTGCAGTACCCCAGGAATACCCCAATCGATAATTCAAATTTTTAGTAGCGAAATATTTTGTGGGGTACTTCGGGAGGCAGATCAGTACCCCGAGAATACCTCAATTCAAAATTCAACTTTTAGTGACCAGTTATATTTTGTGGGGTATTGTGGGAGGCAGTGCAGTACCCCAGGAATACCCCAATCGATAATTCAAATTTTTAGTAGCGAAATATTTTGTGGGGTACTTGGGAGGCAGATCCGCACCCCGAGAATACCCCAATTAAAAATTCAACTTTAGCCAGCTACTTTGTGGGGTATTTTGGGAGGTAGTGCATGAGTGCAGTACCCCAGGAATATCCCAATCAAGAATACAACTTTTTAGTAGCGAAATATTTTGTGGGGTACTTTGTGTGACAGATCAGTACCCCGTGCATACCCCAATTGAAAAGGCAACCTTTTAGTAGCGAGATATTTTATGGGGTACATTAGGAGGTAGATCAGTACCCCAGAAATACCCCAATCAATACTGCAGCTTTTTAGTAGCAAAAAATTTTGTGGGATACTTTCGGAGGCGGATCAGTACCCCGAGAATATCACGATAAAAATTCAACTTTCAGTGGCCAGTTATTTTGTGGGGTATTGTGGGAGGCAGTGCAGTACCCCAAGAATACCTCAATCAATAATGCTTTTTAGTAGTGATATATGTATTTTGTGGGGTACATTGGGAGGCAGATCAGTACCCTAGAAATACCCCAATCAATAATGCAACTTTTTTGTAGTGAAATATTTTGTGGCAGATCAGCACCCCGAGAATACCCCAATTAAAAATTCAACTTTTAGTGGCCAGTTATTTTGTGGGGTACCCCAGAAATACCTCAATCAATAAGTAATGCAACTTTTCAGCAGCGAAATATTTTGCGGGGTACTTTGGGAGTTTGGGAGGCGGATTAGTACCTCGAGAATACCCCAATTAAAATTCAACTTTTAGTGGCCAGTTATTTTGTGGGGTACATTGGGAAGAAGATCAGTACCCCAGAAATACCCTAATCAATAATGCAACTTTTTAGTAGCAAAACATTTTGTGGGGTACTTTGGGAGGCAGATCCGCACTCCGAGAATACCCCTGTGATGATGGTAATCACATTGTTTTACCTCGCCCGGTCGAGGTATCTTGTGTTACCAATCACAGCTAATTAATTAAAACTCTAGATCATCCCCGCTATGCGAGTCACGTTCTCACGTAGAGGGCTAGCAGAACCTTACAGCAGGCGCTAGAAGTGCACGCATGCACAAAAGTAGGGTCGCTATGCGAGAGCCTGGAAAACGGTATGAGTAACAATACCTCCGCGAAACGTTAGAATTGCCACTGACGAGAGCACTACTCGGTAGAGTATTCGTTGCTTCGTTTATCCGTCCTACAGGGTTGCCACTTCGCAGTGTTGCCCTGTAGAACGGCGGGACAATCCCTACCGTGACACCCCAATTAAAAATTCAGCTTTGGCCAGTTATTTTGTGGGGTATTTTGGGAGATAGTGCACGAGTGCAGTACCCCAGAAATCCCCCCCCCCCCATCAAGGTTGCAACTTTTCAGTAGCGAACCATTTTGTGGGGTACTTTGGGTGGCAGATCAGTGCCCCGAGAGTACTTCAATTGAAAATTCAACTTTCAGAGTGAATTCTGTGGGGCGTTTTTGCCGGTAGGTCGGTGCCCCGCGCATTCCTCAAAGGTAAATGCAACGTTTCTGTAGCAGGATATTTATGGAACGTTTTTTCTGGGGTATTTTGTAGGCTAGATCATCGCCTCGCACATTCCCAATGAATGTAAAATAAAATCTTTTTATATTGACGTATTTTGGGGCAGATCATTTTCTCATTTATATCCGAATAGAAATTTTAATTTTTTGGTTGTGGGCTATTTTGTGGGACATATGTTTACCCAGTCTAACCTCTATGTTAAATGAAATATTTTGGGGTAAAAACTATTGACATTTTATCAATTGAAAAAAGAATTCGGAAGTGAAGCAGGTATATTTTTTTCCATTGCTCTGAGATAATTTTCTATAAAATTCGTTTGAAAGGATCTATGAAAACTTGTCTGTTGATTTTGAAAATGTTCGGACACCTTAAATGTTTTTATTTTGCGTGTTTCGTATTATCTTTTACCCAAAAAGCCATATCTCATCGGGATAAAATTGTTTGATAAAATACTTGAAATCTTATTTAAAATGAGTGTACAAGTAGGGGAGATTTTTGAGAAACTTTGGGAGCATGAAAAATTGTTCTAAAATGGCATGCAAAACATGAAAATAGCATTAATTTTCATTTTTTCGACCCAATAAACACCACGTGTCCCTTTTATTTACAGCACGGAGGTATAAGATTTTATTTGTAACTTATTCGCAATACAGGTCCATTTTACTTGTTTCAGCTAATCAATCTAAAAACATGAAAAAATCTTTTTGGGTGATTTTCAAAATATATATTAAAATTTTTTTACTCCGATTCAGACGTTTTGTCCTTGATGCCTAGTTGCAATTAATTTCCACAAAATCAAAACATTTATGAAGGCATAGAAATTCTTGTATGTACTTTCCAAAAATGCATACCTATTCCTGCTACATTTCCGTGCTTCCGTTTGTACCGTTATCACTCACTGAAAGGTCACCTATATATAAAGTGAATCCTTCTTTTTTGTTTATAAATCTTACCTTAACGGCGGATTGAAAAGATCTTGTGAAAAGTCTTGAAAAGGAAAAAAGCTATCATAGGGGTCGTCTCAAGTGCATCTGGAGTGAAAATCGAACCGTTACTGTACCAAATGAAACCATCGGCCTATGAAATGTAGTTTTTTTTTTTGTATTTTGAAGTGTAAGCCATCGATTTTGGTCAATACTTATCTAAAACTAATGGGAAAACAACTAAAAAAAGGAAAACAATTGAAATTTTTTCACTCTTCAAAAATTACCAACAAAAAAATACATTTTCTCAAAATTTAAAAATTCAAACTTTCTTGAGTGATATTGATTCAAATCAAAGACTAAACTTCTACGATGATGTCTTCGCACTATTTCTTAACGTTTTAACGTTTTTCAATTCTTCCCCTCTCCAATCACTCCCCCCCAAAAAATCAAAATAAAACCAACCTCGGCATACAATGACCATAAAACCCCCACAATTGAAATACTAACATCATCAATTCATCATAAAAGCAATAAGTGCCGGCACGAAGCGAAAAAAAAAATACAAAAGGGTCCAAAACACACGATATTTTTTTTCAATCTGCTCTAGCCCTACTATAGGCGTAAAATTGAAAAGATTGTCGGGGCGTTTGCGCGATGGTGGGTTTTATCTTGAGCACATAATTGGGGGTAGTTTGCGGAAGATTAAAATGAAACAATGAATTTCACGCTTATATTGTAAAAATGATCCGCGAACGGTGGCCCATTCATAATACACGTCGGCTCGCGGAAAAGCTGAAAATTAAAACAACAGTAGCATCGGAGTGAGCTAATAGAATTTCGGCTAAATGTCTTGCTAATGATGTTAATATACTATAAACCATGCAGCGGTAATAAATTTATAATTTATACGAATTATTAACGGACACTAGGTACGTGGCCGATTCAAAAGTGAGGAAAAATAGATTTAATTCGGGTTATCAATAGTGGAAATCTAGATTTACTTTCGTATGGTATAATACGAGTACACGTTGATATACGCGTCGTCGATGAATTATTCATCATTTCGAATAAACACCGCATGCGTATTCTCACGCTATTTCGTTCAATTCACATGTAACAAAAAGGGTCCGACAATTTATTCAAGCTACTTTAATATCGTTTATTTGGCTTAAAGATCAAAGTTGTTGAGATTTTCATGATATTCCGTGCGCTCGCTCGCTATGTACGCATGTAGCATGGTACGTATGCTTCAGCGTATTCTACGCGATAGGCCCGAGTGCTATACGCGATTAGACCTATAATATGTCGGTGTTCCTTGTTCCTGTATATTATTCTGCATCATTATTACGTCTTTCACCTTTATGTCGTCGTTCATCCAACTAATTTGTTCTCTGGCGAAATTATCGCACGTCTGGAGGATTGAAAATTTCAATTATTTTTCTAATCCGTACCTACCGGTTACGATAGGGCCGGTGATCTGTGCAGGACTGCTGGGTACACACGTAATACGATGGAAATACAATTTTTATATCATTAGTTGTATTTTTCCTACCCTTTTATCCCCTTTAATTCTTGAAAATGTATAGAAACGATAGGCTGGCTTCAAGTACGTTTTGTACTTTTAATCTTTAACGTCACGTAAAGAAGCAATTTGCTGAAAATTTTTCTGACTCGTTTATCGCTATTTCGATATTTTTCCCTTTTTCATTGTCTTAATTTTGCCTGAAAATGAAAATCTGATACATTTATGAGGTTCTTTTCCGACGATGGAGAGATATGGAAGAAATCGATTACTTTGAGGCAGTTCAGGTAATTATCGTCAATTTTGAATAAGTACCGAGTGAAGAAAATTTTCTACCCGTGGAACATCAAAATGATACATTCTACATTGAAAAAATAAAATTACAGAAATCGATGAATTTTGCTTAAAAAAATAATAAAAGTGCTCCATTCACAAAATTGATAAAATTAAAAAAAAAAAATCGCGAAAGTTGATAAAATTCCCCCAAAAAATTATCGTGAAAATTGATAAAATTTATTGCATAGAAATAAATTTTACCAAATTTTGCAATAAAAAACTATAATTTTTTAAAAATAAATTGTACTAATTTTATGTACGAGTATAAGGATTGGACCCTAAAAATTATCTATGTTATTCATTCAACCGAAGTCTTCAAAACATTCAACCCATCCGCTTAAAATGAATCAGTTGAAACGTTTTACCCAAGCATGGACATTGAGATACAACATCACTCAAATTTCTTAGTTCATTTATGAAAATACTTCTTACGCAGCTTAAATTTCAGTTCTTCAAATCTTTATACCTAGGTAATCTTATTATTTTTTTTTTTTTACAAAAACTTAAAATTCCTTATTGAAAATTTCCATAGAGAGCAATGAGAGCATGACAGGAATGGACAAAATCCGGAACAGAAAGATTTCAATTTTCAAATCCAAAATTCAAAATCCTGTAACAAATCACATTTAAAATCCGAAATCCGAAATCTAAAATCCAAACTGTGGGTGTGAAGGTGATGAAAAAAAAAATGAAAAAAAATTCGGAACTTCGAAACATTTCTATTTTTACATTACAACTTGGAAAAATTTTCATGACCTAAAAAATTACGAGCTCTGAAATTATTATCATTATTTAAATCAAGGCCGTTGATGATTCATCATCAGTTTACAAAAAGAAAACAACCGGAACCAAAATACTAATCTCCCATTCCGAGCACAGAATATAGAAAAATTCGGATTTTGAAAAATTAGGATCTTGAATCCAAAATCCGTGATGAGAGTGGATTTAAATCCGAAATCCAAAATTCGGATTTTGATGTTTTTTGGATTGTAAATCCTGCCCAACCATGCTATTAAGACTCCTGGTTTAATTTTTGAGATATCGAATTTTGAACTTTAAACTAAAACATCTTGAAAGCTGTGCTTTCTGAGAAAAAACCAGTTGAATTTTACAGAAAGGAATTTTCACGATTTGCAACTTAATTTCTTTATATTTTTCCTGCTGAACCCTTCCTTAGCTCAGAAAATCAACTTCGAGGTTCAAAATTTATCAAAAAGGGCAAAATAATGTTCAATAAAAAAACTGAAATGGTGAAAAATTTTTGGATGATGAAAATTTTTCATCATTTTTTCATGATTAGCTCTGAGAATATTGCTCAGTAAAGTTCAAATATAATTTTTTTTTCATGTTGACCTGTGGTATTATCTATAAAATTAATTAAGATTGAAAAAATGAGAATTTTTCTTTCATGGATCCGAACAGATTTTTTCGAGGAATAATTTATTTTTAAAATGAAAATCTCAAAGGGTTAATAAATAAATTATTGGCAAGAGAAGAGGATTAAATCATACTTAAATCAGTTATATCGATTATTTCAATATCTACCTCGTACAGCTCAAGTTATTTTTTTAATAATAACACGTAGGTATGTTTCATTTCCTACATTTCTGTTTTTTTTTTTTTTTTTTTTTTATGAAAAGAACATTTACAAAACATTTATACTGTTAAAGGTAAGGATTAAAAGGGGACCACATTTCGATTTGTTCATTCTCCGTTCCTCGCTTGATATTTAGTATACTACTCTTCAACCACCATTTCTAAAACTTTTTTGTCATTCCCCCTTTTTTTTTCAAAACGAAATGTCACTATAAGGTTAATTTTAATATTAAACACGTGAGAATGCACGCCAGCGCTGAGTTTCTTTTTCAATTTCCAGATCTCAGCTCTGTTTGCCTCGAATGAAATTCGAAAAAAAAAGCTGCACCAAAGCCTTCGTCGTAACAAAGGCTTTTTAGCCCCGTAGGAGATATATTGATCGTTTCTTTTACAACATTGTGGTATTTCTGCGAAAACGAACCATGAAAAAACAAACATAACTTTAAATTCTATCATTGTTCGTCCTCATTTAATCCAATAGCTGACTTTTCACAAAAACCTTTTAATCAACGGAATTGGATAAGGAATTAAAGAGCGAAAACAAAAACAAAAAAACGAAAAAAACAATAAAATTTCCGTTTGCACCTTATTTTCATCACATTGTCTACGGGTTTGTACTAATTACAGTACGTAAGACGAACAGAGAAAATAATTAGGGAGACTGAAGTTTTTCCTTCAATCCATAAAGTAGGCAACTCATATAAAGTACTTGTATTTATGTTTGTCGAGCTATCAAATTTTTAGTTTTTTTGTAGCATTGAAAAGAGAATTAAGGTGTAGCATTTTTAATTTTTTTTTTCAAATTTTGATAGGTAAATGAAAAATTTTGTAAAATGATCTTCAAATACGTGATAGAAATTTTATTTTTTTTTATCCACACAAAATACGTTTTTTCTAATAAAGTTTCAAAATGAAATTTTATTCAATATTCTGCTTTTTTATGAGCACTTGTGTTATTCTAATTAAAGAATTAAAGATTTTTTAATTTTTCTTGAACATTTTTGCAAGATATTTAAAGAATTCCAGAAATAATTAACGCCGATCCGTCGATGGTGAAAAACAAACAAACCAATATTTTATACTAGGTACTTAGAGAGGTTTTCCAATAAGGAGGATGTCATTTGGAGTTTTCGAGAAAATAAGAATTCATTAAAATTTTTAAAAATTATAAATAAGTGATAGTTGATAGAGATAAGAAAAAAAAAAGATCTCAGTTAAGTAGAGGTAAAAAAAAAAAATCAGAAGTTAAGTTACAGAAGCAAGAATTTTTACTAACTTACAGAGGTATCACTCGAAAAATACTAACTAGACGTAAACTGAACGAGTAAAAATTTTTACACGTATAGAGAGGTACCTAAAATGAAGGCAACATTTCAGTAATAATGCTTTTCTGCTAAAAAATTCCTCTTACGTATATAGGTTTTATATGGTTTCATTATTCAATTAGAAACATACCTTAATTTACACAGGTTAGAAATACAAGAGAAAAGAATTTTTGCTTTTCCACTTATCTGAGAGCCACTTGACGAAGTTCGACTGTAATTACATAGAATTTGATCTATGTTGGGCGGTTGATTTTTACTCCAAATGGATGTAAGACGACTCCTGACACTTTCCTTTTTTGGAGGATTCTAAAATTCTTTCGCATCAACATTATTAAACGAATTTTATTATTAGGGCCACGATTTTCAAGCAATAAAAAACCGAATCAAGTGCCCAAAACAAGTAATTCAAATGCATGAAACAAGCAAAAAAAGGCCTTTGAAAACAATCATGATGGGTATAAAAATGAATTTATTTTCAAACAAGATATGGAAATTTTAGCATTGAATTGGGCAAAAATAAGCAAAACGTAATCAATTTCTTATTTTAAATAAAAAATTAAGCAACAAAAAGTTTGAGGAGAAGTTATCATAGAAAGTAAAAGAATGACAGAAATATCGCATTGATATGATTTTTTTTTAAATTGAAAATGTCAAAGTGCCGATTTATGGGTTCATTTTTGAAAAAAATACGCGTTTTTAAAAATTTATGATCAAAAATTAAAAAAAAAACTGAAGAATTTTGTCATTTGACTCAGAATGATCTTAATCGAGAAGAAAACTGTGATGCGCCATATGGATACGGAAGAGACAGAAAAGTATTCGCTTTTCGCTTGAAAATTTAATCCTAAGTGAAAATTAATCCCTCCTCCTCTCAATTAATCTAACGACGTAACAAAGAAAAGAGAGAATTTTTCAAACTTTAGTTTTATAACTTGGAGCTTTTGCCACCAAAGGAATATATGATTTTGAAAAATTCAAAAGGTGCGTTTTTATAGGCGATTTTACAGAAATTCGTTGTATATGGGCTTAGAAAAAGGTAGAAGAAAAAATCAATTTCTTTGTGAAATATTTTCAGCGAGAAAATTTCCAGCTCTAGAAAATTAGGTGAGAGAAAGATACCTAATATTTGATGTTGCAATAACACGATCTATGCACGATCTTCGACTTCACAATTTGTATCAGTAACGAATTTGGAATGGTACGTGTTGAAGAAGCGAAAAATTTTAAATGCCCAATCAAAAATAGAATTTTACATTCGTTAAATGCAAGTTTTCCCATTTTTCGAAATAGTTTCTTTGAAAAAGTTGTTGGGAAAATTTTACGGCTTGAACCACCTACTCTCTTAATTTGAATCAGTCAAAAATGACTGATTCAAATCGACAAAATCAAGTCACTGTAGGAATTAGTAAAAAAAAAGTACGATTCAGTCAGTGAAATTTCACTACTAAATCAGTAAAAATAAAATTTTACTGATTCAATCGTTGATTAATTACTGATTCAATCAGTGAATTTTTTTTCACTGTTTCAATAATGAAAATCCACTGATTTGAATCAGTAAATTTTTACTGATTTCAATCAGTCATCTAATTTTCACTGATTTAACAATCAAAATCCACTATTTGAATCGGTAATTTTTCACTGATTGGCAGTAAAATGACGCTGATTAACTGGGAAATCAGTGGAATTTGACTGATTATCAGTGACTTGATTTTCACTATTTCATCAGTCAATTCAGGCATTTTTAACTGATTCAAATTAAGAGAGTATATTTTTACAAAATCAGGGTGTTTAACGAGTCCTGTTGGTCCTGCTTTTGGCTGAAGGCTACTGCTAAAGTTCTGCTTTTGCGTTTTCTCAATTGAAAAGTCCAGCTCATTTCAAATTTTAGGATTCAACCGCCAAAATAAATAGCTTATATTTGAAATGTGTTAATGGCAACGCTGTAATAAGATGATGAAGGATGATACAGAAGGGTCTGGGAAAATTTAAGCTTTTGAATGCTTTTTTCTTCAAAAATTTCATTTTCGAAATAATGCTACGAAACTTCTTCTTTTTCAGCTCAGACAATCAATATTTGCAAATGAATAAAATTTTCCTTCTCATTTATCAAAAAACTCGTGTAACAATCTCAATTGCAATTTTCAAAAATGTTTCGATTTTTTGGAAGCAAATCAGGAAACGAGTCCATAGATAGGAAATCAAAACAAAATACAAAAAAAACACGAATTTTGCCTAATGAAAAAATTTCAGAGTCTGGATACCATTATTTCAAAAATTTTCACCCTCGCTTCGCTCAGAGTGAGTGAATTTTCATATTTTTTATTTTCGAAATTATGTTAAAAACTCTTCTCTTCCATTTCAAACAATTGAATATTTCGAAACGAAAAATTTGTCCTTCTAAAATTGATGGTTTTTTGTGGAGGGGGTAAAGAGGTACAATATTCATTAGTACCTAATATTTATTTTAGAAGGGTTATGCTGAAAGTCGTGATAAAAGATCTCTTTTTTGGGGTTTCAGATTTTGTGAGACACCCTGAAAATTATCCAACAAAAAATGAATTGTACCCCTGAAACTGGAAAATTATTAAAGTAGGCAAACATAGTTCATTGGACTAAGAATGGGTTGCCAATTACTTGGATTAAAGAGTAAAATTTGACTCTTCAAATTAAAATATCTGTTACATAATTATTGCCAATCTTTGAAATTGAAAAGGAAACTGTCCTCACCTTCCCTCTCGCCAACATGGTATTAAAACACATTTTAATCATGAAAATGGAGTACACCTATCTAAAAAATTAAACAAAATCGTGTCATTATTTTCACCGATGCCTGGTTTTTCTTTGTTGCAGTTTTGACGTACGAGGTCGATCATTTTCCAAAGCGTTATGCTGGTCAGAGCCAAATGTATTCGGTCCACGAGCATACTTCGTCACCGTATCGAAACCGGCCAGATTGCAAATTGATAACATCCAGTTAGACGACGAGGGTGCTTATCGGTGTCGAGTCGATTTTCGAAATTCGCCAACCAGAAATTTTCAAATCAATCTAACAGTAATTGGTAAGTACGCAAGATATAGTTTTTTGACATTTCAACCTATTTGAATATAAAATATTGCATTTTATTACCTACATCGGACGGACGATATAAAATTTTAATTTCTCTCCCTATCATATTCCACGTGTTACCAAATAATCCGAAGGAGTGGACGAAACAGACCACAAAATACATGAACGTATATAATTTCATACGCGAAAAAAATGAAAAAAATTACATAATAATGAAAAAAGAAGGGTTTTGCTGAGGGAAAAAACACCACACCCACATACTCACGCATACAAATACAGTGCAGGCATTACATAGGAATATGCCACCTTCAACGTTAATTTCAAAGAGAAAACAAAAAGAACATACTCGTATGTATTTAGCGCGAGTAAAGTTTTTATATTGTTCGTGACATGTATCAAAAATATGAACATGACTTCATGAATATGCAAGTTATTATACGTATGGGAGAAATATTTTAAATTTGTTCTTTCGGATACACTCTGACACCACTTTGATCTGACGGACGTTTCGGATTAAAAAGGAGTTCGTGCAATTTTTTTTTATTTTTCTAAATGAACGAACGGATTAAAAAGAATGGACGCGATACGAAACGTAATCCTTTAGTTGGCTCAAGTTTACATTTAATACCTGCTGCATCTCGTTTGTTTGAAAAACCAAAATGTATGCTGTAAAATTCTAATGGACAACAAATAATTAGCGGCTAAGGGTGCTTATCGAGTTTATGAAAATGGTCGTTGCATTGAAGTTTTTCTGTACGAGGTACCTACGGTTATAGAATGTTGCTGTAGTTTTTATTGTTTGTTACTTAGCTGTTTTTCATTCGCGTTAAAATTAATTAAAGCTGTTGTACGGCTTACTTTAAAATTAGACTATTTAAATCCGACGTATTGCTGGGTACGTGTTACTTATGTTCAATTTTAAGCAAGTACCCAACGTATAATTAACACGTGGCTGGTTTGAAAATCGCAGTTTATTTTCGAATCAATTTTTTTTTCAATTTGATTAAAATTTGAAGTTTTTTTTATTGGAGGGTATGAAATGGTGTTTTTTCCTCCTCTCAAATGTATAAATAGTTAACATTTCACGCGGTGAATTTTTTTTCCCCATTTATGAAGATGAGTAATCAGATATACGAGTTCTTCATCGAAGAATGCTTGGTAATGAAAATATTTCCCAAAATATAAGTTAATTTAAGACATATCCAAGAACGACAAAGCTTTTACGAAATTGGAGAAAAATTTTTACACGTTCGTCGTTCGCTATTATATGCGATGTTCAGACGTATGGTAAATTTTGATGAATACTCGTAATTCAGTTGGAAATGACGGAGTAAGACAACTTGTTAATCGGGACACATATGGCGCCGTATTTTAATTTTATAACATCTCGATGCGTAGCCTGCGAAAGATATTCATTACGCGTTCGGAATATTTTCACGTTCTTCTTTTTGTATAAATACCTTTTTTTTAGTATAATACGCTTTGTAGTATGCTTGAAGCTTTGTCCAATTCCAAGTACGAATTATTTCGTTGGCTCCGGAATTGTTGTGTTTGCGCAAAAACACGTTCCATTCTTTCAATTTTTTTTATGAATTTGTGGGATCTGAAATGTATACACGTGTTATTCCTTGAAGAATTACATAGTTTGAGTAGGCGATTCCGAAAAGTGGAATGGGCAGTTTGAAAACAGGAAAAAGAATTAAAGTTGAAATGAGGTTTTAACACCTCATTGCCTTAATTCTGCGATCAAATTTGCGGATTAGTTTTAGAAAATCACCTTTATTATCAAAATTGCCGAAATTTCACATTATTATCAATTTTTAGTTCTATAAAAAAATCTAAAAATTCTTCATCGTTTTCAAAATTCTGATATGAATGAAGAGTTCCTAAACAAGTTTAGGTTCGTATTTTTAAATACCTAACATTTTTAAAACTAAAAATCACTCAAATAATTAATTTTATCGAAAATTCAATTTAATTCATAAGCTCTTTCCACTTTCTACTGAATTATTTACACGTGAAGTATTTCTGAGCTCATTACATTCAAATTCTTTCAATTGTTAAATTTGATGTTCGAAAAGTTCATGATTTTTTTTTGTTTGATAAAATTTGTTTTTACACAATTTATTATGGCAGGGAAGAGAGACTGTAATGACTTCTTGGTAAAAAAAAAAAAAAAAAAAAAAAAATGGTATTCATTTATAATGAAGAAGTACATATCTAATTCATTCTAGGGAAAAGTACATACCTAGTTGTTTTGTAGTACGTATTAGAATTCTGTTTAACATGATAAATAGGTATGTATCTATGTACTCGTACGGTTGTAATTGCTCCGCTGGGAAAATTTTTTCGGTTATGAAAATTTGGATGATCGTCTGACACTTGAAATAAATCATCAAGTTTTTTTTTAGAGAACGCTGTAATAAATTAAACGTATGTTTTTTCTATAGTGGAAGAGTAAACTACTAATAAATTAAAGATTTGTGTAGTAATTCTACCCCAATTTTTCTATTTTTCATATTTCTTAGTAAGTTAGTTTTTTTTATGTAAGAACAACTTTTTCAACACTACAGAGGTATATTTATTATTGAATATGATATTTAGAAGTTTTGGATTTTGAAGTCTACAAAATCGAGAGTCAAAAATAAGAATTTTCAAATACCTATCATCCATATTCTGATTTTTCGCTCAAAAATAAGTATTTTCTCTTGAATTGGAAGTTTTTAAATTTTTTCAGTGCCCAAAACATAAATCATAATTTTGTTCAAAAAATTCATTACCTCTAATTACAGTAGGTACATTGTATTTTCCATCAATACTGTTGAAATTTCAACCAATTTGCCATTTCCAAATTCATTTTTCAAAGTTTTTCTTTTTTTTTCAAAAAATAACGTTTAAAAAATCATTTTTTGTTACTGCATTTGAGTTCAGATCTTTTTGGGATTCGATTTTTTTAATTACTGCTTTTCTTGTAGTTTTTTTTTTTGCATCAATTAAAGCAGTATTGAAAACTCTCTTAATTTGAATCAGTCAGAAATTCCTAAATTGACTGATGAAATAGAGAAAATCAAGTCATTGATAATCAGTTAAATTCCACTGATTCTTCAGTTAATCAGCATCATTTTACTGCCAATCAGTGAAAAATTACTGATTCAAATAGTGAATTTTGATTGTTGAATCAGTGAAAATTAGTCGACTGATTGAAATCAGTAAAAATTTACTGATTCAAATCAGTGAATTTTCATTATTGAATCAGTAAAAAAATTCACTGATTGAGTCAGTAATTAATTAACGATTGAATCAGTGAAATTTCATTTTTACTGATTCAGTAGTGAAAAATCACTGATTGAATCGTAATTTTTTTTACTGATTCCTACAGTGACTTGATTTTGTCGATTTTAATCAGTCATCTTTGACTGATTCAAATTAAAAGAGAAATGAACATCACAGAAAAAAATAGACGAAATTTGGAGCTAGGTCAAGTACATAGATCCGAGGACAGCTTGACTTTTCCTCCTATTTTGAGGAATTTTACCTTTGCACATATTTTTCTCGTTTGTGCTTCCACAGTGAATAAAAGCAGTATGAGGTACTGCATATTCTTACTCTCTTGACCTGAATTTGACTGATGAAATCGTTATACAATCATGTCACTGTAGAAATCAGTGAAAAATTGATTGATTCAGTCAATGAATTTTCATTTTTAAATCCGTAAAAATAAAATTTCACCGATTCAATCAGTATAGTTAATTACTGATTCAATCGTAAAAATTACTGATTCAACCAGTAAATTAAAATTTTCACTGATTCTTTTCAGTAGATGAGCAAAAATTACGGATTTAAAAATAAAAATTTACCAATTGAATCGGTAATTTTTCACTGATCGACAGTCAAATTTCACTGATTAATTGTAAAATCAGGAAAATTTCACTGCCAATCAGTGACATGATTCCGTCTCTTTCAATCAGTCAATTTTCACATTTTGACTGATTCAAGTTTAGAGAGTAGCCCCACCCAAAATTGATGTGAGGTCAGGTCTGTGCAGAGGGGGAGAAAGGGTGATTCTCTCAGGCCCGAGATTTCAAGGGGTCCGTGGGGTCCCGTGAGAGCCTTTCAGAACAAAAAAATATTCTTCAGTTGTTTAAAAGTTAGGTGTTGGAAATCCAATTTTTTCAAAAAATTCAAAAGTTGTGAAAATCACGTTGGGAGATCATTTAGTGACCGTGTGGACCGAAAAATACAATTCTTCGAGAAAATTGCCATTTTATGAGTTTTTAAAATTGAAATGAAGTGAAGTGTGCTTAATAAAACTGGAATAAAGTATCAAAGCTACATATTATAAAATTGTACTTTTTGGTCTACTTAATCACTAAATAATATCTGAAATTGAGCTGACTCAAAAATCAAAATTTTGAATTTTTGACCCCCCCCCCCTCTCTTATTGTGCAAGACCATTTTTTCTTTTAAATTTCCCCCTCTGCACGGCCCTGTGTGAGGTCTAAAGGAAATCAAATCAGTTGGGAGGGTAAAACTAATCCGATTGAAGTGGTCGAAAAAATCATGTTAATAGAATTGCATAACCGATTCGCCGTAAATGCGAGACACATGCTTATTTACGGCGAATCCGATAGGCAACTTTAATAACGCCATATTGTGATCAACTGTTGGCGCGGTAACAAAACCTCAGCTTATTCTCTCCTCCTTTCTAGTAAATTTCGGTGTATTCAAGCCCGTCACTTCTAAGTTTTTTTGTCCAGATTTATAAATTATCGATACACGCATCTGCATGAGGTAAGTACCAATATTGAAAATCGTTCAGTTGCCTGATTGTCTTCTTAGTCGTTGGGAATATAATGTGTAGTTTCTTGTCTCGAATTTTTTCTACTTCCAATTTACCTAGTCGTTTTTGTTCCTGTATGAAATATACATGCAGGTGTTATTTTTTACACCGTTCTCTGGAAAAACCTCGATGATTTATTTGAGGTGTCAAACGATCATCCAAATATTCGTAAACGAAAAATATTCCCAATTGAGCAATTACAACCGTACGAGTATTTATAATTCATATACTTACCAGAGGCCATTTATTTAAAACCTAAAATTTTAAATGCACGTATGCTTCAGTTCGATGCACCGTTAGTATTTTTATTGTTTTCGTTAGAGCTTTCGCCAAGTGTATAGTGATCGATAACATTCTGCACATGAGAACGAGTACGCGTAAAAATTACAGCCGACGTTGGAGGTTTATTTTACTTTATTCGCGAATGAACCATTCCGGTTTAAAGGAACATCCAACTATACGGTTACCTTCGTACCTTTTATAAGTCTACATCAAAACGCCATTAATCCGTATCCTTATATTATGCCTTTCGTCCACCTGATTCGAATATTAACAACACTTATGTGATATACGTACCGTACCAGATAGCTGTTTCATTTTCAGAAAAAAAAAAAACTTTCTCAAATGCGGCAGAATTAATTTTCAGATTTTATACTTACAAGGGAGGTATTCTACTGGAAGTAAAATTTCGAGCTTAAACAAAAATAAATGGAAAATACATCATAAAAGAATCTCATATCCAAAATTATAGGTGCTAAAAATCAGTTCTCGAATTTTGGCGATTTTTTAAAATTCAAAGTTCTTTCACCGCCCTCTAAAAAAATATGAAAATTTAATATAATCCACAAAAAATCTGAAATTGTATAATTCTCTATTTTTGATCTCCTAAATCGATTGCGGAAGCGGTTTCGAGAAGTAATTTTGGAATTTTCCGAGGAGATTTTTTTGCCAGAAAATGTGGATTTGGATGCGAGAGCCTAGTTTGTTAGCATCCGTGAGGAAATTGAAGAAGTATACCTACTTAATTCTTTTTTTGACTTTTTTGTTGAATATTTCTTGATTGACTCGTGCGATCCTTCAATTACCCAGCAACTCTTTTTTTTTTTCAAATCCCATAATTTTTAAACATTTTTCAGTTCTTTTTTGTATTTTCAAGTATTATTTTTTCTCAGTCATATAATTTTTCCTTCCAATTGTTTTCTCAGCACTGTTTTGATTACTTCAACAAAAAAACTGTTCTCATCACTGCAATTTTTTCCCCCATTTTTTTTCTCACGTCTAGGTACACTGTTTCAATTTCGAATTTCAGACCTCAGATAGAAATTGAAGATGGAAATTTCGATATCATGACAAAACTTTATTCGAAATCAAAAGATTTCAAGGCTGGAAAATATTTGAAAATAATGAAGACTTTGAAAAAAAAATTGAGTTTTTTTTTATGGTAATTGATGGACTGCATACGTCGAATCAGAGTCAGTGGAATGAACTAATAATTTTACTATCAAAAAAATAACCAGTACTTAAACTACTAGGTATTTTTTTTTTTTGCAACTGGAAAAACAATTGGCTACAAAGAAACTCAAATATTGTACGAGTATAAAATCTAATAAGTCAAATACGAATTTGACCACATTTTTGCTCAGGAATAGTTCCGACTTTTTTTCCAACATCAATTTTTTTTTGATGAGGTCGAAATTTTTTGCTCAATTTTTCTTTCAACTTCAAAATTTTCTGACGAGGTCTAAATTCTTTTCTAAACTTTAAATTTTTTGACAAGGTTACAACTTTTTAACAAAATTTTTTCAACGTCACAACAAATTTGTATAACAAGTCCAGGTCAATTCTTCAAGTCGAAAAATTTTTCCCAGACAAATTTTTATTCATTTTTTAATTTAAAATAATTTTTACAACAGAAAAATTTGAAGTTTGGAACAAAAAAATTTTGAAGTTGGAAAAACATTGGGGGAAAAATTTAGAGCTCGTCAAAAAAATTTTAAAGTTGAAAAAAAAAAGTCAGAACAGAAAAATAGCGTGGACTTGGGGAAAAAATTGCTCGTAAAACAGGCTCACGTGAAGAACGATTTACTTTTGTTTTGTTTTTTGGGGGTGGGGGGGAGATTTCCCACTTCTACTGCTACTTTTAAACGTTTTCCATTTTCCCCTCATTATTTTTGAGGGAAAAAAGTCGAGAATTAGAAACAAGGTGTCCATTCTCTGGAAAACGGGAAAAAGTCAGGGAATTTTGACCTTTTGGAAAAGTCGGGGAAATTTGAAATTTTCGACATTTCTGCTGGAATTTTGTAAAAATCCAGAGAAAATCAATTTTCTGGAGTTTCTGGGCTCTTTTTATTAAAAAATTTTCAAAAAATTTTCCTTCGTTTCGCTCGGGGCAAATTATTTTGCATACTTAATTTTTGTATTCATCATTATTTTTTGTTGATCATGATTATCAAAAAAAATTGATATTCAAACGCATGTTCTTGTCTCTTAAATTATCAAATTTTCAAAAAAAAAAAATTACTCGCTACACTCGGGGATATTTTGAACTCGCCCTATTTTTATGAAATGTAATGAAAGCAGAGTGCCATAATGCCCCTGATCACGATTTTGAAACAGAAAAGAAAATTATACTATATTCCGGTCACATTATGGGAAATTAAACTATGACGCGAGAGTGATGAATTTTCATTTTTGAAGGTCTTTTGCAAAAAATTTTGCCACCGCTTCGCTCGGGCTCAGCACATTTATGTTTTTTCATCAAAATATTCAATATTTTACTCCTCATCAGTCTATGTATGACTTACTTTTCGAAGCCTAAAAAAAAGCCTCTATTAGAATTTATAAATTTGAGTTACGTGGTTTTTTTTGTTGGGGGGGGGGGGGGGATTGGATTGTGAAGGGAATTCCAATTTTGAATTTCGAGACTACTTTTCATTTGAAACTTTTTCTGTTATAAAATCAAGGTCTCAAATTGTACCGAATTGCGAGAGAAGAGGAGGGAGAGAGGTGGCGTCAAAAAATTTCCAAAACTGAATTAAAGTTGTTTTTGTGGCTAGAAAAGATAATATCGTTAGAGATTATGATTTAAAAAAAAATTGTTGCACACATGAAAAAATCGCCCTTTCCTCCATCCTTCAGGAATAACATGAATAAAAGGTCTGGAAAATTTCCAAAAATTGGTCTGGAAAACCTGGAAAAGTCAGAGAAAATTACTTCTGAGATATAATGGACACCCTGAGAAATTTATAACTGTAAAGATGGAAACTGGGAACTGAGAACTGGAACTGAAACTGAAACTATTATTTCTTCACTTTTCCATTTCTACATTCTCGTTCTTGTTCTCAATTTTTTTTTGTTCTCATTTGCTCTTGCAGCCCTGTTCCACATTCACTCTAGAATGTTTGTGAAACATCCTTTCAAGTGCCACTAAACCTCCTTTCTTTGTCTACTGGTATTAAGGGTAGGTCATTGTCTCTCAGTTGTTTTGGGTGCTCCAGGATCAAGCACAATTCAAAAGCCGGAGATTGGACACATATTCTCACAAGTTCACCTTGCTACCATCTTCCACACACTCCGAACAATCAACCCTACCAAAATTCCATCACCTATTCGCTTCGAATTGAATCACCTCCCCTATCAGCTAAATTTGATCTCTCACGCCATTGAAATACCCGAAAACCTAATTTCAACCTCCTCTTTCACGAAAAACCAAAAATATCGACGAAGAAACGCGAAAATGTTCCGTTTCTTTCAATATTTCGCTATGCATGTGCTTATATTTGAAATGCCGAATGTAATCTATCTGCGGTTGTCATTGCCGAACATCTTGTCCGCCGCGTAATTTGGTAAACAATTCGCATCTTGTGTTACACATTTGTAGTATTTCTACGTGTAACATGAAAACAATATTCGTTCGTGTGCGTTTTTTGAAGTTGATAAAACGAAAAATCACCGCGTTACACGTTTGTCACGCTTGTAGGCAAACAAAACCTAGAATGCCGAGTCGCAGTTCTTCTTCTTCATTCTTCATTTTCTGGCAGCAACGCATTCGGAATAGAATAGACGTTTCGCGTATACCAACTTCTCCGTACTTCTACTTACGTACAAATACGCGAATACCTCCCGCTTTATGGAAACTTTTACGTACTGCGAACTTGGCAAGGGTACAATATGCGTACATGTTCGTATACAATATACGTATATATCGTATACGTAGGTATAAAGCTTACCTACAATATACGACACTTGATATTAAATTACGAAAAATCTGTCTCTTGGAGCGGATATCCGTTGACGTGTGAATAATTTCACTTATTCGCGATACACCCATACACACGTAGACGTACCTAGACCTACGTACGCTGGGGACGGGCAAAAAGCACCGGCCCCTCTCACTTGGCCTGATGCCGTCGTCGTCGCAGCACTGCCCTCCAGCCAACGAGCGAGCGCGAATAAATATATTTTTATGCCGCTAAACGAGCATTCAAATAACAAAAACAAAAATACGACACTGAATTTCGTATATATACGTATAATTTTCACCTGACGCTATAAATTAAAGAAATACTTACTGCCTTCTTCCGTTTTTTAATAACAAAAGACTCGCGAAGGTACTCGAGTTTTTTTTTCTTCGTTTCGTTCGTTGGTACCTATATAAGCGCGTCTCTTTGAAGAAATATATACTTTCGCGCGCCAAAAATGTACACTGGAAAGTTTCGTATACGAACGGTGTAAGTTGTAAAAAAGGAAATAATTTTCCGAGCGGTAGAAAAAGGCCAAGAGAGATCGCAACCTTAGTCGCTGTGACACGCGTACATCGTAATATACTCACTCGCGTACCTTAGATAGAGAAAATAATGCGACGAAAATCGTTTAATTTTATGAAAACCGTGGCACGAATTTGTTTGAATTTTCATTTTTACTCGGTGTATGAATTATTTATGAAATTCGAATGCAGCGTGTGCCAAGGGTGGGTCGCCATTCGAGAAATTTGTATAACCGCGGAGAAGAAAAAAATGCTGGATGAATAGAGCTATGTTACATTCGAAGTAAAAGATGGAAAATTGTGGTTGAGCGCGGTTTTGAAAATTATCAAAATTCATGATTTTTTCAAATTTTGGATATAAAATGCATTCATTTGATACGGAATAAACCATGATTTTTTTGCTTTTTATTTTGGTTATGAAAAGTTCATTAAGTTTCAAAAAAATTTATGGTACGAATGTTTCTTCGAAAAAATTAGATTTTGACAAATTTTCTGTCTGGTATCTGCAAAAACTGGAAATTCTTGTGTATAATTTTTTTTTGCCTGATTTCAAAATTTAAAAGACTGGCAATGTGAATTGCAAAAAAAATTCTACCTGATGAGAAAATTACGTCCGATTCATCCTGTTTTTCTATGCTCTTATTTTGGATTGAAATTTGACGAAAAAAGAACATATTATTTCAAAAATTGATGAAAGGATTTTTCATGTATTAAATTTCCCGTTCGAGCTGAAAGTTGACTGCTGTAAGCATTTTAAAAAACATTTTCGAACTAGCGAAAAGCCTAATTCTCACCAAATAGGCAATTATTGGAATCCAACTGAAAATTGAATCTCATATTTGTGTTCGGAGGATTCGATTAATGTGAAAACGAGACCAAGGTTACATTTATCTAGTTTCATTTGCTACGTTGAGTGGTAGATTATACCTACAGGGGTTCCACTGTGGCTTGAATGGGTGTTTAAAATTGCGAAGAATTTTGGATGAATTTGAAATGAATTTTTATTTATCCGGATAAAAATAGCATATATGCAGAACGAAATCTTTTTTTTACCAATAGTCGTTTTTTAATAATAATAAAAAAAATCATTTCTGCTAAAGTACCTTTGAGTATCATTTCCAAGAACCTGTCGGGTTACAGAAAGAATTTTTATATAAAATCACTTTTTGAGCTATAGAACTTTAAATAAAAAATGAGTTATTAAAAATGGTTCGTCTGCGCAATCTGACCTCATATTTGTGGTAAGGTGGTTCCATTTAAAAAAATCGTTCACTCGAAACTAAATTTTCAAAATTTGAGTCCTTTAATCGTAAAAAGGAGGTTTATTGAAGTAGTTTGAGCTGCTGAACACGAATATGTTGTAATTTTTTTTCTTTTGACAATATTTTTTAGGCAAAAAAGGTGAGATAATCAAATTTGAGCCTTGTGCTGTACTTATTTGGACTTGAAATTATAAAACTTACAAAAAAGAGATGAAATGAAGCGAAAATCAGGCAAGTGGCGTATAAATTGCGTATATTGGGATATTATTACCCGAAAAAAATTTTCGGCCAAAAATGGCCATTTTTATGTGTGAAAAACGTTCCAAAAAAGTGGTTTTTCTCATTTTTTCAAGGTCTTCCACCACCTAAAAAATTCTGAAAAAAATATTACGTTGTAGATAGAGATTAGATGCATGAAATATATTTTTGTTCAAAATTGCACCTCGGAAATATCAAGTGGAAAACTCGATTTTAAGTTTTAAAATGCGATTTTGGGCTAGAAAAAAATCATCAATTTTTTTTTAGCCACTCACTAATACTCCTCATTATAGTGTGTAACTCATGCGTAAATTTGAAAAAATTTGATTGAAAACTCTCGAAAATAAAAATTTTTAATGGATAGGATGAAAAAGCAACGTTTTGCCCCACTCGGTCTAGGGGAGAGGTAGGGAGCGAAAAATTTCAGCAGGTGGTTCTCAGACCCCAAGAACCAAAATCCAAGGGTTAGTTTCAAATTTCAGCTCGGGGCAGATTCACATGTCTTGACCGCCAATAATTTATGAGAATTAAAATACAAAAAATTATTGGATGAAATTTTTGAAAAAAAAATTTTCTCAAATATTGAGAATGTTTTTAGACCTGAACACGTTGCTCAATCTATCTGACACTCAGCCCGGTCAGAACAGAAAAAAAGTAGAGTAATATGTAAAATTTGAGAAATTCGACTTTTTTCTTGTTGGGAAGGGAGGCACGTTGGTAGGTATGTGCCAATTTCCAAACTTGAGATGAATATCAAAAAGTAGTTGAAATAATTAATTTTTGCTAAAAAAATTGGCAGATACTTCATTTCGACTTCTTGGATCGGTTGGAGTACCTTTAAAAAATTGTAGTGGAAAATTAATGTACTCATCAATTTTTTTTTAGTGTTTGAAATTTCCGAAATTTTCTAGAAGCTGCAAGCTCCAAAACGTCTCATAACCGGCGCTTCCAATCGATTCAGGATAATTTTTTAAACTTCAAAATTCGGTAAAAATCGAGGAATGAATTTAAGAACATAAAATTTGAAGGTGACTGGGGAAGGTGTAACGAAAAAAACGTAATAATTTGACGGTGTTAATTCTTTTTTAAAAATATATTAATTTTATGCAGCGAGTGACTCAGCGTAGCAAGTCTGAAAATTTTTAAAAGGTTCTGAATGCCGAAATTTACAATTTTTTTTTCAAAATTTTTGCTGGTTAAACCCCCAGAACCTCCACTATTTTGGAAATCGATTTTTAAATAACAATGTAACCCTATAGGTATGTACCTAAATTCTCGGGGGCTTGAATTTAAAAATCATCTTAGGGGGCAAAAAATTGGTTTTTAAGTTGACACTGATTTTGAACGTTTTAGGAAAAGTAAAATCAATAAGGGAGAATTTCAACTCGAGAACTAATTTTTGACTCCTTGACAAAAAATTTTGCATTTAGCAACCTGATAAAAATTCGTAAAAATTTCTTGGCAAAAAAATTGAAATCTTAAAACTTACCAGCTCGATGCGTGCAAGTTGAAAGCTTTCAAAAACTTAGGTATTCTTGGGAACTTATCTCATGGAATATAAGTACATATAACGGTTTACCAATTCCGGATAAGCAATTTAAACGAAACTTAAAACGTAATACTCGGCACGTGTCTAATCGTTCTTACTGCATATACAAAATTAAGAAGTACATAAACGAGAGAGAGATAATTTTAAGTTACAAGTTTAACCGCGCTACGATGTGTTATGCAATTTCACATTTTATCTATTAAAACTCTAATACCTATCATATGTTTAAGTTGGCGAGGAGATTTTGATAAACAAAATACATATTACATTAATGTAAAGTACCTATACCGTCTTCGAAGAGGTGTACGCCAATTTTTGCATATCTCGGCGCGATTTAGCTCGGTCTTGGTCTATAGACTAGATCCTTACCTTGGGGTTGAATAAGTAAGCAAAAATTTGAAAATCGGCGACGAAAACGAAAATTTACCGACTAATTTACGCAATCGAGTGAGAATCGCTAATTTTCGCAAACTAAATGAATGCCGCGAAGAAAATAAATTTTTAATGCGGTAAAAATATTTGCGAACGCGCGGAGACACAAAAACTGTTAATTATTCCGTCGAGCATCATTTTTACTTCATTATTAAAGTTACACGCTTAACTAGATGAGAGGTTAAAATTCTGCTCTAAACGTTCTATTGTTTCAACGTTAAAAGCCTCGTTCACACTGGAGTAATACTCGCGAAACGGCGGAGCAGCTCGTGTTTCGTGTCATTTTATTAATGTGTTTTTTTGGGAGTCTTTTTTCTTGTTTTGAACCTAAAACGTCTACCTACTTTGAAATTATTCAAGTGTCAATCGTTTCTTTTTGCGTGGTAATTTAATTGTGGGATTATACGGTGATAATATTTAATCTTGTTGTTTTGTTTTGGAAAAGTGGCGGCCGAAATGAACACTTATTTGTTGTTTTTCAAATTATTCATTTTTTCTTTTAGATACTTAGGTACCTTGTTTTGTTTGTTTTTAAATTGTGATAGGTATTAAATACCTATTAAATTAATCCAAGCTTCTTGGAATGAAAAAAAAAATTAATTTATGAATTTTTTAATCATTTGAAAATTTATGTACCTATTTTTTTGTTTTTTATTTTTGTTACAGTGCCTCCAAATCAGTTGATATTATACGATGTATCGGGTCGTGAATTATTAGATATTGTGGGACCAATGAATGAAGAATCCGATTTAGTGCTGATCTGCGAAGTCCGAGGAGGTAAGATTTCTGCCAATTTCTACATAAAGATAGATAGATATTAGATGAATAAAATTACTCACGGTACTTATCGTTAAAATGACCTAAAATTCTGTAAAAAAAATTGACAAACTGAAAGAAAATTTTTCATTATTTTCCTAAGAAATTAATTTTTTCCTTTTTGCTATCTTACGTAAAATCCCATGAAAATGAGGGGACGGCCCATAATTAATGCAAAGAAGTTGGAGTTTTGTGAATTTCATGCTTAAAAGTAACTGAACTGATTTTAATGGCGAATCCTACGAAATTTGAAAACTTCATCCCACTGCATTTATACCTGAGGGACAGGTATAAAATTATTCGAAAAATTTGTTAGTAGCAACTTGGTCGTATTTTTTGAGAGAGTCAATTTTTCTGATAAAACCAATCACATTCAGAAAAAACTTGTATTTTTAAAAATCTGACTAGAAAAATATCTCAAATTGAAATAAAATATTGAACCCAAATAAAAATTATTGAAAATACATCATAAAAGAATCCCATATTGAAAATTCGAGCGGCTGAAGTTTATTTCTCAAATTTTGGCGAATGAATGAGATTTCAAAATTGCCTCATTGTCTTAAAAAATTTGAAAATTTGTTCCAATCTGCAAAATAAGCTGAAATTTGGTATAAGTATACATTATTTTTGACCTTCAGAATCGATTGGAAGCGATTTGAAGACATTTTGGAGCCTATAGAAAAATTTGGAATTCTACAGTGCCGGAGAAAATCGCATAAAAATGGTTCCCATATAAATTTCAGCATTTATACCTAATCTTGGGTAACCAATAGGTATTGGTAACTTCTTCGATCGATCATCCAGAAATTGAGGTTCAAATTCATATTTGTGGACGTTTTTAAGAAAAAGGATCATTTAGTCAAAAAATTAATTTCAAGAAAAACGCAAAAACGTAGTTTGGGTCAAAAAATCGATTTTTCACGAATTCGAATGCTATGATTCTTCGACCATCAGATTTGATGACCCACATCTCGTGGATGAAGTTTTAAACCGAAATGATAAATAAATGTTGAGAAATGAAACTGTTTTTAATTTTTTTTAAAAATAAAATCAAAGATTATAATTTTTTGACTCGTTTTGGGGAATTTTATTCATTTTTGGAACGTTGGCAAGCTTTATGGGGTCTAACTAAAACCACGGCTATGACTCAGATCGGTTTTATTTTAGAAAAACGATTACATACGATCATTTTTAGGTATGTTGGATCCGTCGTTTCCTGTCGTTTCTTTGAAAAACGACGTTTTGAAAATTTTTTAACACACTGAAATTTTGGTTATGACTCCAATATTTCTTATTTTAGAAAAACGACTAAAAACGATCATTTTTAGATATGTTGGATTCGTCGTTTTCTGCCGTTTCTTTGAATAACGACTGTTTGAAATTTTTCTAACTCACGCAAAAAATAGTTTTCAATCAAATCTTTTTCATTTCAGAAAAATGACGAAAAACGATCATTTTTAGGTAAGTTGGATCCATCGTTTCCTGTCGTTTCTTTGAAAAACGACGTTTTGAAAATTTTTTTAACGCACTAAAATTTCGGCTACAACTCAAATCTTCTTAATTTCAGAAAAATGACTAAAAACGATCATTTTTAGGTTTTTTGGATTCGTCGTTTCTTGTCGTTTCATTGAAAAACGACGTTTTGAAAATTGTTTAACTCATTATGAGCCTTCGAAACCTAATTTTTCGTATTCTACGTAAAAATTCCTATGAAATAAAAAATCGAATTTTTGACCCAAAGATATGATTTTTGTTGGAAAATTTTCATTCAAAACCTTTGAACGAGTTTTCCCCAAAAACTTAAAATTTACATAAAATCGAATTTTTCACGGAAAATGCTCATAAATAACTCATTCGAAAATTAATCGTATGTAGATTACGAACATGTCAATAACTTAAAATTGACATGTGTGACCAAGTGAACCATTTTCTTAAAAAGTCCACATTTTTAACCATTTTCCTGAAAAAAATTCAAGTTTCTGCCAAAAAATACGGTTTTGAAGTCGAAGTTACGAATTTTGAAAAATTCTGTTTTTAATTGATCAAATAGGTCACCAATATTGGTAATTCACACCTCAGAATGCTGAATTCCATATGAACGAACCATTGTCATATGCTTTTCCTCTGAACTAAAAAATTCCAAAATTTTCTGAAGACTTCAAAACGTCTTGAAACCGTTTCCAATTGATTCTATGGAGGTGGAAAATAGGATTTTAACCAAATTTCAGCTCATTTCGCTGATTAGATCAAATTTTCAAATTTTGTTGGACAATAGAGTCTATTAAAATTTCGAAAATTCGCAAAAATTCGATGAATCAACTTCAGCACCTGAAATTATAGATATGTGGGTTCTTTTATAACGTCTTTTCGTTTTTTTATTTTTTTCGACTCAAAATTTTACTTCAACTATTTCGGAAACTGACATCATTTGAATTTTGAAAAAATTTAGATTTTCAAAGTATACCTCCAATCTACCTGAAAATTGACCAATTTTTTTTTTTTCAAAAAAATACTCCATTTTTTAGCCTCCCCAAATCCACTCCCAAGAGTCCAAAAAGTCTGAATTTTTACGAGAAGGTTTCACCTTGAAATACAACATTAAAAAATGGCAAAAACGCCAAACTTACGACCTAAAACCGCTCTAACTTCAATAAAATATCTACCATTCACGTATATAACAAGACAAGAAAAAAATTCAGAATATCTTACGTACAGACAGACACGTAGGCCTTTTGTAAGCATTCGAATTGCTCCTTACTTCACAAATATCGGCAAACGAGTATTATTGCCATTGTGTTTTTTGTATAGAAATGAAATAGTACCCATAGGTAATACGTATGTAAGCCGATGTAATAAAATGTAACACATAAATCGTTACGCACCTTTATCGTATCCCCTTTTAACTTTTCGTTAAAAAGTTTAAAACACGTTGATTGGTATAGAAAGGTCGGAGAAAAACACAATCCGTTTTGCTCGTATTTCCAAGTTGCTCGTGATGGTAATGCAGTACTCTAATAACGCGAGGTGTTAAAATACAGCCGGCTTTATGAAAATAAAATACGCGCATACATTAACATCACGAACGCAGAATAAATGCCGTTTTGCGACATTAATTATACATCGGTATGGGAAAATTTCGCTGGATTTTTTCCAATAGAAAAAATACCCATTCGTGTAAATTCCTCGCGATTGTGGTTCATTGATTTTCATAACCGAAAACGACAAACCTTAATCAATGCGAAGGAAAAAAAAAACCAAACCGTAACAATTTATCAACTTTGAATACCCACGTAGGTCGTAGGTATTGTTACAAAAGAACGCCAGTATTAAGAAACAAGTTTTGCATAATTTCGTTCCCTTTTTTTTTCTCCTCCTCGTTTCATTAGTTTTCGAAAATAAGATAATGAAGAATAAAATAGACGATCATTGGGCAAGTTTAATGAAAAAAATAGCGATCGAATTTTTTCTCTAAAATGGACAATACCGAAGTTTTTTCTCTTTTTCCTTTTTTTCCCTCTCTCTTTTCTATGTAGTATAATTTCAAACGTAGACGAATAAAAGTTGCCAGCAAATCGTTCCCGTAGGAAATATTTTCCGACTATAATGTCAATGGAGAAATAGCAAACAAAAAGACCAAAAAAAATTAGATGGAGAAAAAAAATACCGAGTGAAAGAAAAAAAAAAGAGAAAAGTCGCCATGTTTTTGGCGGTATCGCCAATCGTTTTAAAAATCGTTTGTAAAATAAGAATGATTCCTTCGGGGTAAATTTTCTATGAACGACATATTTTCAAAGGTCATTTGGAAAAGTATTGTCGAAATTTTCGAATGGGGTTTTGTCATCGCTACGCACGCCAAGTACCATTGTTTCACATCAATTGAAAATTCAAAATGAAATTTATGCTCGGTATGTTACGTCTTTGCATTTGAATTAGGGTTTCTCGTGTTTTTTTTTTTTTTCAAACCCCTACCTCGATTTTATTGTATTTGAAGAGAGATGTTCGGCTCGTGAGTGTGTGCGATTGGGTTTTAAAGGATAGCTTAATATGTATATGGAGGCGTTGTTATAGAGATGTATGTTTTGTAGATTTGAATACATAGCTACCTATCTTTTTTTTTTCTTTTTTTTTCAGTTCAGTTGAAAGGTATTTTTCATCAGGCTATTTTCGAATAAAAATTCGAGAAAAAAATCGAGAACGAAATTTTTTCATTTAATTTTATCAACTTTGATTTTTGTCCGTTTGCAAAGCTGACAAAAATGTGGAATTCAAACAATTTATTATCGTATTTCATTATTGACGTATCTTAAAGTGTGCTTAGGAGGCTTGAGATATCTCGTTAAGCTTGCCAAGAAGATTCGTCATCGTGAAATGTGGATAATAATTTGTATTTTTTTTGATTTTCAAGAATAATTTTTCAAAAAAAGTTCATATCAATCGTTTTTGTAGTCTTTTCTTCAATTCTGAGAAATTCCAATTTTTTTTACAGTCTTTGAAACGTCTTGAAACCGCTCCCAATCAATTTGAGGCGTCTAAAATAGAATATACCAAATTTCAGTTTTTTTAAAAAAATTAATTGGATTTAAATTTTTGAAAAGTTATGACGTCATTTTAAAATTTTAAAAATTCATCAAAATTAGAAAAATGAGCTACAGAACTTGAAATTTTGGATGGGGGGGGGGGTCTTTTATAATCTGCCTTCGATTTACTTATTTCTGTTTCAGCTCAAAATTAATTTCAAATTGGGATACCATCCTTGCAAAAAGCATTCCACTCGTATTCAAAAAATTGGGACATGTTTTGAAAAGAAAAAATAAATAAAAATGAAAAAAAAAAACAAAAAACGAAATAGGTATTTAAAAATGCTGAATAAAAATCTAAAAAAAATTAAAAGATTGGCATTAAGGGTTAGCTCTGAAAAAATGATATGCTTCAAGTTTCTTATTACTGATCTTTCAGTCAAAAATAATAGTTTTTTTTAGTCAATTCCCAATTCATCGATCAAAATTGATAATGTTTGCTGAAAGGCCAGAGAAAAATCATCGAATTTTTGTAAGATTTATTTCACTGCTTTAAATAGCCAAAATTTTATCACATTTTTCTGAATTTTATTTTGATTATTCGTTCTGAAAAACCTACAATTTTTCAATTTTTTGTCGGATTTTGACCATCCTCTCTTCATTTTTCCAAATTCTCAAACCCTCTGTCAAACTTGCGAGGAGGGGGGAAGGGGTGTCTTAGGTTCTTCAATGACTTTGCCTCAGGGACTTTCTCAAACAAAAAATTTGACTCATCACGTACATCTTGATATTTGATTTTTGAGTTCCAATACTGCACAATAAAAAAATCAGATATGAAAAATTCAAAAAAAATCAAAAGTTATTAAAATTAATTTTTTAGAGAATTTTCATCGACTGTGTGGACCAAAAAGCGCAATTTTTTGAGAAAATCTAATTTTTTAAAATATTCAGATGAAATGTAGTGTGATAGGATAAAGTTAAAAAAAGCTATAAAATGTTGATTTTTGCAAAAAAATATGTTTTTCGTTCTACACAGTCAGTATAAATTATTTCAAAAATTTATTTATATTCAGTCAATTTGAAACTTTTTTAAAATTAAAAAAAATTATTATCGAAAATACATAGTATTTCTTGAATTTTTGGAAAATTTTAAAGAACTGAAGACTCTTGCGCGATGGGAAGATACATATTTATCGATTTTCATCCACCTTCTCATTTTCTAGGCTCCACAGTCTCCTTTTTTGCACAATATTGGAACTCAAAAAGCAAATGATTTAGATTTTTGAGCCTCCCCTATTTTGTGGAACATTTTTTGCTTTTTTCCAACCTCCCCCTCTCCCGCTCAGATTTTTTCTGTAAAGCTTTGCCCTCTTGTTACATAATTTCTTGGTTGTGTTTTTACATTTTACGAATATCAGATACCTACAATAAAATGTTATTTAATAAGAAAACCACTCAAACGCAATAAAATATCTAATTCAATACAAAATTTTATCCATCGATATCTATTGGTTTCATGTAATTATACATTTTGCAATACCAATAGTACCTAATATGTTATTTTATTGCGCACGATGTGCTCCGTGCGATATACATAGATTTGTCCATAAGTACTCGTACGTTGTACCCTGTTTAAAGTGTTTAACAATCTTGATTACAATATGCTCAGGAAAACCGCTACCGACCGTAAGTTGGTTCGTGAATGAAAGGCTGGTCGATGGCAGAGTAGACACAAATGACCACAGAGTAACCGTAAATAAACTGGAAATACCACGAGTACAGCGTACTTATTTAAATTCAACGTACAAATGTCAGGCCAGTAACACGAATCTAGTGCTTCCAACCGAAAAAACTGTACGGCTCGAATTGATCTGTAAGTACAAATTTTGTTATTTTTAAGTGAGTTTTAGTCACTGAAATTACGCTGGTGGAGATTTTTTTTTGGTTTTTTCACAAGTAGATATTGGATTGATTGAAAAGTTTCCTTCATTTGGTACCAATAATTCAATTCTTATTGGAATAATTTTTTTTCATTTTACGTCGATTTACTGAAAACAAAAACCTAATTTTATAAACGCAGAAATTTTTAATTTCGTCAAATAATTCATGAATGAATGAATAGCTGACGTAGTAGGTGCGAACTGGAAATTTTATTCTTATGCGATTAAAAAACCCAGAAACTGCGGTGTTGATAAATGTTTTATTTGCGTGCCATGTCTCGCGTTATACTTATCATCGAAATTATTATGCATCAGACAACGCTTGATCAACATGAGGGGACAAGGGTGAACTAGTTGCTTACAGTGGATGTATTTTTTATTCGAGCTCTCACGAAACCGGTGTCTGTTTCAGTAAAACCATTGGCGGTAAAATTACGCTGGAAACCATCGTTATTAATTGCCGAAGAAGAATACTTAATTACGTGCGAATCTTATGGATCTAGACCACAAGCCGTGCTATCGTGGTGGATGGATGATAAACAGTTTGAGAATACAAAGGTGAGTGTTTTATTTGAAATAACTTTATTAATTGCTGGTGAAAATTTCTATATTTATCAAGTGTTTCGATGGAAAAAGTTCTCGTTTTATTTGGTGGGACTGCAACTCATTGTGCAGTAGGGTGATATGAAAATTTTAATGGAATTAATGTTTGTGAGACTGGATATAGAAATCATTCTTGAAGTTCAAAAATTAGTTTTTGAATTGACATCGATGGAATCTCATCTCAAAATCTAATTTTTGACCACAAAGGGTAGTTTTTTATATCCTTTGGAATTATTAAGAAGAATGAGACAAAAATGGGTAATTTAAAATCAGTTTTGGAATTTTTGAGGAAGGTGTTAAAATTGAAAAATCGTTCTCTCGTTAAATGGTTCACAATTTTTCGATTCAAAATTCTATTTCTCTTGTTTTTTTTTCGATTTGAAATGAGAATTTCTCAAAAGAAAAAAAACACGAATCGAAAGAGTGTTTTTTTTTTCAAAGATGAATAAGGGATAATTGGAACGTTGTGTTTAGACCTCAATAAGATCTAGAAACACTACCAAGTTCATTAAGATGTCGATAAAAAATGACTGAACAGTTTTGTAAATTATCAAAAATGAAATGTTCATATTTCTACCCAACATTCTTTGCATCTTTAACCCACCTAATTGAAAAAGTAATTTTTTTGAGGTTTCGTGGAAAAATCAATAAAAATTTACTTTGACTTTTTTTCAAAATGATCTCAACATTTAAACTTTTACCTCACAAAATCATTGATCGTGATTTTAAATTTTTTAATAAATGAAAGAAAAGTATTACTTTGGGGTATAAAACATGAGCGCATTCAGAAAGCTCCAGCCCAGCCTCCCCCCCCCCCTTTAAACTGGAAAAAGAAAGCAAAAATGTGAGGAATGTGCATTTTTTTGGTTCCTTAAATAGTATATTTTTTTAAAATTTTCGCCCTCATTTTGATCTACCAGTATTTTAGACATTCCATTTTTCGAATAAACATAATTTTTTGAATAGACAAGTTGCACAAAAATTTTTTTTCAAAAAAAATATGATAGATCAAAAGTAGATGTTAAAAGATGAAAATTAAAAAAAAAAATCGAAAATTGGTCCATTAGGACCCGCATAATGATTTTTTGAAAGTTGCGTTTTTTTCGTAGCTCTGAAAAAGGGGGCGTGGTCACTGTGACGTCAGTAATTCGGATTTTATGGAAAATAGTTGGCTGGTGGGTATAAAATGATGCGTATTTTATAAATACAGGAACAAACAGAATTTTCATACGTACTTATCAGTTGTTATCAATGAAAATTCAGTTTTTATTCTCGTATTTAGAAAATACGCATCATTTTATACCCACCAGCCAACTATTTTCCATAAAATCCGAATTACTGACGTCACAGTGACCACGCCCCCTTTTTCAGAGCCACGAAAAAAACGCAACTTTCAAAAAATCATTACGCGGGTCCTAATGGACCAAATTTCGATTTTTTTTTTAATCTTCATATTTTAACATCTATTTTCGATCTATCATTTTTTTTTTTTGAAAAAAAAAATTTGTGCAACTTGTCTATTGCAATCAGCCTTTGATGAAATTCTGCTTTTAAGATTCAGCGAAATGATTTTCGTTGAAAATTAATGATTTTTCACTGATCTTTCAGTCAAAAATCACTGACTTCGTAATCAATTCTTAATTTGTCAGAAAAAATCAATAATTTTGACTGAAAGATCGGTGAAAAATTACTGATTTGAAATTTGATCCCTCTCAATATAATTTTTGAATCTTTAAAAATTGGATGAAAAAACATTCTTTTTTAATCCTGTTTTTTTTTTTTTTTTTACTTACCCTACTCTGTTGTAATCACTTCTGGGTTCTGAAAAAAAAGGCGTCTTACTATTCAAAGTTTTGGAAAAAATTGAACCATGTTTTTTTTGAAAATTTTCAAAAGATTTTTAAAACTTTCAAAATTCAAGAATTTGAAGAAAATATTAATGAAAAATTTTAAAATTGCCTACCTTGAATATATTTTTATATAATTCCGACAATCCGCAAACCTGCAAAGATATCAATTTTTCAGCTAAGTATTTATCTTACCTCCTAAAATCTCGTTATTTTTCGAACTTGAGGAAAAATCGTAAAATTGATGGAAACATGAAAGAAAACACTTGGCAATTTTTTTTTTTTTAAAAAGTAAGAAATTCACAAACTTTTCAACTCTTTCCCTTTGTTCAAAAACCTTGAAAAAATCAAGTCCAATGTAAATCCATTAAAATTAACAATCGTATTTAAAATTTTATGTACTCTTTAGTCATCTTCATAAAAATTGATTAGTTAAATTTTTTCCATTTATCTGAATGAATGAAAGTTACTTATTTGATTAAAAACCACCAATTTTATAATTAAATTTGAACTATTTAAAGTCAATTATGATAATTTTTCATAAATAGCCTTGATTTTAATTTTTTCAAAAATATTATTTTATCTTTCAACGAACAAAATCTATTATTTAAAAAATGGAATGCTCATTTCTCAAAATCGATGCTTCGAAAAATGATTTGAGCAATTCAAAACTTAACTTTTTGCTACTTTCTTATTTTTTACAACATTGCCACAAAATTATTATACCGAATGGAAAACAAAAACCATCTCTTTCATCTTCATTATCGATTTTTCATCGTCATTTTTTTCTCGTACTCTCATGTCCAATTATAGACACGTACGATTTCACACTTCTCTCAGCCATAAAGAAGCTCACAAAGAATATACCTACGTACGCTTTAGTACATTTAATTATAAATTCTTGATCTGATTAAATTTTCACGTATTCTTCAAACGTTCTCGTATAAACACGAATTACGTTCGGTGCAATTGAATTGAATTTATGAAAGTGAAAAATTTTGAGGAACCGGATTCCGTAGATTATAAATTTAAGGAATTTCTATTACTTAATTAAGTTTAGAAGCTAAAGTGTAATTTAATTAGAACAAAGACAAAGCTTGAAAGCTTCGGCTTCTTGATAGTTATTTTCTTCCTTGTTTTAAGGCGTGCAAAAGTGTTTCTCACCTTTTCGCAAAATGTCCCGAAACACGAATTCCGCATTATCTTATTTATACAATGTATAAATCGAGACACTGGATACAAAATTGTTTAAAAACCTCTATAGCCTCTTGTCTAATTGAAGATGTAAAATTATTGTCGGAAATTTCGGCAGTAAAATGGAATACTTTTTATTAGCTCGCTTCAAAATATTCTCCAAAGATGTAAACATATCTTGGCCGTTAAATCTTTGGCTAAAATAATGCGAATTACACGGGTGCGAAATTTTCGATGAATTTTTCCACCTATTTTTTTGTGTATTTCAAATAGAAGGTTTTATTCTGCTGAGCTTCGTGAAATCGTGAAATAATATTTTTAAAATTAGATCAATATGTGGGTAAAAATTCGATCCGAGCTCATGCTGTAATTATTACTCCGAGAGCTAGGCTTTTGTTTATCAGCTTTTATATACCTAGGTACCATTTGAATTTTGTAATAATGTTGATAGTAGATTCGGTACATCGTTAAGATAGGTATATAAGCGTGTGCAGGTGAAATTTGTGATGCTTGATATACCGTGTACCTACTACCTACCTACGTATTTACGTTTCCGAATGTTTGGTTGAATGGCAAAGCATAATTTATTCGATCTCTTCCTATGTAAATAGGTATTTGCAAACTTTCCTTGATTATCTCTAATACAATATACCGATCAATGGATATACGTACCAGTATGCGAATATTGGTCACTATTATTCCTTTTGCGATAGGATAGACATCGACGAAGGTATATACGACCAGTTGGTTTTAGTATCTTGTCTGGATTGTTTATTTTCAGTTGGTTGCAAAACGTTTAATGCTCGTATTACATTATTCATTCCTTGATTATGCTAATTTTTTTTTCTGCCTTCGACCTTTATTTCAACGCCGAATTACGCGCATTATCTTTCTTTTGATATTTTGAAAATAATGTCGGAATGCCATCCTGCGAACGGAATTTTTACGACCGACGAGATGTGTACGTAAGCTTACAGTTTACCGTTTCTGTTTCATTTCAGTTAGATATTGTTTCCATTACCTGAATTTTTGTTGTTTTTTTCTTCGTTTGTCGTTTTCGATACGATTGTGTGAGGAAATTCAGCTTGAAATTTTTTCTTGAAAGGTAAATGGAAGAAGAGAGGATTTTAAAATTTTATGTAGAAGTTGAAATAAGCCAATCTCTTGAGAAATAGGTGTATTTTTTTTTGCTCAGAATTAACAAAATTTCGATTCAAATATGAAAATATACGTATTGCACTACCTAATATAAAATTTTGGGGAAGCTCAATTTGAACTGAACGAAGCAATGGGCAATTGGGCATAAGAAAATTTCTTTCTCTTGATGAAATTGTGTTTTTAGTTGAGAAAATTTAGGTCGAGTTGGAAGATTTGCGAAGGTAATGACTTTGAAAAAAAGAAATTATTGTATTTTGGGCCAGAAAAAATTTTATTCGAGTTAAAAATTTTCATTTATGTTCTGTAATAATGGCCAATTCGGCTCTTTCTTGGAGGCCAGCAGAGAACATTTGGGGACGAATGAAAAATATAATTTACATATTTACCTGCTTGATATTGAAATTATTTCTCAGTTTCGCTTTTTTCGATAGGCCTATGAATTTTTTTTTTTTTTTTTTTCAACAAATATTTTGATAATATTTGGAAATAATTTCATCATTGGAATCCCCGAAATGAGAGGTAAGCTGAAAATCCGTCGCTGATGTAGGGTAAATATGTGTAGGTAGTAAAAATTAAAAATTCGTTGTCATCGTATTTTTCAACGTTCAAAAATAAGTAGATACTCGTGCCATGAAATTTGAAACAGGGTTGATGAGAAAAATTCAACTGATTTTGTAATTAGGCTTGTCAAAAAAAAAATGAAGATGAAAATTTTTTTCGTTTTTTTTTTTTTTTTTTTTTTTTTGGTTGCAATGATTTCTCTAATTGCATGTTACTCTCTTGAAAACTAAAATAGAGGAAAAAGAAAAAAATTTGGACTTATTTAGAATTGGCTTTTTCAGAGTCAAATGACCAACATTTTTCAATTGATACATATGAATTTTTTGGATAGAAATTTTAAACTTGAAATTTCGTATAACTGACTCGTTTTCTCTTGACTCTTAGACCAAAATTTTGATTTGAAAAAAAAAATGAATAGTTATGAATTTAAAATCTTACATTTTTTCCAATGTTGTTACATTTATTTGAAGTTTTCAATCAAAATTATTTTTGAACTCCAAGAATTCACTCGTTCTTGAATTATGGACCTGTTTCGAAATACAACTTTAGAATGGATTTCTTGACTGGTTCATAACTTGAAGACGATTGAACTAGGTGGAAAATGTCAAGATACAAAAAATATTTCTTTTTTTCAACTCTACAAATTTTGTTCTACGAAATTTTTTGATGATCAAAAACGATATAAAATGTTTTCGGCCATAATTCTAGAACAGTTTTTTTTTCGTGTTTTTCTTCTTCTTCTTATTTTTAAAATTGCTCGTTTGAAATTGGATTTTTTTTGCGTACTTAAGTCTATTTTTTTGAAATTGAATATTTTAAAAGTTGAAACTTGGATTTGTAAATGATTTTTCATGACTTTGAAGTTTGAAATAAATTGAGCAAGATACCAGTTTTATTTTTTCCGTTATTTACCTACCTATTTTTGTAAAAAAAATCTGCTACAGACAACATTTCTCAAGTGAGTTCTTTTTACCATAAATTTGTCGATTTTTTCAAAAAAAAAAAATACAATTTTTCAACTACAAAAAAATATGAACTTCTCACCTGGATGTTGGTGAAATAGTGGCCCATTAGAATAAACCTAAGTATTTGCCATAAAGAGTCCAAATCAGCTAAAAAAAAAATCGATTACAAATTCTGAAATGAGATGCAGCATGAAAAAAATCAAGTTTTTAAAATTTAATTTCGAAGTGTATTTTTTTTCCAAATATTGATGACTTTTAGTTAAAATGCATGCCGGATATTTTGATCTTTTATCATTTTTCAATCACAAAATTTTTATCAAGTTTAATACTTAATAGAAAAATTCTGACAAAAGATTCGATCAGTTTTCAATTTTTGATATTTCTACGAAAATTCATTTACTGAAAAAATTGAAGCATACCTATTGACATTTTAATTAAAATTACTGATTTATCATTTAAAATTTTTGTTTAAAAGCCAAACTTGTGCAATCCCCCACCCCAAAAAAAATAATTATATTAGGCTTAAAATGTCATCATGATTTGAATCCGACATGAGCTGAAAATAAATTTTAGAAACCATTTTTTGGGTTCTGCATGATTTTCAGAAATCTAGTAGAATATACCTCAATTCTATGGAATTTTAATCAAAGAACTCTCAAGTGAGTTCTTTTTTACCATAAATTTGTCGATTTTTGAAAAAAATTTACAATTTTTCAACAACAAAAAAATCGGAATTTCTCGCCTTGATTTTGATGAAATAATGACCTATTAGAAATTAGAATAAACCTAAATATTTGCCATGAAGAGTCCAAATCAGCTAAAAAAAATCGATTACAAATTCTGAAATGTGATGCAGCATGAAAAAAATCAGTTTTTAGAATTTAATTTCGGAGAATATGAGTTTTAAAATTTTGATATTTTCGCCAATCAACCTATTTTAAGTTATCTATAGAATTTTAAAAATCTAAAAATAGGTTTAAACTAGTGAAAATCTAGCTGCTGGGAGGGATTGGGCCTGTTCAACACTCTTTCTGAAAATCAAAGTTTTGTTCAAATTGAAGAAGAAGGGGTTGAAGAGATTCGCTCGTGGAGCTGGTGGGTTTACGTTTCAAGTTTTAATCTTGTTGTTTTGAGGTTTAAACTACATTATTTCCAAGTTCCTTCATTTTAGTTTTGAAAAATAAATCGGAGAACGATTGATTGGTATTTGGTTCGAGTATCACATAAATTACATCGACTTTTATTTTTCCAACAGCATATGTACATAATTTTATTTCTTTTCATAGGTAATAATTAAATTCACCTCGCCCATTTTTGTTTTCCAGATCACAGAAAGTGGGAATGAGACTGTAGTAACCAGCTCCGTTCGTTTCTATCCTACACCAAACGACGACGGACGGATATTAAAATGTCGCGGAGAAAACACAGAAATTCCCGGTTCTGCTTTGGACGACTCCATTCATTTCAACGTCGTTTGTAAGTTCCGCCATCTTTCACTCTAGATTTTAAACCAGATTCGAAGAAAAAAATTATTTAAACCGAAAATTGAATGTAAATTTCAATAAGAAAACAAAACACAAAACAAACCGAAAAATATCGGGGAGCGAAAAGGTTAACTTAGATTCTTTCTAATGTAGTGTCGGTGGTCTCAAATTTATCCCTCGGGAATGAAAAGTTTAAGCTAAATTCAGACATTGATTTAGGTTCCGCTTGCTATCAAATAGTCAACACCTTATCTCTTTCACAGTTTAACGTTTTATACCATAAATTTTTGTTTATTTATTTGTAAGCCTTAAAAGCAGCCAGATCTTCGACTAGAAACAAAAAAAAAAACTTGCTCAACTTTTTTCTCGCCTGGCTCGAGTTACGCTACGTTATTTTTATAGGCACGATACATATGTTGACTCGAAGCGAACATTTTTATTTATTTTAAAACACATTTTCACCTTAAAACTTACTCGGTCTACCTAAGAGTATACGTAAAACACAAATTATTTTCCTCCCGTTCAACCTTCACCGTAGGTACCTAGTTTTACCAATATTTGTCGTTTTTTTCTCTATTTTCGGTCTTTTGTTTGTTGGAAATTACATTTCGAATGAAACACTTGACGGTTTTTATCATTTGGTTGATTTGCTGGGTTTTATTCAATTCTAGACCCGCCAATCATATCTTTACAACTGGGAAATAATTTAAACGCGGTACAGATTAAAGAAGGCGACGACGTTTATTTTGAATGCAAAATCAAATCGAATCCGAGAGAACATAAAATAACATGGTTGAAAAACGTAAGTAAAGTCGTACCGAGAGCTGTGTACTGATTTGTTATTATTTATATGCTTATACCTTGGGCTTGTGTGGAAGTCGCAATACCTACCTAAGAAAACGCCTGCACGTCTCATTTGCTTTATATACGTCGCCATTATGTTTATTCGGTTAGACCTACCCTGATTTTCATGCGTCTCTTTTAAAAAACTTTACATTCTTCGCAGCTACAATACCTATCGAGAAGCTATTTTTTGAGGTGCAAACTCCGTTGATGTTCGGGTGTGTTCGTACTTCGTACACATCATGATTTTTGTAATTGTCGTATTTAAACACTTATAAAATTTTCCAATTATTTCTTTTTTCTCTCAATTTTTTTTCTCTATTCAATTTTTTTTGTAATGTTTTTCTCCACTCAGTCTCGACTCGAATTTTTTTCTCTACTCAAATTTTTTTCACGACTCTCGAGTTTTTTCTCAATTTTTTTCTCCATTAATTTTTTTTGAAATTTCTTTCTCAAACCAAATTTTGTTCAAAATTTATTTTGAGACTCGAAATTTTTTCTAAAATTTATTTTTGATCTAATTTTTCTCAACTCGAATTTATTTCTAAAATTTATTTCGACTTGAAATTTTTTCTCAACATAATTTTTTTCTAAAATATATTTTGACTCTTATTTTTTCTGGACCAGAATTTTTTTCACAATTTATTTCGACTCAAACCTCTATTTTTTTGACAGAATGTCTAATCAGCCTTTTCAACTTCAAATTTGTTTAAACAATTTTTCAACTTGAAATTTCTCTCTCAAAATTTCTTTTCCACCACAATTCTACAAAAATTTGTTAAAAGAAGAAAAATCTTCATTTTACATGTTGTGAATTATGTAGGTATCTCTCCAATTGTTGCTAAAAATAGAATTTTTTTTGTAATTTCATCCGAGTCCTAAATGTTTTCAATTTTACAGTTGTTGATAGGTAGGTATAATTTCAAAATAAAATTTTGATTGAGGAATTTGAAAAAATTTGGGAAACATTTCCAGAGTTGACAAAAATTCGCTAGGAGGAACAACCGCCTAGATGGCGCTGTTCATGATTTGAAAACGGGCAATTGAATGATTATCAAGTTTTTATCAGTGATAGGTGCAACATCTATAAACTACAAGAGGTTACACAGAATTAGAAGGTAGGTAATTATTTCTGGTTTTGTCCATCGACTGCGTTGTGACGTCACTCGGAAGAAGCGGAAATGTAGGTAAACGTGTTCGCGCGTTGATTTTACATTTAAATAACGTAAACAAACGCATCGTCTTGCCGTTTTTCAATTTTTGTAATAGAATGGTGAATTTTAAAATGATTTTTAATCAAATTTTATTTTAGAGGATGAAATTATCTATCTTTTAAAAAAAAATTCAACGTTATTCATTGAAAATTGAACGTTTAGTGCTGAATTTATATTTCGTACCAGTGATATTGGTACATTTTGAGTTCGTGTAACTGTCTCAGAAATCAATTTTATATTTTAAATTCCTAATTTCTTCAAATTAATTGTCATGAACTTTAGCAAATAAAAGTGTTCAAGTTCGTTTTTCATTTTTAATTTTAATACCCATACTCGCACTTTTTGTTCCAAATTATTTCTTGCTATCTGTACATTCGACATTAAGTTTTCCATAGAAATTTTTTTTAGGTACTTAATGAATTATTCATAATGTTTTATTCTTTCCAAAAATCATTCTAAATTTTTGAAGGTGTATAATTTAGCTGAAACTGAAAAATCTACTCGAAAGAGGCTTCAGGCACGAAATTAAAAATATCCTGTGAAGGACTGAATCGTTTTTTTTTTCAACTGTATGATTGAAAGGGTTTAGATCCCCCTTCTTCCCATAAGGTAGAAGGTGATCGTGCGGACCTCCCTTACAAGCAGGGTGAGGTTAGATTCCTCCGGTAAAGGCTCCGGGTGCCGTAAGTAAAGATGAACACGAGGTTCTCCTCTCGAAGAGGGATTACATAAAGACGACACTAGTCACTTTACAAAAGTATATTCTCCAGCTTACGCTGGGATAAAAGGTACAGTCGCGGAACGACACAACGTTACATAAGTAGATTAGCTAATGGCGCTTGGTCCATGGGTTCTAGCCATGGACCTACGAGCTCCGCTACCAGCCCAGTGTTACCACCTGGCAGGTATGGATATTCCCACCGTGACATCTGCCCCTTCATTCTTTCCAGTGACTAGCAGAAGCTACTCACAGAAAAGAGTGAAAGACCAGCTCACCGCACAGTGGAATTAGCCATACCACCCAGGGGTATACACTGCCCCCACACTTTTGAGTGGTAGCAAACTGGGCATGGAAAGCGATCTTTTGACTCGCTGCGCATAGCTAATAAAAAATAAAATAAAAACTTAACGTTAAAAACCTGTAACAGAGAAAAAACAACAAAACAAAGAAAAAACAACAAGAAAAACAAAAAAAATATACAAAGCGATCAAAAGATCGAAACAAGGTACAAAAAATACAGAATAGAAAAAATATGAATATTTAATCATATCGATATATTTCTATCCGGGACATCCAACGCAGTTGAATCGCATTGAGGGGGCCCAGCCTCACCCTCACCAAGTTCAATTCGATGAAGCTGTGCTCAAAAGACAAAGACTTTAGTACATAGCACTATCTGGTGCTAAATGTTACGGTTAGTAAGCATAAAAGTAAAAAAGAATAAAAAATACAACATGAATATTTAATCATGTGTTTGTCTTACGTGTGTTTCAGATTCCATGGTCACTGGAATCAAATACATACATCGTTAGCCGTTGAATCCTCTTGAAGCTGCTAACGTTCTTCAAGTACGTATTGATTTATCAAGAAATTTTCAAAACTTCTGTTTGAAATCAAAAATTAATTCTTTTGTTTAATTTTTGTTTGTTTCAGCCAATTTTTAGGCCTCTGGTATGGAATTTGGATCAAGTTTTACTCGAAATTCAGTCACTTTTGGACTAATTCACAAAAGAATGGAAAATTCACCGAATTTAATTTATTCAGGTCTGTTTTATGACTCTCTGAATATTTTTATTTTTTTTTATGCAAAAATTTAACCATATTTAAGGTTATAAAACTAAAATGTTCGATTTTCCAACAGGAAAAATACCAAACCAGCAGTGCTGTACTCGTACAACGAATTTTCGATGCAAAGTAGGCCAACTTGCGAGCAAGAAGTCTATTCACACGAAAATCGAATAACTTTTACATTTTCCGTTTGGCTGCTCAAAGTATTTAACCGAAGTCGCATACTGTACACGCCAACTGGAAAAAGTGAGTATAATTCACTTAGGTTCCAATAAGTCGAACTATATTATACAAATTTGCATAATTATTCGTTTTCTATTTTCAGAAAAAATAGAATTTCATTTGATTCTATCTCAAAAACGAATTATTTGATGAATCATTTGATCATCGTTCAATTCAATCTCATTGCCATCACTGTACTAGGAGGAACGCCGAGGCAGAGTCCTGACTAGAGAGTGGCATGGTTGAAATTTTTAGGTGAATTATATGTCGTCATTCAAATGTTTTTATTTGGTGGTATATGCTTTCAATTTTTTGAAATATTTCTAGGTATTCTTCGCATGTTCGTATGTCCAGTCGAAATGGCAAATCACTTGACCGGGGGGAACGTGGTATGTTTTAGCATACCATCCATCTCTGGACAAAGCGAGTCCCGTCCGGTGCTCAGTGGCCAAAACTAGAGCATGACGAAGTAGCTAAACTACCAAAGAAAAATTCAAAGTTACGTATTTCATTTGAATACAGCATATTTACAACCAATAATTGTTTTATATTATTGTATTGTAATTAATTTCGAGTATTATTTTCTTTGATTTCAGGAAAAAATTTTCATTTTAGAAAATCATTCTGAAGAACGACATTATAGGGCTGTATCCTTTTGAATACTAACGTTGTTTTATTTAAAACAACTCGTTATGATTATTTTGCAATCATCTGACAAAATAATGTGGTTATAAAGTTCGTATGAACGAGTTCAAAACGAAATTACTGGCTAATTATTTAATTGGCAATATTTATTCGTATGTTTGTAGTCGTATTTTCCAACACCAGGTATTTTCCATATCTTCTTTCTGTAGATTGGCAATTGAATCTTGATGACCAGGGTATCCATGGAATGCAGGAACAAAATCTGAGCTGAGTCGAAGACAACTGTCGTTGGTAAATACACTTTAACATTCGAAAAGTAGAATTAGATTTATTTTTTGGAAATCGTAGTATTTATTTGTAAGAATAGTATTTAGTATTCTCATGTCCATATGTACCTGTGTAGATTTCATACCATTTTATATGAAAATAAAAACACAAAATTGCTCATTTGAACAAAACAAATCGTTTATATTTATTTAAGAAAAAACGATAATTACTTCTCTTATAATTATAAAAAGAGAAACAAAACACAGATAAAATTCTTGGTCATTTTCAACCACAAAAATTAAAAATTCGTAATACCTCTAATAAGGAAAAAGTAAAAAGTATTTAACAAAATACTTTAGGAAAATTTACGATAAAAAACAAAATTATGAAAAAATTACTTCTGAATTTTTTTACAACTTATTAAATAGGAAAAAATAATAGGAAATTTTTTGAGAGTCATCCTTTGTTGACATCATCAAAAATTTTAGAAAAAGGACAAAAAATAAAAATAGATTCTTTTCCGGTGAGTCATCATTTGTTGACATCAACCAGAAATGGAGAAAAAGGAAAACAAAAACGAGGTATCTTTTTTGCTTTTTTAATGGGTCATTTTTTGTTGACCTCATTAAAAAATAAAAATCGCTTTTAACGATATTAGTTGGAGACGAAATTTTTATTCGAATTTTTTATCGAAATGAAAATTTTATTTTTATTCGTCTCTTTTGTGACGATTTATGATAAACGAAATCGAAATTTTTATTCGAGATGAAATTTGAGATTTATATTCGAGTTTTAGTCGAACATATTAAAACGAAAATTATATTCGAGTTTTAGTCGAATATTTTGAAATAGAAATTATATTCGAGTTTTAGTCGAATATATATGAGTCGGAAGTACTTTAATTTGTCTCTTTTGTGACAAAGTTAAAGTTTTAATGATAGCGAAAATTATAAAAATCGAAAAAGACTAGCTTCAACGTATTTGTAATGCTCATTTGCGCATTGTTTCTAATTTTCTTCTCGTCGTCTGTGTACTCTTCTGCAAGCACGCGAAGAGTGCCAGCGGTGCGTTCTCTGGTTGAGAGCGACGAGTATTTCGCTAATCATATTCCCATTATAACGGAGACGATTGTTGACGTTTTCCATGGGCGAAGTCATACCGGTTGACGATTTCGTCAATCTCTCGATTCATTACATAAATACCAACCTCCGGCGAACCGGGAGGTGGTCTTACGTAATTCGCAATTGTTTCGCAGAAAAGTACCCTACTTCGCCGCTCGTTTGTGTGGCGAGTCGGGTACATGAATACAATTCTTCGTATTCCTGCGCGGTCTGCGGCCGTCAAAAAGGCGAGTACGAGTCTATCGCAGTCTTCGCGTGATAGCCCATCGTACTGCGTGTCGATTTCTCCGATGCATACGACAGCTGAGTATGACATTCGGGTAGCACGGAGGTTGTAGATGAGCTGACCGATAGTTAGGTCTCTGTTGAAAATTGGAGACGTCGTCGCTCCTTGGAATTGACGTTCATGGAACGCAATTAAATCTTCCGCTATGTCTAATAAAACTCCATTTCCCATGAATAGGAAAGTATTGGACGAAAACGCGGGAAAAATTCCATTATTGACCATTTGCAATGGTCCCAGAATCTGGCCGGTTAATACGAAAGGTAATAAATCAGCAGCGTCGTCGGCGGGGGAGGGAGGTCCAGGTGGATTATTAACCACCGGAGCTTCAGCCTCAGCATTGACGTTCGCTACGTTTGGTGGACGCTGGTTCCTTCCAGCACGTCCAACATTACCAGCGGCACGTTCTTCTGCACGGCGCGCGTTGTTCGCATTTCTTACATTTTGTAAGCGTTGGGCAGCTTGGTTGCGAGCGGGGGCTGCCTGGTTGGGTGCTCCTCTGGCACCGCGACCAGCACCTCTTCCGCCGCGACCAGCGCCTCTTCCAGCAGGACCAGCACCTCTTCCGGCTTCTTCAACTCCTCGTCTATTTCGATTTCGACGACGTCTAGGCTGATTCGCAGGTTGTTGTTGTTCCGGCTGGTTTGCAGCCGGCTGCGCAACTTGTTGATTTGCCGGTGGGTTGAAGAATTCTGGATCGTTCAATATGCGTTGATTCGCCTCGTGGATGTTCATGTCAACATCGTTTTCATGAACATTATCATGTTCATTTGCAAGTTGATCCAACATTTGTTGATTTTCTTGCTGCAAATTTCGATATTGTTGAATAATTTGATTCGGCTGCGGAATCGGTTGGTTTACAGCCGGATTCGGTTGTTGCAACGGCACATTTTGCATCAACGCAGCTTGCTGCGGTTGATTCTGTTGTTGCTGGAGCTGCTGCGCCATCCTTTGTTGGTGAGCAGCTGCGACAGCGGCTTGCTGTGCTTGCAGGCTAGCAAGTTGTTGTGGCTGCAGCTGAACCATCATTTGCTGGTTCGCGGCAGCTGCGAAAGTAGCCGGAGACCGTGGCGGCGGAACGTTTGATCCGCTTGGCCGCGGGAACTCTGCTGTGTTCTGGCTAGAATTGGCAGCCGAATACAAATTCATCAAAGGCGAGGTGGGTAGAACTTTTGATCTAGCCAACTCGCTGACGTCGATTCCAGGTGGCGCGTTTGCGTGAGTTTCGAGCGCATTGACGCGCAGCTGGAGCATTTGCAATTTTTCGCGTTCCATTTTAAGCGAATTTTGCAAATCGTTATTGGTTGCTGTTAATGCAGCAACAGTATTGTTCAGAGATGCCACGTGGGTTTCAGCCACGTGTGCACGGTTTTGATAATTAGAAATCTCTTTTTTAGATTCTAATTCATCATGTACGAATATTTTGCCGTACAATGCGTACTTAATCGTTTCGAATCGAATTTCGTCTCGCGATTTGTTCTGATAAATAATGCTTGGCTCACACCTTTCGGCGACACAGCATATCGGGTTAGGAAGCGGCTCTTCTGCGCCGGACGCGTCTATGCGCGGTTTGAACAATTGACGAATACATGATTTATGATACACATGAGGGCACAGATTAAGTTTTTCGATAACGTCGGGAACGGTTTGGTCGGTATGCCAAGGCCCATCAAGCGCTAGGGTGGTCTTACACGAAGGGCAAACGGCCATAGGCATATTTATACTGCCTTCCTGCGAAGCAATCGGATATAAATTAACAACAGTGTCAAGTTTTTTCACAAGCACAAGCGGTTGTAATTTTTTGTCTAATTTCGAAATTTTCGAAATTTTAGCGGTCGATTTTCTCGCCACTGGAAGGGGCTTTCGAATTTTGACAAAAGTTCTCTTTTTTGTCATCGATCGCGTTACCCTTCTTTCGAGAAATTTCTCGTTTTTGTTTTCCTCATCATCAGTTGAGATATTTAACTCAATTGATGAATCGTATGAAGGACGTCGTGGTGGTGGTATATAGCCACTACCACTCGCACCTTCATTAAGTTGAGACATTTTACTCGAATACAAGAAAAATTCGAAATTTTACAACGGAAAGAATAACAAAAGCAAAAAGCGAAAAAATTCACAATGAAAATAAACTATTCAAATTACTTCATTAATATCGACTTTGGCAGCCTTCGGAATTTCAGCCATTACTTTTTTCTTTTTAAACAATTTTGGGTTCCAACACGTTATCATTCGGCTACGAAATCTAAATTAACACATTTGGGTTAAAATTTTATAGCTTCGAAATATTAGGAAATAAAATTCAATTACCTGGTATTCGCTTTTGTGAATAACGCAGAATGACGATTAAAATTAGAATCCGGCTCGAAAATACAACAAAATTCTTCCGGAGATAATCTAAAGTAACACATTTGAGTTAATTAATTATGAAATTATACGTATTTAAACAAGTATAATTGTTATCAATTACCTGACTTTACTTTTGAGAAATCGAGATTAACTTGGTTCGATCAACGGACACTATAACATTTGACAGCGTAAATATTAAATTCTTTTTGGTCATCGGTCTAAAATAACACATTCGAGTTATAAAGTTATCATTTTCGGTTATCATTGTACATAAATACGATCAAAATTTTCAATAGTATTCGACTTTATCACAAATCAGCAAAATCCAACTATCTCTGATCTAGTATAAGCAATACCGTTCGTACGAATACAAAAAGTATTGAATATAATTCACAGAAACAATCACACAATGCCAATTTTGACAAAATCAAACCAAAAAGCATCATCACCGAATGGCACACGAGGTATTTTAAGTACGAGTACATATTATACCCCGCGTATTATCAGAAACGATCACTTTCGGTTAAAAATTAAAAAGAAAATTTCAAGCCGTATTTAAAATCACAAATAAATCACAACTATTACATTTGAAATAGCTTACCGAAAAATAATCGAGACCGCTGTTCGAAAATAGATTACGACCGCTTGAGTTAACAGGCAGGATCGATTCGAAATACAATATTCTGAAAGAATAACATATCTAAGTTATCTAGTCATGAACATGGTTCAATATTTTCTAGTCATTTGATAATTCTAGTCATTATTATTTAATAACGTAATTGAATTACCTTTAACGAGTAAATATCCACGTTGGATAATTATCACTGCAACGGTTTATTAACCAACACGTTGATTTGACCATTAATTCATATTCAAAATCGCAGGACGATATAGTTGAATCTAAAAACATACACATTTACGTATGTATTAGTCATTTGACATGATGTTCAAATGTACAAAAAGCATGCATTCAATGAATAACTAGTTCGCATTTGGAAAATAGTTGAAAATTGTACTTACGTTTTAATAAACGAGTAGGAATTTATATCGGCGAATTCCGTGTCTTTTGACGGGCGAATTTATAAATTACAAAAATAAATTTGCACTAATTACACCGCACAAATTCACAATTTTCGAAATTCAAAGAGCACACTTTACGTATCGGCAAGCGCAACAAGTTAAGGAATGAAGGAAAAAGGAAAAGGGGCGACGTAGCTGGAGTTACGTTATCGCTCACCACTACGCATACACCTATTCACACATACACGGGCCGTGCAGAATTTTCGATCGAGACGCAAAATCTTTTGTATTCGCTTATCTCTTAATACGAAAACCGAGCATCGAAGTCCGGATTTATGTTACCTACTCATTTGGGTAGGTATCCTATCGACTTGCCTATCATACGAGTATTTATTCGTTGAATATGGTCATTTATTGACGTGAAAATATTTGTATCATTTTTGATACCTATATTTTCGGGTTGTACTGTTTGGTCGGGTGGTTTTATACCTACCAACACAGTATCGTTCGTATTTATCAATTCTAAAACTTTTTCAGTTAGATTGATTTTATTTTCAGGTACATTGTGACAAGAATTTTCACTCGTACAGATATCAGACGAGTTTAGATAGGTATCATTTTTATTACCTACCAAACTGGTATTTGATTCGTTTGAATTTGTACAAGTTTTATTTTCAATCGTTTCAACTTGGTAGGTTTCTTCTGAACCTATCAAGTTGAAATTCGATTGGTTCGAATTTTCCATATTATTTGAAATGGTATTCGAATTATTTTCACACGAAATGTACAAGTTTAGCAATTCGTATGAAATAGGTTCAGGATTTTCACTCCTTGTAGGAGTGTAATCATGAATAAATTTTAACATTGCAATTTGTAGCGGCAATTTACGCTTTTTATTACATTGTATTTCTATAATGGGTAAATTATTCTCTTTTGCGAATTTTACCGCATTAAAGTTTGTTCTCCTACCTCCTTGTTGTAGGTAGGTAGTTGCTTTTTGTCTCAATTCGGGGTATTTTGCCCCTGTATGAGCTTTTATCTCTTGATCTAACTTTTGAAGATCGAGAGGAATTTGACTTTTACGTGGTCTACCACGGCCACGCTTAGGGACGGAGGGGTCAACGACATTTGGGGGTCTTTGAGGAAGTCGTTTTTTCCGCTTCTTCCGTTTTTTACGGCGTGTTGTAGGGTGATTCGTGGTATCTATCGAATCTTTTCGAGGTCTGCCCCTTGGTCTAGGAGGGGGTGCCTCTGAGTCATCGAGTCGGACCTTAGGAGGCCTGCCGCGTCTTTTAGGAGCTGGAGGAGATTGTGATTGTACATCGTTGTTAGAATTTTCATTTGAATTTTCATTGTTATCGACGATGGCTGTATCCGGTGGCGTATCTGGTATTGCGGGTGTGTCAGGTTGGTAAAAGTCTTCTGGCTTAACACCTGAGGTCGATGGTTGAGGTTCTCTATCATCTGGAGGAAGTGGTAATCTGCATATGGGTATTTCGTCTTCTGATGAATCTTCATATATCAGATCGGAGTCCATTTCGTATTCACAGTCCGATCCAGTTAGGTCACTATCAGAATTCAGCTCACGTTCCAAACGCCTTTTGATGCGTTCAGCTCTGGCAGCTTTTTGGGCCTCGTAAGTCATTTTGATCGATGCTTCTTTATATACGTCGTCATCAAGGTCATCTGCCCCTTGAAGGTCAACGAACTCCCTGATTCTATCTTCAACAGTTTTCCTATTGAGTTTAGATTGTAAACAGGGGTTCTCAGCAAATTCTTTCTGCTGTTTGACAGACATAAAAAGTGTAATTTGTCGAATATTTACGACTTTACCGTGGGCATCCGGTTCATTTGACGGAACCACGATATTGCAATTTTGTCTTTGCTTTTTCTTGATGAGGTAGGGACCTGCTCTTTTGGCAAAAAATTTTCTACTGACACCTTTGAAGTATTTACTTTGGCGATGTTCAGTTAGTAAAATTAAGTCACCTTCCTCAAATGGGTGAGTATCTCCTTGGCTTTTGTTAAAGGCGTACTCATCGTGAATTTTTTGAATTCTACGTTTTTCTCGAATGAAATTTTCAATGACTTGTTTATCAGTCATTTCGTCAATTTTCATTCGAACATCTATAGGTTGATATATTGACTTTTTTGCCAAAATATCAGCTAAGATGTGGTTATAATCACTGTCGTGTTTATAAAGATGAATAATTTTGATTTCATCAAAATGAGTCATCAACTCAAGTACTTCTTGGAATAATTCGGCATGGTGAACTGGTTTTTTATCCGAGTTTTTCCAGCCGTTTAAAATCCATTTTTCTGATGTCTTATTTATGGCTTTTGTCACATAATGAGAATCAGAAAAAACATTAGCTTTTTTAATATCATTAAAAATGAGAATCTTCAGAGCCGTTTTTATGGCTGTGAGTTCAGCTAAGTTATTGGTACTTGAGAATTTGGGATGAAATATTTCTTCTGAAACATTTTTCTGAGTAGTCGAGTTAAAGCAAATTCCAATGCCAGCTTTTGCCCCTGGATTCCCATTTCCAGAGCAGGCACCGTCTGCAGTAACTCTGACGATTCCATTTGAATCATACGTGAAGTCAGTTTCCTCCATTTTTTCAGAAAGGAGTACATCACTTGTAGTGGCTGCGACTTCGTGAAGTTTCTCTTCTTCTATGAGAAGTTTCAAATGAAATCTAAAATTAAATTTAGCAGGTTTCAAGGGGAGACGTGTGAAAATTTCATTTTCAATTCCCCAAGCCTCATTTGGGGTAAAACCATGGATGGTAGGCGAATTATTCATTTCAGCCTCTACTCGTTTTACGAACTTTTGCCATCCATAATGCTGAGTGTTAGGGTCTTGTTTGGTATTTATTCGGACCCTAATTCGTTCAGCGATTGTTTTCATGCTGCGTTCAACCAATGAACTGCAAGCATTGTAAACAGTAGTATGAGAATCTTTAATCCCATATCTGGTCATCAATAATTTCCATTCATCGCTGACGAATTGTTTTCCATTATCTGTAATGGATTTTTTAATTACAATACCTTTCGATTGTATATCTTGGAGTATGTCTTCCATTGCTTTTACCACTGGAGCCATTTTAATGGTCACAGTGGGTCTGAGCCAAATTTTGGACGTAAAGACGTCTTTGGCGACGAGTAGGTACCTCGGTAAGCCTTGTTTATTTACCACAGGTCCAAATAAGTCAATTGAAAGTACATCTCCAATTGCATACGCTTCAATCTGTGCGTATTCAAGTTTTTTATGGTAGCCATAAAATTTATTGGCTTTACAAACTAGACATCCATTCGAAATTTCTTTGATATATTTCAAAGAATTCGGATGGAAGTATATTCTGTTAAATATCAAGCCTAGTTTATTGGCTCCTAAGTGACCATAGGAGTCGTGTAGAAAATCTACAGTGTCATAGAATAAAGTATTAGGTAGGTAGGGAACTTTACTACCATCTTTATTTTTTCTATAAAGGATTTTATTTCCTTTATCGTCTATGACAATTTCGAATTTCTTGGCTTTCGCAGACTTGCGATTTCTCAATTTTTTGTTTCCATCTGAAACAGGGGTTTCCAAAATCAGCATCGTCTGTCTGATTATTGGATCGTCTGATTGAAATAAGTGGATGTTATCCAAATAATCAATCAATGTATTGGTCATTGACTCTGTGAATTTCACTTCATACTTTTGCAACGAAGTATAACTCACACCTTTTTCAGGGAGGGAGGTAGGATGACCACATACAGTGAGTTCTGGAGCTTTAAGCTCGTACAGCTTCTTTTGAGCTGGCATATCGTATCTGATATCAAAACCTTGTAATAGAGAAATCCAAGACGCAATTTTACGATGTGTTTTTATAAAATCTTTTTTGCACCTATTTACGTACACAAGTAGGTCAGATCTGACGTGTATGGGGGAACCATACAGCCAGATGCCTAGATTTTTAAACATCGTAACTAACGTATACATTTCCATGTCTTGAATGGTAAAGTCCTTTTGATGGGGTTTAAATTTATAGCTCGCGTACATTATAATACGTGGCTTTTCATCTATCATTTGATAGAGGCATCCATTCATGGCGTCGTCTGTCGGCATGGTGTCTAGGTGAAGGTCGTACCCAGACTGAGGAGGCATTAATTTAAAGTCCTTATGGTAGGCGTCGCTTAGCAGTTGAAAAGCTTCGTCTTGTTTAGGACCCCATACAAAGGGTACTTTATCTGACGTTAGAATATAAAGGTCACTCAAAATTTGTTGGTACTGAGGTATGAAACGAGCATATAACCCAGTTAAACCAACTAAAGCTAAAACTTCTTTTGAGTTTTTGAGAGAAAATTTGCCATTCTTTGTATGTTTTAGTACAAAGTCGTCAAATTTCTCAATTTTCTTGTTCTGTTTGCCAATTTCTTGTTTGGCTAAAACAAAACCAAGATGGTCTGTCCGAGTTTGGAAAAGTTGAGTTTTCCTCGGATTTAATTTGAGGTTTGATGCTCTTATGCGCATCAAAACGAAAATTAAAAGGTTGACCATTCCTTCGAAATCTTTTGCTCGAAGTAGGACATCGTCGACATATTTTAGTATTCCTTTTCTGTCTGGAATTACCATATTTATCATTTCGATAAATTCAGACGCTGACACATTTGTGCCATAAGGTACCCGCGTAAATTGATATACTTGCCCCTCGAATTGAAAAGCGGTATATTTTCGCGATTCGGGGTCCAAAATCCTTTGAAGGAATCCCCACACGAAATCAAGAGTAGAGAAAATTTCGTCATCTTCTCCATCCATGATTATGTATTCGAGGGGCGGGGGCTCAATATAATTGGGCATCAATTTTTCATTTAGCTCATCTGATGCTAAAGTCCATCTTATACTGCCGTCTTTTTTCTCGACAGGGCAGGAGGTATTGATGAAAGGTGAATTTGAGCGTTCAATGAGGCCAAGGGCAAGCATTATATTTACTGCTTTTCTCATACGCTCGAGTTTTTTACGTGGTGGTTTATATTTCTCACCACGCCAAGGTTTCGATTTTTCTTCTTCAGATTTAAATTCGAACTTGGACATTTTCCCATTGTAAGCCCCTGGGTAAATACTAAAACAGTCCTTGAACGTAAGAATCAGCTGTCTTACTTGTTCAAGTCGTTCAGGGGTGGTCCAATTTGGGTGTTCCTTGCCAATTCTTTCGCAAGTACGATTCCACACTCCAGTGAAAATTTCAGGACCGTTATCCCTGTCTTCTGGATCTAATAGATTCCAGCTTTCTGGTTGCGAATACTTTTTTATGTAGTGCACAACCAGATTATGATCACTTTCCTCAGGTTCAATTCTTTGAACCATGAGTTGTTCTTGATATTCGTCAGCTGTCAAAAAATCAAGTTTTATGATAGGATATTTTTGATCATAATGACATGTAGCATGACGTTCAAGAATGAGAGGTTGAATTCTCAATTCTTGCATAGATAGTCGCCCAATTATACTAATCGGATTTTGCGATTTAATAATATAAAAGGGGACTTGTAGAGTCTGGGGCCCAAATTTGACCGAAAATAATGCCATCATGTGTAGTGTTCTAATTACATCATGATTTGCCATTTTTAAGAGCACACCCCGAGGAAGCTGAATAAATCGAATTTTATTTGGTCTTTTCTCCCAAAAATGTTCGAAAGTTCGCTCGGAGATTACATTTGGATAAGCTCCAGTGTCAAGCTGAGTCGTCAACAGCAGACCACCGACACTTAGGGGGACAACACACGTGGCGTCATCTGAGTGTTCGGATATGATCTGCGCTCTGACTGATTCAGGGAGATCTTTGAAATCTTTGACATTTTTTGTGCTAGTATTTTCTAGCGCGTCTAGTAATGCTGTTGGTAGAATTTTATTACCAAATTCATCAACTAAATGGCACTTATGCAGGTCATTTTCTGTTAGGTTTTTTCCTTCAGAGTCTGCATAGGCAATATTTTGCAAATTAATTTTATTTTGCTGACCAGGCACGCCGAATTTATATTCAGACGTGAAAGTAGGTTTTGAAACTACTTCTGGTTTCAAATTTGGGTTTTCGGGAGGGGCGGTGGACTTTTCAGGTCCACCCGAGTTTAAAACAGGTTTTTCAACACTGTCATTATCATTCGAAGTTTTTATAGGTGTTTTCGAATCAGATGAAAATAGTTTCGATGCATCACGTCTCAAAATCTTGATTTTTTGTTGGGCTGTTCTTTTGACATCCTCCATACGTTCATTTTCGTAATCAATCTGATCTTGAATCGTTAAATGCCATGACCTTAATCGACCCGTATGTTTTGGAGGGCATAAACTTTTAATTTTTCTCCAAATTTTCATACGTTCTAGTATTATAGGTAGTATATACTTATAACTAGAGTACGATAGGTACCATCTACCATCAGATTTAGAATAGTAGAATTTTGACTTATCTGGAACAATTTTCTTTTCTCTGATTATAGGTTCATCGCGAGTACCATTTTTCATATCCGAGTATTGGACACAATGAAGAAGCTGCAGTGATGGTTGCGGCCAAAACTGAACTCGATCATCAGCCGTAAAACGCTCGAACATTCGACGAAACGTAAAATATCGGCTGCGGGATATACCGGGTTGTTTATCCGCGGCTGGTCTCGCGATTGGAAACAATAGAATAATGGATTCCATGTTTAATTCGCAAAGCAAAAAATTCAAAATATCAGAAATTTTTTCCTGAATTTTTGAAACAGGTAGGTTTGAATAATTATATTCATATTGCCCTACTGATACAATTGCGAATTTATCTGTGATTCTTGTCTTTTTCAGGTTTTTCAAGATATCATCAGCGGAGAGTTGTTCTCTCAAGTACGGAGGAAAACGGTAATATTTTTGATTACGTCTCCGGTATTTTTCACAGACAAAAGCTTGTGAATCACCTATAAAAACATAGTCGTCGATAGACGACATGTCAATATTATATCTATAAGTTTTGGAAATATCTGGGGGTCCTCTGCTGTGGACTTTCAGTTTTCCGAATTCTGAGAATCATTTGCATCCTCGACCGTCACAGGTGGTGTAGGTGACGAGGGTTTTGCATACTCAGCAGTTTTTTCCTCTCCTCCTACTTCTACGTGATGTAGTGGTATAGGTTTTGTACCAGTACTCTTAGTAGGAGGGGGTTTTGAACTCGTTTGAGTTTGAGGTTTGGTCACTTTTACCACCGTAGTATCTTTCGATGGGGTACCATAAACAGGCCAATCAATCACCTGAGGTTGAGTAGGCAACGGTAAATCAGGAATTATAACGCCTCTGGTTATATTCGGATTCACAGTGTAATCTTCTAAAGTTTTTAGCTTCGCGATTAATGCCGGTATACTCACCTCATCTTTTGGCTCAAGTTTAAAAGCCAAATTTTGTGGTAATTTCGCACACGCAGTTCTAATGATATCCTTTACATCAGGATTTTCGACTGACATGAGGGTTTCAACCCACATGATTATTTCGCCGATCATTATTCTAGCTGACGTGGCAGAAATTTTGATTGAGTCAAACAGTTGTTTAGCATGTTTCTGGTAAATATGTGACCAGAATTCTTTTAAGAATTCTTTTTTCAAAGTTTCGAAAGAGGTAATCGTTTGTTTTTGCTCTTTCCAACTTGTAGTTCCAGCCAATTTTATACATTGGAGGAACATTGTGCACATTTGCATCTCATTCATGTCCGCGTTTTTAGCATATCTTTCAAATTTCTTTATGAAATTTGGCGGATGGTAACGTGTTTTTTCGTCAAAAACAGCTCCTGCGTCTGTAAATGCTTTTACAGATATATCGATAGGAGGTTTCAGTGCTATAGAGGGGGGGAAAGTGATGCTGGGTACACCTGCAGATTGTGGATTCTGTTGAATCGCATTCAGGGTTCGTTTTATCTCCTGAATTTCTGCATCCTGTTTAAATGCAAATTTAGCCAAGAGCATATTTCGATCGTACGAATCTTTGTGTGCTTCATTGACTTTCGTATTCATAGCAGCAAAATTCGTTTGAGAAACTTGTTTAAAATTCTCAAACGCGTCTGATATGTCTCTATGTGTTTCATACAGACAATCAGTAAGGGCGCAATTTTCTCTTCTGAGAAGATCAACGTCATTGACATTATTATTTATCATTTCTCTTTGGCTTTCCAATTGAGAATATAATTTATTGTCATTTGCTGCTAGATAATTGCATTTTACAACCGCCGTTGTCGCTACCCCTTCGAGTGCTGTCATGCGTTCAGAAACTTTTCTAATTTCTTCGTTCGCATTTTCTCTAATAGAGTCTAATTGCTCTTTGAGAATGTCAAATAAATCGACAGCTTCATCATCTGCTGCGGCTACGTCTTCACCTTGCTCATTTTGAGCTTTTTGCTTATCCTCAGGAAGAGGTTCGAGAGGAGGAAGCGGGGTGTAGCCGTGAGTTGATTTAATCTGAGTATTAGCTTCTTTGATCTTTTGTTCAATATAGCTTTGGCTCGGATTGGAGGGTTTTCTGCCCTCGTTGAGAAATTTTTTAGCAGTATACTCAGCATTTGGGAGTATATAGCCTTGGGTTCTCAATATTGAAGCTAGTTCAGGAGGTCGGTACTCAGAGAGTTTCCTGAGTGGCCTACTCTCTACTGTTGCGAAGGGTATAGGCGTGAAAGGTTTTAATTGTCTTTCATAAGCTTTCTTTTGTAAGCTAGGCGATTTAGGTATGGGGGGAGGAGGTTGATTAGTATCATGGCCTAAATTAGGCGTAGGGGATTGACTGTTGGATCCTCACGTCGAATTGCTTGGAAATCAATATGAGTATCAGCTCTTTTGGACCAATCAAACGTCTGATTCAAGGCCTGAGCCGTATCAATCTCTTCCTGCAGAGAGCGCGCTTCAAATAGTTCAGATTCAGGAATTTCAGTTGTAATTCCTTCAGGGAACGACAGATTGATTCTATCAATCACTTGAGGCGTCTTGAAAGCTTTAGAATGAGGAGTTTTATTCGGATCTCCGAGTTGCATTCTTGCATTCAGAGATTGTTGAGCAAGAAGAAGCCTTTGTTTCTCCTTGAGGAATTCCTCAGCTTTTCTAGTGGCGAGAGTGATTTCTCTCTCAAGTCGAAGTTGTTCTTCAACATCAGCCTTGTGAGCTTCCATTTCAAGCTCAGCTCTCTGTTTGGCTAACTCTGCATTATGTTCAGCAGCTAGCCGGGCTCTTTCAGCTTCTTCAAGCTGAAGTTGTTTCAGTCTCTCCTCCTCTTCCCTTTTCTCACGTGCAATACGTTCAGCGTCTCCCTCTACTGCTCCAGCCATCATAAAATGAGCGAGCATTAACAGAGGAGTAAACATATTGAAAATTGTCAATGCCTAATATTTATAGGGTATGCAATTCTTTCAACGTACGTGAGTACAGAAAAACCAGCGTTAAGGGAAAAATAAAATCGGCAAGATAAACTCGTTCCAACTTTTGAAGGAGAACGTAGAAGTATAGGTACCTATTTCTTTTGAATAGGTAGGTCTATAAATAAGCAGTACTATTTTTCTTTCGAAACTAGTACAATGCTAATTGCCTGATAAGCACTGTACGTAATATTCGAGAAGTTTTAAACTCGAATTTACGTATGGAAAAGGATACCTATCTATTTCTTTCGAATAGGTAGGTATTAAAATTCTAACGTTTTGCTGGACGTTTGAGAGCAGAACAATAGAAACTGCAGATCGTTTTATAGATAAGCAGTGCACCACTGACGAAAATAGCTTCGTTATCTTGATAACGAAGGTTCGTTGCAGTTTTAGGCAAACTTGTAGAATTACGTACGTATGTGAACGTAATTATCGGAGCAAAATTTTGCACTTTTGGACAAAATTTTACTTTGAAACACGTCACACTTACGAAAAAATACAACTTTTGATGTATTAAAAACTTTATTTTGTGTCAATTTAAGCTTTTGAATAAATTGACAAACAAAAGACACAAATAAAATAGACAAGATAGAAAAAATCTCTCGAAAATTTCTTTTTAGGGAAATTTCCAAGATACAAAAAATACAAGTACAAAATATAAAAAAGCTCACAATCGTGAGATGCAAGTAAATGGGCTCACGAACGTGAGATGCAAGACACAAAATAAAGAAAAAATAGCTCAGAGAGCTTGAGAGACTGTTTACTCTCGAATACGAGAGCCGTTTTTACTCTCAGCGTGAAAAAGAAGTAGGTTCGTGAAAAACTTACCCGACTCTTGACCACGATCTGGAACCTGGGTAAGTTCCGTACAGTTTTCCTCAAGGGAAAAGTAGAAAAATTCTCCAACTTGAGGGCGTTGGGCGCCAGTTGAAAGGGTTTAGATCCCCCTTCTTCCCATAAGGTAGAAGGTGATCGTGCGGACCTCCCTTACAAGCAGGGTGAGGTTAGATTCCTCCGGTAAAGGCTCCGGGTGCCGTAAGTAAAGATGAACACGAGGTTCTCCTCTCGAAGAGGGATTACATAAAGACGACACTAGTCACTTTACAAAAGTATATTCTCCAGCTTACGCTGGGATAAAAGGTACAGTCGCGGAACGACACAACGTTACATAAGTAGATTAGCTAATGGCGCTTGGTCCATGGGTTCTAGCCATGGACCTACGAGCTCCGCTACCAGCCCAGTGTTACCACCTGGCAGGTATGGATATTCCCACCGTGACATGATTTAAGTGGTCCCTTTTGCTTTCTTCCAAGTTCGAAATTTTTCATTTTTTTTTTTCAGAGTTCGAATTTTTTCTCAATTTTTTTCCAAATTAAATTTTTTCAGAGTTCGAATTTTTCCTCGACTACTTTTTCTCAAAATTAAAATTCGAACTCAAAAAAAATTCAATAAATATGATGGAGAAAAAATTCAAACTCAAAAAAATTTTAATTTTGAGAAAAAATAGTTTAGAAAAAATTCGAACTCTGAAAAAATTTCAACTTTGAGAAAAAGTAGTCTAGAAAAAATTCGAACTCGAAAAAAAATTAATTTGGAAAAAAATAATCGAGAAAAAATTCGAACTCAGAAAAAAATTCAATTTGGAGAAAAATAATCGAGAAAAAATTCGAACTCTGAAAAAATTTTAATTTTGAGGAAAAGTAGTCTAGAAAAAATTCGAACTCGAAAAAAAATCTAATTTGGAAAAAAATAAATGAGAAAAAATTTGAACTCTGAAAAAATTTCAATTTTGAGGAAAAGTAGTCTAGAAAAAATTCAAACTCGAAAAAAAATCTAATTTGGAAAAAAATAATTGGGAAAAAATTTGAACTCTGAAAAAAATTTCAAATAAAATAATTATTTATTTCGATTTCGATATAAAAAAACGAGATTTCTAAATTCCAACTCATAAAAATCAGGAGAATACGAGAATAATTGTGGTTATAATTTAAATTTTCATTTTAAAATTAGTTTTACAGTCATTATAAAAAAATGAAAGAAAAAAAAACCTAAAATTTTATCGAAAAAAAAACCATGAAAATGAAAAAAGAACCTGTCAGACTTGAGACTGTCAATGGTTATTTTTTCGTTTCATGTGATCATGAGTTCATGATTTCATGAAATAATAATTCTTTTTTTTTTCAGTTCATCAGTTCATAAAAAAAATTAATAATCATTCAAAAAACGTAATATTTTGCTTACTTTTTTACTGTGGTGATGAATTTTATTCAATTTTTTAAAATTTGTTCAAAAAAAAAATTCAAAGATGAAAAAAAGTAGTGGCAACGAAAGTGTTTTAATTCCATTTCAAAAATTAAAAAAACAAAAGCAAAAATAGGCACAAAAACCAAAAAATTTATTTTCGAAATTCTGGATTTTTTGATTTTCTTTTCATTTTATTATATATAAATGACATTTTTAAATTTTTTATCCTCTTTGAATCAAGTTCTATTTAAAATTCTTGTAATTCCCATATTTTCGCTAAAAAAAAATTACGACTTCATAATAACTTATGGCATGGCCATAGGAATTGCAAAGTTCAAAAATCGCTATTTATTTAACCGAAATAATTGAAATAAAATTCACCAGACAGTATTCTTTATTCTCTGTGACGTAGGACCTCTTAAAATTTTTTATAAGTCTCATAGATTCGCCATAAAAATGAAAGAACCATAAAAAAATATGCATTTGCCCATATCCGCCGTATATGTACATGAAAATCTTCTTCCGAGTGACGTCACAATTCCGGTGCGGTAAAGAGGGACGTGACCCTCCGTTTTTCGCGCATAACGGGTTTCTGTGTAACCTCTTGTAGTTTATAGATGTTGTGATAGGTGTTCATATTGAATAATTATTGGCTGTTGATTCTTGTGAAAAATCAACTATTTCGCAGAAAATTTACGTCAAAATCTGAATAATGTAAATTTGATAAGATCGCGTTATCACATCTGCCCGTTTTCAAATTTTAGTTCAAAAAATTACCGTATGCATTTTTATAGATGGCGTTTGATCGCAAATGTTTGTTCCTCACAGCGAATTTCAGAACCTATGAAAGAATGATGAGAAAAAATTTCAGACTTGAAACACTACAAAGAAACGTATTCGAATGATTCGAATTCTAATATTTTTATTTTGAATTTTAGAAAAACGATTGAAAAAAAAAAACGTGATAGAAAATAAATTTTAAGATGGAAATTTGAAGTTGAAAAATCGTTTAAACAAATTTGAAGATGAAAAGCTGATTAGACATTCTGTCAAAAAAATTGAGGTTTGAGTCAAAATAAAACGTAGAAAAAAGTTCTAGTCCAGAAAAAATACGAGTCAAAAAATAAATTCAAGTCGAAATAGAAATAAATTCGAGTTGAAAAAAATGAGATTCAAAATAAATTTTCAAAAAAAATTTGAGTTGCGAAAAAATTTTAGTTCAAATAAGTATTAGAAAAAAATTTAGAGTCTCAAAATAAATTTCAGAACAAAATTTAATTTGAGAAAGAAATTTCAAAAAAAATTGAATGGAGAAAAAAAATCAAAAGTCGTGAGAAAAAATTGAGTAGAGAAAAAATTTTCAGTGGAGAAAAAATCGAGTCGAGAAAAAAAATTGAGTGAAAAAGAAAATTCGAGTCGAGAAAAACATTACAGAAAAAAATTGAATGGAGAAAAAAATTTCAGAGGAAATGAAAATATTTGGAAAATTTTATAAATGTTTAAATGCGACAATTACAAACTTGGAAAAAAAAAATCATGATGTGTACGAAGTACGAACGTCGAACACACCCGAACGTCAACGGAGTTTGGACTTCAAAAAATCGGATTCTGCTAAAACTAACGTCTCGTATTTTAACCTCGCTCGTAGGTAGAATAAACGTCGACATTTGCACACCACAGTTCAAAATATATCTAATCGTATTATTCATACGTTCGAGGCCGAAAAAAAAAAAAAAAAATAGAATAGAGGAAAAAACTCGTACACCCATCGCGACCCAAATTAAACCTTTTTTTTGGTCGAAAAAAAAAACCTGATAAAATGATAGAGTGCGTATGTAAGATGCAAGACGAAGACGAAGACGATGTCGAAGAAGAAGAACGAAGAACATACGATGCTCTGGGTTATAGATGATGAGCGCTATCCCATCAACGTATATGCAATAGTTCGGTAGTAGATTCTCATTTTAAGTAATATTTACAACAGTGCCGAAAATCCGTTGAAATTTCGCATCCCAACCGAGCTTTCACCCATGGGAACTATTTTCCATGTTCAGCTTTCCGCTTACACATACAAACATATTGGTAGGAGGTGTAACTGGTAGAGAGATAACGCGCCAAGCAATGGAGAGTGTTTAAGATCATAAGAAACGTTCTCCTTTAATAGTACACAATATTCTACTATCTATAACAGTAAATTTGGTCTCTTTTACGGCCCCCGAAGCAATATTCAACGAGAGGCCCCACTCGATTTAACGTCGTATAAGCACTTTTTGTGTCAGTTTAAACGAAATTTCTTTCGGGATGAAGCGTGTTAACTTTTATAAAAAATAATAAAACGTTGCTTTAGTTTAGCTTTTTAAGGATAGTTTACGCTTTTCCGTAGGGTGTTTAATTTTTCTCCCCTATTTGTCTAGTTTTGTTCTGCTATTTTCTGCTTTTTTTTTGCTGTGCTTTTCGTATAGTACATATACTTAAAATTAGACACATTTTTGTAAGGAAAGTAGCGACGAGTTTGGAAGAATGGTTTTTTACAAGCTAAATAATATGGGCGTTTAAGAAAGGAGGCAAAAAAATGTGTGAAAGTAGTTTGTTGTGAGGGTAAATTTTAATAAGTGTAATTTGTACGTAATTAGCGGATTATATCGATTGTTGTTGTTGGTTTTTAGAATCAGTATATTAATCAAGATTTGTCCAGTAGAGTGATTATCAGTACTCATAGTTTGGTTCTGCAAAAAATATCCAGACATCAGACTGGCAATTATACGTGTACTGCGGCCAACGATAGAGGCGAAACGTCCAGTGAACCGGTACCGTTGAGAGTTCAATGTAAGTTTTCTTTGAATTTCTATTTAATTTGATATGTTTTGTAGGTTGTTTTGTTGATTAAGATTCGAATGTTAAAACATTCCTTGAAAATTAAGGCAACCTAAAACATTCCTTGAAAATTAAGGCAACCTTAAAAGTTCCTTATCACATTTTCAACCAATCAGAACCCACGAAAATATTCCTTAAAACTTTTAAATTCGCCTTAATTTTTAAAGTATGATTCAACATTCGAGCCTAAGAGTCATTCTGTCGTTTTGAGAAAAAAGGTCTTCTCGGAGGCTTATCCAAGGATGGTGCTTAAGGGGCAGTAGTTTCCTCTTTAAGCTTGCCAAAGAGATATTTCATCATTATAATGTCGAGAAAATATTTTCTTTGCTTTTAAAACAAGTTTTTTTTTAGGGAAATTTCTCTTTTACTTTATACGATCAGTATTTTAATAAATTTAGATTTCTTGAGTAGGTATGACTCCCTAAATATGAATCAGTCTTTGATGAAATTCTGATTTTTTGAATTAGTAAAAATGAATTTTACTTTCAATTGGCGATTTCTTTGTGATCTCTTGGTCAAAAATCATTGATTTCTCGATCAATTAGTAATTTGTCAGAAAAAATGAGTAATTGTGGTTGAAAGATGAGAGAAGAATCATTGAGTGGGAAAGTTTTTGGTATTCTGCTTTAATCAAAATTTAAGTTCTGAGATTTTAGATGAACCACATTTTTTGGATCAAAAAGCAATATTGGAAAAATGAAAAATAAATTTATAAAAATGTGAATCGCAGTATGATGAAAAGTACTCTACTCGACAATGGTGTACTTTCATGTGCTGCGGAACGGTAGTGAGATTAAACGGAAATTTTGAAATTGTGCAACTCTGAAGAAAAGTTGGTAAAAATAGTCTATGAGTTTTTTTCTCAATTCAATCATTACAATGTTGCACATTTAATTTATTTCAAAATCAGGTTCAAGCAAATAAAAAATAACGTTAATAGAATTGCCTATTCGATTCGCCGTAAATATGCAACATTTTTGCTTATTTACGGCGAATTCGATAGGCAACTTATACAGCACTGCGGTAATTAACTATAAACAGGTTTTGGTTATACTTACGACTTTCTTAACCCACTAGTATTGTTGGTGGAGGATCAAAATAGGTTAAAATTTCACGAGAAAAATTAAATTACCAATGAAAAAAATAGAAGTACAGTTTCATCTGAAAGGAAATGTTGATACTTGGATATGTTTTTTCCTCTCATCCTGACTTCTGATATTAAGTTGATTTCAAAAATATAAAAATTTGTTTTTAAAATTCAAAAATCGGCTTTTAGCTCTCTGACATTTACCTGTCATTCTGACTTTCTGATATCGAGCCACTAATTCTAAAAGTGTCTAAGTACCACTTTTTTCACGATTGAGTTTTTTACAATTCTAGGTTCTCTGAATCAAGCTGCATCAATTAAAATTTAAAAAACGTAGATGAATTAATTCAGAACTGAAAAAAATGAGATTGAAATTTACAAACTCCATAAGTTCAATGCAAATAATGATACATATTTTGGCTTTCCTGCAAAAAAATCGAATTGGTACATAGATACTTTTTTAAAAATATAAAAATTTGTAATATTTTGATTTTTGGTAACGCTAAATAGCGTCACGTAAAATATTTCCTTAAAAATCTTGAAATGACCCCCCCCTCTCTACCCAAGAGGAAAAACATTCCGTGTTAATTAAATTTGAGCAATTTTATCCCATTTTAAGCCTCAAATTGAGTCAATTTTAAATAAATATTTTCAAATAATTGGCGTATGACCTATGAAAGTGGGATAGAATTTCGCCAGATATTCAAAAATTCCGTCCAAAATTTTTTTGAGTCATTTTTGAGGCGATCCTGATTTTTTTTAAAAAAAACTTGAATTCTTATCGTTTACGAAATTAACAGTCATGTAAGAAGTGTACGCCCATTTACTGCAACATTTTTAATTTCCAACACAACAATTCAAACAGAATTAAGCAAAATTAAAATTATAAAATTTACCTGAAAAATTACAAAAATTAATCTCTCAAATTTTAAATTGAAAGGTTTATTTAAAAATTGAGCTACGTTTATTTTCCCTTTATTTTGGATATGACTTTTCAAAAAAAAAAAAAAAAAATGAAAAAAGAAAAGAAGTCTTCAAAAAATATGTTCAATCCAGGAATCCAGCTGAATATAAAGCGTCTTATTGGAAAATCTCTGCTCATTGTTTCTTAAAGGGTTACGGTATAAAAATCAAGAGAAAATTTGATATTGAGTAAGCGGTTCGTTGAGGATATGGAGGGATATTCCGCTCAAGTTCAGAAAATCATGCACTTTGTCTCTAAAGTAACCTGAATTATTTTAATTCTACGAAATAAATAACACCGGTCGACACGATTTTTGTTTCTGGGTCCTCATTGTGAAATTTGGGTTACTTTTATGTAACTAATGAACGAAAAAAATTTTTTTGACCAAAGTTTGCTTTGGGAGTGGGGGGGGGGGCAAAAACTGATTTTTCGAGGGCAGTAAGCCTGAGCGTTACAAAAAAATTTGAATTTTTTTTTTGACTAATCTTATAGAAAATTTCACGGAAAATCCCATGCCGCAAAGCGCAAACCTCCATTTCTTTTAGAAAAAAAGTTACAGCTTATTCTTTCCAAAATTCTGTGAAAAATTCGCATTTCATTTCTTCGCGAGAAAGGCACAAAAATGTGATTTTTTTCAGAATAAGCTGTAACTTTTTTTCTAAAAGAGATAGAAGTCTGCGGTTTGCGGCATGGGATTCGTCGTAAAATTTCCTATAAGATTAGTCCAATTTTTTTTTCAATTTTCTTGTAATGCTCAGGCTTATTGCCCTCGATAAATCAGTTTTGCCCCCCCCCCCCAGCAAACTTTGGAAGTCATGATTCAGTACGGTGATATATTTTGATGTCTAGAAACAGAATTTTGGCATGAGAAGCCAGAAACAGAATTTTTTTTTTGTCAACCTGTGTAATCGTACAAAATTTATTGATTAAACGATCGATCAACTAAAATTTCCCATATTTCAAAGCAACACCGAACACACGCCGATCAAAAGAACCATTTCTTTCACCCCTTCTCCTATTTCCTCCAGCAACAATATTGCCTTCGTTTCGTTCCGCAAAATTCAAAGCCTTTCGCAAGTTTATCAGTCGATACCAAAGTTAACAACTTATCGCAGTTCCACCATTTTCAATTTTTCTACCAAGTTTGAAACTTCATCAGCTAACCCCATCCCGCTCGTTTCATCCAAACCTCTATTTTTCTCGTTCAGCTCGACTTCGACGACAAATAATATAACATTCAGCTTACATACACCAAGGTACGACTTCACCAGAAAAAAAAACACACCTCGCTAGACAGGGTATTACCGTTTGAATAAATTTTTACTCGAAAACAAGCTAGAAACAGTGAAAAGGAAAAAAAATGATAAATACCTAATATAAAACAACGTTATGATGAAAATTATCCGACGCGCGAGTTATCTTCCATCTTCGAAAGCCAATTTATACAAACATAAAGAACTCATTTGGGAAATGTAATGCAGCGTTATTGAAGCGTATTGTTATTTGCCGTATTATGGTTGAGAAAACTTATGGTCAAGATGGGATAGGACCGAAGAGCATTAATAAAGACACAGAAAAGCAGTACGAGAGAGAAAGAGAGCAAAAGAGAGGCAACGGGCATGCCGTAATAATTTCTGCAATGTCCACACCGCTCGTAAAATCTCCAAACCTCGCCTCGCACACAGCCCCGGCGAGTTCTCGAAATCCAACCTCCGCCGCTATGCCGCGTTCATCCGGGTGACCTGAAACTTTCCCTCTCAGCAAATCCGTTCGTATTAAAGGATAATAAGAATAAGCCCCAGACGGCAATTAACATTTTCTCTTGTCCGTACTCGCATACCTACGTACGTAAATTTACCCCCACTCTATTTACCTCCTAATATGTATTCATACGGTAAAATAATCGTATTCATTCAAAATAATATACCATTGGTTACTCAAATCAAATTACTATTATTCGGCATTTTGCCAGCCGTAATTATAAACTATCCACCTTTTATATCGGTACCATAGGTATATATTTCCACCGCATATATAGCTCGCGATTCTAAATGGAGCAAGGATTCAACGTCGGGGGTACGGAGCCACGAGGCTTATACCTAATTTAAGAACAAATCTTTGCGAAATTTATCCCGCCGCCGTAGGTAAATGGTACAATGTTATTACCGCAAATACACCGACAAACACCTCTTAAATCAATAAATAAAAAAAGTAAAACTTTTCACGCTGTAAGCCTCGGAGCAGAGACGTAAACCGTGGGAGACAAATGTTCGTATAGTGTTCCCGGAAAAGGTAACTTTTCGCGTAAAATGGAACGAAAGTTTTTTTTTCCAACAACGAAGACTTCTTTTAAACTTTTCTCTCTTTTTTGGGGAGAGGGCCTTGTTTACCTCATTCGAGCACGCGTGATACCTTACAAAGCTCGCCACTTTGAAGGAAGAACAAATTTTCGGTGTGGAAATTCGTCAAGTCGCCCGAATAAATTCGCCTCTTTCAAGCTAGCAGTTCTAAGTATTTAAAGCCACTCGCGAACAAGTATAAAAATTTAGCCGAAATAATTGAACCATGAACGGCCCCTAATTAGATAATTAATGACGGAACGTTTGCGACGACGACGCCAACGACCGTCTGTATGTTTCTAGGTAGCTGGCTGAGTACTTCCGTTTAACCGGAAGGCAAACTGACGAAATATTTCGCTATCGTTTTTTTTTCTTTATTTTTTTAAAATGACGATGACATATCGACACATTAAGCTAAAAGGTTTAGTCGTCTTTTTGGAACAAACGCATGCATAAGCGCAGCGTTCGGGTTGTAATTTATGCGATGAGATATAGATTAGATTAGAGGGTAACAGTCGAAGGATATTTACTTTTCTCAGATGGTTCATCTCGGCGATGACATCGACGAGCAATTTTATTGACGAAATTTTATCCAAGAAAGTGGGTTTCAGGATCGATTATCTCGGTGTGCCGGAGGTAAATTATTTTTTTCCGAGAGGTAAACAGCGGTTTGGTCGGAGCCCTTTTGTCGCTCTCGGGTTGGAAATGAAGCGAGGTTAATTTCATTATACGTTGAAGGGATAGATTGGGTCGTCATTTAGGTTTTTTTTGGGCAAATTGACGATGGAAGTTGAAAAAAGGTGTGAAATGACCTCGAAAGAATGTGGTAAAAATAATTTCAAGTGTCTCAGTTGAACCTTCAGCATTCAAATGGGAACCAAATTTTTTGAATTTTTAAAAAAATTGAAAAATTGAATCTTCTGTCTTTTTGTTGTTGAGAAGTTGTATAATTTCTCCACAAGGTGTTTTCTGTTTGCAAAAATTTCCAACATCCTGAAATACTGGGATCTTTTTCAACAGAAAGTTATTTATGTTGATCGTGTTTGTTTTCTGCAAACCTCCACCACTCCCTCTCATTCGATTATTTAAGATTTTAACTGAAAAAGCCAGAAAATTTGAAGGGTTGTGCATGGAATCTATTGATTTAGCCGAAGAATTGTAGATTTGAAATATACGGTTTGGAAAAGTTCGAAAATTGTACAAAATTCATTTTTTATGATTTAGTAGGTATAGACATTTTGCCAGGTTAAATTAATTCAGTAAAAAATTTTCCTAAATTTTTCTTGATTTTGTGGAGCTATTCGTACGTTTTTTTGTACACGGCCAAAAAGGGTCATTTTGGAAAGAGCAAAAAAATTGATGAGACCACCCTGAAGATAGGTTATTTGTTTTCAAGGGGTTATTGAATCATTGTAAACTCAAATCGCGTAACAAGATACCATTGATTTTTGTTTTTTTTAAAGAAATTTGAGAATCTTAAAAAAAAGTGAAATTTTTTCATAAAATTGATATTTTTTGTTTTAAATAATTTTTGGGCCATACAGAGGCAACATACAGTCTTCAAAAAATACCTAAACGATTTTTTAAATAGAGGTTTCATTTTTTTTTTTGTTTAAGAACTTTTTTTGGTAATGATCTTAAAATCAGTTTTTTGTGTGTGTGTGTGGGAGGTGGGGGGGGGGGGGGGGGGTTTTTTTAATTAGGTACATTCAAAAATTGATGAGGAAAAAATCAACGGTTTGTATTGTCAACATTTCATATGGGGGGGGGGATTATTTTGGAACATTTGACAGTTATATAAATGCCTTTTGGACCAACCTTTTCGGATTTGTTATTCAATTTTTGATAAATTCACGGTAGAAATGAATCATTGGAAAAGCTACATACAAACAAGTTTTAATGATTCAAATTCGATCAATTTTTTCAATCTTGGATTTTTCAATTTTTGTTCAACTTCAGCTTTTTTTTTGATGAATGTTTCTTAACTGTGATGCATTTTTTTTCTAATCCTCACTTTTCTCTTAAATTCTAAAACGAAATCCGTAATAAATAACAAATCTCTAGAACTTTTTGTTCAACCCTATATGATTTTTCTCCAACTTTTGAGAATTTTCAAAAATCGATTGGATTGGATGAACTTTTTTTCAGAAGAATTTAGAGCTAGTAGAAAACAGAAAAAGTAGAGATGAAATAATTGGAAAAAATCAGTCTGGATAGAATTGTGAGAAGAAATTTCAGAGTTGAAAAAAAATACGATGGACTGAAAAAAGATATTTTTAAAATTTTGTAACAATTTATCAACAAAAAAAACTTGCAAATTCGATTTTTTATCCAATTTTGTTGAATATTTTAAAAATTTGAACCTTATCCGGATGAGTGGGATTCCATTTAAAGATCTGAAGTTTCCATTTAGTTTTTTTCTTCACTCCTCGCCTCTAATTTTTCAAATGAAGTAAATTACGTTCCACTCTTCATTTTCACTCTATATGGGGGGGGGGGGGGGGTAATATCAACCGATGAATTTTCTCAATTCTGCATTTAAAATTACCATAATTCGTTTGGCTACTACTTTCAAGTGAATAAATATTTCAAAAATTGCCGGGAAACACCTTGTATCCATCTAATTTTTTTCATGTATCATCGCAGCAGTAGGTACTTAATAATGAAAAACACGTTGTTCTTGATTACAGTCTCACCGGTATGTGCTACTAACGAGGTTACCATTATTGGCGGATCATTAGAAGAAACACTTCGTATACACTGTCACATCGCCGCTGATCCAACCAATCTGACAATTTCGTGGCAGTTCACCAGTAGTGAAAAAAGTTACTCTTTAATGCCAAATCATTTCGCTTTCGTTGGCGAAACGATTAGCGAACTGATTTATAAAATCAGATCCGAAAGGGATTACGGGACGTTGGCTTGTTGGGCTGAAAATTCGATTGGGAGACAAATGGATCCGTGCGTATTTCAAATTGTGCCAGCAGGTAAATTATTTTCATTTTTGTATTTGAGTATCTTAAGATAAATGCAGTACCTATTGTACAAAAATATTACAATTACGAAAGATATCAAATTTTTCGAGGTTTCCCAAGGCTTCATCTCTTTTCAGAAGTAGAGATAGAAATTATATTAGGGTTGGCACTGTGATGGAATGAAGCGGAAAATGAAAATATTATTTGATTTTAACCATCTTTTGAATGTGCTGTGTATTGTGGAAATGAAAAATTTATAAATATTTGGCTCGTATGAAATCGTAAAAGGAGATAGAGCTATGGCTTCGATAAATATGAGGTGGTTGAAAAAAAAAAAAATATTTTGACCATTTTTCTCCGGTATAACCTCGTTCTCCACTCAAATGGAGAATTCCTGATGGTTCCCAATTATGTGATTCATGATTAGAGAATGTGAGAAAAGGTACTATCGAGTTTTCTTTTTGTAAAGATTTTGCTCTCTAGGGTCCCAAATCGAAGTAAAATTTTGAACCGAAATAAAAATTTACGGAAGTACATCTTGAAAGGAGCTCATGACCGGAATTTTTGGCACTGATATTTATTTTGATTTTAGCGAATTTTTGAAGTTTCAAAATTACCTCATCGTCCTGAAAAATACGAAAATTTTAATGCAATGTACAAAAAAGCTGAAATTTTGCATATGTGACCCTGCCGTAAAGAAGGAATCTTGTCGACGTTTCAGAATCTTCAGAAAATTTTGAAATTCCAGAACTGGAGAAAATTCTATTTAAATTATCCATATGAACTTTGACACCCGTTACCATGTTGGTGGCCAATGGATTGATTAACAATTTTTCTAAATTCTCAACTTCCAGTCAAAATTCATGCTTTTTGGTAGATCATTTTCCTGGAAGAAATCTAAAAATACTCGGACAGCGCACTTCTCGACGTAAAAATCTATAAAATTTGGTAGAAATCCCTTTTTTGACCTTCCAATATTCATGTTTTGAGTTTTTACCATGACCCAATCTCCTTCAAAATAGATAAAAATACTTCTTATTCAGAATGGAAGCCACGAAATGAAAATTTGAAAAATTCTGGATATTTATTTAGGTAACAGAAAGTTATTTTATTGAATTGATTCTGATTTCTGCAACTATTTTAGCCTTCAATTGAAAATAGGTAATTCTAGGACGGGAAATATTGAACCCAAGACCTGAAGTAATGTAAAAAAAATTCTCTTCAAATATTTCAAGTTCTTCAACTACGAAGCGAAGTAATAAACTCATTGCTATTAAAAGGAAAAAGAAAGGGTGTTTTCTTCAAACACTGGAAAAATTGCCCCTCGAGAAAAAAAATGGAGAAAACAAAACAAACTTTCAGTAGATTTGGAATAATACAATAGTTGTATGGGTCTATAGACCTGTATGAGATACAGCGCGAGGATAAGAATCGACTCAAGTTCAATAACATTTTTGTCGGTAGAACATTTTGTGCAAGATTCATTTAACATCTTTCGAACAAGGAGAAAGGTGTAAAGCCAAAAGAGATATTAACGAGCAACAACAAACAATAACAGCAAGACGTTCTTCCCAATAACAAAAGGAACTTTGCCAAATTGCTTCCCATTCTAACGTATTACGGATATAGTCAACTTCGACCGAATACAACAAAACGTTAAAACGTTTTGTGCGCCGGGAATCGTGATTTAACCTCCAACCATTGTCATGAAATAGCGTAATTTTCTCGATTAAATTCTAATTTACGCAATTAAACGCAATTAAGGGAATAATTAAAATTTTGACATCGCGTCGTCGAATCGGTATAAATTTTTCATTAGATGTACGCTCGCGAATCCCAAGTACGTGTTTTGCATTTGAATTTATTTTGACATATGTGTGCCTGTGTACGCCTACGTAGGCGTATTGATGTCTATATAGTTTTACGTCGTGTAGGCATAGGTATTAGGTATCTGTTAGGCTGTTGTATCGTTTTATATCGCTCAAAACGACGGAGACGTGTAACGAAGTTTTGCTTTCTAAGATACCCTATTCCTATAAGATCCATACGATAGTTTATAAATTTATTACAGATGGGAGAATTTACAAGAATTAAAGTTACCTATATTCTATTTAGTTTTAATGTATAGGTGGGTCGAAATAAGATAGGACATGGGCTGGAGTGGCCTTGTGGCAACTTTTTTTAAAAGTTGAAGGCGAGAGTAACTCGGAAGTTGTGTTAAGACCTTAAAAATGACCTGGCAAAATTTCAGCTCATTGACTCAAATTTTACCCCCTCCCACTCACTTTCAAAATTGAATTATAATGCCCCAAAAAATAATTCTAAGCTTTAAAAATGTTGAAAAATGAAAAAAAGCTATGAGCATTTCAAAACATTTTGATGTTTTTTTTGACATGGATATGTCTTTAGGGCTGGGGGTAAAATTTTGAAAGCGTAACGTAACGCTGGAGGTGTAACGTAACGTAACGTAATGTAACGTAACGAAACGTAATGTAACGTAACGTAACGTAATGTAATGTAACGTAACGTAACGTAACGTTTTTCGATTAGGACATATGACATTATGTTAGACTCAAAGAAACTTAGAAAAAATTATAGTCGGTCAAAAAGTCGGTCGAAAAATTGGTCGAAAAGTCGGTCAAAAAGTCGGTCATAAAGTCAAAAAGTCCTCAATAAATCGGAAAGTCGATTAAATAAATTAAAAAGTTAATTCGATAAAACAGAGAGTCATTTTGATAAATTGGAGTTGATTTGATAAATCGGAAAGTTGATTTGATAAATCTAAAAGTCGATTCGATAAATTGGGAAGTCATTTTGATAATATAGAGAGTCATTTTGATAATATAGAGAGTCATTTTGATAAATCAGAGAGTCATTTTGATAAATTGGAGTCAATTCGATAAATCGGAAAGTTGATTTGATAAATTGGAAAGTCGCTTTGATGAATTGGAAAGTTGATTCGATGAAATAGAGAGTCATTTTGATGAATTGGAGTTAATTAGATAAATTGGGAAGTCGATTCGATAAATCGGAAAGTCAGTTTGACAATTCAGAAAGTCAATGAATTGAAAAGTTGATGAATCAAAAACCCGGTAAATTGAAAAGAATGAAAAATTGAGAAATCAAAAAGCTAAGAAATCAAAAAAGTTGAGTAATCTAAAAGCCAAGAAATGTAATAATCGTGAATTTTAAAAGTCATTATGTCAGCCTTGAAGAAAGTTGAAAAAAATGATTTCAGAATTCAGATTAGCACATAATGATATTATGTTGTATCAAGTTGTTTAAGTAAGTTTTTAGTGTGATGTTTTTGAATCAAGACTTGAAAACATTAGTAAGATAGTTAGACATAATGACATTATGTTGAATCAAAAATTTGAGTGTGTTCCACCACCTTCTTGGTAACCAAAAAGGGTCTCTTCATCTGTGCAACAGAGTTAACACAGTAACTTGAGAAAATGCCTTTATGTACTCTCCTACTAACGCTCCAACTGAAAAAACAATTGATGCATCTTATTCTTATTGACATATCCATTTTCTAAGATTTTTGCTTTAAAGCAAAAAACGTGTTCATTTTTTTTATTTCTTTGCTAAAATTTTACAAAAATTAATTCATTTTGAAAAAATTTTCAATCAAATGTTTTTTGTACCTTTTTTTTACTCACAATCATAACTGTTCGTTTGGTAATTTTTTAAAAATCAAGAATTTTTTGAAAATGAGGATGGAAATGATGAACAATGGTCCGCATTGTTCATTTTTGATACAGACAGTCACACGAAATATTATTTCACCATTAGACTTCTATTTTGAACATCTTCCAACTACTTACTGATTAAAAAATGAATAAAAATTACGATGAACGATTTTTCACTTTCATTAGGTACTATTTCTGGCGAATCACTTTCAAAAAAATAAGTCTTTATGCATCTTGAAAAATTGGTATAATTTTTTTTGAAAATAATTTTCCTATTCAAATGACCACAAGATCTTTATTATTCGTAAATAGGTATTTCATTTATTTCTTTACCTGTTTCTGAAAATTATTTAATTCGCTTGCAAAAAAAAAATAAACTTCATTTTTTTGGAATTTTTCCAAAAAATCATTTTTTTAAAAATCATCTGAAATGGCGGTTAAAGGTGAAAAGTGGTCGACATGGCCGTTTTTAAGTGAAAATAACTCTAGAAGATCTTCATGATAATTTTTATTGTTTTTTTTAAATGCTTGAAACGTTAAGAAAAAAAGTGCGACGAAGAAAGGGTAAAAAATTGAAGTAGGATGGTATAAAAATATCCAACTACCAAAGAAAACTATCGAATCCCGATTCGAATAGAAAATTTTCAATTTTGAAAAGTATTTGAATCATGATGACTTAGGTATTCTATAACTCGACGAGGTTTTGACCTTGGGCCTTCTGATTTTACTCATTTTTTTTTTTTAAGGATTCCCCTCGATGGTCTTATAAACCATTCATCGTCATTTCATTCCTAATACTTCAAGGTGGAAAATTTTCAAACTGTCGTTTTTCTAAGAAACGACAGGAAACGACGGGTCTATCATACCAAAAAAAGATGATTTTTAGTCGTTTTTCCAGCATAAAAAAGATTTAAGTCGTAGCTGCAATTTCAGCGTATTGGAAAATTTTCAAACCGTTGTTTTTCTGAGAAACGACAGGAAACGACGCGACGGGTCTATCATACCTAGAAATGATCATTTTTAGTCGTTTTCCCAACATAAAAAATATTTGAGTCACAGCTGTAATTTCAGTGTATTGGAAAATAAATTTTCAAACTGTCGTTTTTCTAAGAAACGACAGGAAACGACGGGTCTATCATACCAAAAAATGATGATTTTTAGTAGTTTTCCCAGAATAAAAAAGATTCGAGTCCAGTGGCGGATTTAATACTAAGAAAAGAGGCAATTGCCTCTTGGCTCTTAGGCCACCGGAGGAAATGGGCGAATGGGCCCTTGAACCGTATAAATTTTTAGTATTTTAGTTTCACTATTTTATCATGTATTTCAGATGTGAGAACTGAGCCTTTTTTTCGAGTTGAGAAGTGAGCCCTAATCCTTAGATCCGCCATTGTTTGAGGTTACCAATATTGCGAGTATGGACCACTTTTTTTTTTCAAAATCCAGTTCTATAACTTCTTATTAAAATATTTAATTTTTCGATCTGCTTCCCACTTGTCCCATATTGGCCCTTGGTAGGTACTTTGTACGTGATGTAGGTATCACTTTTAAATTCCTTCGAATTTTCAAATATGAGGTTATCAATCTAGAACGATTTTTCTTCCGAAATACTTATTTATTTAACTATTTCCCTCCATTTTTCTAAATCTCCGAGTGAGGTAAATTGTTTATTTTATTTCCATTCAACAAATAAAACGCAAAGAAATGTTTTTTTAACCGACATATTTCGCGAATAATGAGATAATTCGTAAAGGTTTAATGATACGGAAGATAGAGTTAATGTTCTGTCTATAATGTAAAAGTCGCATTAACAGCGAACGAAAGACGATACTTGATGTAGATTTTGTGTGCGGGGATTTGGGGTTTCCTTAAGTGGCTGATATATGCGTTACTTATACCTACACAGATACCCACACATAATGCCAACTTACCACCGGCTTCTTATTCTCCCAACTGTGCTTCTAATACATCTCGAATATGTATCAGACTAGATTTATAATTCGACTCATTTCATACATCGATGTTACCGATTCGACGATGCGACGAATACCAAACAGAATTAATTTCAAGGCTAATTCTTTATTCTGTTGTATGCAAACACCCCGATTATAGTGTAATAAGATTTCGCTCCATTACACGTTAATTTCTCTCTGCTTTTAATCTCTCTACCGTTGACTTATCTCGCGTTTCAATTAATTTTTCGCTTTTAATCTTTGATTCGAATCATATGCTTTTTTTTCAGCTCGTCCCGAAGCTTTAAAAAATTGCAGTATAAAATCTCTGCAAAATAGCTCCAGCGAATTAATGGTCGTCGAATGTATCGCCGGATATGATGGCGGGCTTCCGCAGTCTTTTCATTTGGAAGCGCTGGAATCTGGATCTCAACGTTTACACGTGAATATATCACGAAGCCAATCGCCCATCTTCCGCATCGAAGGTACGTCGTTTAACGACGTCGAAGGTGGCTCTGTGCTGCATTTGTTGCTATACTCGGCCAATCAAAAAGGCAGAAGTGAGACCGTCATCATTGAAGATATCCCGTTAAACGGAGCAGAAAAGCGGACTGGTGAGATTTTTTTAAAAGATTTGCTTCCAATTTGTAAAATTTTTAGGGTTAGATTCAATCGCTTGGTTCAGCTTTGCCATCGTAGTATATTTTTAAATAACTATGGAACGTAGGAAACCAAACATCTCGTTGCAAAAATGATACCTATTCAAAATATCGATACGATATTGGAAATCGTACAGGTGTCGGTAGAAGTTTGGTAAACCTTACCTATCAAATCAGTAAAAATATACTGACAAAAGTGGCTTGGTTTGTGTGGTAACGTCGAAATGTTGCTAGCCTATGTCAACCAACTACGTAATTTTTATTTTAGGTATACTTTTTGATACAAAATGAAAAAATTGTGGCGGTAATTCAATTACATACGTTTGCTTTTTATTAAATTCCGCTTTCGTTTTTCTATACCTACGTCTTAGAAATACCAAAGTATTGTCTCTGAATATCTTTTTCGAGTTAATATAGGGTATAGGTATACTGCATGTATACCATATTATTAAAAGATGTTTCGTAAAATTTCATATATCTAGATGGCAAGATATTAGATATTAGATGCCTAATATTCGCTTCGGTGCGTTCCTCCGCCATCGTGTGCAGACTGTAGACAACGAATTTATCTACCAATAACTTGTATAAAAGGTATGAAGGTAATAGGGAGCAAGGTTGGCGTCAAGGATTTCGCCAGGTGAAGGTTGGGTGTCCGAGGATAACCTTTGGTTTGCTCGGAAGCATACAAATGTGAAAAAAAATTGCCCTGGTTTTGTACCATTTGCTGAAACCGAGTTCTGTGACTAAATCTACACGAATGGGCTTCAGGCATAAAATTGAAAATACAGTTCGAACGAGTGATTCTTTTTTCCGTGATTGGTGAACGTTTTTTTTTCAAGTCCGCTTGTTTTGAAATTTTCCAAGGCCAAAATTTTTTCCTCTCATTTTTTTCAAAACTTCAAAATTTTTTTCCTGAAAATTTTTTCAACATCTGTTTTTTAAGTCGGAAGTCCCAAATTTTTTACTCAATTTTTCAGGTTTAAAATTTTTTAACGTCAATTATTTAAACAGAATTTTTCAAGAGTAGAATTTCTTATTAGAATTGTTTTAACGTCACGACAAATCGAATTCGTGCAACAGGCTCACTGGCTCAGGTTAATTCTTCAAAGCTAAAATTTTTTCCTGACAATTTTTCAACGTTTATATTTTCCAAGTGTAAATGAATTTTTTCCTCATTTTTTTTTCTCAAAATATTATACTTGAAGAATTGGCCTGGTTCTGTTTTACGAATTTGCCGTGTCACTGAAAATATGTTGATAAAAAAATTCTGCATCTAAAAAATTTAATTAGCAAAACTGACGTTGAAAAAATTTTTTACAGAAATTTTCAACTTCGAAAAATTTACAAAAAAGTTGAGAAGTTTTGAAAAAAATTGAGTAAATTGGACTTGTAAAAAAAATATTGAAAAAAATTTTTAGGAAAAAAAGAAAAAATTTTAGACCTCGATTAAAAAATTTAAAAGTACCTTATTGAAAAATTTTGAAGTTTTGAAAAAAATAAGAGGAAAAATTTTGGACTTGAAAAGAAAAATTCCGAAACAAGTGGGTGTTAGCTTTTTGTCTAAATAGTCTTTTTATGATGGAAAACTTGAAATATTTGAATGAAAAAACGTGAAGGAGTGCTCCAAAATTTTTGAAAAAAGGTTCATACACCTCTACGCGATGTAACTTTATGCCAAAAAACAGAAAAATTCCTTCAATTTCGTTGAAATTGAAAATAATGCAATAAAATGGCCATAATTCTTAAAATGAGGTGTAGAGGTCCAAAATTTTGTGAAAATTTTTTTCTGGTCAATATTTACACCACCTGAGGTTTTTAGGAGCCTAAAAATCCCTACGGCTAAATTCATCTCTTGTCTGGCTATACCCATTAAGAGCATACACGTATTTAGCGATTTTGTATTTTTCTTTGAACGACTGGAGTCTCGATATTCACGGTTTGAGAGAAAAGAGGATGTAAGATTTGGATAAATACTAAATTGAAATTTCGAATTTTTTTTTCAAGTATAATTTATGTGATCCTGGATGTAGAATCCATCCTTAGAGGTCAAAAAGTGATTTCTGAATGAACACTGATTTTTAGTCTTTCAGAAGAAGTAGAACCTAAAGAGAGCCTCAACTGGAAAAATCAATTTTTTGACTCCCACGGGTGGCTAATAGTGTACTCAGGTTCCCGTATTATGAATTATAGTTTCAAGAACGTAAAATACAAATTTGGCAATATTTTCCTCGTTGGATGAAAGGTTGGGGTAAGGGTGAAAGAAGACGTGAAAAAATTGAATTTTCAATTTTTTTGAGTGGTATTTCAAGATCGACGTTTCAGAGGACATACGTAGCATACGAATTTGATCATTTTTATCTTACGGGTGAAAGATTAGGATGATAGAGGAAATGATACCTGGAAAATTTTCAGTCTTACAATTTTTTGAATGGTATGTCGAACTCTATTTTTCTCTCTGAAATGCAATTTTTTCTAGCAATTTGTATCGAAAATTCGAAATCCAAGTTTCCGTGGACGTAGAGTAGGTACAACTGTGGCAATATTTTTATTTAAGGAATAGAAGGTTTTAGTAGGAATTTTTGTTTTGTAATTTTCTCGAGTGATGAATCAAATCAAAGTTTTTGATTTTTTTTTCGGCGATATCCTATGGTAAGGGACTCAAGCCCCCCTCCTTATTCTATTACACTCGGTGAAAACGCGAAGAGACTAAATCGAAAATCACCACTTCACCAGTCATCAGATGTTTTCACTGTTTTCAAAATTCAAAAGTTGAATATTTTCTTAGAAAATCGCAAATTTGAGAAAAAAATGGTCCCCTCCAATACTTGTGGGTTAAGAAAGTCGTTTAACCAAAACGTATTTAGTTGATTACCGCAGTGCTGTATAAGTTGCCTATCGAATTCGCCGTAAATACTCAAAAATGTTGCATATTTACGGCGAATCAGATAGGCAATTTTATTAACGTTATTTTTTATTCGCTTAAATCTGATTACAAGCGAAACTGCAGGGTGATCAGTTGATTTTGGCGCTTCTCCAATTTCCAATTTAGTTTTTTTTCTCTCAGATTAATCGTTAGAATTTTGCACATTCAATTATTCATTTTAATAAAAAATGCCACTGTGAATTGGAATAGATTAAATTGTAACGATTGAATTGAGAAAAAACTGAATTTATGATTGTTTACAAACTAAAAGGGCCCCGAAATGATCCAGTCACCTGTGGAAGGGTGGAAGGCATTATTATTCCGTGAAAGTTTTACAAAAAGAGAAAAAAAAAATTACTGCCAGAGTACAGTAACGTAACATTTTTTCTCAATATTATATGTTGTGAAAGTTTAAGCTAGAAAAAAAAAATTATTGCAAAAATGTGAGAAACGTGCATTTTTTGCTCTTCAAACAATACTTTTTCGAAAATTTTCATCCTCGCTTCGCTCGGTCAGTATTTTAGTCATTTTATTTTAAAAGTTGATAATCAGTAGGTAATCACCACGGTTCGAGCAAAAAAAATAGCGGTTTCGGTTTCCACTTTTTCAGTTCATCGGTTTCAATTCACCGGTTACGGTTTCAAAATTTTCATTTTGGTTTCGAGTTTTGGTTTCGGTTACGGTTCGAGCAAAAAAAAATAGCGGTTTCGGTTTCCACTTTTTCAGTTCATTTTTTTGGTTATTTTTATTGAAGTGAAGAACCGGAAATCTAATAGATCGATCAAAACAAATTTTTTATACAGGGTGTCTGACAGGTCCTTCCGATCCTTATATTGGCCAAAGGGTCCTTCCGAGTTCCTTATATTGAGCAAAAAATCCTTCCCATTATTAAATTTTGAGACTCACCCGCCAAAAGCTAAAATAAATCACTAATATTTGAAATGTCGCTAGTGACAATTTTGTGTGAGATGATGATTGATGAAAGATGATATGAGTGCTTGAAAAAAGTTCAGATTTTGAATGCTCTTTTCTCCAAAAATTTTCGCCCTCGCTGCACTCGGGCTCAGTAAGTTTGCACAATTTTATTTTCAAAATAATGGTATGAAACTTCTTCCTTTCCCATCCTAGACAATTGATATTTCAAGTGAAAAAGTTGTCTTTCTCATTTATCGAAAGACTTGTGACGATCTCGATTGCAATTTTCAAAAATGTTATGATTTTTTTGAAAGGAAATCAGATTGTTTTTTTGAAAGTCTTAACAAAACACGGAAAAAAGCACAAATTTTACCTAATAAAGAAATTTTTAGATTCTGGATGCCCTTTTTTTCAAAAATTTTCACTCTCGCTTGGTTAGGCTCAGTGAAATTATTCATTTTTTCGAAATGTCCTCCTAAAATTTTGTTAAACACCCTGTTGGTGTTTATTTTCCAAAATTTGTTTGAGTTATCGATTTTTGATTTTTTTTTTTTTTTGGGGGGGGGGTGTATAATTTTAATTTTGAAAAGGTGTGCTGAACGTCCTTCTGAAGTCCTTCCGAGGTCCTTCCCGTGGATTTTCAGAATTCGTTAGACACTCAGTTATACTATTTTTATTCCAAAAAATTCAAAACTTAGCAGACTTAAGATGCTGAATAAGCTCTTCTCACTCGAAATTTCGAGTTATTTTTATATTTTTGTTGTGAAATGAATAAAATATACTAAAATTTGTTATGAAAAACATATCTTCAGAACTTTGAGCTTTCAATCTCATCTAATCTTGTACAGAATTTAATGTAGATCATTTTCCTTATCTCATACACCATGAAAAAAGTAAAACCCGAAACCGAAATGATATTATTTTGGTTTCGGTTCCGGTTCAAATTTTGATTTCGGTTCCGGTTTTCTGCAGATTTTTTTTTAGCGATTTTATGGAATTTTGGTTTCGGTTACGGTTCCTATCCCTGATAAAATTCCTCGATTGTCGAATAAATTGATGATTTTTGACTGAAAGATCAATTTGAAATTTGACTCCATCCCTCCATTTTTTTTCTCTCAAAATCTCAGCCCCTCCCTTATTCAATATCTGGGTGCACCTATGTTGCCAACCGCTCCTTTGCTCGATATGGGGCAAAGTTCGAGAATCACTTTTTATGAGATGCTCAGTTGGATCCAATTTCATCAAACTACATACAAAATCACATTTGATTAGATCGTTCTCATTTTTGAACATTTTCCAGCTCTAATCAGATCGAATCCATTAGCTCTGAACAGATGTAAAAATATGGCATAAGGTTATGAAATTTTCCCTCAGAAAATGTTCAGTCAATTTCATTTTTCTGATGAATTAAAGTCTTCATGAACTGTAACAAAAATGTATTTTAGGTGCACAATTCACGTAGGTATTCAAGCTACGTTAATAAGTTTACAACTTATAACTGCAATTTTGATGCTCAGGTACATCTAATCTTAAACCTAAGTGAAATACTTTTACATTCAATCAGAAAAGTTTTCAGTTTCGTATTGAGCTTATATGCTATAACCATATAACAACCGATGTTTCGCAAGTTTATAGAGCAATATACTTCCATGCACTCGAAACAGTTGTTGTCAAATGCACATAAAGCTTTTACAAAGGGTCAGACGCGATGTTTCATAAACAGATTTTATCTACCTGTAGCTACCTATTCATTACGTTGGGTACCTCGGAACAAAACGTACACATCTATGTATTACATAGCATGGCGCGTCGATTTATTGTAAATTTTCTCTCCAGAAGTACAAGAAGAACACAGGTACCTACGTATTCGTCACACTTTCGCCCGCATAACTAAAATTACATTTCGCCTCGTCCTTATCCCTACGCTGTTTTCATTCTGCAGGGCCGTCGTAACCGTTATTCGCGTAGGTACGGGTTTAAGGAAAATCATTCGCAATTTCGCATGGCTTAAAGCTGTGCGCTGTGCTTGCTTATTGGTTTACCATTAGATTGTTCTAGTCACACTTTCATTTAAATTGTAATCGTTTTGATAAGAGTATATAGCTGTAGTCTTGTTTGTTTACGAGGCTGAATCGCTGCGACGTGACTAGCTAGCGACATTATACCTACATGTACTTGTTATTATCGTTGCAGAATGGAAAGTGGATCAAGATATCAAAAAATGGAGTATTAGTCAAATTACCATCTTTTTAGTCGGCTCCTTCTTATTAATAGGCAGCTCTATTTTATTCACCGTAATATTAGCGACGCGGAAACGTTACTCTAGTCATAACGACGAACATGCGACGACTAAACGTCTCAAACTTCCAATTAGTTCTTCCGATAATACCTATACTGTAGCTTATCAATTGAAGACTGGAACCAAGCAACCTGATATTATAAGTAGAGGTATGATTGAAATTTTTATCATTAGATGGGAAAACTGTCGATTAATTGAGCAAATTGGAGGTTAAGAGCATTCCTGTTTTGTTTACAGTTAGTACAGATCGAATTGCTTCGAATTCACTGGAGAAAAGAGATGATGCTAAAGCTTCAAATTTGGTAAGTAGGCGAAATACTTGATTTATTTTTTTTACCAATTTTCAAAATAATGTGCGGATATTTTACATCAAATCTAATCGAAAATGAAGTCGAGTGTTTCGAGTTCGTTTAAATATTTTTTACGAGTTTCTCTTGATGATCTATTCACACCTAAGCCATATCATTTTCCTCACAACCTTCGATGGGGGGGGGGGGCTTATAATTTTTCATGAAAATACGATTTTTTTTTCAAATTATCCAACTTTGAAATCTCAATTCTCCAGATCGGTTGTATTTGGGGTAACCTTAAGTAAAATCGATTTGTGAGATTTTCGAGGAAATTGAAAATTAATGATCACATTTTGAAGAGCTCAAAGCTGAATTTTTATGAAAAAAGCTCAACTTTCATGATGAGTACATACAAAGCATAAAAGCTACCATTTAAAAATTTAAAAAATTGTGATGAATGGCTTTTTTTACCCATTTTTTAAAATCAATGAATTTTCAAAATGGGATCTCAACAACCCTGTGGGTGCAGAAATTCCTATATTTTCATCGAAATTCCAAAAAATAAAATAAAAAGTGAAATGATACTTTATTTTCCTGTGATTTGAAAGTGCTGACTTCTAATTCGTACTCAGTATTTTCGTTCGATTTCTCTGGCTCTTCTCTCTCAGTCCATTCAAATTCAAAAAAAAAAAACCAATTAAAAATAACGTATGAGGCATTTGCAAGGTATGGAAATTGAGTTTGAATATTTCCTTAATTTGATCGCTCAGCGCCCCCTCTCCTACTCTTTCAATTAAATCAGCAAAAAATCGCTGAAAAAAAGTTAGAATTGTGAAACAGTGATAGATCAGCGAAAAAAAAAATTGCTGAAGGCATACAGTGAAAAAATTTCTGGGAAATCAGCAAAAATTCTCACTGAAAAATTGTGAAATTTTTTGAAAAATTTTTAAATATCATAAAAATTTTTGAAAAAAATTGGTGAAATTTTGCAAAAAAAAAATAGTGAAAATTAGTGAAAATTCACTGAAAATCAAAGAATTTTGCTAATTTTTCTTTTCCTGCAATTCAAACCATTTGTCACATCAGTGAAAAGTAACTAATTCAAAATGAGATGAAACCTCGTAATTTTTAAAAAACGCCGGCAAAAAAATTCGGAATTGCATGAAAATCACAAGATATATACCTCCTCATTCCAGTCTCTTGAGTTTTGAAAAAAAAAAAGAATGAAATCTAATGTTGATGGTTACGTAAACAAATAGATCACCGGAGGAAACTCATTGAAAATTGTTTCAAGTCGAGTTTACATATGTACATAGAATAGAGAAGGATATCTTGAAAATTCATGGTATTTTCACAACTTATTCAATACCATATTTCCCTCTTCAGCGAAAATTTGGAGGAAAAAATCAGGCCTTACAAAATTCTTGTGAAAATCCTACTTTTTGATCCCAGGATTTTATCACATATCTTCATTACCTAGTAAACAATTTCTCGATATTTGAAAATGTAGTCTATTATTCATCTTGGTTTGAAGAAAAATCTCATATTTGTCTCAGGTCACCAATCTCTTCTCCCCCGCTCCCAAAAAAAGGTATAATTGTGAATTTTCACGTTTTTTCATTTTTACCATAAACCGCTCACTTACTTAAATGTCTTGGAATCGAGCAAAAAACTGTTTTTAAAAAATTTTTACGGTAGTGCTGCCAAATCCAATTTTCATAAAATTTCAGTTGGCAGTACTGTTTTTAAGGATCCAAAAAATTTTGATCAAGTTTTTTAAATCACTGAATGAATAAGTAACTTGAATTCTAAAAAAAATTATGAATCAAACTGTATGTAGTTGACATCAGTGTTGGAAAAATTATCAGTAAAATTTCATAAAAAATTATTCTAGAAAACCAAAATTTTTTGGTCCATTTTTCCTCTAAAGCTTGGGGCTAGGCTGAGAACATGGAACCCACCCATATGAATTGAGGTTTGAAACCAGTTTCAATCGTTTGCGCTTCATTGTACCCGATTTTTTTGTTTGTGCTTTTCAGGAGACATAAACAAAATGGGTGGGACTGGGAATGTGGAGCTCCGCCCATAAGAGATTGGGAGATTGAACTAATGTGAATCGTTTGTACTTCGTTTGTGCTCCATTGTGAACGCTGTTTTTTTTTCGTTTTTTCTCACCCCCTCTAACTGTACAATTTTTTCAAAAAAAGATACTCAATTATAAATACTTTAAAAATGGTATCTTGACGATTCAGTTTCAAAATTATACCAACATTCTAGTATCTCCAGTCTCAATTTCTTTCAATTATTCTTTTTGGTAATTCTAAATTTCTTTCGAAATACAGTTTTTCAATTTTTCCATCGGTAAAATTATTTAAAATTATTGTAAAGATAAGATAGAAAGAACGCAGGATGGAAAGGTCCTGGTCCTAGCCGGTGTTTGGAATGGTCGGCCAGGTGGCAGGTCCCTCTGAGGCCGCGGGATACTGCCGCTCACATGGTCCAGTGGGTTGCCAGCGGTCGAGCCCACCTGGGAGCCCCCATTTTGGTATTCAGGGATGGAGACCAGCGTCCCGGTCCCGCTCGCTGTCCCTGTCTTTATGGGCCCCCTCGGTTACAACTCACATCGGGTGCGATCGATAGGCTTTGGGCAAGTTGAGCACGCGACGGCTTCACCGACTTGCCAATTACGCAAGCGAATAGAGTACGCGGGTGAAGATTGAAAACAATAACCAACACGATTCTATACAGTACGATATATTGGCGCATCGCGAAAGTACATATAATCACCAAACGCGCAGTGACACATACGATCGCGGATGTTAGGTATCATTAAATTGACGACAATTATACGTTTAAGCTGCTTCCCTCGACGGCGAGAAGCGGCGTATAACTTTCTTTTGGGGAGCTGTGGGCAGCACTCCACGACGCACCGTGGAGATACCACCGTCTCCGCTCGGCGGAAGCCTCGACGGGCCCGAAGCCCGGAGATGAAACGCGCAACATCTGTATCGGATGCGAACTGGTCGAGAACTTCCACTCACTCGTATCTTGCATAACCGAACGTAGCTAGAAACCCTATTTCTCCCGCCACTAGGAGTTACCACCCCTACATGACGCAAAGGCCATGTGTACCTATAACATTATTATATTTTTTTTTTCATTTTTTTCCCTATTTTAAAATTTTATTGCATCCCTAAAGTTCTTCCAAGTTCCAAATAGGTATACTAATTTACCTCTCGAGTTTGAAAAAATTATGAAAAACATGATGTTGTAAATTTTTAAAATACCCAAGAATTTCAGTAAAGGGTTGAGCACAAACGAAAAATGCATGCTGAATGGGGCACAAACAAAGCACAAACGATTGACACTAGTTTCGCCCTCCTATCACAAATGGGCGGAGCTGCATGGCCCCACCCCTACCCATTCCAACTTCGTTCCTTTGGAATGTACAAACAAAAAAAGCGTGTACTGTGGAGCACAAACAAAATACAAACGATTGGCACTACTTTCATTCCCTTATTTGATATGGGCGGGTCTTCATGTCTTTAGCCCTGCCCCAAATTTTGTCTTGTAAATGTCAGGCAAAGGTTGGCATTTAATCTCAAAGTCAGAGGATTAAAGAAATGCAAAAATATTAGTTCGCATCTTTTTAGCCCTTTTAAGCATAAATAAGTAACTGGTATCCATTTTCAAGTTAATGGGTCAGGGAAGTTTAGAAACTCAAATCGTACTTTTTCAGGGAATAATTAAGGTCTCTGGCATCAGGGACAGATGTCAAAATTTACGTAACTTTTATGATTTCATCTTCATCTTTCTGCTGGGGTTCTGATTTTTTTTTGAAAAGTTCTTCCTGCCTTTTTACCTATTTTTAAAAATCAACTTCACACTTCTCCTAATTTAGCAAAAGTTCTTGAAAGTCTCAGTGATTCCTCGATGGTAATTTTTTTTGTTGAATAAATATAAGTATTTATTTTCTTGAAATTTGAAGGGTTTCCACACCTAATACTTGTTTTTATCACGAGTTTCCTTTACCTATCCCTTATTTCAAAAGTTTCACCCTACTTATAAGCCACCCTGCATAACTAACCTAAAATTACACACCCGATTACTTCCATAGGGAACCTCAGCCGTACCCAGCAATTCAAACGGCAGCTCTCCATCATGCCAAGACTCCGGCACGAGTCTTCTGTCTGTGAAAACCGGACCATATCAAAAAAACAATATCCAAAATTCGACAACCACTAAAAAGAAACCAATTATCAGTCACATACCAGGACCAGAAAGTTGTGTTTGAAAGTGATGGCAATGATTGTGAAACGAATACGCTACTGTTTTTTGCATTATGTATTATCAAATTGTACCTACGATATTTTTCTTTCTATATTTCCATTATATTCAATCAAATTGATCATTTCATTTTTCATCTACGTTTTTCATTTTGTTACGTTAAAGTCGTCTATGCGACACATTCCGTTATCGTCGAATATTGCTAATCGTGTATATTTTATTTACAGTATTTATTGTATCTATAATACCCCCTCCCCCCTCAACCCTATCTCAAATACCCGGTAATTATTATTTTACTCTAGCTGTTGCTGTTGCTGATGCTGTTATCGTTAAAAAATCTCATCATTTTTATTGTTGTTGTTATTGTTTGTTATCGTTATCGTTGTTATTATGAGTTCTAGTTTATCTATTATTATTAGGTTTTCTCGAATTTCCATTTTTTTTTTCGTTGACTCCTTTTTATCCTGTTTCTTTTTTAAATTCGTTTTGTTTACGGTCGAGTATGGCGTTTTTTTTTTTGGTCTACTTGATTTCCTTTCTCTTCCAAGTTATCATTATTTTATCGCTGCCCTTCGATTTATTTCTGGGAAAAGCGATTGTAAGTAATTGGTTATAAATTTTTATACAAAGTTTTATCTACGAATCTACATTATAATATGAAAATTATAAATAAGGCAAGAACGAAGGGAATGTATTTTTTTATTCGTTCCTTTTTAGTACTGAATTGAATTTCGACAGGAAATAAATCAATTTTTTTTTGGTTTAGGTACAGATGCGATTTTATATTCATTTGGACGAATTATCGTAAAAAAAATCATCGAAAATAGAAAGTTGTAATAATTTAATTATCGTGTTTATGTATTTGTTTTATTTTGACGATGAATTTGTAAATAGGTCATTTTAAGTTTTGAAAATTTGTGACAACGTTTTGAATAAAAATTTTTACGAATTTTTTCTATAAAAAAAAATGATTCGAATTTTGTTACCTTTTTTTTTTTTTGGTTTCGAGGTAAGTACCTTTATTTATTATTACTCAGGATGGTTTTCATTTATGGTGAATAATTAATACTCCGGTGACTGGTGTTGAGACGCGACGTCATTATAATACTTATTCATCTCTGGAGTGTTATTTCAAGTGTCAATAATGAAGACGATGGGGCAAAACGTGTCGAGAAGAATAATTTTTGAAATATAGAACGATACGGAATTATGCATAAGTAGTTTTCATTTACGATTGCGGAGAGGTTTTCTCGAATCTCGAACTAGGTACTCGAGCTAGCTAGGCATTAAATCAATAAATAATGAAATTACGATAACGTTAGTGAAATGGTTACGCGATAAATGAAATATCGAAAGTACGTCTCTCTTCGTCTCTCTCCTTTTTTCTGGAATACGCGAGAAAAAATTTTCTTAAGCTACCATTACATTTTTAAGGTGAAACGCGCTTTGTTAGTGGCAAGTCGAATGTAATTTATAATTTATTTATCGCCACAAGAGCCGCAGCCTTTCTAAATATCTAACCGATAACTTTTACATAATGTTATTATTCTATTCAGAACATGTTACAATATCATAACTTTGGCTATAAAAGTTGAAAAGTAAGTGGGCAAAGTACACGATAAAGTTATAACTCGAGTAGGTTCTAGGTACACACAGCTTCTTCTTATATGGGTCTGATAGGACGCGGCAGATTGCAGATAAGGTGTTGCCGACCATTATAAATAATTATTATCCGTCAACGTGTCTACTTTTATGGCTTTTCGAGCCAAAATATTTTTTGACTTTTTTCCTCGATATTTTTTTGCACCTTTTTTTTCGAGATTCGCCGGGATACGTATTCTATATAATTATGGTTGTGGGGTATTGGTATGCCTGCCCTTTTATGGACTTCAGATCTTCCTAAGTGGTTGCTGAGTTGGGTAAGTAGCTAGTTATCTACAAAGATGAGTAGTTTTTCACAGTTTTTGAAGACTGAAGGAGCGGAGGTGGTGTGAAAGTTGTGAAAAGACTCTTCAACGAGTTGACGAAAATATCATCCCTTCTGATTCGACCTTTCTCGGCTCTCAATTGTTTCAATATTTTAAAATCTCGAAAAAAAATTGAAAGAATTTTAACGAAAATTTCTCTCACCCGATATCATCAATTTTGGTGCTGCAGTAAAGTTCTTTTATGAAAAAAAAAATAGTTTTTGAGTTGAGGTTTCTCTCTAATTTTACTCTTTTTGAAAGGTTCGAAATAAACGTTAATTCAAAAACAAAATTTCAACACTGTTTATTGTTTGTATCAATAATATCAACATGTGCATTTTTTCACTCCTACTTTCATTCTTGAAGAATTACTAGGACGAGAGTTGAAAATGAAAAATTTGGCGGATCTTTTCATTGATTTTTTTGAATTACAAAGGATTATGAAAAAAAAAAAATTGTAAAATTATTTCAATAGTGGTAAAATTTGAATTTTTTATTGTTACCTCCTCCCTCAATCATGAAAATTGAGGGTCCAGGATTCCAAATTTTCAGTTTTTTTTTTTTTCAATGGGTATTGAAGAATAAAAAACCCAAATTTTCTTTTTTTTGGCGTGGAGGAGGGGGGAGGGGGGTTGTTCTGAATTTTTGTACGAGACCAAAAAAATTTATTTTTGTAAAATCCAAATTTTTTCACTGGATTATTGGCAGGTTTGGAAATTTGCTCTCACTTTAAGTTGTTAACTTTTTGGTTGGGGGTCAGATTAATTTCATAAATGAATTCAAGAGCTTCGAAAATCCCTTTAGAATAGTTTGATTGTTTTCAAGAGTTAAAAATCATTTTTTGTTTTGTTTTATTTGTATGACTTACCCCCTTCCCACCCGAAAGTGAAAAATTTTCGAAAAAGTTGCTTTTGTCTTGAGAATGCCGCAGTAATGATAGCCCTTTCTATTTTGTTTTGCTTTTGATGCCACTTTGAAATTCACAATGATTTTTTATATATTTTTTTCTCAATTTTGTAATTAAATTCGACATCTTCCCTATGGAGTTGAAAATTTCAGAAAATTGCTGTTTTAGATTCAACAATCGTCAAGTAATGTGATTCTACAATCCTTAAAATTCCTATATTTGAGTTTTTTTTTTTTTTTTTTTTTTTTTTTTAAGATCATGAAGTTCGAAAAACACAATGACAGTATATCATATTGTATGAGAAATGGTCCACCCTGTACATTTGAATTGAATAAAATAACAATGGAATAAGATTTCCATCAATATTACAAGATTGATTATTATTGGCTTACAAACTTTGCTTGGAGGAAGGAGGAGTCGAAAAATACGAGTTTCGAGAACAATAAATACAGGTTTGAGAAAAAAAAAATTTTTTAAATCCAGTCTTGTACAGAATTTCAAGGTGAATCGAACGAAACACATCCCAGTCCTGTTATCTCATTTTTTAAAAAAGTTGCAGCTCAACATTCCTAAATTCTGTGGAAAATCTCATTTTTTTGGTACTCTGCCAATTAGAAAATGAAATTTCTGAGCAATCTAAGCATTCTACAACGAAAATGGTCATAAAAAATTTTAGGAACCTACAGAATAAATTTTCTATCCGGTAGAAAAGGATAGATTTTTCTGGACAGTATTTTTTTTTTCCAAGATATTTTCGAGTAGAGTTGAACATTCATAAAGGTAAGTAAGGAAAAAATATATTTAAAAATTTTTGATTTTTTTTTCTCAAGTCCTTGTTCATTGTCCCTGAAAAGCCTTATTTTTCAGCCTTCCCACGGTAAACTTTGGTTTAAAAAATTATTTTTCCCTTCATTAGTTACATAAACGCATCCAAAATTCGGTAAAATCGTTACTAACATTTTTTGAAACCATTTTTCAATCCGAATAAAAACAAACACCACCGAAAGTAATTTTCAATCATCCTGTGTACACCTCATTCGACCAATTTAATTGATAGCCGAAAACTAACGCGAGCCCAGTCATATGGGGACTATCGCGTTAAATAATTTGCCTAACTGATTCGCCGTTAATTCGGTCCAATTCTGCGGCGAATTTGCGTAACTAGGTTATCTTATCGTACGAGCATATTCGCGTTTAAAATACCGCTCGAATGTACTTCGCAGATAATTCTCGATTTTCGATGGCGAAAACAGAGCGGCGTTAGAGTGAAATAAAATCATGGCTGAATTTTGAAAAAGCGCCTGGAATACGAGCAATAGCACGAATGCGGCGCAAAAGATGACTAATACCTTTAGGTAAAAGCGTGAACTAGGCGAACGTCTGAAGTGAACGTGGCTCGGCAGGCCATTTTTTAAGCAATTTTTACTAGGTGGGAAACTTTATTTGAAAGGGAGAGGATCACTGGCGTAGCCAAAATCGTTTGAGGGGGGGGGGGGGGGTCAGAACCAGTGGTTTCGGAAGCTTTTTTTGGGGTGGGTGCAACTGCAAAATGAGGACAAAGATGAAAAACAAAAGTTTTTGAGGCGGACGGGGAGGGGAGTAAAAAGAATATTTTTTTTGCACTTCAGCTTTTAATAGGTAGTTTATAAAATTGTGATTTGATTTATGCCCGAGCGAAGCGAGGGCAAAGATTTGAGAAAATTGGATTTTTTTAATGTCCAAATAAAGGCATTTCTCACGTATACTTATTCGTATTGAAAATTGCCCACTTGAAAATTATAAATTTAAAAGGAAAAAATGTGAAAATACCGAACGCAGTAAGACAAAATTTTTTGAAAAATTTGGTCTTTATAAATCGAAAATAAGTAAGTCCCAAGTACCTACAAAAAACTGACTTAATAAAATTGAAAGGAGGAATAATTTTGAGAAAAAATACGAATAAAATCACTTCGCAAGATTTTGATTATTCTTTGTAAAACTAAAACCATGGAAGGAAAAAATGCAATAAGGCCGAGCGTAGCGAGGCCAAAGTTTTTAAAAAATATCATTTCAGAATTTGTATTTTCCTTGGTTTTGAGCATTGTGGCTGCTTGGGAAATATTGAGAAATTCGTTTCCACTGGGTGGGAAATTTCTTTCACTGGGTGGGAAAATTCCCATGACTTATATACTTAAAAAATGGCCTGTGGCTCGGTGCAAATTACCACTTTATCGCATCATCTTGCATTCGCGTATAACAAGTACGCGGTACGTAGGTATACCTACATTTATATGTATAAGTATAGGCACTAGGCATACCATCGAAACGCCGTATTTATTTGCATTTAAAAAACGCCGCAAAACGATAACGTCTTATATGTATACGATACGTAGTGTAATTTTCAAAATCCCCCAATAAGCCCGAACTTTACCATTATACGTGTTTATGGTACCTAGGTATATGCATATAGACGGTGCGTTTTCTATTACGAAGTGTGAAATAAATAATGAATGGAATTCAAGGGTATTACTTTTTTTCTCTCTCTTTTTGCATTAGATCTTTGCGGTGAGATTATCAAAACTGCCACTTCTTTTTGATGGTATTAGAAAAGCTTGTACGAACTAGGTAATAGGTACCTATCGGGTGAAAATTTTATGTTCATGATCCATCCCTTCGCTCCTTCCCTGTTTGCACTACGTCTGAAAATTTTGAAAATTGAACAAAAAATTTGAAATTGAGTAACTGGATGATAAAAGGGCCTAACTCGAATTAGGCCCTTTTGTCATCCACCGTGAAAATGGATACTAGAATGGATATACTACTTATCAAAATTGGTCCCATAGGGCTACCTATCGTACATTGTCTGTAATCAACCACCAAAGTTTCCTACCTGTGTTAAAAACCTGCAGGAAGAAGGCTCTTTTGTCATCCGACGACTTTGACACTGGTTCTAACAGTACGAAATCATGAAAATAACTCTCATTTTTGATGTTATTCGATTTCATTAAATATTTGTCAACTTTTCAAAATTTATTTTCATAATTTTGTACTGTTAAAACCGATTTTAAAGTCGTTGGATGACAAAAGGGCCTAACTCCCCCTTCACCGTTTCATTAATAACTCAATCATATGGCTACTAAAACGGAATTCAAATGAATATTTCTTGAAAGGGATGTTTGGGCAACACAATATTTAAAAAACCAGATCATTTCATCAAAACATTTAAACGATATCAGCTTGCGAAAACTTAAAATGCGTTTTTCTCTAAACAGCGGTTTCAAAATTAGGCCCTTTTGTCATCCAGTCATTCAATTGTCTCAGCGTAGTTGCATTGTTTAAAAATTCTAATAAACTTTTTCAGGATTTCTCGAAAAGTGTTTTTTTAATGTTTTAAATTGTCTGTGGAAAAAGAAAAATGCTGAAAAAAATAATTTTTTTTTAGATTCAAATGAATCACACATAGCAAAAAATCTCATAAAAATTGAGAATTTCTGAATGAATGCCTAATTAATTATTTACCTTTACTTCGATACCTCCCTTATTGCAACAGTTCAAAATTAAAAAAAAAAAATTGAATTTTTAAACAAAAATATGTACTTACTGATTTTTTTTGACAGTGTGAGCTATATCGTTACTGTTGGAGTAAAAAAATTATATTTTAATTTTTTTTTTTACTACATAAAAAAATATTTCAGGAGGTATTTTGAATTAGAAGGAAAAAAATGAGAAGGTACCTACATAAGGTTTGATCGAGAATGAAAGGTTTTTCACTTTAGATCAACATAAAGAGACCTTGCACAACATTTATTTTAATTTTCATGCTAATTTCTTGCCCTAAATTTTGTAAAAGAAGAATCCTCTTATCTAATCCTCTGACCAAAAAATTGAAGGAAAGGAAAAAATATTGAAAATGCATACTTTTTGCAGTAGAATCATTCGAATTCTTGGCTTTTTCTGGGTTTCTTGTTACTAAAGTAAAATTCTTGTTGTTGTTGGCAATTTCTTTTGAATTGATAAATTTTTCTCACTGCGTTTGATCTCATTCTGAAAAGAAATTTTGTCAGGAATTCGAAAAAATTGTCTGAGGATGGTAGCATGCTCTTAATTGCCCCCACCACATAACGTAGAATTCTAAAATTTTTAGGATCGGAACCTTTTTCAACATACTTGAAAGCATGATATGACCTTCCAGTGAATTTTTTCAGATTCTCTACGAAATTTTCAATTCAAGTCAAAATCAAAACCAGAAGTCAGCCAATATCTTCGCATTTTTTCTCCCTCTCTTATATTGGTTTTGGACTATGAGGTTCATCAGTTAAATTCAACTCCTTGAATTTTTTAGGATTGGATCCTTTTGAAATGCATTTCAGAGAATGCTGTGACCTTCAAATTATTATTATTTTTTCAAATTTACTTCTTAAAAATTAATAAAAATCACGTAAAAATGATTAAAACAAATATCACAATCATTGACAAAAGTGCAGAAACCAAAACTGAAACTCATGCCAAAGATCAGAACCGAATCAAAAATCAGAAGGTGGAAAGGAGCTAGTTACCCCTCCCCATGTTTGGTGAAGTTGAAAACTGGTTTCATTCGAAAATTCGCAACTCGAAAATTCCATTTTGTGCCCCAAGCAAAGAAATTACTCTAATCATCATAAAATGTTTTGCTCCGTGTCACAGCTCTAATGCCGAAATTCTGATTCTAGACATTAAAAGACATTACCTCGCCGAATCCTGGTTGGTAAAGTTTGCTTTGAAAGGGTGCGGGGGGTCCAAAAATCAGATTTTTCAAGGAAAATAAGCACGAGCAGTAAAAAAATTCAAATTTTGACCAAAAAAACATCAAATTTTGACAAAAAAACATCGAATTTTAACAAAAAAAACCATCAAATTTTAACAAAAAAACAGAAATTCTTTTGGTCCAATCTTATAGCAAAATTCAGAGAAAATCAAATGGTGCAAACCGCAGACCTCGATCTCTTTCAGAAAAAAAAATCAGCTCATTCTTTCCAAAATTTTGAGAAAAAATCTGTTTTTTGTGCCTTGCCCACGAATTAGTGAAATTTTTGAGAAAACTAAGCGTTTAAAAGCCATAATGACCATGACGGAATTTGTAGGTTCTGGAATTAAATTTCCTATCGGTTAGAACCAGTGAGATTTTTCTGAGAGGCATACCTAGCTTTCAAGATACTATTTCTGAGTGAATTTTAATGAAGAAAATTGAGAAATACCTAAAGCTAAAATTTCTTTTCTTTTTCTCCCACTCTAAAAGCAAACTTTAGTCAAAAAGATCATTTTCTCTTCATTAGATGAATAGAAGCAACCTAAACTTGGCAATGGGAACCCAAACACAAAAATCGCGTCGACTTTTGTGTTTCAACAAGAGGAGCTTCATCTTCGAGCGAAATGAGACGTCATGCTATAAAGCTAAATGAATCGTGAATTCCTCGACCGAAAATAAAATTGTTGTTCTTCCATGGCCAGGAAACTCGCTAGATTTTATTCTAAACAAAATTAAATGTTTTAATCAGATTATTTTCTTTCATATTTGCATTGAAACTACAATTTTTTCGCCTAGAAATTTTCTGTTATTGTTTCTCTTCAGACTTGATTTGTTTGCAACCTATTTTATCAATTTTTTTTTTCAATCACTTTAAAATTACCCGAGGGAGTGGAGAAATGGTCTTAAAATTTAGTTAGTTGGAAAATTTGTGTAATCCACCTCTTCTCCACCCCCTCACTCGCAAAAATCAATTTGTCTCATGCCCCAATAAATTTATTTTCAACATTTTTCAAAAATCGAGTGGAAAATTCTGATATATTGCCCCTTCTCTAATATTTGAACTTTGGCACGTCATTCACTGTCAACTTGAAGTGGACTTTCACATTTTTATAGTGTTGGGATAGTGAAATTGCAGTTTTTCCCTCATCAAATCCTAAAATTTCCCATATTTCCCCACAGAAAATCATAAATTTCCCACGTTTTTAGAAAAAAAGAAATGAAAATCATACCTAAAAATCAATGAAAATTCGTGGGTTTGTTCAAGTGAGCGAATTTTTCATTTTCTCTTCGTTTTAATCAAATTTCCCATAATTTTACCTTCTCCATTCTCTTTTTTTCACTTAAAATTTCCCACAATGTGGGAAATTTTACAAGATTTTCCAACACTGATGCTAAATTCTCTGAAAAATTCATAAAACTTTTGTAATATTTTCCCCCTTTAGTCCGCTCCATTGGAGGAATTCCCCTCTTTTCCCATACGTTTGATTAAATTTCCCATTTTCCCCCATGGTTGATCAAATTTTCCACAAAGTCCCTTTTTCTCTTTCATTTTTTTTTCGCTCAAAAATTTCCATGGCATGGGAAGTTTTCCACTATATCCCAACTTTTGATTTTTATAAGGTTTTTGATATTTTTGATACGACTAAATTTTAGGGTTTTTGAATTCTGTGAATTAAATCGGTTTTAGACTCAGTTTAGAACGCTTTTGACGTAATCAAGGCAATAACAATGTCTCTTTCTCAACTTTGTCGTCGTACTTGTATTTTCAAACCATCCATATCACAATTCACACTTAAACAGACGAAATAAAGATATGCTACCACATATGCATATTGTTTTCATTGCACAAATATGTTGAAACATCTCGAAAATGAAGATGCAAAATGTACAAAAGTAAGTAACTATGTAGGTATACACAAGTTAGTACATTATATACCACGATAAGGTGTAATTTCTAAGTTTAGAATAGTTTACTCGAATGCCCGCCAAACGTCGGGAATGGTGGATTTTCCCGAGGACGAGTTGTTATTTCGTGTACGCCAACCATTTATAATTTTATTTCAATTAGGTGTGCTCGTTACGAGAGGTAAATTATTTTTTACAAGCGTTTACATTATAACTACGGTTAAGTATACGAATCGAGAAATGTTATAAATAGGCTGGTCTGGGTCCGCCCTACCAAGCATTTAATGGCATCAATAAATAGCGAAAAAAAAGCCGCGAATTTTTAAACGTGTGATGATGGTATCTTTTTTTTATTTTACTTTTAATGAGTTAAATTGGTCAGGGAGGTTAAATTTCGTTCGCGAGTGAAGAACCCACACGGACGGAAATATTTGAAACCGCAATACATTCTGTACCAAAGTTTCATACGAGAAGTTTGTAACTTTTCTAGTTATACTTATTTACTTAGTTAGTATGCTTCGAGCGTTTTCACACTTTTAACTTCTCTATTTGAAGTTCGAAAATCCTTGTCACACCCGCAACGTCTACTTCGCCTTTTCATTCTATTCCGGTATTTAGATTTACTACTGTAATTTCATTGATTTTTCCGGTTCCTTTCACCCTCATGTGGGAACGTTAGCACGTTGAAAACATTCGACAAGTTTTTACCGTCGTGCGGTTTCATTTTCATCGTTATTACTTTTAAATAGTTTTTGATGTTTGACTAAAATTTTCCTAGTCAATTTAAGCGCATTAAAATTTGTCTCACGGTTGTAAACTCATATTTTCGTGTTATTCCACGTGCTCCAGCATCAATCTTATGGTTAAATTAAAATTTTCCAAAAAAAAAAAAATTATGCAAAGAATATATTTTTGCATATTTTATCCTTCGTCGAGGTCGCAAATCGCAAACTTTCGCTCTTCGTGTTTTTAATTTGCGGCCACACAATTGATATGGGTTTTTTTGAACAAATTTCGTAATAATTTACGTACCTATCGTGGACGTATTTCAATAAGCCAGGTATACCTATCGGTATACATGTGCACAGTACATAATTTGGAATTTTCAACTTTCTATATGATACGGCGGTTACATTAAGTAGATGCCTGTTTCACCGCAACGTAATTTCTCTGCTGCTAAAAGGCGCATACAGAATGGCGATCAGAACTGTCTTCTTAGAAATGAAATATTATTCTAAGCCGCCTTTAAGAATAAATATATTTTCTCGTTTGCCGAAAACGAACAACGAATATAATAAATCAAACTAGGCGCAGAGCATCAATATTGCTTGTCAATTTTTTTCTTTAGTTTTGTTTTTTTTTTTATTTGCTTTCTTGTTTGACGTGTTTTTGCCCTCTTTTTTCCCATCTGTATTCCGTATTATATCGACAGGTACTTACCTACCTCACGATATTATCTGTACGTTCAGACAGCGACGACGTAGTCGAGGGATCTGGGGGTCTGATTCTTTTCGCAGCCAAACAAATATGTAGGCAGAAAAATAAGAAAATTTTCTATTTTTTTTTTTTAGAGAGAGAAAGACTGTTTTTTTCAATTTCGTTTAAGTATGGAGTCGTTGTGCAATTTATTCGATTTGGGTTCTGTTTCACTTCGATATTGCAAAGTGATAAGTTGAGTGAGAATGAAGTCATCGAGCTGGAATCGCATCAGTATCGATGGTCGATAAAAAAGAGATTAAATTTTGATGCGAATTGGTCCATTAAAATGGAAGTTGTTTAATGTTCAAGTTCAAAGTTTATACATTATTGTCTTAAAGTAGCCAGTAAAGGGATAAGATTTGCAATTTATCGATGCAGTTTTAATGTTTTTTCCAAGTTGTACAGGTATAATAAAAAGAGCGAATGTAAAAATACGTATTAAATTTATTGGATCGCTGAGAGTCTTTATTTCTGAAAATTTGTCTGGGTTTGGATGCTCGTGGAAAAAAGACCTTATTGGCGTAAAATTTTAAAAATTCGATAGAAAAATTTCAAATTTTATTCTACAGATCTGGCGGAGGAAAATTGAGACTTTTATTTTGTTCTAAATCGAAGACATAAAAATTATGTAGGCAGTGAAAAATGTCGATTTTGCTCAACTTGGAAGGCCCGGTGTGCAAAGAAAGCAGAAAAATTGGCAGAAAAGAGCAAAAATTCTCTTTTTTTGATCATTTCGACCCCCGCTGCGCGTTAAACGTACCATTTTTGACACTGTATTGCTCGTCGCTCATTGTTCTCTTGGATTGGCAACGCGTTATAGGAGCAGAAAAAAGCAGGATTCCGCAGAAAAAGGCAGAATTCAGCGGAATCTGGCAGAAAAAATAGCCGAAAAGTGCAGAAATTATTTGCTCTTCTTGCACGCGGGGGGGGGAGAGTATTGTGATGGCAAAAAGTCAACGGTTCTTGAATGTTTGTGATGTTTCAAAAATTTTGGAATCAGAAATATATTGATTTTCAACAAAATTTTGATCAGTGGTGTAGTCAGGGCGTATTTTGTATTTTCATAGTACAGATTTAAGCAAAGAAAAACTGACAAAATGCAGCATTTTTGGTACAAGCAATGAATCAGGTAGGTACTCTTTTTTTTTTCCAATTTTTGCACTTTAGAGCAAAAAACTTGACAATCCAAATTTTTGAAAAGTAAAAAATTGAAATATTTAAAAATTTTTTAATTGATGAAAAATTAAATTTCTGACGAAATGGGCATTTCATGAAAAATTTATAATTTTTTACTGAAAAATCAGTGAAGGAATCTTTGACTTTGATTTTCCATGAAATTTATTCCACCCACTCAAAAAGACCGGAATTTCATTAAAAACTGATTCAAATTGGTCAGAATTTTTTGATAAATCGTAGTCGAAAGAGAAAATAATGCATTTTGTGACATTTTCAAGCTGGAAAACATGTTTGTTGAGCTTAAAAAACGAGGCAGTCAGATCTGGAATTCGAATACCTTCATGATGTTACTACTCCTACCACTGATTGTCGTTTCGACTTTTTTTTTTCAAATTTCAGAATATTTACGTCCTTTTGAAACATTTTACGAGTAGAATTTTCTGAAGGTCAAATTTTTTCCTCGTAAGTAATTTTTTAAACTCCCAATTTTTTCTCCAGAATTTTCCCAAGTAAATTTTTTTAATGTCATTTTTCTCCGGTAAAATTTTTTTCTGACGTAATTTTCCCACCACCAAATTTTTTTCTCATATTTTTTCAACAAAAATTTTTCGGGCGCAATTTTTCTAACTACATTTTTTTCTGAACAATTTTTCCATTGTTGAATTTGGATCTTTTTTGAAAAGAATAATTTCTGTTTGATTGACGTCATGTAGAAAATATTTTTCTCACAATTTCTACATCTGAAATTTTTTCTGAAGAAGTTCTTCACGTCTAAATTTTTTTCTCGGTACTTTTCCAACTCGATTTTTTTCTAAAAATAATTTTTATGAGGTCAGTCAAATAGAAATCATTTTTTACAAAAAAGATGGGAGTTCAACAATGGAAAAATTCTTCAGGAAAGATTTCAGCGAAGAACAACTACGTCAGAAAAATTTCAGGTGAGAAAATTATGAGAAAAAATTTGATCGTGGAAGAATAAGTAACATCAGAAAAAAAATCACTTGAGAAAATTACGAGGAAAAAATTGGAAAATTTCTTCAGTCACTTTAAAAAGTCGAAATGACTTCAGAGGTATGAGCAGTGACGTTATGAAAGTATTCGAGTTCCAGATTTGACTGTCTTGTATTTAACAAGAACTGAATTTAAAATATATAATCGAGTAAAATCTGATAATATTTCTAGATTGGATAATCAAGGTTTTACTGTAACTCAAGGGTTACATATTCCTTGCTAAAAGTGAAGTCTAATTTTGGCATAGGTAAGGTATCCAACCTAAGCCGGAAGCACCCCGAACCATCTCGAAGGTCAGAAAAATTACAAATTTTTAACTAGAATCCACGAACGTCTTTCTTTCTTCAAGAAGTTTTGAGAAATTACCTTTTTAATGTTCAACCAATCTCATATCTCAATTTTTAAACGTTGAAATCAAAAGAAACAATTTTTTTATTCAATAAAAAAATAATTTCTCAAAAAATTCAGAACCCACCCAGCCACTCGAAGAAAATTTTGACGTTTTTAATTGGTGGGAAATTTTTGGTCACGTCAATGAAAAGTGCCATCGAGTCAATCTTAAATGACATATTTTCGTCTTTTTAACAAAGTAGATTTTTTTTGTTTTTCAAAATTTCTCGAAATATGATTATAATTATGTATTTTAAGGTCAATGGATGAAAAAGTGGAAATAAAATCACGAAGGGACGATGAATGTTTCATCAGATTAGATCCAACTTTTTGTCTCTTCCATTTAATTCTAAGAGGAAAAAGGTAAAACTAAAACTATACGTACCTATTTTCCCAAATACTCAATTCTGGTTTATTTATAAACCAGCCATTAGTAAAATTTTATTTGAAAAAAAAAAAACCACCTGGCTCGCTACATCAATATACCTAGGTACTAAAATATTTCCAACTGTTTCCCCTTACTTTTATCTCCATCAATCGCCATTTTATCGGAACAAAAATTACATCGCGAGTATCTCAGCTTTGAAATTTATCACATTTACCAAAAGGTTTCCTTACATCAAGACTAATAAGCAAGACTCACTTCGAAATGGGCGTACATCTGATAATGACCTTCTTGAAATATTTCAAAATGACAAAGAACTAGTTTGTTAACCGTATTAAAGGGGGGAGAAAAAAAAAGAAGAAGAAAAAGGTCGAACTGACACCGAATCTTTATTCGCATACCCATTATACTTATGTGATTTGTAAAATGTAGCTGAAATTCTTCAGAACCTCCTTCATTTCCGCCTACTTTTGATTTCAAAATACAACGAGAAAAGCGATGAAGACAGTTAGCAGGTTAATTGTAAGATTCGTCTCTATAATTTCCCAGGAGGTTTTTCAGGCGGGATTTGGAGCGGTTCGCTGTGTTTAAATGAAACTTAAAGCAAGCCATTTAAGAAACAAGGATGCCTATACAGCAATACTGACCTAACAAAATTGCTTGTCGTTTTTTATTACATTTCCTCGAGACGTTTTAGTTGGTAAAAGTTTTTTTTTACGACTGGCGAGAAGGGATTTTGTAACACAATAGAACCTGCTGTCATTTATACTATTAATAGGCACCGTTTAGTCTTTAAGCCTTGTAGTTATGTTATTTTTTTTGGTAATTTTTTTTTCCTCGCGGATGAAGAAGAAATTGCTAGATTTTGGTAGGTAAGGTATCTAGGTACGTATTAAAATTCAACCGAGATGTAGAGTCGATTTGAATAATATACTGGTTTTTGGATCGGATTAAAGATATCTGCATAAATCATTCTCGTAATAGAAATAATATCAGGATAATGAAGTTTTTATGCAATGTCAACATGAGATAGGCTTCGTGCTGCAGTCGAATGCAAAACAGCATCTACAAAAATGCATATACTTATTCGTAGGTAAGTAAGAATATAATTGGAATTGTGAAATATATCGTATATAGTGAAGTTAAGCTCATGACAGACTGTTGTATTTTTACACATAAATCTTCTTACGACGACGTTTACATTATTATTTAGAAAAATTCTTAAAAATCAAATTTTTTGAAAATAGTTGCCTTTTAAACAAGTTTTGAAATACCTGCTTGAAAAGAAAAAATATCATGGAATTTAATTTTGGCATTTATACAATTGAAAAAGTGATTACGATTACCAAATGATAGGTACCGGAGAGTACCTAGTTTTACATACTAAATATGTAAGTACAAGATAATAAATTACGGTATTAAATTATTAATACTTCAAATTGGCTTAATTATGCAAAATGAATTCATTTACGATTACGTAATATAAGAGGCATAATGATTCAGTGAAACGGTCGACTGATTTTTTGGCCCATTAATCTAACAAAATAGCAATTATTGCAAGTTGTCGATTGATTAATGAATACAGGGTGGTTTATAGTATATGTTTAATGATTATAGAGTACGTATGTAGTAATACGAAGTGGCCATTTTTTGTGACAGTGTGAGCTGGCCGGTGTGTATTTTATGAAAGTATGTAAATTGTTGAAATTGTTTCGTGAAATATTTATAGGTATCGGAAATTATGGTTTTTAATGTGGACGATTTTGATTCTCGCTGAGTATCGATGGCATGGCTTACCGTTTACTTGCTTATGTGGTAAGTGAGATGCTTATTAAAATGATTCTAGATTTAATTGGCGTGTGGCTTTTGAACGTATCATGGAGGATGATAAAAATTTGCCAAATGGTTTTTTAAACATATGATTTGAAGAATGATTTTAGGACTTTTGGAGAAAGTATAAAAGGCTTGTTTGGTGCCTGGTGTTTTCCTTTCCTTTTTAAATACAGGATCCTTCGATGCAAATCAGGTGTCAAATTTTCTGAAAGTTTGAAGCGTCGTGGGTTCTCAAGTGGAGATTTTTTGGAACCACTGAGGGAATTTTTTCAATTTTTTGAGGTGAAGTAATTTATAGGAGTCCAATGAATGTAATGAGACTGTTTTTTTTTTTTTTTTGTAATTTTGGAACGTAATGGGAAGGGGTTTCAATTTTTAAAACAATTCAAATTTTATTTTATATACTTACGTTTTTTGCATCAATTATCAATAAAAAGCTTGTCTCCGGATTATCCTATCAAAATCACATACAGATCGAAGCTTATGGTTGATTTCGAAAAATTCAATCACTTGATTTTTTAAATTTTCGATACTTTGGGAACCCTTTGAATAGCTAGAGCCGCAATCTGGACCAGATAAGATTCAATTAACTGGAGTTGAATTTCAAACATGAAATTTCAAAACCCCCTGAAGAAAGTTTGAAAGCTAATTTTTATGGCTGAAAGGTGAAAATATCAAAAAATGTACAGCTATGCATTTTCCACATTCGAGAAACTGAATTGAATTTTTCAGACAGTTTCCTAATCTTTGAATCACCCCCCCCCCACACACACAAAAAAAACCTCAGAATTTGAAGAGAAATTAAATAGCGGGAGAGCTCTAAAAAACAGATTAATCTAAGAAAACTGCAACAAAAAATTACATTATGTTGGTTGTTAGATTATAAATCATCATATACTCTGATGGAAAAAAATTCAAAAAATTGGTAAATTGACTGGAAAATACATTCGTAGTTTGAATATGAAAAATATGCACACTCGATGACTTTTAATTTTTAGCTTTAAAAAATGGGCTCTCCAACTTTTTTTTATGGTTCCCAAAAATTACCCTTAAAAAAATCACTCCAGTCATATTTCACGATATTAAAAAGAAAACACATCTGGCGTAAATTGTATGTAGCTTGTCGAGTGTAACAATTCATGAGTTCTCAAAATGTTGAAAAAATTTTGATTGAATTTTTTGAATGGTCAAAAACGAAGGGGATTCATTGGATTAATCACTGGGTATATTTCAAAAAAATGAAAAAATTTCACTAGCAATGGAAGTTTCCCAACCAAACGTAAAATTTTGAACCACAAGAAAAATGTATTGAGACTAGTAGGTGTAGGTAAATCTACATCATGAGAGAATCTCGTAGGTATCCAAAATTCAGTTGCTAAATTTAATTCTTCAAATTTTGTCGAATTTTCAAAAATTTAAAATTAGGTACTGCAAGGTTCTGAAAAATATTAAAAGTACCTAGCTTTAATGAACGGAAAAAAATGAAATTTGATGGGTATCTTATTTTTGAGCATTAGATTCGATTGGAAACTGGTTCGACATGTTTTGAAAGCTCCAGAATCTGTGGCGATTTTGCAAGAGAAAATCTGTGGAAGTTCGGAAGTTTACAGAAACCTGACATTTTTCAATTTTTTTTAATAGGTACAAATTTAGCCCCCCCCCCCCAAAAAAAAAAATTGAATAGATCCAAGTCTCTTGTATTTACATATACCTATTAAGTACCTTTGAATGCAATTTCGATTACCTACTCCATGTACCTAAAGAATTTTTGAAAACATGTTTGAGAATTTGAGAAAAAATAATCATTTTAGGGTTGGGAAAAATTTTTAAAAAATTGAAGAACTCTACGGTGGAATTTGGAAATATTTTAAAGGAAAATTAATTCATATTTCCTCAAAATCTTTCCAACTTGGATTTTAAAAAAAAATCGACCGTCAAGACTAAAATCAGCTTCTAACGATATGTACTCCTCATTTTTTTTTCAGGTACATAAATTAAAGTTTTACTGAAACGGAGAAAGGTGATGAAAATTTGAATTTTGAGCAAATTTTTTCGGTTAGTGATTTCTGACTTATACCTAAACTGTCATTTTTTAAAATAATTTTTTCAGAAAATTTTTGAAAAAATAAAAAATTGAAAGTTAATCTGGTAGGCACGAATTGGATAATAAATAGATGAAGTTGTCAATTCATTCAAAAATTTGGCCTGAAAAACACCTAATGAGGTTCGAAAGATAGTTGGGGAGAGGGTAACGTGACAACTTCTCATTGAAATACGATTTTGGTATGTAGATTGTAGATATTATAATAATCAACGAAAAAGGTTTTTTTTTTCAGCACGACAGTAAAAAACCAAAGTATTATGCTAAAATGGTACAATGTTGCAAACTAGCAACTTGATGCGTTTTTAGATGTAGGTAAGAAGTACGCCTCTCACATACCTTTCGCAAGGGTACAGAAAACGAAGAAAAAGCGGATTCCATTTATGTATTTCTATTCTACATACGTGCAGATATAAAATACTTATTTTAAAAATAGGTAGGTGTTATTGTGTGAAAATTATTGTTTGTGGTGGTGAAAATTTACCTTCAACTCGTACAAAATGGTCGCGCCTATTTGCGGAAAAATATTCGTTTTTTGTTGCGAATTTCCGGGGTAGGTATAGAATTAACTAATAATTTTATCTCTGCGAATTTTTTCTTCCTTTTTTTATTATATAAATAAAAAAAAATGTTTTACATTTATTTTTTCTCACCAAAATGAAGGAAATTTTTCCTTCACGCTTAATTGAACAATTCGCCCTTTATTTTTTTTCCTCGTAGAAAAAACAGCCCTATATTTCTTTCATATTTCATCATTCCGAACCACTGAACTTGGGTCTTTTCTCAGTGCAATTTTTGGCGGATGTTTCCTCTAATGTATCAATTTTACTAATTGAATGATTGTTTATTTGTTTATAGTTATTTATGAATTATTTATTTATAGCTACGTAGATGTTTTACATTCTTGAAATACCAGATTTTATTTTTTGTTTGTTTTGGTTCCTACATAGGTAGTTGGGTATTCGGCGGGAAATCTTTGATCGATGATTGATCGTTCGATATTTAATGAAAGATGTAAGCTGAAATTTGTGACGTACCATATTTTTCATCGACCATCCGTTGGTGTAATCTTTCACATTCCCTACCTCTTCACCCAATCCAATTCATAATTATTGAAAGAATCTTCAAGAAATGAATCGCATCTGAGAAAATCTCGGGCAAAGGTGCAACCAGAAATCAATTAAAGAAGGGGCTGAGAATTGGAGAATAATAGGAGAAGGGGGTCAAATTTCAAGTTGGTCATTTTTCACTGATCTTTCTGTCAAAACTCATCAATATTTTCTGATAAATTAGGAATATTCATTGAGAAATCTGTGATTTTTACCTGAAAAATGAATCAAAAATTATCAAATTTTAAAATAAAATTACTAATATACTGTCCGAGCGAAGAGAGGGCTAAAAATTTGCCCCCTTTGGCTCTTTGGGTGCGCCTATGATCCTTGGTGAAAAGATTCAAAACCTGGCGAAAAAAAATCGAATTTTCGTTGAAATACATTACTTAAGTGGTTTGAAAAACCACGATCTCATTCAGTATTTTTTCCTTAAGAAAAGAGGATTTCTAGTCAAAATTTAACTGAAACGTGGTATAATTTAAATTTTTAAAACTTTTTAGACAATTCCTCTGTTTGGGACAAAAATAGGATAAAAATTTAGAAAAATAGGGCACAACTTGAAAATTTTATTATGAATAGGGGTTTAAATCTAATTTTGCAATTTGTTTAATATATTTCTCATATTTTTTAGAAATGTTTTACAGATCTCAAATTATTTTAAAATTGAACATTTGCAGAAAACACACATTGTTGAGGTCAAAGCCCCTAATTTTTCTAATTTTTCTTAAATATTTTCGTGTTGAGTCATATTTTTTTAAAGAAAATTATTGTTCAATTTTGGCCCAAAAATGGAGAAGTAAAAAAATAATCGATTATGTGATTATTTCTGCTGAAAAAATTAATTAATCGATTATCGATTATTCTGAAAAAATAATCGAAGTGCGATTATTTTGACCAATCGATTACCTACCGCGAATAATCGTCCAATACTCTTCAGCACCTCAATTAATCATTCCTCAAAAAATTCTAAACCCAAAAACTACGTAATTTTTGAAAGAAAAAATCGAATTCAATTCTTTGGAAAGATTTCAAGCACCAGGCAACCCCTATATTTGTAAACTAATTTCAGTCTGTAGAGAGTTCCACCGTCCAAACAACGGTTGTTGCAGTTTACAAATTGCGACCATAAGCATTTGTTTCTCTTTTCATCGCGTATGGGTGTGCTTATTGGAAGTTGTCCTCTATAAAAATGATTTACTTTTTATATAATACGATACGTGAGAAACAAAATAAAAAGTTGCTCTGCTTTGTGGGAGCTAAACTAAAAAAAATTTAAACTTTCATTAAAAGTATGGTTAAAGACTTGAGGAGCGAAAAAACGTTAGTATAGTTTATTAGATACGGGTTAAGAATCGCTAAGTACTTATGCGGTTTGCATATAAATTATACTCATACTGTTGGAACTTGTACAATACCGTAGGATTTAACCGCTATTTTTTTGAATTTTTTAAATCTATTTCACGCCACAATGCGCTCTTGTAAACTGTATTAGATATGAGAGCGTTGAACAATACCTAGAAATATCTTCTTAGGTAAGTATTTGAATGCAAAATTATTTCACGTGGGTATAAATAAGTATTCGCCAATATTTTCGATCATGAAATGTAGCAATGGTACGTACCCTTCTGTCATAGGCGGAAGTGGAACATAACTTTGGAGGGGCTTGAGTCCCAGTTAAAAAGGAATAAAACACAAAACAAGAACGATTATTTTCGATCCGACTCCCCCCCCCCCCCTCAAAAAACCTGTTATTACTATTGCATTATTTTTGTTGAATCCGTTTTCGGAGACATAACCTGAGCAAAAATATGGAGGCATGAAACTAAAAAATTTTCAAGTTCAGAATATTTACGTCATTTTTGAACAGTTAGAATTTTTTGAACAAGTTTTTCAATTTTTTATCCTCGTGATTTTCTCAACTGAATTTTTTTCCTAGTGTTATTTTTTCACAATCAATTTTTTTCTCATAATTTTCTCACCTGAAATTTTTCTGACGTAATTGTTCTTCCCTGAAATTTTTCCTGAAGAATTTTTCCATCGTTGAACTCGCATCTTTTTTGTAAAGAATGATTTCTGTTTGATTGAACTCATATAAATTTTTAGAAAAAAAAATTCAGTTGGGAAAATTCTGAGAAAAAATTAAGACTTCAAAAAATTATGAGCAACAAATTTGGAAAATTGTTCCAGAAAATTCTAAACTGTTTAAAAATGACGTAAATATTCTGGACTTTGAAAAAAAAGATCGAAACGACATTCAGTGGTAAGAGTAGTGACGTCATGAAGGTATTCGAGTTCCAAGTTTGACTGTCTCGAATATTTTATGAGGAAGCAAAATTTTCTTCCCTTACTTTCTTTTTTTCTTTAAATTTTACATGCCCAAGCGCAGTGAGAGCTAAGATTTGAAAAATTGCACATTTTCAGAAAAAACATAATTCAATATTTTTAATGGGTTTTTGAATGGAAAAATTCCAACACTTCGAAGTAAAAATTTTTTCTTTTTTGAAATTTATTTTATCTAATTTCGACTCCTTTTTGTATTTTTGAGCAAAAATAAAAATTTCTGTTTTTTTCTTACTGTGTGTTTTTTCGTGCTAGTTTTCGATTCAATTTTCTGATCATTTTGGAAAATTTTTACAAAAAAGAGAACATTTTCGTCAATTGAAAAAAAAAAAATTGTCGCATATTGATATTATGTATTTAGTTCATCCCTTCAAAATTACGAATTTTTACGACTTTTTTTCTGAGTGAAACATACACACGAAAATGATTTGGGAGGCTACTTCAACATTTGGAAGGGCGCTTGAGCCCCCTATGTCCCCCTCTATCTCAACCTATGACTTCTATGCCTATATTTTATATAAATTTTATACGTCAAGTAATGTTTCCATATCTGTACTCAATTCTTATCCAAATTCTTGGCAATTGAAAACGACACAAATTGAATTGACAAATTTGTAAACAAACGAATACATTATACGATAGCTAGCAACAACGTTAATGCACAGGCACTTAATTTGGTCGGATAACTCGTCGCTTTAATGGTTTCACGCAGCCGGAGAGGTGAAGCCTTCCGCACACCTTTATCATTAGGCAGATTTGTCAGAATTTTCTTATAAACATCAAACAATAATAATTATGGAAAAAACGCCGACTATGGTCCTTCCTTAGTTCCTTATAAGGCACGTACTTCGAATGAGTGCGCGTATTGTTTGAATCTGTGTTCTATTTCTTCGTTATAAATTAACAACCCTTTGTAACCAAAATGAAATTGAATCCTTTCAACAGAATGGTATGTATGAACGCGCATGCTGACTATTGAAAGAAAGAGACGGAGAGAAGGAGAAAGGTGCAGAAAGAAGGAAGCGTTAAACTACCTTACCGCTTTTATTCTCCGTTGTATAATTCAAAGGTTTCGCACCGGGTATCTTCCCATCATACAAGAATTTTCTCGGAGTCCCGAACAAAGAAAACTTAATGGAGTAGAAAACGCGGCACATTGTAAGAAACGAATTTCTGATGTGAACAGGCCAAAGAACGTTTGCCAAATTTGGGAAATTTTAAAGGTGAAATGGTATCGAAGCGAATAAGTAATGCGCTTCAAAAACGACAAACAATGTACTGTAAGATGGTTCTCGCGAGCGACGCGAGCTTTATTTTTACCATCAGCGCCAACGCCAACCAAATGAAATACTATTGAAGACGACTTACTCTTTGTTTCCTGCAGTTTCACTATCGCCAAATGTATTCCGCTCATCCTTATTCGCCATGCATATTATTTTTCTACGCTTATATGGGTAATAATTTTTGCTATCTTAACATCCACCAAAGGGTATCCTTTTGATTATCCCACCTTTACCTGTATTTATCTTCTTAGGGGACCTATCTCTTTGGATCTATGTGTTTTCAACTCGGATTTCAAAGGGTCTGCAAAAGATGGAAACATTTGTCGAAATAACTTCAGTTCTTACGAATGTAGGACTCTCCAAAATTCATTTTTTGAAAGCTAACAATTCATTTTGTCAAATTATACGTAATTTGAAAATTTTGGAGAAGATAGATTTCAGAAGTTTGATGCTGGGATCCCTCAAAGTGTCTGATTTTCTTATACTTAATCAGAATTTCATTCGCCAATGTTGATTTTTGGATTCATGACGATTTTTCAAAATTTTAAAATTGTAATTTTCAACTATAATTTTATATTTTTGATATACCTACTCTGTAACATATTAAACAATGAAAAATCACTGAAAAAATTTGGAATAGCAGCACAGAGAAAATCAGCAAAATTGAATAATATATTCAGCAAATATTAGCTGATTTTTCAAAGAATTTCATCAATTTTTCAGCAGATTTTCGATGTTTCATCAACTTTTCAATGAATTTTCACTGATTTTTCAGCAATGTTTCACTGGTTTCTTTCAGTGATTTTTTCGCTGATTGATTACTGCTCTGCAATTCTGACTGTTTTCCCAGTGATTTTTGATAATTTTCATTGATTTATAAATGAGGGAGTAGGTGAAGTACCCAATTTTTGAGAAAAATTAAAGAACATCGGGTTTCTTCTATCTATGAACCTTTTGAAACCAATTTTGATCATTTTTGGTCATCTTGGAATTTCCTGAGAATTTAATTTGATTAAGAAACTCATCTTAGTGGAAAATCTTGACAGAATCTCGAGGGTTTTTTTTTACCATAGCTTATTTTAAAACTAAGCATAACTGGTCAAGTAAAATGGCTTGGAATTGAAAATCGATTTTGACAGCTCCTACTCCAAGAAAATGCTTATTTTGAATAATAATTTTGATAAAAATTTCGGATCTCTAGCTTGAGTATTTTTTGAAGGGGAGAAACCAATATGTGTTTTTTTTTCATAATCTTCTCATTTCTCGTGAAATTCAAATAATTTGACTTTTTATTTTCAAGATTGCTTCTAGAGGGTTGGAGGAACCCCATTTTTTTGGCATTGACATGTATGACCTGGGGGGAGGGGGTGAAATTTTAAAGGGTGTAATATTTTCGTACAGTAGGTATTTGTAAATTCTGAATAGATGGGGTCAGAAAAACGAGAATTTTTTGTTGTGGTTGAGTGATAAAAAAAACTGGTGTCTGATTATTATTATTACCTATTTTCCTTTGAAGAATTTTTTGAAGGCTTCAATCTGAGATTTGGGTAAGTCAGGTGATACATGATTTGTATTCTCTTTTCACATACGACGTAGGGCCTCCAATCGAATTTTGACTTCATATTCGTAGGTACTCTCTCATTTATAAATCAGTGAAAATTATCGGAAATCACTTAGTAATAGTCAGAATTATTGCAGCACAGGAGAAAATCAGTGAAAAAATTTCACTGAAACAAATCAGTGAGAAGAATCACTAGAAAATCAGTAAAAAATCACTAAAAAGTCAGTAAAATTAATAAATGTTGCTGAAAAATCAATAAAAATCTTTGAAAAATCAGTGAATTTTGTTGATTTTTCCCCCGATTTTTCGCGGCAATTCTGACTGTTCATCAGTGAATTTTCACTATGATTCAGAAAGTGAGAGTATGAAATCGAAATCCATATCAAGTCATTGAATCGAAATGGGGGGGGGGGTGTCAGGAGCCTGAAATAGAGTTCTAAGGCAACAGGTTCCTTGATTTTGATTTTTAAATTATTTTAATGTCACATATCATCATCATATCTCACTTTTAGTGGTGAGCTTTTTTTGTTGCTATACTGAAGTGCACGCATACACATAAATTCACTTTTTTTGGTCCCCAGGGCGTCAATTTTATTATTTTTGGCCAAAATCCATCACTTTAAAAGTTAAAAAAAAATTTGTTGTATGTTTAGGTGTGTATAAATGACATTAATTTGAGAGAAAAAAAACCATTGCACTTTTCACTCTTTATTACAGAAAAGAGGTTCAATGTTTTCAAAAGGGCGTAACTCAGAAAAAATTACTCCAAAAGTTCTGAGAATTTTTTAGCGTTCCCTTAAACCTCCAGAAGCACGCAAAATTTTTCTCTGCATTTGGCCAAAAATTAGGAAAATTATTTTAAAAAAACATATCTTAGCCCCTTGTCAAAAATACTTAAGCCAGGAGTTCAAAAATATGTCAAAATTATTTCCCACATTAAACGATCCTTAGATCAATGGAATGAATGAATGTCTCCATTATTTAGGAAAAGTTGCGAATACATAGGAACGAGAAGTAGAAATCAGTCGAGCAACTTGCCTATTGAAAAATCATGCGTCAATTTTTCGAGCCGAAAAAGATTTCTCAAGATATACATTATGAAAATGTTTTTGGTTCGTATGCTGAAAATAGGTAAAACTTTTCTGTACGTCACAATCTTGCTCGAACTTCGTAACCTTAAGTTATTGTTTTGAAGTACATATTACGGTAGGTACGTGTAATGAAAATTGAAGAATCGAGCCGAAATTACTTACTGAATATGTCTGCTCATTCATTTCCACAAATCCATATCAACCTTATAGTTTCTCGTTAAAATTGATCATGAAATGTAAAAAAAATGTAGGTACCTGAAAGTTGTTAATAAATCTGTCATCTCGTTGCGACAACAATTTTTCATATTTTTCGCATCAAAAATTCAATCTCGATTTCTCATCATATTTTCATAACCGATTCGAATGTTTCATTTGCAGAACAAAGATATTAACAATAGAAATAGGTGCACGTTAATTCACCGCTTGTTCTCCGCGTTTGATTACGTTTTTTGAGGTTTACGTTTTCGATGCTTTGTATTTGTGTTTTACGCGACGACAGACAGGGAGGAAAAAAACAAAGTCGAATAAATCAGTAAAAGCAGCGCAGCGTGTATCTACAAACGTCGAGTGTAAAAAAAAAAACGGAGGAAAAGTTGAGAATTCGGATTACTATAAATTATCACGAATGCGTTTTCAATACTTGTTCTTTCTAATCGTTAAGAATGTATTTTATATTAAACTTGACGCGCGAATAAGTCTATTGTTTGATGGCGGTTTCAATCATTAAAAACTAAAGTTGAGAAAAGTTGATTTTTTCCAATCTGAATAGGTGTTTTTATTGGGAGAAACGAATATTGATTCTCTCTAGGTTTTTTTTTTTTTAGCATTATTACACTCTTATAGCTTTTACTATGAGTGAGGCATAATTCATCATCGTGATTTAATCGATCGTAATGAGCTTCTGAATTCTAAATGTCATAATATGTTTTCAGAAAGTATGGTACCTATCATATCGTAGTTTATTTTTTTCAATTATGTACCTACCTAATAACTATTAAGCAACTTTTCCCAAAATCCTAACCGGATAAAATTTTGCAAGCCTTTGCAACGTTTCGCCATATTTTTACCATAAAATTAACAAACATTCGGTTTAATGATTGCGAAGAAATATTTGTTCGAAATTTCGTTCGGTTTACGCTGGTTTTTCATCGAGCAAATAAAACTCTGATAAAATTCTCTGGAAATTATGTTTTGTTTGATAACTGCCGTTGAATATTAAATCAAGTATTGTTTACTCGATATACAAACTGGTAGGTACCTACGCAAGAAGGGTGTTTTTCAATATTTTTTTTAGCTTGATACAAAAACGTAAAGATTGTTCATTGTGTCACGTCACGTTTCGCGTATTTTTGGAGAGAGTTTTCCCTTCATAATTTACTTAGGTTGGTGTTGTCGGATATTCAATACGACCGTGAATTTAAACACGCGAGTAAGAAGTACACAATTGTCTATAAAAAGCATCAACTTGGCCTTCGAATAGTTTCTGCACCTATAGGTATGTACGAGTCGAATTAAAGGTATTTTTAAATTGGTGAAAAAAGAATAAAAATAAACGACGGAATAGTACAAAAACTTGGCAAGGATTTCAAACAATCAGATAAAATTTTATTTGAAATTTTATTCTTGAATATTGTTTGATTTTTAAAAATTTCCTGAAAGGCTTTGGTGTGGTAAGGAAGTCATTTGGCCTCTCGTGAAACTTAATCAACAATTTTACACCATTTGATTTGTCTCGGTGGAAGATGATTGTATAACACATGAAAAAAATTGTATCTTCCCTCTGGGAGACTGGATGGGGGCCCCATTCCATCTCCAAAAGTTTTCAACCGATGTTTTTCAACGTTGGAACATAAGTAGAGGTACTACAAGATGGTATTCTGAAATTTTTTCAGTTTTTTTTTTTCAACCACTTTTATGATCTTGGAAGTTTGAAATTACCCAGAAATACAAAATTTTGAGACGAACAGAAAGGTGTTTTTTTTTCGAAGTTTTTCAATGTATTTCACATCTCACAGAATTTTTTCATATTTTTTCAAGTGGGGAAAAATAATGAAATATTCAAAAACCTAACTAACCATGTCTATTCTTAAAAATTACTGCTTTTCATCAATTTTTCGTGGTTTTTCAAATATTTAACCGATTTTCATCCCTCGAAAAAATCGGAAAAAATTCGGAGTGTTGTGAAATACTTTGGGAAACATTGAAAAAAAATCATCTTTCTGTCCGTACTAAAATTGTGGCTTATTAAACATGGGAGATATCTAGAAAAAATCTACGATTCAGAAAATTTCCTTCATTTAAGAGAAAGCTTGTGTTGCTGGCTATTTTTTTCAAAATAAACAGAAAAAAAGTTTTTCCACCTACCGCACTCCTAAAAATGAAAACTTTTCTTTTCATTTTTTAAAAAATTTCACTGAGTTACCTATTAGGGTGGAGTGAAAAAAAAACATATCTTGGACTTCGACCAAGTTTGGTGGGGTGGTTTACTTTGAGTGGGAGACCTCCCAAAAAAAATTTGAGCCCCCAAGGGGCAAGTGGAGGGGAGCAGGGGGTGCTCAAAGTGCACCTCCTTTTGAAAAAACGCTGTTTTTTGTGTTTTTTTGAGCACCCCCTGCTCCCCTCCACTTGCCCCTTGGGGGCTCAAATTTTTTTTGGGAGGTCTCCCACTCAAAGTAAACCACCCCACCAAACTTGGTCGAAATCCAAGATATGTTTTTTTTTTTTCACTCCACCCTATTACCTATATGTATTTCAAAAACAGTTTGACAAAAGTAAGTTCAAATGAAAGTGTGGAGAAGATGAAGAGTCAAATTTACAATAAGTATACTATTTGTTGATGGTTCAGACATAATTTGCTGGCTCCCTCACAATCTTTGCCAAAATAAGAAAAAAATTGATTTGCATTGAAATAATTTTTTTATTTGTTCGAAATTTTTGGGAAGGGTAATTTTTGAATGTATTAATAAGAAAATTAAGCGCAGAATCTGGTTATTATGGGTTTATACGAAATTCTCCTTCCATTTCTTCCGATACCTACGTTCAATAAAAACTGCAAAAGCTTCATCCACCTTACAACACAAGCTTTTTCCATAGCTTTGATTAATTTGAGAATAATTGTATTATTAAGTATATAGGACTTAAGAACTCGGAAATACGTACAACTACATATTTTATATTGCACGTTTATGCTTCAAAAAAAATAACACGATTCGCCTCGCTCCATAAATCACGAGAAGGAAAATACTTTCATTTGGTGAAATAACGTAGTTCAAGTCTATCATCGTTAATTTATTGTATATTTGAGTTGGCAAAATGTAAACGAACAACGCGCAAGGAGACCTTGACAGAAGAGCTTTCCTGGTTCGCGCGATAAGAGACTAAAATGACGACTTAAAAACTTTCGCAGGAAACGGTACGCTTGCGAAATTCAGTATATTACAATGATGAGAAATTTATTTCGCATTTGCCGCATCATCGAATCACAGAAGGCATGTGTTGGAGAATTTTCTCATGTAGGTACCTATTATGCTTTGAACATTGTTGCAGACGTAATGAAAATTACCAACGTGTTTGGCGTAGGTACTCGTATTGTTGAATAACAGCAGCCTGGGGATACCGGGGTTTCAGGTGGTACGACCTTGGCAGTAAAAAGCACGAGGCAAGCCCTTTTCGAATTATATATTCGAGTCGACTTGTACGAAAAGATGATTTTTTGTTCTTGGTGTATTGCTTCTTTTCAAGTCTTAATTTTTTCTCAGCATTTTTTCCCAATTTCAAATTTTCCTAAATTTTGATTTTTTTTCAATTTTGAATTTTCTTAAAATTCATTTGACTTTGAATTTTCATGTTTGAAAATACATATCAAGTATTTTTTTAGTTCAGTGTTCCCACAAATGTTTCCCAAATTCTCAAATTTCTATAGTTCTCTTAATTTTTTATTTGAAGTAAAATGACTTGAAAAAATTTTAATCGGTAAAAAAATCAGAGAAAATTCCATCTGGAAAATATTTTTTAAAAAATCAAGGAAATTGAAAATTTTAATAATATTTTGGAAGAAAATTTTAAAAACTTGGGAATATGTTAATGTTGAAAAAATTTCATGAATTTGGAAAAAATGTAGAAAAAACAAATTTAGAACTTACTGATGAATAGATCTTAAAAAGTATGTACTCATGGAAATTTCATTTGGTATTTTTTAATTATTAGTTAAATATCAGGTGAAGATCTAAGAAGAGATGACAACGACAGACAACTTTTTTTTTAACTGTAGAAAATGCTATTTTTTGCGTTTCGACTTTCGAAAGTAATTTTCTAAAGGGAATTCTTCCTTTTTTCATTCAGACAATACTTTGTGTTCAATTTTATTTTTTTGTATGTACTTTTTTGGAGTGTTATATCAAAATCATTTTTCAATTTTTTTTTTAAAATGCATTACCCCTGATTTTCCTCCTTTTTGTAACATACTTACATGCATATATTAATAAAGTACTCCTTGAAAATTTACAAAAAAGTTTTAGCATGAAAATTTTGATACCCCCTTCTAAAACTATCGTTTGAATCCAAAAATGTGTTATTTTTATTACAGTTGGATTTTTTAAAATTGAATTTAGAGGTTTAAATTAAAACGTATGTTAGTTCATATAGGTAGGTAACGACTACCGTATTTATTTCCTTTAACCGAAATTTTGGTGATTCTGGAATTTTTCAGAGGATCATGGTTGATTTCTCAAAAATTTTAACAAATTTTTCAGGGAATTTTCACTGATTTTCCAGCAATTTTTTTCACAATTTACTTTCGGAGATTTTTTCACTGCGTGCTGTAATGCTGATTGTTTACTTACAGTAATTTTCGATAATTTTCACCGATTTATAAATGAAAGAGTACGAAAGTTTTTAGTCCACTTTGAAGCAAAAAATTCAGAAAAAATGTAATTTCAGCAAAAAAAAATGACGAATCAACTCCAATAAAATATTTAAAACTAACGCTACCGTTAACCCAATCAAATTCTCCCCTTCTAATCAGTTACCTACATCAGTATACTTTAGACTTAATACCGAAGCAGATCAAATGACTTGAGCTCCAAAATGTTTATTGTATAAATTTACACTCGACTGAGATAATTTTGGTTCGATATTATAAGGAAGGAAAACACATACCCATGTACTTATACCCACATAGACAGGCTTCTATCTTTTTTATCAACTGCTCTGGTTCGCTGTGGTTCCTGAAACGCCTAATTAATGTTTATAGATTCGGTAATAATTAATTTTAAATCGTCCGTTAATGAGAAAGCAGGTCCCCAGGTACATTGATTTTGCCGCCACTTAATTACTAAAGATTTTAATACCTACTTAGACGTTTTAAGCTTTAAGGAGTTGCATTAATAATGTAAAATGTAATTTCTAGGAATAATTTTGCGCGTTTACCTTTACCCGAATATACCGGAGGATAAATCTTATTCGGTTTATCTCGATACTGATAAATTACTCGCTTGAAATTACACGAAATAACGGCAAAGAGACCATAAATAATTTGCTACGAAGCGTCGTCGCCACCCCCTAAATATCATATAATATTTCTCGTCGATATGAAATTAAAATAAATGTTTCATTTTTAAAATGACGCAGGAAAATTCATTGATTTCTTGGAGACTCGTTAAAATTAGTTTTTATGTTTGCAAAATTCTCAAAATATTCAAGTTACAACGGTCTACCTACCTCAATAATAAGAGGAATGAGTTGGTCATTTTCGATTTTGTTTTTTTTCTCCTACTCCTAAAATTTTTTGAAAAAATGAGAAAATAATTTCCTATCAGCTCTATATAAAAATAGTTTCATTCTCATGTTCAAAAAAATTGATGCCACAAAAAATTTTGACGTTGGAAAACTGAAAAAAATACTGGCATACGTTATGAGGAATTTTTTGGGCTCAAAGGGAGCATTTTTGGGTGATCCATATCTTCTCAAAACAAAATTTAAAAAAGGAAACAACATTTTCTCAGGATCTCTAAAGACTATTTCCTGTGGGTTCAATATGTGGTGTTATTATTTATTCTAAACCATAAATATGATGATTTCTAATATGCTACCTATCATTTGTCAATCTCCCTAACAGAATTGTGTCCCAAAAAGTGAGGAGGGGGAGGTGTCGTTGAGCACAGTTTTTTGTACACCCAAGAAGCTGAAAGTACCTACTTACAATTTTGTCATTTTTTAGATTAATTTTTGAGGATCCGGAATGAAAAAAATGACTGCTGAATAGGTATTTAATATATTTTGACTTTGACAACATTATTTTCAAAACTTCACTGTACCTACTACTTGTTTCTCTATGAGCTTACAATCTTACAACAGCTAATGAAGTGATAATATAAAAACTCATTTCACTGAGACGAGAATTCCTTTCAAAGAATGAAAGACGAACTGTACCTAGATACATATGGAATTGTCGCTGTAACATTCTTCGTATGTACAAAAGAATTGATCTTCTGTCTATCTTTCTAGAGAAAAAAAGACGAAAACGGATAACAGAATTTTTCAATTTTCAAAGGAATGACGGGAAAAATACGATTTGTCCTGTTTATTACTTGGAATTCCGTTTATCGCGAGTTCGTTCGAATGCCTTTTAAAACATTTATTTCTTTCAATATCAGCGATATTTTTTAATTGGTTAATACGATAGAATGCGAAAAAAAAACTTCCACCTTTGAGCCAACAATCGAATTTTCTCATCAATTCTTTTTTTATTTCTGGGACAAGAAAAGATCTTTTAAACTCTGTCTATCCCCTCTTTCCCCAAACTCTATGCAACAATTAATTTCTCTTATTTTTGTTTAAATAATATACTTACCTAGATTTCTATTCAAGAAAAAGAACGATGAACCAACAAATTCCATTATTTCAGAATAAAAGAGTGGATTGCCGAAATTCTGGATTTTGACTTAACTCGATGAAGAAATTAATTTTGAGTCGATAGTGTAACATAGGAACTCAAAAAAGTAAACATACCTATCGAAATGACCACCTCGACGAGCCGATTCCAGCGACACCCCCGGTTTTTCGAACCGGCCGATTCCAGCCAAGTTCCAGGCAAAAAACGCAGGAAGGGCCCGAATGTCAAAAGAGACCCTACCAAAATGACCGCGTCGACGAGCCGAGTCCGATGGCACCCACGGCTCGTCGATCGGCACCCTTCCCGCTGAGCTGTGGGTGAAAATCGCCGGGATTGACCGGAAGTCAAAAGTGACCCCATCAAAATGACCGCGTCGACGAGCCGAGTCCGATGGCACCAACGGCTCGTCGATCGGCACCCTCCCCGCTGAGCTATGGGTGAAAATCGCCGGAATTGACCGGAAGTCAAAAGTGACCCCATCAAAATGACCGCGTCGACGAGCCGAGTCCAACGGCGCCCACGGCTCGTCGATTGGCCCACTTCCGGCGGAGCAGTGGGCGAAAATCGCCCAAATTGGCCGAAAGTCAAAAGTGACCCCATCAAAATGACCGCGTCGACGAGCCGAGTCCAACGGCGCCCACGGCTCGTCAATTGGCCCACTTCCGGCCCCATCAAAATGACCGCGTCGACGAGCCGAGTCCAACGGCGCCCACGGCTCGTCGATTGGCCCACTTCCGGCGGAGCAGTGGGCGAAAATCGCCCAAATTGGCCGAACGTCAAAAGTGACCCCATCAAAATGACCGCGTCGACGAGCCGAGTCCAACGGCGCCCACGGCTCGTCGATTGGCCCACTTCCGGCGGAGCAGTGGGCGAAAATCGCCCAAATTGGCCGAAAGTCTAAAGTGACCCCATCAAAATGACCGCGTCGACGAGCCGAGTCCAACGGCGCCCACGGCTCGTCGATTGGCCCACTTCCGGCGGAGCAGTGGGCGAAAATCGCCCAAATTGGCCGAACGTCAAAAGTGACCCCATCAAAATGACCGCGTCGACGAGCCGAGTCCAACGGCGCCCACGGCTCGTCGATTGGCCCACTTCCGGCGGAGCAGTGGGCGAAAATCGCCCAAATTGGCCGAACGTCAAAAGTGACCCCATCAAAATGACCGCGTCGACGAGCCGAGTCCAACGGCGCCCACGGCTCGTCGATTGGCCCACTTCCGGCGGAGCAGTGGGCGAAAATCGCCCAAATTGGCCGAAAGTCTAAAGTGACCCCATCAAAATGACCGCGTCGACGAGCCGAGTCCAACGGCGCCCACGGCTCGTCGATTGGCCCACTTCCGGCGGAGCAGTGGGCGAAAATCGCCCAAATTGGCCGAAAGTCTAAAGTGACCCCATCAAAATGACCGCGTCGACGAGCCGAGTCCAACGGCGCCCACGGCTCGTCGATTGGCCCACTTCCGGCGGAGCAGTGGGCGAAAATCATCCAAATTGGCCGAAAGTCAAAAGTGACCCCATCAAAATGACCGCGTCGACGAGCCGAGTCCAACGGCGCCCACGGCTCGTCGATTGGCCCACTTCCGGCGGAGCAGTGGGCGAAAATCGCCCAAATTGGCCGAAAGTCAAAAGTGACCCCATCAAAATGACCGCGTCGACGAGCCGAGTCCAACGGCGCCCACGGCTCGTCGATTGGCCCACTTCCGGCGGAGCAGTGGGCGAAAATCGCCCAAATTGGCCGAAAGTCTAAAGTGACCCCATCAAAATGACCGCGTCGACGAGCCGAGTCCAACGGCGCCCACGGCTCGTCGATTGGCCCACTTCCGGCGGAGCAGTGGGCGAAAATCGCCCAAATTGGCCGAAAGTCAAAAGTGACCCCATCAAAATGACCGCGTCGACGAGCCGAGTCCAACGGCGCCCACGGCTCGTCGATTGGCCCACTTCCGGCGGAGCAGTGGGCGAAAATCGCCCAAATTGGCCGAAAGTCTAAAGTGACCCCATCAAAATGACCGCGTCGACGAGCCGAGTCCAACGGCGCCCACGGCTCGTCGATTGGCCCACTTCCGGCGGAGCAGTGGGCGAAAATCGCCCAAATTGGCCGAAAGTCTAAAGTGACCCCATCAAAATGACCGCGTCGACGAGCCGAGTCCAACGGCGCCCACGGCTCGTCGATTGGCCCACTTCCGGCGGAGCAGTGGGCGAAAATCGCCCAAATTGGCCGAAAGTCTAAAGTGACCCCATCAAAATGACCGCGTCGACGAGCCGAGTCCAACGGCGCCCACGGCTCGTCGATTGGCCCACTTCCGGCGGAGCAGTGGGCGAAAATCGCCCAAATTGGTCGAAAGTCAAAAGTGACCCCATCAAAATGACCGCGTCGACGAGCCGAGTCCAACGGCGCCCACGGCTCGTCGATCGGCACCCTTCCCAGGGGGTAAAAAAAACAAAATGGGTAAAATATGACTAAAAACGTGGAAAATGGTTAAAATATGACCAATTAGGCGCCAAAGATGATGATATACATATGTAATAATATGAGTTCATTCCAAAAAATATCCATTTTATAACAAACTCAATATTCGACGAACTATATATTTTTTTTAGAAATTACGTTTTCGCTGAGTAACAAGACGAAGCCCAATTTTTGGGGATTTATAACCCCTTCTCTAGGGCCTCCGACACTCTTGGAGGGGAGAGGGGGCAAGAAGTCTTATCATGTTGTTCGGTATGATGGTGTCCTGAATCAATTGAACCAGAAAAAAAAACTTTGATCAGAATTTTTTAGTACTTTATAATTTTGTTAGTGTAATTGCACTAGACTCAAGTTTCATTAAAAATCAGAAGAGCCGCGATGCTATTATCATCTGTTGTTGGCCCGATTATTCAAAAATGTAATTTTTGTATATGTGGACCCTTATTAAACCAATTTTAACTGATCTTTGAAATATTGACCTTGAAAGGTGTAAAAATGGCGAAAAAAACTTCAAAAAACACGTTTTTTCATAGTTTTTGATTTTTTTAACCATGTTGCACCCCCTCACGGGATCTGAAAAAAATATATGTTATACCTAAGGGTAATACCAACTTTTTAAAAAAAATTCCAGTGAGGGGTCCCACCGATTTTTTTTTCTACGAATTTTTGAAGTTTTCAAACCCCCTAAAACCCCCCCAAATATGCGAAAAAAAATTGAAAAAATTCTCACGTATACACCTATCTATCAACTTTTTTTTGTGAAAATTTCAAAATTTTTGAAGCACCCCCTTCAAAGCTATGAATTTTTGAATTTTGGGCATTTCCGGCCATTTTACTCAGGTTGGGGTGGGGGGATCGAGCCAAAAAAATTTTGGGGGATGTTTTACATCAAGACTAACATTTTGGGTGAATTTCAGCCCCAACGGAAAAAGTGCGGATTTCACCATCTTATTATTACAAGCTCTTTGTGTAATATTTTCGAAATACTATTATTTAGAAATTTTTTAGAAGTAGCATTTCTCCTTCAATTTTCAAGATCGGCAACATCTTCTCCAATTTTTCAGTGGTATCCGGTTATATGTACCTACCAAAAAAAATACGTTTGGCAGAAAATTCCCGCGGAACGCTTGCATAAACACGAAGCAGGCTACATCAACCAAAGAAGAAAATCCAGCTTGGTAGGTAATTCTGCGCTTTTACGCGAGTATACCATGATTATTGTTTTCTATAGAACCGTCGTAGTTATTATAAATACGTGAATAAGCGCGTATTTATTAGAAACACTACTCGCTATATACTTATTTATCACAGTAGTGAAAAAGTTTTCAAAAAAGCATTAATCTTCTTTTATGCTGGTTTAATTAAAAATGTTTAATCGTCTAAAACAATGTTCTTTTTAATAATTTAGACGGAGTAACGTCGGTGCGATGGTTGTACTTACTGTATTCCCTTCATTAAATAGTATTTCGATGAAAACTTCAAACGAATAAGCCGCAAAAAGTTTTCTTTAGAAGCCGCCGCCCATAACACGTTACAAAGGTTTTACAATACGAACATTCACCGACAAACTAATTATAAAAACAAAAACAAGACGAATTAATAGGAGAAGTTTTCTTTAGACGATGGAACAGATTACTTTCAAGTGCAACCAGTGGAAAAGCGCCAAGAAATTATGGTTATCTTTCAGGTAAAACAAACATCTACACAGAAAAATCATTTCAAACCTTATTTCACCAGGAAATGGTGTATTTACTTTACTACGGGGTATGGTACGTAGTATGGGTGCGAGCATAGTTTGCAAAATTATTCGTGCATATGCGATGGTGGAAGCGGAAATAAAAAATTAACTCGCAAAAAGAGTCAATTAAAAACGATGGGGGCTAGGTATTCGAAATGGTAGTGTACGTGGATAAAAAAAATTACCTACCCTGAAAACAAATGACATTTATGAATTAACGAGAGAATTCACGTGGCTGATGCGATATCATTTTTACCTCGACGTAATTGTTATTCGAAATTTGATTGAAAAACGTAAAAAGTGACGAGTAATAGTCATTTTAAAATTTTTCATCGCACCAGTTTAATATGTACTTTGTTTTCATAAATTGCCACTGAATTTGATAAGATCGAAAAAAATTAATTTTTTAGTGTTACCTACTAAAAGTGGAATCAGTACAAATATTTAAGGCAATCTTAATTTCTATTTTTTTTTTTTTTTTTTTTTTTTTATTGAACAAACAAAAAAAAATAATCCCTAGGGTGAAAATTTAGATATTTTCATGTTTCGTTGAAGAAAACGAATTTGATCTAACAGATGCGGATTTTTGTAAAATTTTGTTAGGTACTAACTGCTAAAGTGCTTACATTTTGGATGGTTTTATTGACTTTTTTCACAGCTAAAAAAGTGTTTGGAAAACGTTACCAGTTGTCTCGAAGATGGGGGAATCAATGAGATTCAATTATTAAGTAGGTACATCAAGTTTCAGCTCCGTTCTTTTTATTGCATTCTTATATAACTATTCAGCAAGGCGATAAAGCGATTTAAAATTTTCAAAATTCGCCAAAATTTAGAAAAATGAACTTGGCATCTGAAATTTTGAATGAGCTAAATTCAACAGCAATCTCATATCAAAAATTTTCACCCATGATTATCTACCTAATCAAATCAGTCATTTCTTGTTGGTTTAAAAAAAAAAAAAAAAAAAAACGAAAAATTTCAAATATTTTTTATTTTAGATCCATATTTTTTGGTAGTAATTTTTCTAAAAAATTTTCAATATCTTACACATTGAAGTAAAAAGCTGGAAGTTGGTGGATACTAGAAAGATATCCTATTTTAGACCTTCCGAGACGATTGGAAACGAGCGATTATATACGCCAAGATACTCAACATGGACGATTTTTATGAGCTTTTCTCCAAGGCTGGAAAGTTGGAAAATTCAAAAATTTTCTGAAGACTTCAAAACGTTTTAAAATCGCTCTCCACGCAAAATTTTAGCAAATCAAATTTTTTTCTGCGCCATCCAGCGAGTTATTTTGAAATTTCTTCTGTATCCCTCCTGCACCTAATTTTTCGAAAAAAAAGTCTCGAGTTGAAATTCGGTGTCATAAAATGAATTTGTAAAAATTTGAATTAAATTTGTAACATAAAATTCGAAAATAACTTTTATTTTTTGAAAAAAAAAGGGGGGTATTCTGTAGAAATTTGATTTCGACCTTTCTTCTTATAACTATGCAATAGATGCTGAATCTGTGTAGGTATGTTAGCGTGCCTTCTTAATTGATTTTTGTAGCTTAACTATGATTTCGAATAATTGTCGTGTTTATCTATTCGATTCGTTTTTCATTGCACTTGCCGCGGCGCTGTGGTTAGTCTCGGTAATTCGGCCTTCGACTATTATAAGCTTGCATCGAAAGCTTTAACATTTTGGTTAAACATAGAATAGAACCGGTTGTTAGTTTATTCACTCGAATATCGTAAATAGCGACGGTGCACTCGTGTTTGGTTACGTGCATTACCTTCCCACTTTTCCACAAAGTACACATCGTACAGTTTGAACGATCTATTGCTCGATTAGGTACGTAATTCATTATGAGAGTACTTAGTTACACTGAAAGTTATCATTATCTATTTTTATGCGCCTATTTAATATCGCCTTCCAAAGTACATGGCTTATCTCTTAAATGTCTAGTTTGTCTATTCGAGCATTTATAGAATTTATTGTATTTCGTGAAGAAACGTTTTGTCAATTTTTCTTTCATTCATATTGCTTTTTGCTGAATTTTTCAAGTTGCGAATTTTCGTCCCAGGTAAACATAAAACCGAGCTGCCCTTTTAGGTTCTGAACTATGCCTTATGTAGGTGCTGAGTACCAATAATCGAGATAATCTTTTCATTTGAGTTTACTATTTGGCCTAGGAGAGATAGATATGTTTTTCATTAAACTAGTTCTATTTCAAGGGGTTTTTTTTAGGGCCACGCGGTTAAATATTAAAAGTTCATCGCTTATGCGCACGTGTTTCACCAGCTTCGGCATAATAATTATACTTACTTGTCATAGTGTTTAATGAAATTATTTTGAAACATAACCAATTTTTTTAGAAAAGAATAAATTTTTACATTTACTAATGTCAAAAAAGAATTCAAGCAGGTAGGTAACTAATTAGGTACATGTTTCGCTTGAAACTAAAAAATTAATCTAAGTACTGTGCTCGGAAATTTTATGCGATGGTGCAAAAAAATATGAATTTAGTTTTTAGAAATATGATTATCCATTGAAAATTTTATAATCTGCAATCCCACCTTTAGAAAGTATCTATGAGTGATTTTTGACAGCGAATTATTTCTATTGAAAATTTAAAAAAGTAACAAACTTCTTTCTTAATGCTTACTTTTTTCGAAAATTTAGGCGGAAAGGGGAGGGGGAGGCCAAAAATCCGAATGAAATTGAAAAAGCAAAAGCATTAAGTAAGTTACATTAAGTACAATTTTTTCCCCTCTATTCAAAAAAAGAACGGGTAAAATAAAAATCACAAGTCCGTTTTTTATGGGACAAAAGGTTTTACAATATTCGTTGGTCAACCAATTTTAATAAATTTTAAAATGATCTTATCTCAAATGACTTGAATTATTGATATGGAGATTTTAAAGTAATTTTAATTATACCTAGGTACCTAATTGTCTGAAAATTCGATTATTTGTTGGAAAATCGTACATTTGAACTCAATTTTCAAAAAATGTGTTTTTTTTCATACAGAACTTTTTTACAAGTTTTTTATGTTTGACATACCAAATTTCATACAGAAAAAAAAACAAGATTTTTTAGGTAGTATCGAATGACAATGTTTATTGATAAAAAAAAACTCAACTTGCAGTATTTTTTTGCGGGAAAAGATTTTTTGAGTTGAAAATTTTCTAATCAATCGCCCAAAATTTGCAAGGTAGTTTTTTTTACAGGGGGGACAATTTTCGAAAAAAAAAAAGGTGCTCTTTTGTCATAAACTCGTAAACATGGAATAACTAGAGGTCCTCGAAGTGATTCCTCATTTGAAAAAAAAAATCAGTTTTTCGCTACTTTTGAATAATGTTAGCTCATGTGTGATACGTTAGTCTCCCCTCCACCCTCCACTCTGAAAATCTGAAAAGCAGAAAAGTCCAACTTGAGTTCAAGAGCTCTAGGTATAATCTGAAATGATGTTAAAATTTTTGGTCCCAAAAATTACTACGTAGGTAGGTACCTACTCAACGAAATAATTTTTCAGATTTTTTTGAAATAATGTTTTCAATAATTAATAAAATTTAATAAACAATGAGTTGATTGTAATTATAAGAACAAAATTGTTCTAGGTAAACATTTTCCGTTTTTTTTTTTCAAAATTTATTTTACATTAGAAGCCGATTACCGGTAAACTGGGGTAACTTTGATTCTCGTGGGGTAACTTTGATCACTTTTTTTTTTGACCTGATCAGCGCTCTCAGCGGCCCAAATGTTGGCCAATCGAGCTGATTTCACCGGCATTCGATAGCCAGGCCTTGAGGCTAACTGATTAGTGTGGTTTGGTTTCGTTTCTCATTTATTTTGTGCCTTAAAAATTGACGTTTCTAAAAAAGTGCGCTTTTTCAAGAAAACGAAGAACTGCAAAACCTCCCGACTAAAAGGTATATACACTTATTTTAACGAACCGAGTCCTATGCATACGTCTCTAGCAACTCATTGGCACCAATAATCCGTTTTTGAAAAAAAAAATTCTTCAAACCTGTGCCGACCACGAGACATTTACAAAAATGGGGTAACTTTGATCACTTTTTTTTAGCATTTTTATTGTTTTTATAGATGCCGCGAACCCAGCGTAGGGGGCCGGACACGCGTAAATATTGCCGGTATGACGAAGAGGTTGAATGCGATCTTAGAAATAGTCGAGGGTAGATTATCGATCAGAGCTGCGGCCAAGCAATTCAAAATTTTGTGTAAATTTTTCCTCGGAATTTTCCACCATTAACTTTCCAAAAGTAATTTTTTTCTTCAATTTTTTAAAACTTCAAAATTTTTCAAACGTCAATTTCTGAAGTCTAAATTTTTCTTTTCTTGAATTTTCAACGTCAATTTTCCAAGTGTTCCCTTGAAATTTTTTAATGTCAACTCTTCAGCAATTTTTCAAGTCTAATTTTTGCAGTAACAAAGTTTTTCATTAAAATTTTTCAACATCTCGGCAAGTCTATAGTCCTGCAAGCAGTATATTTGCATTAATTGCATTGCGTAGGAAAGTTGACAGCCACATACCTTCACTCAACTTGAACTTTGAGCTTTTTTCTCTCATTTGAGGGCGCATTTTTTTCTCTAAAAATGTTATTTCCGTATTTTCGATTTTTATGTAATTTAGAGATCAAATTTCGATTTTTTTTCAATAAATGATATAGGTAATATGTTCTAGTATATGTGTACCTAGTTTACCATGCGTAATTTTGGGTTTTCCCCACTGAAATCCACGTTTTTTGGGGGGCGATCAAAGTTACCCCATTTTTTTTTAGAGAGCCTTTTTTTGGGAATTTCTGTAGTGGCAACACTGCATCCGATCAAGACGCGGTTTGCGCCATCCGATTCCAAATCCACTCTAGTTTCCCTAGAATTTTTTTTTCCTCGCCAGCCCCCCTCCCCTCCCCTCCACAGCCAAAAAACTACAAAAAATAGCCATTTTTTGATCAAAGTTACCCCAGTTTACCAGTACCTACGTGAAAATAAAATTGAGAAATCCTCAATTTCGCAGTCAGCAAATTTTCATTGGAGGGCAATAAGTGAAATTCAATTTCAAGGTCAATAGGTTAAGGAGATACCAACATGGGAGGTATTCCAACTCTAAGTAATATTTTGAGTCAAAATAAAAAAAAAATGAAAGTACATCATGAGAGAACTACAAAATTTTCAAGTGCTGAGGTTCATTCTGTTCATTTTTCGAATTCAGGCGAATTTTAAAATTTCAAAACGACCTCAGGACCCTGCAAAATATGAAAATTTGATATTATCATCGAAAAAAAGTAAAATCTTTTGTAAGTATGTGACCCTGCCGGAAAGAAGAGACCATGTGTAAAAAAAATCTATGCTTGTTTTTTCACGTTTTTGGTCCAAATACGTATAAAAATAAAGAAATTGATTTATTTTTACACATGGTCCCCTCTTTCCGGCAGGGTCACATATATACATTTCGACCCCCAAAATCGATTGGAAGTGAAGTCAAAATGTTTTGGAGCTTCAGAAAATTTACTGCAAAAAAAAAAGAAGGATTTTCAACTCGAGTTACGAGTTTCAAAAAATCATGCTCAAACAGTGACGGATTATCCATTACGCTGAGTACGCTGAAGCGTAGGGCGCTAGCATTTTGGGGCGCCAACCAAATTAAAAATTATTTGATTTTTTTCTACATACTTTATTTTAATCACCTATCGACTCGAAAATATTTTTAAATCATTACAACATGAAAAAAAAGCATTTTTGGGCATTAAAAAATCAATTTTTTCAAAGCTTTGCCCTCGCTTCGCTCGGGCATGAACAAACATCACAATTGTAAATGTACCAATCCTTCTCTCCTGATTCCCTTCCCCCTAAATTATTGATATATTAAAAAAGAACATAAAAAATTGGGGCGTCAAATTTCATTCGAGCGTAGGGCGCAAAAATCTCTAATCCGTCACTGTGCTCAAATAGGGTAAATGAGTTACTTAGGTTGTTAATATGAGTAATCCGCAATTATAGAAGCTGAAGTTTACATGAATCATCATAATTGAATTTTCTTCAGCGCTGGAAAATTCTAAAATTTTCTCGTGGCTTCGAAACGTCTTGAATATTTTGCAGGGCCATAAGATTGTTTTAAAATTTCAAAATTTTCCAAAATTCGAGAAATGTATAGGTACTTTACCTTTAGCACCTGAAATTTTGGATTCAGGGTTTTTTTACGGTTACTTTCGATTTTTTGTTTGAACTCAAAAGTTTACTTTGAGTTTGGATATTTCCCTTGTAGATTGCGTTTCTTGTGGTGAGGAGGGGGGGGGGGGGGGGTAACCAAACCAAAAGACTGGAAAATTAAGATTTCTCTTGGAATATTTTCCACTTACCTATATGAATTATCTCATGAATTTTCATTAGAATTTCCAGTACATATGTACTTATGTACCTAAGTATATTTTTATGGTACATGATATTCCAATATTGACTTTTTTTTTTTTTAGTAAAACTGGATAGAAAAATATTTCGTCATGGTGAACGCAGCCTCGAATCATGATATTGGCGACCAAAAGCAGCAGCAAGAGTTGGAGCCGCCAGGACCAAATCGCTCAAAATCAGGAAACCCATTATTATTGGCCATACAAACGCTTTACTTGGTGCTGATTTTTATTCCAGAACTCTTGTACAGCGTAATCGAATCATTCGTCACGAAACCGAAGTCTGTGAAAGGAAATGTTGTACTGGTATGAGTTTCTTTTACAAAACTTTAAAAATTCTCACTCAATCGAGGAAACTGAATTTCCGATTCATTTTGCAGATCACAGGTTCTGGACGTGGATTAGGGCGAGGTTTCGCGATGAAATTTGCAAAACTTGGATGCAAATTGGCCTGCGTCGATATAAACGAAGCCATCAACAAGCAAACTGTGCTGGAGATCAACGAACAATATGGTTCCGGTAAAGCAATAGCTTACACTTGCGACGTGGGCTCGTCTGAGCAAATCGCAAATTTGCGGAAACGCGTACTAGAAGATCTAGGGCCAGTAGATTTGCTTCTACATAACGCCGGTATAATCGTCACTACACCTAGCATTACCACTTTTGATGATAAACATCTCCATGACATTGTCACCGTAAATCTGAGCAGTCATTTTTTGGTAAGTTGATTTTGAATTATTTAAATATGATATACACGTGTAAGTAAGTACCTATTAAATAGATAATCACGCAATACGAACTCATTCGTGCACAATTAACATTTTTCATGACTGTCATGAAATACTCAAGGCACCACTTATCTTGCACATTGCACCGTGTACAGTATGTTTAATACCCATGTAGTAATAGTGTCTGGTATTTGATACATGATGAGTTTGTTTATGTCGTTTGCCTGTAACTACTTTGTTAATTTCTGGTTGCAAGGTGACTGAGTAGTGAGTACACTTTTGTTATAGATGATACGAGAATTTCTACCAGACATGATTAAACGAAATCAAGGTCATGTTGTGGCGGTATCTTCGGTGGCTGGATTCATGGGTCATGCGAAAGGTTCCATATATGCTGCAACCAAACACGGAGTTATAGGTAGGACTTGGTTTACGAAATGGTTCCAGTACGTTTGTAAAAATATTATCATCTCTCTGCGGGTATCCAGTATTAAATAAATTTTTGAATTCCTGAGCTTTTGATGATCCGACTAGAATATTCTAAATTTAGATTTGGCACCTACCAAGGGTTGATTTTTTTACTGTTTCATTTGGAAAATTTGGTACCGAAAATTCATAAAAATGAACTGAGTGGAATTGATAATTTGATTTATCGAAGGTTTTCATTACGATGAAATCGAAGGACTTCTAGGATTACGTAAATATATTCTCTGGTAGTCTGGTAAGCTGCGTTGAAATGATTAATATTTTCTATTTGTACGTAGGATTAATGGAAAGTGTATACAACGAGTTAGAAGAAATACCAAATAATCAAGTGAAAACCACCGTTATTTGTCCATATTTTGTCAATACTAGCGCATCGTATCAGAAAATTTGGGATCTGAGGTGAGTATTTGAGATTTTTTGAATAATTTGCGTAACTGAAATTACGTAAAAATGTTGAGAAAAGTCGATTCATAATTCAAGTTTCAAAATTTGTGGGATCAAACTCAAGTAATTTTTTGGATCTATACTCAATTTTTAAATATTGATTCATCGAACTATATAAATTCAGAGAGCTTAAAAAAGGTAAATTTAAAAAATCAGTCATAATTTTGGCTCTTGAGAACGATAAAGGTTTGTATGAGACCAATTTATTAGTTATTAAGAAACATATTCTTCATTCATTGGGGTAAAACGAGAAAAATCGTATCCTGGATTCTGACCAAAATAGTGAAGAGATTTTCTTTCAAACGGGAGGGGGGGTTCGAAAATAATATTATTTTAATGAGGTCAATTTTTGAAATTGACAAATTTTAAATAAACCACCAATTTTTGCTCTAAAAAAGGAACCAAAAAGTTGTAATTTCGAATTTCAAGATTATTATAATTTTCGCTAGCTAAATTAAAATATCAGGGTATCTCAAAATTGAGTTTCAATTTTTTTGTCGTCTTAAATAATTTATCATGGCATTTTCTTGAAAATTATTGCGGTAACGAAGGAAAATTCATTTTGGTTGATGCAATTTTCACGAAATTCAAATCATTTACCTATATGAAAATTGCATACAATTGGCAGAGTTTCTGAAAATTTCTTTAAAAAATGGTTTTACAGGGTGTTGAATTGAAACCCAGACACACAACAGCGAAAAATTTCTCTCGAGGTAATTTTTGTCGAAATTTAGATTTGAAAAGTAGTTTAAAAAATTTCATAATGGAAAACATGATGTTTTTCAATTATTTCATCCATTTTTTGAAGGAAAACAGGATAAATTTTTCCTTTTTACACAATTACAATCAAAATCCAAATTAAATGTGAGGGGAAAAAACGGGATTTTTCCGCTTTGCGTCTGGGTTTCAATTCAACACCCTGTATGTGATCAATAATTTTAATTGGCTTGATTTTAAGGCGATCGACTGAACCTTTTAAAAAATTGGAAACATTTGGAAATTTTTTGCTCTGTTGTATAAGTAATTGCAATTGGGACGTACCGAACGGGGGGAGGGGGAGCTTCCCCCTGTGAAAATTTTTTACTTGTGAGTTGGGAAAATTGAGCAATTTAACACATCATCTGGGAAAATTGGACAGTTGGGATTGGGAATTAGCCACTTTCTCGACTGAAAATTCATCATTTTCTCAACTGAAAATTTATCATTTTTCAAAGTTGGAAATCAATAAAATTTTCACTTGTTAGTTTCAAAATTTCGCCCTCGCTTCGCTCGGGCATGAACCGAATTGTAATCCAACAAACTATATTTCAAGTAACAACAATGTTAAAGAAGGCTCCTTTTATCCATTCCCCTGAAAATACTTTTGATCTGATACTCTGTGTTTTTATTCTCAATTTTTACCTTCCCAAAAAAGCTTTCAACACCATTGATTGTGAATATCTAATGACAACATTTTTACCCTCCCCCCTCTCAAATTACATCAAATAAGAATTTTCAGAATTTTGAAAGCCTTAAAATAAGAAAAAAATGACTTTTTTAGACATTAAAAATCTAATTTTTTCAAATCTTCACCCTCGCTTTGCTCGGGTATACATTAAATCATATTTCTGTGTACTATTTGAGGTGATAGCGCCAAAATAGGTTTCCTTTTACTCATTTTTCATAAAATTGTTCTGGTATTTTAAGTTGCATTCATTTTGAGGTGGTAATATGATGAATTTGAGTTGGGATTTCCATGAGACCTCCCCCCCTCCCTGGAAACTATCTTCGGTACGTCACTGTTAAGTAGGTAGGTGATAATAATGACTTAACCTCAATAAAACAAAAAAAAAATGAAAATCTCTTTTTACCAAAAAATTCAAATTTTGGGATTTTGAACTTTTGTCTGAGGAATGTGATTCAAAAGTTTTCAGTCCTTTTGAAAGAATTTTGCAACAATTTTTGGTAAGTATAGAATGAATAAAATTTTTAAAAAGTTGAAATTTCTTGCAACTTGGATTGTTTGAAAAAAAATAGCCGAATTTGATAATAATCTGAAAAATTCATTACTTACTCACGATTTGAAATTTTTCAATTCTTTTTCAGAGGACAAAAGTGGTATTCGATTTCAAATTCAAGGAATGAAGAGTTGAAAGAAACTCAAATTTCACTTTTTCTGGGGATGATTTTGGCATTGAATTTATATATTATATGGAATGCTAGTTCATATCAGGTGTTTTGAAGAGGTGTGTTTGAATTGAAGTTGAAAATGAGTTGAAGTCACATAGTTGATTAATTACTTACAAAAGAATCCCAAAAACGTTGCAATTCGACTGATTTTTGTATTTTACCACCACCTCACTTTGAATAAATGAAACTTCAATCAAAACTTACCGATAAATCGCAAATTTGAACATTTTCAATCATTTAAAATTTTAAAATTTTTACAGTGAGAGTAAACAAAAAATTTTCCAGCCACTAATATGTCCCATTCCAAGCCCAATTATCCAATCAAATGACGAGAATTTTGTATCCAAAACAGTAAATTTTCAAAGATTTTCAAGCATGCGCACAAAATTTTGATCTTTTCTTTTTTTCGCCTCAAAAAACACTTTGTCTTACACAGCAACTGGCTATCCATGTAATATATAAAATCAATGGATTTTGGTTTCATGTGGGAAACACTACTAGAAAAGTTTCAAAAACAGAAGTTTTCTCAAAAATGATATTTTTTTAAAATCCTGTTTTGAGCTAATAAGGAGCTCAAATTTTTATTTTTGTAAAAATGCTTGGTACCTATGTTTTTTCCTCTACCCAAACGATCTTAGAATGTGCATACCAATTTTTATACAGTACTTCAACATTCATTTCACACCAATCGTTTATTTTATTTTCAGGATACCAGAAATGAGCATAGATCAAGTAGTTAATGAAGCGGTAGCCGGAATCCGCACAAATAAAAGAATATTATCATGTCCATCCTACTGTTATTATGCATTGATTTTTGCGAAGTAAGTGTAAATTCATCTATCTAGCTTTATTTGTGTAAGTATCTACTGGGTGGATTAAATATTGTTTAATTTTTATGTTTATTTCTAGGTTGCTTCCAGACCGCCTTGTTCGTAAAATACTAGACATATATTATATAAAAATTGAATAATTGTCGATAAAATTCTGAAACAGAAATACCTCATCATGAAATTCCTAAATTTCAATCTCTATAATAAATACTATTATGAGACCTATTTGTACACTTATCTAGAAGTATCTACCTAAGATCTTGTTTTCTGTTAATGTATTTGCCTTGTTAATAAATTTACCCCTTTTTTTTTAGGTACCTAATACTGATTGAAGCCAATTATGAACAACTTTGAGCCGACTTATCCAACTTTAAAAAAAAAATGAAAGAAATTCAATTTTTCTTAAATCATACAAATAATCACATCATTTCATCATTGTTGTTAGGGACTAAAGTACATTATTATTAAACACGAAAAAAATAGGGAGCAAATGTTGATTTACTTTTAGTCCCTAGGGAGTAAAAGTAATTTTGTAGCGTTTCTTCCGTATTTATCGTGTGATAACGCCGCATTTGAAAACATTATCATAAGTTCATAACTGAATTCAAACTTTCGTTGTCAAAATTGTACTTATCCTGTAAATTTATAATTTGGAAAACTTTGAAGTGTATTAATTTGAGTGACTGATTTATTAAAAAGTGAAATGTTGATGATGGCTCATTGCACCGAAGCTGTGTTCAATAGGTTCAATCGTATATCTTAGTAACTATAATAATTCAATTTTGAATTTTTGATTTCCGAATGGTGTTTGTTTGATTCAATTTTTAATTTTGTTCAATCTTCAGGTTCTTTTTCTTTACAAGTACGTACCTACCTACCTATCTGCAGCTTTAATTTTTAAAAAATAATTTTGATTTTATTTGTTTCATCAAATTCATTCAAATTTTGGGTTCAAGTTCAACTTTCAATATCGCAACAATGATGAAATTATGCGATTATTTTGTATAATTTAAGAAAAATTCTTTATACAACAAGGCACTAAAAGTGCGTGATTTAAACTCGTGCGAAAAACGCCCTCACCTACGGCTCGGGCTTATTTTTCGCACTCGTTTAAATCACGCACTTTAGACCCTCGTTGAATAAAGTACTAATTTACCTCTCTATTTTTTAGATATGTCTAGATGTACCCAAGTCTTTCCAACATCTTTTAAAATTGCACGTATTAAAATTTTTCCCATCAGGAAAGTATCTCAACTCGAAGTAAGATTTTGAACCCTCAAAACAAATCAAAAGTATAAGTGCCATAAAAGAACCCCATATCCAAATTTCTATAGTGCTTGAAGTGCATTTTTCGACCTTTGACGAATTTTTAAATTTTAAAATTACCTCATAGCCTAACAGGTCATCGATATTGGTGGACTACTTTTATTACCTTTTTTCCAACACTAAAAAATTTCAAAATTTTCGGGGGGATCCGAAACGTTTTGAAACTGCTTTAAATCGATTAGGCAGGTTGAAAAATAGGATTACACCAAATTCAAGATTTTTTCGTTAATTCGATTGAATTTTCATATTTTGCAGGGCTATAAAGTACTTAGGTACCTAAGTATAATTTTGACATTTAAAAATTTCGTAAAAATTTTAGAAATGAACCTCAACACCCGAAATTTTAGATTCGGGGTTCTTACGTAGTATAGTTTAATTTTGTTTGGGCTCAAAATTTGTTGGAATAGGTATCTCCGTTTTTAGAATGAAAATCAAGTCCCCTACCCAGAATACCGCAGAAGTATTTGAAATTGAACGCAAAAAAATTATCTAAATCCTTTTTTTCTGCCGCGAATAATTTCATGATCAGCTAAGGCAGCTTGAAACAAAAATATCGCGATAAATACCCAGGTACATATTCCTTGAAAATTTCACATATGCAAACTTCATTTCACAAAATATGAAGTTGAAAACTCACGAGATGAAAATGTTTAGCTATACATGAAACAGGAGACAGACGAGAAAAAAAAAACTTGTCTTGGTATGAGAAAAGAGCAGCATAGTACTATGTGCCGATGCCGAAGATAAATTACCATCTGACACTATTGGCACATGTGACGAATGAAAAAATTCCACCTTCTTTAGATATTACCTACAATCAATGCTTACATGTGTTTTCCTCCGCCGTTTTTTCCTTGATTTTCTTTTCTCGTCTCTCACCGGTATATACCAAGTACTCGTAACGTAGGTGCTGCTTAACATTACTTATCATCAATACTCCTGCTACTACAATGACATGATGATTGCTTTTCCCCCTTTTTTCTCGTTTGTTTCTGCTTTTTCTGCGGCAATACCTACAACGCAAATGACATTTGACCGTAAATTGACTCATCTGTTTCTTCTCAGTAGTATTTCGATTATAGTACTGCTTAGGTTTGCAATACGAAATACATGCAAACTGATTAGTTTGGATTCCAGCATTTTACATGTCAAAAAGAAATAAACTTTCGACCTCATTAAACAGGTAATACCAATAGGTATGTTTCTTTGGTGCCGATGTAACCAAAAAAATAAAAAGCAAATATTAAATTTTTATAGATACGTGTTGTCATAGGTACCTATTTATAATGAGTAATAATCTAATTAGATACCGACCAGATGAAAAATATTGATTCGACGATACGAGAACGGACCAAAAGACATTTTTGCAATAATTTGTCATGCAGAAGATGGTGAAGGGTACCAGAGATGGAGTACTTATGGATACAGATACTCATGCTTAACAAGAAATATAGGTACCTGCGAATAAATCGAACCGCGTCAGGTTACCAAAGAGGAGGAGGAAGAAGATTGCTTTATCAGCGTTAAATAACGAGAAACAAGTTATATAGTCAGCTTCAATAGACATTAATTAAGGATACCTAGATAGATTAATAGTTGTTTTGGTGCCATGATTACAAATTTACAATCTTTTGTCATGAAAACGAAACGGGAATAAGGAAAGATCTCGTCGTGTGAAAACTTATAGCCAACACATTATGAAGGGGTAGTTAAGATACGAGGGTAGGTGAACGATGTACCTATACCTACGTGTACCTATACTGTAAGATGGAATGATGCAAATTAAGATTATTTCATGATTTTGATGTTGGTCCAGGGTTGTGTAGAAATTTAAATATAATTTTTTTTTAGGTAACTATGTATTTGACGAATCAAAAAAAATTGAGAAGCATTTTGGGATAAGGGTCCTTGTGATGAGAAGAAATAGACTGTTGAATTTTGATCAATCAAGTTTTTTTCTCCACAAAAATCATCTTGCTATTTTAAAATTTTGTAAAATGATTTTTTTCAGTCAATTTTGATTAAACTGTCAAAAACAATCATTTTTCAATTTACAAGATGGAAAACCCGGTTGTTTCTTGTTGTTGTTGGTTTTTTTTTGAAGAAAATGATAGGAAAAGAATACCTATCTTAAAAGATGGGGAAGTAGGTAGTCCAATTTATTCGTTTTCGAGAGAACGATGAAAAACGATCAATTCAAAAAAAATTTTCCTTGTAATTTTCTCAACTTTTTTTTTTCGATATTATTCTTCCACGATCAAATTTTTTCCTCATAATTTTCTCACCTGAAGTTTTTCTGACGTAATATTGTTCTTCACTCTTCATTGAAAATTTTCCTGAAGAATATTTCTATTGTTAAACCTGCATCTTTTTAAAAAGAATAATTTCTATTTGGTTGACATCATAAAAATTTTGAGGGGGAAAATCGAATTGAAAAAATACCGAGGAAAAAATTTAGACGTGGAGATGTTTAGAAAAAAATTTCATATGTGAAAATCGCGAGAAAAATATTTTTCATGACGTCAATCAAATAGAATTTTTTTTTCAAAAAAGATGTAAGTTCAACAATGGAAAAATTCTTCTGAAAAAAATTACAATTAAAAAAATTGTGTCAGAAAAAAAGGCTGTTGAAAACACTACCTACCTATGAGAAAAAATTATGCATTAAAAAAAATTCGGGGAAAAAATTTGGAAAACTTCTTCAGAAAATTATTCTTTAAGAATGACAAAAATAAACTGGACTCTGAAAAAAAATTCGAAACGACATTCAAGGGTATGAGTAGTGATGTGTGATGTCATGAAGGTATTCGATTTCCAGGTTCCACTACACAATGTGACAAAATTGCCAAGTTCTTCATTTTTCGTCGTTTAAAAAAAAACTACCAAAAATTACCGCATTTCAAAATTTTATAAAAATGGTCGTTTTTTAAAAGAAAATCAAAAAATGACCATCATAATGCATCGGGAAATTTATTTTCGTCGTCGTTTAGATTTAATCATCTGACAAAATGCATCACTCTGAAATGAAATTAATTTCTAAAAATCATTCCACGATTTTTCTGTGATTTTCAGGCTCGGATGGTTTTGGGGATGAGAATGAATCTCATTAATCATCGCATGATATTTTTTTCAAGTTTCCTTGGCTGGGATGAGTTGTGGATTTTTATGCCGCATATCATCTCATAATTTTCCCAAGATTTTGAAGTACCTAAGGATGTTTTTTTGGGACGAATAAAATTAGTCTTTCAGATCATCCTACTTTTCAAGTTTTGGAGGCTGGGATAGTTCTTGGGGCAAAAATCGTAATTGTATCTTCCTAGCATCAGTTTCTGGGATGAGTTATTATGATTAATTTGCATCCCAAAAATCATTTCGTGATTTTTCCCGAGCTTTTGAGACTGGGATGATTTTTGGAATGAAAATTAATCTCATAAATTATCCCTTAAATCATAGGCGCACCCAAGGGGTGAGCTCAGGGGGCTCGAGCCCCTCCATTGATCCCGAAAAAAATTGTGACAAAAATTTAAAAAGAGCATTCTTTTTGTTTTTCAAACAGTATTTTTTCAACAAATTTCGCCCTCGCTTCGCTCGGGCAATATTTTAATCATTTTATTTTCAACTTAAATAATTTTGGAATAATTTTTTAGTCTAAAATCGCCGATTTCTGGATAAATTTCCAATTTGTCAGAAAAAATTGATGATTTTTGACTGAAAGGTCAGTGAAAATGACTAATTTGAAATTTGACCCCTCCCCCTATTTTTTTGAGCTCCTCCCATCATTAATTTCTGGGTGCGGCTATGCCTTAAATTATCCCACAATTTCTTTGAGATTCTGAGGCTGAATGATTTTTGGGATGAAAATTTCATCCATCGTCATACTTTTTGCCTGCACACGTTATATATGCACAGAGCAGCTTTGACCTTCAAAAAAAAAAATTTAAAAAATGAACATCTGTTTTAACAAGTATTGATCACCCACTAAATTCTTCAGTTCATCCTGAGTGTTGTAATCGTTTCGATTATTATTTACTGCTTTGATAATTAAAAATTCAACTTATTGGCCTAAATTGAATCTTTACCTCAGGCCCTTGTAAATATTAAAAAAAAAAAAAAAAAAAAAAAAAACAGGGAAAGTCAATAAGAACACCCTGAGCAATTAAAAAGGAAAGCTTGAAATCTTGTGCAATTGTGCATACGCAATTTAATTACATTGCACAATAAAGAATTCACTAATTAAAAGTGAAAAAACACGAGTAAAAAGACTTGGGCCGGAACGGTATAATATTGTGAAATACCTGGTACAAATTTACGTGTTTCGCTTTACTATCCAATAAAAGTTGGCGAAAGGCGAATTCTTGCCCCTGCCCCGTTTGTCACGCGGTATCAGTAAGTAATGAATTTTTTTTCTTTTCTGTTATTTTTCAACATTTATGTAAAGGTTTAATTAAAAAGTTACTATAAGTAATCGTGGTTTGAACTTTGGATTTTTCCTATTTCAACTTTCGTTTTGTAATTCAAGACTATAAGTACAAAGTTTTGTTAATTATCATTGTAAGATTATCTAAGTGGGGGGGGGGGGATTCTTCCCAAAGAAAACAAACAGGCTCCATAAAATTGAAACAACTATCGGACGTATCTGTAGGTACCAAACGATGGGTATAGGCATAATCCAATTTACAGTGTGTATTTGACGGTATGTATATAAATTCAGTTGGTTAAAGGGACCAATCGGTCGAATTAGCCGTCAACAAAAAGCCGGCCATTTCTATTCAAAATACTATTTATTAAGTTTATTAGGAAACGTCGGTTCGAGCGTATTTTGAAAGCGCAAAGGAGGAAAAAAAACGTGCAGACACGAAGCGTTGAGCTATTTATAGGGCGAATCGCGAAGAAAACAGCCACGTCCAAGCCAAACCGAAGCTATTTGATAAAGATGTGGGCGGTATCGAAAGATGTGAGCAGATACGACAGAGTTCAAGCCTTGCAGGACGCTTTACAACTGTGTGATGTATTCGAAGAAACGTTAAGAGACATTTGTCTTTTTGTCGAAAAAGAAAAAAATATATATCGAAGCGGAATCATTGTGCGGAAGCTCGTGGACACGATATTTTTAAAGTTTAGCCCGTTCTGCTTTAGACAAGCGCTTTTGATTAATATACTGATTACACTATCGATAGCTGTCCTTCTTCGCACAACGAAAGCTTACTACGCCAAATACCTAGCCGCGATGATCATTTATAAAATTACCATATTCGTCGAGATATCGCCGATTGCGCCTTTTAAACCATGATTTACATATCGTACACCAACGAGCCTTGTTGCTCCGGTGTGTTTATCCTCCCCCTCCTCCTCTCATACGATAATAAAGTTGGTATAAAAAATCAGCCCTATCGAGTAAATAATCTGGCAAGTCGATGTGTGTTTTCTGGGACGAAGACATTTTCAGAAAATTATAATTACGTTCGCGAACGAGTATACGAAAAAAAAAATGTCGTCAAAATTTCCCAAGTGAAGTATATAGAGGGTAATAACCCCGCCTATAAGCTGCAATATCACTAACTTATTAGGTACCTTTATAGGTATGTACTTATTCTCGGAGGTAACTGCAGGGCTACAGTGGTCTAACGACCGGCACAGTACACACGTCATTTTAAGAGGGCAATAAGACCGCTCTAAAGTGAACCGGTAAATGATATAGACCACGTTTTCCTATTAATTTCTTGGAAAACGCGGATAAACATTAAAGAGAGAGAAGAAATATGAGGAGAAAAATAGTACGTAATGTCGAAACTCGAAAATGCGGTAAGATCGAATCAGAACGTCGAGATTAAAGTGTAAAATAGCAGTAAAATAGTCTAGTGCCAGCAACGACGAACCTCAAGGGAGCACGAAACGCCGCTGAAACAACGAGGGACGCCCTTCTTTAAAGAATTTTGAGTATGGGCGAATGTAATGACTATAGGTGACCTTAAGATATAAGTCTGTTGGGACACATTACCGAAGACTTCACCACTTGGCTGTAAATTCCGATACCTACCTTTTAACGGCTCAGCCGTGACCAGTGCTGGAATTCATCGCGGAAGAGAACTCGCCGATGGAAAATGTACTTTGGTTTCATGTTTCGTTGTGAATTTGATTTTTGGTAATTTTATGGGATTTAATTGAAGAAATGTCTGCTGCTTATTTTAAAACAAATTTTAATTATATTATGGGTGTTTCGATTTTTGAAAAAAAAAAAAGGAAGATTTTTTCGAATAGACTCAAGAGGGTAAAAATTTTGCATGGATACGTCTTAGAGCTAGCCGGGAGGGGGAGGGGATAACTTGAAAAAACAAGGATTTTATATGAAGACATAATGGTATTATTTGGAGGTAGGGGGACTGGTCTCTTTGGCTTCAGCTCTAGGATTTTCATAAAACTGGCTGCAGCTTCAAAAATATCATCCGAAGGAAGCCCTCTTCTCTTCTACCTCCGTTTCGCTCCGAATAAAAAATACTAAAACTTCCTGGACGCTACAAAACGTCTCGAAACCGCTTACAATCGATTCGTAAGGTCAAAAGTAGTACTGATCAGATTAAATTTTCATGATTCACAGGACGATAAGATAATTTGAAATTTCAAAAATTCGCCGAAGTTTACTAAATGCATTTCACTAGGCACTTGAAATTTTTGGAAAGTAAGTTTTTTCATAATATGAATTTATTCCTATTTTGACTCGAAATTTTACTTCGAGTTGAGATGCCACCCAATAAATAATTATGAAAAAGTGGCGGAAAATTTGTTTTTTTGGTTTTGATTTCTTTTGAGCATATTGCTCCTTCGAAAACCAAAAAATTATATGTGATGCGTGATCACTTCGCAGAAGTAGGTAATAAAAAAAATATCAGCGATTGCTCCCCCTCCCAAATTTTTATTTTTGTTTTGAAAATTTCAACAAAAGAAAATGGAAAAATGAGAGCTAAAAATTTTCAAACAATTCTTGCGTATAATACCCAGCAGGAAGTAAAATCTGTAAAAATTTCAAAAAAAATTGTCTCTCTTTCAAAATTATCTCCAGATGAAATTTTGACATGATCATTCTGAAGGGGGTGAGTATGAAGGATCAAATTTTTTTGGAATGGTTTTAGATCACAAGTAAAATTTTGGATCACTTTTTGACTGATTTTCGACCAAGAGGGGTTTTTGAACCTTATCATAAAAAGCTCTTTGAGAATGATTTTTTTTTCATGCTGGTGAAAATTTTCCTTTTATGTTTCACTCTCGCTTATATTGATCCTTCTCCCTTCCACAAGTCAGTTCCACCACATACTTTAAAATCTTCATATACTTGGAGCACCAAAATTTTTCATTTTTCGTCAAGTAACCAGTCAAACAACAGACTTAAACTTATTAGCTTTTTTTGATAAAAAATTCACGGTGAGTCACATAGGTACTTGTCTACTTGTATTGGAATATATGTACTTCCCATCTCCAGCTCTGGTAGATACCCCCTCCCAAATCGTCATCATCCTCTCACAGCTTTACTTTTCTCTGCCCTTTCAAATTTTTATTTAAAGGAAGGTTAGAGAGCCATGCATTTGTCACAAATAGGCTGCATCGAATTCACATAGGTGGTTTGATTTGAGAAGAGTTAGAAAATATACCAAATTTCAGCTGCATCCCCTTAATGGTACATACTTGAGAAAAAGGAGAGAAAATTGGGTAAAGGAGGATTGATTTTGACAAACCATATCATCAGAATCAATCATCCTTTACCCAATTTTCTCTCCTTTTTCTCAAGTATGTACCATTAAGGGGATGCAGCTGAAATTTGGTATATTTTCTAACCCTTTTCAAATCAAACCACCTATGTGGGTTCGATGCAGCCTATTTGTGACAAATGCATGGCTCTCGCTTCTCACCCCTTTTTATTTTCAGTTCAAATATTTTCAACGTTTTTCCCAAATTCAATTTTTCACCATGATTTCAGCTCAAAAATTTTTCCTAAAAATATTTGTTGATTTTAATTTTTTCAGCTTTTTTAAAACACTACTACATGTACATATTGCAAAAAAAAAAAAAATAAAAAAATAGAGAAAATTTTGAGGCTGAAAAGGATATACTTGATGAAAATTTTTTGTAGTTGAAAACAATTTCAAGAATAGTTTTTAGTACTAAAAAAATGTTAAGTGGATTTGAACTTTGTAATATGTTGAACTTGGGGAAAATGCTGAATTCAAAATATTCCGAAATTGCTTAATTCCCAGTCATTTCCCTCATCACGTCCCTTTCTACTTTTTAATGTTCACAGAATCTATAATAACATTTTATCAAATTTTGGAAAAAATTTTGGAACTTGGAACATTTTTTCTGATTTGGTGAATTCTAAATTTAACGCATACGTTGGTATTTTCAAAATTTCAGCTGATTCTCAAAAAACAAAATTTTATATTTTAGAAAAAGTATCAAACCTGAAAGCAATCTCAATTCAATTTTTATACAAATTGATAAAAATTTTATCTTGGCCCATCGAAGAAAAACAGAGGACAAAAATAAGGAGGCACTGAGATTTGCCCCTGTTCTTGATGGTTTTCAGTTTTACTTGATTTGGTTGAAAAAGTTTCAAAAGGGGGAAAATTTCTACTATTTTCATGTCGCCTTAAACAGAACTGAGGTACTGGGTATCCAATTTTAAATTTTTTTCTACTCACCATTTCAACTAATTTATGATCATTAAACAAAAATTCACTGCGTATTTTCATTATTGATACCTAAATGTCAAAATTTTCAATTTTCTTAGTAATTTTCAAGAGAAAGTATTTTTTTCTGACCAAACCTAGTACCAACGTTATATTTTAAAACATTTTAATTACCTACCTATTTAATCACCTTTGTGTTGTGTAAGTTATCTTGTAATATGATTGAATTTTTTTGGGGGGTGGGGGAATTTGAAGAACGATTTTTCAAAAAGGGTATTATGAACTTTCCATTCATTCATAATTGAATCATGTTAACTGATCACTGTTTTAAAAAAAAAATCAATGTATTTTTGATCAATGAAGATAGCAATGATCTTTGCTGCCCATTTACCTTCTGATAGCATCCAAATATTTTGCAAATCCGTCAGAAGACCAGGTATAGTAAGTAGATCACCGTCACACCATTCAGCAACGATGACGAAATCGAAAAGAACAAATCGCCTCGAATACCTATCAAACGGTCGAAAATAATTGCTAAGGAAAAAAAAGTCCGGCCACGGCGCGTATCAGAATACGAAGAAATTGGAAAAATATCGTATTTTCAATTAATACATCTGTCGGGAAAAGTTTTTATCCGAGTTAAAATTTTCTATCCAACAGCCGAGAAGACGCTGCGAAAAAAAGAACGAGACGAATTGTACTATGTAAAATGAATACCACCGAAGACGATTCGTCCTTATGTCCCGTGTGTAAGGAACATTTCACGGACGGTACAAAAGCTCCGGCTTGTCTAAAATGCGGTCACGTGCTATGCCGACAGTGTGCTTTTATCATCATTAGTAACTCTGACGTCTCTCTTAGAATTTGCCCGATATGCCGAAGTCCGAATACATTCAATGATGTCCGTATCATATATATCGGCAATATTCGATTAGTCAGCGATAGACGCAACCTCGAAACGGAAAATCAACACCTGCGCGAAGTACTGCGTTCTACCAAAGAACAATTTGATAATAACTTGAGAGCACTCAGATGGTATCAAAAAGAATACTTGGAAAAATGCAACCAACGTTCGAAAATGTTATCTTACTACAAAAGCAGCAACGGTCACTTGTATCGCAAAATGAAGTATTATCGGGATAATTGGTACCGGTTGAAAAATAGTTTCGAGAAATTGAGGGTGCACAAGAATCGCCTGCATTCCGAGCTGTGGTTTCTCAAAAACCGACTCAAGTTCAACAATTATAATCGTACGGATAAACGCAGAAATAAACGAAATCAATGCCGTACAGCGTGGCAGACGACGTCGTCGTGATACACGGAAATCAATCTCTGTGACTGCCCCTCTCCTGTTCTGTTTTTTGTTTTTATGTTTTGTTTTTTTTTTAAAACTGTGGTAAAAATTGTGATTTTTCGAAATTTTTTCATCATTGGAAATGAAAATAAAAAGAAGGAGTAGCGGCGTTGTTTTTTGTTGAAGTTTTCAATCCTTGAGTTGGCGTTTACACACTTGCAATTTTTTTCATTTTCTTTTCCACTCACATCAATAGGCAGATGAATGTATTTTTTGGGAAGAGAAGAGTGGAGATAGTGAAAAAATTATGATAATGATAAAAAAGGAGAAGGTGAGCTTCTGTTTGATAGAAAAGTTACCTGCATTTCTTTATTTCACTTTATAGCAGAACCCATTCTCCTTTTCGTTATTAATTTTGTTTCTTATAAGTTCAACTGCATATCTGCATTTTGGAATACAATGTTCCATGAAAGCAAGAACTTTGCATTCTTCTGCTGCTATCTACCAGATTTACATCATACCAACAGCTTGAACGAGTGAAAATCGATAGATTTGTAAAAACTTCAAAATCTCAAATAATTTAATCAGCATCTGTGTGTGGACAAATATTGTTTTCAAGCTTTTATTAAGAAGATGAAATCGGGCCAAATCCAAAAAAAAAAAATTATGATAGAATTGAATTATAATAGGAAGGTATCTGGAAGCTGAGCCCTAAAAACCCAAATTTTTTCTCGAATTTTAAAATTTAATTTTGGACAAAAAAATTTTCATATTCTGGTAGCAGACACTCCCCCGACTCCAAATACATGTCACACCTCTTGGGTCACGGGCACAATGGTGTGCTGCCCCCTCCCGTGTGCGATTTTTTGCCAAATTTAATAATTTTTGGCATAATAATGCCTCTGTAGGGGTTATGCGGTAAGCTGGACAAAAAACATCGAGCGCTCTGTATTCTAGGGTTCATTATGTGTCCAATGAGCCAAAGTTTGAGGAAAACGGCAGGCACAATAGGTTGTGGTGAATTTTCGAAGTTTGAAAAAGGCACCATTTCCCCTCCCTGGCATTGAAAAAAAAGTTACAAAAAAAACCATGGGTTGCGACGTATCAAAATGGGTTAAAATTTCACGAGCAGAACAAAATTATTGATAAAAATAAAATTTGAGCAATTTCAACCCATTTTGAGCTAAAAATTGAGGGAGTGCGAATAAGGGTTAAAAGTGATATTTGGCAAAGATATCGTGTGACATATCAAAATACATGTTTTCGAGGCCGTAGATTACGAATTTCGCACTAAATTTTTTTTGGGTGTAAGGGGAAGGTTGAGGGAGGGGTCAAAAGTGAGATTTGAGGGAAATATCTTGTGGCGTATCAAAATATATGTTTTCGAAGTTATAAGTTACAATATTTTTCCCAAATCTCATTTTTGACCACCTACACATTTTGCGTCGGCTCCCAATTCTTGACGTCACAACTGGAATTTCAAAAGGGGGGCAAGTGTTGGAAATTTTTAAAATTCGGATAGAATTTGGTTAAATTAAGAAAAATTTTCACAAAGCTTTTCTAAAACTCAATCGTTTTCATAAAAAAAATTATTTTTTGGAAATATTTTCCTCTTTTTAAGCTATTAGCAGTGCATTTATCAGTGGTTCACCGTTCACGTAACTTGTTACGTCAGACTTGGGACCTTATTATAATTTTTAATTGAAAGAGCAGGAGCAAGAGCAAGAGCGGTAGCGAGTATGTGAAAATTTTGAAGAGCAAGAGTGGAGCATAGAGCGAGAGCCGAATAAAAAGAGTAAGAGGTACATACACAGCACAGAACGAGAGCACTTATTCTTGAAATTCGAAAAAGCGAGCACTGTCTAAATTTAGTTTGTGTCAGCGAGATCTATTGATCAGAGTTCATGCTTCATGTTCAACAAAATTTTATTATGCTTCGTTTACATTCGGAAAGACTTCACTGTGTTCCTTTCAACTGAAGTGAAAAATGTCAGCTTGGTTAGGCTTATAATTCACAGATGTCGGTAAACGATACGATGCGAGCGAAACTCAGATAAAGAAAGTAAGTACCATCAAAATTCGGCTATTTCTGTTTCGAGCCAAGAATGATTTTACCTTGCAATTACTTGCGCAAATAGGTATATAGATGGCACTGGGTTCTGCATGCGGTTCTCCTTCAATCAGAAATTCGGAACCAAGGGAATGAACTTGATAGATTTTTTTTTGAATGACTAAATGCATACATCCTCCGGAAGAGTGCTCCGCGCGTCCTGGAAGCCGAAGCCTTGGATTTGGATCCATAAAAGATAGATTTTTGTAAAGAACTTTCGACGTTTCAGTTTTTTTTTACCTCTCTCAAGAGCACACTATACTTACACTTTTGGAATCCTTTCGTCATGAACAATCGAATGGCTTTTTAAAAATTCAATTTCGAGCATTTGGGTGGAAGATGGCTTTTTGCTGCGCGGATGGTTGATGAAGAAAAATGCCTGTATCTAATTTGGGCGACAATGGCTCAAAATGCAAAAACTAATACATTTTTAGAATCCTCTCGCCATGAACAATCGAATGATTTTTTTAAAATTCAATTTCGAGCATTTGTGTGAAAGATGGATTTTTATAGGTGCGGATAGTTTGTGAAGAAAAATGCCTGTACTTTGGACGAACATTGCTTAAAATGCAAAAACTAATACATTTTTGGAGTCCTCTTTTGCAGCAGGCGTCGTTTGTGTAGAAACTCGTTATCCAAATTTTCTGTGCTCTTAATCGGGGTAAAAAAAAAAACCTGAAACGTCGGAAGTTTTCGACAAAAATCTATTTTTCTATGAATTCAAATTCATGTTTCCCGCTTCTAGAACGTGTGGATCACCTAAACTGAGGCTGCGGCAGGCGTCGTTTTTGTAGAAACTTGTTTTCCCTTCACAGGTACAAAAATATTCGCAAGGAATGAATATACGATTAGTATTACTTTCATTCATTATTACATGGGACGCCCGACGCGACGAGACGTATTGAGTAAAATTGTGTGGAATTGCAAGTCGCAGTCGATTTGTTCGGGTTTCCCCCTTTATTCTGCGAACTTTTCTTCTTTCTTTTTTGTACTCTATTTTATAGAACAATTTTGAAAAAATATGACGACGTGGAAATAACGAGGAAACGCTTTTAATGTGGAAAAGCACAAAAATGTCTTTCAAATCGAAACCAATGGCAGGTAATTGATTTTATACGTGACAATTCAAATTCAGAGTGGTTTGAACGCCGTAATTTTTTCTCGTTTTTTTGAATTTAAAATTCCACTCACAAATAACACTTTTATTTTTCATTTCGAAAATTATTTAGATACACGAAATTGAATTCGCCATTGAAACACATTTCATATAACCAGCTCGTAATTGAAAAATTTCGCGACCGAAGTTTGAATTCTTAAAGTAAGTATTTATGTAGTCTGGTTTTAAAGAAATTATAAAAAGAACCTATTTTTTAGTTCGATCCTGCGCCATTGAGAGGGAAATTGTTGGATATTACGATTTGATAATGTTGCAACCCACGCATTTTTATGAGCTTTGATTGTAAATATCGCAACTACGCAATATTTTAAGCGTCTGTAAATTCACTTACCAAGTTACCAAGTAGCAACTTAGCAAGAACCCATTCCTTTAAGTCGACCTAAATACCTAATTGCTTATTGGTATTTGGTAAACACACGAAAGATAGCAAAAATTGTTATTAAGTGCTCATTCATCACTTTAAAAAAATAACATTTTAACAATATCCAACTATTCTTCTGAACAAAACACAAGTTGACCGGTGAGCTACATATTAACTTGTCGGAAGACATTTCTCATAAATGCCATGAAATGTCTTACTTTTGGTCTATTATCTAGCTCGTGTGTAAGATGCTATTTTATCGCAATAAAAATAATGTGGGACCTTTATAGTGATAATGTATGTCTTACACACTACACAAATACGTACTGTACACATCACCTATAGTACATACGAACGTGCCAGTTAAGAAAAAAATTCGGCGTAATAAATATAAGAAAAGGTTATACGTTAGCATCAGCTGCATCAAAAATTTCATAATCATAGGTAACACCCTTTTTCGTGAAGTAAAATTATAAAAAACTTGTGTCTTGTATCGACCATAAATATTTGAAGTATGAAGCTGGTGTTGTAATTTGAGATTTGAAGATTGTTGCCACTTAGTATGTAGGTAGGTACATTATACTTAGATGGTTCGATATTCACATGTGCAAAATCAAAATTAATGTCAATTGGCTTTTATCCTGAAATTAGTGACCTTTTAAAGAAAGAAAAAAAGCATTTTACACCGGCACTGGTTATCAAGGGGATGGGAAGAGGATTGCCGATCAACTTTTCTAAAAAGTCAAAGAAGGGCTTTAAAAAAAAAAGAAGATAAGTATAAGCGACATCAGAAAGATGTGGTAAAATGTATCGAGTCTTCGATTTGAATTTTATCAGCTTAAAAATTGGATTTAAAATTTTCAATTTCCAAAAAAAATTATTATGAATTTTTAAATGTAATTTTGACTTATTAAATTGCCAAAAAAATCGTTACCTATTTTTAGAAATGATTTAAAATGGAATAAAAAAGTAATTACAGCAGAAATAGTTTTATTATGTAGTACAAAAATTTGGGGTTCACTATACCCATACCTATTACACATGTAAATAAACGACCCTTGAAATCATGATTTCCTTTTTTTCAAAGAGAATCTCGATTTTCTTGCAGTGAACATGAAATTATAATAATCCTCAATTTAGTGATTAATTTTGTTGTTCACCATGAAAGTTGACCTGAAGTATTATTAGGAGAGGAGGAAAATAAGGGCCTTATTACAGCGGAAAATTGTTTTCATCCTTCAAAATAATCTAGTGAAAATTTCTTTCTTCCCCAAAAATGCCTTAAAGATTCAAATAGGTAAGCAAGTTCAAAAACATGTTGCAAGACAGATTTTTTTTTTAAATTACTAAATGACGATTTTTTACTCGTAGATATTTCCTAACTTGAGAAAAAAATTTCACGCGTTTACCCTCAAAGATGAAAGTCCTCCTTTTACTACATAGCTTCCCTAGTTTCATTTTCAAGCATATATCCCCCCTCCCCCCGCCAAAAAAATCAAGTATAACCCTGGTAAATAGATTTTACATCTTGACAAGAGTAGGTTACGCGTTTTTTTAGAACAAATTAAATGCTCCCTTAATTTGAATCAGTCAAAAAACTAATGACTGGCTGATTGAAAGACACAGAATTGAGTTACTACGGCAATGAACTCTCAAAACTTGAATCAGTCAAAATTCACTGATTAATAAGACAAAAGTGTTCAACTGAAGAAATCAGTGAAAATTTTACCGATTCAATCAGTGAATTTTTATTTTTGAATCGGTAAAAATTGTAATTTACTGATCGAATCAGTAAAAATTGTAATTTACTGATCGAATCAGTAAAAATTTTAATTTACTGATTGAATCAGTAAGTAATCACTGATCGAATCAGTAATTATTCACTGATTGATTTAGTAAATTTTAATTTTTACTGATTCATTCCAGTAGTTGAAAAAAGATAACTGATTCAAAAATGAAAATTCACTAATTGAATCAGTAATTTTTCACTGATTGACAGTCAAATTTCACTGATTAATAGTTGCACACTTTTCGTTGTTTAATCAGTGAATTTTCAGTTTTTTGACTGATTCAGATTTAGAGAGTACATGTGTTGCCTAGCCCGACATTTGAAGGTATAATCAGTTTTCAAAAATGAATAATTGAAAATAAAATGTTGGTTTATTAAAATTATATGTATCACTCCCTACCCTTCAAATGTCGAGTTACGCAAAACTTACTCTCTTAATTTGAATTAGTTGAAAATGCCTAAATTGACTGATGAAATAGAGAAAATCAAGTCACTGATAATCAGTCAAATTCCACCAATGCCCCAGTTAATCAGCATTATTTTACTGCCAATCAGTGAAAAATTACTGATTCAAATAGTGAATTTTGATTGTTAAATCAGTAAAAATTAGTTGACTGATTGAAATCAGTAAAAATTTACTGATTCAAATCAGTGAATTTTCATTATTGAATCAGTAAAAAAATTTCACTGATTGAATCAGTAATTAATTAACGATTGAATCAGTAAAATTATATCTTTAATGATTCAGTAGGTAATAAAAATTCACTCATTGAATCGTAATTTTTTTTTACTGATTCCTACATTGACTTGATTTTGTCGATTTTAATCAGTCATTTTTGGCTACCTGACTCTCGGAGTCAATGGATAAAGTTGAATCCTGACTCCACCTTGAAGTTAGAGTCACTTTCAGACCTCGATTCTAGAGTCTAGACTCCAGCATACCCCCCCCCCCCCACTTTTCTGAATCCATCTTGACTTGACTCAAACTTCAGAGAAACTCTATTTTCTGTTAAATTTTGACTCCTGACTCCGATTCGACTCAACTTCAGAGTTTATTTCAAAACTTGGCTCCCGACTCCACCTTGACTCCTGACTCCTACTTGGCTCCTTGACTTTGGCTAAATATAAGGCTGGAAAATGGTGGGAAAATATTTTTTGGGTATAATTGTCTATTAAAGTAATTTTAAAAAAAAATACTCCTAAAAATGATGTTTTGACCTTTTTTCATTGAAAGATTTCAAAAACTTGAGAAGGTAAATTCTTCAAGTAACCCTTAACATGGTGGTTAAAAATAATTGCTGAATTTTTGTATAAGTATGAAAACATCTGCTAATTTTTTTTGAATGTATTTAGAGCAAAGCAATTGCCCTCAATAATTCAGTAATCAAATACCTTAGGTATGTACCTCTTTCCCCTTCTCATCAGAATTTGGGTACCTATTCAGTCATTTGACTATCTCTCGTACAAAAAATTGACGAACAGTAAGTAAAAATTATTATCAAATTTTTAATACTAAAATTTTAAGGTTATCTAACCCGACATATGTACTTGATTTTGAAAACTTACAAAGATAATTTTCATGTTTTCTAAATACGTATTCGATAAATTGTTGTTCTGTTCCCCTGTTTTTTATTTTCATCGTGACATGTTGTCCGACTAAGTACTTTTTAATCCTTTTTTAAAAAAAATTTAAAACAAAAATTCCTAATCTTGCATTCTTTTTCGCATTAAAGAAGCTAAAAATCTCAATTGCACCTGACAGCATAGAGAATGCAACCCATTCAGCAAGAAAGAGCAAATCAACTATCCATTGGCTGAACTCGAAAAAAACGTAAACTAATTGCATAAAGGATGTTTATAAAAGGCTTACCTATTCTGGGCAAATCACACAAAAAGCTGATTCCTTTATACGCAGGAATGTTTTTATTTCTGCAATTTGATACCATTTGCGTACAAATTGATAGATGCTTGAAAACAGACCTATTTTTGTCGGAAGAACGAACCAAAGAGAAAAACCCTACGTTTGTAATGAAAAAAAAAAAGCTGGAACATTCGTTCTTAACATTCAGTACGAAATAATCACCTTTTGCAGCTCGTTCAGCAATTCAAACATAAATGGAGCAAAAGTTATATACGTGTACCAAAAAAAAAAAAGAAAATGCTTTCGCAATACTGATTATGTAGAAATGTCTTTAATACAAATACATATACAACTTATTTAAATAAACCAGGAAATCAGCATTAAAAGAATACGATTTTATCAAAGAATTTCATTATTTACTCTGGGTACCTAGTTGATTAACAACGTTTTAAGCTGTCTACAAAATGTTTAATCATTCGTAATTTTTTACGAACGTGACTACAAATAAAGTAAACTTTTTCTTATCTATCAAAAAGTCTTTTCATCTTTTAGCTCTTAAAATTTTCAAATACGTTCGTTGCCTTCCGTTTAACTTTTTAACGCTACGTAGCAACGTTTTCATGGATTTTTTCACCAAGTTTTACTTATTGCCGGTGCAATTCAGCGAGAATTTATGGTATCTCAGTGTAACAGATTAAATAAGCACGTGTTATGAAAAAATTGATGCGCATAAGTACATCGGTATCTTTCACTAATAGTTATAATTTCATGTACCTATAGTTGGGTACTAGAGGTGATTTCGTTTGATTTTTTTTTCAAAAATTAAATGGGGTAAAGTATACAAAAGTTATGAATAAACTTTGAAACAGCATGGTGAGAATATTACCTCATCGACTTAAAATTTATCCTTTCCCACTGTTTCTTGAAATTCATCTATGATTGAAAAATTGAAAAAATATGAATTTTCGGACCCGAAAATATCATTGGTAAAGATTTTTGTCTTCGTTCCTTTTTTTTTATTGGTTGAATAGTGAATTTAGTTCCTATATTTTTTCAATTTCGTTCTAAAAATGATAAAAATGATTCTTGAATCATTTTTTTTGAGCGAGACCTGGTGAAAAGAGGCAAACATATAATCGAGGGTAGGAGGGGAATTTCTAACTACATGTGTTTTGAGGTCTAGATTACCTAAGTGTCGTTCTACATCTTTCTTCGAAACATGAATGTGGGATAGCACAAAATTTTTGTTTAGGTCTCAAAACGATGGAGTGAAAATTTCACTTCCTTTCTTAGCTCGGCTCCTTATTACAAAAAATTGGGGGAAAACTGAAAATACATAGTTTTTGCATGAATGTATGTATTGGTTAATTTTTCCTGATTGAAAAACTTTTTAAAGAAATGATACTTTTTAGTCCCCCCTCCCCCATAATAAAATGGAGATACCGAAGTCAAAATTCATCTCCAAAGATGTATTTGAATTACTTAAAGAAGATCATTTTCGCAATCGGCAATGAAATTTTTAACTAAAACCAAGTGGGAGACCTCTCATAAAAAAATCTGAGCCCTCCGGGCGTAAGAGGAGAAGAGCAAGGGATGCTCAAAGTGCACCACCTTTTGAAAAAACCGCTGTTTGTGTTTTTTAAAAAATCAACATTTTGCGAGAAGCCGTCGCAGCACTTAAAAGATGTGATTTGAGTCTCTACATCTCCCTAAACCATCGTCGGCCTCCTCCGATCAAAATTCAGACTGCTACCCAAGTTGCAGATCGCAATATTCCAATATGATTTGAAATTTTCACTAAACTGGAATGATTTTTTTTTTCTATCGATTAATTAAAAAACAATTTTTTTTTACTCACTGAGAGTGAATTTTGAAAAAAAAATTAAAATTTTATCCACCAGTGCAGCCAACAGCGAATTGTAAAATTTCAAAATACTTACATAATTTGAATTTGAGTTGTTTATTTTTTCGTTTGAAAATATTATCTACTTTTTTTTTTACTCATTGGAAGTATATACCATTATACCTACTTCAGAATTTTTTTTGGGAAAGTTTTTTTGTATTATACAGGGTGTTCCATGAATCATCTGCTAAACATTTTTTCTTCTTTTTTTTTGATATAACAGGGTACCACTAAAAAATAAACTTGAGATGAACATGTTGCCTAATTTTAGAATTTAAGGGGCAAATGCTTCTTCTAAAAAAATGAAGTCAAAATTTTTTTAACGATGGGAATAGATAGTACTTTAAAAACTGAATAATTTTTCACAATATGACTTTTTGCCCAACTCGAAAATTGAAGGGGCTACAACTTTTTTTCCATTTTTTCCCCTAATGAACTAATAAGGGAATGGATAGTACGTTGAAAACAGAAAAAATTTTGTTCTGTACACTTTTCGCCTAACACCAAAAATGAAGGGACCGAGGATCATTCAGAATTGGGAAAATTTGAAAATTTTTTGAAGCCCACGTATTTTGCGCGAGCCGTAGCAGCCTCTTCCTTTTCGATTTTAGGGGAAAAGTGCATAAACAGAACAAAAATGGTTCAGTTTTTAACGTGATATCCATTCCCTTGATTGGTTCACTTTTTAAAAATTGTTCTTGAAAAAAACTTGAAAATTTTTTGACGTAATTTTTTTATAAGTAGTATTTGCCCCTTAAATTCTAAAATTAGGCAACATGCTCATCTCAATTTTTTTAGTGGTACATACTCGGTTTTATCCAAAAAAATATGTTTAGCAGATGATTCATGGAACACCCTGTAGTACCCTAGAAACGTTTTAAAACCTTCAGAAAATTCTGAAATTTTCCAACCCTGAATAAAAGCCGGTCAAAATTTTCCATATGAATATCAACACCCAAAAATTCAGATTAACCATATCAGTGACTTATTTCATCGATTAAAGCACAATTTTTTAAAATTCGTTTTCACAGATCAAATACATATTTTTATCTCGCAAAAATTTTTATATAAAATTTAAAAATGATTACAGCTTATGAATTGGGAGCGAGACGTCCGATAATCGAGTAGAGACCAAATTTCAGTTTTTTCTAATGATTGAATCCAATCTTTATCTTTGCAGGGTGGTGAGGTTATTTTGATAATTCAAAAAATCGTTAAAATTCGAGAAATGATTCCCATGATTTGAAATCTTGGATAAAGGCTTTGTTCTGATGTATGTATTTCTTGGTGATTCATTTTCATTTCGATACAAAATTTTACTTTCAGTTGATAGGCTATGCTTGGAAAATTTTCTTCATATAATTTTCTCAAATGTTTCTGAATTTTTTAAGCTTGAACAGATCTCAATACCGATGGGTTGAATGTGAATGTGAAACATTTCTGTATTTTCAGAAGTCACTAAATCTTAGAACTAAAATAATTAGGTTAAAAGCTAAATCCTTACAAAAACGTGTTTTTTTCGTACCTATTTGGTACCTACGTACTTTTTTTGAAAATGTGAAATATTACTGGATCATTTTCAAACCATTTCAGAAAAAAATTATTCAAGGAAAAGAGACAGCTTTTCTTGCACACTTGACCAAATTATTGGTCCAGGTGAAGCGAGGACAAAAAAATTCAAAAAATTAATTTAAAAGATAAAAAACAGTATAAAAACCTCATCTACCACTTAATTTCAGTGCAGTATCGTATTTCTCTGCGCATGACCTGAAATTGTGCGCCCAGTCAGTACTCATCTTTATCTTTCTAGCTACACCAATATCCAGAATTTCCGGAAAAAAGTCGCAATTATAATCGTAAGAAATTAATGTTCAAAAAAAAATTCCTCGAGACGGTGAAATTTTTCAAAACAAATACCCCGTACAAATAAGCTAGTAATTCAATTCACAAGTGTGATATAAGAGCGGGACAAACATAAAGGCTCGAATCATAATAAATATAGACGCCTATTATAGAAATTTCTTCCGAACAGGAAGATAATTGCTTTCCAAACAAATTATTTCAATCGATATTTCAAACGGTGTATTTAATAAATTGACTCGGGACTTTAAAACATAGAATATCATCGTGGCCGTGACAATTTGTAAAATCAGTTAATAAATTTTTTAGCGAACTAAACATCACGAAAGCACACGGGTATAGTTTGGAATGGCACCTCAACGCGACAAGAATTTCCAAGAGCTTATCAACGTCAATGCCATATGCTCTTTTTTTCCTCTCTTTTCTTTTTCTTTTCTTACAGAACGTTGAAAGCGATGTGAAGCTTTGTGATCAGTGCGCCCCCTATTTAGTTCTAAATGAAATATAACCGTTAACAACTGAAAGACCTCTTAATAAAGTTTTAGAAAATAAACACGAACGCTGAACCGCTAAAGGATTAAATGAAAATCGTTCCTTCGACCGTTCTTGTCAACGTCGATTTATCGCGCTAAATTTTTTCAGCACCATCTTTCTTAATTTTTTCTTTCATCTTCTATTCTTTCCTTATTTTCGCTTTCTCTCCCTCTTCCTCCCTTTTCCGCGACCTCGATACGCATAAATTACCATACACAATTCTCTTTTTTACCGCGCTGCCTCTCCTCGCTTCGCCGTCCAACAACCGCAATAAAAACTTTATTCAATTACTATTGACATCCTATTAATTTGTTTTGTGCAACAATCAGTTTTCGAGTTTATACGAATTTCACTCGTTTTGTTTGTCAATCCCTTTTCAAAATGGCAACACATACTTACCACCTAATACCTTTACACACCTTTCTCTATAAATGTTGGAAGTAAATGCTATACATTAGTTTGAGGCACGTAAAATGACACGTCAATCAAACAAAAAAAATAAAAACTATAGATTAATCTTTTATAATATATTTTGGCTACCTACCCAAACACTTTTATACTTTTCAACATTCCGGATATAAAATTATTTTCACCAATATGATATACATACGTTCAAGGGTACGTATGGAGGGGAAAAACACAGGGAAAAAGTCAACGAGGAAAAAATGGTGGCAACGTATATGATGAAAGTTGACTGAAATGATACCATACGTTGGTAAATCCAGCATCAAATTCACTGTATGTATGTATTCGTTGTATATATGTAGAGCTTATGCTAAAAGCACATCGTATAGGTATTTTCCGTTTACCATACCTATACATATTGTACTCGTATTTTCGTTTGGTCCCGCGAGAAAAGCTGGAATTTTCGTTGATTAGACGAATACGGAAAAAGCTAAGCATGACAGATGTCGTTGAATTAAAACTGCTTTCCTCGCCTCTGCGTTTCGTTTTGTCTCGTGTACGCGCCGCGTATATAAGTATGTTTAATTCAGTTTACACAGACACCGCGCACAGCGTCCCTGTCTGTAAACGATGACTTTCATCAAGTATTTTCCATTTTGTTAAACTCAATTAACTGATACCTCAGACGTGTTTTCGTGGGTGCAAAAATTTAACTGGTGGGAATAAGGATCTAAACTGTATTGATAGGTATGTAAATTGTAAATGAATGTGGGTATGTTTACTTACCTCTCAGCTAAATATCAAAAAAGTGTGAGATTTTGAATGGAGTGAAAATTAATTTTTGTGTTTGTTTCATTTGACATCTGGATTATTGGAATGTGGAATATTTTATTTCTCAAGGATTTTTGCCATTTATGTAGCCCCGAGATGAATTATCAAAATTATTGTGTGATGAAAAATTCAAATCTGGCTTTGATTTATTGTTGTTTCGTTTACTTTTGCTCCAATCAAACCGAAAAAGGCTCTGGGATGGTAAGGAGGCATTTATCCCTTGGTGGAACTTTGACAAAATTTTTATGCCATTCGACTTGCCTATGTAGAAGATGATTTTAGAGACAAAAAACAAATTTATACCACCCCCCCCCCCGAAACAGGGATGATTTTCAAGCCAAAAACTCTAAAAAAATTCTTTCTCCTCGAGTTTTCAACCACTTTTTTTCAAACTTGGCACGTAGAGATACTAGAGGAGAGTACCCTGTATTTTTTTTCAGATTTTTTGACCACTCTGATGACCTGAGATGTGACCATGAAAGTTTGAAATCACCCTGGGAGCACCGTTTTTCCGCGGGGCGGGGTATTAAAAAAAATATTTTCATGTTTTTTACTCTATCTTACACTATTCAGAATTTTTTCAGATTTTTTCGAGTGTTAGCCTACACATGGCGTCTGAAAAATTGATAAATCGGTTTTAGTACTTTAAAATTAAGCCTTTCCCATCAATCCTATATTAAATATCGACCAATATTTACCCATTTCCTATGACTATGACATTTTGACTGAATTAAAAGCAATTTAATCTACAGTCCAAGTGGCAAAAAGTGTTCATTGGGTGTGCTATTCTGTAGCGCAAAAAAAAATCAGTTGGCTTATTGCTGGTATGGATCTCATGATACAAAAAAAAGTATTTTAAATTTTTATCCTCGCACAATAAAGAGCTGGGGCCAAAAACCCGCCTTTTTCCATTTTTTTCAACTTGACAGGGCGCAAAAATTTTCACAGTGTGATTGCAGACACTCCCCCGACTCCAAATATATGTCACAACCCTTGGGCCACTTGCATAATAGGAAGCTGGGCTCCCCAAAGTAAATAGGAGAAAAAAATGCATCAAACCCAAAAGAAATTCAGACATTGTTTTTTTTTGTATCATCCTACAAAATTCCCCCTCCTGTAGAATCGCCCGCAACCTCTAGGGGAGAAAAAAGTGTTTTCTGAAAACCGGTTTTTGCGAATACCTTTTCAAATAAGTCTCAAACAAGTTGAGATAGGGAGGGAAAAAATTCAAAATTTTAGATTTTTGGCTTGAGGTTGTTTTTTTGAAGATGAAAAACTAAGTAATTTCTCTTACCAAAAGTTTAGACAATTGATATTTTCTGGTGAAAAAATTGTCTTTCTCATTCATCTTGCAATTTTCAATTTTTTTGATTTTTGAAAGGAAATTAGATTGTTTCTTTAAAAACAAAAATCCAAACAAAACACGGAAAAACACTCAAATTTCACCTAATGAAGAAATTTTTGCCAAAAAATTTTGAATCCCTCCACCATTTATTTTAAATGAAAAAGATACAAATCGAAGTTCTGTGTTTTACATAATCTGTATTTCTGGAGTTTATATTGGGTTTTCACGAAAAACCCTCAGAATCGATTTAGAAATGCCAAAAAACCTAATTTTCGAAATCAAACATAAAACTTGAAAAATTTTAAATTATGCTCCCTCCTTCCTCCTGCTTGACATTTTGATTTTGAAATTTTATGATGTAAGCAATGATAATAAACAGATCGTTTCAATTACCTTTTTTTTTAGCATCGTATAAAATGATTATTTAAGCCATTTTCTGATTTTTAGGCTTTTTTGAGAAAATATTCGCGAAAATTTTTCTTGATTTATCAAAAAATGTTGTTTAATAAGGTGTTTTCACCCATAATTTTTGTCCAAACGAGCATGTATTTTTGAGAAAAAAAAAAAATGACCCTGATTAATAGAAAATTACACGAAGAGCACGATTGTGCAACCATTTTTAAAATTGTGAGGCCTATCTGAGGAGATATACACAGAAAACCGGTTTTCAGAAAATGCAAGTCCTTCTTCTGACGGTTAACAATTCAGTAAGTATGTATGTTTCGTGGACTATTATATGAACACAATATACGAAAAAAAAAAATCAGGTTTGAAATTCTTTTAGGTAAATCCTAGAATGACTGGACTATTGGTCTGATTTTTTTTTTTTAAATTTGATCAAAAAGTAGTTGAATATGTAGTAGGTGGGTACTTTGAAGGGGCTAAAATAAAATCGTAGGTAAAAATATCAACAATTCACCAATTTGTAGTTGTTCAAGAGTCATTTTTACAAAATGGTCGTACAATCTTTGAATTTCTGGAGGGTAAAAGTTTGCTGGATGTTTTCAGAAATCGTTCAAAAATTGTTAGATCAAAATGAGATCACTAAAAAAATTAATAAAATTGACACTTTTTCTACATGTTTATAAAATATCAAAAAATGGTTATTTTAACAGCGATTTTAAAATTTTGAAAACTTGATGCAAAACTGCCTAAAATCGGCTGAAATGGCTAATTAGAATTGGGAAAAATGGACATTTTTACCTAAGATTTCTGTTCTTTGGAAACATGGCCATTCTCACAGAATAAGTGAGAAATTTTTTTTGAAATTCTAAGGAGTGGCTCACAATTTCTAATGAAATGTTTTCAAAAACGAACTGAAATGTGATTGAAACAATTTGAAATAGGCAACCAAAATGGAGTGTAACAAACAAGACAAAGATGAAACAACGGAGCATGGGAGGATGGTTTATCTCCCACCCCCTTAATTAAGTGTAAAAATTCTGATAAAAATTGAAAAATTTTCTCAAAAAGTCAAAAAAAATTTTACCGCCTCCTTCCCTCTACAGTTTTTTGACCAAGTTTTATTTCTGATATTCGCGGATATTTTTGAAAAAAAAAAATACAATTTTTTCCAAGGAATGTTCACAAGATCTTAAAAATTATTTCAGAGAAAAAATTTTCAAGGCTGAATATCAGTAGGTACAAATGAAAAAAATTGTCATATTAATTTAATGAACGTAATATCTCCAATAAAATTGAAGAGATGAAAAATTCAAAAAAGAGAATAACTTATCTACCTATTTTTGCCAGCTGGCACGTACATTTGCATCGAATAATAAGTACCTACTACCTACCTCAGCAGATTCGCACGTACATACTACATGCACCTATTCGAATCCTTATTTTTTTGTATATTCACATCATGAAATATTAGGAATCCGAAAATATTTCTCAACGATTCTCATTATAAAACTCGAGTATATAAAATATATTCGTCGCGTTCGGGATGCATAAACGTATTCTAAATCATTTTTCGATTGAAAATTATTAAACGAGAAGATGATGCGTCGACAACACATTCCACGTATTAAATTTATAAGAGATGGAAAGTATACAAAAACTTGGAAGTTTACGTTTTTGGGAAGTTGGTGCGTAGTCTCTCATGCTGACATAAGTCTGAATTTTCGTTTTTATTGACGTATATAACCCGTATTTTTTCCCCCAATAGTAGGATAGAATATCCGAAACGATACGCAAGAGAAAGTCGGGTTATTGTTTCTACAATCTCTTACACTACTTTCAAATATTCGCCGTTGTAACGTTTGTAAAAGACCTTCATCTAAGAAAAAGAATAGGCTTTCGCTTGTCAGCTTTTGTCTCGATGTGACACAGCTGAAATTACTTCAAATGAAAATTCGCAAAAATGGTCTGCACGAATTGTTAATGTTACCAACATTTATACACGAGACTATGTATATGAACGGATCTCGCATATTTCATTTGATTGGCGTGGTATGGTTTGACAATCGAAGGAAATCATAGGTTAGTATTTCAATCTACCCTCTCTAATTATAAATTCACAATTGATAGGTTTTTGAGGTTACTTTCTTTCTCGTTTTTCAAATTATTAAACATACGAACTTGGAGTCGTGTTATTTTCGAAAGTTGTTATTCAGCCTACTCCTTTTTAAAGTACACACTGATTTATACAAAATGACGTGATGTGTTCAAGCGAGTCTAAAAATACTCGAGGGGAAAAGGATTTATTTTTGTATGGTGCATTTTTTCCTATCTGCAAAATACCACGAAACTCTGAAAAATTTTTCCAACCTTTTTTTCAACTTTAAAAATTCTCAAAAAAATTTTCCAGCATTTTCTCAAACTTTAAAAGTTTTAAAAAATTTTTTCGAAAATTTTCTCAAACTTTAAAAATTTTCAAAAAATTTTTCCAGCATTATTTCAAACTTTAAAATTTTTCAAAAATTTTTTCACCTCTACGTGATGAATTTTTTCTTGCTTTTTTTTCAAAATATAGAAGTTTTTCTCAAAAATTTAAACAAATTCATGAGATTTCCCTCTCTTTTTAACCATAGATATTAAATTTTTTCAAAATGTTTTACAACTCATTTTTAACATTTTTTTCCAGCCTTGAAATTTTTTCTGAAATTCATTTCAATTTTTGATTTTTTCTACATTTTTCGACCCTCAAATTTGCTCCCTACATTTTTTCGAGCTCTGAACGCTTTCATTCAATTTTTTTTGAGCTTTGTAATTGACATTTTTTCGATTTCAAACTCGAATAATGACATTGAAAAAAATACACTATTCAAAAAAAGAGAAGTTTCAGGAAAAATTTTGAGATTTTGAAAATTAAAAAAATCTGGAGTTGGGTGAAATTTTGAGAAAAAATGTCAATATTCGAAAAAAAAATCATTGGAATATCTTGAAGTGTGAAATAGAAAATTTTAGCCTGGAAAATTTTTCTAGTTTGAAAAAATTTTCATGAAATATTTTAAGTTCCCCGCACAATAAGGAATTGTTGTTCCTCGCGAGTATATTTTAACTTCGCATCAATGAATTCGTAAAAATGAGCATTCCTCCCAGGTACCTACTTTCAGGACACTTTTATGCACGACTGAGAAAATTTAAAAGCATAATCGTACACAATGTACAAATACTGCGCTAATATGTTGCATATTCTACACATAGAAGGAAAGTACATATAGGTAGGTGATCGGCATGGTATATCCATGGAAAAGTGGCAAATTTTCTGACATACAAAGCTCATACTAACGTAAGAAGATTAAAGGTTATAGCGTCTACATGCAACGTACACTTTTGCTCTATACAATGTATACCCTGCATGGGTCTTATCGTAGCGATGATTGTAAAAACCTACTTATGTAGAGTTAAGTAGGTAATATTTCATCGAATGGAAAAGTTCATTATATCGGAGGGAAAATTCAAAATGACGCGTATACGCGCACGTACATCTAGCTAATGAAAAACCCAGATGTATACCCACTACCTGCCGATGTACATAAATTTATTTTTTACTCGCGAATCAATAGGTAGCGTTACAAGTACGAAGTAGGTAGGTACGTGCAAATATTTGTAGGCTTTTGTTGCATTCGTTATGAAATCACCATTTTGTATAGAGTTCTGTAATCAACATGTACCCATTTTTTTTCTTTTCTTGAAGATGAAAAGTAGGAAAATTTTGATCCTTATTTTTTTTCACAAAGGTTCCAGTGAGATGAAATAGGTAAGGGAATCGTTCTGGCAATTACCCCCCCCCCCCCTCCCAAAAAAAAAATAAAAAATAAATCGATATAGTAAAATATAATTTTAAAATAAAAAATGACAAGCCAACTTCGTTCCAAGGTCGCATGACTTTGGAACATGTAATTTTCACACATTGTCCATAATCTCGAAATTTGTGATCAGAAAGGAGTAATTTGTTGGTGAAAATTTACCTATACTTGTAGATTTTTTTCAGATTTTTCTCTGCAAAAAAAAATTGTTTCAAAATATGGGTTTAAAATTCCAATAACCTCTCAACAATTGAAATTAGGATGATGATGCCATCGAAAATTCCTTACCTAAGAACTTTTTTTATTTCGATAAATTTTGATGTTGAGGTGAAAAAAAATTAAAAAATAAAGAAACCAAGTCGGATTTTGGTTTAACGAGTCAAATTACTTTTTTTAAATGTAATTTTCGAGTGATCTCTTCATTTGAAATCTCAAAATCCTAGTTTTCGGTATGTGCTGATTCAGGGGCGCCCACGTCGGGGGGCGCGTGGGCGCCCCTTGTAGTAGTTGAAAATTTGAATGTCCGTGAAAATAAAAATATTAGAAATAATATTAAACAATATAATGGGGCCCCTTCAGACAAAATTTGGGGGCCCCTTCGGACAAAATTTGGGGGCCCCCTTGAAATTTCTGCCTTACCACTCGGAAAATCTGTGGGCGCCGCTGTGCTGATTGAGAAAATTCAGACAAAAAAATGAATTTAATCAAAATGATCTCGAAAAGAATAATTATCGAGATATTTTGACGCACTGGGTACGAATCTGAAAAATAAATAGTGTTTTCATTCCATCATTTGTTCTCAAATTTTAACAATTTTTCAAGTATACAATGTTTTGAAATTTTGAGTGAAATGTTCAATCAAATAAGTAATGTATAGAGTAGAGTTACTCGAAAAAATGTATTGGATTTTTACGAAAATTAGTTAGATAGATAGTTTACTTCAATTTGAAAATCGCTCTCTTAAAAAAAAAAAAACCTTGTCCATTTATTCAATAAGTATTTTTCAACACTGTTTCGCAAAAAAAAATCGAACATTTGAGTTGACATTTTCCCAAAAATTTTAAATTATCTTTTCTTTAAAAAACAATCAAAATTTTCCCAATCTACTTTAAGAGGATGTTTTACATATTGTGGGAATTAATTTTGGTCTACCTTCAACTTATAAGGCGCAAACCCGAATTTTCGTTTTTTAAATTTTATTTTAAAGGGATAGAATGTTGAAACAGTACATGAATATGATTTCAGAATGTAGAAAGAAGAAAATAAAAGCATTTGGAAGGTTCAATTGCCATTATAATTATTTTAATAAAACTTGAGATAAATGTAAGATTTAATGACGATTTTTGCAAGTTTTTCGGGGATTATTGAATCAAATTTGATGAAATTTGGTTTTTCGATGTAAAATAACATTTCTGATGAGCTGACAGAGCCCTTTTTTCATCTTTTTCAAAATTTTAAAAAATATTTCAATTTTAATTTTTTTTGTAGAAAAATTAAAACAGGGATCTGATCAACTTTTCAGGAATGCTTTTTTATATAAAATATTAAAATTTCAACAAATTTGATTCAGTACTTAGTCTCTGAAAATTCTTGTGAAATCCGTTATCAAATCTTAAATTTCTTCTAAATTCAATAAAAATAATTATAATGACAATTGAAACTTCCAAATGCTTTTATTTACTTCTTTCTGCGTTCTAAAACATTATCTGTTCGTTGTTTCATCAAAAAAAAAAAATGAAAATTCAGGTTTGCCCCTTGTAAGTTGTAGGTAGGCCAGAATTAATTCCCGCAATACGTAGAGCACCCTTTTAATTTTTTAATTTTTGATCTATTTCAATTCTTAAAAAATTTGCCCTAAATATTTTTGAAAAAAGTTTCAATACAGTTCGAATTGAAATAAAAAAAAAAAACTTCATCGTTCTATAAATCCTCAACTAATACTTTTCCCATCCAAAAATCCAAATTATTTCACTCGTAAACGCCAGAATGAAAAAAATGCATCTCTCTCTAAAGAAAAATACCCAACTCCAAGTCCGATAAAGAAGAATGAACAAAATCATAATTCAACAAATTATTTGAGGCAACATTGCAAAATTTCTGAAAAAATGGGGCCAAAATTTTATAATTTTTCTGCAGTATTCCTGGTTTTTAATATTATAGAAATAAATTCCATTTTTTCAGTCTACTTTTTTTTTGTTTTGTTTTTGAAAATCTGAACATTCGTTCTTTCCAATTTTATGTTAGGTATATCTAATTTAACCGAAACTCAATTTATTTTGACCCGGAAATGACCTTTTAGACAGCCTTCTTGCCATTCTCGAAACCGAATGACGTCAAAAAATTAAGAAAATGAAAAATAAGCAAGCGAGATACATAATAAATGCCTACCCTATACTTATACTGTCTGAAACAACTGTTTGTAAAAACTTCGGAAAATTTTTAAAAAGGCATTTCCTTTCTGGGTACTTTCCTCACATTATACAATTCTTCAAACGGACAGCAAAATTTCACCTCGTTATCGATTCGATTCACTTCGAAATTCTCGAAGATGAGACGAAAAAAAAAAGGTAAATTTTTAGTTTGAAAATTACAAGTTCATTCGTAGATAATTTACCGTAAGATATTTGCTTTCCGACTTCGTTACGGCATTAACATTCAGGTTACAATTTCGAACCGAGCAGATGATGTTTAATAAGTTGCATACCGAATTCGCCGTAAAAACATTCGTGTCAGCGAACTATTTTCCCGAGCCTTGTATTTTGATTTTGATTGTTGCACACTTCCTCATTATACCTCTTCAACCTGTTGCGTTAACAATTTTACTCTCTAATAAAGCAATTTAAAGTTTTGTTTTATTTGCATGACAAAAACAAAAGAAAATGAGCATGTTGAATGTACTCGTTAAAACGAAGGATTACATTTGCCAGGTAAATTCTGCTACGTTGCTACTTATCGGTTGGGTTTGCTTTGGGTAGCTATATCTACCGTTGAGTAAATTCCATTATAAATTATTTATCAAGGATTTCGTTCCGAAAGGTGAAATTGGTCAGATATTTACTGCGTATCTACCTTTTTTTTCTAAGTAGTGGATTAAAAAAATTACTATGTTGGTAATTTAGCATCGGAGATGAAAATCATCACTCGGGTTTAACTTGGTAATAGGTGTACTTGGAATATCGCGAATGTAATACGAATAAATAACGATCCTCGGTTATTGTCAAATTAAACTGTCAAACTTGGGTCTTCTTGAAAGTAGACTAACAAATAAAAGTTTTTTTTTTACGTTTTGTGCATTTGTAAAAAGAGTAATAGGAAAATAACGGCAATTTCTTATAATACGTACGAAACTGTAACGGATCCGTTTACCGGGTATTATTTACTTTAGTAAACGGTTTTTTGATGACATTTATTACCAACGTGTATTCATTTTAACTTGAGCATATAGCTTTTTGCAAAGCCTCCGATGCCCGAAGAGTTGTTACCCTTTTTGTTGTTGAATTACTATTCCCAAAAGACTAAAACCGTACGCAGATTATCCGCCATTCTAAACTTTTCAACAGTTCACGTATGCATGAAATGTTTTCCATGTATGTTTCTACAAATATAATAAAGTATAAGTTTACGTATAGTAATATAGCCTATTATGTATATCCCTATCACACATTTCGTAATATGTGGAAGGTATCTGCCTCCGCGCCTCCTTCGGATACCTAAATATGCGCTTACGCACATCGGTATGGAGAAATTTATTGTAAATAATACGCGTTGTCGTACATTTGTTCTATCAGATACCTTATATCCATTTTGCATCAATATACTCTGCAAAGTCAACGTAGTAGTATTTCTACCTATGTATCTACCTATCTAGATGGAAAAAAGGAAAAAACGTAGGTACTGGTACCTATATAAATATGGTTAACCTGTGTATCGATGTATGAATGTAATGTATGTACAAGATACCATCGATATTACATTTTTTACATATAATATGGTTCGACATAATGTCTTATTTGCTAGAATGATTTCATTTTTGTCAAATACTATCAAGAGTAGCTACCTACACGACAGATAGTCCATTTGCAGATCGCGATTGCATATTTTTTTTTGTTGTTGACAAAAATACAGTTAGCAAAAATGATGATAGAGTGGTGGAATTTAGTATGGCAAACTCAGACATCATACGGAATTTTTTGGACCCGGGAGGTACTCACCGAATACGGAAGGTAGGTTTAAAAGAGGATTATAAAAATTAGGGTAGGTATCAATCATATTTTGGTGCCATTTCCATACCTATGATTGAATCTCACCGAGTTCAAAATTTTCAATGCTTTCAAAATACATCAAGGAAGAGAAGACTTTCAACTGCTTAAAAATGACAGTATTTCATCTTTGTACAACCTTGCCAAATTTTTAGCAAGTTTCGAGCTCTAAACATTTTAAAGTAAAAATCACGATTATTTCTTTAATTACATAAGAACGAAATAATATTTTATCGATCCAAGTTCTCCCGCATAGGTACCCTTTCTGAGCGGGTGAGAGGTCAATTTTGACTACTCTCTCATTTGTAAATCAGTGAAAATTATCAAAGATCAGTCTAAAACAGTCAGAATTGCAGCACAATAATAAATTAGTGGGAAAAAACATTGAAAATGAATAGTAAAAAAAAATATTGTCAAGTTAGTATAAAATATCTTAAATTTGCCTGAGAGAAGGGATGGACGTGGTGCGATTGTGGAATGGGGGTAGTCTCCTCCTCAGACTCGCGAAAAATTGGTAAAAGTTGAGTTAAGTTTAAAAAGCTGGCAAAAGTTGAAAAATCAAACACCAAATTTTTATTCAATAAAATGATGAAAAGAGTAAAATGCTCCGTTGTGTAGGTACTATTTTTTTGGTAGGTTGTGGTAAATTTGAGGAGCTCGGTATCAAGTTGAGACATACACCGTTTTGGGCTGATTTTGAGAAAATTTATGTTTTATTATAAAAAATTCTAAAGAGGAAAGAAATTGGGATATTTAGCAAATTTTAATAGTGTTTAATAAGTAGCCGGATATTTAAATGCCAAAAAACTGTTTGGAGCACAAAAAATCAGTGTTTGAAAACTGAAATCCGAACTAGAACTGAAAAACTGAAAAACTGAACTGGAAGTAAAATGAATTTCAGTTTTACCTTCACCAATTCTAGCATTTTTTTCGAAAATTTCAATTTTTTTATTATTATTTTTTAAAATTCATCCAATTAAAATCATTTTCTCTCCATTCTTCTCTTACATTACACACCAAAATTTTTTTTTGAAAAATTCAGGGGTTTGTCAACAAATTTTCAAATAGATTAAAGAACAGAAAAAAATTCAAACATTTGAAAATTCAACTTGAAAAAGTAGAAAATTTAGGTGTCAAAATTTACTACAGCGCAATATTGAGCGGAAAATGTTTGCCTGGAAAACAAAAATTACTTGAACGAATCTTGTATTTTTGTGGAAACGTGAATAAAGAAAATTTGTATTCAGGGGCGAAACTTCACTTCTGGTTTAGGGGGTGGAATCCACGAATTTGCCGACTCGAAACATATAAATTTTCAGAATTTGCCGACTTAAAGTTCTACTCAGAACATGTAAGTACAAAAACCTCGAGTGAACATGTCAAATCAAATTTGGCGACCATTATTTCTTTTTTAAAAAAGAGAACTTTACTAACTGCACGCATTAAAAATAGAAAAAAATTCTTATTTTTTGAACTACTTTTTTGATTTAAAAAAAAAATCCACAATATTTCTGAAATTACCTCCTTCCAAAAAATTGAACATTTTCGAAAATTTCATTCAAGAGGCCACCAAGTTTTTTTATTTGCATTTACGAGAAGAATTAATTTTTAAAAAAATAGCTTTAAGTATAAATTTACTGAGCCCGAGCGGAGCGAGGGCGAAAATTTTTCAAAAAAAAAAGGCATTTCAAACTACAATTTTTTCATTTTAATTGATGTTTTAGTTTTTAGGGAGAGGTGATATTTTCAACCCATATTTCTTATAATACTCGTATAAGTATGTATTTTAAATTTTATATGCCCGAGCGAAGCGAGGGCGAAGATTTGAAAAAGTGATGATTTCCAGAAAGGAAATAGTTCGTTTTGTAATGGTTCATTGTCTGAAAAATTTCCGACTGTTTTCAAAATTTTTCAAGTTTATTCAAAATTTTCCGACTTTTTCTAAAATTTGCCGACTTTTTCCAAGATTTGCCGACTGACATTGGGGTGTTCCACCCCCCCCCCCCCCCTCCTCAAAGTTTCGCCCCAGATTGTATTGTAGATTTGAAAATTTTATCCAATTAAAAACATCCTTTCATACTTACATCTTCAAATTTCAAATTTTTTGTTGAAAAATTCCATACTCAGGAAGTCAGGAGGCACAAAATTTCTAAAAAAAGATTACTTCCCAGCTTTTTCCCAGAAATCTTTTATTGAGCTTGAATATGCTTAAGAATAATTTTTGCTCTTTTCTTTCTGCGATTTTTTTTTGAATTCGTACTTTTTGATAAAATGTAATGCGAAAGGAATACCATTGTCCCTGATCACTATGTTGAAAAAGGAAGAGAATGGAAAATTTGTATTTTTTTATCAAATTTTGGGAAACTGCATGAAAAATGAGGAAATTCTACTTTGAAAAGATAGAAAAAAACGCCAAAGTTCAATTTTTGCAGAAAATTTTGAATTTGGTTATTCCTCAAAATCAGAAAAAACGGGATTTTGGGAACTGGTATTTGGAACTGGAACGCTGAGGTTACGTCATTTTTGAACCGTTTAGAATTTTCTGAAAAGTTTTCCAATTTTTTCCTCGTAATTTTCTGAACTGATTTTTTTTCTGATCTGTGATGCTATTCTTCCATGATCAATTTTTTTCATAATTTTCTCACCTGAAATTTTTCTGACGTAATTGTTCTTCGTTGAAATTTTTCCTGAAAAATTTTTTCATTGTTGAACTTTCATTCTTTTTTTTAAAGGAATGATTTCTGTTTGATTGACGTCATAAAAATTTTGAGGGGAAAAATCGAGTTGAAAAAAACACTGAGAAAAAATTTAAACGTGGAAAAATTCTTCATTTTTTTTTTTAATTCAGATAAGAAAATTGCGAGAAAAATTTTTTTATGACGTCAATCAAACAGAAATATTATTCTTTTCGAAAAAGATGTAAATTCAGCAATGAAAAAATTCCTCAGAAAAAATTACAGTGGAAAAAATTGCGTCAGAAAAATTGCTGTTGAAAAAAAATATGAGAAAAAACACAAATTCTTCTTGACTACTTCTACTATACATTCAAGTTTCGAGAATATAAGCAATGATCCACCCTACGACTCTTCCTCAGGTATTAGAATTGAAAAACTTCAACCGAAAGTTCATGTACCTATGTAGGTAGGTATGTATAGGTACCATTCGAAGATAGAGGCAATTATTCCTTGAAATTATTTTAGATCAAAATTAAATTTTACGATTTACTTTCATCTCTACAGATATCTCACTTCATTTCTAAGGTTTTATGTTCAACGGTTGATTATAACATTTGAAAACATTCCCTCACAGCTGATATCGCCGCTACCGAAATAATAATTTTTCAAATCATCGCGTCGTAAAAAGTTCAACGTTGTTGGATTAATCTTCTTCGGATGGACACGACAGATTCACTTTGATGAACATTAGACAGGTAATGATATCAATGATAGTAAACAAAACGTCACATTATTTATAAGTAAAGAATTATCGAAGCAGTAAAGAAGAGTTACTTTCGTCTTTTTTTTTTTTTTTGAAGAACTAGTAAACGGCCACGCATCGACTGGATAATAAACAGGATCGCAGATGTTACTGTAACTTTTATTTATAAAGCAGTAACAAAAGTGTTTAGAAACAGACTGGGACCAATAACGACTATATACCTACTTTGTACAAAAGCTAAATCGTAAACATCACACAAGTTAAATATAATTATCTACTGAACGTGCGAGGTGTATCATAGGTGTGTGATTTCACTTCAGGCCTATCTTATTCCATTTGTGATTTGCTTGCGTTTTCATTTTTTCAGACAAATTTTCCATTTATTATTAAATTAGGATATTCCCCAGAGATCTCGTGTACCTTTTCCATTAATAGAAGATAAAACAACTTGGTTTTAGGTAGAGGCAGGTCATTCAAGTGGATAATCCTATGTGACGATGTTATATTTTTTCGTACCACGAGTTGGGTATTTATGAAAATCCATTTTTAAGAAAGAAAAAAAAAACGGGACAAAAAATGAGTAGGTACGTCAAAGTTGTTGAAACAATATAAATAATACAATGAATGTAAGTATTGCGAATGTGAAGGTCTTCGCATGAAAGAGTAAGAATGTAAAATTACGATATAGGCATTAATGGGGCTTTACAATGCTGCGTTTTGTTATTATTTATGAATAAAGCTCATTACATGATGGTGTCTTCTCTTTGCGCTTAATACATGATTGACTAAGATAAATTGTCGAACATCGTTCGAGGATTATTAAGGACACGCAGAAATGAGCTATAATCATAGTCTCTGTTTTCTGCAACGTCGAACAAGTAACAGACCTTTGGTTTCGCTTGATCGATTACTATAGCGTGTAGATAAACCTTGCAGAAACACCGTTTACAAACGTTAAAAAGCTTTCGTCTTAAGTAACATATTGGAAGCATTTCACTTGGAATAATCCTTTTTATTTTTCTCGCGCAGTTCAAATTTGTCACCCTGGAACGCTAAAAAAGAAATAGATTATTCGTGTTGCTTGAAATATTTCCGAGCAGAAAGAACGATTTTTTTTACGTTTATTTGTTTGTGTTTTTTTTTGTTTTATTGTATAGCCCGTATTTTTTTTTACCAAGCGATCGTTTGATTTTCGAAGTAATTTTTTCAAATGGGTATCTAAATCTAGTTATCTATACGTTGCTCTTGTAATGGTGTGATGCTGAAATTCAAATGAGTTTTTTTTTTTTTGGTGAATTTCGATTGTTTTTTTTTTTCAAATAATGATTCCGGAAAATAAAGTTTCCAAACTTGAAATATTCAAAAAAATGATATAAAGAAATATTAAATTCTTAGATTTCTTTGATACCTATGTAAACTCAAACCGAGTTTTTGGATTATAAAATAGAGATGCAAAATTGAATAACGAGGTACGACCTTTGACAACAATCCAGAAGAGGAATGCCCAATGACTGCAGCAGATTTGAGGACGAACTAACGAAGCTTTCATTAATCAAAAATATAGTGAGCATAAGCACAGGAAAATCCATTACAATTAAGGGCTGAATGCTCGGTTTACAATTTTTAATGTAGGTAGGTACCTGGAATAATGTAGGTATTTTATACCTACCTTTAAATACCAAGTAATAGGTAGGTACATATATTAATGAAATTTTTAAAAAAATACTTTCAAAAATCGTGGCAACATGTCAATTGTTAAGCAGAAAAATTATAAAAATTTTGCCTTGAAGAAATTTGATGATGATATTTTAATCAAAACGTCAGGTAGGTATTAAAATTTTTTCAGTTTGGATGACTTCTTGTGGAAATATTTATTCAAGTAATTTCTCCTTCTCCCTCCATTCAACAAAATTACTTAATATTTATATTTTTTTTTGCAGGAAAATTGTCAGTCAAAAAATATGAATTTGAACTCAAATGTTGAGAATTTCGGAAAATTCTGCTTAATCGATCAAATAGTTCACCCATACTTTTATTAATAATCCAAGATTGTACCAGCTGAAGTTCACATGAACCATTTTCATGGGCTTTTTCTCCAGCCGCTGGAAAATTCCAAAACTTCCTGCAGGCCTCAAAATGTCTTAAATTATTTCTAATCGATTTAGGAAGTAAAAAACAGAATATATATACCAAATTTAGGTTTTTTTCGTTGATTAGATAAAATTTCCCTATTTTACAGGATGATGAGAAATTTTTAAATTTCAAAAATTCACAAAAATCCGAGAAATAAACGTCAGAATCTAAAATTTTGGATATGAGGTCCTTTTATGATGAAGGTACTTTTTATGAAAATTTCAGATAGGTATTCCATTTTTTTTTTCAATTTATGTATACCTACGTATGACTTCATTATATCGAAAGGTCGGGATCTTTCCAAGTATTCAAACGTCTGGAAAAATATCGAAAAAAAAATGCAAAAAAAAGATCAAAATTAAGTGTCTTGAATTTGGTAATTGTATAGAAAATTTTGATTCCACTTTTCATCGATTAATTCAGTGGCGTCAGAAGCTTCTTTCTGAAAGAGTACATAAAGTGGTATTGATGACCGGGTGGGAGGATCAATTAAAAAAAATGTTTCCCCAGCCACTGCGATTTTGAGGGGAGATACAATGTAGGTACTCCGTGTACCTCTCCCCTTCTGACACCACTGGATCAGAAGAATAACATAGCCATGTCAAAATACTAGAAATCAATACCTAGTAAGAAAAGTTTTGGACAATTTTGAAAAGGAAAAATTACAAATCGAAAAGTTTTATAAGATAATGAAATGCCAAACAGTTATTTTCATAAATAAAAAAAATAGAATTTAATTCTAAATCGAAGTTGAGACTAATGGACAATTTCCTTGCATTGTAAACTTTTTCCATTTTTTTTCTTTTTTTTTTTTGGCAAAGATATGTCTTAGGAAGGGCCGTGCAGAGAAAATGCGGGCCTGGGAGGAAAATTTGAAGAGCAAAAAGCGGTATCAATCTGCGTGGGTCAAAAATTAAAAATTTTGATTTTTCAATTCAAATTCTGAGCAAGGAAGGATGCCATGGAGCATAGAAAATGAAAAAAAAAGAAATCTATTACGACCTTTCAATTATTCAGCATCAATAGCTTTCAATTGTTTAAAAATACTTAGTCGAATTTAGGAAGGAGGAGGAGGAGGAGGAGGAGGAGGAGGAGGAGTTGGAGAGGGGGGTTAAAATTTGAACTGAAATCGTCAACATGGTATTTCTTGACAAAAAACTATTTGAAATTCACTAAAAAATATATGAATGTATGTTTCTCATAGGTGCATTGAAATAATAAATAAGTAGGTAATTACACCCATGAATTTTTTCAAAAAAAAATTCATAAAAATTCCGACTTTTTTCTTGAAAAACGAAAACAGAAATCAATTGAAATTATAATTACCACTTTCATGAAAATTTTTTTGGGGTATGTAACTTTTAATTGATTTTTTTTAGGATATCTTCTTGTCAAAGTTTCTTTTTGCTATCTCATAAGACATTTCTGTGGGCGGTTATGTATTTATTGCTCGTAATTGATACCAAGCTTCGCTCTTCCGAAGAAAATTCGGTAACAAAGTATTTCTCAGACAACCTGTGCCCTGTGCACTGTTAAATAAAATTTTGTTTTCTGCATGCTTCGGCTTCCACTATTTACGACGTTGCGCTATTGTGCGAAGTTTTCAATCTCATTGTCTTTATTTATTGTGTTGAAATCGTGATAGCCTCGATTTCAGTGATATTGCACCTGGGTCCTGTTGTTTTCGCTGCTTGTTCGCGGATAAATGACTGTTTTTGCGAAAAACGGAAACATAATTTGATTAAAAAATTACCATCCAGTTTCGAAATGAAACCATTTTTCAACAATGGGAATAAATTGCCGGCGAATTTTTCTCCTTGCTCGTACATACCTATGCGTACTGTTTACCAAAAGGTGAAAATTACCACGATAACGATGTATTTCATACACGTAATATCCTCCATACTCGAGTATTCTTTTTTCCCCACATCCCACACCCTTTAGATACCAACTTTTGAATTCGTTTATTGCAAATGAGCCGAAATTTTAATTTCTACGTAAAGAAGAAAAAAAAAGGTGGTGATTTTAGAAAAGACATTATTGCGTAATAATTAAGCAGATACGAAATTGAAATTTTTCGGCATAAACCTTAATTAATTTTTGTAAACATTTATTTAATTAAAAACTATAAACGGCTTTCTAAGAGCTAAAATATAACCCGGCGTAATTTTGCGTTCGGCGCTTAAACTTTATATCGCAATTCATTCAAGTGCACCCTTAAAATGCAACTAACGAAAAATGTCAACTCTATTAACCTTCCAGTTAGGCACTGAAAATTAACCGAGACAAGTTCTACCCTCTTTTGAATAAAGCTCGTGTGTGCTTTATCAGTGGTCAACTACGTTAGTAACATTAAATCAACAATATGCTGCCGGATACATTCGCTGAATCATCGCCTTTTGTCAACAATCGCTGTGTGTAGCTTTTCGTTCAACAAGCCTCATTTTGAACTTGTCTGAAGTCGTTTTCAACCGCGATCGCTGTTCGATAAGCTAATAGGTGTGTAGGTAAACTGGTAAGAACTTTATTTTTTGGATACAACGGAGCAGAATGGGGTTGAATTTCGTGATCCTATTTCGAATACCTACCTAAATAATGTTTCAACACCAGAAACGTATTTACATGTGTACTTACCTACGTAATTATGCAGAAATTGGGTGAGATTGGTATCTTGGTTGATTGAAATTATTTCAATATTCTTGTTTTAGATTTTTTCTTATTTTTTAATTATTTATATTTAGTCATCGGGATACTCACAACATTTATTTTGCTGATACTGAATTATCTTCAAAATATTATAGATCTGTTTTTACACGGATTTTGCATTAAGTATCCAGATTATGATTCTGAAAATCCACCAAAATCCTAATTTTTTTTTTACTAATCGAAAATCAGTTTTTGAACAAATTAATTTCAGATTACCGAAAATCCCTTATCTACTGGGGTGGTAGCTTATGGGAATGGAGTTTGAATTTTTATAAGCACAGAACTAACTTTCAAATTTTTTTAGTGAAGATTTATAAGATTAAAATTTTGTTTTTTTAGAATTGTTGTTAAAATTCATTTTTAATTTTTAAATTTACAAAAAAGTCACCTTCACTTGATCAAAATTACGTGTTTAAAATTCTCAAAATCTGGAAAAAGTTGTTCGTTCGTTTTACCTTTTTTTTTTTTTTTTGATTTTCCAACTAAAAATCCAACTAAAATTTCCAGATTATCTGAAATCAGATTACGGTGGATTCTAGTAAAATCCGTTTTAAAAAATCTTACCAACATACTACATATAATATGATTTTTAAAAATGAATTTTATAAAAAAAAATACCTGAAGAAATACATATTATTTAACGCTCATTTCAAAATTTTCAAAATTTCCTCTCACATCAGCATCTCTTTTTCAAATGGGTAGGACTCGAGTCTTATTTAAAAAAGAGACCATTTGGCCAAAAAAAACTTTTTGCCGGAAAATCGTTTGAAGTTAATTTTCATAGTTCAGAATCTAAAATTAGGTGCTTACTTCCAATCAATTTTTGAGGATTTTTTGTGAAAAAATTAGCAAAAAAAAATCATTTTTGGCTCGCATTGCTCTGTTTAAGATGAATTAAAATTGTGGATCAGGCCATTTCGCATGGAATTGGGTATGATTAATTACACGTCTTCAATTTGTACTTTTCTCCAACAAGTAGAATTTTTTGATCCAGAAAAAGAATGTTTAAGAAAAAATTCAACATTGAAAAATATTTGAATTTATTTTAAGTACCTAAATGATTCATGCGGGAAATATCCTTCTTTTTGCATTTGAATTTTCGATTTTGAAAATTTTTCAATCACACTTTCGTCTGGTAAACTTTTTTTTTGTATTTTTAATAACTACCTACGTTGTCATATTTTTATTAAAAAATTGGCTGAACTAAAACTTGAAATTGAAACGATAACAAAGTGAAGAGAACTTCAAATTTAAACAAATTTAAAAAATATCAACTTAAGGAAAAACAATTTGCAAATTTGGTGGGAATTGTTTTGGGAATTATTCATGGGCGGAGATAGAGCATGACTTTTATTGGGGGGGGGGGGCTTGAGTCTCAATTTAAAAGGAATTAATCCCGAAACAAAAATGCTTATTTCGACGACAACCCTCCTCCCCCCTCAAAAAAAAATCGTTACGTCATTTTTGCTGCATTCTTTTTCAGAAACAAAACTTTTGGGTAAAAATCTGGAGGCGTGAAACTGAAAAATTTGCAGGCTATAAGATTAAAAAATAAGAGATTTTTATATTGAAATTTGTCCAAAAAAATCCTGTTTCTTAATACTCACTTTTCCGTCTAAAAAAAATGAAAATTTTTTGAAAATCCCACTTCAAATCTACACCAAGTCCTCTAAAAAAATTAGGAGACCAAATTTTTCTCGCTACAAAAGACTATATTAAGTATTCAAATTGAAAAGGAGGAGAATTCATACCATTATTTTTAAAAGTACTTAGGTAAATTAATGAAGTCCAAGCGAAGCGAAGCCGAAAATTTTTGAGAAAAAAAAATCCAAAAAACTGAAATTCCTTCATATTTAAACTCAATTTCATTACCTATCGTATTGAAAAGGAGACGAAATCTTCAATCTAATCTTTTATCAAATACCTTCGAGTTCAAATGCCCGAGCACGAGGGCTAAGATTCGTAAAATTGCCGATTTTCAGAAAGAAAATTACCTATTTCATTTTTAATAGTTTGTTGAATGAAAAATTCCATTACCTAGATTTGGGGAAAAATTTCGTTCTTTTCGAAGTTTTTCAACGAAATTTCGTATTTTTGAACAACAATAAATGTTTGTCTTTTTGCCGACTTTTTTTAATTGCATGATTTTTCGTGCTAGTTTGCAATTCAATTTGCTGACCATTTGAGAAATTTTTACAAAAATCTTCAATTATTTTCGTCATGATGTTAAAAAACCATTTTAGTAGCTTGAAAAAAAAAAAAAGGAAATTCGTCACGTATTCGTACTTTATAAATTGAAAATGGATTATTTACAATTTTTTTTGAGTGAAACATGCACAAGATAATTTTTTGGGGCTAATTCAACATGGGGGGGAGGCGAGCTTGAGACCTTCCATTCCTTCTTATCTTCACCTACGGAATTATTCTTTTTATGCAAAAGGAAAAAAAATACTTCAAAGCCAATTGAAAACCATTCGTGAAATTGGTTGTTATTGGTTTCGATTGATTTCAAATTCAGGTGGCGATGACCGTTTAAAATTTTCAAAAAATAATCTGCGGTTGTGGTGATTTCTAATGGTTGTGACTTCAACCAGTTTTAAACCCTGGACAAAACCTATCAAAATAAAGATGCCTCACAAAAAAATAAATAAATAAATAAATATTTTATAATGTACCTACTGAACACTGTCTCAATAATTTCGCCCCATTCGATTAAAAATTTTTACGATACTGGGTCGAATAATGCAATACACGCGCCAATGACGGGGAAAAAAATTACATAATACAAAAGTGAACAAGAATTCGAACCATTTAAGCCTTCAGCAAGGTAAAACAGTACAAATGATGGCCTCAAAACAAGCCATCCGTCTGAAAAGTTTTAGATGACATAGAACCACTTCGATAAAGAGGAAAATATATTTTTCACGTTTTTCTCCCGGGCTATATAAGAATATGCTACACATTGATTTAGAACGCGCTCCCTTACCGCAACATCCAACGCTGTCGCAGCGTTTGTAAATTCTCCAAGTTGATAGTTTTGGCGGTAAAACTGTTTGCCGTATCATTTAACAGCCCGATCTCATTTACCTCGCGCGCTTTAGTTCGCCACATTTCCAGTCTATATTCAAATTATCGCTTAGCACCGAGCCAAGTTTTTAGTAGGTCTTCGAACTCACGTTTTCTAATTTGCCAGCTGATTTTGATCCGTAAGTATACCGATTAGTTTATTTAATCGGCTATTTAGTATTTTGCAAGTATTTGTTTCAATGTCGAACGTTAATAAGAATAAATTCCAGACTATCAAACATTTCCCTTGAAATGAATCAAAGTAGATAGGTGAATGGGTACCGATGGATGTTTTTTATGATTCTTTTTTCATATTTCCAAAGGGGTACGGTTGAAATGAAAAAAATATATATAAAAAATAAGGAAAAAGAATAAGATATACTGGAAGATGAAAAAATAAAACGAGACACCTGTTACTTAAATTGAAGATTTTCACGCATGGTTCGGTCCGCGCGCCCGTTGCCTTACTTATGCGTTGTTGACGATGTGTATCGTCAGCCAGTGGCGTAGCCAGGATTTCGTCAAGGGGGGGGCAAGAACAAATTGAGTCAAATTTTCTGTGGTCGTTTTGAAACATAGCAAGTATTGTGTACGTATAACCGAGTCTGAGGTAGGGGTGTATAATAAAAAGACTAACACAACAATGTAAAATGGACACAGGACTTAGATTGAAGGTACAAAAATACGCCTTTTTTCGCAGACTTCTCTCAGAACGTTCATTAAAATCAAAATCGATTGATAATTATGTTCAAGCCCGAGCGAAGCGAGGGCGAAGCTTTGAAAAAATTGAATTTCTGATGTCTAAAATAGACCATTTCCCCCAATTTTTGACACTTTTCTCCCATTATACCATATTTTTTAAACGCCATGGGGGGGGGCAATCGCCCCCTTCGCCCCCCCCTTGGCTACGCCACTGTCGTCAGCTATTCTCCTACACTTTTAGATACCATAACGACAACACTTCCAAGTTTAAACAAGATTACATAGTTTTAAATTAACGCCAACTTACGCTATATTTCAGCTTTTATAGTATTGTATAACGAGTGTATCACACGTTTAAATTACTCCGCCGAGAGTGATTTCAAATATGGACCTATACCTATTTTATACAGGTAGTTTGTAAAAATTCTATATAAATAAAGCCTTTTTTAGTTTACATAGGTACTGCATAAATTAAGGTTAAATAGGTACCTTAATTTTTCCAAACTTTTTCAACGGACAGCAGCTTTCAACTAAAGCTGTAAACTAAAACTTGCGATCTAGGTATTTACCTACTAGCTTGATTTCTTTTTTCTAATACCTACAAATAATATGGTGGAGTAAGTTTTTGGTTGGTTGTCGAGACATGTACCTATACTCTTGGAATTTGAAAATAATTGGAATATTTTTTTGTGTTTTCTCTGGTTTTAAAAGCCACCCGTCGTGCAAAGCGGGTGCCATTTGACACGGAAATGGCACGATTTTGACTGAGAAAAATGACATCTAAAATGACACGAAAATGGCAAAATTCAACCAATCAGCGCGGAGCAGGAATTGCCACTGTAGTGTCAAAATCTTGCCACAAAACCAGTTTATTGGTAGCGGGTATGACAGCGTTTTGACTCTGTGGCAGTGAAATGACATGGAAATGACACTCTTTTGACATATTCAAGATAAGTGGTTTAACTGCTTTTTTAGGCACTGTTACACATGTGTAGCTGGCGTAGCGGCATGTTAAACGAATTGCAGTGTTATTAAAACCTAAATTTATCCGCATTCATTAAATAAAAAAAGCATGTAGGGAGTCCTAGATCATGATTTGATTATGAATATTGTCATTCTCTCTAGAATTACAATGGTTATGTACCAAATTTTTCCACTAAAATTCCTGACGTCAGGAGGAGGGGGGAATCGAACCTGCAACCCTAAAATCCTAACTACCTAACTACCTATCCTATGCCACATGGCTACCAGACTATGACAATGATCTAGTCAGTTTAGAATTTTAATGCTTGAATGTTTACAATTCATTCGATTTTTCTTGGTAGAAGATGATTTTAAAAATGTATGACCAAATTTTTATCTCATCCCTGGAAGGAGGGGTGCCCAAAAATGTGTGATGTTCTCTGGTTAAAAATTCTATAGTGACAAAATTTAAATAGATTTTTTTCAAACGTTGCACACAGGTAGAAGTACTAAAGGGGGGTACTCTGGAATTTTTCAGCTTTTTTCAACCACTTTAGTGATCTTGAATTTGACTTCGCAAGTTTAAAATCGCCTCAGGAAAGACAATTCCAAGATGAGTGAAAATTTATTATTTTTTTCAAAGTTTTTCGATATATTTTACACCTCTCGGAATTTCTTTTGATTTTTTTGACAATATGTAAAAGAGAAAGGGCCGTAGCTACAGACCCACTCGATTACCGTGTGAAATCCTAACCAATGTTTTACGTTCGAAAGGATGACAAATTAACGAAAAAGTCATTTAACACATAGATAATATATTAAAAGACAAACAAATTACACGAAAATATGCATAATGTTCCATATAAAGTTATTATGCACTGCACTTTTAACGAATAGACACGTTTACCGAATTAACACATTAACATTGGGTACGAGCAATGCTCGTAGCCTGAAACTCTGAGTCACGTACTCTAGTATCACCAGATTACTACTACTGCATTCGCGGTACTCGGTAGATCCAAGTACCGGCTCGCGGCTTCATCATACTATGGACACACAGTGTTGCCATACAACTAGGTAACGGCGAAGTGCAGCCAAGTTTACCTATAACATTTGCCCCCTCCGGCTTCACTGTGGCGAGCACAGCTAACCGAAGGGAAGACGAGTGCCATAAGCCAACTTGACCTGCACCGCACCCTACCTGCCCCTTCGTTCTTACCTTGAGGGGAGCGGCAACACGGTGTGAAGCCTAGCCAGGAAGCTGCAAGCGGGTGCTTGAAGAATCGGATATAAGGTCAGTGCACTTATTACCTATCTTCAATACCAAAAGTTACCACTACAGTGAGGATAACGATAATCCATCACGACTCGAAATCGAGTGAGAATACCTTCTTCCCTTCTCCCCGACAAAGATGGACTATCTTAGACTACCATCTGTTACATAAGCGAACTCGTCGCTAGCACCCCGCAGTACTGGGTACTTAGTAACAGAGGATAGGCTACGAGCAGTATGCCTTTGGACGGAGATCATCTCGACGTCACTACTTTTTTGAGAAAAGTTAATGCTTCTTAAGGAAGAGTGTGTTTAAATTTTGAGTTCGGTGCATTACGTTCAGCAGTGCTGAGAGCGTAATGCACACGAAAGGGCCAAAAAATTTCGGTTTTGCATAAGTTATGCAACGTGTCATATAAAAAACGATTTAAATATGTAAAATATGCAAACAAAATCAAAAACATTCTTAACTTAATATCATCTAGACGGCTTCGACGTCTCATTCATGTTGTCGTTTTAAAATTGAAACTTAAAAAAATAAAAATTGACTGTTTTCTTATAAAAAAATAAAAAATAAAAAAAATTATTTACGAACAACACAACAACATGATAATGGAACAAATAGATAAAAAGATAGAAAAAATAATAAAAATTTTGCAGTGCATAATTTTGAAAATTTAAATTTACAGCATCGAACAAACAAAAATGCAAAATGTATCTGAAAATATCAACGTCGCAGTGCGATAATTGGTAAAATGATATTAAACTAGATTAATTTTTATGGCACATAATATCACATAAAAAGAACACAAGAAAATAAATGCATGTTACGAGAAAAATTTCTTAAAAATAATTCAAAAATGTATTCGTAGTCATCGAATACGGTTTTTACGAAGTTCTTATATTGATACGGCAATCTTAATAATATTTTTTACTTTCTTAAATCTACTCGATGTTCTTCGTGTGACAGTGTCGGCGCTTTTTATCTTTCGACGAATACGCAGTCGGCAAACGGCGATGGTGCGGTTGTATTGACGAGTACGTTTGTTGCACTGATAAGTGCAGTTTTTTACAGTGTAATAGATGCATGAAAGATAAAACATGATTAGTACATTTAATATTTTTAAGAAAGTTGAAATGTCTATACTTATTTTCGCAGTGCGAAAATTGTTTATCGAAGAAAGTGAATCTCGTAGATCGAGATTCTAGAAGAGATTTATTCATCTTCCATGCTACTTTCTTCGGTAGCAGCATCTTGCTGCTCTTCCGTTTGTTGTTCCATCGCTTGTGCAGGTGGAATTTCCGGCGGAAGCATTTCGCTGCCTGGAGCCACCGGCTCCATTTCAGCGTCATTGCCTCCCAAATTGACAATATTGTCAATTGGTTGCTCCGATACTTCGTGTATCGGAGATAGGCTATTTCGTGATAATTCTGCTATGTCGTGCAGAATATACGACACGAAATTTTTACCTTGTGTCGGCTGACCAAGTTGGTCAGTCGGCGCAACGTTCGACGGTGAATCGGCGTCACCCATTCCATCGTCGGTGGGCTCTGCCGTTTCCTTCATCTCAGCGTCCGATTGTTGCTGCTGTGCAGCATTTTCAACCTGCGCCGGTTGTATGGTTGCTGTTGATGACATCGACGGTGCAGACGTCGTCGGTACATTTACCATCGGAACCGTTTGTTGTGGTGCTGGCTGCGCCACTTGTTGCGGTTGCTGAGGGACTTGCTCCGCTTGTACCTGCTGTGCAGGTATTTGCTCAGCTTGCGCCTGTACCGCTGGTGGGTTTGGTCCGGTTAGTGACCTGTCACCGTATACGTATGGGCGTTGTGCTCCATTTAAAATTTCGTACAATTCATTGTGTAGGATTTTTCCGATCCTGAATGGGAACGTAGTCCGTTCTTCATTCTGAGTCGCTTCATGTGCTTGGCGACCGGGAAACTGATTGAAGTCAATTACAGTGTAAGACCAATTTGGTTCGAATTGTCGCCGAGCCATGATAAATTCATTGAATTGTAATCGAATCTGAGGTGTTCCGTCAATAACCGGTTGTAATACGATGACTAGTTCTTGTAGTCCAAGTTCTCGCCATCGTCTGATCATTTCGAGGAATTCGTTTTGGAGTGCTGGCCAATCGCCTTCACTATTATTGTTGGTGTTGGTGTCTGCACCTCCAATCGATGTGACAATTCTGAACGGCAGTGCTCGTTCATTTGCAATTGGTGCAGCTTGCTGGAATAATCGTAATTGTGGACCGTACCAAAAATGGGAGTCAATTAAATTCTTTGTATCGCCACTCAGCAGTGAGCGTGGCATTAACCAAATGTAGCCATCACCGATGACTACAAATGATCCCATTATCAGTACCGGATATCTGTTCCATTCTGCAATGCGAAAATGGTTCAGTTCTTGATCCGTCGGTCGCAACGGTCCGTACCAGCGTGGTGCTTCCCGGTTTGCAATTACTGGTTTCGGTAATCCATACATCCGCGGTGCGGGTGGAATTGGTGGGAACGGATTATTTGGCGATCGTTTCGCCGTTTTCCGTTCCTTTTGTTGCAATGGCGTCATTGCTCGAGGTGGAGGCGCATTCTGTGGCGTCCGCGATGCGGGCGGCTTTGGATGGCCTGTTTTATATGTCGGTTGATTTTGCTTAAACGCAGCGTTGTGCTGCGTTGGTGGGGCTACTACCGATGTACGCTGTAGATCGGCGTTCGGTTTTTTCCACTGAATGTGCTTTTGCAACATTCCTTGCTCTGCCTGTTTGACCGCAGCAGACAGTGCTTGCTTCGGTATTCCTCCGGCAGCTGCCTTGCGGATGGATTCGTCCATCTGCGTTTTGATGCAAGGCTTATTCGGTTTTTTCGATGGATCCGGCAGTGGCGGAAATTCCCGTTCGTTACAAGCGCTGCTTGAACATGGTATCGGGTTCGAGTATAAGTCGTTGCCGAGTGCAACTGGTGAGTCGCCTAACGGATCTAATGGACGTTCGTTCGAACGTACCGGAGTTCTTAGCTCTGCTAAGAGGAGGCTTAGGCCGTTATCACCCAGTGCACGTGCCCGGGTGAAACGGCCGTAGTCGAAACGGTCGTTCGATAAGGTGAATACCCTTTGGAGGTCGCTGATGATTGCTCCTTGTCGCGAGATCGTGTTCTGACAGGCAGTTCTATCAGCCTCTAGCTCATTATACTGTGAAATGAGCGAATCCCTCTCCGTGATCAAAGCAGTGCATTGTTCACATAGGGTGTCTCTTTCCGCTGTTAGCGCAGTGCGCTCTTCGCGGCAGTTGCGAAGTTCAGCTTGTTCGTTGGCATTCGCTGCTGCAGGTGCAGCAGGAGCTTCTGCCCTTAATGCGTATGTCCCGAACAATGGTCGTACTTCGGTCATTGTCGTGGGATTTATCAGGTGTACACATCCGGGCCTTGTACAGTGGAAGGATCCCGGGTGGTACGATGCTCTTGGACGCGGCGGATGTTCGAGCCGCATCTCTTGCTCTTCGGCCTGAAGAGCGTCGATCACACATTCCGGGTGGAATGGGTGTCCGCATGGTCCATACCTATATCGAAGTTCGATAGGTAATGGATTAAACGGTTGGTTTGGCCTCCGAGGTGGGTCGGCCAAATTCATCCTGCATCGGCTGCACAGAACTAGAGGGACGAGCGCCATTTCCTGTAACATACGATTAAATATTTACGAGATTAGTTTTTCACTTCTCGTGAAAATTTTAGTCATGCAAAATATCTACTAAGGCTAGTAATTTACTCGTCGTGAGCAAATGATTGTAGAGCCTAGATGACAATCGGTCGTCATCGTGTGGGAGTCGAGCTGTGCGCTCCCGTAACAATTGCGTAGTGCAATGTCGGTCGAAAAGGTTTCTTCGGGTGTCGCATACTGCGACATGTCATGCACGTGCAATGTTGGATCGTTTATTTGGTACCCATACAGCTCGTCGTGTATGGGTGCCGGTGGTGGGGTTGTCGGCAGTGCCAACTGAATCATGTTCAGGTCGAACACTTCGTATGCACTATTGTTATTATTGCCGGACACATTCGAATTAACACCGGTCGACGAAGGTTCGTCGACGTTGTTCTGTTGTATCACCACCGGCGATGCAGCAGAATTTTGTTCTTCAGTGAAGAACGCCGAAAGATCATTATTTTGCCAGATTATACTACGCCATATCCTAGTACTCGGATCGTAGTGTGTGGTAAAAATGTTTCGATGAATTGTGTCGACAGTGTCGCTATTTCGTCGAATTATTTTCTTTCTAGGTATTCTGCAGTGCAGACGCCTTAATTTTCTTTTTCTAAAATTTAATTGATAATCCAGTGGAAGACTTATACTAACATTGGAGGCTACGGTATCGGGCAGTGCCGCCATACCATAGCTGTCGAATTTCGCCGCTTCGATTAATCGATCGAGCAGCGGTGCTGACTCGTCGAGCAATTGAAGATTCGAAGCCATCGAATCCTCGTCGTCCGGCTGATTCATCTGTCTGTAAAAAAGAATGCAATCGAATTATGTTCGTGTATCAGTAATACACGCACACACACACATAGTTCCCAGTTGATCTGAAATCATAGCGATAAGCGATAACATGCTTCGACAAACCGATGGCGAAATCGTATACAATAGCCTGTTTTCAATCGTGATATCCAACAGCTAAAAATATCCGAATTCAAACCGTATTGAATACGGACGGCCGGTATTGGCGACAGTCTGCAACGCAGACGCAGGAAGCAGTGGTGCCAACATTTAAAAGATGAGGCTGACGTTCGACTGGATTTCGTATTCTTTTCAGTGAAAGAACTTACGAAAAAGGAAAGAATAATGCATACTCACAGAAGAAATAAACTAACTTAGGGACTAGGATAAAAATATTTAACATTTGTAAAAAAAAAATGAAAGAAAAGAATAAAGAAGAAGAAAAAATTATCCGTATGGATGTCGCCGTATTGTTCAAATACTGCTGTTGCGACGTGTCGGTTGAAAAATATTCACCCGGTTTCTTCAGTGAAGAAATACTACACATTTGGTTCGTGTACAGGGTAATAAAACTATACGAAGACAAAAGACTACGAGTTTCGAGTACGAGCTCGTTCGAATGAACAGTGTTCATTGTCACGTTTCTAGGAATCCAGATAAAAAATAAGGTTGAGGGCTAAAATGAAGAAGTTCTTCATGTTTTGTATAGGATTATTTAGAAATTTACGGTACTTTGTCGTAACGTATTCTCGTCGATCGAGAATGTACTCGAAAGTCAATTGCATACGTTGAAAATATGGAGATTCTTAATAACTAATAAGCGTATTTATTGGAATCATTATTTGATAATGGATTCCTCGAAAGAAAATGTATACGATTGGATTTTTTATGTTGATCGTAATTATCCTTCGTATACTCCAGTAATTTCGTTTTCATGAAGTTCATGAAAGTTTAATCTGGTTCCATTATTATCACGTCGATCGTGATTCTTAAAATACACCTTTAATAAACATATTATTTCACATCGTTCGTGAATTTTCATGCAAATATCACACACATGCATAATATTTACTAAGGAAAATATCTAAATGTAATTGCAAGCTGCGATTTTATTGATTGCACATGTTGCATCATATCAAAATATTTCATGTTGAAATTATGCCTGTTCGTTATAACCGATTTTGATTCGATCGAAATATTTTCCTGAAAGTTCAAGGATTTGGATGTTGGATATGTATTTCGTATACATATCTCCAATATATCATTTCCGGACCGAATTGCAAGTGATTCTTCCACTCGACAGTGCGAGTGAAATTTATCATTGGCCATTCCGTCGGTGTGTTTGGAATTATCACAATGTACCTCATTATGATTTCCATAATTAAGCTGTGGGTAAAGGTATTACCCACTTCGTGATTATAACGACAAAGCATGGCAACGTGACACAGAAAGAAAGTACTTTTGAAAAATCGAAGCTTGTGCTTATGTGCTAATTAGATCTATGTTTTTGTTGTACTTACGGGCTTTCGTTGACGCAAGTGCGTGTAGAATAACGAGGTTTATGAATTAGTCAAAAAAAAAAATAAAGCGAATATTAATATTACCGCGCAATATTCAAAGCAAATCTTACTCACAACATACATTTAAAACATATCGATCGGTTCGATGAAGATGGAATGATTTGCGTAGATGAAACCAGTCGCCTTTGCGTTCAATCTACGTAACGTAGGAGAGACGCAGGGTTACCACATTTTCCAGTGAAAATAGTGGGTTCCGGGTTTCATCTCTCATCAATCTGAATTTGCAAGTGCAAATTCTTCATCTGATGTTTCATTATCGGAGGTAATTAATTCACTGTCAGAATTATTATATATTTTAGATAAATATATTTTTTCCGGTAATGTCAAAAAATCAATCATCGCCACCGGCAATGGTTTTTTCTTTTTGCGTTTGCTTCTGCGTAAAGTGATTTCCTCAGCTTGAGGTTTTGCATCACTGCGTGGTGGAGATGGTGTGTTCTGGCCGCTGGTGCTGGCCGATGTTTTCGGTTCGTCGCCGAAATTTTCGTCGATGTTATTCTTATCGGTTCCTGGAATTTTGGTATTAGGTAGGTTACCTATACTTCCAGAAATAGGTTGATCTACGGCTTGCTTCTTATTTCGCTGTGCGAGATATGATTTCGCCGCCGTTTCAACTTGAGCGTATCGTTCTGGATTTTTTATTGCTTTTTTAATATTCTCCGTGAGAGTATTTAGTTCGTTTGGCGATTTAATCTTACGTAACTTCTGTGAAGTGTCCGTAATATTATTTTGCTGCGAACGTAATGTCATCGTTGAAGTATTTGTCTGCGGTGCAGATTTTTCTTTGGTTTTATTTGCTGTTTGTTCATTACGACGAGCTACTCGCTCGTTGTGTAATTTCTTAGCAGCTTCGCGGGCGATCTGCTCAGCTGTAATTTTTACTGGTCTACGAAATTGGGCTGGTGTACAATCTCGTCCGATTCGTTCGTGGTCATGAAGATATTTGTAAATTTTATCTTCGATACTTTGCTCGTTTAATTTTGATTTAAAACAGGCGTGCTGTTTTAATTCTTCTTGTTGTTGTGTCGTCAGAAACAGTGCTATTTGACGTACGTTGACCGTCTTTCCAATTGTATCGTCGATAGATTCGACGATTTTATAACAATTGTGGGTCATTTTGCGAGCAATGAAATACGGACCTAACTTTTTAGGTAAAAGTTTTTCCGATATTCCATATCCACGATCAGAGTGTTTATGCTCAGTGAGCAATACCATATCGCCTTTGTGCAATATGGGTGGATCGAGATTGTTTTTGTTATGTATATACTCGGCATGCATACGCTGCTGCATACGTTTTTCTCGTATGAAGGTTTCGATTACTTCGCGCTGCGTAAGTGAATCGATTTTTACCTTTTTGAGTTCCGACGTATATACTGACTTTTTAGCTAGACGATCGGCGTACGCATTTGCGTAGTCGTCGCCATGTGCTTTTACGTGATGTAATTGGAAACTGTCAAATGATCGAATCAGTGATTCGATTGCAAGGAAAAAATCCTTGTGTACGACGTCGTGTCATTTTGCATTTTTCCAATTATTTTGTTTCCAGTTCGGTATGTACTCGTTCATTGCGTTTGCAACGTATTGTGAATCGGTGAAAAGTTTCACTTTTTTCACTTCGTTGAAACGTAATATTTCGAGTGCTTTTTGTATCGCTACGACTTCGGCGAGATTATTCGAATTGGAGTAGTTCTCCACCGAAATTCTCTCCGATACATTTTTCTTGGAGTCCGGAGAAAAACATATACAGATGCCTGCGATAGCTTTGTCTAGTCCATTATGGGAACATGCCCCATCCGCAGTCACTCTGATGAATCCATCGTCATCATGTAAAAAATCGTCTGGGTCCCCCGAGTCGGGATCCCATTTCAATTTATTTTGCATCAAATATTCTGACGTCACCGACGCCGGTTCGTTTTTGGTCAGAGTTTCAAGCAGTGCTTTTAACTCATGACGAAAGTTGAATTCGTTGGTTTTCGTCGGTATATCCTTCGAAAGTTCGTTGGATATGCCCCAGGCCTCATTTGGAGTGAATTGAAATGGGGTCGGGGTGTTGTTCATCTCGAGTTCGATCTCGTGGATGTACTGGTGCCATCCGTAGTGACTTGCGTTGGGGTTGTATCGGTCATTGACCTTTACCCTGAGCTTATCAGTGATAATTCGCATCGATCGCTCCACCAAGGAGCTTTGTGGATTATACGTTGTAGTGTGGCGTACGTCTATATGGTATTTATTCAACAAATTGGTCCACGAATCGCTCGTGAATTGTGATCCGTTGTCCGTAATCACTTTGTTGATTTTTACTTGAAAACTCATAATATCTTTGATAATCGCTTCCATCGCTGGGTTTATCGTCTTATTGTAGATATTATGAAGTGGACGTAGCCAACATTTTCCGGTAAAAACGTCCTTGACTACTAGCAGGTACCTGGGCCCGGACTTCGGGCCACAGGGTCCAAACAAGTCAACTGAGAGTACATCTCCCATTGAATATGCTTCAACTTGTGCATATTCTAAAATTTTTCGTGGTGAATAATTTTTATTGACTTTACATACAATACACTGGTTGCATATTGTACGTATATATTTCATCGCGTTCGTATAGAAATACAAACGTTTGAAAATATTTTCGAGTTTGGCGGCACCTGGATGTCCGTAGGTGTCGTGCAGGTAGTCTACTGTGTCGAAGAATAATTCGCGTGGTAAAACGGGAACAGTGTTGCCGTTTTCGTACGTTCTCATTAGTACATCTCTTCCTTGTTGATCAGGGATGAGTGCGAATTTCTTTTTATGACGTTCTTGTTTTGCCCTTGCTTTCGAATTTTCGGCGGTAGTTCCGACCAAAATTTCGGTGATTTTTTGGCAAGCTTCGTCATCTTTTTGGAATTGTGAAATATCATCCTAGTTGGATAATAAATCACCTGTCATTGCGCCGACGAACTCTACAGCGTAGGGTTCGACAGCTGTCCAGTCGAGAGATCGTAACGCTACGTCGATTGTGCATAGCGTTATCTCCGGAGCGTTGAGCTTTTGTAAGTAACGTTTCGGAGTTTTTATGTCGTACTCCAGGTCGTAACTGTTAAGTTCAGTTATCCAACCTGCAGCTTTGCGGTGAGTTTGCACGATCGTTTCAAATTTACGTACCACTGGTCGTAAATCTGAGCGTACATGGATTTTTGAGCCATGTAACCATGATTGCATCTTGTGAATAGTCGTCACCAAGTTTTGCATTTCACGGTCTAAGATCGTGTATTTTTTCTGGTGAGGGCGGAAGGAATAGCTGGAAAACATCACAACACATTCCTGCCCCTCTACTATCTGGTATAGAACAGAATTCATTGCGTCATCACTCGTGTGAGTTTCCAGATATAAATCCAATTCTGGGTTTAGCGGTCGTAATTTAAAGTCTTTCACATACTCGGCCTCGAGCTGTTTGAAAGCTTCCGCTTGTTCTGGACCCCAGACGCAATTTTCTTTGTTCGGTGTCACTAATCGGTGAATAGGAGCGAGAATTTGTTGGTAGTTTGGAATAAATCGCTGATACAAACCAGTTAAACCTACCAACGTTTGGACGTGTTTCACTTTCGTGAGTGAAAACTCGCCTTTAGCATTCGTATGCTTTTTCTTAAATTCAGTGAATTTTTGAATTTTCTCGCTTTGCTTGCCAATAGTGTCTTTGGCAAGTTTGAAACCCAAGTGCTTGGTTTCTCGCTTGAATAAGTCTGTTTTTGTCGGATTGAGCTTCAATCCGTGTGTACGTAACAGTGTTAGTACCATTTTCAAGCGATTTTTCATTTCTTGGAATGTTTTTGCTGCTATCAAGATATCATCGACGAATGTTTGAACGCCTTCGGTTCCGATCGGAATTACTTCATTCATCATCTCGATGAATTCAGCCGATGCAATTTTCAAACCGTAGGGCATTCTATTGAATTCGTATACTTGCCCGTCAACTTGGAATGCAGTAAATTGACGTGAACGGGCTGATAGCAAAAGTTGCCAAAAACCGGCTACGAAATCAAGAGTACTGAACCATTCTCCTTGAGCTTCATTGATAATGGTTTCAATACATCTTGGTTCCGTAAGCACGCGTTCAAGTAATTTATTGAGTTCGTCGGCATTGAGACACAGCCTCAATTCGCCGTTTTTCTTAACGAAGGGTGCAAGAGTATTTATGTACGTCGATTTCGATGGTCGAATAATCTTGAGTGCAAGCATAGTCTTAATCGTTTTACGAATTAGTAACTTGAGCTTCTTGGAGGGGCGGTACTTCTCACCTCTCCAAGTGCCCCATTTCTCTTGCTCAGTATTAAATTTGAAATCCACTGGGTTTCGATTTCCTGTGTACGCACCAGGATATCTACTGAAGCAATCTTCGAATGTTACTAATTCGTCGTATGCATCATCAGCTTCTCGCTGAGTGATCCATCCGCCTTTGACTGCCTCGTTAAGGTCTTTTCTCAATTTCTCTCGAAATTGCTGAGGACCGTAATCCCGATCTTCGGGATCTAACGGCAACCAATCGAGCTTCTTTGTGCGCTCTTTCGTCACGTGGATCGACTCGTGTTCGTATTGTTTAGGAACACCTATTTTGAGAATATCCATATGGTATAAATCTGCCCCTTGGAATACATGGCTAGGCAAAAAAGGTATTTTTGCCTTCTGAACGCGGCCTTTTGGTTTGCACCATGCATAGCCATCTTGTTGATTTAATTCGATGCCGAGAATTTTCATCGATAATCGACCTACGATTACGATTCTCGCCGTTGTTTCGAGTACGTAAAACGGCATAATCATCGGAATATCCATGAAGTGCATGGCTATCAAAACGATATTCGACATCTAATCAACAAGTTTGCCGTCCGCTAATTTCATTTTTATCGGACGTGCCAGTGGCACGTACATAATATGATGCGGATGTTTTATGGTGATTTCTTCAACCAATGAGTGCGAAATGACATTGGGCAGTGCCCCTGTGTCCATTTGCACCGAATGCATCATTTTGTCGCCAAATTCCATTTCTATGACGCACGTCGGGTCTTCCGACGTCTCGGTTACAATTTGTTGTAAAATAATTGGATCCAAGTCTTTAACGGAGATTTTCGCGTTTTCGACTGGATCAATCATTTTGACGTCATAGTCCAAGGGTACAGATTCGCACGCTGTGACGAATCCATCAGACGTATCTGTCTGATCTTTATTTGCCGTAGTCGGTATTTCCGTTTTCGCTCGCTTTGTGCGGCGACGTGGAAATTTGACGTTCAATTTCGCGACGTCTTCTGGATCAATCGGCTTAATTCCACTGCGCCCTTTAGATAAGGGTGCTGGCTCAGGTAACTCTTCCTCCCAAGCTTCGTCGCTGGAAGAGGAGGAGCTCGATTCTGAGTCAGAATTATGCACTTGACGGCGTCGAGAATCGTTTTCTGGAATTTCCTGGGATTTGTCAAATCCTTCATTCTTTGCAGTGAAAGATGGGAAATTAGTAGTAGACATTCCAGGTGGAGCCATTGGTTTTTCAGGACGAAGAGCATAAGTTTCGTAATACTTTTCGTGTTTCTCTTTTCGTTCCTTTTTAAGAGCTCCATTCGGGTTGGGTTTATAAAAATCTGGATCGTCATTCCTGATTTTTAGCCTACCAGATGCAGTGCGTTTTCTCGGTCTCGATTCCTGTATTTGTTTTTCACGTAGAAGTGCATTTGCAGCTTCTTCGCAGGTGCGATTTGACAGGAAATATTTTTTCATGGAATCGGAATAATGGAACTTGTCCATTCGCATGATCATGTTATCGTTCGAATCATGCGCTGGGCGAGCAATGCGTCTACCCAGGTAATTATTTTCCCATACCATTTCTGCGTAGCAGTGCGCAGGTTGATGCCATATCGATATACGGTCATCTTGAGTGAGACGAGAAAACATACGTCTAAATTGTACGTATCGATATTTACGTACGGCTTTTTCGTTTTTAAGTCTAGGTTTTATGACTGGGAAACAAATAATTATTTCCTCAAAACCTTTTTCGCATAGGCAATTAACTACTGCTCGCAGTTCTTTGTCTAGCGTTTCAAAAGGTTTTCTAGAGTAATTTAGCTCTAGGGTGCCTAAACCTACGACCGCTTTCTTTTTGTCAAAGTCTACGTATTTAATTTCTTCGAGCAGGTCGCCGAACGAAATTTGATGACGTAGATACGATGGTAGCGGTTTGTTACCTACCGCGTCACGCTTTAGGAAGTGTGGAATGCCGTCACCGATAAACTCATATTCGGAAAAGTATTTTTCAAAATATTCGGGCTCGATATTTCCACTAGAGTGTGGCCCACTCGACTCTAGTACTCCTCGTTTTCCGACGCATCTTCAATTGTGACAGTTTGATGAAGTTCATCGTTGCAGTTCTGATTGCTTTCGTTGTTATCTTCGTACTCGTCTTGTACGGTTTCTGTCTCGATGTTGTTGATCGGCGGTGTGCGCGATCTATCGTCGTTGAAGTGAACTTTCTTTAGAATCGAGTTCGGTTCGTCCGCTCGTTTCATGTTTTTATAGCCGTCCGGAGCGGGCTGCTTCGGGGGGTTATTATTCGGAGATCGATTTTGGTTCGGACGATTTTGGTTATTGTTTTGAGTTTTGTTTTGATTTGAATAATTCTTAGTCGAATTATTATTGTTATAGTTCCGGTTTTGGTTATAGTTTTGAGTTTGTTGTTTCGGCGAAAATTGAGGATATTGGTTTGAAGTGCGAGGTGCTACTTCTTGCTTTGTATTTTTCGCTGCCTGCGATCTCTTATTTCGAAAGTGACAGACAGTGTCTTCACTTACTTCCTCATTGTATGCCGTTAATTCTACCATCCTTGATTTAAATGCATCAAGGTTTGCGCGATGTGCGGGTAGAAATTTGTCTTTCATCGGTTGAGGCATTTTATTATACATCATTTGTATTATTCGTTCTTCATCAAAGTTTCTCATATCTTCTAACGTATCGAACCAGTTCAGAAATTTATCGCACAAGTCGCGCATATCTTCTGCTTCGAAGTCGGTTCTTTGGAAATATGCGAGTGACGCTTCTTGCGCACCGATACTCCAAAATTGTACCTTGAACTTCGCTAGGAAGAGTTCCCAGTTACGTTCTTTTGCTCTTTCCTTCACCCATTCTGGGGAGAGTTTGATCAGTGTCAAACATAAATTTATTTTTTGATGATCAGTCATATCTAGTTCTTCGATATGGTCTTCGAAGGCTCTGATAAAGTCCATGGGTTTATGTCTGGTTTCTTCTGTTAGAAGAATGCCTTTTTGTTTGAAGAATTCAAACGATGTATCTATTTTTAGAGATCGGCGTCTGCCTGTGCGAGAATCGCCTCCTCTACCTCTCGTATAGTTATCTTGAGCGGTCACAGCGCGTACCTGCTCAAATATTCTTTGATGCAAATTTGTTTCAATTTCTTGTTCGATTGCATCGACTTTATCGACTAGCCTATGGCTAGTTTCCTCTTGTAGGTTCATGCGAAACTGCATGTTTTTGTCTTTGATGTCGATGTCTTTTTCGATAGCTTCGAAACGTGCGACATTGACATCGTTTACGATTTTTATATCTTCAGCTTGTTTGCTGAGATTTTCCTCAGTTTTTTGGGCATGACGTTTAACAAACTCAGTGAGTTTTACAATCGTATCGCTGTTATTGTTGATTTGTGCATGGTGATCGTTCACGATGCGTTGGACGTTTTTAGAAGTTTCGGATTGTTCACGATTTATCTTCTTTTGTTCGTCCAATACCTCCTCAATATTGTGAAAACGTACCTCGTTTTTCGCTTTCTCTTTTTCAAGCCATTGTTGCAAGTGCACAATGTGCTTTCTACACGGCGGTGCCAAGTTTCCTACCATCTGGCCCCCACCGGAGGTCTCGGTTGGAACTAGAGGATATTGAATATGAGGTTTGGATATGGGCAGCGTGCCCCTTGTTATCAGCGACGTATTGTGATATACCTGCGCGTGTACGCTAACAGGTACTATTTGATGCGTTGGTTGTGAATTCGTTGACTGTGACGAATTCGTACGTTGATTTGCAAGAAACTGTGGTACTGGTCGAAAGCCTTGTGCTTGACTCATTACCGATTCAGGACGTGATCCATTGTATTCGAATGGCGCCGGAGTCGGAGCCTGTGCCCCTAGTCCGCCATTATTTTCGAGATCGTTCTCGTTGTTGTCCGAATCGGATGCCGTCGATACTCGATCTTCGATTCCCGATTCATCTGACTCAAGGTCACCGTTGTGGTGAATTCTACTATCACCTTCGGTATCTGACATGGATCCGTCCTCAATAGTTACTTTTGATGATTCTTTTTCTGGATCAGACAGTGGCTGATCGTCAGAAAGAGGGGTTTTATTCGTTTGATGTTGGTTACGTAATTCGTTATTCACCGCTGGTGAATTATTTTGTATTTGTGCCGGGGGTTCCGGAAAATCTAAATTCAAAAGTCGATTCTCAAATTCCTGATCTTCAGGATTGAGATTTTCGAAGTCATTATTCGGTTCGTGAGATCGAACCTCGTTTTCCTGTGGCTCAGGAATTTGATTTTCCATGTTTGGATCGTTATTTATTGCCTGAAGTTCAGGTAATAAATCGTCATTACGATCTGTCGGCACTAGTGTTTCGTCTAGTTTATTGTCAGTTCCAGTCGAATTACGTTTTCGAGTTCTATTTCCTTTTTTAGGTTTAGTTCTGTTGATTATAACAGTTGCTGGAGTCGAAAGTGCATTAGAGGTGGCTCTGCGGGTGCGAGAGCTTATTGATGCTTCGGCTGTATCGTCAGTGACTGGTACAAAGCGAATTTCATCAGGAGCAAGATCAATATCGGACATTTTCAGGATTTTTTATTAAAAAATGGACAGTATTAGGACAAATGTAGTTGTTGAACTTCAATAATTGAGTGGATATGGATTCTTTGCAAAAGTTTTGCAAGAATAGTCGAAAATAAATGTCGAATAATTTATTTTTGCTGTGGAAGGCAAAAAATAAAATTAATTATACACGTATAACACAGTGATAAATAATCAGTGATTATTTACGACTGTACATAAATATCAAGATAATAAGTATACTATACTATTAGCATGCGTGGCGCGTGAGCAGATAACGGTGCTTCGCGGTTGCCAGATGAGCATACGCGGCTCGATCCCTATGGTACTTTCAACAGTGTACTGGCCAGGTACGCTGGATTTCCGCTGTAGAAAAAGAATGCGTTCGCTGAACGGCAAGTTGCAATGCAGGTGCAGTGCTCTGTTGCCACACTTTTGCTGAGATGAGGGCGGGTGGGTGGGCGCAGTGCGCTCGTTTCAACCGCGTTCTCGTTGGTGGTCTCGAATCGTGTCCGAGGGATGCTTGGAATGGAATTCCAAGGTCGAAATCAGCCGATGCGCTGCACCGTACGATTTCGTCTTTCTTAAGTAAAGAAAGATGCGCCTAAAATTAAAATCTTAAAATTAGTTAACTTATGGCTAAAGCAGGGGGGGGGTTCTAATGGAAATCGAAATTTCGGATTAGAATAGGAAAAAGGAAGAAATATCAAAAGATATTTCTGTAATAGACACGTTAGCGGAGCAAGGGGAAAAAATATCACAAGATATTTTTCCCAAAAAAGAAGAGACACGTTAGCTGAAGCAATAAAGTGTATAAACACTTACCATGGGTTAAGCTGGGGGTGATCAGGTCCCCAAAAACTCACCACACGCCGGGGCGCCAATGTAAAAGAGAAAGGGCCGTAGCTACAGACCCACTCGATTACCGTGTGAAATCCTAACCAATGTTTTACGTTCGAAAGGATGACAAATTAACGAAAAAGTCATTTAACACATAGATAATATATTAAAAGACAAACAAATTACACGAAAATATGCATAATGTTCCATATAAAGTTATTATGCACTGCACTTTTAACGAATAGACACGTTTACCGAATTAACACATTAACATTGGGTACGAGCAATGCTCGTAGCCTGAAACTCTGAGTCACGTACTCTAGTATCACCAGATTACTACTACTGCATTCGCGGTACTCGGTAGATCCAAGTACCGGCTCGCGGCTTCATCATACTATGGACACACAGTGTTGCCATACAACTAGGTAACGGCGAAGTGCAGCCAAGTTTACCTATAACAAATATTCCAAAATTCTGCGTAGTTATTCATTTTTGTTACTTGAAATTACTGCTTTTCATTTATTTTTCGCGATTTTTCTAATAATTGATCAAATTCCACCTCTTGAAAAAATCTGAAAAAAATTCTGAGAGGTGTATCTAAAATACATCGAAAAACGTCGTAAAAAATCATTCCCCTCAGGGATTACGTGAAAAATGTCTTTTTTGGATATTGAAAAATTCAAATTTCTCAAAGCTTCGCTCGGGCACGATCGTAATTATAACTATATCAACCTATCTGCGATGACTGCAAAAAAAAAAAAGTCTCCCATTTTCTCCTCTTTATGGTATTCGAAGTCTGGTGAGAGGCAAAAAGGAGTATTTTTCACACTGTTGCCTCAAATAGTTCATAATAATTTTAACTTTGTTCATGCTCAACCGAAATTATGGCACAGTTTTTTAAAAAATTGATCTTTTTAAAAGATTGAAACATAACACTTTTTTAGGCATTAAATATCAATTTTTTTTCAAATACTTCGCCCTTGCATCAATTAAATGACATTTATATAAATTATTTAAAGCACCCCCCTCCATAACATGTCAAATTCACGCAGGCACGGTTCGAGAGGGGGGTGTAGGGGGGTGTTACACCCCCCAGGCAGTTTTCAGTTGGCAAATGGTTGGGAAATGGTCGGAAAATACGTGAAAATTATGTCGAGTCGGCAAAATCGAAGTAAAAAATATTTTTATTTTCCAAAAATTAAAAACGGGAATTTAGCTCTACAAATTCATTTTTAAAATCAAGTTTTCGCTTTTTTGTTACCTTTCTTTTGCAGATAACTCAAAATGCACGAAAGGGACTGTTTCAAAAATTATAATGTTTGAAAATTCTGGGTTCAGTCGGAAAGCACCTTGCCACAAAATCGAGATTCTTTTTTCGACTGAAATGATTATTTTGCCAACTCGAGATGGTAAAATTTGAAGTTTGAAAATTGACCTTGAAGTGGAAGATTAGTCAAACTCGTTTAAAAATTCCTACATTTTTTTTTACTTTTATTCAAATTCGACGAGAGATGGTACAAATGATGATGCATTTGTACAGAGTTCGATTTTTTTCAATATCAGGAAGACCCTGCATGCGGGTCCCTAAAGGGGATTTTTTTTATTACAAAAAATATGAAAAGTGCATTTCTTTTTTTGGTCTTTAGGCAGTATTTTTTTGAAAAATTTTCGCCCTCGCTTCGCTCGGGCAGTATTTTAATCATTTTATTTCAAAAATTATCAATTTTTCACTGCTCTTTCAATCAAAACTTATCAATTTTGAATCCATTCCCAATTTATTAAAAAAATCAGTAATTTTGACTGAAAGATCTATGAAAAATCACTGCTTTGAAATGACGTGAAAGATGAGCAGAAAATTCACATATTGAAGCCACAATTTTTCAGGTTTTTAATAAAATTTTTATCAATAATTTTCGCCCTCGCTTCGCTTGGGCTATGATAAATTACATATTTTGAAAACTCTTTCATTCAATTCTAATTCTATCCTAAAAATGAGAAAATCCCTCGTTCCCAGTTTTCAAATATCTTTTCAGCATAATTCAAATTTTCAGGTACATCTTGTTGTACAGTAGTTAGTTGGAAAATTTTCCCTTCTCACCCCCCCAAAAAATTATGCTGAAACCGTCCCTGAATTCACGCCATATCGCTGTCACCGGAGGCCACTGTAAAAAACTGGTTAAAAAGTGTTGACAGAAATTTGGCAAAATTTTGACAGTATAATGACAACTTTGATTCTGTGTTGCTCTCGGAACGAAAAGTAGGCGGAGTCTTCTCTACTCCGATTGGTTAAAAAACATTGACACTGAATTGACACATTTGTGGCAAAATTGTGGCAAAAATCTGACACTCATTGCACGACGGGCAGCTTCTGTTTTCTTTTTTTTTTTACTAAGACGAATAGGTATTTTGTTTGTGCATTGGAGATAAAACTTACCATTTGTTTACAACGAATATATGTACAGTAAAGGTTTTCCTTTTGTTTTTTTTTTTCTTTCCTTCACTTCGCATTATTTTGTATTTTATTGAAAGTTACTCTCTTATTTTGTTACAGAGCTTTGAAATATTTCGTTATGAAATCCGTAACAAAAAGTTTTGAGTATAAGTTTTATAAGGCTTTGCCATTTTCCTGTATATTCTTCTTCAAAATTTATACCCTGCTGTTCCATAATCAGCTAATAAAAGTTCACAAATGAAACTTAACAGAGATAAGTGGTTATACGGATTCAAAACAACGAAAAAATAATAAATAATAGAATTTTGTTGTAAGGAGCTTCGAAATACCGAGTGAATAATCCGAGCGCGGTGTGTTAGGTGTTTGATAATTTATGGGGTGTGCTACTTGCCTAACTATGGCAGTGAATTAATCAATGTAAAAAAAGTGGAAAGAGTAGACTTTGTGTGATTTTGGTGATGCCAAATCTTCGAATAAGACCAATTAAAAGGAAAAAAAGTGAAACCAAATGATCGTGAATGAAGTATGAATTTCTACCTATTTTATAAGTAGAAGATGTTCTGAGGTACCTATGCTGCTTCTTAGCAGATAAATATATTACAGGATGTTCCATGAATCGTCTGCCATACTTTTTTTTTTTTTTATATAACTGGGTACGACAGAAAAAAAAACTTGAGATGAATATTTTGCCGATTTTGAAAATTGAAGGGGAAAATTCTGGTTCTAAAAAAAAAATACGTTAAAAAAAATTTCCTCCATGGAAATGGTTAGTATACCTACTTTATTAATTGAACTGATTTCAACTTCAAATCTTTTGCCTAGTTTTAAAATTGAAGGAGCTAGGGGGGAAAATCCAAAAAAATTATTCAAAAATAAACTAATCAAAGGAATGCATGTTATGTTGAGCAATGAAGAAATTTTGTCCAGAAAACTTTTTTCCCAATATCAAAAATGAAGGGACGGGGCTCCGAATCGCTCAAAGGAAATGGACTCAAAAATTTTTCAAATCATCTCGATTTTGTACGACCCTCCCCCCCCCCCCGGTTTCATATGAGCCAAAAAGTTTTTAGAACAAAATTTCTTCATTTTTCAACGTACTATCTATTTCCTTGAACATTTTATTTTTCAAAAATTTGTTTTGAACAGTTTTTTAGCCCCTTCAGTGGTCAAGTTAGGCCAAAAATCATGGTGAGAATTTGTTCAGTTTTCAAAGTACTACTGGGAAGTGGGTTGGAAAGTAGCGGTCAAAGAATGTTTGACCATTCAGATTTTAAAAAACTATTATTATTTTTTTTTGAAATCATTAAAAGTGGACATTGCTGATCACTGAAATGTACTTAATAAGAACCATGCAAATCTAAACGCACTTGGCACCACTGCAAAAAAAATTTTTCATGATTAAAATTTTATGAATAATTTTTCAAGTACCTACCTAACCAAAATCATTTTTGGCGCAATTTTGGGGTATTTGAATGAACAATATTGGAGTGAAAAATTATTTAACCATTGGTACCAACCTACAGAAAAATGTTTATGAAAGTGCTGCTAATTTTGTAAAACTCGTTAGCAGCAATGCTGTAAAAAATTTTCCAACAAGTTGATTGAAATTTTTTTAGTAGGTGGATAATTTAAAACATTTTTTCTTACTTTTCATACCAACGAATAAACAACCTGAATTATATGAAAGTTGAACTTTCTTTCAAAATGTGATCAGAGGAGTGGAGTAAATCAGTTGATGAAAACTCCTTTTAAAATTCAACTCTTATCATTGTCCAACTCTTTGAAATTTGATCAGAAATAATAATTTAGAAATAAAATTATATTTAAATATTATTATAAAATAATAAATTATTTTTTTTTCTTTTTGTATTAAGATTAATTTAAAATAATTATTTATTTAATTTTAATAAATAATAATAATTATAAATTTTTTAAAAATTAATATTTAAAAATTATTTAAAAAATATTTATAGATTCCATATTATGTAGATGTAGGTACATATTTTATGCCGAATGTATTAACTGGACTCTCCGAACGTTGAAAAAAACATAAACGCATCTACTACAACTTTTTTTTTTAAAATGTTCGAGGTAGGTAGGTATTGGGAAATTGAGTCTTTTTTTAAATGCAAAATTACTCAAATTAAGATCGTTTCAATAGAGTTTTTTTTTTTAATTTCAATTTTTCAACTTTTTAAAATATATTTTAGGAAATTTGAAACTGTAAACAAATAATGGTTTTCACATAATACGCGCTCTATGAAAGAGGAAAAAAATATTACTGCGCTCAAAATTTGTAAAAAACCATGAAATTCGTTCAGATTCCATTTTTATCTCTTTTTTTTTGCAACTGGCTCCTGGCGCAGAACCTTGGCTAAACTTTTTGCTATATTTTCAGCTCTTCCAAGAACTACGGTGTGAGAGTATATAAAAGATTTCAACAGTTGAAATTTTTCAAAGAATACTTAGAAAGCATAGTTTCTTAAACCTTACATGTAATTTTATTACAAATCGAACCAATCGAGTGAAGATCAGATTTTTTTAAATTTTCAATCACTGGGCCGAATTTTTTAAAAAAAAATGTTTGAATTGAAAATATAGGCTTAATTGGTAGTTTTGACCATAAATATACGTAACAAAATTTTCCAAAACCGCAATCATGATCAAAATCTATAGACTTTTTTGAGTGAATATTTTCCATTCTTTTCTAAATTATTTTGAAATTTTAAAACCACAAGAGAAAAAAGTTGGCACTACTATTCAAAAAAAAAAGTAAAACAGCAATCAAATTATTATTTGGGTATTTTTTTTTAATTCTAAGTAGGTAAGAATCTATTTATTTTCTTTTACGAATTAGAAAAAAAAAAACAACTCTGAACCCCGAAAAATATGACTAAATAAAATTAAGTATAGCGATACAAAAATTTTATATGTACCTACTTAGGTCTAAAATGAAGTGATTCTTGAAAAAAAAAATCGTAGGTACCTACTTAATTGTTTACATCTGATGTTTGTTGTTTCAACAGGGTGCAAACAACTTTTTCTTATGACATTTGAAATTAAAAATTCAACAAATAGGAAAAGATATTTAGTCAATGAAGTTTGTGGATTTCAAAAATTCTATTGGTTTTCCTCAAATCAATTGTGTTTTAAGTAACTTTTTTTTTCATTTCGCAATCAAAATCATCGATCAGGCCTATTTTCAACTCAAACACAAAATTGTCGTTTTAATTTAGATTAAAATGGAAAGAATAAGATTGGTAGGTACTTACTTTTGAAAAATTTTGCAAATCTTATTTTATATTTCTGGCTTCTCAAAGATTTTCAATAAGTAAATAGCTTTTCATTTTTAAATTTTTTCCACGAATATTGGTCCGAAAATTGTTGCTTTAAAGTCTAATTTTGTATCACCTCTAAAAAAAAAATTAAGAATCTTATTTTTCAAATCTGAAAGGTAAGATCAAAAATATCCGTGGATACTTCGAGATTTATATATTCTTCGCACGTAATTTCATGTCAAATACATAAAATCACATTTCCCAGCCAATTTACCGATCAATAAATTATTCATGAAATTCTTGATTCGAAATATGTGCTTAAACTCATTTGTAAAGTTGGTCGTTTGAGAATTTTAGGTACTTACCTACCAACATGTGTACGAATTGAAAATTTTTACTTTCGAGAAAAATTGGGAGAAAAAAATTTGTAAAATATTCTGTTGGGAGAAATCCTCGGTCGAGAACTTTTCTTTGGAAAAATGACAATAAACCATCTCAATATCGGCATCTATACACTAAGGGGCAGCCGAAACAGTTGTGGTTGTGGGGGAGAAGGGGGCTGTAACATTTTTAAAAATATAGAAACACCTTTCTAAACTCGCATCGGTGAATTTTCGTTGTTTCATTGATTCGATGTAAATGACTGATTGCAACAGCAGTATCCCTGGATTGGTACGAAGTGAAAAATTAACGATGGCCTATTTATCAATAGGTAACCGAATTTCGTATACTTCGTTAGTGGAACAACGAAAATCCACCAGTTCGAGTTTAAGGAATAATTTTTATTCGAAGCTTTTCTTCCACTGACCTCAAAATTTTCAATTTCAGTAAGTAAATAATTTTTTCAAGAATTATTTTTTAAATTTGTATTTTTAGGTGTTCGAAATTTTTTATTTTGATAAAGATATTAATTTTTTTATCTTTTTTTTTGTCAACAAGGTAGAGATAAAAAATTACTTATCCATTTTTGGTAAAATCCTGAAATTTCCCATTTAAACAAATTTGAAATTCATTTCACTCTTTCAAATATCAGAAATGAACTACAGTTGTATTGCAGGATATCAATGATACCAGTTCAACGCATGGATTCCATTGCGCCGAAAACTGAAAAAACACCGAGAGCAGTTGGTCTGCGGTGAAACGTGCCTTCGTCGTAGTTAGTATTACACTTGCTAGCTTCATAGTTGGTAAAGCGTTACGATTTCGATGGTGCGGTTATAGTGATACGAGCGTGTTATTCGTAAAACTTAACATTTGGTGTGAAAATTTCATTTTATTTCATAAGCGTAGCAAATTATTGCAATTTACATCAGTGCTGATTTCAATCCAAATTTACCATCGTATTAATTTTCATTATTTAATTCGCGATTAAAATACGTACAAGAACGTTCGAAATAATGAATTCCCACGTTATCTTTGCAAAAATCGTTATCATTTTAATCGTAAATTCGTGCTGATGATCTTACGTGGAATAGAAATTTCGGCTCTCGAATTCGATAAAGAAGGCAATTTTTATCAAAATTTTTAATCCGTTTTTAGCCGGCGTGCGATAGCGGTGACATTTTTAGATGCTTAGTTTCTTTTTTTCTTATCGTTCGGTGGTAAAAATTTGTGCAATTAAGATATGTGCTCCAGTTTTCGAATTCATGAGGTAAGATTTCAAGTTTCAATGCATCTCGATGATTTTAAATGAAAGAAATTCGACGAAGAATAATTCTAATAAGGTTATGGATAGGTGTAAATGAAATTTACAACCTGGTTGTCTAATAAAATAATTTATGTGTTTGTGATCAGTAGATAGGTATCCGTTATAGGAAACATTTTTAAATGAAATTCTTACCTAGATGTATTATCATGTGCCCCGAAAACCCATGATACGGATGATCGACGATCACGACCGTCTTGCTAAAGCAATAAACAAAATATCTACTTAAGGCTGTACTTCAGCTTCCAAAAATATGAGAAAATAGGTAATACAAACACAAATGGTTGCAGATTTTTACAGATTTTAGTTAAACTCGCGACCTCGTTAATTTTGTAAACAACCATGTCGTTTATTAGCTAAAAAACATTAAAACTATAATAATTGGCCAATTTTTTTCGGAAATAATTGAATTTCAAACATCTATAGTTCACTTAAAAAATGGATGTTATCTCTAGACTCGATATCAGTACGTAATTGTATAATTTTTGCGAAAGTTTTGTGGGTCACTGAATGAATGGATTTTTTTCGTTTTTGCTTTATTTTGTTCAGAAAGGCCAAACTTAGAGCGCCACGAAGCCTTTTTTCCCGTAAACTGCTCTTCAAACGTGTAATGTTGGAGTGAAAACAAGTGAAAATGACGTAAGTTTGCCAATTTCAGAGTCATATAATTAATTCAGATAATTATTTATTCAAAAAATAGCTTCATGGCGCTCTAAGTTTGGCCTTTCTGAACAAAATAAAGCAAAAACGAAAAAAATCCATTCATTCAGTGACCCACAAAACTTTCGCAAAAATTCGTCGTTTTTACCTACTCATTTACCTACTGAAGTACAGCCTTAATTATCATATCTTCCATAATAATTTGCACGTTTGCCTATTTCTACAAGATGTTTTAAAAATTAGATTTCGTAACTTTGTAACACTTGGTCAATTTTATAGTCCCAAAATATTACTCGATCTAGTGAAAATTACAATTTATGGAATATTTTTTCTTTTCCCTTCAAACGTTGGTAGGTCTAACATTTCATAATAATTTTTTTCAATATAGATAGGTAGACTAATAAATTTTAAACTCATATTTGAGTATTTGTGTAGGTACCTACCTAAATAATAAAAATAGGAACAATTTGGCACCAACTTTTAAAAAAATTGTTAGGTATATTTCATGAAATAATTTCCTCAAAAAAAAAAAAAGCAGAGGAGACTATTTACCTAATACTGAGAATTATTCTGCTAAATTTAATTACTTCGAATATCCAATAAAATATGGTTAATCTACGTACAGAAACGGTAATATTTACAGTGTTAAGTTCAATAAATATTGACTATCGTTATTTATTCCTGAAGTAAAGGTACTTTGATATGCATGGAAAATTGAATAAACGATTTACTTGTACCTAACTCGGTTCATTTATAGATTAACCCGAAGAAACAGGTGCTATAATTGGTCATATTGGTGACTTTGTCAAAATGTAGGTAATGAATTTACAATTCGGCTATTAATCAGACTTATTGAGCTAACCAACGTAGGTATACGATTTGTACATGAGAGCGAATAATTTTTCAAAGTCAGAAATTAATTTTCCCTGTCCACTTGACAGGATTTTGTTTATTAATGATGTATAACGTGTGTATTTGTACCTGTACTTATTTGTGTGCGACTCTTTTTTTAAAAATATACCTATTGATATCAATACGTGTGATACGAAGTTGAACGAAGTTTTGTCATGTCATTGTGTATTCTTGGGAATTTTAGGTTCATGAGGACTACCGATGATCAGGGGGGAGGGACTTTTGAAAATGGAATTTTTCAGCATTCATTTGGGAAAATTTTTATATTCTTTCATTGAGAAAATTTTATCATTTTTGAGTCTGGATATTACTTATTTTTGAAATAAGGTTCTTCCTTGATTCTAATCAATTCTGAAAGGCCCAAAATCATTGCTTTGCAAAAGCTAGGTCTTTTTTGTGTGCGGCTCCATTTAAAGTAGAATTTGGCATGTTTTTTTTTTAGTAAGGATTATTAATTTTTAAATATTGTTTTATTGATTACTTGAATTTGAGGTTTTCCAGAATGCATACCCAATTATTAGGATTAATTTTAAAAATAACCGTTATCAATGGAAAAATAAAATTTCTAGATCAAAATATCATATTATTTGAATTTAATTTGAGGGGAGAAAATGTTGATCCGGATCGTAATCATACCTACATTAAATTGCACTATCCTTTCAAAAATGACAACAATGGCTTTTTCAAATAGCAAATTCTACATACCTGCCAACTATAATAAGTGCAGTTTTAAACTAAGAAAAATTATCAATTTTTTATGCCATTTTCTTTAAAATGTGCAACGAAACTGGGTTTACTTTTCCAAACCAGTTCCTTAATTGTTTGGAATTTCATATTTAAAATGTCTTTGCAAAGATTTTGGCAATTTTACACGAAAATAAATCATCCCACGATGAAATTTCCAAGCAATAATGTTTCATGAAAGAAAAATATACAACTTTTAAAATCGATCCTTAAATTTTTATTTTATTTATTCTACCTAAGAAAACATTTTCGATCGTGGAAAAATTTGTAATAGGGATAAAACTTTCATTGAAAAGTAGAAACTTTTACCAAATTGTAGATTGGTAAATACGTAAGAATGTAATCACCGATCTTTATTGCAAAGTAGATGCCATATTTAATACCTACTTATTAAATTTTTCTTCGTGGGAGGTTGCTTTTTAATGTAAAATTGTTAAAAGTGTTTTCAGAGGGAAAAAATTGGAGTTTCGTAAATTAATTTATTTTAATCATCGAATTAGTAAAGAAAGGAAAATAAAAAATTGCGTTGGAAAAAAATTACCCTACTTTTTGAACCCTTTGCTTAGCCTTCGACGGTTGCAGGGAGCTGAAATTTTATAAGTATAGTTTTAGAGCGAACGAATTATGAAATGGGATACTTTCGGTTTTTCAACCCATCAGAATTTAGAGTGAGATGTAAGTAGGTATGTAGTCTAGAATTTTTTTTACGCTTCACGAAGACCTGGGAGCAATTTAACATCTTTGATCCTGCTCAATAGGTACTGAAAAAAAATTTTCGTTTAATTGAAAAATTTCAGTCACAACTAAAAATTACTTTTTCTTATGAAGTAACTTCAAAAAATAAGCCAAACGTTAGTACATTTTCTTAAAAATTACACTTAGGCCCTTTTTTCGGTTCATGATTTTTTTTTCCAAGCAGAAATCCCGAACGGACATTTTCCTGAATAGGATATTTCACAAAAAACTTCATTTCCCCGAATACAATTCTTGAATGCCTTTTTTCTCAAATGCAGAAATCGCAAATACAGAACTTTCCGAATTCCGAAAGCTCAAAATTTTAGAAATTGTAGTCTCTACGTGGGTTTGGAATCGTCCAATTTGAAATTCGCGGGTAAAATTTCATTGTCAAGACTCCGCCGAAATTGGTCCAAAATAGAAATCAGTGAGGGAGGAAAAACAAATTTTTGACGAGGGTGAAGTTTGTGGCACGAGAAAAGCGAGAATAACAATTCACACGAGTCAAACATTTTTTTTCTTCGAGTTCTGAACTATATGTTTTTTATTGTGGGAGAAAAGCGCGATTTTAAGTACTCGAGCGATTCGCGAGAAGGAGGAAAAATAGCACTTTGCTCCCACTATAAGGAGAAGAAACTTCTTCGATTTTTGGGAAAACGATCGATCCCCTCCCCCGTTTCCGGTATCAGATTTCACAAGTATATTTTTCCCCCGGAATCTCCATCAGATAAAGAGAATTTTATTCTAAGAAAATTTCTTTCAAAAATATAGAATTTTAAAATTTTTTACAAGAAATTGAAAGATACGTAGCGTTAAGTATAAAATATGAGTTTTCAGAAATCACAAAAAAAAAGATGAAGATGAAAAGCAGATATTAATGACACTTTTTAGCAAAAAAAAAAAACATACGTATTTTGATTAATTTTTCAATAATTCTGATTTGGAATGACAATTAGGCAAGGGGCCATTTGAATCTGGGGTGTAAAATTTGAAGTCGAGAAAATACTTCTTAATTACACTCATTCAACAATCAAAGGCAAACCCCTTCCCCCAACACCCCCACAATTAAGTGTTATAGACACCCATGAAACAGAAATTGGAATTTCAAAAAAAAAAAAAAAATGAAAAATGAAAAACCTAAGATTTGTGTTCAGCAGTGCAGATTATTTCTTTACCTATCTATAGCTTTTTCAGCTACCATCTGTCTCAAAATCTATTCTTTTCACCGATTTTTAAACAAAAATTATAGAAAGTCAAATAATCTTCATTCAAAAAATCAAATTCATTTGCGTTATTCCACGAGGTAAGGTTCATTTTTTCGGATATAGTTTTGGAGATATGGGCGTTCTAGTGAAAAAGTATCAAAAAATTGAGAAAAAAAATTGCGAATTTCTATACCACACGGGTTACTCTTTCACGCAATCACACAATGACAGTTTTTTTTAAAGAAGAAAAACAATTGATCAACTCAAATTTCAAAACGCTGCGGAATGGACAATAAGACCTCATTCCGGTCTTATTTTGTAGCTCTCGGGGAATGACACATTTCAAGATGCTTATCATCTTAAATCACAAATCACTTGTCTTTATAATGCTTTTACTTCAAAAATACCTGAGATGATCAGGTTTTGAACGCAATTTTTTTTTTCAAAAATATTTCATTTCGAGACACCCTTACTGACATTCCAAGCACGATAGCGATAAAAATTGATTTTTTGGGGGGGGGAGGGTTACTCTCAATGACATATAAAAAAAAATAGAAGAAATCGAAAAAAATTTCTCACCTTCTTACATTTAAATCTCAATCATAAAATTTTACAGTTTAAGAAGCTAAAGACCCAGAAAAATTTTGAACTTTTTTTTATTACAGGTAGTTGAAAATCATTGCCCATTACGATTCATTTGTTCTTCTTCTTCAGATTCCAAAACTCAGCTGAAAATCAAAAAAAACATACAAGTATTATCACTTTTTGGGCATATGATCACTAAATTCATTGTAATGTACTAAACCCATCTTCTATTATAAAAATAACCACACTACTTATTTTTTAAAAATTAACTTCAAACACGTTCCTATGGACGATGCTGAAATCACAAATACCCTTTTTTTTACCATACCATTCAGTATGAGCTACATATCTTTTTTTTTGCCACAACGGCTTCTATCTCTTCGCCATTGTGCAGCCGCGCTTATGATGATATTAAAAATAAGTATAATTTATTGCTGACAATGAATACAATCTAGCGTAGAATCTTTTGCCAACGTTGGCTCCTTTTTTTATCCATTGAAACAAGAAAATTGTTGCCCGGCCGAGTAATCGTATAGCCGTAAAGTTGAAAAAAATTATCCACAAAATGATGTATTTAGAAACGATGTCTGAAAGGTTGCCGCGTTTATTCCTACTAGTCATTTTAAGCTCGCTCCGAGTGAAAACTTTCTGATACTTTTATCAAGTATAATAATTAATAAGAAGAGTTGTGTAAGTTTTCGGAAGAACCTAATGCAAGTACATATTTAAGTAGGTGGTAATTTTTACGCCTATTTGGTGCTGGGTTGTCGATCGTAGGCTCGAAATTATCCACATTTCAATGCCCAAAGTGGTAATTTTTTCAATGGAAAAAAATCAACGGTAACCTATCATTCGAAGATTAATTTCTATCCAAAAAACCAAAAAGAGATTACAAAAAATTATCGTCTACAATTTAGAACCTACTCACTTTCAGAAAATACCTCGATTATCCCACAAATGGGCAATATTCAGTGTATTATGTTTCATCTTCCATAGATCGTTATGTGGTTAATTTGATGGAATTATAAGTTTTATCGATTTTTGAAAATTACGAAGCGAAAAATGGATTCAATTTTTGTGTAGGTGGAGGCATCTACTTCCAAAACTAGATCTTTGAAAGGCATAAAAAATATTCACTTTGATGATTTCTGACATTCTATCCTTCAATGATATTTCGATGCATCGAAGAATAAAACATTTCTTTTCATTTTACCATCAATTTCGTAATTAATTTCAATTTTTCTCAGCTCAAGCGCCAGGTCGATTGGGGTTTTTTTCTCGGTGGATTTTCTCCCACGCACACTCGACATTAAGTAATTAAAAAAACAAACAAGCGAATGAAAAAAAAAAAACTGATACGAAAAATATAAACACGACGCGATATTATAATCGATCCCGTATTTTATTCGGTATTGGTTTTTATGGTGAATCGTAACAATTTTATGGCGCTAATGGTGCGAAGAAATTTTTGGAAAACTTTTCAATTTATGATCAGCTCTCGATAAGGGTCAGTTGTATGTAACACGTGTACATTTGAAAAGCGTGAAAAGGACACAAAGTTACTTAATGCGTTTTTGTGGTTTTTCATGAAGCTCAGCTTAAAAACAGTTTCGGAATTAATAAAAAAAACTCGACAGCTGTTTTCATCGAAATCAAAAAAAAAAAAGAGAGGAAAACGGATTTGTATAACCCTTCTGTAGTTTGGTTCGTAACATTGGCACATACAAACTGCCAATACTATATGAAAGGTTGTGCGGTTATGTAGATGAACTTTTTTTCTTTCTTTTTTCAACGTTTGGGGAAAAATACGATTTTTTACAATTTATCATTTTTCGGAAATAATACGGTTATTTTGAAAATTTAACGAAGGTATTTTTTTTTGTACTGCAAAGAGATCTTCTCGGAATTTGAACACGTGTTGGTATGCGAACATTCGAGGTATCTATTTCTGTCAAAAATACCAGACCAACGAACTAGTTTTTTTTAAAGATATCTCGTCCGATGTTAATCTAATGCGAAAAAAATTTAAGTGTAAAACTCCGGTTTTAATGGATGACGAGTGCAGGTATTGGAGCTATGTCGTTTTCAATGAATGGCTCGCCAGTCTTAGCATTTACCTACGTATTGCATGTTTGTATTCACGTCTTGTTTAATTCGTTTAGACTGTAGATTCGGAATAGGTGATATCTATTAAGTTGTTTTACGTCAGGTGATGACCACATACCAGAGCTTCCTCTAAACCGCGCTATTTACTTTGTTGTAACGCGTTTATACCACATAATCATTCGTACTTATTACTTCCTTCCTTTACGCTATTGAATTCTGTTATGTCGAAATGAACGTGATGGGGTGGTTTGAGGTATTGCGAATGTGGTTGAGATTGTTATTCTTGATTAGATGCCTTTGCGGAGTGAATTATCGGGAGTAAAATGTCAAAATTTGATGGTGTGGAAGTGCGGATGGATGCGAGGTATTTTTTTTTAAATTCGTTTTGATTGTAATCTATAATTATTGGAGGAGGCAAGAGATTAATAAAATTCGAATTTTAGTATTTTTTAAATGGTTTGAATATTTGTCATTTTTCTAGCTATTTTATCTTTTCGTTGAAATAAAATTGTGAAGTCATAATTAACTACATATTTCTGAAGAAGTTTTCATTTAAAATGATGGCACTAGTTGTAAAATTATACTTACCTCATTTTACTTCCCTGAAACATCTCGCCCATTCAGTTTTGAGAATACAGAAAAATGGTAGGATGAATCTAAAATAGGTACCTAAGTAGGATAAGGGGTGAATTTGACCCCCGCTCCGATTTTCACTCTAACCCCCTTAAGTGGTGCCCCTTGATGTAAAAACATTCCAGAAAATTTTTTGACCCCCCCCCCTTCCCTTTTGGAGGTAGGGGCATTTTATTGGCTGATTTTCAAGAATTTTTAATTACAACGGAAGTGAACGAAATTTTCTGTTTTTTGGCACAAATTTACATCTCGTAGAGGTGAATTTATGATAATTTTTTCGAAAATTTTGGTGCACTTCTTCATGTTTTTTCGGTTATTTGAATTTTTTAATCGTAAAAAACATCATATTATCAAAGAGCGACCATCCTAGAAAAATTACTAAAAAATATGTTTTTTCATGTAGAATTCTGCTGTGCATTCGGTTTTTACCGATTCTTTGAACTAAGGGTCGAAAATTGCAAAAAACCATACAGAAACGTTGTTATTTTAGCAGATTTTTCAAATTTTGAGAGTTTTATACAGAAAGAAATTGTCAAGTGAAGAAATCATGTGGCAGATTTTGAGGAGCAAGTTTTTTTTTTTAGAATTTTCCTTAATTGTGGTTTGAAAAAAAAAATTAAAAATTTACTGCACCCACTGAAAAAGAATCTCTCTTGAACAAAACTTTTAATTACATGTGGCATAGCATTAAAACATGGAAAAATTATCTTTTTTAAACATTAAATTTCTAATTTTTCAGAGCTTCGCCCTCGCTCCGCACGGGCATGAATTGAATCAAAATCAAACATCTATGATCTATTTAAAACATTGGTACAAAAGTAAGCTCCCATCCATCCACCATTTAAAAACCTTCTATTGATTTTTAATTCGTTTTCCGTTGATTTTTCTATCACTGCAATTACTCAAATGAAGCAGCAGGCAACAAGATTTTTTTTCTGGGGGGGGGGGATTGTTATTCTGCCTCTGAGCGTCGTTAGATTAATTCCGGCCCTGCGAACTTGATATCAGAAACTTTTTTTAAATTTTCAACGATCAGCGACGTAGCAGATCAAGATCGAAATAAATCTCACGAGAACAAGAGCAGATCATAAAAGATGATTTGAATTTTTCTCAAATTCTCAATTTTCATTTTGGCAGCATATTGCATTGTACAAAATTAATTCATTAGTTATTGCTTATATCATTGAAGTGGAGAGGGGGGAAGAAATACAACCAAATGGAAAAACCAATCACATATTCGTGTTCAGCAGGTCAAAATACCTCGATTAACACTCTTTTCGCGATTGTTTCACTCGAGGTATTTAAATTCACTTTTTCCCGCTTTTTAGCGGACTTCCCGCCCTAGCGGGAATCCGCTATTGCAATCATAAGGGTTTTTTTATTTATTTATTTGTTTGTTGAAGCCTTTTCCGTTCTAACGCGATTTCTCTCGTTAAACTTAACAGATCGGGCTGAAATTTTTACAGTATGTGTAGACCGTATAGAAGCAGAGCTGATTAGTTTTTGGTGCAATTCTGTGCTTGGAAAGCTGAGCTTTTCAACTTTAAAGCTCATTTTTGGTACTTTCTTTCTGACGCGATAACTCATGTTAGAATTGACCAATCGACTTGAAATTTTTATGGTGATTAGAATGTATATAGGTGAAGAGCTGATTAAATTTTGAAGTCGATCCGAGCTTTGAAAGCTGAGCTTTTCGACTTTAAAGTTTATTCAATTTTTCAAAAATATCTCACAAACGGTGCACCGTGGAGAAAAATGAAAGTCATTTTGATGGTCAGGAATTTCAAGCTCTATAACTTTGGTTCTCATGAATTTTTCTTGAAAGCTCACCGTTTACGAGATAATTGAGCTCAAAGTTTGAAGGCTTGTGATTGGTTGATTTCTATTACTTTTTGTTTTCTTTATTAGACTGATTTTTTGAAAATATCTCGCGAATGGTGAACCGTAGAAAAAAACGGAGGGCATTTTGATAGTCAGGAATTTCAAGCTCTACAACTTTGGTTCTCATGAATTTATCTTGAAAGCTCACCGTTATTGAGAAAATTAAGTTCAAAGTTTGTAGGTCTGTGATTGGTCAATTCTTGTTATTATGTTTTCTTCATAAAATTAATTTCATACAGTGTTGCCAATAATAAATTCGTTTTCAAATGATTCAATTGAATGAATCAGTCGTTCGTTAACGATGTACTCGAATGAATCAGTCATTCGTGAATGATTCGTTTCATTGAATCAGTTGTTCGCGAACGATTAGTTTGATTGAATCAGTCGTTCGCGAACGATTTGTTTGATTGAATCAGTCGTTCGTAAACGATACGTTTGAATGAACGAACGATTGAATCAGTTGTTCGCGAACGATTTCGTTTGTGAATGATTCGATTCATAGATTAAAAGTTGAGCTTTTCATAAGTTTGAAGTTTATTTCTGTTCTTGAAAATACGAGGGCTTTGTAGGGGAAAACAGACACCAAAAGAATAGTTAGGATGGATGCCAAAAGAAAAGAATCGGTCTGAAAACTGAAAAGCTCACAGTGTTTTAGAAAAATGAATTGAAAGTTTGAATTCGTGCAATTAGTCGCCAGTTTGTATATAATAGGAAGTCCGCTCTTTTGACACAGTGTGTCTAGTTTACCTTAAAAAATCAATGAAAAAAGTGAATTTTGAAAACTGAAGCAAACGCTTGCAAAGAGGGTGTCTATCGGGGTATTTTGACCCGCTGAACACGAATATGGTAGTGGTTTCTTTATTTGGTCATTTCTTTCTGTATAAAACGCTCAAAATTTGAAAAATCTGCTAAAATAACAACGTTTCTGTACGGTTTTTTGCAATTTTCGGCCTTTAGTTCAAAGAATCGGTAAAAACCGAATGCACAGCGGAATTCTACATGAAAAAACACATTTTTTAGTAATTTTTCCGGGGTGGTCGCTCTTCGATAATATGGTGTTTTTTACGATTAAAAACTTCAAATAGCCGAAAAAACATGAAGAAGTGCACCAAAATTTTTGAAAAAATTATCATAAATCCACCTCTACGAGATGTAACTTTGTGCCAAAAAACAGAAAATTTCGTTCAATTCCGTTGTAATTAAAAATTCTTGAAAATCAGCCAATAAAATGGCCATATCTCCAAAAGGGAGGGGTATGGGGGTGGGTCAAAAAATTTTCTAGAATGTTTTTACATTAAGGGGTACCACTTAAGAGGGTTAGAGTGAAAATTCGAGCGAAGGTCAAATTCACCCCTTATCCGGCCAGACCCTTTTTCTGAAATAATTCTTAAGTACTTATAACTTATGAGTCAGTTCGCATAACTTTTTGGATAATCTTTTGCCCACCAATTTTTACTTTAAGCTTATGGAATTTTATGGAATTGATAAATTGAATTTGAAAATTAGCCTTGACCCATGTAATCAAATTGATCCAACTTGAAAACTGCAGGAGCAAAATTATCATCACAAAAAAATTTAATTTACAATTTTTCTGTAATTATTTTTAATCATTCAAATCTCAGACCCCCAGCGAGAGAAAAAAATTCACCAAAGTTCATGGAATTCGAATTTCCATGACATGTTTAGTTTACTTTACGAAAAGTTAACAGGGACTCGAACAGATGACGACATAATCGAAAAATTGTGTAAACGAGTGCACAACTTATTTAATTTCTGTCAAAACTCTTTCAAGAATTTTCCCCACAACTTCCAACTATTATTGACGTTTTTGAGTGAAAAATATTTGTTCTTAATTATGGTGAAAACCTCACCACTCAGTCTCAATTAAACAAAAAGTTACAGCTACACTATTTAAATTTTATTAAACGATGACCGAACTTTCTTCTCATTTTTCTCATGAACTTTAGAATCCAACTTTTTCGTCCCTTTCTCCGCTCCAATTTTAGGAGACTTTAATAAATGATGATTTTTCTATACCCATCACGGAGCTTTTATTGCGCACCATTTCATTGCAATGAAAACCGCAAAAAGGAAACCATTCCATTTTGTTTTACGATCTATAATGCAACATGTTTTTTTATTTCATACCATCTCGCTATACTTTTGATTCCGATTAGAATAATAAAATTATATGGTAGGCTTTCTAATTCTGGGTAAAAAAAAGGAGAGAATTATATTTGGCCTATAGCCTCCTCTGTCTACGTATTTGTAACTGTTGACGAAAAGAAGACCCTAAATGAAAATAAACTATTATACTTTAGCGTACCTCACTACATTTACCTACCTATAAGTAAAGAGACTTTCGTATTTGCGTTCTTCGTTTTCACAAGTAGAACAAAAACTGCAAGTTCGTATAAATTAACAAAATAACTGAAATTGTAATTGGCTGCTACTTTATCTTTTAAGATGTTTCTTTTCTTTTATTCGTGTTAAATTAGATATACAAAGAATGTCTCCGACGTTTGTTTGTTGTTGTTGTTATTTTTTTTTTGTTTCTTCTTAAATAGTATATTGCCATCTTACTAGCAATCTTGCTTGAAAAACTGCTCGAGACGATGTTAGGTGACAGTTGTAGTATTTATGGTGTTACGAGTATGGGGTTGAAAATTGTTCTGTGTATCCGACAAAAAACTAAGTTACGTACCTTAAAGTTTTGAGCATCTATTATGAAATAGAGAGAAGAAAAAGGCACGATTATCCGAATTTTTTTTCGCTACCTATCAAACTTTTCTAATTTATAGAAAAACCATAAAATAAAGATTTTCTGCAGAATGGAAAAAAACAACAAATTTTTAACCGACATATGTGATTGATTCGTATTTGTTTTTAGGTTTCCAGCATGGGCAGTATTTTTTTTTAAAGAATTAATTTGCATCGGATTTATGTATTTTCGTCGGAGAATTGACTAAAACGAGTTTTTTCAAAAGTCGAAACAAAATTAATGATTTATATTTTTGATTTCCTTGTTAGTGAATTAGGTAAAAGGTTCCATGAAGTGAGTTCATTAGTGTCGTTATATTATTTTATTTCGGAAAATAAAAATCTATGCTGGAGGTAAAAATTTTATAGAGTTGGAAAAAACATCAAACCAATATTTGATTCAGAATTATGAAAGTTTTCGATCTATATGGCGTTAGAATTTCTCAATGCTATAAAAAATATTTAAGAATAAGAAATTAAGTAGGTAATTGAAAATTTCAATTCGAGATGAAATTCCAACATAGAATATGGAGAAACAAATAAACAAAGAGAATCGTATAGTTGGAGCGACAAAAAAAAAGATAATAAATTGGAAATCTCACAAAGCAGTCGTTATGCATTAGAGATGGAAAATCTGTCTGCTAATTTTGTTGCTCAATTGAACTTTGCTAAAGCATAGAGCGAAATAAACCACTGACGCTTTATGACGGCGCGGCGCGGCGCGACATCAACTATTTATCATAGCAGCAACTTAGTGTATGCACACCGACACTCCCCTAGGAAACAAAAGCTATCATCGTCGTCATTAATTACAAAAGTAAATACATAAATGCGGATTTCTTTGATATTTAGGCTACTTTCATCGAACAGATACGAGTAATCCCAATGCAATACTATAGCGGTCAGGCCTGCTTTTCGGAGTTAGTTATGCGAGACCTTGAGATTCTGCACAGCTTTATGGAAAATATTAGTAAACTTTTTTAATTTACTAGAGGCGAAATATAGAGCAACCATTTATGTGCTTTTCTCAGTTTCGCCAGATCCCCGCGGAGAGCTAAATAATATCGGCGTAGTGCTTGACAAAAACTTGGGGTTAAAAGTGAAAATATACAATTTTTCGAGGTGCTTGAAATTGCTGTTTTATTTCGTTTCATTTGTTTTTTTATTCTTGGGTAGAAATGAATGTTGTTTAGGTGGTTTGTAATATGAATCAAAATGTACAATTTTTATGCTTTAAAAGTTTTTTACAATCCGGCTTCCCCTTTCCCCTTTTTTTTGTTGGAAAAATGAGGGAAATAGGTACATATCAAAATTAAAAGAATTTTCGCGTTTTGTGAGATTTTCACGAATTAGTAGGTAAAACAAATTGGAATAATTTTACGCGAAATTTCGTAATAAACCTTGATTTTTAAATTTTATTGGGCCGAATAAAATTGTAAATTTCCATTTCTCAGGTTCAAATTTATGAAAATGTATCGAGTTTAATTCAATTCGCGAAACGAGATTCGAGCATTAATTTAAGTCTGATTTTATCTAACTTGATGTAAAATATTTTGATGGGATATGCAGATATCAAGTACAAGTACCTACATATAATTTAAATACCGTAGGTACCTGCTGTCTGGGAATCTTTGAACAATAACATTTGAGCATAATAAATTGTTGTTTCACCATGCGACATTCTTATCTATTGTAGAAATAATATTTTCGTGATGCTTTGTATTTCGATTTTGGAAATAAAACACCTGGATTTTTCCTGGGAAGTTGTGGGTTTAGGAGTGTTCCTTCGAAATATCTTAATTAAAAGTTGTAAAAAAATCATAAATCAAATGTTTTGATACCACTAGGGAATTTAATCGAGGTTGGTGTACGAATTATTGAATTTGGGATATTTTCAAAGAAAGAAGGTACCTAGCGAAATACGGGAGATGGAATGAGAGATGTTTTCAATTCATCAACGATAATTAATTTTTTTTATATTAAAAAAATATGTACTCAAGGTTGTCTGTTCTGACAATTTTTTTTCAAAAATTTTCAAGATTATTGGCTATTTTGAGCAATAAAATTTCTTATGATTGAAAACATTGAAAAATTTAGAACATTTTTTTTTTCTAAAATGCATTGGCACTGCGTATCTACATTGTTAAACCATTGTAAAATGTATCACTTCTTCACTTCTATAATTTTTCAAATATTTACCCTGATTTGAGGTTGAATGAACAAAGTCTGCTCAAAGGAATGTTAAAAAATGGCTGGTAAAGTATTGACAAAATTCGTATTTTTGTTTTTTAAATGTAATTTTTCTGAAAAAGTCTGTCCTTGCGTCATTCAAGCAATATTTTTGTTTTCTTTTTCATAAAATATTTTTGAAAAATTTCTTCAAAAAACATTCCGGCTATTGACCTTTTGTGTATCACAAAAACATAACTTCTCTCTATTTTTGATTCATATCATACCCTGTGATAATTATCACTAATCTTTTTTTTTTTCGTGGGTGACAGATCGAGAAAAATGCTCCTCACTACCTATACGGGCATGTTCTGCCGATCATTTCAGCTGGCAAGTAAATTGCCTACTTTTTTATTTCAAGGGCAACATTTTTTAGGGAAAATTTCATTGTTATATATTTATTTGAATTTTTTTACTCCTTAAATCAAACGGATAAGCAAATTTTTGCACACTTGAAATGAAAATTTTCGATAAAAAACGTATTCATGATGCAAAAATTAGATTTTTTCAATCTCATGGAAAATTTGCAGGAGGATCCTAAAAATTTGGTTTAAGAGTCGGATCAGCCTTAAAAGTGTTCCCAAAATGACCCCAAACATAAGGGCGCGGCTCCATCAAACCTGCGAGCGACGACGCGGTGCGGCGCGGCGAGTGACGGCGCGGCGAGCTGCGGTACGACGCGATTTTTTTAAAATGAGTGTATATGAGAAAAGGGACCTAGGTGTTCTGAAAAAAAAGAACAGAGACCCTTTCTCATGTACGTACATGAGAAAAGGTACCCAGGTATAACTTTTTTTCAGAACACCTAGGTCCCTTTTCTCATATACACTCATTTTAAAAAAAATCGCGTCGTACCGCAGCTCACCGCGCCGTCACTCGCCGCGCCGCGCCGCGCCGTCGCTCGCCGGTTTGATGGAGCCGCGCCCTAAGTAACCCAACACAAATTGAAATATATAATTTTTTGTTTTCAAAATTTTATTGCTCCAACTGTTCAAACAAAAATTTATATTTTTGATCTCATTCTCTCGTTTTGAATCAGTGAAAAGTCACTGAAAAAGTCAGAATTGCAGCACAGGAAAAAAAATTGCAAAATTCTTTGATTTTCAGAGATTTTTCAGTAAATTTCAGATATTTTACTGGTTTCTAGAGTAATTTTCAACAATTTTTCGGTATTTTTTTTTCATTGTTTGCTTTAAGCGAAATTTTTTGCTAATTCATTATCGTGCTGCAACTCTCATTGTTTTCCAGTAATTCTCGATAGTTTTAATTGATTTAAAAATGAGAGAGTAATTCATATTTTTGCGTTCTTCTTTCTTTTGTATAAGTAAAACACCTCCAATAAAAATACTGTTTTTTGTGTGTTTTTTTTTTTCTAAAGCTTGCCTCTTTGAATAGAAAAGTAGGGAATATAACAAAAAGAGAAAATTAATGGTTAAACATTTTTGTGGATCACCTAAAAATCATATTACCTTTCCAAACTTGGGTTCAACATTTGAAAACTAATTGGTTAATAGAATTTTCATACGTGTGATGGGGTCAGGATTAAGACCCTAAAAAAAAAAAATGAAAAAAAAAATCCAAGTCATCTTTCACCGACATTCCTTTTAAGATTCCTTTGCAGATCCGATACTGAGAACCGGTTCTGGTTGGCGTTTTCAGTTTTTTGAATCGGTAAATTCAGACAGTCGCTCGGTTGGAAATTTTTGGTGACTTCTCCTCCCTTCCCCTTCCTACCTTTTTGAAATATCCCGTCGTTTTGTCACTCTGCTTAGAAATTAATGTTTCATTTTCCTTTAATCCCCTACACTGTGTGAAATCATATTCAGCTGTGTTCAAAACAGTTTAATTTTTTTTTTCAAAAATGGGTTGGTAGGTAGGTACATATGAAAGTTTTTATTCAATAATATCAATTTTAGGTACCCATTTTTCAGGAATTCTTCAAAAATATCATTTGTTAATAGTTTTCAAGTAAGTAGATATGAATTCAATGAGTAATTGAAAGAAATTATTTTGAAAACGTTTAGTATTTGTGACCCAGAAACCTAGAGTAAAAAAAAAATTGATGTCTCATTTTTCACGTTTTTGGTCCAAATGACATGATGCCAAATCTGGACCAAACACATAAAAATGAAGACATCGACTTTTTTATACAAAGGTCCCTTCTTTACTGCAGGGTCACATTTGTAGGTGTATGAATATTATACGGTAAAAAAAGACCATAACTGTCGAAATAGTAAAAAGAGTCGGAATTAAGAACCCAAATTTTCAAATACTTAAATCAAATTTTGACTTCCTTCGGGAAAAATTCATAAAAAATTATTTTTGTGGTCCAACTAATTAAGTAGGCACTTGCTGAAAATAGACCTTTGTTTCGAGTTATTTTTCAATCCCATTTTGAAAGTTTCAAACTCAGAAGGTTCGAATTTGGTGATTATTTTTTTAATGGGATTAGAATTAGAACACCTTATTCTAAAATAACCTTAATTTTTCCAAATTTCCAACGAATTGTACAGAAAATATGAAAAAAAAAACTCTGGTTTCTAGTAATAATTCGATTTATTAATTTAAAATTGTGTTCATTTTTCAATAAGTAAATACAAAAAATTTTTGCATTTTTTAAAAAATAATTTTGATCATAAAAATTTCAATTCTGGAAAATAAATTTTTCGTACCTGTAAAATGGCATTTTGCCTCCATTAAGTAGGTATTAATATTCATTTTGGATGAAAGAAGTTTCAGTTCACGGTCTTCCTTCGATCGATGTATTCTAATTTTTTCTAAATTCGAAAAATATACCCATATTACTATCATTAGTGGCATCAAAATACTAGAATTTTTTACCATCGCAATTTTTCGATACGTCGCGTCGGTGGCGCTCAAAAAAGAATAATAAAACATATAATAATAAAAAATTTAGCAAAGATTCCTCCAGATAATTAGATATGCAAATCGGGTTATTAAAAAAAGTCCAATTTTGCACGTCATTCGATTGGAAAGATGGCTGATCGGTAAAGGTGGTAAAGTGGCAGGCTTCACAGTTTCCACGTGATGCGCCAATGCGTATAGAAAATGTGGCCATAAAACTCGCGTATTATGTAAATAAGTGCGCACTATATTCTATAATACATGTAGGAATTAATGTTTCTTGATCGGACCAGCTAGCGCAATAATTATTGCCGCGAAGTCACTCGAAACTGGTTTATTGGTCGATTAGGTGAAACGAATAGCTGGTTTTTTCGTTCTCTTCCTTCGCATAAGTATTATGTAGATGGACCAGGTATACTGTGCAGGTACCTTTCACACGAATATTTTTGCGGATGGCAGCTATCTTTCGACAATATCGCCGATTTTAAACACATAACTTGTCTGATTCGTTTAAAATCTACAAAAGAATCGAAGTTCGCAACGGTCGCGGTGGTCCTCGTGGCACGCTTGAAAATTTCCACGAGTATTAAAATAATCGCAAAAATCTGTCGGTTAAGAGAAAATAAAAATTTAAGCGAATTTCAAAGAAAAATAACCAAGTATTCGCGCAGTCATCCAGTCGAAAGATATTCGAAATACATATTTTCGCGAAATACCAAAATATGGAAATATCAGTTCGCTGCTACATTTTTCGAAGAGAACGTGAGGTAGCTTTGGAAACCGAACCGAGAAGAACGCTCGTCGTACCATAAAAGATGAAAATATATATAAAAACGAAAACTGCGTGGTGGTTTTAAATAACAGCCAAGAATGTTGCTAATACTCGTATAAATACGTAGACTTTAGGTATCTATACGTTTTTCTCGGATTTAAACGCCAAAGGCCCATTTTCAATGTATACCGAGATCTTCAAGGTTGTCATTATTGGAAAATTTCGATTATTATTTCGTTTCGAAGGCGCGTGAAATCACGTCAAATTATAATCCACTTATTTGGAAGTAGGTAATTTTGATGAAAGTTGATCGAAATATTAAACCGCTGAGGTGTCCTTCCCTTCTCCGAATTCTTCACAAAAATTCAATCTATCAAGTTGTAGTCATTTGGGCAAATAAAATACTAAAACTGGTTTACTAACGTGTGTATTTTGTAGTGTTGAGGAGATCTGCGTGCAATCAGGTTACTTGCTGCGCTGCGTTGGAAAATTAAGAAAAACCACATGTCCGCGTCGATGGCTTCAGAGAACTGATTTATTTATGATTGGCCAATTTACTTACTCATCCTTCATCCGGATGTTGGAAACAGCCATCTAAATTTATTCTGTTCTTTCGTATTTGAACACTCTTGCATCCTTCTTAAAGATGAATTTTGTGGATCTCAAATTTCTGCGATGTCTCCTCCTCCAACGGAATTTTTGCAATTTTGTATTCTCCTGCATTTTGTCTCGGGAATGAATTTCTATAATTTTGAATTTCTCCTGTATCCCTCTTGATTAAATTTCGGTGATTTTAAATTTCTGCTGTGATCACTTCAGATGAAATTTTGACAATTTCAAATTTTTTCTATTCCCCTTTTGAGCTGAATTTTGTTCTTCAAATTTCTCCTGCATCTCTCTTCAGACTGAATCAAAATAAATTCTCTTTTACCCATCTTCAAACTGGATTTTGGTAAAGACTTTTGAACTCTTCTCTAGAATGAATTTTTGTCGCCTCGGGTTTTTTCTATGCCCTTTTCCCGGTTGTATTTTTTATAAATTTTTATTATGAGGATTTGAGCTGAATTGCATCAATTTCATAACTCCTCCGTATTCCAAACTGAATTTTCTCATCTTTGAATTCTTCTGGTATTTTCTCAAATTGAATTTTAATGATTTCAAATTTCTGTCATGTCCCTTGCATAGGCTGCATATTGATTATTTCAATTTCCTTCCCCTTCCCTAGATTGAATTTTTGTATTTTCAGGAACATAGGTGCACCCAAGGGAGGGGGGCTCAGGAAGCTCAAATTCACCTTTAAGCTCGGAAAAAAAGATTTTTTCATTCGAAAAATAAAAAAGTGCATTTTTTTTGCCTTTCAAACAGTATTTTTTCCAAAAAAATTTCGTCCTCGCTTCACTCGGGCAGTATTTCAATCGTTTTAATTTTAAATTTAATAATTTCATCAATTTATGTACCTATCAGAAAAAATGATGATTTTTGACTGAAACCAGTAAAAAATGACTAATGGGGGGGGGGTGAGGAGGGAGAATAAAGGAGAGCAAACGATTTCACATATTTGATAATTGACAAATTATGATGAGATTCGTGAAAATTTCGGCAAAAAAAAAATTAAAATTTGGAGAATTTCTAGTGCCTATCGGATGCCTTTTAAATTTTGTCAGATTTTTTTTGTTACAATAGGTACTAAATTTAATGGACAGAAAAATACAACCAAATTAGTGAAATGATTTGTTGTATTATCCATTTATGACTATATGTGGTAAGTTTAAGTACATGAAATTATTTTTCATTTTTTCTCCATCATGTTCTTATGCAGGGGTTTTTGACAATTTTACGTCTTGGCAAATATAAAAGATTTGAGGTACCTACCTATTGATGTGTGTAAGTAAGTTCAAATTGCGAATTAGGTACTTCGCTCTAAAGAGAACAATTGAAGAAAAATAATTATGATGATAATTTTTTTTAGGAAAATTAGCTTAAAACGCCTTTGTTGGTAAATCCTCTTGTAAGTAACGTCTTCTGGACTGAATTTTGGTATTCTTAAATTTCTACTTTGCTGCTCTCCCCCTCCCTCGTTCCCAGAAAAATTTCTGTTGTACCTTACTCTTCCATTATCGATTTAATTTTAATATATATATTTTTTTTAATGAAAAATTCAAATTTTAAGACTATGAGCGAAATTATCGCCCAAAAGAAGTGAAAGAAAAAGGCAATTTATTCGACTTTGGTTTCTAATTCAACCATTTCTGCTCTTGAAATTTTAGTTTTTGATTACCTTTCATCTATGTATCTGATATTTTTTCGAAAACTCTAATAGGGAGCTCTCTAGCTCTAATTCCGGATATCGAGGGGGGAGGGGGGCAACATTTTTAGAAAAAATCAAAATTAGAAAATTTATTTTGTGGTGTATTAGGTACTTTAATGAGTATACACGATTCAAAATAATTGACAATTTAAAAAAATAATAATTGAAAAGAAAAAGTAGTTGAGTTTGGAATTAATTTTCGAATTTTCGATCCCTATATAGGGATCGATGGTACTCAAAAGGTTTTTTTCGCCAAATAGGGTTGGTTGAAAGAGTATGTGGGACGTTTTTCAGTCAGCAAACAATAATCCTATTTTTTTTCATAGGAATAAGCATTTAATTTTTAAATTAAAATTTTAAAAAAGAGATAATTATAGAATTTGGAATGGCGTGAAAACATTTACAAAACTTTTAGAGTGATTTTTGAAGAATTAGGAAACTTGAAGAATTTTTAGGAAATTCATAAGTATGTACCAAATGATAAAAAATTTAAAAATTTCGAGAAATTAATATTTTTTTTTTGAAAATTAAACGAATTTTAAAAGTTGCGATTTTTAAAGTTTTGGTGATATAAAAAAATGAACTCTAAAAAGTTGTCATGAATTGGAGGGGTAGGAAATTTTAATAGTTTGAGAACCCTACGGAAATTGAAAAATTAAAGCAAATTAGAAGTTCTGAAAAATAATTTTATGATTTAAAATTTTTATTTTTTGGTAATTACATATACTTAGTATTGATAAATTTTGAAAAACTTGCAGTCTGATTAACAATTTTTTTTAAAATTGACAAGAGTTTCAAAATTTGACAAAATTTTAAACATGTACTGAAAATTTTTGAAAACTTTTGTCAGATAAACTCTGAAAAATGGAATTTCCACTTTTCAAATGCATTTTGTCTAAAAATTACAGATTCCCTTCTCTTCCTTCCTCCTCCTGTCACAAAAAACAAAAAATCATGCGGGATCATCCCTGCTCTACATTTAATTTATCTCTGATCAGAAGTCAATTTTTTAGTCCAAATTTCTATAAAACCAGTTTCAGAGCGAGAAAACAGGATTGAATTACAAAAAAAAAGCGCATTAACTCGTGTTATAGGAGCGGATTTGAATCCATGCGATGGAAAAGTGAGGGGTTTGTTTAAAATGACACATTTTTTTATGGCATAAGTGGCTTTTAAAATTCCAGGTAAATATAATTTTTCTCGCTGACCATTGGCAAATAAACGGATAGGTACAAAATACATGTACACGTTTATAGGTGTATGTAATTAAATTTACAATACGGACGATGCTAAGAAGTTTTTATCTAAGAGAAGTCATCTTGTCGTGATCAAAGTATGTAGCGGTATGTTGGTGAAGGCGTAAACGAAGGTCGAATGTTGTCCAAAGAATGTGGTAACATCACCATATAAATTGAAATAAATGCAATTTCCCTCTTTTTTTATTTTTTTTTCAGCGCAGGTATTCGAGTAATTTGTCTGACGAAGGTAAATTCGTTTTGTCGCAGCGAAGTAAAATAAATTTCGTCTGAAGTGAGAAAAATTACACATTTTGTTACAAATTAGTATAAAGTAAAGCACCTCGGCTAATAATTTGTTGTAAATGTACGTTGGTATCTGAGGGTAGTTTACATTGACGCAACAGGGGTTGATGGCATACGGCTCTTCTTATAAATATAGTTTTACTACATATTTTCCAAGTCTGGGTACTTTTTTTTTGGTCTAAAAATGTTTGCATTGTTTTGAAGTCGCGAATAAGGTATCAAGCGCACGAACGCATTTTAAATTAATTTATTTGACAAGGTAATCGAGTAAATTCTTGTTTAGAAAATTTTTCGTTACAAAATGGTTAAGCGGCGGGCCATAACGTGGTATAGCGGTTTAAGAATATACTACGTCAATGCGCATTAGACATTATTTATTTTTCGAACAAACATCCGTAAGAAGTCAATTTAAAAGCATAAATTACTTGGTAAAGTTTTGTCATAAGCCGCCAACTTTTATCGTTAAACATGTATAATGAACTACACCGAGATATATACCGAAATGCTACACTGTCCTCTGTCAACTTCGCTAAAAGTTTCTAACGTTTTATGTAATGAATAATAAAACAAGTTCAAACTTTTTTGTTTTTAAACTTTTACCCCGCGGTTACCTATCGCCGTATAAAAATATTGAAAATTTTACCGTGTTTTTCTTTCTCACTTCGTTCCTTTATTAGTTATCGCGACTTTTTTTGCGAAATTTTACCCTGCACTTATTCGCTAATTAAATAATTACCTGAACGCCTCGTCGCCGTACCTTTTCGCCCCTTGAAATTTTATGTTATTGCGAGGAAAAGAAGAAAGTAAACGTACTTATTGGTTACGCCGGTATCATTTTCGTTTCAGCCGGCGTTTTTCCTCCAAAGAGGTAATTTTATAACTAACGTGGTGGAAAATTTTACTTTCTTTAATAACTATAAACATTTCTTTACCCAATGTTACCAATCTTTCGTGTTTTGGAATGAGAAAAAACGTGTTGCTAGAGAATTTTTTTGGCAGCTGTTTGAGTAGGTAAATTTTTTCAAACATTTTGGTTTTGGGGTTTGGGAATTTTTTGGGTTTGGGAGTGAAGTGGTTTCAGAATGAGAATCGATGTTTCAGAAAATCACTATTTGAAAAAAAACACTGTTCGTATAGAAGAATCGTGCATTCCTTGTTCCTTCCTCTCGTCGCTTCTAACCTAACCTTTGACGATCCTTTTCTCCGAATCCCTACTCATGGACATCCGGTTATATCATATCCCTTAACTGACCGCTTTCTCTTTTCCTTTGTCTTTCCACCCTCTTACGAACATCTTTTATCCAAACCGTAATGTATCGACTACTATCGATGCATCTTTTTTTTTTTTAGTTTTTATTGTCAGTTTTATAATAGTGTTGTTGTCGAATACCTAAAGATTCATTCGCTTGACTACCTACTCGATTTCTCGCCTATTTTTAACAATAAAAGTAAAGTGTTAGAGTAATTTTTTTGCATTGGTTCCCCATGGCTCTGAAAAATTGATATTTCTTTTACTATCCCCCAGCCTTTTTAGGGAGATGATTTTTTAACTGTCGAAATATGCCTGTAAAAATTTTAATTTAGTGTTTTTGGTCGGGTAAGGGCTTCGGACTCCAAATAAAATGTGAAATCGGCCTAATGATCACAAAAATTGAAAATAATAATAATAATAATAAATATATCTATTTATTTTGAAATATGACCCTTTCGGTATCCAAAAATATATTCACGCAAAACGCTCGATTGATTGATTCAATATAATTTTTTGACATGAGCTTTATCATATTTTCGGATTGAGTTATTTTCCTATTGCCTCAAAAAATTTAATTTTGTCGGATTCGTAATGTACGGCCTCGAAAATCTAGATTTCGATATGCTACATGATATTTTTGGTAAATTTTAATTTGTACCCCCCCCCCCCCCGACTCCTCTCGGCTCACCTAAAAAATTACATCGTCAAATTCGTAATCTATGACCACGAAAACCAATATTGATGCTACACGATATTTTGGGTAAGTTTAATTTTAAGCACCTCCCCCTTCCCCTTCTCTTCAACTCAAAAAAAATGTTATTGTCAAATTCGTATTCTACGATCTCAAAAACCAAACTCATCCTAGATTTTATCAACTTTTATTCTAAAAATTTTTTACATAATGAATTTCAGTCTTTTACAGAATCTCCTGGACCATTGTGAGGTGGGTGGGAGGTGAGATTTTAAAAGGTAAACGTTGCGTAACGTTCTTAGATCAAGACATACCTACTTATAATGGCATTAGGTATATCTTTGAATAAACAAAAAAAATTGAATTTTAAAATGTTGAAAAAAAAATTAAAATACACAACAAAATTGAAAAGTACTCAAAAATAATGAAAAAAGTTTGAAAAGTTGAGAAAAATTTCAAGTGTAGGTACCAGTTGACATTTTACTTGTAATAAAAAATTACGAAGTGGAGTATTTATGTACCTACCTATTTTAAACTTATCAAAGATCTATGATTTTTACCATAGGTGCACCCAAGGAAGGGCCCAGAGGGCTCGAGCCCCTCCTTCAAGTTTGGAAAAAATATTTTTTATATCAAAAATATTTAAAAGGTTCATTTTTTTGCTCTTCGAATAGTATTTTTTCAGAAAATTTTCGCCTTCGCTACGCTCGGGCAGTATTTTTTACATTTTATTTTAAGATAATTTTTGACTAATTTTTCAGTCAAAAATCACCGATTTCTTGATAAATTCTCAATTCGTCAGAAAAAATTAATGATTTTTGACCGATTGATCAGTAAAAAATGACTAATTTAAAATTTGACCCCCTCCCCATTTTCTCAAATTTTCAGCCCCTCCCTTAATTAATTTCTGGGTGCACCTATGTTTTTACCCAAAGGGGAAAAAATTTATAGTTTTGGAATAATTTTTTTTGATTTTTTTTGCATTTTGCTGGTGATTTGGTAGTACTAATAATATTCCGGATTTTTTGAAAAGGGATCCAAAGTTTTTGTGTTTAGAATGACCCTCGAACCTTTTTAGGGGTTCTCAAATTATTTAGGTATCGTGAAATGAGGTCAAATCATAAAAATTTAAATTATTGATGTTTGATGTCCTGAATGCTATATTTTAAAGCCACTAAAATAAGAAAGTATAGAATTAAGGGGCCATCTTATGTTCGTTTGTATTAGTACAGAAAATCATTCTTCATTACCAATAATTTAAGACTATTTTTGAGTTACCATACATTTTCCCGAATCCACTTTCCCGAAAGACATTTCCCCGATTGACAAAATCCCCAAAACTTTTTCCCCGAACCCATTTACCCGAACTGTAACTCCGAATTTCCTATATCCCGAATTCCTACATCCCGAATCCCTATATCTCGAGTACCTACCCAGTTTTTAATTAATTTTTCCATGGAAATAATAAGGTTCCAAAATTTTCTCTACCCATGTTGAATAATTTTTTACCAAAAATTCAATGATTTTTGAACTTGAATTTATAGATCAGGAAAAATCCATGAAATTTTTCCAAAGTATTTTTTGGCATTCGAAATTGAATTCTCATTTTCCAATATTTTTTTCCTGATTTTACTGGGGCTAAATTTGAAAGAGAAAATGGAATGGAATATAGAGAAAGGGGGGAGGAGGAGGAGGAAGGGGTTCGGGTAAATAAATTCGGGTGAAAAGTTTTCGGGATTTTGTCCATCGGGGAAATGTTTTTCGGGAAAGTGGATTCGGGAAAATGAACGGATACCCTATTTTGTACTTAATTATTTTTTTGTACTTATCGCTTTCGAATTAATCTTTGTACCAGAATCCAATCGGTCCCTTTGGTTTTTTTTTTATTGTCCATTGAAAAAAAATCCATTTTTACAAAATGACAGAGACAACTCTTTTGAATTTTTTTCTCTTTTTTAAATGAAGTAGGCACTTAGTACTCACTTACTGTAATTTTTAGTCCAGAGTTTTTCAGCCTTCGATTTTGTAATTAGGCAACATATCCATCCAATATTTCTTTTATGGTAGGTCCAGGTGCTCATTTATAAATTCGGGAGTGTTGACAACCACACACTAGGGAATCGTTTGCAACATATAAAATAAGAAGCTGGTTCTTTGCTGCAGTTAGTTTTTCTCCTAAAACAAGTTTGAATAGAATTTACCTATCTTATTGAATTCAGAAAAAAATCTCGTCAGGTTTCTGTACAATAAACATTTTTAATAGGAATTTTTGGAAAATTTTTTCAAATGAATGTAAAAATTTACATACCTTTGAAGGGAAAAATGCATTCTCTGTGAAAAAATTCTTCGTATTTATTGCAATGGAAAAAATTATTTGCTGCATATTTTCAAGTGGAAAATGAGATGATTGTGTAGAGAATAGGACGAAAAAAATAATATTTTAGTTACCAAAAATTAACTACCCATTCAACTTCATTAATAAAATATTCATGACTGAAATTTTCCAATCATGTACTTACCTATGTATCTGTGAAAAGATTGGAAAAATTAAATTTCATAATATTTATTTTCATTCAGTCGTTGGAATGGCAACAACTCTAAAATTAGGTACCCATTTTATTTACATTTGAATTTCCTTTATCTTTTCACGTGAGCCTGTTTTACGGATTCCAACGATTCCAAGTGGTTGGTGAGCGATTCCACTGTTTTACTCTATTTTTTTCGACTTTAAAATTTTTCAAACGAGGTCTGTATTTTTTCCTCAATTTTTTTTCGATTTAAAAATTTTTCAATCGAGGTCTAAATTTTTTCCTCATTTTTTTTCGACTTTAAAATTTTTCAAACGAAGTCTGTATTTTTTCCTCAAATTTTTTTTCGATTTTAAAATTTTTCAATCAAGGTCTAAATTTTTTCCTCAATTTTTTTCGACTTTAAAATTTTTCAAACGAGATCCAAATTTTTTCCTCAATTTTTTTTTCGACTTCTTAGACGTGTTCTGAATACTTCTCCAAACTTTAAATTTTTTGACAAGGTTACAATTTTTTAACGAACTGTTTCCAACAAAAAATTGAGGAAAAAATTTGGACCACGTTTGAAAAGTTTTAAAGTCGAAAAAAAAATAAAGGAAAAAAGTGTACTTGGAAAAAAAAATCGCTCACCAACCACTTGGAATCCGTAAAACAGGCTCACGTCATCTTTTCCAATCAGCTGCTCAAAGGGTGAACTTTTCTCCTCCTCATATCAATGTTTTAATAATTTTATCAGACGTTATTCATCATATCCATAAGTATGCGAGTATCTTATCTGCGGGAAAAATGATTTTAGCCTCATTTTCGAACTTGCTAACGCGAGCGTATTTATTTTATTTATGCACCGAAGTGCTTACAATTTAAGCTTTTGTTTATGTATATCTGTAGGTATACATGTAGCGAAGGTATCTATTCTACGGCGACGAAAGTTATAGGCCTTATTATACAGTACCACCAATGCGTAAACGAAACACAAATCCCTTTTCGAATGGAATATAAATTAGACGAGAAGTCGTTGTGGAAATAAATGAGACATCAACAAATATGACAGATTTTAACAGATGAAACGAAGAATAAATTGCTCGCGACCAAGGATATATATAATAGTCTTATAAACGTTGACGCGCGCTATAAGGAAGTTTTCTTTTTTCGTGCTTTGCTTTTCACGCTGCTGGATAAACGTTTTCACCGCAGCACTTATGTTATTATTTTAAGAGGTCTAAATAACGCTATAAGTAGCTAACTTATGAAATGTATACAGTTTGAAGCGGATCTAGCTGTTGCATGTAACATACACCAGTTGGATGTATTTTTGTAAAGTGCGAACATTTTTGATGAAAAATAAGTTTAAAAAATTGAAAAAAATCGTGATGAAGACTGCTTTGATTCTTGAATTCGAACCATAAATAAAAATGATCAATTTTTGCAAGCTTTGCGAGGAAATTTCAAACGGGAGGATTATTTTAAAATATTATAAATTGGAATATTTTACTTGGTAGGCCTTTAATTTTGAAAGTGTTTCCTTTGAAGATTGTTTAATAAGAAATTAGTTTCAAGAATATGAAAATTGCTTCAACTCAGAATCAAACTGTCAGGTTTTAAGATAAATGCAGAATACGGAATGAAAGTTTGTTTTTCGTAACTTTTGTTAAAATGAAAACAGCCAAAAGAATGTTTACTTAATTTGCTTTAAAGACATGACAGTTGACCTTAAATTTGAATTTTCTCTGTTTCAGGAAATGCACGAGCTGTGTAAACAGAAACATCTTCGTCTAGAGAGAATTAATGCGAATTCATGGTTTTTGGTGAAAATGATCGAATAAACGTCGTGATATTCCAAATCGACGATTGGAGTGAATATGTTACCTTGCTTAGGATACATCAAGGGGTTCATTTTGTGCTCCTTATCGCAAATTCTTTATACCAACATGTGTATATTTTGCGCCTTGGTACGAGGAATTGACGACGATTTCAGATCCGAATTGGATAGGCCGAGTGAGTACATACCTAATTTGTTTTAACTATTTCAAAGAATTAAAAAAGAGCTTCGACTTTTTCGATACATTCGTGTACAGTCGATGGCCTTTTACAGGCCCAATATTTTCTATTTTTATTTCCATAAAAAAAGTTTGATCTTATTGAAATAAAAAAGTAATGTCGATAACTTTGAACCTCCAAATCTTAAAACTCTGAGCACATTAAAATGGAAATGTGGGTAGAGGTAAAAAGGCCTCGTTTGAAAGCGGTGTGCTGTAGCAGTTTTGTGAAAAAAACGCGTTTCAACTTTACAATTGTACGGTGATCGAATGCAAACAGTATAATCGGCTTAAAATATTGTAGGTACAAAGGTAGAATGACCTTTAGATATTTTCTTGCCCCCTTCTTTTCGATGTGGAGGTGTACGCTGAAATAAAGCTTTAGGGAACCTGATTTTATAAACTCGAATGAATCTGAAAAAAAAAGCAGATGCTCAATTTTTCAGGTGATCTTTGACTTTCATTTTTTTTTTGTTGCTCAAATTTGAGTAACTACTGTTTGGAAAGCATCCAAACGTTTTTTTTAAATTTCCTTGAGCCAATTTTGTATACTTACGATTTTTTATTCTTGGTAATTTTTTTTTATTAGTTCGACAAAAATGAAATGGTTCAGTAGATTTCCTGAAATGGGGGAAAAAAACTAAAATTTCCGCACAGATCCCAACAAATTATTCCATGCGATTTGGAATTGAATTTTCAAAAAATCGAAAAAGTGAGAGGTAGGGGTCCTGAGATCAAAATAGAAAGAATGAAACTACGTTTTTAAAATGAATGTGTTTTCTTTTTGAGTAAATTCGAATTTGATGGAAAATTTTTCAAATACTTACTTGAGTTTTTGATGGAGGGAGAATTGAAAAATTAAAATTAGGTTATACTTACTACACGACAGGTCATGATCTATGATTTTAAGATCTTAAATAACCGATTGATATTCGTCTTATAAAAATTCAACATAAGAATGAGATGAAAGAAAAATTGGAGTACATGAAATCTATGCATATTTTTCAACATGAATATATTTTGAAGCTGGAATTTAGTAAAAATTTTCAAGCTCGAAAATCCGCAATAAAAAAGTTTTTAAAAAAGTGTAGAAGAAATTGAATTTAATGACGTGGCTTTTTTTACCAGACATTAAAAGTTTCTGCATTTTTTCAAACAAAAGGACCAGCGCGCGTCTACGAAGGCCAATTTTAATAATTTTTAGTTAAGCCTTTTTAGCCTTTGACACGAATCAGATTCTGATATCCCTGAAAAGCCTCTTTCAAGAAAATCAAAATGAATATTCTTAAAATTGGAATCCATGAATGAATAAACTTTTTCCCGAATTTTTTGATGGAAACAAGGGTGTGGGGGGGGGGGAATTTTGAAACAGTTTTAATTCTTAGTTGTATTTTAGATGCTTCTTGTAATCTAAAAATCTGAAAACCTGAAAAGTGAAAAGTGATTTGGCATAAGTGGAAAATGTGCTGACAAAATTCATGTCACATCTTTTTGCAGATTCTTATAAATATTTTGGACTTGGGTTGTTTTGTGGGGCTGATCATCACCCCAATGCAAAATAAAAACGTTTGGTATTGGGGTATTTTGTGAGGCAGGTCGTTACCCCACCCATACTGTGGCGGGAGACATTAGCGCCAACAACTGAGGCAACAGTGCATGCTCTATGCGCCTGCGCTAAAATGCACTGTACCCATTGCCGAATGTACGAGAGAAATGAGATAGCAGTATGGTTGTAGCTAGTCTACCTTTGAATGTAATCTAAATGTACTTGTTAATGTATGGTGAATATGGTACCTAGTTGTACTTGTTTGTAATTGTTATGTGTGCTTATGCATTGTGAATATACGAGATTCATGTACGTTGAACGTGTTATTATTTCACTGTAAATGTGTGTTTCTATGTATACCTCTTATATTGGCGCCCGAATTAAAAACTGTGCATTTTTGCAATTTTTTTTGCGCGAGTGCTTTGTTCCGAGTCGCGATCGAGCAGGTAGTATCTCGACTGGGTAGCTTCGTGCTAATCCGAGTATTTTTAAGTTCTAGTTATAAGCAGTGTTAGAATTAAGTAATCAAACAGATAATGGCTGAAAAACGCGCCGATGGAGTTCCTGAGACCTCTCAGACAGGACATGACGAGGCGATAAATAGCCGCCAATACAGAAATAGGCCTGCAAAAACTCAGGTAACAGATAGAATCGCTGCCACATACAGACCACAGAGGTTTGCCAGCACCAACAGATACCATCAGAAAAGAAAACCTACGAGTCAGATAACAGAAAATGGTCAGAAAAAATCGAAAAGAGGCTTCTCAGAAAATTGCAACGAGTCAGAAATTGATCGCTATGTATGGCCTAACCAAATGCAACAGATAATGAGACCTACCGGACAGAAAACAGAAAATGGTCAGAAAAAGCAGGTGATAGGATCGTCAGAAAATCGGAACGAACCTGAAACTGATCGTTATGTAAGGTCAAACCAGATAGGTAAGAAAATAGGATCGTTAGAAAATCAGAACGAACCTGAAAGTCACTGTTTTGCATGGCCAAACAAGATAGGTAAGAAAATAGGATCGTCAGAAAATTGGAACGAACCTGAAATTGATCATTATGTTTGGTCAAACCAGATAGGTAAGAAAATAGGATCGTTAGAAAATCGGAACGAACCTGAAAGCCACTGTTTTGCATGGCCAAATGAGATAGGTAAGAAAATAGGATCGTCAGAAAATTGGAAAGAACCTGAAAGTCACCTTTTTGCATGGCCAAACAAGATAGGCAAGAAAATAGGATCGTCAGAAAATCGAAACAAACTTGAAAGTGACCATTTTGCATCACCAAACCAGATAGGTACAAAAATAGGATCGTCAGAAAACCAAAACAAACATGAAAAAGATCGTGAGACATGGTTTGAACAGATAGGTAAGAATGTAGGTAATAATAGTGTAGGTAGTAGTACAGATAGGTCCCTACAGGACATGAACGAGTCTTTGTTCGACATGTGGGAGTTCACGCCATTTCATCAGGTCAAGTTGCCGCGCAGAACACCACAGGAAAATGTATCCGACTCAGAAAACGTGGGAATGTTCGAGAAAGTAGGCGCTGACGAGTCAAATTGCGACAGAATCAAAGGCAGATATACACAGCGACTAACAGAAAATCTGAGAAATTCACTGTGTATTGGATCGGCGAGCTGCGCAGAAAAACAGGTGCTGGAACAATCTCAGACAGGTCATGGGCTAGATTCGAATCTCGCGAAACCTCAGCCAACCCCTATGGGCTGGCGCGCCGCAGAAAACTGCACCGCGATGACACAGCCGGCTCCGATGAGCTGGCATGACGTAGGCAACCACCGCCCGAGTACTCAGCCGACTCCTATGAGTTGGCGCGACGCCGCGAGACCTCAGCCGATTCTGATGGATCGGAGTGACTATTGTATCGTGAATACCCAGCCACCTTCGATAGGATGGCGCGACGCAGGAAACTGCATGACCACTAGGCCAATTCCAATGGATAGGCGCAACACAGAAAAATCCAGGCTCGGCGTGACGATACCAGGCAACGAAAAACAGAACCACGAGACCAGGAATTACGTGAGCGAACTGCTCGATGAGCAACAGCCAGTCTCAATCATCAAACCGTTTCCGATAATGGGGCATTTTACTCATTTTGAAGGCCTGCAGAAAAAAGTAACGGAGCTACAACAATGGACAGTGACAAGACAGACAATAGACACGCAGATCAAAGCTCATGAGCAAGCCATATGTACCATCGATCACCGGCAGCAGAAAATGAGAGAAAATCTCGAAGTGGCTTCAGATAATCCACACAAAATAGCAGCTGGTTACGATTCGATGTATGAAAGGATAGAAAAGCGTCTGAAGGAAGCTGATGAGAAAATTATTGTTGATAATCAATACAAAGTCACAGCTGACTATGAATCGTTGCACAAAAGAATAGAAAAGCGTTTGAAGGAAGCCGATGAGAAAAATACTCAGCCAACTCCAATGAGTTTGCGCGACACCACCATATCTCAGCCAATCTCAATGGGTCGGCGAGATGCAGAAAACTGCAACATGAAATCTCAGCCGATTCAGATGGATCAGCATGACATAGGAAATTCCACCGTGAGACCTCAGCTGACTCCGATGGGTTGGCGTGACCTAGATTGCACCGCGAGACCTCAGCCAGCTCCGATGAGCTGGAGTGACACAGAAAAAACACTGATATCAGACGTTGATGATGATGCCTCATCAGAGAAACTATCCAACCAGCTCACCCCACAAGGTAGGGGTAATGAGCTGCAATTTGTGACACAGGCTGAAAATCAAGAGAAACTACTCTTGCACTGGGGCACCTTGGAATCGTGAGAAATTGGATCAGGACCCAGTCGAGGTCATTATTGATACAGACACCGGTAAATGCGAGACTGTGCGGATAGATTCAGAAACTCAGAGAAACTACTCGTGCACTGGGGCACCTCGGAATTGCGAGAAATTGGATCAGAACCCCATCAAGGCCACTTCTAAGAAATATACCTGTAATTACGAGACAACTCAGGTGAATTTAATAAATGGGAGAAACTACTCGTGCACTGGGGCACCTCATAATCGTGAAAAAGTGGATCCAGACCCCATCGAGGCCATTACTGAGACAGATACTGGTAATTATGAGATAACTCAGGTAGAGTTAGAAAATCAGAGAACCTCCTTCTGCACTGGGGCACCTCAGAATTATGGGAGGTTGGATCCAGACCTCATCACTGCTGTAATTGAGACAAATGCCAGTAATTATGGGACAACTCAAGTAAAGTTGAAAAATCAGAGAGACTGCTCGTGCACTGGGGCACCTCGGAGTCGTGAAAAATTGGATCCAGACCCTATCAAGGCCATTACTGAGACAGATACTGGTGGTTACGGGACTCCTTGGGTGAATTTAATAAATCAGATGAACTCCCCCTACACTGGGGCACCTCAGAATTATGGGAGATTGGATCCAGACATCATCACTTCAGCTACGGAGATAAATACCGGTGATTACAAGACAACTCAGATATTGGATCCAGACATCATCACAGAAGCTACCGAGATAAATACCGGCGATTACGAGACAACTCAGATAAAATCAAATAAGCCAGGGAAAGATAAATCACTAGAGATGCATATGGTGAACAGAAACCAAATCAACACTTTGGAGAAAAAATCAGAATGGCACCTAGAATTTTGGACATTATTTCTTTCATCTGGTTCTGTATCGAGGCCTCAGTCCCTAATCCTTGGGGCAGTGGCACTAGTCTCCCGTCACCAACGTGTTCCAGCGTTTTTTTATGGAAGTCTTAGTTCCTGCCCTCTCCAGTCTCCAGACTCCCAGGGGCAATGTGGCGGGAGACATTAGCGCCAACAACTGAGGCAACAGTGCATGCTCTATGCGCCTGCGCTAAAATGCACTGTACCCATTGCCGAATGTACGAGAGAAATGAGATAGCAGTATGGTTGTAGCTAGTCTACCTTTGAATGTAATCTAAATGTACTTGTTAATGTATGGTGAATATGGTACCTAGTTGTACTTGTTTGTAATTGTTATGTGTGCTTATGCATTGTGAATATACGAGATTCATGTACGTTGAACGTGTTATTATTTCACTGTAAATGTGTGTTTCTATGTATACCTCTTATAATACCCCAATGAAAAATGAAATATTTTCGTCTTGGGGTATTTTGTGGGGCAGATCGTTACCCCACCAATACCCCAATGAAAAATAAGAACTTTTGATTTTGGGGTATTTTGTGGGGCAGATCTTTATCCCACAAAATACCCCAATGAACAATATAAACTTTTGATCTCGGGGTATTTTGTGGGGCAGATCATTATCCCGCCCACACCTCAATGAAAAATGTAATTTTTTGTTGTGGAGTATTTTTGTGTGGGGTATTTTGTAAGCCAGATCATCGCCCAGCTTACACCCAAATGTAGAATAAAATATTTTGTTTTGGGGGTATTTTTTGGAGCAGATCATTACCCCATCCCTACCTCAATAAAAAATGTAGTTTTTTGGTTGTGAGGTATTTTGTGGGGGCAGATCATTACCCCACCAATACCCCCAATGAAAAATAAAAACTTTTAGTATTTGGGTACCTACCTATTTTGTGGGGCAGAACGTTACTCCACCAATACCTCAATGAAAAATAAAAACTTTTGGTCCTTGGGTATTTTGTGAGGCAGGTCATTACCCCGCCCACACCACCAATGAAAAATGTAATTTTTTGTTGTAGAGTATTTCTGTGTGGGGTATTTTGTAGGCCAGATAATCTTATACCTAAATGTAAAATAAAATATTTTGTTTTTGGGGTATTTTTTGGAGTAGATCATAACCCCATCTATACCTGAATAAAAAAATGTAATTTTTTGGTTGTGGGGTATTTTGTGGGGCAGATCATTTCGAATTCTCACTAATTTCCTCTGTCAAATTCTATTTTTGTGACCCACACTTGCCTTCATAAAAAAAAAAAAGATGAAACTCTAAGCGACATTTGACCTCAGTTAAATTTAAATTCAGAATTTAAAAAAAATTATAGCGAAGGGAACGTGAATTTGAATTTTAAAAATTTCATTTCTTCATCCAGAAAATTTTAACCTCGTTTCCTTGAACGAATTTTTTTGACCAATTCAGATTCTACGATGATGAAGACCCGTGAAAATAAGGCTTTCGGTTTTTTTTTTCTGAATTAGTGGCAAGATTTTGAATTTAAGCCATTTTAAGCGGTTTCTTGAACCATTGTACATCATTGATAATTAAAATAGGTGTACTTGTCTTAGGGGTCATGGAAGCATTTGCATAAGTACTTTCTCATTTACTTACCAAAGTCTTGAATTACCTTAACACGTTTTACACTAACGTGGAAAGGGAATAGTTCACCTAAGAAACTAACAAAAGAAAAAAGTTGGAAAATAGAGTAAGGATAGAAAGACTAGACCAATTTCGACGTAGTAACGAAGTACCAACTTGGAGTATATTTACATTAAAATATACGCGAGAAATTCTAAAGTCGATACAGTTATTTGTACGTACTTACGTCAACAATTAACTAGCTGCTGGTTTACTTTCTCAGACTTCATCATAATTTATATATGGTTAGTTTTACACCAACTTGCGTCAATACTTATTCACCAATTATTATAATTACCATAATATTGTTTCGACATGGTACGATTTTTCCAACTCAGATACTCAATTTGAATTTGAAATAAAAGTAAATTATCCGTATTCGCATTGAAAATGAAAATTTGTAGAAAATTACGAACAATAGAACGTATCCAAGTACCATACATATTTCGCATAAATAAAATGATGTTTGCATTTTCAAAAGCAACCCGAGCACGATTTCGATAAAAAAAAATCCCCATATGTAAATAAAGCTGCAGAAATGAGGGAGAAAAATTATTAAAAATTTTGTAAAAATGAAATAGGTACTCGTTGTATGGGGGTGGTGTAATATGGTAGAACATTGCTTCGGTAAATGTGTAGATAGGTACGTGACTTAATGCCAAGATGCCTGGAAAATACACCTGTTTACTTGCAGATTAATAATGGGCGCCTATATCTGCAGACTTCTTTACACCGCTCGGGTACTTCCTTATTAGCTTATGAAGCGAGAAAGTGAAAGTTTAATAAAGAGATTTTCAACATGAAATGGAAACCATTGATGAAACGAACGTTAAACTTTTTTAAAATGAGCTTTCTTCCGCCTTTAATTAATTAAATGCCGAGTTGTTTAAATGAGAAGAACAAAGTCTTCTTAAATTCTCATTTTGGTTTCATTAATTAGAGTATTTGTAAGGAATCCGACGTCGAAGGCAATGCCAATGGAAAATTCAGGCGTTGTAGCTCGCTCCATCTTATGTGCACTACTCATCCAGCCTAGGTACATATTTAACACCTATACTTGGCGGATATTCCATTACGAGGCGAATGTGCTCGAACAATTTTTTTCCATTTGTCAAGTACTTACACTCGGAGCGGTTTTTTCCCCATCTCCCCAAAGAACGAAATGTTGAAAATTGTACAATTACGAATCGAGTGAAAGAATAATAAAAAAGATTGCTGAATAAGTGGATGAAAGTGGATGCAAGTGGCATACTAATTTCATGTACAACCATAACTGTGGGCTGTAATGAAGATGCGAGTAGCTGGAATTGGCATCGCGTTGGGGACTTTAATTCATCCGAGTTGCGAAGCTAAATTATTTTTGAAAATTAAAAAAGAAAAAGAGAGAGAATTTATGTTTCCTCTGCATGGCGTCGGAGAAATGCGAGAGACAATGCCTAGGTGCGTGTTCGTCGTACACGTAGGTAGATCCCTTATCTACGCGCATAATCTCGATATTTCAATTGGTTCGCATTAAGATCTTGTTTATAGGTATTAATTAAATGGACGAAAAATATTCTACCCGCGTACGTTAATTATTTCCATCGGATGTCTTTAATGATAAATTTGTTTGTAAATATAAAACGAAAACGCGCCATCGCCTAACGCCCGCGTATTTCATTTTCACGACGTGTTAAAAAATAAATTATACCCTTCGAAAACAATCAAACGAATACCAGTTTTATGTAATTTCTTCACAAGTTAGCCGCCGATTTGGACACTTGTATTTCTCGTGTAGGCCTCGTACGTAGTTTACGATACATAGAGAGGGTACCCGAGATAAAACCGGATATCGTCGTTATGTATATACTTTAGAAGCTTCGGGCCAAAAAATTCATCTTTCGAGATATGGAAACCGAAACTAGAATGGTTTTTGCCGCCAACCACAGGCCGATTAACCTGTAACCTTTTCGTCAGTATTACATTTTACATGTCCAACTTGCACCACATTATAAAGAACAGGGCTATCATTATGCGCTTGTAATGTATCCGTACAAATTGGGTATAAAAGATTAGAGTGAAATACATTAGCTATGATACGCGAAGCGGTCGAGTAATCGCAAATTTATGTTAAGTACGGACAAGTTGTGTTTTTTTTTCCTTCAATTTTTTATATACTTAGTTAGGTAGTGATACTTCTATAATAGGGAAAATCCTTCGATCGTCCGGTATTCGAATACGGTATCTTGTACGATTGAGAAAAGATCAATGGAGGTGTCGTGTCATCGTTTCATTATGTGGAATGTTGGGTGAGTGGATGTCAATCTGAGGTTCGGATATAACTGGATAGCGATGAGAAAGATGTTGGGTGGACTGGTAGTCTAATTTTTAAATTGAAGGAGCTGGTATACATATTACTTGAATAATTCGGATCATAAAAATCGTAGGTACATATTTTTATTTTTAAAAATGGGTAAGTAGTAAGTATCTATCATCTTAATGCGTGGAAAAAAACTCGCGTGGTTTGGTCCAATTTCATAATTGAAAAGATTGCAAATTATGTTAAAGTGAAAAAAAATCAAGTGAGAAGTTCAATGGTACGTTAAAATTTTTAAAAAAATTGAGATGATAATTTTTGATCAGAGTTGAATTAATTTGTATCAAAATTAAAAAATTCAGAAAAAATTTAATCAAAAAAATGTATCGCGTAAAGGAGGGAAAAAATGGAAAATTCAGAATTTTTGAAATTTTCTTTGATACTTACTGCCTGTTCAAAGGCTCTGGTGTGGTAAGGGGGTCATTTAGCCCTTGGTCGAACTTTGACCAAATTCTTATGCCATTCGATTTGGCATGGTAGAAGATGATTTTAGAGCGCATGAGCGAATTTTTATCTCCCCCCTGGGGGGCTGGGGGGCCAAAATACACTATTTTCAAGCAGAAACTCTTAAAAATTCTATCTCCGCGAGTTTTCAACCGATTTTTTCCAAACTTGGCACAAAGGTAGTGGTACTGGAGGGGAATGCCCTGAAATTTTTTCAGATTTTTTCGACCACTCCAATGACCTTGAATTCGACTTTGAAAATTTCAAATCGCCCTGGGAGCACCGTTTTGCCGTGGGGTATAAAGAAAAAATTTTTTTCATGTTTCCCACTCCATTTTACACCACTCAGAATTTTTTCAGATTTTTTCGAGTGGTGGTTTACATGTGGCGTCCGAAAAACTGATAAATCGGTATAGTTTTATTACTTTAAAATTATGCCTTTCCCATCAATTCCGTATTTTTCATTTTTTTTCTCACTAAAAATACATTCATGCTCGCTTTTTATTAGATTTCGATCAATATTCACCCATTTCCCATGACTACGACATTTTGAACAAAGGGTACCCCGGATATGATAGGCGAATCGGCCCAAGAGCTACTTTTTGAAACTAACCAGCAGATATTATTAAGGACCCCAAAAAATGATTTTAGAAAATTTTTTCCACTCCTCAACTCACACCCCCCCCCCCTTACCCCCACCCCCAAAATAGCGAATTTTCGTCAAAAAATCGTATCTCGGAACCCAATGGACCAAAAATTCCGAAATTTATGTGGTGTATATAGGGAGTGCGGTGACCAATTTTTGAGAATTTTTTCAGATTTTTTTTTGCGATGCATTCTATTCTAAAAACCCACATTTAAACTTTGAATTGCTCAAAGGGTCTGGCCGGATAAGGGGTGATTTTGGCCATGGGTTGGATTTCCGTTTTAACCTTCCCAAAAGGTACCCTCTGATGTAAAAAAAATCTGAAATAATTTTCAACCCCCTCCCTCGCCATTCTATTTCAGAGTGATGGCCATTTTATTGCTAGACTTTCAACAATTTTTAATTTCAACTGTCGTGAAGGAAATTTTCTGTTCTTTGGCACAAAGTTATGTCTCGTACCTACAAATTATGAAAGAAAGTTTTATTTTTTTCATTTCATCTTAATATTTATCCTTGTTCTTGTACTACAGCGTATTTTTTGTCATGGGCTGGGAAATGAAAATTTAAAATTGAAAAAAAATTCAAATTATTGTACTCATCAAGGTAGGGTTGTATTTATATCAAAAAGAAAGAATTTATGTCTTTTAGTTTTGGAATTGGATCAATTGATCAATTTCAATGTTTTAGGGTGGGTTTGGGGATAGAATGCATCTCACGAGGCATGACTTAGTGCCAAAGAACAGAAAATTTCCTTCACGACAGTTGAAATTAAAAATTGTTGAAAATCTAGCAATAAAATGGCCATCACTCTGAAATAGAATGGCGAGGGAGGGGGTTGAAAATTATTTCAGATTTTTTTTACATCAGAGGGTACCTTTTGGGAAGGTTAAAACGAAAATCCAACCCATAGCCAAAATCACCCCTTATCCGGCCAGACCCTTTGAGCAATTCAAAGTTTAAATGTGGGTTTTTAGAATAGAATGCATCGCAAAAAAAAATCTGAAAAAATTCTCAAAAATTGGTCACCGCACTCCCTATATACACCACATAAATTTCGGAATTTTTGGTCCATTGGGTTCCGAGATACGATTTTTTGACGAAAATTCGCTATTTTGGGGGTGGGGGTAAGGGGGAGTGAGTTGAGGAGTGGAAAAAATTTTCTAAAATCATTTTTTGGGGTCCTTAATAATATCTGCTGGTTAGTTTCAAAAAGTAGCTCTTGGGCCGATTCGCCTATCATATCCGGGGTACCCTTTGTTCAAAATGTCGTAGTCATGGGAAATGGGTGAATATTGATCGAAATCTAATAAAAAGCGAGCATGAATGTATTTTTAGTGAGAAAAAAAATGAAAAATACGGAATTGATGGGAAAGGCATAATTTTAAAGTAATAAAACTACCGATTTATCAGTTTTTCGGACGCCACATGTAAACCACCACTCGAAAAAATCTGAAAAAATTCTGAGTGGTGTAAAATGGAGTGGGAAACATGAAAAAAATTTTTTCTTTATACCCCACGGCAAAACGGTGCTCCCAGGGCGATTTGAAATTTTCAAAGTCGAATTCAAGGTCATTGGAGTGGTCGAAAAAATCTGAAAAAATTTCAGGGCATTCCCCTCTAGTACCACTACCTTTGTGCCAAGTTTGGAAAAAATCGGTTGAAAACTCGCGGAGATAGAATTTTTAAGAGTTTCTGCTTGAAAATAGTGTATTTTGGCCCCCCAGCCCCCCAGGGGGGAGATAAAAATTCGCTCATGCGCTCTAAAATCATCTTCTACCATGCCAAATCGAATGGCATAAGAATTTGGTCAAAGTTCGACCAAGGGCTAAATGACCCCCTTACCACACCAGAGCCTTTCGGGTCACTATTTACGTTGGCCCTTATTCTTTTGGTTAAAAATATTTCAAGCCAAATTTTGGCTACTATTTTGATCATTTTCCTTCAAATTTATGGCTGAAAATTCTCAAGAATTCCCAATATTTAAATTAAACTTGAGCTAGTATGAAAACGTTAGTCTAATCAAAAAACATTGGTCATCCTGTGTTGAAAAACGTTGTGATGAAAAACGTGGGCCTTTTTAAAAAAACTTTGGTCTGTGTTGGAAAACGTTAGCCTGAGTTGAAAAAAACGATAGCCCGTGATGAAAAACGTCAGTCCTTTTAAAAAACAGTGGTCTGTGTTGAGAATACGTTGGCTTGTGTCGGAAAACGTTTGCTCGTTTAAAAAAAAACGTTGGTCTGTGTTGAAAACCATTTGCATGGTGTGAAAAACGTTGGTCTGTGTTGAAAAACGTTTACCTGCTTGAAAAACGTTGGCAATCCATAATCCGAAGTAAAACAATATTTTTGGGTTTTATAGCTTTTCTATAACCAAAAATTTTATCAAATTTTCCCAAAAAAATTTTCATTAATTTTCTAAAAAAAAATTTCATCAAATTTTCCCAAACAATTTCATTAAATTTTCCCAAAAAATTTCATCAAATTTTCCCCAAAATTTTCATCAATTTTCTCAAAAAATGTTCATCAATTTTCTCAAAAAATTTTTATCAAATTTTCCCAAAAAATTTTTCATTAAATTTTCCCCGAAACTTTCATCAAATTTTTCCAAAAATTTTGAGCATTTAATTTTTTTCCCAATTTGCCAATACATTATACCATATTGAAACAGAACTTGAGAGCAAAATGAAAATCATGTTTGTGATAATTTCTTGCCATCGTGAGGAATCAATGTGCAACGACGCAACGGGGCGTCAAGTGAACATGATTGCAATGTTCATGGCAATGTGACGCGACGCTACGTAGCTGTTCTACTACTCGCTAAGGAAGTGTTGAGTGTAAAAATATATAAGTTCGGAGCAAAGTAATTTTGAGCATCGCTTCTCGGCTCATTGAGCTAAGATCAAAGTGTAGTATCTGTTCTTATCAGCTTAACTAACCCCCGTAGGGGATCTGGTTAGAGGCCGGGTGGAGATTTGGGGGCCCGCTCCTGCTCCGCCACGGGCAATTTTGTAACAGTGCTACAATTCCGCGAAACTGCAGTAATCCATTCGTCGTAATCGTGTGCTTCGCGACCAACTACGCGACCTGTTTTAATACTCGTACTTTGCTCGTGTAATTCGGTGCCCTTTGGAAAATGTATCTGCTCCTATGTGTTACTGATTCGTCACTGCTCGCGTCCGCCTAACTCGGTGCATTTTGTTCGTCGCTCGCGTAAACAATCTTTCCACCCCGCTAAAGTGCGTAATAACCTGGTAAAGTGGCCGCCGATTCGTCACTGCTCGCGTCCGCCTAACTCGGTGCATTTTGTTCGCCGCTCGCGTAAACAATCTTTCCACCCCGCTAAAGTGCGTAATAACCTGGTAAAGTGGCCGCCGATCAAACTATTGTAAATATATGTGTACTATAATCAACCGTGCTTCACTGTCAGAATACTCAGTACCCTGAAAAATTCAAGCGCCGGCGCTAAACCACAACCCTTTAGACACAACGACTTCAACCATCATCAAAATACTCTAGTTCCTGGAACCTGCAAACACCTACCACGTAGTATAGGAAGCCGCCGTAATACCATGCTATGTCCGCAATCAACTCCGTCACCAGCCGTCCAAACCACCCCTAACTAATGCACCAGTACAATATTCGCTGACCAACGATACTGGAGCTGCGACAACACAGGTGCGGCGCCGCCAGTCCAAATTCCTGCGACAACCACCTGCAGCTTGTCGCTGAATAACGGTAGACTCCACAACAATAGCCCGGTTCAAACCCATGGATACGTAAATAGAACTAACCTTAATATATAGATATTTTTCGTACGCAGTAATGTCACAAGAGCCTGACACGTCTATAGAAGGGGGAGGAGGGGAAGTAAGAGTCGAGACGATCTGCGACGGAACGATCTCGATTCTATTTCCCTTCAGCGAGCCACTACGCTGCGGGACCTGTTTTAGAGCTGAATGGGCAGGCAATACAAGGACGGGAGGGGTATACAAAAACTACGCCGACCTTGTACGGCATGCTCGCAGGTCACATGCTGTCAAGTCCGTGAATTATGTGTGCCACATTTGCGGCCAGGGGGAGGACGATGTTAGGAAAATCAAGGCACACATAAAGAAAGAACATCCGGAAACAGGGACTAACCAGGGAGAAGGTGAAGGAGCACCGACGACATCGATGGGACGAACGCGGAGGCGTTCGGGCGCCGCTCGACAACGTCTACGTGCGTCACGACGATCAGCAGATATCCCAGTGCCAGATGAGCCACCTAGCCAGGTAACCAGGGGCCCAGCGACCTCTGACCCTCCCCGCAATCGGGGGGCTGTCCAACCGCCTCGAATTCAACACACTGCGGCTCGGACACGCGCCCCGGCTCCAGAGAGCGAGGGCTCAGAGATCGATGACCCCGGCACACCAAGGGGAGGCTCACCTGCGCGCGAGACTCCTTCACTCCCGGTTCTGCCTACCACGGAAAGTAACACCATCGAAGTTCACAGCGGCACTACGAATAGGGAACCGCTAATTGAGTCAGGATGTACCGGGGATACTTTGGCTAACGGAGGGGAAGAAGGGGAAGCCACGCTGCCATCAGAGGCCCAAATGTCCAACGAGACGCCGGACAGCGAAACTTCCGCCCCTGGAGAACTCCGCGGCAACGTGGAAGATCTGGAGAAAGTATGTCAAGCTGCTGGCGGCAAAGTTGGACCCTGGATTCGGTGCCAGCTCGCGGGGGCGGCGAGTTGGGAGGACTTTGAAGTGGAGGTTGAGGCGTGTGTCGCGGATGTGTTCAATCAGCAACCCGCGGAGGAGCGCACACGCGACGCTGCCGATGCTCCACCTCCTGCTCCGAATTCTAACCGACCACGCGCGCGGCGGGGTAACCGACCGCAGTACGACGCGGCTGAGGCTGCTAGGCTGCAGAAGTTATACCGCCAGAATCGCTCGAAGGCTATGGGTCTAATTTCTGGAAAAGAGTCTCCTTTCTGCCAAATTGAGGGGGGTAAAATCGAATCTCATTTCAGGGAGGTGTTTGGGCAAAAATCATACGAAAGAGACTCGTCGACTATGCGAGAGGCAATGCGAGAACTGGGGTCGGCAGCGGACCCCCCTGGCTCTCGTGAAGCACTGATGAACCGCATAACCAGGGGCGAAATTGTAGCGAGGCTTCGTCGTCAAAAAAATACAGCACCTGGACCTGACCGTATCCCTTATTGGGTGCTTAAGAAGCACGATCCTAAGGGGTACCTCCTTCAGGCAATCTTCAACCGCTGCTTTGAAGAATGCCGTGTGCCGGCTTCCTGGAAGTCTGGCAACACTGTCCTTATCCATAAAAAAGGCAGTAAGGAGGAGATTGGCAACTGGAGGCCATTAACCCTGTGTAATTGCATCGGCAAGTTATACTCGGCTATAATCGCTGACAGAATCTCGGTCTGGGCCAGGGAAGGGGGACACATTTCGTGGGAACAGAAGGGGTTCATGCCTTTCGAAGGGTGCCACGAACATAACTTCGTGCTACAGTCAATCATCGAGGATGCGAGGCGCCGAAAACGGGAATTAGTACTGGTGTGGCTCGACTTATCAAACGCTTTTGGATCAATCCCCCATGACTATCTGCTGGATAGTTTAGAAGCCCATAACCTCCCCCCAAATTACATCAAAATTGTACAGGACATGTACACTGATGCCACAACCAGGGTTCGAACGGCTCAGGGGTTCACTCCGGCGATCCCTATACATGCCGGAGTCAAACAGGGGGACGGCCTGAGCCCCATGACCTTTGACCTCGGCATGGAGCCTATAATACGTTCGGCCAAAAAGTTAGGGACGCTGCGAGGGTACGAGCTTCACGGAAAAAGGTACTCCGTTCTAGGATATGCCGACGACATCGTCATTGTGGCGGAGAACCTTCAGGCTGCTCAAGAGCTCCTGACCGAAGTGAATGCTACGGCCAACGCAGCAGGGCTGCTCTTTAATCCCGCAAAGTGTGCCAGCCTCCATATCGATTGTAGACGCACCCCTAAAGTGCACGACTCCATCCTGAAAATTGGCAACGAATCGGCGGTGGTGCTAAAGGAAGGGGATTCGTACCCCTACCTTGGCATTCCAGTCGGCTTCCGCGTCAACCAAACTCCGGTTAAACTGATTCAAGAAGCTCTGAATTTAGTGGGCAAAATCGACGAAAGCGTCCTAGCACCATGGCAAAAACTCGACGCCATCACCACCTTTGTGGTACCAAAATTGGAATACATTCTCCGGGGGGCTCACATCGAAAAACGGTCCTTCACCGAACTCGATGGCACCATCAAGCGAGCTGTCAAAGCGGCTCTGAGCCTACCATCGCGAGCTAGCAACGAGGTTATTTTTTCCGGAAAGAGTAGGGGTGGCGCAGGCCTCCTCCCTATCAAAGATCTCGCCGACGTGGCCCGAGTGGTACACGGATTTCGATTATTAACATGCGAGGACCCGGAAGTTGCTACACTCGCGATGAAAACCCTGGAAGCCGCAGCGAAGAGGAAACTTGGTCGGGCCCCCTTGGCAGACGATCTCGCCAACTATCTGTCAGGGAGACTCGACGAAGGACTCAATCGTGAAGGAGGCGATGTAGCCAATCTTTGGTCACGTGTAAGAGCGGCGTCTGGACGTCTTTCGAAGGGGACAGCTCTAAAATGGGGATTTTCAAAGGCTTTAGGGAGGTGGCACGTTGAAGTGAGAGGCTTGAACGATGATGTGTCGGTGAAAGTGGACGGCGCGCACAGGGGCCTTCTAAGCTACAACCTGAGGGAAGCCTGTCGCCTAAGCTATCTCCGCCGCCTAATCGCCAAGCCGGCACAGGGCAAGGTGTGGGATGTGACGTCTCGGCACTCGGCATCCAACCATTTCCTCGGGAATGGGAGATATACGAGGTTCGCAGATTGGCGCTTCATACACCGGGCCAGACTCGACCTGCTGCCTCTAAATGGGGCTAAAAGATGGAATGTAGGCTCTACTGATCGCAGGTGTCGTCGCTGCGGATATATCAAGGAAACCCTCCCTCACGTCCTTGGCCACTGCTTTCAGTACCAGGCAGCCTGGCAACTTCGACACAACGCCGTGCTAAACAGGCTCGCCGCGGCTCTGAAAGGCGGCAGTTGGAACGAGGTGAGGGTTAACCGGACAGTACCGGGCACCGAGGATAACCTGCGACCTGATCTAGTCGCCGTTGACGAAGCTGCGCGGAAGGCGGTGGTGGTAGATGTAGCTGTACCCTTTGAAAACCGATATAACTCCTTTGAGGAAGCTCGCCTGCGCAAAATTGTGAAATACACGGCCATCGCAGACGATCTTCGGCAGAGGGGGTATTCGGTTTACCTAGACGCGGTACTTGTGGGTGCACTGGGTGCCTGGGATCCTGCAAACGATGCCGTCCTTAGAGAACTTCGGATCCCTAGGCGGTATTCGTCGGTGATGAGGCGCCTGATGTGCTCCGATGCCGTTAAGTGGTCAAGGGACCTCTATGTCACCTTCATCACCGGATGTCAGCAATGGCCAGCGGAGGCGGAGACGGCGGTTAGCTCAAGTAGTGGGCCAGACAGAGAGGGTAGCCAGGAGCAGGTAGCGTAAGGGAAAGAGGGCTCGCCCCTTCCTCTGCAGCTTATTTCAGACACTGCACTCTTATTAATTCACTGTATGCTACCCTCTATTACCTTTAGTTCTGTTTTTAATTTTTTTTTAGTTTTTTCTCCCTCCCCCCGTTTATACCTTCTCTCTTCCTAGTTTTAGTTTTCTGTCCTTACTCTCTCTCACTTTTCTAGTAGCTCCCATCGGTCCTCCACAGGGAGGCCGATTCTATAATTCGAACGTATTTTTCAGCCTATTTTAGTTTACTTCATTTCCCCCCTTTTTTATTTTTATTTTTTTTTATTTTTTTTTTTTTTATTTTTTTTTCTATTCCCCCCCCCCCATACAGATTCTCCTCTCAGGAGGGGGACTACCCTATTTTCTAAGTTGTAAGCAACGCATACTGTTTAAGCTTGTAAATAACATTTTTTAATAAAGACTTAAATCTGTTCTTATCAGCTTAACTAACCCCCGTAGGGGATCTGGTTAGAGGCCGGGTGGAGATTTGGGGGCCCGCTCCTGCTCCGCCACGGGCAATTTTGTAACAGTGCTACAATTCCGCGAAACTGCAGTAATCCATTCGTCGTAATCGTGTGCTTCGCGACCAACTACGCGACCTGTTTTAATACTCGTACTTTGCTCGTGTAATTCGGTGCCCTTTGGAAAATGTATCTGCTCCTATGTGTTACTGATTCGTCACTGCTCGCGTCCGCCTAACTCGGTGCATTTTGTTCGCCGCTCGCGTAAACAATCTTTCCACCCCGCTAAAGTGCGTAATAACCTGGTAAAGTGGCCGCCGATTCGTCACTGCTCGCGTCCGCCTAACTCGGTGCATTTTGTTCGCCGCTCGCGTAAACAATCTTTCCACCCCGCTAAAGTGCGTAATAACCTGGTAAAGTGGCCGCCGATCAAACTATTGTAAATATATGTGTACTATAATCAACCGTGCTTCACTGTCAGAATACTCAGTACCCTGAAAAATTCAAGCGACGGCGCTAAACCACAACCCTTTAGACACAACGACTTCAACCATCATCAAAATACTCTAGTTCCTGGAACCTGCAAACACCTACCACGTAGTATAGGAAGCCGCCGTAATACCATGCCATGTCCGCAATCAACTCCGTCACCAGCCGTCCAAACCACCCCTAACTAATGCACCAGTACAATATTCGCTGACCAACGATACTGGAGCTGCGACAACCACCTGCAGCTTGTCGCTGAATAACGGTAGACTCCACAACAATAGCCCGGTTCAAACCCATGGATACGTAAATAGAACTAACCTTAATATATAGATATTTTTCGTACGCAGTAATGTCACAAGAGCCTGACATGTCTATAGAAGGGGGAGGAGGGGAAGTAAGAGTCGAGACGATCTGCGACGGAACGATCTCGATTCTATTTCCCTTCAGCGAGCCACTACGCTGCGGGACCTGTTTTAGAGCTGAATGGGCAGGCAATACAAGGACGGGAGGGGTATACAAAAACTACGCCGACCTTGTACGGCATGCTCGCAGGTCACATGCTGTCAAGTCCGTGAATTATGTGTGCCACATTTGCGGCCAGGGGGAGGACGATGTTAGGAAAATCAAGGCACACATAAAGAAAGAACATCCGGAAACAGGGACTAACCAGGGAGAAGGTGAAGGAGCACCGACGACATCGATGGGACGAACGCGGAGGCGTTCGGGCGCCGCTCGACAACGTCTACGTGCGTCACGACGATCAGCAGATATCCCAGTGCCAGATGAGCCACCTAGCCAGGTAACCAGGGGCCCAGCGACCTCTGACCCTCCTCGCAATCGGGGGGCTGTCCAACCGCCTCGAATTCAACACACTGCGGCTCGGACACGCGCCCCGGCTCCAGAGAGCGAGGGCTCAGAGATCGATGACCCCGGCACACCAAGGGGAGGCTCACCTGCGCGCGAGACTCCTTCACTCCCGGTTCTGCCTACCACGGAAAGTAACACCATCGAAGTTCACAGCGGCACTACGAATAGGGAACCGCTAATTGAGTCAGGATGTACCGGGGATACTTTGGCTAACGGAGGGGAAGAAGGGGAAGCCACGCTGCCATCAGAGGCCCAAATGTCCAACGAGACGCCGGACAGCGAAACTTCCGCCCCTGGAGAACTCCGCGTCAACGTGGAAGATCTGGAGAAAGTATGTCAAGCTGCTGGCGGCAAAGTTGGACCCTGGATTCGAAAGCTCGCGGGGGCGGCGAGTTGGGAGGACTTTGAAGTGGAGGTTGAGGCGTGTGTCGCGGATGTGTTCAATCAGCAACCCGCGGAGGAGCGCACACGCGACGCTGCCGATGCTCCACCTCCTGCTCCGAATTCTAACCGACCACGCGCGCGGCGGGGTAACCGACCGCAGTACGACGCGGCTGAGGCTGCTAGGCTGCAGAAGTTATACCGCCAGAATCGCTCGAAGGCTATGGGTCTAATTTCTGGAAAAGAGTCTCCTTTCTGCCAAATTGAGGGGGGTAAAATCGAATCTCATTTCAGGGAGGTGTTTGGGCAAAAATCATACGAAAGAGACTCGTCGACTATGCGAGAGGCAATGCGAGAACTGGGGTCGGCAGCGGACCCCCCTGGCTCTCGTGAAGCACTGATGAACCGCATAACCAGGGGCGAAATTGTAGCGAGGCTTCGTCGTCAAAAAAATACAGCACCTGGACCTGACCGTATCCCTTATTGGGTGCTTAAGAAGCACGATCCTAAGGGGTACCTCCTTCAGGCAATCTTCAACCGCTGCTTTGAAGAATGCCGTGTGCCGGCTTCCTGGAAGTCTGGCAACACTGTCCTTATCCATAAAAAAGGCAGTAAGGAGGAGATTGGCAACTGGAGGCCATTAACCCTGTGTAATTGCATCGGCAAGTTATACTCGGCTATAATCGCTGACAGAATCTCGGTCTGGGCCAGGGAAGGGGGACACATTTCGTGGGAACAGAAGGGGTTCATGCCTTTTGAAGGGTGCCACGAACATAACTTCGTGCTACAGTCAATCATCGAGGATGCGAGGCGCCGAAAACGGGAATTAGTACTGGTGTGGCTCGACTTATCAAACGCTTTTGGATCAATCCCCATGACTATCTGCTGGATAGTTTAGAAGCCCATAACCTCCCCCCAAATTACATCAAAATTGTACAGGACATGTACACTGACGCCACAACCAGGGTTCGAACGGCTCAGGGGTTCACTCCGGCGATCCCTATACATGCCGGAGTCAAACAGGGGGACGGCCTGAGCCCCATGACCTTTGACCTCGGCATGGAGCCTATAATACGTTCGGCCAAAAAGTTAGGGACGCTGCGAGGGTACGAGCTTCACGGAAAAAGGTACTCCGTTCTAGGATATGCCGACGACATCGTCATTGTGGCGGAGAACCTTCAGGCTGCTCAAGAGCTCCTGACCGAAGTGAATGCTACGGCCAACGCAGCAGGGCTGCTCTTTAATCCCGCAAAGTGTGCCAGCCTCCATATCGATTGTAGACGCACCCCTAAAGTGCACGACTCCATCCTGAAAATTGGTAACGAATCGGCGGTGGTGCTAAAGGAAGGGGATTCGTACCCCTACCTTGGCATTCCAGTCGGCTTCCGCGTCAACCAAACTCCGGTTAAACTGATTCAAGAAGCTCTGAATTTAGTGGGCAAAATCGACGAAAGCGTCCTAGCACCATGGCAAAAACTCGACGCCATCACCACCTTTGTGGTACCAAAATTGGAATACATTCTCCGGGGGGCTCACATCGAAAAACGGTCCTTCACCGAACTCGATGGCACCATCAAGCGAGCTGTCAAAGCGGCTCTGAGCCTACCATCGCGAGCTAGCAACGAGGTTATTTTTTCCGGAAAGAGTAGGGGTGGCGCAGGCCTCCTCCCTATCAAAGATCTCGCCGACGTGGCCCGAGTGGTACACGGATTTCGATTATTAACATGCGAGGACCCGGAAGTTGCTACACTCGCGATGAAAACCCTGGAAGCCGCAGCGAAGAGGAAACTTGGTCGGGCCCCCTTGGCAGACGATCTCGCCAACTATCTGTCAGGGAGACTCGACGAAGGACTCAATCGTGAAGGAGGCGATGTAGCCAATCTTTGGTCACGTGTAAGAGCGGCGTCTGGACGTCTTTCGAAGGGGACAGCTCTAAAATGGGGATTTTCAAAGGCTTTAGGGAGGTGGCACGTTGAAGTGAGAGGCTTGAACGATGATGTGTCGGTGAAAGTGGACGGCGCGCACAGGGGCCTTCTAAGCTACAACCTGAGGGAAGCCTGTCGCCTAAGCTATCTCCGCCGCCTAATCGCCAAGCCGGCACAGGGCAAGGTGTGGGATGTGACGTCTCGGCACTCGGCATCCAACCATTTCCTCGGGAATGGGAGATATACGAGGTTCGCAGATTGGCGCTTCATACACCGGGCCAGACTCGACCTGCTGCCTCTAAATGGGGCCAAAAGATGGAATGTAGGCTCTACTGATCGCAGATGTCGTCGCTGCGGATATATCAAGGAAACCCTCCCTCACGTCCTTGGCCACTGCTTTCAGTACCAGGCAGCCTGGCAACTTCGACACAACGCCGTGCTAAACAGGCTCGCCGCGGCTCTGAAAGGCGGCAGTTGGAACGAGGTGAGGGTTAACCGGACAGTACCGGGCACCGAGGATAACCTGCGACCTGATCTAGTCGCCGTTGACGAAGCTGCGCGGAAGGCGGTGGTGGTAGATGTAGCTGTACCCTTTGAAAACCGATATAACTCCTTTGAGGAAGCTCGCCTGCGCAAAATTGTGAAATACACGGCCATCGCAGACGATCTTCGGCAGAGGGGGTATTCGGTTTACCTAGACGCGGTACTTGTGGGTGCACTGGGTGCCTGGGATCCTGCAAACGATGCCGTCCTTAGAGAACTTCGGATCCCTAGGCGGTATTCGTCGGTGATGAGGCGCCTGATGTGCTCCGATGCCGTTAAGTGGTCAAGGGACCTCTATGTCACCTTCATCACCGGATGTCAGCAATGGCCAGCGGAGGCGGAGACGGCGGTTAGCTCAAGTAGTGGGCCAGACAGAGAGGGTAGCCAGGAGCAGGTAGCGTAAGGGAAAGAGGGCTCGCCCCTTCCTCTGCAGCTTATTTCAGACACTGCACTCTCATTAATTCACTGTATGCTACCCTCTATTACCTTTAGTTCTGTTTTTAATTTTTTTTAGTTTTTTCTCCCTCCCCCCGTTTATACCTTCTCTCTTCCTAGTTTTAGTTTTCTGTCCTTACTCTCTCTCACTTTTCTAGTAGCTCCCATCGGTCCTCCACAGGGAGGCCGATTCTATAATTCGAATGTATTTTTCAGCCTATTTTAGTTTACTTCATTTCCCCCCTTTTTTATTTTTTATTTTTTTTTTATTTTTTTTTTTTATTCCCCCCCCCCATACAGATTCTCCTCTCAGGAGGGGGACTACCCTATTTTCTAAGTTGTAAGCAACGCATACTGTTTAAGCTTGTAAATAACATTTTTTAATAAAGACTTAAATCTGTTCTTATCAGCTTGACATCTGGTACGATTTCCATTGGAAATCCAGAATGTTGAACTAATTTTTGAAACCTGGTGGGGAGCAGGAGCTTGCTTCTCCCCTGCCACGGGTCGACCCGGTACTGCAGTACCTCCGGGAACGGCCTTCATTATCTCAAAACACATTGAACAATTAAAGAACTCTGAGTTCCAATCAAGGTGCACTCTCTTCTGTCAAGTGTCAAAGATTTGTTATGACAAAATTTTAGCCCATTGACTTTATAGTCAAAGTTTGAGCTTGAGACTGAATTTGAAGATATATTCCTAACAGGCTGACAGTTTCTTTTTTATTTTTAAAAATTTTAACGATACGAATATCTTTCACAGTTTAAGAAAAAAAAAGATGACAAGAGAGCCCTGTAAACACTTATCATGATTATTTTTTTAAAGGAAACATATCCAAATTTTATTCAGCCCTCTCGCCACTCTCGGGGAATTCTTGCAAAAACCTTCGTAAAATCCAACATTTCTCCACAGTTTTATTAAATAAACTAGCAATCGAATATTTTCGATGCTTCTTCAATGATTGTCCAAAGTTTCATCATATTACCTCTGTATAATCCAAAAAAAAAAAAAAAGAAAATTTAAAATATAATTTATGTTTGTCGATTTTTTGAGGGATATCCACCTCAAGTAGAGCGCCCTCTTAATGATCTACAAGTTATTTTAGGTACCTACTCAATATTTTGAACAAGTTAAATTTTCTGAAAAGTGATGAAGTCATAATGCACTTGATACTTAAGAAAATAACTCCAACTTAAAAAAAATTGATGAAAATTTTCATTGGTAGATGATGAAAATTGATGGCAGTTTTTGAGACGATGCGATGGAGAGAGCAATTTGAATGGCCAGGTTTCAAAATCTGACTATTTTTTTTAAACGTGACGTCATTTTGAGAACCCCTTGTATTACCTCTTTATGTCCGAGGAGTTTAGATGTTTTCTGAGACCCACCCTCGACCCTCAAAAAACCCATATTAACAATTTTCGTCAGAATTTTTTTTCTCTCTCCACTCTATGTCCATTTAATATTTTTTCTGATTGGCACTCGATCAAATTAATCTTTCCATAATATTCATTCTTCAATCCCCATCTGTGAACCTGGGTATGGTAACAACTCTTAGGGGTCGAAAATGTATTTTCGAATTGGCATTTTATTTGAGCCTTTTGGAAAGAGTAGAATCATGTGAGAACCTTGAAACCTTGACTCAAGAATAATTTGTGACCTTTAAAAATGGGTTCTATACTTATCCAGACTCGCATATATTATGATGTAAAAATATTCCAGTAGGTAATTACGAAGAATGAAGAAAGCTATTGAAATCACTTTCCAATTTTTCCCAATTATATTCCAGATACAGTTCAAAGCATTGCATTTTCTTTCTTAAAAGGTTACAACTATTTTCTATTTAAATTATGAAGACTGATAAACATATTTGGTTGATTGAATATTGTCAATGAACAATCAGCATAAATGCTAAACACTGCACCAAATTTCTATACAAATTGATCAATTATTCATTATAACTTGAATCGAGGAAAGTTTTATACATATTTCAGGGTTCATTATTATTTTCTCATTTCCATAGTATATAGTATGTATTTTGTATCCAATACGAATACCAATCATTTGTTTTGCACTGTTTGAACAAATCATGTTGTTATGTAACGATTCGTTCGTTATGGGAGAAAATTCCTAACCCGTGTGTACCTACTGCATTGGGCATCAATCAATCCATATAATCGCGTGCATCTTTCAAGTTTTTACACAAGTCGTTCCAATCTTTTTTTATTCTTGATTTCATTTGAGTTCAATTTTTTGTATCATTAATTGATAATGATCATGTTTGATTTGTTAAAATCCCTGCATATGCCCGTTTGATTTGTAGCTCTAGTTATCTCTACCTCTACGTGTACGTTTTTTTTCCACATTCTAAACCGTGAGAGGCTGGTAGCTCACTTGTACATAATATATGTAAATAAGTGCATATGTATAAAACGGATGAGGCTCCTGTTATTGATCGGATATGCCTGAAAGACATAACAATATTTCTTCGTACCCGGTTTCGGTGTAAAAAAATCAGTTATTTTTCCCGCCGGAATTTTATGTTTACACGAGTTTAATTATTCCTGATGCATTAGAAATGCCCCAACCAAGCCACGGATCTTGCGACGTTTCAATTATTAAATCGAAAATATCTGGTGCTATTTTTCACGTTTGAAAAAAAAAAATCGAAATGGGTATTTCTTTTGGTAGGTACCTACGTAAATTTTCAAATTTCAACTTTTTTTGTTAGAGAGAATTTTCGTCCTCATTTCAGAAAAATTTAATATTCTAGGTAGAGTCACATTCATCCTTTAAATTCAACTTATTTCTACTCTATAGTAAACCGTGTTTGATGTTTTTCGTTTCGAAAAATTTCCAGCTGTCAATTTCGCTGTTAAAATAACTCATTGACGGTCTCGATATTAAATTCTGGATTCGACGCTGTGTACGGAAAAACGTACCTACTTGATTTTCAATTTGGGTAGCTTGAAAAAGTCATTTTCTCAGAGTATTATTTTTTTCAGACGTTTAAATTTCAAATGGCGGTATTTGTATCGAAAATATTTTCACAAAGTGAAACAATTTCAGTCAAATGTACCAACAAGGATCGAAACTTGAAAACGAAACTGAACAAATTAATTAGGTGGGTTAAAAATTGTAAAAAAATTTTCATTTTTTTTGTTCCAGTTCAAATGTACACATATATTTTTCTAAATTGAGCATCATTTCCTCATGTTTTGCTCATTTATTTTTTGGCCAGTTTCCTGGTATTTTTCTAACGAATTAATGCCTCGATTTCTTACCTATCAATTTGATGTCAAAAGTTGAAATTTTGTCACACAAAAAAATTCAACTTGTTCGAAATTTCCTTATCACTGGAATGATATACCTGCGAAGCAACAGTCATTTTGTAGCAATATTTTAGCTTTTATACGACGTGTGTGTTTTGTCGCCGTTAAAATGGCTACTTGAATCAAGTTTTCGGTGACGCCGCCACGCCGGTGTGCTGGCGTTAAATAACAATAAGCTGTTCAGTTATATCTAAATCATCCCCATTAAACAAATCCTTATATAAGGCACAGTGTAGATAATTAAAGTGGCATTATGTTTCACCTTCAAGGCGATTCACTATTAGGTTATGTTTCAAACTAAGTTCGTGAAAGTTCATGCCAAACTCCAACATTTGCACAGTAATTATATTCGCTCTACTTTACCATTTTCTGTTGAATGCATCACGTCGAGAGTATATTCCATTCCGCACAAAAACGGATTTCAACGTTATTTGTCCCTTAATGCACATTGTTCTTTATAAATTACCGAAGTGAAAAACTGGTATACGTTAACTTTTGTACAGTCCTATCAAATGCATCGTCTCTATACATATACTCTACATAGTATTATGCGGAGTCTACCTGCTATCACGTATCTGTGTATTTTCATTAATCCAATGTGTTTACGTTTGGATGTTTGGTAATGGAAACTTTTGAACTAGTAGTTCCTTCTGTTGATTTTTACCATTCAATAAAGTTGTAATAATGTGTTTTTGAAACGACTTTTATGGTATCGTATTTCAAATAGAATGCCGAGGTGCGACGATGGTCAGTATGGTGAGACCTGGGATGAGGGATAGGTAATGGTGGTAAAATCAATTAGTAACGCCCATCTACTAATTGTTTGATGAACCTTTTTTTTTTCAACGTATTAATTTCGCTACGTGAGGTGAAAAAAGTCACTTTAATAAACGTAATTTTTGTTCTAAATGGATTCGGCAGTTTTTTGACTGGGAAATACTGTAAATGGAAACTGGTAACAGTCCATTGATTGTTGATTTTTTAAAAATCCGTGCTCGAGTGATGCTCGCAACCATTAATGTTTTATAAATTTTGCATGAGAATCTGAACGTTTATGGTGAATTTTAATTGAAGCCTGCTTTATAATTTTCGTTTTTACCTGTGTTTTTTTTTCGTGTTTTCTGTTCTATAACGAGAAATTTAAAAAAAATTCTATACCCTTCCTCCCTAGCTGTGATTGATGTGATTCAGATCATGATTCATGACCAACAAAATTTGGTAGAAAAAATTATTTTTAATCAAGAAGATGAGTAATAATTCAAAAAGTTGAAATACATTATGATTTCTTGCCCAAACGAAACATGAAGGAGCCAAAAAGTACCTATGTAAAAATCTAAAGTGAAGTTTAATCAAAGAAATTAATAGGCAGTAGTTTGAAAGCCAAACAATTTTTTTTCTGATGATTTTTGACCTGGCATAAAAAATGAAAGAGGTACCGGTCATCTGTTGATGACTTGATGAATAGAATTTAAAACCTTTTTAATAAAACTCGAGGCAAAAAAAATCATGGGAACAAAATTGGGCCACCTAATCATCGTAAGATGATCAAAATTTGTTCAGATTCATTTTTTAGATTTTTTGTACGTAAAATTTTTTTGGCAGTCTCTTCGAATTTTAACTTGAACAAAAAAATCACAACATTAATGTAGAAATTTATTCAATTTTTAAAGTATCATACCAATTTACAATTCGTTCCTTTGATTATCGATTATCAATACGTCTTGAATTAAATTTGTCGAAAAATCATTTGTTTTTTGTCCTTTCAGTTTTAAAGATAGGCAAGGACGGACGTACGGATGAGGGGGATTTTCGGGATTTATTCGAGAAAATTTACCATTTTTATCCTAAAGTTGAAAAATTTGACCTTTGACCATTTGTACAAGAATACAAATGACAAGGTATACCAGTCTGGGAAATTCTATACTAATATATTTTTTCAAAATAGGAGCTTTTCATCATATTTCCTCATTTTCCTCATATTGGGAAAATTTACCATTTGTATACATATTTTTCCAAATTGGGAAAGTTGAATTTTTACATAAAATTTAGTTGATTTGAATTGGTACCTTGAAAAAGGTTAAGAGCAAATTGAAAATCCAAATTAGGGGTTTCACAGAACTTACCACCTCTCATCCTCCCTCGTTGAAGATTGGTATTTGGCAGCGTATTCTTCAAATAAGTACGTTTTTATTTTTGGTCCCATCATTTTTATTATACGGTGTTTTTATTACAGTAGAAATTTTTTGGAATTTAAAAAAGTATTCAAAATTTTAAAAAAATAGAAACGGGAAACCCTGAAACTATTTTACAAGAATTTTCAAAAAATTTCAAACAAAAAATTTTAAAGCTAAAAACACAATTGAGAAATTTTTTTCATTTTTTTTTTTTGGTGCGGGGATTTGGTCTTAGTAATTGAATTCTGGGAAAACAATGAAAAAATTAAATATTTTTTTCAAACAGGGTGACCAACAAACAAAACCAAACCCTGATGATAGTTGACTTTGTAACAGCTACGCAAAAAAAAAAAACGAACAGTATTTTTGTATTCAAAACATTGAATAGGTATAAAAATCGTAAAATTTTAAAGTGCTTAAATCACTTTAAGATGAATTTTAAAATAGGTATTTAAAACGATTTTTTATTTAAAAATTTGAAAAATTTGCAATTTCTTGTTCCATGGTTTGATATACGAGTATTCTGTTTTTTTTTTATTATTATTATTATTATTTAAAACACCAATAAGCGAAGATTAAGTATTGAATAATTGAAATTGTTCCAAAAATAAATGCATATTATTGTAAGTATTCTAACGAAGATGAAAAATGCACATCTACCTACATTTTTTTTCAAAGTTTTAAATTGATTTTCTAAACACTGAAGAAAATTCAGTTTTTTAAAAGGGAATCCCCATTTTCAAAGCTAAAAAAAATTGAACGCGTTTTTTTGTTTGAAACAAAATTTTGTTGTTTTTTTTTCAATTTTGATGTCTCGAACAATGCAACATTGCTACCTATAAGTCCATGAACTTTAACCATTCTTTAAACCTAGAATGGTACCAGATTCTTAAATTTTTTTTGTTTTCTTCTAACATAAATCATTTTTCGAGGCATAATCGATACAAAATTGGTGGAGTTGAAGGAGTGGAGGATGAAAAAAATCATGTAAATTAAAAGTAGGTAACTACGTTACGTGTTTTTTTTCAAATTCGTTTAAAAAAATTACACCAACTGTTCCAAATTTCAATTTCGATCAAAATAATTTCATGTTGGGGGCTTGAGAAGGTTGCATCAAAAAATAAGTCAAAATTCGAACTTTGTAGGTACCTTTAAAATATTAAAACCGATTACCTATACTTATCCTATGCAACCATTTTTGATAGATTTTTAACATTCCGTTTTGCTGGATCAATCTGAAAGAAAAATTAGGGAATTCTTCTCAGATAAAGATGAAAACTTCAGAATGGCTGAAGTGGATTCCAATAATTATCACATTTTCTTTTTTTTGGGAGGGAGGGGGGGGGGGTGATTTTTAAATGAATTTTTTCGAACTCTCGTAGTCACGTGAGATACAAAGGTGAATTTTTTTGAACTCCATTCAGTTCTGTAATTTTGAACCGGTTGACCTTGAAAATTCGAATCATTAAAAAACTTGTGAATCTCAAGAATCCAATATCATTTTGGATCCAGAGGATGGTGGGGGCTTATACGAGGTCAATAACACAGACGCACCCAAGGGGGGCCTCAAGGGGTTTGAGCCCCCCTTAAGCCCGGAAAAAATTCAATTTTTTTGTCTTTTAAAATATATTTTTCCAAAAAATTTTCGCCCTCGCTTCGCTCGGGCAGTATTTCAGTACTTTTATTTCAAAACTTGATCATTTTTGACTGATTTTTTAGTCAAAAATCACCAAATTCTCAATAAATTCTTATTTGTCAGAAAAAATTGATGATTTTTGGCTGAAAGATCAGTGATGAATGACTTGAGAAAGCTGACCCCCTCCCCCATTTTTTTCAAATTCTCAGCCCCTCCCTTAATCAATTTCTGAGTGCGCTCATGGTCAATAATCTGTTGTACTGGAACATCCTTCGTATTAGGTACCTATCCATTTTTCATGAAATAATCTGAAATAATTGCCCATTTCTTGAATTAGGCCATTAATTTGAAAAAAGTTTAATGAATCGATGAAATTCAAAATTTTGTCATTTTTTGTTGGATGTCTTTAATATACCTAGACATTTTGTCGGATACCCATCTGAAGAAATTTGTGCTTTTTTTCAGCATTTCAATCAATATTTTCGGTTAAACTGAAATCGTAGGAAGGAGTCCAGATATATGTAGGTTTTCAAATATTCACACGTATGTATTTTATTTCGGGTAGTTTACGTTGAAAAAAATTCAACTCCGCCATATTTTTTTCATCCGAAATAGCCCCGAATGACGATATCCGAATTATTCGCGGATATCGTCAGATATTTCTTTCTCTTTTTTTTTTTTGTTTGTACTCGTGTTCAAATATTTGAAAAAATAATAAGGTGAAAAAACTCGGATATAAATTTATGTAGGTAGTAGGCGAAATAACAAAAATGAAACAAACCCAATTCAAATGATTGGTGTTGGTTATGAAGAGCAATCATTTTCGTGGTCATTGCACGCAGTCGCGTAGGTAGGTGAACGTATTACATGAAACCGAAACAGTTGAAAAAACCAATTTGGAAAACCCGAAATATCATCCCTTATGGCCTAATGTTTTGATTGCATGCTCACCTATACGTGTATATGGTAAAACTTTCCATCAGTCATCGTAACTGACATGAGTACCTCTATACCAATGTGTTTGGGTATACTTTATAAGACTTTAAATGAAAGAAATTATTACGAAGCTACACTTTTCATTTTTCTTTTTTTTTTTTTTCTTTCCTTTTCGCGATTTCAACGCTTATTTTATTCTTGTATTTATTTTATTATTTTTACCTTATACCTACGCGATAACTTTATTTTGTTACTATAGCAGTACACGTAGTACACAGTTGAAAAAAGAGGAAAGAGGGGGAGGCTGGTTGTAACAGTAGAAACTGTTGTTGTTGTTGTTTATTTTCACATTGTTTTGTTTTACCATTTTCATTTATTCGCGTGTTCCGCTAACATTTATTCTTTATACCTGCGAGTTAAGTAATTTATGACAGCGTTGATCTTCCGTAAAGTCTAACACAACAAACGGGAAGAACGCCCATCGTGCTAGTAGAGTCATAAAAATTTTAACCCTCTTCCGCATGTTGATAATATTAATAAAACGAGGGGGAATTGATGCTAACAATAATTTTTATTTGCTTACCCTACGCCAATTTAAAACGCAAAAATAAACAACACATTTCCTCTAGCGTTTTTCTTTTTTTTCCGTCTTCCGTTTTCCTCGAGATTTTCCAGGTTTTCGAGTTCTGGATAAATGTATCTATGCTTGGAGATCCGCTTTAAAAAAAATACATGTTCTAATACCTATAATTTTTTTCCCTCTGGGGGTGATAACGTTAAGTGATTTTGCGGCCTTTATACCGCACAGTATAGATAAAGTATGCCGTAATTTGGCGCCGTAATGCTCATTCAATGTAGTTTTATATGCAGTTGCCATCCGTGTATTATATTTTAATGCTTCGAATTTTATTTCTGTATAAAAAGTATCTGCTGATAGAGCAAGTAGCAGAATTACGATGGTCGAGGTATGAGGCGTTAAAAAATAGATAAATAAGCTCTCCGGTACAAATATTTACGGCTGAATGAAATACGGTTCGTTTATGCAGGTTTTTTTTACGATACCAATACTCAGAATTAAGAATGAGTATCACCTATGTAATTATAAATACGATTTATGATGTTGCACCCGCCGTTACATTGTTTCCAAACACGAGTTTCGAGGTGTTTGCAGGAATGAGGAGTTTGGTTCCTGAGGTGAGATTTTTTTTACGAGTCGAAATGTTTTTAGAATTTATTTCAAATTCTTATTTTCTCGGATGATGAATTTTTTACGTATACCAAATTTTTACAATTATTGGCATAGTAAAAATTTGATATAGGTAGCCTTGAAAAAAATGAAATTTTTTGGAAAATATTTTATTTGATAAAATATCCATAAGTTATAAAAATGTCAAATGTAGATAGATACCTTATGATTATTCAAGCCTGCTTAGAATTTGTATTCTAGTGCTACAATTTCTGAATATCAGAATTTTTTTAGAATTTTAAAAAATATATATTTTTACACTTTTTAATAATTTTTGACACTTGAAGTACGTTTTCTGAGCAAAGGAAGGGCATATCAAAAAATTGAATGGGATAAAAATTGTAGAGTGTAAAATTTCCTTTCTGTGCAGATCAATTAGCTTTTCCTTTGGAGGTCTCACTTCTGTAATATTCAAGTTGAATGTTTAATTTTTACCCTGCTTCTATTTAAAATAGGTACCCCAAAAACTAAGCATCCTTCCTGGAAAAAAAACTAATCGGATCCTGAAAATTCCACACTCCATAATTTCTTTTTTAGGCTTGATTTCTCTATAATTTTTTTTTTTTTTTTTGATAGTGAACAACATTTCCAACATGTATCTTTTTGCAGCAAGTGAAATATGACTGGAAGGAAATTCAGCGATTTTTCCTGGCGTAGTCGATTCTAATTATTGGCTCTGACCTACTTTTTACTACCTACTGATAATGAGTTCAAATATGATTTGATTCAATTTTTCACCCTTTGAATCGATTTTCAGGGCAAACTTAAAATGAAATGAAAAGGATGGTTGAACCATCATAGCAGTATCATATAGGGTAAATATATATTCAAGAGGGTCCGAGTCTTGACATCTGTCTCTCTGACGAAAAAAAATTGAAAAAATTGTGGAATGTTAGCTTTTGATGTATTTTACAAAAAATTGTCCTTGTTTCATTCAAATTTCCTAATTTTTTTCATTTTCACTAAATATTCTTTGAAAATTTTTAAAATCAAAAATTTACTTTTGCTGAGCTTTTGTTTCAAAACTCATTTTTGATTACTTAGTTTTTTGGCTAAACCAGAATAACACTGACATTGGGTTATTTTTAAAGTGGATTTACTTTTTTCAGCAAAAAAGCTACTTTTGTCTGAAATACCAAGTATATTGCTAAAATTCATATTCTAAGTAATTTAGTTTTGTGTCATTTAAAGTACCTACTATTTTTTAGAGCGTATATTCCGGACAAGCAAACGTCTAAATTGAATGTTACTTATTGGATTGGATGTTTTGGAGTTGACTTTATGAAAATGTCAGGTAATTGAATTACGTTTAGGTATTTGAAGTTTTTTCAATCGGTGATGTTTTATTAAAATTTTGGATACTTACCTATTCAAGATTTTTTCTGTTCAGTTCAATTAATTTTTGACCCTATAAAGAAGTCTGTCAAAAACATTTGCCGAAAGTCTTCAAATTTTGGTCAAGTACCATATATTTTTATAGACCTCCTTGCTTTTGAAACACATTCGAGTTTAAATGAATACCTATTTATTTGGACCAAAAAATTGTAAAAAAAAATGTGATTTTACATTTCGCATTTATTTTAATAATTTTTTCTGGAAGTAGGTACCTAAGTACTTGACTGAAAAAATATCAAATTTTGAGGTAAAAAACTGCAAAAAATGCTCAAAAAACTGAAATACGTATTAAGTATTTCACAATTTTTGAAGTTGAAGTGTTTAAATTTTTTTCTGCCCATCAGTAAAGACAACAAAAAATGAAAGTTTTACTTAATTCCAAGAAATCAGTGTTAGCTTGATTATGGATCCAAAAAAGAAACAATTATGAATGGGGGGGGGGGATGGTAGAATTTGAATCTAGTCGAATTAGCTGAAAATGATAGGTATGTGATAGGTTCCTAGCTAATTGAAAAAATCGAATTTTGGAAAATTTCGTTTTCATTTTTTGTGTGTGTGTCTAAGAAATTTTAAAATGTTACTTTTTGGAAACATTTTAGTTGAATAATTATGCATAATGTTTTGATTTACGTGTGTGGCCATTTCAGAGAAAAAATACGGTTAGTGTGTCAAAATATCGATTTCGATAAAAACACGTTTCAATTCATTTGGACCTTCTTGAGGCCCCAAATCCACCAATAACTCGAAATAGATTTTTGACACCTTAATCAGGTTTGTAGGTACTCGAACAAAAATTGTTTCGAAATTTTGTATTCTTACCGTCTGGAATACAACGAATCATAAATAAATCGATGTAATATTTTATAAGTAAATAGATAAATAGGTACATAAGTTAGGTACTGTATTGGTAGAGTATTAATCAACTAGATACCTAATAATTAATGTTATTGTTTTTGTTTTCATGTTTCAGGTGAGTACGAATTTTCTTCATAAAGAATATTAAAACTAGTAAGTTATTTTCGAAAATGTCTGTAATACCTGCATCTAATTATCTGAAAATCATCGATGATCGCATTCTCACTCAAATCATTATGTTGTCATTTTATTATCTGTTGTCTAAAAAAGGTTTATTAAAATTGGTACTTTTTACCTACTCGAACTTAATCAACATTTTCGGAATTCACGATACAAATTAATGAAAAATTGTGAAAATTTTGGATTTTTTTCTTTTCTCTCCTCATTAAATTTTCTCATACCTAGTTGGTGAACACAATTTAATTTTAAAATATTTCATTAATTTATTTTGATTTCATTTAGAATCAAAATTTTGAAATTTATCGAATTGTTTTCTCTTCTTTTTTAGATATATCGCAAAAGAAAATATGCTGTACTTATTCGATTTTCAAATTCTACAATCATTCTCAATATCAAATTATAAAAAATTGAAGTTGAAAAAATTTGAAATCTGAAAAGATTTTGAGATAATTTGTGATTAACTAACTTGTGAGTTGAACATTTCAGGATGAAAAAATTTCGTAGATACTTATTAGCTGAAAATTTTTTCAAGATAATGTTGGAAAAATTGTTGGAAGTTGAAAAGATTTCTTGAGAATTTGTGTTGATAAATATTTTGAAATTGAAAAAAAAAAAAATGAAAATTTAGAGATGAAAACATCTGAAAATGAATGGGCATTTATTTAGTTGAAAATTATATCATGTTTTAATAAATTAATTGGACTTCAAACGATTTCTAAATTCAAAAAGGCTTTTACATTATTTAAGGTTTAAATTTTTTTGACATGAAAATTTTATGAACAAATTTTATAGACGAAAATAAATTTTGAGAAAAAAATTGTTGAAAATTGATACTTAGAGGAGAACAGTTTAGAGTTGAAAAAAAAATTTAAAAATTCACAGCTGAATCAGGTTATTTTGGAAAAACTTGAACTTAAAAAAAAAAACTACTTACAAAAGAAAAGTGCCCAGCTGGCAAAGTGCTACCTTTTTAAATAAACGCTACCTTTACGCTACTGGTAGCACAAAGGTGGGTCGCGAACTGCTTTTGCACTGAATGCTACCCCTAGTGCTACCTTACACTACCTTTTCACTACCATGTTTGTCACTCCGACACTACCTGAGTGCTACCTTTGTGCTACCTTTACCAGGTAAAAAAAAACAATAGCTTTTGTATACTGCCCTATAGGTGTACCCTGTTCCATTACCCTTCTGTACCTTATAAATAATGATAAATATGAAAGAACCATTCAGTATATACTTTCACTTACGTAGGTAGAGGTATGGTGAAGTTGAGAAACAGTATAATCCAAGAAGTTCTCCTAGTTTACAGGAGCACGCCACCAGGTCGGGTGGCTAAGTAAGTGCTGGATGTGTTATTTAGCAAAGGGTTGGCCAATTAAGTCCAGGTGATGACAGAAATTTTTTTATTTTTTTTTTGTTTTATAAGCTCAACTTGAACTAAAATATTATTAAATCTATAAATTAAAAGTGTTTTTTGTGCTTTATTCACCTTTAAAAAATGATTTTTTTGTCCATCTCATAGCAAATTTCATAACGAATCATATTTTTGGAACAAACCAAACCTTTTTTTTTAAAAAAATAAAGCTCATTCTTTTAAAAAATTCTGTAAATAAAAATCCAATTTTTAGTGCTTTGCTTGGGAAAAAGTGAAATTACTGAGAAATCTAAGCATTCTAAAGCCATTATGACTGTGACAAAAATTGTGAAAAATTGAATTTCTTATCAGATGTAGAACCAAAGAAATTTACCTATTTAAAAATATCTTCGAAACAATGTCTCTCAAAAAATAAAGACAGCAAACAAAGGCTCTGGTGTGGTAAGGGGGTCATTTAGCCCTTGGTCGAACTTTGACCAAATTCTTATGCCATTCGATTTGGCATGGTAGAATATGATTTTAGAGCGCATGAGCGAATTTTTATCTCACCCCTAGGGGGCTGGGGGGCCAAAATACACGATTTTCAAGCTGAAAACTCTTAAAAATTCTATCTCCTCGAATTTCAACCGATTTTTTTCAAACTTGGCACAACAGTAGTGGTACTAGAGGGGAATAACCTTAATTTTTTCAGATTTTTTCGACCACTCCAATGACCTTGAATTCGACTTTGAAAATTTCAAATCGCCCTGAGAGCACCGTTTTGGCGCGGGGTATAAAGAAAAAATTTTTTTCATGTTTCCCACTCTATTTTACACCACTCAGAATTTTTCAGATTTTTTTGAGTAGTGGTTTACATGTGGCGTCCAAAAAACTGATAAATCGGTCGTTTTATTACTTTAAAATTATGCCTTTCCCATCAATTCCGTATTTTTCATTTTTTTCTCACATTCATGCTCGCTTTTTATTAAATTTTGATCAATATTCACCCATTTCCCATGACTACGACATTTTGAACAAAGGGTATCCCCGGATATGATAGGCGAATCGGCCCAAGAGCTACTTTTTGAAACTAACCAGCAGACATTATTAAGGACCCCAAAAAATGATTTTAGAAAATTTTTTCCACTCCCTAACTCACCCTACCCCCTAACCCCCGCCCCCAAAATGGCGAATTTTCGTCAAAAAATCGTATCTCGGAACCTAATGGACCAAAAATTCCGAAATTTATGGGGTGTACCTATATATAGGGAGTGGTGTCCAATTTTTGAGAATTTTTTCAGATTTCTTTGCGATGCATTCTATTCTAAAAAACCACCTTAAAAACTTTGAATTGCTCAAAGGCTCTAGCCGGATAAGGGGTGATTTTGGCCATGGGTTGGATTTTCGCTTTAACCTCCCCCCTTCTATTTCTGAGTTATGGCCATTTTATTACTAGATTTTCAACCGTTTTTTAAGGTAGTGAATGTTACAATATGCTACCTTCTCGCTACTGGTAGTACAGCGGTGGTGCTAGAGTAGTGCGCACTTGATTAGTAGTGTACAAGTAGCGTAGAAGTAGCGCTACGTCCATCTTCTTGATAGCATATGCTACCACTCGCTACCTTTTCACTACCAGTAGCGAGGAGGTAGCGCAAAGTGGCGAACTTTTTCAAAGTAGTGTGGTGGTGGTAATTTGGTAGTGCTACTGTGAAATTGCTCGGAGCGAATGCCACCATACACCACCTTTTCGCTGCCACTAGTGTACCAACACAACATAGGTATTGCTCATGTATCTACAAGGATAATTGTTAATTGTGTTGGTAAGGTAGCGATGCTACCTCACGCGTCGGTAGCACTGCCTGTTTTTGCCAGCTGGGTGCGCCACAAGAAACAACCCTGTCTTTTTCATGATTTCATATAATCTAGGAATTTACTCGGGTATCCCAGTTCGGTTCCCCTTACCTGTCGACGACACAAATGCATTCGTGAAATGTTGCAGCGTACTTTGGGTTTATTTGCATATCTTGTTAGATTCAATATGTACCTACGTAGGTATATCGTTGGTACCCATACTTTTGATCTATTTAGCCAGCTTACACATTTTGTTGCGGTCGTAACAAACGTTTTGAGAAAATTCGAAACAAAAGCGTTGCTCGTTTGCTGAAATAATTTTGTACCTAGTGCAACCTGCTTTGCAAACCATTTGCTTATTAATTTTCGTATTGTGGTCGCGCTTCTCGTATACTTGAAAGTTAAAATCTTGAAGCGTAAAAGCGCAGTATTATTATTACATTAAATCGTTAACATTTAGATTCTCGCGGTTGTTGAAAATTTGTAAACTTTATACATGCTTCGCATTATCGATGTACATTCTATCCACACGCAGGTATCTTATACCTACATTCGCGATTTTATACACATTTCGCCGAGTACTAAGTACGTCTACATTTTGTACCCGGAGTACTATAATTTTATTCTAAAATATCGATTGTCGCGAATTGTCTTGTGCGTCGAAGAAGAAGGAAAAAGACTGAAAAGAAATGAAAAACGAAACGAAAAAAAAATTAATATCTATTCTTTAAGGCAACAAGCAGTTTTTTTTAGCGGTTTTAATTATTTTAAAAGGTCTTAGGAAATTGGAGAGGGCGGTATATGGTTGTTTTAAGAATAAATTGGAGCGTAAGAATGATGGGAAAGTGCACCAGTTAACGAGGCTATTAAACGAAAGTTTACGGTGAGATAAAGAGCCATTCTCTCGGGGGAGTTTTGGTTGGATAAAATAAGAGGGTTCTGTCTGTCTTGTTTCTTTAACTTATCCTCTCTTTTTACCCCTCTTTGTAATTAATCGACGAAATGCGGCGAATTCGCTGAAATTTCATCCATCATCAAATAACGTCTCATAGATACCCTGTGCGGATATAGATACACGCGACAAATACCTATATTCTTAAGTAAATACTTGAGGGGGGGTTGGAATGTACATTGAAACATTTTTCACGGTATCGGCAATAATTGAAAATAACTCGAATAGGGGCCTGTCTGCCTGAATTAGTGAATTACCTGCCTCTTGTGTTTTCATACGTTCTTAGAAAATGCTTCGGCGAATTCTCGGTTGTTTTGTTTTATTTTGCGGCATTGGAAAATGTTTAATTAAAATAGGAGATGTAGGAGGATTGTAAGCGACCCGAGCATTCTTATTTCATCCGGAAAAAAAGGTTTTCAATAGGTGCCTACTGCCTAGGGTTTTTTTTTTCGGAGACATTCTCGTCGCTTTTAATTTCACTCTTACTTTTCTTATCGTTGTACCTAAATAAAAATTTAAAACGCGGAGAGTATCTTATTTCTACGTTTTCTAAATCTTTGTTGGATAAGAGGGGCTCTTGAGCTTTAATCGAAACGCTGCCGTGAAAAATCAAAGAATGCGATGAAATAATTTGTGTGTATTTTACGTCGAATGTCTGTTTTTCATTCTGAAAATAAGTGGTGGTTTGATAATGTTCGCAGAATATTTTCTATATTTATGATTTTTTGGAAAACGACTCGAGACAGAAATTTAAAGGAGGTTTCATTGAATTTGTAAGAATTTAAAAATCGTCGTATTTTTCATTGAAAAATATGTGGTGATATTTTTTGAACTGTAAGGTATTTACACTTATTTCCGGTAAAATTGAAAAATGTATATTGACCCGATGAATTTATCGCTTCTTTAACATTCATAATTGTTCTGGAGTTTCCAGTGACATTAATTTTTTCCAGAATTCTTCAAGTTTTCTGCAAGGTGGAAAAATCAGTTCAGATGAAAGCAACAATTTTGACTTTTTTTTTGCTTTCAATACTTGAAACAGATACCTAATTAATTTTAAAGACCAAAAATTATGATTTTAACAAGCTTTAATTATTTTTTTTTTTTGGGGGGGGGGAGTAAATTGTTCAAAAAGGTCAAATCAACGATCGCCTAGTAAGGCAGTGAACAACAATTATGCCTCATCGACTCAAAGAAATTAAATCGTACCATTTTCTGGTATTTTGGGCCTCCAGCGAATTTTCATTTTCCTCACCTGCCGGAAAGAAGGGACCTTGTGTAAAAAAAAAATCAGTGTCTTTATTTTTAGGTGTTTGGTTCAAATACGTGAAAAATGAGACATTTTTTTTACACGAGGTCCCTTCTTTCCGGCAGGGTCACATATGTTTTTGATCAGGTTTAAAACTTTGAAAAAAAAACTATAGAAGTCAAATTAGGCTCTAAAGCGGTCATTTTTTCAACTAATTGGGTAAAAATCTGATCAATTCTATCATTTCTAATATTTCAGCTACCCATGTTGAAAGCCTCTTGAAAAACACACACAATTTGACAAGAAAAAAAAAGTCTTACGCATATGGGGGAGGGTTGAGAATTCAAAATTTTTATTTTTGAGTCCCTAGGAGGCTGTAAAGCCTAGAAAATAGGAGGAAAAAATGAAAATTGCTTGATATGTTCCAATCGTATGAAAGCCTTCAATTCTTTAAATATTTGTCAATAATTCAGAAGAAGATTTTTTCATTTTTTTAAATTGCACATAAAATTTAGTAGACCAAAAAGGACAATTTTTTGAAAAATTATATTTTTCAGCTTTTTTACTTCTTTCTGTGGAGATTAGGTAGGTACATTTCACTTCATATCTGAATTAAAAAAACGTTATTAATTGGAGATTTTCTCGAAGAATTGATTTTTTGAAAAAATTTACTTACTTATTCGTCTTCCAAAATTACAACTTTTTGGCAGGGCCTGATCTATTTTGATTCACAAAACTCAATTCAAAAACTTTCAATCTATTCTTTCAACTTTTTTTGGTCTTATTTACAAAGAATAAGATCCAATTAAAAGGAAGATATGTTTTTTATGCGTTTTGAAAGTAGCCATAAGAGCACCCAGAGGAGGCTCAACAGGCTCGAGACCATCTCAGCTTTGAAAGCAGATTTTTTGTTACAAAAATATAAAAAGAACCTATTTTACTCTTCAGACAGTATTTTTCAAAGAAATTTCGCTCATTTCATGTACTGATTTTTTTTACAGATATTTTCATTCAAAAATCATTAATTTTTCAAAAAATTTCTGCCAGAAAAAAATTTTAATTTGTCAGAAAAAGTCAACATTTTTAGAAAAAATTCAAATTTGTGGGATAAAAATCAGTAATTTGTCAGGAAAAAAATCAGTTATTTTGACTGAAAACCGATGGAAAATTTGCTGATTTGAAATTAGACCCCCTTCCCCTACTTTTTCTCGAATCCTCAGTCTCGTGTTTGAAAGTTTCAACCCCTTTTCCAGATTAGGAATTTATATGAAAAATTTATTTTTTGGAGTTTAGAAAAATCCATCTATGAAAGTCCTGACACAGTTTCTGGCTAACAAATTAACATAATATTGAATTTTTGAAGGGATGAAGGAAGAGTCAAACGTTTCTTTTAAATCCTCAAATTTTCATCATCTTATCCAGGTAATTTTATAACTTTTTTTTGTCAATGATCCCACACAGTTCGAAAAAAATTGTGAAGCAATCCACTTTACCTGGGACGAGTCCTGTACAGAGAGGAGAGAAAAGGGGAGGTTTCTCTCGAGCTCAAAATTGTTTAGGATTCGTAGCGTGTAAGGGTTCGCAAGAGCCCTTCAGAACTAAAAAAACATTCCTTAATTCTTTAAAATTTACCCATCAAAAATCCAATACTTACCTATTTTCAAAAACTTCAAAATTCATTAAAATCAAGTTTACAGATATCTCAAAGTATTTTTTTTATCTCACAGAAGCCATAAATTATTCATAAAATGTCTAAAATTCTTAAGAAAAAAAAAAACAAAATATTTTGATTTCTTCTAAAAAATTTTGCATGGTGACTATCTAGATCAGTAAGAATTTTTATAGGTATGTATTTTTTGAAAAAATAAATGCATTGTTCTAAAGTCTGTATGAACATGAGAAATTGTCGAATTTCAATTTTTTCGACAAAAATATGAACTCTTGAAAATTTTAATCGATTCGATTTTTTTTTCTTTCACTTATCTCATCAAGTAGAAACTCTCATGGAACTTTCTTGGAGATTTACATTTTTAAAAAATTCAAAGTTATCGTACCCAAGGTTAGAAACGACGAACTGTACCTCTCCATTTATTTATTTATTTATTTATTTATTTATTTACTGTAGGCATAGGTACCTATTTTTTTGGTTTGATTTTTGCATAAGCGAGTATAGTACAAAAAACTCATATAAATTAATTTAATGTTTTATTACACCGGATCAAGTTATACGATCACTCAACCAGATCATAATATAAATCCAAATATGATTTTATCTGATCAGATAAAAAGATAGAAAATCATAAAATCGATGATATACACACTTCCAGCACTTCAGCCATTTATATTCCTCTTACAGTGCTACGAGAACTTCGCTGAAAAGTTTGCTCTATATGAAAATGTATTTACGCGTTTCTTTGTTTGCACGAATCCGGGAGTAAAAATCAATGTCAAAACTTTTAAAGTAGGTACAAAAGTATAGTTTAATATACACTCAGCGTGTATATTAAAAATTCGATCAACACGTTTAAAAATTTAAGAAGCGGAAACAGAAGTTGCGAAATTCTCGAAACTAAATAGCAAATTGAGTCTGGCAAAAAAAAGAGGGGAAATAAGTATATATAAGTTAATGAAGAAATGTGAGAATTGGGTTAGTGCCAATAAATTCAATGCTTTTTTAACTACCCTCTAGCCGCTATAAAACTTGGAAAATCCTACAGTCTTTTTGTCTTTAACAAAAATTACGTTGCCTACTCAGCCTTCTGTTAAATAATGGCACTTAATTTTCTTTAATATCATTCATTCGTGAAAAAGCGTAATAAAACCCAAATCATATAGCTCGTTGAAATATTCATTTCCTATAAGATATTCTACTTATTGTAATTAGCCATATTTAACTTGGGTATGAAAACTATTAGAAATAAGTACATCTGGGGATTCTTTTAAACATCTGTTATGAATGTTTTCATAGGTTTAAATAGGTATGATGAAAATAGATACTGTTGGTAAATTTATCCTTGTCCTTTTTTTTTTTTTTTTTTTTACGAAAATAATTCCAAACAGATAGACCTATTTGATATTCGCTTGATTATTTCTAGAGCCATAATTCCATTCTAGAATCTCTTCGAAATAAATATCTATCAAGATTATTCGGAAATTTTTTCGACATCTTGTGCCGTTCGATCGTTACATGCGAATAATTCTTCTAATCTGGTAAATTACCTGGTATTCCAGCGTACGAATTCACGATTAGCTATAATATTGCCTAAATAAATATTTACCACGCGGCAATTATAAAATATTCAAGTGAACCTGCCGATATATCGCGTACGGTATAATGAAACGCATGATTGGAGGATTAACATTGGTTTAGCGATAACTTTAATATTGATTAAAAGTTCGTGTCTTGAACGCGATTCTAGCTAGAAATTTATTTCGTGTTTTTTTTATTCCTCTATGTTTACCATCAATCTCTCTCCCTCTTTATTTTTCTCCTTATTTTTCATTTTCTCATTTCTTTCCTCCTTGGCGCTGTTTTTTTTTTTCATTTATCGTTGCGTGCATTTTTTGAATTAAGATTCTAACAGCGAAAAATCTTATCAAAAATATGTATAGGTACACGTACGCACTAATAGAACACGTATACCTTATAGTACCTTTTTAGAGTCGAAAACAGCTTGGAAAATAATATAACACGAATATTTTAAACGGTTTCTTATAGAAAAAAAATTAGCTTAATTTTTACAAGGTATCATTTTACTGTTGATGATTTTTCACGATAATTTTCATAGGTGTTGAGAAAATTGGAAGAAAATATGGAATGGTTTCCAGAAGGAGGGGAATTTTGGGATAAAAAAAAATATTATTATTTTTTTTGTTCAGACAACGTCTAATTTTATGGATAGGTATTTTTGCCATCAACAACTGAATCATCTGTGCTTCTTGGTATTAAAAGGTTACTTTGAAGAATTCATGTGGACGAATGCATGGAAGATTTTTAATCAAACCCGCATACGTAACTATAATATTACTACACAAAAGATGACCAAGGAAATGCTTTGATGTATTATTCATAACAGTTTTTGAGAGTTTTACTGTATAACCCTGAAGCAGTCCAGCCTAGGGCTGTGATTAATGAATCATTTATAATTTATGTTCATTCACCTCGTAATGATACGATAAACTGGTCAACATAGAGCGACATACCGATCCATTTATTTTGAGTTATTTCTTTTTTTTTTCCTCTTCTAAATCTTCAGTTTTACCATTAGTTGGGAGTATCAGTTGATCTGTATACGTAAATGAATTTATTATCTTAGTTCGAACGAATTAGCATTTTTCATGGCTCACCAAACGGAGATAAGTTGTATTTTTTTCGTAGTTACCCTTGATACGAATATTATAGAGAAACTTTTGACGAATTCGATATGAAATATGAAAACATGAGCGTCGAGAAGGCGAACTGTGTTTTCAAAGTTGAACAGAAACGTTTTTGAATTGAAAAAAAAACCTCGTCGAATATGGCTGGTGAAAATGAAAATGGAACTGGGTGCGTTGTAACAAGGTATACGGGTTGAAAATTCTCAGTTCTCTGGCCCCTCCCCCCTCTGCAATGATTTTTCCATCTGAACCTCGCGTGTTAAATTTTTTTATATTATTACTTATCTAGAAGTATACGTCCTTGTATTTTGCCCTCCTCAGACCTATCGTAATCGAATGAAAAGTTTTCGAAAGTTTTGAAAATATTTGTGGAATTTTTTTTTTAGAAGAAATTTCTATTTAAATAGACCCGATGTGTTTTGTAAAGCCATTTTTGACCATGGAAAGCAATTTTTTGTGGTTCGATTTTTTTTTAGGGGTAACATACGAAATGATATTTGGAGAGGTGTAATTTTTTAAAATTTTTTTATCATGGCGGTGAAGAGATGGAAATGAAGAATAAAAAATTTATTGAAATACTGGGGTACCTACCTAAAAGAAAGCATTCCTAGGTTCATTTAAATTGGACAACTTATTTTTTCATCGTTAAAAAATAAGGTAAAAGAATTTTACGTTTTCTCAAAAAAAAAAAAAAAAAAAAGGGGACTGATTTCATGCTAGTTTACCTATGACTAAATGTACACGAAAGAGGCTTCAGGCACGAAATTAAAAATACCCTGCGAACGACTGAATCTTTTTTTTTCAACTGTATGATTCAAGTGGTCCACTTGCTTTTTAGTGTTTTCTAAGTTCGAAATTTTTTATTTCTTTTCAGAGTTCGAAATTTTCTCGATTATTTTTTTCCAAATTGAATTTTTTTCAGAGTTTGAATTTTTTCTCGACTAGTTTTTCTCAAAATTAAAATTTTTTAGAGTCCGAATTTTTTCTCGATTTTTTTTTTCATTTTTTCCAAATTAACATTTTTTTCAGAGTTCGAATTTTTTCTCGATTAATTTTTCTCAAAATTAAAATTCGAACTCCGAAAAAAATTCAATAAATGATGAAGAAACAATTCGAACTCTGGAAAAAATTTTAATTTGGAAAAAAATGATCGACAAACAATTCAAACTCTGGAAAAATTTTAATTTGGAAAAAAATGATCGAGAAAAAATTCTAACCCTGAAAAAAATTTAATTTTGAGGAAAACTAGTCGAGAAAAATTCGGACTCTGAAAAAAAATTCAATTTGGAAAAAAATTAAAATAATCGAGAAAATTTCGAACTCTGAAAAGAAATAAAAAATTTCGAACTTAGAAAAAAGCAAGTGAACCACTTGAATCGTTGAATCATACAGTTGAAAAAAAAATGATTCAGTCGTTCGCAGGGTATTTTTAATTTCGTGCCTGAAGCCTCTTTCGTGTAGATTTAGTCATAAGGCATTTCAACTTTCAAGTACTTCGGTATATGGTTCAACTTGGGCCTTCAGCTTATGTTCAATTTTTCTTACGGAATTCTACGCCACTGGAAAATAACAAAAAAAACAACACATTTTTCATTGACTCTAGCTCCCTTGGTGGCTCACAGACTCCGGAGGAAGTGTTGTCTACGTTGTTTTTTTTTTGCCTCTAAAATTTTTCATAAAAATACTCAACTCCAACTGTGAGATCTTCTATCACAGCACTGGCGCTACTTCGAGCGATCTTCAATTTAGCTTATGCAGTTGAGTAGAGGTTTTAAAAAAAATCAAAACCATCGTATGTAAGTAAATATTTTTAATATTCAAGATGGAGCTTTTTCGCAAAAAACTTGATTTTAGATAATACAACAAATTTTTAGAGATATAATTTAATTTTGCAAAAATTCTGTAAATGTGAACCTGCCGTAAAAAAGGGACCTAGTGTAAAAAAAATCAATGTCTCATTTTTTACGTTTTTGTTTTGAGGCACTGTATCCCTATTTAAGGGCAAAAACTCACCACGAAAATTGCCTTGGTTGAATATTTTGCGAAAACCTACCTATTTTAATTTTTTCACTGATTTTGAATAGGTGCATCCCTGAACTTTGATTTCTCTATTAAATGGAGCTTCTGGCTGGAAATCTCAACTTGAGTTTTTCAAATTTTTTATATCTAAATAATTTCAAACTTTCTTTCCATCATTTTTTTATTTACGTGAGCTAAATTTCCCTAATTAAAATTTTATCATTCTAAATGATTTCTTAAAATTTTCCTTGTTCCAAATTTTTCTGGAAAAATTTTTATCAGCTTTAAAATTTCTTTCAACACGTGTTTTCATTTCAATTTTGTTTCAAAAATTTTTGTCAACACTCAAATTTTTTCAAACTAGGTCCATACAATTTTTTCCCTTTTTTTCAACTTCTCAATTTTGAACTTTGATTAATTTTTCGAAAATTCTTAGCCTAATTTTCGAAGTTGATGAATATTTTTTTGTAAAAAATTGGATTTAGAAAAAAAGTTGAATTTGAAAAGAAATTTTAAAAATCGAGTTTAAAAAACGTTAATAAGAAAATCGGAAAAATTTGTAATTGAAAAAAAATTCAACTTGGAAATTTGGAATCTAAAAATTGTGACAAAAAAATTGAATTCAAAGAAATGTTGAAATTTAAAACATTTTGCAATTGAAAAAAAAAATACATAATTAGAAAAAAGCGGAGCTGAGATGAAACAATATGTTATAAGAATTTGTAGGTACAAGACATTAAACTTGAGTATTTTCATAAAATATTGCATAGGAAAAAAACATCTCTCGGGACCTGCAAAAGGGCTGGATCCAAAACACCAGTATTTTTCCAACTTAAGAGATAGAAAAACCTTGTGAAAAAAAATCTCAAACGAAATGTGAAAGATTCAAGTTCCAAACGTGATTGAATTGACATAAAACGAAAAAGTAAGACAAAAAAGAATAACCTCTGGGAAAATACATTCTTTGTGACGGAGAAATATCCAACTGGCCCATTCTAATTATATATTTCACAAAAATTAATTTTAAAAATTTTATAAAATTTAATTTCACAATGAGAAGGGTAAATATTGAGTCGAAATGAGTTTTTACCTGTTCGTTTGGTGAAATGAAAAATAATAAAAATCGATCCACCTTTCTGTTGACTTTTCATATTTAATAACGTAGGATGAAACAGAAAAAAAATAGCGAAATTCTGAGAAACGGTTTTTGTCCAAAACTCGAATAAGTTTACATTTTCAAATTGATAATCATTTGTCAATATTAAGCCAACAGAATGACGCCGGTATAGCAATAAGGTAAAGCAGGTACCGAGCTACCGGCGAAATCACCACATTTCGATAAAAATTAGGTACCCATAAAAGTCATTTCATAATAGCAATGGCCTTTACGAACGACTCGTCTCTCTTATATAAAACCTATTCCAAATTATTCATTCTGATTTAGGGAAAAATAAATAAATAAAAAAAAAGAAGGAAAAAAAAGAAATCCCGAAAAAATAATTCTGGTGCACCTTCAACGAAACGACCGATTAATTTTAATGGTTGTGACATTGTTTAGGGTTGAATGGACCGCTTTGAAAATCCTCGCACCTCGTTCTCCTCTCATCTCGTTATTTTTGCTTGCTACTAAAAATAATTTATAATTGCATTTCATTCCACTCAACTTCACATTCAATAAAGACCATTTCCATTTAAACTATTAACCGTTTTTTTTCACTTTATTTCGTTCTTTCTAGTAGCATACACTATGGTTCTGCTATCTGTTTTTTTTCCTACTCTTTACGTGCTATTATAAAATGAGAAATGTAGCCGAAAAGCGTAAAACAATAGACTTAATTTGTTTTTTATTTTTCAACTTTTCTTTCGCTGCATTAGTATTTTATTTTATTATTTTTATTATTATTACTATTTACGATAGGATTTGTCATTTGAATGAATTTTTTTCCTAGGTTGGATTTTTCGCTTCGATATAATTTGGTAAAATTGAAATGCATGATTAAGGCGTATAAAATCGAAAATAATTTTTTCCTGGTAAAATTATATCAGTTGAGCACGTATGTATGTTAATGCACGTGTAATCATTAAGTTTTTATTGCATCGAATAATTTTGATGCACAAAGTATAGGTACCTATCTAATTTTTCGAATATTTTTTTTGATAAATTAAACCCCTTGGGTATCTAGATCCACCTAATAAATTATCTATCTGCAGAAATAATTTTGTAACACGATATCACCTACTTAATTCGATACCTATCTTGGACATTGCTATAAAATTCATTCCCTTTCGATTGTTATCAATTTGCATTTGTAGGTAAATTTAGCATTCATTAATTTTTCGCAGACATTCGATTTTCCTTTAATAATTGAACGACAGGCAGTCAATAAAACGTAATTTTGGAATAATTTGAAAGGTGAAAAATGAATGAAAAAATATGGAAAAATACCTATCCATAAAATTCCTTCGATTATTTTGAAAATATTTTTCAGACTATGTTTTGACAAAGGCATAGAGCTAACTGTAAGCTTACTAAAAAAAAATCTAATTCTCCAGATTATGGGCTGCCTTTATCTCGATTACGTATCAATTTTATCTAATTAGGTACAACTGATGCATTTAAATTTTCAATACATTAATTTTATTGCTCGTTTAATTAATTTTCAGTCCACCCTAACGATGTTATTTATATTGCTACAAAAGTAAATAATTTACCCGAATGTTTAGCCTCCTGCAGATACACTGCATTTGTCTCAAAAAAAAAATATTAAAGCCTAAAAAAATACGTTCGAGGCTTTTCATCCGCAGGTTTGAAATTTGAGCCAAAATCGACTGCTATTTATCTTGGAATATGAAATTTTTAATGAAAAATAACAATAATTTACTTTTCCTTTTTTTTTGTTATCTTTTTACGTTGAATTTTCTTGTTGCTCAGTTGGCTGTGGAGATTACATATTAGGTATGTTGATATTTTACGTTGGGATCTCGTCAAATTGGTTTTGCGGCGTTATTTTATGTACCTACCTTGGTATACGAAGTATATGTGGGTATAGAGAGGTTTAGTAAATGTGTTACTTCTTTCTGTTCTCCAGCTACTTATTTATCTTATATTATCTATGGAAAATTCAATTTTGAAAAATGAAATCACACATTCTCGAAGTTGCGCGGAATTCGTTTCAAAATTTAAAATGGATTTTCTTATAAACGAAAGAAGTGAAAAGGGTCAGGATCAAAATGTTCTTATTACGTCAACGTATCCCTTACCCGGTTCTTTTGCCCGTCCATATCCGACAAAGTAAAATACCCGTAAAAGAATCGGCGCGACTTCACCTCTGACATTATACGCACGTGTTACATACAACTATACCATGTGCATTGCACTAGTCTTTCTAATATCGCAAAGGCATTTAGCAAAGTCCCTAAAATAATACCGTTTTTTTATGTTGAACTTTGTCTCGCAAAATTAAAATTTATGCTTTGCAAAAATGAAATTACCAGACAAAAACGCGCGCCGGACGGCCCCTGGTTTGGTACCTGAATGTGAATGGTGCCGCAGTCGCCACATAATTCGTTTTTTTTTTTCTGTCCCAACCTCACATAAATTGACGACTGCGTGACAGCGTTTTCTAATTAAGTATGAAAAATCAGATTAATCGCTGGCGCTCATGTTGCATTGTAAGAGTGATTGTTTAACCGGAAGGGGATTTTTTTTCTTATAATTAGGTAGTGAGTGAGAGTTGGGGATATGGAATGGTGAACTGAATTAGAAGTTATTTATGATTGGAACTTTGAAAAGTTGTGGTTTGATGGAATTATAGCTGTCGTGGTAAATTTAAAATTGCGAAAATGGTATTTTTGTGATATTGGGTAGATTGAAGAATGAGGATGCGAAAAATAATTTTTGATTGTTTCCTGTGAGAAGGTTATTGCTGAAAAAATTCGAAGGGTATTCTGAAAACAGCTGCAAAAATACATCAAAATTATTCCTTTTTTAATTTACAACTTTGACAGAAAATGTTACCTAGGTAGGTACTAGAATTTTTTTGGAAAGTTGTTTCGTCGAGGACTATTTTAAATCCTCGTGTGCTCCAAAAAGGGATCAAATTTAAAAAATGTGGATTTTCTTTACTGTTATACTTCAAAATTCCAATTTTTTTTTGGAAATGTTTGGAAAGATAGCTAAAAGTGTGTACATATCATGTCCCTAATAAAAAAGGTAACCCAACTCAAAATACCTAATTTTTTAGCCAAAATAAAAATAAGATGAAAATATGAAAGACCTCCATTTCTTAAATTTCAAGTGTTTCAATTTTTTTCTTCAATTCTAGCAAATTGTTGGAAGTTCAAAATTAGGTAGATATCTCATCGCCCTGCAACATACAAAAATTTGATTTTTATACCGAAAAAAAAAACTCAAATTTGATACGTACCTTACCAACCCTGTTTTCAACCTCGCAAAATAATTGATAGCGGTTTCGAAACGTTTTTTGGATTTTTCATATCTTTGAATTTTGTCTACGAAAATTTTTTCTCAAAAAATAGGTAACGAATTTTGGAAAATTGGGCTGTAATCTGTTAAATAGGTAGGCCATTACTGTGAGAAATTTGAGATTATAGGTAGTAAAGTGACCTTGGGCCATTTTTATGGGGTATTCTCCTGTGTTGAAAAATCCCACAATTTTTTGGAAGCTTTAAAACAATTTGAAACCATTTCCAATCGAATTGAGAGGTAAAAAATAGGAAATCTACCAATAGTCCAGTAGAATTAACATTCTGTAGGGAATATTGAGGGGCCAGCTGAATTTTGGTATACTGGTTCATTTTTATGTTCCAAACACGAATTAGAGGTGTCCGGTCGCGTCCGGAGAGCGGAACTTTCCCAAAAATTGTGGATCTTTGCCCCCAAAACAGGTTTTTGGCCCATTCTTGGTCAAATTTCCTATCCCATGACTTTTTTATAGTACGCGCAACCCCACGGGGCTGGAGCTTTTGGGGTTTTATTATTTTTTTTTAATAAACATTTCTTGCTTACATCTGCCCAAATATGACCGGACACCTTCGATTCGTATTCGAGACATGAAAATGGACCTGTATACCAAAATTCAGCTGACCCCCTCAATATTCCCTATGGCCCTCTTTTTTTTTTTTTTTTTTTTTTGTTAATTCTACTGGACTACAACTTACAGGAATTTTCGTTGTCAAAAATTGAATTTTCAAATTTTTCAGCGCAACGAATTTTATATTTTCAAAAAATCGTAATAATTCGACAAATGAACTCATCAGGAACCTGAGATTATGGAAATATATTTCTTTAATGATATATTTTAATTATATTTTTGTTTTAGCTCAAAGTTTAGAATTGAGATACCTCTTTTCGTGAGTAATCTAAAAAGAGCATAGGTCCCAATAATTTTGAAAACTAAAATGAAATAACGTTTTAAGTTATTTTTGAGGTCTTGAGGGAAGGGCGAAGGTGATACGACCTTCTGATCAATTTTTTCAATTTAAAGACGGGTAGTTCATAGTTTATCACGTCGCCACATTAACTGAATATTTTTTTCACTTGGTTTCTTGAAATTTCTCAGTAGTATGAATAGAATTGTTAAACTTTTGTCCATAAATTTTTAAAAATTCTGATTTAACTTAATAGTAGTAGAGTTTGATTTTTGGTTTCCACTTAATAGGTAAGAGGGGAAAAAACAAAACTGAATTTACATTTCATGATGAAACCAAATATTCAAAATTTTAATAAATAAAATTCATTTTTCAAATTTTTGTGAGCTTTGAAATTTAAAAAATATTCCAAAGGCTTCAAAGAGTAAAAATTTTAATTACCTAATCGAAGAAAACAGTCGAAATTTGAAATAAGTAAGTATATCTTATTTTTGACCACCTAAATTGATTAGAAGCAATTTCAAAAAATTTTGGAGCCTCTAAAATTTTTTAGAATTTTTCTGCGCTGAAGAAAATTTTGTAAAAATGGTCCATTTCAACATTAGCACCTTAAACCTCAATTACTGCCCAATGCCCACATCGTTGACCTATTCAATCGATTAAACACAATTTTCCAAAATTCTTGACTTTCAGATCAAATTCATATTTTTTTCATCAAAAATTTTTGAAAAAAATTGAAAAATATCTTTGAATTGCACACTGAGTTGAAAAAAAAAAATAGGAAATGGTATTTCTCTATTTCTCAGTTTCCTGAGTCCGTTGCAATACCCCTGAATAATTTCAATATAAAATACTGTCTGTATCATCACAACTTCTATTGATAAGTTTTTCTTCAGTGTTGAAAATTTCTCAAATTTTCTGGAGGGTCAAAAACGTCTCAAAACCTTTTCCAATCGATTTGGGAGGTGCAAAGTAGGGTATCAACCAGCTTTTGGTTCTTTCACTTCTAACGTTCTTTAGATTTTTTCCACGATAATTTTTTGGAAAAAAATAGAAAATTCAGCTTTAATTCACAAATTAGGTCACCTATATTGGTAATCCGCGATAATAGGTGCTAAAATTCATATGGATCATTTGTATACGCTTTTCTTCTGTGCTAGGAAATTCTAAAAATTTTTCGAGGCTCGAAAACATTTCGACACCTTCTCCAATGGACTCGGAAGGTCAAAAATAAGGTGTATATGTATAATTTCGGTTGGTTTTTTTTTTTTCGTTGATTAGCTAAAATTTTCGCTTTTACAGAACAATGAAATAATTTAAAATTTCAAAAATTCGCCGAAATTCGAGAATTGAATTTTTCGACTTTAAATTCTGACTGTGGGTTCTTCTGTAACATACTCTCAATTCATTTTTGTTTCGGTCTGGAATTTTACTGCCGGCGGGAATACCTCCCTTGTTGGATAATTCTTCAAAAATATTTTCTATAGATACCTAGACCTACCCATTTCAATTAGAAGTCAAGTATTTTTTGTTTTAAAAACTGTGATTGACTGAAAATTTTGAAAAAAAATATCGGATACACGCAGAACAGTGGCAGAGTCCAATTTTTCTAGTAGGTACCTATACTTACCATAAAAAATAAAGTTCTTACATTTTTCGTGCCAATATGTCCATTTTTCAGATCCTGATTACTATTTTGGCCCATCATATTTACATAGGCTTTAGTGCTAGGTTTAAAAATTACGTAATACCGACACCTCGTGACTTTATGTGTACTGGTTTGAGGAACTTAAATTTATTTCCCACCGTTCTCAAAATAATTGGATATTGGTTTTTCGTTAGATAACGTTACCTATTTTAAATTCGAAAAAAAAAATTGCGTAGCGAATTTTTTCATCTATCGCCCACGTAAAAACACCATTCAGATCGACACTGAATTTGCATAACGTTACATAACGCGATTAAACACCGATACAGGTACAGGTGAGAATCATTGCAAAGTAAACTACGCGGAAGACGGGAAAAAAAGCTCGATGTTAAATTACACATAACGATTGAAGCTCGAACCGGGTCATTTTTAGGAAATTTATACTCGTACTTAGCTTTTACAAAAAGAAAGACAAATCATATTAGCGTGATAAACGTTATCATAAATTAACGTTGAGCTTTTGAAGCCACAAAGGCCGACTAAGAGGTGTAAGGGTCGCTTTCGATGAAGGGGATCATAGAGCGTGAAAATGTGGCGCTTTATCAGGACATTTTCATCGATAGCGAATACCTAATTTGAGTTTCAGAGAAAATATAAATGCGAGAGGGATTCGGTTTATAATTCGTTTTTATTGCTCCTTTACCGCATAACTATAAGGTGTTCGGTAAATGCCGGCTATGTTTTCAGACCCCTTTATTCTCGTAATACGAACTTGGTACCGGGTAATTTCGAGAATTTTTTTCTTCCATTTATGCGACATCTTGTGGCGAATGGTGTACCTACGCAGGCAGTTCATTCGTGACGATTAAAGCTGTGCTTTATGTACTACAATGTAGATTATAATAAGTATTTTTATTGGTAGCTATTGGTGTTGTATGCGTAATGCATCGTTTTAGAGGTACAATTATCCTTAATTGATAATTTAAAATTCGGCAATAGAGTTGTTAGATATAAAATAAAGCTAAGGAATTAATAGGGTAATAGGCAATAGATTGGTATGGCTATACAGGTGAACGAAGACATGCGCGGTATTTTGGGTAATATAAGGCTAATTTTCAAGGAGCTGCGTCGCTTCGCGCAGATATGGGGGTTTTCCATTCCCAGCGAATATTATTCCGCCGTACTTTTACGAACCGATTATACGAACGAGTAAAAGTTTGTCGTTTTACACATTTTTTGCTCGCCATTTTCATACCAATTATAAGTTTAAATTGGTGCGGTACTTTGCGTTGCAACTTCACGCGTCCGAATAAATGCTTTTTATCACGTTTCGCCTAATAGCTTTTGATGAAAATGCGCATAAATTATCCTACTAATCGTACGAATTCGAACGTAAATTCGTGTTTTTGTTTTCTCACAATTTGGGAGGCCAGACAAATATCGTTCTTTCGAATATGATCGATGAATGGGCATTATTCACACACGTGTTTGTATACGATGGCGAATAACGCGACCTTATAACTTTCATTCGTTCAGGCTTCGCTTCGAACCTAATGCATTTCTGAAAACAAACTCGGAAAAAATTATTTTCGATCGTTTGACGCTTACAATAAGCCCGCGTAGGGTTACCCGGCCAGAAAAACGTTCATCTGTAACCGTCAAAGAGAAAGTGTGAACATAAATATTCCAAAAGCCGAAAGATGGAACTGATGGCGAAAGAAAGGTGGCAAGGTTTTTCCGGAGTGGTAAATGCTTGACGCAATGTTCAGCTGTGATTATTTGAAATGAAAGTTGATATGTAACCGGGAATGGATGGAGCGAGGGGTAGGATTACCGCGCATTTACGAAATTACATTCGAAATGGAAAATTTTCAGAGTAGTCGGATTTTTTAAGGGTTAAAAAATTGATTTTAGGATGGAAAAAATTAGGAAGTGGGTAGAATTTCGTTTTGGGAAATTAAAATTTACGCACTGAAATTTTCTAAATCGAGATCTCTGTTGTTCGTCTCTGATTGAATTTTATGTTTTATACGAGTCCCACAAATTCTATAAAAGTTCAAGCCTTGAAGCAAATTGAAAATTTTATGATATCTTTCCAAATTTTCTGTCAGATTGGGTTGGGGGGGGGGGGGCGGCTCGATTGAGGATAATCAGCAGGAAAAGAATTGAGCTCTGGAAAAATAATTATACCTACCTACCTACCTACCTACCAACCTACCAAAAATTTTATAAGAGTGGATGAAAGCAGACTTGCTCCTTCTTTTCTCCTTTCTTCTGCAGATATTTGAAAATAAATTTTTCAAAGACACAGGCGGAGATGGAACATGACTTTTGGGGAGGAGGGAGCTTGAGCCCCAGTAAAAAATGAATGAAACAAAACAAAAATGATGTTTTCGACCCCCTCCCCTCCAAAAAAAAGTTTCAATCCGTTTTTGGAAATAAAACTTGGACAAAAATCTGAAGGCATGAAAAGGAAAAATTTGCTAATTAAGATTATTAAAAAAAGAGATTGCCTGTTAAAATTCGTTTAAAAAACTATTCCTTAATGACCACCTCTCTTTCCAAAAGCTTGAAAATTTTTTGAAATTCTACAAGTCCTCTAATAAATGAGAAGTACAAATTTTTCTCCAAAAACTGAAATTTATCTATTTTCCAACTACAATATTTTAGTACCCATTAAAAAGGAGATGAAATTTTCTACCATTATTTTTTATTATTTATCTGTAATATTTCACATACCCGAGCGAAGCGAGGGCAAAGATTTGAAAAATTGCAGATTTTTAGATAAAAAATAATTCTATTTTTAATGATTTTTTCAATGAAAAATTCCATTACCTATTTTGGTGCAAAAATTTTGTCTTTTTCGAAATTATTCTGCTTAATTTCGTTTTTTTTTTTCGTATTTTTCAGCAAAAATTGGAAAATTTGTGTTTTATTCTCATTCTGTACGTTTTCGTGCTAGTTGCAATTCAATTTTTTTTGTAATTTAGAAAATTTTCACAAAAAGCTGTGAGCGGACACCTAATTATTTTCATTATTCAGGGTACCATTTTAGTCACTTGTAAAAAATAAGAAATTCGGCACATATTGATAATATTTAGTTTACCTATCCCTCGAAAATTACATATTTACAAAATTTTTTTGAGTGAAACATACACACAAAAATGATTTTTGGGAGGCTAATTCATTTTTTTGGGGGGGGGCTTGAGCCCCCATGCTCTCTCATCTCCGCCTATGCTCAAAGACCTTTTCCTTCCTCAAAACATTAAAAATTACACAGTTCGACACGATTTCTAAGTTTATGGCTTCCGATTATGAAATTTAGGTTGCTTTTATATAACTAATGAAGAAAAAAATAATTTTTTTGACCGAGGTTTGCTTTGGGGGTCGGGAGTCCACAAATCGGATATTTCAAAGGTAATAAGCACGAGTATTAGAAAAAATTTTTTAAAAAATTGAAATTTGTTTTGGTCCAATCGTGTAGAAAATTTTATGGCAAATACCGCAGAATTCCATCTTTTTTTAAAAAAAAGTTACAGCTCATTGTTTCCAAAATTCTGTGATAAAAATCGCATTTTTCGTGCCTTGCTCGCATAAAACTAAAAGTGAAATTTTTGAGAAACTAAAGGTTCTAAAGCTACAATGACCATGGTGAAAGTTGTGAAGAATAAAATTTCCTATCGGATAGAACCACTGAGCTTTTTCTGGGAGGCATAGTTTTCAAGATATATCTGAGTAAAAAAATTTATTTTCTTTTTCTTGATTTTCTAACTTTTTTTCTAAAAGAAGTAGAGGTCTGTGGTTTGCGCCATTTGATTCGCCATAAAATTTTCTATATAATTGGTCAAAAAAAATTTCAAATTTTTATTATTATGTTCGAGCTTGTTGTCCTTGATAAAACTGTTTTTTGGCTCCCCCACCCCCAAAGCAAATTTGGGAAGCTAGGATTGAGCCAGGTGATTTATTTTGATGTCTAGAATCAGAATTTTGCAGGTATTAGAATCCAGATACAGAGCAAACAATTTTTTTTTGTCGGAGGTGCGTTTTTTCAGTTATTCAACAAATTAGCTGTTAAAAAATGCCAACTCAACGTATCAATTTTTTCCAATATTTTTAAAATTTGATGTTAGCTTCTCCCCTGAAGAATTGGGAGTCAAAATATCCGAAAATTCTTCATTTTTAACTTCAAAATCCCAGAATTTCATATTCATATCGCATTTTTTCAACTTTTCTCATGGTTCTGCTCTTCTTGAGGATTGCAAGAAAAATTGGTCCAAAATTCGAAATCCTCGACCAAAAAATCCTTGAATTTCACACCCATGTCGATTTTTTTAAAATTTTTCTAAATTGGATTTCAGTACCGCCTTTCTTGAGGGATGAGAGAGACATTTTTGAAAATTTTGAATTCAGTATGTAAAGATAGTGTGGTATTAAATGAACGTTTACCTGTTCTTGGGATCTTTCTATGAGAATAAAACTTGATGAACAGGTATTTTGCCCATTCGGTCCACTGTGCAAAGATAGAAAATCGATATTGATGATTTTTTGAAAAAAAAAAAAAAACTAATCTGTATGAAGCCAATTTTTTTTAAAATCAAAACTTTTTTCATTCTTTACAGGGAATTTGAAAAATTTGGAGGAAAAGACACGAATTTCTCTAGTGTCTCTGAAAAATAGATGAAACTTGAAAAGTACTTGAGCAAATAAGCACCATAATGGGCTTGGGTAAAGAATTGTACTTACCTATCAATTGAAAACATCCAAATCTATTTCTGAGAAAATTGCTTTGAATTTTTTTTTACACAATTTCAAAATTTTCTTGGGCTTGGGTTAGTTAAATTTTAATGGTATATGGCAGAGCCAGAAGGTGAAATTTCTATAAAGTTTTTTTTTTTTTTTTTTAAGATCTAGAAGTGACTTCTCGACTACTCTTTCATTCAGTTTTTGAAGAAAAAAAATGCAGTACTTTTAATTTCAAATTTACTTCTTCTTTGCCATAATCTAATTCATAATGAGAAAACGAGAGAAGAATTTATTTATAAAAAATTCAATCACTACATAATACGTATCACCTATATTTATTTAATCGATTAATAATGAAATTAAAATAATATAAATTTTCATTTGGCGGGGCGGCGTTGATTAAAAAAATATATCTCTCATAAAATCCAAAGTTGTAAAATAAAACGTTTTATTAATTTTTATTACCTGCACAAAACGTTTTACAGTGCATCCAATCCCTTTAACCCTCATTATCATCATTTGTAAATCAAAAAATTCAACAAATAAACCATTGATGCTTTTAACGATCGTTATACACATGGATGTGATTTCAAAAACGATGACAGTATAGTAAACAGACCGGAAACGTCTTTGTATAAAGGAGATTACTGGTGGTATGTTTAGGTACATCTAACGAAGAATTATGAATGGCGGTAGCGATCACTCGTATCTCTACTACGCGACTCCTTTTGTGTGTGGCAGCCTTTATAATTATTATTATGAAATTGATATCAATAATGAAATCCGTGTGGGAGGTCTGGTTTCAATTAAAACATTTTTTAAGGTTTATTTCTGGAAAAGCCGCTCGTTACTATTTTTTATTATTATTTTTTTTCAATTGGTAATCTAAATATAGGTAACTGAAAATGAATACGTCACAGATACGTGATATTAGGATATTGTATTCATGTGTAGGTAAATTAATAAATATATTACTATTATATAACCGACACAGTTCGATATACCGTGCCGGAAAATATCTATAACAATAGTAATTAATTACAAATAACACGGATATGACGCGATGAATAAATCATATAGGTGTATACCTAGAAAATTCTTCATTTTTTCCTTGCTCGACTCAGGTAGGTACCTAAAAGAAACGATTTCACGGCACTGTCATATACTCCCGAGAACCTAAAATGTTCAGTTTAGAAAACACAAAATACCTTCCCGGGGGAGTCGTAATGTAACGTTATATAAAATTTGTTTTCTCTTTTACTAGATGATAGGGGTGTTTTTGCCTACTTAACGATTCGCTGCCTGTTTTACCGAAGAAATGGCTTGTGCAGTGCCTCTGAGACGGACGTTTCGTTGTCGACCAACTTTTGAATATTCATGAAAAGCTTATTAAACGAATGCCATTATGTAATACCTGAGCGTTTTTATCTGTGAGCGATAATGCATACAAAGATCCTTCTTTTTTTTTCTACTTCCCCCTCCGACTCGGGTACTCTCATTCGAGCCCTCAATTCGACAATTGACGTCGAATTCAACATTTTACCACGCTTAATGTGTAATATTTTTCTGTAACGTTTAGACTTTTTTTCCTCCCTATAACTGCGGCCATAAAAAAAAAACTTCAGTTAGACCGCATTTTCCGGATGACTGTTTTTTTATTCTTCTATATGTTTTCGTTAGAAGTGCCCATACAAGTACCTTGGTAAATAGGTATATGGGCGGTTTGGCGGAACCCATTTTGGCCGGGCCTGGATCGCAAAAATAAACTTGAAAGAAATACCTAGATACCGGGTTTGCAATGGCGATCGAAACAAACGAATGTAATTGCATATTCACCTCATGAGTCAGCGTACTTGTACTTTTATCATTTTTATCTATAATGGCGGACATTTATTGATATTTATTATGGATATAAGTAGACGGTTTACTGGGTAATGTGTAAAATTTTCTCGAAGTATTTTCAGCTCGAATCCGCGAATAGCAGTTATCCATTTTTTTTTTTTTTTTTTTCAAAGTATACCTAGTCAGTTTGGCTTAAAAAAGTCTGCCCCCTCGAAAATTCACGAAGACTTTTTCAAAATGATTATTCTTAAAAACTTGTTTTAAAAGTGTGTCAAAAATTGAATTCAACACTTATACTCAAAAACTTGTGTATCTCTGGGCACCATGTTTTCAAATTTTTTGCAAAAAAATTTTCAGCCAAAAATATGGATTTGAACTCGAAGTTACCTGGAAAATTGTGCTTCAAGTGATCAATTAGGTCACTATAATGACGGTAATTCACGATCACAAGTGCTGAAGTTCATATTGGCCGTTTTTATAAGCTTTTTTTCGGGGCTGAAAAAATTCTAAAATTTTCCGATGGCTCTGAAACGTTTTGAAACCACTTCCAATCGATTTGGCAGGTCGAAAATAAGGTATATACCGAGTTTCGGCTTTTTTTATTGATCAGATCAAATTTTCGTGATTTACAGGATGATGAAGTAATTTTTGAAATCGAGAAATGCACGTCAGCACTTGAAATTTTAGAAACAGAATTTTTTTATGATCTAATTTCAATTTATGACAATTTTGACTCAAAATTTTTCTTAGAGTTGGGATATATCTTGCTTGTTAGGTACTACGAAAAAGTAGTAAAAAATCGCGTTTTTTTTTGGTTTTGATTTTTTTTTGACCATGTTGCACCCAATTTCGGAGTCCAAAAAAGTGTATGTGATATATGGCCACTTGACAGAGCTAATAAAAAAATTTCCAACCGCTAGACCTCGCCCCTCCAAAAAAATCATTTTTTTGAAAATTTCAATGTGAAAAAAATTAGGAAAATGTGAACCCAAAATTTTCAAAAAATTCTCATTCGTACTACTCAGCAAGATGCATAATCTGTGAAAATTTCAAATTTTTAACCCACCCCTTCCAGTGATATCGCGGGTTGAAATTTCGGCATTAAAAGTGTGAGTGCGATAACTTCGAAAGAGATAGGGATGGGGGGGGGGGTCAAAAAAATGTTGGATGTTTCTAGACTACAATAAGTAACATTTTGGGTCAATTTTGATCAATTGTAGGTCAAAGACCATTTTCGACCTTTATTAGGATAGACTCTTTTCATACATAATTTTTTTCATTTTAAACTAGGCATTTTAGATAAAATTATTCAAACAAAAAATTATGTCGGATCTTCCAATCTTACTCTATGTTTAAAAACAAGTTTCTCTTGATGGTCTAATGAAATCACCGTCATTATTTTTAACCTAACCCTCGAAGAGCTGAGAGGTGGACCTCGTGATTTTTGAGGAATAAAATTTTCTAAATTGAATTTTTCAAGTGGAAGCCCAATTTTCATGACAAATACAAAAAATGAAGACTTCGATTAAAAAAATTAAAAAATTATAATGAGAATCGCTTCAAACCTTTTTTTTTTAACCAACAATTTTTTCAAATGTTAATATTGATGCCCCTGAGTAGCACATGGTTTCCCAGTGTTGACAAAAATTCAAAAAATTACCATAAAAAGTAAAGTTATTCACCGATCTCTACTAATTTGAATGTACTGAGTTTGAATTGTTCTCAGCTTTTCCTTCTGACCCCTCTAAACCCTCCTATTTGCCTTCTTGATTTGGTTTAATCTGGTTTAAGTAATTCTTTTTAGAAATTAAAAATGTTGTGTGATGTGTATCAAGTTTTGGAGGACATGGGTAAGTTCAAATAGGTATTTGCTTATTTTTAAAATTCAACTTTTTAGTATCCACCTACACATACTTATACCCCCAATTTTGAACAAACGTGTGCAAAAAAAATCAAATCATTCAGTAACGCTTCGATTCTCACTAGTTTAAAGTAAGTAAATGAGTTTTAATATTGAGACAATTTTTCGACCTGACCTTTTCCTATGCCTCAGTCGGCCCCAATCATAAATTACCAAAAAAAATTGGGGTGGGTGGTCAGATTAAATTATTCCCTGCGGCTATCTCAAATATGTATCGAAAATGAAAAAAAAAAATCATTTACAAAAAATTTTAAAAAGTCAGTATCAATTGAAACTTTTTTGAAAAACAAAGCTAGGTATTGAATTTCCAATAGTAGGTACCAAATGGAAAATGTTGAAAATGAAACATGAAAAACAAAATTATGTATTTGGGCTATTGATACTTTTTTTTTCTTTGCGTAAAAATATTTTTTTTTTATTTTTAACAAAAGATTTTGAAAATATGATAACAGGAGTTTTTTCAAATTCTTCAAAAAAATGAGGAATTGGCGAAAAGCAGCCGCCGATGACATTTTTTGATAAATACACCTGCTATCATTTTTGGAAATACCTATTTTTTCAAAATATGTATTTCAAACTTTCTGAATATATACCCTATTTGGATTTCGAGAATTATTGGAAAAGGGGTGAGGAATTTTTATGTCTCTTTAAAGTCTAAACGCAGTTTTCTGACAACCTTCTCATTCGTGAAAAAAGTGAAATGAATCGATTGTACCTACTTCATTACAAACCATTTGCATCGATGCAATGATTTCCTTTCGAATGGCCTCAAAATATTCATGAAAATTGATAAAATTGCGGATTTAGTATTTGTACAGCACGTCGGTTTGTTGAAAATTACATTTAATTAACCAAATAAAAATTATTCTGTAATTAGGCTGCATTCTTAAGTAGGTATACTTACTCGATTTTCTTATTCCAATTTTGATAAGCTGAAATTTTGTAAAACAAAAATTTTCTACTCACCCTAATTCCTCCTTAAAACCATGTTGAAAAAAATTGTTCCTTTGCAGCTTTTGTTTGATTTTTTTTCAAGCCCGCGTAATTTAAAATTCATTCGATTCTTTTGACTGGTCAAAATTATCTTGGATTTTAGGCAAGCTTTAATAATTTCAAGATAATGTAGAAATTTACGCCCGAATGTACACATTATTCGAAATTCCTCTTTGCGTATGAATTTTTGGCGGTTGGTAACCAAAATCTTGCGCTTACCCGCTGAATAACATAAAACAGATGAAAAAAAAAGTCGCGAATCCAAAAAATGATAAAAATGTTGAGATAAAATAAGCAATGAAAATAAAAACAAAATCAAACACTTGACCTCGTTTTTGGATTTTTTTTCGCAACTTCTTTATATCCTTTGCGGAGGATGAAGGCGAAAATGTACAAAATGCGTTTTGATTTATACACTGATACGGACCGGGAAATTCTAAGTAAATAATAATATAACGCGTTATATTTTTATAAATCTCTCGTTGAAAAATATTATTTTCGTTTTCGCATTGTTATGCATATCTCGGTTCGATATAATATTTCTATCCTCGAATGATTTGGTTTTGGGTAAAGCCGAATATCCGAATACGCGAAGGTTAGGTATCTAGTATTTCTTAAAAATCTATTCGATTTTCCAGATAGTATAGAAAGAAACCTCGCGCGGTAACATTGGCTGTAAAAATTTTCCGACAGACGCGCGTATATATTTGTTGTTTAAATTTCAGGTTGTTTACGAATGTGAACGTTACGCGAATATATAAATGATATGTAAATTCGAGATTACAGTATACCAAGGAGAAAATTGCTTCATACATTTTTATATTTTACCTACCTACCTCACCTTTATATCGTACTGTGTACTGGCACACTTCGAAACGTATTTTTTCGCGCCTTTTTTCTCCCTTTCTCTATCCTTCGTGAACCATAGGTTTGGGTGACAAAAAGGTTCTGGTTTATAGTTTAAATATAGATACATTCGGATGCAACGATGCATATTAAAACTTGATAAAGGTATAATTCATCTATCCAATATCCCTTCGGATAAGTAAGTATTCGATATTTCGTTTAACGTTCATAAAGATGCGTTTAGATTTTAGGCCAAGAATAAGTACCTGTATCCTTTGAAAAATTTGGTTGCGTTGATATTGCTGCATGTAGCATTACACGAAGAACATAATTTGATGATACGAACTACATATGTAGGTATTTGATATCTTACGTACCAGCTACCATTCTGTACTATGTAGGTGGGCTGAACGTGCGCAAGCAGAACGCCAGCGAACGTACTACAAAAAGATAAATGATGCTTCATGTCAATGGTAAACGAAGATGGACTACATTAGTGTTCCAACCTGATCTAATCAATTTTTGGTAGCAAATCAGATTAAGATAATGTCCAAGATAATAACCATCCAAACGAGAAATGAAACGAGCAAATATAAAAAACTAAACTATATCAGGTTGGGTCTAAGTCAAACTCCCTTGTGTCTCTTGTATGAATAATCAGAGCAGGTTTTTTTGTATAAAAGATATTTCTTCGAACTGAGACTAATTTCACGCATACTTTATAGCATGATGGGTTGGAAAAAAAATGTTATTTGGAACAAGTGAGGTCCAAAGGACCTGGCAAGCGTGAGTTTGGTTATCAATAGGTAGTTTGGAAGACTTACCTAATGTCGATTTTGTTTCTTGTGGTGCATTCAAAAGGTAGCGAATGAGAGGGGATTCATCTCCCTTGGATACAATACCAGTGGAAAAAATTGGCAAATTCGTCTGAAATGTGAAATGAGAAAAGTCGACATGTTCAAAAAAAAAAGAGAAAATTGGATGAAGGAAGTTCCCATTCAGAAATCATAATTAAAGTTTGAAATAATTACCTACCTCGCAAATACTTTATTTTAATTTTTTCAATAGTTACCTAATTAATTCATTGGGACGATTTTTTTTTTAAGGAGAATGAAGCCGAGTCTTTTGATTTCGCTTAATTTTTCTTACGGGTTCCCATTCATGATCCAATCATAAAATCACGGTAATTTCCCTTTCAACTATCCCAGAGGGCTAGAAGTGGACCTCGTAATTTTTGGGCAATTGCAATTTTTTTGTGTGTGAAATTGTCCAACTTTGAAGGTTTCTACGTTACCTCGAGATAGGTTGCACATGGAGGGAAACTGATTGCGAGGTCTGATAGAGAATTTATAGGAGATTCATAAACCAAAGTCCCATTTTGAAAATCTCATAGATGAACTTTGATGGTGAAAGCTAAATTTTCAAGATAAAAAAAAAAACGAAAGGTGAAACCTACCATTTGAAAAGCTGAAAAAATTCAAGTTCGTGACCCTAAATTTTCAAGATAGAATTTCTACACCCCGATTGTACAAGAGACCACAATTCTGAACAAAATTTCAAAAAATTAGAAAATGTAAAGTATGCACCTAGCACATGGATTTGTACTAATTCAAAGTTGCTGGGTTAGAATGCGTACTCAAGTTTTTTCATTCGACCCCTCTGAATCCCCCTCCTCCCATTAGCTCCCTTGACATGGCTAAAATTTGAATAATAAAATGGAAAATAACATGTAACCTACCCTTTGTGGGTGTTTAAGGGCACTGAGTTCAAATATTTACTATTTTTTTTTAGGAATTGACCCTTTAATGTTCCTCTAGCCTCCAGAATTTTGGTATTAGAATTCATTCAGAATTTTTTGCGGGATTCGTGCAACATTTTTATACAATTCACGCAGAATTCTTGCAGTAATTCATACAGAATTTGCAGATATATTGCAGTATTTATGAAGAATTTCTGTACCTATTAATTCACACAGCATTTTTTGCTGAATTTTTGCAGAATCTGTAGCTAATTCAGCTGAATTCATGCAGAATTTTTGCAGAATTCATGCGAAATTTAAGAATTTATGCAGCCTTTCTGTAGAATTCCCGCAGTATTTTTTGCATTATTTCTGTAGAACTCATGCCGCATTTTTGTAGCATTCACGCTAATCACGCTGCATTTTTTTGGCAAAATTTCTGTAGAATTCATGCTGAATTTTTGCAGAATCTGCAGATATTTTTTCTGAATTGTTGCTGTTGCAGAATTCACAGTCGCACAGAATTTTTGCAAAATCTGCAGGTATTTTTGCGGAATTTTAGTATAATTCTCAGTCACACAGACTTTTTGTAGAACTCACGCAGGATTTTTGCAGAATTAATGCAAAATCTTAGAATTTATGCACCATTTTTTGCAGAATTTATGCAACATTTCTGTAGAATTAACGCAGGATTTATTTTTGCAGAATTTATACAGCATTTCTGAAGAATTCACGCAGCGTTTCTCTAAAAAATTTTGATGAATTCACAGAATTTTTGCAGAATTTGCATTTGCAGAATTTACAGAATTCTTGCAGAATTTACAGAATTCTTGCAGAATTTACAGAATTCTTGCAGAATTTACAGAATTTTTGCAGAATTTACAGAATTTTTGCAGAAATTTACAGAATTCTTGCAGAATTTACAGAATTCTTGCAGAATTTACAGAATTCTTGCAGAATTTACAGAATTCTTGCAGAATTTACAGAATTCTTGCAGAATTTACAGAATTCTTGCAGAATTTACAGAATTCTTGCAGAATTTACAGAATTCTTGCAGAATTTTTGTGGAATTACTCTGTTCCGATGTCATTATAGACTTCATCATAATTGACTCATACCTACTTATGAAAATTCTTCAGCTGATTACGTCCTCATTTTTCCGAATCAAAATTTCATTTAATTTAATTTTTCCTTAATTGAAGAAACAAAAATCTATCACTTGCCTCTTTATTTAATCCGACCCCGATAAGCTGGTATTGTGATTTACCTATTAATTTTACTTGAGATTTTGAGACTTTTTTCAAAAATTACCTACCTACTTATTATTTTACCTTAATTATTTTTTGCAAGTTGAGCAGTGTGAAAGAAAATCATGGAACAAGTATTCTAAACCCTGTTTTAATAATAACTCCCTATCATAAGGTCATTTCAAACGTTTTTGCAAATTCAAAAAAAAAAGTACATTTAAATATACCTATTTACCTACCCTATCCTCAAAGGTTGCTTTATAAAAGCAATAATAATTTTTTATCAACTCGATATTTCGTTTCAAATATTATCATTATTTGCAATGAAAAATACGTATATATGTTTTCGTAAATAAAAATCATATCTAACAGTCCATATTTAAATCGAGACCTATATAAGTATAAAAAGAAAATCTTGAAGCTGATAGGGACTTTTTTTTACGCTTCAATTGATGCTTGTTTTCTTATGTAAATCTACTTCTTTACCTTTGAAAACATTTCATTTTGCAATTCATTGATATTGATTTGAAAACTTTTATAAGAACCAACATCTTGCAAATAATGTGGAAATGATTTTTCAAAAAAAAAAAGAAAGAAAATGAGAAAGATATCATGCTGCGAATTTGCGCACAAGTAAAATACACGTAATACTTGTTTGAATAGAAGAATACGGATAAGGAGGCGGAAAACGTTCATGTTATTTATTCGTTGATGAAATAATGAACAAATTGATATTTTATTTTAAATGTGTATTGAGTGAATTTTCCAACTTCATTAAGTAATATAAGGGAAACGAGATATTAAATTCGAATAAAAGTCGTAAACTTTAACTTTTCACTCGCTTCTTGAAACGATAAATAAAAACTTTTTTTTTTCAATACTCCAACTAAGTTTCATTTAATTATAACGTAAAAACGCTTCTTTTAAATTTTTGGTAAAAGTCTCTCGGTTTTTTAATGATATTAATCAGCGCGAGAGCTCCGGGAAAAATTCATTATTTTCAAATTTGCGGAAAGCGAAGGAAAGCAAAAAAACAAAAAAGAAAAGAAAACACAAAGAAAGATTAAATAACGTTTTTTCTTTCATAGCATTTTTCATCGTTGATTTCCAATTTTCTTATTAAAGTTTTTTTTTTCTTTGCTTTTCTTCGTTTAAATTTAAAACAATGGAATAACTGAGTAGGTAGGTACTTATTACGAAATTTTTGGTTTAGAATGTTGAATATTATTTTTACAAAAGTTTATATAGGGTCAATCAACCGCGAAACGTCATTAAGAAATTAATATCTCGGATGGTTTATTTACATAAAACATCATATTTTTTTCACTCATTCCTTATTCGAATTGGAAAAGTTATTCGGACAGGTGTTTTTGTTTATACTACCTTCCTGCTCGGATTTATACAAACTATCTCTTGTATTTTTAACCTAAATGGAAAAAGCGGACTGGAACGGTTTCTTGTTGCGTTAAAGCTGACCAAACACTTTACATTGCTTATTCTCCTGATAACGTTTCCATTCGCAGGTACCTAGGTGTGCTTTTACAGCTGCAGATTTTCTTAATCTTTGTTTGAACTGAGATTTTCTATAGAACCTTATGTCGAATGAATAAACTAGGTTTTTTTTTGAAAAAAACTCTCCAATGAATAATCGATAAGTATAGTACGCCGACGGTTCGGGGCATTTTTTTTTTATATGATGGCATCTCTAGAGTAAATGTAAGGTGGGAATATTGTGTGAATAGGCTGGAGCAAAACGCAATAGAATTGAAAAAAGATTTTACATAGAAATGCTAATCGTGTTTCCTCTAAGTGAAGGTGCAAGAAATAAAAAACGTCGAATGAAGTGTGATATTGATGAGAAAATTTTTGAATTATTTTCTTTTCGGTACATGCTACGACGTAATTGATTTTTGTAATTTACCCTCGAGAATAGAATTAATTTTTTATCTTTTTTCAGTTGGAAAAAAAAAGTCTTTCGTAGGGATTGAAAAAAGGTCTGGTAATTATTCTAAAAATATTGGAAGAAATTGAGAGCTGATTAATCGAGGATTTCGGGTCGAAATTTCATATTTTTTTTGTCTACTAGAGAAATGCATGATGACGGTAGATGCATTTTTAAAAAAAATTTCGCGTTATAAAATGGTAACACGATTTTCCAAGTATAATAAGGTTGGGTAGGTAACATATTCTGTAACTCTATCCTAGCGAGAAAACACTCGAAAGAAAATACCATTGTGAATTTCCCCAAATGTGCCATTAGCGTCAAATTACAGAGTGTAGCCTTCGAATTGATCTATTAGATACGAGGATGTACTTTGTCGGGAGAAGTGATGCCTTCTACTCAAGAGTTATGCAACAAGTACTGAATCTGTGTTAGTATAATTGCCTAACTTTTGAGGAAAATTCGATTAATAAGAATAGATACATGAAAAATTTTGTGATTGTGCACAATTTATTGCCTACTTTCAGCAAAATAATTTTCAACTTTTTAAAAATCATATCCTGTACAATAAAGTGAGTATTTTCAACATTTCGGAATAAATATTTGCACTCATCCCTACGATATTGAATGAACGGTTTACGCAGGTTTTGGGGTCAAAATAGAAGAAGCAGAGTGATTGATCAATTTGTAAAATCTCACAACCTATTCTGAGATAAAATTTGATTTTAAACCTTATCTCCACTCATTTGAATCCGAAAGTTTATAATTTAACCGAACTCGCTCAAGTTTAAAAATATGATGACATTTTTGCCAAAAATGGTACCTTCTAATACACCTGTAGATTATTTTATCCAAAAATACAATTCAACTTTTTTTCTGTCGGTCTTAATTTCGTAAAAAAACATATGGGAGGAAGGAAACTGACAATTTCTCACAATTTGCCTTGAAATGATATCAAGATGGGGACTCGACCATAAAATCATTAGGGATTTTACGCGGTTATATCAATTTTGAAAGAAATCTCACCATGAATGATAATGATTATTTATTTATTTAAAAAAAAAAAAAACAGTATCTTACGAAATTTTTGTACAAAAAATTTTGAAAATTAACTTTGAAACAAAAAATTATTAAGATAGATATTTTAATGGTAAAATTAAATCCAAAAGAGATGGAACCCCTTTTTTTGGAGGGGATGGGGTAGAGCTCCCAAACTCCCTTTGCATGTAGAAGACTACTCTCAACATCCCCCCTCCCCCTCCCGCCAAAAAAATTCTGGACAGAAATTTTCATATTTTTTTTTTCAAACTGAGACTAATTTGTCCACACAAATTTTGAAAAAGTTGAAAAAAAGAATCTTTACAATCTTTCCATTTTTGAAACATGAGGTAGAATTAAAATATTGGCATCGATGACACGATGGCAATTGCGAGTAAAATCCTATGTCGGTACCATTTTCTAGAAAATATTTTAGTTCTTTGAAAATTTTTTGCATCATGCAGTCAGATTGTGAAAGCGATTGAGAGAAAGTGAGGGTTGAAAATCAGAGATGATGGAATTATCCCCTCTTCCCCAGTCCAATTTTTGTATTTTTATGTACCTACTCTCATTTTGAATCAGTGAGAAGTCACTAAAAAAAAAAAATTGCAGGGTAAAAAAAATCAACCAAAGTTTTTTATTCTCAGATGACTTTCTCTGATTTTTCTTATCATTTCACTCATTTTTCAATGAATTTTAAATATTTTAACAACTTTTTAGTGATTATTTCACTGATTTTTAGCAATTTTTCGCTGTTTATTTTCAGCGAAATTTTTCACCAATATATTTCTGTGCTGCAATTCTGACCGTTTTTCAGTGATGCTTGATCATTTTCGCTGATTTACTAGAAATAAAAGAGTAGTTACTAGAAATTAACAGATGCGAATAAAAATATTTTTAGGTGCCATAATTTATAAAAATTTTAATTGAAATTGAAAAAAAAATCGATAAAAAAATTATCTTGACAAATGAAATATCGTACGTGAATTACCGCTGCTGAGGAATTATCACCAAATTCAACTAAGATTATTTGAAGAGATTTATTTCAAATTAAGTACTTTATTTTCAAATATTTAAAGGAAAAACAAACTTGAAAACCAGATTTTTCCAAAAAATCTGCCTTTTAATAATACTTAATCTGATTATGATTGTCTTTTTGAGTAAAAATACAGAGTCATATGAATGTAATTTGTAGCAAAAATTTTTCATAACATTTTTTTCAGTCTTACTTGGAAATTTTTTTACGATCAAATTTTAAATGAGATTGTGCAGGGACGATGGTTCTCTCTAGACTTGAATCAGTCAAAATCTGAAAGCTGGCTGATTGAAAGAGACAGAATCATGAGACTGATGGGCAGTTAAATTTCCCTGATTCCACAGTTAATCAGTGAAATTTGACCGTTGACCAGTGAAAAATTACCGATTCAATTAGTAAGTTTATATTTTTTAATTCGTAATTTTTGCTCAATTTTTAAAATGAATCGGTGAAAATTTTAATTTACTAGTTGAATCAGTAATTTTTACGATTGAATAAGTAATTAACTACTGATTGAATCGGTGAAATTTTATTTTTACCGATTCAAAAATGAAAATTCGCTGATTTCTATTTTCCACAGTGACGTGATTCTGTCGATTTCATCAGTCAATTTTGATTGATTCAGATTTTGGAGAATTGCTGAGTCAATGCCATTGAGAGGTGAATTTTCACAGATATATTTTTGTGATCTGGATCTATACGCAATTTCTTTGCTAATTCATTTTAGCTTTTAGTTCATATAACTTATACTTATTTTAAAAAATTACTTTTCTACGTACATCATGAAAAAAAATCCGAAAACACCTGGTACATGAATTTTCAACTTCTAAGGTAACCAAAATGACTCTCATCCCTGCATTACAGAGGGCAGGCAAACATACCTACATCGATTCGTACGTATTGCATAGTTACGAAGTGAAGGGGCTCATTTCTGTCCTGAATCATCTTTTGTAGGTACGTTTACAAGGAATTGAAGGAACCAAGAGGATTTTTCTTAGTGATTTAAGTCATGAACAAGTTTTTAATTGATATTTTTTCCGAGGTGAACCTCAAATCAAAATTTTTAGACCTGTATTTTTTATTCATTTAATTCAATTTGTAGTTATTATTATTTTTTTTTCATTTTTTTTTTTTTTTTGAAAATCTTAGATTTATGATCAATTAAAAAAATACCTACTTATTTCATCTCTTCATTTGATAAACTGTTGCCCATCCTTCCCAGTACACTAATATGATAATGAACACATATAGGTACCATTATTTTCTGAATTGTTATTTTTGTTTGGTAATGGTACGTAACGATAATATACCTATACAAGTGAGAAAGACATACGGAAGTAATAAGTGCCCGTTAAGATGAAAAGAAAGTTTACAATCAAAAACTATAAAAAGTGTAATTTCGTTATCATTATTGCTTATAGAGACGCGATTTTAAAAACTTTTCCCCAAAGGTCAGTCGATGGAGAGGATATCTAAACTTTTGAAACTGGAAACTAAAAACAAGACACGGATATCAAATTGGAATTTTCCAACTTTACGAATCTGAGAGAATGAAAAAAGAAAGAAAAATATATTATACATCGTGGGCAGCGCGGCGAAGGGAAATACCGTAGAAAAAAACGTATCGGGATATACGCTAAGGGATGTTACTTCATCCTTGATTGAGCACTGAGCTTTTACCTTGTAAGGAAACTTTTAAGTAATCATGAAAGTATTCTCTTAGCGCGGTTAGGTAAGGTAAAACTTTTAGTTGCAAGTAATTACATTACAGTCTCATTGAACAAAAGTAGAAAATGATTCAGCGCATCAAACGTTTTCGTACATTGACGAACATGCGTACCTTATATGACACCGTTGACACAAACTTGCAAAATTGTAGATCGAAGGTGGAATAAATGCACCTTGGATAATTTATACCTGTCGCACCAACCCAACAGGGCCTTAAAATTGTAAGATAATGCAGCTTTTCATGCTTTGTAGGTTATTCGTTTTTTTTTCTTCAAGATATCCACCTATGATAAAAAAAACAACTGTGACAGAATGTTTTCTTTTACTGACAACTTCATAATTATTTAGACACCTACCAAAATTAATTGATTTTAGTTCGATGTAGGTAAGGTGCCGGATAGTTAAATACCTATAATTAATTACGCTTATTCGTGGAATCAATTCGTGAAAACATTGAAATCAGTGAAAGAAACCCATTATTTAAAAACGTTTACAATCGAACCACCACCTTACTTCCTTTCAATTTTTCTTTACAAGAACTATACGTGCCGAAATAGTAATTTGAGCATAAATTTTCATCAAGTTTTCATAATTTCCATTTCTATGTCACGCTTAGGGGTTTTCTTTGAATTTATATATTTTCGAACCTTTTCTTGGTGGTTTTTTTTTTAATCCTATTGATATTATAAAACCAACTTTTCGTTTTGTTTTTTCGAGAAATAATCGGACAAAATAATGAATAAAATGGAAACATTAATGATTGCCATGATTACTACGCTCGAAAAATCAATGAAAAAAGGGAAAATAGGTATAATTAAGTTAATGGAATTCATTATTTCCGCATTGTTAATCAGTTTACGTATGACGGAGGAGGCGAAAGTATCGAGGAAAATTAATGAATTGATTCGTTCCGGTTTCGGTTTTTTTATGATCTTCGATAATATAAAACGAGGAAATTAAATAGACGCCGAATTCTGTTCTTTAAAATCAATGCACGATTTTTTTTTTGTAGAACTAACAGATACTTAAGGAAAAGAAGCTTTGATACATTTATTGGGTACCTGCCCTACCTAGATAGGCTCTAATACCGTTTTGCAATGTAAAGAGAAGTAGCATCTGAGGCGTCTAGAGATTTATTTTTGTAGAATTGATTTGTGTTTCATAAAATATGTTGACAGTTGACACAGCAGATCAAAAATTTCAACTGAAGAGGAAGTGAATATTTTTTAATTTTATTTTGGCCAAGTTTAAAATAACGTTTTGGTTTTTTTTTTTTAGCAAATCTGAAGTATTTCATTATACTTTTGAAGATATCAAACTAGAAATTAACGAATGATACCTTTTTGAACAGGCTTTGTGCATTTTTTTTTTCATAGTTTTCTTTTTCCTTAATTCTGGTGGAAAAATATGAGTGAAAGTGAAGGAGAAAACATTTGATTGTGAAATTTTACCAAATGTAAACCATAATTAGATAGGTAGAGGTACCTGCTGATAATAGGTGGCTAACAACGAACCTACCAAGATGAGACAAGTGAACTGCATAGGAAAAAATGAATTTGGCAAAGATCAAAATGATCTGGCTTTTCCATTTGTCTTTTTCTGTTTATTTGAAAACTGCTACAGAATTCAATTTTCTTTTAAAATCTAAGAAGAAAAAGTAAGATGAGTGCAAACATCTCACTCTACCTCCAGGAAGACGTCACCTTTAAAAAAAAAATGCAAATTTCTATATTTTGTGCATCATCTAATTTCAAGTTTTTTTCAATCAAATGAAGCGAAATTTGATAGCTAAATATCGATACATTTTTCTAATTTTTTGACCTCAAAGTAGGTACCATGACTTTGAAACGTGCCGTAAAAATTACAAAGGTCCGTAAAAATTACAGATATGAGTAGAAAAAATCAAAAAAATCTTATGTATTCCTGAATGTATTCTACAGACATCTGGATTTTTTTTGGTCGAGTACGTCTTGCAAAAGCTTAAAAACTCAGTTTTCTTTTATTTTTCACCCCAAATTGAAGAGAAAAAGTACCAAATCAAAGAACCAGTGCCAGATTCGTGCTCAACAGAACAGATCAAATACATACTTACCTAAAAATGATTGTTTTTGGTCGTTTTTTTGTAAATAAGGAAGATTCGAGTCGTCGCTGTAATTTTAGTGCGTTGAAAAATTTTCAAAACGTCGTTTTTCAAAGAAACGACAGGAAACGACGGATCTATCATACCTAAAAATGATCGTTTCTAGTCGTTTTCTTAAAATAAAAAAAGATTTGAGTAACAGTCGTAATTTCAGTGAGTAGAAAAATTTTCAAAACGTCGTTATTCAAAGAAACGACAGGAAACGACGCATCCGACATACCTAAAAATGATCGTTTTTAGTCATTTCATAAAAATAAAAAATATTCGAGTTGTCACCGTAATTTTAGTGAGTTGTAAAATTTTCAAAACGTCGTTTTTCAAAGAAACGACGCATTCAACATACTTAAAAATGATCTTTCTTCTTTGTTTTTTGAAAATAAAAAAAGTTTGAGGTGACACCGTAATTTTAGTGAAATTTTCAAAACGTCGTTTTTCAAAGAAACGACCGGAAACGACGCATTCAACACATGTACTTCATTTGGGCGACTATTTTACTCGAAGTTGAAAATTCACTTTTTTTCATTGATTTTCTCCGACCACTTGAAAAAATTGAAATGAAAATTGAAATTTTGAGTCTGATAAAGTTATCAAAATTTGAAAAATCCTAGACGAAAAAAATAAATTTTAAGGTTTTGAGTAAAAAAATCTGTGGAATATACAGTCTGGGCAATTTGACTAGCTAAAAACGAATCTAGCATAAAATTTTGCCTCTCATGATATTCTTATAAGGCTTCGAGTAAAATAATTTGTGAAATATACGGTCTGGGCAATTTGACTAGCGAAAAACGAATCTAGCATAAAATTTTGCCTCCCATGATATTCTTATCTCCAATTTTAAAGAGAACGATTATCCATGCAAAAACTAGTTTCAGATTCGGTTTCAGTAAGTTATCAAAATAGGTACCTACCTATCTTGATAAAAAATTTGTTCTGCAACATTTTGAACAAATTTTCAAAACTAATTTTCTTGTGTGCATATAAAAAGTAAATTTTCAGCTTTGAATAAAATAATTCCCAAAAAAAAGATTTTGTGGTGAGGTAGCAAGAGAAAATGTAGAGGAGAATAATTCAACTTTGAAAGAATTTTGAAAAGCTTCACCCTCAAAACTGGCAAACAAGAAATTTGATGTCAAAAACACACACACAAAAAAAAAGATTCTTTGAAAAATTCAAATACATAATGTGTCCAAAATGTTGAAAATTCATTTGAACTTTTTGAATTTTGAAGTTGAAGAAAATAATATATAGGCACCTAATGATAATAAAATAAAAAAAAACTCAAAAATTCATATGATCTTCTTAAAGAAGAAAAATGTTGAATTTTTTGCAAAGGAATCTGAAATCAAAAAATTCTCACTTTATTGGTAGTTTTTTCCTAATTTTGCGATTCTCCCCCCCCCCCCCCCAAAAAAAAAAAAATCTATTTTATGAACTTGAATCTGATATTACTTATTGAAAGTGTAGTTTTTCAAAATTAGAGGGCTTACCATTTCATTTCGATTATAAATACTTAGAAAGGTGAGGATAGAGATAGAAAGTTGAAACTTTTTCTAATACATGAGTAAGGCTTTTGAAGAGTTTTTTTTGGCGATTTTTTTAGAAATTATATTTGTGCTACTTTCATAAAAAATTATGTCTCGATGGTTTAAGAAACATAATAATAATATGAGATGGCATGCAAAATGTAATAATCTTTTAAAAGTCACGCCTCCCTTGGAAGGGCTAGGAATGCCATTTTGAAGTCGAAATTTATATTTTATTTTACCAAATCGTTTTTAGGAAAAAAAAAATGAAGATGACAAGAATCGTTTTCAAATTTTGATAAATGATTTTCTAATTTTGGGAGGATGAGAGATAATTACCAAAAATACAGAGATTATAATCGAAAAAATTTAAAACAGTTGCATTTTCAATAATAATTCGTATATTTTTGGTAATAATCCGAATATTTTATATTTATTGCAAATAATAGTTATAATGATTTTATATTTAATAAAAACTTGGAACCTGTCCAAAATTTTCCGAAAGTAATATTTCAAAAAATATTTGGCCCCTTCAATACATAAGCTAGGCTAAAATTACCCCATCTTCGTTACATTTGTTGAAGGAAAAAAATAACCGTATGATCCGGTAAAGATAAATTTTTCGAAATGTCACGTCGTATTCTTATCAGAAAAAAATTATTTTCGTTGGTACGAGGTAACCTTGCCATCGGCAATTTTTTCGTACGCTGGCGTATGTGTGCTTTTATATGAATGGATGTTCCTTATGCGTACACATTGTTACATTGTTTGCAATTTTGGGATTTCATTTTGACCTTGCAGTTCATGAGACAAGAATGAGAAAAACTGCGGCTTGTTTATTACGTATATGTTTCGCAGAATAACAAAAGTATAAAAATAATTATCTTATATCCAAAGTATGGCTTATTTGACAGCGACTCGGTAATTTAAAAATATATATAGCTTACCTATCATGTGTAAAATTGCCTTTTTCTTTGAAAAGGGATGGCCTAAGGAGCGCGTGATACGTGCGTTATCAACAAATTAATTAAATCATTATCTACGCTCGAAAAAATAGAGAACGTCGAGCTCGAGGAAAAAATATATACCGAGTACATTGGAGAAAAAGGATGGAAGAAAATGTAATAAAAAATTTTGAACATCGTCTATCATGTAGGTATATAGCGACGTGATTCGTGCACTGCTTAAATCTGTAAGAAAAGCGTTTTGTACGGCTCAATTTCAACCCGGCGTAGATACATAATGAATACTTTCTGGAAGAAAGTGTAGGCTATTCTTAGGTAATATATGGTAGCGTGCATCTGTCAGCCATGACGTAACGATAGCATCTCTATTACAAAGTAAAGATTTATGAAAAGGGATTTTACTTATGCTTTCTTCGAGGGTATGGTGTTTGCACCCTCCATCTCTCTAAATTGTCGACGGCGTTTATAATGAAGATGCGTTTATAGGGGAATGTAAGCGATTTGGATAATAGCTGAAGATGATCTTTATTACGCGTCGAAGAATTTCGTTCGGCGGAAAATTTTAAGAATGTTGCAGATAAACGTTTACAAAAACATCATAAACAAGAAGCAGAATATCTCTTTGCCCTTGTGTGTTCGTTCATTTTCACGCTCTTTGTTTGTTTGTTTAGGCTTTTTTTTTTCGTTTCGTCTCGTTCTTGTTTAGCGAAATATGTGTGTGCTAGGTTGGCTGGATAATCTGCATATTTAGATGTAAATCATTTATATGGGGTTTTTAATTGACCCGTAAATGTTGCTCGAACGTATATTTTACATGTAATCAACGATTTCGAACTGGTAATCAACTTGAAAAAAATTATATTAGGTGAAAATACATAGATGTGTATTCAACTTCGTATTCTTGGAGTATTTTTAATAGCGAGCTAGTCCTAAAATCTCGAAATTTATTTATTTTTTAATTAAGTAGATATCTATTTAATTGCCTATTTTTTTTAATATTTCATTGTGCCATTAAAAATGTTCTTCGAGATATTTATGAAACTTAATTAAAACTGTATTAAATTGCTTCAAGAGACCTTTTTATAGGGTGTTGTTAGACATCATTTTTTTTAATAATTTTTCATTTTCTTGGCATGTGTTGATGAGAAAATGGACAGATAGGATGATACCTACTTGTTGTGGGCTAAGAAAGTCGTAATAAAAGGTATGCCTACGCGAGCTGTAACTTTCCCTTTGGTAATTGAAATTATATATTGAAACGAATAAGTTCGAGTGGAAAATAGGAGAAAAACAGTGGTCTTCAGAAGTAGAAATTGGAGAAAATTTTCATTCCAAGTTTTGAAAATTAATAAAAATCAAATTTTTGATTGGAAATTAAATTAGATTTTGAGTCGAAAAATCCAGAGAAAATTGCACTTTAATTGCAAAATCAAGAAAAAATACCTATGTTTCAAATTTGAAAAATCGAGATAAGGCTGTAAATGAAGCTTTTGAGTACCTATGTAAAATTTGATTACTCAGAATTTCTTGAGCCTGGAAAGATGTTTTTCATCGATCCCTCTCTTTTTCCTCCCAAGGAAAATATGATTCAAATTGAATTACAAACAATGAAAGAAAACAAAATCTTGACATAAAAGAAAAAATGAAAGAAATATTTTTAAAAAAAATTGACAAATGGATTCGGTCACTTTTTGTTCGACTTTCCTAAAATAAAATTATTTTCCAGCGCCAGATAAAATGTTATAATTTTCAAATTCAATTTTCTCAAAGGTTTCTAATATCTGGCTTATCTTGGCTTTTTCATGGACTACTTTTCAAAAACAAATTTTTGCAATCCCTTTTCTCATCTGAAGCCATATCCGTGTAAAAATCATTCGAAGAAAATTTTTAAAATAACCTTCGGGAGTTTCTTGAAGCTGTTGAATCCATTTCTTCGGGGTTTTGAACTGGATTTTTAAAAATTTACTCTCATGAAAGGAGAGATAGGACCAAAATTGATAAATTTTCAACTTCGTCAGTGAGTAAAATATCCAAAAATGCATGTGTTTTCGATAACCCCATCTCTCCATTCTGAAAAAGATGTTTGGATAGAGGGAGGCCAGACCAAGGAAATTTCTCAACTTTATCAAATGGAGTACCTATCGAAATTGATGTTTTTTACCTTTCGGAACACTTTTCCGGAATCAAGCTGGTTCGAAATCTGTCAGTTCTCATGGATAGAGATAGGAAAAAGTGAAAATTTTTGGTTGTATAGTTTTCAATTTTGAACCTTCTTTTTAACCAGAGGATCGACTTTTGGGTTCGGTCGGGATGACCCTCGAAAGTAATTGAAAGAGTGAAAAAGCATGAATTTTGATTCACTCACTAGAAAAATTTGTTTTTTCCACATTCATCTTGCCTTCCCGCCCTCGCCGGCAAGTGGCAAGGCCCATTTTTTTCATACACTATTGAAAGGATTTTAAATTTTGGGTCAAATATTGTGACTGCCTTTTTTAATTAAGAACTTCATGAATGAAAATATATTTTTATAGAACAACAATTTTTTTTTATATTTTTTGCTCCACCCCAAATTTGTTGCAAAAAAATTTAAAAATAATAATTTCTTCATTTTAGGTTTCTTCTTATTGCTTAAAAATTACCATTCGTTTGTGATGTAATTTGACTGGATCATTGGCATGAGCTGATAGATCTTGAAGTCCAGCCCCCCCCCCCCCCAACCAGCTCTGATTTTTTTTACAGAGATTAACACAGAATGACATGTGAAATTGTTTCATTTTTTTGTTGGAAAAATTAATGCCGCAGAAAAATTGACTCCTAAATTTAATATTGGCAAGAAAAGTCACTTCACATTCATTCCAGTCTTGAGAGATTGAAAAAAAGCTTAAGATTCATCCCATGTTTATCCCATGTTCATCTCGGGCTCAAAATTTTTTTAAAAGCGTGGGATGAACATTGTGATGAAAAGTCATCCCGCATTCAACCCAGTCCGAAAAAAATCGAAAAAAGATTGGGATAAATATTGGAATGAAAATTCATTCTTAAATCATCCTCGGGCTAAAAATTTGAAAAAAGCTTGAAGAAGAATATTGAGATGAAAATTCATTTTAAGTGCTTTCCGGTCTCAAAAATTTGAAAAAAAAGCGTGGGATGAATATTGGGATATTTGAAAATTTAGGTTCATTAGGCACCAAGATGACATTTTTTTGACGAAATTCGATACGATGGGAAGGAGGCAAAGTGAAGTTCGCCTTTTAATTTTGGAATTCAAGCAATTTTAAAAGTTTAAAGGTGGGGTTTTGGCTAGAATGCATTGAAAAAAAATCTGAAAAAATTCTCAAAAATTGGTCACCACTTCCCGTAGGTGTACACCACATAAATTTCAGAATTTTCGGTCCATTAGGTTCCGAGATAGGATTTTTTGACGAATATTTGCTATTTTGGGGGTGGGAAAAGAGGGTGAGTTGGGAAGTGGAAAAAATTCCTAAAATCATTTTTTGGGGCCCTCAATAATATCTGCTGGTTAGTTTCAAAAAGTTGCTTTTGGGACGATTCGCCTATCTTATTCGGGGTACCATTTGTCCCGGTCTTAAAAATTAAAAAAAAAAAACTGGGATAAATTTTGGAATGAAAATTCATATCACCTTCATTCTAGTCCTGAAAAATCGGGGAAAAATCATGAAATGATTATCGTAATGAAACTTCATTTCAAGTTTATCAGAGTCTTGAAAAATTGAAAAAAAAAACTTCATACAAATATTTTAAATCTTGAAGGCTGCTTTGGAAAATGAAATATCCACAATAATTTTTTCAAAACTCAAATATAATCATTTTTATATCTAACGTTTTATGTACATACTGAATTAATCGCCAAAAAAGAAGAGTGGTGGATTTAGCACTACTTTTTTGGAATGTAAGGGAAAAACGAAAAATATAGAGAGAAGATGGCAGAAAAAAATCTCAAATTTTAAAAAATGGTACAATCTTTTACTAATAATATTGATCCAATTTATGTGCGGTAAGTATACGAAAAATTGCAGGTAGATAATTAGATCTATCAATTTTTTTTTCTGGTAACCCTGTTATATTTTTCACACTTGATTTTTTCATATTTTCATTTACCTATCTGCAAACACATTCGATTTAAATCCAAGTTTTTCTTTTCAAATTCTTGATAGGAAATCTCTGGAACATATCTATCAGAATATGATTAGATGTGAATCGTATTTCGCCATCTGAGAAATGTAACTCGTAGTGGGTGTTAGGTAACAATACCATACGAGTATACTAGGTATACCACATTCACCTACATTTCAGATATCGTCATATCTTCATGGTTATAAAGATATGTTCGTGTTAGTATAGAGAATCTAATACATAAATTCAATTTTTTCTCCTTTTTGTTAAAATATTTTTATTGTTACTCAAAAAAGCGTAGGGGGTAGAAAAAACTTACCATTACGTATTTCGAGGAAAAATAAAGTATTCTTTCAGCAGATCAAGCGAATAAACTGAAATGTAACGCTATGCTGAACGTATCTTATTTCGTATTTCCATCAAAGCAAACGATTTTTGTAAAAACCGTATAGAATTTCGTTATCGGTGTCAACGGAAAATCCTAGACTCGTAATTTAAAATGTTTATTGAAATGTGGAAAAATATAAAGAGGATTGTGAAAGCCTTCTATTGCAGATTCCTTCATGTATATACATAAAGGTTTCATTTCGTGTATGAAAACCTATAGATATATATCGGTTACCACTTTGCAAATTTTATTAAAGTTAAGGCAGATATATTGAAAGGATGCAAAAGCTTTGAATATCGTCCGTATTTTACTGTACAAGTTGATTTTTTTTTTCCTTTTTCTTATTTACTTGCATTATTTCTTCCGACATTTATGAATGTTTGCCATGTTATGCTGCGATATAATGTAGGCCAAGATTCTCTTCATCTTTATTTGAATAGAGGTATAATAAGCCTAATCTATATGAATATTACTTATACGCAGAATCTACCTATAAGTATAATATATCATCGCATATAGATACCTATACGAGTTTATTTCCAATTTAATCCATATATCCGAGTTATAAGAAATAAATTAGGCACGTAATTCGTATCGCTTTGACGTGTAACAAAGGCACACATATATGTAACCCATTCGTGGCACAAAGTATACAAAGCAAATCACTGGAATCAAGAGATGTAAAATGAGCCGTATGAAATGTTAAATAGTCCGTTTCGATACAAAGGAGAAATTCGTTTTTTTTATTTCGAAAAAAAATCTCTATCGACTTTAAGTATTCCAATCTAAATGTTTTAAACTTTTCATCGACTATTTTAAGCTGCTGAATGAGCCGGCAAATAAACGAGCACAAAGTGAATTAAACGTTTCTGATTGTACGTGGGTATATTGTATGTAGGCTAAGCGTATGACTACCGTGCAGTAGATGTAAAGTGCGAAAAAATAATGGTGGTTTTTGAGGTGGTGGTTGCCACACCTATTTAATATTTGGATACTGATATGTTCCTCATCCTCAGTTCCTCAAAATGTAAGAATCTGTCATTGGAAAAAAATCAGATGAATGTGTTGCCTATTATGAAAACTGAAGGGGCCGATATACCTAGGTACAGGGTAACTTGAAATTTCCGGAACGCAAAGATTGATTCGTAAAAAAAGTTGTAAGGGTTAGCAAATAATGAAATCTTATTTACGACGTAGCTGAAGTATCCATTCCCTTCAAAAAATATGAGCTCATTCCCCATTGTTCACAAATCACTAAAAAAATTTCAAATTTCTGAGTTTTTCAAAAAAAAATCTCAACCCCCAAAATTCCGGAGATTTTAATCATTGCATACCGATTTTGCCTAATCAAAAATTTAAAGGGGCAAAAATTTACCAAAAAAATTGAAATTTTTGTGAAATTGGCAACACTGCCTCTCCCTACTTGAACTTTCGCGGATATTTTGAGTATAGTGTTGGCATTGTCCCATGTTGACCTACTTGTAGGCAACCCGTAATTCAGATTTTTATTTTTCACCTGTTGAAGAAGAAATGGCTGAAAAATAGGGTCTTCAGTCTATGGGTTCTCATAACCCTTCCCCAAATCTAAATACCTTCCAAAAATGACGAAGAATTTGAAAAACGAATTTTAAAAGTGTTTTCCAAAAATTATTTTAATGTGAATTTTTATCACTGGCATTTATTTTTCATTTTTTATCCATTTTTAGAGATCATTGATTCTTGGCCAGCATACCTTGAAAAATTTTCATTTACCTATTAGTAATTTTTTTGGCTCCAGAGCAAAATTTGATATGACTTTGAGGAACCCAGCGGATGTGTGTAACTATCCGATTTTTCTTATTATGATGGCTTTGTTGCCAAATTTCCAATTTTAAGAGGGAGGAGGGGGTCGGGAAAAATCTCTTTATTTGACATTTTGGTAATAATTTAGATAAAATTGCAATCCGACAGAAAATTTCTTATTCACATCTCACAACTTGGAATAAAATTCAAGGAAAAAATGTTTATTCACTCTTAAAATATGAGAAATTAGCTAATACTCTAAACAGCAGAGATGAACGGTAGAATATGAGTGCATAAGTGGTCACTAGGAGTCGATACCATCTGATGACTCGTTTCTGCCAATTCGCCGCGAGAAATATTCTAGCTCGTGAAATTTGTCTTGTGGAAATTGAAAACATTTTGCACGAAGTAAAGTAAATAATACATACGTGAAAAATAAAAATATCTTTACCTTTGAAAATGGTTTCCATCCATTTTTTCGAATAAGTTATCTTAAAGAATCAAATTCCCAAAAAGAAAAAAGTCCCGAAAATGTATTCTCGAATCTATTTTTCCAAATGAATTTTTCCTGAGTGGACAAAATAAATACCTATATAAAATTACTCTTATTGCTTTAGCTTGAGTCAGTATCCAACTACTTATATAGAAAAATTGCAAAGAATTACTACTCTATTTTTTTTTTTTTCAAAACGTACGAAAAAGCAATACTTCATTGAATAAGTATATATTTTTTTAATGATGGATTTGATTACAAAAAAAAAATTTCATTCAATCATACAATCTAAAAGTTTTGGAAAGTTGGCAATTTCTCACGATTGAGAATTTCATTCAGAGATATTGCATACGGAAGACATCGAAATTAGATCCGAACATCAATTTTTCTGGATTTTTTCTGCTTGGGAATTCGGTCGTTTGGGAAATTGACCAAAAGTCTTGAAAACTGTTGATGGCTATTTTTCATCATCATCCTGGTCAAGCTAATTTTCAAAGTGAAGGAAAATCTGTTGTAGGTACCGGGTGCTCGATTAATTCTGGTTTCCCCCGAAACTTTTTGCGGTGAAAATCGTGAGGGAAATACTTTGTATTTGTTTATTTTGTTTATGATTGGACTATTTTGAACGAAAAATTGCCAACTTACGATTTTTAACACCCAAAAGTATCGGGAGCGGGGGCGGGGGAGCCAGAATTAATCGAGCACCCGATACTTACCTAGGTTTTTTAAATCGAGAAAATAGTTGAAAATTTTTGTAATTTTTTTCTCATCGATTTGCATCGAACGACGGAGAAACACGACAAAATTAATATTTTTCAACAACCATGGAACAAAACAGGGAGATAACGAAGTGTCTCATTGCCCCCCCCCCCCCCAAAAAAAAATAATTTTAAAGCTGAGAACTTCGGTCAAATAAATTTAAAGTTTTGGTAACATATGGAAGAAGTGATGAGAAATTGAAAAAATCAAAAAAATGTGGAAATTGGGGAAAAGGCTGTTTGTAAAACTTGAAAAATTCATTGGTCAGAATACCTCATTTTATTTCAAGTAGGTAATAGGTATCTATTTAAAATGAAGAATTTACGATTTTTTTTACTCGTTTCCCTCCGCTCCTATTCCTTCTTATGCTACTTCTTTTGAAACGTGATAAATTTTGTAACTAAAATTTTATTTTACCAAAAACTTTGCATGAATTTTTTTTTTAGGTCTCCAATTTTTTTAGTTGTTTTTTTTCACATGTAGTAGGTAAGTAGGTATCTTACCTATAGTAAAATACCAATCCAATAAAATATCCTCAGGGCGTCTTTTTTGCCTCGAAAATTGTCAATGTCTAAAATTTTCCTTTTTTCTCCGCTCGGCTAATTTTTTCATTCGCAAATATTAACTTTTTTTCTTTAAATATCAGATTTCAGATTTTATGTGTCTAGAATTTTCTCTCTCATTGCGTTTGGTTTAGATTTCGTTTATTTATTTATGTTTTCGTTTTGCAAAATACGTATTTACAAGAATAATTCATCCATGATGTATTTTCTTATGAAACTAAAATTTTTGCTCTTTTGTTTCGAGAATTTCTTGGATTTTGCATTATTTTGAATTTTTAAAAAAATGAATGCTAAAATTTTTTAATCTTCGGGTTTACTTTTTCTAAAAAAAATTATTAATCAGAATTTCAAATTTTTTTGAAATAACTTCGAACCTCCTAAGAAGCCGTCGAGAGTTCCAGTCTTTTAAAGCAGTCATGGCAAGAATTCAAATTTTCAAAATTTTTGGGAAAATGGGGAAGGCTGATTGAGGTTTTTAGGAACCAAAAAGCACCAAAGGCCAAATATTTTCTTCCTTATCCGGTATGCCCTTTTCAGAAAATAATTTGGGAAAATTTATTTCAAGTTTCATCGGATTATTTTTTTCGAATTTTGTGGTTAGGTACTGTGGGCAACAAAAATAATTTTCACAGCCTCATTCTTCATGTTTGAAAATTCATAGCGGTTTTCTCACTAAATTTTTTCAATACTTTTATAAAATTGAGTTGTGATTGAATAAATTGGTATCTATAATAATTTTTCGATTTTATTGATACAAGCAACCAATAAATTTCTGGGAATAAGCACAATATACGTACTTAGGTATTCCTGAACTTAGGTACATAAACATAATTCGCGAATCAATTTTTCCCCTAGATAACCCAACAGCGAAATTAAAATTGTTTACGATTCGTAAAATTTCAAATTTAATTTCGCCGGTTAAAAATTGCATTCTATTTCAACCGTAAGTAGTTAAACTTTGCGCTTTACCAAAAGTGAAAATAAAATTAAACTTTTGTTCGACTGCTTACGCGGTAGAACTACCGTAACGTACTTTTCGAGTTCTTTTTACCATATTTACGCTCGATAAGTCGCTGGAACGCTAGGAAAAAGAAAACAAGCCTAAATTTTATTTCAATTATTACGAGATGACCGAGTGAATGGTAAGTATATGTAAAATTGACTCGGCCAACCTCAACGTCGGAACACAATACGAGGTCGTTAACGGGCCTATTTTCTTTCGAAAAGAAATAAACCCATAGGTGAGCCGCCGAGCCACCACTCACGAAAATTAGGAAAATACTTAATTCAACACTCGAAGACGCGGTTCGAGGCGTATACCTCAGAAATGGTGTTTCCTTGCACAGATCAAATGAGCTGTGAATAATATATCGTATCAGATTCTTTTTATAGCCTGTATGTGACTGGATGTAGAAATTCTTGGCTTTTACGAGTTTGATTTTTATATTCAGCCCGCAAACGCCATTCCTTTAGCCTTAGAAGCGTATCATACATTACATCGTTAACCATTATATTACATCAATGTAATGTCGTTTGTTCTTTCTGTCAACATTTTCCTTTCTGTAATGACAAAGGTATATCGCGATAAACCCCAAATATTTACTTCCATTTCACATCTTATAAATTATATGCGAGCCAACTCCTTAGGAAAAAGTAAAAAGTAAACCATGCTGGAAATAGAGGCTTCAAAAATAGATTCAACTGTTGATGTGTTCTCGAAAACACGACCTGCTTTCTGCGCCCGGTTATACTTGAAATTGTAAAATTTCGGGGTTGAAAAGGTGGGTACGAAGTGGTTCACACGTGTAAGTGGGTACCTCATCCTGGCCGGATATGAAAATTCGTTATTAAAATATCGACCATTTTTTCGGTATGGTCATTCGACTTACCTATATATATTTTTTATGGTGAAAGTTGATATTTCGATAGGTACCCCGCAGACGTAATTTAAAAATTCTTTCGCCGACTTTAGCAAAGTTTGGTAAAATAAACTCGACGCCGGTATTACGCGGCGAATTTTCTTTTTATAAATCATCGACAAATCATTTTTACAAGGCTTTAAAAAAGTTCAACAAACAACTGAGGAACTGAACGAGTTAGCCGAGCTTTCGTTATTTGTTTTTGCATTTTTCATTAATACTTTGGCGTTCAAAGATGGGTAAATTAGATAGGCAAATAGCTATTCAAAGTATACTCGGATGCTCGCCGTACCTGCTAAATCTGATCTTTAAACATGCGAAAATTCTTTCATCCTGGAACGAATAAGTGTACCGGGTTTACAAAGCTGTAGCTACCGGTGAGATATTTAATAAGTGCAAATATAATAGACCAAGATTCGTGAAAAAAAAGGTAGAATACGGAACAAGAAAAAGTTTTATATGGCTGCATGGGTCGCTTTAACTATTTAATCATCGGTGTAAAGGAGAAGCTGTAATATATTGTCGTAAATACAAAGCAGCGAGTTGTAAATGTAAAAATTACGAAAGCAGAGAAAGGAAACCGTGTTTATTTTAATATTTAGAAAAGTGTTCTTATTCTAACATTAATCATTTCGCAGCTCGAAATACAAACATGACCTTATTACGAGAAGATTGCGAATATTTTTAAAAGCGATGTTTTTTATTTATTTTTTAAAAAAATAACTAAGTACCTAAATAATAAAATTTTACGAAGGAAAAATAATAATGTAATAATAATGATAAATTTTGCTGTGTAGAAAAATAATGCCTAAAGTAGGTAAAATTTTTTACGAAGGGATAACTTGGAGCTATTTTAAATAGGTAGTGACAGATGCATGTTCTAGACTCGATTTGTTCAGTAATAATATGAAATTTTCGTTGAGAAAATTTTTTTCGTAGGTGACATGGCAAAGATGCTGAAAGAGGGTAAGAGGATGGTTGGCTAGGTAACGGAACTTTTAATTATGTTTATCTATTTACTTTCATAGGTACCTGATATAAGGATGGAAAAAGTAAAACTTTCCATAAATATTTTTTTCTCCTCCGACTTATCGTACTTGACATACGTTATTTTAAAAAGTTTTTCGATTTATTAAAAGTTTTCCGGTATTGATTTCGAAATGTTATACTAACATCGAAGACGAATAAAAACGAAAATATACTGTACATACCTATAAGTAGAACGTAAACTAGTTGAAGAATCAAAAAGATGCGCGATACAAATAAACTTCCAGTTGGACTTATTCTTTTCAAGTATAGATAAGATACACATTGAATGGAGAAGGAAAACGGATATTTTTCTTACTCGACAAGTTTTCGAAAGCTGAATGAAAACTGTTCGGGGTTTTCGAATGTGGGGAAAAACTATTAGAATGGGATTTTTTTGAAATGAAAATTATCATTGGGATTGTACGATGATTTTTTTTCAATTGTGGGTGGTCAGATGAGCTTGAATGATTTTATGAAAATTATAATTCTGATGGGGATCTGAACTTATTTAAATAAACACACATTTTGTCAACGTGAAAATCAATACGATGAGTGCGAATAAATGAGCGATAATAATTAGTAGGTAGATATTTTCAATGAGTTTGCATTATTTTTACAATGTAATAATAATCTCTTTTTTTCTGAATTTTTAAAGATAATGCACTTTTTATTTTCATTATAAAACATCATTGAAGTTGTTTGTTTAAATGCAGATTTGGAACGATTTATGACCAAAAAAAAAAAATGAGAAGTATGGATGGGCGCACTCAGAAAATAATTAAGGAAGGGGCCGAAAACTTGAGAAAAAATGGGAGGGGGTGAAATTTCAAATAAGTAATTTTTGACTGATCTATCTGTCAAAAATCATCAATTTTTTCTGACAAACGGGAAATTTATTGAGGAATTGGTGATTTTTGAAAAATCAGTCAAAAATTATCAATGGCGAAAATGTCTGGAAAAAATATTGTTAAAGAGTAAAAAAATGCACTTTTTTCAAATTTTTTCAGTAATTTTTTTTTGATCTTAAGGGGAAGCTTGAGCCCATTCGAGTCCCCTTTGAGTGCACCTATGGAAATATGTATAGGTCTTTCATTACTCCATACCACTAAAATGAAGTTTCTTCTTTTAAAATTTTCAAAAAATGTTTTTTTCTTCTTTTTTATTAATCGATGGGTTGCATTATTATTATTACCTATTATATGAAAGAAAACTAATTTTCACAAATTTTAATGAGTAAAGAATATTTTTAGAGTGAAAAATTTATTTATTCATTTTCAAAATATCGCCTACCTATACTATTGCTTTCTAGATTTTATTTTAAAAAAATCAAGTAAAACTCTCGAAAAATTGGGGAAAATCGAAAACCTTTTTTTTATTATACGAAACTGTGGACAATACAATCATCCGCGAACAAAAAAGCCAAAAAAAAAAAACAAACATCAATTTTTTAGAAAATTTTAAATTTTAAAATCCTTTTCGAATTATGAGAGGTTTAATTGTGGAACCTACCTAATTTTTTTACGTAATATTTTTGAGACCATTTTACCACCTATTTTTCAATTTCCACCTCTCACCTATTTTACAACCAAAAAAAAAAAGGAAACTCTTTGTCCCTCCATTTTGATTGTTTCATTTTTATTATAAAGAATATATTTTTTTAAATTTAAGAAATGATCGGAAGTGACAGCTGTTCATTTTTTTCAGGCTAAAATGTGCATGATTACCAGAAAAAATATTGCGATATCTGACGACTGAGCAGAATACATAAAAAAATTTCAAGTTAAGGCAGCTTTTTTTCTCATCCTCTCCCCCCCAAAAAAATCTAAAAAAAATTTAAAAGAACCGAAATTTTCAAAATTAATCTGTAAAAATTTTGGTACTAATTATAAGACCACTCCGAGAATTTTTTTCAAAAATAATAGGTAATGAATACATTTTTTTTTTAGAAATATGAAATAATGGATTTTTTAAAATTAAATGTTAGTAAGTATGTATACTTACTTACTACTTACTTACCCCTGAAAAAGGGATTCATTAAATTGAAAAATGAATAGATGTTGATACTAATATTTTGAATTGAACAATTTTAAAACAAGTTTTCGATAATCTTTTTAAAAATAAATTCTGCTTTTTTAAAAGTTTTATTTTAAGTGTCAAAGAAAAATTTAAGGATTGAGTCAGGAAGTTGAAATCTTTACCAAACCCTATTTTGAAATTTAAAAAAAAAATTAAAAAACAAAACTAGTGAAAAAATAACAGAATGGCCAACGGAAACATCAACAAATTTTTTAAAAATTCTAGGTAATTTTGCTGTTTTTTTTTTTTTTTTGAAATTTTCAGATATTATATCTAAGTACTGACTTTTCAATGAATTTTCGCTGATTTACAAGCATTTTCTTCACTGTTTGCTTTCAGCGATTTTTTTTCTTATTCTGTTACTGTGCTACAATTTCAACCTGTTTTCCAGTAATTTTCGATACTTTTCACTGATCCATAATTAAGAAAGTACTTGCGTGTACCAAAGAAGATGATTCTTCCTAAAAAAAAAAAAAAAAAAAAAAAAAAAAAAAACGTTGAGGAGAACGACCTGATAAAATTTTACGTCCTGAATTTAACCATACCCCTTTCTGCTCGTGTTTAGAACCTCATTCTGTTCAAAAATATTTTGAAAATAATTCGTGAAAAAAATTGAATGCGTAAAAACATCATTGCATGGTGCTTATTTTTTAAAGGTCCATAAAAATACCTTTGTTACAAAAGTCAAAAATCTAGTTTTTTGAAAAAATTATTTTAAAAAAAATGATTTTAGAAAAAAAACTTGAATAATTTATAAGGACATCGGCCGTATAATTTTCCATCGTCAAGTCATTTTTCTCGAAATTTATTGAATAGTCTAAATGGAGTACCTATTAAAAAAAATACCTAAGTAAAAATAAAGCTACTGAAAAATACTACATATCATGGTAAAAAAAAAATTGGTGTCAATTTTTGTTACATTCCGAAATGACCCCTCCCCCTCCCCTCCCTCTCCATGATCAACGAGATCACTCACAGATGAAAATAGTTACAGCAAACTTTTCTAATGTACATTATCTTCTCACCAAGTTTTTTTTTCAAAAATTGAGAAAAGTATACCCAGATTGCAATATATTTTCTAGAAAGTTTTTAAAAATAACTTTTATGATTTTTTTTTTCAAATTCTTCAAAAAAAAAATCAATAGATATAGATTTTTAGGTCAAGTTAGGGAGTGATAATGGTGAATTCATTAGAGTAAAATTTTCAACAAGAAGGTTTGAATGCAATAAGCAACTTTCCATTCAGCACTTTGCCCTTTATCAACTTTCAAAAAGAAAAAAGTGCGAAACGATCCCTTTAATATGTATTTAGGTACCTAACGTTGAAAATTTTCGATACGTTTATGAACTGGAAACGAACGTCGAACAATATTCAGTCAGGTATACTTACCTACCTATAACTTACAAATACATTTATGATTAAGTATATAAAAAGCTGCCACACGTTCGTATATGTGTTAGTTGATACGGATTTATAAAAGATGATTTCGGGTCGTCGTAAAACGTTTAGTGACACAAGAAGCGCGTTATTTTAACCTTTTGCGAAAAGTTGCGATATGTCAGTATAAAAGTGGATTATTGTGAGCTGTAATATGTAGTTTTCGCGATCTCTTCCTCTTTTGATAAGCTTGGCTGTCGTTGTAAAGCCATCAAGCTATTATCCTGTAAGCGTATTGCGATTAGGTACGTTAAGCTCGTATTTCAAAACGCACGAATTACATATACAAAATACACATATGGCTGGCTAGCGAATATTTCGCGACCGGAATTTCAATTCATTTGCATCCGCCAAATGGTTAATGTGAAATGCATACGATTAACGCAGATAACTATTGGAAATTTTTTAATTTGAATGCATTCAATATCCGAGTACCTAGCTAATTGCAGCGATACGCCGGATGCCTACTTATATATCTAGGGTACTATCGCGGTGTCCCGGCACGTACAAGTGGATGCATTTTAATAGGTGCGTGCGTTTCTGAAGGATATGAGAGAGACATTCTTCGAGTCGTTATGCAATTACCTGGTGCAATTTTGATGGATTGAGGGATAAGGCAGATTCCTATATGAGTTTGCGTTTCAATTGAGAATTTATGGTTTCCTAGAAACCTATTTTATTATATTTTATGCATAGTCCAAAATTGGAGTTATTCATTACACCAAGTTTCGAAAAAAATTGACTTGTACTTAGTAAATTGAGATTTTGTTTTCGAAGTATTTACATAATTATTATGATTTAAAATTCTCCAACATAAATTTTTTAGTTTCAGCAAACCTCTGAAAATAGAATTATTGAACTTTGAAAGATGTTAATTTTTTGGATTTGGTTTCTTCAGATCATAGGCGCACCCAGAAAGGTATTGGTAGATGGCATCCGTAGAAGGACGGAGGATCAATTTTTTTGCAATTGACAGTTTTCAGAAATGCAGCAGAATGACCGAAAGAGTTCATAATTAGGGGCTGAGAATTTGAGAAAAATAGGGGGAGGGGTCAAATTTTAAATTAGTCATTTTTTACTGATCTTTCATCAATTTTTTTCGACAATTTGGGCACTTATTGAAGAATTGGTGATTTTGGCTGAAAAATTAGTCAAAAGCGAGGGCGATATTTTTTGAAAAAAATACAGTTTGAAAAGCAAAAAAATGCAATTTTTTATATTTTTGCAATAAAAAAAATCGTTTTTCCGAGCATAAGTGACGGACTCGAGCCCTCTGAATCCCTTCTTGGGCGCGCCTATGCTTGAGATCCTCCCACCAGATCATTAAAAAATTCCTGACAATCTCTGAAATTCGATTTAAGGTTCTGTGCCAATCTAGAATCTAAAATGTAAGCCTGGATATAGAAACCACCCATAGGAAAAAGTGGTTTTTGATTTGAGCCCCCTTCCCCCTGATTCCATCCCTTCTGAAAGGTCCAAAATAAAGGTCAACTAAAAAACCAATTTTCGACACCGTCAAGGCTAACGATATTAAATACAAATGTTTCAAACTCTTATGAAGAGTCTGAGATTTTACTATAATTTTTTTTTTCGACTGGAAAATTGTTACTCGTAAAAGAAATTCTGTAATTTGCCTCAATCCGTTCATTTTTTAGTCGTACCTAAAAATTGATGAAGGAAATTCGGAGAAAATGTTCTTTACTTGACAGAAAATTCCATCTTCACTCCAAAAATGGCTAAAATTCGATAATTCAACATTATATTGATCAAGAAAAATTTGAGAAAAAGTATCCGTCTGGTAAGTTTTTGCTTCCTATGTTCAGAAAATCCAAAATAGAAGATACTTATTTTAGAAGAGTAAAAAGTAAGTAGAACTCGAAAAATCAAAATTTTCAAATTTGATAAGAGCTTGAAAATGCTTGAAATTCATGTGAAAATTTCAATTTTAAAAATTTTAATGAGTACAAAGGTGTTACTTAATAATTTTTTTGACAAAAATTTTTCTGATTTTTTTTTTCAAGTTTTTCTTAAATATGATTAAAATTTAAACATTTTGTCAATTTTTTACAAAACTAGATAATTTTTTGAGAAAGGTTGAATGGTAGGAAGAAGAGGAATAAATTATACCTCATTCGTTTCGTTCCTATCAGAGCTGTCTCTCCCAATGAATCTTTTCCCATTTTTCTAATCTATTTCCTGAAGGTGTTTGTCCCTTTGAAGCAGGAAAAGAGAGAAGTTGGAGGTATCACCTGAAAAAAATGGAAATTTTATTTATGATAATGTGTAATACGTCAAAATCTGTGTTTTTGTGGTCGAAAATAAGAAAAGCTTTGAAATGCTTGATTATTATTAGGAAAACTATTGAGTTTGATTTTTCTGTAATTTTGACAGACATGGAAAAAAAATCATCGCCAAAATACTTTTTGAAGAAATGTCATCAGGTTTTTTTGAAAAATAATTTGTTCTTTAAAATTTTCAGATCCTCTTTCCTCACCAAAAAACACATTTTTCATTACTGCCTCAAAATCAATGTTTTCGAGATAGTTAGAACACAATTTTGACTTCTTTTTTTTCGTCGAAATCAAAAGTGAATTTTACGATTACCGTCATCCCTCTTACCTCTAACTTATTTCTTCACCCCCAATTCCAATTTTCATCGACTGTTAATAGATTTTTTTGCAAATAGAAATATTTTTCATCATTTTAGAATATTAAGGATTTTTTTATCTGGAGGTGAAGAATCAGAAAAGGTAGATATTTGATAAAATCTCAGATTTTTTTTTCAAAAATAATCTCAATTTGAGAACCTGTAAATTCATTCCCAGTAGCGATGGGCTATAAATTATTAAATTAGAACATTTTCATTCTGGCTGGGAAATAATTGGCCTATAATTAGAGCAGAGACCTATGCTCGAATACATAATATATGTGCCTACCTATTCACATTCAGGCTCTTATAATTATAATTATATTTCGAGGCGAATATTATATAATTTCTTTATAAACGTATTTATTGTCATCGTTGGGTTCTCGTTACAATATTATTTTGTTGAAAAGTGGAAATTCCTATGAAAGCAACATTTAAAGGAACATTTTTGCTCTCACCCTAAAATATCTTCCGGTCTCATTTCGTCGTCGCGCGCGTTTTCTTTTCCTTTTTCATTACCAGCGAACGTTTTCTTTCTCCAGCATCGCTTGCTGCTGATTTGCTCCGGAATTTTCTTTCCTTCGCTGTTGGTTTTGCTACAAATCCTCTACGCGCGTTTGACAAATGGGATATAATGCTTTATTTTGTTTATATTACTTCCTACAGTGAGCGGACAAAAGGAAAGTCTTACGAAATGGAATTCTATATGAATAGTAAGAAAAACTTGAAACGAGTGCAATCGGACCAAATTTCGGTTCGAAATAACAAAAAGAAAATAAAATTATAACCCAACAAAAAGTATATAAACTCTGAATAATAAATGAAACGTTGAAGATGGAATTCCAAGTACGAAATACGAATATGATTAATAAACCGAGATGAGAAAATTTTCCTCAATTATACCGTGAACAATCATCCGTAAATATTTTTCAAAGATCGACTCTCTGTGGAGAAAAATCATTGAAGTTTGAAGATATCCAGAGTTAACTTGAGTTGTGTAGATTCAAATCAAAGGATTGTTGAATTTTTTACAAAGCGGGTGCTCCTCTCGAGAAAATTTCATGTCTATTTTTCATCTCTTGATTTTGAGAATGTCGTATTGTGAAAAAAAAAACTTAATACACTGACCTATTTTTTATAATTATTAAAAAATTGTCATCGCTGATTCCAAGATATTTTGATATTTAATTTTTTTTAAAGCAGGTAGATATTCAATTTATATTTGTAAAAAAAAAATTATGTGGTAATAAATTCAAAATAGGTAAAAAGTTGCCTATGTCAAAGTCTAGGTGTCCTATTGAACTTTCATAGTAAATATAAAGTGTAGGAATGATATTGCAGAATACATTCAGTTATAAGTATGTCAGTGGTACGTACAGAAAAAAATTTTGATTTTTTTTCAAAACGAATACATACAGATATAATCTCAGTATCGTGTTACGTAGATAACTTATTTCATAATATATATTTTTCAATATATATTTTTTGAATACGAACTAAGTTATTCCGTGTGCTCGTCCATAGGGAATCGAATTCTCATATCGCCTTTGTTCGATTAAATGTTTTGCTCTCTCCATTACAAAATGTATACTATACCTACCCATATACACAATATACGAAACCAGATTACATACACGGTACCGCAGCCAGTATATGAATAAAATAATATTTTCCCGTGTACTCAAAACTACGAAGCTTGGTTTTTTTTGTCCTTATATTTCTCTCATGTAATCCAATATTAAATTTATATACTTGATATGAAACCTTGAAGATGAAACTGGTGCTTTTTTTGTTTCTTCGTATATTTATGAGCCAATTTTTCATCATCTCAGCCATTATAAGCTTTTAATAGATACCTACTTAATATATATTTTTAATGTGTTGCTGTTCGATACTGGTATTTTTCCGTGTTGTATGTGGATTTATTGTTCTTAGGAGTAGCTCTTTGGTGAAAACTAATAACACGAACTGGTAGAATAAATACGAGTGAAAATTTATTATCATGTTGAAAGTTAGTGTAGGGACAATTCCAAGAAATATATCAGATTTTAGAAGTACATAGGTAACTGTATTACTTTTTTAAACATCAAACGAAATAATTAGATGAGTAACAGTACTATATCTACTTATAAAGCTTGTTTTTTTGGTAAAAGCTTTGCAATGAGGTATGAGATGAAGATTTTAGATCTAATAAATTTCTGAGGAGTGTCCAAATAATAATTTTGCACCAAGCCTGAATTTTTTCTAAGAATTATTCTGAGATTCTTTTCTTTTAAAACTTGAACATTCAAATTTTTGTCAAGGCCAAAACGCTTAAAAATGTGGCAAAAATTGGTCAATTTTCAAAAAAAAAAAAAAAGATCTTTTCCAATCGTAAAATTTAGTAATATTTAAAAATAATTAGATTAAATATCAAATTCAATTTTTTTGGCGTTTCAAGCGAATTCTCCTATGATGAATTATCTAAAATTGTAAATAAATTTTCAAAATTTTCTTAGTCTTTGGTCAAATTTGGGGGAAAATGTCAAGGTGAAATTTAGTTTAATCTTAGGTACATTTCGATTCGTATTAACAAATTTTCGTTATCCTGAATTTTGATAGTAAGCCTAAATATTAAATACCATTCTAAAGATTTCATGAGAAAAAGAGCCCGTGAATTTTTTCCCTAGAACCCATATAGTCCAGTGACAAACTGTAAGTAAACGGCAAAAAATGATAATGGCGTGAAATTTGGTATGATGAACAAGGACACCATAAGGAATTTTTTAAGCCCGGGAGGCCATCGCCAGACCCCATAGGAGGGGGTGGGGGGAGGTTCAAAGGGAGGTTCAGCCCCCCATTTTTTGAAATTGGGTCATCGGTCCTGTTTTGGTGTCATTTCTATATAATTGAATCCCGCTGAGTTCAAAAATGTCATCAGTTTCAAAATTGGAGGCAGAGAAGTCCCTCAAATTTGAGATTTCTCAACCCTTGTTTTCGTATTTTTGCTAAAAACGGCCTAAAATTACGTTTTTTCAACTTTGCACAACCTGTCGACCTCCCAATCAAATTTTTATCAAGATTTTCGAACTGTACGGGTAGATTACCACATATAATCACTTTTACAACTTCCCATACCCCAACTCTGAGTGAGTGGGAGGGCCTAAAGTTGCTAAAATTGAGCCAAATTTTCACATTTTTGGGTAAAAATCACGATTATTTTATTATGTACGCGAGAATATTTATCGATTGAGGTTATTTATGCGATGTCTGAGTAGTATAGGTTCCAAACAATAAATACAGGCCCAGAGGCACACCGTACACCCCTTCTGGAGGGGTATGGGGGGTCCTTTCTGACTGCCGTTTTGCCCAATTTCGGCTACTTCAAAAGTTGGATCCGTTTTCCAACTTTTTTCATCACACTCGAGAGAAATAAATTGCTGAATAATATTTCTCGATGTACCTGAATCCAGATTGTTTAATAACTTGCCATTAAATTAAAGTGAGAAGGGGTGACTATTTAGGGGATGAAGAAATATTTTGATCTAAAAAATCTATACACATATTGAAATCTGGGTTTTCGGAGACGCTGATTTCAAATACGTTATCTATTTTTCGATTTAAGCTAAGGGATGAGGAGGGGTGAACCTGTTAGGGAAGAGGGATGAAAAGTTCACAAAAAATCGACATACATATCGAAATCTATATATTTGAGGGCGCAGATTTCAAATTCGGTACCAATTTTTCGTATAAATCTAAGGGATGAGCAGTGGAGAACCTATTTGAGGGAAGGGGGTGATATCTCGGTAAAAAAATTGGGGGGGTGGACATTTTGGTTTTTGTACATGAGGAGTATGATATTACCGAAATGGTACTGCACCAATTTTTTATCAATGCGAAAAAAAATTGCAGTCATGTTTTGTTGAGTTCGAAATTTTGGTCAGAAATGTATAGATTTATGTGTAGTATGTATATAAATGTCGCTTTTATTATAAAAATTTTACACATTCCCTCAAATAGGTACTCCACTGCTCATCCCTTAGCTTAAATCGAAAAATAGATAACGTATTTGAAATCAGCGTCTCCGAAAACCCAGATTTCAATATGTGTATAGATTTTTTAGATCAAAATATTTCTTCATCCCCTAAATAGTCACCCCTTCTCACTTTAATTTAATGGCAAGTTATTAAACAATCTGGATTCAGGTACATCGAGAAATATTATTCAGCAATTTATTTCTCTCGAGTGTGATGAAAAAAGTTGGAAACGGATCCAACTTTTGAAGTAGCCGAAATTGGGCAAAACGGCAGTCAGAAAGGACCCCCCATACCCCTCCAGAAGGGGTGTACGGTGTGCCTCTGGGCCTGTATTTATTGTTTGGAACCTATACTACTCAGACATCGCATAAATAACCTCAATCGATAAATATTCTCGCGTACATAATAAAATAATCGTGATTTTTACCCAAAAATGTGAAAATTTGGCTCAATTTTAGCAACTTTAGGCCCTCCCACTCACTCAGAGTTGGGGTATGGGAAGTTGTAAAAGTGATTATATGTGGTAATCTACCCGTACAGTTCGAAAATCTTGATAAAAATTTGATTGGGAGGTCGACAGGTTGTGCAAAGTTGAAAAAACGTAATTTTAGGCCGTTTTTAGCAAAAATACGAAAACAAGGGTTGAGAAATCTCAAATTTGAGGGACTTCTCTGCCTCCAATTTTGAAACTGATGACATTTTTGAACTCAGCGGGATTCAATTATATAGAAATGACACCAAAACAGGACCGATGACCCAATTTCAAAAAATGGGGGGCTGAACCTCCCTTTGAACCTCCCCCCACCCCCTCCTATGGGGTCTGGCGATGGCCTCCCGGGCTTAAAAAATTCCTTATGGTGTCCTTGTTCATCATACCAAATTTCACGCCATTATCATTTTTTGCCGTTTATGTCCAAAAAAATGCAATCTGCCACCGGACTAATAATCGTTCTCATGTAGGAAATTTAAAGAAAAAAAAAACAGAAATAGAATGAATTCAGATCCAAAAAATTTATAAATAACATTATGGCGACGATTTTAGAATTAAGAATCTGTAACAGTCTGAGTTGAACAAGTGTACTTTCGGTTTTTTAAAAAAAAATCCGAATATACAAAAATATCATGAAATGTTTATACCAGTGGAAATTACAGTAAAGGGTTTAAAAAAAAGACTTGATCAAAAAAACCAATGGAAAATTGGACAAAATTTTAGGAAAAAATACTTGAGATTTTTTTATGTTTCGAAGGAGGAGGATTTCAATTTTAAGGAAAATTAAAAAATAAAAAAGAACAAAAATTCCACTGCTGAATAGCATTTTACCAAAATTTGAAGGGAGCGGGTATCTAGTTGAAAACAACTATAAAGTGATGCATATCTTCTAATATTCATGTAGAAGGCTAAAATTATGAGAATCTCGGTTTTCGAAAAAATAAATCATCCTGAAGGGAGGAGATTGAAACACCCAAAATCCGAAAAAATTGCTGCTTTATAAAAACACACGCTATTGGACAAGGGACACTGATGGAAGAGCTGTGTTCCTGTAGGAGTACGAGTAATAATCAATCGAAATTTTATTCAGACTCTTCAGCTTGCAATTTGCAATCTCGGGAAAGTGAAGAATTTTTTTGGAGAAATTTTCATTTCAAGTTGGAAACCATGAGAAAAATTGTAGGTACCCCAAGACCAAAAAATCTTGTAAAATTGATTTTTTGTCTCTCCAATGAGTAAAATTTGGTACTTTTCCCAGTGGCGTGACGAAGTGATGTGCCCGGGGGGGGGGGGGGTACCTCAAATTTTCAATTTTTCCAACTAATTTCCTGAAAAATTCCCAACTTTTTCTCTTATCCCCCCCCCAAAAAAAATCAAAATTTTCAACTTCTCGGAAATGTTCTACTGTGTCAAAATTTTCCAATTCTAAATTTAGTGGTAAACATGTTTTGACCAAAAAAAAATTATCCAATTTACAACTTTTTAAAAATGTTTACAAAATATGAATTTTTTGAATATTATTTTCCAAGAAAAAAAAAAAACAGAACCATTTCAAGATCAGAATCGATAAGTACGAAAAATGAACCAAAAAGGAAGGTTCAGATTTCAAACTAAGTTTTACCTATCTACCTACATTAGAAACCAATTCAAACCCAAAATCAGCAGCAGCGTCGGAAGAATTTTTGAGGTTGATGCAAAATGAATTGAAAAAACTTGGAAAACCAAGAGAATTTTGAAAGGGGGAAGGAGGAGTCTTTTTTAGTTCATTTACCTTGTATAGTTTATAAATCTAATCGTGATTTAATCAATGCCGGAGCGAAGCGAGGGTGAAGCTTTGAAAAAATTGGATATTAAATACTCAAAAAAGGCATATCACTGTTTTAATGATTTAAAAATTATTTTTCTTTGATGTAATTTGGATAGAGTGTGCAATGCACCACTTTATTCCAATATTATTAAAAGGAGGAGAAATTTGCAGACTCATTTTTGAAAAATGGAAATTTTCTGAACAAAGATTGTTCTTCCTTTTTTGAGCTGCCTACTTTTTTGTAATCTAAAATAAATTAATGGCAACACTCTTCTAAAAAAAAATCTAACAATTTTTGAAAAATTTCGTTCGAAATAAATGTGGGGAAATTTATCAAGTCCGAGCGAAGTGAGGACGAAAAATTTTGAAGAAAACGTATCTTCTAGAACCTGAAATTTCTTCATTAAAATTCGTGCTTTTCTCTCTCTACCTACCTCCCCTCCCTTCAGAAAAACCAAAAAATGTTTGAAAATTCCATTTTATAAGATTGTCATGAAGCTCCCATCAGTGGCGCAACCAAGGGGGGGGGGGCTAAGGGGCTAAAGCCCCCCCCCCAACCTCGGGTCGATTTAAGGTAGTGGTTTTAAAAATGTGTCGAACAGAGGCGTAGCCGGGGGGTCCGGACCCCCCCTCCCCCCTTGAGGTCAAGAATTTTTATGAAAAATGTATTTTTTAGACATTAAAAAATCTAATTTTATCAAAGCTTCGCCCTCGCTTCGCTCGGGCATTAACAAAATCATTAACAAATGTCTTTTTTAGTCATTAAATATCCAATTTTTTCGAAGCTTCGCCCTCGCTGCGCTCGGGCGTAAATGGAATCACTATTATATGAACTATTTAAGACTAAAGTGCAAAAAAGGCTCATTTTTACCCCTCCCTCTTCCCCTCCCCCTAAATATTACTCGTTTTTCAAGTCTCTGTACTCATTTTGCAGCCACCCAAAAAAAAAGCTTCCGACCCAGACCCCCCCCCTTTCGGACTATTCTGGCTACGCCACTGGTATCGAAAATCAGCACATTTTCAAAATTACTGCCCTAAATCGGCCAAAACGAGTTTTAAGATGAGACTGAGGAGGTGGTATGGATGGAAAAAACTCGAATTTACACGATTCTCTCTTCATTTTACCCAAATGAGGTGTTCCTGGAGAAAAATCTCAATATTCTATAAAAATAGATTAACACCCCCCCTCCTGGAGCCGTGCCGAGAAAATTTGGGTCCCAGGGGGATAATCTAAACGCGAAAAAAGGTCTTTCAGGAAATTTTAAACATCTAAGTATATTCGATGTAATTAGGAAAATTTACCCCATTATTTAGAGGTCCCTCACCCATGGTAAGCCTTAATGAGCTCCTTGAAAAAACGGGGGTTCGGGGGACCCCCCTCTCTACGCAGGTCTACACCCCTTACTTTTCTCATGAATTCTAGCCCCCTCAAAAAAAAAGTTCTGGTTGCGCCACTGATGCTCCCTGATAGGTAAATAAAAAGGACTTTTTTTCCATTTTAAAATAGTCATTTGTTTGTACCACAGGGATGGGAATTTATGCAATCGTTTTGAAAATAAAATGTGCAGAATCAATTTACTGAGCCCGAGCGACGCGAGGGCGAAAATTTTTTTGATATATTCTGAGATTTTCTCAATTTTTCCAACTTTCCAAACCCAAACTTGGGAAAACTTGGGAGCTTTTTCCAATTTTCCCAATTTTTTGCAACTTTGGGATTGTCTGGGGGGAGTGTGACACCCCCACACCCCCTTCCTCTCAAAAGTTTAGATAGAAAGAAATTTAAAAGTATTTAAAATTGTGATGAATTATCTATTGAGTGGGTACAAAAATTGTATGATTTAAGCAATGATAAAAATTGTTACCAGCTGTGTACAAAAACTGTGTTCCATCTCACATAGCGGATTGGTAACTTTGAAAGATTCTGTTTACATATTTATTTCTATGTACCAATGTACTTACAAGTTAACGTATTTCAGTCTTGCACGAACCATATTACAAGTATAATGATTGTTTACTTAGAATGTACTTATGCATTCTTTTTCTCATCTTAAAGATACCTTTAGCTTATTCGAGACGTACTATTCCAGCAGCTCGATACGATTTTCATCATAGTTGGGTGAAAAATAAGGTATATATAGTTATACGCTTGTTAACCAAAATACTCGCTAATAAGCAACTGCATTTTGTTGTACACGTAGGTAGTACGTAGGTACTGTATCTTGGGGTTTAACAATAGGTTTTACGTGAGTATTATTATTACCGGCTTAAATTGCTCTTAATTAAGATGAAGTGTTGGAAGGTTGCCGCGGTGTGGTTATAACATAATGGCTACATCGTATTCCTCCGCACCCCTCTACTCACGCATCTCACACAAACACACCCCAAAGTTAAATTCAATTTTTTCTTTCTTCAAGGCACTCGACAATGCCTAATTTCACAACCATGATTGTTTAGGCGGTTTCAAAATTTTCATTCTGTTGAGTACCTGAAATGAAATGAATCTACGCTCGCCTCCTGTGTATGTATAAGTGCACATCTACTTATAACCAGCTATGTAAAGTGACGAGAGTACTTTTTATACCTATCTGTTTTGAATCTTACTCAACTTAATGCGTGGGTTGGTAGAAATGAGAAATATTTCCCCGTGTAAGGAGAAATCAAAATAAAAAACCTAAAATTTTTATAGTTTAATCCTTGCAACTTAATTTATCTCAGGAAAGATTTTTTTCAGTGATGTGTCCAAGTTCAACTTGGAAATGGCATCAAAATGGCAGAACTGAAATTACATCGTTGTAGGCTAAGTATCTAAATCGAGTAGATTTTTTTTTCGTTCGGAGGGGTTGTTTTTTTATACACATAAATGATCCGCGTAAATCTGCAATAAGTATCTTCAAGTAAATTTCGTTTTTATTCGAATTTTCTGAAAAATTTGTTAACATAAATAAAAGAAAATCTACCGAGATTTAAGCAATTTATGTTACTTTCGGATATTAAATGGCGTTTTTCGTATAATTGCTTACTCTGTCGATAATATAAAAGTCGTTAGAACGCTTTGTGACTGTATTGGATAGATACGATTTGGATGTTTTATTTTTATTAGGTCAGGTACTGCTTCGCTACACATGCCAACTGTTAGGAGGTATTCGCGTATTTTTCGTTTTTATTCGGTTTCGTTATTTGTTTTGTTTCATTTATTTTTTTTGCTTAAAACATTTCGCTGAAGTAATTCTCGTATTTGAGAAATAAACGTTTTCATGTTATCGGTTTGAAATGTATAATTACGTGGTTAATGGTCTTCAAAGAAGAACGTGTTTGTTTTTTATTTCATCGGGACCTAAATTCGACTGCATTGGCTTTTGAGTATTTTTTGTTTCAGGGATGTATTTTGCTGTCTTTTTCCCTGTCGAATTGCTCTTTGATTAGGTTTTTGGAAGTTTTCTCTTTGCAACAAAAAGGGAAAAAAGGAGGAAAGTACGCTCGAGATATTTTGTGCATTTTTTTCGAGAGCAATCCAGCGATCTGTTGGGATCTGAAATTCTCGATTTTATGACTTGGAAAATATAATGAAATGGGTCAGTTGGATTTTTTTTCGAGTGATAACTCATTATTGCCCAATTGATTATCCTTTGGACTTGAAAGAGGATTTTCAAAAATAAAATGAAAGCATCTAAATTGTTTTACAATAAAAATTAAAAAATTAAATTTCCACCTTTTTAATGTACGAGACATTCATTATACCTACTTGCTGGATATTAAAAAAAAAAAACTCGTTCACTCAAAACTGAATTTTCAAAATTTGAGTCCTTTGATCGTAAAAAGGAGGTTTATTGAAGTAATTTGAGCTGCTGAACACGAATATGTTGCAATTTTTTTCTTATGGCAATTTCTTGGACAAAAAAAGTGAAATAATCAATTTTTAGCCTTGTGCTGTACTTATTTGGACTTGAAATTAAAAAAATCACAGAAAGGGATGAAATGAAGCGAAAATCGGACAAGTGGTGAATAAATACGTATTTTAGAATACTATAACCAAAAAAATTTTTCGGCCAAAAATGATCATTTTTATGTGTGAAAAACGTTCTGAAAATATGGTTTTTCGAATTTTTCAAGGTCTTCCACTACCTAAAAAATTCTGAAATAAATATTACGTTGCAGATAGGGACTAGATACATGAAATTTTTTTTCAAAATTTCACCTCTGAAACATTAGAAAACTCAACTTCAAGGTTTAAAATGCGATTTTGGGCTAGAAAAAAAATTATGAACTTTTTTTTCAAATCACCCACTAATACCCCTCAGTATAGTGTATAACTCACGTAAATTTGAAAAAATTTGATTGAAAACTCTCGGAGATAAAAATTTTTAATGAAAAAGGTGAAAAAAGTAACGTTTTGCCCCATAACTTGGGCTAGGGGAGGGGTAGGGGGCCAAAAATTTTACCACGTGGTTTTCAGACCTCAAGAATCAAATTCTGTGGGTTAGTTTGAAATTTCAACTCTGGGACAGATTTGTCTATCTTAACCACCGGTACCCTTTGATTGAAAAAATCAGTTTTTTGAAATTACTATAACTTTTTGATGTCCAATTAGAAAAAGATGAAAAATACCTGTGTTTGGTTGAACAGAAAATTTTTCAGGTCATTTTGACGCCCAGATACAAATTAGGGGGTCCTCCTTCTCTCCCCCTTCCCCATTCAGAAAAAATATAAAAGTGATGAAGAATAATCAAAGAGATTATAATTAGATTGGTATCAAAGGTATCTACATTTTTCGTCAAATTATTCCTTTCATCTGCCCTCCCTACCCCTTCCCCTTCAAATTCAGAATAATTGAAAAATTTGAAAGTCATCGTACTCTTTTGTATTTGAAAATATTAATCATTTTTCTTCTTTTTTTTTTTACAGTACCAATTCAATCTGTAAACGGTGTATGGGGCGGTGCAGTTTCATTGCCATGTGATATATCAACTATAGATAAAGATGATGGCGTCTCTATGGTATTATGGTTTCGCGATGCAGATGGCGAACCTCTTTACAGGTAAGGCAACTTAATATTCATTTTTACTTTAATATATGTATCCTTATAGTTCCTTACCTATGTACATGTATCCGTACCTAGTTGTTTATGAGTTACGTAGATACCTTGTTTTGTCTGCAGAGATTTGAAGCACTTATTATTATAAGACTTAATGTAGGTACCTAATTTTATGGGTACTATAAACTATTTTATGCGCTGGGTTGATGATTTTTTTTTTACATTGTACGAAGTTTTTCGACCGATGACCTACCGAAATAGGGCCCGGAGGATGAGCTTGCTCGAAAAATATTTTCATTTTTTGGGTAAATAAAAAACAAAAGAAATGGGGAAGTTGAACGCGAAGATGAGATAATAAAATTCGTGTTTATTTAGCTTCGATGTTGAATTTATTTGAAAGAAATTTTTTTTGGTTGTTTTTCCCTTTCACTTTTAAGTTCAAAATTTATTTTGGATTGTAAAAAAAAAAACAAGTTTTTGGATTTTTATTTCATCAATAAAAAAATCTTTGTTTAAACCTGCAATGGAATATTAGATACATGTTGTATAGATTATCATTATTTCTCGTTTTCCTTCTCCTTCTAAGGTGCTGATTTATTTCAATCAAAAAAAAAATTATTTCTGCTAAATATTTCAAAAAATTAAAAAAATCCAGACCTTCTTCATTCATTAAAAACATACCTGAATATTTTTCAAATTCTTGACGTAGGACCCATAGGTTTTTATATTGACCCATTAGTTGTTAAGAATTCAAAAATTAATCCAGCAAGGTAAATAAATTTGCATACCCCAAGATTTGCAGGCATAACGCGTAAACGATTTGAAAAATCTACGTTTATGCAATTTTCAATGTTTACATTAGTGTTGGTTTTTGTAGGTAGCTAACTATTTTTTATTTCGTAAGTCATTGACGGTTACCACTTGCAGGATGTTGACTGGTTGGAAAAGTTGCGAATTTTGAAAAATCAAGAATTTGGATCTCAACTCCTTACTTTAGAAAACTATTTTTCACTTGTTTCCAATTTTTCATTTTAAAAGTAGATTTCAGATTTTTCCCAATGTAGCATGGTATCTACTTTTATTTGAGCTTCACGAGGAATAATAATGTGACACCTTTTTCGAAAGTTGAATGAAGATAGCAAAAATGTTACGGTAAAAATTGGATTTCTTCAAAACTAGGTGAAAAAATTCATCTATAAAATTTTTGGAAATCGCAAGAATTTAATCACAGAAAAAAATGAATTATATTATAATTTAATAAAATCGGATAAATAAAGTCAAAAAAATGCCCCTTTTGAAATCGTAAAAACGTTTGAAATTTTAAGAAATGGTTCATAAAAAAATTGATAATTTTTTTTTTAGATAGGTAAGAAAGATATCTGAACTCAAAGTAAAATTTTGACCCGAAACAAAAATAAATCAAGGCACATCAGAAATGAATTTTATATCCAAAATTTCAGCTGCTAAAATGTTTATCTCGAATTTTAACGAATTTTTAAAATTTAAAAATTACTTAATCACCCTGCAAGACATAAAAATTTGATGTAATCAATGAAAAGAGTTGAAATTTGGTATCCACCCCATTTTTGACCTCCTGAAACAATTGGAAGTGGTTTTAAAACGTTTCGGAGTCTCCAGAAAATTTTGGAATATAATCCAATGGCAAACTGTAATAAGTAAACGGCAAAAAATGATAATGGCGTGAAATTTGGTATGATGAACAAGGACACCAAAATGAATTTTTTGAGCCCGGGAGGCCATCGCCAGATCCCATAGGAGAAGGAGGGGGAGGTTCAAAGGGAGGTTCAGCCCCCCATTTTTCGAAATTGGGTCATCGGTCTTGTTTTGGTGTCATTTCCATATAATTGAATCCCGCTGAGTTCAAAAATGCCATCAGTTTCAAAATTCGAGGCAGAGAAGTCCCTCAAATTTGAGATTTCTCAACCCTTGTTTTCGTATTTTTGCTAAAAACGGCCCAAAAACTACGTTTTTTCAACTTTGCACAACCTGTCGACCTCCCAATCAAATTTTTATTAAGATTTTCGAACTCTACGGGTAAATTACCACGTATAATCACCTTTTACAACTTCCCCAGAAGTTTACATGGATAATTTTTATGGGCTTTCCTCTAGTCTTGGAAAATTCAAAAACTTTTTAGAGGCTCCAAAACGTCTCGAAACTACCTCCAATCGATTCTGGAGGTCAAAAATGAGGTTATACCAAATTTCAGATTTTTTCGATGACCAGTTCAAATTTTCATTACCACGTATAATCACCTTTTACAACTTCCCCAGAAGTTTACATGGATAATTTTTATGGGTTTTCCTCTAGTCTTGGAAAATTCAAAAACTTTTTAGAGGCTCCAAAACGTCTCGAAACTACCTCCAATCGATTCTGGAGGTCAAAAATGAGGTTGTACCAAATTTCAGATTTTTTCGATGACCAGTTCAAATTTTCATATTTTGCAGAGCATTGAGGTAAAATTTTTAGAGTCTCAAAAATTCAAGAAAAGCATTCCAGCTCCTAGAATTTTGGATGAAATCTTCTATGATGTATTTATTCTCGATTCATTTTTGTTTCGGCTCAAAATTAAATACCTCCTTTGAGAAGAAATTCTTTTTGAAAAGGTATGAAAACTTTTGTTTATAATCAAAAACATCAAAAGCGATTTTCCACAACTACCTCTTTCTGAATGTTTTTCAAACAGAAATTATACATTAATTTCTCCGATATTTACAAAATTAATTTTTTTTTTAAATTTTTTGAAAACCTGAGAAAGCGTGAAAAAATGAGCAATTGAGACCCCGCCGTAAAGAAGGGATCGAGTGTAAAAAAATTCGATGTCTCATTTTTCACGTTTTTAATCCGAATGACACCAAATCTGGACCGAACAGATAAAAATGAAGACATCGATTTTTTTTACACTAGGTCCCTTCTTTGCGGCAGGGTCGCAATTGCTAAATCTCTATGCCTGAAATACATTTTTAATGAAGAATAACTTCAACTGTAGGTTTTTGTTCATATAAATACCTACCAACAATAAGACATTTCCAATTTTTTTTTTTCAATTTTTAAACATTTTTCAGCAATTAGTGAACAGTGGACGATAAGTGAAAAGAATTAAATTTTTACCAAATATTTTTGAAATCCAGGCTCAACGTTTTTATCCACTTCAATTTTCGAAAAAAAAAAGTACCAAAGGATGTGCCTTATGGTTCTCTCTCAGATACCCTAAAACATCAAAGTTACCCCGCTTCCCCTCTTCTCAGCGCCTATTCATTTAAGTACATAATATTTATACACATTTTCATCACGAACGTCGTAGCGTAGTTTAGCTAGTTGAAATATGACATCGGTCTTATGTGTCGTCTTCTATAGTGTCTGGTAGCCTTATATACTCAACATCATCGAAGCTGAACGTATACACGAAATACTTACTATAAAAGTATCATCTGCCAATTTATCACGTTTACGCCCTCCCAACCAACCACATTTCTCAACCATAATTTGAACTGAATGTAATATAAGCTGCCTATATACCCCTTTGAAAGGATCAAATCTCATCTAAATTATATCATGGTATAATTACCGATTGGAATTTCGAAATGATTTGGCTCGTTTGAAGGGTTGAGATGAATGAGGAAATTACACACTCGATATTGATCGAAGAAAAATTAAAATTTGAATTTTTTTTATTAAAATTTTCGCCATGTTATAAGCATATTTTTAAAATTAATTTCAGCTACGATGTACGAAACAAGAAACCTGACAGCGCCAAATCGTGGTCTTCCCCTACAATTTTCAAAAACAGGGCTACATTCATCACCAAAGCGAACCCTGCTACTCTAGTCATTAATCCCGTTAGATTAGAAGATGAGACTGTTTACAGATGTCGAGTGGATTTCCAAAATTCACCGACGAAAAATTCAAAAGTTAATCTCACCGTTGTCGGTAAGGGAAAAGTGTTTGAATATTTCGATTAAGTAGATAAATTAGCCTAAGGTATTTTATCGATACGGTAAATTACAAGTGTACGAATAGATATTACCGCGGGTATAAGATTTAAGTTAAACAACGAGCCCGAATTCGTAATTACAATTTAATTGGTCTAGATTGCATTTCGATAAGAAATCAATTCGAAACATTTGCGTTGATTTTGCAAAACAATTGCAGATTGTTGTTCTTGCACGACGACGCATTGCCAGGCTCTGTATCTAGAGCTAAAGTGAAGCTTATGTACCTTTATTATTGAGATTGACCATGTGTAAATGGGCGGCATTGTGGTTTTCAATCGATTATGTTCCTGTTAACCTGTAGACTGAAAACATAATTCATTTACGAAACAGAATTGTGAGGTTTTCGAGTAAAGCAACAACGAGGCTGCGAGGTTGAACATGACAAATTTAATTAACGGACGTTTGTGCCAAGAAGTTGCGAATACGAATTAGCCGTTTGGATAAATTTTCATCGCCAAAGAAAGTCCACGCTTTTGCTATTTTCCAAGACACACGAGAAAAAAATCCTATACGAATTGGATTAACTGGCCGTATTTAATTGGTTTCCATCTCGTATTGTGTACGCAGCTACGCAGTACGCGCTCTCCCATTGCCTATACTTCATCCTTATTATTCTTCTAAATTTATAAGCTTGTTGAATGAATTGAAAGTGTAGAGTGTTGCCAATAACCCAACTAATTAGATGGATACCTATCTGAATGAAAATACTACATTTCGCCTGATTTGATTCGCTTACAAAATCGTAATGTTTTTGAATTTCAACAGAACCTCCTCAATTACCAATGATATACGATGATAAAAATAGAGATCATTCTAAAGAAACTGTATGGTTTGACGAAGGTTCCGAACTTAGGCTGCGCTGCGAAGTGGCCGGAGGTAAGTTTGAAAAATACAAAATAAAATGAAATACTCATCCATGTATGTGGGATATTTCTCAAGTAATATATCTCCTCCAAACCAGTAAGAAGTTGACCCATATGTAATTGATAGGTATGAATTTTTTAAAAAAATTTTCACAATTGTAATGAGAGAACGAAATTTTACGACAATTATGTCTAAACCTCGAAAACACGTCATCAGTATCTCCCTCCCTCTCGACTCATTATTTAACTTCACTAAAATGGTTTCGATATTAGTGTGTAATGTTTTCATACAAAAATTCCATTAGGATTCATTTCCAATCATCGCATGCTGTATTTTTCAAAGAACCTTGAAAATCTTTTTTTCAGAATAATTGTTGAAAAATTTATTCCAAGGTAAAAATAGCATTTTCAGAAAGAAAAATCTCACGAAAAATGTACATCAATTTCAAAAATTTTCCCTCCTTGAGGATGTATGGAGGACTGTCGAAAAAAAATTGAAATATCAATTTATCTCGAAAGGAAAATTTTTCTCAAAAAAATTTACTTACTTACACAATTTCTTTTTTTAAATTTTTCTCTACGAAGGTACATACTTTGATGGGAAGTTTTGATTTACTGATGTAAAACCTCAAAAACGAAAAAATGCTCTTTTTCTCTGAAAATATATTTGGATGCGAGTATGATTTTGACACCCCCCCCCCTCTCCGAAAAAATTATTGAAATCGAACTTTATCTTGAAACAGTAGTGCTTTCAACTTTTTGTTTGCCAATTTATTCTTTTTTGGGAAGGAAAAAATATTGAAAAAAATTAATCAAAAAGATCCAAGTTTTTCGTAGAGATTTTTTGAGATGAAAATTCTAATAAACCGTGTAGTCTGAATCCATTAAAAAAAAACACACATCTTCTTATTCATGAAAAAATAGAAAAATTTTCAATTTGAGATTAATTTTCAATTTATTATTTAAAATGCTTCACAATTTTGAAACTTGAAAAAAATGAAAAAATTCGAAATTAGATGTCGACATTGATACTCGAAAAAATTATTTGGTCATCATTTTTCAATATGGCTTTAAATTTTGGTAAAATAAACAGATTAATGAACCTGAATGTAGAAACCACTTTTAGGTGTAAAAAATTGGTATCTACATATTTTTTCTTTTTTTTTTTTTCAACCCAGAATGAAAAAATGTCTTGGCGATATTTTAATTTAAAGCTAATAATAGAATTTGGATAAATTATGTGAGCCTGAAGCAGGGCATAGGAGTCGACTCCGGAGTCGGAGTAAAATTTACTCCGGAGTCAAGGAGTCAAGGTCAAAAGTTGACTCCGGAGTCAAACGGAGTCAAGAGTCAAGGTCTGAAATTAACTCCGGAGTCAAGCCGGAGTCAAAATTCGAGGTCTGAAATTGACTCCGGAGTCAAGCCGGAGTCGGAGTCAATATGGAGTCAGTTTGACTCCGACTCTTATGTTTTGATCACAATATTTAGACAAGCATAAGAGTCGAAGTCAAACTGACTCCAAATTGACTCCGGAGTCAAGTCGGATTCAAGAGTCAAGGTCTGAAATTGACTCCGGAGTCAAGTCGGAGTCAAGAGTCAAGGTCTGAAATTGACTCCGGAGTCAAGTCGGAGTCAAGAGTCAAGGTCTGGAATTGACTCCGGATTCAAGTCGGAGTCAGGAGTCAACTTTCTCCCTTGACTCCGGAGTCAAGCTGGAGTCAGGAGTCAACTTTTTTGCTGACTCCTATGCCCTGGTCTGAAGACCTTTAGGAATCACCCTTAGGAATCCTTGAATTTGAGTTAATAGAATTTGAATAAATAATAAAATGTGTGAGCCTAGAGACCTTTAGGAACCACCCTCAAAAATCAAATAAATCAAAATTTGATTTTTGAATTGGTTCAGATTGTAGGCCTTTCTTGAGAGGTATACCCAAGGAGGAATCTAAATTCAAAAACCAATTTTTGATCTATTTATAATGGTGATTTCTACATCTAAGCTCACATACATTTTTTGTGAATATTTATTGAAATGATTTCAACATGGGTTATTTTTGTAAAATATTCATCAGAAGGCATTTTTCATACCTAAATTTCTCTACAAGACTAAAATAAATTTTTAAAAAATACTGATGAATTTCAGTATTATGAATTCAGCTTTGAAAGAAAATTTTGATTCAAGAAATTGAAAAAGTTTGAAGTTGAAAAATTCTGAACTTGGAAGTTTTGGATTTGAATTTTCAAAAATCCCATTTTCAACAAAAATTGTAACAATTTTTATTGATTTTTCTCTAGAGCTGAAAAATTTCACAATTTACAGTGAGTTAGAGGTCGAAAATAGGGTGTCCACAAAATTCTACCTTTTTTTTTTGTTAGTTAGATTAAATTTTCTTATTTCACAGAACGAAATGTAAAGTGATTTCAAAACTTGAAAAATGTACCAAAATTCGATAAATAGCGCACAGGTCGACACGATTTTTGTTACTCGGTTACAATTGCCTCATTTAGGTTGCTTTTATGTAACTAATGAAAGGGAAATTTTTTTTGAAAGTTTGCTTTGGAGGGTGGAGGGGTCAAAAAACTTGATATTTCCAGGGCAATAAACTTGGGTATTACAAAAAGAATTTTTTTCAATTTTTTTATAATGCTCAAGTTTATTGCCCTCGAAAAATCAGTTTTTTCCCCTCCTCACCCCCCATGCAAACTTTGGAAGCCAGGATCGAGCAAGGTGATGTATTTTGATGTGTCTAGAATCAGAATTTTGGCACGAGAACCCAGAAACAGAGTAAAAAAAAATTATCGACCTGTGTAGTGAACTTTAGCCCCTAAAATTTCAGATATGATTTTTTATGACATTCTTTCCATTTATTTTAATTTTGGTTTAATATCTTTCTTCCAATTGAGATACCTACTCTGAAATTATGTAAGATAGAAAGCTCAAATTTGCAAAATTTGATAGAGATAACACGGAGAAAAAATTTACGCAAAAAGGGTTACCTACTCAATGGAATGGAGAATGGTGATATCACTTCTGGAATACCATATACAGTAAGAAAATGTCCACCTTAAGCCAACCATGACCCATACTATATTTCTTATTTTTAGGCAAACCACGCCCAGAAGTCAAATGGTTCTTAGACGAAAAATTACAAAACGCAGAAACTGAATATCGTCCTACAAAAAACGCTATCATTAAAACATTAATAATTCCAGTCCTGGAGAGAGAGCATGAAGGCAGAAAATTATCTTGCCAAGCCTCCAATACCAATGCAATTAGTCCTGCTATCAGAAATATAGAGATTAAAATGAATTGTAAGTTTAAATTGCATATTTTGTTTAAAAAAATCTCCATCTATATTTTCTATAACTTCGTAATTTATTACCTAATACTTCAGCTGATTTTTTTTTTTCAACGAGTATATATTATTGGTCTTTCCGTAGATACCTTTGGTACTTACTTTTAATTGAAAACATTTTGTTGCCTATTTTTGTTAATCCAATGTCGGTAGATAAAAAAGATGTGTTTAGGTAGGTACCTACTTATATGGTACGATACATGAATGTAGGTAAGGTAAAGCTTACCCATTAGATTTCGTTATATGGGTATCTATCTACGTAATAACATTTTCTAAAAATAGCCTTTCGGTTGCGAATTCGCAATTAATGCGGAAACAGGATACTATAATATAGGGAAAAACTTTAATGAAGTAATGACCAATAAAATCGCTCCTATATTAATATATACTCGATGGACAATAAATTACTTCGCTACAAACAATCGCAATAATATAAGCTTTTACTGGTACGGTACACGACTGTCATTATTTTTTGTTTAAAAATACATGATACAGTGAAACCATCATCTATAAATATTACAACGAAGCAAGACTATTTATCAGCAGGAAAATCCTACGATGTGGAATGCAGATGTTATGGATCGAAACCACCAGCCCTTATAACGTGGTGGCTGGGAAGTCGACAAATTGTTCAGGCTTCTAAAGCTGTAAGTATCTAGTTTGATGTTTTAAACCTAGCGATTTTTTTCGAACACATTATCACCCCCTTCATGTATCAATGTAAAGCTGTAACAGTGAACAAAACTCGATGAAATTTTCATTTTGACACGTTATCCTTTAAGTAAAGCTTTGAAATTTAAAATTTCGAATACATCGGGCCAAGACTAAGCTGTAAAAAAGTTTTATATCTTAAACGAATAAGTTACCCTTACCTTGCTGACTTTTACGTTTAAGAAACGTGGTTGTATTCTAAATTATTAAAAACCCGCAAAACTGAAATTTTATTACATGCCGGAAATGTAAACTTTAATTGAAACTAACGAAGTATAATATGCAAAGTAAATAAGTTGAATAAATAAACTTCGTTTCCTGTTTGTGACACATATCTAATTGGGATTCGTATACGAACAACAACCGTTAAGAACATCACGCTTAAGCCCCGCTGCAAATTCAGCTCTAGAAAATTTCTAAAATCATATTATCCTTGTTGAAACAGAGCATTTCGAATTTAAAACGCCGACACCAATTTAAAGGATCGCTTTCTTAATTAAAAATTCGAACTTGTAAGTTTATCTGGTATGCCTGCTATAGTATAGCTTAATTGATTAGACAATTGCCATTGCCACGTATCTTTATTATTCCAATACCGCGTGCATGTAGGCTTAAACGTGTGCCTGAAGCTAGAGCTGGTATTGTACTTAATCATGAAATGTGTCGAAAATAGAAAGAGAAGGGAATTTGCCTGGGAAAATAATTTGACCTGATTGTATGCAGGGTGTTTTATAAGAAAGGTAATTCCCCTTCGACATAGGAATATGCAATTTTTACAACCTTTCTCGAGGGTAAATTGTAAAAAAAAACTGCTTCCTTTTTTCTAGATACTTGGTAAAAAAAGTTGTAAATTATTTTTGAGTAATTTTTTTATATTATGATTTTAATTATGAATAAATATATAATTATTCACTTTCTCCCACAAAAATCATCTATGAGCTTTTTGGTAAAAACATGAGTATGTGTGTGATGATCAAATCAGTGATATAACTTTTTTAAAAATTTTTACTAACAATTCAAAAAAATAAAATACATAGAATAAGTAAATCGGTATCATAATTTATTGAGCACCCCTAAAAATTGTTTGTAGATTAAAAAGAAGTTTGAAAAGCAGAAACATCGTTCCCACTAAAAATTTTCAAGATAGCGATTGGGAGATGATAAGTTGAGAGATTTTTAACTAGTTTTTAAAAATTTCAACGTAACTTTTTTGCACGCTTCCCATTCAACCTTAAAAACATAGATGAATCAATTTTAATCTTTAAGTATCTGTAGGTACTTTCTTAATTTGAAGCAGTCAAAAATGTCTAAATTGACTGATGGAATAGAGAAAATCAAGTCACCGATAATCAGTTAAATTTCACTGATTCCCCAGTTGATCAGCGTCATTTTACTGCCAATCAGTGAAAAATTACTGATTCAAATAGTGAATTTTGATCATTGAATCAGTAGAAATTAGTTCACAAAAATCAGTAAAAATTTACTGATTTAATTCTGTGAATTTTCATTAGATACTTAATCAGTAAAAAAAATTCACTGATGAATTAGTAATTAATTACCAATGGAATCAGTGAAATTTTTTCTTACTGATTCAGTAATGAAAATTCACTGATTGAATCTGTAATTTTTTCACCGATTCCTACAATGACTCAATTTTGTCGATTTAAATCAGACAATTTTGACTGATTCAAATTAAGAGAGTAAAGTTGAAAGAAAAATCAATCAAGTACTCTCTTAATTTGAATCAGTCAAAAATGCCTGAATTGACTGATGAAATAGTGGAAATCAAGTCACTGATAATCAGTCAAATTCCACTGATTTCCCAGTTAATCAGCGTCATTTTACTGCCAATCAGTGAAAAATTACCGATTCAAATAGTGGATTTTGATTGTTGAATCAGTGGAAATTAGTTGACTGATTGAAATCAGTAAAAATTTACTGATTCAAATCAGTGGATTTTCATAATTGTAACAGTGAAAAAAATTTCACTGATTGAATCAGTAATTAATTAACGATTAAATCAGTGAAATTTTATTTTTACTGATTTAGTAGTGAAATTTCACTGAATGAATCGTACTTTTTTTTTACTAATTCCTACAGTGACTTGATTTTGTCGATTTTAATCAGTCATTTTTGACTGATTCAAATTAAGAGAGTACATCAGAAAAATAATTTTGTTTACTAAAACCTTCTATTTTTTGAATAAAGTTGAAAATTTCAAAATTCTCAAAAGATTAAAATTATTACATTTTTATATGCGTGTGAATAGAGTCGTAAATAAGTCTCTAAAATGAAATTCTATGAAACAGAACACCTCATAAGACTTCTTAAAATTAAATTTTGGCCATCTCCAAAAATATATACTTACAACGAAGTATACGATTTGTGGATCAGGTTTTTCCGATCACCCAAGACGCCTAAATTTTTGAGTTTTAGATAAAAATGATTGCGATACCTGAAAAAGAGAAATTTTTACAACTAAAAGACCTAATGATCTCAGATTTTTGCTGTGGCCAGCCTCCATTTTTTGTTTTCTTTTGGGGGGAGGGGATCTCGTCTGCAAATCACACTATACGTAAACGTCGTGTACTGAAATTTTTCATACCAAAAATCTTTCGGAATTCACTTCCTTCGTTCCTTCTACATTAATTTTCTGGCCAGAAAAATTACTCAAATATCTGCTTTCAATGGTATTCATTTTTGGCATCCAAAAATGTCTCAACAATTTTTTTTTCTGTTTTTTTATGAAGAAAACATCAATTAAGGATATGCAATGAGTACTTAATCTGGTGGATCCGATTTTTTTACCCAACTTTTTGCTTTTTGGCTTGATCCACAATCGGAAACTGATCCATTTTTAGCGCTTATTCGCTATAATATATTTACGCCCCTTACAGTTTACATTTGAATAGGTAATGAACAATGCCCAAAAGAAGCCGAAAAAGTATTAAAAAATTGATTTTTTAAAATCATTTATAACTTTTGAAATAATTTTAAATCTTGTTTAAAAACTGAAAAGTTGTAAGTCATGATTTAAAATTTTAATCACTTTAAAGTTTGCTTGCCAGTTTTTTCTAATGGTATTTTCAAAAAAAAAAAAAATGTACAAGACAAATTACTACATATACCTATGTATCGAATATTTACCTATTTTGGAAAGAAGTATTTTCAATTTTTAGATTTTTTCAACCGATATTATAAAAACAGGGGATTGAGGGCGGGTCTCTCGATAATTGCTTACCTATTAGGTATAGGTATTTCAAATATCATTTTCTACTTGAAAAAAAAAAATCATACTGCAACTTAAATTATTCCATGGACAAACTGTTTTCATTCAAAAATTTTTCGTTTTCACTTATCTTTTCAAGATTTAAAATTTTTTTAATATTTAAAAAAAATCCTTATTTTTTAATTTTCTTAGACTAGTAAATTTCAGTTTAGCTGGATTTTGACTTTAGGTTTTGAAATTTTTTGGAAAAATTCCAAAAATTGAAAAAATTTGGAAGGAATTTTTTTCTTTATTTTAGTAATTTACCATCAATTTTTGAAGTCCTATGTCTCACGCCGATAAAAAAAATATTTCCAAGTTCAGAATGAAAAACTACCACGAAATTTTCCAAAACAGAAAATTAAATATTTCCACCCAAAAGGGTCTACAGCCCTGTTTAGAAACCTACAAGTCATGGTCACTGAACACTGATGAACAATAATCTTCAATTCTTCATGTTACGATCTCTGAACTGGTGTCGAGGGAAAGGGGTCGTCATGGCGCTCTGAAAATTAACGTAAAAATTCAAACTAAATGAAAATTGAGTTTGACACAATCGTTTATTAGGATTTTAAAAAGTCAAAGAGTACTTACCTGATAGGTAATTATTTTCAGAATTCTAAGACACCCCCCCCCCCCACACACATTCCATTTACAATAACCCAAATCCTGTCAAAAAAATTATAGTCAGATCACTTTTGGTTAAAATTCTTTACCAACTTCTACTCCTTCCCTACCCGGTTGAATTTTCTACTTAAAATATCAATGCAGAATTTTTTTCCATTTTTGAAAATATTAAATTCTAATGAAAGCTAAAATTTTTAGTATGGCCTTACGCACAGATTTTTTCCTTGAAATTTCAACAAACACATAATCAAATTAAATTTTTTTCCTCGAATACTCAGCTCTTCGAAAAATTAATCTTATTGATTCAATTGAAACCACGGTTTTAATAAGGTTTTAATTTTTTTTCGGTGAAGTACACTTACAAACTTGCAATTTTTTTCGAAAGTAATCCTTTTAAAAAAATTTCTCCTCTTAAATTTTCTTTTTCTTTGTAAACTTTCAAAGTGGTCGTTTTTTGTGGTAACTGATTAGCAAAAAATTATGCTTTGGCTTTGAGAAATTCTAACACGACCAGGCGACCATGGCTAGACACTCCGAACAACTTCGGTTAGATACATGTTTTATCATGTTTGTGTAAGCACTCGAAGAATATCGGTTGTTATACACTCGGTATTTTTAAGAGATGAAAAAAAAAAGTTGGGAAAAATCTTGATGACATTAGCACTTCTGCTTCGTTTACTCTCTCTAATGAAACTCAATTTGCATTTGCAGTCACTTACAGAGGGAAACATGACCGACGTTAGTATAATATCTTTCAGACCTCTAGTCGAAGATGACACCAGGTACTTGACTTGTCGAGCAGAAAATACAGCGCTCGGAAATAGCGCGATAGAAGATAAATGGCATCTCAAAGTACAATGTGAGTAGTGGCGTCCTTATTTACTTTTCGGATCTGTAATAAATATAGGCTTTGCTAGATATTGCAAAAACGCTTCGGAATATTTTATATTGAAAACACTCGAAATGGTATGCTGTGGAAATAATTACTTACCTGAGCGTAAAATGTTTAGAGATTTTACCTAAGTAGGTGACTATTTCAAGTATTTCCATCGAGTATTATATCTGCAACAGATTTAAATTGAATGGAAGGGTGGAAGAATTCAATGATATCAAAAATATTTACCTAAAATTGTTTAAAGAGTACGTTTATTTTTTTAAAAGTCTGGAATAGCCCTACTCAATTCAACTCTTTTAGCATTGATGTTCTACTTTTCCTGTTCCCAATTGTACCGAGTAGTTTAATTTTTTTTTCCAGATAATCCGCAGATATCATTGAGAATAGGAACTTCTTTAGATCCAAAAAATATCAAAGAAGGAGATGATGTTTACTTTGAATGTAACATTCGAGCGAATCCTAAAATTTATAAATTCGCCTGGTTCCACAACGTAAGTATAATCAATACGTTGGTTCGTTTTATTCAATCAATTTGTCCTGTTTCTGTTCTTTGCTAATGATAATTGAAAGCTCGTCGATTTATTTTTATGTACGAATCGGACGGCCTGGATTGGCGCAGATGTCTAAAATTAAGGGGAAATATTTGTTTGGCAACGTTTTCGAAAGATACCAGATTTATATGCTCGAATTACATTTTACGAATTTCATAAAAATTTATGAAACGAATTTTACTCATTTTTGTATGAATTATTCAAACTTATTAAACTTGAATATCAGATGGAAGTACGAAGAGGATCAATTTTTTCTTCAAAAATATCGATTTTGATAAACTCACTAATTCGAGTTGAAAATTTTTCTTTGAATATTGGAAAATTGGCAAAAATTATCCGAAGTTCTCAATCTATGACTAACGTTTTCCCACCTTTTTTAAAAATTTTTTCAGGGTTTCGAAATAGCTCACAACATTTCAACCAATATCATCAAAACCGATAATAATTTGATATTGCAACGTATCAAAAAACCTGCCACTGGTAATTTCACTTGTTACGCCGCAAACGTGGAAGGAGCTTCGGAAAGTAACGCAGTCGTCCTGAATGTTAAATGTAAGTAAAATTTTTCATCCATTACATAATAAATGAATTAGGGTATCGAAGAAAGAAACCTAGATTTTACTCGACAAATAGGTTCAGATATAGGTATTTCGTATCTTAGAGCTTGTAAAAAACCTTCGTTTTTTCAAAAGTTGAATTAAACCCTCGAAATTCGACTTTTAAAAGTTGAATAGGTAACCCTTGAAATGCGCCGGTGAAATCGTTCATTTCTCTTCTTTTCTCCTCTCCATCTTCGCACATTTCGCAGTCTCTCTTGTTCGCGCCTTTTTTCATTCCCCTTTCTTTCGTGATTTTTTTCATTTTTTCGTCGTCTTACTCTTCTTTTTATTCTTATTCCGCAGCTCACTCTATTTCTAAATTACTATGTTTTTACATAATACAAAAAATCGAATGTTGAATAAAAAAAATATAAAAATGAAACTTTTTTTTGTTATAATGTTTCATTACTTATTTAAGATCCATTAAAATCGCAAGGAGGCGTTACATACGTTTTCATTTAAGAACGAAGAAAAAAATGTATGCAACAAAAAAACAAAAATTTCTTCCATTATTCTGATGGATTTTCATGTTAAAGTATTTTCGCTTTCATCTATTTTTATACGTTTCATGTTTCCTTTTTTTTTTCACCCTGAAATTTCACTCGTATTTTATATAGGGAAAAAAGTTTAATGGATTTGAGAATTTTCATCGAATAACGCGCGGTTATGATTTTTTTTTGTGTGAAAATCTCGTAATATGCAATTATTTCTCTTTTGTTGTTCTGGGCATAGTTTTTAGTACGGTATTGAGCTGTATAATGCATTCGAGTCGAGTAAATTTCAATCCCTAATGGCTGATGGCTCGGTGCTGTAATTTGTTTTTCAAAATTTTGATTTAAAAGTTCCCTCTCCTCGGTTGGAAATGTAATCCGTGTAATCGAAAATACTGCAAAAGTACTTGGAATTTTGAGTAGTTTGAAACTGACGTCCTGGTAAAAATTTTACGTATTTTTATTCGTTCGTTTAGATGCTCCGGTGTGCAAAACCAATGGTGATGAAATATATGGAGCTTTCAAATTAGAAACTATTTTATTGAAATGCGAAGTCGATGCAAATCCTCCTCCGATTGAATTTTTATGGACTTTTAATAATTCCGGTGATATGAAAGCTGTCCATGAGCCGAATTTTATCACTACCCATGCGTCTCCATTTTTAAATCATACCCCTAGATCGGATTCGGAGTTCGGGACGTTGTCTTGTCGGGCCAGAAATGCTGTTGGGACCCAAGAAACGGCGTGTTTTTTTCAGATTGTTGCTGCTGGTAAAGTATATTTGTACCTACTACCTACTTGAATAACTATTCACAGTTGCAATTTTTAAGCTTGGGTAGATTATGCAGACAGTTCGGTATTTTTTTGAACCATGATTTATAATAATTCTCATTAAGCTCCCGAATTATTCACCTTTACATTTTTGAGAACGAATTTCAAACTTTTCACTGAGTTTGTCGAAATTAGGAAATTTTTACTCCCGATTGAAAATAAAATTTTAAAAAAAACTCTATTTAAGAAGCGACGTATTCCAACTTGAAAAATTCTGAGTTCCAACAAAAAAAATTGAAAACTCACCATAAAAGAATCCAATAACTAAGAATTCAGATCCTGAAGTTCATTTCTTCAATTTTGAAAAATTTTTGAAGTTTCAAAATTTTCTCGTAGCTCTGAAAAATGAAAAAAAAAAATTGTTCAAGTCAACGAAAAAAGCTGGAATTTTATATGTATTACCCTATTTTTGACATGCCAAGTCGATTGAAAGTAGTTTTAAAATATTTCAAAGCCGCCAGAAAATTTTTTAATTTTTCAGCTCTGGAGAAAAGCTCACAAAAATGGTTCGTATGAACTTTCAGCGCTTATAATCGCAATTTACCCATAATTGGTGATCCATTTAATTAATTAAGGCACAATTTTCCAAAATTGGTAACTTTGAGTTCAAAACCACATTTTTGGGTAGGAAATTTTTCTGCAAAAAATTTAAAAATACGTCCCACATCCCACGAATTTGAATAAAAAGTCGAAAATTGATAGATACCTTATTTTTAACCCGAATCGATTGGAAGTGGTAGGTATGAGACTAAACATTTTTCCAGAAAAATTTTATACTCAAAAGGGAATTTGACCCCAAAGTTACGAATTTTGGATTGATTTTTAACCGATCAAATAAGTCACCAATATGGATAATCTGCGATTAAGGATGCTAAAATTCAAAAGAAATTTTTTTATGGACTTTTCCTTAGCACTGAAAAATTTTAAAATTTTCTGGTAGCTTCAAATTGTCTCGAAACCATTTTTAATCTACCTATTTAGAAGATCGAAAACGAAGTAAATACCGAATTTCAGTTTTTTTTTGTTGCTTTGGTCAAATTTTTATATTTTACAGGACTAAAAAATAATTTTGAAAAGTCAAAAATTAGCTAAAATTTTAGAATTGCACTTCAGCACCTAAAAATTTGGGTATGGTTTTTTTTTTATGATGTACTTCCGATTTTTTGTTTGGGATCAAAGTGTGATCTAAAAACCATTTTCTAGTTTTGTCCTCTCAAAATCGATTTGTCTACAGAAGAGATAATTTTTAACTCGAAAAACACATCCTCAAATCCCTTCTAATTGCATTCTGATAAAGTATGACCTTGAAAAATATGATTTTAATCCACTTACATTTTTCGCGCCATCTGTGGCGTATTTTTTACTCAGAAGACATGAATTTTCGTATGTAGTAAGGGAATTTTCAGATTTTTGACCCCAAAAATAGCCCTAGAACGGACTTGTAGACTTTCAAGAACTCTGAAAGACTGAAAATGGCAATTTTGAATCTAAAACTCCAAACAAAAACACGTATGCAAGTACATAGAGATATTTTTCGATCGCTATATTTTTTCAGATTTTTTGGAGCGAGAAATTTTCTAAAATTCTCAAAAAAATTTCAGTTTGTCCATTTTTTCGCCCTCCTTCGTTGTAGGTGAAAATTGAAATAAATACTGGTTTTTAAAGAAGATTTTGAGAGTGCCACTTTTTCGGAAGATCTGAAAAATTCATACCAGTGAAGGAAATCTCCAAGATCGTGTTAAGTTTTTTTTTACATTTTTTATATTCATTTGCCATTTTTATGGTCCTTTGAATATTTTAAAACACGTTTAACAGTCATTTTTGTGGTGTAAAATGTCTGAAATCACACGAAAGTAATAGGTAAAAATAATAGTATTTTTCAAGGTCACACCTCTCTTAAATGGAGTGATATCATTTCGAAACAAAATTTTTTTCGTGATGACAAATCAATTTTTTGGAAAAATTATTTACTTACCGAAGAACGTCTCTTAATTTGTTGGGGAGGGGGGTTGTAAAGAGAATTCCGAATTTTTCTCCCATAAATTCGATTGGTTAAAAAAAATCAAACATAGAAATATAAAAATAATAATTCACATCTTGTTGAAAGTTTTTAATTTTTGTAATTCTGGTTTCATGAACGTATATTTCAGGTCACCCACACCCTCTTCTAAATTGTTCAATGAATAACTTGACGTCCCCTAAACTTCGTATCGAATGTAGCGAAAATTTCGACGGTGGCTTACCGCAATACTTTTTAATGGAAATTTGGGAACCAAATGGACTTCAACCAGCTTTCAACGTTACCCTACGACGATCTCCTCCAATTTTTCAACTCGACAGAATCGATCCTGCCATCGAATATGAAATCCGTTTGTTTTCCGTGAACCAAAAAGGTAGATCAGAACCAGTCATAATGCGGATATCGCCATCGAAAGAGGTTGCAATGTATGCGAGTAAGTTTCATTAGCACTTATACATATTTTGCTTTCCATATTATAAAAACCGTTTCCATATTAGTCTTAATTCTGGTGACAGGTTCGTAAACCTGCTCTGAAAAAAAAAATACCATTCGGTAAATAGTTTCCAAAATAGGCACCTACCGTAACAAAATCGAGGATATAATAAAAGCAGTAAAATTACAGCCTCGCTGAAATACGAGATGTAACCTAATTTACTGTAGTTTTCTCAAGTATATTATACAGTAGTGTTTTGGACAGTGTTCGGTTGAAGTATTTTTTTTTTTTGCGTGGGTATAACATAAATTAACGTATCAATTAGATAGATACTGGGCAGTGGGTACTGTGTGACTTTGAGAACTAACGCCAGCTTTATGTTAATAAGCACAAAAAGTTCACACATATGTTGCGGTAATAACTCAACGGGCAATGCTATATCTACCGTAACTTTTAAAACACACGCTCAGGATGTTCTCCACTAATGATTATGTTTTCAGCATTTTTCGACTAATTACTTCCAAAAAAGGTGTCGGTGCTTGTCTTTTTAATTTTTTCCCCTTCCGTTGTGTGTACGCTGAGCTGAAAACGAAAAATGAAAATGAAAAAAATAAAAGCGTCGTAATTTTCTTCTTTTAGTTTAATATTCATTTTACGTACGCCTTTTTTTCTCGATGATGCAACCATAAATGAACGCTAATTAATTTGTTCAAAGAACCGACGCGAGGTTATGATGTATTCGGGTAACTTTTATTTAAAAAGATGCTCGGAGTCCGAATTTTTTTGTCATGTTTTGCAGGGAAATCGATTTTCAAAAATTTAAAATATTTTCAATGAAATGAAATTTTTTGACTTGTATAGCATTTTTTGCATAGGAGTGTGGTTTTTTTTTATTATTGTATTTTTTGGCAAAGGATATCAAAATTGATAGTCTTCCATTTTTATCGCATTGAAAAACATTGTAAATCTATGAATGAGTCTAGCAGATTTTTTTTTTCGAAAATTGTATTGGCAACAGTAAAGTATAATTTTAAATTTCACAACCATTTCCCTTTCCGAAAATCAATACGCAGTTCCACATACCTACTCTGTAAATTATGTCCCTAAAAAATTCTAAAGGAATAACTTTTAGGTGTAATTATTCGTCCTTTTTCATGAAAAATAAATTCCCCCCCCCCAAAAAAAAAAACATTTTTTTACATAATATTCAAACTATCAATTATGCGAAAAATCTCAATAATGGACAAATTGCACGAATTTTTTTATTGAATAAATCACGACAAATCAAAATCAATAGGCATTTTTAAAAAATGAAAATTGGTTTGAAAGTTTTGTTTTCTGGTAGCGTTGAAAAACGGAGGCGTGGTCGAATTTGGTGCGATGATGTCACAATTTGGAATTTACGTTGCATGTATTCCTAGTACCAAACTTATGCCGGAATATTCCAATTTGTGACGTCACAGCACCATATTTGACCACGCCTCCGTTTTTCAACGTTATGAGAAAACGCAACTTTCAAAAAATCGTTAGGAAATGGGACTAATTTTTTATTTATTTTTAATCCTCATCTTTCAATATACACTTTCAATTTGTAATGTTTTTTTTTTCAATTTTTTACAACTTGTCCATTTCATATAATATGTAAATGGAATTTTACATGCTTATTAGACGATTTAAAAACTTGAAGGGACTCAGTACGTTTTGGAAACACTATATTTAATTGAGGAGGGGGGGGTCTAAAATGTTTTTCATTTTATTTTTTCGCAGGTAATTATTTGTTTTTTTTTTCTTAAGAAGTCAATAATACCTAATAAAATCAGAAATATTTTCTCAAATTATTTTTTCCTTGACAAATTGTCTACTTTATTGAAGGTCATCAAACACTGGTTAAACCGATTGGAGGGATAGGGTATTTTTCACTTCCAAAAATTCAAGAATAGCAATTTTTCGTTTTCCGAACAATTTTAAATCGTTTTTTTTTTCAATTTTCCTTCGAAACTTTTGTAGGTAAAAAACTCGTTTTTCATTTTTTTTTTTGTAGTAATTGTCAACAAAGCTATCACCACTGTTTTTGAAAAAATCCAAGAACTTTCAACTTGAAAAGCTTAATGTTTTTCCTAAATTTTTGCACTTGGAAATTTATTACTGTACTTACCTATTATCAGGCCAATCATTCAAAATTTTCTGAATCAGTATTTTCAATTTTTATGGTGTTTGGACCCACGTTTTTTTGTAGATAAAAATCTCGTTTTTCATTTTTTTTTTTTTGTAGTAGGTAATTGTCAACAAAGCTATCCCCGCTCTTTTTGAAAAAATCCAAGAACTTTCAACTTGAAAAACTTGATGTTTTTTCTAAATTTTCGTATTTAGAAATTTTGTTACTTACTGTATTTACTTATTTGTAGGAATGTGTTGAATCAGTATTTTCAATTATTATGGCGTTTGGACCCATTTTTAAAAATCTTGAGTCATGTTAAAACCCTCAGATTATTTTTGTTCATTTCTTTTAAAATTGTCCACCAGATTCCATCGTCTCAATTATTTTTCATCAAATTTTAGAGAAACATTTGACAGCTACTTTAGAGGATTTTAAAATGCAAAATCCGGCATTCGAACCATTATATTTTCCGATTTTTTTTTAGTGAATTTTTCATGGCGTTTCGGAAAAATTAGGTGCTTAAATCGACCCCCCCCCCCCATTAATCGTGCATATCTTGCGGTCAGAGCAGGGGAGAAATGGTAAAATCGCCAAGTAAATCAAAATTCGAATTCTACGCCCTCAAATTAGTGACAATCGATATGTCACACGCCATATTTCAATATTCAACTTTCTTTCCCTCGAAATTAGGGCAGGTGGCTGGGGACACTGACGGGTCAAATCCAAAAAATAATTAAATAATCGAATTCAGGGCCCTCAAATACATAACAAACGATAAATCACACGTTATTTTTCATTTTTTCGAATTTTGAACCTCTCGAGGGGGCTAACAGAGGGGTCAGAGGGTCAGGTGAAGAAACCAAGTACATATTCGAAATCAGCGCCTTTGAATTTGTAGAAATCGAAGTGCTATTTCACTTTTTCGATTTTTTGAAATTTTGGTCAAAGTTATGAACCCCTGTACCTCCTCCCCCGGTATGAAGATCCTATCTTGAAAATTTGTTGGTTGAAAATAAGATAGAAATGGTTACTTACTGTAATTTTTTCAGATTTTTAAATGAGATCTTTCATCTTTTATTTTCATTATTAAAGTTGAGCTTTCACCGTCAAAGTTCAACTTTGAGTTTTTCAAAATGTTAGTATTGATTTTGAATCTCCTGTCAATTCTCTTTCAGATTCCGCAAACAGTTTTTCCCCAAGTACAATCTATCTCGAGATATGAGCTTTTAAATTTGGACAATTTTTCTAAAAATTTTCATTGCCTGAAAATTTTGAGCCACGCACCCTTTAATGTTGGAAAAAAATAATCGTGATGACTTGATTAGACCAGCAAGAGAAAATCGTGAAAAAAAAAGAGCAAAATTGGAAAACCAGACTTCATTTTTGTCCCGTTTTGGCGTGAAATGGTCTAACTAAGAAGTCCTTTCCAAATCGTTCGAAGCAACCTGTGATCAAGACTATAAACTTTTTTTTTTTACCATCCATACCCTGTCTCAATCATTCTTAAATTCTGACCATGGGGGAAATAAAGTTGAAATGGTCTAGTTTTAAAATTTTTGCATCGGGATAGATACAGACGATGTAAAGTCATTTCAAAGACATCTACTTTCAAGACACCCTAACTAAGAATAGTGTTGAATTTTTTTGGTCTGATGATCGAAATTAGTCAGTAAAAAATTCCAAGCACATAATTTACTTAGGTAGGTACCTTATGTAGGAGAACACGGTACCAAATAATAATGAAAAAGGATCTGGGAATTTTTTTAAAATTCAAGTCCTAATTCGATATTAAAATAATGAGCGACGTTAAATGGGCCGAAAGATAGTAGACAAATGAAAAAAAAAAGCATCCACCATCCACCAAAAAGAAACACGAGACGGAGAGAGAAAAAACACACACGCCAGGACTGTGAAGAGTACCTTATATATGTACGATGACAACACTCCTTGCAAGTGTCACCATTTTAGTCATTCTGTTTAACTGCGAACCCACGTACGTCCCTTGATACTGACTCATTTCCATATTTTATTCTCTGCCACTCATGTATAATTCACTTTGAAACCCCGCTTTCGTGTCCTTTTTTTTTTCTTCAGCACAGCAAAAAGTAAGAGACCAAAACTAACGACAACGAAATCAAAAGACAGTTTCCTCGCCCTTTAACGCTTTGCTGTTGTACAGGCTAACAACATTGTTTATCAACCCGCTATTCTTCTTTTAAGGCCAAAGAATGGGACAACGAAAAAGGATCGTACCTCATGCCTCGAGAGTTTTCCTCGTACCCTAAGGATAACTTCAATCTAGCCAACTTTTATCTTCTTTTCTTACCTTTTCGATTTAAGTCGGCACCAGAGATGTGGAGTTGAAAAGGGCGACTTTATTCAGTGTTTATTTTACGTTATCGCGTTCACCGTCCCACCATTCCGGCCTCCTATACACACAATTGTTACCGTTGTTTATTTTATTCCTATTGTTATTTTATTAAAGGTCGGTTGGTAAAAACTTTCCCAGAATAACTCGCGTTCGGTTCTCCTTATTTCGATTTTTTAGGCGCTAAAGTAATTTTTTTATTGCATACGACTATTTCGGTCGTCGGACGGTAACAAAACACGAGAAAAAACCACCTTACGAGTTCGTAATGAGTCCGAATAATAAAGAAACGAATAAAAAGAATAAAACCATTCGATAACCTACCAAAAAAGGAATACGTGAAAGGAAAGTAAATGCATACAAATAACGGTGGTAATCCGATCCGATGCTGGCGTATTGGAGATTACAATCTTTCTCAATGGTAACTGATCAGATCCAATGTAGAGTTATGGTCTCGTTGATAACGCGAAAATAACCTTCCCTCCCTTTTTTGAGAGAGAGGGAAAAAACGTACATCTTTAAGTCGAACTTGGACGTTTTTTATTGAAAAAAAAAAGTACCCAGGTAGTAAAAGAAAAACGAAGGGAAAAAACAACAAATACTTGATATGGGAAATTTTTAAAATAAGTAATTCGAACTTGTTACGGTGGTATGTTCTAACCACGAACTTGTGAAGTACATACCAACGACGTTATTTTTCAGACACCTACATAACTCCTCGGAAGTGGAATAATACCTATATGGTTAAAGTAGAAGACACAAAGATAAAGAATAATATTTGCGAATGAGTTTCATAAACTTTTCTCAACTTTTTTTGACAAGTTACGAATTGACCCATTACATTCGCTCCTGTATGGTATATGAAATAGTAACTTCAACTTTCACCAACTAGGTATAATTTTATTATATATTCGACGGAGATGTACACTGTTCCACGTAGCATGCTTTCAAAATATCGTATAAAATATCACACCTCTAACAATCTCACCTTCATCTTCTGGTAACAGCTAACGTATTATGTTACCTGTTTCGATGCATTAAAATTAAATTTTTCGAATTACTTTTTCTACGAAGGTAGCGTAATATTGAGGTAGTTTTTTTCGCCGGAGTACTTGAAGTTGCTCGATTCGAAATATTTTTGGATCGGTGTCTGAAAATTACCTGTTGGTGACCATTCTGGAATTTCTGAATTTAGTTGGTTCGCACTGCTATTTCTACATTTAATTTTATTTCTATCTAGATTTTAGTCAAATCGACAAAAAGTTGACCTCAAATTTTAACAAAAATAGACAAGTTGCACGAAATTTTTTTCTCAAAAAAAAATATGAAAAATCTAAAGTAGATATTGAAAGATTAAGATTTAAGATTAGGAAAAAATTTCGAAAATCAGTCCATCAGAACTCGCGTAATGACTTTTTGAAAGTTGCGTTTTTTTGTAGCTTAGAGAAAAATAGGCATGGTCAATGTGACGTCAATAATTTAGGTTTTTGTTTTGAATTGTTGGGCGAAAATATCGTAAGGAAAAAAAAACATCGCGAGAGAAAAAAATTGTAAACATGATTTACGCGAGTGCGCGTCACGCCGCGAATTCAAAACAAAACCTAAATTATTGACGTCAAAAAAAAATCAACAATTACCTACTTTTCTCGACCTATGACTAAATCTACACGAAAGAGGCTTCAGGCACGAAATTAAAAATACCCTGCGAACGACGTAATCGTTTTTTTTTTTCAACTGTATGATTCAAAAGTGGTCCACTTGTTTTTTTCTAAGTTCGAAATTTTTCTCGACTACTTTTTCGAATTTTTTTTTCAGAGTCCGAATTTTTTCTCGACTAGTTTTTCTCAAAATTGTAATTTTTTTCAGAGTTCGAATTTTTTCTCAATTATTTTTTTCCAAATTGAAATTTTTTCAGAGTTTGAATTTTTTCTCGACTAATTTTTCTCAAAATTATAATTAAAATTCGAACTCCGAAAAAATTTCAATAAATGATGGAGAAACAATTCAAACTCTGGAAAAAAATTTTAATTTGAAAAAAAAATGATCGAGAAAAAATTCGAACTGTGAAAAAAAATTAATTTTGAAAAAAAGTAGTCGAGAAAAAATTTAAACTCTGAAAAAAAATTCGAACTCGGAAAAAAATTTCAATCTATGATGTAGAAAAAATTCGAACTCGGGAAAAAAATTTTAATTTGGAAAAAATCGAGAAAAAATTCGAACTCTGAAAAAAAAATTCGAACTCGAAAAAAAATTCAATAAATGATGGAAAAAAAATTTAAACTCTGCAAAAAAATTTAAATTTGGAAAAAAAATCGTTAAAAATTCGAACTATGAATAAAAAAATGAAAAATTTCGAACTTGGATAAAAGCAAGTGGATGAAGTGGACCACTTGAATCGTACAGTTGAAAAAAAAAACGATTCATTCGTTCGCAGGGTATTTTTAGTTTTCGTGCCTGAAGCCTCTTTCGTGTAGATTTAGTCATAGGTATTTTCTCGTATTTTTGGAAGCCGAAGTACAGCCTTAAGCGGAAAAGAAATCACGTCAATAGAATTGCCTAACTAATTCGCCGTAAATGAGCAACTTTGTTGTTTTTGCGGCAAATTCGATAGGCAACTTCACTAACACGATGTTGAATAACAATTGTTGACTTATACTAAAAGTATTTCTTCAAAAAATGTAATACTTCTGTGATACATATTTGAAATTTCGATAAAATTCAAAAGATTTTAAATTCTTAACTGACTGGTCATCTAAAAAATCGAGTCAATAAGAATACATAGATACTCAATTGTTTTTATCGTAAATTTTACCGACTTATTTCGGCTATTTTGGAGTCACTAGCAAGATTCCGATTTCCTTCAGCATCCATTTTTAAATTTATTTATCAGATACGGAAATCAACTTCGACAGCTAAGAATCAAGTTAATGTTCCAACAGAAATATTTATTTTATGGTGATTTCCAAGCAAGCTATTGAAGTGTGTGATTTCATTCAAAGTATCCCCCCTCCCCCGGTATATAATTTTGTAAATAATATTGGTTTTTCATTCCAAACCTTGGATAATTTTTCCAAAAAAAATGATTCGACTATCAAAACTCGAGCGATTTTTTTAAATCTTAAATGATAATCTTCCAAAAGTTAGAAAATTCTGTAAAACTTGTTTGTTTGTTTTTTCAATTAGGGAATTTAAAAAACTCGAATGATTTTCAAAATCGTGATAAATTTTCTACAGATTCAAAACTTGGACGAGATGATTTTAGCCTCCAAACTCTCATTGTACCTGAATTTTCCTAATTTCTTGTTATAAAAAAATAACATCCAGAAATCATAATGTAATACATATAAAATAGGGTCATTATTATTTTTCCAGAACCATCAATCAATTTGCCATTTGGTTCGTTAACGGTAGTATTGTTCCTGCTTGGTATTTGCTCGGCTGTTTTAATGTGTATCGCTTCAATAGTAGTCTGTCGTCGAAGAGAAAAATCCAATTCACATATCAAAAATCCAAACCACGACGATTCGATTTATCACGGAGCGATGTTAATTTCTTCAGAAAATGGCGCTTCCATACATAACGACAGGAGATCATCCGACGATGATCCCGATCCCGATATTATTCCTAATGTTCGAGGTAAAATTACAAAAATACAGATGAGAGCTTGATCTTTTCAATTAGATGGTTGGTACTAACGCTGCGATACTTATTTTTATTATTTAGAACGTAAAGTCTTGAAGACTTTTGCCAAGTTCCAAAAAACACCACCGATGAAAAGGTTCAAAAAGAGTCCAACGGATATTTATGAAGATGAAATGGAACATAGCAGTGATCCTAAAATTTATAGAAATCATTGTCACTTGGATAAAGATTCGCTGCAAGCTAATGTAAGTATTAAAAATAATTATGCTGAATGGTGTACGAAAAAAAATTGAATATTTTGGCCAGCTGATGTCGAGACCGAAATTAAACTAAAGTATGAAAATTTTCTGAATTTCGGAATTGAAGGAACAAACGTATCATAAAATTATGTCATTTGAGAGGTTTTTTTTTCCTTAATAAAAAGTAAAGAGGTATAAAATTTTTTAAAAATTGGGCCAAGACTTCAGAAATTTTTCGATTTTGACCTTAGGTAAGATTTTGAAATTCATACCCAATTTATGTGGTTTTAGTTCAAAATCGATTTTCAAAGTTTCATATGTAGCTCCTTAAATTCTGATTTTGGGGAAAATATTTTAATAATCAAATTTTTATAATTTTTTACATCCAAATCAGGTTGAAAAAAAATTTAATCGCCAAATTTATCTTCCTGAGCTATAAATACTTTGGTAAAATACTAATTTCCTATTTTACGAATTTCCTCTCAAATTTTGAAATTCTGCAAAATTTTCATACGCAGGTTTATAATTTGGGTTTCCATATTGTAAAGTAAACTGGTATTCGACCCGAAAAACCTGGCACATCAATGCTATGTCAAATAATAGACCTTCTAAACGATTACCTACTTCGTGTTGGAAACTAGAAATACCATCCTTTTTGTTTTTCTTTTTCAGAGACTATTACCATTAGGAAGTAGAGGAAATGGAATCCACACAGCAGAAACGGTGATAGTGAAACCAGCACATAATCATAAATTAGGCCCAGAAGTAGTCACTGCCTCACATCGTTTACAAGAATCTTGTATATAAGCAATTTATGCTGACTTGTTCCAAATTTCCTTTTGTTTTGTTTTTTTTATTATCGAATATATTAAGTTTTTGTTTTGTTTTTGGTTTTGTTGTGGTTTCCTTCGTAATTATTATTTTCCTCTCGGTATTACCGAGAGTAATTTTCGTTTTGTAATTTTCTAACGTATTTTTTTTACTGCGAAAACTTTCATATACGGTAAATTATTTTTTAATTGTTCGAAACGTAGCTTTGTTCATCATTTTATGTTTTCCTATTGTTGTCGAATATTGATTTTGTACTGTTGCGTGAAATATATACGATTTTAATGTTTTATTCGTCGGTGGTATTTTTTTCTCTGATTTTTTCCCGAAAAGAATTCCAATTTCCAGTGAGTAATGAGCTAAGGTCAAATTTTACCTAGTTTGTGCGGTTTGAAATAAATTTTCCTAGATTAATTTGAAACTACTTCATTTTAAGAAGCGATATTTGAAAAAAATTAATTGCGACGAGAAATTCGTCCCGAATACAAGGACTTATTCTACTGTAAAATTCCGAAATAATTTCAAACGAGAACCTGTGAGCTTTAACCTTTGAAAATTGAATAAGTCACGTTGAAGAATTATACTTTGAAATTAATTTCCTTTTCGCTGCCTCTGTAACCGTTTAAATCAATAAACATAAACCGAAATACTTTTTTATTTAATTTTACTCGAATTGAAAATAAGTTTAGGTCTCCCTCGGCTACGAATTATCTTTTAAAATATTTCAAATCTTTATTGACGAATTTGCAAATACCGAAATGAAGTCGAGGGAGCACCAAAAAAAACCATATTGATTTTAAAAACGAATTGAAATCGGTTCGAGTTTTCCATAGGTAAGTTTTTCGACGAATGTTTTCTAACTAATGACTATTTGATGGAATTTTCCGCCGAAGATAGGTATCTACCTACCAACGCAGCTTTTTAGGTAAGTAATGCGATTTATTATTTCCCAACGTTGAAAATTTTCTTCACTTATCAAGTACGATTAGTGTAAATCTCTTTGGATGTCGGCGTACTTGGCGTATCTATAGATACCTTACCTATAACGAAATAAACGAAAATCAACGACCAGTATTTTTAAGGTTGGTTGAATTTTTCATGCATCTATTATGTGTCAACTTCGAAGGAAACCAGCTTAAAAGGCAGTTTTATTACTGACAATAAGAATTTCAACCGAAGCAAATGTTATTCGCTTCTTCGCCATTTATACAGAGCTTACCTACTTGTAAAAGTGCACGCCATTAAAAGGAAAGAAATCCCTATGAATACTTGCTTGACGATAAAAATTCGTCTTTTTCAATCTCTACCTATCTCGCCTGGGTACAAACCTACCTAGCAATATCTACGCATACGCAACAAAATTTTTCGTTGTAACTTTCGCCATTTCCAGCATTCAAATTCGTTCGCATGGAACAAATGAGCGAAAAAGAAAAACACAAAAAGTAAAAGGGAAAAAAGAAGATGAGGGTAAAATGAGAAAAACACAAAAAAACAGATAAGGCATTTTCATTCTTTGGCAGACGAACCAATTTTTTTGGCATTTGTACTTTTTTTTGGATAAAGATAGAAACCATTTTTTGAATTCTATAAAAATATGTAGGTATGGTAAAAAGAAATCCATATTTTAAAACGCGGATTGGTATTAAAAATTAAAAATAAAATGGATATCAAAAGAACCCGGATGAAACGATTTAGACCTAGCTAATTAAATAAGCTCTGAAGAAAATTGGATATTTGAGAGGAAAAAAACGTTTTGTATAAAACATGGTGTTAATTATTTCGTATTTAAAATACCATGAACTTTATCTGAAAATAATACGACAACAATAAAAGTAGTTGTCAAAAAAAAATAAAGGAAAAGGAAAACAGAAGGTAAACATTATTTCTCTTTTGTGTATTCCCTTTGTTTTTGAATATTGCTTATGCATTCTACTTGTGAAGTGATGTTCTCATTTTAGTCGACTTGAATGAATCGTTCTGCTAAATGCCTGAATAGGTGTAATTTTTTTGTTGAAAATGTACCGATTGAATGACTCCGAGTTAATGATTTATGATGAAAAGGGAAATTTTCTTTCGACGGTGTGTTAGTATATTGCAGTCTGCGTCTGTTTCCTATTTTTGAACGAGAGAAATAGCAAAGAAAGAGGTACTTTTATGGAAACGTTGTCGAAGAAGTGAATATTTGGAGGTGTTTGCCTAAAACTTTAGTGTATTCAGATTACGAAAAAAGGGGGCCACTTTGTATGATTAGGTAAGTAATTCAAGAAGAAATGTTGATAAGTTGGTAACACTAGTTTGTAGAATTTTTTCAAGAAGCGGATTAAAAAATTTTCTGGTAAGTGGCTACATATTTTTTTGCAAAAAAATTGAACAACGCGAGGTTACAAATTTTGAAAATTGGCGAAGTAGGTACCTACACCTGCTTGTATTCTTTCTTTTCGCAGGATTTTCGAACGAATTTCTTTTGTGAGGTTACCCGAACACAAAAACACTTCTATTTTTATTTTAAGTATGAATGCATTATTTTTCTGTAGAAAAGTCCCGTGAAAAATTTTTCTCCGTGTGGGAGAGATTAGAATTTCATCTCACGTATCGTTTTTAAAATTTCGTTCTTCTACGTAAAGTTAATGCAGGAAAGGGCCTAAGGAGAGGTTTATAAGAATCGATCAAAATTCAAATGGGCGTAGGTTCAATGTTCATATGAATTAAATTAATCTGATTTTTTTTTTCCGATATTATTATAATTTCATTTAGAAAAAAAAAATTACTATAAAACACAAATTTTTAGAATTATTTTTCATGCTTTGCTGAAAAGAGGTGAAACTGGAAAATGGAAAATTAGTTAATTGGTTACGTTTAAAATTTGAAATGTCCGATATCCATCTGAATAAAATTAACTTTTTTTAAAAAAAAAATCATGTTTCCAGATCCCTCCTACCCCTCCAAAAAATTTTTAAGTTTTGATAAATTTTTGAAAAATAAAATATTGTTTAGTGAAATTCATGAAAAAAAATTAAGTTCTTTAGCAGGAATTCGGTGAGATTTTTTTTCAATATTTTCTAATTTCTCTAGAAAACAATGAAATCAAATTTGGTGGTTAAAAGCTCGAGTCTTTCACTTTCTTCTGAGGCATTTAAGAAAAAATTCAAACCGTTATCGCAATTTTCAGGCGATTATTAATGAATTTTCACATTTCCAACAGATTACTGCAGAAGAAAGAAATCACGTTAATAAAATTGCATAATCAATTCGCCGTAAATACGTCACAAAGTTATAAGTTATATTTACGGCAAACTGGTTAGGCAACTTGAATAACGTGAATGTAAGATTGGCGCAGGATTTTGTGTTTTTCTCCAAAGGTTGGAAAAATTAATTTGAATTATTAATAATAATTATGAATTGTTGCTGGCTAAGAATTTTGATATCAAGTACTGGTCTCATTTTCTTTTTCAGTAATAATTACTAACCCTGGTATTATTTTGAAAATTCCCACTTGCCTGAGGCTCATTCTATGTTAACTCGTGAAGGTTTTGAACTTAGATCTTTCGATATTGCTTTTTTTTATGGGCTCCCTTCAATGATCTAATGAAAGAATTCTCTTCATTTCGATCCTAATCTTTCGGGGGGGGGAGGGAGATATCATTTTTTTGTATGATTGGAATTTTTGCGAACTGGTTCCAAATTTGAAAGCTCATATCTCGAGATTGGGTGAGTTCAAGATGAATCTGTTTGTGCGATTTAAAAAAAAATAAAGAAGGTTCAAGACAGATCATCAAATAATTTTGAAAAGTTCGAAGTTGAATTTATGAGAAGAAAGCTCAATATTTATGATAAGTAGGTACAAATGATGAGAGCCACCATTTATTTGAGAAAATCACTGTGATGAGAAATTTTCATAATTTTTTTTAAATAATTACTTTTTAAGAAGGGTTCTCAGGGGGCACAGGGGTCGTAAATTTGATAAACATTTTTAAAAAGTGAGAAAAGTGAAGTAATATGTTGATTTCCTTTAATTCAAACGTACTTGAATCGAATATGTGCTCAGAATTTTCATTCGTCCTTTCGGACCCCCCCCCCATCAGCCCATTGATAAGGTCAAAATTCAAAACAAAATTGAGGATAGTGAATTCGAATATTCGCTTAGGTATTTTTTAGATTTGACATTTGACCCTTCGGTGCCTTCCCCCCATTTTGAGAAAACACATGTAAAAAATTAAAATGGCGTGTGGCATTTCGATTTCTATTTAATTCGAGGGTGCTGAGTGAAGTTATCAACTTGATTTTTCGATTTACCTCCCTCGCGCTCGTCACTGGGCCTTAAATTACCAATTACCAAAAGATTGTTTTGTTTTTTTCATTAAGGTCAGAAAACTCGGGCGAATTAGTATCTGAGCTATGATTTAATATGACGCAGTCACAAATTAAGAGAGTTATTTCACTTTAACAGATTTTGAAAAATAAGTAAAAAAGGGCTTTAAAAAATCTCAATTTCAAAATTTTAGGTGTTGCTTAAATTAACGTTGATTCTCACTTCTGAGTAGCAAATGCTTTGCTTACCTTTAGCCAAGTCATTTCAAAAAAAAAAATCAAATAAGTACAAAAAACAAACGGTTTTATCACTTTAGATAATTTTTGGTTTTGGTAACATTTTTCTAATAATATGTGCTCAGTTGATTTACAAAAATTTTAATTTATTAATAACCAAGAAAATTTGGCATATTTTTCAAAATACTGAATGAGCAACTTGAATGCAATGAAAATTAATGAATAAAAGTAGTTTTTCCAACACAATCGTGATTTTTTTAGAAAAATTCATCGAAAATCATTTCAAAATGTTTGAAATAGTGATTTGACTTTGATGAAGAACTAAAAAAATAGGTGTTTTATTTTTATGGTGTGTAGAGGGGGGCGAAAGTTTCCACCAAATAGCACTTTACTCAGAAGGCAAAAAAAAACAGAGTTTCTTTGAGACATAAAAATAAGGATTTCCTAGCTTTATCTTCCTTTGTGTTTGGCGTCCAAAGAAATGTTGGAAAATTTTTATGAAAAATTTTTCTCAGCAAAAAAATTGATTTGAATTTTTGTTTTTGCTCTATAATTGAGAGAGAAATGCTTGAGGTCCATTGTAGGCATTTATAGGTAACCTTATCTACTTTAAAAGACTTTTTTTTTCAAATTAATTAAAAAATTGAGCTCAATGGATTTTTAAATGTTGAATTTTTTTACGGATGAAAAATTTTCAAAAAAATTGCGCTTTTTTCTTCTAATTCTTGAATTATTATTGAAAAATATTGGATTCTTCTCTTACAAAATACTCCCCCCCCCCCAAAAAAAAAAAAAAGACAACAAATATTTACAAGCTTCAAATATTGTAAATCTTGAATTTGATTTATATCGTTTGATTTCCTCATTCTAAAAAAATCGAAGAGATCAGCTATAAGTACTACATATCTAAATATAACCATATCATCACAAAAATTTTAGGATTAATTGAAAAAAAATATATATATCTAAACTTCTTACAACACACTATCTGTAAATTACACAGGTAGGTGCATTACCCCATCGGCTAAAATAGATACATAAATTTTGTAGCTGAAAATTTGAAAAAAAAAAACTTACTCCGCGCTATAACAAAAAGAAAAACCTGCAGGTAACGGTTCGTATTGGAATAATAAAAATCCAAGTTTTCGGCTTTTCATAAGCTACCGTTCCGTCAATGGTCGTAAAGAATAAACTCGACTAATATCCAAAAAATCTTTACGTACCCTTTCGCTTTAAACTCTCACGAGCGTTAAAATTTGCTTCACTTTTGAAAACGTAAATTGTAAATACCTTTTAAAGTTATTTCACGTATAAACGGGTCATTTTAAAGCGGCTTTTAGAAATTTTCAAATTTTATTACGGTATTTCAGTAGAATACGAGTATAAGGGAGAAGCAATGGTAGCGGAAGGGCAGATCGAAAGAATGAAGTTGTGTAAACGCGTCCCTTTATAACACACCTACCTACCTATATATACTCGTATTATGCAGTGTACGTATATTCCTTCATCCGATATTAAATTATTTTAAGAAGTCGTATCTTATAAAATGTTTCCACTTTTTTTGAATACTTGTATACAATATTTTTTTTTCCTTTTATATACGCGTATTCGCGATGGTTTCTTTTTATATTAAAGATGCGTTCTGGGGGCGAGGTAAAAACAAAATACTTGCATATCGTAAATACACGAATGGGAGCCTACGTATAAATATTTTTGGCATAAAAAAATTTTGAGAAGACGTCGTGGTATGGCTTTGAACATAAAAAATATAAGGCACAGGGTATGATCCGAAATCAATAAATTAAAGGGTAGACCTAAGGAGAAAAATGAGTATTACGACGGTACTGTCGTCGTAAGCATTATTATAGGTAATGTGCAAGAGAGAATGGAGGAGAAAAAAACCTAGTCATCTTCGTCTTATTGAGTTTACGTTTCTTCGATATTAACGAGGCCAACTGTTAAGGCGACGATTTCGCATTTCGCATAATTTTGCATATTCAACTCGAGCTTTGTCTTTCAAAATCCTTTTCAATTATCTGCGCAAAGCTATAACAACAACTTTCGTAATCTGTATAGATGTAATTGTAATTTCAACTCGTCGCCTTTTCAACGATAAGCGAATGCGAAATTTCGAAATTTCCGCCAACAATGATTTGACACTCGTCATAGACCAGAATTCACCTCCGACGTTGAATTAATCTATCATCGAAATAAATTCGCAAACGTTTGACAAACTACTTAAATCGAGTCGGCTCGTAGGTTGATTTGCCTATCTGGATTTGGAAATATTATTAACCGAGGGGTAAAAAAATTTGGATAAAAATATTTCAATTGATATTCGATTGATCGGTGTGGATAATTTTCGTGGTTTAAGAATTACAACGAGAGGAGTTTGGTAATTCTTTGAAAATATCGGCGCAGCATTTTTATGAAAATTAAACAACAGCAGCAAATTATGCATTTATGCTAAATAAGTATTTGCATATAAATCAGAATATCAGCGATGCGCGTGACGTAATTAGATTTCCTTTTAACGCTTTTGAGCTTTATTTACAGGTGTCTATCGTACATGCCACCAGGGCTCGCCTAATTTACACATAACCGGGCGGCTATTTTATCTCGCCAATGCACTTCATGGCCGGCGAATTATTAAAAATTTCGAATAAAGTCATCGTGGTACACGTCCGTCGAACGTAATCATATAACGTATTACCACCGAGTATAGTGTGCGGAGTACATGATGGTGTTTGGTAGAGCTAGAGATGCGTATATCAGGCGTATAGTATGCAAATTGAATACACATATAGATATCGATATTCTACGAGTATAAATACGACGAGTACGAGTACTTAAATGTCTAACGAGAAAGGTACATTTATAAAACAGCGTCGACATACTCTTTAAAACGTCATAACACCACCGTATCTTCGTTAATATTTGCGGTGGAATTTTACATGAATATTGATCATTCCTTTGGTGGTGGCAGGTGGAGGAGAAGCAGGGTGTAAATTGAATTTAATTGCTGAACAGCCAACTGAATGCCTGGTAGGTGTTTTGCGATGTATTTCGGTATTTTTGGGTTTCGGTAAGTTTACAATATTAGAATTTTAGGTTGGAAAAGTGATTTTGAGGTTTTTTGAAATGTACGTGAGCAGATTTTTTTTTTTAAAAATAACATATTTAAATAAACTTTTAGAAGTAAATTATTTAAATATTTAAATAAAAAATTATATTTTATTATTTTATAAAAAATTAATTAAATTTTATTTTTTTGATAATTATGGAGAGGCTGTTAGTTTTTATTGCAGGTGTAAATGTTGGTATAGAAATCGACCTTACAAGAGGAGTATTCCAACTCGAAGAAAAAATTTTGAGCCCAAACAAAAAATAAATGAAAACAAACCATAAAAAGACCCATACCCAATCAGGTGTGAACCAATTGGTCAAAATCAAAAAAAAAAAAAAAAAATACATAAATTTAGATTTTTCTCGACAAGTAGAATTCAATGGTATATTCGATTTTAAATTTTGATCAATTTTTTCACGAGTTGCAGGCGTTTTACCATTACCACTTACTTACCGGATGACCCAAAAGTTCCGCAACGAACGCGTTTTTTGTAATTTGATTTTGAGGCGGAATCTTTCCTATTTGGGCTAGGGTGGCCTGAGCGAAGGGTTGCCTACATTTTTATCAAAGGACAACATCAACCCCGCACTCAAACCATTTGATAAGGATGGAAGGACATTGGAAGGGAACACGCAGTGTTGCCAATTTCACTAAAACCGGATTTTCTTGTAAATTTTTGCTCCTTAAAATTTTTGGAAAATCCACTGAATGCAGATTCAGTGGTTTTTCGATCCTCATTCAAAACTCTGTCACAGGCAACAATCAGTTTCTAATTAATTTTTAAAATTTACAGAATTTTAGATTTTGAAATTTAATTTTTTGAAAAATGCAAAAATCAAAAAAATTGGAAATTTTCTAATTACTTGTAAATTGTGAGAGGTGGAGTTTCAACTATGCCATGAATGAGATTTCGTTATTGATTGTTGAATGTGGAAAGGGCATTCCCGGATAAGCATAGTGAATCGGCCCCCGGGCCCTATCGAAACGCCACTTCGGTGGTAGGTAGGTACCATCAAGGTACTTTCATTCCCCAAGTTTCAGACCTGTATCGTGAGTGGTTCTTGAGTAATCGAATCAAAACTCAAAAACAGTCTCAAATTTTTTTCTCCGGATCTACTTGACCGATTTTTTTTAAACTTAGACTAAATTGTAGGTACATACAAGGGCTTTCTATAAAAAAATTGACAGCTTCCCCCCACCATTTTCACCACCACAAAACTTTGAGTAAAAACTTGAGTGCCCTCCTTACCCATAAAGCCTGTGAGGTACAATTTTCAAAAAATTGTTTTTAGATGTATATTTGGCCTAAGAATAACATATATTTTTTTCAGAATTTTATCTCACCGGCGCCATAGTCAAAAATGGCCAAAAAGAGCTTAAACTTGAGGCCAAAACAAGGCAATGTTGAGAACAGTATAGATAATCGCCGCACAGAAATTCATATTTCGCACTCAGATTACTTGGGGAACTGAAAAATGACGGCTACTAAATTAAAAATTCACTGAGACTCATTTCAGCTACAGTAGCGCACCCCCTCCCCCTACACCCCATTTTTGGGGACTAATGATGGATAGGCAATATTGGTGTCGTTTTCATATGAATCGCACCTCCTGATCACGAATATGAAGTCAAAAGTTCGATTAGACCCTCCTGTAACTCATTTCGGGGAGGGGGGATGAAAATTATAGATATATAACTAAGGAAAATTAGCATCAAAAAATCGATTTAAAAATAGATAATACATTCATCGAAATTTTATTTCTAAAAACGCTTTTATATGATATACGGAGTCAATAATGAAGTCGCAACGCCCCCGCACCCATTTCTTGTAGGAAGAGGGGGGCTTTATAGGGGACAAAAATTGTTTGGCGCGATTTCGTTCAAATTCTCATGGAGGGTTATGTAGGTGTACAAGTAGGTACGCACCAAAAAATTTTCAGCCCTCTTCGACCAATAATCGCTTTCTAAAGTTGGACATTTTTGACTAAAATGACAGAAAATCGAGATTTTCAACTATAAAACGGCTCTTGAATTTTACTTTTAAATGATTTGAACTTTTCTGTACACATTTTAAGAGAATTCGACTTCGCGATTATTTTTGTTCAATTTAAAAGTAAAATTCAAGAGCATTTTTGTTGTAGACGCTTTTAGTTCGATCTGAATTTTCACTTTTTGGTGAGCAAGGCACAAAAATATAATTTTTCACAGAATTTAAAAAAGTTAAAGCTGTAATTTTTTTCTAAATAAAATAGAGAATTCACCGTGTTAAAAAAAAAAAAAAAAAAAAACTGAGCCAAACAATTAAATTTTTTCTTTAGCCTGTGCTTATTGTTCTCGAAAAACCTATTCTTGACCTCCTCCCCCCCCCAAGGCGGTTCGAACACAAACTTTTGGGAGAGGAGGTAGGTATGACGTTCAAAAATTCCGACTAAAAAATTCGAAATTTCCGAATAAGAATTCAGAACTTCTTTGTCTTAGCAGCTTACTTGACCTCAAAGATTTGGTACAGTTACAAAATGAATAGGAGATGAATAAATTTAGCTCAATCGAAGCTATGGAGGAAATTTTTTAAATTTTAATATGCAATAAAACGCTGTTACAAATTGATTATGTAACTTTAATAAAAAACCGACCATTTTTACTCAAAAATTATTCAAAAAGAAATACGATAAGGCCAAGCGCAGCTACATAGATCAAAGCTTTAAAAAATTTGATTAGTTGAAATAATTTTGAGGAAAAATATCATTTTTGTGGGATTTGTTTTGTTTTTAAATTACGAAAGACAAATTTCAATAAGGCCGAACGTAGCGAGGCCGAAATTTTTGAAAAATGTTGATTTGGAGAGTAAATAATTTTTGAATTGGATTGTGTTTTCTGAAAGAGGACAGTAAACTTGAAATTTTTAAAGGCTCGGTTTAATTTCAAATGAATTTCAATTTGCTAACATTTCCAAGATTCTGCCAAATTACCTTTTACGTACCTCTATTTGACTGACTTTGCCGACTGATCTTTGACTGAGGGTATTATACCCTCATACCCTCCCCATCACGCCGCCCCTGCCCCCAGGAAAACTTGAGTCAAAAGAATTATTTTTGTCTTCATCAGTTACATGAAAGCAACCAAAAGGCAATCGGAACCCAGGTACAAAAATTGTGTCGACTTGTGTTATTTTTGATCATCCAATTCCGAAATCAGAATTCAATATTCGGCTAGGATTATTCGTTTCGACGAAATTTCCGATTTTTCGTGAAAATTTCAAAATTTACAACACAATTTATCAATTTTTTGAGAAATTTTCTCAAAAAGTCGACAAATTTGGATATAAACATGTACGAAACGTAACCCAATAGAAAAAACCTATTCTTATTCCACATACGAAGTACTTTTATAACCAATCAAAATTTTACGGGTCAACGTTCGCCAACCAGGTAAATTAATATTATCCAGCAACTGCTCAGTTCACTTACCCTTATTCTTACATTTATCTAACCACACGTTCTTCATATCCCACTCTATTTCATGCACATTGTATTTACTCATCTAAAATTCAAAACCAAAACAAATCAATACGCGATTTCAAAATCAAAGTTAATTTAACCCACTTGTGATAGTTATCGATACACCCCATCCAGGTAGAAACTTTCGACAATGCTTTGATTCTTAAAGGTATACTCTGCGCTGCATAAGTACGAAATCGTAAAACTTGAAGTAATTCATAATTTGAAAGTTGATAGTAACGAGGTTGTTTCTCCACCAACAACCGAGCATAACTATACAGTGTTGGAATAATTTGTTTCGTTTCTGACATTAACGTAGATTGATTTTAGAGCTGTTAAAGACAGACTTAGAAAACTACTATATATAGGCTGTCGTCGACGTTTGTGAAAAGAAAAACATGATTTTGTTTTTGTTTTATTTTTTATTTTTTTTTCTTCTTTATTTACGTCTACGTCTACCTTATACGTACAATCTGTACGAATCCTACAATCACGAAGGAGAAAGGAGAGACATTACGAAAACTGTGAAAACCGATTTATGAAATGAGCAATACGTATATATTCTTAGATTTTAAAACAATCAAAAACTTTTCACCGGCATGATGAATGTTTTTCAAATGAAACTTCGCAATTTAACAGTTCCCCTTTTTATTTTGCTCTCGTCGCGCCGCCTCGACTTGGTCGTTAAACTAGGTTTATATGGTTGCCTAACCATTGGAAATACGATTTCGGGCTCGTTTTAAATAGCATATGCGGAATCCGCAGGCCAACTTTCAATTACAAACCGCCATAATTTGTCAATTTCAAATTAGAAAATTTAATCTTTATTCGGCTACGTATGGGAACATGACGATTCCGCATTCTATTCAACGATAAGTCAAACGGTTGAACTTCTTGAAGATTGATGATTATTATGTCGTTATCTCTATACCGATGTATGGGTACTGTGAATACTGGTAAGTAACCGAGTGCGGGTATTCAAGAGCTATTCCCTATCAATACCTCTGCGAATGTATCGATTGTGCATGTGCGTGGGTATTTCTTGAAAGGAATAAAATTCAATTAAATAGGTACCTAGCAATGCGACTTGGAACGTTTATTTTACACACCTACTGCGAAAAATGAGTTTGAAAAAGTCGCTCGTTTTCTTTACTCCTGTATCCCTTCAATTCTGCTTTCAACCGAATGGATTTTTTTTTCAAATGTCGCTACGTAAGTAGATGTTTTTGTCGAGATATTTTCAACGTTGCATATTAAATACGAGGATTTTACAGCTGCATGTTGGAGGTTTTCTCCCCCTCTACGGACGCGTTATGTATTCGAATCTATTTAGAATGAAATAATTTGTCGTTTTCTTTTAGCACTTGATATACGCACTATGAAAAGCTATATCGCGTTGGCTGACAGTGACAAGGTATACGCGAACTCGACTGCGGAATTAATTAATTCCTACATATGGAAATTAATTCAGTCGCTCTTTACACTTGAGAATAAACATGCTAACATTTTACAACGATGCTGCCTGGCGCCTGCCTTGGCATCGAGAAGAAAACTCTTTCAATCATTCGTCGTAATAATATTTTAAGACAACTTACGGTTTAATTAATCAATTGAATAACCGGCTATATCGCCTTATTTATGAAATTATAGTGTACCAGGCGCGCAGAGCGCCAATCTAGCTATTTTCATCAACTCGTCGTCGTCGTAAACTGCAAAGACGCCATTGTTTCGTCAAGTAGCCCCGAAGTAGATGTACGAATGTAATTTTACGCAGACGGCTTTGCCTCCTACACAAACGCACAGGTATTTCCGTACCGGAGTGCTCAGCAATATAAACTTGCAAATGAAGGAATTCGGGTATCTGGAACATGCTTTCAAAAGATATTGTTCGTATCTGCGCGATGCACCGTGATAACGTGAAATACTACATGGTGTTTTGTTTACCATAATATTTCGAAGCCTTGGTACAGATTGCATGGTTCAAGGAGATGTAAGACAGATTATAGTTTGTATGTGAGAAAAGGTGCCCCTATAATGGTCTTTTTTGGTCCTTGGATTGTTCGGGGTAGACTAGCATTTGCACGTGAAGTAAAGATGGGTTGTTTACATTTTTTTTTGTAAATACGTATTTCAAGGTGATTGTCAAGGGTAATCAGTCTGGCCTTTTTTTTTTTTGAAAATTGAATGGAAGGAAAGAATAATACGAAATATGTCTGTTGGAAGGAGTGGGAAAAAATGTTAGATTTTGACCAAATTTTATTGAGTGGGAGACCTCTCAAAAAAAATTGAAGTTCTCCCAGGTGCAAAGGGAGGGGTGCAGGGGTGCTCAAAGTGCACCTCCTTTTGAAAAATAGGTACTCTGTTTTTTGTGTTTTCTAGAAAATCAAAATTGTGTGAGAAGTCGTCGCAGCACTTGAAAGATGCAATTTGAGTTTCTACATCTCTCTAAACCATCAGGAACAATTTTCAGCTAAAAAACGATTTCAGAGCTGAAAAAAAAATGAAGAAAAATTTTGAGATTATTGAAAACAAGTTCAAGTCAATGAAATTTTAAAACTACGATGTTGAAAAAAAATTGAAAAAAAACAAAGTTGGAAAAATTACCGTCATCCTTCTCCGATCAAAATTCAGACGGCTACCAGGGGGTCGAAAAGTTGCAGATCGCAATATTCCAAAATTATAAAATTTTCGTTACAGCTGAAATGATTTTTTTTTTTTCATTTAGTAATTGAACAAAAAGATTTTCACCCACTGAGAGTGAATTTTGAAAAAAAAATTAATACCCCAGTGCAGCCAACAGCGAATCGTAAAATTCCAAGATACAGAATTTATATCGACTTTGAATTATTTTTTCGCTTGAAAATGTGTATTTTTTTCAATCACTAGAAGTACATATATTTCGGAAATTTTTTTGAAAATTTTGTACCTCAGTGCAGCCAGTTACAAATCGTTAAACCGTTTCGCATCTTTTCAATTTTCTAGCGTTCTCTTTTATGCAGCTGACTTATCCAGCGTAACTTATCAAAAATGTCTTCAAATTCAAAACATACCTAAGTAGGTACTTCAAATGATGAGGAGGAAAAATTGATCCAATCATTTGACGAAAAAGTAATGCATAAGGTCATCCAAATCAGTAATATGCTATACTGGCGTACAAAAGTTTCAAAGAGGAATTTCAATATTATTTCCGGTGATTGAGACGATAAAAAAATTATATCGAGATCAATGCGACGATTTGTAACTGGCTGCACTGACATATTTAAACACTTTTTAAAAAAAATTTTCGAAATATAATTCTAGTCAGTAAAAAAAATACTTACATAAAATTTTCAAGCGAAAAAATAATCTATTCAAAGTCGATAAAAATTCCGTATTTTGGAATTTTACGATTCGCTGTTGGCTGCACTGGGGTATAAAATTTTCATTTTATTTTTCAAAAACCACTCTCAGTGGGAGAGAAAATTTTTTTGTTCAATTAGTGAATGAAAAAAAAGTCATTCCAGCTTAGTGAAAATTTCATGTTATTGGAATTATTGCGATCTGCAACTTTTCAACCCCCTGATAGCAGTCTGAATTTTGATCTGAATAAGATGGCGATGGTTCAGAGAGATGTAGAAACTCAAATCGCATCTTTTAAATGCTGCGACGGCTTCTCACACAATTTTGATTCTCTTAAAAAATACCAAAAAAAAACGAGTTTTTATCAAAAGGAGGTGCCCTTTGAGCACCCCCCCCCCCCTTACCAAAGTTGCTGAAAACTGGAATAAAACATGTACCTATAACTCTAACGAAAATTGGCCTTTATTAATTCTGATTCAACCATTGGATTCCTCTCGCCGAGACGAACGTTTTCAGGAATTCATTTCAGAATTTTGTTCAATTCCAGCAGTTTTGATTTTCATATTGGTGGGGAGATTTTCCCCTCGGATCCGAAAATAGTATTTTGGAATTTTTCCACGAAATGACAGGAGCTATAAATCGAAGGAATCTTGTAAATATTTATTCTTCGTCTCGAATTGAGGAAGGAATCATACTTATGATTAACTGATGGCTTTGTTCCAGACAAGACAATCAACCCTGAAACTCAAATACCCTCATGACGTCACTACTCATACCGCTGAATGTCGTTTCGACCTTTTTTTTTTCGAAGTCCAAAATATTCAAGTCATTTTTAAATAGTTTAGAATTTTTTGAAGAAAGTTTTCCAAATTTTTTCCTCTTCATTTTTTTCTGAATTTTCTCTACTTAAATTTTTCTGATGTTATTTTTCCGCTACTAATTTTGTTTCTCATACTTACTTACTTTTTTTTTCAACAGCAATTTTTCTGACCCAATTTTTTTCACTGTAATTTTTTAAAAAGAATTTTTCCAATGTTGAACGTACATCTTTTTTAAAAAGAACAATTTCTGTTTGATTGACACTAAAAAAATATTTTTCTTAAAATTTTTTTTGAAGAATATCACCAAGTCCAAATTTTATTTCAGTATTTTTTTAATCCAATTTTTTTCCGCAAAATTTTTATGGCGTCAATCAAACAGAAATCATTCTTTTCAAAAAAAAAGATGTAAATTCAATAATGAAAAAATTCTTCAGAAAAAATTTCAGTGGAGAACAGTTAAGTACGTTAGAAAAATTTCAGGTGAGAAAATTATGAGAAAAAAATTGATCGTGGAAGAATAACATCCGAAAAATCAGTTAGAAAATTACGAGGAAAAAAATTTAAAACTCAACTGTTTAAAAATGGCGTAAATATTCTGAACTTGCGGAGAAAAAAAAAGTCGAAGTCGAAACGACATTCAGTGATATGCGTTGTGACGTCATGAAGGTATTCGAGTTCCACGGTGTTATTTAAGTTGCCTATTCAATTCGCCGTAAATACGTTAAGTTTATATTTACGGCAAACCGGTTAGGCAATTTTATTAACGTGATATCTTTTTCAAAAAATTACTTGCCTGAATAAAATTGTAGCTATGGTTTTTCATTACCTATGTTGGTAGAAACTCGAAAAATAGTAGATAGTAGATACCTAGAAATCTGATTTTTACCTATCGAATAAATTTCCAGTACTTTCGAAAATGCTGAGAGGAAATCAAAATTGGTCAATACGTCAATGAATAGTTGATAACTGTGAAATTTCGTTTCGGGAGGTTCATATTTAATGAGGGTCTCATACCTACTGATCATTTAGTTTTAAAATCAAGTTGAAATGTTACATTTCAATGTTTGAAGGTTTTTTTATCGGTTTTCTCTAGAATTCCAGGACTTTGGTATTTTAAAGTCTATTAATATTTTAATGCGGAAGGGAAAGTCTGGAGAATATTACGAGAATTATTTCTGATAAAAACAACCAACTTCAAAAAATTAAATCGAAACTTTTTTAAATCCTACATTTTCAAAGTCCAAATCCAACCCATACCCGAGCATACAATTCGCATGAAACTTTTCACAATACGCAACCGTATTCATATGCATTCAAATAATGAAATCAATATGAAAACGACGGTTGTTTTTGAATCACTGAATTCGTCGTACGATTTCTGTACCATTCGAGAACAGCCGACCGAAAGGGACATTCGCATTAGGCAAATATTACCAAACATCGACGACAGTCACCTAGTCGATTTTTTCGCCACAAATTATCATACTAATAGCGGGTAATATCGATGGTACAACGGCAAGGTAACCGAGTACGACAAAACTATGTCTCTTAACAAAACCCTCGAATGTCGAATTTACGAATTATAAAGCAAAAGGAGAAAGTTTCTTAATGTTGTTTGTCTACAATTAACGAGTTTGGAAGAAGTTACTTTTCGTTAAAATTATAGAAAATATCCGCCGCCGCTGCTTAAAGCCTTTGAAGAAAATTTCCGAGCAAACCTTTAACCCCATCCTTCGCAGCCTTTGAAATTTTCCGAAAATACATAAAAGCCACACCGGTTTTGAAAGCTTTTAGTTTTAACTTAGATTTTATTACATTATTCGTCGTCTTTTATTATTATGCAATACAGTGAAGGAGAAGCTGGACTATATATTGAAAAGCCACGCAGTTGTAGTTTTTGTCTGCTAAAGTTTTAATTAGAAGTAAAGTTTTGTCTTTTGTTTGGCGAAATTTTACTCGAGAATGTACCCATGCACAGGATGTTCCAAAACGATGATTTCTCTGGCGTTATTTTATTTACCATTTTTTTCTTTCTGTTTCGGAAATGTTTATTTTTACTGCTTTTACGTAGAAAAATTCAATGCCAGCAAAAGTACCTATGAATAAGTAAACAAGGGTAATTGATGTGATTACAGTGATGTACGTATTATTCAGTCGCGTTAACCCTTTTCCAACTATTTATTCGATTACAAGACAACAAAAGTTGTCGAGCGGAGACTACCTGTAGTTTTTTTCCTCCTGGATTCTTACAAATTCATTTCGATTCTTTTTTGTACGTTGAGTTTAAAATTAGAAGGTATTTGTGTTTTGTTAATTTTATCTCGTCTTTATTGTTACAAATAAAATTAACGTTAATTAACAGATCCTCCCTTATAGTTGGTTGGATATTGGTGAAAAAAAAGAACCATCGTAGGTAGACAATGGATTAAAATAGGTGGGTATCTGATGCGGAGAAGTAGCTGTATGGTGAGCAGCGAGATACCTACTAAAAGGAAGTATAAAGAATATTTATTCAGATTAATTTAAAACTTCTCTTGGTGCACTTGGGATACGACGTTAAATACAATAAACATGTAGGTAGGTAAAGTATACTTTTGGAAGAAGAGTATAAGTATTCCACATTTTGACTGTAATCTATAAACACGAAGATGATAATACATTTAGAGGAGTTGAATAATCATTAGATATGAGTTGTAACGTACGTTAGGTAGATGTAGGTGGTAATAGTTACCTAAAACAAGCTGCTTGTGATATACTTATAGTAGGTATATGGTATAAAGTATACGCACAATGCTTCGTTACCTAAGCAAACTTTCTTGAACTTTGTTCTGATTTTAATAAGTTGAAAGATATCCAAGCCTATTTGCGTGTTAGCTGGGTATAATTTTTAAACAAACATCGCTAAGAGAAGAGTCGACAAGAATGGGACCAGCCAGAGCTCGCAACTACTCGTAGGTATGGTATCTTTTTGAATGCACATTCGAAGCAAAGTAAAAGTTTTTCGAGCACATGTGAACCGTTTTCACTAACTTAAACTCATAAAGGAAAGCCAACTTTTATACTTTCAATAGAAAATAGTGGGAAATGAATTTTCAATTCGGTATAGGAGAGAAAACGTCGCATTGTGTAGACACACATTTAATACAAGTTGGAATTCAGATCTCGGTTTCATTGTTTTAGCGGTTTCTTCTTTAAAACTTGCGAATGATTTTAAATGTGAGTAGATAACGGCGAAATATTTGAGCGCGGCGTCAGAGTGTAATAAATTAACCATTTTCAAACGTGATAGTTTTCGCTTTGTTTTCGATTTCCCATTTGGATGCATTCGAATTTTCAAATAAATGCTAATGAATTCGACGCATTTTTGCATAAATTTATATCATCGTATGTGCATCGCGTCGTGTTATTGTTATTTTCCAAATAGGTGATTTGCTTATTACGTGGGGAGGAATGCATTCTTTATAGTCGATTTGATAATGGAAAAATTTAAAATTGGTAGATGGAGGCTTGGTGTAGTTGCAGGTATTTCAATATGGCAAGTGTATATTGAATAAATTCACGAGGGAGGTATTAACTGAAGTATAATTTTAAGCTGAAACGAAAATTAATTGAAAATATATCATGAAATAACCTTGTGTTAAAAATTTTAGGTGATCAAGTTCATTTATTTATCGTGATATTTCAAAATTATCTCATCACCTCGCAAAGTATGAAAAATTTATCGAATTGTCAAGAAAAGCTGAAAAAGCCTTTCCTAATAAGGGTCGAAAATGGCCCTTGACCCAGAATTTGTCAAAATTGGCCGAAAATGTTACTTATGGTCTGGAAAACATTCCAAAAAAAGTTTAACCCCCTACCCTCACCCTTTTCGGAATTATCGCGTTTTCAATGTCGAAATTTCAACACGATATCTTTGGAAGGGGTGCGTCAAAAATTTTGAAATTTTTACAGATTATATATTATCTTGTTGGGCAGTATGAATGAGAATTTTTTGAAAATTTTCGGTTCATATTTTCCTAATTTTTTTTACATTGAAATTTTCAAAAAATTGAAAAAAATTCTGAGGAGGTGTCATGGCTGGAATTTTTTTTCATTAGTTCGGCCAAGTGGTCATGCATCACATATGTTTTTTTTGGACCCCTGAAATTAGTAGCAACATGGGCAAAAAAATCATAACCAAAAAAACTCTGATTTTTTACCACTTTTTCGTAGTAACAAGCAAGTTATCCCAACTCGAAGTAAAATTTTGAGTCAAAATAATCATAAATTGAAAATAGATCATAAAAAAATTCCATTTCCAAAATTTCGAGTGCTGAAGTGCATTTCTTGAATTTTGGCGGTTTTTTGAAATTTCAAAATTTGAGAAATGCGCTTCAGCACTTTTGAAATATGGAATTTTTTTTATCTCGATTTAGTCCGGTCCCTGATCCTGTCCCTGATGAGCCTTAAATTAGGAAAAGGCAATTCTTTAAACAAACCAGCTACGTTAAAAAGGCAGATGACATAATTTTAAAAATAAATGCGAAAAAAATCAATTTTTGTTGGATTTAGATTATTTTAAAATTATGAAAAGAAAAATAGTGAAGCCAAATATTTCAAAAAATTTTGATTCAAGGGTAATTTCAGAAATGGATTGGCGGATTGTGCTTTAGGGTATAGTAAGACCAAAATGGGATTGTTGGGATTCTGAAAATTTTTGAAAAGACTATCCAGAATGTTGCACAATATTTTTCTTTAATCTATCTATAAATAGATCGTCAATATGGGTAACCCAGGATTATATGCATATAGATGCTGAAATTCATTTAGACTATTTTTATTAATTTTTCTCCAGTACTGGAAAATTTCAAAAAAAATGGATGCTCCAGAACATTTTGAAACGGCTTCCAATTAATTCATCAAAAATAGGCCATATACCAAATTTCAGCTTTTTCATAAATTAGATAAAATTTTCATGTTTTGTAGAACGATGAAGCAATTTTTAAATTTCAAAAATTACTTACCCAAATTTTGAGGAAAAATTTATTGGCTCGAGTTTGAAGTGTTTCACTATCAGTACGAGATTTGAATGAAGAAAAAATAAAAAATTAGGTACTTAAATTCAAAATCTGAAACTTCTTCGGACCCCTCCCTTTGGTAATGGGGAAAATGGTATCTATTTTTTCAAACGTAATAATTCAGGGAGGTGTGGAACTCGAATTGCAACTTTTTAAAGAGCGGACGAAATTCCCGGTAAGTAGAACTAACGGTGGTAAAATTCACTTTTTTTTCGAAAAAAATTACCCATTTTTAGAGTTTTTTCGTTCCATTTCTCTTTTGGCTAATGGTTCAATTTTTTTTAAGAGCCTTCTCGTTTAGAGTAAACCACCAAAATGATTTTCCGTAAAATCCAAAAATGTGGTTTTTTTTTACTCTATCCATATGATTACGTATCAGGCTAAACGTGAGCCTGGAAACAGAAGCCACCCTCAGACTTAAAAAATTGATTTTCCTATTATTTACTCGTAATCAGTCCATTTTTGCATCATAATTTTAGTTCTAAAGAAAGATTTACCCACGTGAAGCAACAATTTCGAAATATCTCGACACATCAACGCAGATTTGATTGCTCAGGGTGGGTATAATTGAAGCATAATTCGTACAAATGGTATAAGTCAAAGAACTGTATATTTGAAAAGGGACTTGAGTGTAACCTTGTTTTCAAAACAATAAAGTCTCTTTTCTCGTATACAGTTTTTTGACTTATACCGTTTGTACGAATTATGCTTCAATTCCTTGAAAAGCAGAGGTCAAGCGAGCAGCTTTTACTAAAATCGTTACTGTGGAGAAACAAAACGAGATACTCATTTGCGGTTGGTTCCTACGAATAGAAAACGTATTAGGTTCATCTCTGATAACATACATACAAGAAGCTTGCCGAAAATGTTGGAAAAACGGGGAAGGGGAATTCTCCAAGTGTATAACCCTTTACCAAATAAAGTACAAAGTTGTCCAAGTTCAACTAAGCAATATGTTTTGAAAAGCCATCGGTTCATCAAATTTGTTAACTGCGGTTAATTTTTTAAGCTTTCAACGGAACGTGACATTCGGAATAAAAATCATCAGATATTTTACAAAAGAGCGCTCCTTTTTTTGCTTATCAGTTTTTTAACCTGTTTCCAACCTTGTCCCATTATTTCATCAATTTATCCGATGTAGTGTAGGTAGTAGGTAATTTATTTAAGGGTTTTGCAGGTAGAACCCCTTCCCCCCTCATGAACAGTGATGTAGCCAAAAGGATTGAGGTCCAGGAAATCTGACGTTCCCTTCTTTTAATCCTTTGAAATTGCCAATGAGGTTTTCTTTTCCAAAAAAACGTAACAAAAAAACATTTTGGTTAAAAAAAAATTACCTGTGCACGATCCTGACTAATCCAATTATTTTTTAGCTTAATTTTCACCTTCTATCCATTTCTGCTCAAATTTAGCTCTCTGAAACGCGAATGTATATATTCAGAAGAAAAATTGGTTTGCTTTCCGCAGTTCAATTTTTTTCATGTAAATTTTATTTCCTCTCAATTTTTTCCAATTGCATACAACAAATTTCTTTATTTCTGGTTTAAAATTTTGTAAAATGAATTATCAATTTCGAATTTTCTCAAAAAATTACCAAGTTGGGCTATTTCAATATTTTTCAATTCCAGAATTAGGTACTTCCAGGTTGTCACATTTTCATAATGCTTTTAAAATATTTTCCTAGTTCAATCTTTCATTTAAAAAAATGTTCATGAGTTTCAATTTTTTCAAAATTAGGTAGGTATACTTACATATTTCTCCAATTTTTTAAAAACTCCAACTGTTACCAACTTTAAAATCATTCTCATTCCAATTTTAAATTGAAAAAAAAGTAAAAGAAAATGAATACCTAATACAACTATACAGCATGAATTTTCTTCGAAATCTTTCTATGTTGGAGCCCACAGTTCTTCGTGATGTTCACGAAAAAAAGAACCTTAATAAGAGTAATTTCATGAAAAGTCACTTTTTTGGATTTGGAACCCCAAACCTTAAAAAATCGATTATAACCCTCCCGAGATCCCTAGGATACGAAATGAGCTCTTGAATCGACATTTTGTGCAATAACTTTTTCAGCAAAAAAAAAAATTATTTCAAAAACCTGTTTTTGCCCTTCGGGATTGCTGGAAAAAAACTTTCAGCTAAAAGAAATTGGAAAAAAATACCTGATGTTATAAAATCTGAGCTTCCAAAACGGTTTTAAAAAAATTGATCTCACAGAAAAACTAGAAGAAAATTTGAACTTGAAAAATGTCTGCCAAAAGAATTGTGGAAATTCGAAAACTTGGAAAATAATTTCAAAATCCCGAAATATGGAAAAAGTTTTTGTGAAAATTGATTTTGAAGTTGAGGGAAAAGTAAATGCATCACACGTCTTTCCTACATGACGATAAATCAATTAGCGTCTCACTGATACACCATACACCATGCCATCCACATTCCAAATCCAAATTTTTAACAACAGAAGTCAATTTTTCAATTTCCTGAGAATATTTGAAAATTGCTAAATTACTTATTTCAGTTTGCAGTGCGCCTGAATATACAAGCCACCCTAATGGGTCAAAAATTGATTTTTGAATTATGAGCTTCATTGATTAGGTACCTATTATGCTTCCTCTGAAAGATCTAAAATAAGTAACTAAATCAGGTCTTTACTCAAAAACAAATTTTTGATCACCGAGGGTGGTTTCTATATCCAGACTCAGTTAATAAAATTACATTGTTGAATTTCTGGTAAAAATTTAGAAATTGGTTTATAAACTGAAATCGACCTACTCCCTGAAAACCGATTACGACCACTTTCAAG